>OY720184.1:12325220-15130520 GCA_963082885.1 Parascotia fuliginaria
CAATGAGTCTGCACATCGCTTTTAGTAAATGTAATTAAATAAAACTTTGAACTTGAAGACAAGGCTTTAATTTGAAAAGAAAAGAATAAGGATTGCAATGATTGTAAAAAAAATCTTATTGAATTTACCTAGCAATTTTTTTCATAATACCATAGGGCGGCCATATTGTTTTTTATAACTAACCTATTATTACCTCACAGCAGGGTTATACACTTCTTATCAAACAGAGAAGGCATGGGCATCGATACTATGCTTGCTTAAGGCAGATTAGCAATGTTAGACATGTTTTTATAATTCCATACTATGTTTACCTGAAGGAAATTACTGAAAGCACGTAAGTTTGAAGATACATTTGCACTTTGAACTACACTAGGCCATCACGACATATTAAATACGTAACAATCTAATTTATATAAGTAAATAATTTTAACACAGTTCACATAGACACACACAAATGTAATTCATTCCACTTCCTTTCGCATAGTCGGCAATAAAAACTACATTAGTTGAGCATAAGCGTAACAAACGGCGTCATAACACTGTTGTACGTTAATACTATTGTTTTACACATTATTGTTGCAGTATGTTGATAATGTGGTGAAAATATACGGTTTTTAAACGTAATGTAGTATGAATGAGCGGGTGATTCAAAGTACGCTCCACTGAACTAAGAGCGTCCACGCATGTTCAAAGAATGTACAAACGGCTTTTTATCAATTTTACTTATAATTTTGTCGATACACAGAACAGCTCAATCTGACTTGCATCAAACGCAACACGTTTTGTGATGCTCAATCTGAGCTGTTCACAAAGCGATATGTTTTTTTTGTGTTAAAGTATATTAGTTTACCAAAACAACTCATGAATAACATGAACATGGAGTAAAAATGTGTGCGCCAAAATGATACTTATCTTATATCATCGTAAACCCGGCACTGTCCATACTGAACCAAAGCACTTTGATTGACCTCTTAATATCTTTTAAGCCATGCACCTCTGTTTTATATCTAAACAATAACATAATAATTTAAATTCAAACTATCAACTGCTGTATCCAATTCATCAACATTTTAAGTTTTTAATCACCGTAATTTATATTCACAATTTATATAAATAAGCTTACCACAATCGTAGAACAATCGCTTTCGTAAATCTAATTAAAACGAAACATCAATAAAACAATTGTTAACAAAGTAGCAAGTTTAAATACATTATAGGCATTGTTACGGGCTTCTGAGAGCCGTCTTGTTTCGTAAACAAATTATCTGAAGAGATCTCGAACTTGAAGAACTTACGAATTACTGATTCTCATTAAAATTCATTGAGGTCAGCTAACTGCGTGGTAGCCTGTTGCCTATCAATCATTACAGGTGCTATGTGCGTGACTGAAAATATTGATTCGTATTGATTTCCCAAAATATGTAAAAAAAAATTGTTCTGTCTTTCTTTCGAAGTATTCCATCTAGAGCACCCGTCCAAATGGCCTAGCTTAATCCACAATAGGCATGTCTATAAGGTCTTATAAAAATGTTGACTAATGCCTAACTTTAACTTTGAAAAAAAGCACAGAAATGTTGCTTGTATTTTTTGTGAACTTTTAACCACTAAAGTGGTTAAGACACATGCTGTAAGAGATTGTGGATTATTTCAAAGTACGGCAAATAGGTAGGTTAGCAGGCTGCCAAGGAGTTAGTTCGCAGACCTGCCAACTAACTCACCTACCTAGAAAGTACATAAGACTTTAAAATGTCACATAAGAATTTACTCGGTACTAATTCCTTGTATTTGAGTCACAGCTTGAACCAAAACATCACTATAAAGTTAATTCAAAGTTAATTAACACGTATAATAAAAGATTATGATAAAATAATTGTCATCGTCAAATTATTTCATTACGTAAATACAGCAGACGTCAATTTTATAACGTTGACAACATTAATTCGTTAATATTGTCGCTCGGGACTTACTTTACTTGTCTTCATGTCAACTAAAAATACACTTTGATCTCTCCCGTGAATAGAAACCGTCTTTTAATTTGTAAGACAAACATAAATTATAGTAAAATTATACATATTATTATGAACTTTCCAGAAGGAATTCTCTACATCATAGTGAAAACCGTATCTAAATACTATTTATAATAGAATAGAGTATGCTTTATTGTATAAGTAACTTACATTAGATATTAAAACTATGTAACAATAATATATAATATTCAGTGGTAGTGGAGAGGCAGACAAAAGAATACAGCGATTTTTTCTTATACTATTTAAAGTTTAGAGTTATACAGTGCAGTATATTATAGAAGACATACGAATGAAACGGGCAAGGTCTAACAGAAACCTCAAATTTACGTCAACTCGCCCGTGCGAGCCAATATAGTCCTTCTGTACATTTTTTTCTGCGAGTAAAGTGAGTATCGATCACTGTCACGGCGTGTATGCATTAAACACTCGTTTGTTGCCATAAATGCCTTGTCTCGTCCTCACAGTTTCCACGTTACATTATCATTACAACCTGCATTCGCTACATTGCAGGATATATTTTATTTTTATTGTATTAATTTATAGGTAGTGTCAATTAAAATTTTATTAGTATAGGGAACACAGTCTTGGATACTATTATTTATGTTTTTGAAATTGAATAAAATGTGCACTGCTTTCTTGCTTATGCATGACACTCCAGTATTAAAGCAATTTGAAACAGCTAGGTAAAAATCAGCCAACTACCTATCAACGTCTTAAAGCGCTTTAAGATGTTATAACATTTAACCATTAATACTTGTATCTGCCCACGCGATAACTTCTTAATTAAACTTAGTGTTACTCAATCTACAAGTTATCAGTCAGCTTTGCATTCATCACGTTATCTGCGAAGTTCTAAAGGTTAAGAAAAGTGACGTCCCTTCCACCCACGGCTCGTTATTAGCTATTGATGTTTCATATTTTAGTATTAAAATCACTGTTACATCACAATAACTATACTATTATATAAAGCGGAAGTTTGTTTGTTTGTTTGAACACGCTAATCTATGGAACTACCAATCGGATTTAAAAAATATTTTTGCTATGATAGCTCAGTTCTCGAGGGAGGTTATAGGCTGTGTAACATCACGCTACTGGCGACGGGAGCAGAACAGTAAGCAAAGACGCGGGTGAAACCGCGCTGTGGAAAGCTTGTATTATAATTATAACACAACAACTACACAGCGTTAAACTAAAGTAAATGTATACTAAGTATCTAATTACAAGAGTAAATAAATTCGCGGAAGCCACTAGCTGGAGCCTTCATTGAGTTCCTGATATCATGGAATCCTATAATCGTGTCGCTTACTACTTACTACCTGGTGGTTAACTCGTGAGTCGCAGTAAATAAAAATATATATAAAAATATTTTTTAATATTTAAATGTGATATTTAACTATTATACATATAAATTGTACAAACACATTTACAAAGAGAATTTTAACTCAAATAAACATGCATTTAAATTGTTATAATCCAGACAGCTGTTACTCTTTACTCTTTATCACAAACAATACTACGTATATTTTTCTCATAATCCCCGACCGCCCGTGACCACCAGACCTACCTCATAACATAAAAGCTGAATTTTTTTTCCGTGCTCTTTTGCCCTACAGCAGACAAGAAGGTTTGGTAACGGCACTCCCTCTATCACCGATGACATTGTAAAATATTTGTATGTAGGTACCTAAAGTTATAGAAGTGTATATTACATCGTCGATAGAAATAAGTCTCAATCAAATAGTATTTTACAATAAATAATTTTGCCTGGAGTGCAATAAAGCATAATATTATATTCTAAAAATAAACACTGGTATTTACTCTGAGACAATTGTTTATTAATGACATGGCAAAATTTTTTCACTAAAAAGAAATAGCGCCTCTAGTATTTGTCCTGAGAACTACAATTTCTCATCGACACCGACACTCAAGATAATTCTGATGACTCAGCCCATAGTATTTCCTCTGAGAACAAAATTTTCACAATCAAATATTTTGCATTGTAAGAGAACTTATATAACTCGTGGTAAATCCTACAGATTCTAGAAAGTCTACCGGCCATTAAATTTTTGCTTATGGTCAACAGAAATCGTTCAAATATTTCCAAACACAATTAGTAATGTCAACAGATATTAGTGTCCGGTCGAAACGCGATTTCACTGAAACCAAAGTTTCGGTAACATCATGTTTTGGTCAACGTTTGATGAGCAACAGCGAGTATTCGGTATCGGCCGAAACTGAAGCCGAAATTAATTTAGGTTATCTAGAACGAACTACCAGCTGTGGTGTTTCCCGGGCGCTATGACATGTCCTTCTTCAAACGAAGCTTAAAGAGAGTATTAATAACATGGTTGGCAGCGGCGTCGTAGAGCCCCTGGCATTGCAGAAGTCCATGTGCGACAGTTGCAACCTACCATCAGGTTAGCTCGCCTGAAAAAAAAAGTAATTTACCGTTATCGCTTTTTTATATTAATATGTGCTTAATGTCAAAGAACTATAATTCTTTAAATCTGTATCATTTTTATGTTATAGTTAAAGTGTCCCATATACTGGTCCTTATTAATAAAATTTTTAACTATGATTACATACGGTAGACATCAGTTTCGGCCGTAGCAAGTAAGGTTTCGGCAAACACATGCCTTTACCAAACACTAATATATATTTACTTAGTTAATGGGTTGACATCGAACAAAGGTATTTTGATCGCAGTTTATTCAAACGATATTAAATAGTATGAAGTCAATCGACTATGAATTTCCATACTTTGTGTAATCAAGTTTGGGACAAACTATATTAAATATACTCGTAACATTATTTAATATAGGTTTTGATGTGTAGAATAGAATAACGTTTATTGGTTCTAATATTAGCTAGTAGTGTAAGTAAAACGTGTCAACAACAGCAAAAAAATAACAATAAAATGACATAGAAACTAATCAATAGCAAATCAGTTTTCAAGATTGACTCAAGTTTGTGAACACACAACACACGCACTTTATCAAGCACTTTCAAAGAACAAAATTATATCGATTACACCAAAATCGCATTTAATTAAATTAATCATCTATGCGTCCTAATATGTACAGCTCAAGAGTTTTTTTGTTTGTTTAAACGCCTTAATCTCTGGTACTACCAGTCTGATTTGAAGAAATCTTTTGCCTGCTGAACTTGATTCTCGAGGAAGGCTATAGGCATTTATGTATGTAGGAATAACATTACGCTAGGACCCCGGGAGTGGAGCAGTAATGAAAGACGTATATTAACACGAGTGAAACCGCGGTGCGGACAGCTAGTTAATTAATTAAATACTTGTACAATTGAAAACCACATTTTCATTTCTAAACAATAAAACCCATATGACAAAGAAAATTAAATTGTAACAAAAGCCTATCTAGTTACCAGATATAAAAGATTCCTTTATATGAAGATAATAGTTGTTGGAACTTCTCTATTGTTTTTGTCCACCGGACGGCGGCGGCATGAGAGAAAATGAACAAGGAACAGATGGTCAGTGAGGTGTGAACGGAACAAAGAAGTGTATCGAGAAGCGCTTGGAGTTATATATTGTTGTTGTTTGTTGGCCTCGTATAGAAAAAATATTGTTGTATTAAAAGCATATACAAGTGTATTAAAGACTTATCTATGTAAAAAAAGTTTTGATTTGCATGATATAAATATTAAGAAGAAAGTAGAATCTGTTCGAATACAGAAGTATAGACAAAGTTAAACAACAATTTCAAAGCACATAATTATGGTAACCCTTAACCTCTCTGTACCTTATCAATGATAATAAAGAACTTTTGACCACACGGTGTTCTGTAACTGATAGACAAGTTTTACACAAACGTAGGGTATGATATACATGCAAGTGAAGTGTCAACAATAGTTAAGTTTTTAGTACGAGGTTCATGTCACATTCGCATATTCAAGGAAGCTACTGCTTGAAAGAAATTTACCTTTTATAATAGCCATACAGCTTTTTTACAAGTTAACGTACCTTTGTCCTACGCTAACAGCATGAAACACTTAGAAAATAATTAATAATGCCCCTGGTGTTTTCAATCAATTCAATAAATGTTATAATAAAAAATACTATGTGTCAACTCCGTACATTTCTATGTCTATTGAATGTGGGTATTGGAAAACATTAAAACAAAAGTATTCTTGGTTCCAGATGGGTGGCACAACGTCAGTCAGCAAGTCACTGGCGCTGTGATTGAACGACTCAATATTCGTGGCCATTTTGATATAGCCCGTAGGCTGTATGTACTGTACACACCAATACAATGTATTAGATACTCTAACTTATTGTTTAGGTATAAAAGGAACTACTTTCTTGGATATACGAAACCTTCAGCAACACATTGTGAACAATGTTACTTATGAAATTAAAATCTTGTAATATCTTTAGTCTAAATATATACTATTATAAAAGGAAGAGTTAGTTGGTTTGTTTATTAGTTTGAACGCGCTAATCTCTGGAACTACCAGTCGGATTTGAATCATTATTTTTACGTATGATAGCCCAGTTCTGGAGGAAGTTTATAGGCTATGTAACATCACGCTACTGGCGATGGTAGCCGAGCAGTAAAGACGCGGGTGAAACCGCGCCGTGGCAAGCTAGTTATTTATAAGTACTTATTGCACAAGCAAAAGTTTGCTTTTGTCTTAATAGTAATTTAAGCCGCCATAGTGGAGGCGACCATACCAGTAGTTTGGCTTTTGGAATGGTGTCCGCCACTTCTGGATTCCACTGACTGCTTACCATCAGGCAGAGTGGAGTCACTTTGGTAGGCATAAAAAAAAAAAGTAAGAAGTCAAGAGTATCCGAGAGTGGTGGACATCATCACAAAAATAATCGTGGTAAACTGCTAGCATGGTGCTTTACTATGACAGTTTTGTATGTAGCATTTTCACGCACTCGAGAAGCTCCATTAAAGCCGAAGAAGTTTTATATCAGGATTATAAAAGTTCAAAATATCTTAACACTTCAATACCAAGAAAATCTATCATTATTTGAATACTATCATTAATCATGTTTTCTTTTCTAGGTACTGTTGTCATTTTCGTTTTGGTTCGCTAAATATTTTGTATCGATACGTGATTCAGTATATAAAACGAATTCTTGTATTTATTTTGAAATATCAGTTACTTGAGACTTAGTAATGCACGCCTGGGACTGGTACTGAATAAAATTTACTGCAGTTCGATGAACGCCGATAAATAGAATATTTTAAAAACTGACGAATAAAAATTTGTTGTAAAATGGTCAGAGAAAATATTTGTCGTAGCCCATTATATTCTTACTACAATGTGAAGGATCTTCTCATGTAAAGTAGGCATCAGTATTGATCACTACGTGAAGGCTGATTGGCGATTTCAATCCTGTACATTTTTATTTTTTATGGCCTAGGTTTACTTAATACTAGTCACATAATGAGGTGGTATCCTACTAATATTATAAATGTGAAAGTTTATGTGTGGGTACGTGTGTGTGTGTGTGTTTGTGTTTGTTACCACACAGCGCCTCAACGGCTGAACCGATATCGATGAAAATTGGTACGAGCTTCGGTGACGGAGACGGACATAGGCTTTTTATCCCGAAAATCGATCTGGTTCTAGTGGGATACGAACATATTTTACTACTTAGTTACGTTTACAATTTTATAACAGCCTTGTTTATTTTTTGTTTTGAAAACAAAACAAAATTAATTAGCTATCTTAAAAAACAAATTTGGAATCTTGTATTTAACAGCGCCTTCTAACTTTATTAGATTTTTAATTAACGATTGTTTGTGATATCGTTATATTTATTGAAATAAAACATTTGATTAGAAAATAAATAAATCCACCTAAATAAATTAAAATCCTTGGTAGATACCTTATTTACCGACCGTTAAAAAGACATATTTTATAATAAATACGCTTACAATGATTAGTTAACGTTGTTAGAGACGTAGAATAATAATAACTGCCCGGTTTAATAAAGATGTAGAGCCATTACACAGACAAAGCAACAGGCGTTCTCATCAAACAAAACTAAGACAAAAGTCGACCGTATTACTGCCAAGATAGCTTTGATTAGCGACGTTCCTTGACTAGTAAATATAGCCTGCAATGTGGAGCGATGTACCCCGAGATGTTTAAAAATGTCACTACGTCATAGGATGAGACCTGGTTTCCTTTCCCAGGATAAAGCATGCGTAGCGTACGCTATATCTGGCTACGCATGCCCTCTCCCCATTAGTGGAAATAAACATACATAATATATCTCCTCTCCTTCTCCGCTTTGATGGAAACCGGACCTAACTCCTTAAAATTTCTGCTACAATTAAGTCTCTAGGAGCGCTGTTGATCTGTCATACAAAATATTTTACCTTTCACCGATAAGAAAAAAAGTTTTATTTACACTAATTAATTATTAGAACGCAGACATCCTATAGACCACAGGTCATTGAACCTTGCTTAATTACTCCTATAACAATTGTTTAAATAACGACATTAATTCGCTTTTATAAGGTAATTTTCTAACTAAGCAGATGCTTTGCAATCCAAAGGGTGTTAATATCCATATATTTACATACAGTAATCGGAAAGGTGTCATTATTATTAATGGTTGCTCAGGTTGACATGGGAAAGGTTTAAACGAACATTTAGCTGAGTAAAGTCCTACCGTGAACTGTTTTTTATAGAATCGACCGTGATTTTGTCCTCCATAACGCAATTACATAACATTATTAACATAAAACAACAAAGCATCCCACTCTTTATTTTCTGAAGTACGCATTGTATTACACCTACGTTTTACTAGCTATGTTAAGACACGGTAATACTATCTATAATATTAATTAAATATAGATAATATTACCGTGGTTTAGAGCACCTAACATTACATAGGAATCTAACAGGCGCTAATGTAATATCAAATGCCGGTGATCCACGAGACAGCAGCTGGTACACAAAGAGGTTTAAGTCGGTATTCTGGCCGTCTACTATCTCAGGCCAGCAAGCCCGATATAACCGCCTGGTGTACCTGGACGGGACGGCATGCGTAAATGCATTTCTCCTATACAAAAAAGAACTGATCTAACAGGGAGCGAATCTGTTGCCATTTATCAGGTCCAATACCAGATACAGGTCACTAAAAATTGCTCGTCAGAAATAACATCATACGGAATATTGTTTACTATTTAAGTGCCTTTGTAGCTTTTACCAAATATACCAAAATTGTATTGCGTGTAGCTATTAGGTGGTAATGACTACTTTTGTTAAGTACCTCTTCACTTAAAGCAATTACTCCTAATGTGAACGCATAAAACATACTCTTAGTAACATGGTGCAAAATGTAGCGTGTAGACCCTACTTGATTATAAGAAAAAGGAGTGATGAGGGCAAACAAACTACGTATGTGCGTGTGCCTAGCACGTGTTTGACCTAAAATCAATTTATTAAAAAAACAAAAGAAAGGAAACGTCCGTTTGTCATATAATTAGGCTAAAACCATAAACCAGGCATGATACAGAAGTTAATTAAAATAGACTTTAGTCAAGACCACATCTTGATTTGTCTATAACCTGCATGTTAATGATAATATTTATATCTAAACTAATATTATAAAGAGAAAACATTAGATTTTTGTATGTCTGTTTGTTTGCAACGAATTAACTAAAAATCTACGTCACCGATTTAAAGAATTCTTTCACCTTTGGAAATCAAATAATTAAGCGTGTAACATAGGCTATATTTAATTAATATTAATTGCATTATTTGTTAATCTTTAATAGATACATTAGACACCAAAAAGTAAATTTGCAGTAGAGCAATAATATTTTGCAAACAGCGTTACTATCGTATTTTATGTAGTCGTTTTTTGTAAAAAATACTTTTGATACCGAAGCAAAGCGGACGTGTAGTCCTACATAATATGTCGCTATAGACAAAGCACAATTTTTTTTCTACGAACCATAGAAACATCAATCAAGTGGCTAAAATTTATAGGTAAAATTAATAAAATAAAAAAATATTATCACTCAATTTCAAGACATTATTACACAAGCCTTTCTCTCATTATCGCTTTTCACACACAATAACTAACATACGATCAAAATAATAAAACTAAACAATCTTATAAACCTTGACACTCGGTTGTGACGTCGCTCCTAGATCGTATGATTATTTTATAGAGGTAATAACCACTCAGAAGGTTAATATCACGATCGTACAATGTCTTTCTGAATAATAATTAATTTGGCGAATATCGATTATGATAATATTAGACGATTCACACACTGATCAGCATCACGAAGCGTAGTGAGGTCGTGCGTGTTCTTGCGTTGTTTGTATGTATCTCTCTTTGTTTACAAATCACGCGTAGTGCAACACAATGAAAACTCATTCACCCGCGGGATAAATGTTCCTTCGCCACGCACCCCGCAGCGTAGAGCGGGGCAGTGTGTGAATCGTCTTACTTACAATAAGAAGTATTGAAAATACATCACATCAGCCATAAGACATCCACTGTGGAACATTGACTTTCAAATGAAGCGGTATTACTTTAAGGAGAGTGCTTAGAGAAATACCGCTTCATTTAAGTTGGTGACCGCAGTAAGGTGCTAGTACGTAGGTAATTCATTTGCCCTTCTCTGTCTAACTCGTCTCTTACGACACGTGTAGAAATAGGATAGTTATAGACCGAAGACTAAGCTAAGTTAAAAACCTAATTGTACAATTAGCAGCCCTATCATAAGATCTAGCAGTAACTGAGTAATAAAATTACCAATTTAAAACCTAAACGAGATACTTTGTTTTTATCTTTATACAGTCGAAACTCCCGTTTTTGTGATATGGAAAGCAAGTGAGTTCACATTAAGGATACTCGAGTAAAATTATTTTTTTATTGTAAGGAGGTAGGTAGTCTAGTAGGCGTTGAAAACTGACAATCTCACAGCAAGTTATAGGTAGGCGTTAAGAAAAGATCTAATAGCCCATGAAGCATTTAGTGGTCGTATATCGTACTTTACTTGTGTAACCAATCAACCGAATAAAGGCGGTCACACCAACTTATACTCAAGATAATTGTTTAACAAACTGTGTACCTCTTTGTTTCCTTAATTAAATAGAGAAATTAAGTTATCAAACGATAAAAGAACTTCTATATTATTGGTAAATGCTCTAATTTCACGTTTTGTGATGTGTGTTCTTCCTTCTGCAATACTCTTTCTCCCTCTCTAGTCTCTCTTATAAATGTCGTAAACGCCTTAGGTAATCTAGGTAACGGATAGCAGCGTTTATCGCATCGTAATATATTTCACTTACGGCAGACTCTTCTTTGAGAGAAACGAAAGATTTCTTTAGGCTGATAATATAGCTGATAATATTCAATGCTACTGCGATAGTAACACAAAAAATACGGTGGAAGACAAATATGAATGGATTCACCTAAAGAAATTCGACCTCATACCTCACAATTGTCTTAAATAAAAGGGGGTAACAATACTCCGAAGGTTGTCCGCACCCCGGGCTGTCATAAACCATGTTTAGTGTACCTGAATGAGTAATGAATGGAAATGGAGCCGAAAGGTGGACGACATTGTACTAGATATGATAAGAGTAGGTGAACTAGATTCAAAGATGTTGTAAGGATATATAAAAGGCTTTGATTATTGCTTTAAAAATTTAAAAAAGTAACAAATCGGCTTTTTATTCAGCGAAGTAAAACTATTTTGTTATATCACTTCCGACTGGTCGTAAAAGCAATTTAATGTAATTGATGGTAAGCAGTCGCAATATCTTTTATATTTTTTTTGTAAGTGACTTAAACTTAAAATCTGTGTTACTTTAATTATAACTATCTAAATAAAATAATAATTAACTATTTAATATCCGTCCAATACTTACCGACCGTATATTTAATAGTGATTATGGCATGACAAGTTATAAGTGATTTCAATAGGCATTTATTGACATGTTCTTTCACTTTGAGGACAATTTCCAACTAATGTGAAGTGGGTAGTAACCCTACCGACCCTTGTCACGTCCGACACTACAGATTTATGAAAAATGAACAAACTTACCGTAATAGAACACTCAACATGTAATGGGTAATAGAATTGACCTGAATGGATGGTTCCTTTTATTATACAACTAAGTAGGTAAGTGATTAGGTATTATATGTTATGTCACAGTATTAGTAAGCATAATACGACTGTGCTTACATGACTGTGTTTTGTACAAAACAATAATATCCAAATTAAATACTGCAAATATGATAAAATGTGAGAATACTCCTGGTGCTGCAAGTGTCCATAGACTACGCCAAGTGGTAACCATCGAGGGGCCAGTTACTTGTTTGCCATCTTAGTTGTGTTGTATAAAAATAATATATTTCCTATGTTCATTATTTATTGTTTTATATATTAAGAATACCTATAATCAAAACTGTGGCATTAAACCTAATTATGCGTCTTTTATCCTTAGTGGGATTTAGAAATATTGTTTTATTCTTGCGACCACAATCCACACTTCAACTTGAAAGACTGTCGTACGTGTAAGTCGGACTGACTTACAGAGTAGGTAAGTAAAACTAATTAAAATAAAATACAATAAATTACAATATGTATCTATTTCTATCTATTTTAAGTATATGATAAGTTCATTTTAACTGCAATATGAAGAGCCTGAAGTATGCCTTCATGTTTTATCTATCATCCATAATTATAACGATGTAAAACCTAACGTATTTCTATGAAACTTTCACAGTTACGTTTTAAGAATAATCAAAATTATTTTGCTATGACTCAACTATACTTATAACTTAAATATGGCTCAGTAAACTTATAATATATCAAAATATTTATACATAACAAGCAGTGGCGAAGAGTGACGTCTTGTAAGAGGGAAGCCGGCGCAAAAATTGCTTACCTTAAAGCTCGACGTATGGTTTATTTCTACACTTTAATAGATATTATAGTCTTTGTGATTTATCTCAAAGGGAAGCCGGTAGGAATCGGGTTATATGGACCCTTCGCCACTGATAACAAGGTAACTTTGAGCTTCAAAATCAGATGTAAGATATTTGAAAATTTTCTAAAGATATTTAAATAAGACTGAAAAAAAAATAGATTAATAAAAGTGAACATGTGGCGAAAATTGTAGATTGTGTTGGCAAAAGATGGCCTAGTATTTAAGTAACTCTGGTTACTGGTGAGCAACCACGAAAGTAAGTGTACAAAAGTAGTGTGAATAACTCTTTGGCAATATAAGTTACAAATCATTGAACTAAAACAAATTGTATCAAGAATACTTAAAGATGTTTAATTAAGGTTTTAATTAAAACTTTTGTTTACAAATTATTACTAACGACTTAAACTTTTCTCTAAAGATAATTCAGCACTGAGATCGAGAACAATTCTTACTAGGTTTAATTATTAAACAGTTGTAGATCTGCATTACAGATCACCTCTAAATAGTATAGCAATGTTTCTTTTTTCTGCTTACCTATGCAATGGTACATTTTATGCGGTAACATTGATACGGTTTTCAGTCGTCCAAAAATGTTTGTATGTTACAGCATGGGAAGACCTGAACTAAAGACCTGGTAAAGAAGTTAACGCATAAATAAGGGTAGCTCGAGAACCCGTCAAAGAAATGTTTGTTTAGGGGCCTTACCACTACCACTTATAGCATCTTCTTATAACCTTACTTTGTCTCCATCCTTGTTTTTACTAGTACAATAGAAAAAGAATTTAATGAGGTCGTTTATAACCAATGCGCATTTACTATTTTTTTTCTATTTATATAGAACAAATAGTACATCAATCTTGTTACACAATCTACCAAGTCCAGTAGTGCAGCGACGTAGAATAGATGAGTGAAGGGTGATTAACTGATTACAGAAAATCAATCATTGATTATGTACTAAACGTCTCGATAGAGTCTTGGGCAGTTTTGTAACTTGGGTGTATATTTAGATGCTCCAAATGTTGTAACATTTAAAGGTCGGAAAAACAAAAAAAAAAACACATAAATAAATATTTCTTCTTTATAGTATCTAGGGACAGTTACTTAATCAATTGATTTGGTTCAATTTTAAAATTAAAATTATCTATCAAAATCAAATTTGCCTCGATGCTTATGTGGCACTGTGTATGAACTGCCATTTGCTTTTTCTGTGTAATTGTACACGATGACCGCAGCCCCCTGACACATGAGACACATAGCTACCGAAATTTGAGTTTTATAGGTTTTGTTTTTACTGTGTCAAAAATGGCTAGATGCTATATCATGACCAGTGAACGGAATTATGCGGGCTAAAATGTCTAAAGTTCAAAGAACAAAGGCAAAAAAGTAGAGACTTCCTTACTAAAATAATTTTATTCAATTGTTCGTAAGCAAGTACAAAGAACAGAAATAAAGTCTTTCTGCGCCTAAAGGAAATCACATTTTTTTTTTAAATAATATAAATCGTGTGTACTGCTTTTTGAAAACAAAAACAGAAAATTAGTTTGATAGTTGTTTTACTGAATTAATTTTAGATGTAGGTAATGTCCCGAAAACCGAGACAAATGGGCTAAAAAAATATTTAGTCCTAAGGCGTCTCCACTTGCCTGTGTTATATTTCGAGCAGTAGGTATTTAAGTCCCTGTAGATCCGATCACTGATCATGACAAATCAAATCCTAATTCACTGTATTAACATCATCATATTATTATATTTTTGTTAACCCTTGTTACCTCGGTATTATTTACCAAGCCCGAGGTCTCATTATATCGACAGATATAGACGACGATAACTTGTTGATACACAACCTTGGTTCGCGGGGTTGTGCATCGGCGGAAGAGCTTGAGCGGGTCAAGGCCAAGCTCCGCGAAAATGGCAAGGACCTGAGTGTCGAGAGCATTGCAGGCAGGGACCCGCTGATTGTCCTTAAGGACGTAATGTCCTACAACACCGACGAGGAGGTGCTGAGGGCGCTTAAGGCGCAGAACAAGCACCTCCTCAAGGACATCAGCGGGGACGATGACCGGATGGAGGTCAGATATCGGAAGAGGACCAGGAACCCGTTGGTAGCCCACATCGTGGTGAAGGTGTCGCCTCGATTGTGGGGCTGCCTAACGGGGGCCGGGGCCGTCCATATTGACCTCCAGCGGGTCAGAGTTGAGGATCAGTCCCCCCTGGTGCAGTGCTCTCGGTGCTTATGTTACGGGCACACAAGGCGGCTGTGTCAGGACACCGAGGACGTGTGCAGCCATTGTGGGGGGCCGCACCGCAAAGATGCTTGCAAGGAGAAGCTTGCGGAGCGGCCCTCCTGCTGCAATTGCACGAAGGCCGGGTGTCCTGACACAGGGCACAACGCCTTCGACTCGCAGTGCCCAGTCCGGAGAAAGTGGGACACCTTGGCAAGGTCAGCAGTGGCCTATTGCTAAGGTGCCCCACTGGAGCGAGGCTGCCGGTGCACAGCCCAGACACACAAGTTTGCCGTGCGTCGTCCGTTTGTGCATACTGTACAGACCGCACTCTACATTCACCAGCACCGCACCACGGCGCAGTCCAGGACCTGCACGGCTCTTTCTCTTGGACTACATTATGACAAATGCAAGCCAGAGAAAGGTGCCGTTAGCAGTCTCCCTCCGTTTTGAGGGAGAAAATGGCAAAGCGCCGTGGTCGGCCCCCAGTGTCGGTCTGTGCAGTATGCACGGTGGAGGGGTACTCGTTGTTGTTGTTTTTGTTTCGTCTCGCTTGTTGGCCTACTTGTTGTATTGTCTTTGTGTTGGTTGTCTCTTTTCTTTATTTCTAAGTAGGGAATTGTCAAACTCTGCACTACAGTGCAGCGGCGGCTTCCAAACTTGCAAACTGAGATTGCACCTTTGCAAACACGCCCTGCACTGTGGTGCAGACTATAGTAAAAGATCTTAGTGTAACAAAAAAGAATTTAATATGTTGAATAAAATTAGGAAATATTAAAAAATTAAATGAATAAACCGGTATTAAGCAAATATATTATATATTGTAAATCTAAATGTAAAATAAGGAAGAAAATAAGAAAACTTTTTGTAAGTATAAATATTTGAAACTAACATTTGTAAAACTCCCCAAAAAACCTCCCCTACAAAACCAATAAAAACGAAATTAATATAACCAGCAACTAAGGTCTCTGATTATGTTAGAGGATCCCTTGGCCGGCCGCACTTTACGTGCGGTCATTTAAAAAAAAAAAAAAAAAAACCTTGGTTCGCGACCAAGTACATGTGACTGTTCTGGAATAAACTTGCTCTCTCATTATTTTGTCAAGTTCATGCTCAAGTGTTTATCTGATGAGTATCGATTTCACCTTTGGAGTTAAATGTACTACTATGTAACGGCACCTATAGTAAAATAACATTGAATTTGTCAATAGAAAAATCAATACACTATAGGTAATAGTTATCAGCTAAAAGATGCTTATTGGACATCGGTTGTCCTCCATGTTTATTAAGTAATCGGCCCATCTTGTGTGAGACCTGCCTATTCTACGTATTCATCTCTTCTTCAAGGTATTTTATCTTATAAGTTACAAATACTTAGTACAAATTAACGTTCGTGATGCCTACGCCTTTACATGAATCTGTACAATTGTGTCAAATTAAATTCATTTTGTGGAATTAAAATCGTAAATCAACTTTTCTTAACTTTTTCGATAATTTTTAAGCTATAGACCGGTGAATAATAGCATAAAACTCGACAATTTAGACCGTAAAACCGCCTAACAATAATTCAATACTGTAAGTTGGATCATAAATACAGAAAATGTAACCTATAAACTAAAAGTCGTTGACCTCTCACCGCACCCTCTCCTGACAATGAATTACAAAATAACACATTTACACTTGAGTTATTTCAGCGGCAGAATGATATTAAATCACAACCCTAGAATAAAGGGAAATGTTTTGGTCACACCGTATTTTAAGTTTATGGTGTATGCTATAGACTAAAGCGCACAAAGCTACATTTGTTTTTATGTTATTAGATTAGGTACTGTAAAAAATATATAATATCGAATTGAGAAACCTCCTTTTTTAAAGTCGGTTAAAAATAATCGCAGTAGGTATCAATTATATTCACTTTTTTTCCTAACATGTGTTGTCAACGTCCTAAAACTTTGTTTTTTCATTATCGCACGCAAGTGTCCGTTTGAGCGCCCTCTTATGTTACACTCTTTTTACGATACATTTATTAGGCCAACACCCCGCGAAATATTGTATTTCAACGCTTGAAATGTATACTTTTTCCTTTTGAGCACGGGTGAAGGATACTTGTGACAAAGAATAAGTACCTACGAATGGCACTTCAACAAAATGATGGATTCCGTACCGAGGTAAATAAACCGTATAAATAAATTTTAGCGATGGTTATGTTGATTTTTTACCTACCTAAGGGTGCGTTATTATCACTGACATGGTGCTGGGCAGAGTGAAGAGGAGCGGAGTAAAAAACGCACCCTTAGCTGACTTATACATACTTAAAGTGCACATAGTGGTAAGTGGTAGTCGTCACACATAAACTTCTGCAATTCAGCAATGGTAGAAACTCTGCCAAGTCGACCTTTTACTGGAAAATTAGTAGATAGATAGGTACTCTTGCTAAACCTCGCTTGAAGGATATGGAAAAACCCCGGTTCTACTTTAACACCCGTAGGCTTCTTGGTAAATATGCAACGTGACATTCGAATCATGCAATGTGGAATAAGTGATTGAGAACTACTAATTATATTTAATAAAACAGCGGTGATAGCGGTTATTTATTGGAATCCAATCGATATACAATTAACAGAATATGAACGATAAGTATGTAAACTAAAATATTCTTATAAATTTTGCTTTTCCTATAAATTCAGACAGAACCCTAAACACATCCAAAGATAAAACAAATAACACTAGTAGCTGGTTATTTGATAAAGTTTCGTCTGTGCTCGGGACGATTTCTATGATAAAACAATACGGTACAAAGTAAAATAAAAGGCCAATTTTTATGAAGGCGTCCTCTTACATTTCTGGGCAAAATATGTAAATATACATATATTTATTTGTTACGGCTATAGATATGATGTATTAGTAATGAAAACATTAACAAGGACGTTTTAATCGTAATCTACGCTGTACTCTACTATTAATTATTCTGTGGCTGTAGGTACCTACCTGATAATCCTGGTTAATTCTGACCTTTGTACAATAAGTTATCCTTATTATTAATCATTCTGTGGTTACAAGTATAGGCATAATATCCCTAATATCAAGGAACGTACGTTATTACTAATTACTCGTAATATTGCTTGGCTCTGCTATTTCGCAGCCGCACTATTAATTGACTGATTATTTTTTTCTTGAGTATAGGAGCGAAACATTAAAGAATCAATTCTTTGTTTCATAGATAGACTACGTAGGTAGCAATCGTTGCCAAGCTCAGTGAAGCGACACCTTTCATTTTTGCAGCAATATTGAACAGAAATGGGAGTGGAATAGACTTACATAAGTATGTATACTGGCTTTGTACGTAGTTAATTGAAGGTATATGTAGACGGCATGGTAAACACTAAACAGCACATCATTCGCCGCAGCAGCTTTATGGTACCTTTAGCATTACCTACCGATATTCCACCACTAACTTAAATTTCACATAGGTTCGCCGCACGAGGTTCATCATAAACTCTTTTCGGCGCGGCGCGGCGTAAGCAGTCAACTAACTAACTAGCCAACTTCTTACAGCCGCAATTATTGCATGTGGGTAGGTACTGGCTCCAACTTTAATAAGTACCTACATTCTTTTTCTACTTTTAAACTATAATAATAAATTCAAATTGAAAGTAAGAAGGCATTATTCATATTCAATAAAAAAATATTATAAGCTAACTAATCCATAAATACTTACTCTTTCTTATCGGAGTCACGGACATAGCTAACCTAAGCCTAAATTATTAGTTCTGTGTACCTGATACAAAAAGAAAAGCATTCGTTCATGTACTTAATACTTTTATATCTTTCATCATTCAAATTCACAAGAGTACAACGACGACCAATCTCCACAGCAACTGTTTCTGAGAGTGGATGTACCAGTCTCAAACCAGAGAGATATATATACATTATTACCTTAAACTGTTGTTGTATGAAATAGTTTCAACCTTTACTAAGTACTTTAATTGTTTTTTTATAGTACATTATCTATTTAAAAGCTATTATTCAAAACAGGACCACTGAATTCCTTACAGATTTTTTATTATATCACATAGAGGTGCAAAAAAAGCTTTTTCTATGCTTCGGTGGTACTGTGTACGGAGAGGTCTCGGGTTCGATCTCTGGGTCGGATAAAGTGATATTGGGTTTTTCTGTCGAAAAATTCTCAGTATTAGCCCGGAGTCTGGAATTGTGCCCGATATATGGCAACAGGCTCGCCCCGTTACATGGGACCTAAAATAAAAAAATGGCGAAAAGTGGGTGGTTACACACTTCTGCCTACCCCTTCGGGGATAGAAAGCGTGACGCTATGCATGTATATAAGTGCAAATTAAACTCTTGTAACTACTCGATTTCCTGTCGTCACTTTATTTTCTCTCTATGGCATTTTTAGGTGGACGACTCAGAAGGACTTGACGAAAGACAGATACATCGGCAGGTAGTATAATATTCGTCGCGTTGGGATGAAGAGCATACAAAATAATTTGGTTTTCAATGCATAGCTGGCTCACTTCGTATATTATTTTTATTCTGATTATTATTATTGTAAAATGGGGTACGTACCTACTTATCTACTTTTACCTATGTAATATTGCCGACATGTTTCTCTAATTTTGCTTCCTGTCTCTTTTATATTTAGCTATAAGTACTAGCTTTCCGCGGTGCGGTTTCACCCGCGTCTTTGCTTACTGCTCTACTCCCGTCGCCAGTAACGTAATGTTACATAGCCTATGACCTTCCTCAAAAACTGGTCTATCATACGCAAAAGAAAATATATAAAAAGATTTTTTAAATCCGATCGGTATCTAGTTCCAGAGATTAGCGCGTTCAAACAAACAAACAAACTTTTCCGATTTATATAATAGTACAGATATAAACGTCTTCTTTGTTATATTTAAAAATGTCTTTTTGGCGGCATATTTAATCTAATACAAAGAAATCAAAAATTATTTTGTAGAGCTTGGGCATTTTTATAATGAAGTACTTATATGCATACCTGCAAATGTTAAATCAGTGGTCAAGTAATGCAAAGAATGCTATTTAGACCTTAAGTTGAGTAATAAAACCATGAATATAGCTATAAAAGTATCAATTTAAAACAAGAAAAAAAAGTAAATCAATAAGCCTATCGTTGATCAACTGGTCAACTATAACACACTTAGATAAATCATGTAAGTTAACCACTGAAAAAAACATCGAGCATTATATTGGTTACACTTGAAATTATATTAAAATACCACATTACATTACATACCAAATTCTGTTATTAGACTTACTTATGTCGAAACACCTACTCTCATGTAATCTGTAGTCAACATTGTTTGTTTCTAGTGGTACTGATTTGCTGATACGTTTTAGTTGTTATTGCATAGGTACTTACCCTTACTTACCTTATAATATTGACACTAGTGCCGCAACTGGCTATCAACCTGGTCAAATAAAAATGTCACTTAATTACCCAAAATTTCAATCATTAGATTGTTCTATTGAATAAATGATAATTGGTAATTGGCTGCGGGCAATCACTTTAATAATCTGTCAAGACAGCTAGTGACCGTATTTCAAACTTTTCTTCTGCGTTCTAAGTGTAACTAGGTAAGCCCCCAGGCCATCATTGTTAAAAAATATAAAAGTATTATATTTTGCGGTTGTTTTATTTTCAACTCGCCTTGTTTTTGACGTCACCCGAGGGCACGAGAAAAAGATAAAACAGATTCTGCGTGTTGTATGATTGTAATAGATGTGAAATTTTCCAACTGGCAGAAATAAAATGTAAGTATGGAGCACACACAGATTAGTCACACACAGCACACACGAGTTAGGTCGCAGTGCTTGGCCAATTCACGGTCAGCTCCTTGCCACGCCGCCCAGCTCCGCGTCAGTGGAAACGCACCTTAAGACTCTTTAACTCGTCTGCCAACCTGACTCCTTTACCGTGTGTTACCTACATACTATATATATTATTTCTGCCAGTTTAAATGTTTAAGGTATAGTCTTAAGCAGTTGTCCGACCGCTGAGTGAGTAACAAGTAAAACTAGCAATTAGAAATGAGTTGACGAGCAGCGCGAAACGAGTGTGTAGTTCCGATAGTTTTGTCTTTTGTCGCTGAGCCAAACAAAAGAAATGCATACTAACCTCGGTCGGTCCTTCTGAAGCAAGATATATGGAATGTTATTTTTTTATCTAAAATTAGGTAATGCACAGTCGAACACATGACTGTATCAATAAATAGATAACATTTATGAGTTATTATTTATTATTAGTTATTAAATGTTATTATTTGATCGTTTACCGCATCGTTTTAACACAAGTGTAAATGCCACATAAGAATGTCGCACTGGCCGTGAGTCGAACATTTTTATAAGTTACCGTCATAAACTTTGCATTAATTTTATTGAATATTGTAACTATGTTATTATGTGTGTATCGAGTAGAAACCTAACACTAAGACTTGTCATTTGCCTACTTGAACGCAAATTGTATTAGTTTAACTACTTAGTTTTAAGTTATTTCTCGTAAGTGATTATATGTAATCTTTGAGAAATAAATTGATTCTTAAACCGTAAACCGTATATTTATTAGAAATTTTATATCTCTTATATTGATATTAAAAACGTTGTAAAATAATAGAAAATAATATTTTAATTGATTTTGAAAAAGGAGGAGATTCTGTTCTGTTTTATATCTTTGATCTTGATATTTAAAAGGATTAACTTTTGTCAATAGATTAAAATTTACGTTTTTTACATTTGTTCCCAACGATTCACACTGTCAACTGTCACACTGTGATTAGTTGGGAAAATTTTAATTAAAAGTCCCAACCACTGTTACTCCATAGGAACTTTTTATTAATAGTTTCCCAACCAGTCACATTTAAAGGATGATAATAAAAAATAATGAAAAGAAGAATCAACGGTTAATTAAGAATTGTTGTAAAATGTGATGACAGTCACCAAATACTTAACTCTGATATATTTTTAAATAGGTACTGATTGTATTTAGATATTGTTCTTAAGTAATTAAACGTTTTAATAAGAATTACCAGCAGTATGACGAATGCTGATAAACATTTAACATTCATAATATTATGTGACTAAAATATTTACCTCTGTTGTTATTTTGTTGATTCGAAATTATATTAAAAAAACTTGATTTTTCTTTTTATTACTTTATATCATCTTGTAAGTGTGATTGGTTGGAAAATTACTAATAAAAAGTTCACATGGAGTACCAGTGTGACTGGTTGGGCTTTTTTTATTAAAACTTTCTCTGCCAGTCACAGTGTGACAAATGAGTGTGACTCGTTGGGAACAAATGGTTTTTTATTAAAAAACCTGTTTCGTTATTTTCTACATTATTTCCATAAACATAAATATTAGAATAATATTTATATATATATATAATAAAAAATTTTATTAGACACTCAAATTATAGATTTATTTTGTTCATTCAATTAACCAATATGGCGCTGACTGTACTTCGATTGCTAAATCTATGGAAAAAAACAATTAAAATATCTCGCTTCAGAAGGACCGACCAAATCTGGAATTTTGCGACTAATTACCGACTGATTCTGGGCATAATCAGATATTCGTTAGGTGCTACGGTATTAGATACAAGGTGGTTGTGCCAACCTGAGCGCTCAGTTTGGCGCTGCCACCAATACCCTCTTACAACTTTTAAACGGTGGACGCTACTAATTCTGGCATTTTGCGACTAGTTTCGACTAATCACCGACTAATTCTTCATGTAATTACAATTTCAGTTCGCGATGGTGGCTGTGCCAAGATGAGGCATACGCCATATTATTGCTGGACATAGGCCTCCTCATTCGCCGTGGCCAGTCGTTTGCCGCCCTCATCAATATTTGTGTTATCAAAATTAAAAAAGCCTAGATGGTGGCCAAGTCGGTGTCAGTCAGACTGAAGGACACGTTTATGTGTACGTATATAGGTATTTTAAATATTTCTACGAGAAATTTGTTGTGAAAATTTACTTTCCTGAGCCCCACAATCCTACTTCGAAGTAGTCAAATGACTAAAGCTTTTGGTTACTTTTGTTCGTATCTTGCCATGGACGCTCCTCTGTTTTGTAACTATGACTAGAACTTAATAATATTAGACCTCTATTGCACAAAGTAAAGGATCTGAAGGCTATATAAAACAACAATATAATTATTACATCATTTTATTTAATTAACAATCTAAATCAGTGTCATAATCTAACTATATGGAGCAGTCCATACAAGAAATCTTAAAACTTACATGACTAATCCTTACAGTCCGCCATTCCCTACAATTTCCTATTGAAAACGATTCGAAAAGTAGGAAAATACATTTACAATATCATAAGATAAACTACACCGTTTACATTTAAACCATGCACACACAGATTTAATACATGAAAAGAAATATTCCTTTACGAAAATAAAATTTCTCATTTTATAGATAAGTGCATAGTTTAATTTTTAATAAGAATGTTTTAAGACAGAAAATTCACATTCATTTTTTGTTGTCAGGATACAATGTATTTTGGAATGTCAATTTTATATAACTTTTATCTGTGAAAGTTTAGATCTAATTTGTGATTGAGTCCATGAGGGTTTGCGTTACTATTTACAGTAAATGAAGACAACAAGTGATTTAGTAGGTATAATATAATAGTTCACATATAGCTTGGATTTTGATATAAACCCTTTGGTTGTTAGTATTTGACATACACACTGTTTAAAATATAAACTAATAAAGTACATTTAGTATAGACATTTGTAGAAGACAAATTTTAGCAGTAAAAGGTTGACTGTACTTTACAGGACGGTGTATTGCTATTTTTAGGTGACATTACCTACACAGCTTTTACAATTCCTTCAAACGAGCCTAATTTTATGTTTTTGGTATGCGCTACCAACGTCTATATAGCATTAGCACCGCCCTATAAAGATATACATTAGCAACATGTAGTTTCAACCTAATCCAGTTCACAAATAGAAGATAATATTGTACCTATTGCACTTAGTTAATACCACGATTGCGACTTGTATAGGGTGAAGGTCAAGGTGAGGCGTGTGCGTGCATGGCTAGTGGCGCGCGTCCCGGCGATGGTCGCGCTCGCGGTCGCGCTCGGCGGGCGGCGGGTCGCGCTCGCGGCGCTCGCGGTAGCGCTCGTCGTAGTACGGCGCGGCGGCGCTGCGCGACTTGGCGCTGGGGGCGTCGCCCGCGCCGCTCTCTGCTGCGGGCTCTACTGGCGACTTGCGCGGTCTGGGGAACGATCGATTGTTGGCTTAACTAACATGTCATATCATTCTCCGGTATGTGAAGACGCATCAGCAACTTGTAACTTTATCGTGCCATCGGCTGGTGATAAACAGACAGTGGTGTGGAGGAGTGAATTCCCTATTACTTACTAATAATAATTTTGAACTATTTCACACCTCACAACCAACCTTACCACAATTAGAAGATAACACAATACATGTTCTGAAGTTGAAATTGACTGACAGGTTAACTAATAGAGACATGTTGTAGTGCATAAATTATGTTTCCTATGTTGTATCTTCATAGCCCCATGGAATAAGTAAATGTTCGCATATTCTTATTTAAATGTGACTGTGAGACGCAAAACTGCATGTTTCTACGTAGTGTTACATACCTTTCTTCCCGGCTATGTCCCCTATTGTAATGATCGGCGCGTTCTCTGTCCCTGGAGCGAGACCTGTCACGTTCACGCTCACGGTAATCCCTGTAATATCTGCAACAACACAACATCATTAAAGTCTACTTCTTTAACAAAAAGAACAAGGAGTTGAAGTAAAATGTAGAATGTATCAGTTGCTTATATCGCGAGACCACAGTATAATTTAGTGTTTATATTAAACTTATTTTAACCAGTTATTTCAGTACTTTATTTTCTTGCCTTTATTGGAATACAAGCCAACAGCCCACCACGGTAAGTGGTAACTGTCGCAATATATTAGTTGTACATCTGTTCACACATTATTGCACGTTCATAGATGACAACATGCATGTTATGTATGAAGTGCGTGACACTTACGCATCACGGTCGCGTTCGCGGTCACGTTCCCTCGACCTTTCCCTGTACCTGTAAGTAAGGGAATATCATAAGTAACACTGTTGGGTGTAACTTTGATAACTTCGCTGGCTTGTAAATAAATTGTAGTAAGTACCTTCCTGCTAAAATCGAGAAATATAAATAACAAAAAGGAATACATTGGTTCTTTTTAAAGTAAAAAAAGAAAGGAAAGAAACGTATGTACCGACGGCAGAAAAAAAGCAAGGTTATTTCGGATACATAGAATAAGCATAGGCGACTGATACATTTTACATACTTGATGTTTGGAAGTAAGTGGTAGGTAACTACTGCTATATTACCTGGTTTATAATATACCGCTAACAGCCTGTAACTAGTAAACTACAAGAACACACTACTGAGAAATATGTATTGTTGAAAAAGAACAATCTAATTTGCCCAATCATTTTATGACATAAAAATAAGTATTGTGTTTACAAAAGCAAGCAAACCACATTCTTATTTAGTGATTGCTGAAAATGTCTATAAACATGGGCAAGGTAATCTTCGCAAAATAGGTCCAAAGGAGTTTTCTCGCCGCTTTTGTGTCTAGTGTATTAGCATTAGCATTTATTTGTTCTGACTAAAGCTTACAGCAATAAGAGGCACGAGCGGGATGCGCAGAACGTATTAACTGCGATGAGGTTGGCTATTTCAAGGTCAAGCAGTCCAATGCACAGAAATACCGTACGTAGTGTCCTTAGTAAGTTGTTGTGCTAGCAAATATGAGTTGTGAGCGTTGGTCCTAAACGGCTGGACGGAACGTTACGTTACCGCACGACAAGTGACGGCATCACACGGCACCGCACGGACTTGGTCTCATATCATATATAGTAGTGTGGTCGTGTGCGGTGTTACCTGTCGCGCTCCTCGCGCTCGCGGCTGCGCTCGCGGTAGCGGCTGGCGGAGCGCTCGCGGCGGCGCGGCGTGCGGTGGTGCCGTACGACTTGGTCTCATATCATATATAGTAGTGTGGTGGTGTGCGGTGTTACCTGTCGCGCTCCTCGCGCTCGCGGCTGCGCTCGCGGTAGCGGCTGGCGGAGCGCTCGCGGCGGCGCGGCGTGCGGTGGTGCCGTACGACTTGGTCTCATATCATATATAGTAGTGTGGTGGTGTGCGGTGTTACCTGTCGCGCTCCTCGCGCTCGCGGCTGCGCTCGCGGTAGCGGCTGGCGGAGCGCTCGCGGCGGCGCGGCGTGCGGTGGTGCCGTACGACTTGGTCTCATATCATATATAGTAGTGTGGTGGTGTGCGGTGTTACCTGTCGCGCTCCTCGCGCTCGCGGCTGCGCTCGCGGTAGCGGCTGGCGGAGCGCTCGCGGCGGCGCGGCGTGCGGTGGTGCCGTACGACTTGGTCTCATATCATATATAGTAGTGTGGTGGTGTGCGGTGTTACCTGTCGCGCTCCTCGCGCTCGCGGCTGCGCTCGCGGTAGCGGCTGGCGGAGCGCTCGCGGCGGCGCGGCGTGCGGTGGTGCCGTACGACTTGGTCTCATATCATATATAGTAGTGTGGTGGTGTGCGGTGTTACCTGTCGCGCTCCTCGCGCTCGCGGCTGCGCTCGCGGTAGCGGCTGGCGGAGCGCTCGCGGCGGCGCGGCGTGCGGTGGTGCCGTACGACTTGGTCTCATATCATATATAGTAGTGTGGTGGTGTGCGGTGTTACCTGTCGCGCTCCTCGCGCTCGCGGCTGCGCTCGCGGTAGCGGCTGGCGGAGCGCTCGCGGCGGCGCGGCGTGCGGTGGTGCCGTACGACTTGGTCTCATATCATATATAGTAGTGTGGTGGTGTGCGGTGTTACCTGTCGCGCTCCTCGCGCTCGCGGCTGCGCTCGCGGTAGCGGCTGGCGGAGCGCTCGCGGCGGCGCGGCGTGCGGTGGTGCCGTACGACTTGGTCTCATATCATATATAGTAGTGTGGTGGTGTGCGGTGTTACCTGTCGCGCTCCTCGCGCTCGCGGCTGCGCTCGCGGTAGCGGCTGGCGGAGCGCTCGCGGCGGCGCGGCGTGCGGTGGTGCCGTACGACTTGGTCTCATATCATATATAGTAGTGTGGTGGTGTGCGGTGTTACCTGTCGCGCTCCTCGCGCTCGCGGCTGCGCTCGCGGTAGCGGCTGGCGGAGCGCTCGCGGCGGCGCGGCGTGCGGTGGTGCCGTACGACTTGGTCTCATATCATATATAGTAGTGTGGTGGTGTGCGGTGTTACCTGTCGCGCTCCTCGCGCTCGCGGCTGCGCTCGCGGTAGCGGCTGGCGGAGCGCTCGCGGCGGCGCGGCGTGCGGTGGTGCCGTACGACTTGGTCTCATATCATATATAGTAGTGTGGTGGTGTGCGGTGTTACCTGTCGCGCTCCTCGCGCTCGCGGCTGCGCTCGCGGTAGCGGCTGGCGGAGCGCTCGCGGCGGCGCGGCGTGCGGTGGTGCCGTACGACTTGGTCTCATATCATATATAGTAGTGTGGTGGTGTGCGGTGTTACCTGTCGCGCTCCTCGCGCTCGCGGCTGCGCTCGCGGTAGCGGCTGGCGGAGCGCTCGCGGCGGCGCGGCGTGCGGTGGTGCCGTACGACTTGGTCTCATATCATATATAGTAGTGTGGTGGTGTGCGGTGTTACCTGTCGCGCTCCTCGCGCTCGCGGCTGCGCTCGCGGTAGCGGCTGGCGGAGCGCTCGCGGCGGCGCGGCGTGCGGTGGTGCCGTACGACTTGGTCTCATATCATATATAGTAGTGTGGTGGTGTGCGGTGTTACCTGTCGCGCTCCTCGCGCTCGCGGCTGCGCTCGCGGTAGCGGCTGGCGGAGCGCTCGCGGCGGCGCGGCGTGCGGTGGTGCGCGCGCGCGTCACGGTCGCGGCTGCGGGAGCGGCGCGAGCGCTCGGCGCTACCGTACGACTTGGTCTCCACGCCGTGCAGCGTGTCCTGCAGCGAAGAGATCAGGATCTTGCAGCGGTCGTCGTGTGCCACCTGCCGAAGAACAAGTGCCGGTAAGAAGAGGTATTTTTTTATACGACTTCGGTAACAAACAGCTATATGCATCTGATGACAAATGGTAACCACCAGTGGCGAAGCGTCCATATAACACAATTCCTGCCGGCTTCCCTTTTAAAATATGTCCTGACCACCTTATACCTATCACTGCTTGCGTGTCTACTCAAAGACTAACTAGCCTTCTGAAACTCAAAATATTTTAGTCCCACCGGCTTCCCTCCTCGGAAAAGTGACTCTTCGCTACTGGTAACCACACTATCAATCTCGTGACGCTATGTACCTTGCTCTGCTTGATGAGCGAGATGGCGGTGACGAGCGTCTCGATGGCGGAAGCGTACTCGCCGGCGGCGGCGTCGCTGACGGCGCGCGCGATGGCGCTGGACGACACGGTGCGGTTGCGCGCCATCACCTCCTCGAACTCCGCCTCGCTGATGGCGGCGTGCGCGTGCGCATGCGGGGCGTGCGCTCCGTGCGGCGCATGAGCGTGTGGAGCGCCGTGCGCTAGGGGCAGTGCACCGCGAGGCTCGCCCGGTGCGGGGTAACTCTGTAACACAATTAACTTTTGAACTTACGAAACCCATGTCTTTATTTTATGCAAAAAGTGTTAAATGACCCGTTCGTTTAGGTGCAGAATGTCCAAGTTGCAAAATGTCCAGGTTGTAAAATGTCCAGGTTGCAAAATGTCAAGGTTGCAAAATGCCAAAAAAAAAATTTCTTAATGCACCTCAAAAATATTACTGATTCAAAAATTGTTAAGTAATTTTTATTTGATTTGTGTGAATTTCGTTTCGGTTGCATAAGATATACTTCCTTTAGATCCAGAAGTTCCTATTATTACTATTTTGGGACCTGGACATTCTGCAACCAGGACATTCTTAAACCTGGACATTTTGCACATTTTGGAACCACTGGACATTTTGCAACTTAGACATTCTGCACCTAAACAGACCCATTGAACTCACCTGAGGTGGTCTGCCGTAGGGCTGTCTAGCCGCAGGCGGCGGTCCTGGCGCCGGTGGCGGTGCGCCGTGCGCTGGGTGACCGTATGGGGCCCCGGGACCTGTAGCCATAGTCAATTATATAAATGTCGTGACGTTATACACAGCACCGTCATGGTAGTGCAGTAGCGAGCACGCACCGGGCGGGCCGGGTTGCGGCGGCGGCTGCACGGCGGGCGCGGGCTGCGGCGGCTGCTGCGCGAAGAACGCGGGGTTCACGTGCGGGGCCGGCGCGCCGCCCACACCTGCGACAATGGACACACAGATTTATACCACCATATTTCTACGGTATAGTGCACCTTCGCTGGTTTCAGCATCAATGGGCCGCGGCCGGATCAACCGAGGAACTACTACACTCTCATAGAAGATCGACGTAAGCTTTACTATTGCGTTTCGTTGGGTGTGTGAAAGCGCCAGAGGCCCAATTTTCTTCCCTCTCCTTTTTCCTTGCCTATCCCACTCTCAGTCGCCATAGTGAAAACCACCAAACCAATTTTAGACTATATTTTTTTAGAATGATGTCCACCAGTCGTAGATTCCACTAACTACATATCATCATAGTATTCCTAGTGGCGGTTTTCATTTTCGTAAAAAAAATGGGTCCACAAAAAGATAATGTTGTGCTTGCCCAGGATCCAAACTCCAAACATAGAATTGCAATACAACGTCGCATCATAAAAATATAAAAGGCACATCATCACATCATCATCATAGATCACATCGCATTAACTTGGGAATAAATTCGCATCAAGCAGCAATCAAACATTCTTGAAGATTCAATTACATTTCGGTGGTTCGTGTCTTAAGTTTCCTGCGACGCGAGTATCTACGCATCGCATATTTTTGGACCCTAATACATTTGTTGACTGTACTTAGTAGATATCTTATGAACTAAATACAAACATGCTTTAATTATGTTAGTATCGTGCAAAATTGCAACATCGCTGAACTCTTTGACAAATTACAAGTTTAACTGTAATTCAATTTCAAAACGAAATGTCGGAAACTACAAATGCTAGAGTCTCAAATTTTCAATGGAGATTGCTTTTAGAACATAGGTGCTAACTAAGACAGGATTTTGCGAAATTCATCCCTTATTGGGGTAAAAAGGGGTGGCAAAGTTTATATTAAACTTCTAAAGTTTTGATAGAAGATTGCAAAATAACTAAAAAAATAAGCATTATTAAAAGAAATTTAAATTCAGTTTATAATTTTTTTAAACAACCCTTACAAGAGGATAAAATAAGGAGTGAAAAGTTTGTATGGATTTTATTTTATATATTACTGTCGACTCCGAACTCAAAAAGTTATACCTTCTACTAAAATTATTGAGGCACCATTTTTAATATTTTGAAACTACCTTTAAGAAGTGATACAATAGGAGTCGCAAGATTGTGTTAAATTTCGACAGCTTTAGTGGTAGCAAGTGAATAGATTTAAATGGGATTCGCCATAGAGACGGACTACACTGATTATTAGGTTTATTTTACTGATACAATGTACGATTGCCGTTAAGATTAGGTAGGCAATATTCTCATACAGGCACACATCTGAATTTTCACGCGTACGAAGTCGCGGGTAACAGCAAATATATTCATTAAGTGAAAATTATTTTATGTTTCTAAATTGAAATAATTTAAATAATTTTTTTTTAATTGGCATATTGAGCATCAACAATGATTTCAAGAATGTGCAAATTTTAGCATGTGTTCATTTCATTAGAATTGTGGTCTCTCTAGACCTAGTGTCTTTCAGCTGCAATGCTAAATAAGTTTTCTGTCATTATCAATTTTCTTCATTAAAATAGGGTGAAAAGAAACATAGTTACTTATAGCTAAATTAAACAAGTTCTTGGTCTCACACTAAAGTTACTAAAGATCATCTAGTCAGAACTTTATAAACTTCAAATTCTGGATTCCACTGTCTGCTTAGGCAGACTGGAGTCACTTTGGTAGGCTTATATAAAACAAAATTTTCATAACATAGTTAATAGTGTTAGTAATGTTAGCATATATCGTTTTATAGTACAAAAGTGTTTGTGTGCGTACCTGGGTATGGAGGCATACCTGCGTGGTGCGGGAGAGGGGCAGGGCCCCGCGCCGCACCCATCGCGCCGTGCCCGTGAGGGGGCGGCAGACCACCTGCGCCTCCCTACAGGGACAAAACATACTTTATAATGCACTTCAGTTGTGATTTCGTAGGCAATTATAACTCAAGTACAGTGAATGAAATTCGATATTTCGAACGAACATATTTTCTACAAGCTAAAAGAATTTCAAAACAAGTTTCGTGGTTACAGATAATGTTATTGATAATTCATATTTAAATCATTTCTATTACCAAAGTGAAGTTATACACATAGTTTAAATTCTTAAGATATTTCATAAGTATGCATCTACATTTTTTTTAAACCTTTAAACAGTCAGACATCAAAAGTATATCGTAAAAAACATGAAATTAATAAAATTTATCCATGAATAAAATTCCATGTTTTTACATAAATAATGAATGTCATCATAGTATTATACTAACAGGATGTGGGGGAGGCATTTGATGTGGCATCTGATGCTGCGGCGGGCCGTACTGCGGCGCAGGATGGGGAGGCAGCTGCTGTGGGGGACCGCGCGGGCCCCAATCCGGTCCTGGACGACCACCGGGGCCGCCCGGACCACCTGGACCAGGTCCTCCCGGTCCACGCTGCATTTGTGGTGGACCTTGGAACTGAGAACATAACAGACGATATTATTTTAAATAAATAAATAAAAAATGAATGCAATATGTAACTATTACCTAAATTTAATAAATAAATACTTAAAATAAACTAGACTTCTGAATAATATTGAATAGGTACGCAGTTATGTATGAAACACGTACGTATTTCTAGAATAGTAACTTCCATCTTACCTGCATAGGGGGCGCTCTTGGGGGCGGTCCCTGATGCGGTGGAGGCCCTTGATGTGGTAAATGATGTGGCGGAGGTCCTTGATGTTGCGGCATGTGATGTGGGGGTCCATGTGGAGGACCGTGGGGTCCATGAGGTCCATGTGGCCCGTGCTGGCCGCCCGCAGGACCACGCAACTGGTGATGTGCTCCACCACCGGGCATCATCATGCGAGGTCCATTCGGGCCTGGACCGTTGGGTCCACCGCCGAAGAAATCTATTTGTCGACATGATTTTGTAATTTTTTTATTTGGTAATATTATTGTCAATTTTGTAAATTTAAGAGAATTGTTAAATTTGTAAATGATTCTGCCTAATAACTATAATAATTCATGTTACGAATTTTTTTTAAATTTTAATAATTTACAAATTTTGGGTACCTAATTATACTTAGATGCAGATACTCGATTTTTCTTCAATGATTTTATGACTCGACGAAAACTTTATTTCTGCTTATAATTTGAAGCAAATCAGGTCCTAATAATAGATTTTACTTGTAAATTTTTGTGTTATCACAAGCTAAATAAACATTTTTTGTATTATTGCGTCATCAATAGGGAGCTTGATGGGTAGGTGTAAATCTTATTCTGGTGCTAATATTACCTCCAGGATGCGGGCCAGGCGGTCCGCCTGGGTGTGGTGGTCCTCTCATGCCCGGGTTGTTCGGTCCCGGGGGTGTTGACCTAGTCTTAGACTGACTTTCAAACTGGTTCAGTGCCTGTGGAATACACGCTTTTGTTGTCATGGTTTTATTTCTAAAAGTGCACGACGAATAGGTTCAGCAATCGCGTGGGCACTTGGCAAGTCGCTAATTACACCACTCATGGATTGTTCTCACCATAGCTTATAGATTTGCAATACTTTATACTAGTGCTTTTAAATGCACAGAAACTTGACTAGCTACAGTAACCTACACTTTATATCGACATACGTGCGACTAACATACCAACGACAACTTTGGTTGTCACCTACACGACTGTAGCAATAAACAGGTCTAATCCCTATCAATAAAAGCAAAAAATATCGCCAATTTAATCCAATGAGGGGTCCAATGGATAAGGGCGGCTCACGACCGGCCATCGGTGGCGAAAATTGGGGAAAGCCCATGTCTAGCAGTGGACGTCTTTTGACTGAAATGATAATGTTTAATCCAGTGAGCGAGAATTGTGATGATCAGATACTGTTAGTTCTACTGAACAGGAAATAAGTTACGGTTTTCTTTTTATAAGTGTTGGTTCAGTCTAACTTCTTGCATGTTTGCAAACTGTCTAATTAACAATTTGCATTATTTTTATATGTCTATCATCTTGAGTAAATTATGGCAATCTTTAAATATACTATATCTCAATAGGTACCTATAAACTTTATTTAAATAGATATCAAGTGCTTTTTATCAAGAATTGGCAACATACCGCCTGTAACTATTCTAAAGCTATTATCCTATATTTCGAAGCTATAGATTTTAAATAGCACTGTGTATTGTGCAACTAGTTTTGCAATAACTGCGATGTTGCAGACTATTTACCTGTTTAGTTGGTAAAGTGACGACTGGATGCTGTCCATGTATCTCTTTCTTGATCAGACGGTCCATTACCATCCGTATCGACTGATCGGAGCCGAGAGATATGACGCAGAAGCCCTTCGATTGTCCATTCGCCCTATTCTCGAAGAACTTCACGTCTTGGAAATCGGTAACGCCAATGTCTGCGATGGCGTTAGCAATGTCCTGGTCGGTCGCCCACTGTAAAAGGTGTTATCCAAAACTAAACCACGATATAATCTGAAAACCTAAGCGATATCTGCAATACATACGTGATGAAGCCATCTGGGACTTGGGCGTTATGACCCGCGTCCAACACATACCTTTTATTGCGCGCGTATTAAAATCGCCGTTTATTTTAGTCACTTAAGTATATAATACTGTTACGGTAGTACACAAGATCTACATTGTGAAGTGGAAGAAGCAAGCAAAAATTAAGTGTCACTCCGAGACTAACCGAATAGGTACCTACACTATTCAGCAATCAATGCCACGAAACCTAACTCCTCGGTAAACTAATAGTTGAGCGATATTTTATTTTATTTGTCGTTACTCTCGTTTTGTAACAGGACACGGGAGAAAGGAAACAGTATTCATTGTAACCATGTGTTTATTGTCATTTCATCAATTTATCACAGATATTGGCAGTATCAAGATAAAATATAAATATAGCAGTTCGCAAAACTGCTGATACTCCTTCGCTCTCATACGGGAAACGAGATCCTTCTAAACAATAGGAAGGCAGATTAACTCACTTTACAAGAATTAATAAATTACTCTAGACAATATAGTAGGTTTTACATTGTTGAAGTGCGTCTCGACTTAATTTATTGAAAACCAATAATATAGAAGTTAGTTGTTAAATACACTAAACAGGATTTGAATACCATCTAAAGTACAACAAATATTTAGCAGGGATGTGATACATTGTAGTATTTTAAATAGGGATGTTACATAATTAATTATTTATAATAATATATGATTATTTAATTTAGCATTATTTATGATTTTTTTATAAAATAAAAATATATTTTTTGTATGTATGCTATCAAACATCTGCCATTATTGTTATGTTACAGGGGAACAAAAATAATATGGATATATCCCTGTCGTATAAACCTAGTAATCTAAAAGGAACACGTGATACAAACAACAGATACATGTGCAACGACGCGATATATAAATTGTTACTTTCATGGTTGTACATAACTCAATTTATATACTACCATCCATAAGCGTAAATACTTGTTTTATCTATATTATAATACATTCTCGCCCGAAAGATACAATTTATTTGATAAATACGATACATAAAATCAGTCCCACAAGTAGCACTTCAATAGAAACATTTGAACAATTTTCGCAAATTTAATATTAGTACATTTGCTTATACAAGAGAATTGGACATGTTCCAAACGTGTAAACAAAGACCCGATATAACACATCTGTATGACATAACACCAACAAAAAAAAGAAGGAAAAACAATAAAATAATTAAAATCAGGACATAAATGGCTACATAATTACGCGAAACAAGCTCAAAATCTTACCTCTGAAAACCTGATAAAGAAAAACATTAGTTATGTAAAATACATAGTCAATGAAATCAGAATATTGGGCATGCAGGTACAAATTAATATTATTTTCACATGCACTCCCTGTCTCCAAGATTCCGATTATCGAGTGACAAGCATTTCGAAACAAGCAAGTAACACTATCACTACGATTAAGTAATAATATCATGATCATTACACCCTCTCATTACCACCGACTATTATATACCCTACACATATTGTGACACATAATGTTATTTACTAAAGCCAGGTATAACAACGAAGTATTGGTACGAAACAACCGTATCGACAACAGTTCCTACTTCTGTTATGCGATATTGTACAAGACAGTATTCTTTTATCAAATATGTGCTAAAACATAGTGTTGGTTTTATAAAGCAATATTAGGGGAAATGTGTAGTTAACATCTGTGAAGGGTATGCTATGTTACATGAGCTAATATATAAATATATAATAACCATTCATTCATCAACTTTTGGTAATCAGTATTCACATATTTTAATAAGAGGATTTACAAAGGTAACATACAATGAGGATATTTAGGCAAATTTTCGCCATCAGTTGGCGCCACTTTGGTAAAAGGTCTTCCATTTTGACAGCGCTATCAAAACAAATATTTTTCAGTGTTCATTTCGGCAATATTAATGTTAATTTACAAAATGGATAATTCACGTGCTTAAAGATAAAAGAAAAATGGCGAGAGGGTTTTCTAAAATAGCGCCCACGAGGGGGCAGCACCGATGCATCAGGTCTAGCTGTCAAGTGCTTTCTGAAAGTTAACCCCTGATTGGCCCAATGTGAGAGTTGAAGTGAAGCCAACTGGTGGAGAAAATTTTCCTAAACACCCTCAATAACAAAGCATGAAATTCATTATGGTAAGACAAACAAAAAGCAAAGCCCAAAATTCTATACTTTTGTAAATATCCTCTCAGGCACATCCATACAACCTCACGATCATTATCCTACAATATATCACAAAAACAGTGCCAAACGCACTGCCATATCAATAATACGAAATATTAAAGAGATATTTGCCATAGATGCAAGGTTTATACTCGTATTACTTATACACAGAAATAAATTAAATGAGGAGTAACATGCTTATCCTAATTTTTGTTTGATAAATGAAATTAAGTAATAAGTGATTTATATTAAAAATAATAACATTACTATTTACAAATTAATAGACAAATATCTATGAACATCTATCACAGAAATAAATCTATAATTAGCTAATCACTGCTATCACTAGTTTGGTTAATGTTTAAATGAATGTTACTAACCTCATCATTTGTGTTTCTACATGCAAATATCTCTTTGTCAAATACTGTATGTCTATAAATATCCAAATTCAATAAATAAAATCATGAAACAATTAAATAAGTTAAGAAAATATCACAAGTTAAACATTCTGCAAAAAGCAGAATAACATGGTATAATACCAAAGAAAGATTCTAATAAAAGAACTTTCCCTTGATGATGTGCAAAAATAAATTAAAATTATTTATTTAAAATGTAAATTAGTTCACATAGGATTTATTGAAAAGATGATAGTTTATCAATAGCCAATTACATACACTATGTGAACAATTCGCTCCTAATAATATATTGATGTAGGTATATTTTTTTATTCATTGAAGCAAAAACAAGTGTATTTTTAATGAAACATGACTTCTATTGTTTTACAATATCCTATCATAACAACTGTGAACAATCTTATTTTTATTATTTACAAGAAAATATCTGTCCTAACAACAAAGTAGGAAAGTTTTATACTTAATAACCATGTGAATAAACCAGTTTGTTAAGATAAACAACAATGTTTTTATTAATATTTTACACACATTACAACTTCTTGAAATAACTAATGATAAAAGTAATTAGACAATTTTTAACTTAATTACATTGCCAATACTAAAACTTCCTTGTTTTTGCTTTCCAATAACTTAGTAGGTATAGCAAAATCATGGACCCATAAGACTACTATTTGGGTTTATGACACATTGATTTTCATGTTAGAATAATAAACTCTAAATAAATAAAGAAAAAAAATTACATGTACATATTATAATTAAAAAAGTACATAAAAAGATGAACAATATAAAATTTTAATGGCATTTATCACAAAATTTTGCTATACCAAAAACTTGATTGTTTTTATTTAATATAAATATTTAGCCAAACAAAATAATCATTTTGGACCTTATTTTATAACCAAGAGTTACAACTTCAAAAAATAAAATAAAGTCCATTTTTTTGTATCATTATGTGCTACTGTGCATGTTTATTAAAATACACAGATGCACATTTACTAATAAAATGTAGCAACCAAATGAAGTCATTTGTTTTTTTAAAGTTTTGGTAATTTAGTAGTTATTTGTTTAACAATAATTCAACAAATATTTTTAACATAACACGCATCAACAACACAAGTCATAAACACCTAATGAGTAAGTTTTTGCATAGAAATAATGCTGACAATATGCCAGAGAAGTATTATTTTAGGATAAATCAATATGCCAGCTACATTCAACAATAAAAACGATTATTTCACATTACTAAAGAGTTTGTTGATAACACAACTGATGAAAGGAGGTCAGTACTAGCTTCCATTTATTTATGTGGATATCAAGGTGTCTAAGATTTTGAATGCCACAGAAGCACATAAATTTTTTATTATTTAGAGGTCATTGGTGACTGAGGTATAATAATGTTTCTTTGATGTTGACAAAAAAGAAACAGTTGTAAGCAGAGTAGCGTGTGGACAAACTTTAAATTTTTAAATCCAGACTACAAATGAAGCCCTGCCCGGACGCTCCTCAGATGCCCTAAACTAAAATAATTCCAAGGAAACTTGGACAAATGGCAGCCCTATAAAACAATGCTATGGCATTTAATTTTTTTTTTTTATTATCAACACCCCTGGAAATGTTGTTAACAAAAGGCTTAAACAATAAATTGGTATTTAACACAAGAATGGAAAACACTTAAAAATTACATTTTGTAGTGTAGCAATATCATATCTGACATAATATTACTCAGTACATACACTTTACCCATTATTTAGTAATTGTGTCATTGGTGGTGAAACTATGGAATTAAACAAATTGCAACATTGATTTCATGTGATTGCTTAGACAAAGGACTGCCGTCTTCTCACAGATTTTGGTACTTCAAGTTTACATTATGACTCATATTTACTGTAAATATTGGTTGAGTGTTACATTATGATTTGTGTATATCAAATTGTAGTTTCATATTATGTACACAGTCAATGGAAACAAATTTTGGTATCAAATATGTTAATTTAATACTTATTTACTTTTAGGTACATTAAATAATAACATGAGATCTATTCTATTGACATACTTATATTACAAAATTATATGATACATTCCCTGTAGATATACCGAAACTGTATTTTTCTCTTTCTACACAATATCCTGCAGTGAAGTCTAACATAAGGTACCTAGGTACTAATTAAAAATATTTTTACAAACAATATATTGACCTCACTTGTACTTAGTTCCAACTCTATCTATCAACTCTTAAAATAACTTTATGACAGTATTTACTCACATACATTAAAGAATAACCTAAGTAACACAATATGCGGACAACCTCATAAAATATTCAGTATCAAAATCTTAACGATGGACGGCAGCCCTATTGACATACATTTTTCTCGTTACCAAGAGAAAAATAGACATCAAAACAATAAAACAACTCTCCTATATTTACAGTATAATCTAAATTAGACAAAATCAAGTACAAACCCAAGTTAGGTTGCCGACGTAAAGTTGAAAACGGCGGCCATGATGGCCGTGGCTTGGTGCGTTGTTGTGGTAAGGTACGTTGCCGTTGGTCTCCTCCGGTGGATGCGGATGAGGATGCGGTCCTGAGTTCGGTGGTCCATCTCCATCGTCAGGTTTTGAAGCCGGTGCAGCTATCACGTCATCGTACAAATCCACATTATCACCACCAAACTCGTCCTGAAGGAGAGCATACGTAAATCGATTTATTCGAGTAATAATGTAGATTAGATGTACCGGTACATGTTTATAAAGTAACAACAAAGTTTCATTATCAAAAGTATGATAATTTACTCACCTGGCGATTAAAATCAGATTCAATATCATCGGCGTATAAATCTATATCCACACCTCCATCCGCCATTTTGCGAATCCTGCTCTAATGATTTTTTTTTTGAATAAATTGAATGCCTGTAGCGCGCAGCAAACGGGCGGAAACAGTGTTGCCAACTCGGGTTAAAAACGTTTTAAAAAAGTCGTAGACTGCGCGTGTAAATGTACCTACAATTATATGTAGGTTAAATTTTGTGTTGAAAAGTTATACATGTACAGTACCGCATTCGTAGCCCTGGCCTTTGTATCTATATTCATGTGGCCGACGAAGCTAGTTTTCAGTTAGCTCGTAAATAGGAAGCACAAGTTTCGTTTGTTTTTCTAACCGCGACGAGATTTTGAGACTTTATGATACCTAAACTAAGTAAGGAGATTTAAAAATTGTACAACTGTACCGTAACCATGAATGTCTGTGGAACGCCACCCTTCCAAGTTATAATGACAAGTCTAAATGTGATTCAGCACTACAAGAAATGTGTGCAGAATCAAAGATAGTGGGTATTGATATGACTACCAAAGACGTAAAACGATGGTCACCTCAATCACTGCAAAAATACTAGCTTAAAATAAACTAGCCTTAAGTAAATAGAACTAGCATGTTCCAATCCAGGACAGCTTATAATACAACTAGCTTGCTGTCCTGGCTTGAACAACTAGCCTTGTGTAATCCGGGTATAAGTGTTTGAGTTTTTGAAGAAAATACTCTGAATGAATAATGAATATAGTGTTTTACAATGCAATGTAATTATTATTATTTTATCCCACTTTTTGTTACACTGGAAAGTCTGTATTAAATGTTAATTTTTATGAAATTAATCTCAGAAAGCAGATGCTCCACATTGGCACTGCTATGTGGCAACGTTATTAAATTTTGTAAAATTGGGCTAATATAGGAAACATTGAAGACGAATCATCTTTTCGTAGTTTTAGGGTGCCGTACCTGAAGAGGCAAAAGGAAACCCGTTGTTATTCGTCTGTCTGTCTGTTTGTCTGTCAAGACCTATTTCTCAGTAATTAAGTACCTTCACGAGGTACTTACCAGGCTGAATTTTATATCGTATACGCTTGTCTGTTACCTCTTTGAAGCTGTAAAGGTAACTCGATCAAAAGGGCGTATGGACGTAATATACTAAACAGGACTGAGTACTCGCAGCTAAAAAATTAATCGATGTTATGGTAGTACAGAGGCCGAGTGTCACTTTCTTATAGGGTGACAATAAGATTTTTACTAAATAAGACAAAAATTGAACAGTCTAGCTATAGTTTGTATTGGTCTGGGTGTTTATGTTTAATATGTAGGTATTTTACATCTGTATCCATATTACAAGCTTCAATAATGTTATTTTGCTTAATTGAGCCTAGATAGCGTTGTGTTATTTATTATCTTAGTATAAACTGAATGGGTTGAAATGAAACTTTACAGTAGGTACTAACATATAGCTTAAACAACAGAATATGAGAAATTAAAAATAAAATACTAAACCATCCACACAATACTAGAACTTATGGTCAACGTAGTTGTTCGATATCCATAATTTTGGCTTACCTCTATCACGACACTTTAAAAAGTTACCAATAGAAATTAAAGGAAAAATAGGCTAAAAAGCTATTGATTACTAAATTTTAGGAATTTCAAGAGAAAATAAAATAATTATAATAGGTACACTGGAACAGAATTATTAAAATGTGATTTTAATACAGAGTGGAGTCACTTTGGTAGGCTAATAAAAAAATACAAGTGTTTTAACAAAAGAACAAGTTTATTGAGTTTAAGTTTTTTATCAAATACTTTTTTTGAGGCTGGCAGGATGACAGAAAGAGACACACGGCCTCGGTTGTCGATAACTCTCTCGAATCGGATTTGCCTCTGTTTAGGTTTAGGGTGCAACACAGAGTACTTTATAATATGGGGTGCAACGAAAAATATACTTTAGAATTGGTAATACAGTTAATTTTCGTAAATACATAGTCTAAGAATTATCGGTCCTATTTGAGTCCTTTGTTACATCCATGATGAATGTTGTCAACACAATCGAAAGATAAAGATTTATAAATATTATGTATTATTTATTATAGTATGGACTACAAATTTGTACGGAACCCTTTTTGGTGCGCGAGTCCGCCTCACACTTGTTTTTTAATGAGAGTCCAAAATCTGTGACTGTGATGTATTAAATATGTTCTCCATGAAATGGAAGATTTCATGGAGAACTTATTTCTACAAATACACATCTTAACATATTTCTACTAGTTGTCTGCCAAGTGCAAGGATTTAGCTATATTGTTACTGACAAGTGACAGGTCTCAATTTCTCACACTTTCGCTTGCATTCACAAGATCTAGATGTCACTCTAAGCCACTCTAATGTCTATTATTTATAGATGAACCTTGTGTAGATTGTTAGTAAAATATTGTATGTTCTAAATAAATAACTAAACATAAAATATATATTTTTCTTGTTATTCGATATTGTTATGATTTTAGAAGTTCTTGTGATAAATAATTACAGGTAATACTTTTTAAATTAAATGTTATTGAAAATATTGCCATCTATTGGTAAGACTACAAATGTTTTTCAAGGGCATTGTTTGTTATTGTATAGAGGTGCCCTCTAGGAAGTATAAAAGAAATAATAGTGTCAACGATGGCATGCGCGGGGTGAGAGGCGGGAGGGACTTCATCCATCCCTCGCCATTTTCCGTCAAGCTCAACTCAATCAAGTTAGCTTCTGTCAGTCGTCGCTGTGTTTGTGTATAGTGTTGTGAAAAATTATCCGTGTCGATGAATCTCAATGGGAAATCGTGCTGATTACGACTCCAAACCATGGGTCGATTATTGTGTTTGTGGCTTTAATGCATCTCTCGATCAGTGATAATGGCCAAGTGATTGGTAAAGTGGAGTGTTTTGTGTCGTATGCTGGGCTCTCACGGCAACTGTGAGATCCTTTCTCTGGATAAATCGTCCCTAAGACGACGTCAGACCACAGAACAGAAAGGTGACACACCATGTCGTCGAAAAACATACCAGGAGATAAGGTATGTTGTGAGTTGGCGACGTTGCCCAGCGTTTTCGACCGTAAAGGTCATAAGTATTTTTTTTGTTTCTAAACACTCCTTTCTCTCGTCTTTGTGATCGTTTGATCTGTTATAACATTGATTATGAGTGGCACACTGTGCGATTCAGAACCTTTTTCGATATTAATACCTAATACCTACATTATTTTTTTTTTTTCATATTTAGTTACCTACCTACATTACAAAAGATCTCGATATTTATTTACTAAAAAAAATATAAAGTTAAGTTTTGTTGCTACAATAATTATATTTAATACTTATTTTGCAATAAACTCACTCAATATTTCTCAGATCTAATATCAGTAAAATTATTATTATAAAAAAACTTGGCACTCAATGTTATAGGTACATAATGTTAGTCTATTTACCTATTTTGTGGATTGTGATTTACATTGTGCACAATCCTCAAAACTCAATATACTCAGTAAAACACCGTAGGTAATACCTTTTACTAAGCATATTCTAAGGAAAACTGTATTCACAACTTAATCATAGATCACTATTACTCTAATCAATATACTTAATTTATAATTTCTAATGCATTTGTGTTAATATAAAAATTGTATTAAAAACAAATTTCATTCATTTAATTACTTATTCATCAAAATTTTTTAAATTTATTATAATTCTAGAGAATTTGAGACCTAATAATTATTATTGTAAAGTTGAATTGGTAGTAGAATCATAAACAATCTTAAGTAAATTATTATTTTTCAATCAAAGCACACTACATACCTACTACATATTTTTCTTCATAGTTTTTTTTGTGTGCATAAAATAATAAAGTAATACTATGCAAATAGATTATAAATAATATAATTTTTAAGTAGGTATATTAGGTATTTACTTGCCGAAATGACTACACTGCCTAAATGTAAGCAAGGACCAAGAGACTCTTCCATTTGCCTAAGATACAGACAAAGGCCTACTTAGTCTTGCTTGTTTATATTGACCATGTAACAATTAAAGGTCAAATCAAATACATGACCTTTAAAACAGCTTGACTGCAATGTGCAATATTACTTTCTCACCCTGATTAAACTTGTAGTGAACATATAAAAATGGAAAATAGTAGGTATTCAGTTAGACTGCTTTACCAACCTGATGGTAGGTGGTAACCTTAACCTATGGATGTTTTCTAAGCACTGCAGAAATAATGCTTAGAAACAACAATAACTGTTGTCTGCAAGAGCTTTTGCCGAACATGTACTCAAGGAGAAGGCGATGAGGAAGGAAAAAGGAAAAGGGTCAATGGGGGCTCAATAATTGGGCTGTTGGCACTCTCAAACTGTGTTATCAGATTTGTAATTAGAAAGCTAAGATTATTTACTTATTTGGTTTTGGTTTATTATCAGATGTTACTTTTAGAATGTGTTACTTTAAAAGATCACCATCCGCACTATCATAAAAGTGAAATATAAATGAGGTGTAGGAATAGAAAAGTAAGTAGAAATAGTAAATAATTATTAAAAATAATTATTGTTTCATATGGTACGTAAGGTATGTTATGTATGATAACTTGTGAGATCATATTATTATCAAAGTAAAAAAAATAACAATAAAAATAACAATATTTTGTGATGTGTCAACAAATCATTTACATTTTACATTCAAGAAGCTCAAGGAGCTTTCAAGACTTTCTTGTGGTGAAAGGTATATAATTTAATAAACTATTTTATACTATTTAAAAGAAATTTTATTAGTCTAATAATAGTTGAAAAGAAAGCTGAGGATAGGTAATGGCTTTTTAATCCATTAAATTTAATAATCTATACTATAATAAAATTGGAGTGTCTGTTTGTAATATTGAAATAACCGTTTTTACTTACATGTACTTATTTATTTATTTATTTATTTATTGAAAAAGTATTTACAATATCATTACAGATAAAAACCCAATACGATATCATAAAAACCTAAAATTAAAAACACTAATTACTAAATAAATATATCTACTTATCCAATATTATACATTTTTGTGCAACATCCTTGAATTTTGATAGGGTACATTGAAAAATATCAAGGTCATAGTTTGATGACAATAAATTGGTGTAAAACACTTCCGTCTTTGTTCTCAGTCCTCGTACGTTTTGATAGTATATATATGAATATATATACGGTACATACATCAAAATAACATTTTTTACAATTTTTGTCTGTCTGTTTATTCCGGCTAATCGCTGAAATGGCTGGACCGATTTTAACGGGACTTTTATTGGCAGGTAGCTTATGTAATAAGGAGTAACTTAGGCTATGTTTATTTTAGAAAAATTCTTTTAGTTTAGAAAAATAAAGTAATGTTGATCGACTGTTAGGCGGAACAAAGTTCGCTGGGTCAGCTAGTTATATCATAAAGTTAAAGAATTTTATTATTCCCGCTTGTCTGATGAATCACTAGTCCAATTAGAACATAATTGTCTATATCCATTGATAGTTTTTATTTCAACTAGTAATAGTACTGCTGGACATAGGCCACACACAGGTTATAATCTCCTAAAATTTTTATGTGATGAAAATCGAACCTACAAGACGATCTAATAGTATGATGATCATCTTACCATCAGCTGGTATTGTATTTTAGAATTAATTACTTAGTCGTAATTCTTTATTTTACTCACAATCTATTGTGTTTTATGTCGAAAAACGCCACTATGTTTACGATGTCAGATACGTTGAATTTATTCATTCAGTTCGGCAGAGAACATATTAGGGACATCGCTAAAGGTTCCGCCATGACACTCTTACATTAACAATACTAATGAAGACGGGCGAATTAGTTATCCCAAGGTTTCTTTGTTATTGACTTTTACGTTGTACAAAATGATTAGAGATTAAAGATGTAATCTTCTACAGATACAGTAGGTACTGTACTTTGTCTGCATTCAAGCTTTTATCTTTTAGATTTTGATAAAATTTCTATGTAATCCTGAGGAAGTAGGTACTGCGACAGCAAAACAGTACTTTTATATTACAATCTTAGTTATATATAACTAGCAACCCGCCCCGGCTACGCGTTGCGTAGTTTTAAAGATCTAAGCATACATAGGGACAGACAGCGAGAAGCGACTTAGTTTTATACTATGTAGTGATTTTGAGGTCTTTTTTCGCTTTTGTAAATTTCCCTAACAACATTACTTACATACAGTCAACGTATCTGTCCACCCACATGCTATTTAGCTATTATTACTCTCACGCTTAGAAAGCTGACAGAAATAACAGATATTTTTAGAACTCAAACAGCTAGCACGGACAATAATAAACTTAAGTGACACCGACAAGTCTTCCGTCTGAACGCACTGGTGAACATCCACGCCTACACTACGCAACCACCTTCACGGACCGAACACCAAGTGCCTTACTTCAAAAGCTTTCAATAATAAATCTGTCTTATATCGCACAAAATAGAGCTTAAAATTCAACGGCACATCAGCTGATTGCACAAAGCTTGCACCAATGAAGGGATTATTTAACTGCAGCAATATCTATTCATAATGAATTTTGTTCGCCGACAAACGGTCTAAACTCTAAAGCTTCATATATAAGAGATCCGTTATAAAAGTAGGTCAGCTCGAGAAAAATCGCCGTCCTAGTAAATCAGATCTTAAAAGACACAATGCGGAGGTCCTTACATACAATAAGCCAGTGAGACCACATTGCGGGTATAAAAGCGAAGTGAAACGTAACTACAGATTATACGAACATAAATTGCCAAATCCTGTACCATTTGGCTGTGCTTTTTTCTTTGTGATTGAACCTCTGTTCATTTGTTTTTTAGTAGATTGCGGATGCTTGTTAGAGCCTTAGTCAACTCTCTTTTTTGTGTTTTAGGTCTATTTTTCGAGAGGTGCTACACAAGCATTTGTATATTTGTGATGTTATATTACATATATGCAGGTGCAATGTTTTTTGTTTTAAACTTTGTTGATTTATAGAACATAAAACTGGGTTGTGCCTCATGGAAATAAATATAGAGGTGTAATCGATTGCGATATTATCATCTAGTTCAGCCTCCAGGTTAATCGTAACAAATTATCGACATAAAATCCACTGCAAATTTTTGCTCTGCCACTACATTATGGATGTTTTTTATATACGTATAATATGTAACATACTTATGTAGAAACATAATGTGTATTTACAAAAAAAAGTATTTAAGGTATATCCGCATTCCAGAACCCATAATACAAGCTATAATATATATTTAGTTTGAGCGTAGATGGCGTTGTGTGTGGTTGTGATATTTTTTTTTATATTAAAAGAGTATATCACTGAGATGCTTATTGTGCCTTTTTGTTAGCTTTTTGCCATTTACATATTGCCGGTTATGGCTTTGCCCGCGTGCGCAAAGTGTAGGCAAATAAAAGATGCAGTAGCGCTATCCAGTGATACAATATGAGGAATTTGCAGATTTCAGTAGTCAGGACTGTGAATGTAGTTACGAGTATGCGCGAGCGACTGAAAATTTTTTTTTTAACCCTGCCTAATGGTAAGCAGTCAGTGGAATCCAGAAGTGGCGGCCACTATACCAAAAGCCATCGTCTTAAACTGCTGATATGGTGGCCTCCACTATGGCGGCTGGGAATGGGGTTAGAGGAAGGGAATGAGGGAGATGAGGAAAGAGGAAAGGGGGAAATTGGGCCTTCGGCGCTCTCACTCACCAAACGAAACGCAGTAGTACGGATACTACTACTCTTAAGTCGATCTTCTATGAAAGGGTAGTACTTCCCCGGACGATTCGGCCCATTCATGCTGAAATCAGCGTGGATCTACTACCGTAAAATATGTATGCTTTGACGACATTTCATAGCATCTGCAATGTAACTTCATAAAATATTTTGACACCAATGAATTTTATTGTCATATTGATTTACCCTGTAAGAATAATAAGGTAGGTAGACTACAGAATAAGTATTGTAAAGGACCTTTTTAAAATACTGTATCAATAACAGTGTTAATAAAATAACAAACTGGACCAGAGCCGCAACACCTAAACTGCAAATAGATATTTAACTTAGCAGTTCCAATTACCGCTGAACGCTGAACATGACATAACTTGGGCATACTACATTCTTGTTAAAATATTTCCGATTCGCTAACAAACTATGTTACTGTGTCGGCCAGTCTGTTTTATACTTACTAATATGTGAACCGAAATAACTCGTAAATGGACACAAATATTAAATGAATGGTAATTAGCCAAAAAATATAAACCACGATGACCTGTGTTAGTGGAGATCTGATCTAACTTTGTAATTTACATAGAGCTTTTAAGAGATTTCTCTCTTAGATTTGAGAACTTATAAGACAGAAGACGGTGTTCTTTGCGTTTCCGAATGCGCTATAATATGCGTCTTAGTAGCAAATTTATAAAGAATTAAGTAGCTTCCCGCAACGCGGTTTCACCCACGCTAAGCTACTTCTTTGATTACTGCTCTGCTCCCGTCGCTAGCAGCGTAATGTTAGACTATAACTTTCCTCAGGAACTGCGCTATCATACGCAAAGAATTATTCAATTCCGACAACACAGCCCATTGTAGAGGCGATAGAATACACATAAGGAGGCAACGTCTCTCCTTAAGCCTAGTGATTCAATACCGCCTGTTATCCTGGGATTGTCGACAACTCTTACAGCACGCCTTTGGACCGCGTCAAGGGGCCCAAGCTGGTATCCGGGTGCTCCCGCCCAAAGATGGCAGCAGTACTCCATGTGGGGACGAACATGAGCTTTGTAAAGCAATAGTCTTTGCCCCGCACTGAAGTACCGCTTCGCCCTGTTGAGCACACCGAGCTTTTTGGAGGCCAACTTGGCTTTAGCCTCCAGATGACTGCGGAACTGGACGCTGCTGGAGATGTCGATCCTAAGGATCTCAAGGCTTTCAGATGTTGTAAGGGCTGTGTCTTGGAATTGCGGAGTATCTACAAATGGAGCTTTTTTAGCGGTGAACGCGCAGACTTGTGTCTTGGTGGGGTTAAATTGGACTAGATTTAGTCGTCCCCAATCAGAGACTCTGTTAAGAGTGCTCTCGATTTCAGACACAAGTCTTTTTTGACTTTCCTCCACAATGGAACGAGGGGTTTTCGCCCGGCCCGTGTAATACGTATCCCCAGTGCTGTCGTCTGCATAGCAATGAACATTGTCGATAGACAACATATCGTTGATATGCAGCAAAAACAGCGTTGGGGATAGTACGGAGCCTTGCGGGACGTCAGCATTTATGACCAGGCTATCCGAGCAACAACCGTCGACGACAGCTCTTATGCTTCTGCCGGTCAAAAAGCTGGCAACCCATTGGCACAACCCCTCGGGGAGTCCGTAAGATGGTAACTTCGACAGAAGGCTCCGGTGCCAGACCCTATCGAACGCCTTCGCTATATCCAGGCTAGTAGCCAGTGCCTCTCCTTGACTCTCGATGGCTAACGCCCAGCGGTGCGTGAGATACACTAGAAGATCACCAGTTGAGCGATTACGGCAAAAGCCGTACTGACGGTCGCTAACCAGATCGTGATCCTCTAGGTATCCTAAGAGCCGCTTATTGATAATGCGCTCCATCACTTTTGAGAGAAGGGAGGTTATGTTATGTGTACTTATCGTTTATTTTTCAATCAATTCGACGGCCATTGGCTCTTAGATAAAGCATTTTATTTCTTGTTGCTTCTCATTTCGTTAAGAAACAGTATTCTTCATTTTCTTTTTAAAGAAAATGTGTTAGAATCGATTTCCGTATTTTTCAAATGTCTTTGATATCTGCGAGTTTCCACGCGAATGAATAGATTCGAGTCGCCAAATATTTGTGGTGTATTCGAAATTCAGAATAGTAGGCATTTTTATGTCGTTTCAGAACAATGAACGTTTGAATGTGTTATTTTTGTTGTCAGTAAATTTTATATGTAAATAGGTAAGTAGTCGACACCGTCGGCACTTAGCTGATTCAGTTCTTTCTTCTTCGTGAATCTTTGTTTTGTAAACAAGAAATCAATTCATTGATGTACTTTGTTCTACGCGGGAAACATTCTGATGGGATGCAGCAAACCGTCGGTTTTGATGTCTTTAATCAAGTCTTTGTTATTTAAGCCGCCCGTTGATTTTATGTCATAAGCAATGAAAATTTCTTGTTATAAAAGCTTATTATAATATATATACTGTCGATTCTTATTTGCTGATATCATTTTGAAGCAGAAATTCTCCTATTTATTTATTTCTATTTATCTATTTATTATTTATTTATAGACATGCCGTGAATGTGTGGCGTTGAAAATATTTGCAATATTGTGTGGAAGCGTGTATGCCCGAGTTGAGTTTCCGTGTAATGCAATTAAGCACGGAATAGGAAAACTGTGGCCTTAAACTTCCACTCTGACAAAAACTAAAATGGAACACTATTAAAACAGCTAGGCGTTCTGCAGTTTTCAACGGTACGTAATCTAGTGGTTAAAAAAATTGTCTCGCCACTACACCGAGACCGATTCCCGTTTTAAACAAATATTTATCACCAATATTTCTTTTAAAAGTTTAAATGTATTTTGTGTCCGTTAATTAAGTATATTAATTTGTTAAAATTCGCGACAAAGAGTTAATATCCTAGTTTAAAAGATGTCTGAAAGAAAACTGGTCGATACATCAATCAGGCGCTTAAAATAAGAACATCTTTCCGTTTTTTTTAACGCTGTATCAAAATTGCGGTCTTATGCTACAAAAAGACATTTAGCAATCTGCCTGATAAATACGATAATACATTGCTTGAATAAATACGCATGCAAATGTTTATATTAGAAAACACACGGTCGTTAACAGTACGAACGGAACTACTTTCTCTGCGTTATGAATTATGCAAGTGTTTGTGAATCAATAATATCAAATTCACTATCAATGCAAGCTATGTGGTGTGGAAACCCGTGGGGCTAGCGAAAGTGGTAACGATGTCAGGTCTAGACAAAATATTCTTAGACTATGAAATCAGATATATACGATAATAAAAAATATTGGTTTTGATATCGGATATTGGACTTATACTATGTTACTCTAGATGGATTGTAGGTACTGATATATGTTATAATCTAAATGGTCATCTCTTACATAGGCAAGCTAGCCTTTAAACTATAGGCAAAATATAAATAATTTTTAAGTTAAATAAGTTGTTTAAAAAGGGAAAGATTCTAGTCATCATGCCATGTGCTCAACATCTCAAAAATACTTGAATGCTCATAGACATTTGATAAAGAAGAAATTTCATTATTTATTTAAGGATATTTTGCATCGCATTACATTAAGTACCTTATCTATACTATTACATAAAGCGAAAGAGTTTGTTTGTTTGCTTGTTTGTTTCTTTGTTTGAACGCGCTAATCTCTGGAACTACCATTCGGATTTGAAAATTCTTTTTGCGTATGACCAGTTCTCGAGAAAGGTTATAGGCTATGTATCATCCCGCTACTGACGACGGGAGCAGAACAGTAAGCAAAGACGCGAGTGAAACCGCGCCGCGGAAAGTTAGTTTAACATATGTTTTCAGTATTGTTATATTTCCAGACAGCTACGGTTTCAACAAAACATTTATGATTTTTTAGATCTAGGTAGTTTTCGTTATTTTATTCACTATTTTAATTTAATAAAAAGTTTTTTTTCGTCCTGAGCCCCTTAACTAATGGGCATTTAACAATAGAGATAAAGTCTTGATTTCAAAGCGTTAATGAATCCAAATGGTAATTCTTTTTCATTACCGAAACAAAGAGATCGCACGCAAAAAAGAAGAAAAATGAGATACATACAATAGAGTTTGCGTGAGCCAACCTAGCATATTGTCCGTCGTATATTTTACGTTTTTGCAGTACTTTTATTACTCGGCAAATTCTAACTTCCACAATATAACTACCGCTACAATGTATATTATGTATATTCCAACGGCAAACGTATAAAAGTTACAAAAAAAATAAGTTTCCTAAAATGTTTTGCAGTCTGTATTTGCAACTGTTGCTTTTAGTGAGACGTAATAAAAGTTTATGGTAACGGTCTTATAAATTGCAACGAATATTTTAGTTGTATTTGCTAACTTTGGATCTTGTTTTACATTATCTTTTGTGGGAGATGTAGAAGCGTCTCACCTAATGAATCCACACCTTAAAAAGCACGATTGACTATGAGCCGAGGGCATGAACCTGACTTTGCCACCATGTAAAGTAGATATGCACACTATGCACAGTCTACTCTGCTGCCTATACCGTGCTTTCGAATAAAATAAGAGTATTGAAAACCATCACTTATAGCAGGAATATTATGTAGGTAGGTTTGCTTTCACTGCGGTGGTTAACTCGGTGGAGGTTATTCTTTTCTAGGCTACTCCAATTAAAACGACAAATCTCCTAAGCGAAGACTCGCTATAATCAACTTAAATAAGTATTTTAATTTTTTTATTGAAATTATTTTTAATAATATTTAAAATAAAAATTTCTTACTATTTGATTTACAATAACTTGCTAATGTAATACTTAGGTAAATTTACAAATGACTGAGGAAGGAAGCCCGCATTCCTATAGTTGGCAAGTCTTTATAAAATTAACGCCTCCGTTGATAGCTCTCTACTCTTTCAGTATTTCACATAGGATATTTGTAGAACTATTTAGGTCAATCTATCAAAACAACCTTGGTTTTTATATCGTTAAATTCTTAAGCTTTTAACATTGAAATAATCTGTCCAAATTTAATGTTAGCTGGGTTAAATGTTGATTAAAATAATATTTTATAATTAAATGATGATAGGCGGTCCAATAAAGCTCATTATACCTAATTCTCAGAGATCATAATAATTATTTTTAAGGGCCGCACTCTTCCAGAGTATTATTATTATACAAATAGATACTATTTTACCTGTAAATTCTTACTTAATAATAATAAATACCGTAATACTGTAACCCAAGCTTTTCTTTGCTGACACCTACTTTATTTAAAGAACACAGTATTTGTATATTTGTGTGCTCGACCTGCTTGTTTTTCATGGGGTGAGTATGAGGTATATTATATATATTTCCTATGTATATAATAAATGTGTAGGTATGTGTGTATACTTATGTGTATATCTAATAACTTATATGTTGTTTGTGTTTGTGCAATACATAGGTAGGTATCTAATCTAATATTGTACATATCTAAAATATTCAATTTAAAATATACGCTTCTACGAGTTGCTAGATTAGTTAAGTACATACGGACCTAATTGTAGATGGTCTACAATTATATGTATATTAATTCACTTTAAAATACACAATATTACACTTTCAATAGCTGTCTATCTACATGTTTATAGCTAAACCTAACCTCTGGAGTGTAAGGCAAAGTTGAATGAATACGGTGAGTTATTATGCTTCTGATTTCTATACGAATTCAAACAACGGACAACTGCGAGCCCACCCATACGCCAGCTTTTTTAAAGGGGCTCATGTTTTAACCCCTTGCTTGATATACGTATGGCTTCCACTGAAACAATGCCTTTTGTCTACCTACCATTTTCCAATTGTGAAATGAATACTCTTAGACCGTAGTCATGTGTCAAAATGTAAGTATGTAAAATTTTTGCTTTTTATCAATACAAGAATTAAACTTGTTTGTTATAAATAAATGTTATATATGTAGTTTGTTTGTTTTGATTACGTAGGTACCTATATAAAATAAACTGAATAATTATATCGGTATGTGAAAAGTATTCGTATTATTCGCTCATATTTACTATTGTTTATAAATGTGCGAATCATACTAACACTTACATTTATATACTTACTTAGGTACGAAAAATGTAAATAAATGTACCTAATTATTTATTGAGTTATTGTAGTTCTTAGCTCAAGAGTCACTAAGACAGATTCAATATCACTGTTGGCACTGTTGATTTTCTCTCCTCTATCAAGAGAGCTTAGCTCATTCGTTTAAGGCTTTAATCGAAACAAAGAGTAAAGAAAGCATTATATTAGTAGCAAAAGACTCTATAGTGTATTTTACTAATGAAACCCTCAGTCTGCCGCTTTAAGATTCGTCAATGGAAGCCTAGTTACGTAAAATCAATAATACCTATGCAATAGAAACTACGTCATTTAATGATTTTTGAAGACTAAAATAAGAATTTTGTGAATTTTCAGTCATCATTAAGAAGCTCTATAAAACTTCCTAATTTATGCGTGCTTCAAACAATAAAGAAAACAATTAAAAATTAATAACTTGAATTAAAAATTGTTCTTTTAAACTCAAGTGATCAATCTTAAGTGAGGCGAAGGAAATCATAATTTGGCCAAGTTAATTATTTTAATGAGCTTTTTCGCAATTAAGAGAAAGATTTTAGCAGTTTTCCTCGCACGGTTTTTCTATGTCCTGCAATTAAGTGTAATTTAAGTAGCTCGGATGTTAAAGTACTTTATAGAAATTTATTGCGCTTAATTACATTTCACAAATACCGCTACAGAATTTCATAATTGCACAACATTCATACTCGCGGCCAGTTACGAAAAGTATTTGAAGCATTCCCCTTTAAGGCTGGGTTTCCTGGAATACTGGCTTCGGTGGCACGTGTCAATCTGGAATAATGACAATGCCACCGATGCACATAATTAGCATTCCTGCATTTATGAGTCGATGTTTTAGAAACACTTTTATAGCGTATTATATTATTGTATTGTGAAGCTGAGAACTGAAGCGGGTTATATATAACACAATCAGATCGTAAACGACTGAGATTTAATAGTGAACACTAGGTTAAAACAAAGCTATTTCAGTTATTTCTAATAGTATTATCAAGTATCATCTACGGCTACATTCCGCTATATATTTGTGGTCCAATAGTACCTACTGTAGAGGAAAACAATTGTTTCTAAAGCCGGCTTCTACTTAGTGAAACATGCAAATCCCGAAGCAAATAAATCACCGACATTTGTAAAGCTTTCACAATTCCCAAAACCCTGAGATGTACGTGGTACAATTTGCAAATGTGTTGTGCTTGGTCACGATGTCAGTTTATTCGCTGACGACCTCAAAATCAAGAGGTTAACGATCTACAATTATGGCGGAGCTAGTGTTGTCGTGTCTCGATTAATTTTGCACCTCGATTTCTGAAACTTTAGTGTGTCTCGATTTACTTTTAATTGGGACAAGTAATATTTTTCCTGTTATTAAAGGTAATGCATCCAGTTGTTTTCATAGAAAGCTGCTGCTCGTGCTGTATTGCATGATGTTCCTGCGACCTTCTTATGTAATGGAACTTTTAACCGTTATTTTAACTGGTGACGCTAGGAAATATATCAACACTAGGTTATGCGTATATATACACTACGCATGTGTGCGATGAGATTTCGTAAAGTCATTTCCCGCCGCAATTTATTATTTTTCGAATAATTGAAATCCTGTATAACGGATCTAGTAATTATTTTATTTAGTGTAGATGAGTCTGTCTCGCTGCTCGAGCCCGAACAATAGCGTTTAACTGTACCAGTAGAGTTTCGTCACGGCAACCATTGCTAAAGCCCCTTGATCTACTAAGTCCGATTTACCGCAATACTATGGTGGTCGATTTTATACTAGATTAATGTTTTAACACAATTATAAGATTGGATTTAGTGTTTCACAATGTAACGTTTAGATTTGATCGATGTCTTGCAATCACGAAACTGTTTTAAGTGCTCACAGCCGTGGTCGATTGATATAAAATCGGGCAAGTGTGAGTATGATTTACGCACCGAGGCCTGCGTACAAACTCGTTTGTAAATAATTCATACAATATGGGATATCGAGCTTCGGAGATTTTTGTCCATATATTTTCAAGTTCAGAAAATGTTCTTCTGCCTTACATTGATGTATGTTAGCATCAATTATCCTAGTGCAAAAAAAAAGTTGATAGTATTTCATACGGACGTTACTTAATTCAACTTTTCATAATTATCTATTTACTAGAAGCCAGAATACTTATTAAAATAAAATGATATGCCTTTTCATAAATTGATTGTATGTAGGTACATATTATTCTTGAGAATACTAAAGACAGACCAGTAAATATCCACCTGTTTTTAAAGAGTAGGTATGTATATCTCTTTTAAATATTTGTACATAATGAAAAGTAATCTTAAACGTTTTGAGCATGTTAAGTGGATTCCCTTTGTATTTTTGTAGCGTAAACTCCAAACGGACGTGCAAATTAGTGTGGTGAGTCATCAGAATAGCAGTTTTGTTGTGTAATTATGTTAAACCGGTACGTTAGGTTCTACTCCAGTACAATGATAAACGTACTCTATAAAAATTTGAGATGACGAAACGCTGTTCTTTTTATAGATTAGGCTAATAACCTCTTTGTAACTGGGTAAGGGAATGCGAGGCATCTGAATGTTTAATTTAGTAATTCAATGACGGGTTGCCACCTGCTTAAAAGAGCAAGAGGTTTTCATTATATACGGAGTATTAATTAGTGTGACTTTGAAATTCATGTGCGCTTACCAAGTTTATCTTGAATAGGACCGGCGATATGGCTGCCACTACAGTACTTTAAGAGCACTGCGGTATTCTGTACGATGAAATTATTTTCCAAGCCAAGTTATATCCGTTTGAGCAAAACATCTCAGAGAAGTCTCGCTGAGCGACTCTCTTATAGCTGGTGTTTTTTTTTAAGATCTACTTAATTAAACTATAAATACTAGTGGATTAAGTCCTCTCTACATTTACATAGCTAACATGATTATGTTTATTTTTGAATTTTAAAGTTATGCCTAATTAATCGCTGTTATTTGCAAGTAATCTCATGAATAGAACATTTTATGCTTGTATCACCGATGTTGATACCACTTTGTGCTTATATTGATAGTTTCTAAAGTAATTATAGTTAATTACTGTTACATTTTCTAGTGATACTCACCGCTGTCTGTATATTTCTATGACTTCTGTTGATCAAGATATGACCTTAAGTTATAAATGTCTGCATTTTTATAATCGGGACAACAATTGTACATCGTTACAGTAACTTCTAGATTAAACAAGTCGCAAAAGTTTTTTTTTATATTAGTTTGCCACGGAGACTGCACCCCACTTGATGGTAAGCAGTTAGTGGAATCCAGAAGTCGTGGCCACCATACCAAAAGCCATTGTCTTAAACTGCTGGTATGGTGACCGAACGAAATGCAGTAGTACGGATACTACTACTCTTACGTCGATCTTCTATGAGAGGGTAGTACTTCCCCGGACGATCCGGCCCATTTATGCTGAAACCAGCGTGGATCTGACCTATAACCTACTTACCCATACCATAATAAGTTGACACAAAATTCTCATACTTCACGTCTAGATTAACGCAAAATCAACTGAAATAGTTTGCGTATACCGACATACTTGCAAACTATTTAACACAGTGTAGTTGCGTTACGATTCTATGACTTGCATGACAGGATTCATAATTGACATTGTAGTTAAAATGTATGTAAAATTATGAACGTCTCAGTGGCTCAGTGCTTCGGGTAAAATGTGCCTTGTTTCCCTTGCTGGTTTGAGTAATGAGTGTTAATGCGGTCGAACATATCGACGCAAAGTAATAGTATATTTCTTCTTGATTCTTCTTCTTGGTTCTTCTTTTTGATTTAAGAGCTCAGCTCTAGTCGGTGGAGCATCCGTCATTATTCTCTGTCTTTTGCTTTAATTTTAACCTCTTTAATTTGTTTTATAAAATTCCGTCTTAGTCTTCCTTTTCCTCGTTTACCTTTAATTTTCCCTCTAAAATAGTATTATCTATTGAAGCTTTATCCGAGGTTGCCTTAATAAAGTCATGTCTAATTAGGTATAGATAAACTATGTTTTCGTTTTATGTCGTCACGCAGTAAAATGTCTATTTCCTTTTTTTTACAATTTACAGATTGTGGTTTTCATCCGGTTCTTGCTGTATCAATAACGAAGATATCAATTAGCATTATTTTTATTGTTCACGGTTACAAACGAGCTCTTGGCATAACTTATAGTTAGTAATGGGTTTCTGCAAAGCCTTTGTACATCTGACACTAACAAATATAGCCAGCATTTTGGCAAGGAGGTGATAATTTCGTTTTGTAACTATCCAACCAAGCAGAATAAAATATATACCTACCACTGAACTGACTAGATTCTCTAAATGTAAGTGGTAGGCCATGCTTTTGAACTCAAAATGACATTATTGTGACATTTCACAGCTAATTCGTTAGTTTTTGTATTAGTCCGTATTGCAATCAATCGAGTGCTAGCTTGCAGTGCCAGTCAGCTAGGCGACTAGTAATCTTGCTTGACAAGTTGCCCGAGAGCTCGTTCCCTTTCGCCCAATATAGCAACGACAGCAGTTAATATTGCACTACATAGTACTGCTTTAGTGGGACAGAACGCATGCAATGCGCAACGGCAAATGAATTCTATTTTGTATAACTGTAGGGCAACTTTCCAATACATTGTGTCGTACAGCTATGGTGTTCTTGATGGCGGTGTAGAGTTGCTAGCTATTAGCTAGTTGTAAATCAAGCCTTGACTTCAATTAAAATTGAATCATATTGTCATTACATGTAGATAGATTATATTTATGTGAAAGTACAAAGGTTCTGGTGTCCTTGGAGGCGTATGCTAATATGGCTTATCTTTATTATGATGAGGCTTATCGCGGGTTATTAAGACCTTAAGTTATTAAGAGGTTTCATGTATAGGGTATCTTGTTAATGATGAGAAGGTTTTTACCGGCAATATGTGCAATCAAATGAGTTAAATTATTACCATGCTACAGCTTTACGAATTTCTGCGATTGCGCTAAATATATAGTATACATATTATAAATGCGAGTTTATTGTGTGTGTCTGTGTGTGTGTGTGTCTCTCTCTCTGTGTGTGTGTGTTTGTGTTTGTGTTTGTGTTTGTGTGTGCCATCAACTGATTAAGACTTATACAATAATGTACCTACTCATGTAATTTCCTTTTAAAATAAAAAAATAAATTTAAAGACCTTCTAATTAAAGATTACCTACCCCTAATTAATTACATTAAATAAGATAAAAGAATAATGTGACTGAGGGACATTATAATATTTCTAATATTATTTAGCTCGTCTTTGTCCGCTAAATGCGCTGTCAAAATACAAAATAATTAGGTTATTATATTGTACTAGCTGTCGCCCGCGACTTCGTTCGCGTGAAAACTCAGATGTGTGGCTGTATGAGAATATTGCCTGCCAGATCTTACAGCAATCGTATATTGTATCAGTGATAATCAGTATAATCTGTCTCTATGGCGAATCCCATATAAATATATTCACCCGCTATCACTAAAACTGACGAATATTCACATAAACTTGCGACTCCCTTTTTTCTACTTGATAAGGGTGTTTCTAAAAATAAAAAATGGTACCTAACAAATTTTAGTAGAGAATATAATTAAGTATGTGAGTTTGGAGTCAATAGCTTTAAAATAAAAGATTTTCCATACAAACTTACACCCTTTATTTCATTTCTTTTTACGGGTTGTTTAAAGAAATAACTAAATTAGATTTTCTTTAAATAATGAGTAATTTAAAAATCCTACTATCAAACTATAGAAGTGTCATACAAACTTTGCCACCCCTTTTTACACCCTTGGGGAATGAATTTCGCAAAATCTCGTCATAGTGAGCATCTTTGTACTAAAATGAACCCCAATGCAAAATTTGAGCCGCCTGGCACTTTTAGTTTCTGAGATTACGTGATGAGTAAGTGACCTTTCGCTTTTATGTATATCATAGATAAGTTATAGCTCATAAAATGTTAACGCGATCACACTTTTTTATAATTAGCGTGCTTCGTGAATTTATTTAGGACAAACTTGGCTTAAGATCAAAAGTGTTAGAAATATACGAGTGACAAAATGAAGTAATAATTATCACGGTCAATAAGAAAAAAATTATAAATATTGCAATAGCCGTAGTTAGACAGATTTATGAATATTGGGGTAATGTGGATCACGTTCGCTGAGGTTATACCTTTATCATATAGAAAATCTTCCATACCAACCACTACCTATATCAGTAGCAGATTTTAGTGCTCCTAATGTAAGCACCAAATAGGTTGTGTCTTGTACTGTGTGGTCCTTATTTTTCACATAATTACACAAGTAATAGAGGCGTCAGAGCATTCAACTTTGCTCTTGTCTGCGAAGTCTTTAATACTTAAAACTTACAAATGCTACGTTATTTAGTTTTGTCAACATGCAAGCGAAGTACTAGTTAATAAGACGACTACCGTCAGTTCATTACAAAGAATAAAATATACAACAAACAGTTGTAAAGTCCTTTGACAAGTTTTATTCGCTACTGTATAGCCTTTTGAAAAAAACAAACAGCAGCGCTCTCGCAGCAAAATAAATGAACACAATCTGTTGTTAAGATGCTTTAAAAATGAACGGAAATAAACATTTTCTTTCAAACAGTGTTGCCATATGTGCCTACTTTTTCGTAGATCTACCTATTTTGCTCTTAGTCTATCCAATTATACTAAAATTATGAAAGAAATTCATAAATAACTAAATTACCCACAACTTGACAAAATTACATTCACATAGGTAGGTACTGCGAAAAAAACAAAAACTAGAAAAAAATAATTCAAATAGGTACCTACTATACTAATTTCTACCGATTTTTGAACTTATCTACTAGGTACTTCTTCTAAAACTAGGTTTGGCAATACTGCTTTAAAGTCGACCGGTTCGTCTCGGTCTCGGTACGTTGGCGTGACATACCGTCTCGTTTATTTCGTACTTGATCCGGAGCGTGACACCGACATAACGGTATATTATGTGGTTATTGCTCTGATCTGGCGCGATTGTAACATTGTTTACTGTTTATCCACCGTGGATAGTTCACTCAACTTGGCGGTGTTTAGAGAAAAGTAGTACGTGTAAAGCTGGTCAACTTGCTGGCAAACATTTTGGACAACTGTGCAGTATTAAAATATTAAACAGCATGTCACTATTTCTATGAAGGGATAGACAGAGATTCTTTTATGTTTTCAATTTTTGCCCGATTGAACTCGAGATCTCAGTATAATATACATATCTACCTATATACCTAATGTAGTTAACATTATTGTTTGGATTAAATAGTTTGACCTAAAATCTATATAATGAAAAGAAAAGCTTGCTATAATGTTGTGTGTTAACGCAGCGGTGTTCTATTAACACTTTAAACGCCTAACACTCGAAATTAATACCTATAAATAAGAGATAAGTAATATATGTATAATATAATTATCTCTAGAGATAGATATGGCTATCTGAGATAGTTGCCTAGTAATTTTTAGTTAATATGACCAAAATAATGACGGTTTCTAGGTAACGAAATCATTACCCTAGGTTAGTTATCTTATCTATCTCTAGAGATAGGTTATTAATTTCGGCCGTTAAAGGTCATCGGTGACCGACATATGAGCACACTATATAGCTTAAACCAGTTAATCACGCGTAACTAATCATATATTTGAACTTTTATAACAATAGTTTCACTGACTCACCGTTTGCTTTTATATGTAGATAAAGGTTGCAGTCATATCTTTAGCAATGGATGGATGTCTGTGAATGAGAATAATGATAGCTTCTTTGTCTTTAAACCTATATACCTACCTATTGCTAAGTATAGGACATTAAACTGATGTTGAAACTATCATAATGTTATTGTACAGAAAACTCTCACAAGTAGTATACAAGTAATACGTGGGCGATATCACAAAGGCGTTTGACTCATAATCTCTAGGAATCCTCGACAAGGGACGTTCACATCGTATTCATTTCGTAATCCTCTCTATTGTACATACAATAAACCATCAGCCGCACCTGTGTGGAAACTAATTACACACTTGTACATAGACGTTCTAAGACGACGACCGCCGGTTCACATGAAACTCTCAATTTTAACATTAATCACATTGTAAAACCGACGTACGACCTGACGAGGGTGGCGGGCAACCGATGGATGAGAGTGGCTTACGACCGGTCAAGGTGGCGAAACTTGGATGAGGCCTATGTCCAGCGGTGGACGTCTTTCGGCTGATATCATGATGTTGATGTTGATTTATATAAAATCGTTTTAGTGTAAAAGTCAAATGTTTCATGATACAATTTATTACACCCATTTTACTATAATAAATGATCTTCTGATTCTCCTAATTTAATTAGTAATGAATTTATCAAAGTCTATATAATACGTATATAAATCATTTGCGTGATATTTATGAACGCCATTAACTAAAAAGGTCAGTAATTTACCTACAGTCCATTTGCTAACACGAGCTATGCGAAGGCAGGAAGAATAGGCAGATTAATTGCTATTTGCAATTTAGGGTAAAAGAAAGACGCCCACAGGAAACAGCACACACATTAAGATATACAATTAATTAGCATTTAACGATGAGGCTCATAAAACCATGAGAATTTAACTTTACGTTATGTGATTATGTGAAATCATTTCTTTAAATGTACTTTACTGTACTTTTAGTAAAACCTCTCGTGCTCAACACAGTCAGAGATTTTTAAAAGGTCACAGAAAACACTATTAGAATGCCTTCCAGACAATGAAACCTTTTTCAAGATTATGTCAAGAATCCTTTTGCCTAAAATGAATAATTTATGGTCACTAGTTTTCCTCGCGACTAAGCGAATGTGTACGGTTTTTAAAAATATCTCAAGCTCTAAATTTTATAAAAAGCTTTTGCTTAAAACACTTACTCAGCTCAGCGGAGACCAGAAATAGACTAGATTTGAAATAAAAACAAGGCGTTCACTTTGGTTGCGTAAAAATAGATTTTCTGTAGTCAATTTAGAAAGTTGTGTATTACGTAGACGAAGTTGGATAGAAAAAGTTATCTAGAAAACAAACCAGATTAATTATAAATTATCGCGACAGAATAATTTCTTCATTAACGCCACATAACTTGTCGAGATTTTAGTTCTTTTTTAAAAACAACTCGCACCAGCAAATTATATGACCCGAGTTGCTGGAGACTTTAACAAAAATAATCTATACTATTATGTAAAGCGGAAGAGTTTGTTTGTTTGTTTGATTGCGCTAATCTCTGGAACTACCAGTCGGACTTAAAAAATCTTTTTGCGTATGATAGCCCAATTCTCGAGGAAGGTTATGTAACACCACGCTACTGGCGACGGGAGCAGAGCAGTAAGCAAAGACGCGGGTGAAACCGCGCCGCGGAAAGCTCGTTAAAATAAGAGTCAGTTCATAGATGCTCGATACCTGAAGTTTGAATGTTTGAATTGTGAGTGTGCAGTAAAGTCGTTCCGTAGTATCTAAGTTCATAGTTGACGAACCGTGTAACTAACATATCCAAAGTGTTATGTGCCTTTCCTTTCTGTCTTGGAGAGAACATTGCATATTTCTAATCTATCTTTTTCTTACGTATCATTCATCAAAATGTTACAGTATAAGTGAGTGAGTCACTCACGTATGTACACAGAAACATTTAAAAATTGTGTATTGAATTTTATTTAATACATCCAACTCGTAACGCTTAATTTAAATGGAACAATGAGTTGAAATATGAAATACAAAAATATTATTCAGCGCCATTTAAATTAGCCGCACATTTCCACACGTCCCATGCAATTTGTTCATTGCGACGAATTTCTTTGTGTCACATTAAAATGTTTGCTTTGCCCAACCTGAGGGATGGCACCTCCCCTCCCCTCTGTAAAGATGGTTGCCACCTGCTCCTCACCTCGTCGAAGTAGCACAATAAATAAATTGCCCATTGCTTTGTTCCTGCCGCGACGTCTTCGTAATTTGTTCACATAAAATCATGGTCGCTCCTCAAAGCGCTACATTAAAAGGGTAATTGGAAATAGGTACATTAATGTTCTTTAAGACCGTTTTAGATGTTGTGAACATTTAATTTATGTACCAGCTTGTTTTGTTGAGTATATTTGCTTAAATTCTTACCTTATTGTATTTTCATCTATATTGTTTTTAAATCAGTAAGTACTCTTCAATAGTTTTTTGTGAAATGTCTGCGCTATAGTGGTCTTATATGATCAAACATTAGATATAATATATGAAAGGTACACTTCAAACAAAGAAATTCATGGGCCACCGTTACTTTACTAACATTTCAATGACGTCCTAATTCAATATTATGAATAGGTACATTATTCAACTATTACACGGGCCATGTGGTGTCCGCTTTCCATTACAGAATATATTTTCATAAGTATCGTAAGAAACAAGTGCAACCACATTTTATAAAACTTATAGTTTCCGCTTTCCATATTCTCTCTCACTCTCCTGCACTGATGAAGTTCACGAACTAGGTACACTAAGATTTCGCTCTAGTAAAACAGTTTACGCTTGATGTTATTTATTGTTGTGTTGATAGTGATGTTCAAAATGAATTATTTCTATTAACTAGTGTGGTTTTCCCAGCTGTTATTTAAAAAATATTAAGTGTAGCAATCAGCGTACGTATTTCCAAGTTACAACTACCTTGATAATTTCCAATACTTAACGTTTTTTCGGTAGATGAATACATTTTGTTCTGTTACATAAGTATACGAGCGTATAAAGAGTGTTTACGCACCGGCCCGGCTCCATCGAGCTGAATCAATATCGACATCGGTTACCTGTTTGTTTATGCCGCTATCAGTTCACCGTCTAAAACAGAACTACCCTCCGAACCGTGCGAGGCACGTACAAAGCGGCCCTTGTTTCTCAAACTCTGAACATGCATTAAGTCGGAATATAAAACTTGTTGAAAAACGTGACTATGTTGATTGTATCATGATGAGGTATTTCTGCCGCGAACTGGTTTCGAGATCCCTTTGTCTGGTAGAAATTCTTATGGTTAATTCATAGATACAAAAGATAGATAAAAGGTTTCGATACTTCTTGTTTTATAAAGTGATTCGCTTTTATTTACGTTAATCTGAGGTAATTTGGATGTTGCTCCCATTGATGCGTTGAAAAGCTCAAGTTAATATTGAATAATAACTTTTTTGTACTATTGTTATTTATACATTTTGTACACCGAAGTCTTTTATCAATGTATCGACTGTACAGATTTTATTATACGAGTACCTACCGTAGTAAAGGCCAGGTAAGAAATGCATCAACCCCCCTACCGGTTCGTAGGTATCAACTAAGGGTAATAATATTGAATAAGGTTAGGAAAATGCAATAACATCAAACGAAATGATAACAAAAAAAAAAACGCAAGCCATAACCAATAAAATATTTTAATAATAATAAATAGAAATAATGTGCGTATTGTATTGGTGTGTCTGGCAATCCCCACCAGGAAAACGGTATGATGCCATCACTGTATGTATGCAATACTAAAATAAACCTTAAACATTTTATTTACCTACTTTCGTACAACATTAGGTAATAGCATTAGCGTCTTTGTTGGTAATCATTCAAATGATTAATTAACAGTACCTAAGCTGACTCACGTGCTTAAATCTTGGATCAATAAACCGTGTATCAAGGGCTATGATTCACAAGATTTAGGCAATACCATTTTTGACAGCTCGTTAATAAGAATGTTGCACCCTTGTTATTTTAACACCCACCCCTTGTAATCTTACACATGCGTGTAAATAGGTTTACGTCAAACTTATAGAACGAATTTGTCGTGGGGGGAAGGCATCTAAAAAGTAAATATCATGATAGTTTGCACATGGTAATATTTTTTAGCATCATTGTTTATTTACACATCATGTATAGACACGGCACACGGTGGTAGACTACCCGTTTTACACAGTCGGCAACGCGCGTATGTAAATGAAGCGATTTGTATAGTATAACCTACCTATATGCTCTATGACGTAAAAAATATCATTGTACTCACAGAACAGCCTTTTTCTGATCCACTAAACAGTCCTATTCAGACCTACTAAAAATTAAATATGCGTTTGCTGTTGCTAGTTGGTAATCGATTGTTGCTGTTAATTATTTGAGACGATGAGATATTTTAATGTTCACGTATGAACATTAAAATATAGGTTAACGCATAGAACTATTGCAAATTCTACATGTTTAAGTTTATTAGAGGAAACTGGAACTAATTTCTTAACTGCACCGTTGGTCTAGTGGTTAGTGTAATGTGATGAAAATGTGATGAACATTTGATTTGCCTCAGCCTGGGTATTTCCTATGTAGGTATATGTATTTACGAAAAATAAAAGTATGTACATATGTATTATATTTCAGTTATCTAGTACCCATAACACAAGCTCTGCTTAGCTTGGGACTAGATGACGGAGAGTGATAGTGTCCACATATTATTATTAATATTAATTTATAATTATGAGTAGTAAAATAATTTATCAAAATAGTCATAAAACTAAGCTCGACACAAACGCGCACAGTCGAAAAAAAATTGACAGAGAGTTACAAAAACGTTTGAGACATAATATTTTACGTGGCCTTAGTGAATAATGAATTTTGTCAATGGCATGCAAAATATTACAGTTTATACCAGTATAATACGGCTGGTATACTGTCGGTACAGACTCGACAAAATAAATAATGTCAACGAATAGCAACACATTATGCAAATGATATTTTAGATATTATTACTTATATAAAAAATCTTTATTAATTATTATGGATGTCACTTGCCAAAATAGATGACGGCTAATTTGTTCACCACGAGCTGTCGTTTTTTTTTGTTTAATTTGGTATTCGTAAGCAATTAGTCAAATCACCGTTACTTGGTCTTTCTGATGTGGAAATGGAAGATACCTCTTTGTGAAATAGTAAAAATCTAATTATTATTTCTAGCAAACACACTAACGCAAATAAAAAATTACATTTGCAAATAAACGTTTCTGTTAATATGGCTAAGTGAAATAAAAGTTGGAAGGCTATGATCGGACGCAGACTTTTTCCATTAGACTCGTGACGGGAGCTTTGCTCGGCCCATTAAATCGCAAATGGGACAAAAAGACTTCTGAGTAATTCACGCGATTCTACAATAAAGGAGGAATATGCTAAATATTTTGTTTTTAACTTAACATAATGCTTCGATCAACATAGTATGGCATTGAAGCGATTTTGCTTGTTAGTGTAACCCTGAACTAAATCCAGGTGAATTGCCACGATACGCAATCATAAGTAACGGCTTATTTAATTTAAAGAAATATATTTATTCTACTTATCTTAATTATTTGTGAGAATGTTCTAGTCCATTTTATATCTATTACGTACAATGCAATTTGAAGGTTAGTCCTTCAAGAAAATACTTAAAAATGTTCTTGTCTTTCGTTTTTAGTATCCTACTAAGAACGATATATTTTGTGAAAACAAGCAGAACTACAAATACCTATTAACAATTTTGTAACTGGCCTGTTGAGATGATACCTACTTTTGGTAAGTGAACAGAACATAGCACTCTCAGTAAAAAAGTTATGTAATTTTAAACCACAAAATAAAAATAACCACAAAATAAAAACTGCTGAATTTCGTTTTATTAAATGCATCTTTCTCATTAAAACTAAATGCTCTCAAAAGTAGTAACGCTGGCAGGTTGTGTTGTTTTAATGGATAAAAGTTGCATCACAGCTTACTTTGTTAATGGAAGACAAGCGTGAAGCTATGTAACTAGTACTGCAGCAAGATAAACACTGGGAGCATGCGTATTGTCTTTTAAAACTTGTATATCAGTTATTTGCCAGAAAGCTTTTCCACAACGCCTGGATCCCACTGACTACATACCATCAGACTTAGTGGAGCTATTGTAGTTTAGTTAGATTCGTAGCAAGAAAAATATTTTTCCCCAAGTAACTGGTTACGTAACATAGAAGATACTGGTTGAAATCGGCAAGCTTAACACGGTAGTAGATCCACGCTGATTTCAGCATGAATGGGCCGGATCGTCCGGGGAAGTACTACCCTCTCATAGAAGATCTACGTAAGAGTAGTAGTAGTATCCGTACTACTGCATTTCGTTCGGTGAGTGAGAGCGCCCAACTTGCCCCCCTTTCCTCTTTCCTCACCTCTCTCATCCTACCCATTCCCAGCCGCCGTGGTGGAGGCCACCATACCAGCAGTTTAAGTCGATGACTTTTGGTATAGTGGCCACCACTTCTGGATTCCACTGACTGCTGCATCAGGCGGGGTGAAGTCACTTTGGTAGGCTAATATAAAAAAAATAGCTTCAAAAAACGTCCCAACAGCAATTCTTAAAATAAAAATTGACGCAATCTACATCCGAACTAGTTTTGTAAAGCCGTTCAACATTTCTTTGTTACATAATCGGCTTATCGAATTATTGGTGAGGCTGTAAGTACTATCCGATTATCAGAAATCGTATTAGGTTACCGGTTCCATTTTTTTTATAAAAGAAAGTGATATTCAATCGGTACTTATGACTAGCGGATAAGCTACTTAGTTTTGTAATTTATTATTGGTACTCCATTAGTTATATAATGAGTATAATGACGTTCGATAATTAACTATTTAGATAGTAAGTTACTACACATGTTCAGCGTTCAGCTTTATTAGGTTAGTGCTGATCAGATAGTTCATTTATTCAATGCTGTCATATCCCGGTGCTATTCACTTAATAAATCTACAGGAACAGTGTAAAAGTTGCAAACTTTACCACCAGACTGGCGATTCATGTCAGCCCGATATAGGACCCCTAAAACTATTTGCCAACCTGTCTGATAAAATAAATATATTATTTCCAATACAATCGTAACCACTTCAAACACTAACATACAATATTGAAATAGCTTTCACAACTTAATTCACTTTACCAAAAGAAGGTAGATTCCATTTATATAAAATCAAATCTATTAAAGCTAAAACCTAATAACCTACTAATTGAAAACACTTTCTGTCCGAGCATAATTCTTAATTGAATGTAGAGGGGAGTCTTAACAAATCGTTGATGAAACTTGCGTAATTGAACCTGCCCTAGTCATGCTTATCATTTGTCGTTCCCCATGAGTCATCGAAATTCGAGGGTGTTGGCCGGCTATATAATTTATTAGAACATCAGATGACCATGTTGAATGACCAAAGTATGTCCAGTATGCGACTTTAAATTAGTTTCGTCGTGAACTTTGGTCCGGTAAGCTAGGTCTATTCTTCGATTTGATTCGTTACATCTCATTCATGATGTAACGAATCAAATCAATCAATCAATTATTGAAGATAAAAATTGTTTTATTATAGTAATTATAGTTAGCTTGTCTTCTCTTGTCTCTTAATAACTATTATTGATGACGACGATATCGATTTGGATTGGCGTAAGTGGGATAAGCCTTTCTGTTCGTGTTTTTGCCTTCATTTTTCTGCAGTAATTCTTCTGATAGTAAATAAGTTAATATAGTACTTACTATGACCAAAAAAAGTCACGTTCACGACTCACATAAAATTACGTCCATAAACAATAAGAAACAATTCTTATCTTAATCTAATCAAAGAACAGTACTATCGATAAAATTATACACAAAGCGTAAAGATTATTTGACTTATCAAGTAACGGCTGTGAAGATATGGCAATAATCCCCGGTAATGCGCCTGGGGTGATCGCCCTTAACCCAATGTGTGTGTGACTTTAAGGGGTGCATTCTCAAGTGCAGCCAATAATCCCCTTTAACGTAACTGTCGCGTGCGAAGCTCCTTTGGGGACGTTGTGTAATTTTATTTCGCTCCCTATCACAGAACTCGCGAGTCGCCTGGGACAGCGTCTCGAAGGCCTATGTAATATGAGCCTTATTCGCATGCTTTAGTGATTCGACTAACATGAAAGTAAAACTCTTATCCGCCGCCCTATTTGCAAAGTATTGTGTCGCGGTTTTATCGAATTAAAATTTTACTCGTAAGAAGTGTCGTAATATCACGGCCTTTTGATTTTTGAAAAAGTAGAAATTATAAAGAAGTACTTAACAATATGTCATTGATGCTTCTGTTATTGTCAACGACTATAAGCTATGTGCTTACTATACGTCTGTCTGTACGATTACGAACCAACCTATTGCTTCCGTATAAAAATAAGGGAATAAATAACTTTGTATGGAATACGCCTAGTATTTTAAACTAAGTATAAATTCAAATTTGTTAAAAGATACGTTAGGGTCACTTAAAACATATAGCTAACAAATTTATTGTACCTAACATCTGAACTTGAGGTCCGTAGATCACGTATAATGGCAACATAACTCCCTTAGAGTATTCTACTCTGGCTAAGAGATGCGGGAAGATAGTGCCCGCCGATAAAACCTGGAACATAAGGCTACTTTACATTGGACTATTTCTGTTTTTTTTTTGAAACGTCGAAATGGTCCAGTGGACAAGGCACCCGCTTCGTTGACACGAGGTAGTAGGTTCGAATCCGGGCAAGTACCAATGTGATTTTTCAAATCATATGTACTTTCTAAGTTTATCTTGGACATTTCTGACTGACGGTGAAGGAAAACATCGTGAGGAAACCTGGACTTAAAAGTCTGAAATTGCCAATCCGCCTTGAGCAAGCGTGGTGATTAATGCTCATACCTTCTCTATATGAGAAGAGGCCTTTGCCCTGCAGTGGGACAGTAAACAGGCTGGTATTATTATTATTATATTTCTTTTTTTGTTAGAGAACAAAGAAGCTACCGGAAACTGGTTTTCGATTTGCGTACGAGTATGTGTATGATGAACGACGTGAGTATACGTTACACGTAGTACCTATAAGACTATCTCAAAATTATATAAATCTATATTTTGCTATTAACGAGCGATTATTGATGTACGTTATAGGAGAACATAGTAAAGAAAGTTTGAGTACACAAAATGTAGATAAAAAAAACCTAGGGTCGAAAATTTTCTGCTTTTTTGCACTTAAGATCAATACCTACGTCGTCGTCTCGCATAGGTTTTTCACAAAAGTGCAAATAAATATACAGAACATGTTGTGAGCAGAGGGTATGTATATATATGTATCTCAAAGCTATGTTCTCACAAGAATCGAACTTACAGTATATATACGCCATGGCAAAATTCAAGATGACTGCTTAAATCACAACACGATTAAAGCAGACATTTGTATTGAAAGTTACAACTAACAAGCCACAGCTGCCGAACAACCCATCAACTGTATTGCTTACTCAGCAATATATTATTTAAAATAGTACTGAACTGTTCTGTTTAATGGGCACACGCCCTAAACGTGGCTAGTTGGGAGTTTTATTGAGCGGCCAGTAGCGCAGCTTGTTTCCTCGTTATCGTCGGCAGGGGGCCTTAAATCAGCCTTTCATTCCTAAAGACTTGGTCTGAAGTCTTGAGCTGACCCACAGGGACCGATGTTTGATCTGGCCAGTTTGTTGATCGACTACAAATTGTGGTTTATATCGTTCAAAATGTCCGAACCTACTTGAATTGTGAATCGGTTTAAAGAAACATAATTTTGAATGCTTATTTCGAGGCTAGGCCCTAATTTTGTGAGTGGTCCAAACAACCACTAAGGTGCTCTTCTCCTGTTACTTTTAGTGTCATTAGTTCGTTGACTCAAGTCAAATATTTTCGGCCACATTCTGGATTCCTATCTTTATACTGTGTCTATTAAATGTATGACGGAGATCTAACTTCCCAAATAATAAAGCCCTTTTTCTAACATAAAAAGGTAAGCTTTTTAAAAATTCCTTCCTAATGCCCAAACGCCCTTAACTTTAAATTAAATTTAAAAGTTTTATTTGTTTGTACTTCATTATGAACCCACACACATTCTTCCGTCACGCAATGTCTTTTAAAAGGGGTACAACAATTTTCTTCATACATAGATATCATAAAGGCCTTCGTCCACTGCAGGAAATGGTTTTTATTTAATACGGCAAAACACGAACATATATCATGTTCAAAATCTTGCTAAAATCATATACAAAATAAAAATACAGTCATAGTATTCTATTCTTGATATTAATGGTGGCATTGCATGCCGGACAACACTAGGCAAGTTGGAAACGGTAATAAGAACGGAACAGTTAGTTGTTAACTAGGTACGAAATGTAGTAGAGTCATTAAACTTTCTACCGATGATCCATGCAGCCGAGAACGTTCAAGTTGCAACATTCAACTTACCTTGATTATATTGAACTTTGGAAACAGTTATCATATATTTTATGAAACTGTGATTGTAGAAAACTACCATGTTGACCGAAGTTAGTTTGACATAGCACTGATTGTTAATTAATAAGTCTATGTGGGAACATTATTATGTACACTATACTTTTGCTTTGTTCCTTAGATTTTGTCAAGACAATATGAATTTGTGACTCTTGAAGTTAATTAGGATTCGATTATTCGTGAATCGTACAAATGTTTTGAAAGTACTGACTCTTTGTGTCTGTTTGTCTCTCGGTGGTAAAATCACTACACCATTCTTTACCATTATTTCAAACTTTTGTTCCATTTATAATAGCATTAATATAAAAAGTTTACAAAACATTCTTTAATTTATTTAATCGTATTTTCTAATTCGGCTTTGTTAAAACGGCCTTACTTAGTCTCATTGTTGCAGATCAATAGTCTCGTTTTAGTATTGAATGCGTTCTCATTGGGTACGGTGAAATGTCAATAGTTCAAGGTGTTGCGTTAGTCATAGCTGTATCATGTTTTGTTCTTAGATCCGTGTACGAGTGTATTAATGATACCATCTCTTGTAACGTTAGCGAGTACTATCTTTGCTCGATCGCCAATTTATACCTTTCAGTTTTAATACATTAACGTAAATCAGGTTTTATGTTTCGTTTCTTAAACAATTTGAAATTTCTTGCCTTGACGATTGATGGGCCTTGACAGGGACGACAGAATCAAGTCTAACGTTCGTCAAGTTATTTTAGTTTTTCAAGTTAGCTTATGAGGGATAGTTGCCAGTTAACACTAAGTGGGTCGCTTATTCATCTACTGCAGCAATAGTAAAATAATAAGACAGTAACTTTATTTAAAGCAGATATGCTTTGGTAAGACTTAGCTCCAGCAGCGGGGGTTGCGGTTGAAATGATGATGATGAAGCTAGCCTGTCTAAATGTTAATAAAACCGACACATTTGCAACAGCCAATAATATATGCGCAGGTTAGGGCCGCCTAACAATGTTGGAGCAAGATTTTAGAGAAACACTCACGTATAAGGCCGTACGTGGGTACCGCGTGCCACGTACACTGGCAATGTATTAAGTTGGTGTATAACAGTAAATTTAAGGAGAGCGTACGTGCGCCAAATACCTTGTTATGAGCTAAGGAAACGGGTTGCATAACGAACAGTTTAAATTGTCGAGCGGTAATATATTAAATTATTTAGATTTTATGTAGATCCAGGTTTAAATAGAATTTTTGGGACACTGGTTATGCAATTATGTATGTAACTGGTGTGACGATGTACTGATAGTAAGCAACAAGCTAAGTACACACAAAGGACAGACTTTAAGAATTAAATATAAATGTTACTACAGATAAAGTAATATATACACATATTTTAGCCTTTAACGTAAATAACAGCGGGCGACGATAATTCCCTTGCAGACTAATTGTAACATCTAGACGTAGGTCTCTAACTCTAACTAAACAGAATTACGTCATACCACCGGGAATCGGCCCTGGACCATAATAGGCACCGTATTTCGTACAGATAATTTTGGCCCAAATAAAATATTCACCGGATAACCCTGCGGGTTTCTCGTAAAAAGCAAATTACTGAGAACAAAGGGAATATCGATGTAGTCAAGTGATTGCTATACCGTCGATTGGATATTGTTTCGCTTAAAAATTAAATGCGGCGACGACCGACGACACTGTAAATAATGTTATTGTGTTACGCTAAAATGGGAACCGTAAACATAATCTGTTTAATATTTTTACTACGGCAAAATGCTTCATTCAGCAAAATTAATTATCATAATTCACTTTTTTATCGATAATGGGGCAATTTAAAGTGGTCTGTATCACACTTTTTTTATTCTTTTATTTTTATTAATAATGTATTGAACAATTTGTTTCGCATAATGTGATATTAGCGACATCACTTTGCATACTTATTTAAAAATCAAATTACAATTCAGACAATATTGTTTGGGTCTTTTTAGTGGTCAGCGATCTGTCGTTAGATAATTTACCTTTCTTTTCGTTCATGTGATCTAAATGAATTCAAATAGGATTAAGAAGAAGCTTTGTTTATTGAAAAATAATACCAAGATTCATGCTCGAAGAACTGTTGATTCATTAAATGTTATACGAGAACATTATTTTGTAAACTGTGCATGTTTCGCATAGATAGATACTCGTATGTTGGGGACATACAAGGAACGTTAGTGTGATATTTCATCCGAGGTAATCTCGTTGTCACACGATAGCATGTACTAAGCACCTATGTAGTGAGATTAAGTATGTAGTTAGCTACTAGGCTAGCTACAATAGATTTTAATGTACCTACCTTTTATAATCACAAAGAGAGACCTACACCCAGCTGTGGGTACTTATGGGCTGTGGATGATCGATGATGAAATTGCTGCTTTCTTGCAAAGTTCTATTCACGAAAGGTTTTATTCTTAGTAAAGTATCGCAAATAAAAAGATATTTGTGTGATTAACTGTATATAAAATGTCAACACCTTACCGGTGCGGCGGCGGTTGACTAGTGGAAACTTTATTGTAGAACTAAATGTTCTACAATACTGCTATTACCTATAATTTTTCATAAAATTAATACGAGTAGGTATATTAATCAAAGTGTGAATAACTAAACTTTTCACGAAATATGCAAATCACATCAAAAGTTCTTGGACACCTAATTCATACAGTTTTAGCCATAAATATTTTTGCGACAAGGTTTAAGCAGCTACACCAAGTTTAACTGTACACGCTAACATAATTCAGTAACATAATGCAGTATTCTCGTATTTGTACATAAAAAAAATACTACTCTTGTAATCTCCCTCCTTATAAATGAGAAAACCACGTTTTGTACTACATAGTTGTGGGGATAATGTATCCCTAAGGACTACTGAAGCATAATTCAAATGAGGTGAATAAGACGAGGGGGCCTTCCTTTCATTTTTACAAAACAGGATTATGTTAATGATGACTTTGGATCACGCGCCGTGACCAATCTGAAAGAGGGAGATTTACTCCGTGATAATATGTGATTTATATCGAAGTAAATGTGGAAAAATAGGGTAAATCGTTCCATAGTACAACTAAAAATAACGTGTCAAAACACTCTTTAAATCTTAATGAAGCCACGTTGAAATATGTGCTGTTAAATTAAACAAATTGTTACAAAACACTGAAAGAAACACAAAACTAATGAATTTATATTTATTACTTAGAAATCAGTTCAATCTGACTGCAAATTTGCTTATGAAGCCAAAAAATGCTTAGTCTGTCTCTATTAGTTATAATATAATTTACTTCATATCTAATTGATGCCAAATAAAGTAGCCGATTAACCTTAAAATCTACTAAACTCGTAGGTAATTGTTACATAACTATGCCGACGTAAACATCATTCATTGATCATCAACAAACAGTTCATTGTTTGGAAAACATGTTTCCAAGCACCAATTCAACACACCTATTCCACAAACAAAAGAATAGTTTAAGGACACATTGTTTCACCCATAAACTGGTACTTACAAATCGTAATCCAAAAATAGTCTAACTAAAGCTAACCCTATTTTAAACTAAATGTCGTTGGAAGAGACATCGTTTTACACCATTCTCGAAATAAAGGCCGTTTCTAAGGGTTGAATCACATCTGGCAGCACGGAACCGCACTTTCCGATGCTTCTATCTTTTCTGTCACTGTTACTTATATTTACTAAAGCGAGAAAGAGAGATGTTCGTTTGCGTCGTGGCCAGATTTGGTCCAACCTTAAAACTACTTTTTAGTGCGTATCTCTCACCTCAGGGTGTAAGGTTACAAATCTCCGTGATGTCTCCCATACGGAACCGACCGTTGTTAATAAATCTTTTCAACACGGCTAAGGATCTTAAAAGTTCACAAGTCAAAATTTAAAGATTCTCATCGTTGACAGTCTGTTTCGGCTTACTAAACATGTAAATTATGGGTTAGTTGCCGTTTCCGTATTGTAGGTAGGTATATTTGGTACATTGATTATAATTTATTACTCAATAAATTATACTAAATTTATTATACTTTCATTCTTCTGGATTATAAACATTGTGACACCAATATTTTAGTAAAGAAAGAGATAACCGTTGCAAGTCGATAAACCATCTTACAGATGGCTTCGTTTTCAATAAAGGTAAGCTTTATGGTATTTGCTTAAACATCAAATGTAGACATTCGACCTATAACTAAATTGAATATAAGCAACAAAAACAAGACAGTAAATAAACTTGACGCAATTTCATTTCACCATTCAGTAAGGAAGAAATGTCGTATGTTTAGAAAAAAAAAGTATTGTATATTCCCCTGTGTGAACGTGATCTATCGACGAAGGAGTCCGCACGCCGGTTTATGGTCGATAAAACATCCAGAGACCGTCTATTTATGGTGTTTTTTTATAAAAGGGAACATGTGTTGATAGTATTAAATAAGACAAGTTCACACGTGTGGGTGGCACCTGTGATCACACTGTAGATATGGCTTTATCGGTGAAAAAGTGTTGGGGTAATTGTTTTTGATTCAGATATAGGTCTGTTTATCATGTTTGTAGTTTATTCAATATACATATTGACAAAAAGCTTATTTTAATATTTTTGGGATGTGGTTCGACGAGTATTTTTTACGGATATAATATTACATTTAACTTATGTTTTCCGCTTTTGAGAGATGAACCCAGAACTTAAGCAAAATGATATTAGGTTTATCTGTCGAGAATTATTTACAATCAATCCGGGGTTTGGAATTTTGTCCGGAATATGGCAAGTATTTATATCTCTGCCTATCCCTTCGGACAAAAGGCATGTTATATTATAAAAAGTTAAATACTTAGGTATTCTTACCTTTGTTCTTATTTAACATGAACCTATTGTTCAAAATCCATTACGCATATGAACGATTGTTTATAAAATAAGAATAATCAATTTTAAATAATAATTAAATAGAATTTAATATAACTTATTAGGTTCTCTAAAATCTAAAATCTAAAATTTTTGGTATCATACCTCTTCATTCAATAAAAATTTCCGAAGTGACGTATTTTGTCTTAAGCTTTTCCAAAAGTGCGATATGTGCCATAAATAGTTTTTTGAACAACGACTCAATTGTTGTCAACGAGAACCCATCCGTCAAACTATTTTTTCTAACAGTGCTCTTTGTTTGTGAAGATTACTAATTATGTCAACAACTAACAAACAGTTGTTCTGCTTTTAATATACCCTGATAATTTCCCACGAACTTCGTTATCGGTAAGGTTAATGTCAACAGTGTTATCTCTGTATTACGATCGATCCATTCAATTTTGTTGTAGGTATATTTAAATTGTATTCTACGTTTTTATTTACTTACTGTTTAATTAATAAAATGTTTTTTTGGTTTTTCAGGTAATTAATCGTTTTATCACTCCGTGAGGTAACTAATTGTTTGAATTTCTTTGCATATCCTTTCATATCGAACCGGAGTTACGAAACGGTGTAATCTTTTCGTCGTCATACAATTGCTACTAAAATTGGTGACAAGCTCGCGTGCCGGTTTTCTAGACACATAATCTTATACTATTATATAAAGCGAAAGAGTTTGTTTGCGCGCTAATCTCTGGAACTACTAGTCAGATTTGAATACTTATTTTTGCGTATAATAGCCCAGTTCTCGAAGAAGGTGAAAGGCTATATAACATCATGCTACTGACAACGCACGGGAGCAGAGCAGTAACTAAAGACGCGGGTGAAACAGCGCTGCGGAAAGCTAGTATAACTGTATGATTGCTTTATCCTTGTCATTGTAGTCGATTCTATCTTCTTTCTATACAATTGAAGGCGCCTCCTAATATGTGCCTACCTTCGCCTCCTCCTTCAGTAAGGACATGTAGTTACTTTGTTCTCGGATTCCGCTAAGTTTTGAGTTTTCCTTTCTTATGTACTTGTCCCTTTTGTTATCTATAAAAATAAACTATGTTATCATTGAATGTTTCTTACAAGCATTTTTGTAACTGCCGACATTATGTATAAACATAATATACCTAATAGAAGTCAATGACGTCAGACACAAATAGGTAGATTATCTCACTGTAATATGCTGATCTTACACTAGAACAAAATATATTTAATGTACGTTTATACCTGCTTACAAAGTCAAACACACATACGATCAAGACGACAGTAGATCGTCCAGGAAAGTTTCTATCCTTTCATAAAATATGCATGTAAAATAGTAGTATCCCTATTTTTGCGATTCGTACGGTGAGTGATAGCGCAATTACTCTCTTGGTCGCCATTCTTTACAAACTCTCCCATTCCTCTCTTTTATATCTTCGCCCTCGTAGTCGGTAACGAATTGGTTGTGCTTATTAGATTGTTTGAGCATTGCTTGAGCACAGTATCATCTAAGTATAGCTTTATTAGTCATGTTCAAACCTTTCATTGGCTGAATGACTTTTAACTTTGCTACAAAAACCGCTGGTACTAAATCTGTAGTCTTTTGCCTTTTTATTCATTTATTATCAAGTATTATTTATCCACTTGTAGCTGAATGCAATGCCAATGTAAAATGATCCCCTTGACTGAGGACAAGGACCGGTGAACTTAAGATGACGCCAATCGGCAGCTCGCCAATTGGCCGTGTTATTAATACAGAGATTTGTCGAGTTAGGCTGAAGATATGTGGGTGATAGTTTGTCTACTTATTATGAAGTTTTTTATACAACTTAGTAGGAAACAAGCATACGCCCCACTTAATGGTAACTAGTAAACGTAACCTAATAGACATGACTCATAACATTATTAAGTGTTTAATTAAATAATTTGTAGATAGTTGATTTTGTTTCCTAATATTTACAAAATCACCTAAAACTGGTGTTCTCATGATATAATTTATTTATTTATTGAGAAAGTATTTACAATATCACTACAGATAAAAAAAAATCTTTTATTAATACAAATTTAATGAATTTGGTAACTCACTGTAACTTTTATAATTCAGAATGAAATGTGAAATACGCGGTTGTACTCGTCACAGCGTAATCTGACATCGCATTGAAAGAGAGCCGCCCGCCGCTAGCGACAGATAAGGGGCGATATTGATCGCTACCCGTTTCGTCACATTACAACACATCTTGGCATTTCATCGCAATCAGATTAAATCCAATAACTACAGTTTGTGGCAAACTATTAGTTTACTACAACGTGGCACACGTTCATTGTAATGCAAAAACACCCTTTATATCATCATCGATGTAAATTCAAAGTCATTTGCACATAATCAAGATCTCTTGCTAAGATGTTTATAAAGCAACTAAAAGTATGCATAATTATCTAGTATCGTTTAATTAATAACTGTTTTTTAAGTTTGAGTTGAGTTGCAAAAACACGCTATCGTGGATCTCGATATTATTTGAACGTGTAATTTTGCTAGAACAATAAAAAAAGTCCTTAGATGATCGATTTGATGCTTAATGTATTGTTTGAAGTGACGGCTCTATAAAGGCTTATACTGCCTTTTATTTTTGTACCATATTAGACTATAGACGACAGGCCTAATTGACATAAAATGTAATTTCTACGCGGCTTATGTGATGCACAAATATTTCTGTCTTATTCAACTTTGTCTTCTTGCTGTATGTTTGTAATGTAGGCCGACAGAGCTTGTTTTCTACGACCTCTTAGGAAACAAGTTGTGTTTTAGGTTTATGTTAGAACAGATTTTTAAATATTTTAGATTTTTATTTAAAGTTACATCAATGAACGCGCCACTCCAGTACAGGCACTATTGGTTAATATTTCTTCGTTTCTCCGCTCTGCTTCTGTGGACACGCAGCCTTATGTATGATACAGTATTGAATGGACGAAAATTTAAATTGAATTTTTCTTCCTCAATCTTACAAGAGTCAGATATTTTTAGCTTCACAATGCACCTGGATGCAATCACATCAAAGATAGTTTACCTTTGATATCTTTCGAGTTGGGTTTAAATCGCTTTTCTACGACCACCTTCCGCTAACAAAAGTCTCCCTTATTCTTCATCTAAGAAAGCATAAATTTGTTTAAAATTCTTTTCTAGATGATGCAATGAAATGCATTAAAATTGACGTTCACACGTGTTGACATGCAATCGTGGTATTTTTAGTGTGTCCTAGATTGCATGTGTTATCGATTAAATACCAACGCGAAGTATAAAATAAGAGGGAGAATAGTGTGCTTGAAATCGCTCTATTAAGGAGGACTAAAGCAAGTGCGGTGTTTTCTGTCTTCATCCTATAGAAGACGGCAGTGATAAGTAATATTAGGTAGTGTTGAGTTCTAGTGAGCTTGATCCTAAAGAAAATACTTTTACCTATTAGAAGCAGAAAATAATGCTACAAGTATAGTGTTTTTGTACCTGGTGTAGCAGCAATATGGTGGCAGCTGCGCAAGCTGCAGCGCCTAATATGTATAACATAACTAACGACTAACAATTCACTAAAACATGGTAAAATTGCAAAACTTCACAACAGTGGCCAATACGTTATTTCCCTTTCATCTGAATGCATAACTAGGTATTTTGAAGGATGCACAGCTTTAAGGTCATATTGTAACCATAATGGCTTTCATATAAATGCTTGTTGCTAAAAAGTATCATTCAACTTTGGGAAACGGTAGTAGATCCACGCTGGTTTCAACATGAATGGGCCGGATCGTCCAGGTAAGTACTACCCTCTCAAAGAAGATCGACGTAAGAGTAGTACTATCCGTACTAAGTGTTTCGTTCGGTGAGAGAGCGTCGGAGGCACAATTTCCCCCTTTTCCACTTTCCTTACCTCCCTCATTTCCTTTCTCTAACCCCATTCCCAGCCACCATAGTGGAGGCCACTATACCAGCAGTTTAAGACGATGGCATTTGGTATGGTGGCCACCACTTTTGGATTCCACTGACTGTTTACCATCAGGCGGGGTGGAGTCACTTTGGTAGGCTAATATAAAAAGAAGAAAGAACAATATTCATAAAGACAATATTCATAAGTTCATAACATTGCACCTACGTATTCAGTATATCGTTCTATGATTTTAGAAGCTGCCGAAAGTCGTCTATTACTAGAGATAGGCCTCTCCTAAGTATCAACGTTGACCGGTACTTTTTTTTAAAGTCAAATCCCGCATTCGCGAAAATTAAAACACTCGACATAGCGAGACGATTTTAGTGTTGTTTGTGCTAGACGACACACGCAATCAATCGGAAAGTAGTTAAAAAGCCGAGAGCAGTAGGTACACGTGTTTCCTTCTACAAAAATTTCCCCTCGGCAAAAATCTATGGTTTATAAACCTTCAATATTTTTTTTTTAAACATACACAATGGTTGTTAGAAAATGATATTAATTTCCCGGACGTGGCAATGTTTATGCAACAATAAATAATTATTCATTGTTAAGTCTAATTATATGTGTGTAGGTAACGTCCGTGACCTCTTTACATATTGCATAAGAGGTATTGGTTAATAAGCAGGTACACCATAGGTTTACCGTTAACCGGTAGTGCGAGACGAGCGTCCAACATATTATTGTCCAATTAAATAAATATCAAATTGTGGCATCAGCTGCGATTGTGTTCATACAAGTTTGTATGAAAACAATAGCGCGCAAGACAGACTTGTACTTGTATTGAATTTATTATGAACTATGCTCCCGCCCGTGTCTTTGGTTACTGCTCTGCTCCCGTCGCCAGTAGCGTGCTGTTACATAACCTTTCTCAAGAACTGGGCTATCATACACGAAAATAGTTATTCAAATCCGACTGGTAGTTTAGAGAGATTAGCGCGTTCAAACAATCTTTTCCGCTTTGTACGAGTATAGATATTGTTACGCAGCGGCTTTAAGATGACATGAGTGACACTTTGAAACGTCAAAATAACAAAATCAAAATGTTAGCGACCTAAAACTTGAGCCCTTGGCATTGCATTTTTCTAAACTACGGTAAAGATGAGGTAGACCGTGTCGTTGGCTCGTCTATTATAGATAGTTTATATTTACCTATTTCATAAGAGTGCCTTTTTGTGCGGTGCTGTCATAGACCGTAAAACGTTAGCCCTGAGCCACCATAATGTTTAATAGGAACTAGCTTTCAGCGGTGTGGTTTCATTCCCGTCTTTGTTTACTGCTCTGCTCCCGTCGCCAGTAGCGTGATGTTACATAATCTATAACCTTTCTCAATCATACGCAAAAATAATTATTCAAATCCAAATAGTATTTTAGAGATTAGCGCGTTCAAACAAACAAACTCTTCTGCTTTTTATAATAGTGTATATTAATATACAACAATAAATATTTTAATATATACTACCGTGTAATAACTTCTACTTATACGAGTATTAAGGTAACCACTAGAGTATTTTTAAGGCAACGGCTAATAAAGACTGATCCCAGCAAGAAAATTAAACATTACTGCCAGCCCCTTTATTTAAAAAATGTGTTAAGATGGTTTACGTGTGTTAACCACGCAGCAGGGTTCGTAATTTGTTGCGCAGCTTAGAGTTTAATACTCGTATATTTTGCACCTTATACCGTAACTAGCTTTTTGCAGCACGGTTTCACCCGCGTCTTTGCTTACTGCTCTGCTCCCATCGCCAGTAGCGTGATGTTACATAGTCTATAGCCTTCCTCGAGAACTGGGCTATCATAAGCAAAAAGAATTTTTTAAATCCGACTGGTAGTTGCAGAGATTAGCGCGTTCAAACAAATAAACTCTTCCGCTTTAAATAATAGTATAGATTACTTGTCTATTAAATCAACATGGTCGAATAGATTAATCATTCACATCACATATCATTTTCATATCGGTAGAAAGACGTCCATTGCTGGACATGGGCCTGAATTAAACATCTCTATTTTGACCGTTTCTGACTTCTAAGACATCATCCATTGGTGGCTAGCTGATCGCAGCATGTTGCAGCCAAGGTTCGATCCGCCAAAGGGTTAATAATTAATTAAGCTAGAACTTTCATTTACAAGTTAAACTTAACATTAGTAACGCTTGTCCATATCTAGTTATTATGAAAGATTAAATGTAATAAGTTGAATCATAATCATTCTTCATCAAATTAACCGTAATAAAATAATTTTGCCAAGTACTATTGCGCATTTACTTTGTATTACAGCTAAAGTGTTGTTAATCGTATAATCTAGATTAAAACTTGTGATCAACGTTAACTAATTACCGTGAACTCCCACGACACGACTAGATAGCATCACACAGTTGCAAAACAAAGGATTTTCATTCAATTGGGCCCAACGCACACCGCACAATGAAAGCGAACGTACGTCGCAACCAGTGCGAACTCTTTGTCTGAAAGGTCGCCACCAGGTCAATGGGTCGATGCCTTTATGTTTTTGTTATATTTCATAACATACATTAATACACGTCAAGTTTATAATCGTGTTTTAAAGAAGACCTTAATTTTACAATTATACTGATGGTCTTGTGATTAATACATCCGAGTCTTATACGCAGTAACGGAACAAGTTCTATTGGAACTCTTAATTATGTACTGTCCAAGTTTATGTTGGATATCACTAACACCTACCTATAACAAAAGTGTAACACTAAAAGATCTGAAAAGTAGAATCCGTAGAATCAAATCCAACTTACTACATACTATGAGGAGATAATCATGCCATAAATTATAATGTATTTTATCTACCTTGTTAGTCAATTTCTCTACAGGGAGATATTAAATATATTGCAAATGTTGTAATCCATCTATATCAATAAATATTTCATTCATATTCATCAGTAGAACTTCAATTTGTAGCCTTATACAAAATCACTTTAGTATGTCGTAATATTATTTGTAGTAACCACTTATAATATCAACTGTTGTAAGATTTATGTGGTGTAAAAATAACCGTATAATATTACATTACCTATGAGACCTATTTATTTCCAGTCTTACAGTTTGACTAGCTTGCCGCGGCGCGGTTTCACTTGCGTCTTTGTTTACTGCTCTTCTCCCGTCGCTCCTATCGTGGTGTTATATAGTCTATACGCTTCCTCAAGCACTGTGGCGATCAGACGCAAAAAAAAATTCAAATCCCATCGGTAGTTCCAGAGATTAGCGCGTTGAACTTACAAACTGACTTGACTGGCCTGTTGGTCTAGTGGTTAGTGACCCTGACTGCTAAGCCGGAGGTCGTGGGTTCGATTCCCACCCAGGACAAACCTTTGTGTGATGACCATGATTGTTTGTTCTGTGTCTGGGTGTAATTTATCTATAATTTGTATGTATTTACAAAAGAAAATGTATATAAGTAATATATCAGTTGTTTAGTACCCATAACACAAGCAAATATAATTGCTTAATTTGGGACTAGATGGCGCTGTGTGAATGTGGTAGAATATTATTAATATTATTATTATTATTATTATTATTATAAACTCTTTCGCTTTATATAATAGTAAAGATTATAGTAGGTATGTATGTACATTGTGCGGTACGCAAAATTACTATTACTTCAGACTGCCTCGGTGGTTGACTGATACTGTATACGGACTGCGTCACGCACAGGTCTCAAGAGATTGTTAATGAGTTATTCTGTGAAATTTCTAGAATTCTGTTCGGTAAATGACACGACATGATCTCCTACTGCTACATAGAACTCAACTTAGTTAAACGGAACGTTAGTTTTATGCATCTCTGCCTGTCCTTTCAGGGACAACAGTTCATGTTTATGTAGGTACTTTTACTTTACCCTTATATTAATTCGGCCTATATTCTAAAACCAACAAAGATTTCCTAGTGTTTCAATTTAGTTTAACCATATATAAGCGATAACTGTTTCATAATGTCGATTATAGATATTTTATAAACGTTATTAGGCAAGTTCCTCTCCTTTAGAACTGTATTGCTCAACGCTTTCGTTGCATCCGGAGCTCAGTACAAATACATCAATGATTTTATATATCGATGTTTGTACAATTTGTATGTTTTGTAACTCTTCGGAAACCGCGAAACTAATATAGAATCACTTCTTTTTTTTTTCAGAAAACCTTTTTTGTCTACCCACCTAAAACATTCAGCTACTTTGATTTCAGTTCCTTAGCAAACGAATTAAATTCTATAGGGTACTTCCCGTTGATCTCATAAAATTTGACAATAAGCAAGATCACACATTGTAAGTAAAAAAAAATCCGGCAAACGTTATTTTTAACCGACTTCAAAAAGGAGGAGGTTATCAATTCGGGTCGTATGTTTTTTTTTTTTGCTATTATAAACTTATTGCCGTAGATACTCGTACACGGGAAAACTTTTTTTTCACTGCAAAGTTATTTGGCTTCTAATTAGAGCTACAAAATGGAATTTAATAAACAACTCAATATTTAAAGATAAGCTCGGCAGAATCGAACAAGATTCTTTGGTATTAGATTACCTAGATGTACTATCTACATACAACTTTGGACGTAAGCTTCGCACGCCAACTAAATGTGTTATGCATGTACAATTCAAAATAACTTAACTTTAATAGTTTCAACTTAAGTAGAACTTTATTATTATCTACATTCGTATTCTTATACACCTTTGTTCCTAATTGTTAGGTTATTAACGTATTACCTTTTCTCTTACCTTTTTTTCTACAAAAAAAAAACCATGAAGAATGACACATTAGCTGCACTAAGACCTTATGTACTGTAAAACTTCAATAAAATGAACGCACATTAAGTAAATTGTCACAAAACACACATTACTGAATTACACAAATATTTGTTAACTGGGTATAAAGTTTATGGCAACTGTTTTTTGTTTTTTGAGAATGTCAATGTTCAAAGCACAATAAGGTAGGTATTTGTCTGTTGTCATTCCACATTACCTAATATTATCTTAATCTTAATGCCATCCATAAGTATTTAACACAAATATGTATGTAGTATTTAACACAAATATGTATGTAACGTCCATAAAACCACAAAATATGCGTGTTATGTTAAAAAGCGGTTTCGTAATATATTAAGATGAACTCAATTAACTTTCAAACGGTCATTATAGTCGGTCCACTTGTGCAAGTTGCGGGTAGAATGATATTACGTAATGTTTGGTCGCACGTCCATTGATGAGTGTTACAAAATACGATACTATCTCACTATTGTTGAACATGCCGTGTAAAATGGAACTTAGCTACTTGGGTTGAAGAATAGAGGAAGAATTTTATACCTTTTTAGATGAATCAAAAACTTACAGTACTTTCTGTTGACACAGTCTCAAAATTTGGCAAGTGCGAATGAATAAAATACTTTTTGTTTTGTCTTGGCTGTTACAAATTTGTAAGTAGGTAATTAAAATAATGAATAACAACGTTGAGTACATTGGATGCATGTGTCTATAGTCATGCCAGTGCTGAATCTTAATAATGTACAAAATAAACTTGAAAAGTACATAATATGACTTTGTAAACTTCACTTCGGTTTGCTCAGTTTTGAACTCTCCACCTAGTACATAATAAGCGCAGGATACAAAATATTTCACAGTTGGTGATGCGTGCAGAATGCCACAGGTTTTGCAAGCGGCATTACGGTAGTAGATCCTTGATAATTTCAGCATGAATGGGTAGGAACGACCGGGGAAGTACATCTCATAGGTTATCGACGAGAAGTAGTAGGTATCCATGTTATTACGTTTCGTTCAATAAATAAAAGTCTATACTACCAGTTGGCTTTCATTTATATAAAGCGTTTGGGTAACCTTCACAACCTGATAACTGAGTTAGAACTTGACCAGTAGTTAAATTTCTCAGGATTTTGACCCATGCTGCCCTATTAATAAAGGACGCACCTAAACACACGCTACGGCAAAAATGCTTCTATAGCGTTATGAATGTTTTTCTAAATCTGTCTTATGTAAATACGTCATTTTTCCGTATAACTGCAAGACGTGTGACGAGCAAGAACACGAGAACATAAACTTAACAGGATTAGGAGGTAAATTTCGCATATTTTTTTATTGTCTTATTCCATCGAAACTAAAACGGACACAATCTTGGAACATACGTTTCGCGGAGAGAAGAAAGTAATTTATCATTTGCTTTCGTTTTTACAACCGTTGTCTAGATTTACTGATTGATATAACGGTATTACGTTTTTTCTTTATATCTTGAATATGTTTCTTAATAATTACTATTGTTTTCTATAAGATTTTAGAAATATTTTATGTTTGTTAATTCCATACTTTTGAAGAATTGTATAGTCCTCTTGACAATAAAATAAATTGACTGCACCGTTGGTCTAGTGGTTAGTGTAACTGACTGTGACGCCGGGTGTCGTGGGTTCGATTCCCACGGAAGGCAAATATTTGTGTGATGAACATTTGTATTTGTCTTTAGTCTGGGTGTTTCCTATGTATTATAAGTATGTATTTACAAAAAAAAAGTATGTATATGTATTATATTTCAGTTATCTAGTACCCATAACACAAGCTCTGCTTAGCTTGGGACTAGACGACAGTGTGTGATAGTGTCCACATATTATTATATTATTATTATTATTATATAATTAGCAGTTTTAAGCTACCTATCCACAGAAGCAAAACGGGGCTGCGGAACGGATAAGCGGAGAAATATTTACCAATAACACCTGCTATCCACTGAATCGGCTCAGAAACTTTATGCATTTCTATTAGTTAAAATTTATCTGTTTCTCTGTTAACAGGCAGCTTAAATCGCCTCCAACATTTCACACGGTAAGAAATTATGTGGTGGACCTTATAGACCGCTGACTACGTCACGGGTTCGTATCAGAAGGACAAACTAGCAAATTATAATTTCAAAATGTACCGCATTTATACTAAAAACACAATTTTCTGGAATAAACGGACAAGTGCTAAACAAACCTGCTTAACCTGTTACTGTCAAACAGGTTTGCCTGGATTTAGTTACGGCAAAAAGATACGTGGCCTTAAAATTCGTAGTTTTTGTTACTGTCCTGGTAAAAACGTGTAGGTAGTTTATTTTTTTTAACAAAAAATTTATTCAAATAGCGCCGGTTTTATGTAGTTTAAACATGCTACAAAGGCTGTGAAGGTATTACATAAGCGTTAACCATTGCACTTTTTCGGTCTGTACTACCTTAAATAATATAGGTATGTAGCTTTGTATTAGTTCCAGTTAGTAGTCGTAGTAATAGTAGATCATTACCATCATTTTAGTCTGGTATTACGGCTGGACGTAGACGTCACTAAGCACTCATCATCAACCATCACCACACGATCCTAAACTGAAGATGGTGGGCAAGCAGTGCTAGATATAGTCCTCCCCGAAGCATCTCTACCTTAACCGATTATGAACCACCCTCGTCCGTTGGTTGCCTGCCACCACATATCAGGTTACCTAGAAGTTAATAGGTACGACAGAATGAGTAGGTAGGTTTTTCTTTTATTATCAGTATACAAGATTGGCTGAACTGACCACCTATTCAGTTCATTTAATAGATGATCCGATCAAAACAATGAATTAGACACAGTTAGGTACGATTGGTTTATGTTAAAACACTGTTTCATTCAATTAAAATTTTCAATTGAAAATAATACTAAACTGATTAGAACCCCATCGTTCTATTAAAATCATTCCCAGCACAAACTAATGATGTAACATTATAGGTTATAAAGACAATGATTACGGCTTAATAGCTGCTTATTGACAAAAGGATTAACATAGGTAGGTACAAGTATATGCCTCTGAACAGAAGCTTAAAAGGAGGACAAGTGTTTGGTTGACTTTTTAAAATCATTCAAGTTTATTTTAGAAATTACTAAGATGCCCTGATCGAAAAGATGAATGGAGATTAATTAAAATATACCAAGGACCGAATAAGGGTCGAATATTTTACAAATCATGCTTCTGGTAGGGTATATAGAAATCAGTGTTCTTCAGCAGGAGTTAAGCTACGTAAGTAGTTTTGCTATAACTACGGTCTTAACAGTCCGGTTACACCATTAAAAAAATTGCATGCCACCCTACTTCTTTCCTTCTTTTACTTATATCAGCTGTCCACTACTCTGAACTAATAATATACACTACTGTTTGAAGTTTGTCATATCTTATACAGTGTTTTAATAGTACGGACTCCAATCTATTACAAAGGAGTTTTGTTCACACATTAATATTACACATACCTATATTTACCTAAAATAAAACCCTTAAATTAAAAGAATTTAAAGAGAAAAAAACTTATTAATAGCAGCTTGCTTTGGTAATACCAATCCACCAGCCAAACAAGGCGACCTACCAACGTAATATTTACTTACTTATTCAATGTTATGTTTTCAAACCGTACATGATTGACGTAAGAGCATTACCTTCTATTTGACTAATACCATTGCGTGATGACGGTCATTAAGGACAAATATGACATAACCCATCATGACTTATGACCTACTAGCGACCCACCTCGGCTTCGGTTTCGGCCCATAACGTCAATATCAAAAGTTGCGGTTTCACGGCTTGATTCATTATTATTGTTGCTTGGTTTCCTATAAATGATAGGTTGATATATATTATGAGTATAGCTAAACTATCCATGAGAAATGCAATGTGCATTTCTCATTACAGTGAAAACCGCTTCCAATTCCATTTGGTAGTTCTCGAGATTAGCGATTTTAAACAGACAGGCGCTTTCCAGCGACTCCCTTTTACAATATGCATAGATAAATATGTAGATGTTACATATTTATTGATTAAACGTTTGCAAGTTTGCGTCCTTTATTATAAACCTTCGATATAAACACACCTGGTAGACTGACTCCACAGTTGAAATAAAACGGCGCATGCTGGCTATGCGCCAAAGGTCATAAATATGCAAAACATTCCTGAGATAAATAGATAAAGGATAAACGAACGAACTAAGAACAGCTACGGGTATTTGTCGAAATGTACACAAGAAGAGAAGAAAACTTCCAGGAATGAAATTGTCAAATAGCATAGTCAGACTTTAATGGAAGGTAATCGAAACCACGAGTAACGTACTTGTACTTACTATATAAATACGAAGTATTGGTTGCCTGAATATAAGTATAAGCCCTCTGAGACAATTAATCACAATTGTATATTTTTTTAATATTAGCCTTCGTCTTAAGCTGCTGGTATGGTAGCCTTCACTATGGCGACTGGGAAGTGAGTTAGGAGAATGAGGGAGGTGAGAAAGAGGAAAGGGGGAAAATTGGGCGTCCGGCGCTCTTACTCACCGAACGATACGCAGTAGTACGGATACTACGACTCTTACGTCGATCTTCTATGAGTGGGTAGTACGTCCCCGGTCGATCCGGCTCATTCATGTTGAAACCAGCGTGGATCTACTACCGTAAAAATGTAATACCCCAGTACATTCATCAATCTCGCACAAAATACCTGCACTTAGTTTTAAGAGGTGATAGCTCCATAGCAACCTCGTATATCGCTTATACACGTATGTTAGCTCGTAAAGCAAAATACATCGTGTTTATGTATGACATAACCATCTCGCGTGTAATTGTAAGAAGTAGGTAAATAAGTACATTTCTTAGAAGAATCATCAAAGATATTCTGTGATAAATCAATAAATCCCTTTGTTACGCCTTTTAGTTGTCAGTTTATCGACATAATATAATCGTTGCTGTTTGTGGAATCACCAATGTAATTATCGTTTTATTTAATTAAAAACACTTTACCTGTCAAACGCGGCGACACCCTGTATGAGGAAGTACAAAGAAGTAAGAGCGAATACAAACACGTCATAGTAAAAGTATATGCAAATAATAATTGTCTTTACTGTTATGCGTTTAAGTTACGAATTAGAATGCTACTTATATTATTATGCTGTCAGAGTTTATAATAAATAATTGCCTGATTGCTTGATTTTCAAATTTCATAAATTTTGCAATAGTAGCGAGAAAATATTGCAATAAATGCGTATTGCAATATTTCTATAATGTGAACCATTAATTGTAATATCTTAGAAAATACTAATTATGTATAAGATTTTCTATCATCATTAATAACTTTTAAATCTCCTTACTTTATGATGATTAAAAGAAATGTCAGTTATTCATCCGTATCAAATGACGGTAGATTCTAAAAACATTAAAACGTCCTACGTCCCATAGGAAGGACATGTAGTCATTTGCGTGGCTAATTGGACTCGCCGACGCGGATGTCACTCGTTGTCTCTTTCATTAACTCAGTAATTAATATTTTTATTATTCACTACAATTACTAGAATGCAGGGCTAATGGTCCCTGTCTTTAATTCTGTCTTTTTTTTCTTTGACAGGTAAATGCTTAAATTGACTAGAAAGTTTGGTTTTTGTAAGAGTAATAGATACCTACCTACTCCTGATCGGCGATTGTAAAGACCAATGTCATCTGAGACCAGGTCAGGATACTTTAGTGCACTAGTGTAAAATATTTTTTATCGTAACCTTAGATAGATACTCTAATATTTATCCATAGTTGCATGATCAGATAAGCAATCGGACTCTAAAGAGATCACCAGTTAGACCGACAACTTAAAGTGCTTTTGGAAGTACAGAAGTCTTTTTCTATCGTCAACAACTTGACTACTACATTATCTTGTTATGTGATCTTATGTGTGCGTATAAAAATTTACCCGCACGTTTATGCCGCGCGCGACCACGAGAACAATCAAAACATAATCATAATTATGGATAAGTATAATTATCTTAAAATTTGGCTGCTAAGATGCGGAACTACAACAGTAATTTACGACGAAAACTGCAATTGGCAGTCATTACATTTGGTATGTGTATTATATTTGTGACTCATATAAATATACTAATCAGTTTTACCTATAATGTTTCAAGTATCTGTTTAGTGTTATAGTAGCTTATATGACATATTACCTATACTATTATATAAAGCAGAAGAATTTACTTGTTTGTTTGAACGCGCTAATCTCTGGAACTACCAGTCAGATTTGAAAAATCTTTTTGCGTCTGATAGCCCAATTCTCGAGGAAGGTTATAGGCTATGTAACATTACGCTACTGGCGACGGAAGCAGAGCAGTAAGCAAAGATGCGGGTGAAACTGCACTGCGGAAAGCTGTAGTACTCCTAGTACTCGTAGTTTACAGACAGACTTAGGAGGCAGTAAACATTGTTCTAATAGAAGTAATATTAAGATACTTTGATGAAGAATGGCTATAAGTATGTATGTCCCTTTATTGCTGTTACGGTATTGTACTGTACCTGCTTTGATAAAAGTTTTTATTTACATTGTTCTTACTTTTACACGTGTCTTTATCAAGCTGACACTGTTTAGTACAAGAAAATAGTTTCAAAACAAGTCATCATTTTAATACACCTATTCATCATTTATTACTTAGGTACATCATTGTATCTATAGAAATACAGATACAAAAATAGCATAGCTAGTTTGTTATAATATAGTCACTTAGCCATGGTTGTTGCAGGTCGTAATGCGTTTTAAATGAAAACATTTTCCATATCTACTGTTTCCTACAAAATGATCATATCATTTAATTTTGTACAGTAAAACAATTGAAATGTATTTTACCATACATATAGACTTATTTTAAATATCTTTATCTCTTTCTTATGTTTGGAATTATACAATGTTTTATTGATTTCCACACACGTATTGCGGAAATGTATTGTGTAAAAAAATGTCATCGGTGGTTTGTGGTCTACAGTACAGGTAATTTGAGGTAATTGTGTTGCGGTTGTGTATACAAAATTGTATTCTTGTTAACTGAATATAAAGACAATAAATAAACAAAACAATATTTGCTGCAGTTTATTACATTTTCGCCCTGTTTTGCGACATAAACACATCACGTTGAACACATTTGACTAATGGCGATAATAGACAAAGCTCGGCGCCCATAAGTTATTTTTAACTCATATTTGAATAAGCGTGAAACGTATAATATTTCCATTTATAATCAACTGTTGGAAATAGAGCAGACTTAACTGCAATAAATAAGGAAAATATTTAAGTAAGTAAACTAAGGGTTTGCTTCCTCACGAATATGGGCTTCATTTTTAAACGTCACAAATTTGCCGTTGTTTTCCCTCAGGCTGATTTTATGGTTGTATTTCTTATAACAGTTTGAAATTCTTGATATGTGATATTAATGATGTAATTTGTTTTGTTTGCAGGTACATATTTAAAAATAAACAGTAAGTTATAGTGAATTAATTAAACTATGTAGTATTATTGACCATGGAAGATTACCGAAAAGCTGGGATAAGTTATAAAAGTACTTGTTCACTGATCTAGACGCAGTTTTCACCATAAGTAGAAGATTTGAAGATAACCTTATGTGAATAATAGATTTAGTTATGACCCTCACAAATTGGCATCACATAAATTAAAAGGAAATTACGTTAGAGAATACCGTGTACTGATAAACTAATGATGATAATTATTATGTTTAATCATTTACTTGGTATTATTACTATTTAATTAGCTAAGATAAGCTTAATGGGATAATAAAGACTATCCGCACCTATTAATTAATGATTAGCCTATCTATATATCAAATACTGTACCGTTACTCAAAATCACTGATGTAGTTATGGATTATTCTCAAAAAGACATATTCTCAATTTTATTTATAATCATGAAATATATGTGTGGTTTTGCAGTTATAGAGGGTCTCGTCACCCGACATTATGCTGAAAGTCGTGTGTTTGGTTCCTATATGAAATAAATTGAGAGTTCCGGAGGCCTAATTTCTCCCCTTTCCTTTTTCTCCACCTCCCTCGATCCTTTCACCTATACCACTCCCTTCACGGTAGGCAGCGTCTTAGCAGAGTCTCTGGCATTGCAGGAGCAATGCTAGGGACTTTGAGTCGTCCATGAGCGACAGTTACCGCTTATCATCACGTGGGCTGTTTGCTCGTCTACCAATGTCGGCAATAAAAAAAAGTACAAATATTTCTTCAAAGTACTTTTGACTCAACTTTAGCAGTCCTGCCAGCGAAAAAGTGTATTTTCGAATGCAAATATTGTTAAAAGAGGAAAAATATCACCAATTTTTGAAAGTTCGTAATAAAATAATGAATATTATTGTTATATTACTCATAATGTCTATCAAATAATTACAATTTGCAACTTTTCGTTCATATTTCTGACATTGAATATGCAATTTGATATTGTAACTCAATACCAAAAACATTTATGCCAATGCAATGTCAGTTTACACAAGATTAAAAACAAAAATATACTTTTATTATTTTAACCTTTGTTTTATCACTGCTTTAATTTTTTATTTACGTTTCTTGATTAAATAATTAGCGCCTTATATACATATGTTTTTCGTAGGATTATTATTAAAGCCTTAAATTATAATTGCACGGATTTTCGTCCATCATCGTCTTCATTTCATATATCATGGGACCAGCCTAATTACTTATTATTTAAAATGCCAGCGGTGCAATCAGTGAAGTGAAGAAGTGTTTTCTCTTTTATAAATTTAGCCTACCAAAATAACTATTTTTCATTACTTTTTACAAGCTGTCGCGGGGGACTTTACAAACATGCAGACTCGAAACAAAATGGGTATGGATCACACAAAGTTTTGTCTCGCCCTCGTGCACTGCAGTTGCTTGCGCCACTGCATCGCGGAGACATACAATGTAATTTTAACTATTTAAAATATTATAAGAAGTAGTCTAGAGGCTTTTCTTATCCTGCCTAAGTTCGTCAGATAGCCTCTGTATTTGGTTGAACGCTGATTGAAGCCAAACGGGTCATATTTGGTTTACATGTGAGTCTTGCAACCACATACTAAACCGCATCAAAGTCTAGGATACACTAATTGTTTGCTGTTCAGTGTATGCGATAAACACAAATACACCAACGGTTTCTCTAACGAGATAGTCCTTGGTATAAATATGTTGGAAATCTATTACTATTAAAGCGGAAAAGTTTGTTTGTTTGAACGCGCTAATCTCTGGAACTACCAATCGGATTTGAATAATTCTTTTTGCGTTTGATAGCCCAGTTCATATAACATCACGGTACTGACGACATGAGCAGAGCAATAACCAAAGATTTAACTCAACGCGGGTGAAACCGCGAGCTAGTAAATAATATAGTGCTAGAGCTCTTTTAAAAAAAATAAAATATCACCTAAAATATTTTATGGACACTAATTAAATTTCGATTTCATTTTATTGTTGTATCCTTAAAAATTTCCGGTGTTGTATACTTCCTAATGGAGAAATAATACGTCACAATGTCGAATGTTTCGAAACACTTAAACTTAACGAATTTATCGTGGTATACGGTCACTTAAGGTTTTTTAACCGTCGTAATGGCGTGGAACAAGGTTGTTATGTGTAATTTTTAAACAGTTTTTAAGATAACACGTGCTTCTACACTCTTACATATCTCAACTTTTAGATAAATAATTCATTTTTGTTACGAGAAGTAGAATTGGTCTGTGTAATTTCTTTAACTAGTTTTTGGTTAAATTATTTGGAGACTCCAACAAAGTATATTTAGCAGTCTCCAGGACTCATCAGAGTACTGTTATTCTTTGTTAATGCTAGCTTAATGACAGTCGTTTAAGATGATTGTCCTGTATCTATGGAAAATCTGTAATCATCATCATCATCATCATATCAGCCGAAAGACGTCCACTGCTGGACATAGGCCTCCCCCAATTTTCGCCACCGTGGCCGGTCGTTCGCCGCCTTCATCCATCGGTTGCCCGCCACTGTTATAAGGTCGTCGGTCCACCTTGTGAGAGGTCTGCCCACGCTGCGACTGCCGGTTCGTAGTCGCCACTCCAGAACCTTTCTGCCCCAACGGCCAAATAAAGCTAAAATAAATAAATCTGTAATAACTGCTTATAATTAAGTTACATGATTATGCCTATATACTAGAACACCAGTCCATTTGCATATTGCATATTAGTGACAGAGATAGCCATTAAAATTATTGAAATACGATCCATCCTACGGTAGTAGTTCCACGCTAATTTCAGCATGAATGGGCCGGATCGTCCGGGGAAGTACTACCCTCTCATAGAAGATCGACTTAAGAGTAGTAGTATCCGTACTACTGCGTTTCGTTCGGTGAGTGAGAGCGCCGGAGGCCCAATTTTCCCCCTTTCCTCTTTCCTCACCTCCCTCATTCTTTTCCCCTAACCCCATTCCCAGCTGCCATAGTGGAGGCTACCATACCAGCAGTTTAAGACAATGGCTTTTGGTATAGTGGCCGCCACTTCTGGATTCCACTGACTGCTTACCATCAGGCGGGGTGGAGTCACTTTGGTAGGCTATAATATAGGTATAAAAAAAAAAATCCAATGTTTTACAATATTACCTAACTGCATCAAAATCATCAAAATAAGTACGATTTTGTTCAGAAAAACAGGGTAACTGTTGCGATGGTTTTCTTTGTCTGCAAAAACGTTAAGACTACATTTACTTATGAATAGAGTCTTATAAGTATCTTTAGAAACGAAATACTTTCAATATTAAACAAGCTTCTCATGTAAGATTTTCTGAAGACTCATTCAGTTTGATTGGTCGAGTTTGACCTAATGTGTTCACAGCGAGTGCCTTACTGTACTTAATGAAATACAGCACCAACCATTACCTATACTTACGTGTATATTATATGCTACGCTTATTTTTGTACTATTAAGTATATAAAGCAAACGAATTTGTTCGTTTAAACGCGCTAATCTCTGGCACTACTATTCGGGTTTGAATAATTCTTTGCATTTGATAGTCTAATTCTTAAATTGCATCATGCTACGAGCCACGGGAGCAGTGCAGTGTCCAAAGATAAAACGGGACAGCTAGTAGTACTATATATACCTATTGCAGATACTCTCTACCGACAAATAAAACGCGTAAACTATCGATCGAGGCATTGACCTAATTTCGCCAGTACGTTTGCACTCACAAATATATGATTCGGTGCGCTTGGCGGATTAATAGATACATTTTGGCACTACATTATCTTGACTAGTGGTTCTTCTACTTGTACATAAGAACAAATCTTTCGTGCCAACTAGAGATGAATCGTATTTACGCTACCAGGGTTTAAAACCAGGGTTTCGCTTCGAAGTACGGCGCCCTGGTACGAGCAGACAATACTTGCAAGTATGAAAGTATGTGCTTACAAGGCGAACGCGCGATAGCATAGCATAGAAAAACGATTCATATTTCAATGTCGATAAAAAACACACTCGTATGTAGTGAATAATAAATACTTTTATCTTCAAAGTATTTTTTTATTCATACGAATTTGCTCCTTACCTTACTAAGAATACAGGTTGAATTTCTATGCAAGTAATTTAGGTAAGACGCTCGCGTCCAATACTTGCAAGTATGAAAGTAAGTGCTTTAAGGCGAACGATAGCATAGAAAAATAATTTATATTTCAATGTAGATAAGAAACACTCGTACTTTGTGTATAATAAATACTTTTATCTTCAAAGTATTTTTTTATTCATACGAATTTGTTCCTTATGATACTAGGAATACAGGTTGAATTCCTATGCAAGTATTTTAGGTAAGGCGCTCGCGTCCAGCGTGGAGCGGGTTGCCATACTCGAACCCGACCTTTAGCGGGTGGGACGACAAATACTTTCAAGTATTTTAAAACCTGGTTTTCGACCCTCGTATTTTTACGTACTTATACTTAGAAGCCCTGGTATTGAATTTTGCAAGTATATCTCATCTCTAGTGCCAACATAATATAGCATCACGGTTTTTGTGCCCGAAGGCATACCTAGGCAGAGGTGTGTGAAACTCACGTTATCCCAGTTATGTTCGCTCCTATGCTTAGAGCATTAAACCAACAGGAGTGGACACGCGCTCTATTTCCCTTGCGCAAAAGTCTGCCACTTTCGGCGGGGGACGGGGTAACGCGAGCAACGCACACTAATTACAATGTTAACTACTAATGCATTTTTAAATCGCGTCGTTATACACGCACACAATAAAATTATTACACACTAGCTTAAACTAAACACACACAATCACATTCACACACAGTGACATCTATCGGTTTACGCTTCCTTAGCATAAAACAGTTAGAGCTTGACTCTGTCGATATTTAGTATCGATGTAAACATCGATACTAAATAATTAAATCTAAGGATTTCATATAAGTACGCGAAAGATTTAATTATTTTCATGATTATTATGTTTGCTTATTAAAATGAGCATTATCTTATATTATATAGAACAGTTTTAGGTAAATATAATCTATTATAATTTTAAGGTTTTTTTTTTATTTAAGCACTTTGAAATAGATGAAAGTAAAGTAAATAGTTCATAAACATGAATTAACTAGAAGTAATTCTGTTAATTCATGTTTATGTCAATATTACAGGAAGAATAAAACAGTGTTTCTAACTAGCACACTTTTTTGTAATTATTATCAAAAAAGCCCGTCATACGGTCGGGCTAAATTTATTTGTTAAACATTGTTTGACAAACAAATCTGGTTATGCAGTCGGTCTCTCTTACTATGTTTACTAATGTTTATTCAATACTTCCGATCCCTGATAGTACGGAACCCTCGGCGCGCGAGTCCTACTGGCATTTAGCCGTTTTTTTTGAAGTTATACTTTTTTTTGCGCGATTGGGAAAAATGATGAAAGTGAATTTTTACGATGCGCGCGCACACCGACAGAAAAAAGCAACACCCTGAAGTTAGTTGCGAACCTTTTACATACTGAAGTTAGTTGCGGATCTTTGTGTGTCGTATCAGTACAAATAATCTGTGTGAATAAATAAAAAATATATTGGCGTTTATATCAATTCAAATATTTATGTATGTATGCGTTGTATTATTATTTGGTATTTTTGGATTGTTATGCCAAAGAAGTATAACTTCTTACGTGCGTACATGGGTACCCACTCTTTTTTTTTATTTTACTACTGCGCACAAGGATGTATGTTCAATAACCACCACCTGTTGAAATTTGTTCTAGTGTGGATTAAAGATTGTAATTAATTATTACGTGTCAATTTTACGTGTATTATTCCTAAGTATGTATGTATATTCAAACCAAATAATACTTTGAATTAATTGTCTGTTGCTATTAAATTTCGTTCCAACTAAGCAGAGCTTGTAATTGGAGGATTTTGTTCTGATTACATAATAACAAGACACTGACATGAGAATGTATGAGTAGATTTTTATTAGAGAGATATTTTATCTGTTCAGATAACAAAAAAACAACAGAACATATTTCAGAAAGTCTTTATTTAAGTAGGTATAATAAAATACTGAAAAACTGTGCAATTTAAATTAACCTTATAAATCTAGTTTAACTAATCCTAGGTAATGCAATAAGAGGAGGTAGCGCACAGCGAGTTTACTTGCTAAGAACTGAGCTCTCCGCCGCTTGGGGGGTAGGGAGGAGGTAGCAGTGCTGGCAGCACAGAAGGCTTTGTCTTTTAAGCTGTTAGTCAGATACTTGTACGCTTAGGAACCCACTTATATGGTTCCTACAATATTGGACCCAAGCGACTCGAGGCGCTGCTTCTTTTGAAAATCTAAAACAAACAAAAAAAAATAATTTAATACTGGAAAACCAATATCGATATTTGTGATTAAACTGTCTCATCTCTAATTATGTTAAAGTGTGACCAGTTTCTTAAAAATAAATACGCTTATTTTTGTAAGAAATGAGCAATTATCTTTCGGAATAAAGTGCACTAATCTTGTATATTTGGATTTATAATCTCATTTTACTTGTTCATTTAATATTATTTTGTGCATTACTTGGTAAAAAAAACATTGGTTTTAATTAAAAATAAATAAATATGGGAACGGTGACACAATAATGTACATCCAAAATGAAACTTATTAGATATGTCAACAAGGCGAGATATAAAAAAGGAAAGGTTAGTTTTTATGTTAATTCAACTTAAAATATTACCCCAGATTGGAGTATTGATGATAAGCCTGGCAACACTTGTTGATTAGCGTTTTATTTGGTTAAATTGCTAATTTAATGCCTTATTTAATAATATTAGAACAAAATAATACTTACAGGTGGAATGTAATATTATCCTTTTGTAGACTTGATGTCGCTGAACGCTTTTTACACCAAAATACACTGCAATTCGGCATTTCTATTGAGACGCTATTACGCATGCACTGATAGGTGACATATGATGCGGAACGCGCGTCAACTAGTTTTATATAACGGGTATGACCGGTGGGCTGGTACCTTTGGCAGAGGGGTACGCCTGTCAGTGGCCTCTCCGGTTGGTTTAATGCTCTAAGCTCCTATGTAATAAGGTGCGTGTCTGTGGCCATGTACCGGGCATAATACCATAAATATTTTAGGCTGGTACCGAAGACCCAATATCACATCAACCGACACGAGGGCCGAACGAATAACTAAACTATCGAGGTGATCAACAAAAAGTCTTTTATGTCAACTTTACAAATATAAGTACTTATCTACTTTTAGCTATAAAACGTACACTATCATAGCTAGACAATATTAAAGATTTTAGAAACGGATATTTGTCTATTTGCATCTACACTAGATGTTAATGGCGAGGCGACCATTTAAGACTAAACACGTTAGTCATAATTTCAGATGGAAAACGTTCATTGCTGCACGTAGGCAAGCCTTTTATTAATTTATTTTTCTCCGTGGGTAGCGCATTACGCATACTTACCCGCTCGGTTATGTCGAGCTCTCAGACTGCACTCAAAAGGCGGCGACATACTGACTAAAACCCACGGTGTTCCTCCAGACGCGGCCAGAGCGGCGAGGTCACTCTCACGGGAGACGCTCGCGCATTCATCCGCAACACATAGGAAGCCTAAGTATCTCTATGATCGGTTTTGAATTCTAAAAACAACATACAATCGATTTTTAATATAATAAAGTATAGTTGGTACCTACCGTTACTTCATTAAACCAAAAATATTATCAATCGTTCGACTATTACTGTTACGGATTTGTATCAGAATTAACGGTATTTCATTCTCTAACACTCTATTTCAAATATAAATCTAATGACCCGATAAATAGAACACAATTTCCTTTACTCTTTCAACTGCTTAGTAATTCATTTTGTGACGTATGTGTTAAAATAACTGCATGTTAAAAATTCATTACAATAATAAGTGATACGAAGTAATGGGTTCTTTCACGTTCGAATAAGGTTTATTATTGTTTGTTCTAATAGTGTTTGGAAATTGAGTGAGAAAAATTATGGGTTAACGTTTTCTATTAGTTGATTGTTGTAAAGGCTTATTTAAACTTAAGCGATATTCGCTGCCGCTATGGGTAGAGGTACATACCGCGCGGATTTCGGTCAGGTTATTAGTATGAAGTTCTGCGGCAATAGCGAAATACTGCGTACCCACTCGAACTGGTGAAAAGTGCATACCTTCTCAAGCGAAACTCACGCGATGTTCTACCTACAAGGATAGCAAACTCCGCTTTGGTGTGAACAGTAGTATTACCGTATACCAACTCGGATTTCTCTACAGCAGGCGGCAGTTTAAGACCCTAGTCTTTATTGCTACTGTGGCTACTAAACTTACGTACTTTCTTTAGGAACGCAGTTTTGAATGTGTAGTATAGTAAGAATGCATAAGTAATGTATTTATTTCCTATAATTCAACCTTGAATAAAAATAATATAACGAATGTCATTTTACTTGAAGCTAATTAATTGATTTGTGAAAACAATTGATTTCAAATTATAAAGTGGTTATTGTGTGGTAAATAAAATGTAAAAAACAATATATTATCTTAAAATTGCATAAGTACTGTTATCATTTTTACACACGTATTATATATAATCTAAATATATCAAAACATTTAATAAACTCACTGAAAAAAAAAATGTTTGTCACCTCATAAGTTCATAACACTCAAGTGTAGTCCTCCTTATATCCGTGTGGAGAAGGAGCCTTAGTGTGTCGGGCTCCACCTCCCGTTAAAAGCTTCAACATCCTGCCGCTGCACCACGACACACGAGACACAAGCTCTGAGTGCACAGCAATCTCAAATGTACGAAATGTCAAATCATTTCCTTTAAAATACCAAATCCTTCAGTACTTTTCTTTAAAATTTTCAATTTTATAAATAAATCCACTTGAGTTTGTAACTAATCCTTATAATGTACTCGTGCACAGCACTGCCTAAAAGGCAGTACTGGCAGGGTCGCCATGCAATGTATAAGGTGTTAGGTAGAAGTAATGAACCTTCAGGGCTACTAAATTCGAGCAGGAAACCGTTTTACAGGAATCCGTTTCCTTAAATAATTTAGGTTTAATAAAAACTTCCAAAAACGTTTTTAATTTTAATTCGCAATAAACAATGCCCAAATACATTTTATTGCTCGTTCTATAAAAAATTTAACTAATTTTCCAAATAAGTCGAAATCGAAATTTAAAGCATAAAAACGCGGCAATATCCGCTTACGTCAATCTCGATTAAACCGGAAATAACCGGTAACGTGATGACGCAAAAATAATCGAATGGCGACATATCGATACGCGGGCAGATACTCAGTTCGCTCGATATTCTTGAATTTTCCACTCGATTAGCTTCCAAGCGATTGTTGATGAAAAATTGCTGTCGCAGTCTAGTCACGTTCCTTGCTTGCTCTTGATGTGAACTCATTATTAATTTCCATTATGAAACAGCCCGTGTATCGGGTGATGTCACCTACGTTAGATTATGGTTACATTTATGAGAGTGCTAAATAAAAATATTCTAAATATAATATTTGGCGTATCTATATTTACTTTGCGTAATGATGTGGGGACGTGAAACACTCAGAAACTCAAATGGTGTTACTAAATAATTTCTTATACGATACTAAGATAATCAACAGCTCTATCTCGGTTAGAAACAATGTAGCAACTGGAACATAATTGCTATGAAAAAATCTAGCCTAGCTTAAGTGCGTAAGTGGATGACCCATGACTTAGGATTTACTTCTAGCGGCAAGTCACCAGTGTTTGTTGTGGAGAACTTATCACCAGACAAAAAAAACTTACACGCCGCTGCCCGTATTCGTGCTAAAGAATTAAAATATAAATTTACCTGGGTACGTGGAGGTAACATTTATATGAGGAAAGTTGAGACTTCGGAAAAGATATTTATTCGAAGTCTCGACATGTTAAATAAACTTACCTGATACAATTATTATTAATACCCGTAACCAACTTATAATGCGTCTTATATGTTATTAATACCCGCCTTCTTTCAGTTAATTATTCTCTTGTATGCAAAATGTGTAAATTATACAAGTCATGTTTACTACAGACATAATATAACCTGTTTTGTTTACGTAATCGATTCATTGTTATCTAACCCCTTGTGTGTGGAAAATGCTATATACCAATACTATAATATATTTGAGTATTATTCATGTTATTGTTTACTTATCATGGTGAGTTATTCTTATTACACACATGCAAGTTCATACTTACCAAGCGACATAGTTAATGACTATTACTTTAATTTCACTCACTTACAACGCGATTGTGGTCGGTCATACAGCAACCTATATACAAATGAACTAACGGCTAATGTGTGTAGCGGCACAATATACCTACTGCAATATGTTGTGATATTAATAGCTTGAGATATCTACTGGGTAATACACTTTTGTATAAACAGTTACTTAAGTTTTAAATTATGGCAAATACAAAATTAGGTTTTTATTACCAGAATGTACGTGGACTGAGGACCAAGGTATTGTATACATTTAATAATATTTTACGTTGTGACCATGACATCATCCTTTTTACTGAGACATGGTTACAGAGTGATATTTTGGATACGGAATTGTGTGACAATAGATATCAGATATTTCGCCAGGACCGCGATTTGTGTTCGACGGGCAAAAAGACTGGAGGTGGAGTTATGTTGTGTATAAACCATAAAATTAATGCCACAAGATGTCATGATTTTAATTGTAATGGTTTTGAAATATTGCATGTCAGACTTTCAGCTCAAAGTATTGCTGCTCTAAGAGACTTGCACATTATATTAGTATACATTCCTCCTAACACTTCCAGCATCCCATCGCAATTAGACTTGATTGTAGAATCTCTAATTAAAATACAGAGTGCTTACCGCAATCACGACTTTATATTCATCGGAGATTTCAACTTGCCCTGTCTATCGTGGTCTGAGGAAGGTTTCTTTACAATAAATGAGTATCCCAATCATATACGAAATGCAGCTACTACATTTGCAGATAATATTGGTATACTGGGCTTCAAACAGTATAATTTTATTCCTAACAGCAATAACCGTACCTTAGATTTATGTCTGTCAACGACACCTATCATTGTTAGCCGTAGTGACGACCCTCTTCTCCGCGAAGATGCTTATCACCCCGCTTTGATTGTATCGGCTAATGACTTGTTTCTGGCACCTCTACGAGAGGTACATATACCGCGACCTAATTATTATAGAGGCAATTATGAAGAACTCAATAAATACTTTAGTAAAATAAACTGGGATGAAATATTAGCAGTTGGCTCTGTAGACGACGTAATTGATGTATTTTATAAAGAAATAAATGTCGGAGTGGAGCGATACATTCCACTTAATAATAAATTAAAACACAGAAAGTATCCCGTTTGGTACAGCCGTTCTCTTATTAAAATTATTCGCGAAAAAACTAAAATGCATAGCAAGTGGAAAAAATATGGGAATCCTCGTGACTACCAGGAATTCTCGATATTAAGAGCCAGGCAACACAGTATTCAAAAATCATGTTTTCATAACTATATGACGCTTATAGAAAAAAGGATATGTGATTCTCCCAAAACATTCTGGTCCTATGTCAAAAGTAAGAGAGGTGGTAGTCAATATCCTAAAGTTTTTACGATGAATAATGAGACATACGAAGATGGTAATAGTATTTGTACTGCATTCAGTAAATATTTCTACAGTGTTTTCGCTAAATCTTCTGTGCACCTTGCCACAAGTGTGTGGCCTACATGTACCCCTAGTGACCTAGTGCAGAGTTCACATAATGTAATATCTACATTTAATATTACCAAGGATACAGTGTTTGACATCTTACGCACGTTGGACAAAACTAAAGGTCCCGGGACTGATTGTTTACCTGCTGTATTTTTGCGTGGTTGTGCTGATAGTCTAGCACGTCCTATAACGCTGTTGTTTAAAAGATCACTGGCCGAGGGTGTATTCCCTACTTTGTGGAAGGCTGCACTTATTGTCCCTGTACATAAGAAAGGTTCAAAATCTGATATTAAAAATTATCGTCCAATATCAATTCTTAATGCGCTCAGCAAAGTATTTGAGAAAATTGTTCATAACAACATTTACTCGATTATAGCTAATGGTATAGGCCCGTATCAACATGGTTTTATTAAGCGACGTTCAACCACATCTAACCTGGCTACCTTTAGTAACTATGTTATCTGCAATATGGAAACTTGTGGGCAGGTTGATGTGGTCTACACAGACTTCGAAAAAGCGTTCGATCGTGTGGACCATGTCATCCTGCTCTCAAAACTTCAAAACCTAGGCATCCATGGTGACCTACTCAGATGGATCAGTTCTTATTTGTCCAAGAGATCTCAGGCCGTTGTTGTAGGAGGTTTTAGATCTGATTTTGTGAATATACCGTCTGGTGTTCCTCAGGGATCCTTACTGGGACCTTTGTTTTACTGTGCCTATTTATACGATGTCCAATCATGTTTTAAATATGCTAAACACCTCCTATATGCGGACGATATGAAGATATATCTGCGTGTAAGATCGAGACTCGATTGTGAACTTATTCAACGTGATCTTAATTCATTATACCAATACTACTCACAAAATAATATCAACGTTAATATTTCAAAATGCCAATGTATTAGTTTTAGTCGTTGCAAAAATCCAATCAAATATAGATATACATTTGATAATAAAAATATTGAAAGAGTCGATGTAGTCAAGGATCTTGGTGTAATGCTCGATTCAAAATTATTGTTCTCTCAACATATCGATACCATAGTTAATAAAGCCTCTCGCAATCTTGGCTTTGTAATGCGCACTTGTAAACCATTCAGAAACCTCCATAGTCTTAAGATTGTATACTATGCCTATGTCCGAAGCATTCTAGAGTACTGTAGTCCGATCTGGTCACCTCAATATAATATATATATCTCAAGAGTCGAAAGCCTACAAAAAAGATTTATAAAATTTTTAAACTTTAAAAGCAACAGGCGTCATATTTCTTATTTAGCAGATTGTAGACACTATCATTTGCTGTCACTCGAGGATAGACGGAAGATGTTGGATGCGATTCTTCTGTTTGATATTGTACGTGGTGAGATTGATAGCAGTGATCTTTTGTCGTGCATAGAATTTTGCACACAAAGATCTCGCACAAGACACACGCACCTGTTTAGTACACCCTCACACCGCTGCAATTATGGTCAAAATGCTGTTATGACTCGACTACCTCGCACCTACATAGACAATTTTGAAACCCTGGATATATTCCATCTGTCTAAGGTATCTTATCGCAACCGAATAGTGAATATGCTCACCAATAAGTAAATAGTAATATTTTGTAAGTCACTTCTTTTCGTTTTATTTTAGTTTTCTTGTTATATATATTTTTTATCTTTTTCTCCACTTTCTAGTTTTATATAATGCATGCTGTGGAACTCTGTTATTGGCTTAGGAATCACATGTCATATTACGACCATATCATGTACGCTGTAAAATAAGCTGTTGAGTTTCCTATAAATAAATAAATAAATAAATAAAGTAAAGACAGTTCATGAGTGACCACTGATATTGAAAACCAATTTAATTATTTATTTATTTTATAAAATAAATTTTAATACAGCTCTAAAAATACCAGACCTTTATACTTCTACGGAAGGGTTCTAAGGGTATCTTCTCATACAGAGAAGACATTTGTGCGAAGTCGATGCAAGACTCACTCCTCTGCGTTTAAGGAGGCCTTCACGACAAAACAATTATTATTGATGTTATGCAGTCAGTGTGGTTCAGTCACTATAGTAGGGCTCAGAACCCAAAGGTGACCTGTGTTATGGCGGCCTTGTGAGATGTTTTTTCAAATCAGCTTTACCACTTTTTAGACGTTTGATTACTTCTACACTAAGGTAGTTCCAAACAGACTTAACAGACCATAGTAACTTATATCTAAGAGTCCTTTTACGCGTTAGACAACAAAATATGCTAAAAATCTAGACTAACCAGTCTTATCGCAATAGAGATAGTTGTTTAGGAGCTGGTTTTATACAAATATATTAATAATTAATATTACAATCACGTGCTTAGTTATTTGTGATAATATTGGATAATAGTAATATTTTGTATAGAAAATGTTGTGCAAAGGTCAATCCCATGAGTTTTGTTGAACTTATCATCAGATGAACTCTTTACGTGCCTGCTACAATTTAAAATGAAAACAAAATTTAAAGACAATAGACTGTCTCATCGCAAGACAACCTAGATAGGTTGTTGGCATTTCGCTTTTAAAACTGCGAGTGAATTTAAAAAAAGTCCATTACCTTTTGGTACTGTTTTTTTTTTCTTTTCCACATTTATCCACTTCTCTCTACAACGCCGACAACAAATTGGTAGTTTTCTTAACATATATTATGGTTACCACTTACCTACTATTAGGTCGGCCGTACTCTTGTTTGGCACCGAATAAGTATAAAAAAGTGAAAAACAAAATAATAAAATCAGTGTTTAATTAAACATTCGTCTGTTACTGAACCACATTAAACTATGGTCCGCAACATTGACATGAAAATGCATAAGTTGTTAATATTTCAGCGCCCGGTTAACTGTAATGTAAATCGAGCCTTACCATTGCTGAGTCAAACCACAGTGGAAAGGTGACCGTACACTGTTCGCATGCATTTTCATATTAAAATAGTAAGGTTAGCAACTAAAACAGCAAAAGAGTTTAACTAAAACATGACACTTATTAATATTAAACTAGTAGATGGATATTACGAATTAAATATATGAACTCCGTTTGTTCTACAATATTTTAATACTTTATCAATGCCGTCGAGAAAACTATCTGATTTACACTACTATCAACAAGAACACAACCTTTTGGTAGTTAGTGTCCATTTCTTTATTTGTCTTCTTCTGGATATTATCTCTATTTCCAGATTTGACAACTTTTTGCTATGACCAGGTGGTAAGAGGTCCATTGCCTGGTAGACTACTTTCAGTACCCATTGTCGAATCCATACCTACTCATGTATAATCATTTATTCATTGATCACTTCAATGACACTTATGAAGCTTTAGTTAATTTCTCTACAGCCAATTTGCTGGCCAGAGTAGACCCATAAAAAACTATCAAGAATATTTTTTTTATTAGCCCTGTTACAAACTTTATGGTTTAAAGTAGCATGCATAATAAACCTTAGATAGAGTGATTCGGTTGTCATAGGTTGCCATCTATCTATAGTATCCACACCATCCACGGAACGTCGAGAACTTAATACTTCTAACCTCTGATAGTTTTGCATAAAATGATATCCGTAAAATATATATTACGTTTCTGAACATACAGATGAGTAGAAAGTCGTATCTCAATTTATAAATGCGATTGTCCTAGTTTTGTAGAATCGTGCCTTAAAATGGAGCAAATCTATGCGCCACTTTGCAGCATCGAAACGTGCCTGCAGCGCTATTTTCAAATAACGCTATACCCGAATAATGCTTTTAACCGTTTACATAGTGATGATTTAAAACGATGCATCCAGCGTTAAAGCGAGGTCGCTTTTTAGCTGAAAAATGCAAATTTAGATAGTTGTTCATTGTTGTTATAGTGATAGTGTTTATTGTAGATCAGTAGTCTAAGATTACGGTTTTGCTAGACTGCATATTTGTATTGGAAAAGATATCGATGGTTTAACGTGTTTTGTGAAACAGAGGTGTTTTAATGTGTTTTAGCAAACGAACTTTTTATCCATGAACTGACCGTAACAAGCGTAGTTACCCTTGCAAAAAACATTATCGATCCACGTAAGTACCATAATAATATGACATTTCAATTGACAATAATACAAGCATATTTTTAATTCATTGACATTCGCAGTTTTACACCAGATAAAAAAGTGCTTTCGTTTTTTAATCATTAAATTTTATCAACATACACACATATTTAATTTATGGAGTTCTTGTGTGTTATTAATTATTAACTAATGCTATGTAATAATCAGTTTACAAATAAAAGTGTTACAGTATGTTCAAGAGGCCTTGTCATTGACTCACATTGCGTTGATGACGTAGAAGAAGCAAGGTTTCAGTAACTACCTACTGTAGTTTTTATTTTTGCTAACTCTATTACGGCCATTTTGCCGTGAGTTTTTCGTTTCGTCCACGGTTTGGTATGCAACTAAGGTGGCAAGCCTGCCTAGCCTTCAAACATGTCTATCCGCTATTGCAGAAATACTGCTAAGGAAATATAACCAAGATTCTGCTGACCATGACAGAAGCAAAGAGTAAAGCATAAAAAAGCAATGTTTTTGTAAAAGAAAATGATACAATGACGTTTCAAACGTTAGAAAGCTAGAAAATGGCGAAAAAATGTCCACTGAACTAGAAACTGGCGTCTTGAACGCGTGGACAATCCAACCGTGAATAACTATTGGAGCTTACCACTAATGGCCTGTTAAAAACGACTTTGTGACTTACTTTCGTTTTACTAATGTTAGACTTAAACCTACGTTTATGTTGTATTTATATTTCTTTTGACCGTTAGTAGAAAAATTGCAGCGTCGACAGGTCATAAGCTGAACTAAAGAACTGGTAGTTGTACTGTAACCCAGTATTTTACCATTTTCTGCAGTGTTAAAATTATATGTTATATGAACTTTTTAATTATACAATTATCAGTGAAGTAATGAAAAAATCGTTAAATATGGACATAAACAGACAGACAGAAGTCGACATAATGTCATAATCGTCATCTTAAAAACTTTGTCTAACTTAGCTATTAAGAATATTTTGTGCTCACTGATTCAGCAAACAAATATACGAGTAGTACCTACGTCTTGTACCATATACAAATGCCGTATCTATAAGTTTCACTATACTTACTACAAACACTATCTCGATTTTGCACCAATTCATTTGCATTTTTGATCACAAGCTTTTAAACTTCTACTGTGTCAAGAACTTTTTAACGAATTACCTGCTTTTAAAGTTTATAGTAGCCACAGTCAAGTTTAATGAACATCAGTAGCTATAAATATCTCCCTAATAACTCTCTTAAGTAGCGGCTATTTTATATCTTTTTACGAGCAGAAACTACAGTGTGTTAAAATATTTTAGCCATCGTAAACCCGGTAAAGAATTTTTAACAGTCTTAATGAGATTTAGTCAAAACATGTCTCCACTTATTTTCAACGGTTTTCTGAATTTTCTAATGAAATTTAAACAAAAGTTTTATTGAGAAAGAATACCCAATGCCGTGAATTGTACGAACATTATTACCTGTCGATTTTAAAACTTCGTGCACTCGTAAGAGCCTCGAGCGTATTACGAATTGAATCGGACCGCTCCTTCTGCTGTTCTCGCTGTTGCTTGCCCGTTTTGGTTTTGGTCGTAGCCCCTAATAAAAACCTGGGTTGTTTTTGCCTATGTTGTCACTCAAGCAAAAGCGTCGTCTCTAACTCAATAAACATTGTCCGATTTCAGCAGTCGGGTAAAAAATATGTTGATTATTTGTATTATATTCGAACACAGCCAACCCCATTTCATAAACCGTATTTATTGACTTTTCATCGCTTCTCCAAATTACACAAATGCACATCAAATTACCGCCCGTATTACATTATCATATAAATATGATTTCATATCTGTCAAATTCTATGATCATAGTTCGACGATCCTCAAACTATGAACATAGATAATGACATGTTTATTATACCGTCATATGTTCTTCATTTAAAAATGACTTACACATCTTTGATTATATTTCTATGGCAGTCTAATAGCAGCCTTAATACCGCTATTGAAATAATAGCGACCGCAGTGACGACATTGCACTGCAAATCGTAAATTATATTATTAATCCTTCTAGCATAAACTATGTCTAACTGAACTAATTTTGTAATTTAAATTCGAATAATTATAGCGCAAAGCTTATCGAACAAACGAAGTAAAAAATTAATAAATTATTATGAGACACTAAATCTAGGTCAATTTGTTTTAAAATCTGCACGACAGTCTGACCTAAATGTCTATTTTGGGGTTGGATATTCCAGCGGTGGACTTTGAAGGGTATTAACGAACGGACGGACATCGTTTTTATAATAATCGGCGACACCCGTCCGCCACATCTGCGGATTCAACACTTTTTGTTTGAAAAGTACGTCCGTTTGTCTTTTCGATGAATGGGTCAGTCGTTTGAATTTAGTGGCAGCTAAAGCTTCTATTGAAAGCTGTCCGTTTCGAATAATTCTTACATTTCAAAGGTACGTGGCTGGATTTAGAATGAGAATTATGTATGAACTTATTGAATATTGCCTAGGGTTGTTTTCAACAATAACTGTATTTAGATTACATTAATATTTATGATTAATTTTTTATTGTTGTCTAGAGTTATCGTGTTTAAATGATTAAATACAGGACAGGCAGCAGCGACTTGCGATAAAACAGCCAGTCTGTCTGCCAAGCGTGGCGATTATGGAAAACACTACTGGGTGGCGCAAAAGTACTGGCACTAAAGAAAATACTTTTTTTTTTTATATATGACATTTTCTGTCATTCTGTTGTTGAAAATTGTGTAGAGAACAAATGTAAAATACACTGAAAATAAACATGGACCGTTTTACTCCCCAAGAACGTGGAATAATTGTGTCAATGTTCTTACGGAATAATTCATCAGTGATAAGAACACAACGTGAATTTCGTCGACGATTTCCCCACCGTCCGGCACCGATTGGTCGCACAATTCGACGCTTTGCCACACGCCTTGAAGCAACTGGCTCAACATTGGATTGACCTAAGTTTGGGAGACCAAGAACAGGCCGTTCAGCTGAAAATATCGATGCTGTGCGCGAAGATGTGGAAGAGTGTCCAGAAACATCAACGAGGCGACGTGCCACGCAATTGGGCATTTCCAGACGGACCCTGCAGCGTATTTTGGTGAAAGACTTAAAGATGTTCCCGTATAAAACTCAAATGACTCATCAGCTGCTGCCTGCTGACCACCGAGCTCGTCTAGATTACTGCCAGCGCGTCATAAACCTCAACCTTGAAGAGGATGATTTTCCTTCAAAATTGGTTATGAGTGACGAAGCGCATTTCCATCTCTCAGGGCATGTCAATAAGCAGAATACTCGGTTCTGGGGCACTGATAATCCGCGCATTATTCAAGAAACACCTCTACACCCACTAAAAGTTACTGTATGGTGTGGCATCTGTGTTGACAGAGTGATCGGACCCTATTTTTTCGAAGACGCTGGAGGCAATGCGATTACTGTCACTGGAGAACGCTACAGAACCATGTTACGTGAGTTTTTGATACCCAGTTTGGACGAATTGGGGCTGGAGCACATCTGGTTTCAACAAGACGGCGCTACGGCACACACAGCGCGCGACACTATGGACTGGTGAGGGACGCTTTTCCAGGCCGAGTTATCTCTCGTTTTGGCGATTTGCCTTGGCCTGCAAGATCACCCGATCTGACCAGTCCAGACTTCTTTCTTTGGGGTTTTTTGAAATCTCGGGTGTATGTGAACAAGCCACAGACTCTCGCAGCTCTAAAAGAAAACATTCGTCAAGAAATAACGAACATATCGCAGGAAGTGTTACGGCAAGTTATGCAAAATGTCATAAATAGGGCTCAAATGTGTATCAACTCTGGAGGTCACCATTTAAAAGACATCATCTTTAAATCCTAATGGTACGAAATTTAATGGCACAAATATACATTTAAAAAAATCTAAATCTAGTTTTCTAATTTAGAAAAAATGTTATAGCTGAACCAAATAGGGTCTTTACTTTTGCGCCACCCGTTATAAATGTAATGTTTAGGAAAGTCCTTTGTCTAACTGGAGAATGTATCATTTTAATATTCATCATTTGTAGTCTGCAGTTCAAGTTAGGCAATCCACACACTGCTCGGCACCACGCTGCGGGGTGTATGGTGAACGAACATCTACATAAAAAGAGATACTTACAAACAACGCAAAAACACGTCCGCCCGTGCTACGCTGCGTGATGCGAGGCAGTATGTGGATCGCTTTACTAACAGTTTTGTACACACTGAAAACTAGTTATGTTGGTAAGTCTGCCAAGTAACTCCTTGACTGGCTAATTCCTTTAACGTGTGACTACGTGTGTACCTACCTAATTCGCCGTCAGATCATTCCTGCAAATGTCTATGTATCTATGTCATCCTGGAATATCACAAAATAAAATAATATATTCTGAGAACGCCAGCAAGCTTATTAACAAGATTTAGTTTTTTAAAGAAAATAAAGCCGTCAAACTTTCTCTACAAAACTTGCAACATTTTAAATCAAGCTTCAATTATATGCAGTTTCATTACACGCCCTGCTGCCTCAGCTGACGTGCCTTCTTTGACAATAACTCTCATCACAGTAACAGCTTTAACCAAGCTACTTATGCATAATTAGGAAAGGGTTGTAAATTGCATTCAGTACTGGTACAAAAACTTGAACGTCCCTAATAAAATCAAGCCCGCTCGTTAAAGGTAGCGCAACAAAAGAGATGGTTGCCATGACAACGTGCAACCACCTGGACGTTTTAGATTGATAGTCTTGTCCAGTCGAGGGATGATATCAAAAATTTGCATACTAATACAGAGGTTTAGAGGGAACTGTTAATAGAATCCTGTTTTTTATGACACCTGGTTTCACTTTTGTTTTTTTTTAGATTGCCATAACTCGTAGCTAAATAGTAATCACACGGATCGGCAGATAAACGGGGTTCAATGCACTCAAGACACACATCTATGTAGGATTTTTAATTCTACAAGCTTATATTTAATTATCTGTGAACGCATCATCTTACTATATAAAACAAAGTCAGGTTTGTTACGAACACTTATAACTCGAGACCGGTTGGATTTCATGGTTTTTTGGTTTGTTGGATTTACCTCCGTCCAGAATAGCAGAATAACTATTAATTTATCTATAATATGTATGTATTTACAAAAAAAAAAAGTATATCAAGTAAGTAAGTAGTATATCAGTTGTTTAGTACCCATAACACAAGCAAATATAATTGCTTAATTTGGGGCTAAATGGCGCTGTGTGCATGTGGTAGAAAAAAAGAAAAAAAAACTATTAAAAATCATTACAAAATTGAAGACATAATAAATTATAAGAAAAACATTTTTCCATACCAAATGTTCGTGGGTTTCGTACCCGTTAATTTATTGGTCCCCAAATATTTATGCGTGCCTTCAAAAATGTATCATTATCAAGCTTATTATTTAAAGAACAAATGACAAATGGCACGACGCCACTATAGCTTAGAGCATTAGAGAAGATGTTGTGTAAGTATGACATATGATAAAGATTCAGGTATACCTAGTTACAAACCTGAGATTGATGCGCAATGGTCTAATTAGACTGGCACTGTAGCAAGGTGGTACTGTGTACGGACTACCACGTGGAAGCGGGTTTGATTCCCGCTCATATCGAGTTTAGTGCTTTCTGGTTCCTAGTTGGGTTGCGGACGTTTGATGACAAAATTATTCATGTATTAAATAAAATTTTCAGAATGCAATTCAACAGTTTAATCTTAGAAAGAATCTAACAAGTCACCTCGATCCACTAGTATTTTAGTTATAATGATCCAAGACCCTAATCAAAATTTTCCCTTTGGTTTAATAAGGCGCAATTTCATTATTTTCTATGGTCCCAGAAACAGCGATATCAATGTATATCGAACGGCCCGAAAACAAATAAACAACTAATTTTATTAAAGATAACTTGGATATTACTTGTATATATGTACCTAATACACGATGTTTTTTGGGTTCGTAACAGGTCAAGTAGCAATGTGACTTAGTCTGTAGTCTGCGTTTACCATGGACATTACTGACTTAGAATGAAGGAAAATCTTGTGAAGAAATCTAGATTTACAATAAATATGACTGGACTGCTAGTCTTAAGACAGACTGGCGATTTTGGGCGTGCTGATCAATGCTCAGGCTTTCTTTGAATGACAAGAGACATTTATATATGCCAAAGATTTAAAGAATTGATATTGTCATTACTTTGATTTAACAAATTCCATAAATCTATCTAATCATAAAATTAATTTGGTATAATCGGCAATTTTTTATACAAAATCTTCTAAAATGCTTAACGTTAATTCCTATCTAAAGTTATAGTTGTCGAACAAGCAAAACCTTGGACGTACCGATATTCGCTCATCCTCTATTCACCACCAGATACCTCATTAATATTGATGTCACTTTCACGGGGTTCACGTAATTCATCGACAGAGGCGCATCTAAACGCTGATTGGACAAACTGACTCTCGTATAAGCATAGGCAAGGATTAAAACACAATGTTCTCTTCAATACAGAAACATAGATAAATAGTTGTAGGCAATTTGCCATCACGGGTACTTACCTATATTTGAAGAATTTTACTGATTTAATAACCGTGCGTCGTGTTACAAGCGTATTAGATTACTTAGTTTTTTACCAGCCAGACCGTATCCTTGTTTGAATCATTAGTATCTAAAAATCTATACAGTATTTAAGTCAAACAATTCTACGCTCATAATTATTACCTTATGTATTTTTGATCATTGTATTGTATGTATGTAGATATTTATTTGCGTTGTAATAAATCACCATCTTATAAAAGCTATCTATCAATACTGAATACTAAATAACAAAAAATATTGCATTATGAAAAAAGATAGTACCAATTAAATCGAATTACATAAGTTCCCCGTTCCCCCAACTAGTATAAATTGGTCACGAGTACTCGAAACTACTTAATTCCGAGCGAAACACATTCGAGTGCGGGAGCATCGGGAGCCTAATCTGAAACTACTTGCAAGCAGATCGGGATGTAATGTGCCCGTGGTAGACCTCTCATGAATACAGAGTAGAGGACACTTGGTACACTGCATTAATTACATCTGTGGCTATGGTGGACCCATGTGTAAACATCACGTACTCCGAACCTTTGAGCATAAAGTTATTTTACTCGAATTTCAATATATACGTGTGTTTCTACATAAATCACTTGAGAATGTTACGGGTTCATATACATACATCATCATATGCAGGGAAAGACCTCTTCTCATACAAAGAAGGTATGAACATTGATCGCCACGCTTGCTCAAGGCGGATTGGCAATTTCAGTCTTCCTCAGAAATGTAGGTTTCGTCACGATGTTTTCCTTCACCGTCATTCAGTAATGTCCAAATAAACTTAGAAAGTACGTATGATTTGAAAAATATCATTGGTACTTGCCCGGATTCGAACCCCCGTCTTCGTGTTTACGAAGCGAATATGACTTTTATGAATATACACACATATTTGTGACAACATTGCTATCGGAGCCGAACGAGCCAACTGATGATTAGCGTTTACTATAAGCCTTTAAATGCTTACAATACCTTAAGGTATTAAACGTTGCTAGCATTGAGCTATAATTAATTAGTACAAAATAAAGAAAATTTATGAGATAATTATGACGTCGTATGCACATTACCACAAGCAACAGAACATGATGACTCTGTTTACTCTCATCAAGTCAGTAATAACATGCAATAAGCGGCTTACAACTTGTAAATAAATGATTCATGCAAGTCCACCAGCTTGGATCACTGACGGTTGAAAGCCTGTGCCAATTCTGCTTGCTTCCGAATTTCCGACAAGCTTCCATGCCATTCAATCATACCCCTTGTAATTACCCGCCGTAATTCGTATTGCAGCTTGTGTGATACCTTAATTATTTGCGCTCCAGATGCACAAAGCAAGACATTCTCACACATTTCATTGTTTTTCTCTGTATCAAAGTGATATATGATATATTATCAAAATGAAAATGTAAATTTAATCTTCATTTCTGCAGTTCCTTTAAGGTTTCTATAGACTGAATTCTAATTTCGGCATCCATTACTTGTCAATTAGGTACTATTTCGCTAGATAACCACCGTCTGTTTATTAAGAAATGTGTATTATAATTATTTTAATTATAATGATTATAGCAAGATGTAAGATAAGAATTTAATTAAAAATAACTATCCTTCCTTGTGTAAATTGGATTAGGAAAATATAATTTTAGTACGGTACGGTTTCACCCGCGTCTTTGCTTACTGCTCTACTCCCGTCGCCAGTAGCGTGATGTTACATAGCCTACCTTCCTCAAGAACTAGGCTATCATATGCAAAAAGAATTTGCAAATCCGACGGGTAGTTACAGTTATTAGTGCGTTCAAACAAACAAACAAACTGTTCTGCTTTATATAATAATATAGATTTATGACTAGGATGTTTGATTATGCTGCTTAGCGTAGAATAGAGGGAAGGTAATTGACGAACAAATATTTAATAGTCCTATAGTACCTATTTCCTCTGCCACAAAATCAATTCATACTCAAAATTGAGATGATATCACAATTTTGAACGGGCATAACGGGAGAAGATTTAACGCGAATCCATTTTGTTGACTAAGGTAGGACCGTGAGTTAGATTCCATGCAAATTTTTATCACTACATTGTTATAATTGAATTAAACCTTTAGTTAGCATGCATATAAATAGGGGTGTCTCCAGGAAAGGTCTCCAAGATACAACTCAACATGTCTCTTATGTGGCTATCGTAAGAGAAGACTAAGGTCATAGAAATAACAGACAGCATCAACTTTATTTGCGTACTAAACAAAAATATGTTTTTTACAGTATACTCATGTCATTAAGTAAACACAGTAAAAACTAAATTAAATCAACTAATCTTATTTTCAAAGCTGTACAAAGAGCATTTCTTCAAGCTGAAGGTTTCAGTAAATAACATTGTGTAACAACCTTGATGTACAAAGGTGTTTGCGTTCTCGACACTCGCTGTGGACTCTGCTCTTTGCACCCAGTTTTGTAACTTCTCGTATTATAACCGGGCTTGTATACTAGAATGTATGAGACTCTTTTTATTATAGTAAAGATGATATGCTGCAAATTATTCACACTTGCGACTTATAATATTAATTTTATTCTAAGTTAAGCAAGCACATGCGTGCGGCGACGGCGACTTATGAACATACCTTAGACATATCGATAAGAATTTATACTTGAGGTGTAGTGGATGATCACAGTGTTATCTAGTAACAAATAGAAATAAAGTTTCTTTGTTGGTAAAATTGTTTGTAAAGATTTGGTAGCCTGGAACTCTTTGCCAGCGCATGTGTTCCCATCTAATTTTGATCCTGGGTCTTTTAAGCGGGGCGTGAAAAAGCATCTCACTAAGCCGCCATAATGGAGGCCACCATACCAGTAGTTTGGCTTTTGGAATGGTGTCCGCCACTTCTGGATTCCACTTACTGCTTACCATCAGGCAAAGTGGAGTCACTTTGGTAGGCTAATATAAAAAAAAAAAAAACTTGCTTCAATTCATAAAATATCTCTTTTATTTTCTATTATGCACCTAGACGGTACTCAAAACAGACGTCCCGAGTTTTAATAAAGAAATTCGTTGCTCTATAATGTATCATTACTTTCAATATCCAACGTAGTCTGATGCTCGTTAAATTCACTCCACCGATACGTTCATGTATCCAAATAATCCCTTTTAACGTGTTCCTATAATACCTACACCTCGATAAACGTTAGCGAGTGAGGGTCATAAATTTAGCATACTTCAGCCCTTTATGTGACTATTAACACACACATTTTGTGATGTTATTATTATTGAAATACTGGGTTCACCGTCCCCTATTGTTTCTATGTTGTCGTATTGGTCAATTTCTTAGGATTTTTAGGTAGTAAACACGTGTATAAATATAAATATAAGAGTTGGCCTCTTCCATGATAAAAACCACAGTCAGGAGTGATTGCACGCCGTTTATGAACTTCAGAAGCATCAGGAGCACAATTGGCTATAATAAAAATAAAAATGAACATTATAATTACGCCCAAAGGCACAATTTGTAGTAGGTACTGACATACAATGCTTACTGAGTACTGAGAATCACTGTTTACTGGCTGCATTACCACTGCGTTCTTCTATAGGGTGTGTGCGTATAGTACTATTTTCTCAATTAGGCTACTTTATTTTAAGCGCGTAATCTAATAACATCCATCTTCAAAACTTAATGAATGATCCTTTGTCTCTATAGCTCTAAGGAAGTAAATATCGTGACTGTACAAAAGTTCTAGTCAAAGTCAAAGATCTTGAAGTGAATAATGAATTACTTAGCTACAGACTATTTATTCCACACTAGGTTTCACCCGCGTCTAAGTTTGCTGCTCCGCTCCCGTCGCCAGTAGCGTGATGTTACATAGCCTATAACCTTCGAGAACAGGGCTATCATACAAAAAAAGAATTTTCTCAAATCCGACTGGTAGTTCCGGGGATTAGAGTGTTTAAACAAACGAACAAAAAACTCTTCCGCTTTATATAATAGTGTAGATTAGCATTAAAACATTTAATAATTATTTTCTATAACAATAATATCTTAACATAATGAACGAATTAATTAGTTCTTAACAATTTATATAACCGGGTATCTCAATCCGGTTGCCAAAAGGTTGGACAAAGCAAATTAGCTGTCAAGCCTCTTGTCAGGGGTTGTTAGAGTAGCTAAAAGCATTGTCCACTATTTTGATTCGAAAGTCTTGTCAGTTCACAGAGCTGTTTCTTACTGAAACTATAACACACTAAATATTGTTATAATCTGATCATCAAAGAGTAGTTATAGTTTCTCTGCTAATCTATACAGAAATTTTCTTAAAAAGCCCGTTTGTAATAGGAATAGGCCCGATCTTTATGTCTTTTTTCATATTGGGTCAGAATTGCTTTACATTCCTTCATTTCACAGTAAGATTAGGTATATCAAAAACTCGCGGTGAAAACCTAATCCTTTCAAAAAGACAACACGTAATTTTGTGTTAAAATTTCGCTATAAAATATGGTTGATCATCCAACCGGGTCGGAGACACGTCTTTCACCCTAATTCCACCTCAAAGGGCCACAGTACGGGCCAAGTACAGCATGTTACACTCGCTTTCATTCAATATACCCTGCAGACCCTACTGGGTCCGGATTTATATCGCCCTTCTGTATTTATTGCCGTATATCAAAAATCAAAAGGTTCCTCTTGGATGGACACACTTTATCGAAATTATTAAAAAGGTCTCATATTCTTTGTCATAGCTTCAGTTGGTGTAATATTGTTTAGTGAATAATTGAAATTTATTCATAGAAATTAACTTACAGTTTTTTAAATAAAAATATGTATAATGCATTATAGGTACATATAAACTTTCTGAAAGAAATTCTATTGAGTAAGAAATCTATTGTGCTGTTACCGTAGTCTACGGACATTACGTTCATTCACGGTGTTCGACCAAGTTCGACCACGAGGGCGGAGAAGGAAAAGGAAGACCAAGGTAATAATTGGGCTTTCAGCGCTCTCACTCATCATACCAAACGTAACTGTGCGGATGTTGCTACTTTACGTCAATAGTCTATGACAGAGTAGATCTACTTCCTACCTACTTTGTTAGATCAGGACAGGAAACAAGCCTAGATCCACTACCGTCTAGCGTCTAAATATAAATGTAGGCTTATAATAAATGCATCTTTGTAATCAATAAGTACGGAATCCTCGCTTCGGCCGTCTGCAATGAACTGCTCTACGACTGAAATAATAAAATTATTTTATTTATTCATTTTAGTAATTTAAAGATTTAAAAATATATATTTTATTTGTATAGCATTTTTGTTATTGTATGTTACTGTTTTGATTTTAATTGTTGGATTGACACTGACTCCAATTCGCTTCAAAGGACAAAACACTTTAGTTAGTTTCACTTGAATTATTAAATATTATTTCATAGCTATCTTCTAAATTACACGTATTGTGGACATGTTTTAATGTGAATGTCCTTCTTCTTCTCCATATTACTCAATTATGAACGGTGTTATATAAAACGTTTAATACAAAATTTAATGTTTATTATTTCGCAATTAAGTAGGCCAAGCAAAAAACCCAAGGACGTAACGTAATATGTAATTATGTAAGTAACAAGTAGCGACTTTTAAACAATTTGGTTTACCGACAACCACGCCTAATGTAAATTAACAAAAAATTTTTATTCTTTCGTAAAAATAAATGTAAGAATGTTTTTGTCTATTTTTTATGTGAATATCAAGCTTAAGTTTTATTTGAGCTAACATAAAATATTACTTTTTAGTTAGTATTATATGAGCTTTAAAACAAACGACATGTAAAAATCATTTCTAGCAGATACATCCTCGTTACCCTATTTACAAATATTGATTGATCTACAGGAATGCGATTGGTGTGAAACAACTTTTTTTATTGTCAATGTGTGACTACTACTCTTGGCTTGTGATTGCTCAACGTCGTAGATTTATTTATTACTAGCTTCCAGTGGCGTAGTTTCATCCGCGTCTTTGATTACTGCTCTACTCCCGTCACCAGTACGTAACACCAGTACCTAAAGAACTGAACTATCAAACGCAAAAAATATTTTTTAAATCAGAGTGGTAGTTCTAGAGATTAGAGCGTTCAAACAAACCAACTCTTCCGCTTTATATAATAGTATAGATATATGTCTATTGCTACAAAAAGATACATGACATAGTAGCCAAACAAACACTATTACCCCTTCACCCCTAAAACATAACCGCCGCCCGTGTGACCTATATTATTACCGCTGCAATTTAGATAATGTTTATTACTCTTGGATTCCACAGATTGTTTATCTACTATCAGACGTTAAAAAAAATGGGGTATTCCTCAAAGCGCTCCGAATTTGAAACGCATCAGTTTACTGCGCTAATGCAATGCGTTTCTAGCGTTTCTAGGAATGTGCTTTATTTTGCGCCTTTCAAAGTTGTTGCGTTTCGAGAACTACCCCAAAAAAAAAAACTATATCTTTGTTTTTTTATAATTACAGTAATGAGTAAACACATTTCCTTATTTGTTTAACTTAAAAATAATCGATTGCAATTGACGCGGAAGCAACTGCACAGTTTAGATTAATGTCGGCTGGTGTGCCAGTGTCGCAGTATCGATTTGTCGTAGCAAGGTCAAATGTCGCCCTACACGCTTGGCCTAGCAAACTATCGCCTCCGGCATGCTGGCTATCTCTTATTATTTGTTTTTTTATGTTGTGAAACAATTTATGTGTTGCCAGTTTGTTTTATATGAACTTTTTGTCGATCTAAATAGTAAAGTAATGCATTATAAAGTTTAAGTGCATACTACTATGCACATTTATAGCATTCTATAGCTTCTATAGCTTCTTTGCTTACTGCTCTGCTCCCGTCTTCAGTAGCGTGATGTTACATAGCCTATAACCTGCCTCAAGAACTGGTTTAGGACTGTTGGTTCCATTGAAAAGTTCCATTGATGGATCCAACAGGATTTTCGAATCTGTTTGTCTCCGCTACTTAGGGTGAGTGGGTCCAACAGGATTTTGATGGTACTCATGTCTCCATGTGGGTTCAACAGGATTTTGACGGTACTCATGTCTCCATTGTTTGAAATAGGCGGAGCTATTAGGATTTATTCAGTACGGTTGTCCCCACCCTGAAGATACTGGCCATGTAAGTGATTACACTTACATGGCCAGTATCTTCTATCATATCAATTATGACATTGACATGCACATGTAGAATCTGTACTCAGATATTGCCTGTTGATCTGGGGAAATGGTACAGACATAAATAAGGTATTTGTAGCACAAAAACACTGCATAAGGTCGATAGTTGGTATCGCTCCCGATGTATCCTGCCGCCCATATTTTAAATCATTAAATATATTACCACTGCCTTGCTTATACATACTTGAGATAGGAAAATTTGTTAAACAGAACTCTGATATATTTAAGCAAGCCAAAGATATCACTAACCGAACCAACATCAGAAATCCGAACAGATTAATATTGGACCAGATCCCAAAAACAAGTAGGCTACAAAAAAATTGTTATATTATGTGTAAGACAGTATACAATAAGATTCCTGAAGAAATAAAACAATTGCCATTTAATAAATTTGTTTACGTATTAAAAAAATGGCTTATAAGTAATACGTTTTATTCAATAAAAGAGTTCTTAAATTTAAAATAAATTCAATTGGATATGTAATAAAATGCTGTATTTGTTTATATTATGACACAGTAGGTGTAGGTATATGTGACATTATTTATTTAGTGAGTTAAATGTAAGCAATTACAAAAAATAAATGAAAAAATACTGTAATGTATTGTACCTACCTACTTATACTACTGACTACTTATATTACTGATAAAAATGTAACAATTTGCATGCTATTAATTTATAGTTAAATAGGCCTGAACTAAAATTATTGTACCGCCTATGTAAAAAACCCTATCTACTGCAAATAAAGTTTATCTTATCTTATCTTATCTTATCTTATCTTGATTGACATTTGATCTAGTAGATTACTGTAATCTATTTTAATTGTAAGTAATTCACTATTCACTCTATTCTATTTGTAATTACTTATTTACTAAAATGGACCAAGAAAAGATCTCCGTTTTTAAAAAGTAAAAAAATTGGTCTACAATAATATCCAGGAAGTGGAAATCCCGGCAAAATTTAAGTTAATTTAATTTTTAAAAGGAGATTATTACTGTGACGGACGGAGAGTCATGGTTTTTTATACAGAATATTTTAAGCATTTTTTTATTTTTTTTTTATTTTAAGTTTAATTTTGACACCTTTTAAGTAAAAGTTGTAAGTTTTGACAATGGAACCACGAGACCGGATATGGACCTGTTAAAATATCGATTATTGACTCCATCATCTAAATGGAACCATCGGAATTTGTAAATCCTGTTGGACCCACTAACCATGAAATCTTGAAAAACCTATTGGACCCATCAATGGAACTTTCCAATGGAACCAACAGTCCTAAACCCAAGAACTGGGCTATCATACGTAAAAATAATTATTTAAATGCGACTGATAGTTTCCAAAATTAGCGCGTTCAAGAAAACTTAAAATTTTTCCGCTTTATATAGTAGTATAGATAGTATACATTATTTTAAAATAAAATAATGTGTATGAAATTGGGTAACCGATGGAAGAAGACTTACGACTAGTTCTAATGAAGATGCTTACGGGAAGCATAATATGCCCAGTAAAAACTGAAAAACAACATAAAGTTCCCTGCGTACTAGAAATTACTTTACTGTACTCACCAGTCCAAATGCTAAACGTGATGACTATAAAAAACACCTTCAGAGAGAATTCACAATGTAACTCACACTCCTAACCTTTGAAAACTAAGTCAAATTTTCAGAAATGGCAAAGGTCGCCACTTCAAGGTCTGCTTTTCGTAACAGACTTCTTAATGGAGGTAGTGGGCGAACAACACATACTTATAAGTAAATACAAACATACCTACTTGATGTAGTAATACATTATGACTGTTTCATTGTTCTATATTTAGCCACATTTATAGGGCGTGCGGGCGAGCGTGCATGCGAGCGGGCGTGCGTGCGTGCGTGCATGCGTGCGTGCATGCGTGCGTGCATGCGTGCGTGCATGCGTGCGTGCATGCGTGCGTGCGTGCGTGCGTGCGTGCGTGCATGCGTGCGTGCGCGTTTGTGCGCGTGTGCGTGTGTGTGCGTGTGTGTGCGTGTGAGTGCGTGTGCGCGCGCGCGTGTTCGTGTGTGTGTGTGTGTGTGTGTGTGTGTGTGTGTGTGTGTGTGTGGCTATGTGTGTGTGTGTGTGTGTGTGTCTGTGTGTGTGTGTGTGTGTCTGTGTGTGCGTGAGTGTGTGTGTGTGTCTGTGTCTGTAGGATCGTAGCTTCCGAACGGATAAATCAATTTTAATTTTGTTTTTTTTTTTGGTTGAAAGCAGAATTTGTCAAAATGTCACACCATCCGTACTCCGTATCCATACCGTACGAGTATCTACTTCTTATAGCTAAGCTAAAATTGTATACCTAGGTAAGTAATAATGTTTTTAGGCATGTACCTATTATACTACTAATTAGTGTAATAAGATGACTGCCTATTTATTTGTTTATTAGTTCAAAGACATGATTGTAATTTGAATTTACTATATCTACTCATAACTCTATGCGATCTGTCATCAAACAGCAAGCATCCTCTACGATCATTACGTCTGTTTAATTATTAATTTTGCACAATGTTTGTTTACGTTCGACAAACGAGACGAACGTGGGCGTAAGAATGCTTATTAACCGATGATCAGCGAGTGAGCGACTGATTTCGTATCAAATTATACGCATTCTCGATTCAGTTTGTACTCGTATTGCATTGCTGTGATACTGTTTACATACTGTATATGCCTGCCATAAAATGGTGGTTAGAGATGTATGAAAAAAAAATGAAATAATTATTTAGATATATTACTTTAATTAATAATGTTCTCTGCCAAATTGTTTAACAGTTTTTTGTACAATATACCAGTTATGTACAAGTAACAAAATTGTCACATATATTGATTTTGTGTATCTTGAGCTTGAGCACTAGCTTACACACACACACACACACACACACACACACACACACACACACACACACACACACACACACACACACACACACACACACACACACACACACACACACACACACACACACACACACACACACACACACACACACACACACACACACCACACACACACACACGCACGCACGCACATATAGGTTTTTAAATTAATAAAAAGTGTGTTTACTCTGAGAGAAAGTATATCTGTAAAGTTTTACTGCTATTCCTCAACTCCATACTCACAACTCATAAGGTTTGACAGCAACGTTATCTGCCACCAGTCGTGATTTAATTAAACTGTCTTATTCAGATGAATACGTTATACATGCTCTACAAATTACCTTACAAATTACATATATACCTATAGTCTATTTCTTGTTGCTAGAACATACCTTCATCCAGGTATTTAATGGTTTTTAGGCATCTTTCTGATGTAATTAGATAACCAACAGAGGTTCTAGTGTTTTTAAGGTTCTTCAGTGTACATCATGCACTTAATCGACAAGGCAGCACGTCAAGTTGCTGCCGCCTACGCCTGGTAAAAAAGGGAATTACGTTACTTTCTGCTGAAGTCACTCAGACCATACAGTCTTTTGCTTAGGAGTACGGCACGGTTACTAATTGCCGACTGTATTTACCACAATCGGAGCTAGATGCAGAGGATATATCTGGGGTATTTTATGTATAGAATGACATTATATCGAGAAATCTCGCTGTGACTTGACTATATTAAATTAATCTTAGTTTATTTGTACGTCAACGATTGATTTAGAGACAGCCATATACAGTTTTACGTGAAGTTTTATATTCACGTACCTATATTGGTATAGTACTCTACTGCGCATACACTACAGTCGGCGAGCCTGTCTCAAAAGCTAATCTTCTATTTACTGCATGTTCTACGAAATGATGTACCTTATTTTATGCAGCATGAAAGCTAGGTTCTTTAGAAAATATATTCTTGAAAATAATATTTTCATCGGTAGGTGTCGAGAAGAGACGACTCCGTTGCCGACTAGTATATTCAACCTAGCGGTCGTATACCCTTCACAGGCGTAATCTATCAAACGATAAAATGGCGAGAACATTTTCTAATATAAGAAAAGCAGCAGCATCTTAAGAAAATAAGACTGCCTCACCACTGATATCGTTAAGTTTTTTTTTTATCTTAGCTAATTGGTATCTGAGCTGTTGTATGTCTCTCTCACTCTAATTTCAACTCATTACCTCAAAAAAGATTTCCTTGAAACTATAAATGCACGAACATTTATTCATTTCCGAAAGGTAAGCTGGTTCAGTTATATGAAGCTTTATTCCATAAAGATGATGTTAAACGTTCTGTCTATTCCTAGTGTTTCATTTCCTTTCCCTGTCTGTTCTATTATTCATAGCCAACTCATGGGATTTTGCCACAGAGTTCGCTTGACACGTAGACAAGCAACACGTCTCATATATTTCGGTTTGTATAGAGATGTAAATCTGCTGTATTGCGTCTATAAAGTCTCGCAGATGTTTTACTTCATTCTGTATGAAAATATCAATTATTGCAAAATAGCGAAGTAATTGATGTTTTTTAAATGAATTTAGGCTAAAGTTCGGCAAAAGTAGGAATGTCGTTACAATGTTAAGGATACTATTGTTCGTTCACACTTAAAAGAATTTATTGACGCTCTCCGAAGGTCTTCGATCCATCTCATCAATCTGCGTCAGTTTTACGACTTTAAGACATGCTTTCAATCCTTAGACGGTATTTAGGATGCCAATAGAAGCTGACGAACATAACAGTTTCGTAAGACTTTCCGTAAATAGAAGCGAATGGAAACTTTTAAACAAATCCTGTAGCTCTTTCAAAGTAAACCTCATTTAAGTCCTGGTCAACACTAGATAAAAAAACAGGTTTAGTTAATACATAAGCAGAATACGTCGACACGAATTCTCTGTTTAGGAAATGGGTCACAGTGTCATCGTCTATACTTGGCCGCCATCCGGTCGATCGATTCGACGACTCGTCTCGCGATCTTACGCCGCTTCTATACTCGGTTGAACGGGATTCATCCAAAATCTCATGGCACGATTTACAAATTACTTGAGTGCTTGAAAATTTGTACTTTAATACAGATAAATTCAATTGGAAACGATCGGAAAAAGTCGCGGTGAAGTGTTTCTGATCAGCCGATTTAATTTACATCGGGACCTCGTTGTAAGTTGGTGTTTATTCATCTGTGAACGTGTTAATGGAATTTTAAGGAATTAATTTTTATAGTGGTCTGCTATCTAAAATATCGAACCCGCAAGAAATTTCGGGTGTCCTGAAATACGAATAAATAAATACACTGTTTTATGCGTTTACATAGTTTGATCTTAGTAGTAACAGATCCTTATTTAAGAATAATAACATATATATCCATTGTATCGTTACCTTATTCACTAAACATTTTAGCAATGTTATACCAATTCGTATGGATATGCGTTATTGCTATCCAAAGCTTCATTACTTTGTGTAATCGCCGTATTCGTTAAAGTTTTGTAGATTACAAACTTTGCTAATACCAAGTTCAAGTTTTCCACATTTTATAGCGGCGCCTCCCTTCGCCACAACTTCCTAAACCGAGGACGTACCTCAACTAAAGTGCTTTTAGACTCATTACCGAACCCCTTTTAGCGGTCCCAGCGCCTTAAGTGTCGTCGCGAAGGTTTTGGAACCCAATGGTTTTAGAAGGCACGTGTGATAAGAATAACAATTGGGACATTTGGTTAACTTGGGAATAGATACACTTAAGTTTTTGTGTTGAGGAAAGATATTATTTCTGTGGACTTATACATTTAGTTTTGGGATATGATTTTATTGAAACAGTTATAGTCAGAACGGTAGCCTTGTATGGATATGTCGGATAGCCACTCGATCATATGCTCGTTGTTATGTCTCCTACATGGCTCGATGCTAATAAAATTACAATTTATGTCACATTCGGTATTTATTGTCAACGTCTCTCTTGTTTTCCATGTCGTGTTATTGCTAGTGAAATGGCCTTTCCGATATTGGTCACGGTTATTATTATAATATATACCCATCATAAAGCAGTAATTTACAAAATGTTAACTAAATTGCCTATATCCACTATTTTTACCAGGTTAAAACCTCGAATATAACTAGCAGAAAACTCATTGAAGTCAGCTTCAGTCAAATTATTTATAAGTGTACATTGTGAGAATAGTAAATAGATGCAGCCACAACACTACACGGTAAGCAATATGTTGCTAGGTAAATCATGTAGTAAAATAATGAGTAATTCCGGTATACAAAAGTGTAAAGCGCACGTTTTTATTTATAACTTTTGTTGTGAAATTGAGGCTAGCCTCAATTTAAACATAGATACAAAAATGTTAAAATATATTTGTATGATTATATTTAGATGCACCTAACATTTTTTAAAAGGTACGTTGTACAAAGAGGAAATGTAGAGTATTTGAGAAGGTTATTCTTTGTTTCGTCGACCCTTTTTCATTCCGAGTATGTTAATGTTGATTAAATGCAGTGTTTGTTGTAATTTCCAAGAGCAAATTCAGGTTCGAACGTCAGTGTTCATCGAAGCGTGTTGTGCCATCGAAGCTGGCAAATCGTGAAAAGATTCGAAACAATGTTGAGCTCAATAGTTGTTAGTGCGAGGAAATTGCGAGGAAGTTTTGGTACCTGCGGCGATTCGTCCGCCGAAAAACAACATGATTTCGGAATCGGTTCGCTATATAGTTTTGATTGCTTTTCGAGTAATGGCTTTGTAGAATGGTTAGTAATGGTTTTGTAGAAATAGGTTACATGTGTTTTGATTTGTGTGACTAAAATAATTACGATTTTATCGCTGATCCAATTTTACAGTATTATTGCCATATTTATAACTAGGTATTATTAATATTAAAGCTTTACATTTTAGTAAGTATAAATATAGATTATATTCAGTCCATTGCTGCATAGATATTCTTCATAAAGAAGTCTACAAACACAGCCTGACACAGATTCAATTGAGGCTCACAAACGAGCTTATAGTTGATATTATTCAATAATATAATCCCTACTTTGTTTGTCTATTAATAGCATTGATATGCACGGAAATCTCAGATTAACCGTAACCGGGTCAACGAGCCAGCAGCTATGGCTATTCAGATGCTTATTTATTTAGTGATCGGTACGAGTCATTTGATCATACTACTTTAATACTTATTTCATCAAACCATCGTTATAATCCTACTGCAGGAAACGCATTTTATCATACAAAGAACTTATCAACTTTGATCGCCATGCTTGCTCAAAACGGTTTGGTGATTTCAGATTTTTTAGTTCAGGTTTCCTCACAATGTTTACTTGTATATCACAGTATTCACCTCTCCTTCATCTGATTAGTTACCCATTTCGTGCTTGCAAAATAGTGTTTACGAAGTGGGCTCCATAACTGCTAAGCCATTACCACTTATTAGAGATTACTTATAGAGATCACAAATTACTATTGCCCGTTATAGAAGCGATGATGTTCATTTATTGTACCGTTGAAGCAGCCTCCTATTACCGTATAAAGATGTTTTTATTACCGTTGTATATGGAGAAGATTACCGACATTTTAATTGAATAGTTACGTTTTAAGTATACTTAACCTTAAAAGGTGTAATTGAATAGATTGAACCGGATCACGTTATACAAACTTGGACATGGCACTATATACGTAAAATAAAATCTTTGTGGTACCTACTCGTGGATTAGCGTTTAGAATAATTTGGAAACAGTATAACAATTTAATGCCAGTTAATAGTATTTCTGTCATTAAAGTGACAAAGATATTATGCTAAGGGCCACTTAAAATTAATAAATATATATATTTGGTTATGTCCATGTCGTGTCTTTCGGCTGATATGATGAGATCAAAGTAAAGATTATGACAGCGAGAGTGCGTGACACTGCTTTGCAAAAGGTAGCGGATTCTATGTCCACCCGGTACAAAACTTTGTGTGACTCATGAATATTTATTGCTCTACTACTTAATATGTTTGTAAAGTTCCACAAAATGAAAATCATGTTGCTGAATGTGAAAGTTGTCTTTTGAATAAAGTTTTTTTATCTATAAAGCCTACATAATGTAGATGCAGCGCTGAAACCTCGTATCCACGTATCTCGGTTTTTCCAATCTACCAATTTTGTAGTCGGTAAAATAGTTTTATGTGGGGTAATAGTCATTTCCCCTTTTCTTAACATATTTGTCGGAAGCCGTTTCCTCTTATAAATTTCATTATAAATTCTCGAGGCAACCTATAATAGGTTAAATGAAAACTACAGTAAGTTTCATAAACAATAAGTAGGTTCTAAAAATAAAAGAAAATTAACAGTCAACAGAGAAAAGTGTAATGTTTGAAGGATTCCTTTAGTGTTCGAGGCCGGTGATTACCTAAATGACATGTCCATAGTTACTTTAGCCAAGTAAACGAAATCACTTGAAACTTTTTCAAGGAAACGAACAATACTGTAACTTATCTTCATTAAGGGAAGGACGAAAACAGGCCAGTGTTTACCAATACAATTAAAGAATGCTTGATTTGACTTACGCCAGAGGAATCGACCACTTTACCTAGACCTTTGTTGTTAATTCTTTCACACACATTTAGTAAATATTTTATTGATGATACGGGTCTTTTTATACTGGATATTGATTCTCGTTTCCCTTCTTGATTTGTTTGTATTAACGTGTGTTTTGTTTTGTTCCAGGTAAGGGGAGGTAACGGATATGACGCAGTTTCGGATTCTTTGTGCAGTTTAATAAGTTATAGAAAGCCGTGTTATCGAGCTTTTTGGATAAATAATGGTTTGTCATGACAAAGATTTATGTTATTTAGTAGTTTATTGTTTTTGCGTAAAGCCTTATTCGACTACTTTTGTTGTTACAAATGTATTTATCAGTGTAAATGCCTGCACACAATTTCCTTTAACTGTATTACTATACTAGTTTTCCGCGGCGTGGTTTAACCCGCGTCTTTGCTTACTGCACCGTCGGCAGTAGCGTGATGTTACATACCATATAAACCTTTGTCGGGAAATGGGCTTCATACGCAAAATAATATTTTTCAAATCCGACTGGTAGTTCCGGAGATTAGCGCGTTTAAACAAACAAACAAACTCGTCCGCTTTACATAATAGTATAGATTTAGTCGTCCCGTTACGGTCTATGACTATTTGATAAAAATGATTTCCCATCACTCATCAATTTAACGCATTTGAAGTCGTTGACATATTTCCATGTAGGTGGGTTTGTAATTTAATTGATTGGTGTTCTATGAATTTAAGTATTTACGCCCAAAACTGCCTTAAAATTGCCTTAGTCATAGTTTCAAATGATAAAAGTCATTGCTTCTGAAGACAATTTGTGAAACAATTCCGCAATCATTTGCCAAAATTGTTGTATCCGTTGTTTTAAACTAGCGCAATCTAGATTTAGTTAATTTTGCCAAGTCATCTGACCTTTTGTTACACGACATAGTTGCAAATTAGTGTTTTTCCTTACTTTTTTACACAAGTTAAGTGATATTGGCGATTATATCGTAGATAGATTTAAGTTTTACAATATGGCCATCACTAATTCAACTATCGTAATTTACTGCTTTCTCAGTACACATAATTTGGCACGATTGCCGGTTCCTTACATCCACCTGCTCTCAACTACTTTGTGAAGATAGTATAGAAATCATTTTGTGTGACCTAGGTTGTAATACAAATATATTTTAATCTTGACATCATGAATGCTAAAGGTTAGGTTTGATTCATAAACGAAACAAGTCTAATGTGATACACAGCCTTGTCCCATATTCGGTATGTATTGAGTGTTACCGATTTGTGTATTATTATTATTGTTTGTATCTATTTATTTATTTAACAGATTTACAGGCTAATAACTTTATTAATAATTGAAGTTAAAGTGTATAACCATTTAGAATTACAAGCATACATATTGCAAATAAATGTTTGCAAACCTTTAACTTAAAATCCCTTCGACTTAATAATGTACTTACTTCGGATTTTATAAAGATTAAAAAAGAAAGGAAATCTGTATCCTTCTATGATGTGCAAAGGCATCGTTTAACACAACTTGGTCACAAGTTTCTGTTCAATCAGAGACAGCGAGGTCTATCTTCCAAGTGATTTGTTATCAAGTTCTCAGTAACTTTTTCATTATCACCTGTTGCTCCGAGTCTTCAATCTTCACTTACATTTACAACTCATTTTAACTCAGCCTCAACATCTCTGGACTTGGTTTTTCTATTTTCTTGAAGATTTTAATGCTGATTATACACTATAAGCGATAATATTAGCAAAACTTTGCTGTAAAACTGCATAATATAAATATCGTGTGGTTAAAATACTCTCGCGTTCAGTAAATATTTAATTTTGATGATTTCAAGTTTATGTTTGCGGTCTAACATTTATCTACGTTGTTTTTGTCTAATGAAATTGAACTTGATATTTTTAATTAAAAAATTTAATTAATTCGTCTCACATTTTCAAAAATTCTCGTTTTGAAATATTTTTTTTCTTTATAGACTACTTATACAGCTGTCGTGTATAGCATAGCATTTGTATACCTAGTTGTATGTTTAATTCCTTATAGTTTCTTCCTAGGGGAGAGGTTTTAATTATGGTTGAGATTGCGGTGGCTGACTTGGAACTACTGCGTTATTTGTTATTATAAACAACTTTTTTTTATTAATTATTAACCTACAGACACAAATTATGACTTAATATATACCTACAGTATCGACCAAATCCATTTTCGGACAATGTAAACAAACAGTCTTTTCAATATTTTTCTATCAAAAACTCCGTAGACGATGACACATGGGTTTATCCACATTCTGTTCACTATATACTTCATTTTGCAACTATTTCTACTAATGATTAATAATCAAATCTAGTTTATTTAATAAAATTACGAATTACTTTTTGCGGTCGAATTAAGACGTCAAAATGATTAACAGTTTTATTTTTTCTGTACTCTATATTGTCTTTGAAAACCAATGTTGTAATTTATTACAAGAAATAAGTTTAACCAATACATATCATAGGTACATAATATTTTGTCATTTGCCCTCGCAAGTCTGAGTTCATTTGTTTTATTGTAATATAGTATAATAAAATCGTAACATACCTACATACAAATTCCATATAATCAATATTTCACAATTTTTTATCAGGCGGGAAAATATTTTTTTTGACTCCACTCTGCCTGATGGTAAGCAGTAAGTGGAATCCAGAAGTGGCGGACACCATTCCAAAAGCCAAACTACTGGTATGGTGGCCTCCACTATGGCGGCTTAGTGAGATGCCTTTTCACGCCCCGCTTAAAAGACCCAGGATCAAAATTAGATGAGAACACATGCGCTGTCAAAGAGTTCCAGGCTTTAATTGAGCGACAAAAGTATGAAGTGCTGAACCTGAAATATTCAAAAGTATCCCAGTATTCCATTTCAGTCAGTGGTCAAATAGTTGTAATTAGAGGTCAACGCTTAATTTAAATTACATTTATTTATACATTAGGTAAATTGTTTTTCTTATTATCTTAAAGTTTATAAGTCAACGGTTACAATAAAATACAATATCATATTTAACATAAATTTGTATTTAGTTTTATTTATGTATTTTTTTTTGAAGTAATAAAATAACAAATCAAATAGAATTAATCGATTACGCAAATAGAGTATTAGTAAACGTATTATTATTTAAAAATGTTAAAAAAAAGAATGAAAAATTATTATTTAATTATGTATGATGACATTAATTTTATTTTTATCATCCTTTTCCCCGTCACTAGTAAATTCATGAAACCATAGACAATGGCAATATGGAGGATTGTTTACATTGTCCGAAATTAGAATTGGAATGGACTATATAGTAAGTTATTTTTCAACGATTAGGTATAATTAAAGTTACAGTGTGTTTTCCTTTATTGCAAAATAATTCTTAAGTTTAGTTTGAAAGTTGATAATAATCGGGTAATAAGTGATCAATCCGAGTGAATCAATTATCTTAGAGGTTATTTAGGTACGTTAACATTTAGCGATACTATTTGATAAATTGTCGGTTCACGGAATTATCACAATCCTTTGTTGTGTTCAATCACGTACAAATTGATGGTCAAATAAACGAGTCTTGTCTATATAGCTCATATTACTGTATAATGTGTTGCTTTGTTGTTGTTCGTCACTGAAAGTGTTAAAAATGATCTACTATTAGATTTTTTTGTCAACATTATATTGGTAACTGTAATTCAACAGTCGCGCCCCGGCGTGGAACATCTGGCAAATCATTATTGTAATATAATCTCTACTTTCCCTTCTCCTAATAGGCCGTCAAATTATATTAGCGCATTGGAGTTCGATGCACAAACATATCTATTGTTAATGTTTAGTACCTATTGATGTTTACGTTATAACAGTAGATGTTATTATGTCCTATTAATAACATCTACTGTAATAATGAACTGTAATAATAAAGAACATTTTGTCCTATCACAATATTGTACAAAACTTTTAACACAAGTACACTAGATTACGTCAGATTTCACTAAAATTATAAAACCAAGACCGTTCTTTGAGGCTAGTCAAGATGATAATCAAATGACTTAAAATTCTTGTTACGCAATTCCAATCTCATTTTCAAAGTTCATTTAGTCAGGCAAGTTGAAGCAATACAAATAATGGTGGTTTAATAATACTCTCACAAATTGAGTGTCATCAATTTATACCAATTGGATTTGAACCGCGCCCAACACATTCGCGGTTAGGGACGTTATATATTTAATTCTGTAATGCTATATTCGATTTTACTACTAATACTTTAATTATTAATTGTGTTGTTACAATGTTAATAACAATACCGGTTGTTGATATTGTAATTGTTTAAAGTTGCCGTTCTGAACTCTCAGTTAGCTATCTGGTAGTTATTTTAACTAAAATTTGATCATTGAAACAGCCTCCATCTAGGTAAATGGATCCAGGTACATAATATAGTTCCCAGTAGAACCAACGTCTCTAATCTAAAATATTTGGTTTTAAGGAGAAAAAAATTTTCACTGGAACCGTAATGGATCTAGCTATGGTTCTAAGGGAAATGATCCATTTATTGTGGTTCCCGTACAGAGTAAGTATGGTATATGAATAATATGATCTATCGGTTCCATCGTATTCCTGCACTGATATAAATATTGCATCAAGCCCATATTTATAGGTCCCTCAATCATGATCTAAAACTATCTAGAAGAAGAAACGCTAATCCTTTTTTAATTAAAGAACTCTGCTCACCGAGGATTCCGCATCTTCAGAAAACAGAGTGCTATAGCAATAAACAACAGCAGATATCAATTAATAAATGGTTTCAACAAACACAGGATAGCAGCTATCCTGTGTTTGTTGATGTAACGTTGGCGAGCTGAATGTGAGCGGCTAAAAAGCGGTTATTATTTGTTTTTCTCTACCATCGTAATAATATATTCATATAACTTATTATTTATTAATAAAACGATTACTTGAAGAATTATTTATCAAAGGTCAAGGCTAGTTCAACAGAACTGTAAAATCGATAGACCGATACCATGGGTATCAAGGTTTTACCTTTAAATATTTAAATAGATACATTGTAGATAATGTGTTTTCAAATAAAGACAATTACTTATTACAAAGACTAGAATAAGGACACAAGCCTTGTGACGCGAAAAGCAAACTTAAACTTGAGAAAAATTATATGGATCACGCAAAGTTTTGTCTAGTTTGGGAATCAAACCTGCTATGCAAGAGAATGTCTCTTGCACAACTGTTATCTCCATTGTATATATAGTAGTTGATGTTATGTAAAACACATAATTGTATTTGCTTTGTTTCCACAAATTGCGTAATATATCTACATTACCTATTAATTTACATATGTGTAGTTAATAGAATGGGTTTGACGTCACAAGATTTAACTTTCATCAGGATTGACGAGATACTCGTGCGCCTCACTACATTTATTTATTGAGGTAAAATAATTTATGCTTGCTGATGATTAGATTAATACATAACAAATATTTATAATTATAGATTATTGCTTATTTAAATAGAGTAGCACTTTTTAGACATTTTGGCCACTTTTGTTAAAAATATATCTAACTTGTAAAAAAAAATTAGTAACCCGATAGTTATTTCCGTATAGACACTGACGACAAGAGACAAGCTTCACGATAGTATAACTACAAGTTAAAAGTGCAATAAAAATGTGTAAGACTAAAAGAAGCTTATGCACCCATTTCATACAGCAAAATGTCAATGATTTTTGTGACTATCTGAGTAGCATAAATCGAGTGATAATATAGGTCGTAAAAGGTATTGTTTTGTCTGCTGAGAAATGCGTAATGCCAGTCCGGAATCTCACATTGTACATGACAATAGGGTCGTCTCTATGGAACGATTGGAGTTGATATAGCTAGCAAAATGTGGCTGTAATATACCTTCGTCTTGAGAGGAAAGTTTCTTTATACATGCAGAAGTGCGGAACAATGTTACGTGTGTGACAGATGACATAAGAAATAGAAGGAAAGATTACCTATTGCATGCTGCGGCAGCGTCGACAGCTGATTAGTTTTTTTATGAGAGAGTTAGTGTTTAACTAAAATGGAATATAAAAGAAATAGACTGATTGTACGATTTATTGCGCGTGTGAACTATTCAATCATTAAGATCAAGGTATTTCTACCACAACCCATGTATCGTGGATTCCTTTTCACACCCGAGATATAGGCTAAGTACAAGTCTTGATGTTCATGTTCTTGGGCAGTAACAAATGATGGTGATACCTTATTGTTTGTAAATTGTATATCAATTTCATTCTTTATTTTTATTTATTTATTTATTTATTTATTTAAACTTAATGCACACAGGTACATAGGCGGACTTAATGCTATAAGCATTCTCTACCAGTCAACCTTAGGTGGTGCAGAGATAAACGAAGTAGGTGCAGTAAATAAATCATGATATGAAAATATAGGTATAAGAAAAAAAAGAAATGTATAGGTTGTATAATACAACATAAAACATAATACAATACATAAATATTAACAATTATTATACATACTGATTAACAATTATTATACATACATAAAATATAATATATAAATACTACTACATACACTAAATACGTACAAAAACAAGACAATTAACGTGATAATTCCAACAGTTTCTCGAAGAGTAGAGCCCGTACTTTCAGCTTAAATGTTAACCGGTTTGTGGCCATCCTGATTTCTAGAGGTAGGTCATTCCAGAGAAGAACAGCCTGGATTACAAATGAGGAATGAATAAATTCAGTTGAATGGGAAGGACACGCAAGGAGAAGATTGTTTGAAGAACGAAGGTTTCTGGCATGAGTGGAGCATAAATACTGGAAGAAAGGAGTTAGGTAAGTAGGAGGAGAAGGCGAGTTAAGAATAGAATAAAGTGTAGTGAGAGCACGCAAGCTACGGCGTTGACGAATAGGTAACCAATGGAGTTCAAAACGATAAGTAGACACATGATCATACTTACGAAGGTTAAAAATGAATCGAATGCAGTTATTGAGAAGACGGTCATATTTATTGAGTAAATCTGCATTCAGGTCGTAATAGCATACATCACCATAGTCAATTATAGGAAAGATTAAGTTCTGCACAAGCATAGTCTTCGTTTTAGAAGGAAGGAAGTTTTTCAGACGATAAAAGGCACGCAGGGTTCCAATAACTCTTTGGCTGACACTAGCAACTTGAGCTCTCCAATTAAGATTAGTGTCAACTAGCAAGCCAAGATCCTTAACAACTGGACTGTACGGTATGGGCAGATTGTTAAAAGATAGTTGTGGTAGAATGTTAGTATCAAATCTGCACATCATACGTTGGCTACCTACTATAATAGCTTGGCATTTGGCTGGATTCACAGACAAACCAAACCGATTTGACCAATTGCTAATAGTTCTAAGGTCACTATTCAAGTCTGCAATAGCTTGCGATATGTTCATAACGCTTGTCTGTGAATACAACTGCAAGTCGTCAGCATAAAGATGATACGCACTCTGAAGATTTGGGCACAAGAGATTAATAAAAATTGAGAAAAGTAAAGGAGATAGTATGCCGCCTTGAGGAACGCCAGAATTGAGATCACACCAACAAGATGTAGTCTCATTGACACGGACCACCTGCTGACGTCCCTGAAGATAACTTGAAAACCATTCCAGTGCACCAGGTGAGACCATGTTATGGGAGAGAATAGACAAAAGGATTGGGTGACTGACGGTACTGAAGGCGTTAGTATTTTTATTTTATTTTTATTTTTCGATTCATTTTCTAATACTGGAGAAATATAAGAGAACGTGCTACTAATCCAAAAATTAACAATTAAATAATTGGGTTGCTTCTGAACTAATAAATATTAAAACTGCCTTCATTTTTATATAAACAGTTGAAATATTTAAATAATAATCTTTGTCTTGTCGTTTGATAAAGATCAAAGAGGCTTTGGCCCGCAAAAAACGTCTAAATTATAGACGAAGGACGTTTATGTCGCAAGACTGATCAAATGTAAATAAAGGGTGGCTCAGAAGCTTTGAAATTGGGGCCAACAGAATAAAAAGAACAAAGAGATTGTACTACCAAATTATAATTGATTGAAATATCTATAGGTATCTACCTATATCATGCCTGTTTTGTAAAGTGCTCATTTTACTTACTTAATGTAATTATACATAGGTACAGAACTTATTTTAACTTATTTTAAGCTAACATCCATATGACCTAAATTTGATGAATCTCGTAGATCTATTGATTTGCGTGACTTTTCCATTTACTTCTGTAACTATTGTACTAATTTAAAATGATATTAACAAGTACGTACAAAAATGTGTATCATACGAACTATAATACTATAATTCATGCGATTAAGAACGTCTAATATTTATCTTTACGTAAACATCTCAAGGCTTAGAAACACGTGAATAGTTTACACGCACAGAATAGCAAATAACCGAAAGTAGTGCAAGATTATTTTAAAGAGACATGATAAGAAACCAGGCCGTGACATAATCGATACAGCATCGTCACGTTTATACGTGACGGGAAAGCAAACGATGCGACGTGACACAATGGAATAGTGAGGTGATAAAAAGTAAGAATAACCGAATATACACGTGAGCTGGTGGACTAATTAAGTGGTGGGAATATTTTGGTGTAACCCAAAAATGAACTGTACTCTGGGAAATGATAACTTCACCGTCCAACAGCGAAGTATATAATTATATAGAATCTAATAGTCGTATGTACTTACCTATACTTCACTAAATGCAATAAACGAACGATAGTGTTTAAACATCACGTACAAAAACTGCAGGTAAATCATCCAACACAGAACGAACACTGTCCTGAATTTGAATCTTTGTATTATTCGTATGTACCTATACTTCACTAATGCAATAAACGAACTATAGTAATTAAACCATCACTTGTACAAAAACTGCAGGTAAACCCTCCAACACAGAACGAACACTGTCCTGAATGAGAATCTTCAAAATGTTTGAAATACTTTTTGATTTAACAAACATTTTATTGAAATTTAAAATAATGTTATTATACTGCTGGACATAAGTCTTGCCCATTAGTGTATTTACTATAATAACCACGCTTAGCAGGCGCATTGATGATCTCAGTAGCGGCAGTTTCACAAAACGCTACCACCGATATTACCATTTAAGAATTTATTTAGACTTCATTCAAATCCGAAGGTTTCTTTTGCTGCCTTTGCCTTGCTTTTTATGTTGAATGATTTTCCCGGCATCGTTTTAAGTGATTGTTTGACCGCTGCCATTCGGTTGATTGATTTACAACCTCTAGTTTGTAGTTCTTCCGCTAGTGGGCGGTGAGGTCGACACTTCCGGACATAAAATGCCGGACCGTAAAATTTTCAATAATTAGTTTACACATCTCTTTGGTGTGTAAACAAGATCCTGTGACGCAATTGATATACTATGTAAACGCTCTGCTAATAATTTGACTGGTTCATATAAGACACTAGCGGACGTCACGTGGTTTTACCCGCGTGGTCCACGTTCCTGTGGGAGTACTAGGATAAAATATAGCCTTTGTTACTCAGTGATAATTTAGCTTTTTAATGGTAAAAAAATCGTTGAAATATGTTCAGTAGTTTTTGATTTTATTCGTTGCTTACAAAAATACAAATCTTTCTTCTTTATAATTTTAGTGTAGATGTAGATAAATGAAGAGATTCATACTCTTTAATAGCTTATAAGGCAAATGCTGATGGGCTTAGGCAAACTCACTAGAGGCCTGAGAACAGACGCAGAAAAGGGGCCTGAGAAACGCTGCCGTGTCGATGTGAACAGATCGGATCAACAAAACAACAATCATAAAGATTGAAGAAATGAAACACTTAACGAAAAAACATGACGATCCCTCCTGTGATTTATCCATTTTGCTCAGTAGCGGGACAGTGTTTTTACCGCTTATGTATCAGACACCATGTATTAAATACCTATTTTACATCATACGCGTCTCTCACCGCTCCATAATAACCTGTTAATAGTATTTATGATATCCGGAACTGTCACTTTAACCTATGTATGGAGCACGATTTCTCTATTATAATAGAAGTTAAATATAGATATCGTGGCGTATCATATGCATGTATTTATTTCAAATACGCACATAAGAAAGCATCACGTTTTTTTTTCAGAGAGGGTAGCCAATATACCTATGTACCTCTTAATCGAACACTCACGTTTTGTGAACTTTTTTAGGTGCAATATGTAAGAGAGGGCGAGCCTATTGCCTATAACCAGGTATATTTCCAGAGATAAAGTTAAGACAGACAACCCTAATTATTGTATGCCTAATGGGCAGGTGCTGAACTAAATAATATGAACTATAATATCTGTGTTATTTATTCTATGATCCTCAATAAATAATACTTTTAGTATTTCTATTAATAATATATCTTTATCCGGCGACCTGGGGTTTAAACCTGAGACCTCTATCTACGTGACAGTCCGCATGCACTCGTTCTGCTATCGAAATATTATAGTAAGATAAACTATAAAACACTTGGAATATTCCTTTCTTACGAAATATAAATGCAAATTATCCTTTTAATGCTTCTAAAATAATTCAATATTTAAGTGAATATCAAGTTTTTTAAAGTTTTAACACTAAGGCTGTAACGCAATATTCGAAATAAGTTTGACCTTTTGATATTAAGGCTCAATTTATAAATTAATTTAAATACTTTATATTTTATGATATTTATATTTTTTACTTTAAATTATATGGATATCTGTAATTTTTTAATTATTTAATTTAGCAACACTTAGTAAGTAGTAAATTTGGCAAAATTTCTATTAATCTATACTATTAAAAGCGGAAAAGTTTGTTTGTTTGTTTGTCTAAACGCACTAATCTCTGAAACTACCAGTCGGATTTGAATAACTCTTTGCGTATGATAGCCCAGTTCTTAAGGAAGGTGATAGGCTATGTAACATTACGCTACTGGCGACGGGAGCAGTAAGCAAAGACGCGGGTGAAACTGCGCCGCGTGAAGCTAGTAAGTTATAAACCTTTCGGCAGAAATGCTCTAAAATTGCGTGGTTCAAAAGAAGTTAGAGAAGAAGCAGGTTGAAGAACCCATCACATCGGGTACCTATCACATTTTGGGTCATTTTGGTTGGTAATACTGCAATAAATTTTATATCTGATAAATAACCATCCAACCACCAAGTCCCGCTTTTAACACAAGCTAGCCTTAACAGCCATGGTACTCCATAATTAGATGCACCTACTTCATTATTAACCGACAACTGCACTATCAATTTACAAATTGAATGTTTCCAACATTTACGATTAGCAACTTTCATTCTCATTAAAGTTTTTACTACACAACATTTAAATAAAACACACATATATCTATAAGAATAGAGTAAAAAATAAATTGGGTAGTTGTTCAAATGTTATTCTCATTATGTAATGCTATGAATGGCTGTCTAATTAAATACTCGTGATTGGATCCAGTTAATAAGTTAACTGGATATTAAGTTTGGGATTCTAACTAATTATGTGTTTTGTTTTTGATTATAGTGATTTTAAAGATAAGTTTATGATCGCTCTTGCAACACCGTAATAGCGATAATTCATGCGATCTCGTCCAGCAGAACTTGTTTAGTATGATCTTGGTTGTATACGTTTATTTTTACACGAATCCGAGTGATATAACATGTCCATTCAAATGAGGTTTAAAGAAATCACTAATTTTATAATAAGCAGCCTGACTGAACTATCGTCGTCAGACGTACTCAGATTTTAAACTTGAAGAGGCTTAAATGAATTAGCCATTTCATTCGCTTACTGAATCCAAATTATAAATTCACCCGTTTAAGGGGGAGAGTGCTAAATTTATACGAGTAGTTAGAAGCCGACCAGATTTAAGAAGATAAGCTATCTTGATGAAGCCTATAAGATATGAACGCAGGACATAGCCATGAATATTTCAAGACGTGACATATCTCTGCACATTAAGTCCGTGTTTCGCAGTAGTCGTAATACTTCACGGTTAGGATACAAAGCACAGTTACGGATGTAAATGTTTAGCGTTTGCCTCCATTTGCGGCTTGTCTGGCCATCGGCGCCGCACTTGATTTGTGGCAAACCTTTCTCTTATTGTTGCTCGAGAAAGCTGACGTTTATTGCTAGCCCACTTGCTTTTTGTTGTAAATAGATTTACATACTGTTGTGAGTTGAGGGGACTTGTATACTTCCAAGTTGAACTACGACTTATGAACAACCCTTGTAAATGCTAACTGAATCGTAAACTGTTAAGAAAATGTATACTGTTAAAGTTCCCTCGATAACCCTCGACAATCTTCTGGTAACTTCGGATATTGTGCTAGTTCTTTGTTCTTTTTATTATCTCAAAGAAAGAAGTACTTATATCAGATAAGGTCGCTTTCCATTTCAGTAAAAATCTCTTTCTAGAATTTCTGTAGAATGCCAAGTTCAATGCTAAATACTCTAAAAACTGTCATCTCATGAAACTGTAAAAACTTCAAGAAGCTTCTAAGTCTACGTAGTCACAAATACGATAATTTCATTTATTCAGCTTTATTTAATTATGTAAGTACCTTCATTTAAGTAAATGTTAGGTTGATAAATCTTAAGTAATTATTAAGGCTAGAAGTTAATTACAAGTCTCAGACTATAAGCTCTCTAACAATGATTGGTACAATTAGTACAAATTCTTCGTACAAAACACAATAGACAAGTTTTACCGATGTTTATTTGTATTAGAAAGAAATACAAGTACTAAGTTTGCCTCTAGTAATTCACTGCACGACAAACTTGTATAGTAGTCTGCAAACGTACTTACATACTTGTTTAATGAAAAATCTACTTTATATGATGTTTGAATTTTTAAAAGTCGTTTTGCATACTAAACGAGGCGAAACCTTTGCAATGGTTTATTTATTTTAGGACATACAGCCTCGTGCGTCATTCGTGCGTTATTTTCGTACTAAAGGATTGTGAAACTTTCAAATGTTATTGTAAGTAATGAAAAGTTATTTTCGTAGTAAATGACTAGCATAAACAGTAGCTATTATGAAACTCCTTTTTATATGAAAGTGTCGTGTGAATGTACATTTAATTCTTTCTTTACACGACTCTTTAATTTTGCAGCAAGCAAATTGTTAGTATCGTAAAAAATAAATCAAAAATAGAATGTCACTTCCCACACTCATAGTTATGTAAAATATACTTACTCGTATCATGTCGTAAAAGAAAATATGTTTGACCGCTTTAGTGCTTCTAAATAGTGCGCTGTATTGAAGTTGGATGTATTGTTTTGAGTTGAAGTACAGTGTGTCTTGTTGCCTGCGCAGCTGCGGTAACAACGGCTGTTAGAAGGAGGGACACAATCATCTGCGTCTCTTCGCTTACCAACAAATATACAGCTGGCCTACGTGACCATTTTGCTAATAACAAAATGATGTTAAAATTTTAATTAATATTCACTGTAATTGCTGAATACTTTGCCAAATACTATATCCTACTTGTTTTAACGTTTAATATAAAACCTCCTCCAAAACTACCACTATTAAATATTAACAGACACCATGAAACCTTAATGAATTTAACCAACATTAGTCGTATTAACTTATAGGACTAAACCTTACAAATGGGGTTCACTCGCATACGGTGCGATAATCCCCATTCGCTGGGGATGTTGGGATACAAGGCCAGATACGCGTGATACTCGGCCGCACCCTGCAGTACACACAATGTTAAGAATTTAGATTGCTCCCCATTCCGCCAATAAGGAATTTGTCTACTTCAATTAATTCGTTAGCGGTCCTCGCTTGGCCACTCTTAAATTAATTATTAAGCTTAATAGGTCAAGTATTCCAGTTATGGAGCGTCGGTTTTTACGTAAATGTTGATTCAATGAGGTATCCGGAAAGTTTAGTTTAGACAATCTTATTTCACTAAAATTTACAGAAGGTGAGTCAATTTTCCATTTTTAATTGTAATAAATATTAGTACAATCAAAACACGATCAATGAATAAATATTAGTTTAGATATTTGTAAGCAAATATTAGAATATATATCAGGGCCAAGCTATAGTAGATATGTTGAAATAAAATAAAATTAAATGGAAGATATTGCAATATCGGCATTTAATATGTTTTCAACAGATGCTTCGGCTTTATTGCTTTAGAAATTTAGAATGCAGACTGATTATATTTTAAATTTAAGCACAGAATAACAATTTATAAAATAACATTTCAGAAGTTGGTTTTTGAGTCGCAAGGAGTAATGGTTGCACAATATTGGCATTCAACTCACAATGTTTTCACCGACCTATGACTGGAAAACGTCACATTGGTACACAATTTCGAACCCTCAACTTCATACATTAAAGGGTCCGCGCAATTGCGTTAGTGATTCAAGTCTTGATAGAAATGTCTTGAATCGCTAACGCAATTGGTGAAAGTATCGATTAGGTCTCACCTTGGCGAGGAAAGGACGATTTAACATCAACACAAATAAAACGTTATAAACGCCAGTTCTTTTACTAGAATATTCGTCCATATGGTATTACGTCAACGCTCTAATTGTTTTATAATGAAGAATGAGTGAATTGATCATATAAGTTAATTAATGCCCAATATCGTGCGTACTTTAAAATAAAAAAAAATACTTCCGTACATATTCAATACTCTTAAATTTATCTGCAGGTCTATTCTTACGATAGCCGCCTTGCTTTTACTGTTATGTCTAGTGTCGTGAGTTCTATTCTCAGTCGAGGCAGTCAAATATTTGTTTTGTGATTGCATTTTGGCACCACTTGTCTAGTTGAAGATGCTTGGAAAGCCTATAGACGTGGTCATCGTTCAACTAAAATAATGATGATGAGGCAAGTTCATCACGATCCGGGGTTCGTTCATCAAGACAATTGTGTATTAGTGCATTATCTAGGGCATGCATGAGCGGTCAGTTTCTTGTCAGTTCTTTTGATGATGCTCTTGTTAGCGAATTCTCCACACATATTGACTAAGATTTTGGTTAGCATAACGTTCATGCTATACCTTGCCTATACGAATTAAATTGTGTAAAGACTCAGTATGTCTTTTTAACCGACTTCTCTTTTTTTTGTATGTTTGATACCTCATAACTCGGTTCATTTATGAAACGAATTAAAAAAAAAGTTTGTTTGAAAAATTCTGAAATTGGTCCCATATTTTTATTATAAAAGTAGTAGTCAGTAGTCAGTGGTTGTATGTTTGTTACAACGGAACTCGGTCATTTATGAACCAATTTTCATTTCTTGTTTATTTCTGTATTTTATGTTCTCATGTTCTATTTAAGTGCTTACATAACGAATTAATTACATTGTCTAGACCACACGTATAGCCAAAATTCATTGAAAATTTCATTATGCAATAATAGCAGATTTTTTTATTCATATATGCATATAGCCTACCCGATACGAAACCGCAAACCTCATAAATCGACTTAAATCTGCGCAGAGCAGCGTCAAAATCAACCTATTATGATCACTATTTGCTAGGGTTGGCTTTCATATTTTAAAATAATAAACTGATTTCTACGAAGCTTTATTTTCATTTGTTCGTCTTTCACGTATTTTAAAAGCTTTTTAAGCTATGCATATTATCTTGAGAATGTCTCAACATTTTGTGCCTGACACGAATTTGGGTACTGAATATTGAGCTAAAGCTACTATGCAAGTGGTATTTCACTACTAGGTAAACTATGCGTTAGCGTTGGATGTTTTCAAGTTGATAATGATCGTTTTAGTTTCTTTTACGCGATTTTATTATCTGCACACGAAAATGTGGAATTGAGTGCAAATTTGTTTTTCATTGATTGAAATGGAGGCGACAGCCCTAGAAATATCGAATAGCAGTTACTCTGCCAGTATAGTCTGCCAAACGCAAATGACAATTGAATTTATAATTAATTGCCTTTGTTCGTTTCATACGTAATATTTACTCGTTAAGCTAATGTGATGCGATTCACGCCAAATTAGTATTCATTCAATATAGTTTACTTAACCTTTTGTTAATGAATTAATGAAACGAAATGTGTAAGCGTACAAGTATTTGTGTCACGGTCCTTTCACGGTACAAAATGAGATGCGCAAAAAGATAGTTATGTATCTCTAATGACTTTCAAATTAATTAAAATTACCCAATTTACTTGTAAAACATATTTTTCTGAAATATTGTTGCACAAATCTCATAATTTTAATAACGAGTAAATCCAAGGCCTATTAAGAAAATAATATATTAAATAATACGTGAATATCGAAAGTCTAAGATGAAACGTTTATTTTACAATTAATGAATAAAATTTATTTCGTCACAAACATAATAGAAGTTTAATCTAGCTAAAAGTAATGGTTAGGAAATGTTGAAATATACATAACTAATAATTGACTGTAACTATGATAATTGAAGAATTGATTGATCCTCCAAGAGGTATCTTTCCGTCGACGCGACACCCAGTCCGTTTGCCTGTCTAGACATATCACATAATTCTTTAAAAACTCTTTCCTTATATACCCACACTTTTAATATTATTTTGAAGGACAGGGAAACTCGCAAATTTTTCAACAAAAACAAATAGGTAGAAATTTTATGTCTGGGGTTTTCCCTCGCAAATTCTAAAAGCAAGATGTCATAATGAAAGTGTACATAGCGCATTACCCGGGGCGATTTATCGTCGCTGCACTGTAATTAAATTCATCTACTGGGGCGAAAAACCATGGCCTAAGGGGTGACAGAAGTCAAGGGAGACATTGTTCGATTAGCTATAGGCAAGGAGAGTTCGTTTATTCTGTTTAGAAAAAAATTACCAACACTTCTTTGATCAAAAAATTTTTTTAAATTTTATTACAAACTATTTTGACAATGCATTAATGTTAGTAGCATACGACTGGCTAGCTAAGATCCCGAATTATTCTTAATCTGAGGTAAGTTATTACGATTTTGTCCAAAATATATGTCCAGAATTAACTTGAGCGACTAGTAATTAATACGTAACAATAATATAAGTCTACCTATATAGGTAGTGAATTTGTCGTATTGTATTAATATATTGTTTTTAGAATGGACTTAAATGCCTAAATATTTGGCCGAACTTTGTTCTAGCAACTGCTTGTAATCTATTTTTCTTATTATAAATTGCAGTAGCAACCTTTGCCATTAAAAAGTCACTTCTAAAATATAGGATTGTCAAATTCCACCAGCCCTATAACTCAACTATCGGTGTACGTGAGAATTTTGCGGTCGAAATGTCGTTGATTGAATTTTGGCGGCTGAAATTTGTGATGGGCACTAGACACATGATAAAAGCTGGCAGTCACTGGCGTCACCGCAGCGCAGCGTGATGGACAGGAGAAAATTTAAATTGATGTTTAGGCCTTATTCCTACAAAATTTCATTCAATTTTGGGTTAGAAAACCTTAGCTAGAAAAGAAACGTATCTACTGAATATTAAATAAGATTAGATTTATTATACGCCTTTTTATTCAGGACAGATGCAATGCATATTTTATAAAAATATCTATTATTGGGCTTGAATCTTTGTGCCACGAGGGACAAAAAGCAAAGGACTAGAAAACCTATCAAACAAGTGACTGTTAATGTATTTCTCTACTCAAGTCAAACGTAAACCCGTTTACCTAAAGTCGCCTTCAGCTTTCAGTGCTTTGCTTTTTAACAATTTATTACTGACTACTATTTTTACACACAGAAAAATAAACTTTAACGGAACGGTTAGATTTTATTTTAAATGCTTTAATAACAAAGTACGATTCAATCCATGTAATAAATAGCAATATAAAAAATCCGCTTTTACTTCTTTATTAGTATATTATCATATTGAGTGTCCATGTCCGTTCTATATGTTTATATCAAAGCTTCTGAACCATTTCAGTGATGCAACGTGATCGTATTTGTGTTGTTCAAACATTATTGTAGCGTGGAGAGTTATCCAGTGATCAGTGAACTGTGGTGTCTGTCCTCAACACGTTTATGACGAAGCAGACGTCTAAACCTATATAAATACATAATAACTATGAAACAGAATTTATCAATGTGTAGAAATTGTGATTTGAAATAACGAATATGTACCTACGTATCACTACCACTTTTAATAAAAAATATCAAAATTATAATCTTAAAATCGATAAGACTCATTATGACAGTGACAACTGACACTGTACTGAGGTTACTTGCACTTGCAAGCAAAAATAGACATTATTGTTTTGTGATATGCAAACGACATTTAATCTAAGGGTGGTAATGCAATTTTATGATTGACTATACCAAGGACTAGTCTGTAGCTATTTACCGGACAGAACGTCAGATTTGGGAATCGTATCTGAAACCTCTACATGGCAATCCGAATCACAGTAGGTTCCACTGCCAATTATTTCGAAAGTTTCGAAATTTCAGTTACACAATTTGGCTTGATGTGTTTATAACAAAAGTAAAATATGAAGCATCAAATTTATACGATTTAGTGTAAAAATTTCAGTGGAATTCTTACGGTTATAATGATAATTGTGAATTAATTTGAAATAATTAAACCTTGTTTTATGTAAACACTGTTTAATAAACGTGTAAATTTTCAACCTTGAAGTGACGTTTGAATTTATTTAACAAAACATTTACACTACACTTACACTTAAACGTTTTGTTTTACCTTACATTAGTTACAATTACATTTACAATACTTACTTATGTTATTAATGGTAACTGTTCGTTTAGCTGCTGATTTCTATGCAGTGCGTCTTTTTAAACGAGGTTAAAAGAAAATGAAGTCTTGAACAGTGTTAATTTTGTTTACATTTTCAGCACAAAGATCTATTTAAAATAGTAAGGAAAACCCAAATATTGACACTATTAGCAGTTCAAGAATTCCATAGTTGTAAGACAAATATTGAATACTGCAAGAGAGCTTTCAAAACGTTTCTCGAATGATTTCACACATTGTCTTGTCCAGAAGCAGCAAGTTACATCCTAGTGTTATCTACTCTGTTCAGTGGTTACGTCAAAGCCCGGAACTAGTCGCCGGCCGCTGTCCTACTGTTTAGTGTACACTCTACACTCTCTGCTGTACTGTCTGTGTGCAACTTGGGACAATGGACTTGCAACTAAACGAACAAGTATATTGAAGCGCATTATATACGATTGAACGTTTGTTTTATAATGGAACCTACTTTTTATGCAGACGGTATACCGCTTTTGTTGTCCTCTTGAAAGGATTGACAGAGATGTGTTTAGTCATAATTGTTACGAGTATGTTCAGGATTTTTGTCCGGTGAAGGCAACAGAGTTTGATTGCTGCACAAGAAAACAAGCTTAGCGTCGAGTACTTTACAAACATTAAACGGTTACAAAGTATGTTCAAATTACATCTAAATCAATACTTATTTGCAGTTCACATAAATATTTGTGTCACAGTAAAAAACGAAAACACGGACAGCAAGTACAGCGACCTAATGAAGTCATAAATTCATTTATAAAGAAATGACGTTTTATATTAATCTACATATCCATAAACACTTTAATAATATTGACAATAACTGGACAGGAGTACAATTGTTTAGCTTCACCACACCTATGCGTGATCGAAGGGTTAAAAGAACAAAAACACACTTCACAATAAAAACTCACACTTTATCCGCTATTTATTTAAACCCGATCGAACAGTTACAGGCACGCTGAACATAGCGTTAGCGTTATGTAGAAACTAGGCAGTGCTTCAGCAGTTGAGTGCACACGTAAATAAGCACTTATTACCAAGTCGACTGGAAACTATGTTCCGTATACTGTAGGTCGATTTACACAATCCTTTGTCTATGCTCAGTATACTCGTATTTTTTATTATAATAAAGAATGTATTTTTAAGTCTGAATTTAGATAGATCAAAATTGTACATGTCGCCGTTTCTATACTTTATCAGGGTTAACCATCTAACCAACTTTGACTATTTCGATAGATATAGAGTGCTGCAATTACTGTGAAAGAGTTTGTGAGTTGGATACCCACACGGGACAAAACTTTGTGTAATCCATAAACATTTGTCGTAGTCTAGTAAGTACCTACCAATGTTTGTAAAGTCCACTGGGCACTGGACTAGTTATCTATAGCGGTAAGAAAAAAAAATGTCGTAAAACAAGGTGCCTTTTCCGGTGAACTTTAATGCTTAAGCTATTATTTGGAATCTTATTTGCCTCTAAGATATTATTATCCACTTCTTATAAAACCGTTTTTAAACTTAGTCATCTCTGAGTTTGCTACTGAAATTTCAGATAAATCGTACAATTTTCTTGTTGAAAGTTCCTGCAGTTTACAAGAAACTCAGTCGTTTGATCAAACCGATCTAGTTTACTACCTAAGCTGACAATTCAAGCTATACATTTGATGTTTATATGAACAAAGTGTCTGGAACGTGAAAGCACTCGGCGTTGCATCAAGGGGTGTTAAAATCACATTAACGTGTCTTTATTCTTTATTGTACACACATAGAACATATTACATAATTGGTAAGAAATATCATGTACAAAGGCGAGCTTAACTCAAAAGTGAGTTTTCTTCCAGCAAACCTCAGAGTGGAAGAGGAAAAATATCAAGTGTGAGAACAAATGAAGTGTACAAACAGACAGAAAGGAAATTAAATGAAATATAGTATCTATTAATTATTGTATACCTAGTGTATACATAATTTAAACAAATAAACTTACATATTAATAATACACACATAATATATTAAAATATATAAATGCATAAACTTACATAATTATAATAAATATATCTACTTATATATACCTATTATTTAACCAAAGATAGGAAATGTTCTCTTGTTCTTCTCTTAAACACATCGACAGAAGTACTCTCACGAATGACGTGAGGAAGAGAATTCCACAACCTAACCGCGTGCACAGTAAAAGAGCCGTCATAACGGCTAGTACTATGAAGAGGAGTACGGAGTAGAAGAGAGGATGAAGACCGACAAGGTTTACCACGAGGTACAAGATACTCAAAGCGTTCACTCAAGTAGGATGGAGAACTAGGATTATTAAGGACAGAATAAAGGAGAGAAAGAATGTGCGTATCTCGACGCTGCCGAATAGGTAGCCACTTCAGTTTCTTACGAAATTCCGAAACGTGATCGTATTTACGCAAACCGAAAATGAAGCGGATACCCAAATTCTGCAGTCGTTCGAGTTTATTGAAGTGTTCCTCCTTAGCATCAAGAAAGCAGACATCTGCATAGTCTAAGAGTGGTAGTAGAAGGGACTGTGCAAGAGTAACTTTAGTTTGAAAAGGTAAGAATTTCTGAAGTCGCTTGAGTGCCTGAAACGAGCAGAACACCCTCCGGCTTACCTCTGCAATGTGGGTATCCCATGATAGATACGGATCCATAATAACATCCAGATTTTTAACGCTTTTTGCTAGCGAGATGGCAGTAGAGTTGTAAGTTATAGACGGAAGAGACTGGTGACTTATTGAGTTAATCATGTACCTACTACCAATAATAATTGCTTGTGATTTTACAGGATTAACGAGTAGCCCAAAAGACTGAGCCCAGTTTCTAATTTTTGCGAGATCTTTGTTGATTTCAGTAATAGTCTCAGCCAAGTCACTTACTGTAGAATGCCGATATAGCTGCAGGTCGTCTGCGTAGAGATGAAAGTTCGAAGTAATAACTTTAGGGAGTTCATTTATAAAAATGGAGAAGAGAAGAGGAGAAAGGACGCCACCTTGGGGTACACCCGCAGTAAGATCACACCATGCAGAGGACTTCTCCTCAAAGTGTACAGACTGCGAGCGACCCTGAAGATAACATTTGAACCACTCAGTTGCAGGCAAAGAGACATGAAGTGAGGAAAGGATGCCTAAGAGAATGTCATAATCGACTGAATTGAAGGCACTGCTAAAGTCCAACAAAACTAATACAGTTACAAGTTTGTTTTCCATGGCCAGTCTCATATCGTCTGTTATTTTTACTAGTGCAGTTACAGTGCTGTGGCCATGGCGAAATCCAGACTGTAATGGATTTAGCAGATTATTATCATATAAGTAACCTAAAAGTTGTTTATGTACGACACTCTCTAGGACTTTGGAAAGGACAGGAAGAATAGATATTGGACGGTATTGGGACAAAGAAGAAGGATTAGAGGTTTTGGGTAGAGGTATTACACGAGCTCTCTTCCAAGAAGTAGGAACAGAACTCGTGCAGAGAGAATAATTAATCAGATGGGTGATGAGAGGCACTATTTCTTCCAGAACAAGTTTAATCATCTGGAGTTGGAGCCCATCATCACCCACTGCTTTTGTGGAGATAGATAGGATAGATTTCTTAATGTCTGTGTCCGCAACTGGGTGGAAAGTAAAAGCAGTATTTAACGGCGGAGAAAGGGATGATAGGTAATTTAATGTAGAAGATTTAGTATTGAAGTCTAAGGTAATTGGTGGCTCAGAAAATTGACCATTGAGTGCGTCAAGGTCGACGTTGTTAACGTCATTATGGACTGAGGTTTTACCAATACCAAGAGACTTGAGAAAATGCCATACTTTTGCTGTGTTGAGATTCTGAATGGAAGTGTGAATGTGGCGTCGTTTAGCATTTCTACACATACGAGCGCAGCGGTTGCGCAGTTTCTTATATGACGCCCAATTCTCTTCCGTTGGCCATCTTTTATATTTACGCTTAGCCTTGTCTCTTTTCGACATATAGGCTTTAATGGTATTTGATAACCAAGGTGCTGGTAGATGCTTAACTTTCACTTTCTTGAGAGGAGCGTGAATATCATACAAATCTAATAAATTCTTGGTGAAAGTAGATACCTTGGTGTCCAAGTCATTACATCTGTAAACCGCAGACCAGTCAACTTTGCCTATATCAGCCCTCAAGCGATCCAGATCAATGTTTTTAAAACTGCGAAGTAGGAGAAATTTACTCTTGCGTTTAGGAGGACAAATTTTATAGGAAAGATATATTAGGTCATGGTAGGAAAAAGATGCTGCAAGCTGTCCATGTGTAGCTACTTTCTCAGGGGCAGAAATAAGAATAAGATCTAAGAGAGATGGAGAACTGTGAGGTGCCCTATGAGTAGCTTGTAGTGGAAGAATATGCATATTGACAGAGCTGACAAGGGAACGGAGTCTACGACTGCGTGAGTCATCCTTAAGCAGACATGTGTTGAAATCACCAAGGATAATTGTGTGATCATATAAAGGAGAGAACTGTTCGAGTTTGGTTTCTAGAGAAGAAAAATAGTCAATCTGGCAAGAAGGACTATAGTATACCCCAAGCAGTATTTTAGAGTGCATAAAGCATATTTCTATAAAAATATGTTCTGCAAATTTATTATATACACTTGGAGATTGATCAACTACAGTATACGGAATATCACCACGCAGATAAATCGCAACTCCTCCGTAACCCTTACCCACCCTGTCATTACGCACAAGCTTATAACCAGGAAGAGAATATAGTGTGGAAGGCATAGCTGGTTTAAGAAAAGTTTCGGAAACAAGGACAGCTTGTACTAAATTAGAGTCAAAAGATGATAAAAGATCGGGATAATGGGCGTGAATGCTTTGAGCATTTATATGTACAGCATTGAAAAAATTAGAAAAGCTGGAGAAGGAAGAAAAAAGCTGCTCACGTAGGTGAGTGGAATCATCACTAAATGCGCTAGCGAAGCTTTCATCTGACGTGCAAGATGAGGAACAAGAAGCAAAACTGTGGTCGACATCATTGGTTATCATAATTACCTATACTAAAATAAACTATTTAATATAAAATATAAATAATATAAATAAATAATTGTATACCTAATACTTTCAATTACTTAACTAACTCAATATCAAACCTCAACACTCCCAAGTTGAACATGCACATTATTGTATGAAAAGGCTAGGTGCCACACACTGGATAGATATACAATTTATTAACAAAACAAAATTTAAATAATATAAATTTCTACAACTATAAGCAAAAGATCAAAAAAATAAATACATGACAGCAAAATAAAAAAATAAGAAGTAACTAAACGTTGAAAAGATGAAGTTTTGACTGTTTCTAAACGCAAAAATCACATGTCAAAGATATATAATTATCTCAGGCAGCTGTCAATGAACAAAGTTCACAAGGAATAATGTGACAAATTTAAAAGTTACAAAATTACCTTCACATAAACAAAGCGAAAGTGGCTGACAGTTATAAGAGAGTGTAACGTGACATATAAAGAAAACATTTTACAAGTACCGCTCACTTTGCTGCCTTGCGAGACCGTTTGTCTGAACCCGATTTCGAAGTCGATTGTGTAGGAACATGTTGCGATGACTCACCCGCCGGGAATTTAGGAATGAGCTGCTTAAGCTCAGCCGCCGACACGATCTTCCGTCTGATGTTCTGGGAGACTTGTATAATGACCTTACCCTCAGAGGTCCAGCACTGCCTTATTCCAAAGTGCTTACGTGCGTTCATAAAGACGTCATGCCGTCTTTTGGTAAGGAATTCAGATAGCGTAAGGCCAGTACCTTTCAATTTCGCCTTGTTTCGCCATACTTCACTCCGTAAAATGCGACCGCTGAACCGTATTAGCACAGGACGAGGTTTGCTCCGGTCAGTACCAAGGTAGTGACATACTGTGAGGTTAAAGTCAAAGTCAAAGTCAAAGTATTTATTTCATTTTGATCACAGAATGATACTTATGAAAAGTCAAATTACATGAAGTCAGCTAATTAACCTACAGCCAGTTCGCTGACGAGGTAGAGCTGTGAGAAGAACTGGCAAGAAACTCACGCCACTCTTTTCAATCGCCAGATAATTACAATTTTTTGTATGAGTTAACAATTTTAACACATCAACGCAACCAAAGAACCATACAAAGTAATTATTACAAAATAACTAATTATTTAATAACATTTTTGAAAAAAGAAAAGAAATGAAAATAGAGGATTACAATTATTTAGTTTCATCTAGTATGGTAATTTGACTACGTATTTTAATTAAAATTAAAAAATAGTAAATGCATTTCTCAGTCATATTGAACTACAAGGTAATATTGAATTAAGTATTAAATGTATGCCATGCCAAGATTGACCAGTCATCCCAGGTAGCACCCGTTCACGAGCATGACGCACAGACCAGCCATCATCACCTTCGCCATATTAGAGGGAAGGTGATGACCCGGCCAATACGACACCACAAGCCATGACATTTGAGTGAGCATGACAATGCAAGGCATGGGTGGTAAAAAGAACCATAATAAAATGTTATGTCTTAAGAGTTCATAATGATCATGATATGCATTCACTTCACATCAAACTTTTACTGCAATAGTCAATATTTTTTTTTTTTTAATTTTCCTATAATTATATAATGTTAATCAAAGTCAATATAACTACAATAATAATAATTAATCAATATAACATTAATCTTGCATTAAACGAGCAACTATATCCATGCTCTTTTATCATTTAAATAATCATTAATATTATAATAACTCTTTTGAATAAGACGGTTTTTAACAGTTTGTTTGAATTTCTCTAAGGGTAGATTCGAAACGTCAATGGGTAGTTTATTATAAAAGCGTACACCAAGACCCGCAAATGTGTTGTTTACTTTATGTAGGCGATGGTATGTACCAACTAACTTATGTTTACCTCGAGTATTCACAGAATGCATGTCACAGTTTCTTGAATACAAGTGAATATTTTTCTTGATAAACATAATGTTAGCAAAGATATATTGAGACGCCACTGTCAAAATACCTATCTCTTTAAACTTATCTCTTAATGAAACTCTAGGGCCCAAATTGTAAATAGATCGCACCGCTCGTTTTTGAAGTATAAAAATTGACTCAATATCCGCAGCCCTGCCCCACAGCAGTATACCGTATGACATCACGCTATGGAAATAGCTAAAATAAACAAGTCTGGCTGTTTCAATGTCGGTAAACTGTCTTACTTTTCGTATTGCAAAGGCTGCTGAACTAAGTTTACCAGCAAGACACGATATTTGGGTACCCCACTGAAGCTTGTTATCTAAAGTTAAACCCAAAAAAACTGTAGATTGAACAAAGCTTAAAGTTTCATTATTTAAACTTATGCTTATAGATAGACTTTTAGTATTGGGCATAGTAAACTTAACGCATTTTGTTTTTTTGGAATTAAGCAATAGGTTATTCGCACTAAACCAGTCCAGAACCTTCACTAGTGAATTATTCACGTTGTCAATATTCGGATTCTTACGATCAACTTTAAATAAAAGTGACGTATCATCAGCAAATAGTACAATATCGCAAAAATCGAAAAAGAAAAGGGCCTAAAATGGAACCTTGTGGCACGCCAATAGCTACAGGTAATCCGGTAGACCTACTTCCGTTTATATCAACATATTGTACTCTATCGCTTAAATAAGAGGCAACTAGATTGAGTGCAGCATCCCTGATACCATAATGACTGAGTTTTCGTAGAAGCGTATTGTGTTCGACGCAGTCAAAGGCTTTTGAGAGGTCGCAGAAGACACCAATAGCATCCATCGAATTTTCCCAGGCACTATGAATATGCCTAATTAATGTAACACCTGCATCTATTGTAGAACGACCTTTCGTAAAGCCATATTGCTCATTGTGTAATAAGTTATTTGAGATAAAGTGACTTTCTAATTGTTGCAATATTATTTTCTCAAACACTTTGCTTATAGCTGGCAATATGGCACTTTTTGATCCATTTTTAAATAAAGGAATCACTTTACTGTGTTTCATCAGATCAGGAAACACGCCTGTATCCACACATCTATTAAATATGGTAGCAAGATGTGGAGCTATACTAAATATTATATTATTGATTAGCTTGACTGAAATACCCCATAAGTCACCAGTATTTTTTGAGTTAAGTGACTTAAAGACTTTTATAATATCATTGGGGTTAATATACTGGAAACAAAAGTAAACACTGCACTCTCCCACGCTGCCCTTAGCTAAGGTTTCGGCTTTGACTGGGCAAGAATCTAAGGACTTAGTTGCATTAACCGGTATTTTTATAAAGAAATCGTTAAACGTTTGTGCTACATCTAAATTATTTGCAACAATTTTATTACTTACTTTTAGTTCAAAATTGGTATCGCGCAATTTGGTACGACCAGTTTCACTATTAATAATACTCCAAGTTGCTTTTATTTTATTGTCTGATTGTTTTATTTTATTGCTCAAATATAAGGATTTGGCTGTGCAACAAGCCTTTTTAAAAATTTTTGAATAATTTCTAACATAATCTACAAAGTTTGGATTTGTATTATATTTTTTCATACCATATAGTTCATACAATTTAGCCCTACTTTTATAGATGCCTGTTGTTGCCCAGTCACAAAATTTAATTTTAATATTTTTATTAAAAGTCTTGGGTTTGAAGATATTTTCATATTCTAATTTAATTATGTTAAACAAAGATAGGTAGAGGCTATCAGGATCTGTTTGGAAACGTCAGGCAACTGCAACTTACTTGCCAATGTGTTAGCTACTAAAGTAGACAGATCCGAACCACTTTCTTCAGGCAGACCGTGGAGGAGAAGCACTTTGGCTCTTGATGCCATCTCATGGTGATCCAGTCCAGTCACCAGTAGCTCCATTTGCTCCTTCAAGATGCCCACCGTTTGCCACATAAGATCTCTAAACTCTATGAAGTCACGGGAGAGACTTGCAATAGTTTTGTGTGATGTTGTGTCGCTTGCCGCATTCTTGAGGTCTTCCTCATACTGTGTCATCCGTTTGGAGAAAGTTGTTGTGAGGTCTTCCATGTTGCTGGCCAGCTTTGAGTACAGATCCATGATGTATTGTGTGTGATTTGTGTTGTGTGCAGGTGGTTGTTGCAGAGGAGAATTTTGTATAGAATGAGTGTTTATGAGGTAATAATATAATTTAAATAATAATTGCCATAAAATTGATATAATAAATGAATTATAATAATTAAAATATTAGAGAGCTCTTTTTTCAACTGTTGACACTTCAACTAACCACAGCCAAAAAAAAAACGTGCGTGGTTCATTGTCCGCTTGCTGCACCGGTGCAGTGGTGTTCAGATAAACTTGTCAACTGTCACTACTACACAATGACAAGTTTGTAGAAAGACCCATGAGAAAGACTCATTCTTGTTATTATTTACTAGTGTGTGAAATACATGAACGAACTACACTCCGCCTTGAAATTAATAATATTTGTGGTACTTATAGCTTGTAAGTAAAAATAAGAGCGCGTCTTGTCTTTAAACAATTAAATTTGGCGAGTATGAAATGTAAGTTTTTATGGTAGTAGACGTGGAGGTGGTAAGTTAGGTCTATTACAGTTTTGTGATTATGTAATCTTCGTACTATTTCTACAATGTCAATAGTTACACTCTCTTCTCACCATTAAGCTTGTTTCCTATCTAACTCGTTTAAAAATAAATAAAAGAAGGATAATTACTATACAGTTGTTAATATGTCATCAGTACTGAGTGCGGTTTTTAACTAAGACAGACTTTCATTCTTCTCTCTTCTCATTCTTCTAATGAGACACTTATTTTTGCAAACAAGATCACTATACTATTTCTAAAACTAAAATACTTTTATGATTTGCACCATACACCTGAAATTTACTGCATACTCGAATCATATCTGTGAAAATTTAATACTAGTTCCAAATTTCTATCCAAATATTTTGTTGAGTTGATGATTTTTTAAATCGGTTACGTAGATCTTAAGATAAATCGCAATAAACAAACGCACAAAAAACAAATCTTTTCTCTATATTAAATTAGTTTAGATATTAGATAGATAGAATTAGAATACATATTTTTTACCATTACTAAAAAAAAACAACGTAGTGGATTATGACCATTTTTATTCATCTGTGTTCATGACTGCTACGCCATTTTGAAATTCTTTAAATCACGTTATCATATAAATCTTTTTGTTCCAGGTACTATCAAAAACATTCTTCTACTTCATTTGGCATCAACAATCGGCTCAGATAAGCAACGTAGATTAAGATTATTGTAATTTATCGTAATTGTTCTGTATTTTACTTATTATTAGACTAGATTTTCCAGGATTGGTTCATGAAACACTTTTGTTTACTCTGCGTCAGTTTCAGGATTGCTACTCTTTAGTCGTATAATGGTGGTGTGATGACCTAATGGTTACGGTACCCGCTACTTATGTACTTACTAAATTACTAAAGGTCTTTTTTTAAGTAATATGCGCCCCTACTTGATTGTTTCTGCACCACCCAATGGTAGACTGGTAGATAATGCCTCAGGGATTAAGTCCGTCTTCACATGTACATTATGTATAAATTTTTAAATAAATAATTTGGCATAGCACAAGCTTATAGATACCAATGTAACTTTATCAAAGTCTTTATCAATTTACTGGCATATGGGGAAGGAAACAGCACCAAAATAAGCGTCATAAGGAAAATCGTTAAATTGTACAACAATCACAAAGTTGTAAAAGTTTTGATGATCCTCATTAGACAGAGAGAATGCTATCGATTTGTGATGTCGTCAACTGAGAACGCTATAGTAATTTCAAACTTTTTTCGTGTACTATTACTAAGTATTGTTATTAATATATTTTTAAGTTGTGTTTAGTATATTAATGTAGGTATAGTCTAAAGATGGAATGTACTTGAGTAACCTGCCTTATTATTCTGTTGGTGTTATAGAAGTCCTTCGTTCAGGTCTTTGTTTAGCACGTCTTCAATCTTATGGTTTCGAATATTATTAAATTTTCTTTTTTTATTACTGACAGTAGCAGAAGAGCACTGAACAGCCCACGTGAGGGTAGGTAACTGGTAACTGTCGCTCATGGACTCTGCGAAGCCGCTGCCTACCGTTAAGGAAGTAGGGTAGGTGGAGAGATTAAGGAAGGTGAGGAAAAGGAAAAGGGGGAAATTGGGTTTCCGGCGCTCTTACTTACCGAACGAATCGCAATAGAACGGATACTACTACTCTTACGTCGATCTTTTATTTATTTATTTATTTATTGGGTAGTACTTTCCGGTCCGTTTGGAGCTACTACTACAAATAACCCTAAACCTAGATTTGAATGAACTATTCTGTGTATTTTCTCCAAATACGGTTCTTACCTTTTATATGATGTCCTATTTTCTAATTTTCTACCTATGATGTTCATGAAGTACATTTAACGTAAGTCTTCTATACTAACTGTATTTTATATAGGTACTGGTCATAAAATATATATATATTTTTTTTTTTTTTTTTTTTTTTATATATTATAGCCTACCAAAGTGACTCCACCCCGCCTGATGGTAAGCAGTCAGTGGAATCCAGAAGTGGCGGCTACTATACCAAAAGCCATCGTCTTAAACTGCTGGTATGGTGGCCTCCACTATGGCGGCTGGGAATGGGGTTAGGGGAAGGGAATGAGGGTGGTGAGGAAAGAGGAAGGGGGGAAATTGGGCCTCCGGCGCTCTCACTCACCGAACGAAACGCAGTAGTACGGATACTACTACTCTTAAGTCGATCTTCTATGAGAGGGTAGTACTTCCCCGGACGATCCGACCCATTCATGCTGAAATCAGCGTGGATCTACTACCATATATGTAGTAAAGTGTTAAAAATGAGCTTTCTCGTATTTTTTGTAGCAAAGCAACATGCATTTCATTAATTTCATTATTGTGTTATGTTATCTCATGATATGGTTACTCTGCTTAATGTTCGACCTATCAAAGTTCTAAAGAACCATCTGGATTGGTTAATGATAATCAGTTACCACAGCTACTCCACGTCATTTCAGTTAAATTGATTCTAATAGGAGCTACAATCCAGAAACATAGTTAACACAAATAACAGGAAATTTTTGAAACCCTACTCCTGAATAGTCCTGCAGATATTTTATGCTGCTAACCTGGACTCAACCTAGCTATAATTTTAAGAGTATCACTCGCGCATTGCAGATCCTGTACAAAAAGTCTTATACTCCTTTCTTGAAAATTTCATGTTATAGTCTCGCAAGAAAACCTCGATGAGTCGTTTCATTCCACAACCTTATCGTACGTGTAAAATTCTAACATCCTCGTAAGTGCAGCCGGTGGCGGGAGGTGCGATGGTGAAACATGGTCGTTGGCGCCGTACCAAACAATTCTTGTCTTATATGTGTTGTATCTTAAGTATTATATCCTACAACAAGTATTTCCTTAGGTGCTGTTAATATATTAAATGATGCAACTACATATTTAAATTTTAGCCTGATAGATCTGACGATCGCAATCATCAACCTGAAATCTTCACTATTTGCGGAGTTAGTACTCAAAGGCAGATAGATACATGAAGGCAGATAAATTCTTTGTATCTAACTATCTACTAAAGACTACTGGAAACTAGCCTCATGCAGATAACGTTTTCTGGTTATTTTTTAATCGTCTCTTACGGCATCAGTAAAATAGATAGAGTAGTATCCTCAACCAAAATCAGACGATAAGTAGGTATAAGCGATAATTTATCAGTATCAGCTAAATTTATAAGTCCAATAGCATTCATTCATACAAGATCTATTCCCGGCTCTCACACAAGTATTCAATGAAGAATCTATCTATACAAATGGCATCCAATTATAATTGAATCTTCGCCAAGCATAGGTCAGTGAAGGTCGCACTAGGAATCCGGACAGTATGGACCAGGTCTTTAGAATGCTATAAGCCGGCACCATTTATAGTTGATGTTATGTTTTAAAAGAATCTTGTTTTGATTTGAAAAAGCGATTCTGTGGAAGTGAGATTTATTTTTATTCGGTTAAAAGTAAATTAAGAGGTATACTTCACGTTAGTAGATAATAGCAGTGATATCAAATTTCTAACTGGCATTGTCCTGGCTAAGTGAAGGCGCCAGAGGCCCAATTCGCAATCAACTCTTCGGCTTCCTTCTTTTCTTTCTCCTAACTTTCTCTTTCATTTGGAGCATTCTAGCATTTGAATTTTCAACTTTATAAATAAAACAGTATGTTTATACTCTTGGTAGTAGTACTCTTGTAATAAAGATTTATTTATAGCAATAAGTACTCATAATGAATGAAAGATGGAACTGGCAACAATCAATTAGTTCAGTTTAATTATTAAGACATTACGAGAACATCATTCAAATTAAATAACATCGTAATTAATTTATCAAGACGTTCATGTCTACAAATAGTGTAATAGAGCTTATATACAGAGAAATTGATTGTTTTTGCTAGTTCTATTTATAGAGAATTTATTTATTAACTTTCTGCACTAATTGCACAACGCAACGGTTGACTCAATACCAAACGCATGTGATAATAATATCACATACAAAATATATATGTGATATTATATAAAATAATCTCTGACAATGCATACTGGTTAACGTTTCTGACGTTTACTTATTTTACTCAACATGCATTTTTCTGCTATCAAACGATAAATAGATTGAGGCGTTAAACAGTTTTCTTCAAACTATCGTCATTTGATTAAACAACAGACTGAAAATATTTTATAAATTTAATGATCAAAAATGGCTAATGATTCATACTAACTTTTTATATCAACGACCTACACAAATTGTTACATTTATCCCTTGCAACTTTTATCTACCACCTATCGATTATTAAAAGCACAAGTCATCGAATTAAATATCAAAGTTAACCCAATAGGAATAATAGAAAGACGAAATATGCCATAATCCTATTCTGTATCAAACATACAGCCGTGAAGTCATATTGCTACTCTTTCAACGTTTATTACACACCTTTGGCAAAACTTCAGTGATACAAGTCTTCAAAATATTTGGTGCGACTGGCTCTCACTAAAGTATCGTAAAAACTTGAACTTGAGAAACTTCGACGTTACTACAGCGTCCAGATTTCTTTATTGCGAGTATTGTTTGCTCTAAGCTCTAAAGTTATAATTTTCTTTTATGTTTCAGAATTGTCTTGTCAATATTAGCTTGAAACTGTCTTCGTAAATGTGGTACTTATATGGCACGAGGAGTTTGGTCTAAAATATAGAAAACGTAGATGTCGTAATAGGCTGATAATGGAATGTTAGAAACGAGCAGCAGAGACCTAGCTTACGTAACCCACCCGCCAATAATGGTAATAATTATATAATCTCTATTTTTGGGAGTGTGTGTACAGTAGTGGACTTTTTCAGGCTAATGAAGAGATGTCACTTAAAGCCAACCAGGTCCAATACATATGTACAGGTAGTCACCTGATGAAATTTTGATAATTCCTATCAAAATTTCACTAAAATATAAAACATGGGTTTTAACGAGTAGGTTTAAAGAACCTATTATACTTAGTATTTATAAAACCATTTTATATTTTTTGTCTGAACTTCGCCTCGACGTTTTTGCTATTTTTAGAAACGCAATTTTACGAAGAACTTAATTACTGTTCAATAAATGACGTCTTACGCTAAAATAAATTGTTTTTCTTCTCGGAAATTTATTTACTTACCATCCAATGGAGAATTTTAAACGCGCTCCTATTCTTACTGTTAATATATCTTAACAGATCCTGTTGTTATAGCTCCCGGATGCTATCCTTCCCAAGAATCTCCTTCCTCTTTATAAACGAAACAATTTCCTGATTCAGTTGTACGCTAAGTGACCGTCACTTTCTACAATACTATGTCATATCATCACGTATTCGGTTGTCACGTATCATTGACTTTCCACTTTCGTTTCTATCTCACGAACATTATTATTATATTCCAAATTGCACATTAATTTATATTGCATCTAGACTAAAATTTCTCGCAATATGCATTCTCAAGTTAAACATCACGAGGTCAAAAGAGAAAGTAGTGTTTTAATACAATATATTCCTAAATGCTCGTGACGTCGCGTCGGTCGAATTCTATTGCATCGTAAAAAGTGAACGTCCATCGACCATTCTAAAAATACAATATAAACGATCAAATATTTCATGTAAATATTTGCTTGTTATAGATAGCTACGATACTACCGTTATCGTGTTTATACTCTAGTAACCGTACTAGTAGTCATTTCAATTATCATAATAATACAGAGCTACATAGTTGTAACCGGTTGTGGAATTATCGCAGTGTGTTATTAAAGCGGTATCTAATGTACGAGACGCGTCCGCCGTGCCGCGGGTCAACGCGCTCTGTGACTCATGTGCGCGGGCGCCGCACGGTGGTGTCGCGGACACACCGTCACACGTGACGTGCTCTCGCGCATGCTCCATACGTTCGCTGGCCGCTGCAGCTTTTCAAACCGGTACTACTGATGTAGGCACGCCCTATCATTTCTCACTGGGGCGTACTTTTATTAAGCCCACTTGTAACTCTGTCCGTTCCAATAACAAACAAGTATTCATTCATTATTTTAAACGTGTACGAGGTTATCGCTGTCTTATATTGGTCTCGATGTCATTCTAAGGTATTTCCATTTAGTTTATTGCTTCTACTGAATAATTTGGATGGTTAACACTTGTATTATGATGGGAATCAAATGGAAAGGTTTAGTGTTTGATGCGATCATTCGTAAGTATGGGTAGCTACAGTTGTTAGTACTTTCCGCTTTAAAATTATGTTTGAGTAAATAAAGGGAAAGGGAAGTGCACAGGTTAAAGTTGTTTACCTAAACCGAGGGTTAAATTTAATTAAACAGCTGTCAAAGTGAAAATGGACGTGGTGATGGAACGTTGCGGAATACCGATTTGAAACTCGTGCGTAACAATCCCCTCTATATAGATACCATCTTTGAATAGGGTATACATTCCCGTATCGCCGTGCAACACCCTCTAATGACCTGTTTTTGGCCTTACACAGCATCAGTAGAGATATTTCTTTGAATGCTTCACGCGCTACAATATTTATGAGTTGTTTAAAGATGCGTATATTAGTGACCTAATTAAATTATATGAAAAAATAAAAATATCAACATGAAAGTGAATGTAGGTTAATTTGACTTTAATTTGACATGACTCATGTTTATATCTTTTAATTTGAATTTCGGCTGTAAAGTTTTACAATCATAAAGTATGCAAGTATATTGTTATTCATACTCGTACAATGCTATTTTAGACTAAAATATTTCAGGGCCATGTTAATGATGCCACTGATATTTTATTATGACATCTGTAAGGTGTTTATTTATTTGTCCTAATTTTCGCCAATCCTTGCCACATTTTCCAAAGGGCTAATGATTTTAGTACTTTATGAAATACAAAATCGCTACACTTTGCATAAAAGTTTAATGTAAGTTTAGACCTTTTGTAAACCGATGCAAATCTCCTTTATCTTTATTCAAAGTCTTTCATTTCTCTATACACCATAACACTAGATGGTCATCAGATGTTACTTTGACTTTTGTTTGAGTTCTCGCGACAATCATCTGAATGAATACTTCTCGGACATTACGCTTTTGAATCGGTATTTTCCCTTACACATAATGTGCGTAATGTTAGAAACATTAAAGTTAATAGTCTGAGAAGAGACTTATGTCATTTGCGTGTAAAGAAAGCGTTTGTTATTATTTGCTGTGTAATGAGAAACAGTTAAAAGGAAATCTGGTGATATGTGAAAGAAAAATCAGATGTCAAAAAAATATTTGGAAGTCTTTCAAAAATTCAATTTAAAGAAAAGTGCGCCGAAAATACAAAAATCAGTTGTTTGTTTTTGGTAACGCAATTTTGCAATTGTCAAACAAATAAAAAACTATAAATTATAATTATAAGTAGGTACTGAAAGCAGCTCACTGGTCAAAGTGGTGATTTTTGAGATGACAGTTTTTTAACAGGACGTCTTTGGTGACTAAACTGAAAGAGGCAGGTTATGTTAAGATATTATATTTATTTGAAATTATATAATTACATAGTAAGATTGTAATTACATTAATTACTAATAGTAATAGCTCAATACGATCTGCGTATATCTTGTAATCGTTAATAACGGAATCAACCATTAAAAATATAGTGCGTCCTCTGAAATGTGACAGAAATAACGGAGCGTACACTTGTATGTGACATGACAAAAACGAAACCAAAGCGGTTTGTTCGTGCTGTTGCGATGTGATCACGGATACATCACTTGCCGAAGCGATAGCTGATAGGGTTGGCATGCAGTTTATATTGGATTTTACTAAATGATACTGAGTTTCAGTACTACTATAAAATCTGGAGCTTTTATTTTAAAAAAACATAAAATGAAGAACTGTATGTTTAAGGATGAAACGCTTTAGAGCTATTATATTTTAGAAAAATAACTCTAGGTACAAAGTCTTGTTTACCTTCTGGTAACATTACCAGTATTGCTGAAAAAGAAACTAGGAGTAAAGTAACCTGGCGATGCAGCTACCAATAGGAAGAACATAATATGATTTCCAACCTTCATGCAGGACTTCTGGGAAATTAACATAATTTAAGTCCATCTTTAGTTGTTACATACTCTACAATATACATGGCTCTAATTAATAAATCATTTTCCATTTATTATGTGAATGTGAAGCGTTGTCTACAAGAATGGAAAACATCAAACAGCTAGATTCCAAAGGAAAATCGTATTTAAAACAGACAAATTTCGTCTATTTTGTAGTGTTTCATCGCACTTACAATTAATCCTTTTGTCCACTTACAATTAATGATTGACCAAAATTTTAAACTTAAATAATTTTATTGTAAGCTTAGACAACCCTACAGTTAGCTGATGTCCGACGTAGAACATTTTATACCACGTTGCATTTCACACACGCCCGTGCCAACCGACGTGCAACGAAATGATTGAGATTCTGCATAAATTCTATTTTTAATGCTAGATGCATTCGATAAACTGGTATCTTGTTCGAGCTGGCTGTAAATATAAGGATGACCGTGGTGGTAGCCTTCTAATTAAAGCACCCTTTAAACTTCTTAAGCACGAGACTGTGTTCGAAATGGGGCAACTACCATTGTGTCTTTCAAGTTTATATGTAAAACATAATTGGTAAAAGTAAAGATGTGTGAAAATATTTCATGCATGTACTTACATAGGGCCTATGTAGTAAGCTTTAAATGCCGACATTTGTATAAGTTACGGACAAAAATAAACATTGACCATAATAAAACCCTTTTCTTTCATCAAAGTTGCAAAACAAAAACAATAATTTGTTTCACATTAACCACTAAATGCGCAGGTCATTTCAACCCTCGGGCGCTAGTGGGATTTACACAAAGTAATTGACAAGGCAACAAGGGTGCGATGTATACCGCCCTGTGTATACGAATATTGACGGGTTAAGTCCAAGCTTTAGTGTTAACAATGTTGCAAGCTGCAGTATTTGTACAATACTTGTAAATGTATCTTAGTCTTGTAATACTGCTATTAAGGCGCGTTAGGTTGTGGTATGTATGCTTACGTGTTCTATAGAGACGTTTTGAGTTAGGGTCATAAAATAAGTTTGTATAGGTATTTAGAAATGTATAGTATACGCAAAGATCACTCCTTTTTAAACATAATGTTCAAGTCATATTAAAGGAGTATAGAAATATCCCACCAAAAAAAAAATCATGTAAAATGTTGCCATACGTGTCACTGTCAAAATGTTATCAGACCTCGTATAGAGCCAAGCTTCTAACTACACGCCCTAACTCTACAATCCCTAATTTTACACACACTACACCTTAGTCTAAATATAAGGCTTGGCCGTTTCGTTCCTAATGAGTATGTTTAAACACAATCTAATCGTATTGACGTCAATGTACAGACAGAATCGATATTTACTAGTACCGATTTAAAAAAAAATACTTGTTGTTTCGAATTTTAATATAAACGAGCAAAGTTTGAACGAGGCCATCTAATAAACAAAGCATAATGAATCAAGGGAGTCGTTGATATACAAAATAACAAACTAGCGGTCTGCTCTCGCTTTGCTTCGGTATCAAAAATTTCATTCGATCTCACAACAAACTCACAAAATATCATAGCATAGTGTCCGTATTGCCTCATTTAGATTCACAAGGTGCTTAAAATATTGTAATTCTAAAAATGACTGAAAATAATATGTTAAACATAATAAAATATAGCCTATGTTACCCGCTGAATTAATTGATTTATTATAATTTTTCAAATCGGTAACGTAGTTTTTAGTTAAATCGTTGCAAACCAACAAACATACAACAAATCAAAGCTGTTTTCTTATTTATTAGTATAGATAGTCTAAATAACTCGATATTCCTTCAGCATGAATGAGTCCGATCGATTGAGGAAGTTCCCCTATCATAGAATATCGATGTTCAACATTAGTTTTATTTTTATTTTATTTAGGTATCAACTTTATACATACAATATGTAATGGCGGATTTATTGCCTGAGGCATTCTCTACTAGTCTACCATAAGGTTCATGTTAATGCGTTTTGTTTGCTAGAGAATGCCGGAGATGCAATTACTTCTTTGGTCTTCTGCCCTTTTCCCGTTTTCTTCCTCGTCGTCTTCTATTTACAACGTTGGTTGACAACGTCTTGGTTATGTTTCTGCAATCCTTGGAAAACAAATGTCTAAAGTTACTTACCATCAGATGGGTCGTATACTTGTTTATCACCGAAGCTGTATAAAAAACAACGACGATATTGAAAATACCTTAGAGTACCGTATACGTTGGAATAAATAAGTTTGTACGATCCTTTTATCTATATGAGCAAAGTTGGCCACCAAAGTCTACAGATAATAACTAAAAAGTGAAATTTAACGCTATGGCGAACAAAAAGAAATGATTTTGATACGTTTCTTTCATTGTTTTATAATATCTTTAAAAAAAAGCTTTATTTTAATAAAACCTTTGTTGTCTAGACATTCTGAATCTATTTATAGTCAGCGAAATATTATGTTTCAATTTGTTTAATACATTCTTTTGAAGTCACAAAACTTTTTAGGTGACAAATATTACATATTATACCTATGTATGTCGCAGTGGACTATTCAGTTGTATTCCCTATTAACGTAAGCTTTCGAAATAAAAACTAGTGTAGCGGGCAAATTCTAATTAGTTCTACTCGTAACTTCATAATCTATTTTTATACGTCCAGTACAAATTTCTAATTAAACACGGTATCAAAGAGAAAAGCAATCGGTAAATTATTTGGGAATGACTGTGCTGCATACGTAAATGTAATCAGAGATTGACAGAGAGAGAGAAATATTACAAAACCTCGTCAAAATAAAACTTATTGGTAAGGGGTACTTTTGCGCCATAGATTTACAAGTAGACGTGTTACTTAGCCAAAAAATGTCCACTGCATGACATAATCTTCTCACAATATCTTATCACTGACCGGTCATTGCTAGTTCAACACTTTTACCGTAACGTTGCCGATTCATGTCTTGCAGGACTTACTCATACTCACTATAAGTTAATATCTAAGTCTCAAACAGTACTTAACGATCTGGTCCCTTAGTTTATGCATCGAATCAGGCCCAGCTTTCCTTATCACGTCGTGAATCCAATCGAAACGATCGAAACGCATTAGATTTTTTACGGGTTGCGTCATTCTATAAATCATGGGCCTTTTAACCCATCTGTTTTTCGTACTTTTTATAAATCTAAGTTCACCTTAGATGAATGTGAGATGACAGCCAGATTTTAATTATGCCCATCGCCTGGGTTAATCGCCTGGTAGGTGAAGTAACCTTATATAGCGCAAAAATCCTTTAAAAGCATTCTTCAATAGAACAGTAAAAATAAAAGCATACTCCAATGAACAACAAAAATATATTTCTGTCGATAAAGTACCTATACAGAAACAGAAGAATTTAGTCCCTAGGTGGAACAATCCAGAATCGTATAGTAATTAGATTTAAATGTATTGTTTGGATTTATTTACATTGTTCATTTATATTTTTTTTTTTTCATATTCATATTTTTATTGTATACAAATACACATAATTGGTAAAAAATATCATGTACAAAAGCGAGTTACTATTTACTTAATTTGCCATTTATATTTAAGTATAAAAATCTAAAGGGTGTCATAGCCCATGGGCAAATTAAAAATGACGCATCGTGTTCTAAATTTTGTATTGTTCTACCTACATGTTTTGTAATACAAAACTGTAGTCCAATACGTTTCATACTTTATTGCGATAATCCTGAAATTGATAAAACAATATCGTATACGAGTAAATCAGTGAAGTAATTTATAAAACTTAACGTCAATAAATTTCGGAACAAAACGCCAATAAACAATTATAACCAAATCCATCAATACACGTATTTACCAAATAAATGGAACGAAAATTAAGAAGATGGAGCTTTAATTGCAATGGAAAGATAGCCGTACATAAATGGGATCTGCTGAGCACAGCGAAGGGGAATCAACGAAGATTGTTGGGCGGTAGGAAATAGGTCGGCGGCGGCTTAACTCAGCTAAACGAACCTTTGCTTACGTCACATTGTTGCTCTACTTAGGACAAGTTTTCAACTGTTTCGGGCCTCTATTGTTGTGCAGAATTACAAAAACTCACGCGGCTTTCGTTAAAGTTTCATAAACAAGTAACAGTTGTAATTGCGATTACCAGTGTAGTATTGTTTTATAAGCTGACTGACTAGGAAGTAACGCGCTGTTTTTTTTTCAGCTTATAACTTACTACAAGCATAAAGTTTGTTTTCTTCTAAACCTTTACCGCAACTTCTCTCCACGCCCATATCAACATTCTGCCATCCCTTGCAAGCATTATATTATAACACGAAAGTAACACTAATGACCTTTGTCCTGTTGGTACAATTTTACCCAAAGTTCCGTCATCTATACCTCTTGAGAGACATACTGAATATAAAAACAAGGCTTTCCACATTTAGAACTTGGCAGGTAACGTGCCTTGTAAAAAGTTATACAGTGAAAAAGGGCCAACATTAATATTAAGATGCTATCAGCAGAGGAAGGTTGAAGAATTTGTAAAAACTAGTGGTCCCTCAGCGGACGAAATGTGACCGTAATTCATTAAATTTTCAAGTTATTATTTAAATATTCAAGTATTTACTTACGAGTAAATAACGCCCAGACTTCTTGCTATAATAATTGCATTATTTTTTAATTTGTCATTATTATATTTTTTATCATTATTAGTCTTTTGCACTTAAATGTAAATTTTAGTTATGCCAGCATATTCCTCAATTCTAGCAAACATCTAATGCTTTTATATCAATCTGTTGAATATTCGTTTTCAGATCTTCCCTATCTCGTCTTTGCGGTAATACAAATCCTACAATAATCCTTGATGGCTTAAAATTACTGAACATGTTACAGTAATTCACTGAATCATATGCTTGAAATCATAAGATGCCGTTTTTAAAAAAATGTGCCTTCCAAATTCAAAAGAATATGAACAGTCCTTATGTTTTGTGTTCCAACTTTTTTGTTCCCTTACGGCGGAATAAGTCTAAATGTCAGATTTAACTATAAGTAGATACTTTAGGTATTATTTTACCTTATTAAACTCCTCGCGGTAACTGTGGCGTCACCTTATAAATTGAATAAACTTTTTGAAAATGTTCTCAATAAACGATGTAAAACGTTGAACTGTAAAACTTTACAGAAAGTCTACAGACGTGACTTTACTTTTATTCATAAAATAAATAGTAACGTTTACAAGTGTTATTTTTCTAAACCTCTGTTAATTTGAACACGTAAGGGTAAACACAAGCGTGGGTCCAGATCCCCTAATTATATTTTACAGTTCACGCCCCAGTTTTGAAGTAACCTCTAACTGTCCGGAAAATTTAATTTGTGTACCTCAGTTTTTGCATTGTTCCTTTATATAATTACTGCGACGTGACTAACTGTGTTTTAGATGTTGTTTTTCTTAGATTATGTTATTTCTATACCATATCGTGTTGTAATTAAATTTGTAGTTAGTTATAGACTAGGTAGGCCAGGTGCATTGCACTACAGAATACCGCAATCATAATAACACCTACTACCTTGGTAGAAAGCTGCTAACAATAGTACTTACTTTGTCTGCCACTAAGAACAAAAATAAATAAAAATAATAATAACCTTTTGGTACTTACTCGTATTAAACATCCTAGGCTGTAAAATCTGATTACGATATAAATAATAACAGGTACTTCTCATCTAGCGCTTCTGCAAAGAGCTGAAGATCATGTTAAGTGGTAAGATATCAACTTAACACTTCCAAGGTTGTGCTTTTATCTGTGATTTTATACAAAGTGGAAGAACTTTCATAGTCGAAAGAAAGCCTTAATTTGAAACCTAAACTGTGGTAAAATGACTTCCTTACATGCCACATTTTATAAATCACAAAACCAAAACACGACCACATTTGAAATGTATTAGACCGTACAATATAAACTGTTGCTGCCTTCGATTGTGTACCAAAATAAACAGTCATTAGTTTATTAACTAATTAATTCATATTATTATTATAATTTGTGATTCAGAACACGATTGTGCTGACCTGACCCAGTTTTGTTATCTTATCAGTCGCAACTTAACTACATACAACCTGTTCGGTTTCCCATTATATATTATTGTTATTTATCGTATTTGCATACACAGAAGAAAAATGGCGCAGTTCAGAAACACATTTAAACAATATATATATAACCTAACCTAACGTGAATAAAGCCGAAAACATTAACTCTGTTTGACGGCTGTTTTCTACTAAAAGTGCGTTGCAGAGTCAATGGATAACTGGTGTAAATTGAGATGTGCAGTTTGGCAATTTTGAACTCTATGACAAAAAACGAAAGATATACATTGCCGAATAGCCCGACCCAAGACTAGACCGGAGACCACGTGACCCGGAACCTATAATACTCTAGACCGAAGACCACGTGACTCGGAACCTATAATACTTCTCTTTTTATACAAATTTGATGGCACACAAGCTTTCGGGTCATCTGATAGTAAGTGGTTACCGTAACCGTTAACCAAGTTGTTGCCGACCCTGTAGGGAGATGGAAATGAGGAAGGAAAAGGAAGAGGCCCAAGGAGGTAATAGCGTTTGATTTTAATTACTTACTAAAACTACATATTTCTACGACTTGTCCCTATCATCAATTATGTAGTACAGTTCAATACGTAACTGAATAAACATATTTAGCTGGGCTACATCTAGATCAATGTTGATCATTTGATAGCCAGTCAGACGGAAAGATTCATATCTAACCTATCTAGTGGGAACTGGGAACATTACCGCACCATGTTACTAATTAACAGAGATTTTTGTTGTTGATTTTGTGCGGTAGCAATGTAAAACTTTTTCAGGCTTATAGTTGGCAGGCTGCTTAAATATTCTAACTTCGAGCATAAACATTACTCTTGAGTGCAGATTGCAGAACCGTTGACACAAAGAAAAAAAGATATTTTATTTTTTTTGTGTTCTTTAACTTTTTTTATTTATTGTGTGTTATATAGAATATAGAAAGTTATATAGAAAAATAGAATTAAGCGTTTTTTTAACCAGGAGTAAATGTCGACTCAGTGTAGACCTGTCTTTGCCATAATCAAAACTTTCTTCTGAAGCTGCTGAAAAGTTGTGTAATCTTTTAAATGTCTTATCTGTATATCTTGCTTGCAGTTCTAATAGGTAACTTTCAAAATTGCCGGCAGGGAATTTATATACTCGAATCTGTTTTTAAAAAACAAAAAATTAAAACTAAAAACGCGTAGAGCTGTCCCACCATAGTGGCGAATAAATTAAAGTATTTTTAGAACTGCATAAATTTTATAAACGACTACTTAAAACAATATGTTTTTCTACTTAATTATACGTATTACGTTGAACGAATTAAAATTCTAACATCTCGCGCATGTAAAGTATAGGATTTTATGAAGTGTCGGTTAACGTCAATGTAACATTATACAGACTATTAATATTCTGTTTTTGAATGAAAAATATTGACGGCCAAAAACAAGTAAGTAAATATGAAATATATGTATACATGACGCAAAATACTACAGAACAATCCTTCAAAATGATCCATAAAAAAAATACTTTAAAGTTTTACTAGAAAATATATGGCGAAGATACATTGATTCGAATACGAGCAGCCACAGAGACAAGTAACACGAAAATGAAAAACACGACGTGAGATACATCATTATTATACATACATTATTATTAGTCATTGATGAATAATAATAATGTATTATGGAACGTATTATGAAATTTCAGCAGTTTTTTTGAACGATTACTCAAGTAATCGTTCAAAAAAATTGCTGAAATTCCATAGTACGTTGTCTTGATAAACAAATTATATGCTGTTAGTATATATGTATAGGTAGATTCATATAACCGTGACGGGTCACATTAGAAAAACGTGGCGAAAATCAAGATTCCATTTATTATGATTTGATTTACGGAGGAATCAATCTTTGAGATGGTAACGCTTCATTTTTCAGACAAGTTCCATGGAAGGGATGCGCGTGATTAAGTGTAACCAGACATTCAAATTATAAATTAATGCATATTATTAAATGTCAATTCTTACATCGACATTTGTGGAGACATTATTTTAATACAACTTCAATAGCAAATAGGCATACGGTCCTGCTGATATATCCTTATGTGGGGTAATCGTAACCTATGGACATGGTTGTGTTCTGACAGCATACAGAAATAATGCTAAGAAACCAAATTCAAGCTGCAGACTGTGTAAGGAGAAGGACTAAGGACTGAGAACTAATAGAGACTAATGATTATTGACGTAAAGTATTATGTAACGCCGAGCGTAACATAATACTTTACGTCAATATTCTATGCAGGGGTAGTATTTTCCCGATTGATTCAGCTCATTCATGCTAAAACCTAATTAAAGAAGACCTGAAATACAGCAAGATATTAGTAATTCTTAACCAAAATAACTAGTCTACGTACACTTTTCTTTGATTAGTTTTTCCATAAAAAGTAGGTCCGTTTCTAAACTGTGTTATTATTGAGATATCATTGTAAATGCCAATGTTTGTTTGTCTGAAAACCGTTTAAAGAGTATAGTTTGAGAAAAATAGTGCCCGGATAAAATATCTTAAAAATAAAAAGAAAGATATCTTTTGATTCTGGAATTTTTGTGCTAGGTATTATTTTTGTTTTAGTACCTAAGTTTTCTTTATGAATTTCGGTGTAGTTCAAGTTAAATATTAAAAAATATGCTGTAGCGAAAAAAGAAATTAAATGAATTACCAACAAAGCTACGTGACATCAGTTAGTTGCATGTAAAAGGAACTGTGCCATCTGCTCTCTAAGAAAAAACAAACAAATACCCGCATACCCCGAGTGCATTAGTTGTAGGGTTGACAAAGCCCGTAGCGCCCAACCACGCAATTAACCCTGTGCGCGCTGCTCTCATTCACCCTCGAACAAAGAAGTATCCAGGTCAACCCTGATTAGAAACGACATACGCTCCCGGCACACTTTGAACATGATAATGGTGACTATGGGTGCCTAATGCTGTTCGGGGACTTTTAAAAATGTTAGACCTTAAATCTATGTCTAAATACAAATTGTTGTTGTAAATTAAAATTGATTTACATCATTTATATACTCGTAGTAGTAAATTAAGGGGTTTGGGATAAACCTACCTTCGTTTTGGCTATGTTGACTAAATATTTTAACTTTTTATGATAAACCACTCATAGAATAGGAAACAAAACTAAAATTGAGAAAAATTTAGAAACTTCGTGTTCGTAAATTATATATTATCTAAAAAAATATAAATATTAACTAAATAAATTAAATATTTATCTACACAAAAAAGATAAAAAAATATTTGTTTCGTGTGAGAATATAGTTTAATAGTTTATTTTCATTTTTTTTTTCATTTTCTTACGAGCTAGTTTACATAAATTAATAAGGGTTCTCTTTTTAAGTAACAAAATACTTGTGTTAGGAGACCCCGCTCTTCACATTACATGGGATAAATACTAGACAGGTAAGTAAGCCGAGATTAGATTATAAAAACAAAAAAAGAAAAACATGTGTGTGGGTATGTGATGTGTGTGGAGGTGCGTTTGTGTGTAAGGAGGTTGTGAATAAATGAGTGTGACTGTGTATGTGTGTGTGTGTGTGTGTGTGTGTGTGTGTGTGTGTGTGTGTGTGTGTGTGTGTGTGTGTGTGTGTGTGTGTGTGTGTGTGTGTGTGTGTGTGTGTGTGTGTGTGTGTGTGTGTGTGTGTGTGTGTGTGTGTGTGTGTGTGTGTGTGTGTGTGTGTGTGTGTGTGTGTGTGTGTGTGTGTGTGTGTGTGTGTGTGTGTGTGTGTGTGTGTGTGTGTGTGTGTGTGTGTGTGTGTGTGTGTGTGTGTGTGTGTGTGTGTGTGTGTGTGTGTGTGTGTGTGTGTGTGTGTGTGTGTGTGTGTGTGTGTGTGTGTGTGTGTGTGTGTGTGTGTGTGTGTGTGTGTGTGTGTGTGTGTGTGTGTGTGTGTGTGTGTGTGTGTGTGTGTGTGTGTGTGTGTGTGTGTGTGTGTGTGTGTGTGTGTGTGTGTGTGTGTGTGTGTGTGTGTGTGTGTGTGTGTGTGTGTGTGTGTGTGTGTGTGTGTGTGTGTGTGTGTGTGTGTGTGTGTGTGTGTGTGTGTGTGTGTGTGTGTGTGTGTGTGTGTGTGTGTGTGTGTGTGTGTGTGTGTGTGTGTGTGTGTGTGTGTGTGTGTGTGTGTGTGTGTGTGTGTGTGTGTGTGTGTGTGTGTGTGTGTGTGTGTGTGTGTGTGTGTGTGTGTGTGTGTGTGTGTGTGTGTGTGTGTGTGTGTGTGTGTGTGTGTGTGTGTGTGTGTGTGTGTGTGTGTGTGTGTGTGTGTGTGTGTGTGTGTGTGTGTGTGTGTGTGTGTGTGTGTGTGTGTGTGTGTGTGTGTGTGTGTGTGTGTGTGTGTGTGTGTGTGTGTGTGTGTGTGTGTGTGTGTGTGTGTGTGTGTGTGTGTGTGTGTGTGTGTGTGTGTGTGTGTGTGTGTGTGTGTGTGTGTGTGTGTGTGTGTGTGTGTGTGTGTGTGTGTGTGTGTGTGTGTGTGTGTGTGTGTGTGTGTGTGTGTGTGTGTGTGTGTGTGTGTGTGTGTGTGTGTGTGTGTGTGTGTGTGTGTGTGTGTGTGTGTGTGTGTGTGTGTGTGTGTGTGTGTGTGTGTGTGTGTGTGTGTGTGTGTGTGTGTGTGTGTGTGTGTGTGTGTGTGTGTGTGTGTGTGTGTGTGTGTGTGTGTGTGTGTGTGTGTGTGTGTGTGTGTGTGTGTGTGTGTGTGTGTGTGTGTGTGTGTGTGTGTGTGTGTGTGTGTGTGTGTGTGTGTGTGTGTGTGTGTGTGTGTGTGTGTGTGTGTGTGTGTGTGTGTGTGTGTGTGTGTGTGTGTGTGTGTGTGTGTGTGTGTGTGTGTGTGTGTGTGTGTGTGTGTGTGTGTGTGTGTGTGTGTGTGTGTGTGTGTGTGTGTGTGTGTGTGTGTGTGTGTGTGTGTGTGTGTGTGTGTGTGTGTGTGTGTGTGTGTGTGTGTGTGTGTGTGTGTGTGTGTGTGTGTGTGTGTGTGTGTGTGTGTGTGTGTGTGTGTGTGTGTGTGTGTGTGTGTGTGTGTGTGTGTGTGTGTGTGTGTGTGTGTGTGTGTGTGTGTGTGTGTGTGTGTGTGTGTGTGTGTGTGTGTGTGTGTGTGTGTGTGTGTGTGTGTGTGTGTGTGTGTGTGTGTGTGTGTGTGTGTGTGTGTGTGTGTGTGTGTGTGTGTGTGTGTGTGTGTGTGTGTGTGTGTGTGTGTGTGTGTGTGTGTGTGTGTGTGTGTGTGTGTGTGTGTGTGTGTGTGTGTGTGTGTGTGTGTGTGTGTGTGTGTGTGTGTGTGTGTGTGTGTGTGTGTGTGTGTGTGTGTGTGTGTGTGTGTGTGTGTGTGTGTGTGTGTGTGTGTGTGTGTGTGTGTGTGTGTGTGTGTGTGTGTGTGTGTGTGTGTGTGTGTGTGTGTGTGTGTGTGTGTGTGTGTGTGTGTGTGTGTGTGTGTGTGTGTGTGTGTGTGTGTGTGTGTGTGTGTGTGTGTGTGTGTGTGTGTGTGTGTGTGTGTGTGTGTGTGTGTGTGTGTGTGTGTGTGTGTGTGTGTGTGTGTGTGTGTGTGTGTGTGTGTGTGTGTGTGTGTGTGTGTGTGTGTGTGTGTGTGTGTGTGTGTGTGTGTGTGTGTGTGTGTGTGTGTGTGTGTGTGTGTGTGTGTGTGTGTGTGTGTGTGTGTGTGTGTGTGTGTGTGTGTGTGTGTGTGTGTGTGTGTGTGTGTGTGTGTGTGTGTGTGTGTGTGTGTGTGTGTGTGTGTGTGTGTGTGTGTGTGTGTGTGTGTGTGTGTGTGTGTGTGTGTGTGTGTGTGTGTGTGTGTGTGTGTGTGTGTGTGTGTGTGTGTGTGTGTGTGTGTGTGTGTGTGTGTGTGTGTGTGTGTGTGTGTGTGTGTGTGTGTGTGTGTGTGTGTGTGTGTGTGTGTGTGTGTGTGTGTGTGTGTGTGTGTGTGTGTGTGAAAAGGAAAGTATGTGTGTTATATGCAATTATATACATAATATATGAGTGAATGAATAAAATAATGTAATTTAACGTGAGAGTATTTATATTATTTTACAATAGTGATCTTAACAACCAGAAAGCTGTTATGTTATTACATGCATCAGGTCTTCTGTGCTGTAATAATTTAGCGTTTTTAACCAGGATATCAATTTATTTTTACAGTCATAGTAAGTCATGGGGTATATTTAAGGTTTTATTTATTTTATTATATAAGTAAGATGATTGTCTGTCAAGTTGTCTTCTTGCGAAAGTTGTGCTGACTGTGCCAATAGGAGCAACGTTATAATTGTTTCTTTTCTTGAGAAGATCGGGATCGAAAGTAAGCTTTGAATGTACCTTTAATACACTATGTAAGACATAAAGTTGTCTTACAGAAAGAATATTGCAGAGCTTGTACAATTCGTTAGTGGGGAATCTGTACAGTTTAAAGCACATTACTTTTAAGACAGATCTTTGAGCCCTCTCCAGTTCAATAAATTTGGTCTTCGTCGCTCCACCCCACACTGGAATGCAGTAAATTAGAACTCATTGAACCAATGAAGTGTAAATTTTATTTAAGGTTTCAGATGTTGCAACGTGACGTAAAGTTTTGAAAATCCAGATGAATTTTCTGACTCTATTTGTGAGTAATTCTAAGTGTGGATGCCAAGACAATCTCTGATCAATCATTACACCAAGGTATTTAGTACTTATAACTTTTGTGATAAAAGGGCAGTTACAGTTTATTGCTTGAAGATTGGTGCACCCATGAATCCGAATCCCAAAATCAGCAGGAGGTTGAGAAGAGTTATAGATGGAGAAACACATATAATTAGTTTTGTTAGTATTTAACGTTAGAAGATTATTATTGAGAAAATCAGCCACCTTTGCCAGTCCAGCTTCAGTAGTATTTTGGACTTCTTTCCAGGAGCTTCCAGTAAACACTATGGCTGTATCGTCAGCATAGGAAAATATATGCCCAGATGTGACATCTAGGTTACACAGATTGTTAATATAAATTAAAAAGAGGGTAGGTCCGAGAACACTACCCTGTGGTACTCCGAAAAGAACATTTTCAGAGTCACTAACATACTGATTAATTTTGACCTGTTGTTGACGACCTGTTAGATAACTCTTAAAGAGTAAAAGTGAATTTCCACGTATTCCTATGTTTTCTAGCTTGTTTATTAGAGTGGGAACAGAGACAGTATCAAATGCTTTTTTTAGGTCGATAAAAACAGCCAGGCATTTTTTGCCTTTATCCAAATTACTGGTAATTAAGGAAGTGATATTGGACACAGCATCTTCAGTGGACACACCTCTTCGAAAACTAATAAGTTTTAAAGGCCAATAAAATAATAATAATAATTATTATTTTATTGGCCTTTGTAATTACCTACTTATACTTATTCTATTCTTTTGTCATAATTTCATTTCATTTTATTATTCATTACAACTTATTATTGTGTTTTTACTTTTACTCATTACATTGTGATAGTTTAGCTGTATAAATATTTTAAGTTAGATGTGGTTGCCTATAATTGAGAGAGCACCAGGCATGCATTTCCTATGTTTTTTTACTTTTTTATGTATGTGTTTCTCTTGTTGGTAATCCTAATAAATAAATAAATAAATAAATAAATAAATAAATAAATAAAAACCATATTGAGAAGGTGCTATGATGTTAAGGTTATGAAGATAATTTAGTAATCTTATGTTTAGCAGCTTTTCAATTATTTTAGAGATTACGGGTAGTACTGAGATGGGTCGGTAATTATTAACGTCATCTCTGTCCCCACTCTTATATACTGGTGTTACAATAGATTTTTTTAAAGCTTTGGGGAATACACCAGTCCTAAAACATAGGTTAACGAGGTGGGTTTTGTAAGCTTTAAAAATTTTGTGGGTATATTATCCCATCCTGAAGAGCTGTTGGAGTCAAGACTCATGAGTACACTTTCAACTTCAAGTGGATCTGTTTCAAGCAAGACAAATGACGACACTGTGGGGTTGTTTGGTGTAGATGTTCTACCAGAGCATTGTCCAGGGCAGTTCATTATAATACTTTCAGCCAGATTTTTACCGACATTGACAAAAAATCTATTAACAGCATTAACAGAATCAGTAGGGCTAAGGTACTTGTGTAATAAATGTGTGTTAGATGTTTTTGGAGGTTTATAATGTGTGATGTCATTTATCGCTTTCCATGGAGCTTTGTTATTATGAGTTGATTCCTGAATTTTTTTTTGGTAAAATTGACGTTTTAGTTTTTTAATAAAATTATTACAATGATTTCTATATATATTCTATATATATAGAATCAAACCCACAATATTGTGTTGACCGTAGAATTCGTTTGTATTTTAGGTAATACTAATCTCCTTCGAGGCTGCGACCCTATTGGCCGGATCCCCGCCCTGGGACCTGGAAGCCGAAGTCCTCGCGTCGTTATTCCGATGGCGCGAGGAGGCGGCGGAGCGGGACCTGCGACCTCTGCCTCGAGAAATCGAGGCGCAGCGGTCCCAGCTCCGCACAGTCCTAGTGGCGGAGTGGAAGGCGCGACTTGCGCGACCAACTGCAGGGCACGCCACGGTGGTGGCGGTAAGTCCCGTCCTCGAGGAGTGGCTGGAGAGGAGGCACGGCGTCCTCACGTTCCGGCTGACACAGGTACTCACCGGTCACGGGTGCTTCGGCACGTACCTGTGTCTCATAGGCCGGGAGCAGACGTCCGTCTGCCACCATTGCGGGGTCTGCCCGCGCGACACGGCGCTCCACACGCTCGTGGAGTGTCCAGCGTGGGCGGACCAGCGCCGCGACCTAGTTGCGGCGCTCGCGACGGCCCAACTCTCGCTGCCGGCCGTGGTTCTGTCCATGGTCCGCAGCGAGAGGGCTTGGGATAAACCACTCATAGAATAGGAAACAAAACTAAAATTGAGAAAAATTTAGAAACTTCGTGTTCGTAAATTATATATTATCTAAAAAAATATAAATATTAACTAAATAAATTAAATATTTATCTACACAAAAAAGATAAAAAAATATTTGTTTCGTGTGAGAATATAGTTTAATAGTTTATTTTCATTTTTTTTTTCATTTTCTTACGAGCTAGTTTACATAAATTAATAAGGGTTCTCTTTTTAAGTAACAAAATACTTGTGTTAGGAGACCCCGCTCTTCACATTACATGGGATAAATACTAGACAGGTAAGTAAGCCGAGATTAGATTATAAAAACAAAAAAAGAAAAACATGTGTGTGGGTATGTGATGTGTGTGGAGGTGCGTTTGTGTGTAAGGAGGTTGTGAATAAATGAGTGTGACTGTGTATGTGTGTGTGTGTGTGTGTGTGTGTGTGTGTGTGTGTGTGTGTGTGTGTGTGTGTGTGTGTGTGTGTGTGTGTGTGTGTGTGTGTGTGTGTGTGTGTGTGTGTGTGTGTGTGTGTGTGTGTGTGTGTGTGTGTGTGTGTGTGTGTGTGTGTGTGTGTGTGTGTGTGTGTGTGTGTGTGTGTGTGTGTGTGTGTGTGTGTGTGTGTGTGTGTGTGTGTGTGTGTGTGTGTGTGTGTGTGTGTGTGTGTGTGTGTGTGTGTGTGTGTGTGTGTGTGTGTGTGTGTGTGTGTGTGTGTGTGTGTGTGTGTGTGTGTGTGTGTGTGTGTGTGTGTGTGTGTGTGTGTGTGTGTGTGTGTGTGTGTGTGTGTGTGTGTGTGTGTGTGTGTGTGTGTGTGTGTGTGTGTGTGTGTGTGTGTGTGTGTGTGTGTGTGTGTGTGTGTGTGTGTGTGTGTGTGTGTGTGTGTGTGTGTGTGTGTGTGTGTGTGTGTGTGTGTGTGTGTGTGTGTGTGTGTGTGTGTGTGTGTGTGTGTGTGTGTGTGTGTGTGTGTGTGTGTGTGTGTGTGTGTGTGTGTGTGTGTGTGTGTGTGTGTGTGTGTGTGTGTGTGTGTGTGTGTGTGTGTGTGTGTGTGTGTGTGTGTGTGTGTGTGTGTGTGTGTGTGTGTGTGTGTGTGTGTGTGTGTGTGTGTGTGTGTGTGTGTGTGTGTGTGTGTGTGTGTGTGTGTGTGTGTGTGTGTGTGTGTGTGTGTGTGTGTGTGTGTGTGTGTGTGTGTGTGTGTGTGTGTGTGTGTGTGTGTGTGTGTGTGTGTGTGTGTGTGTGTGTGTGTGTGTGTGTGTGTGTGTGTGTGTGTGTGTGTGTGTGTGTGTGTGTGTGTGTGTGTGTGTGTGTGTGTGTGTGTGTGTGTGTGTGTGTGTGTGTGTGTGTGTGTGTGTGTGTGTGTGTGTGTGTGTGTGTGTGTGTGTGTGTGTGTGTGTGTGTGTGTGTGTGTGTGTGTGTGTGTGTGTGTGTGTGTGTGTGTGTGTGTGTGTGTGTGTGTGTGTGTGTGTGTGTGTGTGTGTGTGTGTGTGTGTGTGTGTGTGTGTGTGTGTGTGTGTGTGTGTGTGTGTGTGTGTGTGTGTGTGTGTGTGTGTGTGTGTGTGTGTGTGTGTGTGTGTGTGTGTGTGTGTGTGTGTGTGTGTGTGTGTGTGTGTGTGTGTGTGTGTGTGTGTGTGTGTGTGTGTGTGTGTGTGTGTGTGTGTGTGTGTGTGTGTGTGTGTGTGTGTGTGTGTGTGTGTGTGTGTGTGTGTGTGTGTGTGTGTGTGTGTGTGTGTGTGTGTGTGTGTGTGTGTGTGTGTGTGTGTGTGTGTGTGTGTGTGTGTGTGTGTGTGTGTGTGTGTGTGTGTGTGTGTGTGTGTGTGTGTGTGTGTGTGTGTGTGTGTGTGTGTGTGTGTGTGTGTGTGTGTGTGTGTGTGTGTGTGTGTGTGTGTGTGTGTGTGTGTGTGTGTGTGTGTGTGTGTGTGTGTGTGTGTGTGTGTGTGTGTGTGTGTGTGTGTGTGTGTGTGTGTGTGTGTGTGTGTGTGTGTGTGTGTGTGTGTGTGTGTGTGTGTGTGTGTGTGTGTGTGTGTGTGTGTGTGTGTGTGTGTGTGTGTGTGTGTGTGTGTGTGTGTGTGTGTGTGTGTGTGTGTGTGTGTGTGTGTGTGTGTGTGTGTGTGTGTGTGTGTGTGTGTGTGTGTGTGTGTGTGTGTGTGTGTGTGTGTGTGTGTGTGTGTGTGTGTGTGTGTGTGTGTGTGTGTGTGTGTGTGTGTGTGTGTGTGTGTGTGTGTGTGTGTGTGTGTGTGTGTGTGTGTGTGTGTGTGTGTGTGTGTGTGTGTGTGTGTGTGTGTGTGTGTGTGTGTGTGTGTGTGTGTGTGTGTGTGTGTGTGTGTGTGTGTGTGTGTGTGTGTGTGTGTGTGTGTGTGTGTGTGTGTGTGTGTGTGTGTGTGTGTGTGTGTGTGTGTGTGTGTGTGTGTGTGTGTGTGTGTGTGTGTGTGTGTGTGTGTGTGTGTGTGTGTGTGTGTGTGTGTGTGTGTGTGTGTGTGTGTGTGTGTGTGTGTGTGTGTGTGTGTGTGTGTGTGTGTGTGTGTGTGTGTGTGTGTGTGTGTGTGTGTGTGTGTGTGTGTGTGTGTGTGTGTGTGTGTGTGTGTGTGTGTGTGTGTGTGTGTGTGTGTGTGTGTGTGTGTGTGTGTGTGTGTGTGTGTGTGTGTGTGTGTGTGTGTGTGTGTGTGTGTGTGTGTGTGTGAAAAGGAAAGTATGTGTGTTATATGCAATTATATACATAATATATGAGTGAATGAATAAAATAATGTAATTTAACGTGAGAGTATTTATATTATTTTACAATAGTGATCTTAACAACCAGAAAGCTGTTATGTTATTACATGCATCAGGTCTTCTGTGCTGTAATAATTTAGCGTTTTTAACCAGGATATCAATTTATTTTTACAGTCATAGTAAGTCATGGGGTATATTTAAGGTTTTATTTATTTTATTATATAAGTAAGATGATTGTCTGTCAAGTTGTCTTCTTGCGAAAGTTGTGCTGACTGTGCCAATAGGAGCAACGTTATAATTGTTTCTTTTCTTGAGAAGATCGGGATCGAAAGTAAGCTTTGAATGTACCTTTAATACACTATGTAAGACATAAAGTTGTCTTACAGAAAGAATATTGCAGAGCTTGTACAATTCGTTAGTGGGGAATCTGTACAGTTTAAAGCACATTACTTTTAAGACAGATCTTTGAGCCCTCTCCAGTTCAATAAATTTGGTCTTCGTCGCTCCACCCCACACTGGAATGCAGTAAATTAGAACTCATTGAACCAATGAAGTGTAAATTTTATTTAAGGTTTCAGATGTTGCAACGTGACGTAAAGTTTTGAAAATCCAGATGAATTTTCTGACTCTATTTGTGAGTAATTCTAAGTGTGGATGCCAAGACAATCTCTGATCAATCATTACACCAAGGTATTTAGTACTTATAACTTTTGTGATAAAAGGGCAGTTACAGTTTATTGCTTGAAGATTGGTGCACCCATGAATCCGAATCCCAAAATCAGCAGGAGGTTGAGAAGAGTTATAGATGGAGAAACACATATAATTAGTTTTGTTAGTATTTAACGTTAGAAGATTATTATTGAGAAAATCAGCCACCTTTGCCAGTCCAGCTTCAGTAGTATTTTGGACTTCTTTCCAGGAGCTTCCAGTAAACACTATGGCTGTATCGTCAGCATAGGAAAATATATGCCCAGATGTGACATCTAGGTTACACAGATTGTTAATATAAATTAAAAAGAGGGTAGGTCCGAGAACACTACCCTGTGGTACTCCGAAAAGAACATTTTCAGAGTCACTAACATACTGATTAATTTTGACCTGTTGTTGACGACCTGTTAGATAACTCTTAAAGAGTAAAAGTGAATTTCCACGTATTCCTATGTTTTCTAGCTTGTTTATTAGAGTGGGAACAGAGACAGTATCAAATGCTTTTTTTAGGTCGATAAAAACAGCCAGGCATTTTTTGCCTTTATCCAAATTACTGGTAATTAAGGAAGTGATATTGGACACAGCATCTTCAGTGGACACACCTCTTCGAAAACTAATAAGTTTTAAAGGCCAATAAAATAATAATAATAATTATTATTTTATTGGCCTTTGTAATTACCTACTTATACTTATTCTATTCTTTTGTCATAATTTCATTTCATTTTATTATTCATTACAACTTATTATTGTGTTTTTACTTTTACTCATTACATTGTGATAGTTTAGCTGTATAAATATTTTAAGTTAGATGTGGTTGCCTATAATTGAGAGAGCACCAGGCATGCATTTCCTATGTTTTTTTACTTTTTTATGTATGTGTTTCTCTTGTTGGTAATCCTAATAAATAAATAAATAAATAAATAAATAAATAAATAAATAAAAACCATATTGAGAAGGTGCTATGATGTTAAGGTTATGAAGATAATTTAGTAATCTTATGTTTAGCAGCTTTTCAATTATTTTAGAGATTACGGGTAGTACTGAGATGGGTCGGTAATTATTAACGTCATCTCTGTCCCCACTCTTATATACTGGTGTTACAATAGATTTTTTTAAAGCTTTGGGGAATACACCAGTCCTAAAACATAGGTTAACGAGGTGGGTGATAATGGGGACTGTTATAATTTTTGTAAGCTTTAAAAATTTTGTGGGTATATTATCCCATCCTGAAGAGCTGTTGGAGTCAAGACTCATGAGTACACTTTCAACTTCAAGTGGATCTGTTTCAAGCAAGACAAATGACGACACTGTGGGGTTGTTTGGTGTAGATGTTCTACCAGAGCATTGTCCAGGGCAGTTCATTATAATACTTTCAGCCAGATTTTTACCGACATTGACAAAAAATCTATTAACAGCATTAACAGAATCAGTAGGGCTAAGGTACTTGTGTAATAAATGTGTGTTAGATGTTTTTGGAGGTTTATAATGTGTGATGTCATTTATCGCTTTCCATGGAGCTTTGTTATTATGAGTTGATTCCTGAATTTTTTTTTGGTAAAATTGACGTTTTAGTTTTTTAATAAAATTATTACAATGATTTCTATATATATTCTATATATATAGAATCAAACCCACAATATTGTGTTGACCGTAGAATTCGTTTGTATTTTAGGTAATACTAATCTCCTTCGAGGCTGCGACCCTATTGGCCGGATCCCCGCCCTGGGACCTGGAAGCCGAAGTCCTCGCGTCGTTATTCCGATGGCGCGAGGAGGCGGCGGAGCGGGACCTGCGACCTCTGCCTCGAGAAATCGAGGCGCAGCGGTCCCAGCTCCGCACAGTCCTAGTGGCGGAGTGGAAGGCGCGACTTGCGCGACCAACTGCAGGGCACGCCACGGTGGTGGCGGTAAGTCCCGTCCTCGAGGAGTGGCTGGAGAGGAGGCACGGCGTCCTCACGTTCCGGCTGACACAGGTACTCACCGGTCACGGGTGCTTCGGCACGTACCTGTGTCTCATAGGCCGGGAGCAGACGTCCGTCTGCCACCATTGCGGGGTCTGCCCGCGCGACACGGCGCTCCACACGCTCGTGGAGTGTCCAGCGTGGGCGGACCAGCGCCGCGACCTAGTTGCGGCGCTCGCGACGGCCCAACTCTCGCTGCCGGCCGTGGTTCTGTCCATGGTCCGCAGCGAGAGGGCTTGGGAGGGGGTCGCCTCCTTTTGCGAGCAGGTAATGCTCGCCAAGGAGGCGGCCGAGCGGGAGAGGGAGCTGACCACCTTGCTCCCCGCCCGTCGAGTCCGCCCCGGACGTCGCCGTGGGGCGCTCCGGGATCTCCAGCCACCGTAGGAGGATGCCTGCGGGCGGCGATTGGGCAATCGCCGCTCGAACAGCACAGGCCCGAGAAGGCGGCGTACGTGTTCCACGAACGCCTCTCGATGGAGGAAGGGGGGCTAGGCCCCCCAAATCAGACGGGGCCCGCTCACGTTGAGCGGGCCGTGGCCCGTCGGGGTCGCGGATGAATGCGCGAGCGTCTCCCGTGACCCCGGCACTCTGGCCGTCTGGAGGAACACCGTGGGTTTTAGTCGGTATGCCGGTCGCTGTCTCATTGTGGCCGGAGAGTCCGACATAACCCCCGCCTCGCCCAGGCGGGTGCGTACTCGTAATGAGTTTCCCACGAAAAAAAAAAAAAAAAAAGGTAATACTAATCATAGTAAATGGCTTTTCTGTCGTTCTGATACAAATAAGTTAAAGAGAAATGTTTCCTGCAATAACTGGCCTGTTTTGACTCAAATGCTTTTTAAGTCGATCTAAGTCTCATAAGCAAGCCATGTCCTCACGCCGCGTCAGCGATAGTCACAATTTACCCAAATAAAAGGAAAGTGTTGTCGTCATACAAATAAGTTAAAGAGAAATGTTTCCTGCAATAACTGGCCTGTTTTGACTCAAATGCTTTTTAAGTCGATCTAAGTCTCATAAGCAAGCCATGTCCTCACGCCGCGTCAGCGATAGTCACAATTTACCCAAATAAAAGGAAAGTGTTGTCGTCATGAGTTGCGTGAAGTAAATACATATATTTTAAACGATCAAGTTTGCACCAATCAAGCCTACACTGATTGCTTAAACACGATTATGACTCAAAACTTTCGCTAAACCGTGACTGATTCGTCTCGGCCATGCTATTAATTCGCCGCTTGGGGACAATTGATGCCAGTATTTGTGCTTTGTACAACTGTGAACGTGAATTTTTAAACCTAGGTTTTAGCCCAAAACGTCCAGATGTGGACATAGACCACCTATGCACGGCAAGGCAATCTCAATGGCAGCATTCTTATCACAAAACCCTGCGTCCCGTTCAGTGTTAAATTATTTTCCTACCGCTTTGTATGATGCTAGTGATATGATGGTTTGACTGCACTTATTCGGTTATATTTGCTTGTACACTTACACGTCACTCTTGGTGTAGTCGTCGCTTTCCGATACCCTAAGACTTTATTTTATTATTTTATAGACAACTCCCACTTTATAGACAAAATTTGTACCCGGAGATATACAAGCACTACTGTTTACTTTTTATATGTTTTGCGACGGCGATATACCTACTTATAGTTCGTCGTTTCATGACAATAAAACAATGGTTACCTTAAATAGCTATGAAAGCTTTGTGTTAATTGTCTGTGTCGTTCCAAACAATACCTAGAATCAACCTTGTTTATTCCCTTGCGCGTGCAGTGCGCGTGAGTTATGCCGGTCGGATTCTCTGTATCTAATTCCCTGATGAATCGGTTTATTATTATATTTTTTTTCTATTTGGCCAAATTAATCGCTGGATTAGTTTGGTCGCCTCATCATCTTTGATCAAGCGTCATCATCAAGTAAAACTTGTTCTAGACTACAGAGTCTGTCCTTATTTTTATCACAAATAAAAATAACATTTCACAAAAGACTATCAAAGCATCTATAAACATGTCATGAACGGATATTACTTTGTCAAAAATATATATTATTCACACAATGCTTTACCATCGTCGTCGGTTTACGACTTTGAAAATATATACTTGGTCTTGTAAGTAGCATTTCACCTTTTCAATTTCCGGAGCTTCTAAGTAGTTTCACTATCTTGTTTATTGAGCATTTCGCTGTTTATTGCAAGAATTATATTTTGTTTGACCAGTCTAAAGATTGGCAAATTTTGTATTTAGACAATTTTGAAGTTGGTGCTAAGTAAATACTACTAAGAACCTTACTTAATTTAATCATTTCTAATTAACTAAATTAAAATACGAGTTACTTTCTGCTAAGTAAACTTATTTTTTACTTTTTAGTTTACTTTCTGTTTAAAGTCGGTTTTCTTTTTGATAAAAAATATTTTATTTCACTATTTTTAGTGATGACACATATGGGTGCAAAGTTCTCATCATTAGAAATGAATTAAGTCCAAACACCAAGTAATTGCTGTAAGTTGAGAAGTTCCCTCGACTGTCTTTGTGCTCCATCATCAGATCGACTCCAAACCTTCACCAAATAGCAGTGCCTTAAAATACTAAATGAAATAAAAATAACTAATGCACTAGTCGTCAGTACGATTTTTGAAAGTTTCCCTCGATTTCTCTAGAATGCCATCATCAGATCCTGGTTTCCTTTTCATGGTACCACCCTTGAAATATCTTCTTTCCAAAAAATAAAGAATCATCAAAATCGGTTCTCAAACGACGAAGTTATCCGCGTACACACATAAAAAAAAATAAAAAAAGTATATACGGTCAAATTGAGAAACCTCCTCCTTTTTTTGAAGTCGGTTAATGAGTAATTAAAATTCATCAATTTACACAGATTTTTTAGAGAGTGAAAATCGGCAATTAATTTAATTTAAAAAATGTTAGATTCGTGACCACAGCCGCGACGCTTTCCGTTTCGTTTTAACAAATAATAAAAAAAAAGATACCTATCACTTTTTGTCTGATCTGAAAATCACATGGGAGACCTCAGTTCAGCTAACGTACGCCAATCTGCTGATTCCATCAGTAAGACAATTGGAATACTACTGTCTCCATCGCCAAAATTAGGTATAATAATATGAGACTTTTGACCCCGCAGATGTATATGTATTTTTATTTTATTCTTTTGGCTGATTAACACTTCATACTTAGCTGTTCTTAATGAACATTTGCTTAAACATGCAATATTAATTGTCCATACATCATGTTCTTCACGGTATGTTCCGTGTGCTTTTTGGCATTAAAATATAATATCTTCAACGTGTAGACTTCCTAGTTTATTTTTGTTATAATATCTGATCGTCTTAAGTCTGTTTAATGTAAAATACTTATGATTTATTTTCTTTTGTTGCAGGTACGTTTGGTATTACTTCGGCTGATCTTGGTCTAAACATGATTAGGTCAGGATAAATAAGTAGGTAAGTGTATAAGGTATAAGTTAGCTAGGTATCTAATTTTGATCCTGGGTCCTTTAAGCGGGGCGTGAAAAAGCATCTCACTAAGCCGCCATAGTGGAGGCCACCATACCAGTAGTTTGGCTTTTGGAATGGTGTCCGCCACTTCTGGATTCCACTTACTGCTTACCATCAGGCAGAGTGGAGTCACTTTGGTAGGCTAATATAAAAAAAAAATAAAAAAAAAGGTATCTGTGATATCGTTCTTCCTAAACTAATAAACAGATATCATGCACTAGCTAGCCGCGGCGCGGTTTCACCCGCGTCTTTGCTTACTGCCCGGCTCCCGTCGCCAGTAGCGTAATGTTACATAGCCTGTAACCTTTCTCTGGGCTATAATACGCAAAAAGAATTATTTAGATCCGACTAGTGGTTCCAGAGATTACCGCGTCTTCAAAGAAACAAACTCTATGTAATAGTAAAGATACAGATTTTGGCGCTCGATCTTATTTAAAGAAATGCAGCAGTCTGACTAGAGAACTATCATTATACAGAAGACCGTGAGTTTCTTAGTAGTATTTTATTTCTGCGAAGGAGAAGTAATCCCAAAGCAGCTCATATGTAATCAGTCACTTAGTAGATCGCTCATCTACCACATGTAGTAATAAAAAAGTTATTACCTACAGACTAATGTTATTACGTCACACGAATGACATTGACCTAATGCTATAGGTATTTAATGTGAGACTGGAAATATAACCAGTTAATATGGATATCATTGACATTCAAACATATGTCTACATGTCCTGTTATAATGATAATACAACGCCATAGTTACTAAGCAAACTTAAATTCAAACAAACTGTTGTAGTTAGTTATAAATGTACCTATACCTACTACTTCAATTCTGGTTTATTATAACTGAGTAAGATCATTATATCTATAGATATATGCAAGGAGATACACTACTCTGTTGCAAGAAAACCACATAGTTTGTCATCATTATCACGATTAAGCCGAAAGACGGCAACTGCAGAACTTAGGTCTCTTTCAACTATTGCCACTTTGACTATCCTTCGGTCAAAGTCAAAGTCAAAGTCAAAGCATTTATTTCATTTAGATCATAAAGTATGATGCTTATGAAAAGTCAACATTACATTTTGTCAGCCAATTGACCTACAGCCAGTTCGCTGACGAGGTAGAGCTGTGAGAAGAACTGGCAAGAAACTCACGCCACTCTTTTCAATCGCCAGATAATTACAGTTATTTGAATGAGTTACAATTTAAACACTCAACGCAACCAAAGAACCATACAAAGTAATTATTACAAATTAACTAATTAATATAATACTAAGATTAAAGAAAGAAAACAAGGAATTCAATTATTTAGTTTCAACTAGTATGGTAATTTGACTACGTATTTTAATTACACTGGTAAATGCACCCCCTGGTCACATTGAACGACAAGGTAATACTGGATTGAATATTAAATGTAAGCCATGCCAAGATTGACCAGTCATCCCAAGTAGCACCCGTTCACGAGCATGACGCACGGGCCAGCCATCATCACCCTCGCCATATTAGAGGGAAGGTGATGACCCGGCCAATACGACACCACAAGCAATGACATTTTAGTGAGCATGACAATGCAGGGCATGGGTGGTAAAAGTACCCTAATAAAATGTATTATGCCTTACGAACTCGTAATGATCATGATAAGCATCCACTTCACATTAAACTTTTACTACAATAGTCAACATAATTACAATAATAGTCAATATAATTACTATAATAATAATCAATATACTGAATGATAATAATAGTCAATATAAGTACAATAATAAAAATATCAATATACTTAATGATAATAATAGTCAATAAAGCTACAACAATAATAATCAATATAACATTAATCTTGCATTAAACGAGCAACTATACCCATGCTGCTTTATCATTTAAATAATCATTAATAGTATAATAACCCTTTAGAATAAGGCGGTTTTTAACAGTTTGTTTGAATTTTTGTAGGGGTAGATTCATAATGTCAATGGGTAATTTGTTATAGAAACGTACACCTAGACCCGCAAATGAGTTGTTTACTTTATGTAGGCGATAATATGTACCAACTAATTTATGTTTACCTCGAGTATTCACAGAGTGCATGTCACAGTTTCTGGAATACAAGTCTATATTTTTCTTGATAAACATAATATTGGCGAAGATATACTGAGACGCCACCGTCAGAATACCTATTTCTTTAAAAATCTCTCTTAGTGAAACCCTAGGGCCCAAATTGTAAATAGATCGCACTGCTCGTTTTTGAATTATAAAAATTGACTCAATATCCGCAGACTTGCCCCAGAGCAGTATACCGTATGACATCACGCTATGGAAATAGCTGAAATAGACAAGTCTAGCTGTTTCTATGTCGGTAAACTGTCTTACCTTTCTTATCGCAAAGGCTGCGGAACTGAGTTTACCAGCAAGACACGATATTTGGGTACCCCATTGAAGCTTGTTATCTAAAGTTAAACCCAAAAAAACTGTAGACTCAACAAAGCTCAAAGTTTCATTATTTAAACTTATATTAATAGCTAGGCTTTTAGTATTGGGCATAGTAAATTTAACACATTTAGTTTTCTTTGAATTAAGCAGTAGGTTATTCGCACTAAACCAGTCCAGAACTTTCACTAGTGAGCTATTCACTTTATCAATGTTAGTTTCCTTACGATCCACTTTAAATAAAAGTGATGTGTCATCAGCGAACAGTACAATGTCGCAAAAATTCTGAATATGGAATTGCAAATCATTGATATAAATCAGAAAAAGAAAAGGGCCTAAAATGGAACCCTGTGGCACGCCCATAGCTACAGGTAATCCGGTAGACCTACTTCCGTTTATATCAACATATTGTATTCTATTGCTTAAGTAAGTGGCAACTAGATTGAGTGCAGCATCCCTAATACCATAATGACTGAGTTTTCGTAGAAGCGTATTGTGTTCGACGCAATCAAAGGCTTTTGAAAGGTCACAGAAGACACCAATAGCATCCATCGAATTTTCCCAGGCACTATAAATATGCTTAATCAATGTAATACCTGCATCAATTGTAGAACGACCTTTAGTAAAGCCATATTGCTCTTTGTGTAACAATTTATTTGAGACAAAGTGACTTTCTAATTGCTGCAAAATTATTTTCTCAAACACTTTGCTAATAGCTGGCAATATGGAAATCGGTCTAAAGTTAGTTGCGTCACTTTTTGATCCATTTTTGAAAAAAGGTATTACTTTACTGTGTTTCATCAGATCAGGAAACACGCCTGTGTCCACACATCTATTAAATATTGTGGCAAGGTGTGGAGCTATACTAGATATTATATTATTAATTAGATTCGTTGAAATACCCCATAAGTCAGCAGTTCTTTTTGAGTTAAGTGACTTAAACACTTTTATCACATCATTGGGGTTAATATACTTGAAACTAAATAAAACGCTGCACTCTCCCACGCTAACCCTAGCTAAAGTTTCGGCTTTGACTGGGCAAGAATCTAAGGACCTGGTTGCATTAACAGGTATGTTTATAAAGAAATTATTAAATGTTTGTGCTACATCTAAATTATCTTTGAGGTCGATCAATGATAATCGGTTAAGGTCGTCTAATGGTAGTCTGCGTTGTTGGGCAAAATACTAATAGGACGCGAGACATTTTGCGTCGCTAAACATTTTGTTACATAGACGATTCGGTACTAAGCCCGCACCCCGCTCTGTGAGGGGAATGCCTACGCTGCGTCTTATGGTAAATGGTCGCCACTCCAGATTTTTTTTGTATCCAGCCCATCAGTTCTGCAATCTAAGTGTCCTGTTACTACTTGCGTAAAACAACGCTGTTTATATTATTGTGTTGCTGTTATTCTGCGAAATTAAAACGGAAAACAATTAGTAGAATCTTCTGTTATTGGCCTTACCATCAATTTCTAACTAGTGCTTTTCATTTCATTCATATCCAATGTGTATGCTAGTGTAATTGGCAAGAGAGGTCACGTGCCGCCGCGGTCATTAATTGCCTAATACGGTCTACTTCACAAACTGTTTGTCGTGTCAATACGTTATGCAATACTCTTGTGTGACTTTGAGCTAAGTAGCTTGATAAGGTTTCAATGCAGAAGATAGCATGACCCCTTTGGTACTAAATGTATGTAGATCCAGCAAGTAAATATTATAGATTTTGTTTAAATGTGCGACAAACTAATGTCTTATTGATTTTGAACTCTGTCATATTTACTGACTACCTAAAGATGACAAGATAGAGAGCTGCCAATGTAAAATTCAAAATATTTATCGGCCCATTATTATCCGACCGCGGGAAAAGGCCTCTTCTTATACAGAGAAAGTATGAGCATTGATCACCACGCTTGCTCAAGGCGGATTGGCGATTTCAAACTTTCTCAGAAAACCAGGTTTCCTCACGATTTTCTTTCACCATCATTTAGTAATGTTTAGATAAACTTAGAAAGAACTTAATAAATGATTTGAAAAAATCACATTGGTACTTGCTCCGATTTGAACCCCCGACCTCGTGTTTACGAAGCTTGTTGTGTATTGTGTTTCGACGAAATTCGAATGTTTAAGTGCAAATTACTACTTTGTTCGTCTTACGGAATTCTGTAAAGCGCCGATACGAGTACTGCCTTCATCTTTATTATAGTTCAAGAGGTCGTCATTAATATAATGTGTATTAATGTTTTTTCATCAAAATCAGTCTACAGAAACCATAACCGAGCTTTAGCCTCTTTCAAAACTGGCTATTTTTATTTATTTATTGTACATTACTAGTAAGACAGTTCCATTAGTAACGAATCATACAAACCAGCGTCGACATTTCTTTCTTATATAAACATTATCATCTATCTAACTTTACCGATATAATCTTTATCATAAATATAAAACAACAAAATTCCCATTGAAAACGCCATATTCGCTATCAGTGACCGGCACACCCATTGGAGGTTGTTTCGATTGTCTTTTTATGTTCTACATAAAGCCTTCGGGAGGAACCTTTCTGTTATCAGCAGTTATGTGTCGTTGGTCAGATGTATTAACCGCGGTGATAACGTTTTATTCCTCCCTGCCATATCGTGGCTTATTCATATCGAGATTTTATAAGATTTAACTTTGCCCAATGTGATCGTTTGTTTGAGTTATGTGGTGTCCATACTTCTTATCGCACTTTTGTGTAATCGTTATTATCTTTGCATTTACTTTTTAGTTATTTTTATGATATTAAATGTTCTTGGTGCTTTGATAATATCAACGGAGTGGCACCGCCAGACTAGTTTGATGTTAACGTTTACAGAGTAAAACTGCCTCAGCAAAATCGCAGGCTTGGACTGTGGGGTCTAAAATCGTAGCTAAGATTATTTAAATTTACACTGCGTCTTAAAAAGCCTGCCTGGCAGCCTTTTACATAAGCATGCCACTTATCGCGTGTTTTTTCGTTTCCTGTAACGTCTTAACTCTCAACTATTATTTTTTACATTTCGGTGTTGTCGACACCTCTTTATGGCTATGCCTGTTTGTAAATTTAGACTTGTGACTTACACTTCAATTTCTTTTTTTGTACAAATTGAAGGATTGTCATTGGTTCGACAGATAATTTTTATTTTAGTCATTGTTCATTTATCTGTGATTGGAAATAGTTTCTCTTTGACAAAAAACATTTATGCCAGCGATTTCTATTATTTCACAAAATTCGCCTAAAACCTCAAATTGGGATGTCCCAATTGATATATTGTGCAATAGTTGTCACAGTTCCAACAACCAATCCTTCGATATTTCACCGTACAGTTGCGACACTGCTAAAATACTTGTTCTAATTGGTGATTGACCCCGAGCTCGTCAATCGAGTCAATCTCAATTTGCTAGGTAACAAGCCCCCCCACTTGCTACAGATTGAAATTGATTGACCGTACGTCGCCAACTTTGGCAATCTTAACTTTAATGACTTATCGAATTTGCATTTATTGTATATACATTCGAAAGGATTTCAAGTTCCTATGCCAAGTAGTAGTATATGTAGTGAAACAGCAAATAGTTTTCATACTAACTTCTGGTTACCTTTTAGCCGTTTGGGATTGATCAATGAAGGGTGAACAATCACACTATTTATTTCATCATGAAATCATTTGGATGAATAAAGGGAATTAATTTTTTCTGCATTTTACCTGCGGATTTGCTGCTAGGCACGACCTTGTTAAATGTCGGTGATATGGGTCTTTGTTGACGGAAATTGCATCGCGTGATATGATGAGCGCTGTGGCGTAAATTGGAAAATGTCTGTGCTCATCAGTAAACTGATTGATCGGTTGAGTATAAATTTAGCAGATTTTATATTATATTAATAATGGCAGAAAAACATAAAAGGTATAAATGGCAAAGTTTGAAAAAGAGGTACGAAGCTTGACAATTCAGGAATGTGTTCCGCAGTGCAATCTGTACACGAAGCAGTTGTAGGACATAAAGAGCGCACGTTGCCCGCATACGTAATGTAACGCGACATTACATTCAATCACTGAACTGCAGCAGTTGAGCTAGCATTCCTGCATTTATGCTAATACATGGCATAGGTATCTTTATCATGTCATATTATATTAAGGCACCATTTAACGCTACATTTAAAGATTTTTAGAGTCACCTTTGAATTTCGTTTGCCTCAGCGCCATCTATTTAAATGACTTAGCAAAAAAATTTGTCTTTTTAATTTTTGAAGAGAATTTTGTTGTGCTGGATGCTGGGCACATCCCTGTCTACTCCTATAAAGCAAAAGGAGTGATATTGTATTACATATAAATAAATGTATAATAGTAAATGGTCATCGATCAAAGTTCACAAAAGGTCAATACACGTATTGACGCCTGAGGCGAGCAAACGTACGAACGAAATAAATCGAATGACCGATTAATTAAATATTTAAGATGACATATTACTCATCACGTTTTATCGAATAAATCAACTGAATTAATAAAATGTCAAGCTTAGTTTACCCGATATCCAAATTTACGAGTTTGTAAGCATATGAACGTACTTATGTATTTTTCAAGTTTATCGTCGGCTTTATGTTGATAAGGTAAGTTTTGTGAGTCAACTTGTACCACTTATCTCCACAAACCTTGGGATCGTTTGGACTATCCAAACGATCCCAAGGTTTGTGCTCTAATGATCTAAAGCGCGTGCTCCTGAGATTACGAAAACTATTAGATCGGTCACCAACATTTGTTGGTTTATAAAAAGCAATAAACTTCTGCGTCACTTATACTATTTCGAGTTAGACTAAATTGAATCATTCCACTCCAGTACACTTCAACTTCCAGCAATCAGTTAGAAGCCTTCAACAGTTATTGGACGTATTCATTCGAAGATTTTTCTCATCTAGCGAATTAATTAAAGTCTCAATTTCATTGTTACGACGGACATCATTTACTTGAATGGTTACTTTAATGGATATTTAGACTTAAAGGATTAGATTAGAGAATTATCAACATTGCCAACGAAAAATTAACTTTAAGGTACATGGCAAATAGCCATACAATTTTGGCTGATACATTGCAAGCTGCATCTAACTAAGATTAAATGTTAACCCCTCCATTTAAGCTTAATTAATTGTGGTGTTAAAGGAGTAAACTCAGTAATGGATCTGCAGCACCAATCTTTTATTGGCTAGTTAGAGGAATTAATGGTGTCCATATTTTTGATTAAGCTTTCTTTACTACTGCTGGTCCAATCTGTACTATAGATTGAGTTATTTCGGACTGATCCCCTAGATCTGATCCCCTAAGATTATTATTATTCTTTAAATTCTGATCCCCTGCATATTTAGTCATACCGGCCTGATCCCCTAAGTCTTTTTGACAGGTTAGTACAATTAAGAGAAAAGCAGTTTATGTTACTTACATAAACTTAAATACTTGAAGCATTAAAAATAAAATGTTTTGCATACAAAGAGTTATCGATTTTTGATACTAATATTGTAGTTGCTAATCGTGTCTATGTTTTATTTGCTTTTGAAATATTAAAAAACAAGTGTATCGTCTAAATATATCAAAATTTAGTAGTTGTTAAGAGATTTGTTGATTTCTCCATAAGGATAACTTTGATCAATAAAGAGATTTTGGATCCATTCGTATTCTATCGTCTATTTCACGGGGTCAGAGTCCTCTGAAAAACTGTTTGAGGTAGGTACTAAATTTAACAAATTAGTGTTGCAGAAGCCTATGCGTGGTGTTTATCACAACGTTCATATATGAACAATTGATGATTTTCTAAGACCAATATTAGCACCGGAATCTTACGGGCGTCATGCTCGTGAACGAGTGCTACTTGGGATGACTGGTTAATCTTGGCATGGCATACATCTAATACTAAATCCAATATTACCTCGTTCAAAATGACCGAGAGGTGCATTTACTATTTTAATTAAAATACGAACCTATTCAAATTAACATACTAGATGAAACTAAATAATTAAAATCCTCTCTTCTTTTCTTTTTTAATCTTGGTAATTATATTAGTTGATTGATTTGTAATAATTACTGTGTATGGTTCTTAGGTTGCGTTGAGTGTTAACATTGTAACTCATACAAAAAACTGTAATTATCTGGCGATTGAAAAGAGTGGCCTGAGTTTCTTGCCAGTTCTTCTCACGGCTCGTCGGCGTCGTTCGTCAGCGAACTGGCTGTAGGTTAATTGGCTGACTTTACGTAATTTTGACGTTCATAAACATCATATTTTATGATAAAATTAAATAAATGCTTTGAGTTTGAGAACACATTAATTATTAATATAGTTATTAAGTCTTTAACCTAAATATTAATGACAGTCTATTAGCGTAAACCCATTAATAAGTTAAGACGCAATTATGACAGCTTCAACAGTCTTTGAATCACCGACTGTTAAAATAAACTAAAATTTTAATGATATACTTGCATATGTAGGTATAATTTTACATTTACATTTATTATTCTCTACAAAATCATTAAAAATCTAATAATAAATAATAATACACTGTCAGTAAGTGACGACCTGGCCGTAAACTTACGAAGTACCTATAAACAACCTAGGGTTTATACTTATATACTAAAATTATTTATGTTAATTAAGTAAGCTGCTGTCTCTACTGACAAATGTGCTAGTGTTCCCTTAGGAACATTATGTAAGAATTATTATGATTGGTGTATAATAAATTAATAAAAACCTTTTTTATTCTAATCTGATCCTCTTATAAATTTCAAGTACTTGGTTTAATTGTGTATAATATATCAAGCGAAATCCTCGCTGAAACATACAGTTGTAAAGTTCTCATGTTGGATTTGCATAGCGGTATAATATCGACGTGCACATATCTCAGCAACTTTCACGTCCGCCGCTACGGGTAACGGGCTTGTGCAATTTATTGCAATAAAGTTCGACAGGTGGCGCCACGGGCGTCCTTACCGTAACCTTCTAATTTGTTCTATTGCTTTGCTAAAGATGTAGAAGGGCGGATAAACTCGTGACGTATATACACGTGCTTTAATTTCGGGTTTATTATACGTTGTGACGTATATACATGTGCTTTAATTTTAGGTTTATTATGCGCCGTGTCGTTAAAACGTATCTTATTTAATTATCTGATTACTGACATTTCTCTTACTTTTATATAGGGTAGTAAAAACAAAATGAAAGTCCTAGTTACATGCATCTACTGATTAAATAAAGTAAATTTGATTTTAACTTACCCACTTATTGATATAAAAAATATCTCCATTGCAGCTGCATATAAGTCTAGAAAGTACAAACATTCAGCTTTACGACGAATTTAAAGTTCATAACAGGTCTAACTATACTAATATTGTGGAGCTTTATGAAGTTCACTAAAAGTGGACAGTAGCTGTGGTTTTATGTCCCCTAAGTGTCGTATGAGACGAAAATGAGTACTGGGGGAGATAATTTCAGGTTTATATTTAGTAGTACGCTTTATCAGACCATTCTGAACCTTATGCAGCAAAGCTGGATTCCTATAATTGGATTTGGGACGAACATTTTGGTAAGCACCTCGTAATACTGTGATAAATTTAACCATATTAGGAATCATGATTACATAATGTTAGTTTTGTGTTAGTTTGCGCTAAGAAAGTAAAAAAATAATGATGGCATTACATTCAAAAAAATATGATGGATTGCGTTAAAGATTACATGAAAAAAAAGCTGTGTATGTTAACATGACGATTGATAGAAGGGCAATGAAGAAGAATGTTAATAATATTCGTATGCATTGTGATTTGACATTATTAATTTTTGTTAAATGATGAAACTTGACATTAATTTGGTTCTTATTGCAATTTGACATTTATTTAATACTCGTATTTATATTAACTTGACATTATTAATCATAGTAAATAATATATACCTATTACAAATTAACATTATGATATTATTTTAGCTTGACATTGTATGACATTTTTATTTTTTATCATTATTATTATTGTACTATTGATTTATTGGTATTGATGATTAAATTACCTAAAACTTTAAATATTTGTACGCCTTAACTTAAAGGCTAAACATGGTTGGACTGTAACCACATAACACCTTGCATGCCTATGTATGTATTCCCATGTTTGACAAATAAATATATGATTGATGATTGATTGATTGATTGATTGATTGGCATGAAGACAAAAACATGTTGCGCCAAATCCAAGTAGTATTGTGACGAATAGACAATTTAAGATTTTTTTTATTTACAAACTTACGTTTTAAGTTGCCGATTTGACTCTGACGTATATATACGTCGTTGTATGTAAAAATATGTTTTTACTTATTTTAGTTAGTTAGTAATAATATTTTCTACTCCAAGTTTAGTTTCATTTGCACTTACTTAAGTATTATTATCCCATAACATGTATCTAATCTCGTAAAACATAGTCTAAAAGTAAGTTCTATTAAAATTGATTACCCTTGAGAAGTAGAGACGTGTATACACGGTACGTGGATATCAAACAACCCTTTGAGTGGCAGGGGCCGTACTAATTATAATTATGTAAAACGTGAGGGGATCGTTTCGCCGTTAATATTATACTTCATTAATAAAGGTTTATTATAGTCATAGGTTTATATAGATTGTTTACGTGCGGCGTGGCAAATCAAAATACATTTTAATTATAATAATTTAAGTGATGTATTAATTATATTATGTATGTACTAGCTTTCACCCGCGTTAAGTTTCATCTTTGGTTACTGCTCTGCTCCCGTCGCCAATAGCGTGATGATATAAAGTAACCTTTCCCAAGAACTGGGCTATCAAACGATTATTCAAATCAGACTGGTAGTTCCGGCGAAAAGAAACAAACAAACTGTTCCGCTTTATATAATAACTAGCTTTCCACGGTGCGGTTTCGCCCGCGTCTTTGCTCTGCTCCCGTCGCCATTAGCGTAATGTTACATATTATTTTCAGCAGTAGACTTGGGTATCTATCGACTGATATGACTTAAGTATAGTTCTAGAATTTAACTTCAATATCTCTTGTTTTGTTTGTGTTTAGTTCCCTCGGGAGTTCTTCAGATAATAAACACAACGAAAATAATTGCAGGACTTATACACTTAGAAAACAGTCATACTACAATTTTATCTACAACTTGAATGTCATAGCCTTAAGAAGACTTACATATTAAATACATATCAAAGCGGATTGATGGCAGCCTGGTGTAACATATTACATGCAATATTGCCTGAAACTCGCTGCAGCGCGGCTGTTGACGAGTAATTACGTCACGGCTACTAACCGAGCGACGCTTTGTGACATTGTGACCTTATTACACATCAAGTTGACAGTTGACACCGCTTTCTCAATGTCAACGGTGGGTGTTGGCGACATATGTAAAGCACGCGTGATTTTCTCACATTATTTTAATTACATAAATGTAGTACCTAACACCATTATTTTTTTAATTACGCCGAAACTGATGACACTGGATACCGATCGGTCTCTTTAAAAATCTAAGGTGGAGGCTTATATTTAGCAGTACGTATTACGGCTGATGAAGAATACATAGCGTATAGCATAGTATCGTTTTCTTATACACCGCTCCGTCATAAATAAACTAGGGCTCATATTTCATTAGCTTATTTTTTTTTACAGTCCAATCACATTTCGGCACCAAAGCGTCCACTGCTGGAGTTTGGAGCAAATCATTATTAAAATTCAGTTTAGTCTTACGTTTGAACTACAAACTGGTCCGATCATGCATAATAAATAAATTGAAACATGTCGACGAATAGCTCATTATCTTACAACGATTACATCTATATGTTAAATAAAACATATATGTATGCCGAATAAATTGGCGTCCACAATAACAAGGCATTCCTTCCTTTAATAAGTACCGTACACCGGACCGATAAACAAAAGATTTAACCTTTCAACCCTATTTGTACGTCGGAGGCTAAAAATACTGATCCGCTATAATATTTTGTACCTAAATCGGTTAAAAAAGTTTCAACTTTCTAGTTCATTCATGAGATACAGACAGACCGACAACGCAGGCTTAGTAATACGGTTTCTTAGACATCTTTAGGGTCCAGAATTCTAAAAAGATGCTTAGTTGTTGAAAAAACAGTAATATTCTCATCTCCACTATTACTAAAATGCTTTTATTCTCCATTACTGCCAGTTTATAATATTTCCTCAGCTTCTTTTATTCTATTTAGGTTGGTGGCATGTTGAATAGAGACAGATTGTGTTCGCGAAGTTATCTTGTCTCCATTTCTTCTAATTCGCGACGCCAATGACCCGAGCATTGTAGGGTTAATTAAAGAATTAATCGCCTACCCTCGGGAGGAAGCGGTCGTGACTGAAATTTGTTGTGGGGTTCAATATAATCCCTTGTTTGTACTGAGTGCAGGGAGATTTTATTTTGTATGTGTACAAATTACTTATATCTGTAGAAGTTCTCACAAATCAAATTCCAATATTTTTTTAAATTTTTTATTTATTTCTCTTATAATGGTAAATTTGCAATAACAATATAACTGATATACAATCCGAAGGAGTTAGTGCCAAGATGGGAGCTGGAGTTTGTACTGGGTTCAAGACCCGTGTTACAAATCTCCAGGCCCCCTACAAAAAGTAATTTATTAGAATTGTAACAGTTAATTAGCTGATAGTGTTTTTATTCCTCGGATTCCTGTCATTCTAAACAATCTTCCGTTAAGTCTTAAACGAGTCCAGTTTCCAGTGAGCCTATGTTTTGCGATGACTAATTAATAAAGCCCAAGGTAAGACACTTAAAGTTGTAGGTGTGGATCTAAGTATTAGCTGTTTTTCGCACGGTCAGCTTTATGTGGCTCTATCACGTGTTAGCATTCCTAGCAGCATGTATGCTTTGATCCCTGATGGCTATACGTCTAATCCATACATCCATACATATTATAAAAGGCTTTGTCCTGACTGACTGACTGACTGACAGACAACGTACAACCTAAACCGCTGGTCGTAGCGACTTGAAATTTGGAGGGTGTGTTTGTCTTAATGTCTAGAAGTGTACTAAGAAAGGGTTTTTAAAAATTCAACCCTTAAGTGTATGAAAAGGGATGAAAACGATTGTATGAAACGTCTTCATTTTTTAACTTACAGCTTTGAAATTTTGTTTTGGAATACTTTTATTTAAATAAAAAATACCCTCATATTTTTTTTAACTGGGGTGGATTAATAGAGGTGAAATAAAGGATGAAATATTGTATGGAAAGATCTTTGCCTTTGAAGTCGGCGACTTGAAATTTGGAGTGAGGGGGAAGGGAGGGGGAGGAAAAGGAAAGGAAGGGAGAAGTATCGGGAAAGTGCGGGGGTAAGTCAGGGGGAAATCGACTGCCTCTGTATTTCGGTGGTACTGTGTATGGACGGCCACGCAGAGGTCGCGGGTTCGATTCCCGCTCAGTGCAAATATTTGTAGAATGAACATGTCTATTTGCATTGGTCTGGGTGTTTTTATGTATAATATGTATGTATTTACAAAAATAAAAGTATTTAAGTATGTTTATCCGTATTCTAGAACCCATAATACAAGCATATAATATGCTTACTTTAGGTCTAGATGGCGTTGTGTAAAAAAAATGTAAAAGGGAACTCAGGGGGATGTGAGGAGGCAGTGAAGGGCAAGTGAGAGGTAAATGAGGGGGAAGTGAGGGGGACGTAAGGGAAAGTGAGGGAAGTGAGGAGTCAGTGAGTGGTTAGTGAGGGAAAGTGAGGGAAAGTGTGGGGAAAGTGAGGGAGGTGGGAGGGAGACAGGAGGGGAAGGGGAAAAAGGGGGAGAGGAAATGAGGGAAAGGGGAAAGTTATTGTAGTGAAAATTTGCCTTTGTGTATTGTATATTGTTTTACGGGGATATCTTTAGGTAGGTGAAAGAGGGTTTGTACGAATGGTGATGATGATGAGATTAGAAATGCAAAACAGTATTTAAACAAAATAAAAATGTCTATTGGAAAAACGATATTCATGCGAGCGAAGTCGCGGGCAGAAGCTATACATATATAAACGAAAGGTCACTCACTCACTCACTCATCACGAAATCTCAGAAACTACAAGTGCTAGGAGTTTCAAATTTTGGAAATAGGTGCTCTCTAAGACGGGATTTTGCGAAATTCATTTCCCTGGAGTATAAAGGGAAACAAAATTTGTATGAAGCTTCTATAGTTTTTAAACGGGAGTTTTGATAATACGATTTTCAAACTAGGAACTATTCTTATTAAGTGGGAAAATAGGAGTGGCAAGTTTCGTTAAATATCGCAAAATTTCGTCTGTTTTAGGGGGTAGCGGGTAAATAGATTTAAATCGGATTCGCCTTAGAGACGGATTATACTGATATTTATTACTAATACAATGTACGATTGCCGTAAGATTAGGTAAGAAATATTCTCATACAGGCACACATCTGAATTTTCACGCGAACGAAGTCGCGGGCAACAGCTAGTTGTTAATATGTTACGTGCATTTGTGATGCATGCAAGTAACGACTTCGTGCCCCTTTTGTTTTTGGAAAAATAAATGACACATGACGCAAACCATAATGTAGAATTACTACAAATTATCGTACAAAAATATTATCTATACTCTATAAGTACTATTATCTATATAAAGCGGAAGAGTTTGTTTGTTTGTACGCGCTAATCTCTGGAACTACCAGTCGGATTTCAAAAATCTGCGTGTGATTGCCCAGTTCTCGAGAAAGGTTATAGGCTATGTAACATCGCGCTACTGGCGACGGGAGCAGAGCAGTAAGCAAAGACGCGGGTGAAACCTCGCCGCGGAAGGCTAGTACTTAATAAACCTGTGTTGTTCGGTGTTCACTGTCTGATTACCTAAACGCGTGCATCTTTAGATTTCACGAACGAATGAGTTTTATAATGATAATATGAATTTTATGCGCGTGCGTGAATCCAAAGATAAGGATTACTAAATAATATTTATATGGAGGATAATCTCCAGAACCATTGCACTCAACTAACAGATTATTATTTTTATTAGCAATTAAATTAAGTGCCTGTGATCAAAATGTTTCATAAAGAGATTCTTGACGTTCTAGATCTTGTACTTATGGTTGTGCACACTTACTTAAATAAAAACAAAAATAAATATTCAAAAGGAATTCATCACTGCAATTTACTAACTTCACCGATCTTTTAACCTACCCTGTCATAAGTTCATGACACCCTCGATCTTAGACCGTATAAAAAAGAACTGGAACGCTATAAACGACAACTTTTTCTTCTGCAGTAGAAGCGAGCATATATCTATATGTATTTTATGACTAGTTGAGGTTTATGAACTATAAACTATGACCTGGGTTCATCTTGAATACTTCACGCGTATAATTCTATAAAAAGATATTGATTTATTAAAACCGATTCGGTATGGTATCACAACATTATATTGTACCCTCAATAAATATGACGTATAAGTTTATCTGCTGGGCTTTTTATATACCTACATAGTTTCAAGTAGATAAGCAGTCGTTTTTGTTTACTTCAATTACTGACTTAACAGAAATTCATGTCCTACTATAATTTTTCGTGTTACTTATAAAGCAAAACTTGGTACTACATAATTACACAGTCACTCCTGTCGATTGCCATTATAAAGAAGCAAGTACAATAAAAATATGATCTTCTGGCAATAAGAAGCCTCAGTCATCATCAGTAATTTTCTTGAGCTTAGAACATCATATTATCCGCTTGATGCTGGCATTCCACTGACTATTTGTATGTCCCTAACACAAAACATCCTCAACTTCAAGCTACAAGTATCATTACCAAATCAACGAGCACTTATATATATCTACTAGAACTTTCATTACTAGTTGTTAATACAGATTATTAGGAGCGTCGATGTCCTATCAATAACCTATTCTATTATATACCTAAGTAAAGCGGAAGAGTTTGTTTTTTGAACGCGCTAATCTCTGGAACTACCAGTCGGAACTACACAAAAAGATTTTTCAAATTTATTTTTGTGTATGATAACCCAGTAACATCACGCTACTGACGGCGGATGCAAAGCAGTAAGCAAAGACGTGGGTTAAACCGCGTCGCAAAAAGCTAGTTATACATATGCGTCCATTAGCTGCGGCTCTGTGAGGTCGAAATCATCAGTCGGAACGAAGACGTATGGTGATTAATGCTTTGTAGTAATCGTTGATGTTTGCATACGTTGTTGTGATACTATTTATACTGATGGGGTGTTACAGTGTGGAAAGGAAAAGCTGTCTAAAATGAAACTGGTGTATGTGGTAATCTTTGACGGAACTAAAGTAGGACTTTCACTCTCCCTCCCTGGTATGTCATTTGCTCGTCGTACTATGTAAAAGGAGAACTCATTGGTTACATGACAAGCTTATTTAAATGTTGTACCTATATTAACAGATTGAAACATACATCTGTATTCACATCTCTTTAAACAAATTACAAGACTAACTGTAAGACTTTTATGCAAATGTATACTTACGGTTAACCCGTCCACCGCCGTCGGCATTAACTTGCCTACGTTTATTGTGCTACCGAAATTGCAATAAAACACACGGGCGTTGTACGAAAGCCGCAATAAGCCGCGAAACAAGCTTGCGACGTGTGATTCTCTCGATTTAATTCTGAATAATGTATGAAAAACAAAATAGACGTAACGTACAGAAATTTTACCACATTTTACCGCAAAATTAGATTTAGGACATGCTGTTAAAACATCGCTTACAACCAATTGATATTTAGAAGGAATTTTTTCGTACTCACTTTACTTTTATGTAGATTCTATCACATTAATTGATTTGAATATATTTTATGTATCATGTAGTAAATATATTTTTAGAATTGTTCTTTTAAGTTATACTTTGGAGCAGCAATCTACAAATAATAAATGAATTCTATTTAATTTGGAATAATTAATCAATCAAATTATGCCTTAAGATTGTATAGTAAGCAAACACACGATCCTACGTTACCACACTGTAGATAGTTACATATTTTTTATACTTAGCTTTGCAGATTCAGCGCTCCGCGTGGCTGTTACTTAAATAGCCAAAATAAAAAAAAACAATAACTGTAATTACATAATGAGATTGCCGACTAACACGAGCTACAATGTTTTTAATAACGAAACGAGTCGTTGTTTGGGGGAAAATTTGAAACCACAGCTCATCAATCTGGCAGAAACAGCGAAAAGTACATACTACAATGAATATGAACAACACACCGGCATCATAGCGTAGATATGAAAAAAGAACAATAAGGGATGAGGTAAATACGTGAATAAAGACAGTCTGCTCTGTTCCTAAAAGCGGGAGAATTATGAGCACATAAAAATAAAGGGAGCGACAGCCGCTCTAGACAATGCCCGTGAAACGACAAGCGACAACGCTTGTTATTAAGTCCCTAGCTATGTAAATATATGTACTGCGAACCATCAAAAATGAAGCCGCCGGAAAATTCTTTCGGAAAACATTATCTCTGACTTAATCGAAATTTTGTTTCGTTATATCTTTCCTTATTTTATTTTGTCCTGCGGCATTTAAGGGTTTGATGAAATCGCTACACCATCCAAAAGCCAATTGTTACGTGATATATATTTTAAAATATATAATATAATTATATTGATACATCACATCATCAGCCCGAGGACAGTAGTCCCCTAGTCGCCTAGGATGGTTCCATATTTAAAACCAGAGCAATAGCTTCGTTCTAACATAGGAACTAACATGCCAGAGCAAACATGACTTAATATTATTATTTTCTGTAGTTACCAGGACCTAAAATGAATAGAAACGGTAGCATTACTTATTTAACCAATATGCCGCACTCGCACAAAAAACCAAATTAATAAATATGTCGTATGTTCTATAATACTTAGTATTTATTGTAAACCCATCGCATACGTTTATCTTAAACCCAAATAAATTAATAATTATTTATTTTTCTTATTTCATCAAAGTTGTTATTGTTATATATTCGCTGAAGTTCAGATGCTTGGGAGTGGAATGTATCTAGCCGTGTACGCGTGCCGGCTGAAATATTGATGATAAGTCCTCCGGTCTAGAATGTAGTACCTACTGAGTGAGTAAGGTCTCTTGGATATAATAACAGGTCACTAAACCAACACTAGGTAACAAACAGCAGGTAGAGTGATTTCTAGGTTGAAGAAATACCTAGAAATATATAAGATACTTTATTTTTAGGTAGATATGTATTCTTATTGCCACCTGGTCGCAATATTTGAATATAAATATCTACTTATAGTTTATGATGCATCACATAAACTACTGTTCCTACGACTTCATATTACAAATCCATTCTGTGGATTATAGCTGTGTGATGCTTACGAAATCAGATATCGATTCTCGCAGTAAGAAACACAACACAAACTCAAGGACTTCGTGCTCCCGGAGCATTGAACCAATGTAAGGTCAAATATTTTGTGATCTGATTATAGTTCTTTAACATTCAACCCACGACTTAAGCAAGAATCATTTTAATTTGTATACACTCTCCAAAATAATAAACTTGAATACTCTTTAAAGTTGGGTTTGAGCGCCGAGTAATACATTTAATATTTTATCGATACGAAAGCTATTGAATGCCGAAATATTTTCTTTATAAATGTACTCTAAAACATACTGGAGATTATTTTCGGACTTAAGAGATTTTTTATAAACGAAGAAGCGATGACCTACGGTGTTGTATCTCCATCAAAAGGTATATCTTAACAAATCAATTTCAAACTTGTTTATGAATTACACTTTTGAACGTCAAGATAATTATAGTCAACTAGCTGCGCCCCACGGCTTCGCCCGCGCGTAAAATATGGTTTGATGTATCTCTCTGGAACCAGACCGATTTTCGGGATAAAAGTCTATGTCCGTCTCCAGCACTGAACATATTTACATACCAATTTTCATTGAAATCGGTGCAGCCATTTAGGCGATGGGTGGTAACAAACACACACACATACACACGCAAAACTTTTGAATTTATGATATTAATAGGATTAATATGATTTACCAGAAGCCAGTTTGCTATTTAGAACCATAATATATAATTTTAATATAATTTTAATTCACAGATTATTGCAACAATTTGAGAGTTAAATTTTAAGTAGCATGCGAAATGACGTCGCTTTGCAAGTACCTATACACATAATTCAAGCACAATGTTTATTTAGTTTTGAGTCACAAAAGAACAGAATCCAGCCACTAGAATCTCTTAATAAATAAACACTACTGAGTATCAACATCTAGGTTGCACTGCGGTTTGCCTGTGTCGCCGCAGACCTTGGGTAAGGTCTCTATTGTTTGCGTATCGACCTATCCACGCTTCAGCGAATACGTTCTTCGGTTACTCCTGGTTGCCATGTCAATAAATGAGTACATCTAATATAGCAACGGCAGGTAGACTGAATAGTTACGGTCTTTAGTGTTAATGTTCCTTTTATAATACGCACCCTCAGTGGAAGAGAGGTCGCAAATGTGTCTATTTGGCACTTTCCATCGATGTTGTCTCTAATCTTTCTGAGAGAGATCACTGACGACATCAAGTCTTTAGTTCTTCTTAAAGAACGTGACTACTGTAATGTTCAGTTATTTTATTTATTACGTACAAACATTACGGGCGAAACCAAAATAATAAAAACCACAAAATAGGTATGAATAGATTTATCCTGTATTTAGTTGACAAGCAAAATTTTTGCACATAACTACATTACCTACTTTTATTTCAAAGAAATGTCACGTCTCCAGTGCTATCGAAACTTTCCACGACTGTATATACTATATCTGTAGTTAGGGGTGTCACTCACCCCTTAGTTACTGTATTTTCGTTTTGTTGATATAAGGCCCTTTTATATATTAATACATCGTCCGCACGAGACGATTATATACTTCCTAAACCTTGAACATTACTGCCATAAATAACAACATCGTGGGGAACTATAGACTTATAATATTAGTCTAAAATTGCCATTCCGGGTGAAAAAACGTGGTTATCAATGCTCTTGTATCTTTCATGTAAAGAGACCTCAAGTTTTCGATTTTATATTCAAGTTCAATCATGATCCCTTTCAAACTGCTTTCCTCAGAATACTATACTATATAATATGTAGAATATAATATAGATATGTAATATAAAATATGAGAAAATATGACTCGCTGGTAGCAGACCTCTTTTCATAGAAAATATGTGCAAAAGTATTCAGTGTAATAAATATGGAGTATGCTCTCATACGTGTTGTGTTGTGAGTAAAATATCTAGGTATATGTATAGTTGATAGCATTTAGTTTTTAATAACTTGTAGCTTGTTTTATGAGTGGTTTGCTGAGATCTTTCCATGATTTGATAGTTACCTTTACGAACGTTCCTTAGTCAGAATCTGGGGTTTACTATCATGAAGTCGGATGGAAAGATGAAATGTCGTAGAGAAGAAATAAGAAAGGCGTTGATTGAATCTTAAGGTATATCTAACTGTAATGTTATTTATTATATTACGTGGTAACAGAGTCAAGCAGATGCACTAATCAAATTAAACCCAGACGTTTCTGGGGTTTATTCTCGTCTACTATCGACAGAACCTAAAACAATAATTCACTATCCGAAAGCTACACTATTCCCAAATGACAAACTTCCCACAAGTAAGAAAACTAGTAGCAGTTTCTGTTAAATTAAACCTGTCAGCCCTCAAACTGAGAGCTGTAGTGCTTCAGTTTAAACATATTCGCGTCACGTCCACGGGCCGGCGATAAACAATTAATTTCTTTAATCAACTGTGCCTGAGGCTGAAGCTTTCGAGACGACAAGATACAAAGACTCTGAAATAATAGAAAACGTTACTTTAATATTAAACTAGTACCACTTTCTTTGTTGCGTTGAGAATTTAATTATTAGCTTGTAGTAGTTTTAATGTAAAAATACGAGTATATTGTTGAGACTTTTTCAATTAAACATATTCTTAAATTATTGAGTAAACAGACATTCGAGGAATTAGATATTTAAGGAATGGACTTTCAGACAATAGGCTTTTGGAAACTGGACATTTAGGGAATTAGACCTAGATGACTGAATCCATCACAATATTATAGTTGTATCGACTTTTGATTTCTAATGTCATTACCGAACTAAGAAGCGTCACACACGTACTAAATCAAAGTTATTCTAGTCGAATTCTCTGATCTCATTGTCTTCTTGTCAGTACTCGTGGACGTACGTAATAAAACCGAAGATTCTACCTCATTCATTAAATACGAAATCTCAAGAACTTCACCTATGAAGCTGAAGTTTTTAGGTAGGCTGTTTGCACAAAGCTTCGGCGAAGACCGGTTTTACCAAATATGATACTAGCCAAGATCTAAATCGTCAACCACCATTTACAACCTTATTTCAATCTCTCACTCTTTGACAGTGAATTATTTAAACTTAAACTTGGGTCTTATAGAGAACTATCCTCCACAAATGCACAAAATAGAAATAATTGAAAGCTTTAATGCAATACCGTTGTTATTGCTGCATTTAGATTTGTTAGACGAGATTAAAGGAAATCTAAACAAAAATCGTAAGAAGAGGAAAGGCATTAGTGGCCACACACCATCTCGACGACTACCATCGTTAAAGTTAATGCACATTCGATGCGAGCCAACGGTTATATCTGGATGGTTGCTATGGTTACTAAAGTACAAGTTATATGCAGTGATTCACATAGAGAAAATGGTTAGATAGTGTGAATTAGCTCTTGGATTATTTAACTCTGCAGCGGTGTAGGTAAACTTATATCAAAGATAATATCGTATTTTGTTGGCAGACGATCAAGCTTTATTTTAGACAAATATTTTTATATTTTATTTTAGTTTATACCTATTTGTACCAAAAATACTTTTTGCCATTCCAAACTTACATTATGTATGGAAGATTTTGTATCAAAATTGAATTTGTCTTTCTTTCTTCTGGCAAAATTTTTATACCTCGATTTCCATGATGAATCAAATGATTCGTGCATGAATTTTAAATGGTATTTAACTAGTTGTGTCTGGTATTTATAGCTTTTTCTATTTTGTGAAATGTTCATGTCGCCCAAAGCTTTTACTTGCACCGTCCGGTCTTCACTAACGGTGATCCTACCGTGCACCGTTAGTCTACCGGCGAATAACAGCAGCTAATAGAATACTGTTGTGATAGCCTATTGGACCCTAACCAAACGCCAATTTGTAAACAAATTGTTTCAAACTTCTGCCACCGATGGCTTACATAAAGATATTCGCTATTACTTTTCATTGGATTGCTGCGTCGTGGTTGCTATGGGTAACTAAGATATGTCGCAGTTTACTAAAGCTATTTGAATTTACTCTTTATACGGTAAATAAAAAAATTGAAAAGTGAACTTCTTTTAAATAAAAAAGCAGACTCATCACAATGATTCAGATCAAATATATATTATTAAGTTTATGTATATGTGTATATTTATATTTTATATTTATGTAGGTATATTTTTGAACGTAAGGCTATGTATGTGTATGTATGATTGTATGTATGTTTATTTAGTATTGTAACTCCTTGTGATAATCTCTTCATACTGTCTTCAGATACACCTATTTTGTTGTTCTCTGCATCACCCGTAATGGTTGACTGGTAGAGAATGCCTCAGGCATTAAGTCCGCCAATATACTTTGTATATGAAGTTTTTAATAAATAAATAAATAAATAATAAATAAAGTCGTAATTTTAAGCTTTGACTAATTCATCATAAAATCCAAGCGGCGTGTTGTTTTATTTCAGCATGTTTATATTGAATTTTGCCCTAAAAGCCTTGTTAATCTATCAACGACTAAAACCTTTTATCGGGCAAAAAGGTCAAACGGTCAGAATATCTTGTACACGCATAACAATGTTAATATAAAATTTTCGTATAAAGGGTTTATAACATTTACTTTCGTTACCGCTTTTTGGAAATGGTATCTCGACACTCATTACATGTAACACCGTGCAACGGAAGCAAGCACTGTGCACTGTATAACATAGTTTTCAGACTAAGTTTTGTTTCCCGACAAAACATTGGCAGCGCGACAAGTATGGCGCCGTCGTTCTCGCTTGTAACAGTAACAAAAGTAAATAGAAGAACATTCTCTCAATGTAATTCTTCGCTTGTAATTAGTTCATTCGTTCATTCATTCGTACGTCCGTTCACCTTTTTACCGTTGTTGGTCTCGCGAGTAAACCTCGCCTCCACTGGTTGTACTAGATAAACAACACTGAACGAATTACACGATGAAAGAAATAACGCGAAAAATGCTGCACTTTTGTTATAAGAATCGTTGCAAAAGTAAATGTTTTATTTGATAACGAGTAGTTGCTTGTTTAATTTTGAAAATATTTTTCTTAGAATCAGTTTAATTAAAGCGTTTATTTTAGAATAGAAAATTTTTGTTTGCACTGCACCAATTTTTTCCATACTGGAATTAAATCTCAAACTCTACATTTAATTTCAGTATGGAACAAATTTAGTTAAACTGACTGCTACTTTTACAGTTAAGGGCTTCTTTGTGTTTGTTAGTTGTGTATTTATAAACTACCTAAACTTCATACGTGTCATTGCACACATACAATGAATGTAAAATAAAATAAACTAAATTCTTTTAGCTAAAATAGAATTTCCTTTCAGTAGATGTGTGTACCGATAGCCTGGGTGTGTCCTTAATGTTATTTCGTTCACGTCTCAATTTCATATCGGCCAGCGATCGCTTGCCGAGCGCTCCACGGGCGACATAACAAATATGAGCGCGAAAATTGAATTTAGAATGCTTATTTTAAAATGTCCGACTATAAAACGCTTAAAAGCTTAAATATCTGCTTGGTAAAATCTTCGCTGTTTCGTGTTTACTGTTTGCACATTTGTAAACATTTAGCACAGAAATGTGTGCAAATTTTTTACAAATGTGCAAACACGTTCTTACATAGTAGCTATGTTTATTTATTACAATATCTTTTTTCGCAAAGTGTTAGACAGGAGTCCAATCCAAGTAATGAGTCTATTTTAACAGAATACTTATTTATTTTTATTCTTTTTGTTTCAGGTAAATTCATCAAACAACACGTAATCTGGAATCAGCATCGAACGGAATCCTGATTTTCAAGTTAGATATTTAGATATTTAAGGACATACATACGTACGTATATGTATACTTGTTGTGTTGTGTGCTCGTAATATAAATCACTGTCGAGGACAATTACAGCCAACAGAAACAAATATGAGTTCAGCATCTATTTGTCTCTTGTCTGTCGCATGGCTACGTAGTTACGGACATTACTTTTGTTATGTTGTAAACAAGGTATAACAATGTATAACTATAGTAAATGTTATGGCTTGTTTATTGCAAATAATGTCTTGTAAGAGATTCACGAGATAAGCACTATAGATAATATTACTTCACCCGCGTCTTTGGTCACTGCTCTGCTCCCGTCGCCATTAGCGTGATCTTACATGTTACAACCTTCCTCAAGAACTAGGCTATCATACCCAAAAATAATTATTTAAATGCGTCTCGTAGTTCCAGAGATTAGTGCGTTCAAACAAATAAACAAACAAGCAAACAAACAAACCCTTCCGCTTTATATAATATACAGATTATATAGATTAAATACAATATTGTTAACCTACGTAAGTGAAAATGCATGTAAAATTAAGGTAAATAAGTACCAGAATACATATCTATACTTTTAACCAGCTTTAGAGAGAGAACTGCTCAGTGCCCAAGTCCGTCAGGAAGAGCGCAACCCTCTAGCTCATCATGGTAACTAGTTTTCATAACCAGTTATTAAAATCGTATTTTTCTTCTTTATTTCATAACCAGTTATTAAATAAGAAAAATTAGACCATTTTCGTAATCGTATTTTGTAAACAGCTACAAAAACGGATTTTCCCTTCTATTGTCGTTACTAGTTATTAAATAAAAAAAATTAGACCATTAAAAAAGAAGGAAAAATCTATTTTCGTAGCTGTTTACAAAAAGTTACCACGATGAACTAAAGGAAAGCAACGCATCTCCTTTACAAGCTGTAACAAAAACTGAGGACTTCTGTCTGCTGATATACTAAAACTAGCAACCCTCCCTTGCTTCGCACGTAGGTACTAACATGTTTTACGACATGACTACAATTTTTTTTAATTATTGGTGTTGTCTCTACTATAATGCATATGTATTAAATAAACCTTCTGGAAGAATTCTCGGAACGTAGTGAAAACCGTATGAAAATCCGTTGCGTGGTTTACAAAAGTTAGCGGCAAAACAGACAAAAAAAACAAGAAATTTGCTTTATCTAAACTAATATTATAAAGAGAAAACATTAGATTTTTTGTATGTTTGTTTGTTGCAATTTAATTCAAGTATACGTAACCGATTTTAAAAATTCTTTCACCTTTAGAACTTTAGACTCTTCTTATTTGTAGCTTTATTATGATTAACATATTTTCAGCTCAATTTTCCCCCCTTTCCTCTTTCCTCACCTCCCTCATTCCCTTCCCCTAACCCCATTCCCAGCCGCCATAGTGGAGGCCACCATACCAGCAGTTTAAGACGATGGCTTTTGGTATAATGTCCACCACTTCTGGATTCCACTGACTGCTTACCATCAGGCGGGGTGGAGTCACTTCGGTAGGATAATATATAAAAAAAAAATTTTTTGTCGTCATTTTAAACATTTCAATACTTTTGGAGCCTTTGTAAATTTGAATGATGCAATACGACATTATTGAAATGATATTTACCGTAGCTTAGGTGTTTGTTGTGAGACCAAATGAAACTTTTGTTACGACGCGAAGCGAGGACCGACGTCTAGTACTATATAGAAATGCAAGGATGAGAGTTCAGAATCAACAGATGGCTGCTCTGCATCCTTGATGCGACAGTGTGGAGCGCTAATTGTGCCAGGAGCTCTAATTGTAACAGATGTAAATTTAATAAGCGCACTATTGCTATGTTCGATACTCACTTCTAATAAGTATTGAGGTCTTAGAAAAAAATCAATGCCACTTGCATTGATTTCTAATCTATTTATAGAATAAATTAAAAAATGTATGGGATTGACATAAGCTAACGATAATGTTGGCGTTAGCTTATGTCAATCTTATACATTTTTTTATCTATTTTATGGATAGAAGATAGAAGAAATATATGCCACTTATCTAAGGCCTCTGATTGCCTTGTAGAGGGCATTTGCAATGAAAAGTTCGTTTGTAATAGTTGTGGTGATTATGTTACTTTCTGAAAATAAGTCCTTATCCTTTTAGATTTTCGTGACTCATGAGAGTCCTAATATAATACGCGCAATTACACATATTAATAGGAACTAGGGAGCGTCACTCTTTAACCCTGCTAAAAATTTATGTAGGTATGTTTGTGCTTTCAAAGGTGCCTGATCTCTCCAAACGCTCGCAATCGACGACTTATAGTCCATTGAAAAGGGTAAAGTCATACACATCAATTTTACTGGACGTATACACACTTCCATTATAATAATATACGAGTAAGTCTCCTGGGGAATCGCTGGTCTCTGTTGAATATACCTTGATCTCAATAAAATAAGGAAATAATATAATATTTTAATGAATATAGTTATTAATTACCTAACATAACAATGTGAATATATACAATTTTGATAAGGTAACACCCAATTAAGGATATTAAAACGACTCTTAAAATAGCTTGCGTACAGCTCTTTGCGATTATAGTCCAGACTGTTAATAAGCTTTTAGTTTAATTATTAGTGATAGGAAGCTCGTTATGGTCGTATTCGCGGTGATATTTAGTAAAATAGGCACCAAACATGTTATAAAGACTCATGTTTCTGCTAAAAAATTTCATATAAATTATGATATACCTACTCGTATCGTATACAAGCTAGTACAAAATTCTCAGTGCATAAGTAACTCGTACTTATCCGATTTTTTCGTTATTTATTTACTTAGATACTGTATAGTGGTCTTATCACTAAGAATTAATAAGACAGAACACACATATATGCTGCACATAAAACACAATAGTATTTTTATGCCAAAACATACGAGAGACGAAACCTAGACTCTTTTATGTACTTAATGTTTGAGACGTGTGTTCGCAAATATGCCAAAGTTTTTCTTTGTAAGTCTATATCAATCACGAGTAAAATAAATTTTGTGTGACGTTAGTATATAGGTATAAGTAGACGGTAATCCTTGTTTCTAGTCCATTAATAACAACATTAAAAACGAAAAGTGCCGCCATCCATAAAAAATTTATTCATCCCACTTTTCCCCACCAAGCTTTTGTATGATAAAATAAGAATCAAGTATCGAACACAGTGCCAAAAAATAGGCATTAAGTATCTATCAGAAATCTAATAACATTTTTTGCCCGATCGATTCCGGTTCTTCAGCTTGCAGTCATAAAAGACACTTTATCGGTTAAAAATGAGAAGAAACTTTCGCCAAAGATTTCTAAACGCGTAAACCCTTATTAGTCACGGCTGTAACAATTCCGCTACGAACACCGCAGTTCCCAATACACCATTAGTTAAGTAATAAGCGCATAAAAAAGCAATTAACACTACCGTTTGCAATGACAAGCGTCCATGAAAAGCGGTCGTAATAGACAATGCGATTTTAACGCAAAAGAAACCATGGTAGCGACCTTAATTAGTTCGAAGGTCCTCGAAATAATGCAAGATGTGTCGAACCAATCTTGTTCAGTTATATTGTAAGGGCTCCGTGAACTGTGAAGTAATTAGATTCACTATTAGTTCAAGTACTGTTGCTGTAAAATTACCGTACACTTCCACAATGGCTTAACCTTGTTTAAGCCTTGAGTAGTTGGCATTGAATCGGATAGGCTATCTAGTTCAGTGAACTAAAAATTCTCTTTTTAATTGTTAAAAAAAGTAAAACCACCTAGTATTTTTTCCAAGAACTTTTAGTACGTAGTTCCTTAGGGAACGCAAGGCAAGATTTTTATTTTATTATTAGTATGGTGTAGCAATAAGATTTTAAAAGATAGAAAATGCAGCTCTTTATATTTTTAGGGACTTTAAAAGCCTACAATAAAATTAACGTACTCAAAATACCGACTCCCAAAACAAATATTTCTTGAATCACAGAAATATTGTAAGCGGAACATTTTAATCACTAAACAACACGTGCAAATTTGTGACTCTATTGATTTTGATTATGTTTAAATCACCTAAATGTCACTGAACTCAGCACAGCGTATAAACTTCGCTCCCTCAGCATAACAAAATTAATTTCATTCCCTTCATTGCCGATTGTTCCAGTAAATTGTTAATTTACACATGAAATTCTCCTTTACTAATGCTGGGTGATGCGCCCTGATTTCTTCAAATCTAATCAGTATTAGGGTTCGGTATAAACGGAGAGGTAAACTGAATTCCCGTTACTTATACATTTTCCCATATCTAACTGTTTTTCACTGTTAGTTTTCCATTTTTGTTATAGTTGGAACTGTCAACCCACATCTTATATTTACAATGCTAAAACAAGAGGAAATGTGTATAATTTTATCTGATTTTGTACACTATTACACATTTACTATTTTGGATGTCAATCTAACTCACAACATTACGCTAAGGCTTTAAGCAAGATAAATATTACAAAAAGTAATACACAATTCTATCAGACAGTTATAATAATTTTATCAAAAAATCATTGGATTAGAAATAAAGTAGAATGAATAGAGAAAAGTAAAATATAACTTTAGAAAGTTATTTAATTCCACGGTAGATCACAATGAAAAGCGCATAATAATCAAAACTATTATTTACAAAGTTAATGGTACAGTACCAAATCGATTTCCTGCCGTGCAAATCGGATTCACAATTAGCGAAATTCCTAATCGTAAATTGTTTAAATGCGGACTAATTAAGTATGACACAATGACACCATTTGGTTTTAGGTGAACCGAAGACCTTTCCTTTTTCCTATTCGTATATCCGACCATCCGTTATTAATAAATAAAATATTAATGTCATCATAATAACAATAAAGTAAATAATTACTTTTGATAGTTACTACACTAAACATTCTTCTCTTTACCTTAACGCCATATCAATGCAAGTATTATATTCACTGTCTTCACTTTGTCCATTTATCAACGATGTCAGAAAGTTACCAAATTAAGCGAGTTGGACACGCCACGATTTAGGGCAAACTTTGAACAAATTAATTACAGGCGAGACTAAAATTTAGGAAGTAAAGTATGTCTCGAGTCTCGAAAGATTTTAACTAAACACATTCTGTATTCAAATAAAACGGAAACAAAAGAATCGTCTCTCAGGACATTAAAAACTCGTGGTCTCCATACTTCACATTAAATAATATTGTGTTGAAAATATTTTATCGCAGACAGCCTTGAATTAGCTAAACTTCTGTGGTAAAAATTTCAAGCTCGTGCTACCGTCCCTAATATATATTAGTTAACCTATTAAAGTTCCTAGTTTGAGCGTGGAAATAGTCTCTGCGTCTGCTTCAAGCTTCTGTTTTCACAAAGCATCAACGGCTATCCTGAGTAGTGTCTATGGAATTTCAAGTTTTTATTTAAGTACTAGCATCTGACCTCCACAAGTCAAAAATACAACTTATAGATTTCAAATAAGACGTGAACTTTTACATTTTACATTTTCGTTAACAGAGACGTTTGTAATAAGCATGACGCAATAAAAGCTTTCATCAAAAACAATTATAATTTTTGAAAGTAAAAAGAAATATATAATGAATAATAGCGTATAAACCGTAATAATGGTGGACAAATGAATCCTAAAACGACAAGAGCACTTATCAGCTACTGACAGACTACTGACGCAGGATTACAATTAGAGAGCAAAGTACATACTTGAGCTAAATTGAAATTAAATTGTGTATTTATTGTTGTGTGCTTTTGTTAGCTTTGTATGAGCCTTCGTTATAAATCATCACATCGAAGGATGTTAAATTGTGTTTATATTTGTAGAACTATAACAATACAATGAATTAAAAAAAATTAAACCAAAAATTTAAAAACAAATTTACTCAGCACAATATACTTCGTATTTTGATTTTGTTAATCAGAAATGGATAAATAAGTATTTTATCATTTTGAAGTTGATGTCAAGTAAATGCTACAAAAACCTTACTAAAATAGCAAATTAAGATAGATAATACCTATACCTAGTTACTAGTTATTGTTTTACTTAGTTTCCTCCCTGCTTGAAGGCTGTTTTTTTAGTTATACAGTCTAATATCCTGACTTATTAACCACCGCTACACCAAGCTTGCATCAAAAACAAACAGTACTTGTTTCTTTTAAATAAAGTACTGAGCAGATCTAATTAAATTCTTGTATGGATGAGGATGCGAACTGAAGGCTTGTTAAGTACTCGAGTTGCCAAGTATCAAGTCAAACTTATTTGTCTTGCTGTTGAAGCTATTCAGCTTATAACGAAACTCTTGCACGATTCCAACTTACGCTATCAGATGATGTTTTAGTTTCTTGAAACGATATAGTTTAATGTACATTTTCTCATAAGACTCTTGATTACACTTCTCGATAAAATGTTTGATCAATTGGACTGGTGAAGTAAGTTCAATTTACTAAAGTATTCCATCTATGAATAAATAGCAACACACAGGTGGAGTTTAGTTCTACAAAACAAAAAAAACTTTAAAAATGCTTATGTCTCGTAATACAACCGAGTGAAAGGTTTCATACCCATCGCCTTTGACCTACTCGTAGTTTAAAATGCCTATACCAACAGCATGCGGCATTCATTTCCCGTCTAAGCTTTCCTAGCTACAAGTGAAAACACGCGAAGCCAAAATACACTCGCTACTCAAGCTTAAAACAGCAACCAGCACTTTACCATTTTCATAAATCGACCTTAAAAGCTGCAAATCCAATTCTAAAAATGTATAACATACTCTTAAGGCTGCCAGATACAAACGGTATATACGGTGTATGTATGTGGTACGAACACCCGGGCCATTAGTGCAAGTGCACGGTCGTGACGTAGGGCGGCCACTCGCCAACTAGGCCACTGGAACTCAGCATTGAACGGTTTATGTTTTATGCTAGTTCCATACTTACCGCGAACACTAATAAAGAGTACTGGATTAACGTGGATTTGAACAAAAAGTTTTTACTTTAGTACTGTTTGTTCTGATTGGCTTAGTGAGCGAAAAGTAGTGTACTGTGTAACTTTATATTACCATAACTTAAAGAAATAAAATATATAAATTATATTTTGGTTGTAGTACCAACATATTATGCCAACGTGATGATAATTCTTTTGTTAATGGTACTTATGTTTTTTGTGTAGTATGGTCTGTAGTATGGCGGTTCCTTTATCTATTGAAGAAATACCGTCTAATTACCTGACTTATTAACCACCGCTACACCAAGAGTGCATCAAAATCAAAAAGTCACACGGGCTTTGCCTAAAATCTTCAGTGTACTCTCTCACATTCTCTCGACGCACCTAAATGTTCACGTATTAGGTTCGCAAATTATTTCTAGCGTAAGTGTAGCACTGCTTTTATACTTTAACGTTGCACGTGTCCGATCCCAGGCTGGTATAAGTAATTCTGTTATATTAATAGTGTTGGCATTGATGGCGTGTAGGGCTTATTGCAGTTATTCATTTACTTATAAGTAGATTGCTATGAAGAGAAGCTTTAATACGGCTTCGTTATAATCATGAACTAACAAGGCCAACTTAAGTTTACGTTCAATGTTAGTTAGCACTTCAAAAGTTAGTTTTGACCTTGTTTGGTTTTTTCTCCCGATAAGATTGTGTATCCATGGAATTCAGGTACTTTAATATATATTTTAGTAATATGCTATTATATTCGGACACATTTATTTACTTAGAAAAATTCATTTCTATTTCTTTTCAAGAAGTCAAACTTAAATAATCGTATTTACATTTTGTAACACTAAAATGTATTTATTAATTAAGTTAAAAATGTCCTGACGCGCTTCGCGAATAGCCGGAAGGCGTCGACATGGAGATGTTGGGGTACAAATTACCCCGAGATACTATTGGCAGGCTATCTATCATCGACTGGTTATGCCGTCACGTCATCTCTTGTAACATTATCAGGGTTGGCTTTTCTTACGGTATTATTTAAGTTCCATTGTAATTTATACGTGTCGGATCTTTGGGAACAATGAGGGTTAAAATTTAAATTGTCTTAAGGTTTATGTATTCGCTTTGATAGGCATATTTAAATAGGTACAAAGTCAAGTTAGTTAAGAAAGTAAGTGCACTCTTGTGGTTTAGTGGTTATAGTTGAGTCACCTTTCCACAGCCATTAGGTTAAGAAAACATTAGTACCGAATAAAATTGATAAATAGAACGTTATAATTTATGACAGTTTTGTGAAATAAATTATTAAAGAATTGACAGTAACCATTTTGTTTCTATTTACCCATAGTTATCATGAGTGAATAGAAATCTCTTTACCCACCTATTTCATGTAATCAATTACATACACATCTTACAAAAACTACTTAATTGCGTTTCCCATAATTAAATACTGTAATGATAATATTATGTAAGTAATCAGTTTGTGTTTAATTTTGCTAATCACCTTATTTTTGGGTAATCTTGACCTGAATAATAATAATTACGAATAACGCATAATGTATTTTTCTCATTTACATTTCTTTTGTGTCAACAATCAAATTTTCCAGAATCAGCTATGTTGATTTATAAAAGCATTACTATTTAGGTCCGAATTCACAAAATTCAATATAAATGCAAGAATATTTTATTTTTATGAAACAATCGTAAAACAATAATAATTATACGAGTATTGTAATAAGAGGTAATCTAATATCACAGTAAGTAGTATTATTACGGTACCACTGGGGTCTTTTAAACCCCTTTAACACAGTAACGATGTTAAAAGTGGAATGTAATGGTACCGTGCGGTTTGTACACGCGCACAAATGGAACTGCCAATAAGAATAAGTTAGCGCTGCGGTCGTTTCAACCGTATACGTTACATTTTGAGGGTTTATCATTTGAGATATTGTTACAGTTTTTACTTTTTCTGGGTACTTACTAGGTTGGCTTTATAGAAAAGTGAGACATTTTTAGAATTTAATTTGGGGTTTCTATAATCGTAAAACCGTGTCCCAGTTGTGGTTGCATTGTATTATAGGTATTAAGCAGCTTGTCTTAGCGTGCCTTGTTATTATCAGACATTGCAATTAATTATTACATGGATATTTCTTTAAACATAAGTACCACGTGCTTTGAGTCAACCAGACAATGCTACAAAAACGTAATTGTGGTATTTACCCAATATAAAGTTATGTGAAAATATTTCAAGTACCAAATAACACAATAAAATATGAGCTTCAAGCCCTAAAAACAGTTTCGACAGAATAACTTGGTCGGCTATTTGATGTATTATCGAATTGTAGGGCAAAGGTATCAATCATTCAGTGCTCGTGAAAGGGACACTTAAATATTCATATAATAAGACGACCTTACCTTTGTACCGACGGTCTTTCTTCACCAAGAAAGCAACTTGAGCAACTTACGTAACCTCACGCGGCTTACCTAAACGAGGTACCTAGAGAATACGGTAGAGTTGTGCTATACCTATGTTTCTACCGTTTTAGGTAGGTATGTAGGTGCGACAGTCGACGGTGCCAGGACTAGAACCATGTGCGCCCCTCTATGTTTCCCAAATCTTCTACTACTATGATACTATTAGTAAGCAATGAAAACCGACTAAGTGTTCAACATATAGATTGCACTGAGTTGGATGTCTATATATTATTTATTGTCTCTTAAAGCCTTCTTTTTTTTACTTTGAATTAATTGAATTATTGAAAATATGACTGTCAAAATCACATGTTAACTTATGTTACAGAACTAAAGATAAAATAGATTAACCACTTTCTTCACCCTACACCCATGAGCAATAGTCTTAAAGTCTCTGAGGGTTCCATTCATCGGGACCCAGCTCTCATTAGGACACGATCGGCTATTTCCTGGGTATCCCGAGTCCCGGATATCTCGTTTCCGTAACCCGCCCGACCGGAAATAGTTTCTTTTTCTTTCCCACGAAACTCAACATTTTGTGAGCCTTTGACGTTTAGGTATGTGTCGTGCGTTGGTAAAACCTATTCTGCTTTTGCGCGTTTGTGATTTTAGTGATTTTCTACGATGCAAACGCCCTTAGCGCGTGTCCGTCATGACTATCTGGTTTTGTTATTTGTAATGTGCATTTTATTAGCTATGACCTAGTTACACAAAAGATACTAAAATTAGGATATATGTACAGTATGTACTGTCCTACTAATATAATAAATGCTAAAGTTTGTGTGTGTGCCTAAACTACTGAACCGACTTCGATGAAAAATGAAAATTGGTATGTAGATAGAACTGGTGCTGGAGACAGACATAGGCTACTTTTTATCTCGAAAACGGTTTGGTTCTCGAGGGAGACAAAATACATTTTCTCTCACAGCCACGTGCAGGCGAGGCAGGTGCAGCTAGTGACTTTATACTTTTATAATGTCATTGAATGTATTTTATTTGATTAAATAGGTACAGAAACACACCACAGAACAAAACATACACAATCATGTTTAGCATTATCGAAAACCAATAAAAACTGTACACAGCAAGTGTACAATTTAAAAAATATATAAATTTACAGATGACGCATTTAATTTTAATTTTTTTCACTACAACAGACAGACGAGTAGCACAAACATTTTCAGACTAAAAACGACAAGTAATATTACATATAATAAAATCTATTCTTCAACATCAATAGTTACTATTTGAAAGGTCAAAGGCTTTATTCCAAAAGGCTAATTTCTTTGTGACTTTTCCGCTCCTTAAAAAGCCATCACCAATATTTACCCTGAGCAAATGGCACCTGACCCATTCGGATCCGTTAGCCACAAACAAAACATCTTACAAAAACCTTTCGCAAACATGAGATGAGTGTGAAAATAGCAAATAAGATTAAAGAATAATGGAGTGTGCAAATGGAACTTCCAGTAACATTATGCCTGCTCCACACGTTGGCCCCAAAGCTGACTCCAACGATACTCGTCCAACGTGTGGACCTAGAAAATAACACTACCAATGTTTGAACCAATGCTATTTTTTAGATCTACTTTGTTCGGGCCAACGTGTGAAACCGGGGTTACATTGGGGTTGATTCCGGTCACGTTTTTCAACCATTTCTTACCATATTTCAGTAACGGTGCACCAATAAAACTACGAGCTTACTGTCTAACGCCTCTGTGCCAAATTATAAGTGAAAAACGATTTGTAGGTAATAAAAAGTTGATGTCCGAGGATTTAGTCTCAGTAGTGACATGAATTTTGATTAAGTTTTATTAAGTCATGACGAATTCGCACCCGAAAAATTATAGGTATTACACGTCGACTTATGTGAAGGGATAGGCAGAGATCACATTCACATTCTACCAGATATTCGTATTTGTTATAAGTCGCTTATTGACAACAACAGTTTAAAAAGGTAAGCGTTTTCTTACTGTTTCGAACTAGTTCATAAATTAGATAACATAGTTATCTTCACATAGTTTTTGAAATATAAATGGTGGGTTTTATTTTTATTAAATAAGTTAATTCACCTTCGCGCTCTCATATACTACAGAAAGGTAGAGTCCTAGATTTCTATTTCTTTTTTCATGCGTTACTTACTCGTATCTATATCGATGTTGTTCACTTAAGTGCATCGCTTTTTGATGAAATAACTTCACGAAATCATTTCCTATCACGTCTAATTGACATAACCTTTTAACCTTGACCTTATATAACAGAAGCTCTAAATAAATCATTTGCACCTAACCGTTTTAAACGACATCCCTAATAAATCCTTGCATAAATCCTATATACCGACTATCGGTACAATCGGTACAAAATGTGGTCTAACACGCTCAAACGTAGGCGTTTGAGCTTCATTTAAACGTCATGAAACAACAAGGTCGATTTATCTTATACTCCGTAAGAAAAGTCAACCTTAGTGATAATTAGATCTCACAGAAACTTTTGGTCAAAACTGGTAGACCACTTTCCAGGCCCACCGTACTTCATCCCGTCGTTAGCCCTGTTAATTCGATTTGTTAATATTTTACACATACTCTCCACGTCTTGTCACTCTCAGGTAAATCCATTTACTCCCGTTTGTCGCTGTTAAGCCCTTTGGCGATATTTTATTCATTTCCCTCATATGATTATGTCACCTGAAGGTTTTTGGTGTTTTTCATATTTATAATATCATTACTTTATGGTGGCTAGCTTCATGGGCAAAAAACGATCAACTGTTTTGCTGTAGATTTGTCAAATGTTAGAAATTTAAATTTTAGATAACATTAAATATTTGTTGCGAGAAAGAATCGAATCTTAAACTGTCTTTTGCCTGTCCAAACCCCAATACAGGTCACTGCTGTAATCAAAGCATAATAACACAATTAGTGCCTACAGTCACCAATACATTTCCACTTACAAGTACTAACCAAAGAAAATAAAACCAAACGCCGCTGTCTATTACCCTCTTAGGCTTCAACATTTTCAATGTGGCGCTTAACAGTGTTGGCATCTCTGCAGCCTCTTAGGCACGCCCGAGGCACCATTTGATTGGACACCAAGAGATACGTTATACACTTGTATTATATCATATTGGAATTTATCTAGGTCAAGGACAGGTGACCTCATATTCATTGTTCTAGTTTGTTTGGATAACTGAGAGCTTTGGATATAGTTTGTGAAGGTGTAGTTGTTAGCGTGGTATTTAAGTTAGTTTCTTCAATAACATTGTACCGGAGTGCATAATAATACTGTGGTACCGTGTTGTGGGTTGAATAACCAGACGAGGCAATATACTAATTTTAACTTATAGGTATTGAAACATCACTCGAGCCCCAATATGAAAATTAGTCTGAGTGGAACAAATGTTGGCTTTTTTGTAATGTGTGTATTTAAGAAGAAATTTATAAACCTTTGTAAACTTTCTTTAATATACTAAGTAGCAGTCTTACTATATTTATTTACTTAGTAGGCATGTTTTTGAAAATTCAGTTCATACAATAGATCTGTTTGTTACTTGTTGACGATTCAAATTAAATACATAATACTTCTCTGTACGGCAGAAGAAAGAAACGAAAACATTCGCAGGCGAAACAAGGTAACTGGTGTGGCTCGCAGAGTTGCTTCTCTGAAGTGGCAATGGGCAGGACAGATAGCTCGCAGAACTGACGGCCGCTTAGGCCGACAGGTTCTGGAGTGGCGATCACGAACCGGCAGACGCAGCGTGGGCACACCCCTCACAAGGTGAACCGATGACCTAATAAGGGTGGCGGGCAACCGATGGATGAGGATGACGAACGACCGGCCACAGTGGTGAAGATTGGGGAAAGCCTATGGCCAATAGTGTACGTCTTTTGGCTAATATGATGATGATGATGATGACCGGCATTTTACAGACATACCATTCACGCACTATCATCTACAGTCATAGATATTTTTGTCACTAACGATCATCTGAACCTAGGCAATCATTACGGCACACGTGAATAACATCACTGTATCTAAATGTGAAAGCAATGTGTCAAATAACTTTCAAGTGTCACTGAGTAAGTTTTTGTTTTAACTTTCACAATATCAAGCCTGGTTAGCTCTCGATAGAAACCTAACGGATGACCGATAATTGTGACGTCATCAAGTCTTATATTTATTTGTATTTGATGAAAGTTGATAATTTGGTTTTATTAGTGGAGATCATTAGTGTTCAATATGTGTGAATATATGTAACGGGTGGCGCAAAAGTAAAGACCCTATTTGGTTCAGCTATAACATTTTTTCTAAATTAGAAAACTAGATTTAGATTTTTTTAAATGTATATTTGTGCCATTAAATTTCGTACCATTAGGATTTAAAGATGATGTCTTTTAAATGGTGACCTCCAGAGTTGATACACATTTGAGCCCTATTTATGAGATTTTCCTTCAAAATTGGTTATGAGTGACGAAGCGCATTTCCATCTCTCAGGGCATGTCAATAAGCAGAATACTCGGTTCTGGGGCACTGATAATCCGCGCATTATTCAAGAAACACCTCTACACCCACTAAAAGTTACTGTATGGTGTGGCATCTGTGTTGACAGAGTGATCGGACCCTATTTTTTCGAAGACGCTGGAGGCAATGCGATTACTGTCACTGGAGAACGCTACAGAACCATGTTTCGTGAGTTTTTGATACCCAGTTTGGACGAATTGGGGCTGGAGCACATCTGGTTTCAACAAGACGGCGCTACGGCACACACAGCGCGCGACACTATGGACTTAGTGAGGGACGCTTTTCCAGGCCGAGTTATCTCTCGTTTTGGCGATTTGCCTTGGCCTGCAAGATCACCCGATCTGACCAGTCCAGACTTCTTTCTTTGGGGTTTTTTGAAATCTCGGGTGTATGTGAACAAGCCACAGACTCTCGCAGCTCTAAAAGAAAACATTCGTCAAGAAATAACGAACATATCGCAGGAAGTGTTACGGCAAGTTATGCAAAATGTCATAAATAGGGCTCAAATGTGTATCAACTCTGGAGGTCACCATTTAAAAGACATCATCTTTAAATCCTAATGGTACGAAATTTAATGGCACAAATATACATTTAAAAAAATCTAAATCTAGTTTTCTAATTTAGAAAAAATGTTATAGCTGAACCAAATAGGGTCTTTACTTTTGCGCCACCCAGTATAAGGTGATAAGAGCGTTTACGCGTCATGAGTGGCAACGCCAATTTAGTGTTATATTTTGAGGTTTTCAATTTTTATCATTTAATCGAAGCTTTATTTTAAAAATATGTTCTGTGCAAATGTTAGAATTAGGTAAAAGCTGTTTAAAAACTAAGTAACCATAATGTTTACTTACTTTTTAAACAGCTTTCACGATGAAAATTGAAAACCACGAAATATGACACTAAATTGCGACGTTGCCGCCCATGACGCGTAAACGCTCTATGTAAAACCTAACCCACTCTTAATAGAGGTAGATCTAACAGAAGGTGGCGGATGTTAAAATTTATTAATTTATTATCCTTATCACCATCATTACAGAGCTCAATCTAATTCTATAGTGTGACTTTCTTAAGAGATCCGTGCGTTTCAGCATGACTGTTACGGATCACCGGAGAAGTTAGTACTCTCTTTATGTGTAGAATATCAACGTAAAGTTTTAGTTCACATACTAATGTATTTCGCTCGGTGAGTGAAAATGTCGGCAGCCCATCGGTCTGCCGCCATACATGGTCGTCAACGACTTGTTTGTATTTTCTAAGCATTTTTTCTGCAACACTTATAAAACATAGCCATGTCCATAAGGTACAGAACCACTTACCTTCAGGTGAGCCGCATGCTTGTTTGCCACTAAAGTAGACAAGGACATTATGAAAACGAAATTAGGTTAAGCCGAAATTTAATTACGCAGTCGCCAGAATTGTAATAAAGAAACAATATTTTGTGGCGCCGACGTTAAGTATAATCCTTGATTATGTTATAACGTCTCCTTTAAAAATTTTATTATAACGTCGAGAACCGCTTTTATGTTATTTTATTAATTTAGTTATTTTTTTTATTATTACTGTTTGCTGCTTGTCGTGTGTCTAATTGTTCATATCGCTGTAGCTTAATAATTTCTCCTTGGAAAATTCATTTATTAAAATCGTATATTATTTACTTACGTTTAATACCTTCTGTCCAAAATTTCATCAGTTCATTCAATTCAATACATCACTCGATTGCATTTTCATTTTCTCCAAGATAAATAACAAATCGAGTACATTTAACTCCAGAAGCTCAACTTTTTCAAAATAAGAAAACTGCATTCCTAGTTCACAGTATATTGCATTGGTAGCAAAAATAAGAATGTACAGATAACACAAATAAGACACAGAAATGCTTTGAATGCAAGTCTTCGCAGTTTGTACTGGAACTACAAAAGTATAGAGACAGCTTACACATAACTGACAGTCAGTGGAACATATTTTAAATTAAATTCCTTGCCCGTCAGGTTTTTCCTTTTCATTGTGGGAAAGTTGTAAATTTTTTGCTTTGTGCAATTAGCGTCACGCCTACAAAGAAAAACATAGGTTAGTAAACCAGCATCTCGTCAGTCTTATTTCTATAGCTGTCTATCATTATATTAATCAACAATTCTTGCATTTCGGTGGATCGTATATTCAGGCCTTTAGTTGTGTTTTAACTTTCAACGCTTCAAATACATATGTATCGCACTATGATATCCATGGAAGCAGTTTTCGATAACCTCACCAATGCCAATCCCCTAAAGCCATGAAAATTGAATGGCTGTGACCTATATAATATCCGGCCTGCTACGGCGCATTTTGCAGTTTTATACCTCCTTATTCAGTTCAAGGTCCCTCAAACTTGGTTGCAGTAGCCGAAACTACATTTACAAGGTAATGTTAACTTTTGAAACAATGAAACATCACATGAAAGGTAACAATATGAATGTAAAACCATTAATTTTTTCGTACGCATCAATGCTTAAAACTTCGGCTTCGATCGAGCCAGAATCTGTTTGTGTGCTAAGTTTTACACAAATCCCTACATAGATCTTTAATATTATTAACAGAGTCATAGGGTACCTCAATCACCAAAAGTTACTAATACTTTATAACTAATGACTATATTCTATGGGAGTGATTTCTACGGTTGTTACGGCCTGTTTGACTACCCATAAAATGTTACATTTTTAATCGAATTATTCCTATTCTACAGCTTAATCTATACTATTATATGAAGCGGAAGAGGTTGTTTGTTTGTTTGAACGCGCTAATCTCTGGAACTACCAGTAGGATTTGAAAAATTCTTTATGGTAGCCCAGATCTCGAGGAAGGTTATAGGCTATGTGACATTACCCTACTGGCGACGGAAGTAGAGCAGTAAGCAAAGACGCAGGTGAAACCGCGCCGCAGAAAGCTAGTATTCTTTATCAGCGAATAGTTCTAAAACATTTCCTACTTTAATAAGTAGATAAGGAAATAACAGAGAAAATCTCCACATTACACTCCAAACAAACGTATGGCGCATTAACACAACCCACTTCCCCATACCTGTGAATGCTACAATTAGCACATCTCTGAACAAATCGTCAGTCGAGACTGCCGAGACTGCCGAGCTATATTTAATTAATACTGGAGATAAACTCCAAGTGGGTCAGAGTGGCTTAGTGCATTAACATCATATCGACTTTGTGTAATATTGTGTAATTCTTGTAGTGTCCGATGCAAATTGGGAAGTTGCAGTAAATATCTATGAGGTAAATAAAAATGTAGATGGAGTTAGGTGGCACAGTGTTGTAGCTACAATTACACACAGGTTGCTGGTTCGCTTTTTGGATCAAGCAAAATCTTAAATTTGGAATTATATCGCTACTGTCATTCTCGCACCAACTACATAGCTGTTAATCTGATCGAAAAGATCGCTACTTATAACTTAAGATAACAAGAGTAATCAAGGTAGGCGATGATGCTTAAAGGGCTGCAGCCCCAGAAATGATGTAGAATATATATTCTACATTACTGGGGGCGGCTCCTGACAATATTGTCAGGAGCCGCCACCAGATACTCAACCATCTATGCTTATGACGTAGCCAGCAATTGTAAAAAAACTACTACATTTAAACGCTGCAAGTAATGAAAAAACACCACAGCATAATAGTACTTCATTTCAAATAAATGTCCGTAAATAATGAAGTTTGCTACGTTAATTTGATAAAAATGTTAATCTAAATGCATGACACCTCATCGTAGCGGGCAAGGACTTGCTTTTATAACGTCGGAGGGAACTTAAGCTGCAATGGAAATTATTATGTACGGCTTAATCTTTTTTATTGCGTTAAGCTTTATTTTTTTAAGAAGCTTTATGTAAATTGTTTTGTAGGCTACCGTGTGTTTATAATGAAAACAAAATATACCTATTTTTACGTAGTTCATTTATTATATTTTTAGAAATTGCCTTAGCCTTAAGTAAGCGTCTAATCAATGCTCATGTCTTCTTTGTATGAGAAAAGGCTATCACTCATTCTACAGTAGAATAGTAATCAACAAAACTCGATAGAGCTTTTCTCTTTCTATCAATCAATACCAAAAGAAATCCATAAGGCCGAACATAAGCCACTTTTTTATGGTCTAATACGCTTGACAAGATTGGGCTCACACAGATTCATCTCCTGTAACATGGGACCGACCATAGCTGGCGGAATGTAGGTATCAGGTAGACATTTCTGCTAAAAACCTTCGAGATAAAAAGGTGTATTTTATAAATACAAATACACGATCCACCATGGTCAATGGTAATTGCAGTTCACCAGTTTTATTGTTTCTCATCCGAATCCTTTCCGCTGTTTGTAAGTTCCAAACTACTCAACGAATTTTGATGAGGTTTTCAATATTATTTAGATAATTTCTTTATAAAGATTTATATGTAAAATGCATTGAAGCCGGATCGGGTGGCTAGTATAATATAATGTCAAACAAAGTTTTCGGCCACACTGCGTGGTATAGCCACACCACAAAGTATTCACTATGTTATCCTACGTAATGAAACTAACATCGGCACAATGCCAGGGTCGTTCATTATTAAACTTTACATTACACTGGCATGTAAATGGCCTCGTTGCTAATTGCTTACGTTATTGCACGCATTCGCTAATTATAACTAAGACTTTATTTATTAACATAACATATTATTACGCGTTTTTATCCTGAAGATATTCCGAGTAATAATAGAACAGCTCTTCACCGGTCATACTTCTCTATGCAGAAAAGATACTAAGAACTTCTTGACAGAAAACCGATTCGCAATTTCTGACTTCGCGATATTCTCTTTATCGTACGTTAGTAATATCTAAAGTAAACTTAGAAAGTACATGAATTTGAAAATATCACATTGACGCATTTCACCAACCTCGTTTAAGAGGCCTTAACCACCAGGCCATGACGAAACAAAATTGTTTTAAATGCTGTCTGTTAACCGATAGTTATTATTGCTATTATTCATAATTAAGGCTGCAATAAAATTTATGACTTACTACTACAGAATCACATTCACTATTAATATTATAAACACGAAATTATGCATGGATGTGCGGATGTTTGTTACTCTTTCACGCTAAAACTACCGAATGGATATTAATAAAACTTTATATTATCATAGTTCATACATCAGAATAACACATAGACTATACTTTATAAAGATATTGTGTGTATGAGATACATAATCCGCTGCGAAGCCGCTCGCAACAGCTAGTCACATATAAAATATGTTTGTAATTTTAATACTCATTTTTGCACTTAATATCCTCGTCAAATGAATGTTGAAATTCAATATTCAAGTCTTTAGGTAAATTGACATTACATTAATAAAATGATTTTGTTTGTTTCAGGTATTATTTTCATCAACGCGACATGGCAGCTTACGAGTTAAATGTATAAAGATAAATGACACTGGTTGGGTGAATCATGTTAATAAAATTATTTTATGTATACATATTATGGAGCACTGATATGCTGTTGGGATTGGCAGAAAAAGCATGAAAGCAGAATAAATAGAGATGAGAGCACTGAGAAGCATGTGTGAAATTAATCTATCCGATAGAGTAAGGAATAGCGTAATAAGTGAAGAATGTGAATTAATGACGGTATAGTGACTAAAATCGAAAGGAGTATGTTAAGGTGGTTTGGATATGTGGAAAGGATGGATGGAAGTAGGATAACGAAAGAGATTTATGGAGCGAAAATGACAGAAATAGTTGGTAGGGGTCGCCCTAGACAAAAATACACTGACGAAGTAGGTGATGTGTTGACAAAGGGCACAATTACAAGCACCTGTACTGTAATCGATCTGTCTGTATGAAAATATTAATGATTGTTGAAGAGGCAAAGGGGGTATGTTCGGATAACAGCAAATGGCGTTCTATAGTCTCTGCTTACCCCATTAATAGGAGACAGGCATTAAGTTATGTATGTATGTATGTAAGTTAATGCATTCCTCGAAGCGCACTTTAAAACACAGCAAATGAAGCGGACCGCTTCTGTTTCGAGGAATACTTTTGGTGCACTTTATTTAGTGATTTTCAAAGGGGGTGCGCTTCAAGTAATACCCCCAAAATTACCTCTTATACATAAACCTAAGAAAAATTTTCTAAAACATTTAAATTTTGTCCTTGGTCCCTGATGTTATAATATTATAACAATATTAAATGAAATGGATATATGATTTTCTTGGGTCTGAAAATTTAAAAGGGGAGGTGGTAATGAAAAAAGGTAGTAGGTATGTATGAGGTATACCATCTACATCAGATTCATAGACAGTACATCAGTTCGACATTAGCGAAGAGGAAAAGTTGTTGATTGATCGACGAATGGTGATGAGAGCCACGTCCTACTTTGATTTAATCTTTTCTCCGTTATTTAGAACTCCCGTCGAATATAAATTAAGTATTTTGAAATTGAATGTAATTCGATATTAGGTGCAATGTTCTTATTATATATGGACGTTAAATCTCCGTGTTTTTAACCGGCTTAACTTGAAGAATTATTTATCAATAATAAATAGTATATACACAAAGTTTCTTCAGACCCCTTAAAATCTATCATATTTATGGTTCATTTACTATTACCACCACTTCTGGATTTCACACTCCTGACTACTTACCATCAGGCAGAATGAAATGGAGTCGCCGTACGAACAAATTACACCAAGAAAATTAATAACATATAACTAAAACCCGACTGCAACGAAACCAAAACAACGGAATAAAGATATTTAAAACGGTTACAACAAGCCTATGGGCACAATACCTGAAGTATGATTGCCTACGTTACTGACCTTCAGAAGATCTTTAGCTTCACTGATGATCTGTGAATTACAGCTAATGAATGCCTGTCGTTGCAGAATGAAACGACAGTTTAAATTCACATTTTCCTTTGAATTTCACTCAAAAAACACTTGCCTTGTTGCCTCGTTGAGCGTTTGACCTCGTTTACATTTCATTATTTCATTATATCTCTCTTGTGGTTCTTTATGGCACGCTAATAATCACATTTGCATATATTCTGTTATTAATCACCACATTACGATCCTTCGTAATAATAACATTTGACATGTAGAAATAAGATTGCTTTCATATATTATGTAATATCGTATATTGTGATTTACAAAATTTTCACAATGTTCCACAAAAAATAGAAGGAGTAAAATCAGTGAGTAAGTCAGATTGACAGTTTTACTTTTTTTATTTCTTATCCTCTATACTCTATATATCTTCATGTAGGTACGCTACATCACTCCCCTCCAGAGACCGTCAAGGGCGATAATAATCTGGAAATCTGACGCAGCGACCAGATCGAGTGTGATAATTTTCAGTATTATTAGAAGGTGTATTAGGGTCAACTTTGTCAGCTAATATGTATGCAGGCTTAAGACGGTCTATGGAAACAGTGACCGCTTTGCCTTTTAATAAAATTTTGAAATATTTATCTCCCTTTTCTATAACTTTATGAGGGCCTGTGTAAGCTGGTTGTAGGGATCCACGTGATGCGTCATCTCGTAGGAATACGTGATCAGTGGTCGCAAGGTCTTTGAATATAAATATTTTACCATGAGTGTGGCGAGAGGCTGGTATAGGCTGTAATTTCTGTGCAAAAGCACGAATACGGGCAATAAATTCCGTTGGGTCAGTAGTACCAACAGTACTGGGTGCGAAAAATTCTCCAGGGAGTCTAAGTGGCTCACCGTAAATTAATTCAGCTGACGACGCCTGGAGATCATTTTTAAATGCACTCCTCACACCGAGAAGTACCCACGGCAAGGTTTCGGTCCAACGTTCGCTGGAATGGCAAATAATTGAAGCTTTAAGCTGCCTATGAAAGCGTTCCACAAGACCATTACATGCTGGATGGTACGCTGTTGTACGTTTGTGCTGGAAACCAGCAATTTTAGATAATTGCTCAAACAAAGACGACTCAAATTGACGACCTCTGTCTGTCACAATGCTGTTAGGGCATCCAAAGCGAGATATCCATCCTGTCACTAAAGCCTTCGCTACTGTTTCAGCAGTGATGTCGACGATAGGTATGACTTCTGGCCATCTTGTAAATCGATCGACTGCTGTTAAACAGTACTTAAAGCCTTGAGACAAGGGTAGTGGACCTACAAGGTCAATATGGATCTCAGTAAATCTGGCACGAGGCAAGTTAAATGATCCCAAAGGAGCGGAAACATGCCGACTTACTTTACTACGTTGACATGCGAGACAAGCTCGTGCCCATTCTCTACAGTCTTTCCTGATACCCGGCCAAACAAACCGTTCCGCTACTAATTGAGCAGTTGCAGATATGCCAGGATGACTGAGAGAGTGTAAACTGTCGAAAACTTGTTTCCGTAATATTTTAGAAACGAATGGTCTGGGGGACGCTGTGCTGACGTCGCAGTACAAGTATGTACGACTCCCAGGTACCTGTATCTTCTCCAAACGTAATGAGGACCCTTCCAGTATCAATTTTTGCAATTCAGGATCGGAGAGTTGTGATTCCGCTATCCTGTCTGAAATTACTGGCATTTGAAGTTCGTCCACACGAGATAAGGTGTCGGCTACGACATTGTCTTTGCCGGATATGTGCCTTATATCGGTGGTGAACTGAGATATGTAGTCCAGATGACGGAATTGTCTCGGTGTACAGTTGCGTTTCCTGTCATTGAAAGCAAAGGTAAGTGGCTTGTGGTCGGTATAAATGATAAAGTGCCTTGCCTCTAACATATGGCGAAAGTATTTAATGGCTTCGTAAATGGCCAATAGTTCCCTGTCATACGGCGAGTACTTAGTTTGGGAAGGACTAAGTTTTCGCGAAAAGAAAGCTAATGGCTTCCAGCCATCGTCCTGAAACTGTTGTAATACGGCACCAATTGCTGTGTCCGATGCATCAGTGACTAATGCGAGCTTGGAATTGCAATCGGGGTGTGCCAATAGTGCAGCGTTCGCGAGGCTTTCCTTGCAGTTGTTAAATGCCTGTAAGGTATCGCCACTAAGACTAACGGGATGAGAACCTTTTACATTGCCGACTAGCAATTTATGCAACGGTGCCTGAATTTGAGCCGCATGGGGTAGAAATCGCCGATAAAAATTAATCATGCCAAGAAAGCGCCTTAATTGGCGAACGTCTTTAGGCGGCGGAAAGTCCCTAATGGCTTCAACTTTTGTATCCAGTGGTTTTGTGCCCTTTTCGGAAATGCTGTAACCTAGGAAGGTTACTTCCGGAACACCGAAAACACACTTGGATGTATTTACGACAATGCCGAAATCTCTTAATCTACTAAAGATGGTAAAGAGATGCTCTTCGTGTTCCTTTTCGTTCTTGGAAAACAGTAGGAAATCGTCAATGAAGGAATAACAGAAATCAAGCCCTCTTGTCATTTCATCTACGAAACGCTGAAATGTTTGACTTGCATTTCGTAGACCGAAGGTCATGTAGGGGAATTCATATAACCCAAAAGGTGTTGTTATAGCGGTCTTTGGAATGTCGTCAGGACTGATCGGTATCTGGTTAAATGCCTTTACAAGATCAATTGTGCTGAATACACGGCAACCAGCAATGCTGTGAGCGAAATCGTGAATGTGTTTAATCGGATACCGATCAGGCACAGTTCTCGCATTGAGCATTCTATAATCGCCACAGGGCCTCCAGCTGCTATCCTTCTTTTGAGCCAAATGCAAGGGTGACGACCAAGGGCTTTCAGATGGCCGTGCAGTACCATTGTTCAGCATGAGCTGAAATTCCTGCTGAGCGATTTTTAGTTTGTCTGGCGCTAGACGACGAGGGGGACAAGAAACTGGAGGGCCAGGAGTCGTGCGTATGTGGTGTACAGTGTTGTGTGGTGTAGTACGTTGAATGCCAGCTGGTCGAGTGATTTCTGGAAATTGATCTAAAATCCTATGGTATTTAGAATCACCAGTTGTGACCTTTACAGAAGATATAAAAGAGTCTGAGCGATTGGCAGCAGAAATAGAAATGTTTGTATTACTGTCAATTAGTCGTTGATTACGACAGTCAACGATTAATAAGTAAAAAGATAAAAAATCTATACCTATGATAGGTTTACTCACGTCCGCCACTACAAAACGCCACTTAAAGTCTCTACGCAAACCGAGGTTGAGGTTCAAGTCCACGTAACCGTACGTCTTGATAGTCGTCCCGTTTGCAGCACTGAGTTCATAGTTGCTCTGCACGCGATGCTCACGAAGGATGCGACGGGGATAGACGCACAGGTCACTTCCTGTATCCACCAAAAACGGTGTCTTCGACGATTGATCCACGACGAACAGGCGACCAGTAGAAGTCGGGCAATCGTTTGTCGCCATTACCGACCGCCCGCTGCGTTTCCCGCCTTGAAGTCGCAGGGCTTGACACAACAATTAGCTTTCTCACCAAATTTATTGTGATACCAACACACGGGGAACTTCCTATAGCTTGAATTCGAGCGAGACCGACTTCGTTCTCGATTTTCGCTATACTGACGCTGCCTAGATCGACCACCACGCTGCGTAGATTGATGGCCTCTGAGCTGCGTCGTTAGGTTTTGCATAGCGCGCTTTAACTCAGCAATCTCACACGCGAGCTCGTTGACACTTGGTTCAGTGCTGGAAGCTGCAGCGATGTGGATGGGTGGTGTTGCGATGTCCTGCACACGGTCTGCCAGTTCTGCCAGCGCTTCAAGAGTGGATGTTGGCTGGGATGCTAGAAGGGGCTGGATATTGCAAGGAAGGCGGCTACTCCAAATAGTACGCAAGAAGTCTTCAGGAACCTTAGGTCCTGCTAGGCTCTGAAGATGACGCAGAAACTGCGATGGCTTTCTGTCTCCTAACTCCTCATGCATCAACAGCTGCTTTACCTTGCGCTCCTGTGACGCTGATAGGCGTTTTACAAGCTCGATCTTCAGCTTGTCGTACCTATTCTGACTAGGCGGTAACATGATAACATCTTTCACTTCCTTAGAGATGTGCGGTTCTAGATGTCCGACCACGTAATTAAATTTAGTGACATCACCAGTCACGCCAGCGTTTGCAAACTGTGCTTCTATTTGCGCAAACCACAAATCTGGTTCATCAGGCCAAAACGGAGGTAATTTTATAGATACACGAAATATCATATCGTGTTTATCCATATGCACGTGCTCACTAGCACTGTGAACCGACTCACTGTCACTCATATTTTTCGAGTTCACGGGGTCACCAATGTAGAAATAAGATTGCTTTCATATATTATGTAATATCGTATATTGTGATTTACAAAATTTTCACAATGTTCCACAAAAAATAGAAGGAGTAAAATCAGTGAGTAAGTCAGATTGACAGTTTTACTTTTTTTATTTCTTATCCTCTATACTCTATATATCTTCATGTAGGTACGCTACAGACACATTTTATTCTTCACAGAATAGCTAGAATTATTTGCTAAACTTACGTGACGACCTTTACTCTGTTTGCTAATTAATAGCTACATAAATAATACATTTTTAAGACAACATTGGGGTTTACTTGACTCTTTAAATAAATAGAGCTTTTCAAAAACTTTCAACGTGAAAAATCTATCTTGGAAATATTTTACTTATCAACTGATGAACCACCAGTCTATTTAAATCGCAACGTTGGCCTGTTTCATTATAATTTCAGTGAGGTACCTACCGGTACCGCCACTGTCCGGGAACTGGGTCGGCAAAGTTGGAACTTATCGATTTTGCCAAGGGACTGCTGACGACTTTTTTGTCGTATTCGCTCAAAGTTCAGTGAATATAGTTCTTATAAAAGAAACTTGAAAACTTGCAAGTTTACACATAATTTTAAAGTCTTTAGTTTTTACTACAGGAGAAATTGGTGAATTTTTAGTAAGGTTTGAATTTTATTTGTGAAATTCTGAAATATCTACTTAAACATGTCAAATCGGTCCCGAAATTGTGGTCGAGAAAACAAAAATTACTACTTTGGAGTCAAAGTTTATACTTTCAAATCTTCGGTTTATGGCGAAGTTGTTTTGTCCAACTTATGCCGCCATGTTTTTACTATATTAGTATTGGAAGTCAATAACCGTTAACTTTGATAGTGATGTATATTTTTCCTGCTCCCGTTAGCATTAATTTGATATGGATGAGGAAAAAGAGACCAATCAAAAATAACAATTGTTATTAACTAACTAGGCGATAAAATAATAATAAGTGGAATTGATAATAAATTCAGTTAATAGCTAAATAACAAGATAACTTTAGGTTACGTTTAACCATTAATTCTTAACGAGTCTTTCTTTAACGAGAAACTTTCTCGTATGTCATGCTAGGTTAGAAGATACAAAAAAAAACTTTTTAACGTTTTTATAGTTACCTGGAGTCCACTGTAAAACAAACCATAATAATGTTCTCAATATTTTAGTTATTGAAAAACTGATTATATTTATGCTTTCTCTTGAGTAAGGTGAAACGACTGTAATGTTGTTTTTCTAAGTCAATACACGTTGCACTTTGTTTGAATATTTAGTTTGTTTTACTACGACGCATATTAAGTTACTTGCCGACGACAATAATACAGACGAGAACTCACAAAATAACATAACGTTTGTTTACCGTAGAAAACAATGAATTAAATTGTCCCAATAGAAGTGATGTAAAATGTGAAATGTGATTTAGCAATTTTAAACCTTATAGAAATAAATGCATGTTATGTATTGCCCAAAATTTTTTCTGTTAATGATGTAACTGTCCGTCGAAGGTGCTAAATTGAGAGGCAATGATACCGGTTGACAGGCTCAGACCTTTTATTGATCATAAACGTGGACACTTAGTGGATTGTTTGTATAATGCGTTTTACCACCGAATTAATTTTTTAATCCAAGATAAACTGATACGTACCTACTTCAAACAGTCACTTTGGTATTTAATTAACTCGGTGACAAGCTCACACTTTCTTGCATAAGACACGGGTACGGAACCTAACAGCTGTCCTTTAAACTAATAAGATTTCCTATTCATCAAAAGCTGTATTACGTCTATTAACGCTTGTAGAACCAAATGCGTCACACATTCTCGACCTTGACATAATTATGAAAGTCGACGCAAATTTCGACAATCGATAAAGATCCTACAAATAAGATCAATTCTATATTAAATACATCCCACGTGTTAAAATAACTGTTAAAACATGTTTTAACTTTAAGCTGTGAAATTTAACAAGAACATTTTGTCCCATTTTAAGCCGGCTTATGTGTTCAAGGATTGTTCTAGTTTCGGCAGATGGCGGCTTACTGTGAAACGTCTCGGTATAATTGATCTATAGCTCTAACATTAGATAACATACTTATACAGATCGATAAAAAAAGTCCACTGCTTTGTTTTGTATACCTACCGTCAACATATTCCGATTTGATGGCAAACATGTAAAGAATTAAGCGTTACGTTAATTAAATTTTATGCCAATCAACCTCTCACTGGCTAAACTTTAATAAATTCGTCAATATTTCAAATTCGAAGCAAAACTCACTCTTGGAATAAAATATCTTCTTGTAAATTATATTCCATGTTAGTGTTCCATTAGTGAGCTTGCACCTGTCTCTCTGGTGACAGCGATTAAATTTTGAAGCTTGCAACATCGCAGTACAGTGTTTCTGTACATTTTTGTGTTTTTAGAGAGAACGAAGCTATTTTGTCGTGTTATTAGAAAAATAATGTCTTTAATAACTAGAAATATCATCAATCATCAATAACATTTCTCCAGCTACAAGTGGTTATAACTAAACTGTTGACGTTCTTTACTATTATTCCCATTTTATCTTGAAAATAAATTACGAGCCACAGCGGAAGACATCCGTCTGAACAATTTGTTACAAATTTATTGTTAGCACAATTTAAAACTTAAACTCGGAACGTTTCTTGTGAAATGTTGCTTGTTAAATGAATATGGTGCGAATTTTTTTGTAGTTAGAACTATTTTGAAGAAGATCAATTATGAAACGAGGATTTTCAGAAAAGATTTTTCTTTGGAAAATGTACAAAGTGCTGCAATCTGAAAACGTTCACTAATACAACATAAACCTCTCTCTAAGGAAAGAATTGGTCTTAAACATCATGCTTGACAGGATTGTATATTCACTCAATTACACATACATATTGTCAGTGCCTTTTAACTCCTTACTCGTTACCTCAGTACTATGTCCAAAAACTGCAGATATTACAAGCTAGATAAAACTTGAACGTACATTATCCACATTTTCTCATAACCCGATGTTTCTGACATTTACTGGTTGAGTATAAAAGTGAATATTTTCCATGTTGGCGTGTAAACCGCGTCACCAAATTTACTTAAGTGCACTTAGAATTGAATTCAATATCGGTAAGCACCTGGCGCAGATGTAAAGCGGATTCTCATTGAACCATGACACGTTCAAGCTGTCAATAGAACTTAGAGCTTATCAGCTAACCATGCAGATATAACCGTAAAAGTTTGTTTCATTTCTTAAATACGACTTCTAATATCATCTTCTTCTTGTCCTCCTGCTGTCTGTCATATACTGGATGATTTATCTGTTGGGTTTATTCGAGTTCGACCCCATTTAGGTACGATCGTCTACGTCGGATACGTCGGACGTACTTCGGTAGTTGGTGATGGGATCATTATATCCCCAGCTCCCTGTACTTTGTTTATTAAACGCTATCAAAAGGGACCCCATTAACAAAATATCTTATAATCAACCTTGCTTTGATACCGATACGCTTAAATTAAGTTTCAAGGAATAACTTGACAAAGTTTCACCTAACCCTTTAGCCGTCGCCGTCGGGTTCGTCGTAAAAACGTGTTTAACAGAATATATTAAGATTTTCTAACGTTGATTACTCACAAGTTAGCTCGAAGGATATAAAGGTGACAGGAGTCGTGACCTCAAAGACTTCGAGGTCGACGAATTCAAACCCGGTTATCACAAACATTTTGCAAAATATACTTATGTATATTAATTGGATGGGAATAACCTATGTATCGTTTGTAATTTATGTATTAACTAGCGTACCCGACAGACGTTGTCCTGTCTTAATTATTATCTAATTTTTCGCAGAACCTTCTCCTGACAATAACAAACACAACAAAATAAGAATTAACGGAATCTCTCCAGTCGTTCACACGTGATGCCGTGACCAAGGGAAATAGGGATTTATTTTTATATAAATAGATATTTCTAATCTCCCATTCTACAAGCCCTCTTTCACCTACCTACAGATATCCCCCGTAAACTTTTCACTACTTTCCCCTATTCCCCTCTACCTTCTTCCCCACTCCTCCCATCCCCCTTCTTCCCCATTCCTCCCATTCCGCTTCTCCCCTCCCTCCCTCTCTCTCTCCCTCCCCTCTCCTTTTTTCCGTCATTTCACTCTCCCTTTCCCTGGCTTCTCCCTCATTTTCATCTCGCTTCTCCCTCACTTCCCCTTCACTTCCCTCTCACTTCCCCCTCATTTCCCTCTCGCTGCCCCCTTCCTCCTCCCTCCCTCCCCCGCCCTTCCCCTTCCCTTCCTCCTCGCTTCCCTCTCACTTCCCCTTCCTTCCCTCTCTTCCCCCTGTCTTCAATTTTCAAGTCGCTAACTTCAAAAGCAAAGATCTTTCCATATAATATTTTATCCCTAATTTCATCCCTCTAAATCCACCCCAATTAAAAATAAATTATGAGGTTTTTTATATTTTAATAGAAGTATTCCAAAACAAAATTTCAAAACTATAAAGAAGTTTCATACAATCTTTTTCATCTCTTTTGAGACCACCCTTAACATTTAGGTGGATGAAAAATAGATGTCCGATTCTCAACTCCAGCCGATATGCATACAAAATTTCACGAAAATCGGTCGAGCCGTTTCGGAGGAGTTCAATAACGTACACCATGACACGAGAATTTTATATATTAGATTCAAATTCAAATGATTTATTGAATGGCATCAGAGCCCAATTTGTTAGTAATAATCTTCTTATATCTAATGTTAGTAAAACAATAACAAATTATACTTATTTAGGTCAGAAAAATTATTATATAGGTATATATATATTATTTATAGCAAATACGGGATTATAAAGGATCGGTTTTAGGCCGATCAGTATAAAAATAGTGCGTGTTTAAGTATATTGACGTGGTCTTTTAGGTTATATATTGGTAACTTTATTGTTACAAGTAAACTGACTCAATAATTACTACACGCATAGTATCACGGCATTATCCCCAAACGGTGAACAGCGCCTAACAGCGATATGTTAGCAATATTTCAATTTCGTTAGCTATATTGGAATAGGATAGGATAGGACCCTATTAATTATTCTTAATTCCCTCGTAAGACTATCCGGAACTAATACTGTTTGTAAAATATACTCCAACGTTTAAAAATATTTGATAGTACATACATAAAGTACCTTTAAAGTTTTTAGACGTTATTAATATACGGTAAAAGAAAAGAAACGATGACCTAAACTATAACCAAATATACCACCAAAGATCCGAAGGTTCAGTCGTAGTAGTGATTCTGTCGAGATCAGTCTCAATCCCAACTGAAAAATAAACAAATGTTCGCAACAACTGGTTCGTCATAATAAAAGGCAAATCAATTACTACTTTTCGTTCGTGATTCCTTATCGTTACAATCGGGCAAAGAGGTAACTAATACTATATACCTTATTTTGTACCCTTTAAGGTAAAAGTTTGACTGCCAAAAGCATACCATGCATTGAACATTTACAATGAACTTCAGCAAGGTTAAAGACACGTATCCCCATTGGACACATTGGACCTAATAGGTACCTACAGCAAACATGTGAGCGACTCCTCTGCCTGCTCGTCCCGGAATAACGGCGTGAAGCTATGTATTTATGTAGGTTTTTATTTATTTTATTAAAGAGCTTCCGTTTTTATGGACATTATATTTTGGATTCGCAGTTAATTGTCGCTAAGGTACTTTTATTAAATATTTTATTTCGTACGCTCGTTCTGTTTTCCGTTTGCGATGATAATTGTCGAAATAAAATGTTGAAAACGACCTTTTAAGCATTCTTTTAAGACCTTTACAATATTTTTCCTTAAATAGAAATCCATTTGTTTGTTACTCTTCATTTCGCTTAATATTATTTAGAAATATGAAGCTAATTGTAGCAGAAAATAAAAACATCAGTACTATTTTCGTAATAGGTACTAGTTAATGCGTCACAATGTGTTAAAACCACTACGTGAATTAGATGTTTTTAGATACCCAACACAAAATAAGCCGATCAACTGACTGTATTTTAGAAGCTTTTTATTTATTACCAATGGCGATCGGCTGAAGCTGCTAGCTCATCTTATCATCGATATGGCTATCTAACGCAAAGTTTTGGCCCTGCAACGCAAAGTTTGCGCCACGGAAGCAGTTGTGTAAAATTAAACAATTTTTGCGATTTTACATTTCGAACTCTGTTATCCATTACGTAGTAAATCTGTATTACATTTATTTGTGAAACGAAATGCAATATTTGTTATTTAATTAAATTGGGTTGTTCCGTATTCATCCTAAATTAATGCTGAGAGAATTATTCTCATAAAAATTCTGTCACTACATAGGTGCATAACTTCACCCATGTCTTTCTTTAACGGTTACGATGTCTGAGCGGTAAGAAATGGCTTTCCATAGTTGCTCAGATTGAAAGAAGGTTAGTTCATAGCACTCAAAAAATCGTGCTTGGTTAGATAGTAAGGTTGCAACTCTTACCGTCAACTTAGACTACGCCAATCGAAGCTACCAACTGATAAAGTTTCCTTATGGACTTGCAGATGGATCGCCAGCTTTTTATTTATGGTCGTTGACAGTTTTTTATTAAAAGTCGTTATATGTATGTACAGAGATCGACTATGTAACTCTTTCACTTCAACATTCATTAATCTCTTCATACACGCTCGTCAATTACGGATGCTTCTAATTTGCCCCTTCGCCAACAAGTCACCTGTTTTATCGATGTGTTCAACTTAGGACGATCCCTTTTCCAGGTATTTTCTCTCTTACGTAATACTTCCATCCATCCCTTACTCGTGTCTAAACCACCTTAACATACCCTTTTCAATTTTAGGCACTATCGTCTTTCATATTACATTAATTAATTTCCAATCTTTAGGACAGCAGGTAACAATCGCTTAGGAACCAGACTTACGAATATATTGTTACGAGTATAGTAGACCTATGTTTAAATATACGTATTAATCGTACTTTTGTTAAAGCCAAGTTGTTTTGTATAACCCTCATTCTGAAAGATTGAAACGCTCGAAGTTCAAGATGCGCAAAACAACCAACAAGCTATTATTCTAGTTCAAATCTTAAAATATTAAAGTAAAATGAAATGAGAAAATTAAAATATGTTTATTCATTTATCATGTTTATTAAATTAACACTTATGAACGTCAAAGTTTACAAAATGTCAGCAAATTAACCTACAGCCAGTTCGCTGACGAAGTAGACCCATGAGAAGAACTGGCAAGAAACTCAGGCATTTTAATCGCCAGGTTATTACAATTTTTGTAAGTTACTGTTTCAAGTAGCATATAAAATGACACAGGCAATACACTTAACTCTATAGATAATTAATTACTTACAGCTTTCTATATTGTAAAAAAAAATAAAAAGTAAAATGTGTACTTTACAGGCTGCCTCAATTTGCATATTGCTACAAAAGGTAAAGGCAACATGTGAACTGTGACAAATGTTTCTATGTAGGTATTATATAAACTGTTAATATTTGGTATAAGTATAAAGTAAGATGAACTTAATTTACCACAGGAACTTCACAATGTACCTCCATTTCACAAATCGCAATGTATTATTTTAATAATAATAATAATAATAATAATAATAAAAATAAAATGGTCGCGCGACATTGTATTGGGATCGCTCCATCATCAGTCATCACAGACAGGACTATTATAGCTAACAAGCCTGATATCGTGGTGGTGGATCGATCCGAACGCCTTGCAATGATAGTTGATATTACCGTCCCTCATGACGAGAATCTCATGAAGGCTGAGAAAGATAAGCAAATAAAATATCTTGATTTAGCCCATGAGATTGTTGACATGTGGGATGTGGATTCTGCTGTCATTGTGCCGATAGTCGTTACCGTAAATGGTTTAATAGCAAAGAGCCTCGACCAACACCTAAAGAGGCTCGCATTAGGTGGATGGGTCAAGGGCCAGATCCAGAAGGCAGTGCTGCTCGACACGGCACGTATTGTTAGGAGGTTCCTCTCTCTGGAGCCCTAACCGCCGGTAGCTTGGACTTTGTCTCGTTGCCGGTGGTAATCTATTTTTTATATTTTTAAATGTGTATTTTTGGTTTTTATAAGTATATATTTGAAAATGTAATAAATATGAAAAAATATGAATAAAGGAAATAATAATAATAAACGTTTATTTCAGGCAAGCCTATATAGTGTTGTAACAATTGTCTTAAGTGCTAGTGTTAGTAATACATTATTTATTTATTCTAGTGTGTAGTCCCATCCAATGTCGCATCATTGGGGACTCCCATTTGTCAACAAACACACTCAGGGTACCGTTAGTACTGACACGCATGCGCGCGAGTAGGGAGGCGCACCTTTTACGTATGATTGCCGAGAAACCATCTATATGTCTCTCGGCAAGCATGCTCGACGCACTACAACGCCACGGCAGCCCCAACAATACCCTGAGCGCATTATTGTACTGGGCGCGTAGATCGCTGTACACGCGCAGACTATAACTGGTCCACAGACTGCACGTGTAAAATGTTTGGCAGAATGCCTTGAACAGTGTTATTTTTACTGGTTCCGTGCACCGCGCAAATCTGCGGGCCAGCATATTACAGCGCACAGACAGCGACCTACGTTCCCTGTCTATGTCCTTGTTGTCCTTAAGATCTTCGGTGACCCAGTGACCCAAGTATTTAAAACTGGTAACTCTGAGAAGAGGCGCTCCGCAGAGTAATACCTCGGGTATACTCTGGTATCCCTTGGCACCTGCTTTAAATATTAAAAGCTCGCTCTTCTTGACATTGTACTTGAGCCCATGAGCCACCGCATACCTTTCACACACCGACAACAGCTTTCTCATGGCATTGATCGATGGGCTCAGCAACACCATGTCGTCAGCATAACTAATACTAAGTATTCAATTTTAACAAAACAATACAAAATGTGTACTTAACTGTTCAATTATGGCTCGGGCATCATGTCATATATAATTAATACAAGAAAAAACATTTTATATTATGTCAAAATGTATCAATAAATTAATGTCAAAAAATTATTTGGTATAGCATGTCATTCTTATTAATCATAAAAAATTTCATTCATAGAATAAGTAAGAAAAAAAAAGGTTTTTAAAAGTATAATGTCATTAAAATTAAGAGTAAAATTAATTTACTCCTTCGTCAAGCGAGCATCCCATGACTTTTTATCGTTTAAATACTCATTAACAGTGTAGTCACCCTTTACTTAAGGGTGACTACACTGTTAATGAGTATTTATAAAATGTTTTTTGACAATTTGTTTAAATTTGTCTAAGGGTTTATCCATTATGTCGAAAGGTAATTTATTATATAAACGTACACCAAGTCCCGTAAACGAGTTATGGACTTTATGTAAGCGTGTGAGCCAACCAGTTTATGCTTACCCCTGGTGTTAATCTCATCCACATCGCAATTCCTAGTATATAGACCAATGTTACTCTTAACATAAACAACATTAGCATATATATATTAGGATGCAACTGTCAATATACCTATCTCTTTGAATCGCTCTCTCAGGGAGACTCGTGAACCTAGGTTGTAGATACCCCGTTTATTATTTATACCCCGTTTTTGAATAATAAAAACTAAAATGAAATTTCAATGTCAGCAGCCCTACCCCACAACAATATGCCGTAGGACATACCGCTGTGAAAATAACTAAAGTAGACTAGTCTAGCGGTTTCCACATCAGTAAGTTGCCTAACTTTCCTGATACCAAAAGCAAATATTAAAATTTAATAACCCAGGATATATAAATAGAAACTACATGAATCTATTAAAAGCCTCTTCATAATATCAAAACGTTAATGGAACGCAAATCGCAGCTTTGACAGTATTGAATATTTCGATTGTCATTGTATACATATTAGACGTTAGCTTGAATCGTTAAGTCTCTTCAGGTAAACGATGGATCTCGAAGGATCTAAAAGCCGCCTTGAAAGATTTAGGTTTTCACTAGCAGTGTTGAAAGAAGGATAGATAGATTATTGATGGATTTTATGCTTTATTATTGTGTCCCAAGTTACTTTTGGCCTACGTAACGTAAGCTAAAAAATTTTCGATGGATGTATTAATTGTATGTATCGCCAAACCCTAGACTACTGTAAATATGTACAAATCTATTGCTACTTGACGAATTAAACCAAAAAGAAATCGTGAGCAAGCTCAAAAAAAGGAAAGACGAGATAATCGGTGGCTAATAATGACTATCGATGGCTATAATTATTTTGTTTCAGTCATTCCTGTTCAATCTAATGAGATTATTGGTATTTTTATTATATCTTTATACTTACCTATTTATTGTATAGTTTAGTAAGAATCTCGAACAAAATTACACAGGTATAAGTTACTTTCGTATCAGCTCATAATTGTCCCACTACAATGATGGCTAGTCTGTGCGTCATGCTCGTGAACGGGTGCTACCTGGGATGACTGGTCAATCTTGGCATGGCATACATTTAATACTTAATTCAGTATTACCTTGTAGTTCAATATGACTGGGAAATGTATTTACTTTTTTTAATTTTAATTAAAATACGTAGTCAAATTACTATACTAGATGAAACTAAATAATTGAAATCCTCTATTTTCGTTTCTTTTCTTTTTTTAAAAATGTTATTAAATAATTAGTTGTTTTGTAATAATTACTTTGTATGGTTCTTTGGTTGCGTTGATGTGTTAAAATTGTTAACTCATACAAAATTTGTAATTATCTGGCGATTGAAGAGTGGCGTGAGTTTCTTGCCAGTTCTTCTCACAGCTCTACCTCGTCAGCGAACTGGCTGTAGGTTAATTAGCTGATTTCATGTAATTTGACTTTTCATAAGTATCATTCTTTATGATCAAAATGAAATAAATACTTTGACTTTGACTTTGACTTTAAAAGCTTTTTGTAATTTTGAGAAGAGCTTCAGAATAAAATGATTTTCTTTCTTCTTTCACAAACATAAAAACACGATTTACGAGAAAGAGAGTTTAAACCCGTTACCTTACTTAACATTCATTTTTATCTAGATCTGATCCTCCGCTGGTTATTATTATTTTTTAACTCCGGTCCGATTCGCAACTTTGTAATATCATGTAGTACTATTATTTATCCTATGGTAATACCAAAGATATTTTTATTGCTATTTACAATTAATATTATGAGAAAAACCAAGATTATTAATTTTTATTGCATTTTTATTTATCCAAGGTCTATACAAATGTTAAACAGTTATTTTTATGTTGTGCTATAAACGAGGACTGCGTGGTATGTCACTAAAATATTATTACATCTTTTAGTACTAGACTCAATGTTCTTGGTATTGTTACATTATTGTATTATCCTGTCAGCTGCAATCGAGCGAAATAAATCTAAAAATGTGAACAAAAATAAAACATCGTAATTTTTTACATTATGACCTGAAATATTTCTCTGAAAGCAGCTGTTGTCAACATCGTCATAGATTCATCACGAACATCTTCACTTTAATTGTATGATTTTCTAAGATTAACAAAGAGAGGGAGAGTAAAAGCAAATTAAAGATTTACACAAAAGAAAGCTATCTTATGAAATTCGAAGACATTTTTCAATATACAGTTCTCAGAGGATCTGTAGTTAATATCCGAGCGAAATTGGCAATATGCCCAGAGCTGTTGTTGATTGATTTACGATTACAAAAAGCTCGCCTTAAGGACGCATTCTGACGCTGGAAAAGATGAACTGGGATTAGCAGATGATGCAGGATAAACATACAAAATACAATATTGGTATTTAGCCGGACTCAAACCCCCGATAGGTTGGTGTGTGTCAAACAGAAACCCATTTAATTATGTACAATTTGTTTTAAAAGCGGTTCCAAAATGTAATTCATAATCCAAATTGAAACTATGAGTATCTGGTGATTAAAAAGAATGACTTAGTTTTTAACTCAACATTGCACAACTTAGTCAACAAATTGTCTGAAGGCAAATTATTACATCTTTTTTAGTAATTACGTTCATAGGAGTCATGCATACGATCTAAATGAGTATGATTTCTATAAAATCCTGAGAAAAACTTGATTACTACAAAAAATCTTATTTGTTGAATACATACCATAATTGTATCCGAGCAACTTGTGAATATATTATGAATATTCTAGAATCCGTGGTATGATGTTCTTTGTCTAGAATATGAAACCTTTCTATCTCTTTCTATAGGCCTATAGTACCCTCTGTCACTCCCACAAATACAAATCTAATAACACCTCATATGTTAAAATTCATTAAACTATTTAGGGTGTAGAGCGTGCTAAAGAAATAGATATACATACATAATAAAATCACCTAACTGCAGTCACCAATCTACCTGCCAAGCATGGCGGCTATGGCAAACCTCCCTTTTGTAGAAACCTATGTTCAGTACTGAACGTCTTTCAGCTGAAATGATAGTTATGAGTCTAGAAGCCTCAAAACAAGCATCATTTCAAGAATCGCTTCTCCCAGTTTGCTATTAATCAGTTAAGTAATAAAAACATTCCTAGTATCGCCGGTACTATTTACAGTTAAACCCAAGAAAGGAACATAGATTAACTGCTCACATAATAGGAATGTCGTGCAACCTACGCTTTTGCCCGATTTGAAGTAAACAGTAGTCTTCCAATCCGTAAAAGTTAAAGAATTTTGTATGCCTCTCTTTCTTTAAAGAGCAATTAGAAATGAATTTTCTTTTTTCGAAATGTTTATAAAAATAGAGTCGAATAAGGTAATTTGCGTTTCTGGTACTGAACGAACTTGGCATAAGAGCGAGCAAAAAATTATACTAGTTCTGTTTGGAGCCAACACACCATCTCTTTTGAACATCCGTGGGGAAGCACTAAAACTATATTACTTTGGAATCATTAAAATTACTTTTAAAGACAATTTTTGGAAGGTAAAACATATTTATTGTTTATTTTGTGTAACACATTATGGCAATCAATCAAAAGAATTTATTCTCGAGCTGTGCTGTATTTACTAGTAAAAAATTCCTAGCTGATCTATTTATTCTATTATTCCAATGGATCGTACCAGTCCTAAGTGTCTAAAGAATGCAAACTCTATTTAGACTCAAACGTGATTATCTGAACGGCACCCCGCAGCGCATTCGTGAGCAATTGTCATCGGTGAATAGAGTTTATGACAATGGATTAGCAAATTGTAATGTCAAAACACTAGGAAGAATTGGTTTTTCTCTCACAGTCTTCATATTCAAGGCTGTTAAAGCAATTCTTTAATAAAAACGTGTTACGCGAATTTTATTACGTTGATTTCGTAGACTAGATTTAAACATCCGTGTAATTTGAGTATTTTGTAGAAAGTAAATATAATTTATCGGGTAATTAGTTGGGCTAATAATAACGAAAATTGTGATGTGTAGGTAAATCGCAGATATAAATAAAATAAATAATTAAAGAATTTAAAGTGATACAAATCGGCACATAGGTATATGAAATGGCCGTGTTAATTACTTATCAGAGTAAATATGTTTTTGTGTGACGGTAATAAATAAAGTAAAATAAATATGTGCTCTGATACGTCGACTTTTCAATTGCAATTGCTGTACTTGAATTTTGAGCATAGTCCTTAAAATAAAAATCAAATACAATAAATAGACCAAGGTCATCCCAAGAACGCTGTAGTAGTAGCTGTGCAATACCACATACTATGAATGTTGGTTGAAAACCTTTCACTAAGTTCACTAAGCTTATTAATTTAACGTTTTAGCTATATAGGTACTTAATACGTCTTTATTACCCTTTACTGCGCCGTCGAAAACATCCATTCCGTATCTCACTGCATTAATTTGAATATAACTTATAACAAACTACCTAAAGCTCATATGCTGTGTCGCCCATTACTGCTATCAAGGTCGGTACTTACTTACTTTTATACAAACGACGTCCTTAGCTTATTGTTACCCACCACCAGAAATATATCTAGAGAGATCTTCATTTATCAATTACCCACATTACACAAACAAACGGGCATCGTCGACTTCCCTTAAAAGTACAAACCGCTTTAGAAATTTCCAGATTGAAACATCAAAGAGATAATCTGGTAGGTAAACCTTTCTGTTACTCTAGCCTTGGTTCAATGAGAATGTAGGGAATGTTTTATGTAGCCGAAACTGGACGATGCAGTTGCACGTAACATTAATAAAACAAGCAGAATACTGATAACAGGGCCTTTGCCGGTCAAAGCCAGTAAAGGAATTTCTCCAAAACATACGGGCAAGTCGAAACATTGCCATGCATTAGTTGGCGTTGAGCCAGCTTGCATGTGCAAGCTGCACACTGATGAAGTAAAACTAACCATCTTTATTTGATTAGTATGTAGTACGAGAATTTTAGCGTTTCCGTGTTTGTTTTAGTAGTTTACATTAACGTCATATTGTAGTTCGTGTAAGTCAGTAACGTCATAAAGGTATCTTTGCGTACATAACGTGATTGCATCCCATACATACGTCAGTAAATTTTTAGTGACTTTACCTAAGTCTTATGCTTTCTTAATTGCTTTAATATAAACTTCAACTTCACTTTAGATTTTTGAGTTTAGATTGAAGTTAACTGGCATTTTAGGCATATGAGTGTTGTATTTTTATTAATTATAATTTGATATAAACATTAGAAAACCTCTCAATGTGTACAATATCTAATTGTAATCTAGTATCATTCAAAAATCTTGTAATATTTCACAAAGTTACTAAGTCCGGTCAACTTTGTAGACATGTATAAATTGTGACCCACCCGAACGAAGATAAGCCTCAGGATGGGTACGAACTGTTCTTTCCGGTAGCTCCACTAAAGCGCTTATCGATTATCATTTACTTATTTGAGGACCGGTCCCTCCGTGACCAGCGAGACAAATCGAAGCGTAAAACTTAACGACCAAAGTTTATTTTTGAGAACGATACTGAAGTTTCTTCTTTTTAGTGATGCCGAAACTGCGAACTGAGAAAAACTAGTTCATGGAGGTTCTAACAAGGAAGTATCAGCTATTAATACAAAAACCCAAAGTTGTTTCTTTTCACAGTCTACTGCCTGCGTTTTTATTCACACAAAATTTGGTTGCAATATAAATCAAATCTTTGATTTTAATTCAGTTAGATGACACTTCAAACTAAACAATTCTGTAGTAGATAAATAACTTAGCTATTTAGGAGATCACAATTAATTTTTATTAGCCTGCCATAGTCAGCTTGATGGTAAAGGTAACCTTGTGGGGTCCAAAAGTGGTGGACACCTGATGTAGCAAACCGGTTCAAATTCGCATACAGATACCTAGTCAATGCTGACGATGGTCAAACTAAAAGTGACATTAATGACGCAGAACCGCCTTATCCATTGAGAGGCTAATCTCTTCATCAAACTGATCCAGACAAAGTTTTAGAGTTAAGTTTGCTGTCTGCCTTGGTTTAGATGGTCGTACATGTATGTATATCACGATAAAACTTTGCCGAGTGCACATCGCACCGTCTTATGAAGACGCGATTATATATTTGTGTACTATACTTATTTTGACTTAATTATTGTAGGACTTATCTTGAGATCTTGTTTATTGTCAACTTAGAAATGATTAATGTAGTCAACCGTTATGTAACGTTGTTTCAGTACACCTACTTAAATAAATCTCTTAGAAAGTTACCATATCTCATTGTAAATTTAAAAAGAACCGGTTTCCGTTACTAAAACACGAACAAGTTCGCAATGTTTTTTACTCCACGGTTGCCGGTGATACTGTATTGAATGAAACCTTGTCTCCAAGTTGGGTTGTTTGAGTTGAGTCAATTAGGAGTTACTATAGACTGCCAAGTTTGCAGGTAATTGGTTACTGTCGTCACTCGTGCACGGTGTTTGTATTTTCTTTTATAGCCTCAAAATAGGCAACAAGACATACGATCAGCCTCAATGGTCTGTGATTTCAATAGATCTTCAGACTACAATAATTCAGTAGTAGTTGATGATTGATTTATTATATCAAAATGAGCACAATAGAGCACATAAGAAATTAAAATAGTTGAAGAGTCAAGTAAACCAAGTAGAAGTACTTTCAGCTTTTTATATTATCACCATAACACAGTTTAAAATTTTTCACATTAGCGTCAACCTCTAACTTTCGAAAAAGTCTACAACATTATCTCGTTAAATAAACTATGCTAAATCTTAGAAACTCATTGCCCTAATAAAGTTTTCGAGATACCTTTACTATATTTTCAAAGAACAAGCAATTATAGTTTGTGAAATTAAGCAACGTTGAGTTTAATTGGAAAGTTTGCCCACACGTCGCCTCTCCGCTGCAACCGCGAAAATTTAATATTGCCTAACTCGAAAACTTCAAAGGTATACGATATTTTGTTTCTAGTTGGTTACGAATATAGAATAGTGAGAGTGAAAATTCTCATAATTTTTTTCATATTCAAGCGATAACTTTGGAGGCTTTTCATACGATACAGAAGATACTACAAAATATGCACAAATTGCACATCAGAATATACCTTTTTTGTTAGCCTCTGTTATTCCACTGCTTTTCTTCGGGATGCTTTCACAAGCTCTTTTCTAGTGCCACCTAATGCAGAATATAGGTACCTACCTCCTTGTAATAAAAAAAATATATTGAAGTAAACGGAGTAGGAATTACGTTCAAGTTCATTACCAATAACTGTAATTATGAAGGCTTGCGTGTGTGGTCTACCAGTTAAGGTAATCGCTAATCGCCTTGTTACTACCGTTACGACGATTAACGTGGATTCGATTTCACCCACACAAACTATTTATTTCGTCATTACTCACTAAATATATTTTGTTTAGATTTTGTTATACTTTATGTTTATTAATTGTATTATTAAACGTCTCTCGGGACGCGGAGCTTTACTCTAATTTGGAAGCCTTATAATGTCTTTAAAAGCAATAATCTGGTACCTACAAAATTAACAGATTTTTTATTCTTGCAGCTTTCCTATTAAATATTTATTTTACTTGCTTAAAGTGAACTAGTTGCAGTAAGTTTGACGAAACTTACAACTTAGACTTGCTTTACACTATATTTAACAAGTTTGACGATACTTACAACAAACTTACGACACTATTAAACTTTAACTTAGAGAATTATGGAACAAAGTTGTAAACCAGGTGAAAATTATCGTAGATGCAAATGAGATGTTATAATAAAGTAATAAATTATCCCGTATGCAGATCAATTACCCCGTATGCAGCATGCAGCGATAGCAAAGGCCGCTCTAATAGCTGGTTCCGTACACGGGCAGCGCGCCGCATTGCAAACGAAACCATAAGGCCCGGACTTCGAGGCGGAGATGCTCGGAGATGTTTCATTTTTCTGTAGAATATTGTGCCGCGAGCCAGTAAGCGGCGACAAATTATATAGAAAAAATATACATCGCCGCACATCTCCGCTTTGATGCAGTTTGGACCTAAAAGTTACGCTGTACTTGCTGTCTGTACCGTAAATTGTACACATTATAGCCCATAATGGCCGTGAAAAATATTATTTCCACTGTACATAGTTTAAATGATTGTGTGTTTTCGAGATATAAATATTTCTAGACAAATTAGTTAGGTTCCGACTGATGCCAGTTAATACCTATTTTTCATTATAAAAACTGCAGGGCTAGGCCTCTTCTCACTCATAGAACACATAAGTATTGAATATCGCGTTTGTTCAAGGCGAATTAGCATTACCTATAGTAAGTACCTAGTACTTTTTTTCAGTCTAAGTTGCCCCACTTTGTTTTCTTCAGTAGTGAAATATTATATTCTGTACATAACTCAATCAAATCTACAGAATTGTTATGTAAAATAAAAATTAATAACACATCGTTGTAATTTGTCTATCCCATCAGTCAGGAGTAATAGAATCAATAACTAATTCATACACACGACTCCCGTATTTACTGTTCATAAATTGAATGAAAACGCAGAATACACAGCCGTGGCACCCCTAAAACGTCTGTTTGAACAATACAAACGATAAATAACACGCTCTTCCCCTTGAATAGCACCCGGGCAGCCAAGTTACCCCATAGCCCATGATAACATTCCATTGCAAGAATATTTTTTGCGAACAACGAACAAGAATTTCATATGAAGATGCCATTTTTCAAATCACTTGACCCCAATCGGTACATTTTTTTACAGTGTTATAAAGTTTATTTTTGACAAAGGAACTAAAAAGTTGCCGAATATTTAAATAGGTAGGGCGATTCATATTACTATGTCCTGGTCTACAAAAGACTATGCTTAGTGACAATACCACCAACCTCTAGCAAGCTGTAGTATCTAATTTTATACAAAAAAAAAACTTTATCAGTGTCCTAGCAGTGATGACTTGATGACGTAGGATATACACTAAATGGATACCGTGTTTCCATAAGTTACAAAAATTGATTAATTGTAACATTAACTAACAATTAAAACTAAAGATTCTGCCACGCTACCGTGCACAGGAAAACTAAAACCAAATTGTTTTATCTATTAGTTCATGTGTAATTTTCAAATTTTGCTCATTTCCATTTTACTACTACCATCTAGCAATAAAAAGAAGGCTTTAGGTTCCACTTAATGAGATGTTATTTACCTACCTTAGCGATCCTTTACCCATAGATAACTTCACATATTAGGATGAGTGTGATTCAAAAGATCTTAACTACTACAGAAATAAAAGAGACTGCAGCCTAAAAAAGGCTACTCAATGACGCGACCTAATCCGTGAGAGTACCAGGGTTATCGATAGCTCAAAGGATTAAACGGTTCAAGTGAAAATAGGCGGCCGTATTCACTATTGAGTCGAAAACCGTTGGAGGAAACGTGTCCTTGAGTAACTCTGGTTTGGCAAACGTACACCTATTGTTAAGTGGCTTCAGGCGAGATGGTTAATTAAATAATACACTTATTTTTAAACCATTACTAGTTTAATATTGTCAAGCTAAACTGTTAAAAATCATTAACATATTTACTACTTTTATACTTAACTAATAAGAGATTTTTCTTTTTGTCTAAAAGACTTGCAACTTTTTGCAAATTTAATAATATAATAATAATATAATCCGCACCCCTATGTAAGTCAAGAACAAACATTTCGCTCAGACAATGTCTATTTTTGGAACACAAAAGAAAATTTAAAAACTGCGCACATTTTGTTTCTCAAATGAAAATGGCGGATGGCTCCCCCGTCGTTGGCGGGAAAAATGAAATATGGCGGCCGCAAGCTCCGCGTCCCATAGCGGCCTGTTCGTATAAAATGTGCCTCAACCGTTTACATCTTACATTATTTCTACAGGAGGGTCACACTACAGCATTAATTTTATTTTAGTTCATTTCTTAGGTATAAATTTTGTTACGGAACATCAAAAATCTTTGGAATGAAAAATCTCGTTTGCCGTTTTAATATAAAGTTAGTAACACGCTGTATCCATCATGGTCTATGTAATAATAAAATAGTTAGTTATTTAGAGACTTGATTAACAATATTTAAAAGGGCTGTTGTAGATTCGCCACATTTTGATTCACATTTCACAAAGTTAATGAAAATTGTGGCGAATCTATAAAAATCCATTTAAAATTAGTCTGCTATTCCCACACCCCGCCATGTAATTTTGGATGGCAATAAACTTAATTTTGTTACTTCTTTAACTAGACTACAGCCTATGTTATATATAGTGTATTTTCGTTACATCAGCAACTGGCCCTGTGGCGCAACGGATAACGCGTCTGACTACGGATCAGAAGATTCCAGGTTCGAATCCTGGCAGGGTCGCAAGTTACTTTTTGTATTTTTAAATTTTACTGTATAACGACGACATAATTTTTTAATCTTAACACGATTTTTCAAGCTACCAAATTAACAATTTTGAAATTAAAATCAACTTCAATCTTTCAGCTATATGCTAATCTAATGCTCGTATTTATATCGTCTATTAATACGCTTTAATAAAAATTCATCAACATAATTTGTCGAATCAAAGCAACAGATGAAACTAGCAATGACTCATTATTCGTATGAGATTGTGTGTTAACTTAATACGATGTGATGCTACATTCCACGCTTCACGCGTTTCCATACATATTTAATGTGGCGACGATGAGCCCAAACTAAATAAACCTCGTTTCAGCTTTGTCATGCTAATTCCAATTTCGAACGACACAGGGGCCAGGGCGCTCAGTTTAAAAACCGTAATGTACCTACTCATAGACTGTCATTGTCATGATTGATTAGGTAATGAAAAAAGATCGTATGTAATAATTTTTTTAATTACTTTTATGTGCGTCATGTTACTCATTATGCCAAGTTTGTTAGCATTATTGTGGCGTCTGGCTTGAAAGACATATTGACAATAATGCGTCATTTTTCAACCTTGACATATTGAAAATTGGCTTGAATACGCCGTGCTATCTAGTGATAAAATTAGAAGTGTTATAAATAACACTTAATTTTCTATTCTATACTGTCATAGCGTGGAATAAACCTTACTTTTTTATTGGTAGGTATTGGTAGCTTATTAGATGGCTTCCGTGCATCAAAAAGCTGACCCTATTAAAAATAGAAAATCTCAACTTGCAGTTGAAGGCGCGATCTCTACAACTACTAATACAGATCTTTTACCAATATTTACTAGCAAAAACACAACACTACCTAAGCAATGTTGCTGTCTATACAGTTTTCTGTAAGGTTTAATGTAACTAAAATAAAATATCGCTGTACCTCGTCTTAAGTAACCCCATAATAACAAGCTATAATAGATGTTTTCCTTGCTATTACCATCGATTTCCCTGACCCACAAACCTCCTACATCCTTCCAAGAGCGTTGTCTGTTTTAGGCCAAGGTGAAATTTCGTACGGCTATAAATTTGCTCCCGAGCCAAATGCATGTAAACTTACGGGCCGACGTGATCCAAAATATTACTTTACTAGTACATATTGCTTACTGAAACAGACATATTATGTTTAAAGTTTATTTTTACGTTAAATTTTCGAATATCAATAATTATGAGCGTGTACGTTGGGTGTTTCAGTTGTTTATCATACATTTTCATTGTCATAGTTATGAACTTATGACTTAGGTAGGTACTGTCTGTTGTTACTAAAAAAACTCTTAAAATGTTTAGTTATACTAAAAAGTTGAATACTCTTCACTTCATACAAATACACCATTTCAGTTAATCTCAGACAGATCTTCTACACCTTGCTCGAACACTGCTAAAGCCTCTTTCTATAAACAAAGAAAACTATTGATTTCACCTAATCTTTTACTTTGGACATTTAAATAATTTACACTCCTAAATTACTGCTTTGGTGAGAGTGCCTGCCATTGCTGTGTAATTTTGTCTTCCATTATCATGGGATAAAACTTTTGTGTGATTCATAAAATGACTAAGGAAACTAATTGTTTTTATTGTTTGTTACAGATAAACCTTCGGTTGATTCTGGTGTCCGGCAAGACGAAGGAGTTTGTGTTCAGTCCTGTGGACTCAGCGGGCGACATCGCAATACACGTCTACGACAATTGGCCTGAAGGTACACTATTGTTAATTTTTTTAACGGTAGGTAGCAGATCTTTGCTGGCTTAAGCAGAAACCAGATCAACCAAGGAACTATTCTTTCATAGCCACTTGTGGCCACCGGTGATTCTATGAGTCTCATATAATCATGTTTCATTGTTTTTATCATCCCGACCCCATCGATCGATCCGGGCCTGACATCGTTTTCAAAACTTGAAAACATAAGGCCTTCATGAGTTTTATTAGGCGATGCCAGATTCGCTGAAGTTTTATTTTGTCTTTAACCTTAGTACATATTTCTTGTTGTATGTTTGTGATCTATTTGTAATTTAAACAGAATCTCTGTCAATTTAAATTTAAATTCAATTCCAAACAAAAACGCCAATTGACACTTCTGTTTGAACCGAACTACAAAATTACTTGAATATTGAATCGCGTCACGTCTATTTTCACCGGCTCACCACAAAAGCTGGGGTTACTGTTATTTACTGGATACAAGCCACTATAAATATCTCTGTCGAGTTTGCCAGGGGGTGCTAACCCCGGGGAGGTCACGGGGTCCAGAGGGTGTGATCGCGACAGTTATGGAAATCAGCTCGACGTGATGAAGGAGGTTTTGATGCTAAATGGCACGGCACAGGAGTGGTTTAGGGAGATACGTGAAGATGTATTAGTTGACATTCGCTGGAATCAACATAAATATTTAAAAATGTGTTTTTTTTTGTACGTGGTTTGACAAAATATCACGGCTTTTTATAATAGAGGTAGGCAGAGGTATAACAAACATTTCGCAAGATATTTTCATAATTACAGAGCACCGGCTTTCATCAAAGCAGACAGTAGTTAGTTTCGTTTAAATAAATTTTATAAAGTAAGATTGTCACTGTCACCGAACCGAGCTTAGAGGCGAATGTCGATATTATCAACACGGTAAGTACTACAGCTGTTATCAGACGGAAACTACTGGCCATTGGACTGGCACAACCCCTGTAGGTTCCCAAAGCTTGCGATACGGTGACCTATTTAGTTGTAGAAAGTTATACGATAGTATTTTTTATAGTTATTTGGTTGAAATTTATTCAACGGGATATCTACAAAAAGTAGCAGGACTGACTTATGAATGACTAATAGGTAATGATTATACTTATACATATAATTTTAGTTTTTCAAATTATAATCGTGATAGATCAGCGGGTTAGCAACAAGAGTGCGGCCTGCCCATAGATGGGTGACCGCATAGTGGTATTTAATCTAAGCATCTCCGTGCTTTGGAGGGCATATCAAAAGTCGGTCCTGGTTGTTACCAAGTTGATAACAGTCGTTAGGTCAAGTCGGATGACTATAATAAATTATGGGCGACCTGAACAAACCACTCGACAAGAAGAAGAAGATCGTGATAGGTGGAGGGATCAATACCGAGCAAATAAAAGTATGACATGAACAAAGACATAATTAGGTATTCTTTAATATTAATGACATGAAGGAAAATTGGAAATGTAAGTCTTACCCCCAGTTTCTGAAGGGCTGATCAAAAAAAAATTAACTAATCACCAATCACGCATGCGAAGTATCAGTTGGGTTGCTAAAAGCACAAATAATTAGTTTAATTAGATCAAATTAGCGACTAATTACATCAAATTAAACTAATTATCGATACTTTTAGCATGCTTTTAGGTACTTCACATGCGATTTAACAGGTGATTAGTTAATTTTTCGTTCTTCAGCTTTTCAGAAATTGGGGTTAACAAAAAATAGTACAAAATGTCCTAAACGTGTCATTATAGGTTTTTAGAGGATCGGCAGTACTCCTAATGTTTTAAGCATCGTTACGCTATTACTATCAGGCAGTCTGTATGATTGTATGTCACGTTAGTGGTACAAAAGAATAATTTTAAATGGTAAATATTTTTCTGAACTTCTTTTCTCTGATGGTGCGATATAAATATCTACAAAATCGAACTGAATTAATTATTGTCTAATTTTTTTGTACGTGAAGGGCAATCCTCTTGAGATTCTGAACAATTTCTCGCTTATTTGATGTTAAAATAATCTTATTACATTCCTTTTTATCGTAAAAGATAAAAGTAGCTACTTATTCATAAATATGTGGCCTTCATGAAATATTAAATTAGATCAATGGTCTGACGATATCTATTGAGAAAAATCTAAATACTTGGAATTGTACCTTATTGCCTTATTATTAAAATTGCTTATTAATTCTGAATATGTAGCACCTTTTTTTTGTTTAGATGAGTGTTTATAACTTTGAGTATTTAATTTGTTATAATAAACGATATATCGGTATATCGATAAACTTATTAGAAGTAAGTAAAAATTAACTAAACACCTGTTGAATCTCATGTGAAATACCAATTGAGTTGCTAAAAGCAGGCTAATTAGTTACTAATTTGATCAAATTTAACTTATTACAATAATATAATTATTTATTAATATATGTTATTATTATTTAATTATTTTATTTTTATTATTTAATTATAATTATTATAATTATTGTTTAACTTGATCTAATTAGTTTTTTTTATATTATCCTACCAAGGATGCAAGTAGAGGAAAAAAGAGGAAGGGGAGAGATACAAAGTTAACCACACATTAACCTATATTTCCATAAACAGCTTACTTTTATTATACGATAGTTTACACACATGGCATACACACGGTATGCAAACGTTAAAAACGGTAATTAAGTGCAAATGTGCCCCCGTTGTGTGAGGTCAGTTACCGTAGTCAAACTGAACTAGTGTCAACGGATTTTTATTGAATATTTACTACAATTGAACGTAAATGTATTTAACTTGTTATGTAAGTAGGTATAGAGGTAAATTTTACGTATGTTTAGAAAATAATCGCACGTGTGATTTATTAATGAAGGTCTTTTCGTATTTCTATTGCCTGGTTGTAGTCGCTGCTTGTGTACCTTAGAAGTGTCAGAAATACAGTTGACGATGCTTCTTTCACTATGGAATATAAGAAAATAGCTGTAGTAACAGCCGAATGCCACTTTTTGCTGCCAATACACTGTGCTCAAGAAACACAAACATATTTGATACGGTGCCTCTGAGGTCCATGAGTAGGTAGCTCTACTACATCGTTTATGACCTTAGGAAAAACGGAGGTGTGCAAAACTAAAGAAAATAATTAATGTGTTCCATAAAGGATGGCATGAAAGAGAATGGAAGAAACATTTTGCGCTGATCCCATCTATATCTATACAATATACATAATAATAATAAAGCGGATGAGTTTGTTTAAACGCGCTAATCTCTAGAACTACCAGTCGAATTTGAATAATTCTTTTTGCGTTGGATGGCCCATTTCCAGAAGGTTTTATGCTATGTAACATCACGCTACGCAACGACGCGGGTGAAACCGCGCCGCGGAAAGCTACTATAATATAATACTAATACCAGGCAAGGCAGAAGAAAAAAAAATGTAGGTACTTATATATTTTTTTGTAAAATTAAAAAAATCGCTGTAACTAAACAGTAAAACTAAAGAAAACCTTAAGGTGTATCAACGACCTCCAACTTTAATCAAATGAATACAAAATAAATGGGTCATAAAATAGCGCTAGAAAGCTTACTAAAGAACATAAATAGCTAAGTTTATCGGACACGCAGAAGGACGGGGCTGAAGATAGCCGATATTTATCGCGCACCTACCAAAACATTCGGTACTACCTTTCTAGGCTGGTTTGTCGCAATGCAAAGTGAATATTTGTAACAAATTTAAATATTACCTATAGTGGGCCAGTGGAATATGTATTTGGAATAAGTATGTAGTAAAGGTACTATGATATTCTTATTATAAAAATTAATGTTTGCGTGTTTGTCCTCAATGCGTGCCGAATCCAGTGATCAGATTGTAATAAAATTTTGCGAGGGTGTTCTGGGGAAACCCGAGAAGGTTCCTAGCCAATTTTTTTTTATAAATTATGCGGTATTGCCACGCATGCTGTCTGCAGCTAGTTGAATGTAGAAATAATAAACAATGGCGGCAAACGATGAGTGAGGACGGCACACGACCGGTCGAGGTTTCGAAACTTAGGGAAGGCCTATGTCCAGGCAGCAGTAGACCTCTTTAGGCTGATATGATGATAGAAATAAAATAACAATATTAAGAATACAAAAACATCACTATATATTATAATCTCTATGTTCTTTAAAAACAATAGTTTCGTTCGAGCGACTCCTTGTCACGCATAACTCCAAAGATAGTGGCGCTGCCTAGTGGCGAGTAATTTACACGGTTTTGGTTTAGTGAATTATGAGGTTCTGTAAGTTGTTTGTAATGTCTTGTAGGCGGCCGAAGGGTTGAGGTACCTATTATTGATTTCAGTTGTGCCAAACAAATACAAATTTGGTTTGTATGATATGAGTTAATTGAATCGTAATATTACTAACGTTTTATTGCGATTTTCATGCAAAAATACAATACAATTTCACCCAAAAATATTTTTATTATTACTACCTACCTCACCACGCCTATAATAAACCTAGATTAATGCGGGCAATTGTGTGATAGTAGTTAACACCTAACGCATAATAAATGTATCACGTTGAAATAAATATGGAAATATAATTGTACCTACCTATTGATTAATATAATTGTACTTAGGTACCTATGTAGAACAAGTGAAAACAAACCTGTTCGTCTACTAGGGCGACCCTTACTAACTTTCCCAGTCATTTTCGTTCCATAAATCCATTCGATATCGTTCTATAATGTACTGTATACTTACTATACAATAAACAGCATATTATTTATGATATCAAAATAGAATTTCAGAGTACACTACAATAAATAATTGAACTTAACGCCATCTATCTATTCTTTTACAACAACTTTGCAATGCCATGTTGCCTCTGTTGTTGTAAGACACATCGTAGTGTGCGTATACAGAACTCAGTCAATACCGATCAACATTTACGCAAGTATTACCGTCAGCCTCCATAGCTCAGGGGTTAGAGCACTGGTCTTGTAAACCAGGGGTCGAGAGTTCAAATCTCTCTGGGGGCAGTTTAATTAAACTAGCTTTTTGTCATTCTTTGATTATTTTTTAGACTGTTTTCTCAAATTTTTATCGTTTCATAATTAATTGTTTTTTTAGTTTTCAAAAAATATTTAGCATTTTGTAATACTGAGATTTTCATTACATACCAATTAGTTATTTTGTAATAAATTTTATTTCTTATATTTTTTTTTAAATCTGATTGTATTTTTATTTAATTATCTAATAATAATAATAAAATTATAAAATAATTAAATTAAATATATATAAGAATTTAGGCTAAATAAAAATAATGAATTAATAAAATAAAACAAAATAAATTAAAGTTAAAATTACTTATTCTTTTATAAATCAGGTAATAAACAAATTCCATCTTCTTTCTCTTCTTAATTAATTAACATAATTAATAGTAAACTAATTTAATGAACTCTTAAGTTTGCCTTAGCTAAGCTAATTCAATCTCCTTATTTAGTTTTACACTTTTTAAGTTCATCTAAGTAATACAATTTACATACAAAGGGTTTTAACTAAATATATTAAGTTTGTTCAAATGGAGAGTATTTAAAAATTCTTTTACAGAAAAAAAGTTTTATACGCAGTACACAGTTAGTACATACATATAATTGATTTTGATCTTAGGTCTTCAAAAAGAAAAGCTTTCAAACATAACAGCATGTTCGAGGTGATGGCTTTTACTACTACTGTACGGACTGTACCCCACTGATTGATTACCATCAGCTAAAGTGGATGTCTCCACTTTGTTAGACTAATATAAAATAAAAACCATATGATACCACTGCAAACAATATTCTTAAACTCTTCATCTTATTTTCAATTAGCATAAAGCAATAAATAATTGATGAAATTCTATGTGAATTCCAGCGGACTGGGCAACAGAATGTGTTTCGCGTGCAGAGATCCTGCGGCTGATATACCAGGGGCGGTTCCTTCACAGCTCCGTGACCCTCGGCGCGCTCGGCCTACCTATGGGCCGCACCACCGTCATGCACCTCGTGCCGCGCGAACACTTGCCTGAGCCTAATTCACATGGTATGTACCCACCTTCAGTACTATGATTATGACCGTCGTGTGCATGAAGGAAAGGGAACGGTAGGGAATTTGGGGGTCATGGGGTTTAGTTATGTATATCGACTGTCCTGACAAACTGAGATCAACTTTTACTATAGTTTACGTTTTCGTGTAAAAGAAAGAAAGGTTAGGACGTCTGTGGTAATAAGTTACCAATATCAACTGAACGAAACAACAAGAGTGTTGTCTTTGATACTACTAACGCCATCTACCAAGATTTTGTTTGCAACTACATTTTCTTTATCTGGGACCTGGGACCAATTAATGTTAGTATTGATGAAATTTTAATGTGGCCGTACACGTACTTCTGATAATCCCCTCAAGGGTGTTCCAATGATGCTATGATTTCACAATCGATTACAAATACTAAGTTGTAAATTGTTGCTACAAATGCTCGTTAGATGATGGTAGTAGTATCAAAAATAGAGTAAATTTCGTAAATTTACTGTTTGGCAGGTTAGATTTGGATAGAAAAATTATGATCCCAATTTGGTATAAAAATGTATTGCAACAAGTATATAACTACTTCGTAAAAGAACTGTAAAGTCGGTAGAAATAATGTGTCTGTTTGGATTAGGCTTGTAAACTATTCCATGGATTTTGATTTATTATACAGGGCGAAAGCTTAAGCTAGAATTGTAAATTAATGTAATCAATCTAGTAAAAAATAAGTATATACGTAAGCACGTAAAACAACCTTCAGTAGTAATATAAATTTATATAACTAATCGATTGCTTTACAGAAGTTCGATGGAGTTAACATTAACCCTTCCCTGTTCCTCTCATTCCTTCCTATTAAACCTGTAAGTTTTTGCCTTCTTTAACTTCACTAATTGGGGAAATTATTCGCTTGACATATTTAAGATAGATCTTAGTATTTCGATAAAGAAAAGGTGGAATGTTAGATTTTTCTCCATACAACTCAGGGCTGATTTACAAGTGTTTTCCTCTTATTTTGTAACTCTTTTATTAGATTGATAAACAGTAAATTAATGATAGATAATAATATGAGAGTATTTTTTTATTTATACTGTATTGCAAGGATTTGCTATTCCTGTTCCCTAATTCTTTTTAAATTCCTCATTAATCCTAAACCTTAGTTTCTAGAGATCAGGCAGCATTCTGTTACCGTTTTGAACTAAGCGCTAGTGGCGCCACTGTGATGTATTTCCTAACTAAATAGTGACTTGCGTTACGGATATGTCATGTGCGAAATTAGGGTAAAACTAACTTTAGAGTGGTTATGTTGAATGCGCGATCTGTATCAGATTATTAGTATTTAAAAATTTGTTATTTAGATAACTTTAGTAATATTGATTATTTTGTTGTTTTCCAGATCAACGGCAAAAAAGTAAAGGTGGCTCAAGCAGTTGTTGTTCACCGTCTTGCTGCATATTGTAATCTCGTTCGGCGTGCGAGCGAGACGCACATAGCCGCGTGGCGGTGGGGGCGAGTGAGACAGGTGGCACGTGCCGGGGACGGACTCCAATGTGTTCAGTGTAGAAGCCAGGATACCAAGTCGCCCAGAACAAACCTTGTGATGTTTTTAAATGAAGTCTTACAAATTAAATGTTTTTGCGTAGATCACTCATATCTTTTATTGTCAATTTGAGTAGTTAATGATTACAAAAATAAAAATATATAATTAATTGCACAATGTTACAAGACTATAAAAGATGTTTATTGCGCACAGAAGACGCTTCGTTTGAAAACGTCGCAAGTACATAGCTGTTTCATTTCGACAAATTTATGAATAGCTTTATAAAACAATACTGTACCTATATCTCACCGCGTAAATAATAGCTCGTTAATAGATATCATGCTGCCGATAATGCGTTAACATTAATAGATGAGGGATAAGGTGCGTCACTACGTGTAAGTAAGCCTAATATCAGTTGAATAGTTCCTGGACGTGTAGGTAATGGCTTCACATACTATGTTTACTTTGTCCCGGCATCCACGTTCATTTACAAATATTTAGTATTATTATTTAGGCCATCGTATATAAATTTATATTACATTATTGAGATATTTATCAAAAAAATGACAAATTATTTAGTTAAAGAAACGAAGTGTGTAAAATATCCTTTTTTTGCATTGTAAATAGTATAATTGTAATAAGGAGACGTTTTGATTACATTTTGTGATAAGTATTTGCAATATATTTGGATTTTTGTTATTCTAAATTATGCTATTTACTGCGCTAGGTGTAGGTGTGTAGGAGGATTCGTGTCGTCAGCTCAGTGCATGGTGTTTACTAGACGAAACAGTTATGTACCGCACGACACGGCGACTGGGGAACTCGACAATCATAAATTATTATAGTAATAACAGCACTAGAATACATTTGGAACATTTAATATGTCTCGCTTATGAAGTCTGTGCATGCCTACGAATACGCTATAGAAGCACAGTTCACGCTCGATAGATGTCGCAATAGTTTATTGGCGCTCACTAGCGCCACCGCAGGCGGATTACTTTTGTAAATATCGAATAGAGCTTTTTATATATTTACTTTATACATCACAAATCTATCCACTACTATTATTTTTTTATTTGGCATTTTATGTAGTTATAAAAATATGTTCTCGGTTTAAGGATTGAGTTGTCATTAAATATTGTTCGGCTTAGCCTTAATTTTTGTTGTAAGCTTAAATTGTCGTGTTCATTTGACTCACCATCCCGTAATTAACGCGAAATGTTTTGTGATAGTACAAATAAAATTATTTACTCGTTCAGAAATACCTTTGAAGGAAATTAAGTTCTCAGTGATAACATAAAACATAACAGTATTAGAGAGAAACTGGAATACATTAAAACACTCGGGTGCGAGTAGGTACAATGTTGCTCCATTTGTTCCGCTGACGCGATGACGCGATGATGACGTAAATGACAGACTGACGACTGACGGAGTGAGAGACCTTGCCAAACCGTGACCGGTGCTCGCTGATCGGTAACGGCTAGCTCCGAGGAATGAATGCAGCAATATAAGTTCGTTTTGATCAATTTTCGATGCCAGTATGAATGATTTTATTTTGTTTGCTCTGTTTAGTTACTGTATGTATGTATTTTGTTAAGTTGTATAAAATACCTAGTTTTAAATAAAATAAATTCAATTTTAATTTGCATGTTTTATTTTATTTCGCTTTTCCTCATTTTGTTTAGATGGCGCTACTGGTGTCATTATTTAGTACAAGTTGGAATGCTGTGTACGTAGATGGCACTGCTCTGCTCATGTTTTAGCGGTGCTAGCTTTAAAGAAAAGAAAACAAATAATTATTCTCTCACAACCTTTGTTTCCTACAAGTCTAAGATATTAGTCATGTTTAATTGCAATTATTTTAAGTTGAACACTACTTAATAATAATAAAATAAAAGCTTTTGTTACATCTCCAGTATATACCTAGGTATGTAATAGTCTGGTAACGTTAGGTCGATTCGTTCGCGTTAAGGTGATATCTTAGTCCAGATAGATCGATGTCTTCACCGTATTTTTAATATTTCCATAGAATAGTTATATATAACAACAAAATATTGAGTGTTTTCGTATCACAGTGGCGATGTACATCGTTGTAGTATATTTACTAGTATACCTACGTACTTATTACGGTTAGACAAAGCAAAATGAAATGCGCACAAAGTTTTAATAGATTTTGATTTAAATCTATACTAATCAATAAAAACTATGTGGATATCTTAAAAATCTATATTTTGTAATATAATCAGTTGGCTATATTGTGATGTGCAAAATTTTTATATGAAGTTATTTGGTCTCAAATTTAAATTCGGTGGCTTAAAGGGTAATCAGTGCGCTCATCATACCTCCTGGCTGTTGTACGCGGCTTCAATCGCTTAGATTGATAGAAAATAAGTAGTCTTTTACTTGTGATATAAAAAAGGATGTATGAAAACAAATCATTATGTATCGAGTAGCTGCTATCCTAAACTCATATTTAATTAATAATATTTGTATGGAGGGGGAAGAAAGGCTATAGAAATATATTATAATCTTTGAAAATGAACGTCTAATGCCACAAATATTCGATCATGAACGTCAACTGTGGGTAGTAATATATTTGTGTTGGTTAGATAAATTTTATTTAAACGCTACATCGAACTGTGATACGAACAGTGTGTAAATATTCGATAAACTTTTTAATTTAGAGAAATCTAGTGTAAAACTTAATTAGCTTGAAATGAATATCTTTACAACCGTTGTGTGAGAGATGAACTGTGTACAATAGTTTATTTTGTTAATTTTTTATGATTTTTGACATGAAATTACCATTTCGGATCGGATCGGCTACAAGGCAAAATGTCTATTGACTAAGACAAAGACTACCCACAATTTAATAAGACTTGAGAGCAAATCGTCCACATTTGAAAATGTAACCAAAAATTGTTACATTTCAGGTTGCGGATATTATAGGCACATAGTTGGCTGTGCTCTCGTCTGTCGCTTAACAAGAAAGAAAAGCACTATAGGTATTTAGATGAAGCTAAAAACTCGACTTTCACTGCTGTCAACACAACTATTTTCCTAACTGGCAATACTAGTAAATAATAATATCGCAACAACTACACTCAGCGCTATCTAGACCCAAAGTAAGCATATAATATAGCTTGTCTTATAAGGTTCTAGAATCCGGATATACTAACACACTTTTTTTTGTAAATATTTACTTATTATACATAGAAACACCCAGACTAACGCAATTAGACATTATTTTGCATACAAATATTTGCACTGAGCGGGGTTCGAACCCTCTCGACTTCTGCGTGGTACCCTTTGTAATTTCTTTTCTTTCATGTAATTCTAAAAAGTGTTCTGAAAACATTTTAAAATATATCTTCGAATAAATTATAAAAAATGTTATCCACTAAAATAAGTCACTCAATTGCGACGTTACCACCTCTTTTGTGTGAACGCTCTTAAGGCCTCTTAATAGTAATGAGAAGGAGGTAGAAGCAAGCAAATGTACCTTTAAAACTGTTTACAAAGATTGATTGAGTTAAAAGGGTAATAAATAAAATTACTTTGTGTTCGAAATATCCATCACACAACGGTTGTTTTCTGTAATAAATAAATAATAATAAAAATATTAGGTGTCACTGTATAACAGGTGTTTAACGTACATACATAATATCTATACTTGTTAATATTAATTCATAATTATAACAATGTTGATTATTTGTCATTTAGTTTCGAGTGGTCGATGGTTTGGTTCACTGAGATATGTTTATTTATTAATCAAGGTAATACAATGTAGTATGGTTACGTATTGTTATTTTTGTTTCGTGGTAATTAGGAAGACATTGGTAGGCCATATCGTGAAAAAAAGATACACAAATAGATTTCCTAAGTACAGAGAAGAACTATTACTATATTGCATCTTAGAAATAAATCTCATACAAAATATGAACGCATTCTTTATTAGGTACCTACCTATATGTTTTAGAAAGGTGAAATAAAATTTACTAAAAAATATACTTATTAGTTTTGGCTTTGAAATTCATTGCAATTATCGTATGATCTTATAATTACAAACCAGAGTTTTACAAATTGAAATAATTGAGATGATAACAATTCGAATAAAAATAAACTAGAATTTCACCTTTCTAGAACAACCTGGTATAAGACATCGTTCGCTTTATTTAGGGGTTAAAACATTTACATGATCGTATTAATTCCACTTACTTAATAATATTAAGTATTTGATAGTTACAGTGAATTTTATTTTGCAGTAACTACATCGTAATTTTGATAAAAAATAACGCCTGACAGCTTATTCTCCCATCTTATTCATGATAGATATTTAGGTAATCATGCAACCTTTTGTATTTTCTCAGTGGACTATCCAATAGGTATTTATGGAAGTTTTTCATTGGTCGACGATGAATGAGGGTAGTTGTAAATTTCGCTTCAAATAAAAGGCCATACGATTGTGTTTAAATTTAATTGTGTGACGGCTGTTCGTGTAGATAGTCGGATATGTTTTATAATTAATATAATCGATCTACACTATAGGTTGTACATTGTTTGAACGACTATTGAGTTTCAATGGGGTCAAATAAAATTTTAAGAACATAGAAATGAATTTTATTCACTTTCCTTGACTTAGTTTACTGTACAAGTAACAAGTAGTTCCTTTAAACAATAACAGCTTTTCAGGAGTCATAGCATATTTAAGCAATGAGAATGGCAGCATATTGTCCAAAAATTTATTGGAATAGGTAAGTAAAAGGGATCTAATAATGGAACTACATCGTTTCGTGCTATGGTGCCCTATAACTCCTGGATATAAATTAATGCTTACACGGCAGGAAGAGTATTAATTTTGATAGGCAAATATAAAAAAAACTCATACTTTCTCGCAACTTGATGTAATTTGCACTTAATCATGCTTGCATTTAGCAGGCGCTAAAAGCTAAAGTATTTACAACATAGGAACAATAGATGTCGCTATGCACAGAAAAGACAGGTCATTTGATAAAGCGAGACACGTTAGTTTAAGTTTAAAAATACAAAAACATAACATTTATAATATTCGCCGCCATATTTCTTAGCATATAAATACACAAATATAGCTATGTATCAGGATATGAAAAGTACCACTTGAATATAAATAGGTTTCTATCTAGCTCCAGTTCGGCAGTGCTTAGTTGTTTCAGTCGTTTTTCTACTCCTTGAAGAACCGCCATTTCTGGTGGGGTTAGGGTTTCTTCCACCTATGGGCAATTTATTCTTTTAATAAGTTTTTTATAAGCATTTTAGGAGATTAACATAAACGTCACTAAAGTTTAAAATACTTGAAATTTGAGCTAATCCTTTCATGGACACTACTGTAGACACAATAGATGTTTTATTGTCAACACGGCCATATACGTTTACTCAGAAAGTGTTAAGACGATGAAGTTTTTAGCGACAAAAAGTCTTATTTAAAATTAACTTCGTTACGAGTTAGATATTTGGGCACAAAGAGAATCTTCTAAAACATAAATTATTTTTGAGAGAACTTTCTGTCTGATGTGTAAAAGATATTAATATTTTATTGCTACGGCTCGAATGATAAACGTTCACATAAGTAAATATCTGAAATATGCAACATGAGTGTATAGTGTATAGTGTAGTAGCATTTAGCGTTAGGTAAGTATATAAGATGTAGTGTTAGGCAGTTGCGGCTTCAGGATTTGGGTTTGAACCTACCAGGGCAGTTTTATCAAGGTAAACACTACAAACAGAAAACGTTTTTTGAGTAAGCAGATGCGTTTTGGAGAGCCTTTATCCCTTTTGTTCCGCTACCAGTGTTAAATGTGTAGTGTGGTGATCGGTACGTTTATACTCACATCGTCTATATTCCGCTGCGGCTCGCCGCGCATGCGCATGCCGTGCACTATGGTGCGCACGCGGCGCCTCTTGTCGAGGAGGCGCGCGTGCGCCGCTCGCTCGTATGCGCCGCGACGAACAACGTTGTGTAGCGCGCGTCGGCACAGTTCCTGAGCGTTTACTGCCGTCTGGGATACACAGAGACACACGCGTTATCGTAAGTATTACATATCTATACCGATTGAAGAGCACGATAATAATATAATAATAAACAAAATGATAACATTTTTATACAACTTCAGTGACAAACAAACATACATTCATCCTGATGGTAAGTGGTAAAGGTAACCTACAGACATGGTTGCGTCCTATTAGGATCCCAGAAAAAAATTCTAGGAAAGCAAACTAAGCTGTTGTCGACCGTATAGAGAGAAGCCGATGTGGGAGGAAAAGGAAGAGGACCGAGGGTAATTGGGACTCCGGCGCTTACATAAATAATTGCAGGTAACGTATTTATTTTCACGGCATTCAAAACTCACTGTTGAAGTAACTGGAGGCAATTATTTTAATTTTATTCCTTTAATAATGTCAGAATAAGTGACCGTTTAAATTACTTTGTGAAATATTATTTCGAGCTATTATTAGTTAGTAAAAGTTAATAATATTGCATCAGCAGACGTCAGTCCTGAAGCGGACTCGAGGCTAGTTCTCTGTGGTTTAGATACTACTCTATGGTCGACGCGCCATCTTAATTTTTACGGTAATAAGAGATTTGCCGCGTTTTTTGATTAGGAAATTATTTTAATGAAAATTGTAAATAGAATGTATCGAGTTGGATCGTTGAAATATTATTGTTGTTCGGTAAAGCTAAATTGATAGATGTCCTGAACCCGCTGATCGGATTTAATCGTATAAATTAGTAACTTGAAGTGATAAACATTATAAGACTGATAAAATTGTGTGAAACAGTGTTAACGGTGTGTTTGTGATCGCATTAATTTATTCCTGATGACTGTCACACAATAGATCTATGATATCACTAATTCATTACTAATGATGATGTCGAGGAGAAGGTGATTCTCAGATTAAGGTATCTATAAACTATAATTTTTCTCATTTCAAAATAGTATAAAGACACTGTTTTTTTTTTGAGGCCGATTTTACTATCATTTAAAGCCTTTTTTCCGGAAGATTTATAAAGTATCCACATGCATATCAGGAGCGGGACGATAATTTAACAAAAAACATTTATTATTATTATTTTGTAGCTATTAGAGACTGAAATTAAATTATTGTCAGAAAACAATTGTTTTAACTTGTCGTAGTGATATAAGTCTAATAAAAGAAAAAAATATTAAATATTTTATATAAATATTTTTATTCATAAAGTTGTTTTGATAATAATAAAACGCGTTCGATTTTTTAAGCCTTGAATATCAACAAAATCGAAAATAAAAATTCAAATAAAAACTAAGTATTATACACTCACCTCATGTAGTTTGATGTGATATAAATAGATAGCTTTCGCCATCCCACCAGCTGACGCCGCCTTTCGCATTGGCTGAAAGTATTTATTAACATATCAAACCATAACACCTCTTAGCACCCTTGTCTACGCCGACATCAGGGTGAAATTATAGTGTTTACTATATATATATATCTCTTTTTGTAAATAAAATTTAGCCTATGTTACTCTGTGATAATATAGCTTTCAATTAGTGAAAGGATTTTAAAATCGGTCCAGTAGTTATTTTGTTTATCCATTACAAACAAAAATACAAATCTTTCGTCTGTATAATATTAGTATAAAAGTATAGAATAAGTAGTAGCTAAATTAACCTAACGTACATAAACGTTGCAAACAATCAATGACGCTAATTTTATTGCGTATGCAGATCCGATATAATTCCTTCGATTTGAACATCTTTTTGAAGGTCATTTGGCGACGTTTTTCATTGAACAATGCAACTGAATACGTTTAAGCTTTGCATCATAAAAGGCAGCTTCTCTCTTATGTAACGACAAAATAAATGCAACGTTGGCTTTTTCGGAATCTTCTTACGGTTGTGCCATCCTTTAATGGCATTAGTGGTACGCTGTTTTTGTGCGACAAGTTCAAAAGCAGTAATTAGCTATGTATTTTACAATTAATGTTTGTTGTATCTGCACTGAAGCCGACGAAATGAGAATCCGACCATTTGCGAATCCAACCAAATGCCAATAAATGAAAAAGAATTATTTAAATTCGAATGGTAGATTCAGAGATTAGCGCGTTCAAACAAACAAACAAACAAAGTAACAAACTCTTCCGCTTTATATAATAGTATAGATACAGATTTGTTTCAAATGTACCTAAATGTGTGGCATAAATAAATGGTTAAAATAACGCTTGCAATTGAAGCCTATTACTATTGAACATGCTGACTTTATATATTTTTTTAATAGTATTTAATCGTTTATTTTTATGAATTTTCTTTCTGTATTATATAATTTTCTCTGTCAAAGTACTTGTTTTCTAAAGTCGTCGTCTTTATGAAGAAATAAACTAATGAACTAACCTGACAACTAATAAAATGTTCCTCCAACAACTTGTAAGTGAGCTGCTTACACTCCTTGTTCACTAACATCGCGTTCTTCTGTATGTCTTCCTCTTCTATGTACTTCTTACTTCGTATTAACCTATAGCAATAAGATTATATGAAAGCATGTTAAGGCAAGACAAATTTACTTCTTTAAAGTTGCCCAACAATGAAGAACGGGCTGGTTTTCGTGTTTCCTTTTAAAAAATGCAAAGATATGAAGTTATCCTACAAAGAGCTCAGGTTATCGACATAATCTGCAGATTAAAAAAGAAAATGTAGCGATGGTGTGACCATAAAGTAGATGTCATATTAATTTAAACTCATTAAATTAATTTAGATCAAGGCTGTTCAAAGCGAGGCTTTTCATCTTTGTGCGGCCCGCATTGTTTTTAATACTATAAATTTTATTGGTACCTAGATATAAACCGCTACAGGCTAAAAAAACGCTATCAAATCATTTCTTTATAAAAATGTGTTTTTATTTGTGCGGCCTTCCAATCTATATAGTAATTTGATATTGACCTGGGATCATATCCGGTCTGGTCCAGCCCCGATTCAGATGATGCATAATACCCGGGTAAGTAAAAATGTGTCAGTCAATTTAATTACAAGTTTAAAATAGCTACCTAAATATCCTAGCTGCTTTAGATCCAAGTCGCTCAGTAACCACATGATCTAACGCCGCGTGTACCAACTGTTGCGCGGCGAACTTCGACCGCACGCAGTATTGCCCGCCCGCAGCGTCGCCGCATTTACGTATGAAACCACCACCACTTTCCTCTGTTGAATAACAGTTATCGTGTTATTACCTACTAGCTAGTTTCACCCGCGTCTTTGCTTACTGCTCTGATCCCGTCGCTAGTAGCGTGATGTCACATAGCCTCAAACCCGACTGGTAGTTCCTGAGGTTAGCGCATCTAGTAAATAAACAAACTCTTTCGCTTTATACAATAGTATAGATATGTTATACCTCCTTACAGCGGTTTAGATCAGCGTTTTTTTTTTCAGCACGTATACGGTCATTTCGGCATACACGCTACACTTCGCGGTTAAAAAGGTTAAAAAACCGGACTCGCATACACGAGCTTCAGTTCACTCGGTAGTGATGAGTCAATGAACTCGCGTTTCTAATCAAGCTTATACTTGTGTATAGTAAATACGCTGGTGGTCTGATACCACCCTGGAACCATATCCAGCTCACTTCAAATCTGATCGCTAATTTCAGTGATTAGGATATTCAAACAAACGAACTTTTCTATTAGCATAGCTGTGAGGATAGTTTCCATAGTTAAATGTTTTTACCTAAAACCTTAAAATACTGGTCTATATATTGCTGTAGCAACGGCTTGTCGGTAGCAGCCCGGCGGCATCGATCACGCACATCCAAAGCTCCCACCGGGTTCGATTCCGGCGCCCACGCAGGCGAGTTTAGATACATTTGTTCTAACAAGAAGCGCATTAGTTCACCCGCTGAAACAAATATTATTATCTTATTATTCGGACAGTTCTTATTGGATGTTAACTATTATCTAACAATAATTATCAGTTACCATTTTCATCAATTCGCCTATTAATTGCTTTTATCATAATCTCATCTCTGAAATCTTGATGAAATCTGTCAAAGTTTACTCGCCAATAAATATCTGTAAAACGCATTCACAATGCATTAGTAAAAATAAAATAAAAATGAAATGAAATATGTTTATGTTTATTCTTATAGGTTAATTAAATTAACACTTATGAACGTCAAAGTTTACAAAATGTCAGCAAATTAACCTACAGCCAGTTCGCTGACGAAGTAGAGCCATGAGAAGAACTGGCAAGAAACTCAGGCCACTCTTTTTAATCGCCAGATTATTACAATTTTTGTAAGTTACAGTTTCAAGTAGCATGCAAAGTGATGCAAGCAATACACTTGAAGATAATACTACTACTAAATTACTCGAAAAAGTTAGTTTTCTTGTGTTTTAATCTATTAATTAACCATGCTCCTATGACTTGATTTATTATATTGTCAAAAATGTTGCTTGCCTATTGTGGCATCCATGTAAGGAAGACCGAGATACAAAATCAACAATAAAATCATCACAAATAAAAAAAATATAATGAAAACTATATTCACTATCTTACTATCTTTAGATTCACTGAGTCCAGCAGTCATGACTTGTATCAACATTCTAGTATCCAGATCTGGTACAATCGTAGCTACTGGCACTAGTGTGGGTATCTCACTGCCTTCCTTTAATTCAGCCACCGGAGCTTGCTGGATATAACCAGCAGTCACCAGACTTATAAACATCTCTTTGAGGTTTAGCATTGTTATGTTCTTCTCCTGGAAATAACAATTGGCACATTAAGTGAGGATTATATATATTTAATGAGGACCACTCATAACTAGATAGAGAAGAGAAATAGTGATAGATTGAACTCCTGTGGTAAATTAAGTTTAATCTTACTTTATACTTTATATACTTATAACAAATATTAACAGTTTATATAATAGAAACATTTACCACAGTTCACATGTTCCCTTTAGCTTTTTGTAGCAATATGCAAATTGAGGCAGCCTGTAAAGCACACATTTTACGGTTTATTTTGTCTTCACATCTTGGAAACCTGTAATTACTTATCTATAGAGATAAGTGTATTGCCTGTGTCACTTTGCATGGTACTTGAAATTGTAACTTACAAAAATTGTAATAACCTGGCGATTAAAAAGAGTGGCCTGAGTTTCTTGCCAGTTCTTCTCATAGCTTTACCTGGTCACCTAACTGGCTGTAGATTAATTGGCTGACATTTTGTAATTTTTAACTTTCTTATGTGTTAATTAAATTAACCTATGTGAATAAATGATTTTGACTTTGACTTTGATGATGAATGATTAAAACCTTAAATCTCTTCGGATATCCATTTGCATGCAGTATAAATAAATAAATGTTGTAAGAATGTTAATCTAAGTAAAATAGATAAAACTGTCAGACAGTATTTTGCTGACATCATACTTTCTAGCAGTTTATTTAGCTCATGAACCAACTTGACTGGTTGGGGAGAGATATGTTTGTAATGGACTTGCGTGTCCATTATATGTGATTGAGAATATAATTACCAATCACCATGTCAAATGTATACCAAGCAGAGAAACATACATTGAAAACAGTGCTAAACATAAAAAGCTATATCCACAAAACAAATATTAACCTTATCATCCTTGTACTTAGTAGCTATAGTGACAAGCAACACTGTGGCAGTGCTGGTGGCCTGCTGCAGCAACTCCTCAACAATCAGTTCTGCTTCACTGCCATATTTACTCTTCATTTGTAGTAGATATCTGTAACATAATCATCCTATTAATATTATAAATGCGAAAATTTGTTTGTATGTATGTATGTGTGGGTGCGTTTGTTACCACTCAGCACCTAAACGGCTAAACCAATTTCGATGAAAATTGGTATTTGGGTTAGATGCCGTGCCGGAGATAGCCATAGGATACTTTATATACCGAAAATCGGTCTGGTTTCCGAGGAACACGAAACACATTTTAGACATGGGCGAAGTCGTAAGGGTGCTGCTAGTATATCATAAAAATCTAACTGCCTCAGTAATTTTAGAAAAAAAATTGTTGCTATATATATATAGCTTCATTCATAAAAATAATGTTATAAACCACCAATAACCTGTCTATGGTATGGGACAGTGTGACGATTTCAACTATAACATACTCCTGAGGCTTTGAAGTGTAAGCTTTTAAAGCCAGGGTTTAATGACATGTTGTGGAAGGCATGTACAACTTTCCTTCTATCGCTTCTTGTAATAATCTCTAATAAATATGTGTGGTCTGTAGGTTGATAGCCTCTGATGGCATTGTCAGCCATACATTTACTGTTGGTGACTAATTGCAATTCTTTGTGAATACTTGAATACTAATCAGTATAGGTATTTAGTATGCTTCAGTTAATCAATACACAATAATATCACTTTCTTACCTAGGGTATCTAATAAATAAAAGGACATTATCTGGTAGCAGTTTATAGTCAACAATCAATTCATTGGTTGATGGCTCAAATGCGGCAATGTCGAACTTTAGAAGGGTGCGAAGACTCTCTATAACCTGGAATCAGTAAGTTTCTTTGTAAATCTACATATCATTTTAATTTATTACAATATTGAAAAAAATTTGAACAATAACATAACCTAAAATCAATGTAATTTTAGTGTACTTACAAGTGCTCGGGTGAGACCGGTGGTTCTTACTATCATACCAATAGCCTTGCTACCATATGTGAACAGATCGTCACCCACTTTTTGCACAATTTCACCAAAATATCGGTGAAGAATCACCGACACTAGGCGCCCCAGTTGTTGTGACATTTTCGCACTTATTTATATTTATACATATATAAAAGTGTTTGTTTATGATCAATAGAAGGTTTTACTTAGTAACACCATCAAAATATTCAACTTATCACATAATTCTATCTATTTTCACTGCAATTAGTTAGTCTTAGAGGTTATTATGTATGTATATGTAATGAATGACATGTTTACAAATTCTTGAATTTGAATTAAATTTGCGTTTCGTTCCGATTCAAATGTCAAAGTATGTTGTGTATATAAGTTGTAAATTAGCAAAACTAATATATTTAAACCTCAAATGCCAAGATTATGGAAATACATTAAACTTCAGAACATTTTACAAACTACACAAAATAAAAACTGATAGATATGTTTGTACAACAATTTTTGCTGTCCTGCTTGCGCAATGATGCGTTTAACGAATAAATGTTGTCGTTTATGAAGACAGTCTTGCGTTCGTTTATTTTTAATTTCTTCATTGCTTTACCAAGCAGAATACATTACATTTAAATTTTTGGTCAATTCAAGTTTTTTAAGAAACTGTCTATTTAAGTTATTACTTATTATCCGTGTTTATATATCATATTACATATTTATTTCGTTATTGTTGATATTCACATGACATCATTTTAATCTCTAACAATATTTGTAAATGTAAACAATATTATAATTGCAAATGCACTGCAAGTTAACTGCAAGTGTTCAATCTGAACTGCATAAAATTTATTTTTGTCATAAAACCAAGAAATGAATATTGAAAGTGCTGCGGTGAATATTCTGAAGCGTGGTGTTGAGTTAGACACGAAGAAGCGCTACACAGAGGCTCTGGTATGTTATCAAGAAGGTCTACAAATTTTAGTTGACAAAATAAAAGGTAAACTTTAGTGTTTTAACTTTGTTTGGCTTTATCAACGTTCTTACTTATTGATTATTCTATCAACAGGTGAACATGACGATTCAAATAGAGCTTATTTACGGAAAAAAGTTGAAGAGTATATGAACAGAGCTGAGGCTATTAAAAAGTTAGTTTTGCAACAAAAAGAAGCTGGACAATTTCATGAGCAGGTTCACATAGAGAATAACTCTACGGGACACAGTTATAAAACGCTATTTGGTAGATTTCTAGACGAGGATGTTCAATTTGTTGTTGTTGAGGATCCTTATATACGAAGTTTTCATCAGGTTTGTGTACTATACATAAATATTATAAACAAAGAAAATGTAGTTAATTACTAGAAGAAAGTTTCTATAAATTTTAAAGCTGAGATTTACATTTTACAACACAATAACTAAAAAGATTGATTTGGATTTGAAAAGTTGACTTTTTTAGTTATGAAGAAATAAAAATACTCTGTACTACTATGTACTAAAATTCTAGAGTAGTTTTTAATATTTGATTTGTCAAATTTTATACTATGATTGAATTTGAATTTTATTATAGTATAAAATTTTATACAAATTTTATACTATTTGTCAAATTTTATTATGTTGTATATTTTAATAACATTTAATAAAATCCCAAATATTTTATTTCAGTGCCAAAACTTCCTAAGGCTCTGTGAACTACTTATCAGGACTTGCACAAACATAAAACACATAGAACTGATCACATCTAAAGATGGCAGATCAGAAGGTGATCAAAGGGAATGGTTCACTAATCTATCTAATGACTTAGCAAAGTACAGGGTCAAACTTAGCATTAAGTATTCAGAAACTTTACACGATAGACAGATTACGTAAGTTACCTAAACTAATATCATAAAAAGAAAATATGAGATAATTGTATGTTTGTTTGATACAGATGAACTTAAAATCCATGTAACCAATTTGCAAAATTCTTTATTATATAAAAGGTACAATATCAGCGAGTAACTATATTTTTTGTGGCATATTTACCCATGCGGGCGAAGACAATGGCAACAGCTAGTATTTTAATATACTTGACCTCACACTTTAGTTTTTATATATGACTTCAGTGGCTAACAAGCATATGGCCCAGCTGTTGGTAAGTGGTAACTGTAACCTGTATGTTTTCGAAACATTGCACAAATAATGCTTAGAAAACACAACAGTGCTGTTGTTAGCCACATAGAGAGATGATGACAAGGAAGAAAAAGGAAAAGGACCAAGGGGGTAATAGAGCTACCGGTGCTCTCAAAAACACCTGTCTCCCAATCGTTCGGTTGACGGGTTAGATTCCTGCTCAATATAATATTTATGTGTATGAACATAACTCTGCCTTACTTAGTAAGCTCCATCTAGTAAACAGCATTATTATCCACATAATAACATCCCTTTACATTTTTATTTATTTAATATCCTTGTTAATGCTTTTATTTTATTTCAGTTTAAGTTCTGGCTGGATTATAAAAATAGGAAGAGGTCTAGATTTTTTCAAGCCTCCAGAAAACAAGTTTTGTCTTGGAGTATATGATTTAGATTTAAGGCAGTGTCATGAAACCACAGTGGACATAGTACACTCGAAAAATGTTAAACAATCATATGGATGAGTGTGCAGGACTTTTTTAAGTGAAGTACATTTAAGTTTTAAAACAATGTTGGAAGATAATTGAAGTTTTAATTTAAAATAAGTATCCAGCTTAGCTTTAGCTTTTCCTGTTGTTAAGAGAGAAAACAAATCATTTCCCCTATTAGATTTTGCAATTGACTGTTACAGTAATTACTTAGTTGCATGGTTGGATTGCAGAAAATGAATGAATTGTCACAGTTCAGAATGCTGAACCTGAAACCCCACAGACATAGCTGATACAACTATTTAGCCATTCCCACCATTAAAAATTTATATTTGCTGCACATTAAGTATTTGAAACTTATTTTTTGAGAAAAGGAAGCGTTTTCCTGACGTTTTTTTATTTTATATTAGCCTACCAAAGTGACTCCACCCTGCCTGATGGTTAGCAGTCAGTGGAATCCAGAAGTGGTGGCCATCATATTAAAAGCCATCGTTTTAAACTGCTGGTACGGTGACCTCCACTATGGCGCCTGGGAATGGGGTTAGGGGAAGGGAGTGAGGGAAGTGAGGAAATAGGAAAGGGGGAAAATTGGGCCACCGGCACTCACTTACCGAACGAAACACAGTAGTACGAATACTACTTCTCTTACGTCGATCTTCTATGAGAGGGTAGTACTTCCCCGAACAATCCGGCTCAATTTCATGCAGTTTCATGCTGAAACCAGCTTGAATCTACTACCGTTGTCTTAAACACTTACCCATGACCATGACTGAAAACCTTTTTAAGCATACCATACTTAAATTCAAGTATCATAGACCGCAAATGAAACAACATAATAATGAATAATATACTTTATTATAAACATATAACATTAGGACTGGGTGCCATATATCGCAAATTTCTATACAAACATGTTAATACATACAATGTAACATTCAGTTTTAGAGAATATGGGTAAGTATTGATCAATTAAATAAACGCATTGAATGAGTATTTAATTTCTCTAAAGAGTAAAAAGAAATATCACGATTGGCAGATGGTTGGTCGAATTTCAATAATAAATAATATATGTTATTCAAACTCATCAGCAACATGCACAAAATTTTAAAACCCGTTTCTAGTCAGATAACCACTACTTTGAAACTAATAATAAAGCTTAGTATGCATACCTACATGTTAAGTTATTCACAATAGGTGATAAGATATTTATAGAAACACCCCCAGTGAACAAAATGCAAGTATTAACAAAATTATTATTATTATTATTACACAAATATTTCTCATACATATTCTTAGCGCTATAAATACTTAAACTACACCAAATGATAGAGACTAGCAAGTAATTTCATGATAGTATGGCCTCTGAACTAAACTTTAAAATGCGGTATATACAAAGCCAAAGTCTGCTAGATGCTAGAGCATATGCAATGCACAGTCTTGCGGTAAAACGTGGAACTAAATTTTTTGTGTCATTTTTCAAAGACACTAGCGCCACTTATAGAAACTTTTTGAGTAGACAAATCTTATAGTATATTTATATACAACTATGAGGAATGTATGGCAAATATTTACAGAATTATAATCACTGATAAGTAGATTAGAGAATCTATGGTCCTCGTCTTATATTATATACTCCCATTACATAAAAACTAATAAGTAGTTTTCAGTACTTTGCAGACCATTTAAAAGTCCTTTTTTCGGTGGATAAATAATTTCCCAAATATTTTATTACTTAAAAATAAGGTGTTATTCAGTGTGGAAGATAGAAAATAAATTGGCACTCTGCATATAATAATGTGACGTATAAGGCCTGCAAACAAACGAGGGACTGTCCCCCGAGTACTTTTTTGTCCATTGATATAGATCTCTTATAAATTGTATGTAATATCGCACAAGAACTAAAAATTCTCTGTACAAAAAGTCCCTTCAATTAAGGCAGACACCGAGAGACCGGACTGGACAAAAGTACAGTGGAGTGGACAAAAAATAGAACTAACGTAATTAAGCGCAACAACGCACAAGACGAACTTTAGTCTGAATTGAGCGCTCGATAGTGAATCGTCGATATGATGACGCAATTTCCGGGGCAACAAAATGACCGCACACCGTATGCATTAAGTCCGTGACAAGTACTCAACATTTTTGCACGATTCAGGGATTTTTGTCCCACGGGGACAAAAGTCCCTCCCTCGGTTGCACAGGCCTTTCAGGAATTTATGTCCTGCAGGGACAGTGAAAGGGAAAGTCCCTCATTTGTAAAGGCCTATAATATTTTCATCTATGTATATTACACAACTTAAGTAGGTCGTCTACAGTTGTCTAAAAGTGCCATATGATTTCATTTGATTGATGATAAAACAAAAAAAAGTAAATTTACAACCTATTTTACAATCGATTATAATTTTTATAATCATGATATTCGAATCGATTAATTACATAATAATATTAGTTCATCTATCACTAAACATGATGTATAGTATAGTATATAGTATTCTAGTACACGAATAGAAATACAATTTAATAATTTTCAGTCTCTAATAATAAACGAATTTTATTCGAGAGAATATACTTTCAGGATGAAATGTAGGTATTTGTCGTACAATATCATTGATATATTTGAGTGTAGACAAGACTAAAGATGCAGTTACCCCACAGGACTTTGTACTTGTATCTTGTTACTATAGGTGTTGTACCATCTTAATTTAAATAAATTAAGGGGGCAGTATTCTCAATGAGAATATTCTAACAAAGAAAAAAGTGACATCTTTAGCCTTAGCCATCTCAAAATATCTTTACAACCCGTTCTCTCGCTAACAAACGAGAGAGTGTCATTGTGGAGAATCTATTACGATTTATTCCTAGTAGTTCCATGTAGCTAGTCCCATACGGAACTAATGTAACCCACAAGTTCTACACATAGAACTAATGGAAATATTTTTTTACACGTAACTCTCTTGTTTAGCCGAGAACAACATGAGTGACTCCATTAAATGAGGACGGACCATTTCATCAACGTCTTTCCGATCATCAAAAGCGTTAGGACAATGTTTGTATATCGTCCTGAGGGCTTTGAGGCAGTGTATAAGTGTCTGATCTGGGTTCGAGTCCAGGTGGGGCTGGTTTCGCTGCGACCTTACCAACTTGATAAGGTGAGGAACCCCCTCTAATTGGACGATTTGTTGCGCTATGTCCGGCATCACGACTAATCTGCAAATGTAAAAATATATTAATATTATTGTATTTTTAATAGAACATAAAATTTACAACTTATGTAGACGAGTTAATAAATAGTAATTAGCGACACGCCCTTTCCCCATACATGGTTACTAAATAAGAAGTTTTAATTTATGATGTCAACACAGAAGGTTAGTAACGAAACGTTGAAATTCTTGATTTACTCTAATATAATTTACTTATACATTTCAGTGGCAGATCTAGAATTTTAATGTTTTCAGTTTTATCAAGATAAACTATAAAAGCATAATATGATTTCTTACAGTGGGATTTTTAAGTTGGGTTGGGGCTGGAGCCCTTTAGCCCTCACGCTGGCTCCGCTAGTGACACATGTATTAAACTTATAAACTTTACAGAAGATTTAGCTTTATACTATTTAGAGATGGAAGAAGACACAAGGTAAGGTGAGTGACCTGGCGACGGCTTCAGCCGCGTGACAGTGCAGCCGCGCCTGCGCAGTGCGCTCGGCGGCGCGCGCGGCGGGCGGCGCGCGGCGGCTGAAGCTGAGCAGCGCCGCGCTCACCGCGCGCACGTGCCACAGGGACAGGATGCAGCGGGGGATGCGCGATAGGGATGCTAGCAGAGACGCTGTTTGTTCCTGAGTGCGAGAGTAGTTATATTGAAAATTTGTTTTCTCAACAGCAGCTCGTATGCTTCGAGACGAATTAAAACGTATACATTCTATAATTTTCTTCCGGCACATATAATTTTAAGATAATTACTTTTTGTTTAAAACTCACCAACGTATTTTCTCCTCTTAAAGAAAAATAAAGAAGATGTTGAACTGCTAAAACAATCACAATACTATTTCACATTAAAAGAGAGAAAGGAAGCCCGTTCCCCTCCAACCCTAATCGTGATAAATCCGGGTGATACATTATTGTATCGACCGCGTACATTAATTATCACATCTAATACCTACTTATCGTAACCATTCAGACCTAAGCTAAAACTTCCCTTTTTATTTACTTACTTGTAAAAACACGGAGATATTCGGCCCTCGTCGTTTCACGGCCTCCAACAATCTCTCCACGGTCCTATGTTTGTCAATCACTTCGACGATGTCCGACTGCGTTTCTTCCTCTTTACGCTCCAGTTCCAATTCTCTCACCAAGTTGACGAGACACGCCGTACCAAGAAGCAACAGTTGACAGCAGTCCGTACGGCATATTATACCTATAAATGAAATTGGTTTAATAATATTTATTTATCAAGCTTAGACGGACTTAACTAAGGTCATTTTCTACCAGTGAACCAGATTATATCCAACCAAGTTTTTTGTGTTTTACTAAATTGTTTCTAGTTGGCGCGCTTAAATTTTAGCACATATGCGTTATAAGATAATTATTGTGTTAAGTTTGTTTGAGATAAGAAAATATTATTTTTTTTTGAACTAAGTAATAAATATGAAAAAGTTTTGAATTTATTGAAAACAATTTACCAATCATCGATTGTACTCAATAGATGGCGTAAAAAAACCTGTGTCACTCGGGGACAGCCGCGGTAAAGTTATTGCGTTTTTTATCAACTTATGCAGTTATAATTTTTTTTTTTTCTTTGATATTAATTCAAGTTACACTTTTTGAACGTGGTGACCGATAAGAAAACATTTTTTTTTTATTGAATAAATGAGAAGTTAATATCGTTTAAAATATTTTTATTATCTTACAATACATGTAAGTTAGGTTATTCAGGAATTTTTATCATCCTACTAAGTGTTTTTACTCCGAAACAGAATAAAACTGGGACATTACATTACATTGATGCATTATTACACGTTATTAAAATCTTAGTTTCATTTCTATAGTTCTACCAGATAACATTTATCGCAAATGTGACAAAATATTTGGTATACGTGTAGTAAAAGTTAGATATGTTAGTTATGTTTATCCTGAGAAATAAATTTTATGGTAGGCGGAGTGGGAGGTGTTAGGTTTTATTTTCGTTACGGAATTTCTTGATTCGGTCGCCGCGCCGCGCTCAAAGCCCGCGATAAAAGCTATGCAATAGCTTAAAAACCGACGAAAACATAAAATTAAGTCAGTTGACTACAAGTGCAAGTGAATATTACAGATTAATAATGAAGTTAGCAAAATAGCTGTAATCTATAAATAAATTGTTTTTGAATTTTATATTAAATTTCAAAAACAATTATTTACGAACAAATATTTGTCAGTAGTTGCGTACTACTCATCAATAGATGGCGTAACAATCAGTTAATGTGGCTAACATCCGCTAGAGGGCGTTACTTACCGGTAATATTATCCACTATCGAATCCAAGTAAATGTGAAGTTGTGTGAGATCGTAATGTCCGCGAAGCCAAGGCGCGGTGATTTGAGTCAACACTGTGATAGCTTCTCGCATTTGAGGCTCGGGATTCGAACGGTCTGAGAGAATGTCTGACAAAATTTCTATGCCACCACCCTGGACATAATATTAAAGTTATTGTTTAAAATTCTCGAAGCAAATAAATCAAATGTTAAGTACTTATTCATCATTTCATTTCATTCGAGCCTAAAGACGGCAACGACAATAATGAAATTCTAGTACTTGAAATCGAACTATGCAGGTGCTTATGCAACCGATATTAATTAATTATGCTCTTGTAAAAGCTAATATTTTTACATTACGATACGTTAACTACTTTCCATTAACCGGGCGGTACGCTTACTTGCGGTAAAAATATCTGGATCATTCATTACGTGCGTATTATTGTTTTACAACACCTAAGTACCTACCTACTTAGCATATAAACATATTGACGCAGTTTTCCTTAATAGGTAAGTACCTAAATGTATTAAATAATATGTGTGAGACAATAAATAGGTTTTGAAACAATTTATTTTAAATTGTTTAGAATATCTTGAATAATTAGGTATTTATTGCCATAAGACTTTATCGTGAGAAAAGGTGACCGCCCTACTAGTTAACCACTAAAACAGTAGTTATATAGATATAATGCAAATAAGTACCTACCTACTTAGTGTTAAAGTTACTACAAAAACAGATTTCCTACAAAAATAAACCCGCAAACGGAGGCGCTAAACCTTAAACACACAGACCTTCATAAATATTAAAACATGTGAAATGCCTCACCTCTTCAAATTGCTTCACAGCATCACCTGTTACACAAACAGTTGCAAGCGCGCGTAATGACAGCGCTTTTATCGAACTTTTACTTGTCTCAATAATCGCCGTTAGCAATGCCCTCGGTACTGCACAATCCACAAAAGGCAGCTCCGTAATGTTTTTCATAATATTATTGCATTTCTCATGTATAGAACTCTCAGTGTTGTCACTCAACATAGCCAAGTGACCTATAGAGGTCAGTGTGCTTTTGAGAATTAAGTCCGAGGGTGGTTCTTCGATTATTGATACTAACGTCTGTGGGAAAAGATATTATTATAATATTATAATTAATTAATTAATTAAAATTATTATAAGTAAGTAGTAAAAAACAAAAAAGTAGGTAATTTAAAGATAGAACTAAACATTCTGCGATGCTTCTTCTGCCCTTTCTTAATTACATGCTACAGACGTAATTAGCATTTACATAAAACAGCGCAGTAAGTACGAGTATGTGGTGGAGTTAAACTTTCGATATAGCTTAGAGATTCGATTTCATTGGATCGCAATGCGGATTCGTGTCACTAATTCTAACTACACTGAGGTAGGTTACAAGTATCTTACAGCTATACAAGTAAAATGTAACTACATAGTTTAGAATATATTGTATGTAGATGAGAAGATTATTTAGAATTCTCTAACGTTTGTTTGAAGTCAGGAATCCACCTTACGTCATTTCATTTTATTTTATCCATATTTTTTACTAATTGTTATATTAAAAATCATCAACTAGAAAAATTATTTATACTTGATACAAAAATAGAGTCAAAATTCTTTGACTCAGTAATATAATCAAAACACAACATTGATTTTTGTGGGAATCGAACCCACCACGATCGACATAATCGAAGTTGCGTTGTAACCTTATTAACCAGAAGACCCATCATGCAATCCTTAGAAATCTGTCCAAGTTTATATCATCAAGCTTACCTTCATTTGCTGCACAAGCACAGCTTTAGTAGTTTCCAAAAAGATGTCAATCAAAGTATCCAAATGCTTCAACACCAAGCTCCATTCAGGGTTGCTCTCATTCAATTCCACCTTCACATCTTCGCCTACATCGATCAACTTTTGCAGATACAGCTGAAGCGATTTTTTGATCTTGTCCCACCGTTCTGGAGTCTCTCCTGGTGGCTTAGTGTTCAAAGTAATGCTATGCGCTAGCACGAACTCATTAATATTAGCAATAAGTAAACATATTTGCTCTTCACTTGGTTGATTAGATTCTATTTGCCTGAAAGTGAAAGTTTTATGCAATATACGTGTATGTAAATATAGTTGAAGCTATTTCCTTGTTAGTGAAATGGGGTTGGAAACAGTTGATTGCGTAGAAAATGCGGGTATACTTAAATAGTAATTAGTTTATCTATGATAATTACTTAAAGCTATTAAAAAGTGATCTAAAATGAGAAATGCTGTATGATTTTAAGCTTTGTGACAAACAGCATAAGATAGATTATTCTTAATCACGCGTAGATCATCTTAAGCTTGTTTTCTAGTGAAATTGCTATAGTTCTAAAATAATTAGCCTCATAATATTATTACTATATTGATGGATGAGTACTGCCTTATTTTATTTTACTGCCGGGCACAGACCTTTCCTCTTAAAATGAGAGCATGGAGGTCGTCTACACGCTTATTTAAAGCAGAGTTGAGTCGAGATTTATTGTTTTGTCTGTAGTCTCGCTACACAATGGCTACATAGGATTTATTCAGTTAATAAAGACCAAGTAACACGTAGCTACGACATAATAACCAATTTACCATATAAAAACACGACTTACCTTAAAACATCACTATATTGATGTACAATAATCTGTCCGTGCGTCTGCACTTTCTTTATATTCCCTGTTATCGTAGCCGAGCTGGCAGAGACCAGCGCCTTCATTTCAGCTCCTAAAGGCTTGCTTTGAAGAGTCGTCATGCACTCATTCTCACAAGAACCAGCTAGATCACAGAGCCAGTATTGCACTGGTTCTGGTTTCCTTTCGCAGAGCCTTTCTAAAGAAGTCTGATCTATTGATCGCTCCCGATATAGAATTTCGTTCTGGTTGTTTAGTACTATCCTGAAATTAATAGTAGCGTCTTATGTGATAAGTGATAACTAGTGATAAGTCGAAAAATTACAAAAAAAAAAAAAACCTTCAGAATGTTACAAAATTAAGCTGATATTACTGATTATTACAGCCGGAAAATATTTATTACCTATTGCAAAAATCCTTAGAATATTATACATTAACGCATTGGTGTTCTTATCACAGGAAGCCATTAGTCACTTACATTTAGTTTATAGTAGGTAACTACTTTAAAATCAATAAATAAAAGAGGAGTAGAGACTGACTTGATGTCATACTACTTATGTCATTTAATTTTAAAAACTGTGACGCTAATGCCACAAAATATATTTTAATAACTTTTCTTCTACTCTAGCTACGCTTAACAGCTGATTAGTGATCGCAGTAAGACGATGATAAGATCACATTAACATTCAAAAGATAGGTGGGTTCATATTCTACACACCCAAGATAAATAAATTGGTGGACTAAGTACTGGTATTAGAAAATCAATTGATAACTTTTCCAGTGTTGAAATACCAGCTTGGTTACTAAAACTTTTTGTAAAAAATGTTATAATGACCTTAAAGATGATAATTTCCTTGTCATTACTGTGTTACTAACACTCATTACTATTACGGTATATACATAGCATTATTTAGAACTTGCTCTAGAAAAAAGTCTAATTATCCTCCTGAGGGCTTCTCCGGCATCGGTTAATAAGAACAGACCTACTTTTTTTATAAGGAATGACATTTTTTATAAAAAAAATGTTGTCCCTGTTTGTATTATACGTAAAGACAGAGATAGCTTCTCATATTAGCAACGAAAGTTTGCGCTTATTATACTTATTTAATTATAATCCTTAGCAATTTTAAAATAGCAAAATTCTTTCGTAATTTACACAGGCTACGTTGTCTTGGAGTAAGACACGTCGTTCTACATATATAAATCAAAAATAGGTGACATCTTCTTCTCCTTTTTTTTGTCAACAGAGCCAACGATTGTGTCAGCTATTTCTGCCAGCGTCAAGTGTAGAATAATATTCTTGTTGATGATATTAATGGTATATTACAATGATAAAATAGAAAAAATATGGATGAAATTAAATGACAACCATCTTCCCTGAAAACAAAAGATGGAAGCCAATAGGTGACAGAATGATCACATAAAAATAAATAAGATTTAATTGACAAGGCGATTAACCTTTGGGTGAGAGCAATGAGTTGAATCATATAACTACAGTTTATCGTAGTAATAACGTGTCGTTAATTAAACAATATGAAGCGATATTTAGATAAGTATATCGAGATTTATTTTATTCCATTTTGTTCGATATAAGTTGTGAACAAAAGATTCTTAGTTTGTAGAAATCAGAACAAGGACCTGTTCTTTTCAATCAAATAATAAATAAATAAGCAACTAGTACCTTTATGTATCTTAAATATTAAATAGTTTACTTTCATCATCATTGTTACATCCACTGCAAGATGAGAGAGGCAGAGGCTGTACGTAACGTTTATATACTACGGCCTCTTTTAACAGAACAGGTCAATATTATATGTCATTTGTTTGACCAACTCGTATTATTGAACCAACTATATACCTACTTTAAAAAAATTGACTTGTAACTTACCCGCTATTAAAGTTCTCTAATAGGTTGACTCTACGCGTACTGTTCTTATCACTCTGTGGAATATCCATAAACTCACTGGGGGTCAACATCTTTGGCGTTGAAGTGCATGCCAAATTCAGCTGCACGTCCATAAAATCCATTTCACCTTTTAACTTCTCTCTCTTAGAATCATGTGTCAAGTTTTTATTCGTCTTCGAGTTTGTTTCGTAAGGAGTTTTCTGCTTATCTTGGAACTGAGGAGGTGGAGTCAGCCTTTCGTTCTTCAAATAATCTTCTTCAGTCTTATCCTTCTTCGAATTAACTTCGTCTTCAGTACCCACAAGCCTTTCATTATAGTGCGGTATTAGCATCTCCTCAGGGTAACCGACTATAACCCAAGAGTTCTGGTCTTTAGATCTTGGAAGACCTAATGAAGGTACCCTACTGCCGTCTAAATGACCACCAGCGCGTGTACTAACAACCGTGGGTTTTTCTTTCTTAGGAAATATCCTGAATAAATCTTTTGTTTTCTCTGCTTTTGTTGCCAGTCGCTGTTTTGCTTTTGGCCCTGCTTTTTTATTTGGTTTTAGGTGAAGACTGTCCATAATATTTTTGCCAAGTATTGCCTTAGCAGGTTTGTGGATCTGGTTCCTTCCGTAAGGCATTTCTTCATCTGGGACAACGTCTTCGTCTATATAACCTAAAGAATGATAACCGTCTTGGATATCTAATATTTGTTGGTCTAGCCTTTGCGCTTCGAAATTTAGGGATTTATTCAATTTATTTCTTTGAAATTTAGGAGTTGTTGCTATTGGAACATTTTCCTCATTTGATATGCTGCGGGTATACACTTTTGGTGTTGTCGTCTTCTCAATTGGTATGTAAGAAACATTTGCTATTGGTGTGCGGTTTCTCGGCTGGTTCACCACCGCAATCTGGTTATTATTCTCTAGTTTTAAGTATTCTAAACTCTCCTCCGACTTAGTCTTACTCGTCTCCAAGTCTTTCACTTTAGCTACTTTAATAACTTTGGTGCTATCGCTTTCTGTGCTCGATATAAAAGATTTTTTGACCGGATACTTATTGGAGGGGCTTATAATATTAATATTTTTAACTGGTACTTCTTTGGTATCATTTTGTATTGCACTTTTGTTGGAGGTGTTATTTTCTTTCGTAATCACATTACACGGAGGTGATAAGTTATTATCCTTCTTATTTTCAACTTTAATCTTAGGTTTCTTACATAAGTTGTTTAAAACATTTTTAGAGTTTTCTTTATTGGATTTTTCTTTGTTAAGGCTTCTCGGCGCTGGATACTTTGGTTCATTTTTATTTAAATTTACTTCTTCAGCGTCTTTATCTTTAAGTAGCTCCATATGTTCTTCATCTTGATGAACTTCGCAATACTTCTGTAAGTCGTACGACGTTTGTATGACACTGCTGCTACGTAGCCGAGGCTTTGGCGTAGGCATGCCACAAACGACGATATCGACTAAGGGAGCATCGCAAACATCTTCACACTGTGGCGTATTTTGTAAATCACCAGCTTGTTTTACCGTAACATTTTGATTGTTGTTTGAATCGCTGCTACTCGACGATTTATTATTGTCGTTCGTTTCAGGAGATGGATAATACTGTGAAGGCGGAGGCGAGCTATCTGAATCTGAGAAACCAGAATCTTGACTCTTGTGGCTGCCCGGACTGCCATGTCGTAGAGGCCACTGATTTAATTGTATGGGCTGTGCAATATTTTCAACACTGTCATTTTTTTGTTCAGGTGGATTTGCTATCCAGTGAGGTAGCTGTGGTTCCCAATCGTTTCGGCTTGTGTTCCACTTGGGTTCTGCCACCGGGCTTTCTGTGTTCACGGGTGTGTCACCCCACCAAACCTTGCTGCGGGTTCGTTGAAAATTGGACATCCTGAAAAAGAACAAATCAATAGGTAAATGACTCGTGGGAACGCCTAAGGTGTAGGATTTAATGATCGGTGTCGCGGTGACGTAATCTCTTGGTCTAATATGAGGAGTATCGGAGGTGCGAGCCCGCGGCGCGTGACGGAGGCCAAATTATCTCGTATGTAAGTTTGTTTTGTTTTTGTTTGATTGTCATGGGAATTTGTTACAGCTATTGTTGATTGCTTACAAATTACAATAGTTTAAAAAAAAAGTAGCAAAACACAGTTCAAGGTGTTTTGACGCGTGCTTTTAAAATAATAATAATGGTATATCACGAAAGTTTAGTGAGGTCGGGCAGATGTTAAAAACCGTTGCACGGGCTATTGTGCACAAAATGCAAGGGCGTTCACACATCGACTGAGATTCTCCCCTTCGTTTTAGCGTGCCAACAACTCTCATATTGACTTCTAGTGTACATACAGATAAAGATTTTATTTGAATTATTTTCTATATTAGCCTACCAAAACAACACCACTCAGCTTGGTAAGTTAGATCAAGTAGGTAGTGGTAAAAATCAAACCATCATCATTCTAAAAACATCGTATTTTGCCCTGTTCGAGAAGCCGGAATCGAAGTAAATATGCGTCAAAAAAAGTTTGAGATTTTAATAGAGCGATAATGAGTAGTGCTGAACCGTTTAGAATACATTAACAGATTCTTTTGATGTAAATTATAACAATAAGCATTGTACTATCTAAAAAGATTAACTGTCTACGGTTTGTGGTTGCCTGACTCAACGTACTGATTCAGTCAAATATTTACTAAGTCTACATTATCGACCATTAGTCAGCCGATATCTTTTTATGGTAACTGATTGATAACTGTTTACTTGTAAATGTTCTATTATTTGTGTTTAGCGTGTAAACTACTGTTTTGTTAGTGCTTTGTGTTTGATTGACCCGTTTAAAGTTTTTGTATTAAAGTTGTTGCGTGAATGAAACGAAAGAAAATCGTAGGTAAATTATAAATTTTCAACGTGTGTTTACGGAGAAATTTGGATTGTTAACAAAAATATCAATCTACGGTTTATTTGCTTTGGCCAAGAACAGCCACAAGATGAAGATAAAATAAAACATGAGAAACTATTTTATCGAAATGTTTGTCATTATAAGCACATTTTTTCTATTACCAGTCACCACAAATTAAGTTGAGAAGAAAAATCAACTTCATATTGGAAAAATAATCAACAGCTACTTTTGATAAAAAAAATCAGATGTGTAGGATGTGTATCACACGCGCACAGGCAACGCATCTGATTTGATTTAAAAGTAGTAATGTGTATATTGTGTTCATTGATTAGCTATGTTTGTAAAGACACCTAGGTAGAACACAAAGCTTATTTTCAAATGCGAGAAGTTTCTTAGTTCTAAATTACACTGTACTTAGTAGAGAGATGTTATGTACCAGCGAGTACATAAGAGATATTAGAGATGTGTTGCGTTAGGTGCAAAGGTAACACGTATTACATAACTGCACAGTAATTATTGATGTAGGTATTTACTTTAGCAATGTTACACTGGGTACGCAACTATTAAGAAAGTTATAATTATTAGCAATCTTCGACTTATAAGTAAAGTAAATATAGACACATCGATAGGTGAACAAATATAACTAGAAAACTATCTTAGAAATTTCTAACATTAAATTATTTGTCGATATTTATTTAATTTACGTAAACTCTAATTAAATGCAAATGTCGTAAACCCCTACAATTATTAGTAAATTGTGGATTTACGACACTCGCAAAAAGTATTGATATTTTACTACTACGAAGGGTATTTTCAGTCATTTCATTAACTCAAAGGTGTACTTAGTTTGTAAACAAAAACGTGGCCAGAGTCGTTGCTTCTTTTAAAAACGTTATCCCGCATTTGCGTACCTTGCCCGGAGTTAGTAGATACTATTATTTATTAGGTGATCGGAATAAGAAATGTTAAGGCCACTTAAAACGGATATTAATTTATTTAATGACAACATTAAGTTTATAGTGTATGCGTGTCAAACGATAGTTTTGTTAAATCTATGTGGTTATAAATAATTTGGAGAACTACCTGGATTTTTTTTTCAAACTAATAACATCCCTTGTGGGCTATGATTTATAACATATCATTAAACTTTTTCTCCGAGGGGGTAGACAGAGGCGTGTAATTTATATAACACTTACATTTCACCAGTTATGTTCAATCTCAATATAACACGGTGACAAATCTGTTGCAACTAAAGGGGCACACTCTCTTTTTAAAAATCTAAACATACTAAAAGGCTACTATTTTCAAGTAAGTACCTACCTACTTAAAATAAAAACCAAGGAGGTATTAGTGTTATTTATAGTTCTAATTGCTGATATAAATGTGAAACCTTGGAGTTATCGAAGAGCCTTCATGACAGCCCTTGTCTGTTTCCTACATTCGAGTCAGACGTATATTTAGGTTTAGACATGCTTCAATGGTAACAAAGAGAAGTCTTTTTAATGAATTCTTGGTGCCTTTTATTCCGAGGTCATGAGCATTAATTGTGCGTCATCCACCAAGCCAGGCGTACAAGCAATAAGTACTAATAAAAGACAGGCGGATTTAGTTTATACAGTACGTTGGTACCTACATAGATGAGATATTATTTGTAAAATGCAGATATATTTGCAATATTATTTATCTAAACATCTGACACCCGATGAACGAGGGCGGCTCCCGCCTGGCCCAGGTGGCGAAAAATGAGAGAGACCTACGTCCAGCAGTGGACGTCTTTTGGCTGATATTATGATGTTGATAATGTTGGTGAAACCCTGACACGCGGGACAACTCTTCAGCCGTGTTTTAGTAGCATAGTTTAATACAAACCTTCGCGGTCAGTGACACTACCAGTTTCCTGAATGTATAAAAAGCGAGGAATCTTCGTGTATACCAAATAGAATAATATAATATTTATAAGGGAAAATGGCAGCGAAAGCATGACTGTATCGTATTCGTATTGCTTACTGCGCTTCGTTGGAGACGATTACTTTGTTTATTACTTGTAGTTTAATGTAAGTACTGATATAAACGTATTGTGAATAGTAATAAAATTAAATACTTTATTATTATATCTCAAAGTCCCTAAAATGTTATAGGTAGTAAACTTACACAATTTTAGGAACCGATGTTTACCGCCGTTTTCTCTACTAATTTGTCATACCAGTATGACTACGAGGATATACATATCATCGTGGTCATACTGCTATCTTAAAGTTAAAAAACAACTGTTTGATGTCATTGCTAGATGTCTCAAAGTGGTCCTATGTAGGTATAGGAGTGGCACGCAGAGGTATTGGGTTCGATATTTACGATTACGAGTCGCGTTAAAGATTTGTAATCATGCCGTAAAAATATTGGTGCCTTCGTGCTAAGCCGAGGCAAGTTGCATGAATGCATGAATTTTCAGAGTCCGATGGCGATAATAGTTAATATGTTTATCCTTTACTATGGCGACCTTTTAAAAATTTTACAAATTATGCATACTATAATCGTATTCTCACGGTAAATCGTCTGCTATAATAAATACACAAATAACACCTTTCTACGAATTGAAGTCAAGGATAGGTCGAACTTGGTGAATGTAAGATATCTAAATGTGTACTTGGCCATTTAGATTACTGTTCAATATTTGCATCTTGGTGGTAAAATTGTCATAGGCTTTGCTCAGAACAAGAGTTTCTTTAACGGCGTCATTATTCTAAGTAGGTACCTATTAGGTTTTTAGTAATTGAAATCACATTCTTTAAATAACAAGCGTCACGCCTTTTTCCCTCGTAGCAGTAGCTGATATAACTTCCACGTTTCCATAGTCGTATGTGTTTTCTTTATTGCCTATATTCACAACTGTCGCCCATGGGTTTCTGCAATGCCAGGGGTTCTACGAAACAGCTGCCTACTGTGATATTAATGCTCTCTTTAAACCTCGTTTGAAGAAGGTCATATTGTCATTGCCTCGGGAAACAGTGTGGTTCCCATGTATTTTATTTTTTTTATTTTAATTTGTAATAGTGTATAGTAATAGTGGTATAGTAAAAGTAATAGTGGCCCACATCCAGCTTTGTCCGAATACACAGCCTCAATTCGGCCCAGTTGCACAATTCTTCTAAAAGCTACGTAGTTTTATAGGTACTAGGACTTACTATTAATTATAAAATATAATAATATAAAAGTAAAAACTACCTCCACTTGTCACAATAAGTGAAGGTTCTTTCGAAGTTTCGTATAGATTACATGTAGGTACCTATGTAGGTTCAGTAGGTTGTAGGTCTATAAGTATTGATTAAATAGTATTTTCTTCACGACAAGTAAAGTAGGTACTAGTAAACAAAACAGGCTCAAGTAGTGGTAGGTAAGGACCTACATGTTCAAATTCAAATTTATTTATTTTGCTCAAATATAGGTACAAATTGGTGACAGAGTATTTACAAATAAAAGTAACACTATATTTTACCTTTATGTCAACCATTACATTAATGATATTGAGTATCTTGAATAAGACACCACAATTTTTTTAATATATTCTTCATGTTAAGTGACCTGACATACATTCAGAAAAAAAGATAAAATCAGATAAAAACTATGACTTTTCAAGATTTAGGTATTGAACGAATTTAGCCAAAAAATGAACTATTTGCCTAACACACTAATAGCTAATAGTACTACCACATAGGCATAGTACCTACCTAAATCGACAAATTAAAACTAATATAATTTCTAAAAGGTATTAACAATGTCAAATTGAACTTAAATTCTTGACCTTGTTAAACCATGTCGCGTAACTCTAATATATTATGTTTTTTTAATGTTTGTACCACAAATTACTGTGAGTATATGAGGGCACGTGCACCTGGTGTAACGGTCGCGTGTCATCTGCTCCTCATACGCCACGGTCTGCCGCGTGGGCGCAGTACGGCACGCGCGCGTATGCGCCTCCCGTTCCATATTCAAAATCAAAAAGGAATACCAGGCAGTTTTTGCACATTATGTTGTTCTATTTTTAAATTTGAAGATACAGTTAATTTCGATGCAGGTTTTGCCCTCATTCGGGGGCAGACATGCGGGAGAAAATTGGAATAAACCGTTTCGTATAGAAGGAAATAGGTAAGCTAATACTTACTTAGTAAAGCTAAATTTTTGTGTTGAAGTTAAGCTTTACAAGGAACAATATTTTATTTTATACAATAATATTAATTAAAGCCATCATGCCCATATTGCACGTATTACATAAATTTTAAGTAAGTTAGTTTAATAAGACACATTTTTTCTAACGGTAGCTGTCATAATATCAACAAAAGAAAACCGTTATATTTCACACGAGCAATCGATTAAAGTCGGGGTTCATCGAGTTTTCTTTCACACACAAGATTCCTTCAAATTTAAACCTTATTTTATACAGCGTAAGCATTATTTTAGCAGTATGCTTGGTGATATAGTGTGCTTCATATATGTAGTGATTTCATCTCTATGGTTACGGCCAGGTGTGAAGTTTTGTTTGCGTATACGCAAGGGTCGTGCGGCGCGGCGCTTGCGACACCGGGAACGACGGACGGGACGATCAACAAACATACATGGCGATTCTATTACTATTTTAATAATATAAAAAATGTGTTAATCAAGTTTTTTAATATTGAAAAAGACTGTTCCTTTTCACATTGGACATAGACAAATTAAAAGAGCTGACGGCCAACAAATACGAAGAGGTACATTAAGTAGAAGAAGAGTTTCGAACATTCAATTAATACAACATCAACGTACACACACCAGCACCATACAGGGATAAAATTGTAAGAATTTTAATAATGTCACTAAACCTCTTTCGACACCTTCTGAACAAAATGGAATGATTCCATAATGTAGAAAATACGACCCAATAAAAAATATGTAAACACTAAGAAATTAATCGATTGCATACTTTAAATAAGTAAATTACTTTAATTATAACAAGGCCTATAAGGGAAGCGACGTTTATTACGTTGAGTTAACACTTGTTTACATATTTAATTTTATTTAATGTAAGTACTTAACTACATAATAGCTAATATTTTATAACAAATTCAGTATTATTATGAATAATTTGCGTCAAAGTTGATTATTATTGCCCAATTATGTTAATATTAGTATTGCCGAAAGTGTTGAAGGTCAAAAAACAAAAAAAAATCATAAAAATCTATTGATAATGGTGGTAGATGTAGCAGACACAGCAGCACAGAAAACAGCATAAATATAGTAAAATGCAAACATAGCAACGTTAGTACTGAGCTTTTGGCTGGTCAGAAGTTATAGCCCGTACTCCTAAAGTAAGGTAGTATTAGTATTTACATACAACATAGAAATAAGGAAAAAAACGTTTATTGCTACAAATATAGCTAAAATAAAAAACAAATTATAATTACTAAACACAAATACAAGGCATAAATCAAAACAATTGAAATAATATAAAACACACAACTGGTGCACTGAGACAGTGCGAGGTCGTGGCAGACCGACAAAGAGATGGCGGGACGATCTGAATAGATTTTTGGGGAATTGGAAGAAGGAAGAGCAAAACCACGAGAAGTGGAAGGGATGGAGAGAGCCCTTTGCTCAGGAATCGGACAAAAATGGCTGATAAAAAAGAAACATATACTTAGTGTCATTCGCTTTAAGTACAGTAACTGTAGTTTATTTACCACCTCTTCTTTCCTACTACTACCTACTATCAGAAATGCTGGCTCGCCAGTATTGGAGAAAGAAATATATCATGTCTTATTTATACAAAAATGTATGGGCGAGACATTTTCTACCAGACATAATTTATGTGGTAGTATTATGACTAAACTGTTATAATTCTGTTACTTTTAATATCACATCTAGTACACTCTAGGTTGGACCGGATATCAAACTTACATTATAAGATTTAAACGTAAACCATAAAACAGGTGATACATAATATCTTTAGTGCAAGTTATGATGACTTGAACAGTTACATAGTACATAAAGATTATACAGTTATTTTTTTGGACGCTAAAAGCTGCAGACCGCAAACGCATTGATGCTTTTGAGATGTGGTGCTGGAGGAAGATGCTCCGTATCCCTTGGACAGCACATCGGACTAACGTCTCCATATTACGAGAACTCAAGATCTCCTCGCGGCTGTCATCCGAGTGTCTACGCACTAGTACTCATCGTGACTGGCGAAGTCGACGGAAAAAGGCCTCGTGGACGTAGCCCATTACTTTGGTCCGACCAAATCCGCACCAATGTTGATTCTACGATACACAACGCCCTTCACACCGCCGGCGATAGAAACGAATGATGAAAGATCATAAGGGAGACAGTGATGCAGAAGGGTGGTCACGACCCTCAGCACTAAGGAATACGACGCAAGGAGGAAAAGGAAAGATTATACAGTTATTTTTACCAAGCTTAATAGTAACAGGTACTAAGAACTGAATATTACAAGACAAGATCCGAAAGCATGGAGTAAGAAACCGAGTCAATCAGCACAGAATAAATAATCGGTATCAGTAACAGTTACTAAACTGTGACAAGTAGATACTATCATTTAAATTAATTACACACTTCTACTGTACACATCTACGTACTCGTAGGTACAGAGATAATATCAATCCTAATTAATTGAAGCTAGCTGTATGGAAACACGCGACTCCTGTAGATATTTACGTTGAAAGATGTAAGTACTTATGTATCATTAGTGAGACTGTATCTGATCGCGGAGCAGTGATAAATCACAGCGATACTTTGAGTATAACAAATATTCGTATCGAGAGTATGTGGCACTGCAATCAATATTTAGTTGGTACGTAAGTTAGTGAGTGTCAGTGCCCATTGTTATGCGTTTGCGCAACACAAACGGTAACGATTTTGCAATAACTTGTTATAATTCAATTAGCATGCGAAATGTGTTACACGAATATTGATACTGACTGACGAGTGACACTGTCAACTGAGAATTTTCCTTTGCGTTCAAAAATAATTAGTGGAATTTTGATTTCCGATGGCAGCCGACAAGTAGATCGTAGGTAAGTGAAGCACAAGGACCTAAGGGCAAGATTCACAGACCGCACTTTGACTTTACTTTGATGTAAAGATCTACTTTGTACCAAAAATATGTTTGAATATGAAGTTGAAAGTAATCTTCGGCAATACAAAGCTTACTTTGCGAAGGTGCCTTTGCTGTAAAGTAAAGTCACGATTGTGAATCTGGGCCTAAGAAACATATTTTTGGTACAAAGTAGATCTTTGCATCAAAGTAAAGTCAAAGTGCGGTCTGTGAATCTTGCCCTCAGAAACACCAGGAGCACATTTAAGTATAGCTCCAAAGTCGCCATCTGCTACTGCCATCATATATAGGTCTAAACTACTTTTGAAGTTCGGGTTACAAACACTGTTGCTGTTGTGCATACCAACAGTGCTTTTGTGAAGAGAACAGAAATGTTTATTTTTTGGTAAAAAATTATATATTATCAATATTACCCTGCAACCAGATAGGTAAGCTACTAATACAATTTTTAAACAGCCTGTGCACACAAGATAGTGCGGGGCGTATATTCCCGAAACAGTAACTTTACCGGTCTCGAGACATCTGTCCGTGGCGTATCCACTTATTGTAACATACCGGGACTTCCGCACCCGGTCGTATAAAAACCATTCAAGTGAAAGTATTCAATAGTTACGTAATAAAAAATATGATGAGGCCAATGGCGAATAAAGGAAAATTAAATAATTACGCGATTAGGTAATGGCAGACGATTGCTTTTGAACTATTTGATCAATTAGTTTATTTTAATAAGTAAGTAGTAGTTAAATAATGGTTCATTCTTGCATTTTTAGCTTGTTCATTTTTTTTCTGAGCTATTGTGGCAAAGGCAAGAAAAATACCGAAATGCATAAGTAATGAATTAGGTATACCTATTATCACATGAGTAGCTACTATTCACAGTTTAATAAAGTTGAAGACATTTTATTTGAATACCATAGGAACATAACATAAGTTATGCATGCGTGACCATATTAACTTAACATGGTAAAATAATAATAAACTTTATTCATAATATGTAAGTATCCAATCCAATAGCATCTCTTATAATGCTGTTCAACTTATTTAACGATGCAAATCGTAGAAGAGTTTATTCTTACGACATAAATATATTTAAGTTTCATTGACACTTCGATAACTAGTTAATATTTCAAACGCGTACAGATTGCATTAGAATGCCAGCCATTGCTGTTTTTCTCCAAGAACGCAATGTAAGTTTACATATTTTGTTTACCAGAATCAAAAAAAGGAACCGATACTTTTTTATCGAATACGAACGAGATACGGTCGGCTGGGCAGAAAGGTATTCATAGGGCACGCGTTGGTGGCATATGGCTGATAACGTTCATGCCTTTTGCCTTAAAAAATATGGCGCCACGTGCCAGCGGTTAACATCTTTTTAATCGTTTATTTTTTTGAAGGAACGCATTCGAGTATGAAAGTGGTGTAGAGCTATATATAACCTGTTTGTTTTTAAAATACACATCTACTTTTCTGGTTTATTGATTGAGGTGTATGATGATGTCGACTATGCTGTCATTAGCGTACAAAAGTAACTTTCATTAGTCATGTAGCACTTAGCAGGTTGAATGACTAATGTATTTTGCACCTAAACGTTGTCAATAATCGCCAACAAGATGTTACTTAACAAGTAAAACACATTACTCATATCCGTTAATCGATTAGGATTAAATGATCTGGCCTTGTCTTTTGTTATTCGCAATAAAATAATTATAGGTTTGACATTTAGCTTTTAACGGTGGGCAAAGCAGCTGCGAATTACATCGCCATCGCAATTAACAATTTCTATCAACGGCAGATGTCTATGCGTGTATGGCTAGCTTTACGCTTTGTGACAGTTTGCATTTTTTAAATTTAGAAGTAAAAACTTATTTGCTGCTGTTGATGGGATTGGCATAATATGTGACCATAAATAAACTCTGCAGCCGTCTCTAAGATAATGTTTTTGCAGATGTTTCTCATTTACGTACCGTTGTAAAGTTACATGCACGTTACATGTTAGTAGAGCACGAGGCTATAGGAATACATACGCAAAACAGTTTTGATATATTTAACAAAACTAATCTTTAATAGCGTAAGTAGTGCTTGTAAGTCGAATGAATTATCAAAAAAATCACACATCACATCAGCGAAAGACATCCACTGCTGAACATCTCTTCAAAAATCTTCACCTTTCGTGGTACTACTAAGTTGCCCTGGCTGGTCGCCCTCATCTACTAGCCCGACACTGAGTAAGAGGCGAGATTTCTATTCTATTTATAGAATAGATTAAAAAATGTATTGGATTGACATAAACTAACGCCAGCGCTTATGTCAATCTCATACATTTTATTAACTATTCTATGAATAGAATAGAAATCTTTGACACTTGTCTAGTGCCTCTGACCACGCAGCGTAAAAAGGCTAGACGAATGTCTAACTATAAATCTCTTTAATACGACAAGTCGTTCTTTTTACACGCAACGACTAATTGCTAGTTATTCAGTATATTACTCACTGGCTGCATTCCCTTGCATCTGTCTCATTTAATGCAAAGGAATGCTCTTTGTTCGGCCTTTTCCAAAATAGGAAGGCTAATCATAGGTCTGGAATGTTTCACGTGCAGGCTTTGAGGCTTTTCTTTACTATACAAACAGATCTAGATAATAATAATGTCAAGCAAAGAATAAGAAGCCTTGGGACTTGGTTAGAAAGAATAATTTTCGTATTACTTACTTATTGGATTAAGGATGTTTTTATTGCGTTCTATCCTTCTAAGCAGGTCTAAAAAGATAGATAGACGACGATAGAATACTTCATCTCTTCCCATGGGTGATAGAAAAAAAGGCCAAGGAAATATCTTAAACCTCTAGCTAATAACCAAAAACATTTGCCAATGTTAACGTGTAGAGTAAGCTATATAAACTAATATATAAAACGAAAGAGTTTTTTTTGTTAGTTTGTTTGAACGCGCTCAACTCTGAAACTACCACTCGGATTTGAATATTTCTTTTTGCATTTGATTGCCTAGTTCTTAGGGAAGGTTATATATTGTAACATCACGCTACGAGCGATGGGAGCAGAGCAGTAACAAAAGATGTAACTTAACACGGGTGAAACCGCGCTGCGGGTAGTTAGTAAAATAAGCTTGTGAACAAGATCTTGGTTTAGGCACCATAAATAATTATTACTCTCCATAGTGTACAAAACTAAATTTTTAACTTACAAGAAATTATATACCTACATAATCATTAGCCGAAACGAGAGACAGTATAGTACAACTTTCATAAGATTTGTTTAATTGATACCTACTATTATTAATTAGACTAATCATCAAACAATTCCAATGAATATCTAGAACATGTATCTAGTATTCGAATACAAATTATTATTCGATTATAAAACAATGCCGGAACCAATTAATTAGTGTCCAACTTACTCCATAAACGACATGGCCGTACCCACTTACAACTTCCTTCGCAACTGGAAAATAGCGCTCGTTTGTAAAGGTCACTCCAGACCTGTGCACGCGCAGCTGTGTATGCTACGTGCCTCGAATGGATATAGACGCGTCACATTGTACGGCCAAGGATTCGCGTGCAAGGAACGCGAACAAGTGATTTGACAGTTGTATGTGACTGTCCAAAGGTGGTTCCTAAAATGCACGCGATTCGCTGTTCGCTGTTTGCGCTCTCCAGAGTACATAATAAAGGTGTCCATGTTAACATTCCTAAGATGCTTAGTACACATACACAGGTCTGAACAAGCCTTAATGATAGTGTACTAATTGAGTGATATACTTCTATAGACTCGTACGTTCAATGGTTTGACTATGAAGTGTACCCGTTGCTTTTGCTATAATTTAGTGCAGATATAGAACGGAGTTCTTAGTCTATTGGCTGATAGAATAGTATCAGCAATCCGATGGGATAAAGACAGATAGCATTAATAATTAATTAGGTAAGTACTTATCCTTTAATAAGAGCGTTTACACATAATAGTGGCAACGTCGCAGTTTAGTGTCATATTTTCTTTTTCTTTTTTTTTTTATTGACTACTTGTGATCTGAATTATTTAATCTCAGAAATTTTATTAATATTGATTACATAGATTTTAGAACATCAATAGATAGGCACATATTATAAGCATATTATATGCCGCTAAAGGTACCTAATCAACAAACTAGGTACCAACTTATACATAAATCTCTTTGTAGGTAGGTACTTAGTAAGTCAATAAAATGGACGGATTTACGGATGAGCGGACAAAAGTCCACACAGTAAACACGGTACTCGTGCATTCACAATAAAATTCTAAAGAAATACTCGAATCATGATAACAAAGCGATACCAAAACATCTGTGTTTGATCTGTGGTTTGGTGTGTACTTTACGGGATTTTAATACTGCTAACTGCTACTAAAATTCGAAGCAGGCATAAGTACGAGTATTGTTTTTCTATAAATGTAAAAAAACTGAATAAAAAAGGCTTTATTATCATTAAATTATTAGTTTTTCTAGTTATTTATGTTTTTCGTACTTATATATAGTATAACTAAGAATGTAGTATTATCTGTAAACAAAAACGTTTTCTTTATCTTAGTGATATTTCCCAATAAATAAATAGATATTATATCGTTATCTAATCAAAGAAGTTCAGATATCGCGATCTCGTCTCAAGAAACGATTACAATTATTATTATTACAATCTTTAGACAATTGCAAGATATTTTGTAACATCCACATACTGTTTATTATATACTATACAAATTAAAATAACTAAGTATATTAAAAACAAGATAAGTATGTAATGAAAAAAGCTAAAAAAGGCTAATGTGAATATTGGATCAAAATAATTTTCCAATAATCCCAAGTAAAGAAAATAACTTAACAAGTTTAACTAAATAAGTTCTTTTTAGTGCACGCAGAGTAAAGGGTTCTTCGACTCTCATAATTTAAAATGCCGATAATTATAAGTACTTAATTAAACTTAATTTACTACTACAAATTAATAGTAAGAATCAATTATTCAAATATTTACTAAATGAAATGACATAAATAGTGTAGTGCAAAAGCGAGTAAGCAACTAGTACAATAGGTAGTAATTAAATCGATTCATATATCGAATGGAATGCGGTAAGTGGAGTGTGGTAAAGATCATCTGCTTAGCTGTTAGTGGCACGTTCTTTGAATAGTAATACGGTTATTAAAATCTAAAGCGAGACATTAATCTTGGTACAATGCAGTTCAAGAATCAGGTGTAGGAAAATTAAATTTAATTGACTATCTAAGTCAATTCTTTTGTAATGGTAGTATGGTAGATTTAGTACGTGTCCTCAGCTATCAGTTTTAATAAAAATAGATTTTTTTTGAATTGATTTTTGAATTTTTGATTTTTTTTTTTTGATTTGATTGATTGATGAAGAGTTCTATTGCAAGACATTGGCTTCTCTAGACTAGGCTACTTTTTATCCCAAAAATCGGTCTAGTTCCCCAAAGGAGACAAAACTCATTCTACGGGCGGGCAAAGCTGCGAGGCGCAGCTAGTATAAGCATAAATTCTTTACTTATTTGTCACTTCACTTGCATTAAATTCCTATAATGAGGCATTATATGAACCACTATGTAAATAATAAATATCATTTAATGTTTTATTTTCTGGGCGTATTTTCCTTATTAATATGTTATTTGAATACAATGTAAATTACATTCTAAAATTCAAAATGCTTTAGGAATTAAATCCGACGTGTTCTGTTTGTTTGCAGGAATTTCTAATACTTAAAAAAAAAAACGAATAATCGACTATGTTATCCACAATCCACATCACTATTTTGAACCACATTTCATGTATTTAATTCATAGTATAACAACTCGTTATTATCACAGTGCAGGAAAGGTTTGTACTCATTATTAGATCTTATACTATTAGATGATTAGTCGCGTGCTCAATGACCGGACAAAGTAAGCTACCCGTGACACGAGTCCATTTGTGACGCTTTAATTATTGCAAAAACAAAGACCGAGAGTATAGTGTCACTTCTTAAAATAGTAGTCGAATGACCTATACATAATGGTTCGATTTGTCTTCGTCGCGGTTTTAATAATAGTCGTATATTTACTGATTTTCTATTGTTAGCCCATCCATTATACTCGTACTGTGGTTATAAGAGGCTCTTTTGGGAAGATTATCGTGATTTCAAAATATTAAAATAAGTATTTTGAATCGTGAGGAAGTTGGACTTACAAAATCCCACTGCAGGGCAAAGGCCTCTCCACACGGATTGACAGGCATCCGGATTAAGCCGAGCATAGTTAGGCTTTTTAAATGCATGTCCGGCCAAATAAGCTAATTCAGCTTTAGTTGGCCTTTTAGCACGGACCATTTACTTAAAACTTAAAATATTTATGGTACTTAAATAATCAAAAACGCCTGGTTTACATACAAAGTTGTCGTAAGAGTTTAATAAGAAATATGACAAAATAAATACGAACTGGCTGGTCTTTCCGGATATTAGGTTTGACGGCCGGGCAACCCCATTTTTTACTAAACTACTCTCTAAAATAAACCTACCTATAGTACACACACTATCATCCCCAATAGCAACAATGTTTACTTTTCTATAACCTATTTATTCATTTTTTTCTATAACCATATTTTACACGCTGGCGAAGCCGTGGAGCGCAGCTAGTAAAAAATAAACCAAAGCTCTTAAAGAACGATAGCTTAGATTAAATGATTGCCAAGCTTATGTTTTGATTAAAATAATTTTTCTACATATTTTTATACCGTTAATAAAGGCTTAGTATAATGGAGCATAGCGCATCTAGCTGCAACAGATAAGTACCTACCTATTATTACTTATAATATAAGCAATGTGTATAGCATGAAGTCATCTAAGGCATAATTTACTATGATGTACTCCTTAGTTATTGAGTAGGTATGCAGAAAAGTGTTGGTATTTGAATAGAAAACGAAAGAATGCTGATTGCTAAAGAACGTCGACCATGGTAGCGCGGGGTCTTTGTGGAAGTCGTTCAAGCTGGTCATGAGATGGATAATGTTAATCTATAAGAAAAGACAAGACTTCAATCATCAATAGATCTATGCGCTTTTGGCAAATATACGAGTTTCTTCATATTTCACGCCTTTTTTCTAATTATGTTGAAATGCATACCATTTCAAGCTACACTTTAGACGGTTGCTATTGAGTTTCAATATTTTAAACAGCAACGAGTAGTCAGGTTTCTCTGACTTCTGATTAACGTTATAATTATTGCCACGTGGAATTTTCATAAGTTATAAAAAGCCATCATCTATTTTTATCCTTCGTCTTTAATTTGCATCAGGATAGACTGAAGACCGACCTCCATTCACTTGGAAAAGGCAAATTATCATCATTTCGTTCATAAACTGTCTATTATAAAAAAATATAGAACGAAGCAAGTTAACAAATAACTGTAACCTTATTGTTAAATAGATACATATACTTGCTAACCACAATCGAAAAGTACATAGGCGGCCATATTGGATCCCTGATGAGTCAGTGTAGAGTCCAATCACGTACGACGATAGCCACTGTGTTACGGTGGCACTTACTGAAGTGATACTTGTTATATACCTACATTATTATGAATTTGAGGAAGTGTTTAGGTTTGAAACAGGACAATTGTTATATCGTATAATAACAGTTATAATAGGCATGTTTTTTAATAGTCTATCAAAAGAGCTTTACTCTAACTTATGGTAAGCAGTCAGTGAGGTCTGTCTTACATACTGCCTGGAGTTCTAAAATACAGGCCAGGGTTTAGTTTAGACTCCAGATGTCCCACAAATTACAAATTAAGTAACACTTTTGTCAGCTTAGATGTTATACCTATATGTAATTTGTGGAGATAAATAAAAACCATTTTATTTATTTATACTATTTCGAAAGGCATCATGGTAAAATACGGTGGCTTTAAGATGCTTTTTCACGCTTCGCTAAATGACTTACGATCAAAAATTTACAGATCTTTGAACATAATATTGTCAAGATTAAGTCAATAGTAAATTGATGGACCTAATTTAATTCATATTTATCACATTAGACGTCCACTGCTATACAGACGTCCTCAACCACACCGCTTTGGCAGGTCCTAAGCCCTAATCAATAATAATCGATTCGAATGAATACTTACACGATACTGGCGTGGCAGTAGGAACGACATTGAAAAGCAGCTTCTAGTTAAGTAAATTTTTAACCTCTGGTGAAATTATGGTCAAATTTTAATAATTTTAAAGATCAATATGTCTGATTTAGGTACTAGTTTTAAAGTACCATTATGGAGATTTAAAACCAAACAGTTTCAGCTCTTCTAGTAGAAAAGATACCCTAGCTTAACCATGTATAGAGGCCACTAGAAGTAGTTACAACCGCAAGGTGGTTAGCACATAAATATTTCTGTAGTAGTTAGTTTACACCACGTTTGCACCTTTTGTTGACTTCATGCATTTTTAACGATATTTATAAAGGTCACTTATTGATAACGCTCTATATGCACCTGTTATAACTAATTTTAAAGGTATGAGATCTTAAAACTTTGACCATAATATATTTTGCAGCCTTAATGCTTCATTATTTTATTTGCTAATTGACACGTCCTTAATGCCAGCTTATGACAAATAAAGGTTTAATGAATACAAAACTATTTCAATAAAATACAATTTATCAATTACCTAGTACCGCACGTGTGATCTAATGTCCATCTCAGCACTATCGGCATGCCGAGAAGATCAATATTTGTCTCTGACAACATTAGGTTATATATGAAAATTAATCAATATTGAATAAAAAATTTGATTTGGTTCTACCCGAGACAAATATATAAGTGATCCACAAAAATACATTTTCAAATCAAATTGCAAATGCAAATCGAATTTTCGGCTAGGAGTGTTAAGCGTTGCTGCATAACTCACGTGAAGCCAAAGTTGTCCTATGAACCATGTGAAGATAGATACGCAGAGTAAAAGCTGATTAAAAATTGCTTTTTCATATGGAATAAATGATCAAAATCAAATAAACCAAAATTACCATAGAACCAACAGATTAAAACCAGTATCCAAACATCTTAGGAATGCATTAATGCAATCGAAACCTCAAATATCCACTAAAGCAATAACTCATTAGGATCGTGACTGAATTTCTTAAATGCTAGTCCATTGCGTGTTTCATGTAACTAAACAAACTTTGATTATTAAAGAACTTAATTAACTTGTCGATGTAATATATACTGTTGCATAATATTGTTAATCAAATAGTATCTGATTTAACAATACTGATAGTCCAGAAGAGTATCGTGATTTAATAATGAAGGAAAGTTTCAATCTTATGGCTGATTTATGTGATTGGTATAGGTATGTAAGTAGTATGGAATAGTTACGACATCATAAGAAGTGAGATTAAAACGAAGCTTGTCACAATTATTTGTTGAGAAAAATGGCATAAAAAATTGTGCAATGTTAATGTAGCAGTGAGTCGAAATAGCCCAGTGGATAAGGATGCATTGTAAACACGAGTAGTGAGTTCAAATCCGGATAAGTACCAACGTGATTTTTCGAATCGTAAGTAGTTTCTAAGTTTATCTTGGACATTTCTGACTGACGGTGAAGGAAAACATCGTGAGGAAACCAGGACTTAATAGTCTGAAATTGCCAATCCGCCTTGAGCAAGCGTGGTGAATAATGCTTATGCCTTCTCTATATGAGAAGAGGACTTTTTCCCGCAGTGAGACAGTTAACAGGCTGGTATTATTATTATTATTATAGGGAGAGTAAACCTTGGTGTTAGTTTGTCAAATTTAAATAGGAATGGCCAGGATAATGTTGGTTGACTTTTTTATTGTGCGTCGTAAACCTTGGCCGGACTATCCATAGGATGATCTAGATGAACACAGATCGCAAAGCAGTAGGTTCTTGAGGAGCCACGTCATTCTTGAAGCCGAGTAAAACTATAGCAAGATGTTCAGGCACTTTTGATAAAAATCGGTAAGTACAAATTAATGGACTATATCTTTACCTAGTAATAGGACTGTAAGTTGTTGAGGTTCTAAAAAATGTTTGCGAAACCTTGGAATGTCATCCTTAAGATAACTACTGTCGTAAGGAAAATAAAACACAAGCACAATGTACAGGGATCAGACTGGAATGACTAAATATGCAGGAGATCAGAACGGAATTAAAGAATAATAATAATCTCAGGGGATCAGACCGGAATAACTCACAGAAAGGTAGTTCACATCGGCACAGTTTCCAACTAGATACAATTAAATAAAACAAACAATGTGATTTCTTACACTAGTTAGGTGGCAAACAGGCATCATGATGTTGTTAATTAGTAAGTATCTAGTTCATAATATGGCTATGCTCTCAATTACAATGCTTACAAAAACAATCATGTTTTCTGCATTATTGTTTAGACAGTATGGTTTATGTTAATTCATTAATTGTTGGGCTAACGGGAATGAGGGAGATCAATCTCCGTCGCTCTCAAAGTAACTAACCTCATTGTTAAATAGCCATCGTGGCAAAATGCTGGCATGGCTTCTTCAAAGACAATTTTGTGACATGCTTTTTCTCTACCAGCTTCAAAGACTTAAAATCAAAATTTGAAGCAAGCATGCGCATTGCGCAGGTAAAGAGTTCCTATTTTTGATTGCACGTCGTAATAGGTGTGAAATATTTAATTGTTTGATTCGAGATCTTTTAGATTTCAATGTGAAAGTGTGGTACTTGTATTGTCTTGTATAAAAAATAATTTAACCTAATTTAGCAAAGTTAACCGCGTCATAGGATTGTATGTATACTTCTTTAATTATGCAACGTGCAACGTCTAGTCGTGCATGTTTTTAGCCATCGACATGGAGTTATGATGACATATTGAGGTTGGCAGCGTGACACTTTAACACCGCCATGATAACTAACGCTTGAACGCGTGAAGTATCGAACACAATTCACTTAGCATTAGGGTGTTGCTTGTTTGCTACCAATGGCTATAATATAAATAAATAAAGGTTCGGTTAATAAGAAGCTTTAGTGGAACATATAAGTAATAATATATATGTTTCCTAGGTACTTAATGATGAAGATGTCAAGCATATCCGTTTGATATTATGCAGATACCGTTAGACTATGATTGATGCTTGTGCTTGTTTTTACTGCACCGCCACCGTCAAGCAGAAAGAAGTGATGGTAATTCTAATGCCGCCATAAATAAAGAATGATGAGGAAAAAGGTTTATATCGTTAAGCTAAAGTTTGAAGCACATTCACCCCGCTTCGGCCAGTAAAGCCATTAAATTAAAAAAACAATGACAATTAATACTAATTCTTATGAGTCATTGGTGGCTTTGATGGTCATGGATAAATGCTAAAATTCCGCTCTAACCTTGATAAAAAAACAACAAAGGTATTCAATTTGAGGTTCTCATTATTTTTCATAGGCTATTGACTTGTCTCTTAACCGTTTAGGCGGTAGGTACCTACCTACAGGAAGTCTCACGCAATATTATAACTAATTATTTAGTCAATGCACTCACCATTTCTTTAACTGACTGACTGACTTTATATTGGTCTATTGGGTAGGCAGTTGCAGCCACTAAAATGGGGTAGTTTATTGATTTAATATTTTGTTTCACGTAATAATAATGAATTTTCATCTTAAATTAAGTAAGCACTCAATTATTTGGCTACGAATTGTTAACGATAATTATTGTATAAAAAGTAGGCAAACAAAACAATAACTTCATAGAAAGTTTATAATAATACCTATGCATTATTAAAGTATTATTTATATGAAACGAATCGGAAACCAATTGGCGTCGCTTCCTGCACTTAGCACTGTTCGATCAACACCTCCGGTGATCAAAACACCATTATTTGAATATTTCCTACAGAAAAAGTAAAAAAATTGATGTGGCATTTTTATGTCCGTTTTTTCGTATATAGAAAATAGGTAGGTACTTACATACTAATACATACTCTTGAAGTGTCACCTTTTGACTGTGTAATCTAAAGGGTCATGCCACTCTTTACCATCGCATGTATCCATCCAAATTTGATTCTGGATTTTTGATGTGTCCAAAATAGCATCTCACAAATTTGTAAAGTCCAAAATCGACTATTACCTAAGGATACTTTTTAATTTAGTTAACTGTAACTTGCTAGAATAGTACCTATAGTGTAGTGGCACAATATGCCAGTAAGTCACACAATGACACAGTTTTCAAAGAGGATGACATTAGAACGTACTATTGTGATAGATTCAATCTCATCCGGTTAATTTAGCATATAAATAAGTGCTTACTACATTCAATAATACTCCAACATAGACTTAAATAAATAATAAGTTTGGTGAGGAGGTACAAAAACAAAAGTCCAACTTGTCAAATTTGTAAATAAAATTCGATGAATAATAATAATTTTGAGAACACGAATATCTTACGCTCAAATAAAACTAGAACGTAAAAGTTGTAGCCGATGAGTCACCAATGACACAACTCATTCATAAAGTGAGGTGGTCCTCTCAAGAATGTCGATGTTCCAAGAACGACATCTAAGTTCACGAGGTAACATCCTGAGTCATAATTATTGTAAACATGAATTATCATGTAGATATGTAGTGTGATATTACAGATGATAATTAAAACAAAAATGGCTAACATACGAGGGTATTTTTTTAAATTTGAAAGGCCTGGACATTCAATTAAAAAAAAAACGTCGAAAACGTCTTGTCTTCGTCCCCATTTTGTTTAATTTTAAAATTATTGATTTTAACCATTTTTTGCACAAAAAGAAAGATATTTTTTGCAACAAGCACAAAGTATCCTACTCTATTCTTCTTTATTACAATGTTGTATTATATTATGTTATTCATAATTTAACAAAGTGTAATTTAATAATGACATCATTTATCTCTTAAGTTACTTACTTAAATCATCTGGCAGTTGCCAGATGATTTAAATGTTTTTTTTAAGAAATTGGAAAATGCGTTTCTAAGAATTTAAATAGTGTATGTTAACCTGTATTTTTCTTCTTCTTCTTCTCCTTTTTTTTTGGCAACAGAGCCGACGATTGTGTCAGCTATTTCTGCCAGCGTCAAGTGTAGAATAATATTCTTGTTGATGATATTAATGGTATATTACAATGATAAAATAGAAAAAATGTGGATGAAATTAAATGACAACCATCTTCCTTGAAACAAAAGATAAACCTGTATTTTTATGTCATTCGTTACGATCTTGTCACATACTTTGCAGTATTATCAACATTTTTACTTTGTTATCCTCGAACTGAGTTCAATGTCGCACCGAAATACCAAACCGATCAAGAACTCAGCATTAAATAAGTTAAAATTAATCCAAGGATTATATTCAGCAGCTTCTCACCTAATTTCATAATTTGTCATTTATTTACTGATATACAATTTATTACTAAGTTTTAATTTCAAGAATTTTTGGATTTACCTTCTTGGCATTATACTATAATTATCTTTATCTGCCCACCTACTTACTAGTGGAGATACTACGAATTATAGTCACGTTTTCTATTGCTTCAAAATCATGAATATAAAATTATAAATCTGATAACAACATATTTAATTAAAATTTAAGTGTATATTGAAATTTAAAACGCCTAAAATAGTTAACGCGTAGTTATATCACGATTAAAAATATGTACCTATCAGCCTCTATGGTAGTAATAACCACTGCTGCATGCGAGGTTCCTGTATGTGTAGATGTAATCTATGGCAACAACAAACTTCTCATAACTGTTCAGAAGATCTGGTTAGACAGGTATGTTCCACGAATAATTTTTAAAGGCCTTCAAGGTACTCCACATATTTGTTTCATTTACTTATTAAAAGAAAGTTTTTATTAGAAATCTCATAAACAAGTGCATTATTATGTAAGTACGTCACCGAGAGGTACTTAAAATTATTTTATCACTTTCTAATGACGCACCGGATAAAGATTCCCACGCGAACCTGACTCAACAAATAAAAAACCAAGCTCTGTTAGATAAAAAAAACCGGACAAGTGCAAGTCTGTCAGAATATTTTTATTGGTAAGTATTTACCATAAATATAATAAAAAAAAAACAATCAAATATTATATTTTTAGAACATGCACTAAGGAATGACTCGGTCTGCTTAATATCCTAGTCGAGGAGCATAGAGATTATTAATATTATTGTAGTAAGTACCTACCTAGTTAAATACCTTAGTCGAGGAGAAACTTGAAAATTCATTCGTCATTAATTTACAAACTATGCAACTAGTACGCGGAATTGAATGACTTTGTTAGATGAAACATAGAAGTTCAATAACCTACTTTTATCTAATGTCAGTGATTGTTCAACGCGAATCTCAAAGAAAGCGTACAAATCTACACGTCATTTGTTTTATTGAGCAATAATCTCCGTACCATGCATAATTACTAACAAAAATGTTATTTGCATAGCCAATCGACGCAAATTTAGAATCGATTTATTACACTACTACATAATAACTTATTATATAAAACTTTTTATTAATAAGCAACAGATTATTGTGTAATTAATCTATATGCATAACATTATAATCTGTGTTAATAGGGAGAAAATCGACTAATTGCAAATTCATTTATGAAGTTTGATAGTTTCTCTAGTTAGAGATTGCAATTACAACTTAATTTATTATAAGTGCATTATCTAATTCATAAAATTACTACTTCAATTTATTATTCGGTGTATAGTTTCAAACTCAAACATTACTTATGAATAAAAAAAGGATATTAAAAAATAAGTCCGTTTTAAACACAGTAATTTAAAAAACTGAGGTTTCAATCTTTCCCTCCACAAAAAAATTTTTGGTAGATTGTATTACCATATTACAAATATAAAGTAAAATGGTAGGAAATGTAACTGACCTGTCTCGGCGGTCTCTGGTGGTGCTTTCACGTAAAGCGAAAAAAGAAACCGTAGTTGAACCTGCAAAGGAAATGGAAAGGGATTAGCGGTGGCATCGATCAAGAATGCACCGTATTAGATTTCGTTCCGGGCGTAACTTGCGGTGTCTCATTTCTAAGATTAAATTTAGAGAAAATTATTTCAAACAATTGCATGTAACGTTAGTTAATAATAATAATAATAACGTTCTATTTTCTAATCGATATATTTTTGTAAATTTGTGTTAAAAGAATATCTATAAAAGTGCCTTTTAACCAATTTTAGAGCCAATTTAAATCATTGACCCTTAATTGTTGTATACTTCTTTTCAGAACCATTTATCACTATGACTTCTGTAAGCCAGGTTTATAGTAAAGAACCTATACGAACAGAGCTACAGTAAACCTAAACTTACTACCTAAGCTACTTGTATACTTGCACTGTATTCGATAGTCAAATAGGTATGTACTTACACGACATTCAATCGTAAGTACGTAAGTACGATAACAAACAGACAGAAAGTTCCTCAGTTTACTTCATAATTTTTTACAATCAATTTCTTTTTTATTGATGGCCTTGCGGTTTATGGATCGGGACAAATACGTCCTGATTTATTAATATATTTTTATCATTTGACATTGACGACTGATTAATGGCCTGAACATTTGTATCACAACAGACAAGAAATAGAAACAGCCATTATTGTGGGAATGTACTTTTCTTATGACACCTGTTATGCAGACGCCATTTCTTTAAGCTATGTAGGCATTTTACAAATTATGAAGTAATCTTTCCGTAAACTGCAACAAAATAAAGCTTGTTGAAATTTTTACAAAACTGTACCCAATTTCTACGATTGGAACCAATTTAATCGGTTTTTATTTTAGTTTATTACTGTTTTTTATAAATATACTTCTTTATGCAGCTTATACCTGTAATTTGTTGATAGACACGATAATTTTACCGTTCCACGTGCTATTAACTTAGATATCTGCGAGCGAATATTTATACATAATTTCACGATGATTTACAGTGAGCTATGGCGTCTCCCGTTTACAATTATTTTAACAGCATACTGACCTGAATCCGATAATAGTTGCAATAAAAAAAAATAGAGATTAGAGGCAATAACTATGGTAAGTGATTGATTAATAATGTTTGTATTAGATACCGATATATCAAATTTAGTGAGTCGTATACCTACCTACTGAATACACACAACCAAAAACTTTTACTCTGATTTACCTAATTAAAGTAAACTTCGTTGACGCAATTTAATCGATCCAATTTTAGAATGGAATTTGTTGTCTAGTGCAATCAAGATCTGTCATACATAACTCATACTGGCCCTTTCATATTGAATTCAGTTATAAATTTATAAAGTCAATTAACTAACTAATTATTACACTACATACGCATAAGTTTGCGAAGAGAGATTTGTGATATCAAAAGAAGAAAAAGTAATAAAGTAAAAAGTATAAGTAGTCTCAGACCCTGTTTCACCACTTGCTGATATAGTGCATGATAATGATATCCTATTCGTAACTTAACTGATAGATAGTACTCAAAAATCAGTTCCACAAGTCCCTGTTAACCTTATCTTAACTGACAAAATGAACTATTTAAAAATATTAGACGGATTTAACTAGAAGATGTTTTAACTGTTAAGACTTTTTTAAGTGCAGGACCATGGAAATTAATTTTTTTGTAACCTGCCAGTTATTTCCTAAGAATTTAAATTACGAACTCTAATATACAATCTACTTGTACAATTTCTTAACCCTATTGTACACAAAGTAGTATTTTCACTGTAAGCTTAATGATTATTTTAATGCGGTGATTGTATGTAAAGCACTCGGCGCGTAAGCTATTCCAATACTTGTCTGACTCACTGACAACCTGGTGACATTATAAACATTATACTTACGTAGAATATAACAATACTAGCGACCCACCCAAACAAATCTATGTAATTCTCAGCTTTTCTCTACAATATGCGTGTATAAACTTATAAACCTAAAACCGTATTAAAATCCGTTGCGTGTTTTAGAACAAGTCAGCAAAGAAACAGAAAAAATAAAGAACCCACATTTTAATTCATACAAATTTCAGCCTAGCCACCTGCAGTTGATAATAATGTGATTTTAAAAGTGAGTTTATTTTCACATAATCGCCTTAGTTAGAAGAATAAAATGCAAAGTGGTGTAACTGCAAGGTATAGAAAAGGGATCCTACCACAACTTCTAGCAATCTTATTATAACCTTACCAGTAGCGAAGAGTCACTTTTCCGAGGAGGGAAGCCGGTGGGACTAAAATGCTTTGAGTTTCGGCAGGCCAGTTAGACTTTGAGTAGACACTCAAGCAGTGATAGGTATAAGGAGGTCAGAGCATATTTTAAAAGGGAAGCCGGCAGGAATCGTGTTATACAGACGCTTCGCCACTGAACCTTACTATCTCTCAACTCTTGTATCTAATGGTGCATAAGAAAAAGACAAAACACAATGTAAGATAAAAATAATACTCCTGTAATAGGTGGCGGCAAGCCCCCTGGCTGTAAATAAACTAACTGCAGTAGGTAGGTGTAGGTACATATCTGACCGTAAAGAAATAAAACCATGAAGGTGCAACTAAACATTCGTACAGATAGCATGGGCATAAACAATCCTATCACCGGATGGAAATTTTTGATAACTTGTGTGGCCACCCGTGAGCCCGAGAATACTACGTGCGATACTGCTAAGTTGTAACTTAAGTCCTAAGCTTCGGTATGGCGTGTGGATACGGATCGAGTTACTGTATGGGCGAGAACAGGCAATTGTTTCACAAGTTTACTTTAATGTGGTAAAATTAAAAAAATAGTTGTATTATTTATTATATTACGTTATTATTATTATTTTCAGTTAATATATCATCATAATTAATTAAAGATTCTTAGCAGTAGCAATGCTAGAGACTTTGAGTCGTCCATTAGCGACAGTTAGTTACCACTTACTATCAGGTGGGCTGTTTGCTCGTCTGCCTCTGTCGGCAATTAAAAAAAAGCTGATCTAGGAAATGATAGTTCGGTCAAAAATATTCAATGTATTATGCATATTCAAATTACTAGAGATCGTAAAGTACTTTAAATAAATACATCCTACATTATAAGCATTAGTTTTAGCTTCTTACTCATTACAGTTGACACTCTATAGACTATAAAATCTGTGGTCTGCTATAAACAATATTAACTCATGTCAATGTCAAATATGGCGCGAATCCGAGATAGGCGGGTCCTGATTTTTTAAGGATCTTATTACAAGATTGATGACACAAAGATTGAATGGCTTGAATGGTAGAATAGTTATGGTACTTCTACCAGTAGATAATAAACGTCACAAGATATTTGATCCCTGTTTACACTAACAGGACACTTACAGAGTAGGTAAGTACTCGTACCTAACTACCTACACACAGACTCACTTTTTGCCCGTCCAGCACTCTTCCTGTGTCTTACAAAGAGTACCAATGGTAAAAATCCCATAACTGGTGACTATCGCTAATTTTATTTATTTTGCTGTGGCTATCACCGGTGACCTAGTACCTATCATAACATTTTGTGTGTAGAATTGACCGTGGCAGTACTTTTTGGGCTTTTGGGCCATTGTGTTTACCAATGTTAGCGCCACGGTTGTCAGATGGAGCGAATGCTCACAGCTTTTCTAACCTCGCACTGTACGTTTTTATTTAATTACTCCATTAATTTAATATCAGCGTATCGAGGAAAAGCAAGGTGAAATGCTTAATTTGTTCTAAAATAATATGGCTCTGTACGATTTTTTGGTAAGGTTTTATTAAGATCTTAAATAAAAATATTATTATGTTAACTAGGTATGTGTTTATTTTTTTATAAAATCCAATTACATGATTTATTTTCATTCCTTATTTTTCATATTTCATTTTTATGTTGGTGCTTACAGGTAAGTGGATAGAAAGTTAAAACAAGCTCAACTTCCACACATCGTCATGCAAAATTGTAACTTTTCTACAAACGGACGGCGCGGATCGGCGTTGCACGCGCATGGCAGTCAATAAGGTTTTCTGTTCTACTCTCTCATGCATGAGTAATGAAGGTAAATCATGATAAATTTCTAACAACATACTTTGCATAGGTGTTTTTGACCGAATAATTTTTTAAACTGAGGTGCCAGGAACACCAGGTTATGGTTATGTGGTTATGCAGCTGGTAACACAAGTGCAGCTTCTCTTAAGTATGTAAAGTATGTGTCTGTAGATGTAGGTACCTGTCCTCTTTAGGAAGCCACTGTATCGACTAGGAATCACTACTCGTCAACATGCGTGCTGCAGCTGCTGCTGTTCGGTAGGTAGACCTTTACTGCCTTCGGTCTTTTTAACCCCCGATTTTAATATTTTTTTTTTGTTTAAAGGTGAGTAGTCGGGAGTGTTCTTAGTTGTGGGTTAGTTTGTTTGATGAAAATTGGTCCAAGATGGCCGGCGCCACAAAATGGACGATTTCATATATTTTTTTTACAACTACCATAATATGGGTACTTATCAAATGAAAGGGGTTAACTATTAGAATAATGTACACTATAATCGGGGCTTTTTAAAATTTTTATTTAAGTTATTAGGTACTTATTAATGTCATTAATACAAACTCATTGGTATCAGAATTTGTTAACATAACCAAATTTTGTTTCATCGATGGAATTTGAAACTTAATAAAGAGTTTATACATTATACTTACACCTGTCTCACAGATAAACTGTATCGTAAGTAAATATTGTTCATTATCTGTAGATATGGGCGCCCTCACGAACTATTTTCCAAAATGTTATTAAATTTATCTTATCAAGTGAACTCGAACTACTTCAAATGGCCTAGTTCTTGATTATAACCCTATCAAATTGTCTTTTGTAAACGCAATGAAAATTTCAATGTGTTTATATTGTTAAAATAGGTAATGTGTAAAGTGAAATTGGCGTAGTTACAAACTCGCCACTCGAACGTCTTTTCTCGAGCTCATAGGTGATAAAATGAGTGTAGGTATTGGATTTGCTATAACAAAAGTAAAAGAAGAGAAAAATGATTTGGACTTTTTAATATTTTTTTTTATTTAATAATAATTTTATTTATTTATTAACACTTACATCTATCATTACATTAAAAATATAAATGAAAGGTTTAATCGAGAAAATATTTCTAATGCGTTCTCATATTAAAGGAATGAATTACGAGGCATGTTCTAGTTTACTTTTACAATTAACAAGTGTATTGTTATCGTAAATAAACTTTAAAGAAGAACTACTTATAAAAAGTATCGGTCGTAAGCACTACCCTCATAATATCTGTAAAGCTTATACTTGTAGAGCTTCAGACGTTGAGTACAGTGTGCAATACTAATAACAACTAATGATATTAGAAGCCCTATTAAAACACAATGCAACTCGTGGTCATCACATAACCTTATTGCGATTGAAATAAGATCGAAATTAGAGCAGGAGTTCTGTAAGCTGAAATGCATACTTTTAATATTGTTAGTGCAAAATAGTTGGTAAGTAAGATTTACATGACGTTACAAAAACCAGTGAGTAAGTCTAAGAAGATCCATGTAAGGTATTGTCACGTCTCGTAACCAGGCTTTGTAGTTTAAATTCAACATTACGCGTAGTCGAGCTTATTCATGCCATTCATCCAATAATAGGTACAACCCCATGTAGGTATTAAAAATACTTAAATTGCATGAGACTCTTCGTTAGTTTTTTTGGGATCGACAAGACTGCACACATATTAAGTACTTACTTAGTTTGGAAGAGATCGTCTTCAAGCAATCTAACAGAGCGTTTGACCTCTTTCACTTCTTGGTTCGCAATTATCATTTAAAACCTTTTCAACTTCTATCTACAAATGCCATCAAATGTCGTGTGAAGAATTCTTCGAAATCTTGTAAAATTTTTACTTCTGTCGAATATAATACACATAGTTACCAAAATGCTTCTTTCTTAAAATAGCTTCTTTGTAGACAATTTTATAGATATCTGCCCGGTACACCATTTACGAGAGACCATAAAGAATAATCTGTTTTCTCATTTATATATAAACGTTTAAGTAGTTTGAAATACCTTCTTTTTCTACATACAAACAGATGCTTCAAGAAAGTTACTTGTAAAACAGAGATATTTTAAAACTTGTTTAACCAAACCTCTGATTATACGGTTCACGAATCTTACAAACTTTTTGCTTTGTGAATTTAACCAGCAGAAAAACGTGTAAATTTACAAAAATATCTAGACAATGGAAACAATTATTTTTAATAAAGATGGTAAGCCGAATTCAGAACTCGTTTATTTTCTTTATTAAGAATTAATTTTTGGCCATTGCTGCAGAAAAGTTCGACTAATGAGAGCGATGGCAATGAGGAGAGAGATAACGATGAAAGCGACTCAGGGTTCGGTCAAAGTGGACAAGAATTATTGCAAAGAACTATTCCGTTATTAATTAATTACAAATAGTTAAAAGATAATTAAATAAATGTTGATTTTCCTTTTATTTTATTCATTAATAACTTTGCTAAGTTGTATTGGTTAAGTTTAACGAACAATATAAATATTTATAGTGTTGCAGTCATTTTATATGATTTACATAATGTACTTAACACAGAACACCCTTCTTCACTGTTCTGAGGTACTTAATGTATTATATGTATAAAGTTTAGACTTCTTTGCGAAAAATACTACCTACTGGATTATCGTGACGATTAACTTACCTATTTGCCAGACCCTAGTAGAAATAACTACTTAATGTAATTTTATTATATAGATTTGCCCTCTATTAAAAGTGGTTAGGGAGCCATCACGATTCTCTGCTTACCTCTCAGGAGTAAACATAGACCATGTAATAACGTAACGCTAAAAATATAACTAAATAAAATTATCAAGTCAAGTGATCACTTAACACACACTTAACCTATTTTGTACTAGTCTATCACACTAAAGTCAGCCGTAAATGGATTAAGCCTTAGTCGTATTACGGTTAACGTGTGATGGACAGGAAGCCGTATTGACATGTACTCGGTCACACAACGGTCGGCCCATAAACTTAGCGCCATAGATCTCAAGCCATCGAAAGCTATTAAATTGTTAACTGATTGTTTACTAAACTCAATAGCTTTTTAAATCTGCCATTATTTTGCACGGTAGTAGATCTTTGCTGGTTTCAGTATAAATGGACCTTCATAATAGCAGGCAGCAAGAAGATCTAGCTGTGTACTAAGAAGATTTAGCTGTGTTTACGGCCAGGTATTCCTTTCGGTCCTAATTTTAAAAATATGAGTGGGTACGTTGTTCCTAGATCTATGGAAATCTTTACAGTACTTATTGAAAAATTCTTCAATAATCCCGTTTTGGCATGGTGGCAGAGCCAACTCTACGCCTTACCGAAGTTCTTGAGCGGCAAAAACTACCTTGCCTACTAAGTAGTGGTGAAGGATTTGGCATAGGGGTATCTACCTAATACAGTACCTATCTACCTGTATAATAAATTATATAATCATATATCTATCTACTCTTCATAGGTAGTCTTTGTTTTCAATGGTAACCTGTAGTCGTGGTCCTTCTTAGAGAACACGTAAAATAAAAGAAATGGAAATTTGGTAATCGCCATTATAATCCTAACTAAACTATAGACTAGCTATTAGATAGCTTTGGAGTAAATATACTTACTTAAAATTATATGTATTTTAAAATAATAATTATTACATAACTCATGAAGTCTTGATTGTTTCATTTTAATGATTTAGTCATTAGACTTTAATTTATCAGCGACCGCAATGACAGGCGATTGTAGCTTTATTTACATAATACAAAGATTTAAATATGTTATTAGACCAAACTTATACATAAATATTATTAAATAACTCGTCAAACTTTATAATGTATACTCAAAAAAACTTGTAACTTGTAAAACACGCTATGTTATACGGAAGTCAATAAATCATTATTTTATTTCACTTTCAATTTATTCCAATTTTGATGTGTTGAACTAGTAAGGATTTGATAAATAATTATGTAATGATTATAAATGGGTTGTCTAGTAGACAAACGTTCACTATATTGTTATTGATAGAAAGAGAATATTTTCAAGTCATGATTCTTCTCGTTGACTATAAACGGCATGAGAACATTGAAAACTTCAAATGATTAAACCACTATTAACTCTTTTATAGTTAAGATTAGAATATATTTATTTAACTAAGACAAACTTGGATAGATGAACCAACGTGGATTTTGTAAATTCCTACCTACCTAATATTCCTTTAGTACTTACCTAAACTTGATATACCTAGGTAGGTAAGTATTTAATTGTTTTGATAACAACCATTCTCATATAGAAAAATGATAAAACTTTGCAGCAAAGTGTCAACTATAAGAATGTTAGGAATTATGTGAACTAGTTTATTGCAATTATTTGTGTATTGGAACAGTGATAGACGAAAAACGCATTTTATAAACACAATGTTATTCCTCTATTCATAAATAAGTAGGTAATATGTTCGAAGGCTGATCTCGATCATGTCATTATATTCATGATACGATAAAAAACATAACAATTGATCATAGACGTCAGAGACAAACTTTTTAAGCATCAGTTTTTACATTGAGCCTATTGGCTTTTTTGTACCGTATATTTAATATGGGGTAAATAACAACACCTTTCAGTATTCCAAGAGCCACATTATTTTTATTTCTTAGTATTTAATTTTACTAATGCTTTAAATACGTGAGTCATATAAGTTCCTCTTTTTTTGATAGATACTTTATAGGTATTATAATAAAACAAATAATTAGGTATGTCCTGTTGAAAGATTCACCAACTTAGGGGTAAAAACAACACTTCGGACTTAGAATTTTAATTTAATCATTATAGGTCATTATTTTAAACGCAATCAACTTTATTAAATACTAGCTGTTGCCTGCAGCTCCGCTCGCGTGAATGTCGGTTATCGCATAATATATTTTTACTAATCATGAATATGTTCTGTTTATACATTGTCAATTTTTCATACAAACTTTCATCCTCTATTTCAACCCCTTCGAGTCATTTTTCCGCAATAAATAGATAACCTATGTTGTTTCCTAAGGTCTAGTCTAATCTATATAAAATTTTATCAAAATCGGTTCAGTGGTTTGGGCGTGAAAGTTCAACCCCTTCGAGTCATTTTTCCGCAATAAATAGATAACCTATGTTGTTTCCTAAGATCTAGTCTATATCAAATTTTATCAAAATCGGTTCAGTGGTTTGGGCGTGAAAGCCAGACAGACAGACATACAGTTACTTTCGCATTTATAATATTAGTATAAAAGTATGGATATTATATGGATTTACAAACAAAAATGTAAGTAAGTACCTAGGTACCTATCAATTATTATTATACTTCTAACAAATTTTTGGCTTTGTGTTTTAAGGTTTTTATGTCTTTTCAGTTCTTACCTAATCTTAATCAGACGACAGACTGTCTTCATCACAAGCGCTATAACCAGCGATAATAACTGTAATATACCTCAAATTATTTGTCTTAACAAACTACAGAAACTACCACACACGTTGTTGACATTTATCCCATATCCCATTATTTGTTGTTAATGGACCCAGTAGGTACTTAGGTAGTTGTTACAAATCACCCCATTTCGTGAAAAACATCTCAATAAAACTATTTCGATTATACCTAATAATATTGTTACAAAAGTTCACACTGTATTGCTTATCTGTAATTTGTCGCACAAGGCAAGCGCTCAAATGCTAGATTTTTTTTTATATTCGCAATCTATAATACATATAAAAATGAATCGCTGAATATGTTGCTAAGCGCAAATCTCGAGGAAACTGAACTGATTTCGCTAATTCTTTTTTATAATATTCCTTGAAATACGAGGATGGTTGGTTACTTATACTTTGGGGAATATAAAAAAAAAACTCTTTTTTATATTCCCCAAAAGTATCTTTATTTATCAGAAAATGTTTAAAAAAATGTCCAAACGTGCGAAGCAGAGGCAGGCCATTAATGAAACGAGTTCTAATTTGTAATGAAGGTACTTTGACAATTAAATACGCGCAAATTTGAACAAATGGCATATTATCTCTATCGCCATTTTTTAAATTTTCAATTAGAGCCAAATATTGTCATTATTATCATATTTTAGATAATTTCAGATATTGTCATTAAAAAGCTGTAATTCAACCCAAATTACCGGTAAGTACAGGTAAGTACCTACCTACTTACTTATTTACACAGTACATTTTTTAAGAAGGAAATTAAATAATATTTTGTTTATGAATGACACAATTTTTCTTCGAAACTGCCTCATGGAGTTAGCCACAAAGCACACTGACATACACAAGTGTTTTCTTAATTTTACTAAATAAAAATATAACGAATAGAAATCTGTGTAAATAGCCTAATTTAGGGCTAAGGACTCTTCTCATCAGAGAATGCTGCATTGATCACCACGTTTGTTGCAAGCAGATTGCCTTTTATATATTCAGAATAAATTCGAGGTCTGTTAGTTAGAAAATTTTAATTTCAATATTGCAATACTAGTAGCTTTTACGCAGTACCTTAACCACTTAGCATGATGCAGATGCAGGATAGTACCTATTTAATTTACGCGCATAAATATAGTTTATTTACTACTACTATAGTACCTATTAGTATTTACCTTGTTTGTATGTCATACTAACGACACATTATTAAGGGTGCGTTTCCACTGAAGTGGAGCTGGGCGGAGCGGAGAGAAGAGCAGTGAAAAGTGGCAAGTGTTTCCATTGACGCGGAGCTGGGCGAAGTGGAGAGACGAGCAGTGAAAAATATTGTAGGTGACTGGGGATGCCGTAGTCCGCTCGACTTCGCTCTGTTCAGCTCTGGGCAGCGAATTTAGGTATTTTATTAGAAAGTCTGCTTAGCTCTGGTTGGCTCTGCTTCCACTGTTTCCACTGACGCGGAGTGAAGATTTCGATTGTGATTGGCCAATTCACGGTCTGCTCCGCTCCGCCCAGCTCCGTTTCAGTGAAAACGCACCCTAACGAAACCATAATGGTTTATGGTTTTACCGCGTAGTAAATGTAACATTTTGACATAAAATTTCCTATACAGTGTTAATAAATTGTATTATTTCCTGAATAACGTAGGTATTTGTAAGTCAGCTCGGTTTGTCAGAAACTACGTTCCTATGAGTAATACTGTTTTGTTTAATGACGCACTTGCTAACAAAAAGATATCAAGAGGCATTGATAAAAAGTTCTCAACTATTTATTTATGAGCACGGTTTACGTTTGGACATTTGGAATTTTATTAATATAATATTTCCGTCCTACAATATTTAGGTAGGTAGCGAAATTTTTTTATGAATTCTCGCGCTATGATGAAAATAAAAAAGTACCTCTTATACATACTTGTGTAGGTAGGTACCTTGTTCTAAATAAATTAATTAACATAACATAGCATCGTGTCTTTCCTCGAAGAGTCGAAGGGGTAGACCACAGAATAGACATCCAAAGATAGCCAGAGATAATGCACCCATATTTCGCCAGCTCCATGTATATACCAGAGGACAAGACTGTTTCCATTTACCGGGTAAACAGACTCCATGATTATGAATGATGTATGTGAGATTACTCGTAGGTTGTACATAATTTTCGACATTTAACATTAATTTTTTAATAAAATTTTATCCGACCCGGGTAGGTATCGAACGCCATTTCTAATAGGTATTTTTAATTAAAACATTAATGTTATGACACGTCAATATCAATAAAATTCATCACTTAAAATAAGTCTAAGAATAACTCCCTAGGTACCTACCTACGAACTTTTAAAATAAATATTAGATAGGGGGTAGGTTGTGCTACTGATGTAAATAATTGGTCTATGCATACTGGCTTCCAAATCAATAAATATTTAATAGATAGGCTCTATTGCAGTATTATTGAATTATTTAACACAAAGTCCAGCAAGTCACACGTGGTTTTAAACATAATAAAAACAAATTAACCGCAGAAATACAACAATTTGATACTTACCCTAAAATTTTAATCTCAAAAATTCCCAGTTCATAACACACAAAACTGTTCGTTACATAAACAAAATAATATTCACAAATTTCTCTCATTCAATAACTAATTCACACTGTTTACACTAGCGCGGGAATGTCAGCGTTTTTCGCGACGCATTGTTCGTGTTCGTGCGTTACCGACGCGCATTCCACATGACTATACACCAGCGATTACGTTCGACGAATACAAAACAAGCTCCCGTCTCCCGCGGCGGCAGTCGGTACGTGCGCGATAGTGATGGATGGCCGCGGGCCGGTTAGTCACCGCGGGACGAACGCGATGTTTAAAATATTTATAATTGTAGCGCGCCATCTGTTGGCAATTATTTAAACTAGTATTTAGTAGCGACATCTATTGTCAAAGAGATTTGAAATTTAAAGTTAAAGTAGTACAGCTACTTGCCAAAAGACAACGCGATATACAAAAGTTTTCTTTTAATGCTTTCTAAAATTATAAAGGTTTTTGAACACTGTTCTCTACAAAAGATTATTAAGTGAAATATATTTAGATCATAGTAAATAGCGTACTATAAGTTTCTGCTTACCCCACTAATGATAGGGAGGCGTGAGGTTATTATTATTAATTAAAATTATTAATTTGTATTTTAACCCTTTCACTACTGTTTGACGCTTTAAGGGTAGTATTTATAAAAGAAGCTCAGGTATTGAGTACGCGTACTAAATACCGTCTCTTTCTAACTACGGTCTCGGGCCCCTTGTTAAGATAGAGACAGGGGTATGATTCAAGTGTGCGGAAATGTACCTGGAAAGTGTATCAGGGGAATAAATCCATATCTACTCAATAACCTATTAGTTTATAGATAGAAACGAAGTATGGTTGATTGAATAAAACGACTGTGTTAGTTGTCTATTTTAATTTTAATTCTATGGTAGATACATTTAACTATATTTTTTTATCTTAATTTTTCTATGGCGTGTCCTATTGAGATCTCATCAGATAAACATTGTATCATGGTCTGTCTAATGGCATCATCGCGAATGATATAATTATATAAGTTTAAAATAAAATTTAAATTTAATAAAGGTTTAATACTAAAGTTGTGAGGTTGGGAACAAATTTGCATTAAAAAAATATTCCCATTAGACCAACTAAAAAGTTGTATCGTTGAGAAAGAAAATAGTTGGTCCGTTTCAATTGGTTGGTTCAGTTAGTCCCATTGGAATAATACTTCTCAAAATAAAATAAATGATCAACTAGTTGATAAGATTGGAATAAAACCCTTTTTTGGGTTCCATTCTGCACAACCAGTCGGTTGGTTCAGTTGGTCGGAGTGGAAGGACAGTATTAATGGTATATTACAATGCTAAAATAGAAAACATTAGAATGAAATTAAATGACAATCATCTTCCGTGAAAACAAAAGATGGACCTCTGTTTTATTGTCGTCACGGCCATATACGTTAACTGTCTCGAAAAGTGTTAGAATACATCAGGTAATATTAAATCGCAGATAAATAAAACAGATGATTTAAATTTTAACAATGATATTCTATTTATCAGATATGTTATACACTCACAAAACAACAGAAAGAAGTGTTCCGCACAGTACCCGTTGCACACATAGACCTTTTTCATTCATTTCACATTTCACTACATGTCAAAATGATAGAAAAGGATGACTTGAGAAAACAAATATGAAAAAAAGTGACAGCTAGTGTTGTCAATTGCGTATGAATTTGAACAAACATTACTCTAGTTACCAATCACCGCATGCTGTATCATAGACTAACAAATATAACGCGAGAGAAGGTACAAAATTTGTACCGCAGTTTCTACCTATAACAACTACTAAAGGTAGAAAAATAAAACATGTGAAAGAAAATAAATATTTATTTACAGAAAAATTAAAACATTTTTAATAAAAACTGTGATAGGCATAATTACAAGCTTTTTTGTACGTAACTATATTTATAACGGGTGGAATCATGCAACTCAATTTTCGGCCGATTGAACTGAAACAGAAAAAGGGTAATAAATAGTTAAAATGAAATTAAAATTTTTCGAGGATTCTTGTTCTTCACTAGTCTAAGTTAGAGAGTTTTCTCAATTCGCTCATTTTAAAATATGACACTCGTACTACTGAGACGAATGTAGCGACGTATGATTTATTGAAATCGGTTCAGCCGTTTATTAGTTACGAGAGAATAAAAAAACCGGACATACGTACAGGTCAAACACATAACCCTCCTTTTGGGCTTTTTTTTTTTTTTTTTTTTTTTTTTTTTTTTTTTTTTATATTATAGCCTACCAAAGTGACTCCACCCCGCCTGATGGTAAGCAGTCAGTGGAATCCAGAAGTGGCGGCCACTATACCAAAAGCCATCGTCTTAAACTGCTGGTATGGTGGCCTCCACTATGGCGGCTGGGAATGGGGTTAGGGGAAGGGAATGAGGGAGGTGAGGAAAGAGGAAAGGGGAGAAATTAGGCCTCCGGCGCTCTCACTCACCGAACGAAACGCAGTAGTACGGATACTACTACTCTTAAGTCGATCTTCTATGAGAGGGTAGTACTTCCCCGGACGATCCGGCCCATTCATGCTGAAATCAGCGTGGATCTACTACCGTACCGGCTTTACTGTAGTTGGGTTAAACTAGAAATAGCTTTATTTTATGATTTTTGATAATCTGGTAATATTCAAATTTTTTACACACACTTATTTATTTCTAATTAAGTATATGCATTTTTACATAAAACAAAATTATGAAACAATACAAGGTTAGAAAAAAGGAAAACCGAACTGCGAAGAACGATGACTTTTCTGCCTACGATTTTCGCATCTGTATTTTTATTCTATGTCCGGGATGCACGCGTCCTTGTCACACGCACCACAAAAATGTATTTTCCATTTCTTTCTTTTTTCTAACCTCCAAATATTCGAATTATTAGGAAAATAATTGAAATATGTTATTAAATCAAAGAGTATTGCGTACTTACATATGGTATGAGATTCCTTGTGTTTTATTTAATTTTGTATCATAATTGGTGCACTTACGGAACACACAAGATGGCATTTTTAAATTTGAAAATTGCATCAATAGTGTACCTACTCGTTGCTGTGCGTAACGCAGACTAAAGACAATACGTCCCAATTAGGACGTTTTCAGGTCTTTACGATTACGCGTTCATAACATATCTGTTAAATAGAATATCATTGAATTTTAAATAATAAATTATTTTTCTCTATGCATAAATCGAGAATGTCCATCTTCAACATTACTTGGTCATCTTCATTCGTTTATATTATTTTAATCTGTAACCTGAATTGCTACCTGTTCTATACAATACTATACATACTCTATTAATCATTCACTCAATCAGTCTTTCTCTGTCAAAATGGCTGCCCCACAAGAGGTGCGTGACGATAATCTCTCTGTAATTTCATTTTTTATTAGTCATTTGAGTGAAATATTTCGTTGTTTGGCTATGTATTTCTCACTTGTATCTAATAATTTCAGGCGAGACGTGAACCAATCCAGGCCGTACAAGTTTTCGGCCGTAAGGTTAGTGTTTGGTTGCATCCACGTGTTTGTGCCGATTCCGAAGATATTTTTGAGATTATTTTATTCTCAGGATCGGATGCATTTCTTATTGAAATATAGTGAAGAGAAGTGAAAATTGTGATCAAAGTACCGAATTTGTATTAGTTAATTCTTGTTATTAATTTTTCAGCGTTGTCGAGAAAAAGCTATCCAAATGAAATGAAATCTTGTAGTAGATCTTCTGTAATTATTAGTTCGTAACATTATTTACATTGTTCAATGTAGAATCTTTACATTAACGAACTACCCTAATGTGAAACAAATTTTATTGTTTCCTCTTCCTTGCGTGTAACATAACCTCAAAACTCGCTTCAATGTTTTCTTCAAAAAACTTACCTACGCTGCGACCGTTAAAAGAATTGATTTCCTTTTATTTGCTATAAAATATACAGTAGCTGGCGCCAGCACTACTGGATTCCGGCACTGTATCAATGTAAACTGTAAACGTTTTCAATCCGGTCCAACATCAAGTGTATCAATGTAAACGTTTTCAATCCAGTGATATTTTAAGCACTTTTTGACATTTTTGTAATATTTTTAGAAAACCGCTACGGCAGTTGCGTACTGCAAGCGCGGACATGGTGTGCTTCGTGTAAACGGTCGCCCACTTGACCTGGTGGAGCCCCGCCTTCTGCAATACAAACTGCAGGAGCCCATCCTACTGCTCGGCAAGGTCTGTAAACATTTATTAACTATATCATTAGAAACTAACCACCCATGCCATTCTGTAAAATCAAAAATACTAACATAGTTATGATTAGAAACTTACCCTTGCCTATAAATACGAAAATACTATTATACCTATTTTGTTTCTAGTAGTTTTTGAGTAGATATTCTTTATACAAGACAAATTTGATGTGTGTGTGGTGTTATTGATAATATCTAAATTGCATTTAATAAATTGTATGAATTTTTTGACTGTAAAAGAAACAAATGATTACAATGTTGCCATCCTCTGGTCACTAAGCATTACATTTTGGAGAGATTTTGATTATTTCCATGCTTGGGAGGCATATTATTGACAGTTTTATCACATTAAGCAGCTTTCGAATGGATAATAATTGATAGTAGTCCTCCTTTATTTGGGCATTCAAATAATGAATTTGTTAAAATAATTTTCTCTTTTATTTATTACTTACTTAATGAAATTAAGTACATTAAATTTGTCTTTAGTAGCTTCTAGTTTGTAGTAGTAGTTAATGCATGTAAACACACCTTTGAAACAGCATTATTTTCTTATAGCTTCACCTGCCATTATACCATACTTCATCATTTTATTTCACACCCAATAAGCTCAATTGCTCACTTTTTACTAATAAATAACATTTGTAGATAAATTTGCAAGCACATGTAATTATAATTTTGATAATATTAGTGCATGTAGTGTGTGTTTAACTTATGCTTTTGTATTAATTATTTATTGTTATACTATTAATTAAAATTAAGGTTAAATTTCACATGTATCATAGGTAGTAAAGTACCTATTTATTTTTATTGAACTTTTATTGAAATTTTTGCTTTTCTAATACCTAGTTATTTGTGTGCATTACAAAGTTTTAATTTCTAAGAATACAATCTGTCATATTTCATGACATTTTGTTTTTGTTAATATTGCTGTCTATCAACAATTCGAGAGCATTATTCAGTTTAAAAGTATAAACTATGAATGATAAACATTTCTAGAAAGAAAGTCGTTCAAAACATGTATGTTTGAAATCATGTAAGATGACAACTACAGGTTTTGGACGAAACTGCACCTAATACACAAAACTAATAATTACAATGATGAGTATCACTTATTCCGAACCTGAGCATCCTTGGATGTGAAGTAAAGAATCCATCTGAATACATTACCGAACTAAACAACCTCCCTATGTACTTACACTATGTAAACAAAGTACTTTGATTGTTTCAGGAGAAGTTCTCAGATGTGGACATCAGAGTGACTGTCAAGGGTGGCGGTCATGTTGCCCAGGTTTATGCCATCAGACAGGCCATTTCCAAAGCTCTTATTGCTTTCTTCCAGAAATGTAAGTATTATTCTTTTAGTATGTTAGAATTTGTGGTTACCTCCTTACTACTGGCGTTATGTTGTCAAGTTCAATGAAACTACTGGCTAGTTAAACTTTACACTGGTTGTACAAAACTATTATAAACTTATCATCATTAAGCTGAACCACTTAATTCCTTTCAGATTTTTGTACTTATTACACTGTTCCAAGTTGCCATGTTTAATTCCATATTTCCATCAGTAATGAAATCCAATAATTTACTTTCAATTGCAATATCAAGTTAAGGTTTCTAAACTTTAACACTCAACTATTGTGAAGTTCAATAGCTCAAACAACCTTTTATTTAATAAAAATATTATTTTAAATACCTACCCCTTCTTCCAAAGCTGTGTTGTACCCATGCAACTCAGTCATTTCAGGGAGGGCAGAGCAACTGTGACATTTACCAAACTGCAAGAATCTCAATATTTTGCTTGTTTGAAATGTACACTACAATTTTATAACAATTTTTTTAAAATTTACTATTAGAAATTGTTTTTGGATGTTTAAAATTTTATGGAATGTTATTTGTCTAAAAAGATAAAGAACTTAAAGACGGTACAAGTCAAATTAAATGCTTCTCTGTCTTGTTCCAATAATAAATACTTCTGTACAATTTGTTTGGTGCCAATAGTGTGTTTCAATATTCATAATTAATAAAATAATATTCTTAAATAATTTAATAGTATTTCAATGTTTTTTGAATGTACTCGTGTAAATTTTTATGTGCCAAGTCTTCTTCCATAATATAATTGAATCGTTAATATACAATTATTTTTTAATAGCCAATAATAAATGTGTACCATTCTTTCTATTCCAGATGTAGACGAGGCGTCAAAGAAGGAAATCAAAGACATTCTCGTCCAATACGACAGGAGTTTATTGGTAGCGGATCCCCGTCGTTGCGAGCCCAAGAAGTTCGGTGGCCCAGGTGCGCGCGCCCGCTACCAGAAATCATACCGTTAATACCGACGTCGGTACCGCGGGGTGGTATCGTATTGTTGTGTACTACAATGCGATATCATTGCGTGTTTATAAAAATAAAAAAAAATATAAAATTTTTTTGGAGTGTTTTATTTTTTATTTATCTTGTTAAATGTAGGTGCTTATAATCGGTATCTTTGGAAAACTATGGGTGAACGCCTAAGTTCAGCAATAGACATCTAACAGCTTGATAATAATATAATTTATGATGATGATTCTGATTTCTGTCCTACCACCTACCCGGATTTAGATAAAAAATAAAAAAAAATTATAGGGTAGCAGAGAAATAAATTATTTGTGACTACCTTATAATAGCTACTAGGGTAGCAGGGGAATCTTGTAAGTTGCTCTGAAATAAAAAAAAATGTGAACCACCCTCCAATAGCTAAAAAAAAAAAATAGTTAAAAAGTAGTAGTTTTATCAAAAAAAGTAATGGGGTAGCAAAATCTTGTAAGAGGTTTTTTTTTTGTAACTCCTACAGTACCTAGATAAAGTAAAAGTACCAGAGGCCCTAGACAAGTAACAAAGATTTCTATTCTATTCATAGAATAGATAAAAAAAAAGTATTGGACTGACATAAGCTAACGCCAGCGCTTAAGTCAATCTCATACATTTTTTATATAATCTATGAATAGAATAGAAATCTTTGACACTTGTCTAGGGCCTCAGGGTAGCAGAATCTTGTAAGAGGTTGCAAATTTGCTATGAAATAGTTATTTGTTACCTACCCTACATTAGTTTTTATTATCTATGTATACGTAAACAATTAAAACAATCTCGAGTTTCTGTTACCCTAGTACCTAATTTTATTTTATGAAAAGCGTGTTCGCAGAACTATAAAATCGTAGTAGGATTAGTGCATGCTTTTGCCACTTATCTCTGTTGAACCATGTTACAGTTATGTACCACCCGAATAAAATGTTTAATGAAAATAAATTAGTTATAGGTACCTACCTTTCTTTCTTGTCGCTTGCAGGCAGATCGCCACAGCCAGCCACGTACGACAAAAATAGAGAGTTGCCATAATCTAAAAAAATAAATCTCAATAACTGTTTTTTTAGGAATGACAACTTTTTACTTTTACTCAATGAAACAACATTCTTTACGCAATAATTTTATTAAATCACCATAAAATTTTGTTTACAATCCAATGTCTTTAATAAGTGTAAATCAAATTAGAAATTAAATGCAATTTATAACGTAGTACGACTTAATTAACATCATAATTTAGATTTCTAATACGCGGCGTAGCTACCGCTAAAACAAGTGTTGATATGAGAATGAGACTAAACTTTACAATACATTCATTTATTTGAATAAAACAACACCTACCAAATCATTTTGACCGTTAAGTTAAAATCAAAATGATTTGGATTAGTCTGGCAGCCTATTGTAGATAAACCTAGGATAGGTAAGTAGTTGAATTAATTTAAATACGATACGTAATAGTATAGTAATAGTAGGAATGAGTTTCGTAAGATTTTATGACTTTTTAAGGGTTCATTCTTGTCTTTTTTATAAGTTATTTAAACATACTTGGTATTGCAATTAACTATCACTTAATATCAACTAGCTAAACAGCAAGCAGCTACGCCTCTGAACAAAATTAAAATTATTATCAAAATAAGATCTCTGGTAAAGTCTGGCAATAACAAACATTAGATCTATTATAGAGATTTCAATTTATTAATAGGTATTAATAAATTTATACTATAGGATTTCGCACATAAATAATAATTATGTCTTTTAATAAAACTAGTTCGTCAATTAATATAGGAAAAGGACAAGAGACATCGTTTCCTGTGCTCGTGCGCATTTGAAATAGAAGTGCGTACGTAAAGGTCACTCTTGTACAGACCTACGATACATACCTATACGATACTTTATATCAGCGTAATTATGAGTGAGACTCTACGGTGAGTCAGACTGAGAGCCAATGTTGTGTATTATTTTTACTATGCACATAAACTATGAGATTCGAGTTAAATATTTTACTATCGTCACGGATCCAACTAATTTTACTCCAAGTCAATGTAAAGTGCGCTTACCCTTAAAATAGCACAAACTTAAACTAATGTTAAGAGTTAATGTCTTTCATTATTTTACTTAAAATATAAAATACTTGATGATAATATTCTACCTACAGATCTCAATAAGATTGTTAGTTTTATAATTTATATTATTTATAGGCACTGCTTTTCTTAAGTATTACAAAGTTAGTAATATTTTGGCACCATTTTAGTTAATTAAACTAAAGGTTTTATGGCCTCAATAGCTTAGAAAAATTAAATTAGAAGGCTCCTCATAAAAGTAGACTGGTAGCAATACTAGCAAATGGCGAAACTAAAATTTCGTACAAAAATCTAGTTACAAGGACACTAGCGCTACAGACTAAATTTATGTTGCCCATTCTAATTTTTATATTATTTTCTAGTCGTTGTGCGAAATAATATTCAATGCATACAGCTTCGGGTGTACTATGCCAAATAATCGATTATATTGATATTATAATTATTATTATCAATACTTTATTGTACACATAATAAACATATAAACAATGACAGAAAATAGAGCAAGTACAAAGGCGAGCTTAACTCATAGATGAGTTTTCTCCCAGCAAACCTCAGAGTGGTAGAGGAAATAGTGAATTTATTTGATGTTATCAAATGATTAATTACCCCTTCGATATTTTGAACATCAAATATTATACAGCATAGGTACCGTACGTACACACAATATTACATCGAGTGTTTAAAATATCGAATATTTGTTTGAAAGTTTATTGTTAACAAAATGAAACATATACCTAACGGTGATTAATTTCAATTTAATCTTATTATTAGTCTTTAAAAATAGAGGTAATCATAAACAGGTAGGTATTTAAAATATATTAAAAACAACATGGATTTATTAGAGTTTCTCCGTGCAATTCACTCAACTACACGATATACTGAATGTTCGTTAATCATTCGATATTTTGAACACTCGAGTATTAAGACGTTCGATTTGTTCGATTTATCGATAGTGGTATAGTGGTCGATCAATAAATTGATATTCGATTATTTGGCATTCGATTTGGTATAGTGCACCCATTATTAACTATTAATGAATACTGGCGATTTCTAAATTTTGTTTTTGGTTTATATTCAGTCCAAAATGTCTTTGATATGATCAAAATGATCTTTTACTTATGGAATACCTAGATGTATTTTAATATCAACCAGATATGTGACCAACAGATAACTTTTAATAACATCAGTGAACACGTTTAGTTAATTATGCTTCAATACTTATTATGTATAACATCGAACTCTAGCGACAAATAATTGCTTAAAATTAATAATAAACTAAATAAAATACTATATTTTATAATGAAAAAATCAACATGAGAGATTCGTCCATAAAAGATTAGTCTCTGTATTTTATTTCCTGATAACACATCACCATAGAAATCGTAATATCAGTCCTGTAGAATAATATGGAAAATGTGTGAAAACTAGCTTATTTTTGTACGGGACAAGAGATCAAGCAAAAGATTCGTTCATATAGAAAATTTTGAAAGTAGTAGATGACATTCCTTCAGGTTAGTTACACGAAGATTTAAAGTTATATACAGCGCTAATATAACGATTTCTTTAGAACATAAGTACTTAGCTATTGTTGTATCAAAATCTGCAGTTTATAATAATCTAACATGCTCCTAAAAACGCTTGAACATGCTACAACAAAGCTAGCTAATACGCAGAATGTGTAAAATCAAAACAGGTAGGTATGTGTTATAAAGTAATAAGTACCTATTTTTTTTAAAACTAACTGCCTTTTGTAGAACTATAATTATTAATGTTTATAATAAGTAGTGTTATGTATGACTGCAATTTTATTTTTAATAATATTTATGCATGCAAAGTTTAGGACAGGGTTATTTATACTGCTAATGAAAACATTTTTAAATATTTATCCTACAATAAATAAATATTTAGCATACTTAGGCGATCTACACACTACTCCACGCTACGCTGCCGTAGGTTGCGTGGCGAAGGAATATCTACACCGCGCATGAAAGCGTTTTCAGTGTGTAGCTTTGCACCACATGTGATGAATATAAAGAGAGATAGGTACCTATTTAAAAACAATGCAAGAACACGCACCACCGCGCTATGCTGCGTGATGCGGGGCAGTGTCAGAACCGCCTAAAAAAAAAAAGAAAAAGTAATTGTAGCCAAATCTTCAAATAAAAAATTCTGTTTGTCAACACAACACTACCAACTAAAAAAAAGTTACAGCTGTCAGTTGCCGCCATTTTTCTTTACTTCCTTGTCGTGAACGTCTTCAAATTTGGCGCCCATTCTTTTAAGTGCTATGACTGCTGATACCGCCTTTGCCCAGCGTTTCTTGATCACGTAACGCTTTAGTTTAGATTTTGTAACATGAAGTTCGGTGCATAATGCTGATTGAATGAGCCACGGATGTGTCAGGGTTGACGATGCTGGTAGACGATCACTGTAGGGTAAAATTAAATTAATAAAATGAAAAGTGACGAACTTACCTACGTACTGCAAATTTGAAAAATAGGCTATTTGACAACATTCAAAATATACTTCTAAATTGTGGTCATCCTCAAACAAAATAACGTAATAAAATATATTTCACTTTAATTTAATGTGTATTGTTTGAAAAATTAACGATACAAATCAAGTATAATTTTTGAAATTTCACGTGGTACGTATACGGTCCGTCACGTGGTTGCAGCTCCGGTGACGTCACACACGAGCAACTTTTAGTTCAACGTGACAAGCCAGTTTAAGATTACAGAAACAGTGTTTTGGCTCCTTTTAATAAAACAGTGAATATTTCGGTAATATTAATTTAATGTAGGTAATTACTATGATAACAATAATAATAAGCTGTTTTACAAAATTAGTCAAGTAGCCTATTGAATTTTGTATTGATACACAATGTAGCTGCAAATTAAGTTTATTGTTTTTTTTAACAACACAACTTTTGTACTATTCGTAAATGAAAACTAAAATTCTAGAGACGAATTTTATTAAGTAGGTACCTACCTCATAAATTGTTTTGTTCCATGTTTTCGTTTATTTTACCACCTAAACGAAATAATTAATAACTTGCTATTTGATAATATTAAGCTGTGAATTCAGGTCTAAACTATGATAAAATATGCTGTTGATAGTACCTAAGTATTAAAATTAAATGTCAAACTACCCATAATATATTATGTAGGTACCTACTATGGATACTTCGAAGAACGTTTGGATTTACCATCTTAGAAAAACAATTATAATTATTAATTTATTTTTATTTTATCTCAAATAATTTGTGGGCGAAAGTGTGTTCATAACAGATAGAGGAAATACACAGATTCGATCAGTCATGGCTAGCGATTTTAAGTGAGAAATAAGTCAAATAAGTTTGTACAATAAAATAAAACCACATATGTTTAATAAAGCCTTATATTTTAACAACATACGTATCGTAATAACAAATCAATTACATTTAAGTTTTCATAAGTACATTTAAGGAACAATTATAAATTACGATTTAATTCTATATTTACCATCAAAACATGTAGTATTTACAATAAAAACATTACATTTTTATGTTATTTGTCTATGGTCTGATATAATTCTCAGTCTTGTATCCGAACGGATACTTTTTTGAAGACTAGATTGTCAGCGATAAAATAAATGGCCGAGCGCTTAAAAAATTAATGACGATATTCCTAAGACAAAGTTATAACAAGACTAGCTGATGTTTAGTCCATTAAACTAGAGAAATGCCTTTTTTGCTTATCTCCTCTCACCAAGGTGAGATAGTTTTGATTATGTGTGCATGATGAGATACGATATTTTGTTTTATTTGTGATGATGTTGTCGTCGTGTGTGCTGTACAATATGTACCTATACCGCGTCCTGCCAAAAGGTATAAATTTCTTTGCGCCGAACATTAGAGGCGTCTCCCTAATTTGACGCTATTGATACGATGATTGTAAATAAATATAATATTAGCCTAGGCTGTTTACTTTGTGAATGTTTTAGTTGAAAGCCTACGTTTTAAACAGCGCTCTTCCGTGCGCGCGCGCGTGATAAAAAACGTTACATTTATTCAGAATACACCAGAAAATTTGTCATAAGACGATATACAAACATTTTAATTTAAATTGCTAATAAAAATTACGTAACTCTCATCTTCTATCCGCTTTATCTGGTATCCTACCTCGTTACCGCGAAAACTAAGTTCCCGTTACTAATATATTTTTGTTTTTGTTGTTTTTATAACTTAGAAGCAGAGGCCTATGTTTAGTATGGGATGCCTTTAGTCTGATTTAAGGTCTATTTACACACATCAGGGTCGTGCCCGGGACATGACCCGGAAGTGCTACAAAGTATGAAGCTCCTATGCCGGCACGGGCACGGACATGGTGTGATCGAGTCAATTGACAATGAATGTAGTAGTATGCACCGATATTTTGTTTTAGTTTTTTAGTTCCGGGCACAGCCTTGATGTGTGTAGATAGAGCTATACGAGTAGTGAATCACTCTAGTTTCTGTTATCTCGTTACTATTTAAAAGTGACGGCTGAAAACGGCTCTAAACAAATTTGATTGCTTTGACACTAAGGCTAAATAATTAGTTTTACCAAACAAAATATTGTCAACTTTTCGCCCAGGTTCCACATGAACAATATTATTGTCAAAAAGAGCTATAGTTTGCAAAGAGGTTAACAATAATGGTGGGATTGCATTGCAGTATCGCCAAAATGCGAAATATTGTCAATATTATTGTGTGTGCATAAGACACCTAGGTACCTAGGTGTCTTATGCACACACAACTATAACACCAAACCTCTCTAAATGTTATTTAGTCGTAATTAAACGATGTTCCAATTTAAAACATAAATTAATCTCATACCATTACTTTGGTAACGTAGTGTCATGGCACTAAAGTCCCTGTAATTATCGTAATTCAAGTCACTTTGCTGTATTCGTTGTAACTTTCGTCCTCTGCGTCTTCTCATCTGATGTCTGCCTTTGGAAAAACGCGTGAAGACTAGACATGGACGTCTGCCCTAATTGGTTTGAAGGAGACCATTCTAAGGATATTGACTGATGCCTTCCACCATTGGATGTACCTCCAGCTGTTCTCTCAGCCTCTACTTCTTCATTCTCCCCCCATTTTTCTAACAGATGCAGTAAGAGATCTTTTGTTCTATGAGCATTATTTTCGTCTCCTCTTCTGTAAGGCAACTGTCTTCCATTTTCTGGACCATTGACTAGTTTGTCGATCTTCTCTCTTCTCTTGTCGAACTCTTGGAAGAAGCTGTTCCGGACCTCGACTGGTTGGTCTGGCACATCCCTACTCATAGCAGTCACTCGTTTAGACCGAGTAGTAGTACTGCTTGTAGATTTTACCCATGGCATTTTACTGGTCATCGGTTTCTCTGGCTGTCTCTCTGTTAAGAATGTGGAAGATATCTTGTTTGTTGACTTCGAGGTAAAGATTCTTCTTTCTTTGGTCGACGCGTCTCCATTCGTGACGGTCCTCGTCACTTTGGTTTCTTTTTTAAATCCATTTGGTAATTTCTCTTCCTTAATCGATTTGGTTTCTGTAACGTTTTTGTCCATTTCTTTCATACTGTTATTGTTAGCGAGATCAGTGTTCATAGTCGAAAGCATGTAAAGGTGATCGGATAACTTCTTTATCTCTTCTGCCAAGTTTTTCCTTACGAGCACATCCTGCCTCTTGTGTAAAAAGCAAGAGCTGTCTGAGGCCCTTCTCTCTACAGGATTATACCTAGTCGCTGAGAAAGTAGGTTCTCTTAAGGGTGGAGGTTCTAAATCGTCCTCATCAAAAACTGCATCAGGGGAACTGCTTAACGAGCTTCTAGGAGAGGGTGAGCAGCCTCCAATGGAGGATCTTTCAAAGTCTCCGTTAGCTAGACATGTGATTTCGTGCGCTTGGTTGTCGAACACGTAAGGTGAGTTGGGATGTTCGCTCCATCTTTCGACGAAGAGTCGTAGATTGTCTTTGGCGACGTCGAGCTCGTGTTTGGCAGTCTGCGGGGTCGGCAGAGGCGCGGGGGGCGGCGGTCGCCGAGCGAGCCAGCGATGGCGGAGGCACTCGGTGGCGCCCGGTCGTGACCTGCGACAAAGACCCTTGTTACTAACGCCCAACACCTTGAACCGAAGTTATGGGAGTGATATGGTGAAGATCTACTATCAAAAGCGATAAAATACATTTCAAGATAAAATTTTGTGTATGGTTTAGACAAAATTCGCTAAAAGGTGATGGAAGGTGTAATTGCGTGCGGGTTTTTGGGAAGAGGAATATTTGGAAAAATGCTACCGGTTAAATTGATGGGTAATTTCAAAAATCAAGATTATAAAGTTATATCTACAGTACTACAACTAAATATGTACATTGTTAGAGTATTATCCATGGTTAGAACGGCCGTGCAATGTTTATGTTGTGTTAGTCACTACGTGTTGGATAATTGAGTAACAAGAGGTCTTTATCGAGGCTGGCTTGTCACAGCTTTTCAATCAAGTATTATGTACGATATCTTTATGTGTTGCGAGACACGGCGATATGACGATTAAATATAACCAAGAGGTAAATGTAACGAAATGTCATTCTTGTCAAATATTTTTATAGGTTTTTAAACTCTGAACCTTTTAGAACCGTTTTAAGTAGTATTTTGTTTGGATTCCATAAATTTTAACGTTTTATAAGGTTTTACGAACCTATTGCAAACCTACGTTTTTCGACTCATAATAGTATAAATACTCTTATATTTGTGGATCACAAAATCACATATCATTGCGTTCTAATGCTGTAGGGTAGGTACCTATTTGCGTTTAATACGCCACCTACAAGAACCAATAGCAAAGCTGGAGTAATGTAAAAATTTTACTCCCGACAAATTGGTTGCAAAGAGTTCAGGTTCTCAATAGGCTTAAAGCCTGAAACACAACAAATACTCAAGCAGTACTTACTCTTTGTCCTTCACGAGCAGTTTCTGGATAAAGTCCTTGGCGTCCTCTGATATTTCATTGAACGCCTCGTCGTCAAAGTCGTACTTAGCCACAGTGACGTTCGCCATTGTTTCTATGTCAGTCTCGCCCATGAATGGTGATAAGCCTGAAAGGCTGTGGAAAGAGACTAGAGTTTAAATAGCACATTAATAAAAGGGACTAAGTTAATTAAACAGGTTACATTTAAGTTAGATGCTATGAAGGCATATGTTCAGTCATTGATCGATAGATTTCATGCTGTCTCTGTATTAACTACCAATACAAAGAGAAAAAGAATAAACCTTGTTTTGAGAAATTGTTGTCGTAAGTATCACCAGTTTGAGTCTACTACATAGTTATAGTTATTATATAGTTCCACAATGACCGATTATGGCGGTTTGCATCCAATGGCTTTTCGGCACCGCAATTATTAAGGTTTTTTTTATACCTAGTTCGAATACGGCATCCTAAGAAAGGAAGAAAAGTATACTTACAGCACATAACATATAACCCCAACCGACCACATGTCAGTGCCGTAGCCAATTTGATCGAAGTTCACAACCTCTGGCGCCACAAACTCAGGCGTTCCGAACAACACCTGAAGCTTCTTCTCAGGGTCATAGAACCGCGCCAGACCGAAGTCTATGATCTTAATGCGGTTGCCTGTCTTTGTTAGGCACAGTATGTTTTCTGGCTGCAAGAGAAAGAAGACATACATAAATATACAGTACCTACTATATTAGCAATAGTTGAATTAGGTTTGTTAGGTAATAGCTAAGAATATACTTAAACAAAATAATGTTTGACGCAAGATGAATATTATGCACTATACACACACAAAAATTCTTAATAACATAAATCTAAACTTCAAAATTAATATATAGACTTCGAAAAAAGGAGGAGGTTTCTCAATTCGACCATATATGATTTTTTTGTATGTTTTTTTTGTAATAGATAAAAAATATCTATCACATCGGCCCGTCATTATCCCACTGCAGGAAAAGCCTCTTCTCATACAGAGAATGCATGAGCATTGATCGCCACGCTTTCTCAATAAATAATTTAAAAAGAATTAAGTAATAAAAAAATTAAATGATTTAAAATTCTTTTACCTTTAGAAATCTAAATTATCAGCGACATAGGCTACTTTTTTACTTATTTATTTAACTATTTATTATATAAATTGCAAATACAGGTTTAAGAGATGTTAGTGTTACTTGCGGCATGCAATATTTTATATAATACTAAAGAAGTAGAGAAGAAGAAGTACTTATAATACTAGAAAATTTTAATGTGTAAAATCATCAACACTGTAATAGCATTTTTGCAACAAAATTTGTCAATTTATTTATTCCGATATCTCCACACGATTGGGGATGACTGACGGTGGACTTTTTACTTCTTACTTTTTAACAGCTTTTACCTAATTTTAAAATGTTAGCAGAACTTAACGCTTGTATAACATATACCTAGTTTCTGATATTTTTGAATAGTTGACAAAAATTACAAGACTCAAGCTACTAAAATTTTGCATGTAAACGAATAATCATAAAAGTGACGTTTTTATCGGCGCCATTTTGAATAATTATTTGAACTCGGCCCAAGATGGCATCGATAACAGCTGTACAATGTAATCGGTTTTTTACTTAATATATACCTAGGTAAGCATCTACATAATTATATACTTAACATGTACAAATAATATGTCTGTATTGTTTGAAGAAAATGCAAACCGTTACAGAATTTCAGAAACTAAAGTCATTGACAAATTTTAGACACAATTTAATTTGTTAAGTTATGTAGTTTACCTATATTTAGAAATCTACGTGTTCATCATGGGTATACTAAAAATTGTACAGACTTTGTTTTTTTCAGGTCCTCTCGTATGACATGACGTAGGTATGACGATCCAAAGAATGGTTTCTTCGTTCGCTTAGATTCGGTCAAGAAGGTACAAGTTGCAGACTTAGTTTTATTTTTGAGCTTTAGAAATGTGGTTCGCGACAAAGAAATAGTATTCTGAAATGGCAATGAGCTGACCACACCTGCAATAGCACTCATGGTCGCTGAAATAAACGGGTCCCAAAGTGGAGGCTGCGATTTGTCTAACTAAATATTTAAGTTTCCGACTTTGGATATCATGTTTTTTAGGTAGCACAGGTATCTGCAGTAACTGGGATAGACTGAATGTGAAAGAACTGAAATGTAGTAACTGTTTCATGCTAGAATGATACAGAAATTCATTGCAGCGTGGCAAATGTCACTTTTAATTTTCCCTTCTTGAAATGACTTAGTTGAATAAGAGCAACATAGCTTTGAAACAAGGGACAAGGACTAAAGAGAGCACATTGTACAACTATACAATAAGCTGTCCTAGTACATAACTGCAAGTTACTAATAGGAAAACGTAACGAAAGTAAGACATATTTTTATCGTTATTGAAAGCAGGCAATAACTATTTATTAACTACCAGATTTGGGGGAGGCGGAGCCCTATGTCCAGCAGTGGACGTCTTTCGGTTGATATGATGATGATGATGAATTGACTCATGTTCATCATTGCTTCAATCGATTTTGAACTTCAGCCTGTAGTAATTAAGGTTAAATGTCCCAGAATCACCGGTGGTCATAATTTAAAAGTCTTACTGAATCTGATAGCCTGTTACTTCAGAGATCACTATTTAGCATTCAGCTATTACCGAACTGCAACCAAATGACATCATATATTTGGAAGATGTAGGTACCTATAATAACCAAGTCATCGATAGATCGAAATAAAAATACCAAGACTTTAATGAAGAATAAATCACGTAATATGACATTGTTCTATTATTAACTGTTACAATAGTATAATTGTTTGTATATTATAAGTGAAGTGATTTTTTTAGTGAAGTTCTGGGCTTCTGACATCATCTTTATCAAGTACCTAGTGATTGTGATCCTGAGCTCACAACTATCTAAGAGTCTTTTAGCCTACCAGCTCCATCGCTCTTAATACACGAGGTTGAGAGTCCGAAACCAGGCAAATACAAATGTAATTGTTTGTTTTTAAATCCATTTTGGAAATTACTGTAAAATAAATTAGGTATTTTTCTCTGTTTTCAAAGAGATCTTTACCCCGCAGTGAAATATATTGGACCAGGACAACGAAAAATATTTGGACCTCAAAATAAAAAGATAGTTGATGGACACCGCGAGCCTCAGTATTTTTGTCCATTATGTTATTTGCATGAGTTTTCTTATTATTAAGTACATTTTAGTATTATTACATATTGTTTTACAAATATTTTTATACAGTTCCATACCTTCATATCCAGATGCAATATATTCTGACGGTGTACAAACTCGATGCCCTCACAGATCTGTCGCATGAACACGGTGCAGGCGCGCTCAGTCAGCACAAAGTCTTCATCAATGACGCGCTCGAACAACTCACCACCGGTAATCCTGGGACAATTAACCTTAATTACTGCAGGCTGAAGTTCAAAATCAACTGTAGCAATGATGGACATGAGTCAAGAGAGACGTCCACTGCTGGACATAAGCCTCTGCCTCCCCCAATATTTCGCCACATTGGCCGGTCGTGAGCCACCTTCATCCATAGGTTGCTCGCAACCCTAAGTCAATTGCCCAAACTATATTAATATTAATGAAATTATTTATCGTATTTCGTACATATTTGTAATTGTTGACATAGTTTGTGTAATATTTATGTAACAATTTACGTATTTATATCTATTATTTGTAACATAAAATTATAGTTGTTGATTTAAAATATTGCGTACACTATACAGAAGACAAGTTATTTGGTTAGCAATTTTGAGTTTGAACAACCATATTATGTGCATAATTTAAAGTTTAACGAACTGGACATGTGGTCTCTAATCTAGAATGTAACCATCCCATTTTCCGTGGACATTGTAAGAGGAGAAAAGCGGAACACCAGATAATGAGCAGCAGTGCCGTAAATAGCCTTTTTTGCGCCCTGTGCGAGCTTCTATAATTGCGCCCTTGTTTTTTTTAGATATTATAGGTACCCTAGAGCAATGCTATGTATAGGCCTACTTTATTTCATTCAGGGTGATAAAATAAAGCACAAGGAACTTGGTGTTGGTGGACCAATTATCTAATATTTTGGAAGAAAAATCTTTTTTTTAAAGAACTGATGTAGGCAAACAAGCAGACGAGCCATCTGATGTTAAGTGGACCCTTCGCCTATTATACCACCCACTGTGTCTCACTCACTAAAACTCAATCGCAAGTTCACTAGTGCAAATGCGTTGCCCACCCTGATGCTTAAGATTTAATTTTTGGGCCACTATGGTTTTCATACTTCTATAATAAAATAACACCCTGCAAAGTTTCAGTAAACTGTAAATTAATTTAATTTTAAGTAGGTACTTGGTATGGTAGAGTTTTGAATAAGGAAGGTAGTATAATATAAATTGCGTTTAAGTATGAATTGGTGAAGAAACGTTTATTCGAAAATATTTGCAAGATTATTCACAACTACACAATACACAAATAATTGAGACCACAAATGAATGAGTTCAGATAGTAAAGATTTATTAAAGCAAGCCATAAACTTTTTTAAAGATTTACTTTTCGCGCTTTCTTCATTGCGACATCGTTGATAACCTTTTCATACGACAGACACCTTCCTATGTCGCGTTCAATCGACAAAATCGCTAAGCCCGTCAACCTTTCTTGGCCAATCGTCGAGCGCAAGTAAGTTTTCATTAATTTTAGCTTACTGAATAATCTTTCGCAGGAAGATACAGTCACTGGCATTGTTAAAAAAATCTTTATAGCGCCCGCCCGTACCCGCCCGCCGCTTAGTCTCCGACCGACCGTGTAGCCGACCGGCGGCTTAACTCCGATAAACACTAAACACAAATACGCTCGTGCGCTGCCAAAAAAATGAGCGCGATGTTTTGTCTAATTTAATAGACGTTTTTGATGATACTGGCATGTAGGTACGTATGTGTTGGAATCGAGCACTAGGGCGCAGCGGGAATTTATCAGGAGCAAACCGAAAAAATAATAGTCCTGCCTGGTCTGGCCATTCTTGCGCCCCCCAGAGTCTACGCCCTGTGCCTGGGCACCGGTGGCACCGCCCTATTTACGGCACTGATGAGCAGCAGTATACCCTGCGTCCTGCGTACTTAAATATCAGCTTACTACAGCAAACATTTGCCTTTAAGAGAGGCCTAGGTCCTGTAAAGGTCATCTTCAGGCTGATGAAGTGTTATTTAACAAACTTTTATACGTCTGAGTAGTTATTTTACTACTTACTAATTTGACGTATCCAAGTCACAACGATTTGAGTGTAGAAATGCAAGAAATGTATTTTAAATAAATGTTATCATCAAAAAACATTCACACGCTTTTGAAATTTTCAAGTTTGGGGCATCGAAGTCAGTACCTTGTTTTCAAGTCAAACCACAACGACATGACTAAACCTGATTTGGCTAAAAACCACAAAATTAATGTTGGCAAACAGATTAATCAGCACAGTTAAAGTGAAGTAGGTAAAATTTATAATTTTCATTGCACGTTATTTGTACACAACAGCGTCAGTTTTGTTTGCCTACAAATACCAGACGCAAACATAAATAAACATAATTACCTACTGACGAAAAACATACATTATATGTTAATATAAGAAAAAGCCGCGAAACGTAAGAAACAAGCATGGCGTTAATGTTTGCTAAAAAGAAACCGTCGTTGATTCGAAATAAGAATCGACACATGGGCTGGCGCCAAAATAAACTCGAATAGGCGATGAAGGTCGATGTCAGGCCATTTATGCTGTCTTCAGACGATGTAAAAATGTTGTTGTTATTGAACAACTAAATAGCTACCCGCCCCTGCTTCGCACGTGAGTTCTTTTATGCATTTACAAATCATTGAAATTTTCGGTTTTTTTTACCATAATAAATGTTTTATACTTAAGTATATTTATAAATATTCCGGAATAAAGAAAGTGAAAACCATTTCCAAATTCGTTGCGTGGTTAAGAAGTTAATGGTGAAACAGACAGGAAAAACAGCGATGTTAAACTATTTTAAGATGTATGTGGTACTAAATTTGCCTGTGTATTGTAGGCGTATTATTATCAGGATTGCACGGTAAAACACCGGCGGTTTTAATTTACGACCGTGAATGAAGCTTGTTTATATAGTATTTATATTGTAATAAAAAAGCGCGGGTAAATAATATTACTTACCTATTTGAAAATTTTTCTTCTTTAAAGAAATAATCTCTATTAACTATTCAAGAATAGTGATGATTAAAAGCTAAATGATTGTCATGGTCTTTAACTTTTGATGTGGTCCAAATGAATCACCCTGAGGCATACAACAAATACTACCTATTACGTTAAACCGTATCGAAAGCTGCATCAAAATTTATTATCCTACTAATTAGTTCTGCTTCTAAAAGACCGAGTAATATAACTGTACATCTGGTTCAAAATATTGCTGAGAACCATAATAAAATGTATACAATAATCGTTAAACTGAAATTGTCAATAAAATTGTACGGTTTTTGAAGCGAAGTGCGAATTGGCACACTTTCACTCGAGTTCTACTTAGAGCTTTTGTAAGACTATTGGTTCACTATAGAGGTCAATGTAACAACTGCTACTCGTTCGAAAGCTAGCGAAAAATGATGTTTAGTTTGATGTGTGTAAATCTGGTGATTTCTAAGTAGTATTTTCTAGATCTAGAACTCAAATGTAAGAAAATCATATAGAAGTAGCTTGAAACTTTACAGAAATTATTTGTTCATTTTTGTTTTGTATTGGCTGGTGATAATTTGGCGACCATAGTTATTTTTAGACGTTCTTTATCTACAGGTGTAGATGATGGTGGTTGTGTTAAAAATATTTATAGTCGTAATTAGCAACAAAAGATAATAATAAGTTAAACTTTATTTGACTAAAATTCCGATGCACGTAAACTATACGCTACTTACAATCGTATTATATTATTACAAATTCACAACAGGCCAGATTAAGATTTCTCTGTTATCTGAAAATGTCTGCTAAGTTGATAACTCATTAATTATTTAATGCATGTTAACATGACATTTTACTTACACCTGATATTAAATGAAAGGTGGGTAAAAATATAATCAAAGTGATGTCATTTTATCAATATCTTTTAATGAATTGAATTTCGGTGTTTTCTAAAAAAGTTACACGTAGGTTAATACTGTTGTTATGTAGACTTTTGTAAGATGAAAAGCCTGTCGGCCGCACTGTCTTGACTAAAAATTCTCATGATAAATTAGAAATCTCACTGTAGGTACCCTACCAGTCATCTGTTTCAATGAAATTTTATATCGTACGCAATGTTAAGTTTATATAAAGTTGTCCCGTCGCGTCGAGGCGGTCCAATAAAATCTTGCAGAAAGCTGTTTGACGTCGACATAAATAAATTTTACAATGACATTCATTATTATTTACTAGTTACGAGCGGCCTGTGATTTGTTTTAGTGCTTTACGTTCCGAATGGAATAAATGGTAGTTAGAAAACTAAACCAATTGGATTTTTTTGTACTATGCTCTTTTAAAACATAGGTACGTAACTTTGAGATGAAAAATGCCGTGTGGTCTATGGTCTAAGATTTGGAACCACCTCATAATTTTTTCAGGTCAAGATAAAAACATTATTCTGGTAGTGCAGTTATTGTTGCGACCTTTCTGTATAATGGCGGTAAATAGTATTTTAAACGGACTGCTCAAATTTGAAACAAGAATCTTGCCGTGCCCTATTTCTCTTTTAGTAATGTAGGAATTCGCTTTTAAAAAGTTGGTTGAATAACACGACTTAGCAACTAAATAGTCTATTATTTCAAAAGCCAGGTGCTTGTCATTGTAACAGCTGCGATCACAATATATACGACTGTGTCATCATTTAATTTTGGATCAAAGCATTTTCTGTAACTGTGCTTTTAGGACATAAATATTAGTCTACTCTCGCCAGATCAGCCAAGTATTTACCTTGACCTTTAAATATCTGCTAGCATACACATTCCTGAGATCATTGCTAACTTTTTTATTAAAATGACCGTGAAAACAACTAAATTTTCATAGTTTCAAACATCAACGATGGATTTTTCCGTTTCCATAGACACGATGTTTACCTCTTCTATCCGGTTATGTTTAAATTTAGAACGTTTGAATGAAGATAGACTCACGTCAGCTGATTTGTTAATTTTTTTGTTTTTAGTTGTGGAATGACGTCACAGTTGTATAGTGTAAGGTTTAATAACATGAATAGTTTTAACGTAGGCAAATAGGAACGAATGGCGTTAGTTTGAATGTAAATAACTTCTGTAATTTTGGATTCTCTGGCGCCGATCAAACATTACGTAGGTAAATAGATAAGTGATTTAACGAGCGTTTAGGTTAACTGTTGTTTGAATCTGCGGCAACTACTCAACAACAAGAATGTCTTCAAAGACTAAAAGTCAACGCTGATTTAGCCGCACCGTATGCGTAGCAGTCGCTATTTGAACGAACTGGTACTGCGGGGATTGCGGTGCGGATGGGTGTGCGAGGTTGATCAAACTGCATAATATAAAGAATTCGAATGCGGCGACTTGCGGTACGACCAGGTAAGCGTTCATCTTAGGACACATCGAACTTTGTCTCTCAAATTGGTTAAAGCTGCTGGACGGGTTAGTCATACAGAAGACCACAAACGTGCTGATTCCACAGTTCCGATGTTGCGTTCTTTTTTCTGCGTTATCTTAACATAATAAATAAGGGAAATGTTTTATGTACTTTGTTTATTGAGTTTCGCAAAAAAGAAGTAAGTAAGTGCAGCTAGTGATGATCAACATCAACAAGCAACTCTTGAGTTGACCTTGTGCTAAAATTTATACCCGCCCCCAAGAATTTTATTAAAACGCGGGATATTGACAAAACGCAAGTTATTTGGCACTTTGACAAACCAAAATATTGACATAATACCATCTGTTCAGAAATCAGGTGTAATTAATTTAATAAATTATTTAACCCACATTACGATTATATTATTAAGATCGTCATCTTTGACGAATTATAGAATTAAATTATTCCTTCATTTATATTTGTCATACATATTTTGTGAATACTTTAATATATTCTCTATAATAAAGTTAAAAATAATTCATATGACGTCATTAATAGCTAACAGATGTCCAATATTATGAACAGAGCTGAAAGTCGCAAAATATCCATACTATAAATATAAATGCGAAAGTAACTCTGCCTGTTTGTCTGTCTGTTACGCTTTCACTAGGCGTGAAAACCACTAAACCGATTTTGATGAAATTGGTATAAAAATAGATTAGACCTCGGGGTACAACAAAGGCTATTTCATTTTGCAAAAAAATGGTTTAAATAGGGTTGAAAAAAGGGATGAAAGTTTGTATGAAAAATCGTCAATGTATAAACAGAGATATAATCGACAGTCACGATGGCGGAGCTGCGGACAACAGCTAGTTAAAAATAAAATATAAAAAATCTAAGTGTTGTCCCGACATATTGTAATCGTTTTTAAACGTATCTCTACTTGGTACAGGGTTACCAACTTTTAAAAATAAAATTTATAGTGACCAAAATATTTTAAATAAGAATCACGAGATCGATGTGTAGACAGTTGGCACTTGTCATAAGTAGAAAAAAATCTAAATGCAAATAGTAATGGAGTTACGTATAGTGTGAGTTAACAGTATGACAGATTAGTTTGTCACAGTTGAATGTTGATAGACATTAGTCTATCTATCAGGTAGGGTTGACGATGCAAGTTCATCATGAGAGTTCTAAGTAATTTTTTCTAAATATGCCAATTAAAACATACATGACAAGACTTTAATGTCAAAACTAACTAATGCAAATGATAAACAGGATGAAGTAGGGTTAACAAGCCTGTGGCAAATGTATTTCGACGTAGAATATAATATAAAAGTTAAGTTTCTTGCCAGTTTTCTAATAACAAGAATCAAACACCAAACAACTGATGAATGAGAGCGGCTCACGGCCATCAAAGTGGAGACGCTTGGGAGGCCTTCGTCTAGCAGTGGGCGTCTTTGGACTGAAATCATGTGCTATAGTAAACTCTAGCATTTAACTATAACAAGTTCCTATTATTTGTTAGTAGTATAAACGCAGGAGGTATGTTACATTCATTAGTCAATTGAGACTGTTTATGTTTGTAATAAAATCGCGCAAGCCCTACCACGAATCGGCGTCGCGTGGCCGCGCGCCAACTATGCGCCTTAATATCTGACGTGGCTTGACGCTACAGCTCATTTTGTATCTGTGGTACGTTGCCATTTACGGGATCTACCATAGAGTACAGACTGCCGACTGCCACGCCACCGCCACTTTGGCGCGCTTTTAATAACGAGTGCGTCACAAGTAGACAAAGAAGCTTTTGACTCTGTTTATTGAGTTCTTAATTTTAAAACTTATCGAGTAATCATTCGACTAAATTATAAAAGTAAACACAATACGTGTAAGTCTGAAAAACCTACGGAGGGAGAAGCTGTTATATAAATTTTGAATTTTAAAAGGCTATTATTGTTAGAAAGAACTAATGGACCACTGTTATGAGTATTCATGTTAATGATCGCGCCGTAGAGTCGACTCCCTGTAGCGAGCATTAAAAATAGTCGAATCAGAAACCTCACAAATCTGCCCTCTGACGTCACTAGCAGACCTAGCAGTTGGGACTGAGTTCATGCAAAACGCTCTTTGTCAAATATGCAGTCAGAACCTGAACTTAGCTAGAAAAAAGTTTGGCAGATGCGCTATTTTAATTTTAAAACAGTGCAGAGGCGGAATTAGACACTATAAAAAAGCCGCGAACGACATCCATGATTGGATCCCCGAGCATCTCCATTTTGTCTGATAGTGAGCTATTCACATAGAGAGGTTGTTCACTACCTTTATCAGATCAGGTGAAACTGAAAATATTTTATTTTTGTTCGACGTTGTAGAATGTTTATATCAAACCATATTAGTACATCAATAAAACAATATTATTGTCCTACAATAATCTATTCAAACATTAATGTCGGTTAACCGCAAATTACCAGTTTCGCACATTCAGTGGAAGAAAGGCATAAGAGATACGAGTACGACTAAAGGGGACTATTGGTTAATGTTCCTTTTGCTAATGTATATATAGTTTAAAATTGTTCAAAATGATTCTTATTTTACATCACTTTACTAATAGAGTGCGATTTGTTTGGTTAACAGTAAGTTTGTGTTACTTTCCAATAGTAAAGCAATACTTTACTTCTTCTGACTCATCGCTACTTTCACCTTTTTGACATCTCGCCGATCTGATTGACGTACATATATACACATACATTGACAAAAGTTTCTATTTTGTAGTACAAGATGATCCTATTGCTGCCATTTACCTCCTTAATACTAAGAACTTCCCTACAGGAAACATCATTTTCCCCAACCGTAGGTACTTATCGATCCTGCGATCATTGCACCACAAAGGCAGACAAATTATTAAAGGTAATCCGACTCAAGAAGGCTCAGTAGTAAATTCGAGTCGCCGATGAGGATGATAAATCAACTATATCCTAAATTGCTAATATAGAAAAATCCTTTAATTAAACCTGTGACGTCACAGCATAAAAGTGAAATTTTCCTTAATTAATGTGCAGTGGGCGTTGCTACACCTGTCACGCTGTCAACGACTGCCCTGATTACACCTGGATAATTCACACCACTATTTATACACACAGGAAGGTGGCGACAGAATGACATATTCCTCTCATTAAAAGTGATGACAGACCTTAAAAACTTTATTTATTAAAGATATTACTAGCGCCTCATTACGGGTTTGTGTGTAGGTACTAATATGTTTTTCTATTATTATATGCATTAATTATTACCATAAACCTTTCCAAAGAAGTACCTACCTATCTGAATGATAGTGAAATCCGTATAAAAATCCAATCCGTGGTTAAGATGTTAGCGAAGAAACAGAAAAAAAAACAACGACTTTATACTATTTATAGAAAAGATTAATAACGTCTCCCAGTTAATATTAAAGTTGAATTTAAAACGATGTACAATTTTGGTGATGGCTTGGCGCCATAATTAATGTCAAACTGACAGGCATAAAAATACATTGTGCGAAGAAAGAGTGACAGCGAATGATGATAAATAATGATAACTTAACATCATTTATGTGAAGTGATTAATGATTATAAATGGCCTAGAATTCCACCACGAAATTACGACGTCCTTAACCCACATGCATAAGACTTTAACCAGATTGCAAGCTGAGTCATCATTTGAATGAACGGATAAATACGTTGCACTAGGGTAAATGAATTTAGTTGAATTAGAAATACCTGTCCGACTAATTTTAAAACATTTCAACCGTATATACAAGTTTTGCAAAAGTGAATCTAAATGAAAACAATTTAGAACTGCTTTTCACGTGGCATATTACTGCATTTACGTCGTTCTTTTTTGCAAAATGATAAATAGCGTCAACAGAAATAAATTGCCCGCCTGATTGCGGCTAGTCGTTCTAAAATAACCTAGTGTATGACGGAAGCTTCAAATTGCGAAGGCGAAGTGTTGTTGATGCTATGATTAGTGTACAAAATTTATTACAAAAGAAAGGTCATTGAATAAAATTAAACACGCTCGGCAGTACGACGGAAACTGCGGTAGGATTATTGTCGACGAAAATATAATTAAATTATCATGGGTTTAATCTTTAATTTAAATTTTATTACGATTTTACTTGCAGATGACGGAATAATACTTACTAATTTACGTTTTTTTTTTCAAGTATGGATTTTTTTTACTTGATCAGACTCTTCTGCTCCTTACAAAGTTTTATTCAGCAAATGGTCTTGTGTCATGATGAAAACATTAAAATACAATAAAAAATATTAAATTATCAGTTTTATTGATTAATCCAAAAGCATTTTATATTTACCTACTAAATAGGTACCATTAAAGATATTCGAGATAATCCCACCAACATGTCCATCACTGTGACTCCTGTAAGCCAGGATTAACAGTGATAACCAATACGAAACACCGTTAAAGATATTTGATAAGTGTCTATATTTTATTTACCTACATTAAAGTACCTAATTATTATTTTTTTGTTTTTTTTTTGTGTATTAAATTTTCTTATCGTGAATACCAGTTGTTTGTGCTATTGAATGCGCTATAAGGCTGAATAGATAATTCCATTGCTAAACGTAATTAAAACTAGTAATTGACAATTACTTTATTTTTAATGTAGGTACTTAAAATTTACAGGTTTTATATATTACCTACAGACCTACATAATATTATAAAAAGTGAGAATAATGTTAGTTTGTATGGGGAGGGTAGGTAATGTTCAAACTATAGCACCTTATTAAAAAACGGTAACACCTTACCACCACCTTAACATAGATTATAATACAGATGGAGATTTGCTGGTATGGCTTTCAGCAGACCACTTTTGTGCTATATATATCGATAAAAAAATCAACTCATACTCACAGTTCAAGCACTACACACATGTATTTTCCCCACTCGTAAGCATCGTACAACTGGATCAGTCGAGGGTGTCGCAGTCTCCTCATCACTTCCACTTCTCTCTCCACATTCCGTCTCTCATCGCGACGGTTCACCATCACCAATTTGGCTGCGAGTTCAAGACCTGTGCTTCTTTCTCGGCAGAGGTATACTGTGCCGAATTTGCCTCTGAAAGAAACAAAAAGCGTTAGATTTTGTTTCGATAATTTTGGTTTTGTAGGCTGGGTTTAATTATTTTAAAATTAACATTGATTTCATCATCATCATCATATATCAGTCAACGAGGCCGGTCGTTCGTCGCTCTCATCCATCGGTTGCCCGCCACCCTCATCCATCGGTTGCCCGCCACCCTCATCCATCGATTGCCCGCCACCCTTATAAGGTCGTTGGTCCACCTTGTGAAGGGTAACATTGATTTATGATTGATTATTTTCATCAGCCAGTTAATTAAAACTATAAATAGTTAGCTGACTGCAAAGGCTGACATATTGGTTTCCGATAAGCGTTATCACGATCATTGTCTATGTTGAACTCACCTGCCGATCTCCGATAACATTTCATAGAACTCGTTAACATCAGTACTGCGTTTGATGTTGACATCGCGGTGTGAGAATGGAGGCTCGATCTCTGTGAACATTAAAATTGTTAGTGTTAGTAATCCCATTTCTAAAATTGATGGAAAATACATACTGGTTTAAATATATGTTGAAACTCCTTTGAGAAAAATGTAGGACATATTTTTAATTAAATTTTAATCGGTCTTTAGTAATTTTTATTATGGCAAAAACTAAATGCATTTCTTATCTTGTATTTTTCTTAGGTCTTTGGCTGCCTATTTGAAAGCGATCTAATCAACACAATTGAGACTATCGAGAGCTATAAATAACTCAGAACTGTCTTTACGGAAATCTTTAAAAGAGGTCTATCACAGAACTAAGGATTTTAGTGGTTCTGTGCTGTCTATGATGTGGTATTCTGCAGTCTTTGATGGTCAAATAAAGGCCTAACAGAGCTGTTAATAATTGTAGAGACCTCAGAATCTTCTATGAAGAATTCCTAGGGGAAAGCCTGTATTCAGAGGTGAAGGTTTTGAGCCTAACCGTTTTATTATCTCTGAGAGTAATGTATGATTCTAAGAGTATGTAAGTGTTAGTCACTAGTTGACAGTGTACTAGTCTCTGTTATCTACATGTTATGAAATTAAATTCATTCATCAATGAAATGCTCGGTCCCTTTAATTATTCAATTTATCAAAATCCAGAATTGCTAAATGTTAAACGAATGGTTCACAAAAATAAAGTATGTATAATAAATTTCAGGTAAATAAAATTATCCACTGTATTCTTTCTCTGAATCCAGTGGAAATACTTGAATGGAATTCTAAGTAGTAAAGTGTGTGCTAAGGTCACTCCCAGTGGTCATGGTCATGAAACATCAGTGCAACAAGATTAGTAATAACAAAGATTTTCTATGCTTAATGGCCCGTAGTGGTGATTAATGCTCACTGCAGAGAGAAACCTCTGTTCTACAGAGAAGGCATGAACATGATGTGGCGTTCAATGGTTATGCACTTATGCCTCTTAGTTACCACGGTTTTTTTTAATGTTTTCCTTTATTGTACAGTAATATCCAAGGTAAACTAAGAAAGTAGGTAATATAATAAGTACTAGCTTTCCGCGGCGCGGTTTCACCTGCGTCTATGCTTACTGCTCTGCTCCCGTCGCCAGTAGCGTGGTGTTATATAGCCCATCATCTTCCTCGAGAACTGGGCTATCATATGCAAAAAGAATTTTTAAATCCGATTGGTAGTTCTAGAGATTAAATTCAAACAAACAAACAAACTCTTGCGCTTTATTCTTATAATAGTATGAATGTATAAATTTGAAAAAGTTTCGACCTTGCTCAGTTTCGAATCCACTATCTTGAGTATACGAAGCAGGTGCCTAAGCTACTATGCCATAAGACTCTAAAAAATAAATCTGAACCAAATCTGTTGCTAATTAATCTCTGTGGCATAAAGCTGGACACGTGTATGTGTGACCTTCCGTGCACTTGGACCTTATTATCTGATCTGAGCACGTGGCTGCGGTTTACCGATGTCAATGTGCAGCTACCTTCGTGACTCGTTACCCTTGGTAATATAGTAGGAGGTGCTGTGTTTTATTGATGTTTATTATGTTATCAAGTTATACATTTTTTGCAGTTTTATAAAATATGCGAAAGTACCTAAACGGTCAATCAGGCCGCGTACGCGTTCGTTAGTTTTAATGCACTGATATGATAAAAGTTGGCGGGAAACCAACTTAAGCTCACGAGGCCTTTTGGAGCAAAATGATGTGTTGATGTCTGTGATATTTTGTACGGCGAAAGTTTGGTCCGATTTCTCCAGTTGAACGAGTAGGTACTTTATGAGAATTACTACTTAAACTTAAACCTACTACTTAAACTAAATAGTAGATAAGTCTCTTAAAGAAAACAATTGAATTCCTAATTCATCTAGTTTATGTTTAGGTTTAGTGCAATAGAACTAATAACATGTGGTCTGACAGATCGTTTTAAGTATAAGTTAAGTTAAGTATAACAATACGGTAAAGTAAATTTTCTTTCATAAAATTATTATATTACAAAAATCTGTTAGCTGTCACTTTATCGTACAAAGTTTTTATTATTTGTAGATAATTATCATGTATCAGCAGTATTAATGGATATAGGACATGGTGATAAGAATGCACTATAAAACACAAAGGAAAAATATAATGATAAGAAAATGTAGATATTTTAACGTTATAAAGAGCAGAAGTAATAAATTCTAGTTTGTAATTTTCAAAATATAATGAAAAGCATTTATTATTGTTTTCGTTGATGCAATTTATTTGCCCGACTACCAAAGTCAAGGAGGGTAATGTTTTTTAATATTTCAAAAAAATTACAAATATGTAGGTCGAAAGAAAATATTTCCCCGAAAGCTTTTTCATTAAGATTTTTTTAAATATATCATACATTAGCAACCTATATTTAACCTGATATTTATTTACCTATACAGTTATATAAAAGATAGTTTCAAAAAAAAAATTATAACTCTATCACAGTAGATACAGTTATGTAGAAAAATATCACAGTGCTATAAAACTGTTGTGTCCGAGAGCGTTTTTGCGTCCTACGTTGGCACCAATTGTCTTTCCAACAAATCATTTTTATTTCAGCAGTATTTAAAAATAGCAGCATAAGCCGTGCTTTTGTGACCAGTATTATGTTAATTAATTGAAGCTTCTAGACTTTTCTATGAAAAAAAAACAACAACATAAAAGTGCACTTGCGTCATGGCGGCATTTTGGCAAGCGCTCATGCTATAAAAACATGCACGATATTGCAATTTCGGAGTGTCTATTGTTTGATCTCCTTCATACAGATGGATAGTATATATATACCTATATTTTTGTTATTTAAATTGTATGTGACCAGCTAATTTTAAGCGATGTAGGTTTAGGTCAGCAATAGCATCACAATCGATATTGATAGATTATAGATGCTTCTAAGTTTTACCACTGTTACAGCGAGGGATCGCACTCAAGACAAGGTCGAAACTCGAAGTGTTTCGAACTTTTGTTGTTTTGGCATTGCGTATGTACCATTCCGTGTGAGGAAACAAGGCGGTTAAGTCAAAAGCTCTTATGGTTAGAGATGGTACGCGACTAGAACACCGGTTAAAATCTCCATGTGCCTATGCCAGAAAAGTGTAGCCCTTTCGGAACAAACGAAAATCAAACTCTCAAAACAAATTATGTGGCTAATACAAAAACCAGCCTAGAGTGGTAAGTGCAGCCTCTGCATATGCGCACAATACGCTTACATATGCATGTAATTAATCGCGCACTACGTGCGTACTACCCCAAATACAACCGTGTACCGATATATAGATGGCACATAGAACTCATTTAGTTTAACCTTACTACATCGAGTTGAATGCACTGCGCCGCGTCGCTGATGCGTTCGTCTACCTTTACATGCTGATTACTCATCGATTCTATATAGGAACACCTTACGATTAATTATATGTATAAAACACTGACTCTTCACTTCTTTAATGAATAAATTAGTATGGTTTTGTAGTGTAGAGTAATTTTGGAAGGCAAATTGTTTCTACGGTGTTTTTCCACGTAGCGTTTTAAACCACGTAAAGGACGATCCTTCCTACTTAAATTATCGTAACACTATATTCCTTAATAAGGGGTTACGATAGTTTGCGTAGAAGAGGTCAGGTTTTGGTATGATTTTCACTATCGATCAAAGAATTTATTCTAGTAGGTTTATACCCTTTTGATCAAGTTACCTTAAACGTAAGATGCCAATAAAGGCGTTATACCTAAACATGAAATTCGTATTGTAAAATACGTGCATATTAGAAAAGAAAAGTCAGGAATATCAACGATTTGCAATCATTTCGTGAAAACAAATCGCCATCTTACGCGCGAAATGGAAGCGGTTGCTAGTTACCTATAGGATAAAGATAAAGACACAAGTCATACGAAATCCAAAGTGAATATCGAGTAACTGCCACGTGCACTGACAAAGTCAAACAAACTGACCACGGTCAGTTCATGTTCTTAGTTCCGATTTTAAAAACATTTAAAAGACCTTGTTTTTGCGTATTCCATACAATAAATAAAGGGTAAATAGGATATTTTATTTTCGTTGTTAAATCTTGGCCAATACATCAAAGTCAATTATTGGATGCTCCTTATCAAATTACAACTCATAATTAAAAATGATTCAAACTTAGAAGTAAAAGTAACAGACGACCACATATCGTGAGGTATGCGCTCGTTTTATACTTTGAAGAATATGGCCAAGTACATGAATCATTGTTAATGAAACAGGAAGGAAACATATCGTGAAAACTGATGGAAGTTGAGACAGAAAGTTTAGAATTGGTGACAAGTCTCTCATTAGGTGGACCGATGACCTGGTAAAGACAGCGGGTAACCGATGGATAAGATCGGCTCTGGACCAGTTACGGTAGACATTTGGAGGAGGTCTATATCCACGTCTTTCAGCAGATGATATATCTGTCCTTCTATAGACTGTTTACAGAGAATTTGCCTCTAAAAAAGGGTATAGTAACGGCATGTGTTACGTGACGCGAGTACACAACGCACGTCACTACTGTACATTTTTAATTATATATTTAATGGTTGGGTAATAAATATCTACAGGTAATAATAATATTTACAATATTTCTTTCATATCATGTAACCACGCTGGTTTCAGCATGAATGGACTGGATCGACCGGGGAACTACTACTCTCTGATTGAAGATCGACGCAAGATTAATAGTATCCGTACTATTGCGTTTCGTTCAGTGAGTGAGAGTGCCGGAGGCCCAATTGCCACCCTTTTCTTTTTTCTCGCCTCCCTCAATCCTTTCACCTATCCCACTCTCTTCACAATAGACAGCGGCTTTGCAGAGTCTCTAGTATTGTAGGAAAAATGCTAGGGACTCTGAGTCATTCATGAGCGACAGTTACCACTTACCACCACGTGGGCTGTTGCTCGTCTGCCATTGTTGGCAATAAAAGAAAGGTAGATATCTAAACATCATTGTCAGTACCTAAATTAATCATAGTAGTAAATTAGTAGCAACTCTTCCCTGCTTCTCACCTGGGTACACTTATACGACATGTCAGCAAGAAGCTGTCATTGCTTTTCTCTACTAAAATATGCATATTGCACGTATTATACTTTCCATCTTCCAAAAGAAATGCTTCTTCGAAAAATCTTCCTGTTAATATAAAAAAGCAACAACTACTGTATGCCCTATTATATAAATAAATACTAATATTATGTACCTACTGTTACAAAAGTTAAATATGTAACAGATATTTTTCAACACGAGGCAGACATTTAGTAAAGCGTAGTAAATGGTTATATAAATAAAAAGATTATGAATGGACGGGCAAAGTTCTGGCGACCTTCTGCCCGATCCCGGCACTTGGCAGAAACTCGTGCGCTATATTTATACATCTTACTCATTATTTTAATCAAGCCCTGGTTGTGATGACTAATTTCAAAAATTCATGGGATTGTTATTAATTAGTTATTTTTATAAGCTTACGAAATCTAATGAATATCGCGGATTTGTTCGAGAAATCTAAAAGTCTATAATGCTGGTTGGTTTCGGAAACACCTCATGGTAAATGGAAACAGTTTATAAACCATAAAAATACCAGAGGTTACATTATGCTATGCTGACGAAGAAGCATTTATTATCTCTAGTTGCAGACAAGCTAACCTCCACCTGATGGCAAGTACTATTGCTCATGGACAAGACAACAGATTCAGCAATGCCAGGGCTCCGCGAAACCACTAGATAGTAGGCTTTGCTTAAACCAGGTTTAAAGAGAGGATTAATTTAGTTTTATAATCGTTACCATGAAACAAATGCTCCTTATTGACTTTTTTTAAACCTTGACATGTCATAGCGCTCGGAAAACGCCGCAGTTAGTTCCTCAATTCTTATTTTTAAAGACAACTGCCTTTTAGTGTACAATACAAGCCCTGGGTATTGGCTCGAAAACCACTTTAACCCACCAACACATGTAATAGTTGTATTGTGATATATATCCGTGGTTGCAACAAAGCTTTCATAATAATCGGCGCCTACATGACACAACGTAGGCACGCGTGGTATTTTGGCCGCGTTTACTAAACTTACCTACACGTTAACGAAATGAGCGCACCTCTTAAAAACATTTTTAGGAATAAATATATTGTTGTTAATATAAATGTAAATAAATTGATTAAAATGTAATGACACGTATAAATATTCGCTTAATAAGCGTATGTATAGATAGCGCAAAGATAAATCAATTATTTCACCGTAATTATGCATAGTATATAGCAAGTCGAAATGGTCCAGTGGATAAGGCACCCCGCTTCGTAAAAACAAGGTAGTGGCTTTGAATCCAGGCAAGTACCAATGTGATTTTTCAAATCATATGTACTTTCTAAGTTTATCTTGGACATTTCTGACTAACGGTGAAGGAAAACATCGTGAGGAAACCTGGACTTAAATGTCTGAAATTGCCAATCCGCCTTGAGCAAGCGTGGTGATTAATGCTCATACCTTCTCTATATGAGAAGAGGCCTTTGCCCTGCAGTGGGACAGTAAATAGGCTGGTATTATTATTATTATTATTATAATCATGCATTAGCATAATTGATTCGTCGATCATTTTACACTTAGATGTTTAGCAGACTTTTTCTTTTTTGTTATATTTAAGAATATTTGCAAGTTAAAAGGTTTGTCGTTTAGTGACGACTTACACTCCCAGACAAAACCTGTCGGCTGACCAATTACCCCCTCGATCCTCTTCCTTTCCCCTTTTACTTCCTCATCCTCTTCTCCCTATATGCCCGGCAACGGCTCGGTTAAGTTTTCTAAGCATTATTACTTCTGCCATGCTTGGAAAACACAGCTATCTCTATAGGTTACGGTTACCACTTACCATCAGGTGGACCGAATGCTTTTTGCCTCCAAAATTGTATAAAAAAACAACTTCAATTAAATTTTCCATTACGTGGATTAAATTCCTTCACATTATGGAGACTTATAAACACAGCGCAATTAATGTCTGTTTATTTTTAATGTCGTTCACCTTTCACAAAAATAATGTGCTTCACGGAAATATTTTTACACTCATGTGCACCTACTGCATTTTTATATTATTACGCTGTAGCATTTTGGCTTTCTGTTATAAAAAGATATATAACCTTAATATTTTTATACAATTATCTAAGGAAATAAGGGTAAGCCAGCCTGATAGTAAACATTTACTTGTAGCCTAAGGATGCTTACACCATCAGAAGTAGATATTCTGAAAACTTTTAAGTTCTTTCTGAATACTTCGACTGGAGTTTATTCCACAATCTTGTCGTAGATACCTGAGAAAAGGCTTCTTTTAATCCTAATAATTGTACTGTACTGTTGTGATTCTAAGTTCAAATTGATTTATTTTGTTTCAAGAAATAGATTTAAGTATGCTAAGATTATCGTGATGAGAGCATCAGACAAATACCTTAGCGGTTAAACAATCGAATTTTTACTAGCTTTGAGAATAAAACTAATTAATTTCGAAATAAACATTCTATTGATTATGTAAAGGTACGTAAGGTACTTATAATGAAATATCCGATACAGAAATTCCAGTATTCAATCACGAAATAGTTCGAGTGTAATATCAATTGAGGAATGCAAGGAATTTCGGATGCTCTGGCAATAAATGCAAGAGATACCGATAAGACGTCATCTAACATTCAAAATGAAATCAAATTTAAAATAAGTCCGAATGTTTCCCTTTTTTAATTTAGGAACGAATTTATTTTTATTACGACATTTCACATTAATAATAATAATAATAGACCCAGAAGGCAGTGCTTCTCGACACGGCACGTATTGTTAGGAGGTTCCTCTCTCTGGAACCCTAACCGCCGGTAGCTTGGACTCTAGTCTCGTTGCCGGTGGTAATCTATTTTTTATATTTTTAAATGTGTATTTTTTGTTTTATATAAATATATACCTGTTTAAAAATGTAATTAATTAGAAAAAAATATAAATAAAGAGAATAATAATAATATTTTTTTTTATCACTGCAGTGCAAAGATTTCTTTTTATTACAAAATATATGAGCGTTTACGCGTCATGAATGGCAACGTCGCAATTAAGTGTCATATTTCGTGGTTTTCAATTTTTATTATTTAATCGGACTTTAATTTAAAATTATGATCTGTTTTTATGCTAGAATTAGGTCAAAGCTGTATAAAAATTAAGAAACTATTGCGTTTTCAGTTCTATTTATATGCAAACAATACATTTGAAACTTAAGTTGCGTTATTTACATAGTAAAATAACTGTAAGCATTATTGCCTTTGCGAACAAAGTTCCTCTAAAATTGTTTATTTTGTTTATGGCACTAATAAAGGTTTTTAACCTCTTTGCAGTAGATACTTTATTTTTTTAATTCTCAAACGCTATTATTTACTTGGCATGATATCTTTGCTTTGGAATTAAATAATTGGTCCAAAATTGTAAGACTCTCAAAAAGAAATTTCGCCTTTGCTGCCTAATACAGGTATTGGGCATAACGTCTTGCATTTTTATCTTTATTATTATGTATTAAATAAAATGTAAAGCATTTTGTTTCTTTTTCGTTTCAATACGGAGTATATTGTGGGTTGACATGCTGCATTTCACATATCCGCTGTTTTAATAAAAATACCGTCATATATGAAATAATGCCGTTTGTTCAATCAAATACCTTACGTAACTATAGCAATAACATTAAATACGTGACATCTCTAAGCATTGAAATTATTACAGTCTGAATGCCATCTTTAACGAACAAATGATTGTCACGCCTACTTTAGACAGCAATAGCACTCAATGGGCATGCCATAAATTATTATGTTGTTGACGTAAAGAACGTCATTCAATGACATCAAGCACAGACAATACACGACTAAGCCGCATGCATACGGTTTCATGACGACCATCCGGCTGTCAACGGCGAACGAAATGTTCAAGCGAGTCAAAAATAAAGATGGATTCCACACGCCTGCCAAATACTGTGTTTATTTACTTTATTTTATGCCGACCTTTAGTTTAACTGCCCGTACAGATAATTAACTATAGTAACCAAGATTATTCTGAAAGAATGCGATGGGATTTAATGGTGTTCTTAATTTTATAGTGTAATAGTTTTCCCGGTTTTATTTCGCGCGAATAAAAGTTGTTTTCTGTTTTTCATTGTTTAATAGATTTATAAATTTTCGGTGCTTTAGTGGTTAATTTTTATTATTATTTAATATGCTTGTAAGTACTTAAACGTTTATTTTATAAGTAAATCAATATTGACTTTGTTAGATAAACACATAAATTTTATCTATTTGTCTAATAAACGTATATTACATAAGTATATTTAATTTTAATCTTAAGCCCAAACTACGCTATGCTTGTTACTCGGCAATAAAAAATATGTTTTGTTAAAATAAAATCGAATTCAGTCAGACTATGAATGCCAAGAAACTACTTACTTATTAAAAAAAACTATCTTTACCCACAACATAACAAGGTAGTCGTAAGGCTTACCTAATGTATGTATGACTCAGTGTATGACACGGTACAAAAGCTTTTGATACCGTTATTTCGTACATTGTTGTACAGTTAACTAAAATAAATTACCTCCGACCGGATCGGTTTCGTCGACGTGGATCATCTCTGGCGATCTGAAACAAAACAATAATTAATTTAAATTTATAATTTTGCAAAATGGCGCGAATAAGTCGTGGTGAAATGTGGAATGTGATCTTCTTAGAGTTGGCAAAGGTTTTTAAAATTTAAAAAAGGAGGTATATAAATACATAATTAAGTAGGTAGCTAAACAGGACCAGTAGGAAAGTAGGTAGCGAACAATTATGAAGTAAAAAGAAAGAATTGATCGCCGAAAAAAGATGACAGATTGATGAAAGGCTGATCTGATCTAACAGCGATTGAAGAAGTAATGTCTACGCAGGAGCAAGATTCTCGTGTAATAAAGATTAATGCACTACATTCAATTACCTAGATTAAATTTTGTAACAAATTTCGCCACATTATTAAACTAAGTACTTTGTCCGTTCTCCGTTAATAAACGCTTTATAGTGTAATAACAATAAGCACATAATAAAAAGAAAGAAATAATAATAGATAAATACCTATTATTCTTTCTTTACACAAAATAAATGATATGAGTACTTATTCCTAAAATTAGTGCATTAAAATTAACGCAAACAAATTAACGATAACAACCTTACCATATACAAAAGCGTTCCAAAAACGCGGTATTAAAAAAATATTTATGATACAATTAAATTTATCCCAAATTCAGTTATTATTGTTATTGGTCGGTGATTGCACTCACCTTTGATTTGCAAAAGAACGTGGAACGTGAACTTCGAAAAAATTGCTTTATTTAATGCCAAAATACACGAATGTCAATGCCAGGTAATTGCAGTACGTATCGGACGTGACAACAAAAATGTGCCAATTTTAAAAACCCAGATTTGTTGTGTAAAATTCGTTTATTATTTATAAACAAATATATTATTCAACGTTGTCTAATTCATGTTCTATTCGCCTTTCACACGTGTTCTTGAAATGTAAGTATTTTGTTTGCACGATGTGAAGACGTGAAAATATTTTTTATTTTACTCACATTTCGTTTGGAAAACATCTAATTACAGTTCTTAATGAAGCCCTCGTATTCTTTTTACACCAACGTATGTATAATCTAATTTTTTTCTATTTTATGCATTTGTAATTTATACTGTTTGATGTTAAAAATTTGTAAGAAGATAAACATTTTTCTTGCAATTCAAGAAAAGCACCTGCAACATAATCGCTTATGATTATGATGTTAGACTATGGTACTATAAACAAAAGCTACCTACCCTTTAGTACCCATGGTAAAGAATGTGCTAGAAAGAAGCATATGATACAAAACCGTTGACCATTTATCAGTGTTAGCCAGTGTATATCAGATAAAGTCGATATTTCGCTTCACGTTAGATATAAACAGCAGCGAATTGTGTTGCAGGTGTACATTATACCTTGTCTGAATTACAAAGCATTGGGTAAATCTAAATACAATTGCAGTCACCTGTTTCCATACAATAAATAGTATGCAGGATGGAGTTAAATCGAACATTTATATACTTTCTAGTATATTAACTTATAATCCAGGACGTCAGTTTCCTTGAAAGGTCTATTGTAATATAATTACAACCGGTATTTATTATGGCTTTGCTATACTGGCTGTCTAATACTTGGGGCGGTCACCGGTCATAGTGAAGTGTTCGGAACGATTGAGCCTGTTGAGGTTTTGTTTGTATCGTTTGTTGTGATATAATTTTAAGTGGTTGACAATAGTATCCTGAATAATAATTATCATCTGAACCTTAAGACATTCACTGCTGAAACGTTTACAAAAAATACGTCAGTGATCTGTATATTTCTAAACATTATGAACTGATTAGGGTCTGATTTCTTTATTTTTGTAGGTAAAAGAACCAAGAGATTTTTTAGGTCTCTAGCGCTTTCAAACGTTAAGTAATCGAAAGGTTCATGGCATGCTGTCTATTGAAAACTTTTCAATTTCACACGTACCAAAATACGGTGATGTTTACAAGGTTTTTTTTTTAACTAACGATACCTCATATCGTCAGTTAAAAAAAACCTTGTAAACATCACCGTATTTTGGTACGTGTTTATGGTTTATGGTTACCTAAATAATTGGTATCAATAAATTTATTAATTAAAAAAAAATTGTTGGAAAAATCCCAAACACGTTATTTGTCAAGTGTTTCGTAGAACATATGATTACATTCTGCAGTCCAGCACCGCAGCGTGCAGTTGAATTTGGGTCGTCTATTTACGTACTAACATTTGTGGCCCATTATTATATCGTGTCGATCGTGCACCGCTGACTATTTCATAATATTTTAAATTATGTCGCTTGCGTTTCAGTTTTGAAGGTTACGTTTAAAAGTATTGTTGAGTGCACTTTCTAAAATTAAAAATTCATTTGTATTTATTTCTATTTTATGACATTTGAAAGATTTACTTTTTGATTTGATGGTGTCTGTCTGTCTGTCTTCATGCCTTGTGTATACTTAAACAATGTAAAATTAAATTATTTAGAAAATAAGAAAATTAAAATCAATATTTGATGAAAAATTAATATTTGATGAATATAAGGAACGTGAACAAATTTAAAACACAAGAGCCTTCTGCAAAACTGCAGGATATTACTTATTTTCTACATTTTTTCTTAAAGAATACTTACTTCGATGACCTTTGATATTGCAGATATTGTTACATACTTATTTTTAGTAACAGCACTGAAAAATAACAGCATGTTATCAGTTAGTCGTGTAAATTAATTTGTTAGTGTGGAAATTGAAAATAGGTACGGCCTTGAGGAAAATCGGCCGAATTAAAAGTGAAGCGTGTTTTTATTTTGACTTAACTAACTTCCTCTATTAAGAAATTGATTGGTTCATTTCTCTTAAATAAGTATAGATGTGCTCCTAAATTATATTTTTTTTTCGCAGCTAGAACCAGAAGTTTAGTCTTTTCAAAAAGATTATGCAAAATGTATACCTAATATTAGCATTTTTAGCAAACTCTATGGCGCGGAAATTTCGCAAATACATATTCATATTATTAAGTAAACTCAGACTCACCAAACCTTATTCGCCAATCCTTAATGATCATGTTGATCATTGCCTATAATGATAAATTAACCGCCACACGTGCACAGCAGTCATAAGTACGTTTTGTTTACTTGCTCTATGACTATGAGTACCAAACTTCTCTATGTTTCAAAGCGATAGCTAACAAAGGATTTGTGAAAACTATAAATAAACCTTAAATAGTTTACGTTTTAGAGCAGAAAGATCTACGTACGAGTATAATGACTAAATCGCAAATATTTAATAATATGTTGTAACTATATATATGCAAATTAAATCTTTAATAAAGTGTCTCTCTCAAAAGAACTTATTCTCGACCTGATAAACAAAACAAAATAGTCACCGATTTACGAATCATTTAAATAGGGTTTGTGGATTCATAACCGTGCAAGTACGATGTGTATCTTGAAAAATATCTGACAATATTTCAAGTTAAGGCACGGATAGTTTATTTCTCTTTGCTTAGCTCTATCAAGCATTTTCTTCTGTTTAAATAGAAATTCCCACCCCAGTGCAGTTCAATGATCTATTATGAATAAATGGTTTTAAAACCTGAGTTTTATTCTATCGGGGTAGGCAGCGGGGTATAAAAAAATATTTTTACAGCTTTTTATTAGCTGTTACATGAAAACATTAAAAGCAGTTTGAGCTAATTCCTAAATCTTAAATGACTTCGTTATTACAAAAAAAAAACATTAAAAAAATAACAACGTTTTTTTATATGGAGCAAGGTTGTTGTAACGAGGGCTTTTTGATCTTCAAAATGACCTTTATATTCTGGGACGAGATTTATTAATTACCACAGATTCAAATAACCTATTTTTTAGGTATTCGCTATTTGCTCTATAACTTTCGCATTGTTTCGCAAAAATTTACGACTTTCTTTTATTATTGTGATTTATTTTAATGGTATGTTTCTATTGTTTTTTTATTTAATTATGTTGAAGTGGAATTTCTTCGTTGAGTATTCATATTTCTTTAAATATAAACTTGGCTAAATAAAATCTATTTGGAGGACTATATTCGCTATTATTTGATTTAATAGTAATCTCTACTAGGGTGTAAGAATCTAGGCATCTAATAGCTAACTCTGAGACTAGGGTTTGCACCTTAGACTTACCTGAATACCATTATATGTTTTTCTGTGTATGTAGAGAAAGTTATTGAATTAGCGTAACTACCTATCTTTATGTCGTTAAACGAAACTAACTTACAAATGCTTGAAGTAAGCTTCTTGAATATTCTTGTTGCCTCGATATGTCATTGCCATGTGTCGGCATTGACCTTAGACCAAACACATCGGCTTCCAATGTGCCATTGTGACGCTAATACGTAGAAGTACGGGATGTGATGTCACGGGATATGACGATCTGTCATATTGAGTAGGATGGGTAATAAAACAGCCTACTCATAGGTATACTATCATAGTCATACACCTATAGTAATGCATTATAAGTTGAGGTGACCAATATCATGGACCAGCTTTAGCTTTGCAAGAGGGTAGGTACTAATATTTGTGAATCTTAGAAATTTTCGGCTTTTCTTCTCATTGCAGATTTCAGATTGTCTGAGCAGAGATAGATTGTATCTCATCTGGCTGCGCCTGGTGCTGTCCTAAATGGATGCTTCTTTTGTGCATGAGTGGTATGAGGACATGTATTGGAGTCTCCTCAGACTCTTCGCAGAGTCTGCACGTTTTGGACCGGCGGATTTAGAATAAGTTAGTGGTAAAACAGACAGGTAAACAGAGGTCTAATATTTTTAGTTACTTAATATGATCGTTAAGGATAGAGGAAAATGTCAATGTAGAAAACATTTCAAATTTGTCTGCAAACAGATCGCTTACTTGAGACACACTAAGAGTAGAGAATTAGAAATCAAGAAACTCTCTCTCCCTCAAATTACTACTTACGACGAAGACTGATGTAGTGTAGGCAGCAATTTTATACCAAATTAATAATTAAACAAATTGCTAAAACATTCGTGTTGCCCTCCAATGATGAAATCGTACCAATAAGAATGTAAACATTTGCATCGGTCATTGATTTTTAAAATAAACACGAGAATTGCAACATAAAGTAAACAATTTATTTATTCAATTAAAAATAATTTTTATTCTATAGCTCATAAGATCCGTTTTACTAACAGAGTAAAAGTTTTTTAATTAATTGTAAATAAACGAAGTCAGCGTGAGGAATTGAGGTTAGGCATCTACCTATATTTGATGTCTGTATATCGTTTTAAACATTATTAAAAACAAAACTGGTAGTAATGTTGGTATTAATAATAAAATTGCAAACTGCTGTCATGAAGAAGAAGAAGAAACTACATGTGCAAGCAGGTTCGGATCTAGGGGGGACGGGAACAAACCGGGCACTTGTCCCGGACACCAAATCAAAATATATCCGTCTCCCGCTCATCATCAGCTAAATGACGAACGCTCGCCCTATGGCTCTATTAATCTTTGAAGTTGAGGGAGGCGCCACTATTGGGATCCTGCGGCAGGAACCTTATAGTCAGGGCAGGAATCCTGCCTCTGTTTAGAAAAATCGTAGATGCGGGGCTGTGTGCTTCTAACAATTTCCATGTTTTTATACAATTGCTGACCTTTAAATAGTATAAACTAAAGTCGCTATTTCCTTTCAAAAACTCAAACTCAAAACGTTTATTTGCTTAGTATGGGTATACATAAGTTGTTACAATATAATAGTTCCGCCATATTCAGCCCTTCAGCATGCAAAAATTTATATAATGTCGAATGTCGTTATTTAAACATATTATCCAATTTTAAACATTATTATAATACATTACATTTTGTATAGTACGGTTATCTAAATATTCCTTAACAGAGTAATATGCTTTTGTGGCAAGAAAGAAATGTAAGTTTTTTTTCAACAGTATGAAGTTGTTCTCATTTCTGAGCTCTGTAGGCAGCTTATTATAAATTTTAGGAGCCATGCAGAATATACTTTTATGAAAAAGTGTTGTATTTGAAGCTCGAATGCATAATTTGTCAGAATGGCGGTTTCTTGTACGATACTCAAATAATTGAATGTTAGATTTAATAAATAACACAGTCTAATAAATATATAAACAGGGTAATGTTAAAATATTTAAGGCTTGGAAATGAGGTTTGCACGAGTCCAATTGTTTTAGACTACATATAGCTCTAATGCACCTTTTTTGTGCCAGAAATACTCGCTCTATTTCCGTGGCGTTACCCCAGAATATGAGACCATAGCGGAGAGTAGACGATCCTTCTGTCTGTTGCTCAGCTTACTTCTAAACCACGCGCAACGAACGAATTTTGACACGAATTTCACTCGCGTTTCGAGAATTGCTTCCAGAAGGTTTACTTTATTATCTGATCTATATTCTATATTATTATATAAAGCGAAAGAGCTTGTTTGTTTGAACGTGAATATCTCTGGAACTGCCAGTTTAATAACTCAGTTCCTGGAGAAGGTTATAAGCTATGTAACATCACGCTATTGGCGACGGGAGCAGAGCAGTAACCAAAGATGTATCTTAATGCGGGTGAAACCACGTTGCGGTAAGCTAGTAGTAGATAAAGAAGAGAATTTCAATTTGTAATCATGTCGTACATGGTAACATGTGCAATGCCAAGGCGTGTCGCTAGTCAGTAATAAATTAAATCAAATAAGTAAGTATACCTATTTAGCTAAATTAACACTTCCCTGCCTGCCCCTATGGAGTAAACGCCATGATGTATATTCTAATAGGGTTTCACAAACGGATATAAGTCTAATAAAGGCACTAGTTTTAACTTTACAAGGTCTAACCTTTACAAGCGAGCTGCCTATTATGGCGGCCTTGTGCAATGTGTGGGTACGTAAAATTAATTACTTTATAGATGCATTAAATGTGGGTCCTTTGCCAATTCACACCACGACCTATTCGGACCACGGTATGATTCACACAAGGACCCTTTTTGAATTCCTTGTTTGGGATCAGCAGTGGTGTAAATCGACGAATATTTATTTTGTACTTCGTCGTTTCGCACCTTTACCGTACCACATCACTCAACTTTACAATATTGTTAACATTTAAAAACTCATTCAAGTGATTCACGATTTTTTTATAGGTAAGTATTAGACAATCTAAAATGAGCTACTTGACATTAGCACTTAATCTAAAGTTGATTAACGCTACCTAGGAACAGCGCTAGAAGCGGCCACCATGCTTACTAATGTATCGTGGATTCTTTATGGTCTTACACAAACCGTCAAACATTTGTGAGCAAGCACAGGTCACAAACCTATTCAGCCTATACAGCTTTCGCGACTCAAGGTGAAATTCTTTTTGGTCGTATACGCATGCTACCTACTTAGTATTCATTAAATATGCATGTACAAAGTGTGCCTACGAAGTAATGAGCCATTAAAATAATTCAATTAACTTGGTGAAATCTACACAATTCTTTAATCAATAAAAGCTGTTGTATGATAAAAAGAGAGAGCTCTTCTTTATAGCTCAGAACTCACTTCTCCGAAGCTTTTTATACGCTTGACAGGTAAGTTGGTGAGTGCACTTAATACTAGGTAGGTACAACCCACTATCGGGTATTGCCTAAAATGTCTGGGTTAAGTTTTCGGCGATTACTTTTGGACGAAAAGGAAACTATCTAAGTAGTTACATTGTTGAGATTTAAATTGGGTTAAGACAATGATGATGAACATTCATGGTTTTCTCCATAATATGTTATTTTTTACTTACATTTGCTTGTTATGCTTCTTTAACCTTGCTAATGGACTCATATTCGATAAATCTGTTCTCGGTTACACTAAAACGAGCTAACATTTGCCAACGAAATCAGATCTCATCGGCACACCATCGTAAGATGGAGTGCTGTGAATTTTCACACGAAAAGTCGAGAACAAATTTGTAGAACATTTTGGTAAAGATAAAATTCGATTTTTAAATATTTTTTTGCACACTGAATTTTTCTAATTTTGTATTTTTATCTTAATTTACGGTTTGTTTTATTATTTAATAGATTAAATAACACTTAACACTCGGTTGTGTGGTTAATTTAAATACAATTTTCCAAGATATCACAATTCGAGCACTGTTATTAAAAATTTGCCGCCATTTCGCCATTGCAACCATAGGTAGAACTAAACAAATTTTCTTAATAGGCACGGGTCATAAAGGAAGTGCCAATAGCGTACTGAATTGATTGAAGCTGCTCGATTGAGATCCCTACGTCACTGAATCAAATTTATTGGCATCGTGCTAGGAATGTAGACGTGTGTCTTCCCCGTCATTACTCAGAGCAACTAGGAATAAAGTGAAATGAGAAATTCAGGCCTTTGAAGTTCTGTATCAATTAATGCTGTGGGCTGTGAACGCAAGTATTGCAAAATGTGGCCTTTACAGAATATTTTACCATGAAAAGCCTCGTCAGAATCGGTAGACAAAAATCAAAACTAGTTCTTCTTGATTAGTTTCTAACTATCTGACCATATTTGCTAGTATGACATATCGATGAAACAATATAGCATTTCACTTTGACATTTAAAATTAAATGCATATATTAATATTTTATAACGTAAATAATACTTAAAGCCAAAGAGATGTAAAAAATTGGCAAAGGTAGTGGCGAGGAAAAAATGTTAAGAAACATTGCTGCTTCGGTCGCTATGGCAACAAAGTTTTGTAAGAGTTGTTTAGTTTTAGCGGATGTGTTTGTTTGTTTGAACGTGCTAATCTCCAGAACTATCAGTTGGATTACAATAATTATTTTTGCGCTTGATAGCTCAGTTCTTGAGGAAGGAGGAAGGAATGTAAAATTACGCTATTGGCGACGGGAGCAGAGCAGTGGCCAAGATGTAACATAACGCGGGTGAAACCGTGCTGCGGGAAGTTAGTATATTTACAAATATACAATAAAATAATTAAGTAGATAATTAATTTTATTAATATACAAATAAATAATAAAGTTATTAAGTTATTGGTTTAATAAAAAAACAACTTTCTAATTAATTAATTTGATAAATATTTAATAATCTAAATTTTTACGACGCTTTTAATTAGCAGTTACTTGGTTTTTTATTTATTAATACAAACATTAATAAGATTGCTTTAGTTGTTTAGTAGTACTGTGTAAAATAATATTGAGTGTTTGTGTTTATGTCGAGAAATTGTTAGTGTTGGCTTGGAATCTAGTATTGTGCCAGTTAAGCAATGCCTATTTATTGAAATGTCATGTAGGTAAGTCATTTTGTTGTCGAATGGTAACATGTGTGACAAAATACAATCGTAATATTCGTCATGATTTTGATTGTCTTTATCACTAATATCATTTATGTTATGAGTCATAAGAGTCATACTTGCTTAGTTTTCATTTTGATATAACAATTTTAAAATTGGTTTTTCAAGTTATGTATGTAATCGTATATTATAGTATGCTATTTGCACGTTTTGTGATTTTTATCATCATTTCTTTAGCCCGGTTTAGCTATTGCTGAACTCAGACCTACCCCATTTTTTCAAAGAGATTTTTATGGTGTTGAATACATTTGATTTTCCTTGTTGTTTAGAATTTGCCATTTCTTTAATAGTAGGTACCTATTCCTTTATACCTACATATAACCTAAGTTTGTGTTTAAAAGTACTTTCTTACAGTACATCAACTGTATTAACGAACACAATAAATCAATAGCTACACCAGATAGACCTGACAACCAAACCAAAATAGAAACAAGAAAAGAGATAAAAACTTTAAGGTATGTATAGGTAATTCTCAAAATAAAAAAAAAATTACTTAACAAACACGTGTTTAAGTTCGAAATTCAAAAACGTTTGAAAGGTGACATTTCCAAAGTGTCATGGCGGCGACGAGTTGTCGGTTGTCGCTAAACCGCAAGACACAGATAGGAGAATGTTTACGGGTTCGACGACCGGAATTAACTTTCCAAACTTGTTTCTGATAAAAGGCTCATACGAAACACGTTACATATGTGCTACGGCCACGTTTGCTGCTAAGAAATGCTGTAGATACGACGGGACTGACAACATTTCTCCTTGCAAAAATGCTATCTACTAAAATGTAATATTGCAATACTCGTACTTTAATTGAGCCATACATCACAGCGATGTGATAGGCTGTTGACAGATGACAAGTAAGTATTAATTGCAGTTGCTTAAGAACTAAATAGATAAATAGTTACAATACAAGCATTTTAAAAACAACATAACTTTTTTTGGGTCTTGTTATCTTATGAGAGGAAAAACAAGAAGGTTGACTAAAAAAAAACTCCATTAGCACCAAAACCTTCCATTAACTAATAAAGTATTTTGGAAGATACAATCTTTTCACTTCGACTATCAAGAATAGGACTAAAATTATACTTTTTTTAATCTCTAAATGGCTTTCCGACTATGGTCATAGATTGCTTAATAGTAACGCTATGGTGCCGACTAAGTGTTTTTGATCGTTTATAATCCATAGAAGTAATAAAAAGGACCATTATGATAAATTAATTCTGTTATTTCGTTAATCAAGTGTAATTAAATTGATTAACATAATAATGCAGTGTATTGTGTGGTCTATAGTTATCATTGCGTCTCGTTTTTTGTGGTTCAACTGAATGACCACTCAGTGATTATCACGAGGACTTAGTTTTGAAAAATAGACATGGAACAAACATAAATAAACTGGGTATCAGCAATTTTAGCATTCGAACCCAAGAAAGTACCGAAGTGAATTTTGTAAAGTATCTATTTTCGAAGTATGTCTTGGATTTGGATGTAACTGACATACGATGGAAGAAATATCGTGAGAAAATCTGGACAAAAAATCCTAAGGATCGAAATACTCTACTTTTGTATAAGATATTAGAAATTAATTAAAGTTTTCTTTTTAAAACCTTTTTGATCTAATATTTTTGCCCTACACATAAATCAAATCTTACTACGTGTACACACAAGCAGTATCTAACTAACTTACTATTATTGATAATTCTACAAGTTTTCCTGGTCACACTCTTCTGTACAAGGATAATCAAAGATCGGTGTTATTCGTCACAACAATAGGCTACGAGTATGGTTCGCGCCATATTTGTATAACAGTAGAATATATTACGTTTGTTTGGCTCTATGATGGAAGGATACGAGGTCGTCAAACTAGACAATATAAAGGATAATATTATGGACAAAATAACAGCATCACGACTTTTTTTTCTAAAGGTGGTGTGTATAACGCACCCACGTTTTGTGCCTTTACCGAGACAATCTCATCACTGTGACGACATAAGCCAGAAGAACATTGAAGAACACTTACAAACACCTATATAGCTTTGACACTCGGGAGTCCAGAGGACTGCTAAACCTATAATCTTGGATCCCGCAACTAATTTAATCATAAGTAAAAAGTTTACTCAATTGCAAAGAGAGAGACAAATTTAAACGATTAGAGCCTGTTGGCTTTTACCGTGTACATGGCCACCGCCAGTATCACTTTTAGGGGGGGTGCATCAAACTTTTAGGGGGTGTATATGATATTCAGGGGGGTGCAACGGAACCAAGCTAAGATCTCTGTGAGACAGTCACGCTGAACAACCAAGGCAATCTTTATCTTTTATAATAGCTTTACTTTAAACCTCAGACCAATACAATTTTTATTGGTCTGAGCTAAACACACATTCTTGTATGCTTGTCATAAAAGGAGAGGCACAGACGTGTTACACCTAAATTCTGAATTATTTTACACACTTTTACCGCGAGGATAGGTGATATACCTACCTATACGAATTGTTTATTTAAAATAGTTCCAAGAAAACATAAATCAAATATAAATACGATGTGTTAAACATTTGAAGTTTACAATCTAATTCGTATGACATGCCAAATCTTAATTCATATTTTTTACTTTGAACTTTAATATACTCGTATACATACATATTATTATATTAGTCTATAAATGACATATTTAATGATAAATAGAAAGTTTAATATATAGATAAATGGTTTCTACATAGAACTTAAAACCACCCTTTCTTTTCCTGTAGGTGTTATAAGAGGCGATTAAAAGATTGCAGGTAACGGACAGCGTTACTTAAGTACTGATATTGTCCTACTTCGGACACTAAACTGTCAAGAAACTCTTTATTTCTTAAGCGAGAGGCATGAGTGCCGCCAAGATTACTTTTAGCATCTGACTTCCAGGGCCCTAAAAAAACAAAAAAAAATAACATTAAAATTATACTACTTTATGAGGTGATGTTAGACCCCCAGGAGAATGCATTCGCTTTTCGTTATGAAAACTGTGCATGTTTAGTGTTCATAAAAAAATATACTTACAAAACAAAGAGAAAGACAAGGTTGGACTACAAATTGGACATCAACACTGTAACTCAAAGACTAACTTAATTTAAAAATACTTAATCTTTTCAGTGTATTATTTTCTTGACAGGAGAGTGCAAGTGCACTCTGCATGCACGGCGAGAGGCTGCATGCAAATCCAGTAGCAAATTTCTGTAGTCTAATAGATTAGAGATAATTAAAATCAAGTCCTGATAGTCCTGGGGTAATAACGGGTTGGTATTGTTAAAGTTCCGGTATTGTAGACCGTTGCAGTTGATGTTACTTCTATTTATCGCTTTCACTGCACATTAGTATGCCTAACTAAATAAAACAAGTAGGTACATGACATCGACTTAAACAAGGTTTATTCCGTAAGTGTCTAAACACACTATGCTAAAGATACGCGACTGACGTTCGGCGTGATTACGCCTGCGATGCTATTTCAATTATTTACGAGAGACTTGCTTAAATTGCGTCGTGTTATAGGGTACAAACAAACTTCGGTCAGGCGTAACAGCGCTCGAGACACTAAACGCTACCAAATTACTGACGTAAAATTTCCGCGCTTACCATGTGTCAATCAGATATACGTATACGGTCAGAACGAAAAATCAGAAGTGGAATTTCTGCCGCGTGTCTTTGACATAATGTGTTTAAAGATTATAGCACCGTTAGACCAAACGTATTGTCGGGCACTGACTGTGAGCGGGCGTTACGCATTTTGTCGCTTTTCCATATAATAATATATTTAACTTCTCGTTCACACCAACCCGACTATACGCTATTGTGTTTACAATATAATATAAGTGTACAGTCGGCGGTAGACAATACGTTTGGTGTGAACAATACCTAAGATTTATGTGTATGTGCGTATGCGTCGTGTCAGACAGAGCTTGCGAACCGAGGCCACTCGCCAGCCAGACGGGCTATTTCCAACCGACAGTCGAGACGTATACTCACATACATGCCGACGTTTCTAAACGTAATAAAATATGTCAAATGATTATTAATGTTCGAAATTTGAAATTGTAGGTATAGTTAGACAAATAATAGAATTTTATGTATAATAATTTTATCTATATTATATTAGAATTCGGCTTAAAACAGTGTTTTCTTTATTAGCTTAACTAACAGACTTAAAGTCATGTACTGGCTTACAAAATCCAAATACCGAAATATCCAAATGGCTACATCGATATTCGATAGAAGCCACGAGTTCTGACTACCCGTAGCGATTGTCATAAGTTCACTGTTGGAACCGAACTTTTAACGTCTTCTCTGCATAGCTTTTTTTTTTAATCGGTCATCATTCCTAGACTGAACTCGTCAAGTGTGCTTAACATCACAGAACTACCGATACGTCTTTGTTGCTTCTAAAATAAATATACAAAAATAAATAAAACCGGATCATGAATAAAATTAATTATACGTAACATGCTTTATTGGCGCCAATGTAAAATTGTAAACAAGATGGCGTTGTTTACACTTTGTAAATTACATTGACTGATAGTGATTACGTAGATCTGATATCCGGCCGTTTATTTACATTAATTTTGTAGGAAAATTTAGATTAGATTACGTTTCAGCTTGTTTTAATTCCTCTGCTGGGTGATAGGTCTTTTCGCATACAGAGAAGAATATTGATCAATATGTTTGCTTTACCCGACGACGCGAGGATCGAAGATCTCTCCGTTAAACCGTATATGGTACCACTAAACCTATAAGATTGCGTTTTAGGTACTCAGTGACTAAAGGGGTCTTAGATAACGTAAATCTTGACTCAATAGAAAAATTAGCAAGATATTTTTGTTTATTTATGAAACATTTACGAGTTGAGCAGTTGTTGTGTAAACAAAGACTTTGTAAATATAATAAGCAAGATATATACGGTGTGTATAATAACAACAGACATTGCAATAAGTAAAGACCATTTAGTTTAAAGATAGAGAGCTCCAGACGACCTTTAATTTCTTTCTCGTTCCCGATTGGCAAGACCATTTTAAGCCAGTATTAACTTGTAAGCAATGTAAATGTGTACAATGCTTGCCTTAAAGACGACGGTAACTGCTTACCACCATACAACAACATGAGAATACAAAATTTGCTAACTAACTAGTATTTTTAACTACTTGTTTTGGTTTCAGAGTCGCAACCACGAACCAGTAAACGACTTTTTACAAGGTGAGCAGAAGACGCCTCGCGACTAGACAAGGTGGCGAAAATTGGGCAAGGCCTGTGTCCAACAATATTTGCCGTTGCTTGATTGCCACATAGTAACAACAGTATACAAGGCCTGGCCTATATTGCAGTTATTAACATTACTATGTCATATTTGCACCGTTATCTGATAAATATATAATAATTTATGACGATAGTAGATCCACGCTGGTTTCAGCATGAATGGGCCGGATCGTCCGGGGAAGTACTACCCTCTCATAGAAGATCGACTTAATAGTAGTAGTATCCTTACTACTGCGTTTCGTTCGGTGAGTGAGAGTGCCGGAGGCCCAATTTCCCCCCTTTCCTCTTTCCTCATCTCCCTCATTCCCTTCCTCTAACCCCATTCCCAGCCGCCATAGTGGAGGCCACCATACCAGCAGTTTAAGACGATAGCTTTTGGTATGGTGGCCACCACTTCTGGATTCCACTGACTGCTTACCATCAGGCGGGGTGGAGTCACTTTGGTAGGCTAATATATATATAAAAAAAAAATATATCAAACATTATCTTGAATAACATGTTGCTCAAGCATTTTTCTTTATTGTAAGTTCTGGTTACAACACTATCTGCTATCACCTTGGTTCAATGTGTATGAATGTGGCCGCCTTCTGAGCCAGTACAATGTAAAATTTGTTTACTGTCGCAACGCGAAGAAGGTATAATACCAGCCTGTTTACTGTCCCACTGCAGGGCAAAGGCCTTTTCTCAAATAGAGAAGGTAGAAGGTAAGAAGATATACCTTACTATAAATGACTTTACTGAGCTCATGATCATGAAATACGTCTGCAGATTGTAGTGATTATAGCAAACATTTTTATGAAAACATCTTTATGAAAGGCTTAAGCCGTGGTGGTGTGAGTGTAATAAATAAGTAGGAAACGTTTTAAAAACATGATAATGATAAATTAAGTAAATAGTGTGTTTTTAACTTTGTGTCACAACGCTTTATTTGTTCGTGGTTTATGAAAATAAGAAAAATAAATCATAGTTTATAGAGTCAAATATAAAGGAATAAATTCAGTTTTACAATAAAATAATTAAATAATTTAAAAAATTGCTAATGGTTTTTTTATACCTATCATCATTACTTATTAAAATTATAATTAGCGCTAAGTAGCTATAAACCTAGGTAACAGCAATGAAGTATTAGAAACCTGATCATACTGTGGTCGATTACTTGCAGACGTTTTAAAAATAGTTATTGTTTAGTCTTACATTTATAATTATATTTGTTTGCACAAGTTTTGTAGTACCTAGGTATAATTACAATTACTAAATTGTCATTGTGTTATAGCGATTTACTGTAATTATTATTTAGCACCTGTAAATGAAGATTTAAAAATTTTAACACAATTTTCTTTATGTTCATGATTTGCTACAGCTTTACGTGACGAAATAGTAAAAGGCCTTGTAGGTACGAGTATTAGTTGTATTAAAGAGTTTTGTAATTTACAAAAAGGTGGATGCAATACTATCTACAGTATTTAACCCCGAAGTCCATCCAAAGGTTGTCTGGAAGAGATCGCTTTTAGCTATAAGACTGCTCATTGTACAACTACTTCCTAACTATGTTTTGTATCGTCCAATGAAGTAAACATTTAAGTGATATACCATAAAGAATATTCTATCTATATATATATCTACATCTGGTTTTTATTATCGCATAATCATTCTGAAGACGTTGACCTTTCCTAAATATGTTTAATATAATCAGCACGCTTCCACAGATTCTCCACCTGGTCTGAGGTCTTAGAAAAGTGGCATATACGTTAATAGAATAGATTATTCAATGTATGAGATTGACATAAGCTAACGCTAACATTGTCGTTAGCTTATGTCAATCCCATACATTTGCCCTCTGTACGATTTCGCAGAGCTGTGAAAATTGGTCACTTAAGTTGTCATTATGCACCATTGAATTAAATCAATTAGCTTGTTGCAGTTCCTTTATGCCCAATTTATGGCATATCTAATTAATACTTAGCCATTTATCTTTCGCGTTCAGTCTATGTTAGTTATTTTCTTCAAATTATCTTTACTATCATTACCAAGTCCGAGTACCCGAGTTTCTAATCATATGATAACTATTCTAAGTATAATTTATACACATTATATTATTGTATTAGCAGTACATACAATGCATATTGAACAATAAATCTTAGCAAAACTTAACTGTTTAACTGCTCGTAGTTATTTTTATCGATAAACTTATCGATTGCCATGAACTATTGATTATATTCGGTTACTCATAATATTGTAGAATTTTAATGCGAGGAAGCGTAACGGTCTTTGAAACGAAAATTGTAAATTGTACCAGGGAAATTTTTTATTATATTTGACAGCGGGTTTGATTGAAATCAAGTACCTATGAATGTCTTTTATCAAAGTTGTGTGTATCTTTAACTAGCACAAGAATGATCCTAAAATAATAATATCACAACAACTACACACAAACGCCATCTAGACCCAAAGTAAGCATATATTATATTGTGTTATGGGTTCTAGATACGGATATACTTACTTAAATACATACATATTATACAGAGAAACACCCAAACCTATGCAAATAGACATGTTCATGAATACAAATATTTGCTCTGAGCAGGAATCGAACCCGCGACCTCTGCGTGGCAGTCCGTACATAGTACCACCGAACCACAGAGGCAGTTAATATTTGTTTGATACAAACATTTTTTCAATAATCTTAATAGTATTAATAATACATACATATGGATGTGTTACATACAAATTTATTTCGCGACTCTTATGGTACCTAACCTACTTTATGTGCATTTTACTTTAAACAATAAATTATATTCTGCCCTACCCATTAAAATCAATTTTAGTACGTATGATTGAAGAATAATCAGATTCTTATTAGACATTAATCAGTAGCTATCTTTACTTTGGACAGACGGAAACATATCAGTTATCACACTGATAAAATTCAGCTTTATGCATTGCCTATTTATAAAGACTTACATTGTTGTTAATATTCTAATCGATTTATAAATTTTATAAAATACTAGCTGAACCTGGCTTCACCCGCGCGTAAAGTATGTTTTGTTGTATTCCTCGGGAACCAAACCGATTTTCGAAATAATAAGTAACCTATGTCCGTCTCCGACATCGAATCTATCTACATGCTAATTTTCATTGAAATCAGTTCAGATGTTTAGGCGCTGAGTGGTAACAAACACACACACACACACACATACAAACTTTCGCATAAATTATGATTGTATTTTAATGACAGCTAAAAAAATTTAGTTTTCAAAGTAAATACTAGAGGCGCTGTCACTTTTTTATATGCCTGAGAAAATGTTGATAATTACGATCTACCCTATTATTTAGCCGCTCTCCGTATATAAAAGTAATATTTTTGAGAACAGAAACCATGTCATATCCACAAATTTTAGCCGCTCTGTTGTGCGATTTTAGCAAAGAATCGACCGAAGGCTGAGATTTTACAGTTGTTGCAAATTGTAGATTATATTGTTAAAGGAATATGTTATGGGCTAGACTTCAATAACAGTATCCTAGACCATTGTTGTTAAAAGTATAAGTAGGACAATGGTGTCCGTGCGAGGCATCAATCACCTTTTGTTTGGTGTAACAATATTAACTCGAGGCTTCGTTGGATACATGTTATTTCTTTTGTATTGAGTTGTGTAAGTTCGTATGTTTGCCTCACTAACACTGTAAATACGGTACCTATTTGCATGGAAAAGAAAAGCGCCCCTAGTTTTTAATCTGAGAACTAAATTTTAAAATTTAGTTCTAAGATTAAAAACTAGGGGCGGCTTACTAACGGTAAAATAAGGCTTTATGACAACGTTTTCTATATAATTATAGAAAAATACATACTTATGTATTTAGAGTAGGAAACATGCACATACTTATAGAAAAGTCTGCAAAGGCTAAGCTAAGGCATTTTAAATATTACAAGTTTTTCATAGTAAATATGCGAAACACATTAGCATGAAAACTAATATTCTTACGTCGATCTTCTATGAGAGGGTAGTACTTCCCCGGTCGATCCAGCCCATTCATGCTGAAACCAGCGTGGATCTACTACCGTAAAATAAATAAATTATTTAATTATGATTATTATTGTATTACATTTAGTGCAAATATTTGTGTGCATGGACATGTCTATTTGCATTGGTTTGGGTGTTTCTATGTATAATATGTATGTATTTACAAAAAAAGTATTTAAGTATGTACCGCATTCTAGAATCCATAACACAAGCTATAAAATGTGCTTACTTTGGGTCAGAAGGCGTTGTGTGTAGTGATATTATTATTATTTACTTTGAAACCGTCATATTATATCACCTATCTGGTTTAAAGCCCTCAAGCTCTTTTACATTCACGTCGATAGTACAAAGAAAGGTCTTGCTGTACTTCAGTAGTAGGTAAGTACTTATCAGTAAATTCCAAAACCGTATCGATATACACTTCTACGTCCTCAGGTATTGTTTTATCGATATTATATCGATGTGCTAATAATTATATCTAATCGATAACAATGCACTGGTATTATTATAAACATACGTGTATTAAAATGCCTTTCCTTTAGATTTTAATGATGAGTATTTTTTAACTCATAGTAGACCTGTTAAACAACGTGTTGCTGCCACAAAATGCCTATAACCTTAGCAAGTGCAAACAATAGGTTGAAAGCTTTATCACAATCGGATGAACGATGCGATGCATAAAATATCAACAAACATACCCATATACTAATATGACAGATTTTATAGCAGCAAGGAAAAAGGCTTCGATATGTTCGAGGCTCTTGAATTAAGACTAAGACAATAGCGTTTGCAATGACAATTTTTTTTTTTTTTTATGTTATAGCCTACCAAAGTGACTCCACCCCGCCTTATGGTAAGCAGTCAGTGGAATCCAGAATTGGCGGCCACTAGACCAAAAGCCATCGTCTTAAAGTGCTGGTATGGTGGCCTCCACTAAGGCGCTGGGAATGGGGTTAGGGGAAGGGAATGAGGGAAGTGAGGAAAGAGGAAAGGGAGGAAATCGGGCCTCCGGCGCTCTCACTCACCGAACGAAACGCAGTAGTACGGATACTACTACTCTTAAGTCGATCTTCTATGAGAGGGTAGTACTTCCCCGGACGATCCGGCCCATTCATGCTGAAATCAGCGTGGATCTACTACCGTACATAAACCGTAAATAGTGGTCTGTTACAGACTTAAGCACAAGCTTTTTTAGTTTGTTACAGAACAACGCAAGAACTCAAAACAGCAGTCATAGACGCAGTTTGGAATGCCTAAATAGTTCTAGTATATCAAAATATCGCTAGTGTCATTTAGAAGTCTTAGTCTGAGGCCGAATGGCTTTGCCAAAAAACGTTAACAGCCATTTACTAAATGAGATCTTTGACCGAACAAAATGGAGTGTTACAAATAAGGCTTTGATTGAATCATTATTTGAATAGATCATAAAATTATGTTTTTTGTGCGGGTGTAATTTGAAACTAGAGTCAATTGTAAAATGAGAAAGAAACATATTGAAGTTACTTATTGTCCAGTTTGACGAAGGTATAATGTTCTGGATAGTGTCAATGAGACCAATTAATTATACATTTAGAATTATTTTTATAAGGACACTTAAACTAACATTTCTAAGTTTAAATATACCTTCGCTGTTGGTAATTATTAGCTTACCAGCTTTCCGCGGCGCGGTTTCTCCCGCGTCTTTGGTTACTACTCTGCTGCCGTCGCTAGTAGCGTGATGTTACATATCCTATAACCTTCAGGAACTGGGCTATTATATAAATATTCGAAATTCGGACCAGAAAGTGTGTGTTAGGTTTTAGGAGAGGCGTATGCACAGCAGTGATCTGGCACAGGGTGATATCCTACTAATAGTATAAATGTGAAAGTTTGCGTGTGTGTTTGTTACCACTAAGGGCCTGAACGGCTAAACCTCATTCGATGAAAATTGGTATGTAGATAGATTCGGTGCCGGAGACGGACATAGGCTACTTTTCATCCCGAAAAGCGATCTGGTTCCTGAAGGATACAAACAAATTCTACGCGCGGGCGAAGCCATGAGGCGCAGCTACTATTATTATAATTGACCTTCGTAACCAAAATCTACATAAAATTATTAGGTATTCTTAATGCAGTCATATCCTAGTTGTACATAAAAAGACGTTATTCCTTATATTCAGTACAGCAGTTAAGCCCTTCTTTTTTCAAACTACAACAATAGCTGTGTAAAGCCACGTATGTTAAACGTATATGGACTTAAGTTTGTCATAGTATATAAAAAATAGGTTGCGAGCTGCCGAGCATATCTCAAACATCTGAGTAACCAGTTTCTGCCATTACACATTCAAACAGGACCTACTTAATATCATTTAATACTAGCACCTCGCCCCTATTTCACACGTGGGTACTTCTATGCTTTTACAATATGATTGCAAATTTATGGAGTTTTCGGCACAAGCATGTATTATTACAAACCTTCAGGAAGAAATGCTCTAAACAATACTAAAAACTGTTTCAAAATCCGTTGATAAGTTTAGAAGAAGTTAGCGGAGAAACTTTATATTGCTTATACTTTAAATTGATCTTTGGGTATCTTTTGTTGTTGATAAGATCTTGTAAGTCGTGTTTTCTTCGCTGTTGAGAAAGTTTTTGGTCCGGTCACGTGGGGACCAAGACAATCTGCATAAAGAATGTTAGCATAATTTTCTTAAAGCTTTAACATACAAATAGCAAGCGAATTTCCACGATACTTTTAACATTTAGCATTTTCGACATAATCCGTATTAATTGTACTGTTTGGAAGTTTAATTCAAATAAGAACAGTTCCAAAGTACTCAAAAGTATAACTTGTTAAACATTTCGTTACCAAAAGTTTTACAATTTACGACAAAAACAAACTTTTAAATGCAAACTTACCTTCAAATACACATCACAAATGAAATCCAAAAATAATTCGTCTTTTATGTAAGTATTAGATAAACACACAACACAATATATGACATGAACACAATAGATTGGTCACTACACAATGTTGTAAAACAAAAATGGACAACTTTTTCAAACTGAGTGTGGCACGTCCGTTCTGTACGAACGCTGGCCCGCGACTGGCGACTGGATGAACGAACGAGACATACTCCGGCTCCGTAATCCATCCAACGTTTCTAATTTTATCGTATACCAGTAATACGAGATAAAGCTGATCTTTAATAAGGCTCTTTATTTTATGAAAGGACAATCAAAAATATAAATCAGAAATACTTAGAAGAACATCATCTGTTTTCTCAATTTCAATCTGAATGCAGTCTTTAAGTTGCTGCATCTAATTAATCTGAGAATTTAACCTTTTAATACCAATCTTGATAGCGATATTTCTCTTCCAGACAGTTTAAAAACAAGACACATTATTTAACAGCCAGTCGTCAGGAAAGAAAACTAAATAAAATTTGTTTGGCATCTATTCATATTGGCACAATATTATAATGGTGAGACTTCCTGCTCATTCTCCTACTCATTTGCTGTTATTTAATATAAAATTATTTATAGGATATACATGATAGTTTAGCTCACTTTAAAACATCATAAACTTTTTTGATTAAAATTTATTATGTCACCCTAAAAAAATTTATCAGATAATTTGCTGTCAGTTTTAATTGAATGAATTTTGCTTTCTGAAGGACTTATGTAGGTACCAAATATTATATCCTTTCTTCGTTCAAGCTTCCAGTCTAAAGACGTCTACTGCTGGCAATTGGCTCTCCTCAAAATTTCCCACTTTAACTGGTCACGAGCCACCCTCATCGTTTGGTTGACTGCCAACCTTAGCAGGTCGTCGGACCATGTATGAGAGGTCTGCCACTCTAAAAATTTTATACTTCAACTGCCAACAGTGCTGCACTTGCCTCGTCAATAAAGCGAATCTGCGAGCTATATTTCTATCAATCATTTTAGTGTTCCTGCGGATTTCATCGTTTTTATACGATCTCACAGGAGTTTTCTTGTTTTGAGCTGATGTTTAATGGTCTTTTCAGTTTTCAATTGACTGTTGTTTTTGACATTTTGTTACAAGATTACGATTACAAAAGGATTGATAATTAGTGCTATCATTAGTGCCAGTATGTCGGTATGTATGTGCATTGTAGACTTTGAAATTGATTTGACGCGATAATATGTATAAAGTAATGTTGTCCAAGTGATATTAGTCAGGCAGTTTTGTGTAGACAAAATAATAGAGACTAGGTTTTTTATATTTTATGCTTCATAGCAAGATTAAAAAAAACGATTTTCGCACTTTCGTAAAAGCTCAGTGTCGCGGATGACTTTACAACAATATACTTAATTAATTGACTTGGGTCCAGTCAGTTTAGATGTGGCCGGAGTGGTATGTCTAGATCTAGATAGACGCGGGGCAAATTTTAATGAATCACATTTTTTTGTCCCGCGTGGAAATCGTATGTTTTTAACTTGGTAGTTAACCGCAGTAAGGTGATATTTACTACGCAGGTAACTCTACTGCCTGATATCTGGTCTACCAGATACCCTACCATCTTACCATGTCTACATGGTTTGTTCTATATCTTCATTTTTTATAAAAGATCTGGCATTTAAATTAGAAGGAAACACGTGATTAAGTGTGGTTTTACAGTGACGCTTTCGCCAGCGCAGATGGTCCGCATCGCGGGCCACGAGCTTTGGGTCTCTTGGATCGTTACATAGTACCTACCTAAAACGCAAAAATAATTAAATGTTTGCTTGGCGTACGGGCAGCGCTTACCACCCGCGCAGACGGTAAGCGTCAATGTAAAACCAGCCTTAGTTGAATTAGTTAAGAGTAACCGCTTCGTTTGATGTCCTTTGATTCCGTAAAATGTACAATTAAAATTGAGAGAAAATAAATGAGTAAACACGAGTTTTTGCTCTGTTAAGAATGGTGGTGGGTAATTAGTTTTCCATAACAACGTGGTATAAATAAACGCAGTGTTACAAGGTGAACACGGGTGTCTGTATGACACGTATGTAGTGACACACGGGGCTAGCGGGCGGCAGCCAAGCCAACCAGTTGGAAATGTAAACCGCACCAGCATTTTTTTAGAATATGATTTTACATTGAAGAGTTACTGTTCGTGTAATGATAAAACAGGTGAGGTAAGACAACGATCTATGTATTCTTGAGAGTAGTCCCATGAACATGCACTTTTTACATACAAAGCTGGCTAATTTATCTGTAAGGATCTACTGCCGCAAAAACCGAAGACAAATCAGCCAATTAGAATAACGTTATAATATATTATTTTACGTAGCCACTTTAGGAAAGTAAATTATTTTGTATGTGACAAAACATTCAAAATTATTTCTTTTCACACCATTATCAAATACAAGTTTTTAATTTAATATCTTATTAAATAATTTATTAGAAAATGCGTCATATTCCAATTTGCATAACTACTTCTGAGAGAATTAAATATTTATATAATAATTAGTTAAAATGCCTTGTAATTTTCCAAATTATGTGATCCTACAAAAGCCCAAACCTTTATTAACTAAATTAATTACAGGTAGTAAATTGCTTTTGTAACTTGTTCTAGCATTTGCTATAATTGATACATAAACCCAATAGCCACTCCAAGATTTATGTACATACTTAAGTTAAGTAGATGTATGTTTATTTTTAGTAGATTATAGTTATTATGATTATATGCAGATGTCCAGAAATTCATCTAAAACGGTATTATATTTTATAAATGAGGAGATTTTTGTCGCTTAAGTTTTTAACGCTATCTGGATTAGGACACAGAATATTTTTTTTTTATATTATAGCCTACCAAAGTGACTCCACCCCGCCTGATGGTAAGCAGTCAGTGGAATCCAGAAGTGGCGGCCACTATACTAAAAGACATCGTCTTAAACTGCTGGTATGGTGGTCTCCACTATGGCGGCTGGGAATGGGGTTAGGGGAAGGGAATGAGGGATGTGAGGAAAGAGGAAAGGGGGAAAATTGAGCCTCCGGCGCTCTCACTCACCGAACGAAACGCAGTAGTACAGATACTACTACTCTTAAGTCGATCTTCTATGAGAGGGTAGTACTTCTCCGGACGATCCGGCCCATTCATGCTGAAATCAGCGTGGATCTACTACCGTAAAAAATTATTGTGCTAATAAATAGTTTAGATGTTATACGCTATTTAAAACGGCTTATTGATAAATAGTCTACATACCTCGGCAAATTTTAGAATCTACTACAAACACCATTATACAAAAACCCTACTACACTAAATGCGTCTTCACTTTCCGAACTCAATACTGAACTGTCAATTAATCATTACAATAAATAAACATTCTTATGAATAGATGGGATAATAACAGCCTGGTATGACGATGGTGATTAATAAGAAATACGCCAACAACCAACAAATTGTCGGTAATATTCCTTGACGCACTAAAGAGCTGTGTGTCACAAGATTAGTCACTCGGCCTTTAGCAAAAGATAAATACAGCGTGGTATTCGAATTTAATTATGTAAACAGTACAATAATATTGTCTTGGATATTGCGTACTACTAAATGTAATAAAAAGGTTTGTATTCTATAAGAAACTGTAAAATCTTCTTCTTTATTTAAGAAATTATTATTTATTTCTTTTCTTTCACTTCATACTTTTGTCGCTCAATTAAAGCCTGGAACTCTTTGCCAGCGCATGTGTTCCCATCTAATTTTGATCCTGGGTCTTTTAAGCGGGGCGTGAAAAAGCATCTCACTAAGCCGCCATAGTGGAGGCCACCATACCAGTAGTTTAGCTTTTGGAATGGTGTCCGCCACTTATGGATTCCACTTACTGCTTACCATCAGGCAGAGTGAAGTCACTTTGGTAGGCTAATATAAAAAAAAAAGCTAACTCTTGTCTGTGAAAGATTACCATTTTTCTCTTCTTGACCTTCTTTTTGACCGTTTAATAAGACTCTTTGTTTCTTTTTATTGAAACCTCATCATCATTATCATACTATCAGTCGAAAGACGTTTACTACTGAACATGGTCTCCCTCAAATTTCGCCACCTTGAAAAGCCATAAGCCACTTCCTTCCATCAATTGCTCGCTACCCTTATCAGGTAGGTCGTCGGTCCATCCTGTGAGTAAATAAAAGACCTTCGTATAAAAAACTCATTCTTTTAAGGACACCGCGACCCTCAGTTATGAGTGTAGTCGCCATTTTCGTGCTTACGCAGCTTCTGTGGTCCTAATAATTAATTTTGTGTTTATCATTGAAAAGATTTAGAATTTCTATTAGGTATAGATCCTAGAGAACACAATAGTTATCAAGATAGAGGAGGCATACAAATTAGACAAACACAGTAGCCTGTGACCATTAAAAAGTAAAAATAATAAAATTAATCATCTTCAGTAAGTTTTCTTACCGGTATGGCCAGCAACAACATTTTGTGACAAATTATATTCCTAGATAGAATATAAAGAGGATGACGTGATTATGAACGTGAATTTATACCATTACAAGGTGAATGTCTTCTCATACAGAGAAGGCATGAGCATTGATCGCCACGCTTGTTCAACGCGAATTTGCGATTTCAGTCTTTTACAAAACCCCTATTAGTAGTTAGTTCAATAATGTCAAGTGCTAACATTATTATGACCGGCCAATGTAGCAAAAATTGGGAGAGGCCTATGTTCAGCAGTGGACGTCTTTCGCCTGATATATGATTAGCTATAAAATCGATCTAAAAATTGGTTAGTTCGATACAATAGTTAATTTTAATTACTTAAGCATATCTATGCCACTTAATGATAGTGTCATTAGGCAATCTATTATTTGTGATTCATATTTAATAACACAGGTCTATCTATTATTAGGTAGACAATTATGATGATTCATTTTCTTTGACTTACCTAAATAGATAATTGATTTCAAACAATTATTATTAGTTATTCTGCTAAACCTACTTTATTTAAGAAGACTAACTTACTACTTACTTTATTTATGAAGACTAACTTACTACTTACTTTATTTTGCCTTTAGTTGAAAGTGTATTGTTGTCCATAGTTTATTTATTTTATTTTTTTATTTTTTTTGTATTATAGTCTACCAAAGTGACTCCACCCTGCCTGATGGTAAGCAGTCAGTGGAATCCAGAAATGGCGGCCAGTATATTAAAAGCCATCGTCCTAAACTGCTGGTATGGTAGTCTCCACTATGGCGGCTGAGAATGGGGTTAGGGGAAGGGAATGAGGGAGGTGAGGAAAGAGGGAAGGAAGGAAATTGGGCCTCCGGCGGCGCCCTCACTCACCGAACGAAACGCAGTAGTACGGATACTACTACTCTTAAGTCGGGTAGTACTTCCCCGGACGATCCGGCCCATTCGTGCTGAAATCAGCATGGATCTACACCGTAAAAATGTTTATGTTTATATACTAGACTACCAAAGACGCCACCGTGCTTGATGGCAAGCAGTCGAGACTAGTGGATACCATGCTAAAAGCTCTTACGAAGAACACTAAATAAACAGCATTTCTTCTATTTCTTTGAAATGTCTATGAGTTATTATGAGGTTCCCCTACGAAGAACCAGAGTTAGCGACATAGCTCGCTGAATAAATAAATAAATATAGGCTGGCTATCTGCTATAGGATCGGCGGAAAACGACTTCTTTAGATCGTGCCTAAACAAAACATAATGTGGGACGGCACCCGGCTAAGAGTATCGACAACCTAAAGAAGGGGTATCATGAACAAGCTGCGTAGCTTGGCGAGGATAATATTATATGCTATACCGACTGTTATTTATCTGACAATTAAAAAAAATACGTTAATGTGGAGATTGTTTTTACATCTCGGCAGGTTTAACATTGACCACTCAGCCAACAAGTCAACAGAACTAGGTACACGGTTTTGCTGATCTAACAAACGAAGACCACGCGGTCTTCGGTCTAGAAAATCTAACTAGGCAGTTTAACTCTTTCCGTGGATGTCGTAATTCCATTAATTAAATATCTACTCTTTCCTGCCTTATTAATAGACTAGGTAATTTAATTTCGTATGGTTTATTATTAGATAACATTGCTAGAATGTTATCTAATAATAAACCAATTTCCCTATTCATTAATATGTTGAGTGCGCCAAAATACCCACTGGCTAATAACTACCGGGTAACCTTGCTATTATAACATTTGTGTAAAAGATAATTACGATTTAGAAATCATTATAAAGAAATTAATTATTGACGTAATAGATATCAATTTGGAGCGTTAATTAGGGTAGTTACAATGTTTGACGTGAAGATATTTGTCTGACACATTCATTGCAGGGCAGGGTAGGTAAGTACGTACATTTCGTTAGAATAAAATATTTATATATTTTTAAAATAAAATTTGACGTAAGTGCGCCGCTCGTGGCGTTGTACATTAATTTTATAAATTCGACAGAAAATAGCGCATTTTATTTTGAGTACTGAATAAACACACGGCACTAACATCTAGATAGGTACCAATTTAACAATGATAGTAGGTAGGTAATTTATCTATACTTATAATAAAGCGGAGGAGTTTTTTGTTTGTTTTTACGCGCTAATCTCTGAAACTACCACTTGGATTTGAAAAATGCGTATGATAGCCCAGTTCTCGAGGAAAGTTATAGGCTATGTAACATCACGCTTCTGGCGACGGGAGCAGAGCAGTAAGCAAAGACGCGGGTGAAACCGCGCCGCGGAAAGCTAGTAGTATTATATAAAGTAGAGTTTGTTTGTTTGAACGCGCTAATTTCTGAAACTACAAGTAGGATTTGAATAATTCTTTTTGCGTATGATAGTCCAGTTCTTGAGTAAGGTTATAGGCTATTTATGTAACAATATTCTTGCCGCTTTTTTAACATCAGTATAGTTTTTAATTTCCTTGTAAATTTAATAGAATATGCAATAAAAATCACCGTGTTTTTAATATCTAGTTAATGTTTAAGTAAGAAATTTAGAATAAGTATTGATTTTTTAGTAAGTAAGTACTTACCTCTTACCTACTTTAGGTAAGAATCTAAAAGTTCACGAGACACTTCCTTGTCTAAATTAAAAAGAGAATAGATTTGTATGTTTGTTTGTTCCGATATAACTCAGAAGCTAATTAACCGATTTAAAAAAATGTTCAGCTTTAGAAACCTACAAATAGGACGGGTAACGAAAACGTAAAGACTACCTAAGAATATTTTATTATGTTTAACATATTTTTCAGTCATTTTTAAAATTTAAATGTTTTATGGGCCTTTCCAAATCTGAATGACGCAATACGACACTATCGCACTGATATTTTCCGCGTTTGTTGTGAGACCGAATGAAACTTTAATACCGAAGCAAAGCTACGAAGAGAGGGCAGACGTCTAGTTAGTTATAAAGGGTTAATATCACCTGAGGTCCTAGACAAGTGGCATAGATTTCTATTCTATTCATAGAATAGATAATAAATGTATGGGATTGACATAAGCTTACGACAATGTAGCGTTAGTTAATGTCAATCCCATAAATTTTTTAATCTATTCTATGAATAAAATAGATATCTATGCCGCTTGTCTAGGGCCTCTGTTTAGATTGTGCCTCAACCGAGTCCCTATAGTGGTTACCCTTTTTATAGGGTGACCTTTCTTAGACTCATAGTTAGGTATAGCCTAACCAGAAAAATTAAAACCCTGCTCTGAATGCGCTAAATAAACTATGATTATGGCAACATTAAGTATAGTCATACATACACATGCGAATTGGTCAGGTACAACGTGTGAACAAATATATTACACCACGCACACAATCGCACAGAATCGACAACACCGACAACACACTGACAGGACAGACGACAATAATGACATCTCATAAAGACTGTTGCCAGTTAAAGAAATTAGTTCAAATTGTTTTCCGCAATATGGCGAGGATTTTTATTTTCCTGGTCAGGCTTTACCATGGCAGAAACTTATTTTTAATATATTAGTTTTATTTTGTAATACGTAGGATCTGTATAAATTTTTATTTCGGAGATTAATGAGTTTATGAGTTTATAACCGAGTTGCTATGGCAACGCGTAACAAACAGAACATTGTCAAGAAGTGCGCACATAGAATCATATTATTATTACGAAAATGGATTTAAAACTAATGGATAAATTGCGACTATTAAAAATCGACACGGAATTGCGTCCACAGATAAAAATGAAACCGATGAGTAGATATTACTTTATCACTGGCACCAACCCGGGCGAGCAATTCTACGTATTCGCGTCTACTGCAGCTTGGCTGATCAGAAAGAGTGGAAAAGACTTCGAACAACCCAATGAAGAAGATGATCCCAACAGTGTTATTGCTACAATACTTGATGTACTCAGAGAGAAAGATATCACCGTCGACTTCTCATCGCACAAACTTAAGCAAGGCCACGGTGAACAAGTCTGCTACATACTCGACATATTAGCCGATGAAGCTTTAAAAAAAGGTAATTTTGAATGGCAAAAACCTATCGTAGATATTCCTGAGCCTGAAGAATCGCTTGACGACGTAGACCAGGTAGAAGATGAGACAGAAATCCTTCTAGACAAAGTTGAAGAAGAAATGGCGATATATTCTGGAGAATCAGATGACGAATTTAATGAAGAAGGACCGAAATCTGCTGTTGTTAAAAAGGTCCATGATTGGGAGGCATGGAAATTAGAATTAGAAAGAGTAGCACCCGCTTTAAGATTAAAGATATCAGCTGACGGCCGAGATTGGAGAACAAGACATACTCAAATGAGGACTTACAGGGACGAATTATTTGAAAGGTTTAAAACAACTGGTACGCAACTGAACAAATTGCATGCAAGTATAAGTTCGGTTATGGATAAAATAGCAGCTAGGGAAAATATATTGAACGAACAATTTGAACCTTTAGTTAGAGAGTATGGTTCATTGTTAGATGAGTTAAATAAAGTTACTAATGAGTATAAAGAGGCTAGTGTTGGAGTGACTGAAAGACAAGAAACATTGAACGAGCTGACGGCTAAAGTAGAAACGATCAAGCAAAGAACAGAGTCCAAAGGCTCTTCAATGAATGATAATTCTCCGCTAGTAACTGCTAAGAAAGCTGTCGGGACTTTAAAGAAAGATATTCAAGATATGGACTTTCAGATCATTATTTTGTTATGGTTGTTGACTACGAAGGAGAATCCAAATAGTAATAATTTGTTCGCTACGGAATCAAAAATGGGGACTGGGATTGAGTCTTATTAAATTATTGACTATAAGGTTGTATTTTTTACGATATCTATTAAAATAAACTCTAAGAAAGCTGCATTCAAATTGCAAAGTGATAATCTTTGATTTCTGGCTGATAATCCGAGGAGTAAGATGAAAGGTGCGTACCTGCTGTGGGGGCCAGCAGGGGAGACACGAGACCGAAGGCCTTATTACGCATGCTGTCAGACTATTATTTTTTAATTTTCATCTGCGTTGAGTATATAGACTAGGCTTTGTTTTATTATCATAACTAATTTAATTCTAGCCCAGTTGATCTTGGCCGCAGGCAATTATAGTTAAGTTTTGGTCAAACATCGGGCGGACTTTTATAAAAAGAATTTTGATCACTGAACGCACCTCACACCTCACACGTCATAATTATCTTTAATCAAGATTTAAAAACACCTTTCTTTCCCCCTTTCAGCTGTGGGAGCCTATATATGTCAATTGCGCACATATGTGGCGCTAATTACCGCGAATTGCGAAAATTCAAATTTCGCAACGCAGCAATTTTAATTTCGCGATATCTCTTAATTTTCAAAGAGGAGCTAAAAAGGGAGTCAAGTCCCGTTACGCCTTCTACCAACAGATGAATAAAAGGGACTATAGTCCCTTTTGGTCTACAAGAAAATTTTTTTTTGTTTATTTTTTTTTAAAAAGTAGGTATTTTATGACGTCTCAAATTACATAAATAATTATTATTTAAAAAAAATACCCGTAATCGAAAAAGTTAATGTTTTAAATACATAAACATACATTAATCTCATATTCAATAAACAATAACATTCCTTGACATCAATTATTTCACAATGAGACCTTATCAAAGCCGTAACCCGACACCCGAGCGTAATCCGATCGCTAACGTAAACAATAGGGTCCGTTGTTTATAAATTCTAAGAATACTTACTACATCTGGCATCCGGCATCATCAATATCCATTGTGTAGTTTGGTTCACACACTTTTCACACACACAGTTAGCAGCTATTACAAGTGCTTACTTTATTAGTTCGACGAAATAACAAAACACTTGAACCACTTAAAAAAAAACAAGGGTCCTTGACAAAAAAAAGGTTCCATGATTTTATTACGATAGCGTTGTTTTCAAATAAAACATAACACTTCACAATAAGATAAGATTTCCAACATGTTGGGTTAAAAACAATACTGGCTACTATATAAAAAACTTAAGAAGTCAACAACAATGGAGAACGAAAGAAATCACTCGCGCGCGTAAACATAACTGCCTGACTTTTTTACTTAAAACGTCAAAGTCTATGAATGTAGTAGTGTTGGGTATCGTTATAATCTGAATTTAGTCGACTATTACCGTAAAAAATTCGGTTATATTCGGACGAGAATATAAGGAGTAATAGCGATTTTAGAGTTAATTCGATAATTCGACGGCGGCCATTTTGAATCGACCCCGAGAGGGTGTCGCCACAGATGCGGGTTTTTTGACAGACACCCCGAGAGGGTGTCCCCACAGACGAGGGGTTAAAATAAAATAACCAAAATATTTTTGCATATTTTTAATGTTGTCATATTCAAATATTAAATAAAAATATTTAACTGGTAATACATTTAGTTGATGATAAAAATATTTAAATAGTGACGTAATATACAACAATGTTATATTAATTAATTATGATACATAAATTAATTCATCTTTGGCAATATAAATTCAGGATATTATGGTCGATAGGGATGCGATTATGTAGCTACCAGGTACCCCAATAGTGTCTCTAGTAACAGCAGTTCGGTTATTTTGTTCCGAATAAAAGTTCGGTTATCAGTATTATCACAAAAGGCCATATAGTTCTGTAAAGAACAGAATAACCGAATTATTGGAACTAGAGATATATAAGAAGTACAGTCACGCACTCGGAAATCATAAAACATATAAAATAATATTTAACAAATTATACAAGTGCTTTTCACCCTACTCGAACTTTGTTGGTGTGTAGAATATATAACTACGACTGCTTAATTACATAATTAATTAATATTGCTTCGTTATGAAGATAGCAATTTCTGAGAAGATAGCAATTCCTGCAAAAGCATTGCACTCTCAGTAAGAAAAAATAAAATGTGATTTGACAATTTTAACTTCCTTGCTACCCAGGTGTTCCTCATGGACCTACTACACATGCACAACGTAGCAACATACATTTCCAAAGCGTATTTCAGTATAGCCACTTTTTTACTGAAGGTACGAATTTTTGTCAATGCAGTTATCTGAAGATAGTAGTATGATAGACCTGAAAGGTACTTTATTTCTAACTAAGGCGACCAGGGAAATGGATTAATATTGACCAATAGTACACGTCCACTGCAGCGGAGCTAAAATTTTGTGCAATCCTATTGGTTAATATTTCTCCGTTCTGCCGCTCCGCAGGCTCGGTCCGCTTTTGTTGGCAGGCAGTCTAACGCTGTATGCCTATGCGGTGATTAATAATAATAATAATAATATTCTACCACATGCACACAGCGCCATTTAGCCCCAAATTAAGCAATATTAGAAGGAATATCAAATTTTGAAAGTCTAGATCCTTATAAAAATGCCACTTCAAGATACTATTTATATTAATATTAAAAAACACAATAAAAAAATAAATTAAACTTCTTAAATATGGCTTTTCTAATTGACTGCTATATTTTATTGTATGTAGAAAAAAAAACATCATCTAAAAATCATTTTCAGTCATCAATATTTTTTAAATAAAAAAAGCAGCGCACAATAAATAAAGCTTATCCTAAAAAAAGCGCTCGTATCGAAATAATACCCTCTCTTAGTATAATTATGTCTTTTGCGTAGTAAAATACTAACAAAAATAAAATAATACATTGAAATACTTATTTTTTGTAAACAACACTGGATAACAACATTTTCTAATAAAAATATTATAAAAAAAATATCTACTTATTTATATAAAATTCATGTTTTAAAAAAATTACTTATTTTTGACTTATTTTTTTAGAAATTTTAGATAAGTTAATTTGTGGTTATAGCACAGAAAACAGGAACTATTAAAATAAAACACGAACTAGAGATTATTAATACTATAATAATAATAATTATTTTTAAATTCAACTAAAAAAAATTTAATCACGATTTCCTTTTAAAAAAAGAGGAGCATTAAGGACATGGTTTTATTTTCTTAGCACTGTTTCTGCGATAATAAAAGCGGTTACAGACTTGCGTTTTTTTTGTGCGTATACGATTGTTTCAGGATACGCGCTTAGGCCGAGGCTGCACTGTTAAAGCGACCGCGACGCAACGGCCATTTCGTAAAGCCAAACTCTTTATAAACAAATTTCTGCATGAACGACAAGCGGCATTAATTTGTTCACGAAAAAAGACATCTCGTCACAGTCACCTCAGCAGTGCGGCCAAAGCTTTACATAATTAGCGCTACAGTTCGCGCTTTAAAAACTGGATCCGTGTACCGTGTATACGAGCTTATTTCGGCGTGTTCGCTCGAACCTGTATTAAAAGGTGCGTTTATATGTGCGTACACGTAATTCCAAGTACGAGCTTATACGTGCATGTAAAATACTGGCCTGAAAGCGCCCCGAGTTATCATCTGTCACCGTTGTCTTCATCCCCTGTATATATATCCCCCAGATAGATGACGTCACAAGGTCCCAATTACTTAGTAACTTAACCTATAGTTCGTCGTATGTAAAACGCATATCACAACATTATCGACAACTAGTGCACTAGATATTAAAACTATTAGAATTATTGTAATACAATATTTTTGCTTTCTTACAGTGCCCACAACTTTGTTCAGGCCAGTCGTATTGGCTACTATCGATACTCGTTTTGTTGATACAAAAATTACAACGGTTTTGAATTACCATGCTTAGTTTTTAAAAAAGCCTGATCAACTAATCACCTGTTAAATCTTGGCGCTATAAGCGCCAATGTTCGCGCTTATTTCAATAGTGTCACTACACTAAAGGCGTGTTTGAAACTGACCAATGACAGCAGTGCTTTTGCTGAGGTCAACGTCCTTTTTATGCTATTTTTATTTCAAACATAAATTGTGGCATGCACTCCGTTTATTTATTTCATGGTCTTAAGCAATAGTAACCAATATACAACTGCCTTTAGAAACTTTATTAATGTGTTTTATACAACCAGTGAAAATTAAATTATACTTACATAATACTATATTGTGCTGAAAAACATTTATAAATCTATAAAAATATATCACATATTATAATAAAGCCATAGAAATTAACTACTAACAGTAGAAATGCTATAGCGCAGTATTAATCCGTATATTTTGATACGATTTCATTAGATCAAGGACAGATTTACCCCGTTATTAATAATCTATCTACAATCCTAGATATTTTATCTTCGATCAGTGACAATCTTAACCCAAAAAAACCATTGATATATCTTAGATAGTAAAAATTGGATAAGGATATGTTATTAATAACGGACATTAATCCACATTCTTACTTTTCATCCAAATCATTTGAGTATAATTTTTTTAACTTAATTTTAAAATAATATAATCTCAAATTATCCCCGTATTTTGTTGAAATAGGGTGAATCTAAGTTACCTGGAAAGAATATCAATATGAACAGATTTATATATTTATATTTATGATTGATATTCTGACACTTGACAGTTCTGACCATCAAAATCCAAGTCAAGATTCCCCTAATTTTTGACTAAATGACAACCAGCAAACCTTTTGCGTATTTTTGATACTTAAGAGTGACCAACGAAATTTCATTAACCACTGACGTGTTAGCCAATACGAGATCAGTTGTTTGACAGCTAATATATAACACAAGGCGGTAGTAGATCCACGCTGGTTTCAGCATGAATGGGCCGGATCGTCCGGGGAAGTACTACCCTCTCATAGAAGATCGACTTAAGAGTAGTAGTATCCTTACTACTGTGTTTCGTTCGGTGAGTGAGAGTGCCGGAGGCCCAATTTCCCCCCTTTCCTCTTTCCTCACCTCCCTCATTCCCTTCCTCTAACCCCATTCCTAGCCGCCATAGTGGAGGCCACCATACCAGCAGTTTAAGACGATAGCTTTTGGTATGGTGGCCACCACTTCTGGATTCCACTGACTGCTTACCATCAGGCGGGGTGGAGTCACTTTGGAAGGCTAATATAAAAAAAAAACAAGATGACCCCTTACGAGGTGGACGAGGGCTGACGACCGGTCAAAGTGGCGAACCTTGGAGTAGCCCTATGTCCAGCAGTGGACGTCTTTTGGCTTATATAATGATGATATGAACCAATTAACACTTTAATTGTCAACCGAGATACGCAACAGGCTTGCAGGTTTTCTTCACAGTAAATAATATACATTATAACTTTTGTGACTTTTGAATCCATAATCATGTATAAAGTGTCTTAAACACTAGGCCATCATGACTGACTTAAAATTAATATACCATCACGCAATTTTCTTCCTAAAGAGGTAGGCAGAGCTGTGTAAACACTCAAATTTCGCTAGTTATGTTAATTAATCGGGCACATTTTTTTGTTTATGACGTTCGGCGCTCCGATTGGCCCTTTCCAAGCGTTTAACCAATCAGAGAACCAAACGCGGTAAACGTTTCGATTGCGTTAACGTAAAAACAATTCACACTAGGCACCCTGACTCCTAGATAATACTGAGAATTTCTCGACATAAAACCCAATATTACTTTCGAAGCGGAGACCTCAACGTACTCAGTACCGCTGAACTACTAAGTTGACAGCTCAAGCCCCCCAAACACATCGGAATCTAAAAAAATATTTCTTGTATTGTTAACCTACCCAGCCGGAGTCAAACCCCTTAAATCCAAATCTTGGATTCACAGCTGAAAGACCCTATACATCATTTCATCTAGCATTACATTACATCTTACCATCTAGGTCTCTTGCTTGGTTAAGTAACAAGTTTTTGGCCTGACCTGAGAACTGGCTCTCAGATTTGGATGGCTCTTCGAACGTAACATTGTACTTTCTCTTCAAATCCTCCATGAATTCTTGTTTTAGAAGCGCTAAACAGCTGTAATAAAGAATTAATTATATGTAATATCAGTAGAGTAACTCCTCTATAAGAAATTACAAGAGCGACACTTCTTGTGGACGTCAAAATAACACAAACAAAATATTAGATAATGAACCTGCAGTATGTTTGTTGACTCAGGTCAACATCTATGACGTCATTATTCTGTATTTTCATACAAATCACAAACAAATGGAGCATATTTTGACAGTTCATAAAAAGTAACTGTAATGTTATTTGCTTCTTTTGTAAGCCTTCTAAATTGACTTTACTCACTCTGCCTGATGGTAAGCAGTCAGTGGAATTAAGTGGTGGCCATCATTCCAAAAGCCATAGTCTCAAACTGCTAGTATGGTGACCTTCCACTATGGTACCTTTGTGAGATGTTTAAATATATTACTACCTATAGCTTGGCAAATTCGTGGCACTTTCATGGTTTGCGGGCGATGGGGAACGTAATTTTAATTAGAAACAAAGAAAAAAAGAAAAACATTTAATTGACACATACAAAAGACACACACAAATTTACACAAAGTAGCCGATGGTAATTAAAATACGTAGTCAAATTACCATACTAGATGAAACTAAATAATTGAAATATTCTCTTTTCTTTTTTTAATCTTGGTAATTATATTAATTGGTTGACTAGTAATAATTACTTTGTATGGTTCTTGGGTTGCGTTGTGTTAAAATTGTAACTCATACAAAAAAAACTTTAATTATCTGGCGATTAAAAAGAGTGGCGTGACTTTCTTGCCATTTCTTCTTACAGCTCTACCTCGTCAGCGAACTGATTGTAGGTTAATTAGCTGACTTTATGTAATTTTGACTTTTTTGACTTTCTTAAGCATCATACTTTATGATCAAAATGAAAATAAATGCTTTGAGTTTGAGTTTTGAAGGTAGCGGTGGAGCGGAGTGGGGGGGATTTGAGGACCTGACAAGTGCATCAGTTGGACGCCGTTGTTGTTGACGTTGTTCTTTATTGGTAATTATAACAACATTCTGATTAGTAGTCCACTACCACTGCCACCTGCGCGGGCGATGGGAGTATCATTAACGATTTGCCAAGCTATAATGACTCTTAAGTATGCGCTATACTTACACGCGGTAATGCGGGTCTGCACGAAAGGCGGTGATATCGTGTGAGGGCGCGTGAGGAGTGTGGAGAACGAAGGCATCAGGTAGCACCACGGCGCGGTAACCTTGGGCTCGCAGCTCCACGCTGTGAGACACCTGCACAGAGGGGGACTGTGGGGTGACGTGCAACTCTTCGCGCAATCTACTGCGAGACGTGACGTCACGGCCGGCGTCATGTGTGTACGTGCTATGAGGCACCCTGAACACTAGACAGCCACGATCACGACCGATCGTGGCCGCAACCGTGTAGTTCGTACGGTTTCTTTAGTCTGGTCGTTGCGACCACTGGTCGTGGTCGTCGCCGTCTAGTGCGCGAGATGCCCTAGAAAATGCTACCCATCACTCAGTTGCAAACTCAAACTTCCATATTAAGATAAGATAAATATACGACGGAAGATAATTTAAAAGAATTATATTAAAATATTGTCAAACGAGTCAAAAAACTAAAACCCTAAACTGAGCTTGACTATGCGTTATTTATAAGTCGATTAATGTGACTATATCGTTAATGATGTTACTCTAAATAATTTTAAAAAGTTGAATTCTGAGAATGGATTTCATCATCAAATCAAACCTGAAGATTAATATGAAAACTTTAATATTAGTTAACAACAAACCTTATTCCAACCGAAGCCAGAAAACCTCGTATCATATTTAGGCACAGATCGATGCACTACTAGATATGGCTCATAGTCTGATTCCCAATCAACCTGCGAACAAATACCGCGTTTAAAATATAAGCAACATAGAAAGCTGTAATTGGTTACATATAGAGTTAAGTGTATTGCTTGCGTCACTTTGCATGCTACTTGAAATTGTAACTTACAAAAATTGTAATAACCTGGAGATTAAAAAGAGTAGCCTGAGTTTCTTACCAGTTCTTCTCATTAGCCTTAGCCTACGTCAGCAAACTGGCTGTAGATTAATTGGCTGACATTTTGTAACTTTTAACGTTCATAAGTGGTAATTTACTGACCTGTTGGTCTAGTGGTTAGTGACCCTGACTGCTAAGCCGGAGGTCGTGGGTTCGATTCCCACCCAGGACAAACCTTTGTGTGATGAGCATGATTGTTTGTTCTGTGTCTGGGTGTAATTTATCTATAATATTGTTACGTGTCAGGATGGGGTTCGATGCAAGTGCCAGTTACGCGATGAGACTTTATTCAAGACTCGCACAATACACTAACAGTAACAAAATAAAGCTATTAACACTTATACTGCACTATAACGCTTCGTATATCGCTCTTCGTAAGCTTCCGTATCACTTAGATGTTCGCTCGAGATCGCTGTATTCACAACTGAACGAAGTGCCGACATTCGAACCCTTTTTATAGTCACTCAATAGATTTCTAGAACCTTCCCGTTATTACCACAAAGATGCCGACAATTCTCGAAAACAGAACAATGAGTGTAGGTACTTAGCTGCGACGCGTAGGTATGCCTACCGCCGATGATCTATTGTTATACGTGTAGGTAGGTACATGCAAACGCTCTAGCGTAGGTATTTGTCGTACACGAGTAGGTAGGTACTTGCGAACGTTCTAGAGCTTAGGTATTCGTCGTATACGAGTAGGTAAGTACTTGCGAACGTTCTAGCATAGGTAATCGTCGCAACATTGCCCCCCTCTTAATCATGCTCGTCCCGAGCAGCGTTAGAACCGTGATAGGGTGCTAGTCGGTCGATGTGGACGATCTTCGGCTTCTTTCTATCGCCCTGTCTTATGCGATAGGTCACGTCATTGATCCTTGTGATCACTTTATAGGGACCCTCCCAGCGGGCCTGTAGCTTCGGTGACTTGCCGATTTTCCTGAGAGGATTATGTAACCACACGAGCGTACCTTCCTCGAAGCCATGAGTACTTGCTTTCCTGTCATAACGAGTTTTCATCTTCTCACTAGCCTTGAGGTTGTTATCTCGCACTAGATCATGTGTCTTATCCAGCTGTGCCTGCAAGTTTGCGACGTATTCTACTGTCGGCTTTGGCGTATCAGGAGGTGTTCCGGTAATCAAGTCTACTGGTAGGCGTATCTCTCTTCCGAAGTTGACTTTGGCCGGCGTAAATCCTGTAGTGTCATGAACCGCGGACCGATATGATAACAGGAAGAGTGGAATGTAACGGTCCCAGTCTCGTTGATGGTCTTCGACAACCTTGGCCAGATGGTTTTCCAATGTCTGGTTGAACCGTTCTACCATGCCGTCAGACTGCGGGTGCGCTGGTGTTGTCCGTGTTTTATGTATGCCGAGTAAATTACACATCTCTTGAAATAGGGCTGACTCGAAATTTCTTCCCTGGTCACTATGCAGTTCCAACGGCACACCAAATCGACACACTACTTCCTGGATCAACTTTTTAGCCACGGTCTGAGCCTCTTGGTTTGGTGTCGCAAACACTTCAGGCCATTTGGTGAAATAATCTTGGACTACTACTATATAGCGGTTGCCGTCTTCTGTCACGGGAAATGGTCCAGCTACGTCAATGGCAATCCTCTCCCATGGGGCCCCGACACTGTACAGCTGTAGCTTGCCTCTTGATCTAGTACGAGGTCCTTTTACCGAAGCACACGTAGAGCACTTTCTGCACCACTCCTCGATGTCTTCCCGACAGCGTACCCAGTAGAAGCGTTCTCTCACCTTCACCAAAGTCTTCTTGACACCAAGATGCCCACCCGATGCACCGTCATGCACCAAGCGCAGAACAGGTGCAACTTTGTCTCTCGGGATAACCATCTGTAGAACTTGGTCCATCCCGTCAGGTGATTCCCACTTTCTATATAGCACGCCTTGTTCCAAACTCAGACTGTCCCACTGAGCCCAGTAGGCCTTCGTAATTGGGCTTGCGGCTGATACGTCCTGCCATAATGGTTTCCGACCCTGAGCCTTCCAATCCATTATTAGTTTAAGATCTCTGTCTTCTTTCTGTACCTTACTGATTTCCTCTTTGTCCCAGGATTCATCGGTCCCCTGAGTCCTGACAATTTTCACTACCTCCTTGGACTCATGCTTCAAACAGTGTTTACAATCCTGGGAGCATGGACGTCGCGATAAGGCATCAGCGTTGGAGTGAATCCTTCCACTGCGGTGTTCTATCACAAAGTTGTACTCCTGTAGTTGTTCGATCCAACTCGCGACTTGGCCTTCAGGATTCTTAAACTGGAGTAGCCATTTCAGTGCCGCATGATCTGTTCGTAGTGTGAACTCTCTTCCCAGCAAGTATTTATTAAAATGTTGTAAGGTCTTCACAACTGCTAGTAATTCACGCCGAGTTACACAGTAGTTTCTCTCAGGCTTTGATAGAGACTTACTGAAGTAGGCGATGACCACTTGCTGTCCATTTTGCTCCTGAGATAACACACCTCCGATTTCATTTATTGCTGGCGTCTGTGTCCACAATAAATCTGCCTTCTCTATTAGGGTAGCACAGGACTGGAGCCGAACACAGTAACTCTTTGAGTCGTGTAAACGCACGTTGACAATCCGAGTCCCAAACGAAGTTCCTCTTTTCTTCTGTAAGGTGGTGTAATGGCTTAGCTATTTCAGAGAAGTTCTTCACAAAACGCCGGTAGTAAGCACTGAGGCCCAGGAAAGCTCTTACTTCGGTTTTAGTTTTTGGTACAGGCCATTCTTGCACCGCTTTTATTTTCTCTGGATCCGTTTGAACACCTCTATCCGAAATAATGTGGCCTAAGAACGAAACTTCTTTCTTGAAAAAGGCGCACTTCTTCGGATTAAGTTTCAGGTTTGATTCACGAAATCTCTTGAACACTTTTTCAAGATTCTTGCGATGTTCCGTGAAACTGCGTCCCATAACTATGACGTCATCCAAGTACACCAGACAGGCATCTCCCAAAAGACCCACTAGTACGCGTTCCATAAGCCTTTCGAACGTAGCTGGTGCATTACACAATCCAAATGGCATTACCCGGAACTGCCACAGGCCTTTGCCAGTACCGGTGGTAAATGCAGTCTTCTCCTTATCTTCTGGTCGGAGTTCCACTTGCCAGTAGCCACTTTTCAGATCTACCGTAGAGAACCACTTCATGCCTCCAAGCATGTCCAAAGTGTCGTCAATACGGGGCAAAGGATAGCTGTCTTTCTTGGTCACGTTATTCAGCATCCTGTAGTCTACACAAAACCTGGTACTACCATCTTTCTTCTTCACGAGTACCACCGGTGAAGACCATGGGCTGGATGATGGCTCTATGATCTTGGTTCGTGCCATATTCCCAATCAGCTCGGCTACTTCTTGTTCTTTTGCTAGTGGCACTCGTCTAGGTCTTTGTTTGATAGGCTGTGTAGCACCTGTGTCGATCGGGTGTTTCACTAACCCCGTTCTTCCAAGGTCGTTTTCTTCTTTAGTGAAAATGTCCTTGTAGTCCAGTAGCAGCTTCTCTGCTTCCCGATATTCGTTGGGGGACACACTTTTCTTCGTGGTCTCTAGCAATGGGCCCATATGATTTTCCGAAGAGGCAGTCTGGACGTTCTCTAGGATCTTCCTCAGACTGCTCACAGCCTCACATCGTCCAACGATCGCGTTCTTCCGTAATAACATCGCCGAATTGCTGAGGTTGGCAATTTTAACTTTTGCTCCACTTCTAGTCATAACCAAAGTTCTGGCTGTAATTAGACTGGTATAGCGCCCAGGATCTTCCACCATGACGCAACGATCAGCAGTCACACCCTCAGGGAACCTTACGTCGACTAAGGTTTCTGATCTCGGTGCCAAGGTTACCGTTTTGGCACTGTAGACCGCTATCGAAGAACAGCCTTCCAGAAAGACTTCTTGATCTGGGAAGCTTAGAACACCTTTAGCAATATCGACAACGCACTGCTGCATTCGTAGGAAGTCTAAGCCGATAATGCAGTCATCCGTTATGCTCGCCACCAAAACAGATTGATGATAAATCTTCTCTCCTAGTTTGATCTTCACATCTGTAGCTCCGAGGACGGTCACTGGCTGGCCAGTCGCTGTGTGCAATTTGCAAGATGGTCGTGCGTCTTCCCACTGAATTGTTCGCCGCAGAAGTTCTGGTCGTACGATGGTCTTTGACGCGCCCGTATCTATTGTAAAGCGAACAGGTTTACCATTTATTTCTCCAGCTGTTACCAGGCTATTACCGTCACATGCCTGTGATACTTGGACTGTGGGGGCTTGACGTAACCCAGCCAGTGCCCGCCCCGCGGCCCTGGCTCCGATTAGTTTAACGGATCTTGACTAGCGTCAACCTGAGTAGTGGTTGACACCGTTCTACTTCCTCTCTGAGCCGGACAGTTAACTCGGATATGTCCTCGCTTGCCGCATCCGTAGCATACAGGCTCACCCCTTGGTCTAACAGCTGCAACAACTTCCCGTACTTTATGCGACTTGTAGTCGTTTCGCACAGCTTCCACCTCAAGGGCATGTGCTAAGGCCGCTTCTAAAGTTGTATGGTGTGCCAACCGTACAGTTGCTCTGACCTCAAGGTCTCTTATACCATCCACAAATGCTTGTACCACTGTGTGGTCCACAGATGATGTACTGGAGGCATACGCTCGTCGTACCAGACGTTCAATTTCAGCAGCCCATTGTTGAAGTCCCTCACTCGACTTCTGAGTTCGATCCTTCAGCTGAGCTCGATAAACATGCTCCAGGTGCTTATCGCCAAATCGAGCTTCCAATGCCTTCAGGAGTGCGTCTAAGTTTCGTCGGTGAGCAGGTAAGTTCTCTAGGATCAGCAGTGCATCCCCTCTAAGTGCCAAAGTAAGCGCCGTCAGTGCGTGATCATCTTCCCACCCATTTCCTTTGGCAACTACTTCGAACTGGTGTCGAAAGGCCGTCCAGGAAGACGAGCCGTCAAAGGAGGGAAGTTTAAACTTGGGACCTCCGGAAGTGACTGCCGCGGCCACGGGCGTAGTACTTGAATAAAGGACCTTGGTGTTCTGGAGCTCTTTAATCATCTTGTCATGATGGTTCATGGTGGTCTGGACATCTTCGAGTATTTCATCATGTTTGCTGGTGCGTTTTTTTACCACTTCAACGTCTTCTTGAAGAGTACTGATGACGGTGCTGAACCCTTCCAACTTAGAGTCCATCATTTCTCGAAGGTCCTCTCGGATAGCCTGGCGTTGTCTGTCTTCGGCTTGCAGTTGACCTTCCTTAAGGTCTAGAAGAGCTTGGCGTTGGCGCTCTTCAGCTTGGCGTTGGCGCTCTTCAGCTTGGCGTTGACCTTCCTTCAACTCCTCCATGACTTGACGTTGCCGTTCTTCAGCTTGGCGTTGGCGCTCTTCAGCTTGGCGTTGGCGCTCTTCAGCTTGGCGTTGGCGCTCTTCAGCTTGGCGTTGGCCCTCCTGTATAACGGCTAAAAGGGACGACATGTCGAAGCCAGAGCCCATACCCGTCGACGCCGCAGAAGTGCCGGGATCACTAACTACTGCTGCGCTAGACTCTTCAGTATCGGCCATAATCGATGGTTCACGAGTTTCGTCTACCGCCGCCTGTCGTCGAGTGCGTACTCCCTCGTCGCGTGGTGTGACTGGCATTCTCACTTCTGTCACCAATTGTTACGTGTCAGGATGGGGTTCGATGCAAAGTGCCAGTTACGCGATGAGACTTTATTCAAGACTCGCACAATACACTAACAGTAACAAAATAAAGCTATTAACACTTATACTGCACTATAACGCTTCGTATATCGCTCTTCGTAAGCTTCCGTATCACTTAGATGTTCGCTCGAGATCGCTGTATTCACAACTGAACGAAGTGCCGACATTCGAACCCTTTTCATAGTCACTCAATAGATTTCTAGAACCTTCCCGTTATTACCACAAAGATGCCGACAATTCTCGAAAACAGAACAATGAGTGTAGGTACTTAGCTGCGACGCGTAGGTATGCCTACCGCCGATGATCTATTGTTATACGTGTAGGTAGGTACATGCAAACGTTCTAGCGTAGGTATTTGTCGTACACGAGTAGGTAGGTACTTGCGAACGTTCTAGAGCTTAGGTATTCGTCGTATACGAGTAGGTAAGTACTTGCGAACGTTCTAGCATAGGTAATCGTCGCAACAATATGTATGTATTTACAAAAAAAAAATGTATATAAGTAGTATATCAGTTGTTTAGTACCCATAACACAAGCAAATATAATTGCTTAATTTGGGACTAGGTGGCGCTGTGTGAATGTGGTAGAATATTATTATTATTATTATAAATTTAATTAACCTATGAAAAAATATATTTTGATTTGATTTGACTATCTTATTTGCTCGTGAACTATACTGACGCACTAAGAAAAATAGACGTAACTGAAACACACAAGACACAGAAAAAAGGCCTTTACAGAATTATCCTTTAGGCTCATTTTTCGGTTTTCTAAGCATTATTTTTGCGATGCTTAGAAAACATAGCCTTGTTAATAAAATATGTTTGCTTGTTTGCCATCAAAGTTGTATAAACTTACGATTGTTTTACTAATATTTATATATTTTTTTTCTCTTTTGACAGCACTATTTAATGCACAATTTTTGTCTAAAAATCTTTGATTTAGTTTATGCCTATTTGGAGTATGGCTGCGTACACAGTAAAATTGCTCTATATTTCTTAGGCACAATTTTTTTTTATTTTACACTATTTATGCAGTTTTATAGAATAATCAAAAATCTAGAATTTCTTTTTTATATTAGCCTACCAAAATGACTCCACCCTGCCTGATGGTAAGCGGTCAGTGGGATCCAGAAGTGGTGTCCACCATACCATAAGCCATCGTCTTAAACTGCTGGTATGGTGGCCTCAACTATGGCGGCTGGGAATTAATGGGGTAGGGAAAGGAAAGGAGGTCACCCTAGATCGACACACACTGACACAAAGCACAAAGGACACAATAGCCAGCACCCGTAACCGACGTGTAAGAAAAAAAAATAGAATTAATTTTAGGCAAAGAAGGTATATTTGGATCGCAACAAATGGCGTTCTATAGTCACAGCTCATCCTATGTGAGACAGGTGTGAAGTTACATATGTTTTACTTACCTCATATGGAGCAGTAGCATTGATCCATCTACTATAATTAGTAGCTCTATGTCCTTTAGGCCATTCCCTGGCTCTGAATGGAGCTATATCGGCCGGTTTTCGTCGACCATTCATACGATTTATAAGGGCTGCTTTATTGTGAGGGGAAGATGCTTTGTATCGTTGAGTTTCAAACGCTGGAACCACTAGGCACTGTAAATATATAGGTTTTAAATTTGAGTTACAATTTAATATTGCTGTTTTTATTTGAGTGAGTGTGTTGTATAGCACATTTAATAATGTTAAAATCTATAAAGCGGCAGAATTTGTTTGTTTGAACGCGTTCTATAGAACCACCAGTTCGATTTCAATAACTCTTTTTGCGTATGATAGATCAGTTCTTAAGGAAGATTATAGACTATGTAACATCACGCTACTGGCGAGGGAAGCAGAGCAGTAAGCAAAAACGCGGGTATTATTATGCTGCGGCAAGCTAGTTATTAGAATAAAACTTCACCTTCTTCTGTGGATAAGGATTGATCAATTGTATCGCATTCCTTAGATGTTCGTACAACCCCTGCATAGGCACAAAGTCTACATCTATGAGAAACACGTACGGAGTGTTGACATTTTCTAACGCGATGTTACGAAGATAATTCACTGGGTAATGTACCTAAAAATGGGCTTTATGTTAGTTATTTAAGGCTTATTTTAGTATATTTAAAGTAGCATCTTAAGCCTAGTTTTGAAATGACAGCTTTCTAAAATGGCGCCCACAAGGTAGCAGCACTGAGGCGTCAGGTCCAGGCACTTTCAATCTTTGATAGAAAACCGTGAATAATTCTATTGATTTCGAACTGCGAATGATTTTTGAATTTTGACGACCTTTCACCTAAGTGGCGCCATCTGGTGGCAAATTTTTTTCTAAAAACCTTTATTGGACTCTAATACGTAGGTACTATTACTATTGTATTTTAAAGGGCCAATTATCTATATATATTTATCTATATATATAAAAATGAATCCCTATTTCCCTTGGTCATGGCATCACGCGTGAACGGCTAGATCAATTTCGTTAATTGTTTTTTTGTTGTGTTTGTTATTGTCAGGAGAAGGTTCTTATGAAAGAAAAACTAAGATAACCGCTAAACCGATTTCGATGAAAATTGGTATGTAGATAGATTTGGTTTCGGGACATAGGCTACTTTTTATCCCGAAAATCGCTCTGATTCCCGAGTTACATTAATTAAACACATAGCAATTGTCGCGCGGGCAAAGCTGCAGGGCGCAGCTAGTTTTTTATACAAATAACGGTCACTACGATTGGTGCATTCAAATATTTCAACTTGAAATAGCCAATCACGGCATAGTTTATACGTTCCATCCTGCTCGTGCCATGTATTGTTGTGAGCTTGAGTAAATAAATTTTAATGCGGTATCTTTTAGGGTGTGATTTACGAATAATATACAATGTATGATTTACAAAAAAAAAGTATCCGCATTCTAGAACCCATAATACAAGCTACTAAATGCTTACTTTGGATCTAGATGGCGTTGTGTGTAGTTGTTGTCTTATATTATTATATACTAGCTGTTGCCAGTGGCTACGCCCGCATGGTTAGGTATACCTACTATAAAAAATATAGCTTATGTTACTCGCTAATATTGTAGCTTTCTATATGTAAAAAAAAAATTTTAATTGGTTACGTAGATTTTGAGTTTATTCATAACAAACAAACATACAAAAAGTCTAATATTTTCTCTTATTATATTCGTTTAGATTTATGTGACGATGGCATAATATTAAACAGTTGTTTGGGTACTTTGAGTATTTGTCGATTATATGGCCATAGACATACTATTTTTTTTTCTTTTCATCATTATTACAAGATGGAATGGGCATAATGTTAGGGTAATAAAGGTAATCATTCTGTACTTACTGAGTCATGTTTGAAAACAAGATGGTATCCAATATTCTTCCTAGTACTGAGTGTGACTGACCAGTCTTTAATAAAGCTCTCTAATTTCGCCACTTCACAGTCTGATAAGTATATTGCTACGCTCAAAGGACCTGAAACAAGAAACAATAAGAGTAATAATAATTGTTGGAAACTGCTTGTAAACCAAATAGAACCTTTGTGTTTAGGCTCTTTGCTTTTCTGTAAATGTCAAGTGTGACAGAGAAGTCTCTCTCTCTCTCGCTTGTATATGATTGATGTGACATGTCTGTTGTTTTTGTTCCGCAATAAGAATCTCTTTCGATCTTTTACAATTAAAGTACCACTACGCAGATAGGGCGAGCTCAATATTTCGAGCTATACTTTTTAGGGTACCGTACCCAAACGGTAAAACGGGACCCTATTACTGAGACTTCTATTATGATATCTATTATTAGATTATTGTATTTCTGTTGCCGCTATAGCAAAAAATGCTATAAAGCATAATAAAATAAATATTTATTGTAGTAAATGGTACGGAACCTTTGGTGCGCGAGTCCGACTCGCACTTGGCCAGTTTTTTAAAGCATTGCGTTGCAGAAACAATACTAATAAAATACAAGTAAGTTGATGTCGACCTTGACGGGGAAGAGTTGTGGAGGAAACGGACTGAGGGTAAGTTGGGCTACCAGCACATTTAATCAACGGATATTCTATTACTTTGCGTCGATATCGTTGAAATATTGATATCCGACTGTCTATGGTTCGGTGGTACTCCATACGGACTGCCACGCAGAGGTCACGGGTTCGATTCCCGCCCAATGCAAATATTTGTGTGCATGAACATGACTATATGCATTGGTTTGGGTGTTTCTATGTATAATTATGTATGTATTTACAAAAAGTATTTAAGTATATATATCTGCATTTTAAAATCCATAACACAAGCTATAATATATGCTTACTTTGGGTCTAGATGGCGTTGTGTGTAGTTGTTGAGATATTATATTATATTATTATTTTATGATAGGGTCTTTACCAGTCGTTTTTTTTTTTTTTTTTTTTTTATAGTATAGCCTACCAAAGTGACTCCACCCCGCCTGATGGTAAGCAGTCAGTGGAATCCAGAAGTGGCGGCCACTATACCAAAAGCTATCGTTTTAAACTGCTGGTATGGTGGCCTCCACTATGGCGGCTGGGAATGGGGTTAGGGGAAGGAAATGAGGGACGTGAGGAAAGAGGAAAGGGGGAAATTGGGCCTCCGGCGCTCTCACTCACCGAACGAAACGCAGTAGTACGGATACTACTACTCTTAAGTCGATCTTCTATGAGAGGGTAGTACTTCCCCGGACGGTCCGGCCCATTCATGCTGAAATCAGCGTGGATCTACTACCGTATTTAGTCGTTGCGTACTACTAACATATAAAACCTTCATTAAAGCCCTACTTTTTTAAACACCTGTGTCGTATTTACGCTTTGTCATATCAGCCAAAAGACGTCCACTGCTATACATGGGCTGCCCCCATTTTACGCAAGCTTGTCCGTTACCCGTAACAGATCGACGGTCCATGCTCACCTTCCCAATAATTGACAAGTCTCTCCAAGAACTGCAGACGGTCCATGGAAAGCTGCAGTACTAGTGTTATGTCGAACTCATCCATGGCTATATAGCTGTAGTCCAGATAGTACAGGTGCGTGCGCAGCTTAGCTCGCTGGGCCGCGCGGAAACTTAGACATGGGTCTGAGTTGTTCATCTAGGGAAAGAAAGAAAGAAAATTTTGTAAAAATAAAGATATGATAAGATAGATAGATAAGATATGTTTATCCGCATTATGGAACTACTTAAATAAAGCGGAAGATTTTGTTGGAACTCGCTAATTTCTGAAACTGCCAGTAAGATTTGAATACCTAATTATTTTGCGTTAGATAGTCCAGTTTTTGAGGAGAGTTATAAGCATAGACATCACGCTACTGGCGACGGGAGCAGAGCAGTAACCACCACAGTTGTTTTGTTATTATTGGTATTGATTGCCACGCTTGCGCAACGCGGATTAACAATTTCAAAGTACATTTTTTGAAGAAAATAATTTATTTAACAAATAATTCACACTAAAATGTTTCTTATGGCTTTAAAATAAAGATATTTTTCAATTGAGTCGTTTTTATTTTAAAAAGTTTATAACTACTCAGTAGTCGCGCAACGCTTTTGATAAATCAAATATAGTCACAGAAGGCGATACTACTGTTCTTTTGCTTTTTTTAATACAACAAAAGAATAGAAGTAATTATCGCCGTTAGTTGCATTAGGCCCGTAGTATTACAGTGACTATAGGTATATTTTTTATAATGTACTTTCTAAGTTTATTTTGAACATTTCTTACTGACCGTAACGTAAAAAATGAAACCTGGACTTAAAAAGACTGGAATTGCCAATCCGCCTTGATCATCGTGGTGATTAATGCTCATGCCTTCTCTGTATGAGAAGAGGTCTTTGTCCTGCAGTGGGACAGTAAACAGGCTGGTAATATTATTATTATTTTAATCTTTACCTTATAAGTAACAGGTTCGTTGAGTGCACACCGATGTAGCTTCTCTTTAAGGAGGTTGCCGTCAAAGTTCACGTAAGACTGATGGATGTTCCTGAAGAAATCTGCGTCGCGGATCCGTATCTGATACTTGACTGGTGAGTTCCAGTGGATTACCTACAATATAATAACAAACTTGCAGACATTATGTATGTAGCGTTACACCTTCTTTCCTCAAAAGGTTAGGCAGAGCAAGCCATAGTGGAGGCCACCATGAGTTTAAGACGCTTGGCTTGGCCTTGAAATCTAGAAACTAGATGGGAATTTTTATATACTTACAAAAAACATTACCCTCCTTGATTTCGGCAGTCGGGCAAAAAGTCACTTACCTTTATATTATTTGTATCCTCCCCATAACATCCTTTAGCTAATGTCTTAGTGGACATCTGCACATTATACTGACAGCTAATATTATATACAATTCTTGGATGATTCTTTATAATAACATTAATTACATCTTGGTCAGCCAAAGTTGTCTCCTTCAAGGTCCCTATATTGTCGTTTATCGCGTCCCTCCATAAACGATTCCAGTCTGTGTTAATGCGTATTTTTCTTAGGTCTAGCAACATTACACCAGTGTTGTACCCTCGGCCTAAGGCTGGCCATCGTTTCGTTGTTTCTACATACCAATTGCTTTCGTTTTCTACTAAACCTATAAACTGTAAGAAAACTTATGTAAAAATATTAAAGACAATAAGGTATATACTATTAAAAATTAAAGTCGAAATGGCCCAGTAGGTGAGGCACCTTTCGTAAACACGAGATAGTGAGTTTGAATCCGAGGAAGTACCAATGTGATTTTTCAAATCATATGTACTTTCTAAGTTTATCTTGGATATTTCTGTGACTGATGGTTAGGGAAAACATCGTGAGAAAACCTGGACTTAAAAGTCTGAAATTGCCAATCCCCTTTGAGCAAGCGTGGTGATTAAAGCTCATGCCTGCTCTATATCAGAAGAGGCCTTTGCCCAGCAATGGGACAGTAAACAGGCAGGTATTATTATAAACTATGATTAGGAAAATATCGCGAGGAATCTGGGCTTACAAAATAAGTCTTAAATCGCCAATCCGCATTGAGCAAACCAGTGCCTTCTCTAAGAAAAGAGGCCCTTTCCTTCCTGGGATAATAATAGACAGCTATGATAATGAACTAGGATTAGTTACTAAGATATATATAACAGCCCAAAGTGTATACTGCTGAACATTAGTCACTCCCAAAGATAGTAGTTTACCAATATGCTTGTCAGACAGATTGACAATAAGGTGTGTTGAAACACAACACTACCTGGATAGTATAATATAGTACTATAAATGCGGTCTTAATCATCATATCAGCGAAAAGAACCTGATGAACAGAGGCCTTCCCCAATTTTTGCCACGTTGGCCGGCCGTGAGCCGCCCTCATACATCGGTTCCCTACAACTATAGTACCTCACTTACTTGTTCATCAGTCATATTCCTAAATATATTCCATAGCTCTGCAACGTCACAGAGGAAGGTCAAGTCTGAATCCAGGACTATCACCTGGTTAAGTTCTTCAGGCAATAAGTCCGGAAACAACAACTTGACTAACGCGAAGATGCCTGAGTAGTGGCTGTTGGGAATCCATTTCACACGAGTTAGTTGTTCTTCCGCGTTGTAGCATGAGTATTTTACTGAAAAGATTGCATAGGTCATTATTAGAACAATTTAAATGGCCCTGTAACTAAATTGTTTGAGGTCCTTCTGTTTGTACTAGTATATAGAATTGAACCACCATTATCATCATACTAGATAAAAGGCGTTCACTGCTGGACATAGGCGTTCCTCAAGTTTCACCACCTTGATCGATCGTAAGCCACTCTCATCTAACCAAATAACCCTATATCACTCACCATCAGGCAAATCCCAAGTATCAAACAATTTATTGATTGTATGCTGCGACGTTCTATCTACAATGAGATGGAAATGCAGTGGGTTTTGTCGGTGATGCAGCAGGGACTTTAACATGGGAGTAATGATGCGCGTGCATTTACCCATGCACACTAACGCTATGTGCACTGTCTCACATAGGGTGCCTACTGCATCTGGAATCTGGGAAATAAACAAGGACATTGATATTTGAAATAATTTGTGAATAACATGTTTACAATATCACATATATATTTATTTTAAGATACACATTACACTATAATCTGTTTTCTAGAACCTTCTTTTGTTTCATAGAAAAGAGCTTAATTTAATATAGGCATACTGTGACTGGTGTAGAGCCTGGCAGTCCTACACCTAGTATGTTGGACAACTTTAAGGAGGCCTGGAGGATAATTCATACAGCAGTGAAATTACTCTTGTGCTGTATCTTGTATAGTATAATTTGAAATGTGGAAGAATGTGTGTACACAGACAAATATTTTTTGAATGTGTGTAAAGAAAATATGCACCAGTTAATACTTCAATAATTTCCTGAGCTTCTTCAAACTAAACTTTGGTTGCAAGTGCCCTTCAACAAACATAATCATTAAATTTATCCACCAACCTCTACCTACCAACAAGTGTAACTAAATTAAGTGATTAATGTGGAAAGATACAGATATACAGAAGATACAGGATTATAACTAAGTTTAGAAGAAGTTATTTCATATGAAACTGCAAATGATTAGTTACAATGAAGCAAATATTTAAAAACAATTAGACTGGTCTACCACAGCGGGCACCAAAATATCTATAAATATACTTACATCAGGTACTTCATAAGTAGCTTTGGAGTCCACAGACATCTGCCTGATTACATTCTGTGACAATTTCAACTGAGTCTTGAACACTTTGTTCTGTGTCTCTAATACACTTATCCTGGATATCAACCACCAGTAGTAAACCACGGAAACTGCAATCCATATTCCAAAAGGCGCGCCTAACCATGGTCGGAAGAATAGGCACGAAAACACATTTTTTGACCATTTCATCTCTGTATATAATTTTGGGCAATTTTTTTACTGTTCTATAAAGTTAGTTTTCGACTTATCGTCCTTTTTAATTAGCCAGATCTTCGAACAGCACGAAGCATTTAAATTTTTTTATTTGTTCTGCTTGTATAAGACATATGAAATCTTATATATGACAATAAGTTTCTATGCACTGCACTAATAACTAAACTGATAAAAAGATAACATTAACCTTATGAAATTAGAAATTGACCACGTAAATTGATTATTACAGTTTCGTTTATGCGATACTTAATTGAAATGTATTCTAAAAACAATTATCAATTGTTTTATTTACATTAATTTTATACTTTTGTTTGCATCTCGCATCTTCGCCGCAAACTTGTCAAATTGTCAAAAGTGATGTGGTTTGGTAATTTGGTTTTAGTGATGTCGTTCACGAGGTTCACGTAGCACATAATCGATTAAACAATGTATTCTGACACATGTAGTTAATAAAAACAAAATTGTAGGGAAGTGCCGCTGTTGTTCTGTAATTATTTAACAATACAAGTACTTAATCTTAATTTACAAAATAGCTTTTTATGACTGGTAATGCAATATAATGTATATCGTTACGGTGATATCGTTTTGTTTTGTAATGAACCAATAAATTCTTAAAAATATTATTTCTGAGTACCTAGTGCGAGTTTGTTTGTGCTCCGATTGGCCTGCTCCAAGCTCTTAACCAATCAGAGAGCCAAACGCGGTAATCTTTTCGAACACGTTAACGTAATAACAACTGGCACTCGGCACCCAGTTTAGTAAAACTTTTATTTTTAATAACAGAATGTCTATAACCGCGTAGTAGTAGCAAGTATAATATGTATTTAGGAAATTATTTTGTTTGTGACCTCTCAATTGCAATCATAATAGATATTTTTTTAAAAGGTAATGGTTATGCATCGAATATTTAACTTTTGCATCACCACTTGTCAAACTGTCGAGTAGCATGGGCACGGCATGGGCATGACAAGCAACATCAAGTTCAAAATATATGTCAAAAAAACACCAAAATGAAAATTGATTGAACAATCAATTTTCATTTTAACTAATTACATATTTATTTAATTATTCATAATTTTTGCATATATAATTTTTGCATTTACAAACTGTCGTTACAGACCAGAATTTCCTAAAATTAAGAAGATTAACTTACTTATAGTTATTACATTACTTACCTACTTACTTAGTAGGTATTAAGAAGTACTAGACAAAAGGTTGTCTAGAAGAGATCGCTCTTTTAACGATAAGACCGCCCATTATCACTTTTTATTGTTACATAATTTACATCTAAGTAGGTACATAATGTAAGTTATGCTTAAGTTATGTGGTGTAAAATAAAGCTTTCTATTCTATTTAACATACCTAGGTACCTACCGACCAAATAAAATACAGAGTTGGGAATAGGTCACATCTACCAGAGTTAGACTACCCCTCGGTCTTCTTCCTTTTCTTCCGTCATATGGCATATCTTTCTCTTTACAATTGTCAATGGCTTGGTTGTGCATATATGTATATATATTATTTATCCATTAATTCCTCCATAAAGTTTCTGTGGTTGTGCTTTTGATCATTGTTTCTGTGAGTCGTAGAGAACACAACCATGTCCATAGGTTCCTAGGTGGACTGAGGTGGACCATCGGCAAGAAAAAGTGCCCGTGGTCCACCCAGGTGAACTAAGCAGGTGGACCACGACCCATTCCTGTTCGCTTTTAGGACATCCTGATACGAACCCATGGTTACCATGTAGGTAGGCACAGGTTGTTTGTTGTTTGTCACCGAAGCTACATAAAAAAAATACTTAGCCGTTTCGGACAAAAATGACAGTTAGTTGTCCTTACCTACGTACCTACCCATCTATTTGAAACTGATAATGTTAAGAACATGTACCGTGATTTTAATAGCCCTTGTCATTTTTGCCGGCTCTGAGCATTTGCACGGCTTTCTGCCTTAGATCGGACTCTACCTTTCATAATTTATATACACTTAAACTGAGACTGCTTTTCTTCTAGTTTAATATAACGATACAACAATAATATTAATAATACCACAACAACCGCATATCGCCATCTAGACCCAAAATATAAAATAATGAAATATTTATGAAATTGCGTGAAGCAGGTCAAGATAAAGCATAATAAATTAGAATTAGTTTAGATATTAAATACTTTATTGACATACAATCAAAGAATACACAACAAAATAACAAAGCAAAAAAAGTTATATAATTGATCATCGTCAAATTAGCTTCATAATTTAGCTGAAAATTATATCATAAGACAGGCTAAAATGGCACAATAGAAAAGCAATGATAAATAATATTTTATGATTTTCTGCAGATAATTACCCAAGTAATTGTTTCTTGGAATTTATAAACGTGTACTTTGAACATATTATGTCATGATACAGTGGTGGGATTATGACCTCGTGGTCTACCTGGGTGGACAACGGGCATTTTTTCTTGCCAATATATGGTCCACACCAATTCAACTAGGCATATTTTACTCTATTTGCAATTATTTAATTACAACCCAAAAGCAATAGCTTTAACAAAAACGCTAATTAAAATTATAAACTAATATGTGGTATTCTTTAGCATCTAAATTTTTGCAAAATAATAAATTAATATCCATAAAAAAGACTTATTTATTTATGCAAAAAAAAACTGGGAAATATAAACTTAGGTAAATAATATTAGGTGCCGTACCTACTAAATAATAATGCGATTTGTACATGTAAATTCTAGTTTATTCACTGTAATATTCAAACTTAGCGATAAATAAAAAAAATGTCAGGTCGGTTCATTATAAACCTTTTGTCTGACTTTATTTAAAGCGTCATATTTTTATAGCAATTTTTTATATTCACATCGACATTTTTGTTTTATGAATGTTGAAGTTAGTTTGCAATTAGGTACAACGCTATTCTTAATGCTAGCTAGCTGCGATGCGACCCCTTATCACAGCTACACACATACATGTAAAATAAAATTTTTTTTTCTGTTTTCTCAATTTGCGGAGTCCGCTAAGGACTAAGTACCAAAGTTATACAAACAAGGCTAAGTAAAAATAACAACCCCTGTTTATTTTTGTAATGTTAAAAATAGAGGAGCTTAAACCTGTATTGCAATTTTATAAGTACCTACGTAAAATATTGTGTGAGAATGACTAAGATATTTTAAAAGTCAGTAACAATGTAAGAAAGTTATAAAAATAATTATTATTCTCGTCCTATTCACTATTGAAGCCTATTCAATAACAGATTGTTACAATTTGTACATGCAGTACCTAATGTAACAATTAACAAAACAATACTTAAATAAAATGAACCACTAGCGGATCCGGGGAGAAGGCATTTTAGGAGGCTCCAGCCCTTAAACACATGTCTAAAGCCTTCTGTGAAAATCATGAAAATCATGCTTTTACTGTTTACCTTGACAAAACCTGCCCTGGTATATCCTGTATCCGCTACTGAAATGAACTACTCTTCTTATTATCTCTTACATCTAGGTACATCTTAATTAATTTCCGTCTCTCCGCCATAAGTCCTGGCTTGACTCGGATTCGGATTGTATGGCAGGCCTATGGGCGGCGGCGGTGGGTAGTTGAAGGGCTGTTCGGGACTATCCGTTACTTTGACAGGTTCAGATGGCTCAGGACTATCTTCTGTGACGTCCTTCTTGTAAGGAATGCTGTCGTCATCTGAATGGATCCTTACCGAGTCATCTGGATCCAACGGCCTAGAATAATAGGTTTTAGTACACTTGTGAGTTATGACACAGGGTAGGTAGGTACTATAGGATGAAAGATAAGATTATGGGGGGTAAAAGTTTCAAGTCAGTCAAACTAATAAAACCTAGTCTCATTATGTTACATACTTAATAGTCAAAAAGTCGTTTTCATCTTTTTCCTCGGCTTTTCTTCTCTGGAGTATTCTCCATCCGATGCAGATAAGCACCACGACTATAGGCACCATGACCGCACTGATGATGCCCCATGTTGCTCCTAGCGTTCGTGACGAATATTCCTGTCGACCTGTAGACATATGGTTTGTGTTAAACAATGGTTTAATGGTAAAATTCAAGGATTTAAACTATAATTTCGTAAAAAACTATAGTCGAAATGGCCCTGTGGATAAGGCACCCGATTCGTAAACACGAGGTAGTGGGTTCGAATCCGGGCAAGTACCAATGTGATTTTTCAAATCATATGTACTTTCTAAGTTTATCTTGGACATTTCTGACTGACGGTGAAGGAAAACATCGTGAGGAAACCTGGACTTAAAAGTCTGAAATTGCCAATCCGCCTTGAGCAAGCGTGGTGATTAATGCTCATTCCCCTTCTCTATGAGAAGAGGCCTTTGCTCTGCAGTGGGACAGTAAACAGGCTGGTATTATTATTATTTATTATTCGTAAAAAACATATTAATATCCACATGCGCAGGCTTAGTCCACTTTCGGCCCTTCGGCCCTAAAGCTGGGGCGGCGACAGTTTGATTTATGTGCATTGGGTTAACTACATTTTAATTTTATTTTGGTTACGTCACCTATGTTATTGAATCTCATTATAATTTGTAATCCGTACTAAATTTAGTCTCAACTGTTTACTGATAAAACAAAAACTGTCGCCTAACGTAATTTATCATTATACTGATGCTTTATCAGTGCGTAAGGCCGAATTATTATCTCTATAAAACAAATAAAAAATGTAACACTTACCTATGCGTGACCTGAATTTTATGTGTATACTAGATAAGAAAGCAAGAAATAACCTTACAGATTAGGATAGAACAAAATAAAAAACATCACAATCCAGAGAAAATTTCTATTCCACAAAAATCGTGGTTAAAGTAATTCCTTGCTTTCTTATAAACATACTAAAAGAATTAATGGAAGTTATTCTACCGAAATGGGAACAGAAATTTCCTCTTCGTGCGTCTTCATTTGGTTTAAAATTACTTTATTTAATATAAACACGTTTTACAAACATTCAACAACGATGGGAAACTCACGAGAGTCTAAATTACTAATTTATGTGCAAAATACTAAAACATTTGTGCTTAAACTTAATCTTATACTACTTCTGCTGCAACAATGGCAGTGCACTAACTATTCTGTTCCCTAAATTTAATACTTTTTTATTCCTCAGACCATAGTCGAACGACTACTCATAGTTGGGACTTCACTTACAGGAGGATCAATTAATGTCTCCATCGATTTGCCTTTCTGTGTCGGCATTGTAAACGTCTTTATGGAATCTGATGGAGCACTCTTTGGAGGTTCTGGTAATCCAGGACTATTAAATGTACTCCTCGGACTGTTGTCAGACGTAGGACTGATCGGTGGGGAGTAAATCTCTGAGTAAGTCGGAGAATACGTAGAAGGAATTGGACTGTATTGCCCTTCGTATTTTGGAGCATATGGATCTTCGGACTCCTTAGTAGAGTATCCGGAATCACTTGGAAGTGCTCTACGGCCTAACTGACGAGGTTTGCTAACGTATTCTATATCTTTAGCAGGACGGGTTAGAGTTGAATCTCGATTAGATTCAGTATCAGAAGGAGAGGTTATTGAAAGCAAGTCTTCTTCCGAAAGTTCCCAAAGCTTTTCAGGGAATTCTACGTCAGGAGCGTTAGGTAGAGGCTCATTGGTCCTGTACGTTTTATCATATTGTCTACGTTTTTTCGGATTAGATTTATCTGACTTGTTAGAATCACTTTTGCTTGAATCTGGGTATCCTATACCAGAACTATCTCCTACATCATCCTGAGGGATGCCAGGAGCTGGCCTGGCAATAATCCCGGATCTAGCTAGAGGTGCTTCGTCAGTAGGAGAATCGGGCAATTTTTCTTTTTTGCCTGAATCCTGGCTACGTAAAGTGGAGGACTTCATAGTGTCTGTGAGGTTTCCCATTGAAGCTGATCTTAGGTTAAGTCGTGAGGCTGATTTAGCGCGCGGTATGTCTTCGAAGCGGAAGCCTTCTTTGCCTTCGGATCGTGGCTTGTGCCAGCACCAGAACCATAGAAGGCAGATCAAGAGTCCTAACGGTAGAATAACTGCCACTATGACTCCCCACGTCAGGAATAGTGCGCGTTGGGAATATTCTTGCGAACCTGGATGTTGAAATATTTTGGTTACTAGCTGCAGTTCATGATAATTTTGTTCATGTAAGTGCGTGTAACAAAAACTCTTTCAAGATTATGAAAAAAAAAAAATGGTAACGTTATACTTTTCTTTGATTTCTCAAAAGGGCAAATCCAAATTGTCTACATTTGATAGAGTATGAAGTCTTAAATAAACTAAATTGATGTAAATATGTTTATGAACATACCTACTAATTGAAACACTCAATATTATGGTTTACCTACTATTTTTATAAATCAAGGTTATTTTTATTAGCTCCATACACATTTCATTTAAGTATAAATCAAATTGACTTTAATATAATTGGTGCATTATAACGTAAATTTATTTTATTAATGTTTTTTGTTTGAGAAATTAAAGAATGCTTGGCTTTACGTTTCAAGCTATTCTGACTAATAAATATATAATAAACACCACAAAATATATAAAAATAGACTTGACAAAAACTTACGTAAACATTCAGTATATCCATAATCTGGAAGGTTCCACCTGCCGTTGTCTTCGCACACTCTTCGCTTGTCACCGATCAAAATAAAGTCCTGGTTACACTCGAAGTTTACCTAGGGAAGGAAAAGTGTCGGCTTAAGTGATTCATTGAGAAAAATGTGTTTTTCCTTATTATTATGATTAATTGCGGTTATGTTCTGGGTTAGTTGCGTGAAAAATTCACGTGAATGAATTAATGGGTCAGCGTTTGTAGTAAGAGATAAAAATCTTTCGTAATAATGCAGTAGCTGCACTATATTTACCTACACATTATGTATTCCAGACAAATATGAAGAATAAGGAAGGCTCGAAGCGCAGATGTATGGAATTTTACGACAATGGTCAAGTCTGATATAGGTCAAATTGGTAATTAAGAAATTATGCGCATTATATGTTGCAGCCAGCCTTTATGAACTTTGGCATAAATGAACCGTATGGGTGACAGCTGTTTAAAATACAGTGTGATGAGATGTAAGGGACCATCTCGCTCGATATGCAAGCTAGTCAAATCATTAGACTATTACTGCACAATGTTAATTACAATAATGTTTTAAGGTTCTTTTGTTGCGATTATCTCATTGTACGCGCATTTGTGTCCTACATGTGTGCCGTCCGCGTCCTATTGTTTATTACTATGCGTTACAACTGTGAGAAACCTAATGACCTTTTTCTGCTAAATGCCACATTACTGCTTTTGTGACACAGTGAGTGCATGTGATGCTGTGCAGGGGCTTAAGAAACAAATGACTTGTGTTGTTTTTAATAAATCCGCCATAACGACACTCTAGGAATATGCGGGTAATTTAAGGTTTAAGATGCAGATGCACTACTCACTCTAGTTCCAGGTGTAAAGAAGAAGTTACTCTTTCTGCCGAATCGAGGAGTTTCCAATATACCGCAACTGACGACACGCCGAGCGTTCGTTTCTTTTATATTAGTCTGTAAAGAAATAAAAGTCGAAGTCAAAGATTTTTAATTTTTTTATTTAGGTGAATGGAATTAACACTTAAGAACGTTAAAAATTACAAAATGTCAGCCAATTAACCTACAGAAAATTCGCTGACGTAGGGTAGAGCCATAAGAAGAACTGGCAAAAAATTCAGGCCACTCTTTTAAATCGCCAGGTTATTACATTTTTTTGTAACTTACAAGTTGTAAGTTACAAGCCATTGATACTTCAAAATAAAAGACATAATCTCTACTGCTGCAATATAGAAACACTGAAAACCACTCCATACCAAAGGAAATACAACATTACGTAAAACCTAAGATGAGCGAGAAATCATTTACTCGGTAGTTAAGACTCTTGCTGGTTTCAGCATATAGGTATAAACCCGATCGATTAGAGATTTTCACTTTAAACATTAAACAGTAATACTATTAATCTACCTTGACGTTTCGTTTAATGAGTAAGAGCGCTGGAAACAGTGGAAACCCAAAACTTACCCTTCTCCTCTTCAATACTATCTAACAATTTCATTTAATGTTGGTTTTAAAAAAACAATATTAGTATTTTATTTTATTATATTGATCATTACACATTTTACACCGATGTACAAGCTAACCGAATCGCGACAGCCGATAAACTTTAAAATAAATACTTACAAAAAGACATTATTATAAACTGCACTATAATAAACTTGCACGAGGATTATGAATGAAGGAAACTTGGTGACTAAGTTCAATAACAATTAGGCACCATATGACAGACCTTAGTTGATGCAGTATAATTATAAGAACAATGGTGGACAAGAAGCATTGGAACTGCACGCAAACTTTGTGTTTTTTAAGAATTACTGTTAACTGGCTACCCCACCCCGGCTTTGCTTAAAAAATATATTCGCATCCTCACCTCATATGAAGTAGCTACTTTAGCCGACGGTTATAGCTATCTTCTTCAAATATAATGTTAAGAACATACAATTAAGTTGTTGTCGATCTCCAAGAATGTAGAAAAGGATAGATATTAATAAAGTAATTGTGCTCTCACTTAACGAAACGAAAAGACAGATAGCAATTAGGTATTACTTTATGCTGATATTTTACTTAAGGGTAGATATTTGCCAGGTTAATCCGATCTTTATTTATGACTAGCTTTCCGCGGCGCGGTTTCAACCTTGTCTTTGCTTACTGCTCTACTCCCGTCGCCAGTAGCGTGATGTTACATAGTCTATAATCTTTCTCGAGAACTGCTATCACGCAAAAAGAGCTTTTCAATTCCGACTGGTAGTTCCAGAGATTAGCGCGTTTCAACAAACAAACTAACAATTCCGCTTTATGTAATAGTATAGATGAAACCAGTCCAGGTTTATTTACATTGTAGTACCTAGTAGTATAAGCTGGTCCAATTTAAGATAACTTAGGACAGTAATTAAGTAGGTGTAATATGATTTTATTGAAACCTGCTTGAGTTTAAACCCTTAACTATTCGAACATCGCTTGTTATCTATTTGTTTGCGATGTTCTAAGTGTGGGAAATTTATAGTCATGAGTAAGTACTTGCTTGACAAGGATATTAATTAAATGGCAGGATTGGATAAATCATTCAGTTTACATGTAGAATGACATCATTTATAATAATGTTATGATGTAAGTATCAATGTTGATTAGGTTTTAATTAAATATAGTACCTATAAGCTGCGACCTACGGCTTCGCCCGCGCGTAAAATATGTTTGTTGTTTCCCCTCACAGATTTTTGGGAAAAAGTAACCTATGTCCATCTCCGGCACTGAATCTATCTAATCTACATACCAATTTTCATCGAAATCGGTTCTGCCGTTTATGCGCTGAGTGGTAACAAACACACACACACACACACACACACACTTTCGCATTTAATATTAATTGGATTATAATAATATTAACTTTACATAGAGAATCGAAAACTTGGGTGTTAACGTCTTACACACTTTTTACCTAGAGCGCTTACCCTGCAATAAAGAAACGTCAGTAATTTTCAGCGTTACACTTTTTATACTAGGTAACTGACGTATTTAAACAATAAACTAGGTAATCTAAGTTCGGTTTCGAAATAGTATTCGCTGGGAAAAGGTAACATGCCTATCTTTTTTCTCTTTCAGCTTTATAAGGTTGTTTGTCCTTCTTGCTAGTAGACAGACAGATGGATATCCTAATATAGATAATACATTATATACATACATAATACATTATATACTTACAATAGACGACAGATAATTCTTCGTGAATTCCGCCATGTCTCGATTGAGCGTCATACCGAAGTCGTATCGACACTGATATGAGTCCTGACATATCTCCAGCGCTCTGGCCACGTCCTGCGACCGGTTCGCTGGTAAGAAGTCCGCTGGTTCTCGTATGAAGTTTGGCTGGAACTCATTGTCGTTGTAGTAGGCTGCTGTTCGACCATACTCTCTGAAGAACATTGCTACTCCTATGTCACGTTGTTCTCTGTCCGTCAGTTGCCCTGTAAAGATATGTATGTGTTGAACGAATTGATTTTATAATAAAAACTGTTTAGGTTTGGTCTTGATCTTATTTGAGGATGTTGTAGAGGGTGGAGCGCGATTGCCTAAAGTGTCATCATCATCCTAAAGAAGTTCACTGAGTGGCCGATGTGGCTACTCCTAAAGAAAGGTTTTTACCAAATTTGACAGGCGTTGGTATTGGTGACCACAGTACGCTGATTTTCATAGATACATACGTAGCTTCACGCCTTTTATCCCTGAAGGAGTAGGCAGAGGTGTTTAACCACCCACGTTTCCCCAATTTTTATTTTTGTGTCCCATGTAACAGGAGGCAAGCCTGTTGCCATATACTGGGTATAATTCCAGACTCCGGGCTAACACTGAGAATTTCTTGACAGAAAAACTCAAAATCACTTTACCCGACTGGGGATCGAACCCGATACCTCTGCGTGGTAATTCGTACACAGAACCACCGAACCAAAGGGCAGACATTTCTTCAAAAGCTGATTTTCAATACGCAGATAACGCTTTTGCTCGTTACTTTAGTCGCCTCTTACTACATACACGTATGAAAACAGACTTGCTGGTGCCATATTCCTGGCTAAATAGTACATAGCCGAAATAATATACGTAAATCAAAATAAAATATAACTTACAATTTTGAGCAAAGTCTCTGTGCGCTGCTTGGAAGTTATTGAGATCCACCGTGGCCCTTGTCCCGTCAGGTCTCGTGAAATCGTCATTTATGTCCAACGACCAATTACCGAATAATCCTCTTGTTTGATTCTGTAACACACAGGGTAATTATTAAGTTATGAACTCTTGTGAAGACAAATGAAAGCGTTAATTGCGTTAAACCTATAAAATATACATGGTAGAAGAAAACTTTATTTTCTACATAAAATTATCGTACAAAATCATCTTTCATAATAGTGATTACTTCTTACGATATAATCGTGACTCGACGGAGGGTGGACCGACCACATTTAAAGACAGACTTACTTACTTAGTCATCACGTAATGTTGAATTCTTATTATCTGACTTATGTAAAGTTTCAGATTCTTTCAGTTATTTAGACAACTTACCATATAATTCCAAGGTAGGTAGACTCTGGCTGACATAAAGCCTTTGTTCTCGACGACCTCAACACCAGCGCCCGACGCGAACATGATCACGATCTCCGACTGATTCAGGATGTACATAGGTTGGTAGACTGTTACACCTATGTAGATAAATGTGGGTTAAATTTACAGTTATTTAGCTCTCTAGCAAATCTACTAGACTCAGTTTGACCTCGTGGAGAGGCGTGGCGTTTAAACAGGCAATTAAAAATAAGTATTCGTGTAAAAATAAATATAACTACTCGTATACTGTAATTTTTAACCAAGTAGGAATAAGACAGGTTGGTGAACTTGTAGAATAAGCGAGTCTATTATGAAGCTTAAGGATTCTCAACGACAGACAAATCAGAAGTGTGTCTCGCTTGCAACAAACATTGAAGAATTGTTTGTTTTGCGAAATCTTTACGAGATTTTTACCTGGGAAGTATTGCACTCTTAGGGCAGGCCGGTCGAAGTAAACTCTCTTGTTGTCAGCAAAAACGTCCAGTCTGTATCTCCATTGAGCGTGAGTTGGGCGTAGACGAACCTACAAAAACGATTTAGTAAATATTTGAAACTGTTTCTACCTATTTAAAGATTTTTGTTATATGTTTCTAGCTGTTGCCCGCAGCTCCGCCCGCGTAAATATCAGTAATTATTTCAACCCCTTTAAGACATTTTGTCGCGATAAAAGATAGCCTATATTGTTCCCCAAGTCTATTTTATCTCTACACCAAATTTCATCAAAATTGGTTTAGTGGTTTATGCGTGTAAGCGTAACAGACATACAGACAAACAGAGTTACTTTCGCATTTATTATATTAGTATGGAAAGTATGGATTTAAAGGAAATAACAATAGTGTAATTTACAAATAAACTTTTGAGCAGATGAAAAAAAGTAATTAAATAGAAAATAATTAAACTAATCTACTTTTCAGAAGAAAAATTACGTGAGAAACAAAGTTTTACAAGAAAAGTTTTAGCAAAACCTTCCTAAAGATAAAGAATAGGCATGTTTAGCGTGAATATTATATTTAGTAGAATAGTTAAAGAAGTCAAATTCATTTTATTTTCTTGTCAATCTTTAAGAGACATGTTAACCAAAAGAAAAAGTGAGTCAATTTGTTTCACTTTCTTAAATGACTTTGTGGCTTACCTCAACAGACACAGAGTTATTGGAAGCAGCGACGATAGACGTCAAGTGAGTAGCATTGACCTTTCCGTAGATGTTTCTGGAAACCTGTTCGAAGCGACCTTGGACGTCCAGTTTCAGTTGTGGGTGATCAACTCGAACCAGGACGTATTCACCTTAAACCACAATTTATGTAAAAATATGGCTTTCACGTATCTTTATGACTGAATCGGTCTACCAATGCAGTAAGAGGCCTATATTGTAACTAACACTAAGCTCAGTACCACGCACATAGAGCTATGGCTATTGTTCACCAGTGAGTGTTGCTCAAGCCAAGGCAAATTAGAATTTTCAGACTATGTCTACAAGAACATGATTTTTAACATTATTTTCCTTCACAGACAAGGAAAGGTTTTTATACATCTCTATTAGCCATATTTGACGCATACAATAACCTTTATTCGCGACAATTCAGGACACGGGAGTTAAAATGGAACTACTTAAATGAAAAAAAAAAAAGTATTACAAGTTGATTATTATTACAAAATAATTAAATAATCAACTCACCTTTGCCGTTGAAAGTGTACTGAAGATCATCGAATGTGACAATGTGGGGATCACCGAATATACCAGCAACTCCTGGAGACTGGTACGCTACGCAGTCTTGTGATGGACGTCGTTCAAATCTATTACAAAAACAAATAACTTTATTGTTCAGAATATGTTAACAATTCGACTCGGATGTGAAATAAGTCTTGAGCTCAAATTGAGAATTGAGAAATTATGGTTAAATAAAATTAAATATATGTGCTAACCTGAATGTCTCACAGCCCACAGCTTGCTCTTCTTGCCACATACAGCACTGGTAGAAAGGAATCATGTCGTGGAACCAATGAGACAGGGACGGCACTTTATTGGCCTCGTTGTAGGGCGTGAATCCGAAGTCGTGAGACCTCGACGGGCGGGATCCCCACATCTGATCGTAGGACAGCATGAGGAAGCCGTTCTTGTCGTAGCAGCATTGCTGACCTGATCCTTCGGGGCTAAAAAGAAATTATGTTTTTAGTATTTGTTGTTGATATTTAAAACTATCAAACATAACCCTCTTAAAAAAAAGAGACGCATTTACGATGTTAGTATAAGATTTCAACTGAACATTGTTTTAGCCAAGATAAAAAATTATGGTTCAGCATAACTCGAATTTAGAGCTTCTTACTATTCTTGAAAAGAATATATACAAAATAATTGAGTGTTAAAAAATATATTTTAATAAAGTATAATAAATACCTCGGCGAAGCACTTCTAACACAATGAATACCACCCCAGTGGTATCTGCAAGTGGGGTTCGTATCCTTGTCACAATCCATATCAGGCATAAACCGTCCCTTATCCAGTAAAGCATGTTCCAGTGTGCAGGGGCAGACCCAGACTTGTGCAGCAAAGTTCTTGAGGAAACGGTCCGTTCGCAGCCAGTTATTACAGAGAGAGTTAGGCCAGCGTTGTCCGTAAAGCTTCTCCCATTGTGGAGCGAAGTACCAGCCTAACGGGATGGGACGACTCCAGAGGATGCTGTGGAAGTTTAGTATTTTGTGGATATGTTTACACACATAGTGTTCGATATGATGATTAGATCAGCTACGAACAACAACCTACGAGAAAATTTTATCTAATCGTTTTGTCGGCTTTAAATGATGACACTAATACTTGACTCTATTCTCTAGGTATAGTTAAATAGACGAGCACTGTTGGAAGTAAAAAGTAACCGGACATAATTAATTATACTTACGGCGATACCGCAACTTCATTGATCACCTCTGGAGTGGTCATATTAATCTGGATAAAACCGAACTGCATATCGTTATGCAAGAAATTGTTCCTATTCCTGAAGTTCTGAGGGTTGATGACGTAATAGCCTGTATTCGCCACCCCGGTTTCTATAATATCAATGAACTCTAGCTGTGGCCTGATGGTGATCTCCTTGTAGCCCCATAGACTGATCTGCAGCTGCACGTTGAGGTTTGAGGTCAGATTGTAGCTGTCCCAAGTGATTCGTATTTCAGGAGGATACCTTTCGTGGACTGAGTTATCAGAGAAAAAGATCTTTTCAGCAGCGGTTGCGGGTGTTTCTGTAAATTGTATAAGTGTTGATTTATCGTACATCGCAACTCTCCTATGCACTTTGAGTAGGCAGAGATTGGTAAAAGGAAATCCACTTATTACTTCTTAAAGACCACAAAGTTATATTGAATAAATAATAAGCATGCTTAAAAATAATAAATAAATACTTTTTTTTTTGCCAACCGTCCATTTTAATTCTTTTTATCGACACGAGCTTACTTTTAAACAGTTAAATAATTCTTAACACTAAATTATCAACGATGATACAATTAATTTGAAGTACTTAGATAAATTTTGAGTTTTGCATTCTCATTTCTAATATTTCTCTTCTGGTAACGATAAAAAAATGACAACTAACAAAAGAAGCAACTCAGGTACTCACCAACAAAGAACTTCCCCTTCCATTTATAAGGTTCATTATTGATAGCGATTTCAAATCTAGCATATCCATTATGCCAGAACCTGGGTTGGACGCAGACAGCTCGGTTGACGTCAACCACAGTGCCCACAACGGACTCGGTGTCGAACCGACAGGTGATTCTGTCGTTAGGGTTGAAACACGGACCGGTGATGTTGACGATAGTACCTCCCAACATATTACCGCTCTCAGGAGCGAACATCAGCGGCAGGTTTGCGCCGTCTGTGAAGGTGGAATAATTTGGTATTATGAAGGTAGGCTAGATAGATTATTAATTGACAATGGCTATTATAAAGTTTATCAAAATGAACAAGTAACTAATTCGGCTTGTTTTATTAAAATGATTTCATTTTCAATTTTCAATGTAATGCCGCAGTGTATGTAGCAGTGATGTTGTAGCAGTCATTTCTATCTGACATTTTGATGTATTGCTCACATTAAAGTTAAGCTGCAATGTAGGTAATAGCTATTATTTTAAATGCTTTTGTAAATATCTTACCTATATCCTTATTACACGTTCCCATCAGTATTTTTTCATCTATTCTAAATATGTGTCGTCCTGGGAACCCGTTCGCCCATCCTCTGCCTGTCAAATCCCTAAGAACTGATGCCTGGGAGTAGGGTTTGTATTCGTAGCTTTGAGTTCCATTACCAGCATTGAAACCAATCTGAAGGCAAAATTGATGTTTGGTTTTAAAGAGAAGGCAGGTTTGTTGCGGATGCTAATTTTCTACAGTTTTAACAATATTAAGCAAGAAATAATCTTAGAATTGATGACCCTTGCTTCGTCAGAATGTAAGCTAGTGGCCGTTTTTTAAATTCATATAATATATAGAGACCTTCATGACTTGCAGAAAACCATCAGTTACTAATATTTAATACATGTCATAGGTGAATACTCAGGAGCAGAAATTTTCAACTCAGAAACGCACTAAAGTGGGTTAGCCAGGTGATTTTGCGCAATTCGCTAATATTCTATTGTTATTAGGTACTTACATAAGCAGGCACGCCTCCTTCACCGGTCGTGGTATCACCTCCAGCCTCCGTGTGAGAACTCCAGTTGATCTCCAAATAGTTGAATATCGCGTACGTGAATACTTCGTCTGTCGCCAACACCATTTGGAAGGTGTTCGTCTGTTACACAGGGCATTGAATTATTATGAAAGATCCACAATTATTTTTTTAAGATGGGTCTTAAATGCTTTTTTTAAAGGAGGTAACATTTAGTGGGATTTCTCTCAAGATATTCAGTAATTTTTTTTTCTTTTATTGCCTACAGTGGCAGACGAGCCAACAGCCCACCTGATGGTAAGTGGTAACTGTCGCTCATTGACTTCTGCAATGCCAGAGGCTCCGCGAAGCCGCTGACTACCGTGATATTAATGTTCTCTTTAAACCTCGTTTGAAGAATTTGCTCAATAATGAGAATTTTGCAAAAAAGTAAGTAGATAGAAGCACAGGTAAGAAATAGACGTAAGATAACTCACTGTGCTACATCTATAGGAAAAGGTGACTACTCAATTACAAATTGCTGCAACCACAAATACAAACATTGTGAGAACTGACTTTTGGGCTGTAGTTTGAAACAATATCACTGTTCCTAAATTTAGATAAAACTTCTTTATGTGCAAGCAGAGTTTACCTAATAAATAGTCGCTACACTACATAAATAATACAAGCATTTATATTTCATGAACAGAGTTACTTTAAGCGCGATATACAGTAGTATAAAATTGTTGGTATATTTGTCTAAAAGAACTAATAAATTCAGAAATAATTGAAATTTACCATAAACAAGGAGTTATCGATACCACCGGCGAAGGACATGTTCTTCCAGGTGATGGTAATGGCGTGCTTCGGGAAGAATGAATCGGAGCCAATAACTCCAGTACGAATGTCCCATGTTAGACGTTCACGCATTTCCACGCCGAGCTGGTCTGTGCGGGTCTAGAGAAAAACGGAGAATTATCAATTAAGGTCTTTATTCATTGTTATCTCTTTTCTAAATAGTATAAAGCAAAGTTGCTGTTTTTATGGATCTTTTTCACTGCTAACTATCTTTAAACTATGCAAAGAATTTAAATACGGTTATCGCTTTAAAGTTTTCTGATAATGCCTCAAGCATTATTTTATTTAATTAAAGCAGAGAATTTTAAAGATTTGTAACAATTTCGTAAAAAAACATTTGCCTGTACCAATCGTGAAGTGTTTTGAATTGAGTATAATATGAAAGTACCTAAATGAAATTGGGTGACACTTAATTAATTAATCTAATTCAGATTAAATCTCATTTACCTGTAAATCTCTATCCATCCTGAAATATACTCCTGGTCTTCTCTGATCTGGGTCCTCAGGTCGCTGGCTGCCGATACGACACTTGCTGAAGAAGATACCGATGAAGGACGGATCATTGACGTCGGGCCAGTCCCTCACGGGGAAGGACAGAGGATAGGTGTAGTGATCTGGTGGATCGCTGAAGTAGATGTAGCCGTTCATTGAAAGCTGGAGAGAAATGAGAATAAAAATTTAGAAAACTGTTTTTATAGTTAATGTCTAATGGTTGGGTTTTCTTAGAGCTTAGACAAATTAGGTAGTAACAACGTTCAAGTGCACTTTTTCATGTGGAGGCGCATATGGCCTGTAATAATAATATCGGGAAAATCGATGTCAGCATTCGCGATTTGTATTATCATGAAATCTACAACATAACACATAACAAGCGAATCAATTATCGAAAAACATTCACAAATGTGTGGCTGGGTGTGGCCTTCTTCGAACAGTAGACGTTCAGATAGTGATTTTACCATTGGTTATTGTTGTTATGCCATCTAAACCTCTACCACCATTAATTATAAAAGCTACTTACCCTAGTATAATTGAATCTAAATCCAAAGAACGGCAGCTGAAAGTTAAAGTTCTTATGAATCTGCGGAGTGCTGGTGTGGATATCTCTCTGATAGTCACCAATATTCTCATTGCCTCCGAGGTCGTAGAACCAGTACATGAAGTTGCCCCTAATTTGCTGCAGACGGGTCGTGGTAATAACGTAAGGTTGGCCATTGTTCTGGTAGTTCGTGTCCGGGAGTACACGCCCGTCGATGTGAGCTGAAAGATAAAGAACTTTGTAACATGCGGTTCTGCATTGTCGACGATGTTTTGTATATTTTAGGATAATATTAATAAAACTGGTGTCAGATATAACGTAAATTAATATAGTGCCTTAAACAAGAGACTCAATTACGTCGAAGGCATTGTCAGGTTTTTGAAATAATTCTATTTAAAGAGCAAATATTGCCAAGGAACACTTAAAATTGTAACTAAATGGGTTTTTTATATAATTCTGATTAGGAATTATCTCATCTTTATATAATCATTGGGGCAAATCTTAATATACCGATCTTCTTGACTGTTGGTATTTTATGTACTATATATTTATTTCGATTCCGGTTTCCTTGCTTATTTACAGTATGCCAGTAATATTCAAGACAAAATTAGCAAAATTCGCTAAAGTACATGAATAAAAAAAAACAGGTTTTCATATTAATATTATGAAATTAATATTTCATTCATCTTTATAGATATGTCGCACCTTATTTCATTATAACAAAAACATCCGTATAAAACTGTTCTAGCAAGTTTGAAGCCTCGATATCGGCCCCAAAGTGATAAGGTATCAGTTGATATCGAACTGATTCCTATGAACACTGATGTCATTAAGTACTTTTCACCTCTTTGTTTTCATTTCTGAGTATTATAACTGCATGTTATTTATTTTTAGTATGAGTTTACTAATTAGATTTTGTAGGTCATAATTATGTTAATGTTTGTATCATCGGTGATAATTCGACACACAATATCACTGATTTCAGATAACACCCAAAGACCCATACAGACACAGAGCTATGAGATACACTCGGAAGGCTCAAAGACTGTGAAATCTACTGTTGCTACTGTTTTAAATCTCGTAACGAATTTAACCAGAAGTAAAAAGGAAGAGTTCTATATAAAAATGTATACGTACTTCCCGTTTATAGACAGAGACAAATTTAATATGATTGTGATATACTCTTTTAAAAGATGGCACTACAGATAAAAAAAAATAATGAGACCGCTTGGTCATTTTGCATGAAAAATAAAAAGCGCCGCCCGGTTCTTACTTTGAGAACAATTTAGTACTCAAAGTTAGTTCAAATTCAAACACCAGAGGCGTTGAAATTAATGGTTCGGTGTTCGGCGGACTAGTGTAATGTGTATTATTAGTTAGGTCCCTAATAATCCTATTTGTATAAATATAGAACCATAGAAATACATTTTCAATATTTAACTATAGATTTTTGAAGATTAAGACTCTATTAGAATTTAAAATGTATTTCATTGCTAAGAAAACACATCAATGCTCGAAATCGTTGTAAAAGTTATAATTATTGTTCCTCGATTACAGATGACCTTTACATTAGTCAAGAAGATTACTTTATATTCATTACATGAGATGGTATTACATATAGAAGCAATCAGCCTTTGGTTAAACTTTGAAAATAAGATCTCGTATCTTAACTATGCTTTCACAATGTTAAGTAACAATGATTAATGTAGATAGTACTGAGGAAGGTAAGGATATAATGTTATCTACATGTAACTAAAGGACACATTCGACAAGAGTTAATCATCACGGCAACTAGCTCATTTTTTAGTGCTTGTCGCAAAAAGAGAAGAAATTAAATGATATCAAAGGTATTCTAGAAATAATTAAAACACCTTTATCATCGTCACCATTTGAGCAGAAAGACACCTATAATCCAGGCTTTCAGGAAAGGAAGAGTAACATTTAAACGTACTAAGTATTATCTATATTAAGTACCACTATCGCAAATCCTATCTACGGAACGCCATTACTACCCAAGTATTAAGTTTCACTATCAAAGATTTTTTTTGAGAAGACAGTTTAAAAATTTCAAACGGCAAAACGTTAAATTTGATAATCATTAAACCACACCTTTGATTTGAGTTACCTCGCGTAAAAGTTATGGTAACGTTACGGTAGTAGATCCACGCTGGTTTCAGCATGAATGGGCTGGATCGAGCGGGGAAGTACTACCCTCACATAGAAGATCGACGTAATAATAATTTATAATTTCCCTCTTTTCTTTTTTCTTACCTCCCTCAATCCTTTCAACTACCCCACTCCTTTCACAGTCGGCTTCGCAGGAGTATTACAGGAGCAATGCTAAGGATTCTGAGTCGTCCATGAGCGACAGTTACCACTTACCATCACGTGGGCTGTTTACTCGTCTGCCACTGTCGGCAGTAAAAAATATATAAACACTGTTAATGTGCGTGTTGCGTTATAAAAACTAAACATTAAAAATATTGTGTCAAAATTTACTTCTTAATATAAACATTAGGGGCGCTGTTTACTTTTATTTATTTACATGCCAATATTTTAAAAGTTTAGATATGTTTTGCAGGCTTGAGGCAAACGATATGAATGATATCAAAAGATATGTAATGATGCTGAATATGAACAACGATATTATAAAATACGGATTAGAATTAGCTTAAACTTTGAGTGAAGCTAATAAACCATTTTATCCAGGAAGTACATTAACACCTATTTTAATTGTTCTAGGTATGCCATGAATCATTACTTCATTATAATTATAAATGTGTTATCTTACACATATCTAGTTTGTTTGATTTAGATAAACCCTGTGTTACGAATTGTAAGTAATTGTGTACTAGTTTATGAATGCAAGCGACATTTTTCGTATGTACATAGTGACTACTTATGGTTTTCAAAATATTTGTTAATGTTAAGTTTAAATTTAGAGGCAAGAGATGGATTAGCAGACCTGAGGCCCTAGACAAGTAGCATAGATTTTTATTCTATTCATAGAATAGATAAAAAAATGTATGGGATTAACATAAGCTACGGCCAACATTGTCGTTAGCCAATCCCAGTCATCAATCCAAGTCAATCCCATACATTTTTTAATCTATTCTATGAATAGAATAGAAATCTATGCCACTTGTCTAGGGCTTCTGGTGTAGCAAATGAAGATATATATTCGATTACTATCAGGAGAATAAAGTATGGAGGGTAATTTATTAATTACTTAAATCTGTTCAAGATTCACAACGAAATATTTACATTCGTATCACTTACATTACTTCAATAACATGCAGTCATACACGAGCTCTCACACAATTTTTCATTCAGATTCAACATGCGGTTAAATATTCGACACAACGCGCTTTCCTACATATTGACCTAGCAGCGTACCATCAACTATGTTTCACGGGATTCTCTTAATCGGGATCTCAAGCATTCATTTTATCCACTGCTTTATAATTTACTAGTGATCCTCCCTCGCTTCGCTTCAGTATCAAAAGTTTCATTTGATTGCACAACAAACTTAAATATCATAGCAATAGTGTCGTATTGCATCATTTAAATTTAAGAAGGCGCTTAAAATGTTGAAATTCTAAAAATGACTAAAATAATATGTTAAACATAACAAAATTTAGGCTATGTTACCTACTCAAATTTACGATTTCTAAAGATTAAAGAATTTTCAAATCGGTACCTTAGATAAAATCTTTTTTATTTAAAATATTAGTTTAGATGTACCCGAGGGTATGTTCAAGTTCACGTTTATTTAGGTTAAAATTTTATTATATCCCGATTTAATGAAGGCAGAATCAGTTGATGATAGTAACTATCATGTATTGGCAGCGAAAAATCAGGTACCTACCTACTTAATTTCAAACAAGAAAACGAGTCTACATACATTCTACTAATTTTGCTTTTTTATTTGAAGACAAATGTCGTAATTTACCAAGAATAAGAACTTTAACTGATTTCAACGCGTTGTTGACAAAACGATTACATTTTTGGGTCATACGTGGCAAGCATGAAAACAACACAGTTAGTAAATGGAACATAGATTATACGCGTAGGCGTTATTTTTAGAGTTTTAATAATGATTATAGTCGTGGTAGCTTAGTTGTTACTTAAAGGTACATGAGGTTTAGAGTTTGATACCGAGCAAGTAGCAATGCAAAAAGTCGAAATGTGAAGTGGATAAGGACCCGCTTCGTAAACACGAGGTACTAGGTTCGAATCCGGGCAAGTACCAATGTGATTTTTCAAATCATATGTACTTTCTAAGTTTATCTTAGACATTTCTGACTGACGGTGAAGGAAAACATCGTGAGGAAACCTGGACTTAAATGTCTGAAATTGCCAATCCGCCTTGAGCAAGCGTGGTGATTAATGCTCATACCTTCTCTATATGAGAAGAGGCCGTTGCCCTGCAGTGGGACAGTAAATAGGCTGGTATTATTATTAATATTAAGTAGCAATGTGAATTTTTGAAAGTTATTAACCTGTACCTACTATGACAAATATACTCTGAAAAATGCCAACGATCGAAGTATCTGAAATTTGCAAGATACTTAGTCAGGGATCAATAGCGATGAAAGATTTATTTGACATATAGGTGAAATTGGACTAATCCGGATGGCAAAGTACTAAAGTACTTGTCAGGCAGTCAATCAGGCTTTATAGGACGACACCAGATGATTCTACCAGAGGTCAACCAGTGACAACTAAAAATGTGAGTAATTTAATTCGCAGAATTGATACCAGGAGCGCTACTCATTTTTACACATGACATATTTCTCTAAACGCAGTAAACTACACGATTAACTCACGCTAGAGTTTTTTTTATTGTCGACAGTGACAGACGAGCCAACAGGCCACCTGATGGTAAGTAGTAACTGTCGCTCATGGACTACTTCAGTGCCAGGGGCTCAGAAAAGCCACTGCCTATCGTGATATTAATGCTCTCTATAAACCTCGTTTGAAGAAGGACATGTTATAGCGCTCGGGAAATACCGCAGCTGAACTTTGCTGCGATGTCAAGAGATGCGATGACGGAAAGGAGACGATGGAACCAGGTCAAACAGTTCCTCAGAGCACTCTCCGTGAAACATACGATAGAGCCAAAGTCCCTCCGCTGCTCCAGTGACTCCAGTTTGTGCGTGACATTTGGATCGCCGACGATTCGAACAGCTCACCGTTGGAGGAAGTCAAGTGGATCGAGCTGGTATTTGGGGTATTTTGCTTTCCGTATACCTCTCACAATAAAATGACAGAAAAGCATTTATAATTTTCGATAATAGTTTAAAATGTAATGACATTATCATTACGCGCAATGTTTCAGTAAAAAATCATATTTATGGGGCCCACAGTACAAACACAAACCGCACTTGACCGTATTTTTTATCTCAGATAAGTACAGAGCCCTTATCAGCACTTAATTGGTTATATGTCGTATAACCTGACATGTTTTAATAGCGCCATGTATGTTCAGTTCAGTAGAAGTAAATGCACTTTTTAATTTGGTCCGGTTACTTGAGGTGCGGCCCTTATCGCTGATTACTCCATCATTTTGATAGCAAATGAGTAACAATGCTTATTATTTCAGTTTCTAGTTATGATATTAACTGTAATTTAGTAGGATTATACGGCTGGATAATGAAATACGATTTTAAACTTTGGGGCTGTGACCATTAGATAGACTTTTTCGGAGAGGCGTATTTTGTTTTATGCCTCTTATCACAGCAGGCAACGTAAGTTTGAGATTTTCGAAAAGACGTCTTTTGTTTTAAACTTGTTTTCCATTAAAGGTAAAATTTTAACGGTAGTAGATCAGCATGAATGAGCCGAATTGGCCGGGGAAGTACTACCCACTCATAGAAAGTCGACGTAGGAGTAGTAAGTATTCATACTATTGCTTTTCGGCCGGTGAGTGAGAGTGCCAGAGTCCCCCCCTTTTTTTCCCCACCTTCTTCATTTTCTTCACCTACCCCAGTTCCTTGTCAGTTAACTTAACGAGATTAGTCAAACAAGGCGTTGTCTTCGTATTAAGTACCGACAAACTTATTCATTAAGACTACAGTTGCTGCACAGGAGGTATAAATCAGTATTCCCGACCGTACCGACTACCATCTTAGGCCAGCGGGTCCGATATAAGTTTTTAAATAGTGCAAAAGCATTTCATCAACAATAGGAAAGATATAACAGGCCCGAAAATAAACTATATATTATCAACAAATTGTACATATTTGGTCAGCTAGATTATGTGAATGTTTTCAAAATATAATAACAACACAAATTAATATTTGGTCTGCAAGATTATGCAACTGATTAGCATACAAATAATATCTATCTATCTATATAAATAAATGCCTCAGCTCGAAGACGTTCCCTGCTGAATAGTTTCCTTCAAAGGTTGGTGTTTGCGTCGTCAGCAGTTGACAGGCGAATTGGTGAAAGTAAGGTCTTACTGAAAATGCTGCTGTTACTGGTAACATGCTGGAGCCCTGTCACAACCTCTTACAGCAATCTTTTTATAACCTTACTTTGTCTCTATCCTTGTTTTTAATGGTACAAAAGAAAAAGACTAAACACAAAGTAACTGTAAAATAATACTTCTATTATGAGGTGGTGGTAGGCCCCCTGGTATTTTCCTAGTTGTCTCTTATGAAACCTACCCACAGGCAGATATGAGTGGTTCAATTTTCTGAACCGGAGACCATACGGTCTATTTATACTTGGTTTATATGTTGATGACCAGCGATTTACTATGATTCATATTGTGATGAGTGACTGTACTAATATTTAATCATAAAGTACATAAATGATATGACGTCATGCCATTGAGTACTACGCCATCTATAGTAATATTGTTAATGAGAAAGTATGGGTTTGTTTGTTCTGCTTTCACTTCGTAACGGAGCGACTGATTGATGGAGTTTTACGTATGAAAATAGTCGAAGGGGTTAAAATTGACATACTCTTACACGGATAAAAAAAAACCCTAAGAGTGACTATGTTATACTTATAATTTATGACATAAATCGTAGTTCTCCTTAGCAAAAGTAGATGGCGTTGCGGTGTTATAGTTACACCTTCTTTGAACACGCGGGCGTCGCTGACGCCGTGAGTAACAGCTAATATAGAACGAAGATGAATCACGTTAAGCTTAGTGAGCTTTTAGTACATAATATTTACAATGGAAAAAAACAACGTATGTAAATAACAAAATATAGCATAAAAGAATATAATTAAGTAAATTTTATAGTATGGAGTTATTTTAGTCTAAGAACGTTAGGTAATATGTTTGAACGTTTGATACCCTTTAAAAGAATCAACAGTCAAACTGTAACAGCTTCAATACTCTCTCTATGGAGCTCTAAGAATATAGTATAGCTCGCAGAATGACAATATGATTACGATTTTATGCAGTGATGAATCTCTGTTGCAGGTAGGTAAGTACTTCACTTCTATTGACAATTTGATCAAGAATGAATAAATTAATAGTTCTGTGGAAACTGGTCTGTTAGTTCTAGGATTTAGATTAGCTTAGCTTATTAGCTTAATCTTTTATCGAGAGAAAGACAATCAGTTTGTATGGCCCTAGGCAATACTGTTGTGCAATTGACTTCATGAAGAGATTGACAAATAAAAGTATAAAAACCTCAAACGTATTTATCTCACCATAAAACTCATCAAAAATTTGGGTATATTTGTCATTCAATCAACATTACCAACGTTTCATTAAACGCGACAACAACCTACGCAATTGATTTAGTAGCAGTCCATGGTATCTACAAAACGAGGTCATGACTCATGATACAGGTACTTTGAACTTACCGTATTCATTGTTCGTTTGAAAAGTAGATTCAGGTATTAGAAGCTGTCTCTCACTCTGGATTGCAGCATCTCCACTAAGGTCTACTGGCACCAACGGCACAGGCTCTTCTCCGACTAATCCATCGCTGAATGCCTGGTAATTCCCACTTCGAACTTGCAGTTGATCTGTTGTACTTAAAATCTCTACCGGTACTTCTGTATCGTCAACCAACTCATCTTCAGGTACTTTTGCTTCTGTAACTTGTTCTACTACTGGAGTACTTTCACTTACTTTATTGTCCTCAAGCACTGTAGCATCCTGTGCAATAACACTTACAATTAAAAGTGCTACGAGAGCAACAAATTTTACACTCATTTTCACACTATCATGTCCATCACAATTTTTTTATTATCTTTTTATTTCCCTACGACAGGTGTGTTGCTTTTGTGCTGGTCGACTAGTGTAATAATACTTTGTGTGGCCACTGATATGCCATTATCTTTAGAGATAAGATAGCAAATAGGAGCGTTAGGTGTGCCAAATTCTTTGGCCTAATCACAGCCCTATCCGTTTGTAGGGCTTGGGTAATGATAATTTTTGAGTTTAATGTTACTAGTTATAAAATAATTACATCTTTATCACGGTTTTTTTCAACGAGGAAGAGATATAACATGCACTTTCATTTGAAGCATTTCAGCCTTAATATAAATGCTGGAATTCCTATATATAACTTCGATAACTTCATTTATAATTTCGTTAGGACGTAAATAATCAATAAGTAAGCTTAGTTTACTTTATCAATAGATAACAGTTGTTTTCTTGTTACGGTGACGACTCGTCCACCTACTGTTTAATGATTCAGGGTTTGAGTATTTTTCACAAGAATATCGTTCTCGGAAGTAAACTAGTCATTCCGGATGTATTCTATAATTATTTCTAACATTTTTGACGATGTAGGCTGCATATAGATAATATGGCAATCAAAATTCTGTAAAAAATATTGAGAAATATACACCAATAGGTGCGTAAATAATTTAGAATGAAATGAATGAAAAATGTGTACTGATAAGGTGTATATAATAGGTATAGTGAAATCCTGTAAGTAGGTATTAATTTAATGATTTACATTATATCTATTTGCCATTTGTCAGAGAGGCCCAATTTCCTCCCTTTCCTTTTTTCTCACCTCCCTCAATCCTTTCCCGTACCCCACTCCCTTTACGGTAAGCAGAAACTTCGTGGAGTCCCTGGCATTGCAGGAGCAAGACTAGGGACTCTGAGTCTTCCATGAGTGACAGTTACCACTTACTATCACGTGGCCTGTTTGCTCGTCTGTCACTGTCAGCAATAAAAAAAAAGAGCTGTCACTTTATAATAAGCAGTATAAATAATTGATACTCTAGAACCAGCCTTTAATTGTTTCGTGCGTGTAACGTAGGCGATGAAGGAAATACAAGGTAAGGGGTACCACTGTTACCTGTATACTAAATATCGACTGTTCATTGTTTAAATGAAATTGACTTCCCATTTTAGTCATCATCTCAATAGTGATCTAGGTACGGACACTTTCTGTGTATACGATTTTTAATCCAAGATTCTTTAAATTTCCGATTTTATGCATTAGGTCGTTAGACGCTGAAGAGCTAATTCAAAATAGACGTTAGACATATTGAAAAAGCGATTCAGCGCTTAATCCATTTCATACATTCTGGATTTTAAATAGACAGCGCCTGATAGTTGATTGTTATTAAATTAAAGTTAATCTGCAATGAAAGCTTTTGACATAATAAGCGCGTCCCAAATTTGAATGCAGAAAAATAAAATAATGTAAATGTATGGCATTGACATAAGCTAACGACGATGTTGGCGTTAGCTTATGTCAATCTGATACATTTTTTTATCTATTCTATTAGCATTTTATGCCACATATCTAGGCTCGCAGATGTTTTTAAATTGCAAAGCTTTCCAATCGTTTGCGGTTCATAACCAAATCTGTAACAATTTATACTATTTTATAAAGTGGAAGAGTTTGTTTGTTTATTTAAACGCGCTAATCTCTTGAACTACCACTCGGATTTGAAAACTTCTTTTTGCGTATGGTAGCCCAATTCTCGAGGAAGGTTATAGGCTATGTAACATCACGCTACTGGCGACGAGAGCAGAGCAGTAAGCAAAAACGCGGAAAAAACTGTGCCGCGGAAAGCTAGTTTATATAGATGTATACATTTTGGTAACTTTTTTTTTTTTGTTATTTATATTAGCCTACCAAAGTGACTCCACCCCGCCTGATGGTAAGCAGTCAGTGGAATCCAGAAGTGGTGGCCACCATACCAAAAGCTAGCGTCTTAAACTGCTGGTATGGTGGCCTCCACTATGGCGGCTGGGAATGGGGTTAGGGGAAGGGAATGAGGGAAGTGAGGAAAGAGGAAAGGGGGGAAATTGGACCTCCCGCACTCTCACTCACCGAACGAAACGCAGTAGTAAGGATACCACTACTCTTAAGTCGATCTTCTATGAGAGGGTAGTACTTCCCCGGATGATCCGGCCCATTCATGCTGAAACCAGCGTGGATCTACTACCGTCAAAACAACAACAATACAAATTTTCCTTTATATTCAAGGTATATTTAAGTATTTAGGTATTGTATTTTGTTCTTAACAATGAAAACTCAGTATTCAGTCTCTGAGGCCCTACACAAGTGGCATACATTTCTATTCTATTCATGGAGTAGATGAAAAATATATGGGATTGACATTAGCTTACGACAATGTTAGCGTTAGTTAATGTCAATCCCATACATTTTTTTATCTATTCTTCGAATAGAATAGCTATCTATGCCGCTTGTCTAGGGCCTCAGATTAGTTAAAATACGCCTGATGGTTTATCAATGTTGCTAACATTACACTAGCTGAGTTTTGCTAAAATTAGACATTGAAAACAACTACATGGACATAGTCCGAAACAAATAAGAGGCTTTAAGTATCACACACTACAATATCAGCCTGATGACCTTTACTGCAGGATACAGGCGTCATCCAAAAGGAGTTTGTTTACCTTAGTCAATACATGCTTAGACAGACAGGCTCTTGACCACTGTAAGGCAATACTATAAAAAAAAAAAAAAACATACGACCCCAATTGATAACCTCCTCCTTTTTGAAGTCGGTTCAAAATGAATCGCTGAATGTGTCGCTAAGCGCAAATCTCGAAAGCAGCTGAACCCATTTCGCTAATTATTTTTTTATTCTATTCCTTGAAGTATGAGGATGGTTCTTACGGAGAGAAAAATTAAAAAAAATGCTTGAAAAAAAAAGCACTTTTTTATATTCGCATACAATAACGCTGCAGTTTGTTACTATAGGTATCCATAGTGGCCTCTTACGACACAGAAATATTCTACTACATTCACACAGCGCCATCTAGCTCCAAATTAAGCAATAATATTTGCTTGTGTTATTGGTACTAAACAACTGATATACTACTTTAATAAGTTTTTTTTGTAAATACATACATGTTATAGATAAATAACACCCAGACACAGAACAAACAATCATGCTCATCACACAAAGATTTGTCCTGGGTGGGACCCACGACCGCCGGCTTAGTAGTCAGGGTCACTAACCACTAGGCCAAAAGGCCAGTCAAATCGTACAGGTGCACATCTGCGACCGACGTTGATAGGTTTAATGACAATTTGCTATCACCTTAATCACTGAAAGTTTTGTAGTGTATGTGTTTTGTACTGATCTCTTCCTACCCATCTAGAAAAACGCATGCAGGCTAATCTATGACATTGAAACTTAGAGGGTCTTGAACCAGGTCAGTATTTTAAAAATCGGACTGGAAGTATCGAGGTTTAATAAATGAGATAAAAGTAATTTACATGTTTGCAACCTACAACATAATAATATTCTGCTGCCAATACTTCACTTAAGAGCACAAAACTGTACATAATCTTCATAGCAGCTTGAAAAGGCATAAGCACTGATCGTCATGTTTGCTCAATGGGGATTAGCGATTTCAGATATATTTTTTGGAGGCTACACCCGCGCTTAAAATGAGTTTGGTTACCTTCAGGAACCAGAACGATTTTCGAGAGAAAAAGTACCATGTGTTGGTCTTCGGCACTGATTCTATCTACACACCAATTTTCATCGAAATCGATTAAGCTGTTTAGGCGCTGAGTGGTTAGTTAGTGGTAACAAACATACATTCACACACACAGACACACACAACCTTCACATTTATAATATTGGTAGGATAAGTCCAGGTTTCCATATGATGTTATTCTATTAATCGTCAGCAAAAACACAACACGTCACAAGTAGTGTATTGTTGCAGAATTCTGTAGTCATTGGGGAAATAGGTCACATTCAATGTCAAGGAGAAATCTTTTAACAGAAATCTCAATATGCACTAAAGAGTTCCAAAGTCCGTTGCACATTAAAATCAATTGAAGACTGGTGACCTATCATCCCATTTATCAAGTATTTTAATATCATAACCAAACAAAACTAGACTTTATAGCTTTATGTTAAGGATTATAATGAACATAATAGTGGTGTTCTACATACACTTTCAATAGTTTAATTGAAACATTGTCTTAACCACTGTTCTAGTACCACTTTAGATATTCTAAGTCTTAAGTATCCTTTTGTTGTGCTGAGTGCAAAATAAGGCACACGGCACTTGTACTTTACTGTAGTAGTTAAATCACAAAATGAAAACGATATTTTCTACATTTTGATATAGATTGCTTGTTTAGTGAGAGCTGTTAAAAGTTACAAATGAAGAAAGCCGTTAATAGTAATAAAGAGTAAAATTATTGTTTTTACAGTTTGTCTTAGTTGAAAATATGCGTTAAATTATGTAATATTTTTCTAGAGACGTTCTGAAATATAGTCTAGTTGATTTTTGCTAGTATATTATTATATTTTTTTCAAAGATGTATGCAGAGCGGACTTATACCTAAGCGATATCCAAAGAGAGGTGTTTGTCATAGTCGGTCATATTGGATATTAGGACCAATGAAAGACGTGAGTTCATGAACTTATTTGTATATTATAGTTATTATTTAATAGAAGAGTGTTCACTCTCACTCAATACAGACGGAATATATCTAGTAACCGAGCATAAAAAAGGGTTCTTATGAAAGGAATCTAAACCACTTAAGTGGAACGGATATATTTTTGTATATTCCAACAGGTCAAGACACATTTTGAGACTAAGGTGTAGAGTTTGTGAAGTTAGGACTTGTAGATTTAGGGCGTGAGCTCTACATGAGATCTGCCTTAACGTTTTGATTGTGCATTTAATTGAATTTTGGCAATATTTTACATGAAAATGTTTTTGGTGGGATTTTGATATTCTTATAGGTTCATTTGACTCAGAAGGTCAATTTTCTTTTTATTCATACATTTTCGCCTCTCTGATTAGAGTAGTATAGTTTGGTCTATACGCGCCCTGTATCAAAACTCAAAAGGGGCCCTTCTACGACGAAGTTCAAAATAGGCCAGGGGCCTGCTACTATCCCATATACCAGTATTATTTTAAGCTTACTTTGTATTTTGTCGTTTTCTTTTGTACTATTATACACAAGGATAGATTTTTTTTGTAGTATATCATTAAAACATCACATAAAAACTAAATTAACTTAGCTGTTGTGTTTCCGAACGTATGTCTCTTTAATTTATCGATATAACACACAGCGACTACGTACTCGTAGCTATAGAATGCATTAATTCAGCAGCGCTCGAGCTAACACAACGAGTTGCAATTTTAAATAATTTTCATTTTATATTCTGATATTCAAGATGCCTTGCGGTGGCTGTGGCGATAGTGAGTGTCTAATTTATTTTAATTTACTATATTATTATTTAAATAATTTTTCAGCGAATGGATTCAAATTCAAATTCAAATTCAAATATTTATTTGCAAGCTAAGTGTACAGTAATGGAATATAAAATATAATAATGATTAGGTGTATACTGCTATTATTAGCTTTTTAAAACAATTTATTTTTTAAATAAATTAATTAAGTACATAAATAAGTTTTGTATGTATTTAATAAATTATTTTTTTTAGGTTCTTAGAGCTTCTTAAAGTTTTTAATACATACCTAATGTATTATCATCATTTGTATTGATTTTTCAATTTGATAATTGAATTAGTTTAAAATTATCTAAATTTAGAATTTAATTTTATGATTATTTTAGGGACTGCAGAAAAAAAAAAACTAAACAAACATTTTTAAATTTCACGCTTTGACGCAAGGTCACATATTAATTAATCATAATTAAATTAGTGAATATTGCTTGTTTGTGTTTTTCCTTGTGCTTAATGTTTTATGCCATCATTTTAAGGTGCTATAGGTACTTAATTTAAAACTACGCTTTATGTTTTTAAACTGTAACTAAGTATATAAGTTAAGACTAGTAATAATAGATAAAACTATGAATTTAGAAAAAAATTGTACAGCGATCTTTAGTTCGTACCCAAAGTGGGACAAAGTCATAGAATGAAAACTCAAGGCAATAAAGTCGTAACATTGAACAAGGCAATGTCCTACTGTACGACATTTTGTAGCTACTGAGGATGTGAGTTTTATGAATTGATTTAGAAATCCTAAAAATTCAGACGGACAAAATGTTACTAGATAATCGTTGTACAAAAAACAGCTTCGTAATAAAATTGTTTGCAAACATGTAAACTAAATACTAATAAACTAGGTACTGTATACAAATTTTACAACCATTAGTTTCAAAAGTTTAATTATAATTTTTGCCTTTTATTCAAAAAAATTCTCTGTGTCAAGAAAACACAATTGTATGTAAATTGTATCATTTCCTAACGTTTTACAAGAACCGAATCTACGTCTCAATTTTGTATAATTTCACCCTTATGCCATAGAGCCATAAATGTATGTTTTATTTGACGCCGAAAATTCTCGTGAAGATTGCATGATATTGTTTCTTAAACTCAAATAAACCGAGGCTAACATTCATAACAAATGATGCTCGTGTTAAATAGAATTTCGTTCTCACGGTTCCATATTCAAAATAAATAAAAATCACTTCGATTTTTTTAAACATGCTCTTATTTTAAATGTTTTTGTTCATATCATTGAAATACGTTTCATTGTAAAAAAGAAGTAATACGATGACACGTGTATTAGATATTTCTAATTGTGATAATTGACGTAAGGTCGAAAATTGCTAAATGGTATTTCACATTTTTCCTACTGATAGTGGTAGGTGCAGTAATTATATACCCTCTAATATCTGAGTCACTATTCTATTTTTATACTTGGAATAAACAAGTCAGTTGTTGTTTTACATTAGGACATACATGCATAAACATAGGTGTTGAAAAACATTGTAAACACACGGTTCTCTTCATCAAAATTGTAGTCGAAGGACGTTCATGGTACCAAGAGATAACCAACTTCAGCAGACGCTTACTTTGTCAATATTCTAGTCGTTGCGTAGAGCAGTTCGTCGGTCTTTATGGAATAAGAAATACTTATCTTGTAATATTGTTATCAAAGCAAGAAATTGCTCGAGTCTACCTGTAGTAATTTCTCGCCTGATAAGAAATATTAGTACTTACTCGTAGCTAACTCATTTTGATGATAGTACTACGTGTTCTTGATCAGGTTCTAGTCACTAGTGGATCACAGTAAATAGCTACTATTCAGGTTTTCGTTTTTATAGAGTAAAAAGTCGGACTGCATCCAATTAAATGAAAAATCTTCTAGAAGAAAAGTCACTACTATGTCTCTATATCTACCTTTTTAACCGACTTTAAAATGGAAAAGGTTATCATTTCGGATCGATTGTTTTTTTTTACTTTATTGAGTAAAGAATTGGTTCCATAAGTAGTATTAACTGTTTAATAATAATATTAATTGTTTACATTTTTTAATTTGTTAATATTTAGTAATAATAATATGTGGGAGGCGTGACACTGACTGCCTGTCAGCAGCCATTATTTTGTTTTGGTGAAGTACTCACTTGTTGGTCGGGACTCGTAATAAAAAATTGTTACGCCGACTAATACTCGTAATCTTTTACCAAAGTATTAAAAATGATAATTTTTAGTGTATGCTGTGCTTACCGGTGCTTATATTTAATAAGCCTGTAAACATCAAATTAAGTGTAAACAATTGTTGGTGAGTCTAAATAAAAAAATACAATAAATTGTTACAGAATGTACTTGCACTGCGAGTCAGTGTAGCAACGCGTGTAAATGTGGCCCTTCTTGCACCTGCGGCTGCAAGAAGCAGACCTCCTCGGACACCTGCAAACCTAAGAAGTAACGGAGATCACAAAGAAAATAATAACTTGGTTTTCAAATTTTAATGTATTATTTTCAATTTAGTTTTCATTAAAACATGGTATTAGGTATTTTATAGTTACAATTTGCGTTGTGTACCTACCTTTTTATTTTCTTGTGCATATTTTTAAATGAGATAACTTTGAATGGGTTTATTGGGTGTTTTCGATTGGCCAATAATATTATCATTTCAATATTTACGTTTTATTAAAACTTAAAATATGTAAAAGCTCTAGTTACATTATAAACATTATTATGAGTATTTTATTGTATTTTAATTGAAATATTTCCAATAGTTATGTTTATTTGCAAATAAAATAAATAATCATTAGTTTATGATTTTTTATTACATAACTGTTTTCTTATAATATTTGATCACAGATATTTTAAAAGTAATTATATATTACGATAAGTGATTAGAGAAAAGTTCTGGTAGAAACGTTAAATAGGTCATAAACAAACCTTTTTTGTCAAGGTTTTTTAATAAATTATAGAATAAATAACGAACTTTTCAAATAGCATGGGTAGTACCTGCAGGATCTAGATCGGCAGTTGTTCATATTTGCTTTATTTCATACACGAATCTGGAAAAACAATACTGAGACATTAATCATCATAATCGGATCGTCCGGGGAAGTACTACCCTCTCATAGAAGATCGACGTAAGAGTAGTAGTATCCGTACTACTGCGTTTCGCTCGGTGAGTGAGAGCGCCGGAGGCCCAATTTCCCCCCTTTCCTCATTCCTCATCTCCCTCATTCCCTTCCCCTAACCCCATTCTCAGCCGCCATGATGGAGGCCATCATACCAGCAGTTTAAGAAGATGGTACGGTGGCCACCACTTCTAGATTCCACTGACTGCTTACCATCAGGCGGAGTGGAGTCACTTTGGTAAGCTAATATAAAAAAAAATCAATTACGTTATTATATTACGCTTATATTATATTGTTAGAAAATTATCGTTAGCGGAGTAACAAACAATAGGAAATATAATGAACACAATATGAGATAAGACATTGTCATAATTAATGTAAAACTATTCCATAATTCAATCGTTTTTACACACCTTTATTTATTTTACTTATATTCTGTAAAATTTAGTTATTCCAGTCGGATCCCTTTTAAAATGTATTCAATCCTCTCTTCTTATTATAACTACAATAAAGAAGGCCTTTGATTTTGTTACAAAAAACTCTCTGACATGTTAATAAATGCCTATCAGCAACCACAATCAATGCATTAATGCAGTAACTGAATTTAAAGCGTCTTTGAAAAATTGCAAATTATCTAATGAGCTCATTCGCAGAAGGACCACACTGTTAGAACGGAAGGTAATAATTAAATAAATAATAATATAATATAATAATATCACAACAACTACACAAAACGCCATATATATGCAGCTTGTGTTATGGTTTCTAAGAATGCGGATATACATGCTTATATACTTTTTTTGTAAATAAATTTATATTATACATAGAAACACCCAGACCAATACAAATAAACATGTTCATACACACACATGCACTGAGCGGGAATCAAGGATCAAACCTGCGACCTCTGCGTGGCAGTCCATACACAGTACCACCGAACCACAGAGATCGTCAAAAAATAAAATAAATTACTATTGTATTCATCCTATGAATGAACAATTGACTGAATTACTTGTTATTATGCAGTAGAATATGCATTCCGTGAAATATACCCCTGCTTTAGATCTTGGATATGTACAGAATATTTTTAAAAGAAAATCTACCTGCCTGCTACTCTTTTTCCGAGAGCTACGGGTCGTTTTTAAATGTTCACATTCTACACACGTGATGACTACGGCAAACTTCACCTTAAGGTTTTATGGCCAGCAATGCTCGTTTCAGGATAGATAAATATTTTTGATATAGTTTTCCTTCATCATAAATGTTAGTAATGTGCAAGACAAACGGATACTTACTATCAATATTAATAACATGACAGTCACAGCCTGGTACGGAGGACACACTGCCTGGAATATCAAGGAGCATATCTGAAAGTACATCACATTTTACTGTTATTTTTTATTTGAATGAAATTAAAAACATTTTCAAAGCCTTGTTTTAAAATCATATATATTATACACTAGATCCTCACGAGTTTTAAAAGTATGTAAGTGTTAAAATAAAAGAGTAATTGTACTAAACTTACCTGCACGTATTTCGTAGATTTTCATGGTTCAAATATGCAACGCAAGAACAAAATATAATAACACAGGTCCTAAGCTGAGCCCCTGTGGAACCCCTTAACCTAAAACCAGTAACAGTTACGTCTTAACAGTTTTAAATTACTTTGGACAGTGAAGGAATGCACCAGTGACTGCAGGCATCGAATAAAAAGCCTCAGAAAAAACATTGACATTGATTCTGTATCAACAAAGAGAGCAAATGAAGCATTACCGACTAATTGGGTGACAACGTAGTCAGAGTAAAAAATTGTTGAATAATATTTTGTAGATAAGTATCGTATCTTTTTATTGCTAATGATGCCAAACATTCTCTATTTCTCATCATCTTCCTGCAATGCATATCCATCCAAATATCTATAGCCATGTCCATAAGTTACGATATACGGTTTTACGGTATTTTTACGGTAGTAGATCCACGCTGATTTCAGCATGAATGGGCCGAATCGTCCGGGGAAGTACTACCCTCTCATAGAAGATCGACTTAAGAGTAGTAGTATCCGTACTACTGCGTTTCGTTCGGTGAGTGAGAGCGCCGGAGGCCCAATTTTCCCCTTCCTCTTTCCTCACCTCCCTCATTCCATTCCCCTATCCCCATTCCCAGCCGCCATAGTGGAGGCCACCATACCAGCAGTTAAGACGATGGCTTTTGGTACAGTGGCCGCCACTTCTGGATTCCACTGACTGCTTACCATCAGGCGGAGTGGAGTCACTTTGGTAGGCTATAATATAAAAAAAAAAAAAAAAAAAAAAAAAAATACGACCACTTACCGTCAGCGGGCTGTATGCTTATTTGCCACCAAAGAGGTTGTATGAAAAAAAAAACCTCTCGGTATTAACCTCTCTACTTATATTTTTTTAAGATAGAAGTATCTTAGTTTAGTATCAATCGATTTACCATAGATTCGATTCATCAATCACTCTTCAGTGATTGATGAATCGAATCTATGGTAAATCGATTAAACCTAGAATCTCTTCCTCCGTCCTAAAAACTTGTAAATTTGTCACAGTAAACATAAAAAATGTTGTGGTTTTGCCAGCCTTGTAGTTTGTTTTGTATACTTTTTCTACCTATTGTTATGTAGGTATATAAACTTGTGACGAACACTGGTGAAGTACAGTTAGACACATTTTCTGTTGAACCAACAAGCTAATATCTAAGCTACTTATTAGACATGCCTGCCCCTTCTGAACCGTGTAAAGGTAAGATATTTGGTTATTAACATGTATTCTTATGTAATGCCTGAACCTTTTTTCTCCAAGTCATAAATTCTACTTCACAATTTCAACAAAATTTTCGGTTACTAAAATGTAATCTATCTTAAGTAAGTGTTTTACGCAATGAACGGAGCGCAGCGTAACCTATCACTTTTGGACTGTCACCGTTTAAATTTTTTGGTCAAATAGAAATGTAATTAAATTAAATCATTTCATAAGATAAAATTTTGCAGGAACCGTCAAACAACAAAATAAATTTTGAATTTTCCTTCCCATGAAGTTCAAAGCGTTCAATTTGGTTTTGATTTTGGTGTAATTGTACGAGTGTATCTCTTTAATGTATGAAGAGGTAGGAGATAGGACCCATTTTGATCAATATGGACATAGAGTTAGCGACTATAGACTTTATTGTCGTTCAAAATAGTAAAATACTGTATCCAACATGATAAGGTTGATGATTACTGTAAAATCGATTTTCAATAGAAGGAACTAATCAAGACCGAGTTAATTACTTCAAGTAAACTTGAAATATTTTAACGATTACAATTCTTTGATACGCTTACAATTTTACTATAACCTGAATTACACTAGTTGTTTGTTTTGGACCCATTTCCGTTTTAATATAAATATATAATTTTATATCATACTAGCGGACCCGACAGACGTTGTCCTGTCTTAATTATTATCTAATTCTTCGCAGAACCTTCTCCTGACAATAACAAATACAACAAAAAAAGAATTAACGGAATCGGTCCAGTCGTTCACGCGTGATGCCGTGACCAAGGAAAATAGGGATTTATTTTTATATAAATAGATATTTCTAATCTCCCATTCTACAAACCCTTTCTTTCACCTACCTACAGATATCCTCCGTAAACTTTTCACTACTTTGCCCTATTCCCCACTCCTCCCATTCCGCTTCTTCCCTTCCTTTCCCCGTCACTTCACTCTTTCCTTCCCTGGCTTCTCCCTCATTTCCCCCTTGCTTCCCCCTCACTTACATCTTCCTACCCCTACCTTGCCCCATAATTCCCGCTCACTTCCTTCTCATCTTTCTCTCATTTTCCCCTCACTACCCCCTCACTTCCACCTCGCTTAACCCTCACTTTCCCCTCACTTCCTCCGCACTTCCCTCACTTCTTCTTCCCTACACCTCACTTCTCTTTCACCCCCCCTCCCTTCCCCCTCTTTTCAATTTTCAAGTCGCTTACTTCAAAAGCAAATATCTTTCCATATAACATTTCATCCCTAATTCCGTCGCTCTAAATCCACCCCAATTAAAAAAAATTTGAAGTATTCCAAAACAAAACTTCAAAACTATGAAGAAGTTTCATACAATCGTTTTCATCCCTTTTCAGACCACCCTTAACATTTAGGGGGATGAAAAATAGATGTTGTCCGATTCTCAACCCTAGCCGATATGCATACAAAATTTCACGAAAATCGATCGAGCCGTTTCGGAGGAGTTCAATAACGTACACCGTGATACGAGAATTTTGTATGTTAGATTTAAATTGATATTAACATTATAGTTGTTTTTATAGACTCCTGTAAGGATGCTGACTGCTGCATGGACGATAAAGGCAACACTAACTGCAGTGACTGCAAAACTGAAGGTATACCTATATTCTAACTTAAATTTAATTATTTCGGTTTAAAACTAGAAAATATTTCAATGTCCTTTGACCTGAACTATATTTTTACGATATTAAAATTTTATAATAAACTTTGTTTTTGTTGTTACAGGAGGTTGCTGTTGAGAAATGCCTAATTTAAACATCACATTTTTAATTTAAGTTATAAGATCCTATTCTAAAATGTAGTCTTCAGATTATTTAATAAAATCGTCGTTTTAACTTAAGTTTGTATTTTATTATTCTAAATTAAGAGTGTAGTATTAGTGTGTATAACGTGAGCCAAACTTTACCTTAGCATTCACTGATATATAGTGAAGAAAAACATCCTGAGTAAAACCAGGTCTTATAGTAAACTAGCTGCGCCCTACGGCTTCATCCGCGCGTAAAATATGTTTATATCCTTCAGGAACTATACCGATTTTTGGGATCAATGGTAGCCCATGCCCGTCTCCGGCACCGAATCTAACCACATACCAATTTTCATTGAAATCGTTTCAGATGCTTAGGCGCTGAGTAGTGACAAACACACACACATACACACACAAACTTTCACATTTATAATATTAGTAGATTTAAGATTGGAATTTTCTTTTTTTTATTGCTGACAGTGCTAGACGAACAAACAGCCCACGTGATGGTAAGTGAAATTGTCGCTAATGGACGACTCAGAGTCTCTGGCATTGCACTGGCAACTGACCATTCATGCTGAAACCAGCGTGGATCTACTACCGAATAAAATTAAGAGAATTATTATCTATCTTGAGCCTCGTGATCAATGCTTTTTAATTAATGATTGATTTGAAATAATTTTGCTATGAGAAAGAAGCCTTTGCCTTATAGTAGAACAATGTGATAGTCGGATACATATTTTAATTTCTCACTTGACTTTATGTTGTATTATATAGAAAGTCGCTGTGACTTTACAATTACCATACAACACAAAGTACACCCAAACTTTCGAAACAAATATGCTTAGATTGAATGAATACATGTTTCTATGTTAGGCGTCTCCCTGCGCGATCGCGTAAGAAACGAAGAAATCCGCAGACCTACCAAGATAATCGATGTGGCTCGCAGAGTTGCTCCTCCGAAGTGGAAGTGGGCAAGACACATAGCTCGCAGAACTGACAGCCGTTGGGGCAGAAAGGTTCTAGAATAGCGACCACGAACCGAAAAACGCAGCGTGGACAGACACCTCACAAGGTGGACCGACGACCTTATTTAATAAGGTGGCGAAATTGGGGAGGCCTATGGCCATCAGTGAACGCCTTTTGATATTTAGCTCTGGTGGCGATTTAACGCACGTCTTGGTAATTATAGAGCAGCTCTCTGAATAGCCTTCCATTGAGTCTTACTGATAAATAAATTATTAAAACGAATCATTAGATTGACAAAGCTCGTATGTCGCTGTTACTCTTCAGAAGGGTCTGCTCTCATTACGGCCTGTTTTCAGAAGGTTCTGTTTTGATTGAAGAGCACTATCTCGGTTGTCACATGTCCAACTATTCGACCAATGATGTAGCCAGTGACGTAAAACTTTCTTTTCCCCTACATAACAAACCCTGTCTCGGAACAACTTTGGGCGGGAAAGGTAAAAAGTTTTCGAATGTCACATTTCAGGTTAAAAATTGAGTAGTCAATAATTTTGCATTTTGGTTTTATGAATAGCGTTTATCTGATGGGTAAACTGAACTCTCATATTATTTGTATAGGGCTGTTTCTGTCAGGCATAAAGAAGCTGAATTCTATTAAATTCTAATAAACCGTTTAGAACTATAATAGTGCATGATAGGTTCTAGAGAATTTTTATTTTAACGTAAGGTAAGTGCCTCTTTTCATGTGGAAAAGGCATGATTATTGATTAATGACAACCACGTCTGCACAAGGCGTATTAAGAATTGCAGGCTTTGACTATAAATAAATACAATGGATGAATACTTAAAAGATAACAAACTAGTTAACTATATGTAAATGCAGGATGAATTAAAATAGAATTGATAAAGTTAATGTTTAAAGACCGCGTGCAATCGTCATTGACATTGAATTCACCTTCTATTTTTCAATTTCAACGTTCTGGATTGTTTTGTAGATTAGAATTATGTGTGATTATTGTTATGTGTCCAATGAGCAACAAGTACTTATTATTACGTAGTTCGCTAATAGTGTTCACTGTTTGTTCAGCGTTCGTACAACACCCACGAAAAGAGATGATTTGATCACAAGTTCTTGACTGACAAATTCTATACTAAAATTACCAATCAGTTTTTTTTATGAATTAAAATATAAGCTTAGGATAACTGTACGTATTTGATCATAACATCAAAATTGTACTTTTCTTTTTAGAGGGATGGTATGCTATGGTATGGTATGAACGAATGGGCTGCTTTTCGCAACTTCACTGCTGTGCTCGTATTATAGAGAGATAGACCGTGGCAAGATTACATTCTCGTAGATTTTACGTTCGAATTGGGATAGACCTGCTGGCGAAGTATCTTTAATAAGTCAAAGTCAAAGCATTTATTTCATTTTGATCATAAAGTGTGATGCTTATGAAAAGTCAACATTACATGAAGTCAGCCAATTGACCTACAGCCAGTTCGCTGACGAGGTAGAGCTGTGAGAAGAACTGGCAAGAAACTCACGCCACTCTTTTCAATCGCCAGATAATTATCAGATAATCAGATATCACCACACTATCAAAACAACAGTCGCAATACTACGAGTTTCCCGTGCTCAAGCCGATTGTAAGGCTGGAAATACAAGACTGTACAATCTTCCGTACATGATAGGAACAAAAGTCGCAAAATGCCAAAACCGTAGTCAACTGTGATACTGACGCTTCTAAGATTAACTAGTCATGTGTTGTGGAGCAGATATACACGAGACACAATGCTATTACTATAGCGTCTGATATTATAGCATACGAGAGGTTAAAGGAGAGACGGTTATCACATCACATATCTATACCTCGCTCGCTCTTCTGCCTTCATTTAAGGAAAATCATTACTTGTTTTTTAAGTTAAGAACAAAGCTTAACAAAAAGTAGGTTAAAATTCATTTTTAAAGTTTAAACAAAATAAAACGAATAAAATAGTTAAATCAACAGGCCGTTTATAAGAGACAGTAGAAGAACACAATAGTAACAAAGAACACAGTAGAGAAGGCGATAGGGAAGCAGGTCTCGAGGTAGTTGCTCACCCGCGTGAACAGCGAGGGTCTGCGTGAAGGTCTCTCACGGTCCATGATGAGTTAGCAGCAACCGCCTGTAAGATAAAATAATATAGGATATTGATATATTATTGTGGATGCAAATCAAAGAGTTCGAAGACTCAATCACGTCAGCTAGTAACATCTAGTTCTTTAGGTATACTAAAACCACTGCTCGTGATGTAATTTTACAATTGGAAATTCTGTTCGAGTAAGATGCCTCTTAACTGGCTTCGTGATTGATACATTCGTAGTATAAACGGGCTGGCACGCAGAGGTCTTGGTTCCCGTGTCGAGTACTGCATGTGTCTGATAAATGGCGACAAGCTCGTCTACTGTTAAGAGTAACTCAACATAGATAATGAAACGGGTGTACACGTCTCTGTCTAACCCTTCAGATATGGTGTGATTTTATGTTATGTTATTATCTATCATGTGTTTTATTTCTCTCTTTTTCCTTAGCACGAATAAAGTTTCTCTGTTTCTCTTCATAGTATCGCAGCGCTGCAGTACTGATTAAAAATGATTTAAGTACCTTTATCTGTGCAGTCGTTGCAGCCCTTGTCCTTACACGCACAGTTATCGGCGCAAGTGCCACCCTGGCAGGAGTCTGAAATAGTTATAATTAAATAGTATCACGAAACTAAAGTGAAGCTCTACTCTTCATGAACCTAAATAGATGACTAATAAAGTTTATGTAGTATTCATTCTTATATAAGTGCTATAACCTTCATATCTGTTAATGTCTCTACAGCGTTTTCTAGAGGAAGCAACATTTCTAACACGAAGTTATGAATGCGAATAAACCCTATATTAAAATATTATGTACATTTTTTGTCGATACATAATAAATCAACAAATAAGTTTATGAATGAATGTAACATGATTTAATAGATAATATTAATAAAGAACTGACTTACGATTAGTTAAATTAAGTTTCAAAATATATTATATGTTCCAACATTTATAACAGGACCACCTTTTAGGTCCTTTAGATTTTTCTTTTTCTTTTGTTTAGTTGTTTAAAGGATTTGGACAGGTTTATAATATTGTGTTGAAGATAGTTCTTCAAAAATATATATTGTAAATAGCTTACCTTTACACGGTTCACAGGGAGACGGCATTATTGTCTGTAGTTGTTGACTGTTGACAAAACTATGCACTTGTTGAGAAGCGATCACGCTTTATACCACAATGTTAACATAAAAACTGAAGCATCTAGATCAAGGCTAACGAAAAACTAGGTACAGTACTATTGCCATTAATGTTAAAGAAGTTAGATATAAACAATAGAAAATAAATATATTGTCAAATTTTGAACTCAATAGTATAAATATTTTGCTATTAGGAATAGATATAATTAGGGAGGGACCGGAAGACGCAGCGTGGGTTTCTACCCACGCTGCGTCTTCCGGTCCCTCCCTAATTATATCTCTAGGGTTCTCCCTCATAAGATGAACCGACGACCTGACGTTGCCAGCAACCGATGGATGCGGGCGGCTCACGACCGGCTAAGGTGGTGAAATTTGGATCGACAATCGGCCTATGTCCAGCAGTGGACGGCTTTCCGCTGATGTGATAATAATGTGAAATTGAATACGTTTAGTTCTACAACAACTTACATAGAGGCATTGCATTATTTGCGTTGAACGAATCCAAACCTGCAGTCAGAAACCGTGTTATTAAAGTGAGGTAGATATACTTTGTGTGCCGAAGTAGTCCTTTTAAAAAGAAATTTAATCTAAGGTTTATTAAAATCCGTCCCACTCCACTTTCGCTTTTGCTTATTCTTCTCAGAAGGATCTAAATTGTTTCTAAATTAGTTTCTAGTTAACCTTGCAAGAAGTAAGAACGATAAAGTTTTACAATGTGCGTGGTTAACATTCTTTTAATCCCACAATTTAGTGGATTCTCAATGAAAGCAAAAACAGAACTTAATTTTCAATTCTTGGAAGCCTTGTAAAAACTTTGTTTAAATTGTTGATAATGTTGTTGTGAGTTCCGGTTTTATTTCGCTTGTATATTTTGTTTTTCGATATAGTGGTGGGTGGACGGACGCACCTAATGGTGTGTAAACCGTTGCTATAGATCTTTAAAGTGCACAGTTTGTTAAAACTCTGGCTCCACTATCAAAAACAAAGCGCAGTACTTGTAGCAAGACAATACAACACTACATCTAGGAGCATTTGAGTAGTTAAGTTTGATATCCGTAGTCTGCAGGCACTTCGCCTTTTGAACTGCTAAATTCTAGAAAGAGATATCCCAAGATAATCACTTATTTAGATTTAGTCACTAGTAGTATCTAACCATACCTAAGCTCTGTCGGCGGATCCTCATTTGGTGAAACCATTGTCGATTCACTCACGAATTAATTGTTCTTTCGTCGAAACGTTTATAGTGGAAAGTTTCTGTCGGCGATTTGCTCATGACTAAATCGTTTTGTTGGCGAATCGTTCGTAGTTGAAAGGTTCTGTCTTTGAACAACTCATAAACGAAACATTCTGCTCATTCGTCAGGTAAACGTTTGTCGGAGTTAAGTTTCAGAATTTTAGTTACTGCATTTCGGGCATATATTTTTATTTCTTATATTGTTTCAACTCCATTAAAAGTACTCTCAATATTACTGAATATTCCAGACTATTTAAATTGTCATTGAAGTTTTACTTTTTTACGTTTTTGTTCCGGTAGCTCATCAATAGATGCCAGTTCCGCACGATTACACCAAGTGATCGTCGAGGAAGCTGTCACAAGGCCCTTCCTACTTTTCGAGCTACCTTCTCAAATGTGTTGATAACTATATTAACAGATGAAACATTAATTTTCATATCATTCGCAGTCAGGAAACCGGGAGATACAGAAATGGCGACTATTACGCAAACTGTGGAAGGTAAATTTTATTATATTATTTAATTACTTCAGCTTTTGGTTGACTTGTTCTTAGCTACTTATAAGCTCAGTCAAACTTTTAAAAAGATAGATAGGTACATTAACAATAATGGTATTAACCTATTGGTAATTTTTGCTAAGGATTTTTGACATTTCTTTCTCCTATTCTGGTTTTATTACATTCGTCTTCAATTTAAATTGTAGGTACATAACGTTAAATTGTTTAATTACCTATGGTTCCATTAATTAGACCTTATACAATTTACCCATCCATAAAGGTATCATTAAAATAGTAATAAACAAGACTGAAAACTCATTTTTAGTGTGGAAATATTTTACAATTATGAACACAAGTCAAAGGAGGTTTTTTACAAGCCATGATTTCTACGCCTGTCAAAAATTATATAGAAATGTAATGGTTTACGTATAATATATAATAATGTGTAGGCTCCGGGAATAACATAGTTGTGAATTTGTATAGAATATTGGTTAGTTCAGATTGAAAAACAATATATCAAAATGTTACATGCACCTATCTATTATTTACTTATATAGGTCCACACCAATATATTTGATGTTTAACTGCACTATCAATTTTGCAAATCGCCGTGAAAGCTAAAGTGTATAAAATAAACGAAATTATCAATTTTTCAACAGAATTTCTGCCAATCTTCAAACAACTTAAATCATCAAAGACGAAAATGAACTTGCCTCCAAAGACACAACTGGAGTTACCTCCGCAGGCTTTAGGCTGTCCACCAGACTGCTCGTGCAAGAAGACGACCTCATACAAGTTCCAACCCATGCAGATACTCTTCAACATCATAGGTATAATCGTAGCATTGTTTGCTACCTATTTAATTGTGACTACAGACTCAAATATGTATATTATCTTCTGGGTTTGTTACTCCATTTTGAGAAGACTGTCCAAGAGTAAAGTGCATGATAAGAACGATTAGAACTTGAGCGTTTATTTATTCCTAAGATTAAGGTTATTTATTTGGCTATTTATTAACATCACTTTAAATTATAATAATAAATGTTTTTGTTTTATGTTTGTGTTATTCTGTGTAATGTGTAAATAAGTTATAGAAGTTTAGTTATAAACTTGAAGGCTTACATGAAGTACAACCCCATTATAGAAATTCCTACTGTGTTTACATGTGATACTATAAATCTAGGAGATAAGGACTCGTGTGTAGAATAATGTAGATATACCCAACAAGTGTGGCATAAAGGGTGTATTGAAGTGTTATGTGTTCTGGTTAACACTGGCATTAAATTATTGCACTATTGACCAGAAGTAGGTTGTACTGCTTGCTTCAACCTACCGTTGCCTAGACGGACAGTTGGCACTCCAATTTTAGTTAGAAGTTTCGTAATCTCGCTGTGCTTTATCTCTCATAGAAGATTAAAAGGAGAGGTTCAACACACAGATCTCCTGCAACTAACCGCGTCAAGCATGCTTAACTACACAGATCTAATAGTCTATAACATAGCAATGAACCCCTTTTAATCTTTTCCTTGTTTAAAAAAAACTGTATTATGATCGATATGAGTCATGGAGTATGGCGTTGTTTTGAATTTCGTAACTTCTCTTCCCACAGATTATACCTATTATTCTTAACTTTTTGCCACAATTAGTGCCGCCACACAAGTTCACTGATCTAACAGTAAGAGTGCCTACAGACTAGCGATTATTTCACTTTAAACATGCACTAATGTGTTTACGTCGATAATTCTATGGGAGAGTAGTAAGGTAGGTACTTCCCTGGTCGATCCTGCCCATTCATGCTGAAAGTAGCGTGGACCTGTTACCATTCTTCTTTTATAATAAAAAAATGTTACTAGCCTACCTACCTACCTAGCCTCTCTCAAACAGTATGATTAGCATTTAAACAGTACGATTAAAAATTTAGAAAGTTACAAACAAAAACTATAAGTAAATCGTGCGAAAAAAATTGCAATATGTTGACACCTTAACGCTTATTTTTTTGCAGCGGCAAATAAGATTTAAACACAAAACCAAACTAAATCCGAGATTGTAGATTACGTGAACTTTTTACTCTTGTAGTATGTACCTATTTTTTGTTATTGTGTCGTGTACAATTTCCTATTGCGTTGTTGAATGTGGCTTTGGCCTTGAGATATCAAGATATTATAGATATGGTGAAGTGGAAAAGAGTTGTGGTAGCTGGATTTGTCCTATCCCTTTTTGTCCAGTGTGTGAATATATAAAGCTTCTGCATCAAATATTATTAAAATATTATTAGATATAAAGTCCTGGATGTGGAAATACCTAAGCTAGTTTGCAGATAGTCCCATAGTCCCATGTCATCATAACACAGAACCTTATATAGTTAGGGTCACTTGAAACAAACCACTTGTGCCTATCACTTTCAGAATAACGTCGTGATAGAACGATGTCATGTAAACTGAGTTTTTAGTTTGCTTACGAGCTCGGTTGGACAAATTGACATTATTATTACTTATTTTTTCACATCACAAGCGTGACCGACGATTTATCGTGCTTTTTGAAGCATAAGGGCGTTTTGTTTCTTCGAGTTTCTACCAGACTGCGCCAGAAGGAGAGTTATGTTTTAAAAAATCTATTCAAAAACTGGCCTCAGCAAGTGCACTTAACTACATAAATTTATCTTTTTACTGTTATTAACCTCTGTTCCTTAATTCATTGGATATTTTGTCTTTAAACTCTGTCGTTAACGTCATGTACATTGTAAAGCAAAGACGAAAAAGCGTGACTCGTTGCCACGATTAAGTTGATACAGCTTGTACAATCGCCGCTCGAGAGCTCTACCTACAGATTTATTCAAAGGGACATTAGTAGAGAAGTTTTAGACCGAGGAGTTGGAGGTTCCATTAAAACCTCTTTGGAACGAGATACGGCAGATGTAAAAAAAAAAATTTGTTTATTGCAGGTATTCGAATATGTCTATAACTCTGTACGCATTTTCTAAGTATTCATTTTAAAATTAATGTATTTCCCTGATCCACAATATTAGGTACTCAGTTCGTATTTCCAATTATCGGCATAACAAAAGGAGATTTTTTTTTGGTATTCCCACATAACAAAGAAAAATTAAATATAAAACTTAAAAGGTGACTGACTAAACACAAAAACTCTAAAATTACTTTTTTTATTGCAGATAGTGCCAGACGAGCATACAGTCCACCTGATGGTAACTGTCGCTTAAGTACGACTAAGTCTCTGGCATTAAGTACTTCTGCAATACCAGAGACTGCGAAATTGCTGCTGTGAAGGAAATGGGGTAAGTGAATTGATTAAGGGGAAATGAGAAAAAAGGAAAGGGGAGAAATTGGGCTGCACTTATAAAGTTGAAACATGAGTCGGTGACATAACTGTCAAGAAAAAATTAGGTAACAAAACCTTTCATTAGAAGATTATTGATATCTTTTTTGACTTTAATTGGATTGAATCCTCGCAGGTTTCAGCCTGAATGAGCCGGATCAACCAGGTTCGTACTGCCTTCTCATGGAATAGGTATCGAAGTAATTAAAGTATTCATTTCTACAGTTTTAATGCGTATCGTTCGGTAAGTGAGAGCGCTGAATGATTCTTTTTAATTTTTATTTTCCTGTCTTATTCTTTTCTCCATACACGTTCTGCAACAATTGTGTTTTCTTAGCATTGCCGCCGCGACGTTTAGAGAACAAAGCCATGACCATAGATAACGGTTACAGTTTACTATCAGATATACTTAAATTGTTTGCTACGGAAGATGTATAAAAAATATAGTTAATTATTTGAACAGATGGTTTCCAGATCCATTTAGGATAGTTGCAAAAAGAATAAAAGTCAATTTTATTACCGCGTCATGCATAAATACTTCCTTTCCTGACTGCTATTAGATACTTCCCACGGTATTTACTGTCAGTAACTGGTTTAACTGGATATCCAGGTGCATTAAACCAACACTAGGCTTCAATTGCTTATTTTTCATCATCAACTTATTAAATAATTATGACTAATTAGCAGTAGGCACTATAAGTTTGTGGTACAATAGGAGTGCGTGTTGTGCAAGAGGCTAGCAGTCTTGAATATTCAGATACAGGTTCGTTTCTCGCAAGGAACAAAACTTTATGTGAACTCTAAATATTAATAGGCCGAGCATGTATTCAATTTGCGTCCGTTAATTGTTAAAATATACAAGTAAAAAGTTCAAATACGATACGCAAAACTTCTTAAGGAATTGCAGGAATAAGGCAGATTAATCACGATGTCTTCATTTACGACACATGCCCAAGATAATGTCATTATTATAATAATACGATTATACAGTGTACATAATCCTCGATAATCAGTGCAGTTGTTAGCAGTAATTATTGTATCAGTGATAACAAGCGAGTAGTGGTTTCCTCGCTTTCTCTGCTAAACCTAGTAAGTATACGACTGGCCTGTTGGTCTAGTGGTTAGTGACCCTGACTGCTAAGCCGGAGGACGTGGGTTCGATTCCCACCCAGGACAAACCTTTGTGTGATGAGCATGATTGTTTGTTCTGTGTCTGGGTGTAATTTATCTATATCTATACATATAATAAAAATGTAACCGATCGCTGTCTGTACATGGAAGATATATGAGAAAAATACTATTGGGACCTATATCAACGCAAATAGAACCCAAAACAATGATTTTTAAAATTTTTGTCTGTTTGTCTGTTTGTCTGTTTGTCTGTTTGTCTGTGCGTTTGTGCACGCTAATCTCAGAAACGGCTTATCCGATTTAAATATGGTTTTATTACTAATATATTGTGGTAAGCTTCACTTAACATTTAGTGTTTGTTTCATGTCAATCGGTTCATAAATAAAAAAGTTATGCCAATTTAAAGAATCACATCCAACATTCGTTAATTTACTACGAAATCTTATAGAAGCAGATATTTTAACAGGTTGCGGCATAGCTGATAGTGTTTTTATTCCTCGGATTCCTGTCATTCTAAACAGTCTTTCATTTAGTTTTAAACGAGTCCAGTTTCCAGTGAGCCTATGTTTTGCGATGACTAATAATTAATTAATTAAGTAATTAAAGTAAAGGTAAGACACTAAAAGTTGTGGGTGTGGATCTAAGTATTAGCTGTTTTTATTGGTCAGCTTTATGTGGCTCTATCACGTGTTAGCATTACTAGCAGCCTGTATGCTTTGATCCCTGATGGCTATACGTCTAATCCATACATCCATACATATTATAAAAGGCTTCGTCCTGACAGACTGACTGACTGACAGACAACGTAGAGCCAAAACCGCTGGTCGTAGCGACTTGAAATTTGGAGGGTGTGTTTGTCTTAATGTCTAGAAGTGTTCAAAGAAAGGGTTATTAAAAATTCAACCCTTAAGTGTATGAAAAGGGATGAAATCGATTGTATGAAACGTCTTCATTTTTTAAGTTACAGCTTTGAAATTTTGTTTTGGAATACTTTTATTTAAATAATAAATACGCTCATAATTTTTTTTTACTGGGGTGGATTTATAGGAGTGAAATAAGGGATGAAATATTGTATGGAAAGATCTTTGCTTTTGAAGTTGGCGACTTGAAATTTGGAGGGAGGGGGAAGGGAGGGGGAGAAAGAGGAAAGGAAGGGAGAAGTGAGAAGTGAGGGGAAAGTGCGGGGGTAGTTAGGGAGAAGTCAGGGGAAAGGGAGGGGAAAGTCAGGGGGAAATCGACTGCTTCTGTATTTTGGTGGTACTGTGTATGGACTGTGAGGTCGCGGGTTCGATTCCCGCTCAGTGCAAATATTTGTAGCATGAACATGTCTATTTGCATTGGTCTGGGTGTTCATATGTATAATATGTATCTATTTACAAAAATAAAAGTATTTAAGTATGTTTATCCGTATTCTAGAACCCATAATACAAGCATATAATATGCTTACTTTGGATCTAGAAGGCGTTGACCTCGCAGCATGTGTGGGACCAGCTGAGTATCCGCGGACTCATTGTGTGGGTGGTGTGGGTCAACCCGCTGGCCAGGGAGACCAGTATAAACGGTGGTGCCGCTGGCCGCCCGCGGCATTGTACAAGGGCCCAATTAGACCTAACAAAAAAAAAGAGACTGCCCCACCAGGTTGCGCATAATCTCGGAGTGGTTCGTCGTGCAGGTTGGTGACCGGATAGTGGGACCCGGCGACCATTTTCGAGACGGTACGGCGGCCTTTTGCGAGCAGTCCGTATCATGGAAGCTCGGAGGCCTAAGACCCTTGAGCCTTTACAGCTGCGAAGAGACATCGCCTCCTCAACGGCCGTCTTCTATCGCCTTTACCACGGAGAGTCTTCTCAACAGCTCTTTAAATTAATTCTACCCTCTCCCTTTTTATCCAGAACGACTGAAGTGCCACCCTTTCACAGTGGAATCTAAAGGGTCTCGAACCAAACGGTTCAGCACTTTATACTTTTGTCGCTCAATTAAAGCCTGGAACTCTTTACCAGCGCATGTGTTCCCACCTAACTTTCATCCTGGGACTTTTAAGCGAGGCGTGAAGAAGCATCTCACTAAGCCGCCATAGTGGAGGTCACCATACCAGTAGTTTGGCTTTTGAAATGGTGTCCACTGCTTCTGAATTCCACTGACTGCTTACCATCAGCCAGAGTAGAGGCACTTTGGCAGGCTAATATAAAAAAAAAACTTATAGCGTTTTTATTCCTCGGATTCCTTTCATTCCAAACAATTTCCCGTTTAGTTTTAAACGAGTTCAGTTTCCAGTGAGCCTATGTTTCGCGATGACAATTAATGAGTGTGGATCTAAATATTAACTGTTTTTCGCATGGTCAGCTTTATGTGGATTTGCCACGTGTAAGTAATCCTAGCAGCCTGTATGGCTTTGATCCGCGATGGCTATACGTCTAATATCGTAGATAGAGAAGCATTTACTGTAAAGATTTTTCTTATTCACCTAAACGAAGATGTTTATAATTCAAAACAAACCAAAAGATATATCCAAAAAATGCTGCCCAAAATCACTATTCCACGCGGACGAAGTCGCGGGCACAGCTAGTCTATAATATGTATGTATTTACAAAAAAAAAATGTACATAAGTAGTTTATCAGTTGTTTAGTACCCATAACACAAGCAAATATAATTGCTTAATTTGGGGCTAGATGGCGCTGTGTGAATGTGGTAGAATATTATAGTAGAATAATTATAGACTGCTTCTGTGGTCTGTGATACTATGTACGATCTACCACGACGAGGTCTCAGGTTCGATTCTCGGATCGCACTAACATAACTGGCGAAACGCAGGTATACTACCTTCGCCTTCAAGTAAAAAAGGTTGAATGAAATAGACTGCAGCGTCGGCAGAAATCTCTCGACCTGATAAGAATAGAGGGCAATCGATGAATGAGGTCGGCTCACAACCTGCAAAGGTGGCCGGTCTTCAGGTGATATGAAGATGAAGACGATGAAATTAGGCATTAGTTTAATTCATCTCTCCACTTGTGGGTGTTTAGGAAAATTTTCGCCACCAGTTGGCGCCACTTAAACTTTCAAATTGGGCCAATCAGGGGTTAACTTTTAAAAAGCGCTTGACAGCTAGACCTGTCGCATCGGTGTTGCCACCTCGTGGGCGCCATTTTAGAAAACCCTCTCAGCAATTTTCTTTTGTCCTTAAACACGTGAATTACCTATCTTGAATCGCGTGATTAAATTTTCTATGCCAAATGCCAAAAGTGCAGGTACAAACCTGGTTTTAAATAATAAATCAGTTTCAATCGTAGAGTCCACAGTTTTCTTGGGCTTAACTTTAGATTGCAAACTTCAGTGGGAAGTCCATATTTCGTGTCTCGCAGGTAAACTCAGCTCAGCGGCTTTTGCTATCAGGAAAGTTAGGCAACTTACTGATGTGGAAACCGCCAGACTAGTCTACTTTAGTTATTTTCATAGCGTCATGTCCTACGGCATATTATTGTGGGGTAGGGCTGCTGACATTGAAACCATTTTTGTTATTCAAAAACGAGCTATACGTTCTATCTACAACCTAGGTTCACGAGTCTCCCTGAGAGAGCGATTCAAAGAGATAGGTATATTGACAGTTGCATCCCAATATATATATGCTAATGTTGTTTATGTTAAGAGTAACATTGGTTTATATACGAGGAATTGCGATGTGCATGAGATTAACACCAGGGGTAAGCATAAACTGGTTGGCTCACACGATCGCTTACATAAAGTCCATAATTCGTTCACGGGACTTGGTGTACGTTTATATAATAAATTACCTATTGACATAATGGATAAACCCCTAGACAAATTTAAACAAATTGTCAAAAAACATTTAATACTTAAGGGTTACTACACTGTTAATGAGTATCTAAATGATAAAAAGTCATGGGATGCTCGCTTGACGAAGGAGTAAATTAATTTTACTCTTAATTTTAATCATAAATTTTAATCACATATTTATCATAATTATTCTATGAATGACATTTTTTATGATTAGTAAGAATGACATGCTATAAATAATGAAATATTTTTTTCGACATTAATTTATTGATACATTTTGACATAATAAATAATATATAAAATGTTTTTTTTTCTTTTATATATATTACATGATGCCCGAGTCATAATTGAACAGTTAATTTTGTATTATTTTGTTAAAATTGTATACTTAGTATTGTTAAAATTATACATTGTGATTTGTGAAATAGAGGTACATTGTGAACTCCTGTGGTATATTAAATTAAGTTCATCTTACTTTATACTTATAACAAATATTAACAGTTTATATAATACCTACATAGAAACATTTACCACAGTTCACATGTTGCCTTTACCTTTTGTAGCAATATGCAAATTGAGGCAGCTTGTAAAGCACACATTTTACTTTTTATTTTTTCTTTACAACATAGAAAGCTGTAATTATTACCTATAGAGTTAAGTGTATTGCCTGTGTCACTTTGCATGCTGCTTGAAATTGTAACTTACAAAAATTGTAATAACCTGGCGATTAAAAAGAGTGGCCTGAGTTTCTTGCCAGTTCTTCTCATGGCTGTACTTCCTCAGCGAACTGGCTGTAGGTTAATTTGCTGACATTTTGTAAACTTTGACGTTCATAAGTGTTAATTTAATTAACCTATGTGAATAAATAAATTTTCATTTTCATTTTCATTTTCTTGTAAATTAAACATTAAAATTGCCAAAATGTGCACTGAAAAATATTTGTTTTGATAGCGCTGTTAAAATGGAAGACCTTTTAACAAAGTGGCTCCAACTGGTGTTGAAAATTTTTTTAAACACTCTCATTAGCTCTGTCCTCACAAAAATATCTATTATAAGGAAGAAAAAATATAATCCTTATTTTATTACAAGTGGCAAAGATTTCTATTCTATTCAATAGATTAAAAAATGTATTGGATTGACATAAGCTAACGCCAACGCTTATGTCCATCTCATACATTTTTTTATCTATTCTATGAATAGAATAGAAATCTTTGACACTTGTCTTTTTTTTACCTTTGCCCACGGGAAGAGTTGGTGGTTTTATATTCTGAATCGGTCATCATTCATTGAGATGTTACGCAGTAATATGTACTTAATCACCGCTCACTTCAAACTCGTTTTGTTATAATTTTCCCAGATTTCGTTAATGTAGTGAAGGTATGTTGGTTCACAGAATTCTAGATATCTATCATCTTAGATCGACGAGTTCGATATAATTGTCACGCTTCCGAGACGAAGAAGAATGCGCGGACGCAATTTCCTTCTAAAAAACGGTATTTTCTTTCACTGTATTAGGTACAGTTCAAGATATTCCAATTTTCTAAATAGATACTCAAATCACTCATAAATACATTGCTCTATCGGTAAATTTTATATGAAGAAACAAAGGCAAAAATAATTCAAACTCTCAGAGGAAAAAAGGCAAGAATTATCTGCATATTAGCCAACTGTCTGAAGATGAAAATTGTCAACACGCATTTTATATTAAGTACGATTTTATTCCATTCCACCTCGAACAGATGGGTTTTGAGTTTATTAACTTGAATTAAAAAAACAGTGCTCAATTCCATTACTTGTATATAAAAAACTGTAGAGACATTAAACCATTTCAACGGATAGTATGTACCTACTGCTATTAACGCATGAATCACTGCGCGAGCGCAGGTCGTCGACTCCGTGTCGTTCCGCTAAAGCCGCAGATTGAACATAATCTTGATGCATATCTTAGATTATTCTTTTGTTTACATTTATAACTAAATTTTATCACGAATTAATTATTGGACTAAATTTTTTTGTGTACGTAATGTTCCTGATAAATACATCATCACACTGCCGCGCAAAAGTTTTCTTGGTGATGTCTTCTGGTAATTTCAGTAGATAGATCTCTACCGCTTAATGCGTTTTTGTGTTTCTACCACTTTTTTACTATAATCACCACTTGTGCCCGTGACGCATATCAAGAGAATAATTATTATTTATTATAAAGAATTTCATTCGGTGAATATTTTTTTTACACCGAGTTTCATAAGTCATTTATAACGGAAGAAAAACCATACAAATATATTATGTGTAGCAACATTGTTTAGCACTGAAATAACAAGTTTCTGAAGCTAATATTATTGTGTCTTGAAGTGCTTGTATGGCCTTATTGGCCATGAGCATAAAGTCTTCTGGAGTATAAATAACTCCCGGAGGCCTAGGAGGATCATTCTTCTTCTAGGTCTATGTCCAGCAGTGGACGTCTTTTAGCTGACATAGTGATTACGATGATGATGTAAAATACTACCAAAACACAAATCAAAACTTATGAAAATGTTGAAATGTTGAAAGTTCTAACAATAGTTCCTTGTATTAAAACTTATTGTTATTTTATAGTTAATACACAGTATCGTAACTACGACTGTTTAGCATAACAGTAAGTATTAGCAAAGCTTCTAAATAATAAAATGAGTTGTAAACAGTGGGCCTTTAAAAGTGACATAAATTACTATTCTTTTCAAAGAATAGATTTAAAAAAGTATGGGATTGACATAAGCTAAAGTCGACGCTTATGTTAAACCCATACATTTTTAAATCTATTCTATGAATAAAGTCTAAAATGCCACTTGTCTAGACCCTCTGATTTCTTTTGTTTGTTTAGGTAGACTAGTTAAACAAAGCAGATGGAGCGAACTGGTGGTTAAACGAAGGTTAGTAGTCCTCTCAGAAGATTATTTAGCGGAATCGAACTGCTGAACTTAAATAATGGTATAATTTATTACCTACTATATTAGTATCTTGCCGTATGCACCCTGAAAGATGAGCTCGTGTAGGGGTGGATTGGGTGCCGCAAGAAGGTCAACTACAACATAGACGGCCTAGACGAAGATGGCGTGACGATCTGGGTTCGTTTCAGGGAGACTGGCAAGACAACATCGGAAATAAGGGGGAATTGGCATCTTTTGGGAAAGGCCTTTGCTCAGCAGTAAGACACCCCTATAGGCTAAAAAAAACTATCTTAGTATTTTAACAAATCGACCAATTCATGCTGAAACCAGAAAGAATCTACTGTAAATGAGAACTATTAAGAATACCGCATTGCAAATAGGCATCAAAGTTGTACCTTCCTTTTCAAATTTCAGACACATGTACCAAATCAAACATGTTGTTCTTAAATCTAACTCTAAACTTAATATATTGAAACTGAAGAACAACCTGTATTTATTCGGAGACCAAACCGGTTTAGTAACGAATGGACAAATTGGGATTGGGAGTTAACAAAAGCATTGTTGTTTATTGAAAATTATTTCTGCAATTTGTTTTCTTTTTTGTTTTGATATTTTAGTTATATCAATTAATACAATTTATATAATAAAGAAAGCAAACCATACTACATACCTTGGTTGGCGTTTCAATACTTTTTGTGCCTGCCACCATTCTATGAAAAATTATCATTATCATTATGTTCATTATCATCGAACACTAACGTACATTTATCAATTATCATTGTGATATTTTCTTTTTGAAAGTTAATTGTATGTTGCTACTTATATATGCTACATTTTTTTTTTAATAAAAAGTATATATTTATGAACTTAATTAGGTTACCTTTAATAATTAAAAATATTTTTTTATCTAGGCGAAGATGCAGCTACCAGTCCATTACTTAATAACCTAATACATAATGGATGTGTTTTTATTAAATAATTAGCTTCCTGCAGCGCGTTTTCACCCGCGTTAAGTTAATCTTTGGTTACTGCTCTGCTCCCGTCGCCAGTAGCGTGATGTTACATGACCTGTAAACTTCCTCAAGTACTGGGCTACCAAACGCAAGAAGAATTATTCAAATTGGTGGTTTCAGAGATTACCACGTTCAAACAAACAAACAGACATTTCCTCTTAATTTAATACTACCTTTAAGTAGGTATAGATAGCCTGTTACTATGTCACTGCAGAGCAAATGACTCTTCTCATACAGAGAAGGCAAAAGCATTTATTACCACAATTGCTCAAGGCCTATTTGCAATTTCAGACATTTTTTAATAATTAAATATTTCGTCACAAAGTTGTTCTTCACCCTAAATCAGTGACGCAAAAGCTTAATTTAAAATTAGCTAATGATTTTTCATATTTAGGTTTTCTCAATGTTATTTTTGTCAGTAACGTAAAGCATAAACTTAGAAACTCCTTAAATAAGTAATACTTAAAAGGTCTCATTGATAACTGCGCATTTACCTCCAACATTCATATAAAAAGTTCATCTTATTACACGACATCATGAATTGAAATGATTGAATTCTACGTCGCACATGCTTCCGAAGTATCTCCTACCCTGGCCGCTCTGAACCGGTCCACATAACCAGCCTGTTTTTGTTTACGGCCCTCCGATCATTTATTGTATCTATAGGTATTATACCTGCGCGCGCTACTCCGCTATCTCATTATAGTTTAGGAGAAAGACGACAAAATATACAAACACCTGTTAATTTTAAGACGTAAAAGTGTTTTTGTCGATAAATTTTAAATTAAGGTGACAGAGAAAGCATGAAATTTGAGGACCACTTAAAATTGAGTGACGTTTTTATAAAAAATTTTATGAACAAGTAAAAGTCACAATTTTTTTTTATATATAATTAGGTAATATTACCTGCTTCGCACTAGCATATACATCTTTTATATGATGTCATTAGGTATAAATCGTTGAAATTTTCTGATTGTCTCTATTATTTTAATCATAGGTTACTTATAAGCCTTATGAGAGAAATGTTTTAAATAATAGTAAAACTAGTATCAAAATTCGTTGCGTGGATTAGATGTTACCAGAGAAACGGACGAAAAAAACCGCAACTGTATAACTACTCGTATTTACGAGTAAAAGATTTTGGCGTAAAAATAATGGCGGTCGTCGCCTAGCCTACATTACGGTTGGTATCTCGATATTCCCCTCCAGCCGCTCAGTTATTGACCCAACGAGCTCCCACCAAGTCGTACTGCGCACCACATTCTAGCCCAGTCTAGCTTTGCCTAGCCTGACAATGCCTGCGCCTTGTGATTCTTGCAAAGGTAAATACATTTTATTATTTATTTACTTTTCATTTTATAGCCTTAATGTTGTTTTTAAACGATGCGTTTGTTTTATTTATGTTTTGCCGGTTTTTATATAAAGACGCAATTACGACATTTCTAGAATTTTCTATTTTCTTTTAAGTGAAATTTTGTACTTTCTTTTTGTAATAAGTGGTTTTATTGATAATGGAAATAGTTTCGTTAACAGCGTACATAATCTTACGTGCGCCGTTAAATAGTAACGCAATAAAATTGCGCGATATTTAAGAAGAAAGTACACATTATATATCTAATATAATGTAATATTTCATAATATATGTTTATTTGTCTTGATATATCTTATCCCATAGCTAGAGCTAATTTCAAAAAAAATATTATGACGAAATTTAAGATCTTTTGGGTTTTAACTTTGTTCAGGTTTTCCCATGATATCATAAATGAATCATAGGCACTCATTATACTTTCAATGTAACTATGTAAGTATAAATTTTTGTAAAATATCTTTTTCAGATAGACGTCATCTAAAAAGTTAACTAATCTATCTATATAATATATTGTTGAATATATTTAACTTATTAAGATAGAAATACACGTCATCTAAGAAGTTAATTATCTTGATTGAGTGGCTGGCTTTCATAATAAGTACTAAGTGTAACTAAAATCTGTGTTAAACATTCTTTAAAAGAGGGGATGAAGATACATATAACTGAAATAAGTGTACGTAATCAAATCCTGAAAATTTAACGCAATTGTTTAATAATAACAATAAACCCTAAGGATTCAAGTGTTCTACTTAAAGAATACGGATTCAAATCATAAGATAGTTTATAGCAGATAATTTTCCTATTATCTTAGACCGTAGATAATTTTCCATATGGTCCAATTTCCTCCCTCACCTTTTTCCCCACCTCCCTCAATCCTTTTACCTACCCCAATTCCTTGACGGTAGGCAGCGGCTTCGCAGAGTCCCTGGCATTGCTCCTACAATCTCTGAGTCTGAGTTATCCATGAGCGGCAGTTACCACTTATCACCACGAGGGCTGTTTGCTCATCTTCTCCATTAATAAGGAATAAGCTCTGTATGATTAGGGACTCTAGAAACATAAACTTAACTACAACCCTTAATTCAGGACAAACTTTGTCCACACACGACGCTTTGTTAACTTGGAAACGAATCTATAATCTCTTTCACAACAGTTGCACGAATTTCTACTGCTCCCCTAAAGTATTAAGTGTCTCATATTAGAATTATGCCATTCTATAAAGCGTTAAATTCTTGCCTTGCACGTAACAGCAGTTACTTTATAACATTTTATACCATTAAAGTATTAATTAAAACGGGAACTTATAATTAACCTTATTAATTGCAGCTTTCGAGCAACAGAGCATGCAATACTTACATAATTTTTATTATATTTAATTATAAAGTAAAGAGCGTTGCGATATACAAATTATAATAATATATATAATAATTAATGACAGTAAAGAAGATCTCGATACGATAATAAACTAATATCCTATTAAAATTATAAATGCGAAAGATTTTGTGTATATGTGTGTGTTTGTAAACGTCTGAACTGATTTCGATGAAAATTGGTATGTAGATAGATACTGTGCCGGAGACAGACATAGGCGAAAATCGTTTTGGTTCCCGAGGGAGACAAAACGCAGTTTAGACGCGGGCGAGGCTGTGGAGCGCAGCTACGTAATAATTAAAATAAAGAAGTTTATAAAATCTATGATGTTAAAAAGTATAGGTAAGCTTACGTTTTCTTAGATTAATAATATACCTACCTATTTATGTACCATTTATAGTTATTGTTACATTCTTAGACAATCTAAAACCAAGTCTCGAACTTAAAATACGCGGCATGCATTTAAATTGTACCTACCTATGCAAAACTTTATAGTTGAGTCAGAGGGAGTGGTTTAAACTTTGCTTGTAAGATTCCATTAAGAATACTCATACTTAGATATATATATGTAATAAACGATTGTAAAACAACATACATAACTTCACGCCTGTCGCCCATTAAGGGTAAGCAGAGAGATAGAACGCAAATGGCGTTCTATCTCTGCGATCCAAAAATACCTCCTTTACCTCTTTAATATTCATTAATCTTTTCATACACACACTAAAGTCTACCAATTCATAAATGCTAGTTTTCTATATACAAACTTCAATCCCAGATTTTTTGTTCGGCGTTGAAGCGCTGTCATATAATTATTGACATATTGTAAAAGCGATCCAGCGCTGAACGATCCATTCCTTAATACTTTCCGGGACAGTAAACGTATAAGGCCGTGATGACAATAAAACAGTGCTAGTTGTTTTTATGTTAACGAGATCGAAACATTTACCGCGTTTGGCTCTCTGATTGGTTAAGAGTTTGAAGGGGCCAATCGGAGCACCGAATGTCTTAAACGTGTCGATTGCGTTAACGTAAAACAAACTCGCACTAGACTCTCAGTAGTGTCCATCAAAGGGTTAAAATCGAATCTTTTAATAAAGATCCTATATAGACAGCCACCGTCAAACACCACTTATCTTCCCGTGAGTATTATAAGAGTCGTCTTTCTTTCTCCTTTTCTATTCATTAAGTTAACGGCTTGGTTGTCTGTTCATAACATCGTTTTAGCAATGATTAGACACAGCTATGAATGTAGGTTACAGCAAAGTAACGCATCTATTTAAGGTCAACTATTGTTTATTAACAAAAAAACGTGAAACCGTTATGTAATTTTATTTGAATCTGATAAAAATACGAATAAAAAAAACTAGTAAGTGCAATAAACTCTAACAAGATAATTGAGTTCTGAGTCGTGGGAAGCCATTACAATTGATTCATGCCGTATATAAATGTGCTAACACATTTCACATGAAGAATTAATAAACTCTCTTTATTGCTTTTGTTTCATAGGGTAAAAATTAAATATTTGTATGAGAAACTTTAGTTTTATGAAACACTGTAAATACTTAGCGTTACTGATATATGATGTATTCTACAATCCTAATAAGAGTAAAAGGCTAGAGACACTGCTATTTATTTAGCTGAAACTATTTATCGGTCGTCAAAAAGATGTAATGGCCCAGTGGTGAAAGTACTTGCTTCGTAAATACGAGGTCAGGGGTTCTAATCCGGGAAATTACCAATGTAATTTTTCAAATCTTATGTACTTTTTATGTTTATCTGGACATTACTAACTGATGGTGGAGGAAACCTAAACTTCTAAAAAGTCAGAAATCGCCAATCCGCTTTGAGGAAGCGTTGTGATCAGTGCTAACACTTTCTCTGTATCAGAAGAGACCTTTCCCTGCAGTGAGATAATAATGGGCCGATAAGATGATGTACCAGTAACTAGATTGCATAGTTATGGGCACTGTTTAAAGAACTTAAAATATTTTTTTAAGGAATATAATTTTGCTCACAAAACAAACATTTTGTACCGAGTAAGAATCAATCCCACTTCACTACGTCATGACGTCAGTCACTATAAAAGCTTTCATAAACTATGTATAAATACTTACTTTTGTTTGATTTTACAGATACGTGTGGAGGCGGGACAGCCGCGTGCGGTTCTAACTGCACATGCGGCCCCAACTGCGCCTGTGGGGATGGCAAGGCCTCTGGTGAGTGCCTACCTATACACTGTAAATTTTTCAGGCATAAACTTTTATATTTATAGACCAGTAGCATTACATAACGTACGAATAAAATAAAATAAATATAATAAATACGTTTCTCTAAGACAAGACAGTCTAAAGTAGTTGTATGAAAAATGAACATCGTCCCTAGTATTCATCTTGAGAACTAAAAATTTACGCTGTCAAAGCAAACGCATGTTTAGTCATGGCCGCCGTGTAATTTTCGGTTTAGAATATGAAACTACTCCAAACCTTCCCGTGAATTTTGTAAGAAGCGATTAAAAAAATACTAGGTAGGCAGAGGGGAGTATTTCTACGGTCACTAATAAATAATTTGTCTACTAAGTGTGGTGACTATAGCAATTAGTACTTCATAGAGGCAGACAAAATTGTATAGATTTTTAAACATTTTATTTACAAAATGTATTTTATTTTTCTAGGAGGCAAGCCATGCTGCAAAGGAGGCGCAAAGAAGTAAACCTTTAACAATGCATTCCATTAAAAAAGAAGCTCTATAAAACTATTTAATCAATAAACTAAATAGATATATCACTTATAATTAAAACTATTATGTAGCTATTTGAAAACATATATTTTATAAGAACTGTTGTGCTGTCATGAAATGAAATAGTATATAAGAAATGATAGTATTATACTTAAGTGTTTAATCTCCGCTTTTTAATTATATATAAGTGTAGTAAATAATAATCACATTCAGTGTTATTTAAGCTCGATATAAATGTTTGTCTAGTACTCGTAATACTCATTAGTTAGCGTATATGTATGCAAGCACACGCATAATGTTGTAGCGTATAGTAAATTAAGGAAGTATATTGGTGTTTTATTTCTAATTAAATCCATTCATACCCATGCTTCGTCCCAGCCTATTATGTATATTCCCATTATGCAGTGATATTATAACGACTTGGGAAGTAGTATGATTACCCTGCCATATAAGTATAAATACGACCTCTTTTCATACAAGTTTGATAGGATTTTATACACTTTTTTATATTTCTGTTTTCCGCCAGTATTTTCTTTAATTAAAATATATGAGTATTATTATTATTTTATAAATATTAGTATAAATAAAAGTCTTAGTTTAATTAAAACATATTTTATTCCAGTACGACAATATGTATATGAATACAATAATATTATGGAAGCAATTAATGGGTTTGTTGTTTCAAACTATTATTATTTCACTCCTAACCTAACATATCCTATATTTAGGAATCTCTCTTACATCTAAAGCATATAGATACAAAACATTTACGTATACTAAACGCGAATTTATATAAAAAAAATAAAATGTTAGAAATGGTTTCGTTCAAAATTCAGTCCTACATCAAAACCATATTTAATTTGCCTGACTATGGCAAGACAAAAAATAATTCTTAAAAGTGATTGATGCCACAAAAACCTAATCATACACTCGTTGTAGAAAAATGTAAGTAGTTCAGAGTAAATTAAGCATTACAAGCGAATTAATATGTTTATAAAAAGCGTAACTTTCTACGTCTACAATTATATACATGTAACAGTATGTATAATCACTAATTTTGTATATATGTATAACTATAATTATCTTTATATAACCACTATTATACAGTAAGTACCAGCAGTTACCACAGAGTTGCCAGAATCAAAATTAAAAACTACATATGAATAAACGACTCATAAAAATGTAGTTCATGCCTTCAATATTGGTCCTGACAACCCTACTGTAAAATAATGTATAGTAAATACTGCATAATTAAATTTTTTTAATTTAGTTTTACAAAATAGTTGACGTACATGAACATTTATTTACCTTAAATAAAAAATATATAATAAACATTTGAATATATTTGAATTCTCTTCGACTATAATAAATAGTTTTCGAACAACATTTGTATTTTTACGTTCCAATATTCAATTCATACAACAACATTGAAAAATATACTTCTTAACAATATTATAACAGACTATAACAAATGCACTTTGTTTTCAATTCCACATTTTATTCTTATCAATAAAAAAAATCGTACCATATTTTTTGTATTAGTAACAAAATTATTATCAACATGGCAACCTTGAAATCTAACAAATATAAAATAACTGAAGCTCAATAAACATTATCTCAACACGTCAAAACATTTTAGTGGTCCCAAGCTCTTATAAAATAAAATATTATGAATTAGTTGTATAAAAAGTTATACAATCTTCAATACAATTACATGTTTAATTATTATAATCAGAAAGTTAAACATATCGCAAAATCACCTAAAGAAAATGTAAGACCGATCAAATTTGACGGGCATTTTGAAGCCGAGGGCCACTAAAATGCTGCAGTAACAATTTAAAAACATATCAATAATAATAACGATTACTGAGTAATCAATCACGAGCCATACTCTAAATCGAGTTACTAGAGCTCCATCATTATAATATTACACTTATATTCCATTTTAGACACTAAACATAAAATATCTGCATACCAACAGCTACAGATAAGAATTGACAGCTGTTCTCGTTTTTTTTCTTGGTGTTTAACACCCACTTATAGGCCTAAAACTAATGATATTATAAAAGAAAAAGATTACTGGCGACTTGAAATTTCGTTTAGTAAATCCATTGCCATTACAAAATAAAATTTAAATGCTAAAATCCAGATAGAAAACGAAAATGGAGAATACTCGTCGAAAACTGAAAAAGTTTCAACAACAAATGGAGAATACTACACGCTAACCAATGCAAAATTAACCTTTTATAATATCATCGTTATCCAAGACTATAATGTCTTGTACTAGATTGACAATGGCACCAATACACAGTCAATTGCTGTCTAAGTTACATAAAACATAGTGACAGCATTTTCGACATTAAACCACCGAATATCGAACATTTTATCACACTTCCAATGGAAATCGACGTAGGATATACTAATTGTTTAACAAAGAGGTAATATCTTACGTCTGTAGAGATAAAAATTTGTCATACCGTTCTTTTCATTGACAGCACTAACCTCTCCTACATTTTTGAATATTCCATTATTCATAATTATAATAACCAGCGTTGTAATACTGAATTGACGTTCACTATACACTGGCTTGACTGAGCCACAGGTACCGATTAGGGCATAATTCCGACATCTTTGGGACTGATGTAAGTTAAGTAGCATTAACAGTCAAAAATCCTTGTAAACATCGAGTTACGATACTCGGTAATCAGAAGGACTACTAAATCTATCTTGGACCCTACACAGAATTTTACAAAGAGTTTCGAATTAGAGTCCATTAAAAATGTTCTTTAAAGGTGGCGAGTGTCACACTCGCTTGATAGCGCTTGTCACAGCTGACCCAATGCAATTTGATATAAAAACTATATAACTCAATGCGTTTCAACTCGCACCAAGTCCATCAACTGGCTCCAGCCAAAATCAGCCGGTATTTGTCCAACGCTTATGTCACCCTATTTGGTGCTTTTGACCTAAGGCAAGAGTTCCTCTTCGCTATCATCAGAAGAATCGTATACAGGTTCACCATTACGCATTTGGATTACCGATTTCTTCCTGTGACGTTCCTTTGTGTCTTTGTCTGTGTTTCTGTAACTGGAAGTAGATATTTATTAGACAGTGATTATCTATTTCCATCTTGATTATAGAATTACCCATCCCTTTTTATAAGTGTCGGCTAAAAACTGTTAGAGTAGGGTGCAGTAAATACTGAGAACGTTTCAGAAATACGTCTGCTCTTTACTGCTTTTGTAAATACGAACTTATATAAATGGAGACCAAAATAGATTATTTTAATTATTTATTCATTTTAATAAAAAAAAATAGTAATAAAATCTTCTAATAGAGATGTTATACCAACCTGCCATTAATAAGTGGACGCAATGCTATCTTGAGGCTTGTGAACAGATATGGATACAGTCTCTCTTGGCAGGCCAGCAAGTTCCTCACGCTCTCCATTGCGTCGGCAAAGGGTGCGACCGGTTCCTCTAGAGGTTCTTCCATAGGTACACACGGAGCAAGCTTTTCTGAAGATCCGCAAGGTTCGGATACCGATCGGTCAAGATGTCCGATGTCTTTGCTGGAAATAAATATTATTATTGGGTTATAAAATGTTTAATTATTATAAAAACACTGAATGGGTACAGGAGAATGGGGAGTAAACTAGGTCCAGGTGGTAAAAATTGTGATTGTATTGTTTCTTTCCTAAAACACCACAGCACAGTAGAGCTATTGTCGATCGATAAGCGGTTAAGGTTGGTATTTTGATTAGATATACGGATGTCGTTTACCCAACAACGAAACTATCGAAAGAGAATTAAAATGACAATGCTTTTAAAATAAAACTATTAAATCGTGATTTTGTTATTTTTTTATGTAGGTACTAAAGGTTAAGTTACTACGAAGGGACCACATGCGGAAAACGAGCCCGCGAAAAGAAGAAGAAGAAGAAGAAGAAAGGTTAAGTTTTATCGAGAAGATTCAAGCCATCTATCATAAATGTTTGTCTAACAAGTGTTCGTCTTACCCATGGTCATCATGTTCAGAGTGCAGAGCACCGGTGCTCACATCACGTACGCGAAAGTCTGGCAAAGCACGAGCGCACACAAACGCTTCCAAAGCCCGCTCACGCACATAGATGAACGGTCTGATGATTCTTATGTCAGGGTCCCTGTGAAGACATATTTAATTTGTCATATATTTTTGTTAAAATATTGATAGTATTCATCATATTCGTATCTACATAGATTTGAATGAATATTTTTTGGGATGGGAGTTTTTAGCATTTAGAGAAAATTTTGAAAATTTCACTCTCGTCATTATTCAGCCAAGACTTCTGAGTAGCGAATGCACGTGTACCTCAGTCGATAGTGCGCCCTGAGCGTGGTGAGCGCGGCGGCGTGCAGCGCGGCGGCGAGGAAGGCGCGCGCGGCGCGGTCGAGCGGCTGCGCCAGCGCCAGCACGCCGCCGCCCGCGCCCGCCGCCGCGCGCGCCGCGCCGCGCCGCGTGCCGCGCGCCGCCCAGCGCCCGCCCGCCTGCGCGCTGCTGGCGCCGGCTGCGAGACAACGCACGTTAGTGGCGGCTAAATCAAGTTAACATAAAAAGATTAAAAAAATAGTTTACAAAACATAGTTTAACATTGATACTAAACAAGGCAAAGCCGTATATTGATTGTCAATAAAGAGGGTTTACCAACAATTTTTTAAAGCTATATCAGCTCCAGATTTTGATACGGCTCATGTGTTGTCAGCAATATAGAATTTGGACAACTGTACTGTATTCTAAATCATTGCAACAACTGCTACTTACATTCCATATCGTCATCCACCACTTTGTCTTCATAGATGAACTTGACGCCAAGAGTTCTACAGTACGCCATTAAGTGTAACGGGTCCACTTTTGAATTCTTCGCGTGAACAAACAGAGCACCTGCAAAGTATTTTACATCAAAATACGCAGAATTTAATGCCTTAATTTTTCAAATACTATTGTTGCTTATGAATAAAAATCAGCGAATAAAGTTAATTATAAAAAATATTTAATGACAAATAGGAAAGGGACACTTTAATAAGGGTGTTTAGAAAAATTTTCGCCACCAGTTGGCGCCACTTTCACTTTCACATTGGGCCACAGCGCTTGACAGCTAGACCTGACGCATCGGTCCTGCCGCCTCGTAGGCGCCATTTTAGAAAACCTTCTCAGCATTTTTTTGTCCATAAGCACGTGAATTAAACATTAAAATTGCCGAAATGAACACTGAAAAATATTTGTTTTGATAGCGTTGTCGAAATGGAAGACCTTTCACCAAAGTGGCGCCAACTGGTGCCGAAAATTTTCCTAAACAACCTCATTGCGTGAAAATATAGAATTTCTTACTCAAATTTTGCCTTTGTTCAAAATAAAGTTAGAAATCTCTACACTACAAATTTCTCACTGAAATTAGAGGCGGCAAACTCTTCCAAGGTCAGAGATTAAAAATAATAGCATTAGTTTTTTGCTAGATCTTCCCATGGCTCTATCTCGTCAATGACCTAGCTACAGATTAATTGGGTGACATTTTGTTTTTGTTATTTTCTATCACACATACCAATACTGAAGTGGATTCCCTTAGACCTGGCATAAAACTGGTACTGATGCATGGTATGCAGCAGTGCGATAGAGTTGCTGCCTCCCGACAGACACACCAGCACTTTGTCACCTGGACGGATCATGTTATACTCCTGGATTGCCTGTGGAAATTCAAGGATATTTGAAATATAAGATAATTGAATCTCACAACAATCCTTTCGAGCCTCATTACCAAAATTATCGGGCTATTTATGACAATGAGATTGGAGTGTTGGAGAACTACGGTTACGACTGGTCAAGGTGACGAAATTTGGAGAAGGTTTGTCTTTCGGTTAATATAATTTCTTTGTTTATTATGCATCTCTAACAAAGAGATACAATTTTTTTATTTACAATATTGCTAATTAGAATTTGGTTCAAGTTTGGACTCACCAAGGTTATGAAAAAGTATGATAATAGGCAATCAGTTTATCGTTTTTAAAGAAAACTTCAGAACTGAACTGCGGGCAACTTGATAAAGATATAAATTAATAGTTATAGAAGGCTTGATCATACCTCAACAGTGGGCTTCCAGACAGCTCTTGGAGGGCATTGCCAATTGCCGTCATCATCTAACGTAAAGTCAGTCAAGGAGTTGTCGCTGCAAGCGCTGCTGTCTTCACGCTCTTCGCGTTCCTCCTCCCAATGAGGCTTAAATGTACGACACTCTGATTCACTGAAAAAATTATCAGTTTGAGTCTCATTAATGTCAATTATAAGACTCTGATAGGGACCAGGGTTTTGACATGATAAACACAGAACTCCGGTAAGAACGAACGACTTACATTGCAACTACTGATTACAATTAACGATCTTAATGTGTAACACTAGTAACGTGCGTGATGATTTTATGGTAATAAGGTCGTCAGGTATCGCCACTGCGCTGTGTCGACGCGATCCACTGTATCCCCTCTTAGTAAATTAAGTGTGGCTAGTAGCGGTAACTGTCCTGATAACTGATACCAAAAGAAATTTGCTTTAAATAAACGCTAACTAAAATCCCAAAATTTTTCTAGTTTTCTGTTACGGATAAGGATTTAAAATAAACATCATCGCTTCTAGTCATGTGACAATAGCGTCTAGCATTCCTCTCTGGCATAGGAACATCCACACACAAAACTGCCAGGAACCATGTGGCTATAAACGAAATATACATTGGAGGCAGCTAATCAGGTCTAAAACTTAATCATGAGCTGGTACATAATAGTTACTAAAGTAAAACCATTTACAATATATTCACCTCCTATCATAAAACCGCTCATCAAGTCCAGACCGCTGGTCAGTGCCATAACCGCTAGATCTGGAGCTTCGGTCTGAGCAGCTGGAAGACGCATTAGACGAGCGACTGCACCGTTTTGAGTCCACCACCGTTGTTGCGCCCCTGGACGTACACAAACGTTGATAATGAAGAAAAGAAGTAGTGAACTCAAGCAAGATAAAACTTTGAGTGGCTAAGAGTTTTGCAGAGATTGAGTAATAAATAGGTAATTCAGTAGAAAATTCAAATTTCATTTAAATCTAAATTAACAGGTATCTCACTTTTAATGAAAAAAAGGCATAAGATATCTCCTTATTATTGCAATAGTTTTAAATTGCCAAATCACAGATCTCTTTTAATATAAGGTACCTTTCTATGGATGTATTTTGTCATATAATTTACTTAAATAATGCAACGTTTTTAGATTAAGATGACAAATGTAGAGATTAAACTATTGCTTATTGACATATTGTTATTGTCTTTGTGTTAGCTAAATATTGCAAAATAAAAAACAGTTGAATAAATTGGTCATATAGCAATTCGTAAGTCACTTTTAAGAGCGTTGTTGAGATGGAATTTAGATTAAATTATCTCAACGACACTTCAAATTACTGCAAGACGAATATTATAATCGAACATACATTTTTATATAGCAAATGTTTCTAAATTGTATGAACAATTTGGTGCCATTTAACTACAGTTTATTAAAAAGTAATAAAGGACATTCAAGCTTTTCCGTTGTGTCATTTTGAAACAATGAGTTTGTAGAAAAGGTCGATGATCAGAGAAGTAGTTCATGAATCACACATTATTAAATTGTTACGATTAAAAAGCCAAGGATAAGAATAGATACACAAAAATAAGTTAGAAGCAGGAAGTGAGATAGGTAGTCTCACCTATTTTGTCTGTCACTGTCTTCTGGCATTTGGAAGAAGACCTTACTTGCGTCAGCGGTCTCGTACCTCTTAGTCTGGTGGGCATGATCGCCAGAACACACTGGCACTCCTTCAATGATGTCTGGCACTTCGCTCTTCTCATGTTTCTGGCACACACGGAGTCTGGCCTTTCTTGACTTTGAATCTGTAGAAGTTCATAGTTTTAAAGCACTTACAAAAGTTTCTATTCAATGCTGTAGGTTGGTTTGTTTCTTGTAACGTCTATATGATGATCGACTTTTGGATACTTGAAATTAATTTTGTGTCTTTCACATGGGGCATTTTGTTTGTGTTCCTTTTTATTTATGCTAAAATATTTGTTATTGTTTGTCGGTAACTTTTTCTTGTCCTTTTTCCAAGTGGGTGTTTGAGACATTAGCAGCGATATTTTGTAGATCAAAATAACTCAATAACATTACGACTAATATAATGACACAAAATGGTTATAAAGTTCAATCTTACAACGTGTATCTCTTTATTATTCTGTCCGTCAGATAAATATCAGAAATATAAATAACTGCATAAATTAATATGAATTGACATTGGAATCACTCACAGCTAGCATGTAATTTACATCTAAACGTGAGCAGTTTATTTATTGTTCAACTTGATTAAACGCGTCCCGTCATAAATTTATCACTCAAATAAACAGGATTCGACTTACCGAAGTCTAAAAATGAGTCCGTTTCAGTAAAAGTCATGTTTATGCCGCTGTCTTGTGAACTCACTGAGGGATTTTGGCACCAGTTCTTCTTTATACAGCAATATTTACATAAAACGTCGTTACAACTCGCCTCGTCATCAGATAATTTGTTTGAACTTAATGATTTGGGAAGTGTTGGAGAGTTTTGAGTTGTGACTACCTGAATTATTGTATCAGGAGTTGAAGTTTCACTGGAATTGAATGAAATACTGTTTGGCCCTGAAGCATCGTGTGATGGTGTACCATGAGCTGATTTTGGGGAGTTTGTTATTGGTGAGCGCTTTAAATATCTGTTGTCTTCTTCATCGTATTGCGTTGGTAAGATTGGACTAGTAGGACATTTCTTTAAGAATGTAGTAGATTTTTTAAGGTCCAATCCTAGTTCCGCAGCCGAACCAATTCTTTGTCTTCCAGCTTTTGGTGGCGAGCTTTTTCGGGAACATGATCCATTGTATTCCGGCGAAATCATTTCATCAACTTGATTGACCATTTCACGAATTTCGTGCTTTACTTCCGAGGCCATCTCACGGGACATACCCATTAGATACTCGGCTACGTCAATAACTGATACAGAATTCTTATCGCTTTGACTAGAAATGGAGGTTATACTAAGATTAGACTGCTCTACGGCATCCGAATTCTCAAGGATATCATCAACCCTTGATATTACTTCACGAATTTCTGACTTAATTTCTGTAGCTATTTCTCTGGTCATTTCTTTGACATACGCCTGTAAATCTTCTGAGGTTTGTGAATGTAATGATGTAGTAGGAGAAGTTCGTCCGATTTGGCTGCAATCAGACACCGATGTACTACTTTGTGTGCTGTAAGAGTATGACTTACCAGGTGAGATCATCGGGTCATCTAACGATTGTAAGTCCGTTTGACTGCCGCAATTGCAAAAGTTTGATTTCTCTATGACATTGTTCGGACTGGTCTCTTTTAAGCCTAAGTTCATTTTTGCCTTAGCGCTAAGTGGTACTTGTGGACTGTCGGATCCCAAACTGTAGCATCTAGACCGGACTAGTAATGGCTGTTTATTGTGTGGGATCAGTCTCAGCGGTGAAACAGATTCTCCGACAGCAAACTGCACTGGATGGGGCGTCTCACAATCTTCTTTGTGCGTTTCTCGCAGACTTGATTCTCTTGAGAAAAGCTTTTGTTTTTGTTTCAGTCTAAATATTTGGCAGTCATCTATCGCTGATAGACTGAAGTGTCGTGGCGAAGACCCTAGAATAGGTGACGAAGTAATGGAAGACCTTGATATATTCAGACTCTTTCTTGCTCCCGTAAAACCGGAGGGATCGAATGGCACTATGTGTTTAACATTAGCTGACCGACCGAGGAGAAGGTCATGAGCTTCTTTGGGCAGCATAAACCATCTGAGATAGTCGATACGAGGGTTGAAACTGACTTCAGGCTCCGCTGTTGCGCATTTCATAGCAAGCTTCCTTGCTCTATTGAAGAGATTTCTTGCTGTTTGGAGACACTCCGTATATGTTTGAGGAAAAATTCCTGGACCTGAAATACAGATAAAGTAACGAAATGAAATTTATTACTTGGTAAATTTATGGTTACGTAGGTAACCAGAACTAATTTAAAATAAATAATATTAAAAAGGCCAAAAAATGCATTACCCCAAAGAGACAGAATGCGTGTATGTAATTAATTTAGTTAAATTCAATAAGCCAAAATCTTATTATATTGCCAAAAATAGTTATTTAATGAATACTAACCAGAAACTTTTCTCTCATGAATCGTCATCTTCCCATCATTGAATCTGACTGAATGTAGAGACTTTCTGTCTCTCAGTACGGAACAACTATGGTGTCTCCATTGCCCAGTTTCAGGGTTCACGACGTATTGTGGTAGAATCTTCCACCCTTCTGTAGCAACCATCTTCAGAGCTTCAAGAACAAACGCCAGTTCAGAATCTGACATGAAGAATGGTAGAGAAACTCTGCAAAATCCAGGTCTTAGGTGTTCGTTGTAAATTGGCACTTCTGGTGATTTTACATCGCTTAGTTTTCGTACTCGAGCAATTTCTCTTTGTCTGAAATATGAGACACAATTATAAATTTCGGTGAAAGATATGGGTGACGAGCAAGTGACACATGATTACGTAAGAAACATCTTAAAAAAATCAGCTTTAATTGTTCTGAAATAAAAACTGATAAATTATATTTTTCAGAACTGTTTTATTTGAACTAGTTTTCTCACCGATACTTGATTATACCAGTAACAGCAGTAGTTAATTCTCATTTATTTCATTCAATCGATTCTATAGCCTTGGATTTATTGGCGACTCCGTTTTCTAATAAAATTCTATTTCATTATTTGTCGCGAGACGAATCTCGTGGCATTTAGATTTTTCTGGCTCAAATTGATACTTGCACCTGAGTACCATCAGATTACAGAAGACAGTAATATCTGATGGTACACCTGAGGCAAATAGCATAAGTAAAGGCAAACAGCATTAGTGAAATAGATTGTGACCTCGGCTTCTATTAGAGTCGGCTTTTTTTTTATTAATAAACAGGGCTAGCGCCAGGCAGAGGTAACAAGGAAATAGGCAATTGACTTTGCCTCTTTGCGGTGACGAGCAACAGCGAGGGCAATGAACAGGTCTGCTACCTTTACATACATAATAAGTAAATACAAAAATAATACTTACGCTTCGACATCAAGCAGTTTCTCATATTCCCTCAAGAGCTGACTGTCTATACCAAGAACATCAGATCCATAGTTAAGATTGCTTGGCAAGCCACCTCTGGCCTGAATCCCAAAGACGTCGTTGAGGATAGCGCTGATGAAGTTATGATGAAGGAAGGTGCCTCGAGGATGCTTCACCATAAGAGAGAAAATTGGCAGTCTTTTGACCGTTGGTGATACGTTGCCCAGCAGAATCAGTTCTGGTATGTTCCTTATGTGAGAGATAACTTGTCTGGAACAAAATTAAAAGGATATTTTAGTATTATTCAAGTTATACAAATAAATATGTGACGAAAAAAAAGATAGATAATTTGATAATCGAGTTTCATTTATAAATTAACAAAAGATCTTATTTATTGTAGTAAACACAACTAATATTTTAACTTTACTAACAAACTGAATACATTAAAACTTCCATTACCTATCTAAGCGAATGGAATTTCAATACCTACAAATTACGTTAAAATTCCCTTCGGATTCTTGTTACGCTAAAGTTCAGTAATTTTAGCAAGGTGTTTATTTGAAATTGGAAAACCTTTATGAGAAACAGTTAGCTAGCTATAACTATAAACTGATACTAAATTAGCGATTCACCCCAGCTTCACACATGCGAAAAACATTAGTATCCAAATATATGACTCAAAGAGTAGCGGGCAACCGATGGATGAACGTGGATCACGATAGGCCAAGGTGGAGAAAATTAGAAGACTCATAAGTCCAGCAGTGGATCCCTTTCAGCTGATATGATGATTATATATAAACCTTCAGAAATAATTTATATTTACAAAAATCATATCAAAATCCGTTGCGTGGTTGTAAGAAGCTAGAAGAGAAACAGACATACATACAGAGCTTCACGCCAATTATCCCCGAAGGGATATCCAGAGGTGTTTAACCACCCACTTTTCACCATTTATTTTATTTTATGCCGTATGTAACAGGGGTCAAGTCTGTTGCGATATCGGGCACAATTCCAGACGCCGGGCTAATACTGAGAATTCTTCAACAGAAAAACCCAATAGCGCTTTACCCGACCCGGAGATCTCCGCGTGGTAATACACGGGACCACTGGACCACCGGACCACAGAGGTAGTCTAGTTATACTATTTAGAGATTAATTTTCTTTATTATTTACCCGACGTTTAGATAGACGGGATGTGATGAACCCATCGCCCATTAACGACTTAGGTAGGACGATGTAGGTACATACAACCTAGTGGTCGTATTAATTTACTAGCGCAATTAGTCAACCGAAGCAGTAAAACCTTCATTATACGAGAATACCGTAATTATGTGACTTCGTAAAGGCGGCGGGATAATGATCTTATGCTGGACTACAACTCCCTTTGTGTAGGACGTATTTTGGATAAAGCGACGATAATGATTATTATTATTATTATATTTGTACTTACTCGTATAACTATATGATATTTTTACTTTATTTACAATACAATATTTACTAAGTAAATCAAATACATTAGAAGAAATCGTAGCTTTTTTGTAAGACATCAACTACATACATTATTTGGAACAAACCCTACGTCGCAAGATATTGTTCAAATATAATTATTATAAGATATAAAAGTACTCAAACTCAAAACGTTTATAAAAATAGTACATTTTCATAGACAATAGAAGCGTAAATAAATAAAACGTGTATGTATTCATGTATGTATGGTCATTGATTGACCTCTATAATTTTGATTCATAGATTGAAAAATAACTATGAATAACTTTACTAATTATATTCGTACGAGGCATGAATTAGCACATAAATTGACCGGCTAAGGCTCTTAGAACAGTGGAACGAGAGCCGTAGCAAAAAAAATGTAGAAATCAATAAACCTTACTGTTTTTATTTTAATGACAGCTTGTGGTTTACACGTTGTCTATACAACTTTGGTGAGAAACAAGCACACGACTTGCCTGATGGGAAGTGGTAACCGTAACCTATAGACGTGGCAATGTTTACAAAACAGAATTAAGTTGTTGCCGACCATGAAGGGAGAAGGGAATGAGGAAGGATTAGAGAAATGGAAGAGGCTCGAGAAGGTATATACGTATTTACAAATAGAAAATAATAAATAGAATTTATTTTTGCCCGTCTGCCGAAGTCAAGGAGGGTAATGTCTATTAAGCATATGTATGTATGTACGTATGTCGTTGTTTTTACAGTAGTAGATCCACGCTGATTTCAGCATGAATGGGAATGATCGTCCGGGGAAGTACTACCCTCTTATAGAAGATTGACTTAAGAGTAGTAGTATCCGTACTACTGCGTTTCATTCGGTGAGTGTGAGCGCCGGAGGCCCAATTTCCCCCCTTTTCTCACGTCCCTCATTCCCTTCCCCTAACCCCATTCCCAACCGCCATAGTGGAGGCCCCCATACCAGCAATTTAAGACGATGGCTTTTGGTATAGTGGCCGCCACTTCTGGATTCCACTGACTGCTTACCATCAGGCGGGGTGGAGTCACTTTGGTAGGCTATAATATACAAAAAAAGATATGTAAAAAATATATATATATATAGTTGTGTCCACCACTTCTGTTCCTCATTAACTCACTACAGTAGAGTGAAGTCACTTTGCTGGACTAATATTATCTAGTCAGTAGACGTTCTTTTGCAATTTTCATGTTTGAAGGTTATTGATGTTTATAATAAAGGAAACATGAATACACCAACAGAACAGAATTCTGTGAAACTGTTTTACACTTCTACATCGGCAATATTTATGGAAGTTTCGTCTTTTTTTTTTTATTGCCTACAGTGGCAGACGAGCCAACAGCCCACCTGATGGTAAGTGGTAACTGTCGCTCATAGACTTCTGCAATGCCAGGGGCTCTGCGAAGCCGCTGCCTACCGTGATATTAATGCTCTCTTTAAACCTCGGTTGAAGAAGGACATGTCATAGCGCTCAAGAAACACTGCAGCTGGTAGTTCGTTCCAGAGCCTGCACGTACGTGGGAGAATTGAACGCTGAAAACGAACCGTGCTAGACGAGATCGTGTCCAGGTAGTATGGATGAACTTTGCTGCGATGTCGAGTGATGCGATGATAGAAAGGAGACGATGGCATCAAGTCAAACAGTTCCTCAGAGCACTCCCCGTTGAACATACGATAGAGCACGCATAGAGAGCCAAAGTCCCTCCGCTGCTCCAGTGACTCCAATTTGTCTGTGAGATTGGGATCGTCGACGATTCGAACAGCTCGCCGTTGGAGGGAGTCAAGTGGGTCGAACTGGTATTTGGGGGTTACTGCCCACAGGTGAGAACAGTACTCCACGTGCGGTCGGACTTGTGCTTTGTATAGCACAAGCCGTTGAGATGACGTAAAGAACCGTTTGGCTCTGTTCAGGACGCCCAGCTTCTTGCTCGCCAGTTTGGCTTTGTCTTCCAAATGACTCCCAAATTGGACCTTGCTGGATATTTGAACGCCGAGGATCCCAATGTCATCGGAGATACGGAGAGAAACTCCTTGGAACTGAGGCGCTATAACAAAAGGGTCCTTTTTCGGTCTGTCTTCGGTTGTTTTTTTTTAAATTAGAAATTATACTACAATCTTTATATTTTAATTATATTCTATATTTTATTTATATTTTACTTTAATCGTAAAATAATAGTAGTCACGTCTGACACATACATATAGCGAAAAAACCTTAAGCCTAAAAAGCATTGTTTACAAAAGAATACCCGTTTAAGATTAGATAAAATCAAACGAGTCAGCAATTTTGCTCAAGCTAAGGTTGTTTGTGAGAAATTGGTTTGAGCGATAAATGAACGCTTTGTACATTTATCTCACCAACATTTATTCTTCGCCTTTTTCCTAACTACATAATATGTACCGCACCTTTAGTAGAAATATGCCATAAAACAAATAGGCACAAAGTTTAAAATTAAAAATGCACTTTTCGTTCATGATTTTAACTGCTTTTCTCTTGACTGTGAGAAAAATATAGTTCCTATTGCATTAAAAACGCCACAGTTATTTTTTACAAATAGCTATGTGGCAAAGAGCTCTACAGGCCCAATTATCGTGACGGTTCTTCTACCTCACATTCAGCTATGACTTGCTAGTATTCTTAGCATTGTTTTATTTATTCTTTATAATATAACATAGCCATGTGCATGAAGTAGGGTAACTGCTTATGTAGGTTACAGTTTGGCGCTAAAATGATAACTTCCCAGCCAAAGGACTTATAGCATACCATAGTAGAACCACAATTTACTCCTAAATATCACCCAAATTAATTTAATTTCGAATGTCAAATTAAACTAGATATACAGCCTGTCATAATAATAATATACTCACACGTTTTACACAGAATTCAAGATGAATGAGAAGGAAACAGAGTTGTTGTTCTATACAGACAACAAGCGGAAATATTGTGGAAGCTACGACGACGTGAGTTGAACAATCACCTTGGTGATACGACTAAATATACACGCCCGTGAATCGAACCTTGAACTTGGAAGCCATTTAAATTTACAATATAGATAGAGCGATGACGAAATCACTTGTTTGGGTTAAAACGTTTACCTATATTTTCAAACGTATATCAGTACGGTATGGTGATCAATAGTGTTCATCGCTCTTGGACTCAGAGCATTCTAATTTGATTGGTTAGGAAAGTCCAATAGAATTAATGGAATGGAATATTAATTAAGTTAGAGCAGTGATAGACAAATAAAAAAAGGAATTAGGTACGGACTATATTCAAAAATAAGTTTTTTCAAACACGCGGCAAACCCGGCCAGTAATGTAGGTACTGTAATATAGGCCGGAAACATTTACACCTCACATCTACAGATTATCTAACACAAGACATCCACAGATAATTTTAAAACCCGCGTGTCAAACCCAGTTACCATCTATATACAATCGTATTAAGTGACAAAAGATTTAAACAAGCATTTTCTATTTTATTACATGTTAGTAGAACATAAAAACTCTTAAAATGTAGAAATTTAAGACGTCGACAAGTCATTGATAATAATTTGCCTATAAACTTTTTGCCAACTTATGTAGGGCAATACGACAATACTAAAGTGTAACTAGGAAATCAGAATGAAATTTTTAATAGAACGAGTGTACAATAAATTTAAAAATACAGTCAATAATTTTGATAATTTCGCGAGTTTGCAAAATATAAATACGATTTTATAATAATATGTTTAATGTAATAAGTCTGTGGTCCCCAATAATGAAAATTGAAATGCTTTCATGTAAGAATTTAAACATATTAAATTAATATTGAGGCATTTAATAAAATGTTATAAAATATGAAGAATTCACCTAATAATACTCGTATGTGTCTCTTTGCTGAGTTACGGAAGCATGATATTTGTGTTAAAGGCTCATGGATAATAAACATATATACATAACACTTATTTTTACAACAGTCCACTTAAGTGTTAACTGTAAATAAATGAATAAAAGGGAAAAGTCGATCGTGGTAACTAGCCTAACGTTTCATAATATTACACAGACATAATCAGTTATTGAAGACATTGTACGTAAAATAAATAACAGCATGTTTTTTTATGAATATTCAATATGACAAAAATCTAATAAATAGTGTAAGTATCTACAATAAATAATTTTCTATTATATTCTACTTGTACTATTCGGTTTGGTCGTGGTGGTCAAAAACGTATAAAGAAGTACCTACCTACTTAAGTTTTAATTCTATCAATACAAAATAAATTTACATAAGTTACCATAAATCAATTAAACCACAATTAAACTTATAAAAAAATCATTCTTATTATTTACCATTTTAAAATCAGAAAAGGAGGTCAGTGAAGATCCAAATCTATGAAACATGCCAACCCTTATCTTGTCTGGCAACCCGCCAAATTGATAACTTTAGCTAACAAAGACATGTTCTATCGCTCTATGCAAAATGGGAGAATGGTAGCCATTGTTAGAATATTCGCGCCAATTTTATTATTTAGAGGCGGTGCAAATTCTAACTTGTAAGAATAAAGTTTTATTACAGTTTATCGTTGTTAACGAAGTACGTACGATCGAGTTTTTCTACTAAGTATCTTAAAAAATAATTATAACAACATAGGATTCGATTAGGTCAACCGATGAATGAGAGCGACTTACGAGCGGCCAAGGTGGTGAAATTAGAAGAGGCCTATGTCCAGCATGGAGAGATCTTTTAGCTGATATGATGGCGACGTTATTTAAGTAGGTATATTATTCTTGCAGATTAATTTTTAATCCATACATATCAAAAATATAATATAATATAATAATATAATATTCTACCACATTCACACAGCGCCATCTAGCCCCAAATTAAGCAATTATATTTGCTTGTGTTATGGGTACTAAACAACTGATATACTACTTAAATATTTTTTTTTTTTGTAAATACATACATAATAATATTATAGATAAATTACACCCAGACACAGAACAAACAATCATGCTCATCACACAAAGATTTGTCCTGGGTGGGAATCGAACCCACGACCTCCGGCTTAGCAGTCAGGGTCACTAACCACTAGACCAACAGGCCAGTCAATAAACTACAGCAATCTACTACAAGACAAAAGCTTCTTCCAAATTTTCTAAACAATAAAAAGCACAATTTAAAATAAATGACAACAATCTTCAATAAACCCGAAAAGCCACAAAAGTTGTTAAAATAAATATGGCGGATGCACAGACTATATTCAATCTTATACTTTTTAATACATAAATGAGCAATAGCAAAGTAGGACACGGATCTGCATTGACGTTATATCCACCTCATTTGCACAGAGGGGAAATGTGACAATGTTTCTCCCACATATAAATAACGCAATTTCTCTGATAATTCGTGTAAATTTTATCCATACGAGCAGGCTGATTTAAAGGAAGCATTTGCATAAAGAAGATAAGAAGCCTGTTTTCTTTTTAGGTACCTACTATTGAAATAACTTTGAACTTAGAAGATGTAGGTTACGGTTGGAAAGCAAAGATTATAAAAGCCTCGTTTATTTAATAATCAAAATTTAGTAACACGCTTTATTCTTCGAAGGGTTAGTGAGCAGATCCTGTTGGTATTTACTGGTCACAATTCGATACACCGCAACGGGCTAGTACCTATCTACTGAGAATTATTTTAAAGAAAAAATAATATGACTTTATCTGTCTCGGGACAAATGACAAGCTTTAGAAGAGGCCTTTATCTGAGAGGGACACTAAATATATAAGGCGGAAGAGTTTGTTTGTTTGTTTGAACACGCTAATTTCTGCAACTACCAGGCGGATTTGGCAAATTCTTTTTGCGTATGATAGCCCAGTTGGCGAGGAAGGTTATAAACTATCTAACATCATGCTCCTTGCGACGGGAGCAGAGCAGTAAGCAAAGACGCGAGTGAAACCGCGCCGCGGGAAGCTAGTATTATAATATAATAATATAATATTCTACCAAATTCACACAGCGCCATCTAGCCCCAAAATTAAGCAATTATATTTGCTTGTGTTATGGGTACTAAACAACTGATATACTACTTATATACATTTTTTTTTTTGTAAATACATACATATTATAGATAAATTACACCCAGACACAGAACAAACAATCATGATCATCACACAAAGGTTTGTCCTGGGTGGGAATCGAACCCACGACCTCCGGCTTAGTAGTCAGGGTCACTAACCACTAGACCAACAGGCCAGTCGAGTCGTATTAACTATGTAGATTAACAAAAATTATGCTATGTAATAGTAAGCAGGATATTAAAGGCTTTTTATTTATTATTTATTTATCTGTCTCGTAATAGAGTTTGAGACCTTTAAACACAATCAACACAGTACAACAGAACCGCTGAAATAAAATACAAATTGACATTTTTAATTTTTTTTAGACAGATCTACCTACACAGATTGCATCAAGCGTATTCGAAATACGTACATCGTTATGAGTGCAACGGAAACCCAAAGATTTACGAGATCATAAAAAATATTAGAAAATAATGAAGTCGAATACATCTTTATAAAAGTGTATAAAAATTAAAAAAATAGAGTTTGTTTGTTTGTTCAAACGCCCTAATCTCTGGAACTACCAGTCGGATTTGAAAAATTCTTTTTGAGTATAATAGCCCAGTTCTCGAGGAAGATTAAAGGCTATGTAACATTACGCTACTGGTACATGTAAGCAAAGACCGGCGCGGAAAGCTAGTATCTTTATAAAAGTGTATGAAAATGAGAACCATTGTGCCATAAATAATAAGATAAAACCAAGAAATTGATGAAGTACCTATAACATACGACATTAGTGTATGTACCTTAAACCATAAGAAGCATTTGATATGAAATAAGAACTACACAGTGGTTAAAGGTATTTCTTTAGGAACACAGCACTATTTAAGTGGGTAGTATTGTTACGGCAGCGCCTTTCTGTAGCGTTAAAGAATGAGGTTATTCTCAAACTTGACACGAGAGACTGGACACGCGTGTGTCCACTTGGTGAAACTCGAAATTAGTATCACTGATTATTTCGTCACCTGGACACGGCAAGATTTGTATGCGTCTTCCAGTCTTAAATTTAAGTGAAGAAGTCCCACAGATAAAGTCCTAAGAGAAATGTCATACGTAATCATTTGATCTGGATATTAAAGAACATAATGTATGAGAACAGGCAATGAACCTGTAGTGGCATTACAATGGTACAAGACGACAATCAAGAGTATGAGGTCAGATTCTACGTTTGCCTTTATGCCGAATTTTCCCTTTTGAAAAGTTGCCTTTATGAAAAGTTGCGGTCCTGAGAAGTTGCCCTTCTTTGAATCAAGGAATACGACACCGCCTTTATTGAATTAATTTCATTATGTTCAACTAATTTTGCTATAATCACAGAGGGTGCGTTCAATATTAGTAGAAGGCACAAACAATTGGCTCACTCTAACAGCAATGAAATATGTAGGACCTCTAAGGCAATAAACTCAGCATTTACGAGTAACACGGCTTTGTAACAAGCTAACAGTTGTAGAGCCAAGACTGGTAAGTGCAAGAGAATGGGAAAATCAATATTCATTCCACCCACACGTGCCGATTTCTATGAACAATTACACTTATATAGTTCTGAGGGTGATAAATTGTCGTGCTTTCGTTTCTTTCCATTTTAAATAGCATCTCTATCTTTATGATTACTAAAAAAACCCAGTAATGAAGTAATTTTTAAAACTGAATATCACATAACTTCTTATTTTACTGTCCATTTCCAGGTACCTATTCCATTCGTTGCGTCATATCTTACGACACCCACAGGAGAAGATGGTAGCAGCGTATTCTATACCGAATATATGGTACAAGATAAATAATAACGTATAAAGTCTAATGGTGTGCTTCCTTACTGTGTATGTTGTTTGTAGTACATAGCAATAAAAATATGTACAAAGCTTGCAATCTCAATGTAATGACAGACACCGAACAAACAACGAACAAACAACCTGTCACACCATCCTTATCTGGAATAAATTGTACTCGATTAAGTGAGGCGTGAAGTATTTAGCAAAGCCATAGTGGAGGCCATCATACCAGTACTTCATCACGATGACTTAAGGGTAGTGTCAACCACTTCTGGCTTCTGACTGTTTACAATGAAACAGATGTTTTTATATTCTAGATTACGCGCTAATACCTGAAACTACCAGTTCAATTTGAAAAATCTTTGATTATGATAGCCCAGTTCTCGAGGAAGATTATAGGTTATGTAACATCACGCTACTGGCGACGGGAGCAGAGCAGTAAGCAAAGACGCGGGTGAAACTTTGCCGCGTAAAGCTAGTAGCTACATATTTTGGTAGAAGAATACAAGAAAATGCAAGTGCTCTCGTATTTGAAACTATTCATGTCTAGTAGTAGTGGGTTCTGATATTGAATGTAGGAGGACTTTAACGCTCTCGTAAAGAATCTACTCTTAGTGAGAGTTCTCATTGAAAGATTAATAAAGAAACGAACCCTCCACTTTCTTCGCAAAAGAAATTTGTCATCAAAACGACACTCAACTCTAAGTAGATAAAGTAAAATTCACTTTAATCCGAGGCTACAGTGAATGACGTAACAGTCATCTCACAACAATATTATTTAATTATATTGCCCGTAGATTTAAAATCATAATTAATCTACGATTATTTCAAAAGACTTAAATTTTAAAATTTTTAAAATTAAAATTTCCAGTATTTTTTGATGAACTAACAAAATAATCTAGTGCTATAGTCACCAACATAAATTAGCAAATAATTCGGTCAAGAATAAGTTATCGTTACGTAGGTTTCGTGGTATTATAAAATTGTTTAAAATCTATATATTGTATAAATTCACCATCCCTTCAACTCTGATAGGTCTGTAGAGTAATATACGCTACGGTAGTCACTCACTATGAGGTGAGCTGTACGCATGTTTATTAACTAGTTAGTTATATAAAATTGCCTACAAATGTAGTTTCATAGTTATTGTGGTCACTTTGTGTCATGTCATTATGCTTGATTGTGTTATTGATACATGACTTGTTTTCTAATGCGAATTTCTTTTATATTAAATACGGAACACAATGTTGCCCAAATTCATATTATTACATTATTATAAATGCGAAAGTAACTCTGTCTGTCTGTGCGTCTGTCTGTCTGATACGTTTTCATGCCTAAACCACTGAACCCATTTTGATGAAATTTTGGTATAAAAATATAATAGACCTTGGAGAACAACATAGGCTATCTTTTATTGCGAAAAATGACTTGAAAGGGTTGAAATAGGGAATAAAAGTTGGTATAAAAACACAGTCACGCGGGCGGAGCTGCGGACAACAGCTAGTAATTTATAAATCTTTGTGTTATTTATGATTAATATAAAAATATTTAAAAGATATAAATGTTTTCAATTTACATACAAGAATAAAGAAAGCGGAGTGCAAAGCTACAGAATGTAAATTACTTGTTAAAACTATCTAGAACTTTATCTACATAAATATAGGCGAGATTCGTAATAGTTTTTGTTTACAAAAAATAGTCAAGTTAATTTATGTGCTGTTTTATATCTAACTAATAGAAGCATCTCATAAAGGAGCGTTATCCGTGGTCCACCTGACAAGTTCTTCTCAGTGGATCACGGGCACTTGTTCTGACCCTTGGTAAGAGGTATACTACGGGTACTGATAAAGCCGCTATTGTGCTAGAGGCCACCATGTCAGCTGTATGAGACTATGGCTAGCGGCTTCTAGATCCCATTGACTGCATCACACACATTGACAGATCAGTGAGGTAGATCGTAGATATCGTGGTCTTCTCATGAGACTTTTGAAATAACACCGACACCCCATCTGTCAAGGAACCTACTTACAATTATAATGATTTAAATTGAACTCGTGGCATTGAAACTTTTTTTTTTTATATATATATTAGCCTACCAAAGTGACTCCACCCCGCCTGATGGTAAGCAGCCAGTGGAATCCAGAAGTGGTGGCCAGCATACCAAAAGCTACAGTCTTAAACTGCTGGTATGGTGGCCTCCACTATAGCGGCTGGAAATGGGGTTCGAGGAAGGGAATGAGGGAGGTGAGGAAAGAGGAAAGGGGGGAAATTGGGCTCCCAATTTTTATTATGTAAAAATTGTGGAAAAGCTCCACAATTTTTACATAATAAAAGAGATTATCCTGATATACAAATCATTGCAATTTATTGTCATAATATACAATGTCACATAAAGGTATAAGTTATTTTTTACATATTTATTATCATATTTATTAACACGGATACGGAATTACGTCAGTTTAAAATATTTTATTGTAACTTTGACATTATAAAAGTTTTAAAAGCTTACTTATTTGGGAAGGTAAAATAAATATTTAATCACGACTTGAAAACTTTATCTGATTTTTAGTGCTCTTACATTTAACTTACGGTAATAAAGACTGGAGTTTAAGTTGTAAGTTTAGTTAATTAGGGGATTAGCGAGCATACGGGCCATCTAGTCAAGTATTTACAGTACCCCCCGGCTTCGCCCGTGCCTAAAATGTGTTTTGTCTCCCTCGGGACTGAATCTATCTTACATCAATTTTACATACCAATTTTCATCGAAATCGGTTCAGCCTTTTAGGCGCTAAATGGTAACAAACACACATACCATACATACATACACACAACTTTCGCATTTATATTATTAATAGGATAATAGGACTGCAGAAACAATACTACGAAGACACATTAAACCCTTTGAAGCCCGTAATAGGAAAAAAACCGGAGACCCTACCACAACCTATTATAGCAATCTTAATATAACCTTACTTTGTCTCTATCCTTGTTTTTAATGGTACAAAAGAAAAAGACAAAACACAAAGAAACATTAAAATAATAGAGGTAAGATAATATAAGCCAGCACTTTGGCTGTTCTGATACACAACACAAGGATACTACTCGTAATATAAAGACAACTTGATTTGAAGGATGGAGAAATACCTATTTCTTTGTTACAGTACAATCAAACAAAGAACATACACACATTATCGAAATGCCAGCAATCTCATCTGAATAGGCTTAAATTTAGCATTATTTGTAGATATATTATTGTTACAAAGTCGGTGGTTGTGAGGAAAACATTGATACAAAGAACATTACCTGCATCGCAGATATAATTAAATATTTGAATTATTATTTTCTTAAAGGAAACAGCTTGGTATACAGGTACACAGGTGGTATATAGGTAGTCATTATATCAGCCGAATGACGTCCACTACTCGACATAGGCCTCCCCCAATTTTCGCCACCTTGGTCGGTAGCTCGCAGCCCTCATGCATCGGTTGCCCGCCACCGTCAATAGGTCGTTTGTTTACCTTGTGAGAGATCTGCCCACGCTTCGTCTAGGTAGTATATATACATTGGTAATTAGTAACCTAGACACCGTCAAAGCAACACTATAGAGCATTAGTACTGTAACTGTTCTCTTAATAATAATAATAATAATATGTGGACACTATCACACACTGTCGTCTAGTCCCAAGCTAAGCAGAGCTTGTGTTATGGGTACTAGATAACTGAAATATAATACATATACATACTTTTTTTTTGTAAATACATACTTATAATACATAGAAAACACCCAGACTAAAGACAAATACAAATGTTCAACACACAAATATTTGCCTTCCGCGGGAATCGAACCCACGACACCCGGCGTCGCAGTCAGTTACACTAACCACTAGACCAACGGTGCAGTCAATACTAAGTCTAAGTGCTAGAAGTCATTACTCCTAAAGAAACAAATATTTAGATAGTTCTTTTGACAGTAATCTAGCGTAGTCTTTTCGTGGCTCGATCAGTACTCTTCAGTGCATGTGTTTTTGATCAAATTGATCTCGGGTCTTTTATGCTGGGTGTAAAATATCATTCGAGAAAGTATAAGTGAGGCTCTAACACCAGCCGCTTGCCCTGGTGGCTTTTGGAACGGTAAACACAATCTTACTAATGTTATGTGCAACGCAATTTTGATTCGGATGAGTTTCAGTGGGTATTCTATAAAACTACTATGTATATTTTTAAATAGGTTTATTGCTCTCATAAGTTTATAGAAGAAAGTTTATAGCATTGATCTAATTTTATTTAACACTTAATTCTGAAAAAATGCCAACCATTTTGTCGTTACTTCTATTAGATTATGTATTCTTGTTTATAAATTTAAATTTATAGTTAGATTTATCAAAATGCTTATTTAACCGTGTCTGTTAGAATAAATCACGTTTTTCTAAAGTAATGGAATTTAAACTCAATGGAATAGTAGAGAATTTTGAATTTTTGAAGGATTTTGTAAGAGGAGAAAATTTCATACACGTGCACCATCATATACGTATAAACATTTAACATTTACCCTCCTTGACTTCGGTAGTCGGGCAAAAACAGGCCAAGCACAAATAAAAAACAAAGGTCAAAAGGCTATTGAACTACAAAACGAATTAATAATAAAATTAATATTAAAATGCGAAAGTATGTATGTACGTGTGTATGTGTGTGTGTGTTACCACTCAGCGCCTTAACTCGATTTCGATGACAGACCAATACAAATATTCATGTTCATGCACACGAATATTTGCGCTGATCGCAGGTATCGAACCCGCGACCTCTGCGTGGCAGACCCTACACAGTACTACCGAACCACAGAGGTAGTCAAATATAATATAAATAGATAGGTACCTATTAATTGTCAATATCGAGCAAAAAAAAACAAAGAATCTGCTCGAGAACCGGCTACGACCAGTGCCTATAATATAAATACAGTACACTATCGAATCGATAAAAAGAAAATCGACGTTAAAATCTTAAGGATAAAATACTATTTACAATACCACAAGTACAATTGTCCCATGTAACCTTCTATCGCCTCGATCACGTGTACAAATCGCCATAGCAACATGGTCTATTTTAGCAGTGCGGCTGACCTATTTACTGCTCGTTTGGAGGGCGGTTCACTGCAATGACCCGGATTTGACGCTCCGAAGTGGACATTTGAGATGTTTCGTGTACTTGTTTATGTTAATTTACTTGGTCATAGTGAATAATAGTGTCGGGAATACACAGCAAACAGTAGCTATTGGCGCCCAAAGTTATACGCCATCTACGGTACTAATACCAATATATTTGGCCTGATACATACCTAATATTACTACAATTATTAAGAAGACATTATACTAACGCAGCACAGTAACAACAACAGCACTTTTGTATTTAAGGAACGTCTAAGATCGTTACTATCTACTTAAATTAATTTTAAGCAGAGGTCTTAATGTTTTTATTGCTTTATGATGGCAGGTGAGGAAGCTACAATGATCCTCTCATCTCGTCTCTCAAAACCTCATATCATTTAGTCCATTCGCTCTTTTGATGACAATTTCTTGAAATAATTAGAAGGAAACAAACGGGAAACCCATCCAATTGATTCTTCCTATCGGGAAACGTTTAGGAAATGGAGTATTTATTCATCCACGTAGTTTCCTTTCTGCTGCTATTTTCAGAAAATAGATCAAATTGTTTTGTGGATCAATAGCAGTCGGACCACGCGGTAAGAGGGACGTATTGTAGTCATATGTCCTCAAAACATTGAACCATAGATAACATAGAAAAGCTTATAGAAAGGCTAAACCTACCATAAAAATAATATACAATTGTGATAAATATTGTTTACTGACGGTTAACGCGAAGATGGAAATCAGCCATGCAAACTTGCTAAGTCAAATCTAAATAGCATCGCAATTCTGTAAGGTTGTGTATAGATCAACTAGCACATTTCAGCATATAAACCTCAAAAAATCCATAAAAAAGATAACACTGAACTAAGCAGCGTAAGATACAATCTATTTTGCTATTACTCTACTGCACAATATTCAAATTGCTACTGCATCAACAGAAATTGTATTACAGTAAACACTATTATTGACTGCAGTCTTATTTATTTTTCCAATTGAAGTCCCCAATTTAAACCAGAAGTATTTTATGAGCTAACTCGCTATCCCTTTACCTCTTTCTACTTAGATATTCACAAAAATATTAAATAAGTTAGGTACTTTAACTTTAACTGAGATGTCTAATCGTAAATAGTGAAGTTAGGAATATTAAAACTTTTACGGTAAGGTTAGGTTAAATGTATGATACATTTATTGCCAAATAGTGTACAGTTATTAATCAAAATATCAATACATAGAAAGGTTTGTTCGCGATTGTTCGCTACTATTTGTTTTGAATTTCACCACTATTATTATGTCAGTTGATTTCTTAGAATGTTTGGCACCAGCCTTAAGTAGTGCAATTCTATTCTGGGGTCAAACGGGTCACGTGAAATTGAGATGGCGCCAACTGTCGAAAAAGTAATATATAGCAAATCTTACATAGCCAGTTATTTATTTACAACTAGACGTAAATAGGTTCTGGCCAGCCAAGAGCAGTCACAAAACAAGGACAAATTAGATTTGACTTAGAATGAAACAAAATCAAAATTGCTTTAACCGTTCAACTGTGGCGGAAATTTTAAAATTTGAGACACTAGTTGAAGGTAATGGCGCGAATTGCACCCCTAGGCGACGTCTAACGACACTTCTTACGTATGAAATGGCGTGGTTTGTATATTCTACTTCGGAGACCAGACGGTCAAACTATGACTATGATAAAAAAAAATCATCGCCTTGGTGTCACAGTGGGAGTGAGTGCGATTGCTGTGCAAAAAGGCGCGTAAACTGTCATCCATCAGATGGGTTTAATCCCCTACCAATATTTTTTATATCTGCCGCAATTCTCGTACCTTTTTTTATGTAAACTGTTTAATCGTTTTCGATACCTGCCTCAAAGGCGACGACCAAAGAAACCTTATCTCAACCCACAAATATATCCATCCCGCCATTCACAAAAAAAACACAAGTATCATTAATGTTTATTTTTGTACGGTGCTTGGCAATGACCTTGCTACCGAAATGTTTCGCTAATTTATCACATCAGTGCAGTGTTAAAAGTGTAAAAATTCCACGCATTAAACATAACATTCATACACACTTTTAACACTTGAAAGTTCAAAGAATACTTTAAACTATACAGATATTCGGCCTCTGTTTATTGCACGTGTGTATGATTTAGAAGTGTGTCTGTGTGATAAGTAATTGTAAATATAAAATTCGTTTGTAAGTTTGTCTTTTTGTTTCAGAATTTAGGATAGAGACAAGAAAAGTTACTAGTTTTGGTGTTTTATTTGGGTCTGCATGTGAATTGCCGAACAGAGGTCTCGAAGTCGAGGATCGACTTCGAGACCTCTGCTCTAAATTAATATTGAGTAACCACGCTTTTCAAGTATATTGGTGATCGCAGTTAGTTATTTAAGTAGTATGAAGAAGTTCCTTTAGTCGCTTCTTATAACACGTGTAAAGATGGTGTGGTTTCTTTATATTTGTGAATGACTAAAGTCGATCGTTCTGCCTGTTTCTTCAGTAAGGTGGGGTCGCTAGTAAATAAGTAGGTAACAAAAGCCCTGTTATCAAAGTAAAGAAAACTAAATACCTAATTATCTAACAGAATCCACGGTATCAAACAGTAGTATGGAAGATGTTGTTGCGAATCGTTCCCGAAATAACTAGCGTATATCAGTAAGTCCAGGAAGTGCGAAATAAAAACTTCACGTGGCATGCGAACCTATAATGTTACCATGCAAGTAGGAAATCAGACAAATAATGACAATTTTTTTTTTTAAATTTGTATTACTTAATTGGGTAAACTCACAGATTTATGTAGGCTAATATTAATATCTATGTGGAAAACATAGATTGTTCAGACTTAAAACATATTTGCCTATTGTTAATGCTAGTTATCGTATAAAATTTGTAATAAATAAACCACCAACCACCAAGCAATTACTGAGTGTTGTGAATATTATTTTGTATGAAGTCAACAGTTACGTGACAAAACCTAAAGATTAATTGATTATTTCGTACTCCTCACACTAGATCCAACCATACAATTCTCCTATATCCCAATTTCATATCTGGCTGCGACATCACAAATAGTAGAAATGACGCACACAGCTATATTTTCAAGATGCCGCGGCGCCTCCCGCGCTACAGTTAATATTATGAGAACTAATGATATGGGAACCATGCTGTGTCTATCTTCAATAGCCGTAAGATTAATAACAGTTTTTGCCAATTTCCACCTTATGATTCAAAGGCTAAATTATAATATTGCTTCACTTGCGATTTTCGATGATGCGATATACGCTCTGTTTATCATATTAGGGCATTAAGTAATTGATATAGTATGGTTTGTTTATTGTTTGCATGACATATCATCGGATAATCAGCAAATAATCTATAATTATTTTTATAAAGTGGTAATTAGTTAGGTAACCTAATTACCATAAATGGATCTGTGAAGTGGACTTTATTAAAGACAAGGTAAACACTATAATTATCATTTATCTGAAAGACGGCCACTGCTACATTGTAATATCTAACCCGTCATCGATTGATTGCCCTTCACCCAATACAACCTATATGAACTGTCGATCATGCTCTTCTGCAATGCTAGCAAGCTACTGCATTCCATGAAAATAATGTTCTCTTTAAACCTTGTGTTCTGTATTGCTTGACAAGCTGTGCTGGCTTTGCCCGCGTCTAAAATGTGTTTTGTCTGCCTCGGGAACCAAACCAATTTACGGGATAAAAAGTACCGGCACCGAATCTATCTATATACCAACTTTTATCGAAATCGGTTCAGGCGCTGAGTGGTAACAAACACACACACACACACACACATGCACGCACACGCACACGCACACGCACACGCACACGCACACGCACACGCACACGCAAACGCACACGCACACACACACGCACACGCACATGCACACGCACACGCACACGCACACGCACACGCACACGCACTCGCACACGCACACGCACACGCACACGCACACGCACACGCATTCGCACACGCACACTTTCGCATTTATAATTAGTAGGGTTTATTGAGAAGTCTTGTATCCTATAGGACCCAGTTACAGATCTGTTTCATCCAATTAATAGAAAAGGCATTTTGTTAGCAGTAGAGATATCGCATAGCTCGATTGCAATGCTATTAGTATGTTACTACCCATATCCCAATATATACGGCCATAGATACGATGATACAAAGTACTATAAGTTCCGTCAATATTCTGTTTCTTTTCCTTTACATTCAAGTAGAGGATATTCTAGAAGCTAAAGTTAAAAGTATGTGCTCTCTAAACATTGTAGCAATAGAGGCCCTAGACAAGTGGCATAGATTTCTATTCTATTCATAGAATATATTAAAAAATGTATGGGATTGACATAAGCTAACGTCATACATTTTTAGAAATGAGAAAGAAATCTATGCTACCTGCCTAGGCCCTCAGAAAAGAACAATAAAACACGACTATACTGTTGCTGACTCCATAGTAGAAGGGAATGAAGGAGTAGAAGGAAAAGGGGAAGAAACATCGATTATGTGGACTACCCTTTTAGTAGTTAGTCTAAGTAGTATGGCCGTTGATAAATAAGGGCCAATAAAAAGAAAATTAAGGATAATAAGTACTTACTACTCGACATTCTTGAGATGGCAAATTAATTGAATAATGATTTATGATTTCCCATGGAAATGGACGAAAGAAGGAAAATAATTACATATCAATGATATTTTGTGGGATCTTTACATTTTTACTCTAGGGTCAATGTTAGTCGATTTTGGACATGTCTTTTATTTATTTTGTGTATCAAGGTGCTGAAATCTAATATACATTTATTTATTAGTAAATATACAATAAACAAATAAAAAAAATATACAATAGTATCACATTTTTCGTCGTACCACACGCTTTTTTTTACCATGTAACAACTCCGATTTTTGCAATACGTAGTAGTTTGGAAGGAAGCCATACGCACATTTTTGTCGGTTAACAAAATAAATATATCATCGCAATTACGTCTAGTTGATATGTTGTAAAACACATTACATCCGGCAACCAGCAAGCTTTTAGATACAAATATTTTTTTTAGATTTTGTATTTATTTTGAAAATGCACATGGAAATAACAGATGATCAATGGAGTGGAAAATTCTCGAATGGTGACCGCAAAATAAAGCGTAAGGTAGGACGTTGACTAGATGAACAGATGTCAGAAGCAGTTTTGACATTGGAAATGTCTTTTCGTTCGCTTCAGTGTCGGTTCCGATTTAACGAAATAGCGCGATATGATATTCAACAAAAGACTCAAAAGATTCTAAAAGGTTCAAAAGACGCGTATTCACAAAAGCTTATATGGTGTAAAAAGAATTATTCAAGAAAGTAATAACGAAAAAGTTAAGTCGATATTTTGGAGACTCCTCTATATAATTTAGTCAGCTATAATTTGATCTTAAAACAAAGATCATCGGGGTAAGGGGTTTGCCCTTTAACCTAACCTTTTTGAAAAAAGTCAGAATATCATTTTCACATCATATTTGCAATTTGTTTGTTCACAGGCGTTAAGTAGAGGATACTTATGGTAATCTAAGAATAAAATAATATTCATTGAACGTTGTAGTTTTATTTTCTGATATTTTTCTTATCCCGACTTTCTCGTCGCCCATGCGCGACAATATTTTTTCGAATTCCGTAGATTCACTTCTAATGTGCTCGATAGTCGTGTGAGGCACGAAATCAGTGGTTTTTTTTTTGTGCTGAGAAGAAAACCATCCATTAAATTTCTAATTGACAGCAAATAAAATTAAATTATCTTTAATACCTAACGTTTAATCATCACGTCTTTCATAGACAATAGACGAAATGAAGACCACAGTTAAACTTATAACAAACGCGGGACAAAGTTAAACGCCTCACTAGGTTACTATATACTTTGTGGCAAGTTTACTTACCTCGATGAATCTTAAAACAATTTACTCTGAAGTACTAATGAATAAGCACTTTGTTAAGGATCTAAGTTTGTCACGTTAAGGACTTGGACTTTCACCGTGACTCCAGAAGACTCCAGAAGCACAGAAGGTGATGAAAAAAAAAGAAATTCTGTATAGACAAAGCCACCTACAACTCGGCATTTAAAAATGGTAGCAAATAATAATTTTAAATAATAATAAAAGAATTTATTAATATTTTAACAGATAAAAATTATTTAACACAAATAACATTAATTTTTCAATACAGATACACGAAAAGCTCTAACTTATTAATATTCATAATTAATTTCTACTAATTGGTGACATCAAGTCTCTCCTACGTACCAGAATTTAAAAAAATGGAATGTTTTGTCCTTGACCGAATTATTAAAAAAAGAATGAGCGCGAAAATTTAAAATTATTCTTTTAAATATTTTCTTGCTTATTAACATTCTAATTCTGTTTTTAGAATCAGAATCATAATGTTTATTTGTAAAACATAGGTAGGTAATACATAATTATGTGGTTTTTAATACATTATATTTATATTTTGAAAATGTTTTTGACATAGAATTACCTCATTTGCGAAGGCAATTATATTCTCGTTTTTACCGTGAGTAAACTTGTGCGTATACACGCATACACGCACAAATATTAGGACATTGAATCGAAAGATAGCTATGTTAGAAGTATTTATCCTGAAGCTCACTCACGCCATTCTTCTTTAATAATGATATATATAATCTAATAATAGATAATCTTCCTGATTTTTAATGGTGGTCGCTGCGATGATCGTCGCATCGATCGATCTTTTAACCAGCGAAAGAGTTTGTTTGTTCGTTTGTACGCGCCAATCTACAGAACTAACAGTTAAATTTGATTATTTTTGCGTTTGATAGTCCAGTTCTTGAAGAAGGTTATTAGGCTATGTAACATCACTCTACTGACGACGGGAGCAGAGTAGTTTTGATAACTGCTCCGCTAGAGATGTAACATAACACGGTTGAAAACACGCTGAGAGAAGCTAAGCTTCATATAAATAAAAAATAGTGCATATCTATTAAAAACAACAAAGGAATTGCATTACGTGCTGATAATTGTTTGTTATTATCTTAGTCAAATTACACTACTTTACGTTGTAGGTTTAACAATGAAACAAACATGGTTTGCAACGTCATTACATTATTTTAACCTAGCGAACTGTCCTTGCTTCGCACGTATACCTACTAATATGTTTGTAAAAATCTTTAACATTCTCAGCATTTTTCTACTTTTATTTTTTTTTACTGGCGACAGTGGCAGCCGAGCACACAGCCCACGTGATGGTAAGTGGTAACTGTCGCTCATGGACGACTAAGAGTCCCTAGCATTGCTCTTGCAACTCCAGGGACTCTGCGAAGCCGTTAACTACCGAGAAGGGAGGAAAGCGGGGAAAATTGGGCCTATTATATGCACTAAATATGCACGTATTACCATAATATTGAAAGCTATATCAATTTGCGTTGCATGGCTTACAAGCTGAGAGCGAAGAAACAGAAAGACCAAAAAAGCGACTTTTTTAAACTATTTAAAGACTAGACTTATAGAGACCTATTATATATTTATATATATGAATATATATTTATGTATTTACCATCTGTTAATACATTGTGGAAGCAATAAACGATTGAGTATTAAGACATTTACTACAAGACTAGACTTATTTTGGTGTTGATTCTACAACAAACTACAGAAAACTATAGATAAAACATGAGTCATCCGCGATACTATGTATAATTATTCGATAATAAAACCACATTCATTACTTTCAACTGAAAGTCGTTATTTGGATGCTTTCAGTAGCAGCTCATAGGTACCAATAGTTAAAAACGCATTTATATAAATTAAATCTCGGCATTACTTCATTAGTACGCGTGCGTTGAGTCTATGGTATATCGGCATATCGTAGAGTTTTTGTATAATAATGCCAATAGATTACGAGAAATTAATATATGAGATTCGTCGGCAATCAAGCCGAGATATTTGGGCAATAATGTGTTCAAATGTAGTTACCTATCGAATAATTAAGGATTACTAAGTGCATCTCTAATATATTACATTTTTATGCATTATACTGGCTTAGAAAAAATTGTAAGGAATCAGGGACTTACAATGCCAATCCGCCTTGAGCCGGAGCGTGGCGATCAATGCTACCTTCTCTCGAGAAAGCCTTCCTCTACAGTGGGATAAATACGGGCTGGTATTATTATTATATTATGCTATTTTCATAGTATTCGTTGCTTATATATTTGAATATACAATCAAAATAGTTAAGGCAAAAACACAAATACATTTTATAACAACAAATAATAGCAAATTGTAAGTATGTGCAAAGCGATCGTAAACACAATTCATTATCTGAGATGACACTTTATATATATGGCAGTACAGTAAGTTGCCTTTGTCTCGCTATGCACCTTTCAAAAAAAGAATATCCTTTGTTTAAAGGATATTTATTTTATCCTTGTTGCTTTTATTTATGTATTTAAGTATATTTAATATTTTTATATAACTTTTATTTTATTTATATTTTTATTTTCTTCCTCTTTGGCAACTGAGCTGACTGTTTTGCCAGCGTTAAGTGCAAAGCAGCTAAACTACCAGACGTGTTGTCTAGACAAAACAAAAATCCTTTGAATCTTCAAACATAAATCTCATAAAAGAAATTGAATTCTCTGATTTTTCTTGCTATAGATACCTTCTTCTTCGTTTGCCATAAATGTTTCACATGGTGGTAGGGCCAGCCACTCGTATTTACACACTTTTTCACCACTTTTCACATCAGAGGGCCTAGACAAGTAGCATAGATTTCTATTTTATTCATAAAATAGATAAAAAAAATTATGGGATTGAATAAGCTAACGACAATGTTGACGTAAGCTTATGTCAATTCCATACATTTTTAAATCTTTTCTATGAATAGAATAGAATTCTATGCCACTTGTGTAGGGTCTTAAATCACCCTTAAAAATCCCGCATAAAATCATAGTAACTTAATTCAGACTATAACAAACAATCTAAAAACTAACTAATAGCCAAAATCTATAAACACGACTTGATTTTATTTATCAGTCGTATATTCTTTAAGTTAGTACATGAGTTTGTTATTGAAAACGAACGTGACCCGAGTACTGAATACACGACAGAAATCTTAGATAGTAGTGGAAAATTTTATATTTTAAAGTAACATTGTGACATAATGGTATATTGTACAGGAATTAGTTTATGGCGTAATATTTACATATCGCCGTTGTAGCTGTGCGAAATGGGATTAAGAAGGTCGTCATTATATTTAATTACCATCTTTATTTAAACACACATGGTATGGCCACCACATCTGGATTCCACTGACTGCTTACCTGATAATAAGCAGTCAGTCCGGCAGAGTAAAGTCACTCTAGTAAGCAAAAATAAAAAAACACATACGATTGTATGACTTTTGGGATAGTGTCCACTATATTTTTTTTATATACAGAGTGTATACGACGGTTTGACATTAAATGAAAAGTAATTTGACGAAAAACAAAAATTTGAAATTTTCTAACAAAATAAATAATATTTTAATAGTAACGAAGTAATACACCATTTTATTATGACAAGTTCACTGAACTGTAATGAACGGCAACGTTTATCCTTCGACGTGGACTATGACTTAAGTCAGTGACCGTTTGACGTACTTACATAGTGTTATTTTAGAATTAAAGAAATTAAAAAATTTGTCCTGTGTCTAAACTATTGAAGATATTTAGTAGATTTTTTTTTGTCTCGCTTTATAATGTCACATACTATACGTAATTGCATTTAATGTCATACCGTCGTATACACTCTGTATATATAGTTATAGTTTCGTATATTTTTTTCGGATTTGTTGTAATGTCGTAAAAAACAAAAAAAGTACCCAAGAGCGGGTCACTAGTTTATATAACAGCCATAGTTTTGTAAGTACGGCTGTACAACCTTGGACGACCGAATTAAATTAGCCATTATTTCGATACCAAAGTACTTGTAAGCAAGCATATTCTGTTGTTTTAAAATTCCATGCTTCTACCATGGAAGGCCGCCAAATACGTGTTATTTAATTGATAATATACTTTTTGTTTTAATTCTATAGACATGATATTTATTTCTTTGCAATAGAAAACGTAAATCATAGTCTTATTTCTTGTAATGTATTCTTGGTCCCATTTTTTTAATGGACTAGCTGCGCCCTGCGGCTTTACCCGCCAAAATTGCTGTGTTTAATTAATGTATCTCGGGAATCAGAACGATTTTCGGGATAAAAAGTAGCCTATGTCCCGAAACCAAATCTAATATCTGACATACCAATTTTCATCGAAATCGGCTTAGCGGTTTAAATTTAATATGGTGGTTAAGTATTTTTAAACTTTCTAAATCATCGCGCAATTTTCTTAGTTTTTCTTTCATAAGAACCTTCTCCTGACAATAACAAACACAACACAAAAAGAATTAATGAAATTGATCTAGCCGTTCACGCGTGATGCCATGACCAAGGGAAATAGGGATTCATTTTTATATATATAGATGTAATAAAATATTTTTCTTTCTTTTTACCCCGAAAGGGTAGGCGTGTGTAATAATAATGTTTAATCAATTATCTTGGCCCTGAGCTTGGCTCCTATGTAACAGAAGGCGAGCCTCTTTTTTTTGGGCACTAGTGCAGACTGTGGCCTAATACTGAAAATTTCTAGGCTCCCTTATTGTTATATACTTAGTTGAAGAAAGAATAATGTAGAAGAAAACATTTCCAAGAAAAATATTTTCTAAAACTATCGAAGCGGATTTTATGATAATAGTAAGTTTTGGTGGCACGCTCTTTTGTAGTATTTTGAGTTTACGGATTATTGTCAACATTTAGATTTATTCAATTTCTGATTTAAGTAGGTAAAATAAATGTAAGTATACAGATAATTTTAAATCTGTAGCTTTTATAAGTCGAGAGAAATCATCTTCATTTTAGTCACTATAATATTTAAGAAAATCTTGTTAGGTACTTTTCACTTAAATACTAAACTTTGTACCCCTATTTACTTAAAAACAGCTGGTGCCGACTTGGCGTGTCTTGTAGTAGTATAGCCTTAAAGAATTAGATTCGATTCGAATTCGCAATAGCTTAAACCTCACTTGTTCAAAAATAACCACGAATACATTAAACACTTAGTAACTCCTGCCTGCAGCTACTTCTCAGGTAAAATTCTACGGGTAAACACTGAACATTACTTTAATAGTAAACATAATATATTATTTGGAAGTCACCGCCTCACCGGTGACCGAACGCTACATTCAAAGACTTATGGTTTAATCTCATTTTAAACTCACCTAGCAATATTATCCTGTCGCTCAGCAATGATCTGAAGTCCTACAGCATCTCTGAGCTGCATCACTAACGCCGCTCTTACTGCTTCCGTGCATTTCAACTCTTCAATCCGTTCACTTAGAACCTGTTATAAATATGCATATATATTAACAATAATAACACCAACATGTGACTGTCTTACTGCTAGGCAATAGGCCTCTTTTTACAGAGAAGGCATGAGCGTTGGGCACCACGCTTGCTCAAGGTGGGTTGGCAATTTTAGACTTTTAATATGATACACGAACAGCATACATATAAAACATTTGAAAATACCTAAATACTCAAACGCCAAGAGACAAAGTTGGCTTATTATGGTAAAGTGGCGATAAGAGGCTGAACAAAAATGGCTGCTTTTCAGTGTAATTTGGTGGAGCCTTTTCCTCGTAGCACCATCTTTCTTGCACACCGTTCTAAATTCGAAACCAGGAAGTACCATTCTGACTAGATATGTAAGTCAGTAATATGACTTACGTTGGGAATACACTCAGGAAATCAGGGGCCCTACCACAATCTTTTATAGCAATCTTAATATAACCTTATTTTGTCTTTGTCCTTAATTTTAATAGTACAACAGAAAAAGACATAACACAAAGTAACAATAAAATAATACTGCTATAAGAGGTGGTGCTAGGCTGCCAGGAATCACAAACAAAAATATAAGTATTAAATTGCCAAACCGAAGAAGCCTGTACACTAGTGGGTATATAACAGGCTGGGGCGAGAGTTACCTTTTCGGTTAAATGTCGAATAATTTATAATTTAGGATAGAGACCTAAATTTATAAAGGTTTTCCCTTTTAAACCTACATCTAGCTAATATTGACAGACTAAAGAGGGTTACTTGACAGGCTTCCAATTTGTACATAAATTATATTCGGAATATAGAAACTAGTTTCTACGAAGACACATGTATTTCAGTTTCACTATAACACAGATATAGAGTAATAAAGTAATAACTTTTCAGGGTTTTTTCCTTTTATTTTAAGCTCAAAACCGACAGAAAGAGACAATAGATGAAGCTGATCCGTCGGTATTGTATGTATACTAATAATAAGGAGGTTGAAATCATCATCCTTTTCACTCAAAGGTGTAAGCAGAGAAATTTTATTTTAAACATTTGTTTGGCATGCAAAATAGGAATGATATTTTATAAAGTACTTGCATATTTCAAATGAATATAAATTGAAAACACTGGAAAAATCAAAGTAACGAATTCATTATTTAATGCAAATCGTACATATTTTATACATATAATCCATTTCGCTCTCCTTTTTATGTATTAAATTTTCAACTTAAAATGCAACGTTTTCTTAAAATATTTTGAAATAAGCTTTGCGCTAATTTTTTCGGACTATACAAGTACTTAAGTATTATATTGGACAAAAAATATCCTGTCTTTGTATTTGTGCCCAGGATATGCTTTGCCTTCTATTAGTTAATGGCGAAACATAATGTAATACAACCTTCTGGGATAACCAACTCTATAGGTACGAGTAAGTAAATTTATAAAGTTATAGCAAAATCCTTACCTCAACATCATCAGAATATATCGGCGTATTTTTGAACACATTCTTTTTGACGATCACAACACAAGGTCCCTGGACACCACCAACGAACTTCTCACAATTAAAAAATAGACCATCTTTTTTCACCATTTCCTCATCAACTCCTGGAAAAGTGGGATTCATATCTACAGCTGCTGATGGTGCTACCAGGGTGTAGTCCCAGAAGGATAAAGCTCCGTACTGATGAAGAAGTAAGGTTGTGGCTACATCATCAGCTAATACTCCTGTCAGCTTGGAAGCTGCTGGGAAGAATCCAATCATTCGTTTTCCTTTGTCAGAATGTTGTTGCAGTTTGTGTTCCAAATTGTTCAGATCTATGAAGCCTTCTTTGGTCTCTGGGATTTTGATAACCTGAGAATAATAAAGAGAATATCGTTAATTCAGAACACGAGACAAAAAATTACAGCATATCCATGGTATTCCCTTAGTCGAAACCTAAGATATAGGATGGTTCTATATTCTAGGACGAAAACACAGCTTTATTGTTAGCGAACTTATATACTGGTATTTCATAAAACAATAAATGCCGTAGTTATAATAATTGCCAGATTTTTTTGCCAATCTGTCTTTACCGTAATATGTACAATTGTGCTAACATAATTATACCAGCGTATTTGAAGGAATTTGTAACATAAAGTGGGTCAAACGAATTCGTGAATAAAAAATTAGTTAAGTCCGTTGACCCTAATAAACCTTTTAGGAAGTGTACCTATAGATATACGAGTACGGTATTCAGTAGACTATAATCGATACAGAATTGCGCTTCCTGCTGTAAAAGGTAGTCAGAGATACAGAGATGTTGAAGAGAAGCATCAAGGATACCTATAGTTGTCTGTACGGTTGTCTGTACGTTTTTCTGCCGCTGATAGGAAAGAACTCAACTTGCAGCTCAAGACACATTCTACAGTATATAGCAGCTAGTAAATGTCACTCCATTGCAATGACATTGGGAATACAATAGTTATACGAGTAGTGTTAGATTCAATACTTTAATATTAAAATCCATAACTCCATTAAAAACTTTACAGTAATAAAATATTTCTTTCAAATCCGAACATATAAGTAGTGTGTGATAATAATAAGTAGGTATCTTTGCTTTACTTAACATTACGTTTTCAGAGTCATCAAAATCATTATAAAGCGATGGACCATATACATAAAGTAAAATGTCGCTGTAAATTCGGTTCAAAAAGTGACGCAACCAGAACTAAAAACATTGGTAGTTGATGATCTCATAGTGGCGAACATTTATGACCCTTAAACACGCCATTTACTACGCCGCGGAACTAAGGTTAACCATATAAATAAAATGGATGGTATCGAAACAAGGTGTAGCTTTTAAAATAATGTAAAGTTGATAGAAACAAGATTTAGTTTTATTAGAAACTTAGAATTTAAAATCATGCTAAATTGTGTAAACTTATTACGTATATAATTAAGAATCAAAATATAAGAAAATATAAATAAATCGGTAAGTCTAGCGAGATTCAACATAAGAGCTTTTCTCATTTGGGCCAAAATAACACAGTCCCTATCAGAAACTGATTTTTTTTTTTAAATTTAAAAAATTCTAGCTCTTTAAAGTTATTTGAGTAGTCACCGTAAATTAATAAGACAAAATCTTTACACTGTAATCGGTTTAGTTCTCATAGTAAACACCAGGAGCGCTGATGTCATAAAAAGATTTATGCACCAGTATACTTGTACAAACGCAATTTAATTCGTAGCAGAGCAGGAGCTACAGATAATATAATTGATCAGAATCACACACGCTATCTCCAAATAGATTTCTTACGTAAACAAAATAAAAGCAGCTTGCCAAATAGTAAAGTTCTTTAAATAACTGGTTTAGAATAATGCCCGTTGCGTTTTCAAAACCATGTTTAAAAACTGTTATGATGCAATAAAACGTCGACCCAAATATCTCACCAACGTGTTATGATAAGAAATTTTAAAAAAATAATCACTATACGACGGTGCATGTAAACAACAATATGTGTAGTACGAAGTGTTTAACTATCATTTGAAAACTTATAACCCCTTGACAGTGCACTTCGCTTTTAAAGCGAAGTGTCAAAATACCCCTAACTGTGTACTTCGCTTTTAAAGCGCGATTCAAGATGGCCGCCGACCAAAAATGAAAAAAAAATCGAACATGTCTAAAATCGGTAGTACTCCAACTGTGTTATTCGTTATAACTCCCTGATTTTAACGGTTATTGTCAACTAAACGCAACTAATAACGATACCAACATTAAATAATTATAGACATTTAGATGTCAAATATAAATTGTCATAAAAGTCTCTTGTCAGTGTTATTTACGCGCGCGAGAGAACTCTTTCGTTCTCCTCTTTTGTTGATTTCTTAAGTTTTTTATATAGTAGCCAGTATTGTTTTTACCTCAAAACGTTGGAAATCTTATCTATTTGTGAAGTGTTATGTTTTATTTGAAAACAACGCTATCGTGATAAAGTCATGGAACCTTTTTTTTGTCAAGGACCTTTTTTTTTTTTCAAGTGGTTCAAGTGGTTCAAGTTTTGTGTTATTTTATCGAAATAATAAAGTAAGCACTTGTAACAGCTGCTAACTTTGTTTGTGTTAAGTGTGTGAACCAAACTACAAAATGGATATGCCAGATGTTGTAAGTATTCTTAGAATTTATAAACAACGGACCCTATTGTTTACGTTAGCGATCGGATTTCGCTCGGGTGTCGGGTTACGGCTTTGTCAAGGTCTCATTGTGAAATAGTTAATGACAAGGAATGTTATTGTTTATTGATTTAAGAGTTTAATGTGTGCAATATGTATGTAATATGTATATATTATGTATTTAAAACATTAACTTTTTCGATTACGGGTATTTTTTTTAAATAATAGATATTTATGTAATTTGAGACGTCATAAAATACCTATTTTTTTTTTATATTATTTTAATTAAAAATAAATATATATTGCCTTGTAGACCAAAAGGGACTATAGTCCCTTTTATTCATCTGTTGGTAGAAGGCGTAACGGGACTTGACTCCCTTTTTAGCTCCTCTTTGAAAATTAAGAGATATCGCGAAATTAAAATTGCTGAGTTGCGAATACTGAATTTTCGCGATTCGCGGTAATTAGATACACAGTTGCGCGCAATTGACATTTATAGCCTACACTGCTGAGAGGGTATTAAGTATACCAGAAATACGAGTATGAATAATATTTTTTATTGCCTTATACTAGTTAAACCTACGTATACTTGCCACCATAATATGACTTCATAGCAAGACATATAACGAATTTGATTATTTCGCCTCTAGAAGACTCAAGCAGCATAGTTGGTAGGTACCAACGCTGCACGAGACGAAGCTTCGAGTCCTGCTTCGAGGTTAAAATTTCCTACATTTATTTCACAAGTTTGCAACTTCAGCTTACAAAAGACGGTAGTCTTAAGAAGTGTGGTGACAATAAAATGTTACCACACTACACTTCACTGACGAAACCTAGTACGAAGTACCTTAGTAGCATTTGACCAAAGGATTAAACGGATGTAGGTATATCTCAGTCGGTTATTTTTGCAAATGATTCTTTTGCCTCGGTATTTCTAAGATACCTTCATACATTCCAGCAGTCTGCGAAGCTGATTTTACAAAGGTCTTATCTAATTTAGCACACAGCACAGACCGTCACCTATTATTAAATGATTGTATGAAGATTGTATTAGTTAAGGAAAATCATGAATGCTTCGTAAAATATTTTGCGAGAATTATAATTTTTACCGCAATTATGAGAACATGAAAAAGAAAGGTAGTCAATCAATGTCAAGCTTGTTGACATTCTTGACTTGTGCTAAAATTGAGCGGCATTACATTTTTAAGAAAACTCATTTATTTTCTAAACTCTCAGATATTGTCTTTTGTTTTCACAAGATGGATGTAATTTTAATGTAAAGCTTTGTAATTTGTATATAATACATAAATAACATACCAAAAATACTTAATGACAAGAAAAATATAGGTCTTTTTGGTTAAAAAGCGATTCACTGACTAAGCAACAAGCCCTGCAATCGTGAATAGTTTTACAAACATAAAATTACACATAATACACATGATTTAGCGAAAGCACAATACAAAAAATGCCATTTTATCATCAATAATAAACAAATTATAAATATAAATATTAATAATATCTCATCTGTGCCATTAGATACGACCTGAGATGATCTGACACGTCGTTAAACTTTTACGACCATTTGAACATGATAAACTCTCGCCATAACCCATAACAATAATTATTATTATATTTGTGTTTTAGTCTCTTGAGTTTCGTGTAAGCGAGACAAGGCGCCTAAGGTAAAATAAAATCACAGAATAGTGGTTAAATAAACTGAGAAAGTAGAAGAAGATGAACCACGCTTGACAGGTAAATTTATCGCAGTGACGGCAGTTAAATGAAGTGCTTCATATAAAATCCAGTTGCGAACTGAAATGTTCACAAATAAAATTAAAAAGAAGAAAACAAAAAAAAGAGAGGGTAAAACCTAATCGGTAACATAGCAACCCGACTCGTCTCGACTCGATACAAAAACAAAATCAAATTAAAGAAATAACATTTAAGCTTTCTTAATTTTCTTAATACTCCACACTCATTGCCTTGTCAAATTAACTTTCATTAGTGCCACTTCAACTATCTGTTAACTAAAATATTCTTCAAAAGTTCGTTCGTCTGTTACCAAAGAGTTCTGACATCTAATTTAGAATACTTTAAACACTTTTGAAAAAAGCTTACTAATAAGCGTGAAGAGTCAATTAAAGGGTAGTAACTGCTTTCACTCTGCTACGCGTCACCGCGGTCGCTAACCCTGCACATTGTATCGAAGAAGAAAAATTACGATGACGTTTGAAATAGAGTAGCTAATGATTTATGTGTGTCCACACGACACACCTAAAAGTAAATGGTCACCGTAGCTTATGATATGGGTAAGTTTTAAGCATGTATATACAGACAAGGAAAAGGTAGAGTCCGGTACCCTCGCTTTCGCAAAAGTACGAATATCTATTACTCTACATTCAAAATCAAATATCGAGTGGTTAGTAGTCAACTTAGTGTCAGAATTTGTACAAGTTGCGCCAATAATTTATTATAGAGACATCCAACATTAATATTATTTGAATAATATTAGGTCAACTCATTCATGTTTGAAATCAACAAGTTTTTATTACTGTACAAAGTTTTAGCTGATATAAATTATACAAGGAAATTATGAAAACTCTTTAAAACTTTGTCAATTTAATAAAATATAAAATAACTGTTTTAGTAGAATCTAAATTATTATGTCAGCCGCAATTACTTTTACTTTCAAAGTCTAATAAGCAATTACTATAAGCATCAACAGATGAACTAGTTTTATTCGAAGAACACTAGATGTATGTAGATAACACACAGAAAATTATTCTGTTAGAGTTACTTGCTCCAATGGCGCGTGACCTCAACAATTTTTAATTTCAATAAAATAAATCCTTCGCAAAAATACTATTTCTGGTCATCGATATCGATCGTCGACGTCCAGATAAAAAATATTTTCCTCTTACTTAGGTTAGGCTAATCAACATTACCTATATTAGCTGAAAGCCGTCTACTGCTGGTCATAGGCCTCGTCCGATTTCCGCCACCTTGGCGGATCGTGTACCGCCCACATCTAAAATAATTCCAGATTGATACTTACCTACTTGGATCCATGGGATATTTAATTAAGTTCCAGGTTTTCTCACAATGTTGAACTTCTCAGATCGGAGATAAACTTAATCATGTTTTTATTCAAAAAATCTTACTTATGTATAAAGTATGTTGTATTTGCTTATCCACCTACGGGCGATTATAAGGTCGTTCGAAGAAAGAGGTCAAGATAACTCTCGTGGGTGTACAGTTAGTAATATTATGCATTATACTCGTACATCGGATGCTTATGATCTGGAAGATTATTACGCGATTGCCCTATAGCTAAGATAGAACAAAATCTAGGTTTATAGTCATACAAACAAGCAGTACAAACAAACATTTAAATAATAAAATCGTAGCTCAGATATAATTTATCATGCGTGTTTCTAAAATCATTATTAATGCTTTATTTACATAAAAAAATATATCAGCGGTCTAATGCACGGCAATGTCAATATGGATACTCCAGTGCGAAGAAACTCCAGAAACGCCAGTGCACTTTCTGCTACTAAAATTAATATCAAACTTAGAAAGTATACGAGACTTTGATCAATATAAAATTGTGATATTTCAGTATTTGGATATAATAGTGCGCAATTCAGAGATTTCGAAAGTACAAAATTCTATTGCAATCTAATCATCACTAGTTTAACTAAGTAGATTCCTGTATATTTCTGACATATGAGAGTTAGAGCATTTTCACATTAAAGAGACAGCACGCAAGTATTGTGTGCTTGTTGGTGGTAAGCGATTCGAGTTTTCTTTAAGCCTATTATTGCACCAGTTTTATTAATACTGCCTATAAACGTGAATATATCCTCTTATCTGATAACGAATAGACCAAGCACTTAATCTAGCAATGCACTTTATAGTACAAGTCACGTGTGTAATCAGTGGGTTGCACGATATTGTTGATAGTGCCAAAGGAACTTGCCGTTTATAAACGCGTCATGTTATACGCAGCGCAGCGTTAGGAATGCATATTTGTTTTATGCAACGTGATTAGCGTACAGAGTTATTGACAACTTTATGCAGAAATTTGTAGACATAGTGGTTGATTAATCATTGTCAGAAAATGATGATCAAGATTTTGGAACTCGGCAACTCAGCACAAGTACTGCTAAGGCACTTATTAATATAATACCATAATACCACTTTGAAAGTAATGATTACGAGCCTTCACACATAAGAGTGTCAACGTCGCAATTTAATGCTATATCCAGATATATCACTCACGTTTCGACGGTTAAGTCTCATGAAACAGGAGGCTAACATGTTGCCATTTATTGAACACAATGCCGGACTCCCGATTACTAAATTTGTAGAATTTGTTTGAAAAATCCATCAATACAAGTAGGTACTTATCCGGTTCGAAAATCAAACCCAAATCAAACTCAAATCTCTGCGTGGGATTGCTTAATACAAATTCGATTCAAAATTCGAAACTGTAAATTATACGGTTTTCTGAACCACAGATGCAGTGTACTTAGAATGTTATTTGCAGCACGTATACATTTTTCTAAACCATCGAGGTAGTCTACTACCTAAGTTTTCTGAATTTAGGTGCCATCTTGTCATAATTGCTCTCACGTAATACACAACATATGCTCCGTGCCAACCTATCAAACACTGATTTATGTCAAGTAGACCGCCTGTGCGGCGCCCACGAACAATTCATATATTTTCAATATAAGCAAAAACTATAAAATCTATAGTTTCTGTTGGATGAGTCAAGGGTATTATTAAAGTTCAATTGCATTGCAACAATATTCTACTACTTGAATACAAGTCTTGTATTTTATTGTTGTGATTAGAGTGTGTTTTGCTCCTAATGTACTTATTGCTCGTTTTATTGTTTCGATATATTGTCGTAACTATAATTTTTGTATATCTCTGTACTTATTTAGGATGTGTTTTATATTACCTTGAATTGCGAATGTTATAGCTCTATTTTGAATCAAGCGCCATGCGCCAGCGCCGAACATTTATGGTTAGGATTATGCTAAATCAGAGTTTATTTTAGGGCGGTCTTAGATCAGGTAATTGCGTTTCTGAATGTGTATCGTTGTAATCATGTTTGTATATCTTATGCTCTATTTGAAAATATTGCTATCAAAATATGGCAAAAGTGTAAAGAGTAGTGTAGCTTATAAGTAAATGATTGTTGCGCAAAAAAACCAAGCTCGTAACGAATACAAAACCGACCGCCAAATGAATACAAAGTAATAAATACCTACCTAGTTCTGATCATGCACATGGCGCTAAGCGGCCACATTGTAAATCCACCAACCGTTTGTGTCATCAAAACAAATGCTATCCATGATAAGTAATAACACACGCGACACGCCGTTGACATATCAGACATACCACGGTCTGATTGAAAATGTTATTATACATAATTAAGAACCGTAAAATGTTATGAGCCGTAAACTATTACGTACGGCTTGCGGCTTCCGGCAATGATGAACGGCTGAGCCAACTTCAAATAAGCAGATTTTATTTTTATCGTGAACCGTTAAAGTATGATTTCGAAAATTTTCTATGCAGGAGATTCAAATTACAGATTTCACTGACAAGGAAAACAGAAAATATGGACACTGTGTGCAAAGGAAGGAGTAGGATTAATCACTTATGCTAGGTAAATATCATGTGAAAATTCATTATAAACAAATATTATGAAATGCCCATGGTTTACTGAGTCTAAACTAAATAAGAGTATTGTTGTCACAGCGTTGAGGTTGCGTTCCGGTCATGTTCTATTAAGAAAGTTTGGGCATATGATGAAGAAGTGACTCGCACAATTGTTTAACTTGTGGTACAATCGACGACGTCCATCATCTCTTGTTGTGAGTGTGATCGGAATCGCAGAGCCAGAGATTATTGTTAAGGCGAACTTAGGTTCAGTTAATAGTATATTAGCTGAACCTAGTTCTGACGCTGCAAGAAGAGTTTATGAAATGGTCACATGAAGCGTGAAGTACGTTTCGTATGCTATTTCATAAACACTTCTATTTTATTTTTATTTGTATCATACTTATATTTTGAAGACAAAGTTATGTTTTTGCTACTATAGGACTGACATATTTTATAATAAAAGTCCTTAAATAAAGAGAGAAAAATATGAAAATAAATTTTGTGGATCATAAGATTGTTTTTTACTAAACTTCACCTTAGTCTTTCTCTTCTCCCTTTTACTTTAAGTCGAGTTTCATAAAGAGGTCAAAAAGAAAACAGATGCGAATGTTCTACCGACAGGAACTCTTAAATAAAGAAGAAGAATATGAAATGACCCTAAGTAATGATGACGTCAAGATCACAACCTTCAAAATAACCTCACCGGTGTCTACTAGAATTGATGAAACATAAGTCCTAATGAAACCTAAAATAATACGGCTTTAAATAAATGCGTGAATTACTATCACAGCTAGGCACTGTTGATCCTGACCAATTCAATCAATTCAAACGCACCCTTAGTGTTGGTATGACTACTTCCTATAAAAATACTTTGCAATTGTATCATAATTATAGCTGACATGTGCTTACCTCTGTATCATATTCCTTCCACGGCGATATCTGTCTCTCGGTCTCTCTAGACGACACGAAGAGTAGAACCTTCTGCGGTCGGAGGGCTCGAAGGAACCGCACCAGGGTAGCACCAACAACTGCCACATCTTCAGGACAAGCTCCAACTAGTGTCCTAATTACTGATTTTGATTCTGATCTGTTAAGAAAGTAAAATAAATTAAATAACTAGATTAGATAGGTATTTGTGATGGTGTGGTAAGAATTTTCGAATTTTGTTTACCCTTTCAGACTGTGGGTGTAATACTTACCAAATCAAATTCGGAAAATACATTAAACTCTTTGGAATGTTACCCGGAATGGCAATAGGCTTGCCTCCTTTACACCGAGGACAATAGGTATTTGGTCAAACATCTGCTTATTTAACCCGGCAAATTATGTTATAGGTGACACGCTATTTATATAATAGCGTAAAATCATTTTCCTGTCTTAGGAACACTACTTACTTCTCATTTTACATCACTTTTCATTGAGGATCAGCTGAGAAAATAAACAGCGCTCTTAGTGTTTACTCGGAGAACTAAATTTTATCATCTGTCAACGATGTCACAAACGCACTAACTTGCCCTTCAAAATAACAAGGCTTTTTGTAAGAATTATAACAACGTACAATCATGCTCGAATTACTGATAAATTGTTAGACTTAATGTCTACATAAGTGACCTTATATCAGCAATGACCTAACGCGATAACACGTCGATAACAGCCTCTTGTTATTCACACAACGTAGGATTATATATTAATTAATCCACTGATTAACATTTGTTTTGTAGGCTTTAAAAACAAACATAGCCCATAATATGGGGTGGGTAGAACAAACAAACACTACTTGCCAATAAAGTTGGGTCATATGTTGCTACATAGGGGGCAAAACAACAATAAAAAGGAGGATTATTACTGAGAACTTCGAGACAGAAAACTCAATAACTATTCACTCTGCCCAGGGATCAAACCGAAACTACCGAACCACAGCTATGAACAACTGTAGCATCAGGCTTTTATTTTGATCGCCCATTGTTATATTGCCCACTAAATATATATACAGTGTGCAATAAAGAATATTCTATTTATCATGCAAAAAGGCTTTAAATGTTTACCTGTATATTTCGCTTTGCCCCGAGGTATATGATAGTCCGGTACATCTTGTAGCGTGTGTAGGCAGCACGTCTCTTGCTAGATAGTCTTCGATCCATTGTAAAGCTCTACCAGATCCATTATAGTCGCAGTATACCACTGTTGGGCAAAAGAAAATAAACTTTAAAGTTCAGTATTAAGAACCTTTTAAGTACATCAGGAAAAAACATAGATCTTTCATAATAGGAAGTAAAAATTATGTTACAAAGTTATATTTGCAGTTGGAAAATGAAATCGATGTATGCAAGAACATTTTTTCAACTTCAACTGGAAAATTTGTAAAGTAATCGTCGAATACGTAGGTAATTACTCCCTGTGTCCTCTTCCTATTCCTCCCATCCTTCTACCATTACTATCTCCCAGCACAATCAACATCAACCTAACATACAACTACTACTGTTGTTTAGATAAGCGCCATAAAAACATATGAGCATTTAATCAAGGCCATTGTATATAGATTGTCTCTCGTTATCATCACGTATATGGCATCCTATCTGACATTGGTGGCGAGGGCAAAGACCTTGCTTTTTGACTAAAACTGAAGACATGTAAATTAATAGTATCAATGTAAGTATATAGTTCGTAATTTACAGATTATAAAGTTCTTTTCTTAGCACATTGAACAAATCTATGAGTGAATCAAAATATTAGATTTCTTTTTGAAAAAAATACTTTTTAGGAGTAAATACTAACTAGATGGTGTATATCCGCCGTGTAGTCTCCGGGTTATAACATGCAAATAGGACCAACACATCTCGTCCTATTTTGTAGGTAATAAGATGCGGCTAAGGGAATACGAGATATACACCACTTATACAGGCAACACTCTATAGTGTAACTGAACGTGCTAACATTTGAAACTATGAAATTCATCAATGATTATAAATCTATTATAATCATGCTATGACCCGCAGGAGCAGAGCAGGAACCAATACTTAGCTTAATGCGGGTAAATTCATCTAACGTACAGTTAATATGCAAAGAAACCACAAAATTAAACGATTTATTTATTTATTTATTTATTTATTTATTAGGGAAAAAAACAGATACAAATGATCTTATAGTTTACAAAACATAGATAGTACATAATCCAGAAACATTTGCCACAGATAGTAAATATTTAATATTAATTATTATATTTATATTTATTTATTTAATTTATTATATTAAATTACGTAAAACAGGGGAACAGATAATATCTATACACCAGATATGACACAATTTACAGCTATATAAAATACTCATATTATATGTAAATAATATATTAATTAATAAACAACAAGGGCCGATTCACGAACGTTGATAAAATCCGCGTGACCTAATTGTTAGCCTCGGTTTCAATTACAATAATCGATAATAGGAATACCTAATACGAATATATATTCATTTTACTAAAATTGCAAACAACAACTATAAACTGCGTAGCACGTATCGTGTAACCGATGAATTTGTCGCATTGCTTGTATTGCTACCAAACAGTATAAAATCATTTGATTTTAATTGCCCCTACCATCGACTGTGTTATGACTGTACTACCCGAGATAAATACTACAAGTTTACATAATTACAATACTAATGAAAAGGTTGTCTGGAAAAAATCGCTTTTAGAGATAAGACCGCCCATCGCCACTACCTAATGTTTTAAAATTTTACCAACCTGGGGATAAAACCGAAGATCTCTTAACGGTCATTGTCCATACTTCCATACTAATATTATAAATGCGAAGGTAACTCTATTTGTCTATCTGTTACGCTTTCACGCCTAAACCACTTAAACGATTTTGAAGAAAATTAGTATAGGCTATCTTTTATCGCTAAAAAATGGCATAAAAGTGTTGAATAGGGAATGAAAGTTTGTATGGATAATCTTTAATGTTTAAACAGAGATATAACCGAAACATTCACGCGGGCGGAGCTGCCGGCAACAGCTAGTATTATCTAATTGAATTTTAATTATATATTGCATACAATAATTGTAAACTGTAAAGCCTATGTGCAGCTAATTAAAGTCCAATGCACAAACGTAAATATGTATATTTTACAGCATAACAAGGAAAAACGTGGCTATTATTTATTTATTGATTGCTAAAACGTGCTTAGGTAGAATTCCGTAGGTGTCAAAGAAATTTACTAGGTTATCACTGTCTCTCCGTCGGTAAGCCTTCTGTTTCTTATGGCTTACAAAATTAGTAATCACTTTGTGAACTTTTATACACGCGAAGAGCCTTAGCTATGTTTCTGGTGAATTTTATATTTTTAAGATAACATATAAATTGAATTTTTAAAACCCTCGACATAGTGCACATTATTCTACTAGTCAAGCCCTTTTATTAAATATCTACCCATATTGAGGGAGTTATGAAAAATATGTATGTTTTGACGGTAGTAGATCCACGCTGGTTTCAGCATGAATGGGCCGGATCGTCCGGGGAAGTACTACCCTCTCATAGAAGATCGACTTAAGGGTAGTAGTATCCTTACTACTGTATTTCGTTCGGTGAGTGAGAGTGCCGGAGGCCCAATTTCCCTCCTTTCCTCTTTCCTCACCTTCGTCATTCCCTTCCCCTAACCCCATTCCCAGCCGCCATAGTGGAGGCCACCATACCAGCAGTTTAAGACGATAGCTTTTGGTATGGTAGCCACCACTTCTGGATTCCACTGACTGCTTACCATCAGGCGGGGTGGAGTCAATTTGGTAGGCTAATATATATATAAAAAAAAAAAATGTAATCCGCCATTTTGTGGCGACGGCCATCGTGAACCGATTTTCAAACATAGCTAAGAACACTCCCGACTAATTCACCTATCAAACAAAAAAAAACAAAAGCTATGTTCGGAAGCTACCTTGCCACAGCAGACACACACACACACACGCACACGCACACGCACACGCACACGCACACGCACACGCACACGCACACGCACACACACACGTCAAACCTAAAACAGCCCGTATATTTTGTGTTAGGGGTCAATAAATATTTTGTCAAAATAATAAAATCTATTTTTGAAATTGAATAAATCTTTTTTGTAAAAAAATAGCCTATCTTATTATATATCTTGCATTAAAATGTCACCTCTATTTATTACTGAAAGTCAATCAATGATTTTAATAAACAAAAGTGTGTACCTACATTATCTATTGGCTACGATACCCAGACGGTGCACTCTAGGAAAATTTTCACAGATACCGCTTAAGTGCCTCGTTTCCCTTATTTACTATTAATCAAGACTCTTGGTTATGATAATTATCTTTTTCTATGTTTATACCACAGGAGTTTTCCTGTGGTAGAAATATAGTAGCAGCCAAGATTATGGAATCTCATCCTCATTTGGCGTAGTAAGAGAAGATTAAGGGGTATTATACACAGATTACAACTAATACTGTACACAGCGGTGTTACCTGCGAAATAACTATCACAAAATTGTGCGTTAAGTAACAAGGCCAAGGTCTTAGACCTGTTAGGAAGATCTGACAGAATAACATTTTATTAAAAAAAAATAGTGTTCACATTTTTCATTTCAACTTATTTTATGTGCGGTCACGTTTTAGTAATTGGCTTTCTACCGTAGATTTCCAATTACAGCAAACAAAACAAGGGCTATTTACAAAAGAAATAACAAATAAAACAAATCAATTATATTCCGTTAATTTGTAAACAATATTATCGAGCAAACATAGCAACAACAATATTAATGTCAAATTAACATCTATCATCTTCATGTTTTGGGTATTGGTAAATGACAAAACACTTGAGCATGTACTGATCTGGAGCTGTAGTTTAAATTCAAATGATATCCCACCTTAAACCGTGCCCTAAGTGCCATAATACCTACCAGGAGGATTTAACGCCTACGAGCCGCTATGCCAATTCTTCGATCTAATTTCGATTTTGATTGACGGACCAAATTTTCTGACAATGCAGTCAATGTGGCCACGTTCTGGACCGCAAGAATATACCTAGTCTGCTATCGAAACGCGAAAAGACGCATGGTTAATTTAGTCTGGCGTTATTAATCCACCTTGAGCAAGAGAGGAGATCAAAGTTCATGATTTAATTTATTGTTTTAATTTAAAGCGATCACATACGTATATATATTTTTACTATACTGCGTTGTGTACATAAAGTTTAAGTTTAAAACCTACCGATTATCGCAGTCACGTGTGTTCACACGCTTAGCGTTGAGCACAACTGCCCACCATACACTAAAGTGCAGTAACAGCAAAATCACGATTTCGAGTAAAACGCATTTAAAGTTAAGAATTGATTTTAAAAAATCAACAGAATGTATAAGCAAAAAAATTTGAATGCAGAAAGGTTGTAAAGGCATAGGTTCACACGTTAAAGCAATAAAAAAAAATATATCTTAATAACTGAATTTATTATGGCCATTTATTCTTTTTGGTGCCTATTACTGCATAGCCTTTTTTGTAAAAAATACCATTTTAAACTTAGTAAAATGCAGCAAAAAGCCCTATTACTGCGTTTGGATCAGTTATTTTGTCAAGAAACCCAACTAACATGCAGTAAGGTCAAAAAAATACTGCATTTTAGTTAGTTTTTTAAGAAAAAAGTGTTCAATTTACTAGTGCAGTAAGAAAAATAGCTAGTTCACATTTTAAAGACCGTTTATTTCTTATTATTTAATCACAATAATTCAACTCACTTATGTAAAATTTACATATCAAAAATAAAAAAAAACATCTAATTAATAAAGGACCCTGCGCAGAATGCACAACCTCCTTTGACAGTTTTCTCTTAATATTAACCTATATAACATAATGTATCTTTATGTTTAAAACATTAACTGCACTTTAGCTAGGAATAATCATATCTGTGTCATTATGCTATCCAAACTAATCTGCAGTAATGCTGTATTTTACTGCGTGTTAGTCAGTTTATAATGATAAAAGAATGTTAAGTATTCACAACTAAAATGCGACAAGCTTTGATTTTACTGCATTTTAGTTGGGAGTTCGTGACAATAAATTGTATTTTCTTAATTTGCAGTAAAAATAGCTTGTATGGCGGTAAATTTTACTGCGTATTAATTTTTTTTTTATTTTTTTTCCAGAAATATAAAACTATCTAAAGAACTGTAAAATTATATTGCTTACTGTATTTTAGTTATGAAACCTTAAAATTTAATCTGCAGTATAATTTATACTGTATTTTAGTTGGGAAATCACGCCAAATTGTTAATTTTTTTCGTTTGCAGTAAGTGAAAACTGTTAAATAAAAACCATTCTAATAGTCTTAGAAATAAGTAAGTTAATTCAATAGAAAGCTTAAGAAACCCGCTTTCAGAATCACTAATAAAACGAAAAATCACAAAAGGGCTGTTACTGCTCTTTAGTCTCTGGTGGGCAGACAATACATGCAGTTGTTTTACGATTTAATGCATTATATACACATACTCGTAGATATAATAACAAACGGTAGTACGGTGTAGAAAATTTGTAAGTGTTTAAATAAATGTTTAAATTAAAGCCAATGTTTGATAAAATAGTGATGCTTTGTACGTTGTCAAATAATTATTATCCTCTTCATTTGGCGTATTCATATATAGGTACCTAACTTGTATAATTTTTTTTGTCTAATACATTGTCATTATCTTAGTATAAAAATTATTCAGTGGCAACATTACAAGGTTTGATGGCGCCCTTTGCATTTTGGCGCGTAAATATCCTAAGTTAAACTAACTAGTTGTTTTATTCATTTATTATTTGAATTTATGGACAATGTTTTGTGGCTATCTAGTTTATTTTATTAACAAGGGTGTGTGGCGGTGTAATGGTGTGATGGTGAATGCTGATGAGGTGCTGGTACGTAGGTGCCGGGGAAGAAGAAATAAAAGCCGGAGAAGTAATTTTCACGTGTTCTATTGTTCCGTGTCACAAATAGAAGGGGAGTGTGTTGCCACACATAACATTATAGTTACCATTTAATGTTGGTGTTGTAATATGATTAATTAAAATATCCAACATGCTGCGGCCTCACAGAATTGGCACACAAATTTCAATGTAAAGTTTACAATTGTTTCTTACTTATAGAGAAACTAAATATTAAATGCTTTTACAAACAAAATATGACATAATACTTAAACATTAAGTCACAAAAATATTTAACAACCATCATCATAATCTATTGGTAATAGACAGATTTTATTGATGGCCCGGGAATGTGTTTTCCCATTTGGAGTCCTAACCTCCACTGCCCTAATTTTGCCATCATGTCCTGGAAACAAATTAACAATTCGTGCCATGGGCCAGGACATAGGAGGAGTATTATCCTCTTTTAAAATAACTAAATTGCCCAGTTTCACATTACATATATTATCACGCCATTTAGGTCTATTTTGTAACAAATTTAAATAATATTGATACCACACTTTCCAAAAGGACTGTTTTAAAGAAGTACACAAATGCCAGAACTTAAGCCTATTTTGTGGAATGTTACAAACATTATTTTCAGGATACATTGACATTGCACTACCTATAATAAAATGACCAGGTGTTAAATAACAATAATCATCAGTGTTTGAAGATAAAGGTAAGAGCGGTCGAGAATTAAGCACTGCTTCGATTTCTATTAATACAGTATTAAGTTGTTCATAGGTTAAAACAGTTTTTTGCAGTGTTCGTTTTAAGTGAAACTTGGTGCTCTTTACTGCCGCCTCCCAGAGCCCTCCAAATGTAGGCGAGTAGCATGGTATAAATTGAAATTGTATTCCACGTTCGGCGGTAAATCTTTGAACCTGCATTTGGTGGCCCTGAGAAGCCAGCAGTTTGTAGAGCTCGACTAATTGGCTCCTTGCACATTTAAAGGTACTAGCATTGTCACAGTGAATTTCGGTGGGCAACCCTCGTCTAGAGATGAACCTCCTCAAGCACGCAAGAAAGGTTTCTGTGGTCAAGTCTGAAGCAAGTTCTAAATGAACGGCTTTTGTCGCGAAACATACGTATACACAGATATACCCTTTACCTATTAAGGATCGTCTGACGCGAGAGAGTTTTACATCAATTGGCCCAGCAAAATCCACGCCAACCTTTTCAAATGGACGGCTAGTAGCTGTTACTCGTGCAGCTGGCAAGGAGCCCATTAGCTGTTTGGCCACTGAGGCTTTTTGTCTGAAACATATAATACATTTATGAGTTATTTTCTTAACTTCTAATAGTCCATTGACTATCCAAAACCTTTGGTTTAGATGCGAAAGTAAAAGCTTAGGCCCCGCATGTAGAAGCCTCTCATGTTCACACCTTATAAGCAAGCCAGTAATTAAAGAACCTTTGGGCAGTATGACAGGATGTTTTTGTGAGTAAGCGATATCAGCATAATGTAGTCTACCTCCAACGCGCAAAAGACCTTGGCTGTCAAGAAAAGGATGCAATTCAGATAGGTTTCCTTTCAAGTTGCTATTATTGCTTAATGCTTTAATTTCAGTTTTAAAATATATGTCTTGTTCATGCTTAATTATTAACATCAATGCACGATCTAACTCGGAAGCTTGCAAAAAGTTTGTGTGTATTTTAACTTTATTTTTATTGATATTGTTTAAAAATCGCAATATGTATGCTAATAACCTTACTATTTTATTTATATTAGAGTAATTATATAAGCGCTTGAATATATAATCAAGCAGGTTTGGATTTTGGTACACCAAGTTGCTGGAAAGAGCTAAGCAAGGCTCCACAGTGGGAAAATTAGTGGGCGAGCTATAAGCAAGAAAGTCGTACTCACTGTTTTGCAGGAACTTTGGGCCATTCCACCAAATGTCGCAGCTACTCAGCTCATTCGGATTGACTCCTCGACTTATAAGATCAGCAGGATTGTCATTTGTATTGACATAATGCCAACTACATCCAGCTGTGTTTTGACGAATTACATTTACTCTGTTCGATATGTAAGCTTGAAGTTTTGTTAGCTCAGTATTTAGCCATGCAAGGACAATTTGTGAGTCACTGAATAAACAAACTTGCCTTATATTAATTCTAACTCTGAGTGTATTATGAGTTCTCAAAATTAATTTTGATAGCAATAGTGCTGCATTCAATTCAAGTCTTGGCACGGTCATGCCTTTCTTTTGAATAGGGTTGATTCGTGATTTGGAACAGAGTAGATGCAATTTTGTTGTACCTGATTGGTTTGTGAGTCGCAAGTACACGCAGCATCCGTAGGCTGTCTTACTCGAAGCATCTGCAAAGCCGATTATATCTGCTGAGTCTGCTTCTGAAATATTGATGTTCCTATCTAATAGGATTGGCTGCATAGCAGCTAAATTGTTGGTAAATTGAAACCATTCTTGCTGAATATTTGCAGGCGGGCTGTCATTCCAACCTGTTTTCAGTAGCCATAATTTTTGCATTATGGTCTTTGCTGTGACTACTATTGGGCTCACAAATCCCATTGGGTCATAGAATCTACCTATATAACTAAGTATGCTCCTTTTTGTAACCTTATTTATATTAAATGGTTCTGGTGTAGAGATAATAAAATGATCATCTTTTACATTAATTTGAAGTCCTAATGCCTTCATGTTATAATTATCCCTTTGTAACTCTAAACTGTCAAAGTGCCTTTCGCTCAATGGTATATTGTTCAACACATTTTCATCATTTGATGACCATTTATGAGTATGGAAACTGCCCAACTTTAGCAAATCACGAAGTTGGTCTCTGGCAGCAATGGTAGTTTCTAAATTATTATTACAATAGATAATATCATCAACATATAGACTATTTTTGATAATAGATGATGCTAGTGGGTATAATTTTTCATATCTATTTGCTAGCTCATCTATACAGCGAGTTGCTAAATAACTTGAACTTTTTAAGCCATATGTGACCGTATCTAACCTAATACACTTGACTGGCTCATCAGGATTGTCTCTCCACAAAATATTCTGAAGAGTAGTGTATTGAGGATCTACTTTAATGTTTCGGAACATACGCTTGATATCTGCTGTAAATGTATATCTACCTAAACGGAATAATAAAATTATATCAAACAAATCCTTTTGAACAACAGGTCCATTAAGTTGTAAATCATTTAGAGAAACCTTCTTGTTTGTTTTCATTGAACCATCAAAGACTGTTCTAAGCTTTGTGGTTTTACTATTATTATTAATAACTGCATGGTGTGGTAGAAAATACACTGCATGCTTATTCAAATCATACAATTCTATATCAACATATTGACCATGACCAAGAGCTAGATATTCATGAATGAAACTTTTATATTGCAATAATAAATCTGGATCGGCATGCAATCTTTTTTCCAAATTAAAAAACCTTTTTAAAGCTATATGAAATGACTCACCAAGAGTATTATTTATATCTGACAATGGTAATTTTAAAGGCAGAGGAACTTCAAACTGATTGTTAACTAACTTAACCGAACTGTGAAAAATATGTTCACAAAGCTCTTGCTCAGATGTATGCTCAGCAAATATTTCTGGAACCTTTTCATTGGTCCAAAACTGGGCAAGTGTCTCATTGAGACCTAATTCACATTTTAATGCTACTCTATTACATGTCTGTTGAGATACCTTGGGTGGTAGATTTCCTCCTACAATGTGCCCGAAGTATGTATTAAAGATGTGTAGTTGTGTGTTACCAGGCTGCTGTAATGAATGAACAGCACTCCGGGGCAGAGCCGATGACTGCTCGGTTTGCCATGGCAGGTTGATGCTTGTGCTCAGCTCGTTTGGTAACAAGGTCTGGAAAAACACGTTAGCTCCTAATAACATATGTATTTCACTAGGCACATTAAATTGGTCATCTGCCAATAAAATGTTGGGTGGTATTATGACACTAGAGACATCAAATTTATTCTGAGGTAATTTGCATGTTACATTCTTTACCACATGACAAGTTACCATTGTTTTGAATGGTGATTTTAATGAATGAATTTCAATTGGAATGCTATATTTTACATTACTCTTTTCATTAGTGATACCAATAATACAAGTGTCACTTTGCAAAGGTGTTAAACCTAATAGCTGAACAACGTTTGCCGTTATAAAAGAAACCTGTGAACCGCTGTCCAATAAAGCCTTGATAATGTATTCAGTGCCATTCCTTGCTATAACCTTTATTTTAACTGTAGGCAAAAGCACATTATTATTGACATTACCTGATAAGGTGACAGCTGGTGTGATTTCACCAGAATTGCAGTGAAGCAGAGTGTTATGAGGCTTCTTACACTCCGAGCACCGAAAGTGAAACCTACATTTGCCACCATGAATACCTAAACAAATCACACACAATTTTTGTTCTTTGGCAAATGTCAGTCTATTGTTTGCTGGCAAAAGCTGAAATTTTTTACAATTATATAATTTATGGTCGTTTAACTTACAGAAGATGCATGTTGCTCCTGCAGTGGCAATTGCTGTTACCCTTGTTGTCTGTTGCTGCGAGTGAGGACTTTGGCCGGCATTTTCTAGTGCCAGAGCTCGCTTCTCAATATATTGCAGAAAATGTTCGAGGTCAGGTTGTACACTGGGATCTCGATCTAGCTGATAAGCTCGTGCAGTAATTCCATCTAATTTACGGGAGAGAACACATAAAAGAATTGCATCCCAGTATATGACATTGGTGTCAAGGTTTTTAATTGCAGCTAATTGTTGCCTAATGAATGACACAAAGTCTCTTAAACTACTGGCTGTTGACTTAACAATGCTACTTAAATCTAAAATGTTACATATATGATCATTTATAATTTTATATTTATTATTGTAGCGGTCACTCAATAGTTTTCGAGCTTCGCTATAACTTTCTGGGCATAAACTTAAATTCTTTATGAGATCATACGGTTCACCCTTTAGAAACGATCTCAAGTAATAAAACTTTTGAATGTGATCAAGGCTACTGTCATTGTGAATTAATGAATCGAACAAATTAATAAATGGTACGTATTCTGTAAACCTACCATCAAATGTTTTTATGCAAATTGGTGGTAGCTTTGTCTTTCTTTTATTTTTTTTGGTTGCATCAGAATACGTGTGGAGGCCTGAGGGGCCTGCATTTTCATGTGACTTTATTTGTTTGTTTAATGATGTTAAGATACTAAAATAATTATTTTCCATTTGCTCAACATTTTCTTTGTCGGCATTATCGAGGTAAAGAATATCTTTACATAATGATTCATATTCACTAAAAGCAGATATGAGTCGATCACGTTTGGTAATCAGCTCATCACAACTGATTTTACACAATTCAGTAAGTTCTACGAAATTAAGTATTCTTGTGATCATACCTTTCACATAGCCTCGTGAGGCGATTTTTCGTTTCAGTTCGTCTTCCATTTTTAATTACTAGCACAACTTGTTGAGGTAACACAAATTAATATTAAAATACTTAAACACAACTAAACTAAGTTGATAATGTTATGCGCGTGGACCGTTATTGAGGACGAGTCGATCGAACGAATTCGAGGATCACACAAGATGGCGGCTTGCTCCGGGGATCCGGAAGTTTGCTTTACTATTTGCGTCACTTGCTGTCTCTTTTGCGCTCGTACGATTTTCGCTCGCTCTCTTTCTGTTGCACGGCTTGCGTGGGTCGTGCGTCTCAGGCGCGTGATTGAGTACCTAGATACCTTGAATTATTATGATGCGTGCCGTCTCGCTCTTTCTTGCGGAATACCTTATGTTGCTGACAGCTGTACTCTTCACACCTGCAGGAGTTATTCCGGCGATGACGACTGGGACGATCGATGAAATAATTAAATTACAGATTGCGGCTGGGCTTCTTTTTCTTGTAGATATCTGCTGGAGTCGTTGAATCGATAATTATGGCGATTATGTTGCGTTGCGACGACCAAGCTAAGAAAGAGCACGCTTGCGTTGCCGACAAAATGGCTGCGACACGGACGGAAAAATCTTGACAAACCTCAAGCCTTTGCCTCCTCAGCACCGATGTTTTCTCTGCGAAGGACCAATGTGTGGCGGTGTAATGGTGTGATGGTGAATGCTGATGAGGTGCTGGTACGTAGGTGCCGGGGAAGAAGAAATAAAAGCCGGAGAAGTAATTTTCACGTGTTCTATTGTTCCGTGTCACAAATAGAAGGGGAGTGTGTTGCCACACATAACATTATAGTTACCATTTAATGTTGGTGTTGTAATATGATTAATTAAAATATCCAACAAAGGGACATTGGAATATAAAATGATTTTTGCGAATGAATATTTTGTTAAATTTTATGACTACATTTCCACGAATACATTTAGTCAAACTTAAAATAAATATTATTTTGGTATTTTTATAGGGCAAATAATATGGTAGGTACTTAGCAAATTTGTGCTAAAATACATAAAGGGAGACGTTGTGTTAATAGCTAGCTTGCATTATATGCAACGTACGGTACAAGCTTTGTTTATTACTTGTAATAAAAGGAGCACAACTTATGTCAATTTATCGACATTCACGATTTATCTATCATTTGTTGATTCAAATACAATAAAGAAACCAGACTTAGAATGTTAGATACTTTAATTACTTCACATAGTTGACAATACCGTTAGTTGCGATACCAGGAACTAAGCCTCAATGTCATCTAGGCTAAAGCCTAGACTGGCCGGATGACGTCACTTAAATGCTTTGTTCTGATCGAAGAAAACGTGAATGCATCGGGAAAAGTGCATTAAAGTTTAGGTACTTTGGGTACTTTTGCAATTTGTATTTATAGTTGATATACATTAACTGTACTAGTTACGTTAAACAAGTCAAGGAAAACCTTAGAGCCGTGTTAAGAGGTCAAAAAGAAGACAGAGAAAATCTCAGGCTTCTTATGAGCTGAGTTTTTAAATAAAGAGGATATAATGTTCATTTGGATCATGTGAGTAACACGTGTCAGAGTCAGTACAAAGTAAACAATAAAAATTAAATTTACAAATCGTCTCAATTTAAACCAGCTAATTGCAAGTCGGAATGGCACACGAAGAGTGTAGTGTTATTACTATATTTAACATTATCTACTTACATATTTTTAAAGATATCTTCCGCACTCAGAAACAAGCTAAAATTTGTCACAAACTCTGGTCATCAAACACTGCACTGCAGTCTTACGCACTCTCTTGGCGCCACCAAGGCAATATTATTATAAAATCCAACCTACATAATGTAGATCTAACAACACATAATACTTCTAATATAATAAGTCAACAGGAAACAAGGCTGCAGTGTGTGTCTTTGTCATATACTTAGTAGATATATAAACTAGGTAAGGTATAGGTGCTAGTGATAAATAGCGGAAAAAGAATTATACTAGAAATAGCAATATTTTACTTCTGATTAAATTCGTTTTCGGGTTCAAGATTGTAGGTTTACCAGAACGACACTCCGGAGTGTTATAGCTCGGCGTACGTATAGGTTCTTCATGCTTACAGCCTTCACAAGCAACAGCATTAATAAAAGGAAACAGTGAAATTAATGAAAAGTAGAAAAAGAAAATTAACCTGAAGTTTGATACTGCCAAAATAGTCTCCCTGCTATAATATTAATCAAAATAATTTATTACCAAAAAAAAATAATAAAAACCAATGTATCAAAGTTAAAACATCAAAACGCCACGTTAAACGCGCGAAATCATAACAAACACTAAGATTATATTTAATCTGTTAATATTGGTTCTACACGAAGATCACCTGTCAGGCGCATGATAAGTGTTAAATACAAACACTGACTCTTAGCCGTTTTAAAATCGTAAAACTAACATAAGTAATTGAAAAACCGTACATGTAAGAATCGGTATATGTACTAAAACGTGGTACTTATGTATGTCGTTTACACGTTTATTAGTATTTAATGAGTATATTTGTTTATAATATTAGTTTATATTACGTTTGCTTAGCAGTATATAATGGATATAGGACTATTCCATTCCTTGGGTGACATAAGGTAAGGCCTGTAATTATGAGAAACTTTCCTCCTCAAATCCAGCAGAAGTCTATATGGAAGGGATCTGCGAAACGTGACATGCAGGTAATCTTGCTGACTCTTGCCTCGGTGACCTAAAGAAGAGAACTCAATGAACATTTTTAGTCACGTCTTACGACACCTCGAGAAGAGATAGAGTCATAGTCATTCTCTATTCTTGACCCTGACCCACTCTGCAATATAAAATTACATTGGTACGTAATGACATCAAATTATGTCATAGTACTTATTAATCTGTGATATGTCTGTGATCTGAACATCAGTCACCACACGGTTAAGTCATCAGTGGGCGCTCCGAAACAAATTATTACCTAAATAGTTAGTTTTAATTATATTAGCCTCGGATTAATTAACTCAATATCGCGTCGCGGACGCAAAATTTCTAAGCCCTGAATGCTATGAATATTATTGGCATCATATGTTTTGCGATTTTCAATTAGAGATTCATCGATCTTCTCGAATTACAAAAATGTTTAAGTAAATCATAACAAAAACTAATTTCAAATAACATAAAATATTAAAGGTTTGAAGGGAAGCCGAAGGGTTCTACGTTCAATTTGAGTTGTATAAAAAACCGTGTTTGGTTTTTGCCAACTTTTACTCTTCTACTTTCTAAGTTACAAGTTACAGTTGATAATAGTAATCTACGGCTTTCCTAATCATTGTTCAATAGCATAATAAGTGAATCTATAGGTTAACTTTACCTCGTGACTCAATTCTGCGAAAAGTAAGAATATTCTATAGTCCTGTTATCATTATTTCTATAAACAGTAGCTTTGTGCAACTAAGACTTTTTTGCATAAATGATTATGTAAGTCAATTAGCAATTTGACTGCCTCTGTGGTTCGGTGGTACTGTGTATGGACTGCCACGCAGAGGTCGCGGGTTCGATTCCCGCTCAGTGCAAATATTTGTGTGCATGAACATGTTTATTTGCATTGGTCTGGGTGTTTCTATGTATAATATGTATGTATTTACAAAAAAAAAAAAAGTATATAAGTATGGTATATCCGCAATCTAGAACCCATAACACAAGCATATAATATGCTTACTTTGGTCAAGATGGCGTTGTGTGTAGTTGTTGAAATATTATTATTATTATTATTAATAATGTCAATTATATAAATTATATTTACATCGCGGCGGGTGTAAAATTGTAAAATTACCTACGTCAACTTTGGTATATATTTAAGTTTTTATTCCATGATTAAGTATACTTATATAATTTATGTTAATTCTATTATAACATATGTTAAAATAATGTCATACGCTTTGTGGTTTTTCCAACCTTATTAGGGTCGGATTTAATAAAACTAGTCAGTATTTTACATGAAGCGACTAGCATTTCACTTTCAGCACACAATTACTACTAGATATGACCGATATTCGATGTCTAATTAATCTATTATTTATATCTGCCGCCCGTGTGTTTTATTAGAAGTGACTCGACTGAGAGAATAGGTTACGAGTAAAAAAGTTTTATGCACGCTGCACGATACTAAACATCAATCACCAAGCACGATCACAACCTTGATCCTCTCAGTTGAACACACCACTACTAAAACAGTGTTAGCTATAATTTCTTTACAACTTAAAGTCAGCTTGATTTTTACGTGAAATCTGTCTTTTAGCACAAATATATAACTAAACTATCAAGGTTATCAAAGGTGTTTGAAAATCCACTCGTAGAATACTTTACCTTTATGTATAACGATTAAGTTTATCTTATCGAAACAGCAAAACATTGATTTAACACGTCAAGGCAAAGGTCATCTAACTTAGAATGACATTGACAATTTGGGCGCGGCAAACCGAAGCTCACTAAGCATTAAGGTAATTCTTTGACAAAGTATTGTGTATAATGCTAAATACTGTAATCTGTCATCAATGGTACATTAGTAAAAAACTGCCGCATTTTTTTTTATATTTTGGTAGATATAAAAATTCTAAATCTTTCTGGCTATTCATTCGTGGTGGGGTCAGCCTTACTGCTTTTTCTTCTCCACTTCGCTCTATCTGTCGTCGTTGGAACGCACTCTTTAAATTGAAAAAATTAAAATAAAAAAGGAATGTGGTACTGGGGTACCTCTTAGCACCACATTCCTTTTTTTTATTTTCTTCCATGTTCCTGGGACAACCTCTGGTTATATGATCTTTAGAAAAGTTTACAATGATAAAGAAATAATAATAAATGTATACCCAAGTTGTTTTATTATTATATTTTTATAGGCAATATACATACAACATTATGCATTATGTTACGCTTACACCATAAAAAATAGAATAACAACTACTTATGCTGTTCTTATGCATTAAAATTTCAAAATGCGCGGTAAGCTACAATGTTTTTTATCTGTAGCTACTTTGTTGAAAGAAAAACAATACGTGATGCAAAAATCGATTTTTACTCAACAAACAGTTTTATTTTGTTTAACGTGACATTATCTTGGATTGTAGAAAATGTTATTAAGTTGCACTTATACAATATTATTTGACTCTATTTAACGTGTAACAGCTGTGCCGTGTACAATTAGTATATAACCATGGATCTATCGTCTTTGGCCGTGTATTATAAAATCGTTTATGTCCTTTTGCAAATTGGAACATAATATGTACAAATTTGCAAAAAAATTAAATAAAATTTCATATTATGATGAGCGCGCGATATTTGGTATTTCCGCTAGACACTGTCAGCATCATAAATTATATTTAATAATTAGAATAATAATAATATATACTTAGTGAAAAAAATTAAAAAAAAATGAATAAAAAAAATAAAATGTTATAGCTTCAACCCAAGAAGGCAACAACGTTACTTCAATACTGCAGATCACAGTGAACAGTCGCAGTAGGCTGTCGCCAACCTGCTTGTTAATGTATTTTTTATAATATTAAACTACCAAATAAAAAATAAAAAATTGGTCTGGTTCCCGAGGGATACAAAACATATTATACGCGCGGGCGAAGCCGTGGCGTGCAGCTAGTTTGCTAATAATCCAACACATTTTCAGCCGTCAATTGTATAGAGCATTATTTAAATACGTGGGAAATATTTTATCTTTATCCTTGAACGTTACATAATATAGAGTCAGACATGTCTTATTTACTATATCAATATTTACATACTTGATAACCGTTTAGCTAAAGGCAAAATGTTTACAAGCATTCATGTTATATTAAACTTATAAATTGATATACAAAGTACTTTAGGTGTATTTACTTAGGGTTTTGCTTGCGAAGTTATTTAACTATAATGGTTTTCTGATAGAATTTTAAATGTTAATTTAAAAGCTTAATACTAAAGGTATTCAATCGGCGAATATCGCTGTTGAAAGAGCTTGGCAAAAAATGTTAGTAAGTTCCTTACGGAACTTTTTGTATTTCACCTACTTAACTGTGGTGTGGTAACATTTTTAAACAGTCTTACTGGTAAGAGTATCGTGATTGAACTTTATAAAATAAGGAAACACTAATTTAATATTATAAATTAAAAAACGACTATAATTTATTGCTATAATGATATCCATTAATCTCTATTACAAGCAGCACAATGCGGTTTTAATGTTAGTGACTTTAACCATGGTACCCATAATGTTGTAGCCTGCACGTGTGGTTTAGCGGTAATTTTCTAGCCACTACAGTTACTTTGAGAGGTTTAAATATCGTGGAATTAATACCCATCTGAGATTAGACACACATCACCCGACCTGATTTCCGACCTGGCCGAAAAGAAAGATGTTAATAAAAAAGGCAAAACCTTAAAAAGCTAAAAAAGTTTTCACTATAAGTAATACACCTCTATCTACGACTCGATAAGTAGTGTACATAGCTTTAAAGAAAATTTATAACTATCTTCATCGTATATTTAACCTATTTCAGGTTTGTAATCTATCTAAGGAAGCGTACTAGAAAACACCTGTTATTAATTATTACCTACATGGCAGTCTTAAAAAATTTAAGACATCTCATAATATGTGATCTCTACTTTTTTGTCTGTATTTTCCTTTTTTATTTCCTCCTTTACGGCTTACTGTCCAAAAACTCAAATTTATCACAGTTAAGAAATTACTTTTCATATACCCCCCTCCCCACTACCCCTGGAAGAATTTTAAAAAGATTTTTACAGCTTTCCGTTTTTTAACGAGCTGTCACAAAAATAGGCGGAGTTTTCAAAACTCTATGGACAGATACCTATATACATTGTCAGAAATTAGATATAAATTCTTTATTTCAATTTCTGCAATTTTTGTAAAATTTAAGGAATTTACAAAGTAGAAAAATTTGCACTTTAAACAAAAATAAGCCTTGGCATTTATTTTAGAGCGCCATGCGTTTAAGTAGGCTTTGGAATTAGGCAACATTGCAATAAAAATAAATAGAAATGTCCCAGTCACGTTTAAAGCAAATCATAACCTTCCTCACTAAATCTGTTGTAAAATGGTAGATTAAGTATCAGTAACGCAATCAATAATATGATTGTTTTAAACCTTTTGTAGCAGTAAAGTATTTAGGTAGCTACTTAAATACAAGTCTATTTCAAGATCTAGAAGAACAGATCTTATTGAGTTCTTTTATAAAACAAGCATAACAAAATATTTCAGACATGTGTTTGAAATTGACTATAACTACTCATTGTACCTTACTGAGTTATTTTTTGTTAGCATTTTCTCAGCTTTTTCTTAATAGATACTCAAAAGGCGGTGCAGCTAAACCTATCTATGTATGTATGTAGGAGGTCTCTACTTTGTTCAGTTGTATACAATCTTCTTTATATATTACGTTAACATTAACGTTCGAAACAATAGTTAATGCTCACAGTCAGTATGTCATAAGATCTATTAAAAAAATAACAATATTTTTTACCGTAACGTACGATACGATACGATAGACCAAAGAGGTTTATCACACGTACACAGAATGAAACGTAACCATTTTGTATTTTTCAAACTTCGAACATGTCCCGAGCTTGGCGGACTATCGTCACGATTCGCAATTTATAAATAAGCCGGTGAATACGACCTTGATAGTTATGATCCCAACACTGTTACCACTAGTGTTGTAATCGTGTTATATAATAGGGAAGTAATCTGTGCGATATAAATTGTTATTGCAATACTTTGTAATCGCAATACGGCAATACAAAATGTATTACTTAAATGTATTAATGGAATTGCGTTCTATCTGTATCTATTTCTATAGAAATTTATGTTGACATAATTGTAATTAAATTGCACAAGTGTCATTTTAATGTTCGGAGTTAACAAAAACAATGTTGTCTGCAAAAACGTAGCAATGTAGGTATATAGCTACATTATTAAGTTACGTAAACATTCTACCAACTAAAATGTTAAGCATATTTTAAAATAATCTGCTTCGTATTATAACACGAGGCATCGCACGTGGTAGGTATGGCGGTTTGGAATGTTTTCATAGCTGAGGCTAACAGGTACATAAATTCATTAAGTTTACTAAAGCACTATTTTAAAAACTATATTGCTATACCTAAATAAAATTAATGAAATGAATGAATAAAATTATCTTAGATGAGACTTCATTCATTTTTATGAAATAAACATTGCAATAAATTTAGACTTTAAAATGTTTTAGTTTTTATTTAAAATAAAATCATTTTAAATCTAGAGGTGTAATTTAATATCAATCAATTAAAATAACATAAGAGTTAGGTAGGTACCTATATTTATGAGAACAACTACATAAACAGCTATCAATATATTTTAAAATATTTGAATTAAACGTTTAACCTCTACTTATTAACAATAGCGCCTCGGAAACAAACAGTTGGCGGTGACATCATCCTTATTGATCGTATCTCGTACACGTGTTAGTCGAGTCCAGAAATGCTGAATACTGAATGCCTGTGCGTTAAAAAATAAATTTTATTGCCTCTATGCTGCGAGGCGCGAACTACTATGACGGCAATGACTGACACCGTCAATAGCATTGTCTGGACCTTGACTACACGTGCGCTGAGAGAAAGGTTAAAAACCCGTATAATGGCTTGAATTACAAAAAAAGTTTTTTGTTAGCAAATAATTTGATAACTAGCCAGACATCCGCGTGGATTATATTATAACATAGATTACTAGATTCTTATTAAATTTTTAATATGAAAATAGTGTTGTAGGAAAAAACAACTTTCCCAAAATAGTAGAGTAATCACAATTGGTAAACTAGTTAAGCAGCTAACTACTTTACTAGCATAAAGAGATAAATTGATAATAGATAAAGACAAGAAGAAAAGTAGCAAGCCAATTTAATTAATATCGTTATCGTAAGTATTAAAATTAATTGACATTTTGTTATTTATTTTTATCAAAATAACATTTAACTTACCTATTATAATAACGAATTTTTTTTTTATTTTAATATTTTCTATCTCTATTATTATGAAGTAGATATATACGTATATATTTTATTTACATACCTTACCACTCTAATAATATATTTATGGCTTTGTTTTCTTTCTAACTTAATTGAGCTCGTTTGTCAAATCGTTCAATGTTTATCTGATGTTCATGCCCAGAGCTTTTCGAAACTTATTTAGAAGGCAACGCCAGCGCTTGAAAACACAAGAGCATAATTACACTTTTTACTGTAGAACAAGAGTGCCACGAAGAAATTTCTACAGATAAAATTAAGGAACACAGGGTAGGTACGTAGAAAATAATATTTGTAGGTCTTTTATGCAAGTATATTTGCCTATATTGGGTATAGGAATCAAGACGACTTGGGCGACAAAGAAGAAATTGGGAAAGATTCATAGCTAGCGCACGCCCTTCTATCGGGCAAATATTCAGCACTTGTCCACCTATTGTCTAATGTCTTTTGCATATTTTCGGTTTACTTATATTCAATATGATTAACCGTAATCGTTTAAAAATATTCAAGGCTTTTAATAAATAAGTACGTGTATCTCACACGAGTTTACGCCCCCTAATACTGAAACGCCACTCTTTTAAAAGGATCCACGTCTTTCACTATATCAGTCCCTGTACCGTCGACAGTCCTAACTTAGCCTAGGTTTTGAAATTTCAACCTATATTTCATAAGTAGGTATAGCCGATGCAAGGCAATGTCTCTCGGGATCGGGAATCGAATCGGGATCTCTTCATGCAAGAACTATGGCTAAATAACACTGAAATTAAACAACGGACACTTGTTTGAGTCGTGTGAAGCCCTGACGTCGTCGGTATGTTATTTTTATTTTCAGTAAACTTCAAACTAATTTATTATTAAACTGAGCGTGTTTTTACACTGTTTATGTATTGTTCATCTGTTTTAGTAGTACGTCTCTATGTTTACAAAACCCACGTAAATTTGCCATAGGTTATGGAAAGTATACTGCCACGTTAGTCAAAGCAAGGTCAACATGGCCAGGTGGGAATTTTGTTTGTAATGTGACTGGGGTACTATAGTACCTAGAGATTACGATCCATGTAACCTTGACCCACTTCATAAACAACAGATGATTATATACGGTATCAAGCAGGTTACTCGAACTCCGAAACTATTTACATCAAGAGATTTAAAACGAAAAGAAAAAGAGGCGATAAGATAAAAATAATATAAAAACAGTCTTAAGTAATTTTTTTGTATTCATTCATACTAAATAATTCATTAATTATTATTACATGTTTCATAAACACGTTGCGTGCACGGAGGTTTAAGATACTTGGAATAGGTAAGTACTTAATTAAATTTTATGTGAAATTCAAATGAATTTGACTCATGTAAATCACTATACTTAGTAATTGTTAAGTATTTTGCATAAACAATGAATTAAGTATGCGAATATACTTATAAATACAAAATAACCCGGCCTCTTATACGCATTTTAAATAAACGATTACATAATCGTAATGCAAAACTTTAACAACCTTAATGTGCAAATATCTTGGTTTGGCGGGATATTTTCCGCAAGTCCACGAGTTATAGGTACATACTGTAAGACAGTTGGATGTGAGATCTTTAGCATAGAATATACAATCACATCTCTTTCTCTCGGTGTCGTAAGAATAGAATAACAACTAACAGGCAGCAGCAGTACCTTACTGCAGTTACTAAATCGCATTATCAAACGCGCAGACTATGGCTAATAAATAGAACTATAGCAGTGGAAGTCTTTAGGCTAATAAATAAGGGTTGCGAAACAATACAAAATAATAATTCAAGGAAATTGTAATATCTAATATTATTTTAGCAGCGTCTTGAAATAAACATGGATATGTGGGACACAGCGAAATTTGCAACTCCAATTGGAGCAGGTCGACTGAAGATAACACTATTATCTGAAGATAGTAGTAGAAGTTAAGTGGTCTTAATTGTTAGTGTGGAAGAAGCAGCAGGTACTAAAAATTTGCACAATCGTTGCTTTTGGAAGTTCTGAGGTCCATAACTGAAGATTATTTACGACTATAGTCAATAATAGAAACTGAAACCTTTTTACACTTGGCAACCTTTTTTTTTATTTACAAGACAAGATAATTATAACATCCTAACAGTATTTTGTATTACACATACTAAAAATAAAAAAGTATGCCACTAAATCACATCACAGTTCGAAATTCAAAACTGTAATCAGATACAAAACTATTATATTCGACTAAAAACTAGAGAAATGTGCCTACACCTTGTTGTAGATATGCTATTTCCTGTGTAACCTTGGTCGTTGAAATTTATGCCAAACACGTGCCACGTTTATGTTTACAGCCATGTTGACTGGCAACAATGCGACTTTAGAAACGATTAAGTGTTTTACACACCAGCTAAGCTACATTTAAAGTTCAAAAATTTTATAAAATTGCAACAATTAAATAATCTGTAGATTGAACACGTAAAGAGTTAGGTATAAGCTGCAATGCTACATGCATTGCTTTCTTATCTTTGTCTGTCAGTGACCTAAATATGACGTCACTCTAAATAAGACTTTATATTTGAGCATCTACTTGTTCGAGTATGTATCAAAACTGTAAAAATGTAGTAGTATCTTTTGGTTCAGACTAAAAGGCTATATAGGCAGAAGCAAATAATAATTAAATTTAAAGTAGGTAAATTTGATAATTTTTAATGTGATGTGATTTCAAATCAAATCATAATTATGTGCTTTCTAAGTTTATCTTGGACATTTCTGACTGACGGTGAAGGAAAACATCGTGAGGAAACCTGGACTTAAAAGTCTGAAATTGCCAATCCCTTTGAGCAAGCGTGGCAATTAATGCTCATACCTTCCCTATATAAGAAGAGGCCTTTGCCCTGCAGTGGGACATTAAACAGGCTGGTATTATTACTATCATAATTTATGTCAAAAGGTGTCCATTAGCGTAGGCCTAACCCAAGCATCTTCATTTATGTCAGTCATGCTCATGAGCCGTTCTCGAAATACGAGACAAAATTACATGACCCACTTCCGTATCAATACGTACCTACCAACACATGTTCGTTATTTATCTTTGCAAGTCCTTAGTTTGCAAAATTTCACGTTCAAAAGGGTTCCCGTTACTATTTGCTTCGTTTGCTACTGTTTATTAAATAAAGAATAAACTTGAAATAAGACCTCAAATAGGACAATAAAGTTGGTTGTAGGCTATTATGGTATCTTGAAAGGATTAGTTTATGTTCAGATTCGAGACCGATTTTGAAGAAAAAATAACAAACAATAGAATAACTAGTATAAAAATAAGTTGGTGTTTACTTCACGGACAAAGGGAGACTCTTCAAAAATTTAAAGTCTTACAGTATACCGAACTACGCTGCGACGTGCGCGGCGAAGGAACATCTACACCTCGCGTGAATGCGTTTTCAGTGTGTTGCACCATGCATGCGTGATTTGTATACAAAGAGAAATACTTTAAAACAATGCAAGAACACGCACGCCTGCAATACGCTCCGTGATGCGGGGCAGTATGTGAATCGTCTTAGATAGGTAAGTATAGTATCTATAGTATAAATTGTAGCAACAGAAATATTGTTAAATCAAATTTAGATATAATATTCAGATCTACATAAAAAATAAGTTTCTAAAATAATTAAATATTATTATGCATTACCTACGTATCGATCGAGATCTACGAACGAGACATAAATTAATTATATTATGAATATTAAACATACTAGTTTTTATCAATATGGCCAATTTAGATAACGGTGTCGATCTGGTACAAATTGGTACTTACGATGACAAAATGTTCAAAACAATTCTATGACATACCTAGTTACCTACTTGTTTAATATTTAACTATGATAGTTTAGCTAAAGTAAATACTTTATTATACTTTTATTAGATCCACGGATCTCTTAACGTACAAAGAAGGCATGATCATTGATTAGTTAATTACCACGCTTACACAAGGCTGATTGAGAGTTTCAATATTTTCTCTAGTTTCAGTAGTCTAGGTCAATTCACGATATTTTGTTTATTTACCATACGGTGACATAAAATAAATTTTAACGACATCTATATCTATACTATTATATAAAGCCTCGAAAAAGTCCTTTCGTTTGTTTTTCGAGGCAGGTTATAGGCTATGTATCATCACGCTACTGGCGATGGGAACAGAGCAGTAAGCAAAGACGCGAATGAAACCGCGCCGCGGAAAGCTAGTTACATAAAAAAGAGAGAAGTTCTTTAAAATAAATATAAACTAAGATAAAATTCAATTTACTTATATTAAAATTGAGTTACAACTATTATTTTTTATAAAACAATAATAACTAATTAAAATAAAATAAAAGTAACAAAGGCGAATGTTTGGTGACGCAAGTAGGACCCAAAAGTAATTTGCCGTCTAATATATTGCTAGTGACCTTCTTCTTTATTGCATCTATTAATACTTTACCGGTTTTCTTGAACGAGAGAATTTTCCTTTCATTTTAGAGAAAAGAACAATATAACAAGTTGGCTTAAAACTCACACAATAGAAGTTTTGCGCCTTATTCACTTAATTTCTTAAAAGGTATAATTAAGTTTCAGAATAAGACTTTTACTTCCTCAGTGCCGTCTTGTAATACGTATGGCTACAGTGCCCAATTAGAGAGTGCACCTATAAACCTAGAACTTCTACCTGAATTAAAATGTTTTATTTAAAATTGTAAAGCTAATGTAACTAAATAACAATGTATAATTAAAAGGTTGTCAATGAAGACTAATTTAAAATTTGTTACCTGTTTTAAGACGCCTACTGACAGGTTATTACATAATTATTTGGTTTTCCTTATTTTAGATCTAGTACTTCCTATTGTTATGTATCTTTTTGTGTGCAATAAATAAATAAATAAATAAATACTATGGAAACAATTAATATTTTAATAACATAAACTCTCTCGTACCAGTCACCAGACATCGAATAAATAATTAAACAAAAATATTTTTATCATCAGCATACTTTAGCTATATAATTTTCGTATTTCTTTTTGAGTTACAATATTTATATTGATATCAAGGTACTCATATATAATGAAACACGAAGTTTTACATACCTACACTAATTCATGGACAACAGCTACGTTGTTACGTGTAACATGACTATAAAATGAAAATATTTAATACAATTAGCTTTAATACGTAATCCCAAACCAGTTGCCAAGTTGCGTGCTATTGCATCCTTTGTACCCACTCTCCCATTATCGATCAAACCCGGGACGAGGCCATACATACGTTCAGGGTCACTTTTGTTTTCGCACGGTCTCTGTCTAACCTATACACACTTCTCTCTCTTACACTCTTGCCAAACCTCATAACCCGGAAATCTCCGCATTTCTACGCAGTGTATGGTAAACATAGCACTAAATTTGTACAATATTGTTAAATATTTTGGCATTTCGTCTGTTTACTATATTGTGCTGAGTGCTGAAATGCTATTGTTTAAGGACAACTCTGGAACGTAATTACTAAATAGGTACTAAAATGTAAAATAAGGTTAAATTTATTCAGATTTTGTTCACATGATTTTTGGTCTAGGAAATATTATTTGTTTACAAAACTATCAAACAAAAATATTAACAAGGATAAAAATTAAACAGAAGAATGCTCGTCTAAAAACGGCAACATCATACCTAAATTATTTGATTATCTACGGGATTTCACTCTCAGAACAATGACGTCACGATTTTGCATTTTGACAGTTCATAAAGATATCTCTTGATACAGTACATTGTTAGTCGATTTAACCTTCCTTCCTTCTTTATAAATAAAGACAATTTAAATAAATTGCAATGAATTAATTATTCGGTTAAATTAGACATTCATACAAATTATTAACATTTTTAATCGTATCTTACGTAGAATATTAATAATAATGTGTCTGGTGTCCGAAACACTCGACTTTGTTCAACGGAATAACAAAGAAATAAATTAATTTTGTTTTATTTCATTATGAATAAATATAAGCACTGATGTATTTTTTTAATTAAGTATTTATAAACGTAGTGATATAAATACTTTTTAATATTTATTATGTTGGCATATGTTTTTAAATAGTTCGAGTTTTAAATTCGTGTTGCCGTGGTTTTTTCTTAGCTGAAGCGTTCCAAAATTATTTTATGAAATCTTATTTTGTTCACGTTGTAAGTACAGTCCCGTCCAAGTCCAACACCATTTTCGTACAATGCAAACAATCCGCCATATTGCTATTGTCTATGAATTCATGAATTTACTAGTGATGGGGACAAGAATGAAAAGAAAATAAAATTATTTGCATCACAATACATATTCAAACTTTATATCCAGCGTAAGACTTATTTTCGCTGACATTTGATGATGATGATGACGATTTTAAATATAAAACTGGTTAAGTTATTCTAGCCACAAACTTTCGCATTTATAATATAGCAGGATGTATTTTAGGTCGCATAAACCCTTAAATAAACATAAATTAATTATTATAATTAAATATTTGCTAATAATCGATTTGTATAGTCAATTATTAATAAATATTTAATTTGTTATTTTTATTACTCCAAATACTTTGTATAAATATTCATTATGGTGTAGTATTTATTGTAAACATTGATTTATTATTATTATTATTATTATTATTATTTATTTATTTATTGCTTCAAGATCACTATCATTACAGGTTTCCCTAATGCAATAGTGTGGAACCTAATTATAACATGATAATTAACAAAATAACAAATTTAATATAATAACAGATAAACATTATGATGTTATTAATAAGACAAACAATGTAATAAATGTAAATAAAATTAAGCGTTAACCTCTAAACGCAACCACAGACTAAAATAAAATACTGAGAACTGTTAAACATTTTCCCACCAAATAAAAGTCTATGTTCAGCAGTAGATATCTTGTTCACGTTTTAAAATGTTTAATTTCCTATTTGTTTTAACTTTATGGTAAAACATACAAATTGTTGTAATAAATCTGATCTTTACGTAGTACTTGTGCATGTTTACAAATTAATATTATTTTGAATCGGACGTACATACCTAATAATTTCGAGGTGACCAACGTAAACGATTTACACATTTTTGGGCAATTATAATCAGTGTTAAACTGCCAAGTTTACGTTTATTTGCATGTATTAATTTTTATGTTATAATATCTCCGCTACGATATCATCCACACAATTTATGGCACAAATTTTGGAATGTTTCCAGTTTACAAGCGACTGGTTTTAACCGGCCGCGGTCAAACCATTTTGACATGTACAAACTTTATGGTCCGTTTATTTTTTTAACATGTTTTTGAAATAGAACAGATAAAATACACCTTAAAAAACAAACAATAGGAAATCTTTGCAACCTAGCGCATAATTTAGTTTGAAAATATTTCATTTAACTTTGAAGAAGTTTTGTTTCTTTTCTTACACATTTCTTTTGAAATTATAAACATAGCAAAGCATTTTAGCGCATGCCAGTAAAATAATAGGTAACAATGGTAACATTTAGAACATTTTATATTGTTTTAACTGCGTATAATTTGTAAATGTAATTTATGTATCTAATACAATTATTGTTAATGGTTTTAATTTCCACCCGGGACAAAACTGTGTGTGATTCATTGGGTCTATATTCTACTATTTTAATACCTAGGTACTAATATTATTACTAGAAAAGACAACACACATTGCACACAGTTCCAAGTGGTATACATATCTAAGTAAAATTTTCTACTGACCCATACAGAGGTCAAAACCATTCTCTTATCAAATGTATGCTAAATGTAATAAAAATGAAGGAGACCAAAACACGAGAAATAAGAACATATAAATGGAACTAGGTCAATTCAATATTTGCTACGTATCATTATATTGTCAATATATTATTGTCAACCGACAACATTACACCACTATTTGTTTAGCGAATTAGGTGTCCTTGAAAATAATATGACTAGTGTAAATAGGCTTTTTACTAGACAAGTGTAAATAAAAGTACATAAGCGATATAAGTAGATTGCTAAAGGAAGAAAGTTCAAATTACGAGTAGGTAGGTATAGGAGAAAAAGGTCAAAGCGATTTCGCATTTATAATATTAGTAGGACTACTATTATAATTGCGAAAGTTTGTGTGTGTGTATAGGACATAGGCTACTTTTCATCCCGAAAATCGGTCTGGTTCCCGAGTGATGTAAAACATATTTTATGCGCGGGCGAAGCCATGGAGCGCAGCTAGTTTGCTATCAGACTTTTCCTGCTTAAATTAGAGCAGTCCCTGATTAGCACCTACTAAAACAGCAATAACAAATAAATAAATTTTATATAGACAGTGAAATTGCTGCAATCTATTTAATTATAGAGTGGAGATAATTCTTCGTTTTAACTATCAGCGTAAAGAAGCCTAATGATAAACATGTTGATGTTTCTTTAGTCGCTTCTAACGAAAAGTAGAACACCCGCGAGAAGAAATAAGGAGTTCTCATATTTAGGAAGCAATACGAATGCACTAATATACCTGAGCAAAAGAAGAATTATATTAAATGGAGACCATGAAGCAATTATATTGCCATTATCAAATATTAATTAATTATTAAAGATAAAGAAGAAAGTAATAATTGTTCTTCACGCGGTTTATCAGCTTGACATTCATACTGGACCTTCATGATTTGATATCTCTTGGCCACGCATAAGTTTCGAGGCAGCCGCCGATCTATGACTCACTGATAAGAATTGTTTGGTTCTATTTATGCTATAGGTATAATAAATAAGTATTTACTTAGGTACAAAAGCAATTGTCCAAAAATGGCGAGAGTGTAAGTATTTAAAAAAGTCTACACTTAGCAAAGGGCTAAATACTTACCTATTTAAATAAGAACAATTGTATTTTTATTAAAAAGCGCGATGGCACTTACTCACAGAGTAAAAATTGTAGAAATTCAGTTAAAAGAAATGAAATCTGTCAAACTTAAACTACTTTGTATTGTATCATTCTAGGTAGCTTAAAAAAAGTCTACTCATCATACGCATAATAAATTTAGCAACGTGTGCTTTAATCTTAAATTAATTATTAAGTAGGTAAGTACCTACTTACTTATATAATTTTAATAGCTCCGAAAACGCCATAATTGTAACTCATACTAAATTATCTAGCAATTCAAAAGTGTCACCTGAGTTATATCCTACGCCTTACATCTTAAGTTGGTTATTAAATAAATAAATCTAAAACTTTATAAATAAATATCCAATATGTTGATATTAATGAACATAATCATATCTATAATAATAACAAACAATAATGATCAGTATAAACATGATCGAAATTTTCCCATCAATGTGTCAAATGTCAATAATATCATGAATGCATTGTCTTGTCAGTTAACAATATCACAATTACGACCAAAGAAAGCTGGCTCGCGTCCATCTGGCGCCAAGATCGGGTGATTTTCCGCTTTCCCAAAATGGCTTAACGATTTATTTATTGCAACATACCTACTCATCTTATTGGCTATCAAAAACGCTCTATCTCTACATTTCTAGCCGTTACATAAAATAAATGAACAGTTTTGTGCTAAGTTTCAAAAAAACTTAAACTTAAAATATTTTTTATTTAATTTTTACCTTGATCTTATTAACACAAGGTTAAAAGTACCATTAGAAAGTGCTTGTTGAAATTAAAAGTCATGGTGGTATGTATTTTCTTTGAACGGACGATGCATTAGGTCCATGGAATTATGTTAAAGAATGCACGTTATAGATCTGCATTTTGTGCTTGATCTGCACTACTATTAATATTTGTGTTGTTATAACTATGCAATTACATGAATTTGAATTGGATAAAACTTTATTATGCAGCTGAAGGACAAGATTTATACCTACTTTATCGAAAGAATTTTACTCTTTCTCAATATTCCATTAGACTATGAAACATCATGTTTGTATTTTCAGTAGGAAAATTGTTTTTTCCTCCTGAAAAATCATTTTTTTCTAGAAGCAATCCAATATAAAACAAAGTAAGATATTTTAATTATATTATAAAAAAAGAAACTGAAACAGACAATGTCTATTGTTCTATGCGTTGCACAGTCATTCTGTCTACGAGACTAGAATTTTCATTTGTATTTTACATTAATATTTTAATATTATCGGAGTGAGAAGCTATTGCAATCGTATTTTCAAAGAAATTAAATCCAAATCACCCCAGTGTCAGTCAGCTGAAATTAAACAAAGTTTTTCATAAATAAGCATTTTAGGTTATAATAATATAAAAGAAAATTGGCGAAGAAAAGAGGCGGAAATTGGGGGAGGCCTCTAGTGGTGGAAGTCCTTGGCTTATAATTATGATGTTAATGAATATAAAAGCATATTTTTGTTCTAATATTATAATATACTTTGTTTACTTTGATTTTCTTTTTGTCCATAAAAAAAAATGCGATATGTTTTTCTTATCCGTTACAAAACGTTCAATGTTTACCAAGGCGAGGGGCAAGTTATGATGGATTGCCATAGTTACCGGCTAGTGGGCGGGAAAAGCTACTGTCCGCTGCCTGATACAATAAATACGGGTAAATAATTAAGAATGTAAATATACCGATGAATAAGAGCGGCTCGTTAAAAATGTAAGTACATAGGTAGTATATTGCTAACTAGATATTTGGGCTAATGATGAAGTGTTTGTCAAAATATTTTGTATACTTTCCTATCTATTTTGAAATATACTGTCAACAGTTTAAAATACTGCGTATGTGTATAACAATAGTCATACAATTGTATAATACAAAACATGTACCATAAATGGATAAGGAACGTCTACCATACCGTACAAATCGGTGCGAATTTACATAACAATGCTAATAGAAGAAATACATAGCATACTGTTACAAATCTAGGAGTTAGATGAATAAATATTATATACTAAAGTAGAAATATACCGCAGTTGTGGTGTTATGTCAAGGTGATAAAAAGTATATCTGGTTATCCGAGCCGAATAACTCCATACATAGGCTGTACTGTATCTACTATCAGATGATGAGTGGTTGGTATAACCTATGTTGGTTGACTTCTAAGCTTTGCATTTATCAATGCTATGTTCGAACCATTTATGCTGATTCCACGGTGGCAATTTAATTCCTAATTGAGACTATTGAATGACATCCACTCAAATCGTAATAGCGAAGTGGCGTCTTAAACACGTGGGCTCGAAACCTGGTATTTTCTATGTTTCCAGGATCAATTGATCAGCCATTACAGCAAATACATTTCAATTCGAAATATATGCTCAATTAACTACGCAGAACAATTCTCTAGGTGATTGTTTATGCCAAGGTAAAATCGCCATCGTTTAAACTTCTGAAAACCGGCCAACCTATTAATTGTAACCTTGATTACTGCCAATAGCTTAAAACCACATTAATAATTGTCAAACTATTAAAACCACTACTTCAAAAGAAATTAAATAGTTAAAACTGTTTGAGGTAGGTCAAACCATAGATTTCGTAATTAAAACACCATAGAAATAATAGTATAACTAACTAACTGTCTGCATAAGTTTGTGGAAGCCTTAATAGGGCTAACATCCCACACAGTATCTACACAAAATAAATAAAAGCACCGCTGGTAATTACGCAAAGAAAATTATTTCGTAGAGTTATAATACCAGGAACAAAGTGCAGGTTTTTATATAAAAAAAAATCGTAAGATAAAGGGGAAGTTGTCAGAGGCGTAACGAGTAGTGTTCTTAGCATCTTTAATCTCTGAGATTTTTCTGCAACGCTTGGTAAATTACTAAAAGGCAGGCAGTTAATTTAGTTTTCAAAGAAGAGTAAAAGCTTTGATTATTTTCTACAATAACCCAGACTCAAGCCATTTGGAAATCTAAAGATTTACAGAACCTCATAGACAATAAACATAATAGTAATGCCTACAAAGCTATTCACGTGAGTGCATAATAAAATAGTTTTTACAAATATCTATGGCTAAAACGTGTCGAAGTAGCTTACCTTATACTTACAATCTCAGAATACACAACAATGTGTAATTTAATGCCAACAATAACAAGATTAATGCTTATTGGACGATATAAACCCGATCAACGAAATACAAACGCTTTCCGTTTTATAAACAATGCATGAAAGCGATACATAAACTCGGTAGTCATTCACGTTTCAAGACCACGTGTCGGTTCTATTATGTTGATGTAACTTCACTTAGGTACGTAAACACCGGTTTTGAATTTCTCTAGTTTTGTATTATGCATTCTTGGAGCTACTACGCTTCACGTTATACTATATCGTAGAGTATAAACAAGAAGGGTCCCAGGCGCATTCCTTGCGGTACTCCAGTATGTTATACCGTTACTATTTTATATCGCGCGGTCTATAGTTGTGATTATTGACGTTTCTAAGAACAAACTGGATACAATATCGTAGTTGGAAGCCTTGGTATTGATAGATAAGAGGACAAAGTGAATGAATCACGTAGCACAATTAATGGAAAGTTTAATATAGGTCGACTAACAATGGTTGTAATGAACAATGATATTTTGAATGACAAACGCATGAGTGTTTACTTGAGCAGGAAAATTTATATACAAACTAAAGTAGAACAAGAACGTTTTGCAAGATTTCAAAGGAATCTTATCTTACATCCAGAATACAAAAATATGTTGTTTTTGTAATGAGGACAACGATCAATGTGATTTTTTTAAAGAAATAATTTTGATACAATATTGTATTACTACAACTATTCATAAACTTATCGCACAAACAAACGACATGTTAAACTGTAAATAGTATAAACCAAACACGCTGTCTTCATCTGTCTTTTTTTCCACTAGGTACTTTATTTTGAACTATGCAACCTAAATAATACTGTATTACTACCATTGACCATTACCACCATACCAGTAGTTTGGCTTTTGGAATGGTGTCCGCCACTTCTGGATTCCACTGACTGCTTACCATCAGGCAGAGTGGAGTCACTTTGGTAGGCTAATATAAAAAAAAAATCCGAAAGGTTTATAATATCTAAAAATGGTGAAAAGTAGGTGGCTAAACACCTTATTCCCCTTATCGTGTTAACTATGTGGTATTGTAGTATATTTAAAACATTTGTAATTATATAATATAATAAAATATAATAGTAGGTACCTACGTGCAAAACCGAGACGAGTGGCTAATATCACACTAAGCCCGGTATTAGCTGCTGTAAGTAAGTAAGTAAAAATACAATAATATCTGTTATATTGGCCAAATACTTCAAAAAAATGTTAGACACTGGACCATTGTCGTTGAGGGTCACGACGAAAGAATGGCTCCTTATGTCGTATAGTAAACAACATCATAAATCTAACATACTTTAGTTACACGTTTGTACGCATGCGAGCGTCTACGCATTAAAATTTTCATGACGCTAACTGCCCTTATTTAGATTATAGGGCAATACGTATCAAGTCACAAGTAATGAAGATTGAAAAACATCTCATACAGCAGCTTCAGTAGAGGCCGCTATGTTGATAGTTTCATGAATTCATTTTGGTCGGCTAATATATTATAAAAAGAAGGAGTGACCTTACCTTAAACTTACTGAAGACCAACACAGAAACACTTAGTTATATAGGGTTAATGTTTTCTAAGCCCCGAAAACTCTGTATTTCTTTTTTCTTTCTAAACTTTTTACTTCATATAAGTAGAGTAAAATAATGATAATTTCAAGTAATTGTTTCAAAATTCAAAAGTCTAATGCCCGTACCTAACAGTTGAAGTCTATTGCAACGAAGATTATTTGCCGCTATATTTGTATATAAACTTTATGCACAAATTGTACATCCATATCTTGTGTTCGACAACAAATAGTAAGTAAAACGTACTCGGGGAATTGATATTATTTAATAGTTATGTTTACTAAACATCTTGTAAACAAGTACATGAGTTTCAAAGATAATTAATCGTTTATTTTATGGGATTTTGAATTACTTTGCTATGTCATAAATAGGTACGTTAAAGTCCAAATGACGTACACGGACATTAAAATCTATGGACTTTGTGTTTATTAGAATCTGCCAAGATAAATTTCTAAACAAGTTTCTTTCCACTGTTCTCTGTTCTGTATATCCTTATAATCATCACATCATTATCAGCTTGAAGATATATCACGCAGGACATAGACCTCACCAATGAAATGAGTTACATATCGATATATGTAAAAGAAAAAGTACTAATGTTAGTAGGTAGAAGAAAACTCTGTGTGGCGGGTACTTCACAAACACAATCGTAATTGATTATACCAAAATCAAGTCAAAATCTTTGAAACTGCACAATAGGTGCACTGCCAAATTACTTTGCAAGAAATACTCGAACTTACCTAGTTTATTCATAAATATCTTTACGCTAATTAATCACAAATACTCATGTCACAGTCCTTGACTCAGTTAGACATTAAACGCCTAAGTGCAACATTCAAGGTTTAAAAAAACAATTTTAGCTCTGTTGTCGATTGACAGCGGCCTTGGTGCATAGATATATTAGTATACTACAAATACGAGTAACATAAGACGCATTTCTTCCGTAAGGATTATATGTATAACTAGCTGCACAAAGCGGGCAAAGCGGGCAAAGCCCTGCGCGGAAAATGTGTTTAAATAATGTAACTCAGAAACCAAAACGATTTTCGAGATAAAAAGTATCCTACATACTAATTTTATCGAAATTGGTTCAGCCGTTTAGGCGCTGAGTGATAACACACAAATACATACACACACAAGGACTCGCATTCATAATATTAGTGGGAATACCAAGGGATACATACATATTATAGTAGAAAAGCCAAAAATTTCTACAATTTGTAATCATGTGGTGCGAAGCATTTGCGGGTCGCTGGTATTATAACGTAAGGCGTCTGTTATTGAATAAATCTTATTCAAATCGTACAACTGCGCAGATACTACGATTGTATAATAGAATAGGTGAACTTGAATAGTATTTTTGTTTACAAAGACGATGGTAAGTAACATATACTACCACTTAACAGCAGCGTGCAAAAACGTACTACGATAATTCGATTGTGAGAGACTTACCTATAAACAAAAAGATTTAAGAAAAGCCAGCTAAATCTTTTCCGGAATATTACATGTGCCAAACTGTTTAATAAGCTCCTAAAGCGTAATCTTTAGGAGCTTGGTTGACAGTTTGACAAAAATCATCTACGGTTACCCCTTAAATCAGTTGATATTGCTGATTTAACTAATATAGAGAACCACTGGTTTCCAGAATACGAGATCAACTGAGTTTGGAAACCAGTGTGCAATCCTCCATAACTCGCAAATGTACAACTACTAGTGTAATATAACTATTGTTATGTACTAATGCTACAGTAGAGTACTTATGTATTATATACCATTAATCATTATCACTGTACTGTCTGCTTTTATGTATCGCTGTATGCATTTGTTGTACTTTATTTCGAAATAAATTATTATTATTATTATTTTGATAAAAATACCTTGCGGTCGCCAACATGTGAGTATTTTTTCTGTCTACATTAAGCTCTTATCATCACGTGCATCATAAATATTATTTGCTAACGTTATCAGTTTATCGATGTTGAAAAAACAAGTTTCTTAGACTTATTGAGTTATGCAAATTATTCTGAAAGTCTTTATGTCGAAAATTTTGTAAAGAGATCTTCAGAAACCTGGAGTAAAAGTACTTCCTAACAACGACCACTGCCAGAGCAAAGACAGTAGTGTTTAGTTTATGTTGCTAAGTAAAAATTTTAGTGCCTCATACCAATTATTTATAGCAGTAATTCTGAGAACATCCCTCCTTTAGAACGTATAATTCTGTGCTCTTAATGGTCGAACTGTATTTTAATTTATTTGATATTTTTCTTCAATCTGAGTTATGATCAATATGAACTTGAAAAGTATGACTGGTCAAGTTATTTTCTTCAATTTCATATACTTAGGCACCATAACCACATCCATCTTCAAACAATAACTCAAAATCTTCAAATTGCACAATATTATGACGTCAGTTTCCAAAACAGATTGCGATCTCGATTCGGTGTATTCTATATAACCTTGCTCAAACCCTCCCTCATGTTAACTGTGCTAATGATACCAAATATACGTTTATAAGGTATGACGTCATTCCGTCTGTTTGATTATGCGACGTTAATTGATCGAGTGATAAGGATTCCTTGTAATATTAGAGATTCTAGCATCGGATGAGAGTTTTTGGAAATTATATTATTGAGCGATAGTGAAGAAATGTTAGATTTCAAGACAAGTTTTTCATTTACTACTTTTAGTGACAGTCTTCGATCTTAATGACTGGATTCCAGTTTACAGTCATAAAACTGGAAGCCAACCTAAATATAGTTTGAATATCGTTTGCACAATGGACCTAGCGGTCTAAAGCCGGACATTAGTAGAACTGACAGTCCTCTGTTGTGTTTTTTTTACAGTTTTCGTGCCCTGTAATGTGTGACCTTTCATATAATGTATTGACTTTTAGATTCTAATGTGATGCCGCTCTAAGTGAGGACAAAGGACCACATAAGCAACATCAAGATGGTCGATGACTCTGTCTTTTACCAAGAATCATATCTTTACCAGCGCCTTCTCATCATATCATCATATCTTTACTTAATATCAGTACATCCTCGTGTTTATTTAACACAGCTTCTCAGTAAGCTATCATTGTAAACCGCTTACCGATCAATTGAGAGCAAGAACAAGACAACAGTGTCGGTATTCATTATGACATGATCTTTTAGTCTTAGAAATCTGGTGTTTACAACACGTGCTACATCTGTAACCTTTAGGATTACCGCATTCATAGTTAGATTGTTTCGGTGGCTTTGTAAGATTGTGAGGACAGACTGCGAGGTTGGGATGGATTTGGCTCCCACACAGAAGAAAATTTTTGGTAGGTCATAAATATGTGTTGCGTCTATACTATATTTTTATTTAATTGCTATTTGTTACTTTAATTGAGATCTTCTCCAAGCAAGAGATGCTTCTTTAAGATATAATTAAACATAAAGTTGTCTTAGTGAAGTTTCACGTGTTGTTCTTCAATGGAAGAAAAAATCACGTAGGATCAATGGATCCAGTCCCATTATACACTCACTGTAGAGTACAGGCTTCTCCTCATACAAAGAAGTCCTATTGAAATAGTATATCATAGCTAAACTACTTATTACACATTAGTAGACATTGATAAGTGACTAATAGTTATTTTTAGAATTGAAACAATATCAATTTGTTTAAATAGAATATGGTTATAAAAAAGTGAATCAATCATTGAATAACTCTTATTTCGTTACGTTAAATTCTCTCATTTAAAACATCATTGTCTCTGAGTCACCCTCATACATCGGTCGCCCGCCACCCTTATTTACCATCAGCCCGCCGCTGTCACTATGTAAAATTTATTTTTGGTATCTTAGGGGTTCCGGAGTCTGTCAGAAGTTCCCCTTTATTCTCCAAATATTAGGCACCTGATATACACGTAAATGTTATAACATTTCAAATATCTAGGTGCTATTAAGAACTAGCTGTTACCTGTGATTTTGCTCGCGTAGATATTACGTTTTTTTTTTTTTACGTGGGAAATGCATTACGCATACGCACCCGCCCGGGCAAGGCTGGCAGGGCTGGCAAGGCAGGGGTTATATCGGACTCTCCGACCGCACTCAAAGCGCGGCCAGCATACCGACTAAAACCCACGGTGTTCCTCCAGACGGCCAGAGTGTCGGGGTCACGGGAGTCGCTTGCGCATTCATCTGCGACTCCGACGGGCCATGGCCCGCTCACCGCGAGCGGGCCCCGTCCGATTTAGGGGCCTAGCCCCCCCTCCTTCGAGAGGCGCGTGCGGAACACGCGCACTGCCGTCTCGGGTCCGTGCTGTTCGGGCGGCGACTGCCCGATCGCCGCCCGCAGGCCAACTCGGCCGCAGAGGATAGGGAGTACGGCGCATCGCAATACCGACACTCCTCTTCCCCTGCGGCCCCACCGCGTCCGCAATCTGGCGGTTGCGGCGGAAGTTAGGGAAAGCGGCGCACCGTTATACCGGCACTCCTCTCCCGCCGCGGCCCCGCCACTCCTCAGCCGCAGTGTCGCCGAAGCAACACTGCAGCCCGACCCAGTTGCGGTGCCGCCCAAACAGCACCGCAACCCACCAGAGCCGCTCCATCGTGGGCTTACCGGCAAAGCCCAGAGGAGCGGCGCCTCCTTGGGGTTCCTCTTGGTTCACCGTGGTCCTTGGTAACCACGGCTACTAAGCCCCCCCGCCGCGACAAGGCGAGAACCCCGTTGGGGGGGGCGTAGATATTACGTATATTAACATAAGACAACCTACAATATGACAAGAACTAACTAATTTTGCTTTTCAAAGTCAGATAATAATTATAGATAATGATTTATCTATAATATTTATTTATTTACAAAAAAAAATGTACATATGTAGTATATCAGTTGTTTAGTACCCATAACACAAGCAAATATAATTGCTTAATTTGGGGCTAAATGACGCTGTGTGCACATCTCAGAACAGTCCAAATCATAAGATAAAATACGTGCAATAAGTCCGAACAAAACATTATAGATACAAGACCTAACCTTGTTGCAATTGCACTTGTGAGTGCTCTCAATGCCGTCTACGCGTCGAACTTGAAACATACGACAGCAGACATCTGATCTATGATTAGATAGTGTTACTGATATCTACATGTCATCTATATCAGGGTGAAGAGGCCACTTGTGTCAGCGGAAACGTGGACTGAGGAATGAGCCTCGTGTTTAGATAAACAGAGGAAAAATTAAAGATAAACAATGGAGGGTTAAATGTAAGACACAAGGCACTGATGTTCCGATCTTGTCAGTAACCAGGCGAAGCCAGGATCTCCTTAATTTAGCTCTATTGCATCCGCTGACGTGCTGACGTCTCCTACTAAGTAGTCTGTACCTCGCGTTCGTATCGATCGCTCCGATTTATACGAGCTCTCATTTAAAGATATATGAAACCTATAAATAGTACAGTTATGCCAACTATTTTCTTCGGTGTGTTTCTTTACCAATGTCTTCTAAAAACTACGCAACGTACGCATACGAGTTTCGCCATAATTATCACTATATTACGTGCCTGATATTTAAAAATAACGACTAGACAGGTGTCCAAACTATATAATATACTACGTTAAACTAATTCAATTATAATCACAGTTTGGCGACAGTTTAACTACTCACACGATTTATTTCTAGTTAACCTTGTTATCGAGCAGTTACGAGTAACATTGACATTAAGCCAACTGTATAGTTGGCCGTCATGATTACGTTTAGAATTTATTTTATATATTTATTTATTTATTATGATTTAATCTGTGCAAGATCTGTTCAGCTAATTTTGACATATTTGTCAAAAATTACGTTTTTGTTATGACATCTGTCAATTTGTCGTTTAGACATTTGAATATTACGCTGGTCCATCTTTTGTTTTCACGGAAGATGGTTGTCATTTAATTTCATCCACATTTTTCTATTATATATATCATTGTAATATACCATTAATATCATCAACAAGAATATTATTCTACACTTGACGCTGGTAGAAATAGCTGACTCAATCGTCGGCTCTGTTGCCAAAAAAAGGAGAAGAAGAAGAAGAAGATTACGCTCGTGGTGTACTTTTTAATGACTTCCTCACATATCGTCATCTAGTTCATTGTTTGTATAGTTCGCCTCCGAGCTTGGTCCCGAGCGAGAAAGTAGTATTTTTTATTTGAAGTCAAATACATTGTTATACTAGAACTAAACAAACTGACATAATCTACTTTTTCCTTATCAACTTCGAATTAATCAAATAACTTTCACTAAATGGTGTCAGTAAATAGTGTCTACTATTTTGAGTATTTGGCCTACCTAGTTAGGTTTTTAATTGTCGCGTGCACACAGACATGATGTTCGTAAAAAAATGTATATAAATAAGATTTGTGTCACTGTTTAGCTTGTAGTTTTAGTGAGAAGAACATGCGTGTAACTTAATGACAACGCAAAATTATTAGGTTAATAATATAGTTTTTAGAATAAACACTAGGAGCGCTGATTAACTACGTCAATAATTAGGCTCAAAGAAAAGTAATGTAAATACGTTGTTTGTCCTATATTTTCACTTTAGTCTACTACACTAATATCTAAGATACACTTGGCACGTGCAATCATTAGGGTATCACGACATGTAACCGTTATTATTTTAAGACTTGTGTATCTTTCCAAAGCTACAAATGATTGGCTCGGCATTCGAATCCGGATTTCGAGAAACGTGTCAAATCCCTCTTGAACACGTCTCGAGAATTATAATGATCTTCTTTGTACGCTCTCGAGAAAATGAAAATAATACGAAATGAAATTCTGTAAATTTTAAAGCTTAGTCAAGAGCTCTTGACTGTCGTCTTATACATATTGTGTCGTATGAGGTATGCATACATTCAAATAGACTGTGCTACTAGTTGAGTTTCGATAGCCATCACATCATAAGCAAAATATAAGTTTAAAGAATGAGAGACACAAATTTTTAGTTTGTTTGACCGAACAAGCCTTCTAAACAAAGGACGTCTATTCTTTACACATCAATCACCGACGTGATTATCATTGGCATAAGTAAGTAATTAGCACAATCGTGTTTATAAATAATTATAATCATTTTTAAAATCTCAATTTAATCAGAGTCATTAACTCGTTACGTGAAAGATTAAGGCCATGATAAAGATATTACACCTATAATAATATCCAACATTATAAAATAACACTTACACAAATAGGTACAGCTCAAGGAACTTGTTAAATCGGATGCAAACTATTACCTGCAATAAAAAACACATAATTTAAATATGAAAATTCATAGTTTTTAGTAAACAAATATTAATAATGTATTGAAGATTCAATAGATTTTTAATCAGGTAATCTCAGTATACATTCATGAGATAAATCAGACTTCAATTAACTACCAACCAACCATAAAGTTATTGTTGGTAAAGCACCTTTTATACTTTTTGCCCCACCCGCATAATAAAGAATAGATAAAACTCGGCTTGTACAAACGCATACTTCACACGCTTGTGTTATCGCAATAATAATAATGTTAGTCTGTGTATTTCGAAATACTCGTAGCAGTGTCTTGTTTGGTTATAATATGTAATATGGAGTATAATAATATTTATGTATGTTGATCATGTGCTGCGTCTGTGATAATGTCGAGAGTTCCATTTGCGTTCCAGGATCGAATATTTCCATAATTGCTAGAACATTTGAAAAGTCTTAAAACATGACAACAAATTACTTACTTACATAAAAATAAATTTTAATCTTTTCAACAGCGATCCTTAAAAAAATCTGTATTTGTCAAAAGGCGTAATGTTAACCATATTATGATATGACAAAGCGCAACTAGATATAATCTTATGTACTAAACTAGATAAACTCAAGGTAACAACATACGAGTATACATATATTTAATACAATATTTATATGCAAATTATTATCTATAACCTTGCTTTAAGAAGTTCGCATGCACTGCCTTTACCTTATATGGATCGTGCAATCTCAATCAACGATTATTATTGTGGGATTACACGATAATTACGTGATTCATTAAAATCAACTATCCTCATGGAAAGAATTTAAATAAACGCCACCTAATTACTATTAATTAGGTATATAATGGTCCAAATGGAAAAAAAGTAGAAATGGCCCAGTGGATAAGGCACCTGCTTCGTAATCACGAGGTATTAGGTTCAAATCTGGCCAAGTATCAATGTGATTATCAAATCATATGTTTCTAAGTTTATCTTGGACATTTCTGACTGAAGGTGAAGGAAAACATCGTGAGGAAACCTGGGCTTAAAAGTCTGCAATTATCAATCCGCTAATCTCTTTTAAATGTTCTAATCATTCGACTCAAAGAAATTTTACATCATCTCGTTTCTAAAATCGTATAAAGCAAAATCGCTAGTTTTTGTTCGTTCCTTCGCTAACTTCTAAACCCCGCAAAAGATTTTGTTACGGTTTTTTAAATAATAAATTTAGAGCTTTTCTTTCGGAACATTTATATCTATAATACATGCATATTATATCTAGTAAAGGCAAGAAATTCAACGATTTGTAATCATGTCGTAACAACATATTAGCACCGACTTGCGAAGCAGGAGCGGGTTGCTAGTTCATAAAGAAGCAAAAAAAATTTGTGACCTTAAAATCCTAAAGGTCAAGCCAGACACACACACACACACTTAACATCAGTAAGGTAGCAATTACCGCAAGCCGTTAATACTAGAGATTGCAAGCGTCTACAGGAGCTTATACGATGTAGGTCACAAAGAATTGTTCTTAATAGGTTTTACTTCTTTTATACTAAAGATAAAGTAAATCTCCGTTGATTTCAGTATAAATGGCCAGTTCAACCAAGAAAAGATCTAATTTCTTAGAAAATATCGACATAACATAATTGAGTATTTGTACTTTTGCGTTTTTCTTTCTTTACATTCTCGTCACGCTCTCTCATAATCTACAACGGCTTTACTGTTTTCTTAGTAAATTTTATAGGAAACCGTCATATTATTCTATTCTTATCTTATCATATTTACTAAAACCGCAATAGAATTGCGTTCGCACGGCTTCGTAAGCGTCTGACGGACACTAGTATACTTTTAACCCTTCAAACTTATTACCTGCACTTATATGCACACTTCTCATAAATTGCACATTTCCCATTGCGGTAGACGAGTCTGTCAAAGACCAATTACTCGTATTTACCGCTTCCTTAAGATCTGTAGCTAGAACTATAATATGTATTTTAATTATTGGTATTATACACATTTTTATAACTAATTATTATTTGCAGAACAACGCGGAAGACTAGGTATAGTTGTATCTACACGGATTTAAAAAAAATACCAACAAGGAAGGCACAGGGTAACTTGTAGCGTATATTTAGCATCTGAAAAAATCTTAAGTAAATTTAAAATAACAGAATAAAAAGAGTTACATTAAATATAATATCGTATCTGGTCCGAGTAAGCGTTGGAAAGTGACGATCCTACCACCTACTAACAAAATTTATCCTGGCGATAATAGGTATATGTATACTTTACTAGCGAAAGTACATTATGGAGATTAAACTATCAAATAAAAAGGCGATAGGAAAAGCATCTAGCAAAAGATGCGTAGCAACATCATATAATTATGTCATAGAAAAGACCAGCTTCTTATTGAATATACCTGTGGGGTAACACCTCTCAAAGTCTGCCTATCACTTTCAGCAAAACGTGGTGCTCGTGTAGAAGGCATGTACATAAAATCCATACTTCCATACTAATATTATAAATGCGAAAGTAACTCTGACTTTCTGTGACGTTTCTACAACTACTGAACCGATTTTGATGAAATTTATTATAGAGATACAATAAACCTTGGAACAACATAGGCTATCGTTTATCGCAAAAAAAAAGGCTTGAAGGGGATGAAAGTTTGCATGAAAAACGCGATAACCGACATTCACGTGGGTGGAGCTATGGACAGCAGCTAGTCTAATTGTAAAGCTGCCTATTATTAAACAGCGTCATAGCTGAGTGTTTACGAATGTTAGATGCGTGTTTGCTAATATTAATCTTAATTTAAAGCAGTCACGGTAATGAAGTGTGTGAATGAAATTGTTTATATACAATGACGATTATAGCCCTCTCTTTCTCTCTACTTTGTTATTCGTCATACTCATCACGCTTGGCAGACGAATTGGCGGCCGCAGTTTATGGGGTTTACGCGTCATGAGTGACAACGACGCAATTTAGTGTCAAATTCCGTGGTTTTCAATTTTTATCATTTAATCGAGGCCATATTTTAAAAATATGTTCTGTCTATATGCTAGATTTATATGAAAGCTGTGTAAAAAGTAAGCAACCATAATGCTTTAGTTATTTTACTATGAAAATAACGCAATAAAAGTTTAAAATGTATTATTTGCAATTATATAGAACTGTAAAATTGCAATGATTTCTTACTTTTTATACAGCTTTCACCGAAATCTAGCTTATAGACAGAACATATTTTTGAAATGTAGCCCCGATTTAATGATAAAAATTAAAAACAACGAAATATGACATTGCGACGTTCGTTGCCACTCATGACGCGTAAACGCTCATAATTAAAATGTAACACTGCTAAGCTCTCCAAATCGCCTCTTATGACACCTACGGGCAAAGATGGTGTCTTACTATAGACAGTTGAAGTTATAGGTACTTGCTATTTGGTCCAAAAACCTCGCTCGTAAAAATCAAATCAATCAAAATAACAAATCGCATCCTGAATGGAAAATATTCATACGATGACAAATTAAACCGTAATAATTTAAACAGCATCCTGATTAATTTTAAGATGACATTAGATTTTTACGATTTATGATTTTTTGTACTGTATAACAGCCTATAAAATCTAACAAGCTAACAACTTAAAAATTACGTTAATATGTTTTCTTCTATCGAAAACAGCCATTAAAATGTCACATAAAAATAAAACGTATCTTTGAAATAACAATAGATTGCATAGGTCGCGGAAAACTCGTTTTAACTTGGCATCAACAGAAGGAAAACGTATTTCATGATATAATAATATTAGACGATTGCCAAAAGGTCTTTCTACGAATGCCGTATATTTAGGGTTGTCCAGTTTTGGTTTAAACGAATATAACAGATTTTTTTTTAATTTATCATTTAAGCGACATTGAATTAAATCAGTTGAGAAGTCTTTTTAATCATATCACTGTCACTGTCAGCCCAAACCATCCCACTGCTGGGCAAAGGCCTCTTCTTCTTGTCTTGGGCGTGACTTCGATTTTCCTCGATCCATAGCAAGTGTGGACCACGATTTATTTATTTTGTCCAATTCGTTTCGCCATCTTTTTTTTGGTCTGCCGCGACGCCTATTCGATGTCTCAGGGCACCACATGGTAGTAATTTTAGCCCACAGCTCATCAGGCATTCGGCAGACATAGCCAGCTTAACCCCACTTAAGCTTTGCGATCTTATAAACAACATCAGAGATCTGTACCCTGGAGCGCAGTTCCGTGTTTCGGATACGGTTCGTTAATCAAATATTAAGTTGAAATAAAATAAGACCTTCTTTTCTTGATTTTGTAATAAATATGTAAAAAAACATATTTCTTACTTAGGTATTGTAGCAATATTGACAAATATATTAATTACTACGATATAATTTATAGGTATTTCATATTCTATACTGGTCTATCCGGCTTTACAGCTTTTAGAAATTAAAACAAGTGCTATGGGCTCGATCTCCCACAGGAACAGTGTGTGACTCATAAATACTTCTGACTCTACCTGCATGCATTCATTTTTAATTGTTTGTTTTTAAAAACTAGCGTTTTAAGACTGCTAGCATTGCCTAGGCCAATTAGGCTAAATTATTTCAAATATCCACTTAAATATTATGTCAGTCTCGGTATTATTGTGCAATAAAAACCGGACAGCCTTTCCGGTTTTTAAACAACAGTTTAGCAACCCTATATCTATTATAATAGTCAAATATGCCAATAACCTAAATTAAATTTATGTTCACATTAATTTAATTCGTGTATTTTAAAAAGCCCTGTAACATTAATTACTTGTAGTTCTAAGAAGATTAAACATTTTTAAATACGCATGTAGTAGTTAATTTGTAATGATTTATTATTCTAATTAATCTACTTTCGACTTTTCTAGAAATATTTAACCCTATTCATCCATATGAACTAGATTTCTAGCTTTTTATTGTGCATTCGATCTGCCGACGCCAAGATAAATAAAGGTCTTTCTTTATTCTTGAATCTAGACTTGGGAAAATTCTAGTGTTTATTATTACCATGCCCAAAGCTTGTTTGTGCCTAAATTGAATTCGACTTTCAGTCAAATCCGTTGTCCTAACATCAGATCAGTATTTTACATATTTAGAATCGTGATCCGGTCTATAATCAAACTCAAACAATTTATTATCAGGGTATAAAACCAAAAATAAATTTACTTACAATTTTTTTTTATATTAGACTACCAAAGTGACTCCACCCCGCCTTATGGTAAACAGTCAGTGGAATCCAGAAGTGGTGGCCACCATACCATAAGCCATCGTCTTAAACTGCTTGTATGGTGACCTACACTATGGCGACTGGGAATTAATGGGGTAGGGGAAGGGAATGAGGGAGGTGAGGAAAGAGGAAAGGGGTAGTAGAAGTAACTGGCATGAAAAAATAACAGCCTAAATTTTCAGCCACTTTTTGTTATGACTCAATCATTGTCAGCGAAAGATTTGTAAAGAATAAATTTTAATTGCCTGAGACATTTTCTTTAGATTACCTTGACGGTCGATATTTTCTTTACTTTGCAGTTTGGAACAGACTGATGATGACAAGAAATCTCAGTGACCCACCTATCTGTTTTATTCAAGTATTTATTTTATTACGAGAATACACCTTACATGCAGTAGCAGAAATAACTAAATAAATACAATGTGCGTATTATTTATAAAGAAGATCAGATCGCAGCATACAAAATATAATAGGACAAAATGATATATCTACATTTTTTATTTATATTCAAATATTGTTATTAATAGTTCTCTATATGGCGACAAGAGACATTTAGTTCAGTTGGTACATATTCCGAGAAGTGCATGCTGCTCAAATAGGTCACAATTGTTTACGAGAGCTCGTGAGTGAACAAACGGTTATTTGTGCCGTGGACACTTGGGTGACGGGTTTAGCTGACATCTAGGGTAATAGGACAATCGATATACTATGCAGCCTCTGTTATGTTGTTTTTCATCTCGTTTTCCTATTCCCTAAGAAACCTTAAGAAACGTTATAAATTTTAAGTGACACTATGTATGATGTGTTTTCTGTAACTATAATTTTAGCAATATATTTTTCTCCGTCATTATCTCAGACATAGTGCTGCTAGATTTAAATTTCTGTTTAAGAAAAGAGCTTGCCAAAGTCACCACACTGAACAGAAGGCTTGGCTTAAGTAGGTATGATTTAACACTCAAGTAAACCGTTTCCTGGTGTTCTTTATGACGCCTCTAACAACTACAACGGTGAAAAATGGGATAGTTCTATTGTATTTAGGTCTAACTAAATTAACTGACGTTTAAGTCTAACCAAAGATTAGTGACACAAAGTTATTATTTAGGTTGAAACAGTTTATACTTTATTTTACTTTTAATGACCGATATGTCAAAATAATTATACACATAAATTACAGAAAGATAATATTTTCGAGTTGTGCGTGCCAAACAATTTAGGTTAGGACAAATTAGAAAATATGACCTATTTAAGCTATTTTCTTTTGAACGAGAAAAATATTATGCGCTATTTTGTTTGGAATTTTAAGTTTAATATTATTAAGGGAGATCGGATTACGGATCGATTTCATAAGTACTGAACGGAGGTTAATAGGTTGACGAGTTAGTCCTATCGTCCTCTAGAATCCTTAGAGGATGATATGATTAAAACGAAAAGATATATAGCATTAAGAATTCCACTCTCCTTTAAATTATGCCCACATGGTGGCTTTTCGCGTCTTTCTTCTTCACCTCACTCTGTCTGACGTGTCTGCGGAAACACTGCAAGAACTTAGGTCTTGTTTAACCCACTTCAAAAAAAGAGGAGGTTTCTCAATTTGACCGTATATATTTTTTTGATGACGTCTGTCCATCTTGTTTTAGTGTTCTATTATATTTCTCATAAGACGAAATGTGTTTTTATCAGGAGGCCTACTCCGAAGATCGAACGTCGAAATTTCGAATCGAAACGTAGTAAAGCCGAACGTCGAACGATTACCCTACTACCAAGTTACTTCGGATACGACTATTGCGTTCGGCTGTCGTTTCGAATCCATAGACAACCAATTGAATGAACATAGTTTGAAACACTATTAAATGTCAAATTGAGTCTTTTATTAAAGGCAAATATAAAACCAGTAAAAAGCCGACAAATCAATAATATTATGTTTTTTTAATAAGAAAGCTATTGGTGTATCTTAAATTAAATGTTTTGTTATTATTCTAATAATTTATACGTAAAACTAATTAATCTGCTTGAAAATGAGACTTATTTTAAAGTGATGACATTAAAAAAACCTTACATCGTTGCTTTCTTATTATTCTGTGGCAGTATTTCAAAATCGTGGATTCGCGGCTCGCGGACAAGTTTAAAGTCTTAGAAATTTCAAAAAAGGATATAATTTCATTTCTTAAGTATATAGATCTTTATTGTATTAGCCCTTGTATCTTTTGTATAATATATTAGTCATGTATTTATTCTGTAGTTTGTTTCGTATTCTTGATATGAACAATCTGTAATATTACGACTTTCTGAATAATGCAATTTCGTTTTCTCACAGTAAAATGACGGCCACAGGTACATAAGTGAAGGCTGTATTAAAATTTATGTCTGAGCATTCAGACCTAACCCGTGGCCTCATACACAGCATAGAGGGGCAGGCAACAGCAAAAAGACTGTTGGAATCCCTGGCTGCGCAGTTAAACAGCATTGGGGGTGCTGTTAAAACGGTGCAACAGTCGAATAAGGTATGTATTATTATACTAATGATTTTTCATAATATTCCTTAACTAATGTTCACCTTTTACTTTAAGATAGTATAGCAAGTATAGTAAGTACTTATATTATTCCAACTACATATAGAAAGTTTAGAGATCTCTGTTGAAAAATATAGTGCGGATTTACAAAAATGTATTGATCTAATCCCAATCACTGTCTTACCCTAATTTGTAACAGGCTTTTGTACAGCAATGGTTCTAGGCTTATTTATTTGTTGTGTGGTGTGGGTTGTTAGCCTCTGATGGCTTTCACAACCTTACGCGGGCTGTCGGTGTGCAGAAGGCTCTCAACCATCATAGGCTTATATATTAACATATAATTAATATATAGGATGGCTATAATAATTAAGTGCTGTCCCTAATTGTGTTTCTAATTTGTGTCTCTAATTTTCTATTTTAATTTAACAGCCTTGAGGCGAATTCGACGACGTTTGCGTGCTGCGCAACCAAACCTCCGTAATCGAGTGATTCGCCTCGAGGAGGAGAAGAAAGAAGTGCTGGTGATCATCTTCGGCCAGCTTCATAAATTAACCTTAAATAAACTTATTTATAAATTGTAAAAAAGTGTTTATTATTAAAAAATTAAAAAAAAATTCCAACACAAGTTATCTGAAACAAACACATATATGTAGGTAATTAAATTCACGCCTCCGACAGCGCTCTTGTCTTTCTTCGTCTAAAACCTCGTCATAGAGCCAAAACGTGCCATTTTCGTTCATAAAATTAAACGCAAAATCTTTTTACGATAGTAAACGAAAGCTAAGTTGTTATCGTAAAATTAGAGGTTAAATTCACGATCAAAGTATTGTCAAACAACGATAGTTACACGTCAAAAATCATTTCGGAGTAGCGTCAACGAAAGCCAAAACGTCAATTCGCGATCTTCGATTCGATCTTCGGATTCGAAACATTTCGTGGTAGGTAGGTGTACGATCCGTCAGTCGAAAGTTCGACGTTCGATTTTCGGAGTAATCAGATCCACGCTGATTTCAGCATGAATGGGGCCGGATCGTCCGGGGAAGTACTATCCGTACTACTGCGTTTCGTTTGGTGAGTGAGAGCGCCGCAAGAAAGAGGAAAGGGGGGATATTGGGCCTCCGGCGCGCCGGAGGCCCAATATCCCCCCTTTCCTCTTTCTTCACCTCCCTCATTCCCTTCCCCTAACCCCATTCCCAGCCGCCATATGGAGGCCACCATACCAGCAGTTTAAGACGATGGCTTTTGGTATAGTTGCCGCCACTTCTGGATTCCACTGACTGCTTACCATCAAGCGGGGTGGAGTCACTTTGGTAGGCAGGTAAAAAAAAAAAAAAAAAAAGTAAGCCCCCAGATCACCTATCGTTTAGCCTATCGAAGCAAACAAAAAATTTATTATAACAACAGTCTATACAAGGAAATGTACTTGATTGCCAGCTATGTAGGTAACCTTTGTTATAGAGTTAGAAAGGTTGGCATGACATTGAAGTAACCAGCCAGCCATTCATACTGGCAATTTATCTAGTTTTGATTCATTACTAATTGTGTCCGAGTCCCAAATTAGAAAGCATTTTCTGGTACCTATGACCTTCTGTTACTAAGTCGATAATTACGAAGATAAATCATATGTTTTTAATATGATAACGTAATATTAAACATATTTCGTAATCAATTTGTGTTATATTTATTATGTAATAGATAGAACATTTGAAATCCATAATAAACTTTATTAACAAGATTTTAACAGGATCTAAAATTCCATTTAACTTGAGACCATCTTGAAATATTTGAACATGTCATGACGTCAATGGTATACTAACAAAGATCAACAAAACTGAATACTTTTCCCATGACTCAAATCAAGTAGTTTAATATTCCACAATTCACAACAAAAAAATGAAACCGCATTCTTTTTTAAAAGAAATAGGCTGTTTGCCAGCTGTTTCTACAAAATGGCGATACCGTATCTTCAAAGCTATGAGATAACATCTCAAACGACTAATTATCAGCTAATAAGTGGAACAAAGGTTGTTGAACGAACTTGAAGCCATTTATGACTTGTTTTTGAACGTACCTAATTAGTTTTGAATATGGCGTGATACTTCCTATCGGATGTTGTTTTAATGAACTTTTAGAACCTGTCTTAATCTGTAGCGTAGTGATACTAAATTAGCATGGAGTGGAAAGTTTAAAAATATTTACGAGAAAACATAGAGGGATGAATAGAGTAAGGCCGACCGAGGCAAAGTTTCTTCATAGTTTCTTGTTACAGGTTAAACAAATGGTTGGATTGTGACGTATGAAGTTAAAGAATTTGTAATAGAATCTTCTTCTATATATAATAATACCAGCCTGATACTGTCCCACTACAGGACAAAGACCTTTTTCTATGCGATAGAAACAACATTTTAGCTATAGGTAGTTAGTTAGCTAGCGTTTGAGAATTGGGCATCATATTTATTGATTTATTAAGTAAATTTTGTTTGCCTTTATCACTTTTGTCTACATCGACAGTTTTATTTAATTGATTCTAATTGAAATCTCGATTTAACACGTTCCTTTAAACAAAACTAATTAAATTAGCACTTAGATTTGTAAATTTTTTGACTAATTAGCACCGGTCGAAACTTTGGAACACGATTTGCAAGAATATCTAAATTTTCGGCTCTTCTGCTACAGGGCTCACAGATAACAACAGAAAAACGACAACAACTAATTCATTTATTGACTACGATATTTTGTAGTCAATAAATGAATTTGATTTTAGTGAATGAATTAGATATTTAGTTTTCGTAAACATTACTCGACTTTAAAAAGTCTTTTAGTCTCAAGCTATTTAAGTAACTTTGACGTGAATTTTAGTGACAGAAATACTTTTATCAGTTGAGTATTTTGGATATAAGAATCATCGATGCTATAGACTTTGAATTGAAAGAGTTCACTTTGAAAGAGTATTACTTGCGCATAGCCTTTATTTGGGACTAATTCCTTTATTCTTACAATTAACAACTAGTACATGAGAAAGCCAGGCATAGAAACTTTTCGATCATCATTTACTACACAACAATCAATAAAAAACACAAGGAAAACATTGAAAACATTGAAATTAACATTTTCCTACACCTGACTGAACTACAAAGCACCCACACAATACCTCACAAAGAACATTAACTCTATTTCCTACACCATCGGTTACCAACAGGATGTACTAAACAGGGCATCAACCTTACAATTGAAGGGAATTAATACACGAACTTTTGACCAGGGCTTTGTCCAGATCGGATGATTGTCGTGTTTCGTAATCATAAAATAACTGTCCGCAATATGTTTTGATATGTAACTAGTGTTCTTGCATTATTGTCTCTGAACTGTATAATGTGAAGGATAGTAGCTTGTAAAAGACAATACAAAAGAAAATAGGAAATTATTTTCTGTTTTCATAACGAAGAACATAATAGCGGCTATTTAGCTCTGACTTTGCTAACTGTCCGGTTTGAGTGGTCCTTGTGTCCAGCAGTCTGCAAACTGATAGATATAATAAAAATTAACTGATATCTAAACTACCTACTATATCTCAGTCTCTCACGGCCATTACCAATCACGTGACATGTGTGGCAGTTCACCACGTAACTGTCGCCTTTACGTCTACATGCAATAAAAAAACATCATCATAAAATTCAACATGTCCAGTTCATCCACCTTCATGGTCAATGATATACGATCCCGGACTGTCAGTTTTAATTACTTTTTTTTTGTAGTTGGCAAAAAAGTTGGCAATATTAATAGGTATGACAGACGCTTAGACTGCTTGACGCCTAGGGTAATGAACTTGGTTGCTGATTATTTAATATGACAGCTACTGATCAATGTTGATGAATTCGTTTAGTAGTAGTTTTTTTTTACTTGTCGGTATTCAGTCAAACTAACGGGACAATGCCTTCATATGTCCGTCGTTGTAATTGAAGGATTACCAGTAGAGAACTCCAAGCTACCTATGACATAGCTTTGAAATATCTACTTACGGCTTCCCTATACAGTAAATTTAATCAGAAGTAAAATGGATTTAGAAATAAAAAGTATCCACTTCGGTTCATCACAATGGATGTTTCTTCATTAATCAGTTGCTGTCTAGCGGCTGCACTCTGACTACATTACTTGGTCAATAAAATTACGATACATCAGTAATTATTACTGAGTGCTAGCGATCTTAACTTGGCTAAAAATGGCTGTTCTTTGTGTCCTCTGATGACTAAAATCTTATATCAGATGGATGACAACAACATGCACCATATTCTATTAATCATAGATCAAATGCAATAGTTATATTATTTTATAGTCAATTACTAGACTAAAACCAATTATTATTGAGTTGAGTAAAATAAATGATCAACTTGCGAGTATTATTTCCGAAGGTCTAATTATCCCGTCGATCCTCCTGCGTTTCCTTTTCATTCCTTCACATTCGGTAACAGTTGTCAAATTTTCAGTTTTCTTCTACTAATGCATGTAATTTTTTTCGAAAGAAATGCTTTAAAAATATTGAAAGCCGTATCAAAATTCGTCGCGTGGTTTAAAAGGTAGATAGCGGAGAAACAGACAGGACAAAACACACAACAGCAACTTTTCTTTATACTATTTAGTACATTTAACTCATTTTCACATTGTTTACGACGTGCGAAACCGGCGCCCGTGCACAAACGGGTTTTATACTTACAAAGTAGGTAATTGCTTAGCCTTTACAGGATTTACGGGATACGTTTTTTTATGTATGCTTTATATTTTATGTTGCTTTGTGGAAAATATGGTTAGAGATTATAAAAGCGTGGTACGAGGCATTATGGTTGTGGTAAGTAAGATTGTCAATTTTAGACACACCATACTATTCCATCTATTTTAGACCCTATTTTATCACCAAACGAGTCTATTACTAGTAATTATTTTAAAGACTGTAAATATTGGTAAATAAAATTGTCCGATGCTAAACAATTTTCAAATGAAATATATGGAAAGATCTCGAATGTCAAACAATTCATATGCGTTACCATCGCAACATGCAGACAGAAAAAAATAAAAGTTCATTAATCCCACTCAACAAAATAATTTTACAATATAAGTAGGTATTTTCTAGCAGTCTACAATTTCAACAACACTATACTTTTGGCACAACTCACTATTTTTTATAACCATGAGAAGACTAATCCTAATTGTACCTCGTTCTAAGCCAGACAGCCCGTCTCTTAAAGTTCATTAAACCCAATTAGCTTACGGTCAAAGTTACACTCTTGAGATTATAATTTACTAGCCACCCGCCCTGATTTCGCACACGAGGGCACTAACATTTTAACGATATAATTACAAGTCTTTAAAATTCTCACACTTCCAGAAGAAATTCTCTGATCTATAGTAAAAACCGAATAAAAATCGGTTAGGCATACCTATTTAGTTTAGACGAAGTTAGAGAAGAAAATGACAAAAGAAAAGCGATTTTACTTTACTTTTTTGAACTAATTAGATAGGAATGTGCACTTTAATCAGGTATTTAGACTGCGCAACGATATTACTCGTACTAAAATCTTACACTATCCGGCTATAAAACTAAAGTTTCATGACAATTCTTCCCGTGACTTTATTTGGTTTGTGTATTTAAAGCAATTTTGTCTTATGTCTATACTCTCGTCTAGCAGATCTATAAGAGATTATTAGCCGAAGACAAATTGTTTTGAATGTTTTGGCCATTGTTCATTTTGGCAAATGTTATTTACGCGGCGCTCTAAAATAATTATTACATTCTGAGATATTTATTTCTAATTTATTACAAAGTGCCATGTTAAATTTAAATAGTTCTAAAAAAGAAAGTCAATCCTACAGAAGAATAAATCTATAGTGCGTAGTGCCTTCTGAAATATTAGCGATAAGGTAGCACGAGAAATTTTGTCTTGAATCACAATATATTGGGCAAGAGCCTGATTTTCATTCGAAGGAGATAAAATTATTGTTTAGATAATATATAGCGAGCTATCGCACGATATCTTAAAATTGAATAATATGCAAAGATATACCTAACTTCGACTGACCTCGATGCAAAATAGATTAATAATTATTATTTTTAAATTATAGCTGTGTTCATAAATATATAATGGCCTTAACCGATACTAATTTTCGCTTTTGATATTTTGGACGCCATATTTGATTATAAATTTAGTATAGGTATTTACGCAACGTTTAATTTAGCCAATTATATATATATATTTTTTTATATATATTAGCCTACCAAATTGACTCCACCCCGCCTGATGGTAAGCAGTCAGTGAAATCCAGAAGTGGTGGCCACCATACCAAAAGCTATCGTCTTAAACTGCTGGTATGGTGGCCTGCACTGTGGCGGCTGGGAATGGGGTTAGGGGAAGGAAATGAGGGAGGTGAGGGAAGAGGAAAGGGGGGAAATTTGGCCTCCGGCACTCTCACTCACCGAACGAAACGCAGTAGTAAGGATACTACTACTCTTAAGTCGATCTTCTATGAGAGGGTAGTACTTCCCAGGACGATCCGACCCATTCATGCTGAAACCAGCGTGGATCTACTAAAATATATTTTTAATTTAACTTAAGTATTCGAATAGTTATCAAATTTCTAAGTTTTTGACTACCAGGTAACGCGCAGTATCATTATTTGCATATTAATATGACAAAACATACATAATATTAATTTTCGTAGTTTTCTATTTTATTATATTCTGCGTGATATCTATAAAATTTCTGTCTTTAGCAGATGCGTATGTTTTTTTTTATCACTGTCAGGGGCAGACGAGCCGACAGCCCACATGATGGTAAGTGGTAACTGTCGCTCATGGACGAATTAGTCCCTAGCATTGCTCTTGCAATACCAGAGACTCTGCGAAGCTGCTGCCTACCGTGAAGGGAGTGCAGTAGATGAAAGGATTGATGAAGGTGAGGAAAAAGGAAAGGGGGAAAATTGGGCCTCCGCCACTCTCACTCACTGAACGAAACGCAGTAGTACGCATACTATTACTCTTACGTCGATCTCCTATGAGAGGGTAGTACTTCCCCGGTCGATCCAGCCCATTCATGCTGAAACCAGCGTGAGTTACTACCGTGTAGAACCGTGTCCAACAATAGATGTCTTTTTTTAGACAGTTAGACACAATTACTGATACCTACCAGAAAAATATTCAATTAAAATGACCATTAACGTCGATTAATTTTGATACCTTTCCTAACTTACTAATAATTAGTTTTCATTAAACCGAGTTCTAATAGCAGTAGATCACGCAATAGGTACACAAAAACAGAGTTTAACGACCTATGAACATTAGAGAGACCGCTAGTAAAATGACTTTAATATCAATTACCTACATGTCATTGTGTCATAGATCGTCATGTTTTCAGTTAGCTTTATTTATAAACTGGTTGCTAACTACTTATGTTTTATATTTATAAATAGACTAGCGGCCCGCCCCAGCTTCGCACCGGTGGACATTTTTTTAAACATTTTGGGATAAATAAAAATACTTTTGTATGGGAATATAGAAAAATGTTTTATTTTTAGACAATTTTTTAAATTTTTTTCTCCGTAATAACCATCCTCGTACTTCAAGGAATATTATAAAAAAAGAATTAGCGAAATCGCGGTCCAGCCGTTCACACGTGATGTCATGACCCAATAGGGATTCATTTTTATATATACAGATGATAAATATATATGACTGTATGGTGTGGTATCGTACCTGCGTAGGTATTATTCATATGTATAAGTGGATATGCAGTTACAGTGGTACGGCGTCCTACGAGCCTATGTATTTAAGTGGCACATAGACGGAAGTGTACCTCTGAATTATGGGAATACCAATGTTGTACCATATTGTCTGTATCAAACTTCTGCAGTAAATGATTTGTCGCACAGACCTAAGGTAAGAATAATGAGAACCAGATACTTTAACGTTCTTCAAAGAAAACACAAAAAAAATACATATTTATTCTCCCTACCACTTTCTGATGCTGATACCACAATAATACGTTTTTGCGACCCAATGGAAGGGCAAGTACCTGTGCAGGATTGTTTGCGTACAATACCTGAACATTTTATAATATAATATAATATATAAACATATACAACTATACATAATATATATTAACAGAAATCACTTAGCCATAGAAATAACATAACCGATTGCAATCTCAGGTTGGTCTTTGCAAACATAATCTGGCCAAGTGAGGAATAAATCTGGCCAAGTGGGGAATAAATAACACTTCTGACACCGAATGTCCGTGTGGCGCCCCCGATCAGACTATGGCACATTTACTCCAGAATCCAAGTAGCCCATAGCCCAAGAATGACACTAACGGCGCCGTTGCCGTGGCTACTTACTGGGTCGAAATCATTTAGTACCATCGACTCGATAGATCAAGAATATTAACAGGGGCCCTCTGTACAACACCTCTGTAACACTAAATATAAACGTAACATGCCAGTTATTAGCTAACAGTTGTTGTAATTATCAATAGAATACATTCTAAATTGCATTATGTTCAACATAAACTGAAGGAAGTAGAAACATAACAGGAAAACTACTCACACGCGCGCGAACACGATCAAGCTAAGAAGGAAAATTTAAAAACAATAGTGCACTCAATGCCACGAGTCTTAGAGAATTAAACCAACGAGTTTATCAACTGCAAGTTAGTCACGATTTGTATGTATTTATTTATTTGTCTGTAATATAGATATAGAATAGAACAAAATATGTACTAATATTGCAGCCTAATTTGTGCAATTACCACGCTAATAAAGCTGTAGTAAGGAACTTATAAAAGTCTGAAATCGCCAATCCGAATTGAGCAAGCGTGGCGATCAATGCTAATGCAGGCTCTCCATGCACACCTCTCAGATCTCTTGATGAGGTCTTTCCTTACAGTGGAATAATAGTGGTATGATGTTGATGAATCTACTCTCTGTAATCCCTTTTAATGAACTGAACAATTTCTGCGTAAGTCAAGAAATTTCGAGGTTTTTGTAATTTAATCAATAAACATAAACCATTTTATTATGCTCAATTTTCACGAAGGTGGCATTTTGTAGCAACCACTAATAAATAGGTACATATTTGCGACAACTCTGCCAGTTGGTTGAAAAGGAGGTCATCCAAACTAACCACTACTTTACTGTGTAGTAACGGACAAAAGAGTCAACTTTAGAAGAGAAATCGCATTTCTTTGACATCCGATACTCGCAGAGAAAAGATAAGAAAGAAAATAAAAAGATACTAATCTATTTTTGAAGATCCTATCCATAGATACGCGCAATCAATCGTTATTTAACTTGATCTCATTAGAGTTGGAAAATAACTTGGTAAATGAAGACACAAGTCTATTAGTGTTAGTTTTCTATACATCGGTAAGGTTACGCAAACAAGACCTTCGAAGCCAACCGGTTTCCTATCAATTATTTATGTAAACGTATGTCATCCGAGGTTTCGTATTCTAAGCAATGTATGAATAACTGGATTAAAGTTATAGAACAGATAAAAGATGAATAATGTTGATAAAAATATCATGGTTAAGAGAAGCGAGGTGAAAAGGGCTTTTTATACAAATTTAGTGAAAAAGAAGTAGGTAGGTTCCACCTGATGGCAGATAAGTACTAGTATAATCATATACGCATCACTGAAACAATGCGAAGAAAAAACAAGCAAGTGTATAGGGAGAAAGGGATGAGAAGGAAAAGGAACAGGACCGAGAGCGTAATTGAGACTATGGCACTCAAGACCTAAGGTGAGTGGAGAACTGATGGTAAATTTGTACATATGTAAATATAAATTCTGTTTGAAACTGATTCTACTTCAGTTTAGTGTAGTTTTATACATGGAAGATCTAACTAGGCAACTCACTACTTAATACTGCATCGTAAATTCGATTGCTAAACGAAAAAAATTCGTACCATTCAGGTTATTTTTATTTGAATTGATTGATAAAGTAACACAATAAAGTATAATGCTTCTACAAAGCAACACCTACACAATAGCATAATGAATGTCATTATCAATCATCTTCTCTATCACCATCATCAGCCTACGGCAGTCCACTGCTGGACATAGGCCTCTCTCAAAGCACGCCATCTTGCCCGATCTTTTCTAATTATTCAATATCTACGCGCTATTTAAACCGTATTCACCTTTAGGTCCCCATTCACCTCAATGACCGTTGACATAAATAGTACGTGGTAATTTTCCAACATTCTTATTTGCAGATTTTCGATTATTCAAATTTATATTTACGTATGCTTATAGGTGCAAAATAAACATATCTCTCTCTAACACGAAAGGCAAACATCGCAAGGTCAACGATGTTTGAAAGCTTTCCATAACTCAGGTATATGATTATTGATTTGCATTTATTTACCATATGTTATGGCGTTACCCTTAACCTATAAATATAGTTATCTAACAGTCTCAAGTGATGATTAAACAAAACATTTTATTATGTTGCAAAGAGGTTTAGGAAATCCATAATATTTCGTTCATGACTGTCGTAATTCGTTAACCGTTTCTAAACAAATAAAATCATATTTATTCGACTCTGACTTTTAAAAATATATGTATCTACTTCAACCTCAGATATACAATAAAGAAAAATATGGTAAGGAACTTACTACAACAAACTTAAGTCTGAAATTGTCAATCCGGCAAGCAAGCGATCAACGTCTTTATTTTCTTCGTTTAAGAAGAAATTGATCTGCACTCTTTACTTTTCAGTCATCAGTGATATTTATAGACAATAAATTGATAAGGTTATCAAATAGTATCGGTAAACCTACTTATTTTGCTATGAGATTACATCACTTCTGGCAACCAGCCCGATATGCGAATGAGATTGTATAATTCCAGCTATAGAGAGACTAAGATACCTGGCAACAACTTTTAGAATAAATACATAGTAATTAATGTACTTACGTCTGACTACTTAGATATGGTAATATGCAAAATCTTAAACATATTAAAATGAAGTTTTATTAGTTTTGTACACCACAAAGAATCTAAAAGGTCACTCATCATCATCATCACCATATCAGTCGAAAAACGTTCACTGCTGGACATAGGACAAATTTTTGTCACCTGACCGGTCGCTCTCCTCATCGGTTGCCCGCCATTCTTAGGTCAACAGTCACTTACTAAATAGAAAACTATTTGATTTTAATCAACCTCCACATCCACTGTAAGTCCAGTTTCTGAAAGGCTGATCAACGAAAAATTAATTAATCAGTTAAATCTCATGTGAAGTACCAATTGGGTTGCTTGGTAAAAGACACAAGTAACGCTAATGCCTGTTACCTGATATTTGCTTAGTCGCGTCTTACGAAACTCACAGATAGGTATGGGATGGGACTATACGCTTCTTGCCCGTGTTACAGTTGCTATAGTTCTGGTGACCTGACCATTGTACAACTTATCTGAGGTAGTACAATTGGCCGTACGAAAGAGGTATTCCTCGAAGCGCACCAACTTTGAAACGCACCAAATGTAGTCCACCAGTTAGAACAAACAACAAAAAATATCACTACTAACTGGTGAATACTTTCGGTGCGTTTCAAAGATGGTGCACTTCAAGGATTACTTCGGAGAAATTCCATCATACTGTAATTAAGGATGTTAGTATAGGCGTCAACTAAACAAATACTCAATAATATTATACAACGCTATGTCATTGAAAACAGATAACAATTACAGCTCTTATCAAGCCGCCATAATGTCTACACTGACACACGGCCATTGTAAATAAAAATTACTTACAACATCATTAGGTACATTTTAAGTTTATCGTGAATATCTATACTATTACATAAAGCGGAAGAGTTTGTTTCTTTGTTTGTTTGAACGCGTTAATCTCTGGAACTACCAGTCGGATTTAAAAAGTTCTTTTTGTGTACAATAGCCCAGTTCTCGAGGTAGGTTATAGACTATGTAACATCACGCTACTGGCGACGGGAGCAGAGCAGTAAGCAAAGGCGCGGGTAAAACCGTGGCACGGAAAGCTAGTTACTGATATGTGGTGTAAACCAAACCAGGATAAAATGCATTCTTCTTAACCTGGTTGTCTTCTAAATTCAGGCTGCTTAAATTTGACTTGCTTAAAGAAGAGAAAGAAAACGGATAGAAACTCATTATATTGAAAAAAAAAAAATTAAAAATCTTCTACTACTCTTACTTTTTGTCAATATTTTGAACTTTTATTGGTTTTAATAATCGTTTTCCATATTTAAATAGGCCAGGCTTATGTGACACAAATATAATATCAAAATTGAACAGCATTTTAGGAAATTAACGCGTCCAAACGAATAAAGTTTTTATTAGTATAAATTAAAGAGCGGCAAGTCACGTGTGAGGACACTATACTAAAGTTCCATTAAGTATATGAGCTGAACAACCGTTTTATGGCTAAATTAAAACATACTTAGTATACATTACAACATATTCACTAGGTATCTATTGTATTGTTTCGCCACTGACAGCGTAACATTTGACATGAAAATTTAGTTATCATAGTAACACTAGGGGCGCTATTAATTTCATATACAATATTTTTTTGCTGAACTCATAGTGTAGCTAGCTGTTTACTTTTGCAGTAATTCATCTTCTCTATAACATGACAAAATTACTTCACTCTGTCGTAGTAAGCAAGCAGTTGAGTCCATGGGTACTTATTTAACAGTATAGCTTGTATTAAGTCTTATTGAAATAAAGTGTATAATTATCATAAAAATTTAATACCTATCATGTTAGGCTTGTATTCGTCAGATATTTTTGTTTAATAAATCACTTAATGATATCATTTACAAACTATTTTTTGCTATCTCGTTAAACACTGGTGGTCCCATTATTATGATTCGATATTATTATAGGTATAGATATTAGGTATAGGTATTGTCAGTTTTATGTAATATACGATACACGATAACATTAGTTTTTTAAGAAGAACAGCAAACTGATAAAATAGCAAATTATTAAAATTTACTTTGTGGAACAGTGTGAATGCATACCTACAACTGTTATGCACGAGTTTGTGGATTTTATTTCCATACGAGACAAAACTTTGATTCATAAATATAAGTCCTAAATGTACTTACGTTATGTCCATTAAGTATTTGTTGTATTCGTTAACCTTTGCAATATAGGCTTGTTAAAGTAGAAGTTATATAAAAGAGTAATAATAAAATGGAAATTATTTAATTCAAAGACGTAACATATTTGCGGTTGACAATGAAAAAAGAAATTAATCGATAATCAATTACCACCAAGCAGTAATAAATAAATAATTACGGCTATATGAAAAACAGATTGCTCGAAATCAAATGTTGAATAATGCCAAATTGGCAACCCTTAATGTACTGAATGACATAGTGACCGACAGCCAGCCATGTCCTAAACAGGTGATCGACAATTAATAGGCATCAATTATGGCGCCTTTTAGTATGAGAAGATATAGTATGAGAAGATATAACTCAGCTCTGTTATTCTTTTTTAAATTAAATTTCTGAGCCTCAATCCTTTCACCTACTCCACTCCCTTTACGGTTGGCAGCGCCTTTGCAGAGTCCCTAGCATTGCAGGAGCATACCAGATACTCTGAGTCTTCCATACACATACTATCAGGTGAGCTGCTTGCTCGTCTGCTCTGCTCTGTCACTGTCGCCAATAAAAAAAATAAAAGTCGCTTTGAGAAAAACCGAGAATTTCAATAATTTGTAGTCATATCGTAATTATATATTGTAATTATATTATTATTTGTAAGTCTATCTTTTTGCTTGGCCCTGTCACACAACGTAACAATAGTATGTTTTCTTCATAATAATCTTTATAGGAAACTGGATTTTTTCCACGTGTGGACAACCAGTTTGTTTTTTATACAATTTTATACAATTAATGCTATTTTAGGCTACATTAATAGCTATTATCTTAAACAGGTTTTTAGACTGTATAATATGTATTATAATGAATGTTTCTATGAAGGCCACCGCGGCATCGTTTAAGCCTCGACTTCTTTCTCCTGCTATGGTAAAAAGGTTTTGAATTATTCTGCTGTAGAATGCTCAGTATCAGTCAGATTCTTGTCCATAGCTATATCTTCATACATGATAATTGGGTTGTCTCTAAACTCAAGAAACGCCACGCAGAAGAACCAAATAAATGACATAAGGTTTTCTGAAATTCTCAATATTGTTCCGGTGGGTGTCATAATGCCTGGTAAATGACAACGTACTCGTCCCCAGTTACATCCTTTGCTAGCGAACGCGTAATATACAACCCTTCAGAGAAAAAGTGTGTTATAACTATCCTTGATTAATTCTACGTATCCAGCGATATAATACTACATGAACTAGCGAGTAGGCAAGGCTGTAACACGATAGATAAGGCCAATGTATCGATGAACGTAGTCTCTTACCGTGACGACACAGACAGCTGTACTTTTTACAATTAGTTAGCCAAGATTAAATTATTATAAACATTGTAAGGTTAAGAAAATGTCTATTAAGAGTTATGGAAAATTTTATACGTATTAAATGCAAATCTCGGATCTAGTAAATGCGACTAGAATTTTAAGAGTAGCTCGCATTTCTATCTTAATCATGAAAACGTGTTTTAAAAAAATTAAGGATTGCTTAATTGGTTATGTGTCACTAAAGGGTTCCATCCGGTTAAAGTAATATTGAGTTTTTCATCGAGAAATTCCTTGTATTATCTCCGAGTCTGAAATTATTCCTGGAAAATGAATAAGGTTGCTATACATTAGTATACAATTTGGAGTGGCCAAATCTTCATTTTAGGTAATTTTATCAGTAGAAATCTTATAATTCTAAAGTTAATTGGCTTTTTGTGTGAGATTATGTACTAAACTAAGCACTTATTTACAATAATGTACTAAATTAATAATAATATTTGAGTTTTACCATAAATAGGCGATGCTTTGGTCAAGCCAAATATAGAAAGTCATAGCGCAACACATTTCACAGTTGTTGCTGCAGTTCTGCCAAGAGTATGACGTTATTCAATAATATAAAGGAAGCGCATATTAATAAATAGGTACAGGATTAATAAGCAAATTAGGTATATGTCATGTTTTGATCATAACAAGTGGAAGAATAGAATGGAAAACTGTTTATTGTACCTACACTATTTATTTATTTTATATAATTAGATGTCTACCTTATTGCTGTGTAATATTATATTTTTTATTACTTTTTTATACTTATTTCAATATTACTTATTCTTTTGGATTTTTATATAAGCACATCAAAATAACTTCACTTTTATAGATGGTAAGTAATCAATCTGAACTAGGAACACAATATTATAGATTATACCAGCTGACCCGGCGAACTTCGTTCCGCCTAACAGTCTATCAACATTACTTTATATATCTAAAATAAAAAAAAAATTCTAAAATAAACGCAGCCTAAGTTACTCCTTATAACATCAGCTACCTGCCAATAAAAGTCCCGTCAAAATCGGTCCAGCCATTTCAGAGATTAGCCGGAACAAACAGACAGACAGACAGACAAAAATTGTAAAAAATGTTATTTTTGTGTATGTACCGTATATATATTCATATACATGTAGTAAAAAACGGTTATTTCAATATTACAAACAGACACTCTAATTTTATTATATGTATAGATTAGTATGCCAAGCCATACTTATTGAAAAAGCGTTAAACTAGATAAGTTTTCTTCAATCAATAATTATTTCATAAAATCTTTTGACCTCTTTTCTATTGGCTAAAAAAAGTATTGAATTGATATATTTGCTATTATGTTTTACTATCAACTCGCTGCAGACTTCGCACGGTTCTATTACAAAATCCGTTTTAAGCTGACGTCGCGTCTGCTACCTATAAACTATCTACGATCCAATTTCAGCTTCATAGGTCACGTATTATTCGAGATTTCGTGTCGGCAGCAAGCTTTCGCTTATATAGATAGATAGATAGATAAAATAGAATAGAAACCTCTTTATGCACCAAATATTATTTTGATAGATATGTACCTACGTAATGGCAATAAATTATCTTTCTTGCTAACAAGTTTCGACTTTTACAAATATAGAATTACACATTCACATAACACACGCCCAGACTTAAAATAAATATTTATGAATTACACCCAGTTTTTGATTCAAATGGGTATCGAAATTTTCTTGCATAGTCAATAGAGTAAAAATAACTTTTTGTGCATCGGTAGGAATCATCCGTAATGTTATGATGTCTAAGCGTTTGATGTTCCATCACATTGGTTACTTCGTGGTCTATTTTCGATTGCACAAGACAGATTTATGTTTATAATTGCTTATTTTCTTCAAATAAATTTTTTGGGGATCATGCCCTGTATGAGTTTTACAAATGTATGTCATCTTTACAGTTTTTAAGCTCTTGGCAATTAAAAACCGGCAGAGACAATCTGACCAGCCTTCCCACGACGATGTGGAGGATAACTAAAAGATAAAGTTGACTGAGAACGGCTAAGGCGCAGATGCCTATGTTGTCTATGTTCAGCAGAGAACGTATTTCTCGACTTTACACCTCTGGTGAAAATGAAAAAGAATATGCGTAGCTTTCTTCTATATCCAGATAATATTTCTGTGACTATATTCTTCCAAAAGAGATCTCAATATCCAACCTCTTATAAAACCACTCATTTACTATAATTAAATTTTCCGTCACATTGTTATTTTGCCAGACGTTGTCTGGCAAAATAACAATGTAAGTTAAAATATTCATTTTGTATTTATGGATAAGCAGACACTAAAGCTGCTGAATGATAACTAAACATGATGGATGATGGAATCACGTGGATTTGTTTGAAACCATCAAGCGTGACCGATTGCACTTGACTGTTGTTGATAAAGATGACTCAGTTGTATCGGTATTTAAAACCTACTTCGAGGCATTTTTATATTAGGATTTGAGTTCTTAATGCTAATGGCTTTTAGGATATTTTGTTAATGTTCAGGTTTCTTTTACATGTTTTCTTTTCAACTTATGTCAGTATAGCTTTTGCAAAAGCTATTAAATTTGTCCATATTCGAAAGATTAGGATTAAACAAAAAGTTTGTTTACATTTTGACAATATTTATTCGTTAAGAATTTGCTTCTCCTAATGCTATCGGTACAGGTTGGTCGCGTAAACGATGCGCGTTGGACTTTTGACTGTATGTAATGTGTTTCATTTGTGTTACACAATAACGCGACTAGCGATGGCGCCATAGGCATACCTCTCCTCCGGGAGCAGACGGAGTCCACGATGAGTCTCAATTAGCCTTTTCAAGAAAACGAACAAGCGACTCATTACTGGCAAAAAAAAAACCACAACCGTGGTACTTACATTACTGTTTAAACTTGTAAAATTTCAAGAACCCTTTTTGCACTCATTAATCTCATAGCATTACTTAAAGATTTCATACTTTACAACTTTTAGTAAGTTCGCCCAAACTGCCTCACTTAGGTATAAAAGTTGGCTTAAAGTTTGTACAATTTAATTAAACGTTATTAAAAATCCTGACAAATAATTATATTAAAGTATTAGAGGTAATAAACAAATTAAAAACTTTTGCAAGTTGTTTTAAAGTTATGAGATTTATTGTTTGTTTTCACAATAATTAACGCTTTGGAATCCATCTAGTGCCCGGTACAGTAAAGCCGGATAAATAAATTTAACTTCGTACCTTCGTACCGTAATTTTTATTTCAAGTGCATCATTATTAAGACAGGTAGACATGTACAATCTGTAGGGAGTTCTGATTTCCGCCCTCATGAGGAATTTGTGGAATAAGCCAATAGCATACAAATAAAATTACGAAATATAAATACCAATTTATATTTCGTAATCTAAAACATTTTTATTTGTATGCCAATAGCATACAAATAATTTTTTTTTTTTTTTTTTTTTTATATTAGCCTACCAAAGTTACTCCACTTTGCCTGATGGTAAGCAGTAAGTGGAATCCAGAAGTGGCGGACACCATTCCAAAAGCCAAACTACTGGTATGGTGGCCTCCACTATGGCGGCTTAGTGAGATGCTTTTTCACGCCCCGCTTAAAAGACCCAGGATCAAAATTTGTTGGGAACACATGCGCTGGCAAAGAGTTCCAGGCTTTAATTGAGCGACAAAAGTATGAAGTGCTGAACCGTTTGGTTCGAGACCCTTTAGATTCCACTGTGAAAGGGTGGCACTTTAGTCCCGCACGTGTCGTTCTGGATAAAAAGGGAGAGGGTGGGATTAATTCAAAGAGCTCTTCAGAACACTCTCCATGGTAAAGGCGATAGAAGACGGCCATTGAGGCGATGTCTCTTCGCAGCTGTAAAGGCTCAAGGATCTTAGTAGCCTCCGGGCTTCCGATGATACGGACTGCTCGCCGCTGCAACCTATCGAGTGCATCCAGTAAGTACTGTGCGGAGCCATCCCAAAGATGAGAGCAGTACTCCACGCAGGAACGAACCTGTGTCTTATAAAGAAGACAGAGCTGCTCGGGCGTGAAGTACCGCCTCACCCTGTTCAGGACACCGAGTTTACAGGAGGCGGTTTTAATGACGCACTCGATGTAGTTCTTGGGGTTGAGATCTCGGCTGATGTCCATACCCAGGATACTTAGGCTATCCTGTAGTGGTAACACTGTGTTCTGAAGAGAGGGAAGGGGAAGGAACGGAGATTTTTTTGCAGAGAACGCGCACACCTGTGTTTTCTTGGCATTGAACTCGACCAAATTCTCACAACCCCATTTAGAAATGCGGTATAATACTTGGTCGAGCTCAGCGACAAGTTCTAGGCGTTTTGCCTCGATGTCAGTCTGTTTAGCCGCAGGATGTCCGAGATATCGCCCATGCACTGTACTATCATCTGCATAGCAATGAATGTTGCCAAGGGACAACATGTCATTGACATGCAGAAGATACAGGGTGGGCGACAGGACGGACCCCTGAGGCACCCCAGCGTTGACCTGCAAATAATCGGAGGCCGATCCGTCACAAAGGACTCTAATGCGGCGCTCACGCAGGAATGCGGCAATCCAGTTGCACAGCTGGGGTGGCAGACCATATGCTGGAAGCTTGGACAGAAGCGAACGGTGCCAGACTCTATCGAAGGCTTTGGTTATGTCAAGGCTGATGGCCAAGGACTCTCCATGCCTGTCCATAGCTTCACCCAATTGGTGCGTGATATATGCTAGAAGGTCACCCGTAGACCGTTTTGACCTGAAGCCATATTGTCGGTCACTAATTAACGAGTGACCCTCTAGGTAGCGGACTAGTTGGGCGTTTATTATCCGCTCAAGCACCTTGCAGAGAACTGAGGTGACAGCTATGGGTCGATAGTTGCCTGGCTCGGACCTATCCCCTTTTTTGGGAATCGGTTGAACATTCGCCTCTCTCCAAGCCTCCGGCACAATTCCCGAGGAATAAGATAGGCGGTATAGGCGCGTCAATGCAGGAGACAACTCCGCTGCGCATTTCTTGAGAACCACCGCTGGAATACCATCCGGTCCGCTGGCTTTCCGAACATCGAGCGACCTTAGTTCCGCACGGACATCACGATGCCTAATACGGATATTAGGCATAACGGAGTCGCAGCCAGATATAGTCGGCGGGTGCAAGTCACGGTCGTCGATTCGGGAGTTAGCCGCAAAGAGTTCTACAAGCAAGTTTGCTTTCTCTTGCGGCTCGTGGGCCAGCGATCCATCAGGACATTTCAAGGGGGGCAGCGAAGGCTTGCAGAAGATGGATTGCACGGCCTTGGCTAGTCACCAGTAGCTACGGCTACCCGTAGGATGCAAAATCAGTTCTTGCCCAATCCGTGCAATGCGCTGGGCATCCGCTCTGATGTAAGCCCTCTTGCATTCCCTAGTGGCTTTATTGTACGCTGCTTTTAGGCGATCCAAGCTAGGGTCGCGCCGTGCTCGGGCCCTGATCCAAGCGCGGTACGCCGATTCTTTTTGTTTAACAGTATCGGCGCACTCACGGTTGAACCAGGGACGCGTTTTGCCGGCACTGGTGACATCTGAGGATGGAATGTAATATTCCATACCTAACAAGATTTCACCAGCGACAGCAGTAGCACTTTGCGAAGGATCCCTGTTTTTAAAGCAGCGTAATGCCCATGGGACGGAAGCAAAGTACTCCCGCATACCATCCCAGTCTGCTGACGAGTAGTGCCATAGTCGTCGCTTTACCTCCGCACGTCGTGGGGGAGCAACAAGAGGCACTGAGGCGCAGACCAAACAGTGGTCGGAATTACCCAGTGGGGCGTGGACCGAAACACTGTATTGGTCTGGGTGACTCGTCAGCAGTAGGTCTAGCAAAGAGGGCGCTTGACCTGGAATATCTGGTATCCTGGTGGGATGGATTACCAGTTGCGTCAGGTCATGCGTGAGAGCGAATGCATGGGCGGCTCGTCCCGCATGGTCTGTTCTGAGAGAACCCAACCAGGTCTCGTGGTGGGCGTTAAAGTCTCCCAGAAACACCAGTTCCGCGTTCGGAAACCGCTCCTGCGCTAAGTCTGCCGCCTGACTCAGATGGTCAAAGAGTCGAGTTGTCTCCAAATCTCCGGAGTGGGAACGGTAAAGGCACGCGTAGACCCGGCTCAGAGAACCAAGATCAACGTGAAGCCAAAGGATGGGGTAGGATGGGTCCTCTAGGCAGCGCAGACGGCGAACGCAAACATCCGCCCTGACGAATGCGCATACTCCGGCCTTAGCGCGAAAGCGCTCCTCGAGCACATAGCCGGGGTAGTGCAGGTATGCCGTGTCGTCAGGGCGGCGTATTTGTGTCTCCGTTAGGAAAAGTTTTAAATGTTTTAGATTACGACAAAAATAAACAACAACACGAATTTTATGTTCTACGAGCTTGCCGCGGCGCGGTTTCATTCGCGTCTTTGCTTACTGTAATGCTCTCGTCGCCAGTAGCGTGATGTTACATAGCCTATAACCTTCCTCGAGAACTGAACTATCATACGCAAAAAAAAAACTGACTTCCATAATTTCCAGAGATTAGCGCGTTCAAACAAACAAACAAACTCTTCCGCTTTATATAATAGTATAGAAGTATAGATTATTCTCTCCTTTATCAAAACCATGCGACGAAATCAGCTGAGCATTCAATATAATGATGTCACCTCAGACATTACGTTGAACGATAAGAAAGCCAGCATCATTTCGAAATAATATTATCCTCAAAAATACGTTCAATTTTTTACTTTCTATTTACTATCTAATCTGTGACATGAATTTTAATCCCGCTGTAAAGTCAGCTTCAAAACCGTAGATAGAATATACACCGCCTACGTTGTTCAAAACCTTACAGTACTTATACTCAGCCTACGTACAAATAATTGCAGTTTGTTGAATTAAAAGAATACATGTCAGAAGGTAGTAAGGTGAATACGCTTGTTACGCGCTGCACTGTTTTGATGCAAGATTATTTTGTATGATAAAATTAGGTTATCACAAAAAATAATTATTACATTTTCATAATGGAAATTCACTTACTTATCCCATCTTTAGGTATAGAATTTAGTTGAAATAATGAAATGAAATGAATTTTTAATGGGGTAGGTATTTCTTTAGTTTCGTGACATTCGTCCCATGAACACAAAGACTAAAAAGGGCAAGTAAATTATTAAAATATAATCATCACTATCTTGAACACGTCCACGATAGGATATAAACTTCTCAAAAAGAGATTATCTACTATAGTCACGAAATTTAGCACTATATAGCCTTGTTATAAGATTCTTTAGGTAGATACTTATGTAGATACAATTCACTACAGCCCAACGTGAACTCATACACAAAACAAAATCAATTTGAAAGCAAATTGTTGGGAGTATTCAAAACATTTTCCTCAAAAAGTGCGTTTCGTAACTGGTTTTGCACCAAAAACTTGCACCAAATAATGAGTTGCCCATCCTTTATCGACAACGCGAGTTTTGTTTTGCTTGTAATTTAGACACATGCACGCAAAGGTAATATTAAGTTTGAACGCTTTAGTCTCTGAACATTGTTTCACCGGTATGAAATTCGTTTGTTTTTTTTTAGTTCTTCGAGAGACAAATGAAAAAAAGATTGTATATTATTATATCCAGCCTGAGTATTTTAGCTTACTATATAGTTATCAAAATACATTAAAACCGACTTAATTATTTAGCTGCAAAAACATAACAGACATGTAGACGTACTACTAAAAAGTACATAATTATAATATTTCCTATTGCATTCGGGACCGCGAGTCCTAAAAGCCCTCGAACCTTTTAAATACTCGACAGTTGAAATCTAATATTTATGTAGTAACTTCGTTATGCTCATCCTATCGTGCATTTAAAGTTTGGCTCAAAGTCTCATGATTCTATCATCGTCTCGTGCCGTCCTTATAACAAATAGCAGGCTATGAATTATACTCACACAGCTAAATCATTGTCATTCTAAATATGTATTGTACGAACATATTGACAATATATGGTTAGTGGTTGGCATATTTTATAGGTCACGTTGCTACAGATAATAATAAATTATTATTATAATAATAAGGTTATCTGCGGTTATAATATTAATATTATTATTTTAGTTTTCAATTGATTTATAATGTCATTGGCAAAGTCGATTATGTCTTCGACTCACTTGCCAAAATAAAAGAGAGAGAATAACAAAATTGTTACATAGGATAGAAAGAATAATGTCTCAATTTAAAAAAATTATGAATATTATATTAAAGTTAGAGAGATAACATGAGACTTAAGGGCCACTTAAAATTCAAGGTTCAGGATTTCCGAGCAAAAATCTACTTGAATAATTTATTAAAATATATTCTAATTTATTTAGAAACGTAGTAAAATATTTATTGTCAAAAAATACCTTGAAATCATACATAAATTTTATCAAAACAAACAAAAACATGGCTACAATACACTTCCTTTTGTCGTTTTACGAAAACAAATCGATAACGTATCGCCAAAAACACGTTTGCCAAACAAACCTTAGGTAATAACTACTAGTTATTCTGCTAATACATATAAATAATATACCAACATAAATTCTATTGTTTAATATCAACGTAAATACTGAAGTCCGTTAGTGACAATGATGTGACTAATACAGGACCACGCGACAACACACGTGGTTTAGTCTAGTGTATATTGAGTCGCGAATGACATGCTTTTCCGCTATAAAACGTGCAATTAATATGCACTATTATGCATTTGTAACATGACACTAATATCCTTTGTAGCGTCGGCAATAAAAAACATAAATTATTAATATCGCACCTACAGTCTTGTGTGCTAAAACGTGCTCATTTAAATGAGTTCGCATATAGTTGTCATTCAAATAGCTCGACTGATTTTTACAGCCATTTATAATAATTATAAGCTAGTGGGTACAGCAACTGTTAACCGACTATACGAAACACATACTTATCCTTTGTTTATGTTGCGTTTTAATACGTTATGTTTATTCTTAAATAGCGCCTAATTGTTCCTTTTAATCGAAAACTATCGCGGGTTATAACATATATTATAGGATCAAAATAAGCGATCTACACTCAGCGTTAGGTAAATTTTCAGGTGTGGATGGATATTATCAGTCATTTAGCCCACATACATACCTACTACAGGACATCTAAATCTAATCGTTAGTGAAATAGCTGCAAGCGTCAGACATCAGAATCACAATAAAAAATCGTGTCGTGTGGTTAGTGGTCATCATTTTGATTTTGAGAATCACAAAAGTTACTGAGTAATGATGTATTTAAAATTGACTTAAGTACTGCTAAATTAGCGTACAAAGAAACAAAATTGTAGGCACAAAAACCGACGACAAATGAAGCTGGTCCAGAATATTATTATACGACACAGCGACATATTTAGTTCATCGCCAAAGACTTCAATGAAAAAGATCGTAAACTATTATTATCTCTAGTTTTGATATTTAGTAACAAGTTGAGTCATCAATACAACCGTATTATTTTTGATAGACCAAAATATAGAGATAGTAATTATGATACACGATAAATTATGTACATTTGCTCGTAGAATTTATTTTCGGCAGGACAGTATTTTTGCCTAATGGTAATGTTTTTTTTATTGCAAAATAAGCCTCAAACGTCATATCATAGCAAAATAGATATTATTTACAGGAGAAATGTGTGATCTTAGTTTTTAAATAGTACTAATAAAAATTTCAAGAATACATATGTAAGATTAATTTATTTCTCAAATTTATAGACATGTGTATTATTCAAGCCAACTTTCTGACATTAGCAACTGTTTATTTTTCACGCTTTGGTTCACACGTACCTACACAAATCGTTAAAATTCTCTTTACTATAAGATACATGAACATTTCCAAAAAAATTGCTTGAACGATAATGAAAATTTATCAAAATCCATTGCCAGGTTTAAAAGAAGTTAGCGGAGAAACAGACAGACTAACTCTCAGTTTCTATAAGTCTGATCAACGAAAAATTAGCTAATCACCTGTTAAATCTTATGTCAAGTTTCAATGGGGTACTTATAGCTGATTTTAGTTAATTTTTCGTTGATCAGCCTTTCAGAAATTAGGGGTTAAACAGCTACTTTTCTTTATACTGTGTAGAGAAAGAGAAAACACAATAAATAACACTTGTCTATATTGAATCATTTGGCAAAAGTCGCAGCGTCATAAAATTTATGCGAACAACGACACCAATGGACACATACAAACGAAAGATTTTGCTCCAGTTATTGAACGACCTCCAAAATCTGCCCGGGTCAAAATTTAGAGAAATATTTTTCTCAAAACGCAAGAAAAGTTATAAAAATAAACCTCAAAGAAAGTAATAACAGTAAGAATTGAACAGCTTCGATAACAAAGAAACTTTAGCTTCGTCATACAATTAAAACCAGACAAGTTTTCTTTGTAACCGCAATTACAAAGTGCTGAGTGCTTATAATTTTACGTAGAAAAAATGATTACGAAAATCAAAGCTAGTGATTTATTTTCATTAATTTAGATTGAAGGTCAAAGTGGAACAATGAATTACGTGCGATAGAAACCCAAGTTATAAATTAAGATAGATAAAGCAAAATCAAATAAAATCTACTAAATACCTACATTAAGATGGATGGGTGAAATTGGGAGAGGCCTATGTCGAGCAATTCACATAATTAGGTTGATATAATGATTATGAAATATAATTATGAGATATTGGATATTTATAATATTATACTTGTCCATTAATTGGAAATTAAGTATTGAATACATTGAGCAATTAATTAAAAGATAAGGGCATATGTTCAGATGTTTACTTTTAAACTTTCATGACATCGCCTCACTAGTCTGCTTGTGACTACGGCCGGTGTAACCTGGTCGAAACCTCAAGCAAAATAAGGTATGTAAATACCTAATGCATGATCGCGAAGAGAAAAACATTTTGCACCGATCTTAATACGCGAAAAAAGAAAGAAAATTATAATGATCAATTACAACATTTGTACATTATATTCAATGTATACCTAAATCTACACTTATTCTAGTAACATGGTCATTCAAAGGTAGTCGAAGAGATCGCTGTCACCGATTACTGGCGATAATATTGTAGTTGCTTGTGTTAAAGATTTAATTTGTAACATTATGAGTTGAATAATAAAAAATATTCTATTTATGTAACGAATATACTATAATTTTATACATGTTTTTCAATTTCTTCTCTAGCTACGTTGTTAGCCAATAAATAGAAAATTCTAAAATAATATTGATTCTTTTGAACCCGGAACTTCATTACTTTATTATTCAACTTCATTACCGACAATTTTCAACCTCGATACAAGATGCGATAATTTTAATCATAGACGAAAACCACGGTGAGCAAAATCAGAAATGATTTCAATAATTTATTTGTAAATCTAAATGTGCGCGAAACATTTCCGTCTAGCGATGTTAAATTTATTTCTCGTTCTGCGATGGCTTCACAAAAGTGTACCATGTATGTAGGTATTACAGTGACAGGTTCTGTAATTTGTGGTATTACATACAAACCTTCCGAAATAAATTCTCTGATCGATATGGAAACCCATATCAAAATCCATTTCGTGAATAAGAAGAAACAACACAGTGACGTTACTTCATACTATTTTTAGAGTTATAGATGACAGACTAACAAAATAAAACAATGAATTTATCTTTAATAAGGTAATTATTATATTTCGTTTGTATTATTGATATTTGACTTATTTATAAACTGATATTGATCGTGCCAAATGGAAGAAAGATGGAAGCAAAAATTTGGCGCCAATAGAAACACTACATTAATTAAATTATGAATACGACATGTGAGAAGCGTTAGACATTGCTTATTTTACAATATACTATTCAACTTATATTAGAACTTAGACACGGAGCTCAATTTCAGGAACAAAAACTACATGGTTCGAATAAATTTTAAATCTTATTGTTGTTCTCGCAATGATAATGTTAATTAATCACGTCGTTTAGAAATTTATATTTGCCTTAAATACATTTAATATTTCAGAAATAGTTTTTTTTTATATATTATAGCCTACCAAAGTGACTCCACCCCACCTGATGGTAAGCAATCAGTGGAATCCAGAAGTGGCGGCCACTATACCAAAAGTCATCGTCTTAAACTGCTGGTATGGTGGCCTCCACCATGGCAGCTGGGAATGGGGTTAGGGGAAAGGAATGAGGGAGGTGAGGAAAGAGGAAAGCGGGGAAATTGGGCCTCCAGCTCTCTCACTCACCGAACGAACCGCAGTAGTACGAATACTACTACTCTTAAGTCGATCTTCTATGAGAGGGTAGTACTTCCCTGGACGATCCGGCCCATTCATACTGAAATCAGCGTGCATCTACTATCAATAACAGAGAAAAAGAAACGATATCAAATCTTTGATAATGATGATCTGAACTGTGAATATAATAATTCTGCAAGTGCTAATTTGGTCACATAGTATCAGCAGTAAGTGCTTTAATCAATCAACTGATTCGGTTTCAACAACTGTCATTATTCAATATATTGATAAACCAATTATTAGAATAAACAAACATCTATGCATCATCAAAAAGTCATTAGCTCACTTTTATAGATAACTAGTGCCTTATAATTGACCTAATTCAATACATTTTTTGTAGCTAGGTCAAGCGTGTTTTACGGCCGCTAGAGTTCAACGACACAAGAAAGAAATTTTATATAATAGTATCTTTCCAAAATAAACATGGATTTTCCGAGATTTCCCATGAGACCGTAAGCTCTTTAAGAAACAAGTTAAAAGGTTTTTATTAGGTTTGGCAACGCGCATGTGATACTTTTGCTGTTGCAAGCAACCATAGACTACAAGAACTGCTTACCATCAGGCGGGCGGTATGCCTGTTTTTCACCTTAGTTGTATAAAACAATAACGCGCAGTAGATTTTCAAAATTTTGATTACAATTCAACCTTGATCGTCCAGCGACACTTTTACGACGGCTAATACATATAAAACATATGTTTTTCTATTTATAGCAATTGTGTGGCAACTGGCATGGCACATTGGCATAGTTTCCAACGTGTTTAAAGCTTAACAAATGTAAATGTCTTTGAATATTTAACGCTAATTGTTAACGATTTAATAAAACAAATTTATTTCTCTGCCTTTAAGTAAACATGTTTTTTTTTTACTGACTAACAAAAATTATTACATGACTATATATTTCAATAATATTAATTCAATTGTAACAAATTTTAAAGACTGTTAACACACTTTAAATCAATGAAATATCACCTAATATTTAATAAATATTAACCATGCCTAATTTCAAACGTAACAGCATCAAATATTTTTAATAAAAACTTACCTTTCCTGCGTCCAAAAGGTCCGCAAAACACATTTCCTTTGCCAATAACGTTGTCGTCGATGCACCTTATCAGCTTAGCAATATCCTCCAATTTATTCTCGCAGGAGATACCCCCCCATCTCGCAGGTAAGTCCTCCTGCATAGATTCAGATTTTCCTTTAGTACCCCTTGACTTTTTCAAAACACTTGTCATATTCACATAACACAATTTATAAAATTAATAAAAACACAGCACTTTTTTTGTTGCTAACCGTATTATCAATACACTAAATACGCGCATACGGTTTTACGCACATGCAATAGTTCGCGAACGTGTGACACGACCTGATTCGGCAGCGGTGGGGCGCGCACTGACTGCTGTTTGCCTCTTGCCGCGCGAGTAGGCCAACAATTGTGACGCACACCACACCTCACGTTGTCCGCAGTCCGTGTTGCTAGCCGACAAATATTTTCTACTATGATGTAATTTTATGGTATGTTTTATTCCATAATGGCATAATTAATTCCAAACCTACTTCTTGTTTTTGGAATTAAAACTAGTTTTTACAATTCATATCAATTCATACGGAGTAGATTTAGACCGATATTTTGTTGCTATCTACAATATACTACCTAACACAGAACAGAATAACTAAAACAGAGTTAAAAATATCAACAACAGAATAAAATGTATATTAAGTATTGCCAGTTACTTAATTTAATTTTCTCCCTATTTTGGGTTGAATTAAGTTTCTCTAAATCTTCAACATTAGTTAGGTAGACTTAGGGTTGTATTTTACCCCAGTTGCCTCTCTTTCTGCGTGCACTAAATCCATATTACTAGGGGTCTTCGCATGTTTTGCTCTTTTTTTTTATCATCAGATTATCTCCTTTATTCAATCCAACGATCTTAGCTGTAATCTCTTGCTCTATCTCTCTCTAAGAATATTAAGTATAAATTAAAACATCCATTTCAAAAATTTATGGAAAAAGACACATATGGTTTCAATAAAATATCTCAGCTCAAGCAATTTACTATATAGTGTCAACAAACCCATAGGTACCTTCCCCCTACGACATGTTATTGCACCTAGCCACCTACATAACCAAAATCAATGGTAGAAAAAAAAATAGTCGTTGTCATAGCAACGTGGTTTATTATTCATTTTACAAAGTTGATAATATTTTTTGTGGTCGCAAGTTTTGCGTCTTACGGTAAACAACCGTAAAGATGATGAAATTGCAGATAGCCAATGATCAGGATAGGAAGGAGGCTCAGAATAGGGAGAGAAGGAGACAGTGCGAGCTTGAGAGGAGAAACAGGATCTTCAATGCTAGGAACAGGAAAATTGGCGTAAGGAAACTTTATCTTATTATATAAAGAAGTCGAAATAACTATGTACATACTGATGATTTTCTTTGCTTTCTTTTCATGTTAATGCTATATGGAACTTTTTTATTTTTTTCATTAGCCTACCAAAGTGACCACTCTGCCTAATGGTATGCAGTCAGTGGAATCCAGAAGTTTGCCGAATGTTTCCGATTTCTTCTATTTATAACGTTCTTTATACAGTCTCCATCGAATTCGTGGTAGTCCTTTACTATATTCATCCACCATATTCTGGAAAACCAAGATATTAACCGACTGTCATAAAAAAGTGTTTTTCTGTGTAACCAAATTTTTCCAAGCCATGTAACTTTAAGGCAATGAAGTACCTAGCAGTTATAAATCTCTTGTCGTTTGTCATTTCTTCAATTTAAAAAATTCACCTGCTCATCTGCCGCCATTGGCTATAAAACAAGATACCGCATACAAAAATTAATATAATTTATTGTTTTAACAATAAAGCTTTCTTACAGGTTGACGTGCCTTTCCTAGAGCGTCAAATAGCGGAGAAGCAAGCTGAACGCAATGACCAAGACCGCAAGGACCTGGCTTTTGCCGCACAAATGATCAAGGATAGCAATCTGGCTGTCGTACTCGAAGCTAGGGAAAAAGAGGTAACTTGCTCTTTTCTTTGACGACCTCTGTGGCATCGCATAGCGGTAAAAGCTGACTGCAGTCAATGTTCGCTGGTTCGATTGCCGTTCAGGTCATATATTTGTGTGCATGAACGTAAACTATTTGCATTGCTCTGGGTGTTTCTATAACATGTATGTATTACAAAAATAGTATGTATTGGGTATGTTTAGTTAGTATTAAATGAAGTTTGATGTATACTATAGCATAATTAGAGTGAGAACGAGCGTCAACAGCGCCCTGAGAACTAAATTTCATATGCGAAATTGTACACTTTTAACTAATGGTTATTTAAGTAAGGTATAATTTTTACGGTAGTATCTTTGCTAGTTTTAGCAGAAAAAGGCCTAATTAACCGGGGAAGTACTTATATCATGAAATATCAAAGTAGAAATATCTGTAATATCGTCAACTATTTGACAAAAGTACCTCAATAATTTTCACACTAATAAAAATATAACTTACTAGCGACCCGCCCCAGCTTCGCACAGGTATTATGCTGATACTAAATATACTACAGAATGTCTTTTTAAACAACGTTCACAACTTTTTTGTCATCAGACAATACAAACATGTTTTCTTTAGAGGCCGGTGGCTCCCAGCCGGTATATACCGCTGCAACCGCTATGTCCCTGCATTACATTAGAAACCTCTAAAATTACCAGTGTTTTTGTACTATATTATGCACGTATTATTCATATAAACCTTTCTCTTAAATCACTCTATCTATTAAAAAAAACCGCATCAAAATCCGTTGCGTAGTTTTAAAGATCTAAGCATACATAGGGACAGACAGCGAGAAGCGACTTTGTTTTATACTATGTAGTGATTTAAAAGGAACACTAGTAATTACAAATATTTTTTCTATATCTACTCTCCTGTAGAGCAAAAAACACATCATATTTTTTAGGAGCGTCGTCGCATAGGCAACGAGATAAACAACTACCGACAGCGATACCAGCGCGTACAAGACCGGCGGGAATACGATCTGAACGACCCTGAGGTACTGAAGAAGCAGTTGCCTCCACGAGCTTCTGATGGAGAACCTGTTGGACTGTCTAGCGCGCAAAAGTAAGTTTGTCCACCGTAATGACCGTCACTGCAATAATTATAAATGAAGACCGGCCCGTTATTATTCTAGGATTAGAGACCTCTTCTCATATACAGAAGACACTTTTTTATGAGTCGAGGTTTCTTCACAACCCTCATGAGCGACAGTAACCATTTACCACCAGGTGGGCGTGTTGACTTGTCTGTCATTGTAGGCTATAACAAATCTTTTGTTCCTAGTACGTCAGAAATGGCCGTAAACTTAGAAATATATTTTGAATTTGAATATGTGACATGTTGAAACCCACAAACGTATTACAAAGTGGGTGCCTACTAAACTAACGCGATACTACATCGTAATAGGCCATTAATGTCCTTTGAGCGTAAAAGCGTTTGTCTCACAGCTTGTTTTAAGCACTTTAATTGTTTTTTATTAGTAAAACAATATGGTGAGTCCTACTCATCAATAGAGATAATAATATCTATTAGCTAGGTCCTATTTAGCCGCGGCCGTGTTTACCTTTGACAATCCCGAGATACAGTGAAAACAACATCGTAGGGAAATTGACTCATAAGTCACGAGTGTTTACCAATCCGCCTTGAGAAAGCCTAATCAATGTTCAAGCCTTTGTCTGAGAACACACCTTTCTATGAGAAGAGCCTTTGTCGTACAGTGATATATCAATACTAGCATCCCGCAGCGCGGTTTCACCCGCGTTAAGTTACATCTTTGGTTACTGCTCTGCTTAAGTTGCCAGTAGCGTGATGTTACCTATACTATTATATTAATCGGAAGAGAAATAAAAGAAGAAAATAACTAAGTATATTACTCTTAATAAAAACACAAATTTTAAATTAATTGAAAATCTATCTATATATATAAAAATGAATCCCTATTTCCCTTGGTCAAGGCATCACGCGCGAACGGCTAGATCAATTTGGCTAATTCTTTTTTTGTTGTGTTTGTTATTGTCAGAAGAAGGTTCTTATGAAAGAAAACTAAGAAAACTGTTAAACCGATTTCCGAGATTTGGTTTCGGGACATACGCTACTTTTTATCCCGAAAATTGCTCTGTTTCCCGAGTTACATTAATAAAACACATAGCAATTTTCGCGCGGGCGAAGCCGCAGGGCGCAGCTAGTACAGTATAACGATTAAGAACGTCAAAAAACGAAAAGAATTATGTCTTATTTACAAACAACCAGATTAATTTGTGAGAAGAATGAGCAAGAAACTCTGGCCACTGTTTTAATCTCCAGTTACTATTTACAAAGAAACCTTATGAATGAAACTTATTAAAACTATAAAACTATTTCCTACATTACACTAAGTAGAGGAAATATCAATGTGTAACTGTAAACAAAAGCGTAATTAATACTTTGTTGCGTAAGGTTTCTGTGTAATCGAAAATAATTACTAATTATGAGTTCGTTAACCTTAAGGCAACGGATATAAATTTATTGGATTAAGCAAAAGGTCAGTTAAACGATACGTAGATATGCTATGGACACCTACTTATCTTTATATTCTATTCTAATAAATATATTTTGTTTGTTTGAACGCGTTAACTTCTGGAACTACCAATGTGGATTTGAATAATTCTTTTTGCGTTTTGTAACTCAGTTCTTGAGGTTATAGGCTATGTAACATCACGCTACTAGCGCGGGTGGTAGTGCAGTAACCAAAGATGTAATTTTAAGCGGGTGAAATCTTGCTGCCGGAAGCTAGTATCATTTTATAGCTTCCAGTGTTATATAGCACATCAACGAACGGACGTAGAGATTGAAAGTGATGTCATACCCATGTTACGTCAGAATGACTGATAGTACCACAGAACAAGTACATACATAGAAGGAGTGTTAATCGCCCTCATATACTTGTCCTATTTTTCCAAATAAGCCGGATACATTGAAAAGAAAGAGACAAATAATTTTGCTAAGGACGCCCGGTGTACACTGTAGAAACGTCAATTTGGTTACCTTTGGTTACCTTTGGATGCCGAATTAAAAAGTGAACTAATGTCAAATGTTCCAACTTGTCAAGGCCTCTAGACAATTTAGTCGGATTAAACCGCCGCTCGTAATTTTCATTGTTGTTTATCTGTTCTGTGAAATAATATATGTTATTTAATAATTACATAGTGCTATTGTGAAGTAAAATTAAGCCCATTGGATAAGCAATGTCCTGCGTTATTGTAGGTTGTAAATTACATTCTTTTCGCAAAGAAAATCAAGTTTAAATCGTCAACTTCCATCGGTGAGTAGATAACAAACCAATAATATATACTAAAAACCTATATATACGTGCAAAATACCTAAGTGATTTATACTTTACTATACTGCAATCATATTATAATCGTTTGTTTGCCATTCGATTCAGTAATTTTTAAGTATTTTACATTTTTACCAATTTGTGTAGTCATGTTCAATAGTGTTGTGACTTGTGCTGCATATTTTATCGATGACAAAAATATTACTATAATTTGTGTTACGATTTTGTGGTAACTATCTTTGTACCTTTCATATGTTTCATGTTCTTTTGCAGGTTTCCGAAAGATCAGACCGGAAGATCCATGAAGCAAATTAAGAGAGAATTATGTTATATATTATATTGTTACACGTTTAACGTTCCAGCGGTGAGGACGAATCTACTCAAATTTGCTCCATTGTCACGCGCCATACGACTTATTAATATTATTTCTATAGAAATTAATATTTTCAATGTACCCTGTCAAAATTCAAAGATGTTGCACAAAAATGTATAGTATTGGATAAATAGGTATATTTATTTAGTATTTTTTTTAGGTTTTTTTTATGATATCGTATTGGATTTTTTATCTGTAATGATATTGTAAATACTTTTTCAATAAATAAATAAATAAATGTTCTAGATGACTACAGAAATTTATTGATAAAATTGATCGGGAAAAATTTCTAATAGTACCACGTCATAACATAACAAAAAATATTTTAGCTTATGCACAAATAATCAGGACATTCCTAAACAAAACTGTAATTTTAAGGGGCAGTAATAATGTTTCAATATTATTGGAAATATAATCATACATTTGTGACATGAATCTTACAGCTGTGTTTTATTTTTACCTTGAGGTATCTGTTTTGATGCTATACTAAGAAAGTCAGAAAAGAACAGAGGACCGATACCGGTATTTTGGCGATCCACACACTGCCCCGCACTACGCTGCGGGAGCGTGGCGACGCGGTGACGATGCCACGCGTGCAGATGCGAGAGTGCTGGTCTGCATCATCAATCACGCACGTTACTGCAGAACACGGTGTCCATACCGTCTGGCCCCGAACCCACGCGCGTGAGTACGTGTTTCTCTGCATGTAAGCGTGTGATCAGTAACACAGCGCTTAAATGCGTTTTCAGTGTGTTGCACCACGCGTGATTTCTATACAAAGAGAGATACTTACAAACAATACAAGAACACGCACGCTCGCACTACGCTCCGTGATGCGAGGTAGTGTGTGGATCGATCATGTATATTTCAATTTTCAATTTATTTAATTTATTCATATACAATTTACATTGTGTTTGAACTTACAGCATGAAACATGAATATAAACTTTAAATTATTTCACATTGAAAATGCTCCTGGCGCCACTGCCGGCCTATGCCATTCCGGTGAGGTGTAAAACGACCCTTTGTTTCTTGTAGTTCGTTTACGAGAGCTTTTATGCAACCAGACCTCATTTGACATTAGCATGTCTGATATTTTACCATAGCCCATAGACAAATTTCATCTATCGATATCGATAAACTCTCAGAAGGTATCGTAGCACTATTAAACTTCTATTTGTCTCTGAGTGTGTACGCTTTATTCTCTTAATAGTACTTCTATGCTTTAGTACTTGTTCTGTGGATAGTACCATTACTGTATGACAGCACCTGAAAAGCAAGTAAGACATAGACCTCTTCCAACATTTTGATATTTTGCTAAATCGCAGCAACAGCAGTCTTATCACAGAAATACAATCTAAGAATGCCATTAAATTTTCCCCTTTAAGTAAGTATGGCCAACTAGCTTCGCGCAGCGCGGTTTCACTCGGGTCTTTGGTTACTGCTCTACTCCTGTCGCAAGTAGAGTGATGTTACATCAGAACTGACAGAACTGGGCTATCATACGCAAAAGAATTTTTCATATCCGACTAGGTAGTAGGTAGTTCCAAAGATTAGCGCGTTCAAACAAACAATCTCTTCCGCTTTATACAGGTATAGAATTACTATGATAATAACATGCTTATACTTATACAGATTTGAAGGCGAAGACCTGGAGTATGAAGAACGCAAGAAAATAATGGCGGCACAGAAGAATGCCTGGCTCGAGCAGCAGGTGCAGGAGAGGAAGGCGGCTGAAGAGGAGAGGAAGAAAGCAGAGGCGGCTTATATGGTAATTAATCTTCTTAATTGCAATCATCTGTTGCTATTTTTAAAAGAACACATGACGACGTTTGAGATATGGCACGTTCTGATTTAATTTTTAAGTTAGAATAGCTCGTGCAGAAGTACCAATGGTGACTCTATCTATACAATTATATAAAGAGTATGAGTTTGTTTGTTTGTTTGTTTGAACGCGTTAATCTCTGAAACTACCAGTCGGATTTGAATAATTTCTTTTGAGTATGACAGCCCAGTTCTTGAGGAAGACTAAGGCTATATAACATCATGCTACTGGCGACGGGAACAGAGCAGTAAGCAAAGACGCGAGTGAAACCTCGCCGCGGTCTGTGCTTGAGAAAGGCTTTTACCAAATACATCTACTTCTTATATTTATTGGCTATGCCATCTCTGCCTGTAGGTGCCGTAAGAGGCGACTACGCGAGTATCAGGTAGTGGACATAAAAATCACCTTTCTGCTATCACCAAACTGCTTACCCATCGTAGTGATGGCAAACTACTTCGTTTTAAAGAGGCTTATTTTAGTATCCAGCAGCAAATGTCTACAAGTTAACAGATAGACTTCTTTTACTTGAAGCAATACATTTATTTATTTATTAAACCTAACTATGTACGGTAGTAGATCCACGCTGATTTCAGCATGAATGGGCCGGATCGTCCGGGGAAGTACTACCCTCTCATAGAAGATCGACTTAAGAGTAGTAGTATCTGTACTACTGCGTTTCGTTCGGTGAGTGAGAGCGCCGGAGGCCCGATTTCCCTCCTTTCCTCTTTCCTCACCTCCCTCATTCCCTTCCCCTAACCCCATTCCCAGCCGCCATAGTGGCGGCCACCATACCAGCAGTTTAAGACGATGGCTTTTGGTATAGTGGCCGCCACTTCTGGATTCCACTGACTGCTTACCATCAGGCGGGGTGGAGTCACTTTGGTAGGCTATAATATAAAATATAAAAAAAAAAAAAAACTAACAATTGCCATTACTTGTCAAATTATTGTTGGCTTCCATTTTTCTCTGTCATGCTCTAATTATTTATTCACCGTTAAGGCTTCTAGCTTCAGTGAATTCAGTTGTGCTTTGTCTATCAGTTATTAGTAATGAATTTTTTAAAGATGGCGATTAAAGCTCGTGATGCTCGTGCTGGTGAACTGGACAAGATGGAGCGAGAGTGTCGCTACCGGCTTGGACAAGCCAACCTGAGATACAATGAGGCGTTGGTAAGTGTAACAATGAGCTATACCAGCCCGATAAAAAAGAACGACTTAAGTTCATAATATAAATTACAGGATAAAAGCCTGTAAGTTATCTTCATTAGGACTCTTTGCTTTAGAAAACGACTTTTATAAGAGTTTTAACTCGTCTAGTGCAATTACGATGCCTATCTTTAAGGTAAGTATAACTGCAATAGTGCAGTTGTGTATAAATAAATATACTTTACGAATAACAATAATATAATAAAAAGGGCCGATCATTTTGGATTACCTAGGTACATTGATTTTTGTTTGATGAAAAACGCGTTATTTCGTTACTGTTAAGGTAACTACTACTTTATCGTCTACTTCACAAGATAAAAATAATGAGTTCCTAAATCGAGCTTATTTCTTTCTTTCTGTAACTTTTATAATAGAAAATAACGAAAATAAAGTCATAAGTCATTGAAACAAAGTTTAACAAACTATATTCATATAAGCAATTGTAAATTAAGGACTAATATTATTGTGCGTATCAGGCGGCAGAAAAGAAACAATTAGAGAAGATAATGAAGGACCAGGAAGAAGCGGACAACACAGCTGAAATGTTCAACAATCTCACATCTGATATGCTCACTGAGAACCCTGACGTGGCCAAGAGTGCACTCGGAAAGAACAGGTAACTATTACCTATAAAGTTCAATTTAAAAGCTGAAGTTATATGTACGCGTTCTATTGTCCGTAAGAAATCTAGTTACTTAATGTCATGATAAGCTTTGCCGTTTGCAGGCCATGTTTTTTGTATGATTTATAGTACATAGTTACCTACTTAATAGAGTAGTTACCTAATTATTTCGCTTTTTTTATTAAACGATAACAATGAAAAATGAAAAATGAAAAAATATTTATTAAAAACATGCATAAAAATGTGGGTACACAAAATAAACTTAACATTACCAAAAACTTAAAGCATGTTATATGGTGACAATATTGTTCTACGGTCCCCACACTAGGCAAGCCTGTATCGTGGGGTCCCACTGTCGTATTTACGGTTAGTCACACCTCAGAGTACTTAACAATTTTTTTTTTTTTTTTTATATTAGCCTACCAAAGTAACTCCACTCTGCCTGATGGTAAGCAGTAAGTGGAATCCAGAAGTGGCGGACACTATTCCAAAAGCCAAACTACTGGTATGGTGGCCTCCACTATGGCGGCTTAGTGAGATGCTTTTTCACGCCCCGCTTAAAAGACCCAGGATCAAAATTAGATGGGAACACATGCGCTGGCAAAGAGTTCCAGGCTTTAATTGAGCGACAAAAGTATGAAGTGCTGAACCGTTTGGTTTAATAGGTAATATACAAAAACGTCTGTAAAATGAAAAATAAGATCTAAAATAAGTTAAAAATTACAATGATATTTAACTATTAAGCAAATAAGAAATACAATTAAATAAAAAAGTTTAAACTAGTGCATTACATATAGATTACATTTAATTACATTAAATTAAAATATAAATAAATTAAATATTCTATTATAGTCCACCTACAGAATTAATTAGTACCTAGTACTAAGTATTTTTCCTTCTTAATTATTCAGACGTATTTTTTATTGTTTCATTACTCTAAAAGCGGAAGACTCATAAATATATTTTTGTTCCAGAGCAATCGGTTTCATGTACAAGGGTATGAACCAAGAAGAATTGAAGAAGTTCTACGCGGCGCAGAAGGAGCAAATGGCTGCAGCCAAGGTATGTCAAATTAATTTCAAATTTATTTTATACATATAATTATTATTAAAATTAATCTGCTCCCTTCGTTTTAGGCTAAACGCGACGCTGAAGACAAGATGGAGGCCGAGTGGCAAGCGTTGGCTAAATCTATCCAACGGGAGGTCGCGCGACAGGACATCGCTGACCAGAGAACCAGAAGGTATGTTATTCTCATATTCATAATACACATAATATAGGTATTATTTTTAGGTAAGTTGCTAGATGCGGCAAAAAAGCTTTCAAACAACTCTCGCTCTAGGGTAGGTCTGTGTTGAGTTCCTACTCAATCTTAAGACCTCCTCATCATTGTATCAGTCGAAATACGTCCACTGCTGGACATAGGCCTTTTCTAAATGTGTCCACTTAGACTTATTGGACTCTCAGACGAAGTCATTCAGTAGTAGGTAGTTATTCACTGATTGTTTAGTAGAAATAGAAACAGCATTAAAAACAAAAAATATTTCCAACAGAGAGATGGCCCGCCAACTCATGGAAGAGAACCAGCTGATGGCGCTCCAGCAGAAAGCCAAGGAAAAGTACTTCAAGGAAGTGGTGTACAACAATACTCCCACCGACTTATACTACTCGCAGTTCAACACTACTACCAGATAAATTGTGTGCTTCTACGGCGTTCCTGATAAACTGGTGTCGTTTAGAGATTTGAAAAAGATCTTATTATTATTTTAGACTACAACATGGAGTTCTTCAAGAAAGGAGTTAAAAGGTTTTTAACAGGGTCGACAACGCGCTAGTGATGCTCCTGGTGTTGCAAGCGTCCATAGGCTACGGTAACTGCTTACCATCAGGCGGGCCGTATGCTTGTTTGTCACCTTAGTAGTATAAAAAAAAAATCTTTATTAGCAGAAGGCATAAGAAATAGTTTTGTATAGCAATATATAAAAACCGCTGCGCCAAATGCCTAAAATATTTAAGTTTATGACGTTTTTCTACTAGTTATGCAAATAGCAGAAGGAAATGGTCTTGAATATAGACGAATGAAAATTGCTACAGTGAATGCCCAGAGCTAGAAAAGTTTGAAAGGATGGAGAAAGCGACGCCATTGATGTTATGTGGTAACCTTTACTTATAAATAGAAGCGCTAAAGTTCTAATGCTGCTGTCTGCTACTGCGACCATAGATAAAAACGTATGGCTTCTGAGCTCAGGACTTTCTTTAAGAGGGACACAGACTACTTGTTAGCTGCAGCGAACAATATTTTGGTAGCTACTAGGTAATGACCGAAGAATGGCAATTAATGAAATAAAATAATTAAAAATCGCAGACTAAGTAATAATATACTTTCAATTAATAATTTGTTTATTTAACATAGAATGAAATAGTGAAGAACACTAAATAAACTTAGTGATTTGTGCGGTTGGAATATGGTCGATTTGATTCAACTCGGCGCGTCCGCGTCCCTGAACTTAAGTGGCTGTGCTGGATAAGCTATAAGCATACAATGGGGTTTTCCTCGTCAATATGGCAACGGCACTAGCAAGAACATGGTAGTAGTACACAGATCTCAACGCAGAAAATCCGATTTGCATAATGTCAGGTTTAAAAATAATACCTATAGTTATGACGAAAAGAGCAAAATGGCACCGCCGCAGTCGTGGGTCTCCTGTACCTATAACTATTTAGGGACTAACTGTGATTCTCCAGATTATTAGCGTTTAAATCCTTGTCAACTCGAAGTTATGACTGTAGCCCACCAAGCGGAAGTGTATCTACACGTTATCGACAGACACCAGTAAAGGAACGCCAATCATGACAATGTTATCTATTTTTATTATAGAAATTACTCAAAATAATGTATTCTACGAGTTTTTTATACTCGATGTTAATTTTATAATAGTAGTCATCGGTAGGTAGGTTTAGAGCACAAATATACACCCTATGCTCTTACGCTAGAGGCACATATTTGCTAAAACACAAAAGAGGACTTATTATTTATTGTATTCGTACAAACCAATATCAGCTGTCTTCTTTAATTTGCAATATATGCGTGATTGTAATTTACCTTTGTTATTATTACATGTTTTTATTTCAAGTATTATTTTTTTGTATTGCCCGTAGCCTAGACTCCATGCTATCACCATTTGCCAAAAAAAAATGCTATCAAGTGTCAGCTAAAGGTCTACCGCTGCCAGCGCTAGAAAGCAATCTCTTCCATTAATACAGTACAACAAGTGTCGATTTGCCCACACAAAATGTTATAAACTTATTACCTAGAAAGCGCTGGACGTAGTCGATTTGGGAAATTTTAACAGAAAATAAAAACAACAGTAAAGTTTAAAATAGATATTTATTTCAAAAATAAAATACAGATATAACACAAGTACAGAATAACAATAACTAATGGCAAATCATATTTGTTTTGTGTAGTAATTCCAACAATGTTTGCTTTAATTTTACAGTAAAATTGGCACATTTTTTATGAGATCAAGAAATATATTTTTTTATTAATAAATAGATTTTTCTAATTTTCATAACGATTTATAAAACATTAAAAGTAAAATTTATTATTTAGAATTTTCCGAACCTTCCCCTTCTCCCATCTCTCTTAAAACACAGCTTCCATTGATAAGACCTTTGCTATGTAAGTTCAAGATGGAATCGGCGATGATCTTAGCTGTCTTCATCAAGTACCCTCCGCTAGTCAGCATCACGATGGGAATGTTCTTCTCTTTGCACATCTCGAACACGAATTCATCTCTGTTTATGATACCCTGTTGAATAAAATTTATATTTGGTACAACAGCATACGTGATACCAGTACCTATATTCTTTAAATTATTTAAGTACTCGTAAGGTAACTTCGTGATGTCTCAGTGGTAACGGTACATAAGTATGTACTTTCTTAACTTTCTAAGTTAACCTTGGATTGGGCATCACTGAATTACATTGACGTACGTTGTACGGTAGTAGATCCACGCTGATTTCAGCATGAATAGGCCGGATCGTCCGGGGAAGTACTACCCTCTCATAGAAGATGGACTTAAGAGTAGTAGTATCCGTACTACTGCGTTTCTTTCGGTGAGTGAGAGCGCCGGAGGCCCGATTTCCCTCCCTTTCCTCTTTCCTCACCTCCTTCATTCCCTTCCCCTAACCCCATTCCCAGCCGCCATAGTGGAGGCTACCATACCAGCAGTTTAAGACGATGGCTTTTGGTATAGTGGCCGGCACTTCTGGATTCCACTGACTGCTTACCATCAGGCGGGGTGTAGTCACTTTGGTAGGCTATAATATAAAAAATAAAAAATAAAAAACGTTGAAGGAAAATATCGTGAGGAAATCTGGACTTAAAATACTCTGAAATTGCTAATCCGCATTTAGCAAATGTGGGTAATCAACACCCACTTCAATAACACTTCTCTATAAAAGAAGAGGCCTTTCTCTGCAGTGAGATAAAAACGAGCTTATATGATATTCGTCTCAAGGTTTTACAGACAAGTTAAATATACTGAAGTAAAAAGATTATTTACTCACAACATCAGTAATAGCCAAACATCCTAATGGATCAGAATCCAGCACATCCGTACCGGCGTTATACACCAATATGTCGGGCTGGAACTCAGCTAACGCTGCTTTTAAATTCCTGCAAATTGTCCAAATCCATTACTGCTGGAATTGTTTAGCAAAAAAGTAAATGTATTTTATTCTTGAGATTTGGCACAAGGATGTAAAGGCGGAATTAGGGAGACACCAAAAATATAGCTACAGAATTAACACATAGCACAGTGCATTACGTTCGTCCGTCCCGAACAAGAAAGAAAAATTCTAAAAGCGGATTACGCAATCAGTTAAACATTTGCACGAATTGAAGATAGCCTTCAGTAAGGTCCGGAAAATTAAAATACTAGCACCCAGTTGAAAGGATGATCAACGAAAAATTAACTAAGCACCTGTTAAATGTCATTTGAAGTACTTAGAAGCATGCTAAAAGCATGTATAATTTGATCTAATTAGTAACTAATTAGATCAAATTAAACTAATTATCTGTGCTTATAGCAACCCAATTAGTTCCCAACAAGAAAGAAAAAATTTAAAAGCGGATTACGGAATCAGCCAAACATGTGCAAGGTCCGGCAAACTAAAATACTTACCACCAGTTTTTGAAAAGCCGATCAACGGAAAATTAACAAATTTCATGTGAAGTAAGTACCAATTAGATTGCTAAAAGCATGATGATATTCATGCTTTTAGCAATTATTAATGAAATTTTAATTATCCATGCTTTTGTATCATTCATGCTTTTAGCATGATTTAGGCACTTCACATGAGATTTAGCAGGTGATTAGTTAATGTTTCGTTGATCAGCCATTCACAAACTGGTTGATATAGAAGAAAATATAAATAGCAATTTTACTCGAGCCCATACAGCTGATCTGTTGATTGCCGCAACATTGTTAACAGGCGTTCAAGATTATGAAATGTATCAATAATAAAATCTATATAATGTTTTATCTTAATTTGCCTAAATTGTACAAAGATTTTACTCAGTAGGTATATTTAACAGACACATGGAGTTATACTTAATTAATATGAAGTATACAGTAACATACCGCTTAAGTTTCTCCATGTATTCTTCATCTCCTACGTTGTGATGAAGTTCTACTTTACGCCTAATCGCCTTCTTAGCGTCGCTGTCCCGCGGATATATGTATTTGTTGTACATATCCATTATGTATACCTCCGGGACACCCAAGAAGTCGCGTTCATAACCATTACCCTGAAAACAAAAATAAAAGCCTATTGATTATTCAGAAAATGAAATAATACAAGGCAGTAAGTAGTAGTTGAAATGATAAAGTAAATAATTTAAAACTAGGTAGTACATATAATTAAGTAAATTATTTTGTATCTGCGCAACATTTAATTACAAAGTTTACCACCTCGCTCGATAGATGGCGTTGTACCCCTCGGCTGAATCGCGGTGTTAAGATTCACCGCGACTGAATGACATCCCCCAGTTTCTAAAATTACGGTATCGCTTCTCGGCCTTTTGGCTAAGATCAAAGTGTAGTATCTGTTCTTTTCAGCTTAATATCTGAAAGTTCCCTCACTGAGGGACCAGTATATTAAACTGATTTTTGTAAGCTGACGGGATGTTCGGGGCTCGCTCCACTCCCGTCGCGGGTCGGCCCGGCATTGCAGTGCCGCCGGGATCGGCCCACATAGTGACTGTATTGTAGACATGGGCGTTATCGGATATTTGATAAAATCGATAACAGTTTTTGAAACTGTTTATTTAGTGCACCATTTGAGCATGGTGTACATTTGTACAAGTTGAGAAGTGCACCAAATGCGTCAAACCCATTTCAATAACTAGTACTGGCCTGAACCCATTCGGTTTGGGGTACCTATTATAAATGCATCGAATAGATACCTATTCGAAAACAGTATAACAGACAACGTATTTGAAACCTTACACGAAGACAACTAAGTTATAACGATTTATGAGTTTAGTTATTATGAAAAATTTGTGTACTACGCAAATAACTTTTTAACTTTTTTATATTTTTTGTCATTAGTAGGTATATTAATATAAATATTTGGTTATGGTTTAACAATAATTATTTTGCATTAAGTAGGTAAGTATGTTTAAATAGATATTGCTTATTTTATATGTTATGAAGAAAAAATAGAATACGTAACACGAGTTATATTATCGATGTTTTTGTTTATTTTATTTCAAAAGGTTCTTTTCATCGCAAATGTCCAGTTCAAGGTCATGGTTCTGAAGTGAGATTAAAGTTAAACAATAAATCTTCAAAGTGCATTCATACAGTATTCAATAAGGTTTAAAGCCGTATGCACATACTTATCTACAATAATAATATTCTCTGAATTATAAAACAAATTTGATTATTTAAATGCAACCCTAACTCATTAGAATAGAGTTTAAAATGAGTTAATCATACTTTAATATTCTTTTGTGTTCCTAAATTCGGTTATTCGTTTCACGCACTTCACGCAGTAAGGAATAAATAGTTTGTCAAACCCGTTATTTGTGATGCGTTTGGTATTTACGCATTGTTCCGTTTAACGCAGTAAAGAATACCTAGTTTGAACCGATAACTTGTTTCTCTATGGGCCAATATATAGTTATTGGGTATTTGACCAATACCTAGTTATTAAAACTGTTTATGGTTTGCAACACCCACTTCTAACTAATATTGCTTACGTCCATTTCTCACTAGTCGCAGAATGTCTAAATACTTTAATGTACAGAGAATACGGTACAGTCGATTGCAATGGAGATTTTTTTTGGACTCGTAGCTGGCGTGAGAGAACTTTACCTACAACTAGAAAATAATACTAAGTAAGTAGGTAGAAGTTAAAATATCACTTCGTTTTTTTTTTCAAAATAAAAAGTCTGTATGCGAATAAAGTCCCCTAATCTATACATCTACATATACCTACATATAATAAAATTGGAGCGTCTGTTTGTAATATTAAAATAACCGTTTTTTACTACATTGATATATGAATATATATACGGTACATACACCAAATTAACATTTTTTACAATTTTTGTCTATCTGTCTGTCTGTCTGTTTGTGCAGGCTAATCTCTGAAATGGCTGGACCGATTTTGACGGGACTTTTATTGGCAGGTAGCTGATGTAATATGGAGTAACTTAGGCTTCGTTTATTTTAAGAAAAATTCTTTTATTTTAGAAAAATAAAGTATTAAAGAATGTTCCGCCGGGTCAGCTATTGTCAATAAAGTATGAAAACACATAATAATATTATGTTTTCGGGCAGTATTACAGGTTTTTTCTATACATTGGCTGATTGTCAATATTAATATTGGCAATAAAAATGGGTGTGTGCTGCTAGCCAAACAAATCTTAAATTTAATTTAAGATACTAACTGACTTGCTACATATTTTATTTGTAGATTTATTAGCTAGGTACACATTTTATTTGTAGATGCATTAAATATATCCTTATGGTTCTAGTAATAATTTTTTCAACAACTGTACCTTTGGTCACAGTTTTTTTAGACATTCTGCGACTACGACAAAATGCTTTTAAAACATAGTGAGAAATGGACTTAAGCAGTATTAGTCATTATAATGACTGCGGAAACTAGCGTTCAAGACATCTATCGCCCGACCTGCTACAAACTGGTTTAGTTTGGAAAATATAAGTACAGAAAATAAAGTAAGCATCATTACTTTATCCTTGATTTTGATAGTATGTTTTCCATAAATTGGACTTCAGTTATTTAATCTGTATTTAACTCTTGCAACTGTTTCATGTACTTATTGATTATCAAAAATGATATCACCTCGATTTCTAGGTGCTCCACTAAACAAGATAAAGACAATAATAAAGATCAGGTCAATGTGAAGTATCTAGTCCTTAACATTTATGGTAGATATAGGGTCTAAATTCGTGTAATTTAAAATACTAGGTGGATCAAGTATTTTACGCTGTCTGGCCGGATAGATCTGTTTTCATGTGCACTGAACGAATTTACTAAGACTGCTTATTGCATCTGCAGTACTTAGGTTAGTTTTAATCATGTATTAGGATGTAGAAATAAATATAGTTATAAACTAGATAAAAAGCTCAACTTTCAACTGTAAAGATAGATGTAAGTTTAAGAGTAATAAATAAATAAATAAATAAATAAATAAATAAATAAATAAATAAATTTTGAAAAAAATAATAGGTAAATATCGTAAAATAGCTAGTACGCGGATCTGTTCTAGTAAATATGCCTTGCATAGTATAGTCACAGTATTATTGACTGTGGTATAGTCATAAATAATAATATAATGATTCACCTAAATGTGTGGAAAACAGAGCGGAAATCCTTTCGGCACGTTATGGCGTTTTACCGGAATGTCCAGTCGTTTCATTAGGTCACTTTCCGAACTATTACTTACCTGAAAATTCATTTTAGGAATTTAACATTCTGGGCCTGAACATATTATACTTAAATGCCCACATATCTGTACGTCCACTGATTGCTTTTTCTTATCTTACAATGTATGTTTTTATGGATCATGCTCGTGAACGGATGCTACTTGGGATGACTGGTCAATCTTGGCATGGCATACATTTAATATTCAATCCAATATTACCTTGTCGTGCAATGTGACCAGGAGGTGCATTTACCAGTTTAATTAAAATATGTAGTCAAATTACCATACATTGAAATCCTCTCTTTTCTTTCTTTAATTATAGTATTATATTAATTGGTTAATTTGTAATAATTACTTTGTATGGTTCTTTGGTTGCGTTGAGTGTTTAAATTGTAACTCATTCAAATAACTGTAATTATCTGGCGATTGAAAAGAGTGGCGTGAGTTTCTTGACAGTTCTTCTCACAGCTCTACCTCGTCAGCGAACTGGCTGTAGGTCAATTGGCTGACAAAATGTAATGTTGACTTTTCATAAGCATACTTTATGATCAAAATGAAATAAATGCTTTGACTTTGACTTTGATCACAAAAGGTTTGCTGTTTATTTAACACCAATCATACCATATAATAAAAATAACAAATAATTACTCAAATAGGACCTAACGTGTTGAAAGGAATACGTAATTGACTTAAATATTTTTATACCTATTTATAAATTGTTACAATTTGGGCATCAATACAAAAAAAAATATTATAATATATTCAAAAATGTCTTACTTGATGGGCATCCAAATCAACAATCATAGCATTCTGTATTCTTTCTGACATCACGAGGAACCGTATTAACATTGTGATGTCTGCGTATGGACAGAACCCACCGCCACGGTCACCGCTGCAGTGGTGGAAACCACCCCCAACATTGATAGCCCATCCACGATCGAGGGCTAACTTACCGGCTAATACTGACCCACCTGTTTGTAACCTAAAGCAAATCAGGCCATTAACTAATAGCTAAAATGCTAGACTGTTAAGTGCACGTAACTAGCTACAGGAAAATCACTTCTATTGTATCCAACTTTAGGTTCATACCAGCATATCACTGACTCCTCAATCACAGGATCCAACTAGTTTGGGAGTCAGTTCGTCCTACTTGAACCTACATTTAAGTTTTAAAACATTTGTAAACCTAGTTTAAGAGTACTTTAGTATTGCAGGTTTTTATGTATTAATTTTCTTATCAAAAACTTGTGGTAAACAGTTAAGGTGTTCTTAATATTAGAACTGTGCTTACAGACTACAGACAATGTCTACTGTGTAGTAATTCGCTTTGAAATTCATATGATGATTTGTTTATTTTTTAATGTATGAAATATTAGTCTGGTTTTCGAATGGTGTCCACCACTTTTGGATTTCACTGACTGCTTACCATTAGGCAGAGTGGAGTCACTTTGGTAGGCTAATATATATAAAAATAATAATAATATAATAAAAATGTAACCGATCGCTGTCTGTACATGGAAGATATATGAGACAAAATACTATTGGGACCTATATCAACGCAAATAGAACCCAAAACAATGATTTTTAAATTTTTTGTCTGTTTGTCTGTTTGTCTGTTTGTCTGTTTGTCTGTTTGTCTGTGCGTTTGTGCACGCTAATCTCAGAAACGGCTTATCCGATTTAAATATGGTTTTCACTAATATATTGTGGTAAGCTTCACTTAACATTTAGTGTTTGTTTCATGTCAATCGGTTCATAAATAAAAAAGTTATGCCAATTTAAAGAACCACATCGAACATTCGTTAATTTACTACGAAATCTAGAAGCAGATATTTTAACAGGTTGCAGAATAGCTGATAGTGTTTTTATTCCTCGGATTCCTGTCATTCTAAACAGTCTTTCATTTAGTTTTAAACGAGTCCAGTTTCCAGTGAGCCTATGTTTTGCGATGACTAATTAAAGTAATTAAAGTAAAGGTAAGACACTAAAAGTTGTGGGTGTGGATCTAAGTATTAGCTGTTTTTCGGTCAGCTTTATGTGGCTCTATCACGTGTTAGCATTACTAGCAGCCTGTATGCTTTGATCCCTGATGGCTATACGTCTAATCCATACATCCATACATATTATAAAAGGCTTTGTCCTGACTGACGGACTGACTGACAGACAACGTAAAGCCTAAACCGCTGGTCGTAGCGACTTGAAATTTGGAGGGTGTGTTTGTCTTAATGTCTAGAAGTGTACAAAGAAAGGGTTATTAAAAATTCAACCCTTAAGTGTATAAAAAGGGATGAAATCGATTGTATGAAACGTCTTCATTTTTTAAGTTACAGCTTTGAAATTTTGTTTTGGAATACTTTTATTTAAATAAAAAATACGCTCATATTTTTTTTTTTACTGGGGTGGATTTCTAGAAGTGAAATAAGGGATGAAATATTGTATGGAAAGATCTTTGCTTTTGAAGTTGGCGACTTGAAATTTGGAGGGAGGGGGAAGGGAGAGGGAGGAAGAGGAAAGGAAGGGAGAAGTGAGGGGAAAGTGCGGGGGTAGTGAGGGAGAAGTCAGGGGAAAGGGAGGGGAAAGTCAGGGGGAAATCGACTGCCTCTGTATTTCGGTGGTACTGTGTATGGACTGTGAGGTCGCGGGTTCGATTTCCGCTCAGTGCAAATATTTGTAACATGAACATGTCTATTTGCATTGGTCTGGGTGTTTATATGTATAATATGTATCTATTTACAAAAATAAAAGTATTTAAGTATGTTTATCCGTATTCTAGAACCCATAATACAAGCATATAATATGCTTACTTTGGGTCTAGATGGCGTTGTGTAAAAATAAAAAAGGAAGAGGGAACTTAGGGGGTGTGAGGAGGCAGTGAAGGGCAAGTGAGGGGCAAGTGAAGGGCAAGTGAATGGGACGTAAGGGAAAGTGAGGGAAGTGAGGGAAAGTGAGGAGTCAGAAGTGGTGGTGAGTGAGTGGGAAGTGAGGGAAAGTGAGGGAGATGGGAGGGAGACGGGAGGGGAAGGAAGGGGAGGGGAGAGGAAGGGAGGGGAAGGGGAAAGTTATTGTAGTGAAAATTTGCCTTTGTGTATTGTATGTTGTTTTACGGGGGATATCTTTAGGTAGGTGAAAGAGGGTTTGTACCTACGAATGGTGATGATGATGAGATTAGAAATAGTATGCAAAACAGTATTTAAACAATATAAAAATGTCTATTGAAAAACGATATTCATGCGAGCCAAGCCGCGGGCAAAAGCTATACATATATAAAAACGAAAGGTCACTCACTCACTCACTCATCTCATCACGAAATCTCAAAAACTACAAGTGCTAGGAGTTTCAAATTTTTGAAATAGGTACTCTCTAAGACGGGATTTTGCGAAATTAATTTCCCTGGAGTATAAAGGGGAACAAAATTTGTATGGAGCTTCTATAGTTTTTGAAAATAGGAGTGAGGAGTGAGGAGAGTAGTTTCGTTAAATATCGCAAAATTTCGTCTGTTTTAGGGGTAGCGGGTGAATAGATTTAAATCGGATTCGCCTTAGAGACGGATTATACTGATATTTATTACTAATATACAATGTACGATTGCCGTAAGATTAGGTAAGAAATATTCTCATACAGGCACACATCTGAATTTTCACGCGAACGAAGTCGCGGGCAACAGCTATATATAATAAAACTGTAACCGGTCGCTGTCTGTACATGGAAGATATATGAGAAAAATATTATTGGGACCTTTATCAACGCAAATAGAACCCAAAACAATGATTGTTACAATTTTTGTCTGTTTGTCTGTGCGTTTGTTCACGCTAATCTCAAAAACGGCTTATCATATTTAAATATGGTTTTCACTGATACATTGTGGTCAGCATCACTTAACATTAAGTGTTTGTTTCATGTCAATCGGTTTATAAATAAAAAAGTTATGCTAATTTAAATAATCACGTCATAAATGTGGTATGTATTTAGCTTAGCTTAGTTTGTTTTTAAGTTAGGTTAACACGTCTTATTTCTTTATTAAAATGTAAATTAAAATGTAAATACTTTATTAGTTAAAATGTAAAAACAAGTTTTAAGATTTATATTTTCTGGATTTATTTTATTTTTTATTTTTTGTGATAAAAACATGTTTGTTAACACGTTTCATTACGGAATAGGTGGAATTGAAGTGAATTACGAAATAGTAGTAGTCGATTTACGCTGGTTTCAACATGAATGGGTCGGATCGACCAGGGATATACTACCCTCTCATAGTTTTCGACGTAAGAGTAATAGGATCCATATTATTGCATTTCGTTCGGTAAGCGCGGGAGCCGGAGGCCCAACTGATGCAGAGATGACAAACCTCGCAGCATGTGTGGGACCAGCTGAGTATCCGCGGAGTCATTGTGTGGGTGGTGTGGGTTAACCCGCCGGCCAGGGAGACCCGTATAAACGGTGGTGCCGCTGGCCGCCCGCGGCATTGTACAAGGGCCCAATTAGACCTAACCAAAAAAAAGAGACTGCCCCACCAGGTTGCGCATAATCTCGGAGTGGTTCGTCGTGCAGGTTGGTGACCGGATAGTGGGACCCGGCGACCATTTTCGAGACGTTACGGGGGCCTTTTGCGAGCAATCCGTAACATGGAAGCCCGGAGGCCTAAGACCCTTGAGCCTTTACAGCTGCGAAGAGACATCGCCTCCTCAACGGTCGTCTTCTATCGCCTTTACCACGGAGAGTCTTCTCAACAGCTCTTTAAATTAATTCTACCCTCTCCCTTTTTATCCAGAACGACACGTGCGGGACTGAAGTGCTACCCTTTCACAGTGCAATCTAAAGGGTCTCGAACCAAACGGTTCAGCACTTTATACTTTTGTCGCTCAATTAAAGCCTGGCACTCTTTACCAGCGCATGTGTTCCCACCTAACTTTCAGTGACGAGGCGTGAAGAAGCATCTCACGAAGCCGCCATAGTGGAGGCCACCATACCAGTAGTTTGGCTTTTGGAATGGTGTCCACTACTTCTGAATTCCACTGACTGCTTACCATCAGCCAGAGTAGAGGCACTTTGGCAGGCCAATATAAAAAAAAACTTATAGCGTTTTTATTTTTCGGATTCCTTTCATTCCAAACAATTTCCCGTTAAGTTTTAACGAGTTCAGTTTCCAGTGAGCCTATGTTTCGCGATGACAATTAATGAGTGTGGATCTAAATATTAACTGTTTTTCGCATGGTCATCTTTATGTGTATTTGCCACGTGTAAGTAATCCTAGCAGCCTGTATGGCTTTGATCCGCGATGGCTATACGTCTAATATCGTAGATAGAGAAGCATTTACTTTAAAGATTTTTCTTATTCACCTAAACGAAGATGTTTATAATTCAAAACAAACCAAAAGATATATCCAAAAAATGCTGCTCAAAATCACTATTCCACGCGGACGAAGTCGCGGGCACAGCTAGTAATAATAATAATAATAAGTTACCTCATAGGCTTCAAGTAAGAGTATTGCACAATTATGTTTGGCACACATGCAATAACAGGCACCTCTGCTATCATTGCTACTTTTACACTCCACTGAAAAATAATGACAGGGTGGAATAAAGGAAAATTACTGAGATAACCTGTATAGTTGACCACATATTTGCTTTACCACTTTAAACAAAAAAATCCATCGAAATTATAATTCAATAAGACTCATTATGACAGTGGCAACTATTACTGTACTGAGGTAGCTTGCAAGCAAAAATAGACATTATTGTTCTATGATATGCAAAGGACTTTACCTTAAGTGTAGTGAAACATTTTTATTATCAACTATACATTTTTTGTCAATAAATTTTTACTGTTACTGCTAGCCTATGTCATCCCACTGCTGGGCATGACCTCCTCTCAAGCCATAGCCAATGTGGGCTATTTCTATTTGCGCATTCCGCCATATTACTACTTTCATCAGCTCTAAATGCTGTCCTGCCTGATGCTATTTCAAAAAAGCAGGTTACTAATGATACTCCTGGTGTTTGAAGTGTCCATAGGCTATGGTAACTTCTTAACATCAGGTGAGTTGTATGCTTGTTTGTCACCTTGGTAAAAAAAGCAACTTCACAAGCTATATTAGTCATTTTGGTGGCTTATAAGAGATATTATAAATTTACTTACTTTCAAAGAACCTAAATATTTCTTAGTGTGTGCAACAAGCAGATCTTTCTTTTTAGCTTCAAGTGGTTGCACAATGTTTTCATCTGTTATCAACTTTGCTTCTTTTAAGTGCTGAAATTATATTATGAAATATTAGAAACATTGTAAAAATTAATTGCTGATTCAAATTTAAATAAATATTGCTTACATAGGAACTTATTGTTAACAAACAGCTTGATCATACCTTAACTTTAAAATAAATATTTATAACACTTTATAAAATTAATTTTGGTGGTTTAGGAAACATGCCTTATGCCTAATTTCTCTAATAACTTTTTGTAACTCACCAAAATCTTCATATTCAGTAAGTCTATGTATGCAATACTCGCAAAGAATACCCAGTAAGTATATTAGATTTTCTTTGCGGGCATTTACGTGCGTACCCGAATAATATTTCGCCATTTCTTCGCATCGAACACATGTAACTTTTCCAAGCCCCAAAACGACACGTTATATCTATTATCGTATACCAATGGCCATTGTTCAGGTTTAATGTCGAAGTATAAGCTGAAAATGCACAAACAAAACATAAAAACATTACTGTTACTAACTATTTTTAACTGTTTTAAATTTTTATGGGTCAATAGCTAAACAACTTTAAGTTAACACAAACCTTGTCATTATTGAAGCACAACAATCAAATGTAATGTTTACTTTCACAATTTAACATCATTGTAACAGATATTTTCCGAAACTCCGCAGATAGCAGAATTCGATGATTGATTTCCTGACTTTGCCTGATTTCGATTTCGATTTTCGCGGATGTCAAACTGTCAACATCAACTTGACAGCGAATAAAACATTCGTTCCGAAACACTTCGATCAGAAATCTAAGGAAGTAAGGATATTGAACACTAAAATTAGAAAATAAGAAATGTTATTATTTATTGTATATTGTTTATACGATAATAAGATTAACTGCGGAAACTAAGTTACTCAAAACCTTAAGCCAATACAATAACTACAATCATAATACGTAGTGATAAATAAAAAAAAGCCGTTGCTAAGCAACACAGATGACGTATCAGAGCCGCGAAATGTAAACAAAACGTGAACAAGTAAATTACCAATTTAAAATTAAGTTTATATTTCATAAATTATGTTCTTATATTTAGTATAAATTTAAAATCTTGATTTCAGCCTGTTTAATTGGTCGCAGGTACAGTAGTTTAATTCATGTACCTACAGCTCTTATTATGGAAGCTGCTGCTTTAGATGCCCTTCAGACAGAAGTGGAATTTTACCGAGTAAGAAAATTATTATTCACGACATATCACTGTAAATAGTTAACTAATATGTTTACCTACTTTCAGAACAATCACAGCACCTTTCTCACTATGAACCATAATCATCACACTCATTCCATACCTGGTGAAAACATGCATCAGGCTTTAAAGGTAAATGTGTAGAGAAACTCATCCAATACTTCACACTTCATATCCATTATAATATACCTACCAATATGCGGTGGATTATCATAGTCCACTTAAACACGCACTTAAGTCCACCATAAATGTCAGTCCTTGAGAAAAGCCAATTTATAACTTCAACTAGCGGACGTCACGCAGTTTCACCCGCGTGGTTTACGTTTCCGTGGGAGTACGATAATAAAATATAGCCTAAGTTACCCAGTGATAATGTACTTAGCTTTCTTATGGTAAAATAATTTTTGAAATCGGTCCAGTAGTTTTTGATTTTATTCGTTGCATACAAAAATACAAATCTTTCTTCTTTATTAATATTAGTGTAGATTGAAGCTGTGGCCTTTGTGGAAGCTCTGGGAAAATCCCATGCTCTGCAGTCGTTTCGCTGTGCCCGAGGTTAGCTTCGTTTCTATGGACAAGCAGCCTAAAAGCCATGTCTTTAGCTCACATAGTGTTAATCTTACATCTTGCTTTTTTGACATATTAACCTAGTTTCATTTTCAGCAAAACCAAACCGTAGTGGAAGAAGAGATAAAAACCCTGATCACCGATAACCAAAAGCTTTCGCAGCAAGTTGGGATGTTGCTTAAAGAGAGAATCAATAGTGCTAGACAATTGAGCGGTCATGACCAAGACTTTGGCAAAGAGCTGGATGAGTTACGGAAACAAGTGTCGTTACTTGCTAAGGTTTCAGTTTTTATGTAATTATAGGTGGTAGGAAATCGCAGTCGAAAATGAAAATAGGAGAAATGCTGGTGGTTCCTGTAATCTTAAACTGAATTCATTGCAAACACTAGGTAGTCTCCAGTTATCTTACATTCTTATTAAAATGGCATGCTGCCTGCATGAGACTACGGGTCACACAAAAAACATCAAAGCTTACTGGCGTTTGAGTAGTCGGGAATTAGGGGATTCCATTTTCAAATGGCCAAAACTTCGTGAAAATTACCATAAAGGATCAACAGTATTGTGGCGTACTAACACTTTTTTATTCAGGAAAGAGATTCATTGCACGTGCTCTGGCAAACATCACAGAAGACTATAGATGCCTTAGAAACAGAGCTGAAGACCTACCAGAGTTATGACAACAAAAGTAAGCAAATGGTAAGTAGTCCATATTATATTTCCTTCTCTGAGCAAAGGCGTCACGCTTCTTTGACGCCAACCTTATCCAGTTCATCTACCTACCTAAAAACCAGTTAGATATTTAAAAAAACGATAAATACATGTGAAATATTTTTTTATTTTTTACTCGTACGTGCGCCTTTAAGAACTCCAACTCGATGTTATTAGATGTATGACTTACGCATAAAAACTTTAGGCTATAATTAATTCTCTGACATGAATAGGTACCTACCTAACCTACACGATGAACTTATAACTACTTTTATAATTATCTTAAAGAACACAATAGAAGAAAGAAGAGATTTAGAACTCAAACTAGAAACAGCTTTAACCGATTACATAGATTTAGAAAGAAATCATAAAGACCTACAAAACAAGCATATATCTTTAGGTAATGATCTTAAAGCAAAAGAAAAAGAAATAGCATCTTACAAAGAAAGGGGTAAAGAATTAGAAAAGAAGTTAGATGAAGCAAATAAGAATTTGGAAGAGCATAGAATTAATCTAGCAGTTGAGAAGAAGAACAATGAAGATTTGAAAGGACAGCTGGCTTTGTGTCAGAAAGAATTTATGGATAGAGTGAAAAAAGAGGCGGAGGCCAAATCTAAGGTAAGTAGGTGACATAAGTAAATGAAGAACACAATAAGTAGCCTCGACTATAATTAAAGATTTTTTTCAGGTTGCAGAAGCATTACAACTTTACGACGTAGTATCCACACAGAAAAACGACGCTTCCAAAACTATACAAGAATTAAATAGTAAGAATATTTATTTGTTTTAAGCCGTCATAATACGAGTATCACTCCAAATTGTATTCATTTTGGACGTTCCACTGAAGTGCGCGATTATAATCTTGCTAATACACATACATCTCAATCCCTACCTAAATCCGCCACATGCGGACGTGCAAGGCGTTTTAGATCAACATAATATTCAGTCATATCATCACGTGCTATCATTATGGTAACTCGGTCCACGACAAATACGTACCGAAGTTAAGTACCAAATTCAAATTCAATTACTTAACTGTCATTTTAAAAATTTACAGAAGAGATCACTCGCCTAAAACACTCACTATCTAACTTAAGACATGAAATGGAGACATCGTTTAGAAAAGAAATGGATGAAATAAGGGATAAATACAATGAAAAAATAGCTGATATGCTACATCATATCAGGAACTTGGATGCTGAATTGGTGGAGAAGGGCTTACTGCTTAACAGAGCAATTAGGTAATTATAACCATCATAAGAATGTGTAAAAATAAATATATGATAAACATATATATTTTTGATTGCGTCGTGAGTGGACAAAGTTTCTTGTAGATCGGTCTTGTGAAAATAGTTTGTTTAGAAACATCAAAAACTATTATGTAAGCAACCTAATCATCAAAGTCCCAATTAAACTATTTAACACCCGGGCTAAATCGGGGCTGACCGCTGCTAAATACTTGCCTATCATATACAAATCTGTTGCAGAGATAACAAAATACTGCAAACGGAAAATGAAAATTATTTGAAACAACAAACGGACAATTTGAAATCGGTGGATCCGAAACTTACGCTCGCCGAACAAAAACTAGAGACTATGTTCCAGGAATTGGTAATGATATTGATACTCAATTTTCCTAAAACTTATTTAACTACTAATGATGGTTGACGCATCATTGAAACCGCCAGAGGAATACAATGCAGCAAGCCCCAATGCCAATGTATTCAATTTACTATTGGAAAACCAAGAATTTAAGTTTTTCATGCAATAACAAATCAATCAGTCATCCGGAGGCCGCAAAAAGCCCTTAACGTGCCACAAAAAGCGCCTTAACGTGCCTCAAATAGCCACTTAACGTGCCACAAAAGCCATCTTAGCGTGCCTGAAAAAGCACCTTAACGTGCCTTAAAAAGCACCGTAACGTGGTTAAAAAACTTTAATACATTTGCTGACACATATCACAAATAGACGACAGCGTCTTAAAAGTAGTTTTAAATTAGGTATCATCAGAGAGGCGTAATATCCAGCTGGTCTGTGAGAAGCAATGTCTTGCCATCGACATACAAAGGATGCAAGATGTGCACGCGAGAGAGACCAAGCGACGAGACTGGGAGGAGAATCTTTTAAAGACACAGTGTCAAGAGTTAAAGTGGGTACCTTTGTATTTTGATATTCACTTTTCATACATAATAACAGAAGGTACGTAAGGTAAGTTCATCCATAATCTACAATTAGTGTGAAATGGGCAATAAAGCGCTATTACATGTAGCGCCCGTGAACGCGCGTTTGCCGAAACGACCATATACGCGCAGAAAAATAAGCTAGTCTGAAACCGCCTTTACGCGGACTATTTAAAAGTTTTTAACCTGTATGGCAAAAATATTATTTTCCATTTATCGTATATATCTACATATTTAAGCTAAGTCTGTTTTCAGGTTACAAGTGGAACACCTTCAGAAATCGTTAGATGAAACTCACAATATGGTGAACAAGCTTCAGAATATGTTAACTTCTAGAACTGAATTGAATCAAAAGTAAGTAGAAAAGAAGGGCAGGGCTGCTTAAGTCCCCTTAAGTCGCTCGGTGTATCCACATAGGACATAGGGAGAGACGTAAGGAGTAGGTGTATCACAAGACTAGAAAGGTACACTTGCGGCTAAAATATAAGTACTTAACACAAAAACATGAGGAATTTATTTTTCATTCTTGATTATTTTTCAGAATGGTGTTAACAAAAGAAGAAGAGCTATTAGAACTAAATAAACATTTAGCCAATCAAATGGAGCTTAGTAAAAAGTAAGTAACTTACATTATCTAACACACATATAACCACAGACTAAGTAGAAATGCATATTCTGAGCGTGCATACAACTAACACTTTTGCCATTGTTGCAAGTAGAAAAAGAAATTTTTTTGGTAGTTTTTTAAAAATACGTTAAAATATGTAGAACACTTTAGAATTCTAGTAAAAATTGACTATTAAATATTTTCAGATGGAAAGAATCTTATATAGAAATGACGGAAAAGTTAAAGAAAAAATTGCAAGAAATGGAAGGGGAGAACAAAGAATTACGTGAAAGATTAAATGCACCTTATATTGGCTGTTCCGAAGACAGCAATAATAGCTAATAGTTTGTTTTTATATCCATATCTACACAATATAGAAAACCTATGTTTTACATGCTCCATGAGATATATATCAGTCGAAAGACGTCCACTGCTGGACATAGCCCCCCAGCTAACAATTTAGCATAGATTACGGAAACAGCGGCAACAAAACGCTACCAAATATAAATGCATTCTCCCAGTATGTAGTTACATGCATAGATGATACACTATAAACTGAGAGTTACATGTATATTTTTTATAATAGTACCTAAGTATAGTTATATTCACTTGTATTAGCGAAGAACTCCAGTGCAATATTAATAAATAAAAGAAATAATAATAAATGATAGTTTTATTTACATAATTATAAAATTTACAAGTTTCCAGAGCAATATGGCTTTTACTGCATTGTATTAGGGTTATAATCGTTCATGCAGACACGCATTCAGCAAACATGCTTGGGAACCAGTATAATGTTTCCTTTGTGTCCTGAGTGTCGACCCATGCTAGACCTTCCTTCACCATGTGGTTTAATGCGTTCTGTGCTCTAGTTTCATTCCAGCTGAAATATGAAGAGTTACTTCTAAAATTTTTGTTAAATACTTTTTATATTGATAGGAAAGACTTGTCTAGAATTGTAATGAAGTAGAATAAAATAATTTTTAACAAAAAGAAAATCGATTTCAAACAGGAAATAAACTAAAAAGTAAAAAATAAATTTACATAGCCCAAAATAATTCATATTTTGATTTAGTTAATCAGAAATAATTATTATTATTTCCAGCGGGGACGCCGGCAGCCGGACGAACGATCCACCCGCAGTGCTTGCGGGTCACTTCGTCCATTTCCCCAGTTCTCTTCTTGGGGAGAGTTGTGGTTGATCCAGCTTTTTCACGGCACCCCATCAAACCTTCTTGTATCCTTGATAAATCTAATCACCTGTTCCACCTTCAGATTTCTTATGTCTTCCTTGTCCAGTCTATCCGATCCCAGGAGTTCCCATCTGATCAGTGAGTACATGGGGCATTCTGCCCGCAGCAGGTGGAAACTTGTTTCTTCGTTTTCCATGCACTCCGGGCATTTGGGATCGGTTTTTACTCCTATCACTGTCAGTGACAGTTTCCTGTTATAACCTCTATGGCGAGCCTCATATTTCCCCTTGGGAATGTCCTCGTCTTTTCTTGTCCATGCCTTTGATGAAGATTTTCGACTGTCTCATTCCAGTCGAAGACCTCCATCTGCGGTTGGTTTCTGTTTTAATACTATGGCTGATTACTCCGGCAGCCGGGGTTCCGGTTTCATCAGCGCCTTCTCTGGCTAGTTCGTCCGCCAGATCGTTGCCCGTGTTTCCCTCGTGTCCGGGGACCCAGGCAATCGTCAGGTCGGTTTTCTGGGCCAGCCTGTCTAATGACTTTTGCATTCCTCGACTATAATTATTGCTGATATTGTCTCCACTTTGTCAAGTGCTCTGAGCGCGGCTTGGCTGTCGCTGTAGATGGTTACCTTTCCCGTACTGGTCAGGTGTTCCACTATTTCCGCGCATTCCTTTATTGCATATATCTCTGCTTGAAAGACACTTGCAAATCTTCCTAGAAGTATCGACTTGTTTATTTCTGTCCTGTCTACTCTTTTTATGTGCACTCCGGAACCAGATGGCTTCGTCAGTTCCTTTCTTGAGCCGTCTGTGTAGCAGATAGTGCCACTGGAGTCAATCCGCCACTCATCTCGTGTGCCTATGTGTATTCTGTATTTCTTGTCAAAGATTTTCTCCTTCCTGATAAGGTCATTGTTGGATAGGATCATTGACAATCTTTCTTCGTAGTTTTTGGTTATACGTGCGTGACCTGCGTCCATGTAGTTTCCGGTCCATAGGTCAGTGCTTCTGAGTTTGAACCATTGTTCGGTTGCTTTTCTTTTAATTTCTAACTCCAAGGGGTTTAGCCTAATATGATCTCGAGTGTGGCTGTTGGTGTAGTCCTCATCGCGCCCGTGGATACAGCCCGCAGAAATAATTAAATAAGTATTTTATAATTTTGAAGTTGGTGCCAAGGAAAACAATAACTAGGTACCTATAGGTATTATCAAACTTAATTTGCTATTGTAGTAAGAATCTTATCGTATTTAGTCCGTAGTAGGTCCACGCTGGCTTCAGCATGAATGGGTTGGGAATCGTCCGGGGAGGTACTACCCTCTCATAGAAGATCGACGTAAGAGTCGTAAAATACAGATTTGGCATTTTGATTTTTTTGTCTAAGCCAGAAAATAATTTTGGAAATAATCTACAGGAAAAGTTATAATTACCCTAAATCTCCTGTGAGTATGCTCGCTGAGACCCAAGCAGTGCCCAAAGCACTGGCCTTCTGCAGAACTAAGGTTTGGTCCAGGTTCAGCTCTCCTGGCACAGACTGCACTAACCATTTGCCTTTGCCTATCGATACTACTGTGAAGCTGAAATTAAAAAAAAATACCTCTGTCATATGGTCCAAACTATTCTTATTGCCAACTTTGGAGCACAGATTTTTTTTTAAGAGCACACAGTTATGGTGAAGATGAGTTAATCTGAAAGAAGACAAAGAAATGAGAAATGAGTCCCTAGTTTTTATGGTGTTTTCATTCACAATCTGTTAGTAGTGGTCAGGATAAACCTAGAATGTTCATATGTCTATCAAAGTTGCAATGGTTATTTGTCCAGAATCAAAGCCTCAATCTTAAGAACCTACTCCAAACCTCATGATATCATTTTATCCTCAGGCTGTTAGCAGAAAGTTCCACCTTCTCTAAAGGTGGAACTTAGCAGAAGAAGATACAGCCTCAGCCTAAAGATAAGATAGATCATGGCTTGCTACTATAAATAAAGATAAATAAATCATTTATTTGAACACTTACCCATTACCAAATATTCTTAATTTTTTAACAGCAGCTAATAAATCTTCATTGGTGATATCCTGATGTTTCTTAGCTTTACCCCTCGCTGCTATGAGCCTGGTTCTTAACTCTTCCAATGTTATAAGACCACCATTCTTATAATTTGTAGCCATACATACTTCTACTATTTGAACACCTAACTCATAGTAGAAATCACCAATACCTGTAATTAAAGTGATTGTTTAGTAACTACTATTTTTAATTGCTGCATATAGAAAGAAAGAAAAATAATTTATTAGAGTAATAATAATAATTTATTATATATTTATTATGGGCAATGGGAGACTGATTAAATAAGGTTATTAGCTGACTTCTGTCTACAATTTATACTACAATTATTATCTAGGCATGCGCCACAGAAGACTCCATTATATAGTTTAAAATGTCTCTGAATGCTGTAGGGTTTATCACTTTCCAGACAAAATATTTTTCTAGCTCAATAGATGACCAATTGTGTTTGTAAACTCCAGTAACAAATACCTTGCTCCCTAACTAAAGTAAACTTTAAATACAAAGATGAACAATACAAACCTAGCACTGACCAAAACCCTTTTCCTGAAGCCAATGGGTCTACTCCGATAGCAGCACACATTTCTTGAAACTGTCGTCTAAACTGAGCGTTCTTTTTTATTTCGTTCTTGTGTTTTGTTGCAAAATCTTCCAAATTATCTCTAAATACTTCAAGTTGTTTAGACATTTGTTGGAACTGATTTTCTTGAATTTCAGATCCTTTTTCCCTGTACTTCTCCTGTTCAAGCTTCTGCTTCTGAATAGCTCCAACTCCCGCTCGTCGCCTCATGATTAGTAGTTTTATAAAATGTTGAGAACTACAATAAATTTGACATTTTACCTAAAGCCTCCTGATCAAAGAGTATAATAACTATACGCTCCTGATTCTTTCTGAGTGAATAGTGCAGTGTTGCCAGTAACCGAGCCAAAAGTTACACAACACAGCTCAAAAAGTACCTAACATTTTCGAGGCGAAAGTAACATTTTTTTTTTTTATATTATAGCCTACCAAAGTGACTCTACCCCGCCTGATGGTAAGCAGTCAATGGAATCCAGAAGTGGCGGCCACTATACCAAAAGCCATCGTCTTAAACTGCTGGTATAGTAGCCTCCACTATGGCGGCTGGGAATGGGGTTAGGGGAAGGGAATGAGGTAGGCGAGGAAAGAGGATAGGGGGAAATTGGGCCTCCGGCGCTCTCACTCACCGAACGAAACGCAGTAGTACGGATACTACTACTCTTAAGTCGATCTTCTATGAGAGGGTAGTACTTCCCCGGACGATCCGGCCCATTCATGCTGAAATCAGCGTGGATCTACTACCGTATTTATAATAAACTAGCTTTCCGCGGCGCGGTTTCATCCGCGTCTTTGCTTAAGCTCTAATCCGACTGGTAGTTCCAGAGATTAGCACATTCTTAAAAACTTAAAAAAAATAGGGGGAAGAAACCTTTGACCTACGAAGAAGTGAAGAACACCGTTTTAGCGTATTTTTAGACGAAGACAAATCTTTTTTTAATGAAAGTATTAACAAATATAAATAGCTCGCAGAGCTTGACAACCGTTGGGGCAGAAAAGTTCTGGAGAGGCGTCCACGAGCCAGAAGACACAGCGTGGGTGGATCCTTCACAAGGTGGACCGACGACCTGAAAGGGTGGCGGGCAACCGATGGATGAGGGCGGCGAACGACCAGCCATGGTGGCGAAAATTGGGGCAGGCCTATGTCTAGCAGTAGACGTCTTTTAGCTGATATGAATCTGATGATACACAAATCAATTAATCATTCTGATGAATGTATAAGAATTGTAGGTTTATATATAAAAATTAAAACAAATTTTGTTTAATATTTAAACTCTTTCCTGCCTTTCCGCGAACTTAAATGTACCCTCGTAAAATCTTGTGCCACAACTCAGTGGTGCTCATGTTCACTTCTATTTTTCTAGAGCGTGTAGCTCAAAATTCTTGGGCAATTAGAAAATGTGCAGAAAGTGAATGTTGCAGAGATTTTTTTAAGCTTCCATTTGATAGAAAATACTATTCTCTAGGTTGCACCGTTTTGGAGATATTATTATTTGTATAAAATTGTAAACTTAAAACCATTACCCTCCCTTCGGCTCACCTCCAAGGAGACGGCAGTTTTAGTATGTTAACTCCATGATCACAATGAGTGAATCGCTCATGCACTCTATAATTCTTTATTGTCTGACTGGAGTAAGACTATAAAAATATTGTTTATTCTCTGTCAACGCGCGAAAATTGCCTTTGCTGTGTTAGTTACGTAATTACGTTTCAGTTTCACGGTTATTTTTTGTTTGCTGAATTTTTTTTTGTATTTTTCTATCTCATAAAAGTTACGCAAAAGTAACATTTTGAGTCGTGTAACATGGAGGTAACATAAGAGGGCCAAAAGTAACGTAAAATGTTACAAAAGTAACATTCTGGCAACGCTGGAATAGTGAAAATGTCAAAATAGAATACCCCACAGAGTACATACTAATGTAATGTCAATGTCTACAAATCGGAAACGAAACGTAACGTTTCCTAAAGAGATTTAAATATTAAACGTAAATTTTAAGATACAGAATTAATAATAATAAGATTTTATATGATTAAGAATATTTTAAGAAGCTAATTTGATTATAAATTAATAGGATAAAATAATTATAATCAGTCACTATAACGATATAAATTAGATAACAATTCAGACACATAACGCAAATCAATAGATGGCGTTGTTAAAAAAATATATTTTGCAAAATAGTGTTGATTTTAATAAAATTTTAAAACCATTATTTTTGTTACTAGAAAAAACAGAAAAATTTAATTTTAGTCATTCATTATCAAGCCAAGTCCTAACTCATCTAAAATTATTTTGCAAAACAATAAAGTGCTTGAAACTTAAAAATACACTGTAAATCTGAGTATTTATTACAAAACATAATTTATTGTTAAGTATTATTAATTGTTTTAATAATTATTTCTCAACACAATACGACATGCTGACCTAAGAAAATAAAAACTCATGAAAAATGTATCGGTCTATTGGATATATACCTACTTTTCCCGCTTTAAATAATAGCACAGTATTAATAGTATAGAGTCTAATCTAATATCTAATACTACTTTAAAGTGGTAAGGTTGATTTGTTTGTTTGTTTGTAAAACAAATGTCTTGAACGTTGTATTTACACATTCTGTAGTAGGTATATTTAATTTTACTACAGAACGCCTATTTTTAATCTGTAATATCTTTGAAAATATTTATTTAAAATACATGTTGCAAAGGGCATTATTGATTTATATTAAATGCACAATGTATTTAAGGTACTTAATTTGATAAGGATTAATGATGTATTGCTTAAAATCGCTTCGAAAATAAGCCCTTATTTCTCATAATAAGTAAAGGATAAAAAAATGCTTACTATGGGTTATCCCTTAGAGATAGACATAATATACTATCGCGGACTCTTTTATAGACCTTTATAAAGTGTACAATACTGTAGTACATTATTTTGATCTATCTTGTAGGATTTAGGCAGCGTCGCAATGTAAGCGCAAAAAAATTGTTTATTTACGACATCACATTAAAAACATCTAAATTTATCAGTGGTTCTGTACTATATTATGCATGTTATATACATATAAACCTTCCTCTTGAATCACTCTATCTATTAAAAAAACCCGCATCAAAATCCGTTGCGTAGCTTTAAAGATCTAAGCATAGGTACATATGGACAGACAGCGGGAACCGACTTTGTTTTATAGAATGTAGTGATAATGCAAAACAATTTAAAAATAATTAAAATTCAAAAAACTACTTTAAAAAACATATAAATATACTAAACATAATAATACAATTATTAGTAAATATTAAAATGTATAAAATTGCTTGAGAAATTCAAAATGAGAGATGCATCCCTGGTGGGGATCGAACCCACGACCTTTGGATTAGAAGTCCAACGCGCTATCCTCTGCGCCACAGGGACTGTTATAGCAAATGTTCAAATAGGCATACAGATTCACAACGTTCTCTCTATGCCCAGTTTGATATTTAGTGTTTGATAATAAAAAATATTAGAAAAGGTACATAGCAAAAAAAAATATAAAAAATTATGTTATTTATTAATACTATCATTATTTTCTTTTAAAAACGAAAATTGCTTTTTTATTTCATGAAATCATGATTCTCAAAATATAATCTCGTTCGAGTGTAGAAAAAAATTTGGGTGGATGGAGCTGGAGAACACATGTCACGTCCGCCCATCGACTCGACTCCATCGGCGAACAAAATTTACGAAATGACAACCACAGATCAAGTAGAGATGCTACGCATATGACAACAAACAAACAAACGTCAAAAAATTGTTTTTGGGGATGAAGTTTAAAATTTCCAGTGAAATAATTCACTTTTGTAATCTTTAGATAAGTGCAAATTAAATAATAAATCTTTATACAGTAAAATGGAAAGTGTTGGTACGAAAGAAAATGGCAAGCCTCGTGCAGAAAACGAAAATGTAAACATAAACTCTGTTGAAAATTTTCAAAAATGTATTTACGATTTGTTTGATAAAAATGGTATACTTAACGATTTGAGGGCTTACTTACGTGGACATATCGTAAGTGTTTTAAGAAATGCAAAAACTGGTAAGAAATTTATTTGATAAGTTGCACAAAAAATCTATTATATATTCTTCTTCCCAAAGGAGCGATAAAAATCTTCTGTATGGTATAAGTATATATATATTATATAAATATATATATATCATAAGTTGAAACAAGCATTATTTTTTTAAATTATCTTATGGAAACACACACGCTCACATTACTTGTCTCCCATATAATGTTCACGATTCTTTATTCCATCAGTAAAGTGATCTTTTTTAGGTGAGCCACCTGCATGCCAGAAACTCTTTACACAACGACTGGAACACAACTATCAAGCATTGAATATGCTCATAGTTGAATATTTTATGCGCTTAGTAAGTACAGAATAATAATAAATAATTGTTTATTTATTTAAAACTTAAACTATCATTTACAAGTTGTCCATTGAAGGGCTTCTTTTAGGCATAAAATTGCCTGTGTTAGTAGGCTCCACTCTTCTACAGGTTTTTCAAACAACCTAATTTATGTAATATATTATTATATTAAACAGAAGAGACAACACAAGATACAAGTCACACAGAAAGCCATTTGGAACGAGGGAAAGAGCAACAGCTGTCGGAGAGCTGATTCACACCGATGTATGTGGCCCGTTCGCGGATAGTATCAGTAAATACAAATATTATGTATTATTTAAGGATGATTATTCCAGTTATCGCTTTGTCTACTTCATGAGACAAAAATCTGAGGTAAAAGATAAATTGATGCAAATGTTACAGGAAGATAGAAGTGCCAGTCACACAATCAAAATCTTATTGAGCGATAATGGTGGCGAATTTGACAACAAAGCTGTCCGAAAAATACTACATAGTTATGGCATTCAACATCGCCTAACAATGCCGTATACGCCTGAGCAGAATGGCTGTTCTGAGCGTGAAAACCGAACGCTGGTAGAAGCGGCCAGATCGATGATGCATATGCGAGAAGAAATGCCGCAAGTTCTTTGGGCCGAGTTAATTAATACTGCAACCTATGTACTTAATAGAACCGGTTCCACTAGAGTAGATAACAAGGTGCCCTATGAGTTATGGCATGGCAAGAAACCTAAGATAACTCACTTAAGAATTATCGGTAGTGAATGCTACGCCCACGTACCTAAGGAGAATCGCAAGAAAATGCAAAAGAAGGCGATTAAAGGCAAACTAATAGGATACGAGTATGATGATGGTTACCGAATTTGGGATGAAAGTAAAACTATCAGATCAAGGGATATAACATTCCTAAGTGATCTAGAATTTAAGATTTCCACCGACATCTCTACTTCTTCAGAGGGAGAAATAGAAGAAACCAATAAAGGGAACGAAAATATTCTTGAACAAGAGTCTTCAAATAACGATCTTGAGCATGTCTTAGAGGGCGATAGAACAGAGGTCAGAGAAGAACATGATGATCAAGTTGAATTAAACGAAAGAGTGGTCAGTGGTGATGAAGATTATGTCGATGCTGATGGAGAGCCTTTGGATGTAGTTGAGCCCTTGAGAGTAGTGGAGTCTCGATACAGTCTAAGAGACAGATCTGCCATTGCATGTCCTAAAAAGTTTGATGATTATGTGTGTTTTGTAGGCACAGAGAGTTTTCCTGAATCTTACAAAGAAGCTATTGAGAGAGACGATCATACCGAATGGCGGAAGGCCATGGCGAATGAACTCAAGTCACTGAAGGAAAATGAAGTTTGGACATCGTGTCAGCTACCTTCCAACAGAAAAGCACTTCCGTGCAAATGGGTCTTTCGCATCAAGCGTAACCCCGATGGATCCATTGAGAAGTATAAAGCACGTCTTGTAGTAAAAGGTTTCAAGCAGCGTAAAGGGATCGATTATAACCAAACGTTTAGCCCTGTTGTAAGAATGGCTACAATTAGAGCTCTTCTCGCTGTTAGTGCCAAAGAGAAGCTTCATCTGACACAGTTTGATGTCTCTACAGCATTCCTCAACGGTAAACTGGACGAGGAAATCTTTATGATGCAACCAGATGGGTTCGACGATGGATCGAACAGAGTTTGTCGATTAAAGCGAAGCCTGTATGGGTTGAAGCAGGCACCACGATGCTGGAATTCATGCTTTGAGGAAGTTCTACTTGATATGAATTTCAAACAATGCGACGCGGACAATTGCTTGTTTATAAAGGAAAATAATAAGAGAAAACTTCTTATCACCCTGTATGTAGATGACGGATTAGTAGCTGCAACAGACGCAGATTTGGCGAGTGAGTTCTACAAAGAATTAAGGTCACGACTCGTGATTACTATCAAACCAGCATCCTATTATTTGGGTTTAGAAATTGGAAAGGCAGATGACCATTCCATTACGATTAAGCAAGAAGCTTACACTAAAAAGATTCTGGAACGTTTCCGGATGACAGACTGCAATCCAGTCTCTACACCTATAGAAAGAAGTTCAACTTCTGCAGCAGGGAAAGTTCAGATTGAAGACCGTAAGCATGAAAACTTTCCATATCGAGAGGCTGTGGGTGCACTTGCATATCTTATGACAGGCACGCGCCCTGACATTGCTTTTGCAGTTGGTGTCGTGTCAAGAAATTTAGAAAATCCGTCAGTAGCGGATTGGCTTAAAGTCAAGAGGATATTTCGGTATCTGAAAGGAACAATATCCTACGGCATTGCTTACAATGCAAGCTATACCAAATCTATAATAGAAGGATTTAGTGATGCAGATCTTGCTGGCGATAACCTAACAGGCAGATCGACCACTGGAGTCACCTGCTTGTTTGCTGGAGGTGCAGTTTCTTGGATAAGCCAACGACAAGCATCTGTTGCGCTTTCAACAACTGAGGCAGAAATTGTCGCAGCGAGCGAAGGAGCGCGGGAGTTAGTGTGGCTACAGAGAATATTTTCTCAACTCACATGTTTAAAGAACATACCCACGCTGAAAGTTGACAATGAAGCGGCCATACGTCTTGCCAGCAATCCAGAATTCCATAAAAGGACCAAACATATTCAAAAAAGACACTTCTATGTCAGGGAGACAGTACAAGAAGGGCTAGTAGATGTACAAAAAACAAGTTCTGTTGAACAATTAGCTGACATCTTGACTAAAGCAGTTCCGAGACCCAGGCTTGGGAAGCTAAGAACTGAAATGGGGCTGCAAGACATTCCTAACTCGTGAGGGAAAGTATTAAGGTTGAACACTAGGCTAAGAATGTCTCTGACTATTGTTGTCTGTGAGTGTAGAATTTGTATTTAGAAGTGTCAATTATTTTAATTTAAAATATTGTCTTGTGTGAAAAACTATCTTTCTATCAAATGTGCATAATTATATAAAATATACATAACTAAAAGTTACTCTGCTAAATCAGTGTTAGCGTGACTGGGCCCATAACCTGTTAGAATTTAAATGATTTAGCAGAGTAACTTTTAGTTATGTATATTTTATATAATTATGCACATTTGATAGAAAGATAGTTTTTCACACAAGACAATATTTTAAATTAAAATAATTGACACTTCTAAATACAAATTCTACACTCACAGACAACAATAGTCAGAGACATTCTTAGCCTAGTGTTCAACCTTAATACTTTCCCTCACGAGTTAGGAATGTCTTGCAGCCCCATTTCAGTTCTTAGCTTCCCAAGCCTGGGTCTCGGAACTGCTTTAGTCAAGATGTCAGCTAATTGTTCAACAGAACTTGTTTTTTGTACATCTACTAGCCCTTCTTGTACTGTCTCCCTGACATAGAAGTGTCTTTTTTGAATATGTTTGGTCCTTTTATGGAATTCTGGATTGCTGGCAAGACGTATGGCCGCTTCATTGTCAACTTTCAGCGTGGGTATGTTCTTTAAACATGTGAGTTGAGAAAATATTCTCTGTAGCCACACTAACTCCCGCGCTCCTTCGCTCGCTGCGACAATTTCTGCCTCAGTTGTTGAAAGCGCAACAGATGCTTGTCGTTGGCTTATCCAAGAAACTGCACCTCCAGCAAACAAGCAGGTGACTCCAGTGGTCGATCTGCCTGTTAGGTTATCGCCAGCAAGATCTGCATCACTAAATCCTTCTATTATAGATTTGGTATAGCTTGCATTGTAAGCAATGCCGTAGGATATTGTTCCTTTCAGATACCGAAATATCCTCTTGACTTTAAGCCAATCCGCTACTGACGGATTTTCTAAATTTCTTGACACGACACCAACTGCAAAAGCAATGTCAGGGCGCGTGCCTGTCATAAGATATGCAAGTGCACCCACAGCCTCTCGATATGGAAAGTTTTCATGCTTACGGTCTTCAATCTGAACTTTCCCTGCTGCAGAAGTTGAACTTCTTTCTATAGGTGTAGAGACTGGATTGCAGTCTGTCATCCGGAAACGTTCCAGAATCTTTTTAGTGTAAGCTTCTTGCTTAATCGTAATGGAATGGTCATCTGCCTTTCCAATTTCTAAACCCAAATAATAGGATGCTGGTTTGATAGTAATCACGAGTCGTGACCTTAATTCTTTGTAGAACTCACTCGCCAAATCTGCGTCTGTTGCAGCTACTAATCCGTCATCTACATACAGGGTGATAAGAAGTTTTCTCTTATTATTTTCCTTTATAAACAAGCAATTGTCCGCGTCGCATTGTTTGAAATTCATATCAAGTAGAACTTCCTCAAAGCATGAATTCCAGCATCGTGGTGCCTGCTTCAACCCATACAGGCTTCGCTTTAATCGACAAACTCTGTTCGATCCATCGTCGAACCCATCTGGTTGCATCATAAAGATTTCCTCGTCCAGTTTACCGTTGAGGAATGCTGTAGAGACATCAAACTGTGTCAGATGAAGCTTCTCTTTGGCACTAACAGCGAGAAGAGCTCTAATTGTAGCCATTCTTACAACAGGGCTAAACGTTTGGTTATAATCGATCCCTTTACGCTGCTTGAAACCTTTTACTACAAGACGTGCTTTATACTTCTCAATGGATCCATCGGGGTTACGCTTGATGCGAAAGACCCATTTGCACGGAAGTGCTTTTCTGTTGGAAGGTAGCTGACACGATGTCCAAACTTCATTTTCCTTCAGTGACTTGAGTTCATTCGCCATGGCCTTCCGCCATTCGGTATGATCGTCTCTCTCAATAGCTTCTTTGTAAGATTCAGGAAAACTCTCTGTGCCTACAAAACACACATAATCATCAAACTTTTTAGGACATGCAATGGCAGATCTGTCTCTTAGACTGTATCGAGACTCCACTACTCTCAAGGGCTCAACTACATCCAAAGGCTCTCCATCAGCATCGACATAATCTTCATCACCACTGACCACTCTTTCGTTTAATTCAACTTGATCATCATGTTCTTCTCTGACCTCTGTTCTATCGCCCTCTAAGACATGCTCAAGATCGTTATTTGAAGACTCTTGTTCAAGAATATTTTCGTTCCCTTTATTGGTTTCTTCTATTTCTCCCTCTGAAGAAGTAGAGATGTCGGTGGAAATCTTAAATTCTAGATCACTTAGGAATGTTATATCCCTTGATCTGATAGTTTTACTTTCATCCCAAATTCGGTAACCATCATCATACTCGTATCCTATTAGTTTGCCTTTAATCGCCTTCTTTTGCATTTTCTTGCGATTCTCCTTAGGTACGTGGGCGTAGCATTCACTACCGATAATTCTTAAGTGAGTTATCTTAGGTTTCTTGCCATGCCATAACTCATAGGGCACCTTGTTATCTACTCTAGTGGAACCGGTTCTATTAAGTACATAGGTTGCAGTATTAATTAACTCGGCCCAAAGAACTTGCGGCATTTCTTCTCGCATATGCATCATCGATCTGGCCGCTTCTACCAGCGTTCGGTTTTCACGCTCAGAACAGCCATTCTGCTCAGGCGTATACGGCATTGTTAGGCGATGTTGAATGCCATAACTATGTAGTATTTTTCGGACAGCTTTGTTGTCAAATTCGCCACCATTATCGCTCAATAAGATTTTGATTGTGTGACTGGCACTTCTATCTTCCTGTAACATTTGCATCAATTTATCTTTTACCTCAGATTTTTGTCTCATGAAGTAGACAAAGCGATAACTGGAATAATCATCCTTAAATAATACATAATATTTGTATTTACTGATACTATCCGCGAACGGGCCACATACATCGGTGTGAATCAGCTCTCCGACAGCTGTTGCTCTTTCCCTCGTTCCAAATGGCTTTCTGTGTGACTTCCCGTATATGCATCCTTCACACTTTACTTGATCCGGACTTAAATTAATGCCTAACTCGCGTTTCACCACACGAATGACATGTCTTTTGTCCTGATGAGCAAAGCGCTCATGGTAAAGCTGTAACATATTGGAGCCTGTTACAATATTAATTTCCATAGCTGTCTGACTTCTTGGAACTATAGTTTTCATATTTAACTTGTAGAGTCCACCCTTTGGAACTCTGCTTCCAATAACTTTAGTCGTGCCATTTATGTCAAGCTTGCACTCTCTAGTCGTCGACGTGAAGATGCTATTTGGCATTTTATCTTGTGCTGCTAACGTCGAAAAAAGATTTTTTGTTAGTGATGGCACTAGCCACACGTCGTTGAGGAGTATCTGCTCAGTATGCCCATTAACTTTTGATTCTACTTAAACAGTACCCTTCCCTAGAGCAGGTATAGTAGTTCCATCTGCCGTCGTTACGGTGTGATCTGAATCAAACTGATGAAAAATACTGAAGAAATTCCTTTTCACTGCAATGTGTGTTGTTGCTCCATTATCAACATACCAATTGACTTGATCTTGTATTTGAGTTGAAGCGCATGCATTTGCCATCAGAGAAATATGTTGCGCTTGCTTGGACTGTGAGCTTGATGCTAATGAAGTTGGTTTAGGTGGCCTTCCATCCTTAATCCACTTCTTACACTTGCGAACTCTGTGTCCTTTTGCAGAACAGTAGTTGCATGTCAGTTGCTCATCCTTGCTTTGCTTGCTTTTTCTCTCAAAAGGCGTAGTCACTAGCGTTTCCTGTTGTGAACCCTGTTGACTACCCAAATCTCTTTCGAACGTGCTAAGGTGACTTGTCAAACTATCTATCGTCTTCTCAGATTGTTTTAGCATTAGCCAACTTGATTTAAAGTTAAAATACTTTTCATCAAGCGTATCTAAGACTTTGCATATCAGTAACAACTCGGGGAGCTTAGCGGTCGAGTCAACTTTGGAAACTTCTATTTTTAAATCATTCCACAAGTTCTTTAGTTTCGACATATGGGTGGGTATATCATCCTCCTTGTTATGTTTCAGTCCAAAGAACTCTAAGCATAAATTATAGGCTCTGTCCTCCGTTTGTACGTCAAATAGTCTATGTAGCTCTTGCCAAACTTCATGTGCTGTCTTATATCGCATAACTTTCTTAAGTGTTTCTTCAGTCATATTTGTAGTGAGCATAAGTAAAGTACCGCTTTCAATTCTCCTATACTTAGCTATTGCAGCGTTATAGGCGCTGAGTTGGGCATCACTTCCTTCTGCTACAAGCTCTGGCTTCTGAAGTTTACCTTCTACTGCTTCTATGGCTCCTTCCGTACCTTCGAGCATTATAGTTATTTTATACTTCCAGGTACACCAGTTTGCTTTTCCTTCCAGTTTTCCTATCTCTATTTTCGTGGAAAAATCCATTGCAAACACTTTTCCTTTTTTTTCGTTTAGATATAATGCAGTGTTAGCGTGACTGGGCCCATAACCTGTTAGAATTTAAATGATTTAGCAGAGTAACTTTTAGTTATGTATATTTTATATAATTATGCACATTTGATAGAAAGATAGTTTTTCACACAAGACAATATTTTAAATTAAAATAATTGACACTTCTAAATACAAATTCTACACTCACAGACAACAATAGTCAGAGACATTCTTAGCCTAGTGTTCAACCTTAATAGTCTTATTTAGATTTCTGTGTTTTATTTCTCTGCTAACTTCTACACCATCTAACAGATATTCATATGGTATTCACTACCTTATAGAGCATTTCTTTTTTAAGTATAAAGAATGCTTATTTTGTTATAGAAAAATTTAAATTTTAGCAATTTATAATCATGTTGTAAAAAACATAAAACAGTGTCACTAAAGTATTAACATTTGCAGGAATTCTCATACAGTCTCTCTGTGTTTGTATCTGAGATACCTTTAAATAATATGGTATTTGAATTTGCTAAGACGCTAATGCAAAATTGTGCAGATAATGTAACAGAAACAAAGTTTTCAGACCATGATGTGTGGTCTATTCTTAATTACTTAGGTAAGCATTTATCTCTTTTTTATTTTATACTTATTGTATACTCTTTGCAGTGGCGTGCACAGAGATTTTTGACAGGGTAGGCATTATAGATTTTTGACAGGGTAGGCATTATTAAATTATGTTGCTAAAATTAAGATTTCAGGCAATTATTAAGGTCGGCTGTGCTATTCTGCCTACATGGAGTGCACGCCACTGCATCTTTGTAGGTTTGTTAATGCCAAGAACATAATATTAATGTAGATATCAGTTAAAATTTTAAAATCCTGCAACATAAATCTGACTAATTAAATACAATCTGTACTGCTGAATGCAATCCTTGATGTGTTCTATCTCTATTAACAGTACTATCACACTGAATAAGCTCCTTGTCTTCCTGTGTCCTTCACTGTGCTGGGGTCTGCCTTATTTTATAACTCTCCTAACTATACCAAATAAGCTATAATCTATATCTATACTATTATATAAAGCGGAAGAGTGTTTGTTTGAATGCGCTAATTTCTGGCACTACTAGTTAAATTTGAATAATTATTTTATGATAGTCCAGCTCATAAGGAAGGTTATATGCTATGTAACATCGCGCTACTGCCGCTAGGAGCAGAGCAGTAAGCAAAGACGCGTATGAAAAGCGCCGCGGGAGCTAGTACCATACTAAAATAAACCCATGTTTTTTCTTTTCCAGGTGTACAATGTGACTCCGACCATGCATTACGCATAGCTGATATGTACAAAAGTGATAAAAAGGCATCTTTACTGTTATGTATATTTAAATGCCTGCCGATGTATCACAAGGACCGAGGTAATACTTGAAGTGTTATTGCATTATTGAGTCAAGCTAACTTAATCTCAGACCTAAAATATAGTTATAGTGATTCAATTGTAAACATTGTGGGGTAAAAATCATATGTACTTTCTAAGTTCAAAATCAAATGTACTTTCTAAGTTCATCTTAGACATTTCTGACTGACTGTGAAGGAAACATTGTGAGGAAACCTGGACTTAAAAGTCTGAAATTGTCAATCCGCCTTGAGCAAGCGTGGTGATTAATGCTCATGCTTTATGAGAAGAGGCCTTTACCCTGCCGTGGGACAATAAACAGGCTGGTATTATTATTAGTATTATTGTGGAGTATAATTAGATTCTATAAATAATTACTTCTTTATGATAATAAATACCATAATTTGGTGATATCAGACAATAATAACTATGTGACTGGGGCAGACTGCTAATCTCTGTGGTTGTGCGGAAGTTCCCAGACTAAAATTCAACGTAATCACAGGATTACCAAGCTGCTACAAACATTTTATACAAATCAATTACACTAGTTCACACTTGTACTAAATTAATATTGAATACACACTTTGTAAAAAAATGTAGAGTGGTCTGGCGATTAAGGTGGACGTCGAGACTATCGTAACGTGACGTGCAGTGAGTTCAGTTCCTTCAGAGACAAATATGTGATTCAACAATTTTTGTTTTCGTTAGTACAATTGTTACTTCAGCTTTGTATCATAATGACATTTAATGTTTTTCGATCAAGAGATCTGAGTATTAAACAAAGAGTATATTATTACAGAGGGCATTATATGAGGGTGTTAAGAAAAATTTTCACCACCAGTTGGCGCCACTTTCACATTGGGCCAATCAGGGTTTAACTTTCTAAAAGCGCTTGGCAGCTAGACCTAACGCGTCGGTGCTGCCACCTCATAGGCACCATTTTAGAAAACCATCTCAGCAATTTTCTATTGTCCTTAAGGTGGTTCCGACGAAATTTCGACGAAATCCGCGACTTTCATCTCGATAATTGAGTAGATTCTAATGCTATTTATTCTTTTTTTTTTGCCAACAATATACTTTGATTCATGAACTTTAGAATAGTAGAAGAATTATTTACAATAATTGATTATATAACTTATACCAACGATATTAAAACAACGTGATTTCACTTATTTCGAAATATTACTTTCTAATTACTATAGTTATAAATATAAAAGTTATATTGAATCAACCGGAATAAACCAAATGTCAACTCTGTAGGTTTATTTCATTTATTAGGATAATGTTTCAATAGTTATTGATAATTTGGCTGAATCAGCGTCGCAGGGGCTCTGCGCGGGCGACGGGAGGCAGAACGGCAGAGCGGCGCAAGCCCTTCTGACGGACGGACGTATGCGGTTTTTTTTAAAATTATTTACGTAATTCAATAATTGCAAATAAATAATATCAAAAAAAAAATATTGTGTGGATAGATTTAGTGTTGCAAATAAATTAGATTAGTTATTTAGATTTTTTTAGTGTATTAAATACGTAGGTATTTACCTACATTTATTATTATTTTTCATCAAAATGACTAAAATTTCACGACTGAAACAAATACAAATGCAAAAGATTCAACACATGAATATCCTGTAAGTAGGTATATACCTACCTTCATATTTTTAGTAAAATACCTTCTTTGAGATACTTACCTAGGATATCCTTTAATTATGTTTAGTTCCACGTAAACTAGGTAACAGGTGGTGAGCCTATTGTCGCTCGTGATAAGATCAAGGCAACACCAGGCCTCAAGAATCAGTAAATTCCTGCTGTTATAATATATACCCTAGGGGTATGAATATGAGCTTGCTACAATATTGTCTATGTCTACTATCATTTCGAACTAGGTGTGTGGTAGGTGGGCACATGAGTAAAATATCTAACTTGGATATTTACTCATGTGGCAAGGGCGCTTTCCGATTCCGACCGACGCGACGCGACGACGGCGACGCCGGCGTAGGTACGAGGTGCTTTGGTCGGAACACGAACGTCGGCGTCGGTCGTACAACTAGCATAGAACTCAAATTACAATGATTATACGAGACATGCGTCAGTTTGCGACCTAGTTAGGCACCTACACAAAACAACCATACACGCTGCTGTTAGCTACCTAACTATCTACGTTATCTTGCACGAGCATAAATACCTATACATTCTATATATACATACGGTGTGTACTTGAATATTCTATCGGTAAGTAATACCGATAAAATATTCAAGTATTTACCTCGTTAGATTTTTTTTCATGAGCTGATAAAATCAGTGATAAGATACTAGGCTAAAGTAAATACCTACCCTTCTACTTTCAATGCATCTTATTTTGATTTATTTATTTGATTGCAAGAAAGGAAGAAAAAAGGCTTTACAAAACGTCTTAGTCTCTAACCAAACTAAAATATTTGAAGACTGTGAAATTATCACAATTAGGTAAATTAAAAATCCTACTCTCTGTTCCTTTATTATCGTAATATATGAATGTTTAATCCTAAAATTAAATAATATATTGTTGAGTGCCTACTGGACATAACAAAACTAATACCGTATTTTTCGAGTGATAGGTGTATGTAGAAAGTAATAGACCCGGCACGGTGGCACAGTATAAAGAATTCTACTCTTTTTTGTACAGTCTTTACCTAACTAGGTAAAGGCAAAAGAATTATGTTTTAGCACTCTATGTATGTATGTATCTTTATTATATTATATTATAAGTGTATGTACTGTAAAACTACCCCGTGACGTCGTCCGCATGGATCCGTTCCTTAGCGATAATATTACATTAGTTCTACTTTACCGATTTTGCATTATATTATACATTTACAATACTACAATATGTACGTACATACAAATATATGTATGTACACATATATTTGTATGTACATATTGAAGTAATCTATACTTATAATGAATCTCTAGCGAGGTAATTTTCACGGTACATCCAAATCACTCAAACAGTGGGTACAATGCGTCTACTTTGGCAATTGTTCGTGTTACTTATTTTGCTAAGGGTACATGATATTGTGTACCTTACGTACGGGCACTTACTAGAAGATAATCAACATTTATTTATTTATTTATTTATTGAAAAAGTATTTACAATATCATTACAGATAAAAACCCAATACGATATCATAAAAAACCTAAAATTAAAAACACTAATTACTAAATAAATATATCTACTTATCCAATACTATACATTTTTGTGCAACATCCTTGAATTTTGATAGGGTACATTGAAAAATATCAATTTCTATAGAAATAATGATATACACATAGGAATGATGACGCTTTGTTTAAAGCATGTGTAACTGAAAATCCTTATCAGCTCCGTCATTTGAATTTAGTTTTGCTGGTGAATGGTGCTGTTTCAAATTCAGTGCAGTGGTGGCCATACAGAGTAAAGATACTGTGAGAGAAAAAGGAAATAAAGAGGACCGAGGAGGTAACTATGCCTTCGGACCACTGACTTTCAGGCAAAACTTACACTTTACGTCGTTATGTACATCTCCAGCCAAACCGTCCCGCTTATTCTAAAACATCTACTTCCCTAAAATGTTTGCTGGCTATACAATAAACAGAACGATTTACTGAAGTTATATTTGTGATATCCAGATGAACCGAAAATAAATAAGGAAAATGAAAATATGTTAATTCATATAGGTTTATTAAATTAACACTTATGAACGTCAAAATTTACAAAATGTCAGCAAATTAACCTACAACCAGTTCGCTGACAAAGTAGAGCCATGAGAAGAACTGGCAAGAAACTCAGGACACTCTTTTTAATCGCAGGGTTATTACAATTTTTGTAAGTTACAGTTTCAAGTAGCATGCAAAGTGACACAGGCAATACACTTAACTCTATAGGTAATTAAATACTTACAGCTTTCTATGTTGCAAAGAAGAAATAAAAAGTAAAATGTGTCCTTTACAGGCTGCCTCAATTTGCATATTGCTACAAAAGGTAAAGGCAACATGTGAACTGTAATAAATGTGTCTATGTAAGTATTATATAAACTGTTAATATTCGATATAAGTATAAAGTAAGATGAACTTAATTCACCACAGGAGTTCACAATGTACATGGTGAACATCTATTTCACAAATCACAATGTATAATTTTAATAATACTAAGTATACAATTTTAACAAAACAATACAAAATGTGTACTTAACTGTACAATTATGGCTCGGGCATTATGTCATATATAATTAATACAAAAAAAAAACATTTTATGTCAAAATGTATCAATAAGCGAGATTACAGGATGGAAATAAATTATGAATCATTTAGTATAATATTCTGTATACATCTTTGCTCGAGACAGAACAGCGTTTTGTTTCGATTAGATTCGTGTTCGTAGAGTAGATAATCCTTCTACTGATTTGGCTGCGCGATAGAAGCCTTATTATAAAGGATGAATTTACTATGGCAAACTGTAAATCGCTAAAAGCAGTGGACCAGATATCAGACAACACCAACTCATGAGTGGCTATCACAGTCCTACTATTTTGTGTTCATTTTCGGCAGACTGTGCCTGTTATTCCTACCTCGTGGACTAAGGCTGATGAAATTAAATAGTGTTTAGGAGGTCCACAGTCTGTAGCACTTCAAAATTGTTTTGCATTTAATAGGCTCCAAGCTATACACTCCGCAAGATTTGCCATTTAATGATAGAGGCCGAATTGAAAGGACAATGCACAAGTGTAGTCTGATTTGTTACTCGAGTTTGGTAGCGGTACGTATCTACAGAACCAAGAAAAAGTTGTCTTGCACAAAACCTTACTTTACATACATCAATATAACCGTGCCGTACAATTGCCTATCGAAGTGACTTTACTCTGCCTTATGATACAGTCAGTGGGATCCAAAAGACTAAGTGGTAGCCGCCATTCCAAAGGTCATTGTTTCAAACTGCTGGCTAGTGGTCTTTATGAGATGCTTTTTTATTATTGAAGCAGGACCTCATATCATCAGTCCATGAAGACGCAGTGGAGTTAGAAAGTTATGAAAACTCTTGGCTTTTGTAAGAGCTAATTTTGAACACTTAACAATCAGACGGGCAAATTTAAAGAAAAGACATTTTGCTGGGGTAATGTTTCAAACGTTACCCCAGCAAAATCTTTTTTATTCCGAATAACTTTAAAACTATAATGCAAACAAATTGTGCTATAGGCAAACAAATTACTCCTTACGACGCACTAATAATCTGTTATACTCTCATACTCTCACCTCTTATAAGCACATTTTTATCAACATTTTGCTGGGGTAACGCACTCCTCTGCCTGACGGTAAGCAGCCAATGAAGTCCAGAAGTGGAAGACACTATTTTAATAGAAATTGTCTCAAACTGCTAGCATAGCGGCTTCATGATACTAGCGACACTATTGCAAATAGTAAAAATATAAATGAAGATGAGGTACGCATACGTTTCATACGTACACACACACAAACTTTCGCATTTATAATATTAATAGGATGTTAATACATTTTTTAAGTCAAAATGTTTTAGTTTGTTCATGTACAAAAAACCTATATATATATATATATCTAAATAAATAAGTATAAACTCGGCAGGTAAATAAGTATAAACTCGGCAGGGTTACTAAACTAAAGTGTACTAGTATTAGTTGAAGAATACACATCATGTCAATTATAGGAATTTATCACAATGGTGTATTGTCATTGGGACTTAATTTTTAAGCGACTTCAAAAAATATTAATATTATATATATTATTAAATATTTTTTTGAATTCAATAATTCATAAAAATAGTTTTAAACGATTTTTTTGATCAGGCAATACATTTCACAGCAACTGGGTTTTGAGTTTATTGGTTTAACCCACAGTAGTTATTTTTATTTATACTACATATTTAACAAACGTCATGATTCTAAACACTTATCTTTGCTTTCGCTACTATATAAATAATAAATATATATATAATATATACTCAAAAATATACATACTTACTAAACGAAATAATAAAAGATACTAAAAAAATAATTCATTATTGGCGCGTCTATCAGATTTTAGTTCTGCGGTTTCGGACAAGTAAGGTCATTGTCTTATAGTTGTGCTACTGCTACTTGCCGCTAGAGGGCGAACTCGCACGCAATGTTTTTTTCGGGTGAGGCGCGGGGTGGTGAGGAAGCGAAACGCTCAAGGTCATATGTGACGGAACGCCCTTAAGCACGTTTATTATCCATTTTGTAAATTAAACATTAAAATTTCCTAAAAGAACACTGAAAAATGTTTGTTTTGATAATGCTGTCAAAATGAAAATTTTCCTGACTTTCATTAACTCGATATCACACTACTCTAACTGTATTTCAGAAATGTCGTCTAAAGATTCCCTATCAACAGACAAGAGTTCAAACGCTGACCAGCCTCCTACAACTGTTAAGTGCAAGCACATCAAGTATTGTAGCACATGTCAAACTCGCATGATAAGGCACAAGAACGAGTATAAAAAGAAAAAGAAGTATTTATACAAGGTCAGTAGTACATACTTAACTATCCTGTGTAATTTAAGGACATTCTTATGCTGTTATTGCTTGTTAGGGCTCCGTACCCGAAGGGTAAAACGGGACCCTATTACTAAGGCTCTACTGTCCGTTTGTCTGTCTGTCGCCAGCCTGTATCTCATAAACCGTGATAGTAAGACAGTTGAAATTTTTACAGATGATGTATTTTTGTTGCCGCTAAAACAACAAATACTTAAAAAACAGAATAAAATAAATATTTAAGGGGCTCCCGTACAACAAACGTGATTTTACCTCGTTTTTGCTCGATATTGATAAAGGCAACAGGTAGAAGCTTGAAATATTCACAGAATATTTAATTCTATATTCACTTTAAAACTAAATAGTTAAACTAAAAAATATTTAAAGGAAGCTTCCATTCAACAGGCATTATTTTTTTGCTGTTTTTGTAGATCACGGAACCTTTCGTGAGCGAGTCCGACTCGCACTTGGCCGGTTTTTTACGTATCCGTTGGTGTCCGTTCTATGTATTTAGGTATACAAAATAAACCAAATTAGGTAGGTTAATCAACAATTTTGTTGTTTTGGCGACAAATTAAACTAGTTTAAAACTAAATATAACTTCGTAGTCTAGGCAGGATATGACCGAACTAGAATTCTTAAGTTCAAGGTTCTGGTATAATGGCAATAACGATCTATGTTTTCGCCTTTGCCTTTAAAAATCTCTGACCCTACTAGTCATATATGTGGCCATTACGATACAAAAAAACTTTAAAATCACGCTATAATTTCAGAATGTGAAGTCTATTACAAAACCAGTGAAATTTGACACTGTTGTGAAGAACGTTGGCTTTCTGGAGCGCAGCCTCATTGAGGAGGTTTTAATTAACATTTTAATTTAATGTTTTCATTCATGTATTGTCATTAATCAAGTTAGAACTGATTATAAGCTCAATAATTTGTGTACTTGTCTTCATCACCATCATCCAATGCGTCTTTACCCAACTAGAATCAGCTTCAGTACTTTGAGTATATTTGCAGAGGTGTCTTCGCGTTTCTTTATAGAGCGTAGCGAACACAGACCAACAAGTAGCTTAAATGTCAATAGAATAAAATAGATTAAAAAATGTATGGGATTATCTTAAGCTAACGTCAATGTTGTTTAATGTAAGTTGTTTATTACCCATAACACAAGCAAATATAATTGCTTAATTTGGAGCTAGATGGCCGCTGTGAATGTGGTAGAATGTTGGCGTTGGTGCATGTCAAACCCATACATTTTTGTATCATATCTCTCACCTCGACATGTAAACCGTAGAGCCTCCAGTTATGCTAGGATTTAGGTGCACAAGGAGTTTCAATCAGTATTCTGACGCAGTATTCGGTCAAAGGAGACTGGCATAGCCGGATTTAGTTCTCCTGTCGGGGCGGTATGCACGAAAACATCAAATTTCTTCAAGGAGAATGTTGTTCTAGATATTCCAAGAACTAAAGTCGGTGTACGAGACGGAAATGGGCATGGTGAAGCAGGAAGAAGAGAAGAAGTTGAAGAGATGCATGACTAACCAAGCCCTGCTGCTGCAGAGGCAACGGGATGAGGTAACATTGTTCATCATCACCATTCAGCAGTAAGACGTCCACTGCTGGGTATAGGCTTAACAAGTGCCGCTACTTTGTTCGTAAGCCACCGATGGATGACATCCATCGGTGCCTTCCTTATCAGCTTGTGTAACCTTGTGTAACATTCTTCATTCAGACTTAAATAATAGGTTTTACACAACAGCAGATCCTCGCTGGTCTCAGTTGACCAGATTTCTAGAATATATACGTTTATGTCTAGTAATATCTTTACTTTTGAGTTTGGGGAGTGAGTGCGCTGGAGCAAGAGAACCGGAGGAGTAATTGTAATAAAACTGTCCGTGTCTGTCCTGATTAATGCAAAATCAGTGAGGATATGAAATCGCGGTATATACTTGTTACAGTTAATGGAATCATTCAAAGCTCGCGAGGAGGATATGGAGGCGAACTTGACTCAGAAGAAGAAGTTCCTGTGGGGGCTGGCGCGCTCCCTGCGCGACCAGCACCAGCACCTCGCCGCCGCGCTGCGCGCCCTCCGCGCCGACACACTGCGCCTCAGGGACAAGGTGACCTCCACCAGCACCTGACGCACTACTAGTTCCTGTGTTGTAATCACACACCTCAGTTTATACCCAAACGACGTGATGTACATTTCATTTTACAGGAAGAAAGCCTGAAAACTCAAATGGCAGAAGCAGAAGAGCTACTCAAGAAACGCGGCGAGGAAATGCGCGTGCAAATATCAGAAGAGCTAAACATACTAGAGAGCCACCTGACAGCCATGAAGAAAGAGAGAGACAGCATTAATAAAGAAAGAGAAGAACTAGAAAAGTTGAAAAATATCGAAAACACAAATAAAGTTATAAATATGCATAATATAACAAGTACGACACATTATGATCTACTCAAAAATGAGTTGAATATACTTAAAAAATATTTGGAGTCATCACAATTTGCCCCCAAGTGTGTTATCGAAAGGAGTACGATGACGGAACCAAGTGATCAAGTACCAAATACCGGTTTAAATAACAGTCATGCAGCTGATAAAAGTAAAAACGACGATGACAAGTTAATGAATCAAGTTGTCAATGATTTTAAAAAGAAAAATGTTAATGTTATCCCGGTAAGTATTTAATTTGTATAGTAATGTATTGACAACCTCTGTGGTTCGGTGGTACTGTGTATGTATGTGGACTGCCACGCAGCGGTCGCAGGTTCGATTTCCGTTCAGTGCAAATATTTGTGTGCATGAACATGGCTATTGGCATAGTTCTGGGTGTTTCTATGTATAATACGTATGTTTTTACAAAAAAAAAAGTATATAAGTATGTTTATCGGCATTCTAGAACCTATAGCACAAGATATTAATATATGCTTAATTTGGGTCTAGATAGCGTTGTGTGGTTATTGTGGTATTATTATTATTATTATTATTATATTTATTAATTTGGAGCCCCATTTTTTTTACAGGGACCAATATTGGTGCCAAATAAATAGTATTATTGTTTTAGACGAAGTTATACCGCGACCATGATCATTCCTCTGGGTCGAGCGAGGCGGGTGACTCTACGCGGGACAAACACACCTTACAACGTTTGCGACATGAGAACTGCAGGCTACGGGCTTATGCTAAGCAGGTACATTGACTAGGGCATACTTTTACTCATGACTGTGTGAATATAAATCTTTTAAATTCTTACCATTTTCCTACTACAATTTAAATGTATTGTATGCAGCATGTTCCAAATTCAACGATAAGCTGGTGCCGGTTTATGGTTGGGTCGATAACTACCCAGGACAAAAAAAACACTTTATTCTCTATATCCGTTACATGGTTCAAAAAATTTTAGCGAGGAACAGACAGTAAACAATGACTGTAGGTATACAGTACTGTGGTAATATCCTTGTATGTCTGCCAACAGCAGAAGTGTCAGCTGGAGGCACCGCCCCGCGCGCGCCCCGCCGCCGCCACGCTGCCGCAACACACGTATTTGTTAACTAGGTACAAGGTCCAGGTTACAATATTCGTTTTAAAGGTGTTTGGATAAAGTAAATCTAAATTAAAAAGAGTAGGTCTAAGTTTCTTACCAAAGGCCCTAAACAAGTGGCAAAGATTTCTATTCTATTCATAGAATAGATAACAAAATGTATGGGATTGACATAAGCTTTGGCGTTAGCTTATGTCAATCTCATGCATTCTATCTATTCTATGAATAGAATATAATCTTTGACACTTGTCTAGGGCCTCCGTTCTTCTCACCTTTTTCATTGAATCGACCATAAGCAAATTGGTTATGTCATACATAAATATCATGTATGATCTGTAATAATTAATTTGATTTTGCTTTGAAATTTAAGATGATCGGTTTGTTACTAATTATTACGCTAAATGGCAAAGATTTCCTTCTGACGCATATTTTACTCCTATTCTATATTATTATAATTTTCTGCTTTAATTTGACACCAAAAATAACTTTATTAATCTTGAATTTTATTATCAAAGTTAACAAATCAAATATTTAAAGTATGAACACGAATGCCACTACCAACATCCACGCGTCGATGAGCGTGGGCTGGCAGAAGGGAGCTGGCGAAGAGCTCAGCATGTTCCGAGACACACAACCCAGGATACTGCTGCCGGGGGACGAGATACCCTTCGTGGGGATGCTGCGGGACAAGGAGCGACACGTCACTAGGAGGTGGGTACAGAGCGTCATGTAGTTTATTACCTCATTAGAAATTTTAATAGGCGAGTAGTAAAAATAATAAAAACTAATTTTCTTAAAATATTAAAATCTATTTCTATTGCCTTCATTATCATGTCAGCAAAAAGACGTCCACTGCTGGACATACCGACCTTTCCCCAATTTTCGCCACCGTGACTGGTGGCTCGCCACCCTCATCCATCGGTTGTCCGCGACCCTTATAAGGTTGCCGTTCCACTTTGTAAGGGTTTACCCACGCTGCATCTGCCGGTTCGTGGTCGCCACTCTAGAACTTTTCTGCCTTAACGACCATCAGTTTTGCGATCTATTATGTGTCTTGCCCATTGTCACTTGTGATTGCATTTATGGGACAAAATCATGGGGCCATTTGAAAACACCCGGCCACACTATGACATATAAAAAAAAACAGTACTTAACAAAATCATCATACATAAAACATTAGAACTGCCCTTGCATTAAAAAGTGACAATGGTAAACCTGGATGTGGTCACATGAGTAGATAAACCTTACAAGAGGCAAAGCTTCTTGAGAAAGTGCAAAATTGTTACCTATTTTGTTAAGGTTGTCACAATAGGTTAAGACAAATTAAGCAAAACATTTGTTAAATAGTTTATTTATGCACCGACTGATTTTGTTATCTCATTATATTCTAAACGAATAGGATTAAAACTGTCGTTTTGCCTTTTTTAAGTGGCTTAATTTAGATTTTTCCTGGTGATATAAGCTGATTATATTATAAAGTTTTGTTACCAATTAAACTTTTTAACTCTTGTATTCTTCAAGTAGGTTAGTACCTACAAATTTTGAGAGAATTTGATGAATCTGTTAAAGTAGGAAGGGAATTTCACTGAGAACTTAGAACGCGTTAAAATAAACAAACATACTTATTAAATATCATTAACATTATTTAACTTTAACTAAACTTTGTTAACTATAATATAAAAATGAATCGCTGAATGTGTTGCTAAGCGCAAATCTCGAGAGCAGCTGAGCCGATTTCGCTAATTCTTTTTTTATAATATGCCGTGAAGTACGAGGATGGTTCTTATAGAGAAAAATTTAAAAAATTGCCTGAAAAAAAAATACTTCTATATTCCCATACAAAAATATCTTTATTTATTCCAAAATGTTTAAAAAAATGTCCATTCGTGCGAAGCCGGGGCGGGCCGCTAGTTAAATATTAACTGATATTTTCAACCATTAATATAAACCAATAAAAAAATTAACAATTAACTTTAACGTGCGTCGCACTGACCCTGAGATTGTCAACTAGAAAAAACCTAAAGGTTTTTTTCAATCTCGCCGTGTACGCGACAAGCGGCCAGTGGTCACGCACACATGTCCCGCGTGCTTGTAGTAGTGCAACCGATTCGCGCGGTTGTATGAAGCTTTGTCTCTGTATGGTTTATCTACTCATGTGGTATGGTACTGTGGTTGCAGACAGCTGCTGGGCCAGTGGCGCGGGGCGGTCTGCAGCGACCCGCAGGCTTCCTGCGACACACAACTGGGGTATTGTACTTTGTTTGTTTGCAACGATTTAACTAAAAATCTGTGTTACCGATTTGAAAAATTCTTTCATCTATAGAAATTAATACTGTAGGTATTGTGAAAACCACACACATTTATATGTTTTTAAGACAATTACCGCCTTATACCCGGACTTATTATACCCAGACTTGTTTGTAAGATCACAAAATAAAATCATGCCTTTCCTCGGAGGAAAAGGCAGAAATATATTCTAGTCTTCAGCTTTTTTAAGTCCTATGCCAAAGGGCTAGACTATTGCCATTTATTAAGAACAATTCCAGATCGGAACAATACTGAAATTGTTGTACAAAAAATCTATACTTACTCGGGAATCGAACTCGAAACCTCTGCGTTGCAGTCCGTACTCAATACCACTGAATCATCAAAGCAGTTAGTCACATAAATATTGACCTGGACTAGACATTAAATAGAAGTACATTACAAAACATCACACCTGTCTCCCAGTAATGGAGTAAGCAGACTATAGCGATCCAAACATACCTTTGCCTCTTCAAAATTCATTAATCTTTCTAAACACACATTGAAAACGGTAAATAGAAGTATGGAGTTTAAATGCTGTCTCATTACTTGCAGTGTTAAATCGCACGACAGTTTGAAGCCGGTTTGTTTAAAAAGTTACAGTAACAGGGAAAAAAGTCCCAAGTCTGTACTGCGGGAAGCCAAAGAGAAACTACGCAAGTAAGTTTCTATATATAGTGACTAATTACTAAACATCTACTATCTTAATCTTACTACGTAGTCAGACTACCATACTAGATGAGACTAAATAAATAATTAAAATCCTCTTTTTTTTTTGAATCTATTATCTATTAGCTGGACTTGTAATAATTACTTTGTATAGTTCATTGGTTGCGTTGATGTGTTAAAATTGTAACTCATACAAAAAACTGTAATTATCTGGCGATTGAAAAGAGTGGCGTGAGTTTCTTGCCAGTTCTTCTCACAGCTCTACCTCGTCAGCGAACTGGCTGTAGGTTAATTGGCTGACTAGGTAATTTTGACGTGCTTAACATCATATTTGAAGATAAAAATGAAATAAACACTGAGTTTGAGTATAAAAAGCAACCATAGTTTTAATGTGAAAGTAGTGTTTTTGAATCAAGATTAACTTTCAAGTAGTCTGTTACCAAGATAGGAAGTACGTTTATGCTCATTACTGAACTTAGCTGTAAGTTTTCCATATCCATACCAATATTATAAATGCAAAAGTAACTTTGTCTGTCTGTCTGTCTGTTACGCTTAAACCATTGAACCCATTTTGATGAAATTTGGTGTAGAGATAGATTAGACTTCGGGGAACAACATGCACTATTTTTATATTAGAAGCTACACGGTGTCAGCACTTTACTCAGCTACGGCTACTGCATTGTCAGCAGCATTCATTAGATCCTCCTGCGTGCAGTTGTTAGGGCACGTAAGGCAAGATAACAGGTGTGCTATCGTTTGTGGATTGGCATCACACTTGCACTCTAGCTTGGAACTATCAGAGACAAAACCTGGACAAATTATCTTCAGTTCGGCCAATAGAAAATATGTTCGCGACACCTGTGAAAATAGTGTTAAAACAGTGCATACAGTGATAGACAGAACCTAGACAGATTTAAAACCTAGAAAAACATTACACGCGTGTGCTAGCATAACATTTAATGAACAGTGAATTTGAGTGCCACACGTTTATATATGAGAACGAGAACGAAAACGTCGTTCGTCTACCGCCATTAGTAAAAGTTAATAGCGAACTATTATTTGTTTACCTTATGGTGAAATTGTTTAGTGCTAATCTTCTAAAAAAAATCTAGATTTATAATGTTTAGAATCACTTTTTATTGTGCTCTTTAGTGTTCTAATCACGAATATGTATTTGCCTTTTAGATAAAACAAATAGTTTATAAGTTATAGCAGAAACAAAATTATTTTTATGTTTAGGTCATAATTTGGTCTGTAACTTAGGTTTTAATCAATAAAGAATAGTTACTTTGGTGTTTCATTTTAGAGAATGGTGTCCCCTAGATGTACGTAAAATCTTATTATAATAGATTCAGTAGTTTAGAAAATATAAGCAGATAAAGTTCAAAGTACGTCTAGGAGGCACTAAAATTCTAGGTTTATACTACAATATCTAGGTAATCGTAAAGTTTAGAGTTATAGTATAGATATTTCATGTTAGGTAACATCGATACCTATCTAACGGTACCTAGATGATTATTGTATTATTAAAAATGACGTAGTTATAACCAGAAATGTAATGTTTTGATAATGAAAATAAAGTTTGTACGAGGTGTTTTGCACACGGCACTAACCGAGGCAAATGGTATATAAGAGCGCGCGCGCGGACACAGATCGTTCACTGTTAATCAGTAACCCATAGAAGACTCTTCAAGCCTCAACACCTAATGGCCTAAGCAGAACACCTCAAGCATTGAACCAAGACCGTTTGTTTTACTTCAGTATGCCCCTATAGTGAAGCCCTACGCGACGTCTTCGAAGATCAGCGCTGTATCCGGAACCTATAGGTGTAGGACGACAGCGGGTCGTTCATAGATCTACACAACACATTCGTGTTGGGTTCGATTACCGCCCGTCCGGCACATTTGCTGGTCCTTCGAGCCGGATCGCAGAGCTGAAAATTGAAGACATAATACTGAAGAACTGAAGATGCCGGTCACACGTTCAAAGGGAAGAGCTCCTGAAACCTGGAAGCGGGACACTGACGCGGGTGCATCTACAAGTACGCCTGTACTTCGACACCAAACGCAGCCACGCTCGCCGTCTACAAGCGACAACGCGCCGCCGCCGCCGCCGCCCCTCTCCCCGCGCCCCGCGCGGGGGGGAACACCGCCTGTTACGATGCACGCAGCCACGGAAGAGGGCTCTAGTGATACAGTACGCCCATCGCAACAGACACGATCGAGAACAGCCAGCCAGGAAGGTGGTGCGGCAGAAGAACAAGACAGACGCTCCGCTACTACCAGCCGCTCGAAAAGGAAGGTGCTGAAGGCCCGGGAAGAAATGTTGAAGATAAAATTACAGTTAGCGCAGTTAGCTCTTCAGAGGGCTCAAGAGGAGGACTCCGACTCTGACTATGAAGAAGACGGACACTCCAAAATAGAATACGTCAAGTCGTGGCTTGAAGAGGCACCAGAGCCGTTATTTAGGATGGCACACAGTATAGAAAATGATGAAGAACCTACAAGAAAGGGAATTCGTCCACAGAATAGAATAGAACATGATGAAGGACCTACAAGAAAGGGAATTCATCCACAGAACAGAATAGAACAGGATGAAGCGCCTCCAAGGAAGGATATTCATCCACAGAACAGAATAGAACAAGATGAAGCGCCTCCAAGGAAGGATATTCATCAACAGAATAGAATAGAAAACAGTACAGAAGATGAAGCTCCTCAGAAGAAGGAAACTCATCACCAGGGAGGAGACCTGATGACACCACTCATCACGGGACTTACCTCCGCTATAGCGGCACTCGCCGACAGGAAGCCTCTGGATACATCGATAGTGTCTCCACATCCGGCGGTTTCTAAAGTCATTATGACTTTACCAACGTTCAGCGGCGCACATACAGAATGGCTATCGTTTCGCGCGCTGTACGACACCACAAGAAGATACTTCAACGATATAGAAAATACAGCAAGACTAAGAAGAAGCTTAAAGGGTCGAGCTCTGGAAGCAGTCAGCTCAGAGTTAATAGGAAATGCCAGACCGGACGAAATTATGAAGGAACTAGAATTGCAATTTGGAAGGCCAGACTCCATAGCGCAGGCAGAGACAGACAAGCTGAAGACATTGCCACGCTGCACAGAAGCACCTAAAGATATTTGCGCTTTCGCCAGCAAGATTAGAAGTAGCGTTATTACACTGCAAGCACTCAAGAAAGAACATTATCTAATGAACCCTGAATTACTGCGAGTGCTTACTGAAAAGCTGCCGAACTCTCTGCGTGTGACGTGGTACCGGACGTACACAGAAAAGTACGAATCTCTGCCGGATCTCAGCCGCTTCAGTGAATTTGTAACAGAATATGCGAGGTTCTGCAGTGCTTTCGCCCCAGCGGAGAATATTAGTGAACAGCAACCAACGCGGCGAACAGTACAGCGAACGCATACAGCTACAGAGAAGCGCACGTCTGATCGCGCCTCCTCGCAGAAGTGCAGAGTATGTGAAAGAGATGGTCACCACGCATCAGAATGCAATGCTTTCAAGTCTGCCGACGTGAACAGAAGGTGGGAACTAGCGAAGACACATCGCCTGTGCTTCGGCTGCCTTCGCCCGCGCTACATGGGACACATATGCAAGTCAAAGAAGTGTAATATAGGAGAATGCACAGCTCGCCATCATCATCTTCTGCACTACGAGAAGAGGAACGTGCAAGGAGAAGCAAAACAGGAGATAGTTGCCAGCTCGAGCGTCTGTGAGAAAACTCAAGCCTTTTTAAAGATAGTTCCCGTGCACGTAGTTGGACCGGCGGGAGAAGCGTCTACGTTCGCGCTGCTAGACGATGGATCCACCGTGTCACTTATAGACGAAGATATAGCGAAAGAAATCGGTGCAGAAGGCACATCTGATCCACTCACGATTCGAACGATTGGCGATACGGCGATGGTTATATCAAGTGCTAGAAGAATAAATGTTACCTTGAAGAGCACAGAAAACAGAGAGACGCCGCTGTGTGCACGCACGTACCCAGGCTTAAACCTGTTACCACAAACAGTCAGTGAACGTGACCTGTTGGACTGCAAACATTTGGAAGATATAAAGGAGAAGCTGGTATACAACACGGGCGTACCAAAGATACTTATCGGACAAGATAACTGGCATCTCCTCGTCGCTAGCGCCACCAGAAGAGGACCCAGCCACCAGCCAGTCGCCTCGCTGACGCCGTTAGGATGGGTACTACACGGCACGTCCACTAGAACACTGGGACACACCGTACACTTCGTGAATCAGATGTCATCTGTTAATGAAAACATAGACGCACAGTTGAAGGAACATTTTGCACTTGAATCGCTAATGATCACCCCACGTCGTCCGCGCTCCGACCCTGAAAAGCAAGCAGAAGATATATTAGAAAAGCACATGAAACAGATAGAAAATGGGCATATAGAAACAGCTCTTCTGTGGAAAAAAGAAGAGTTCGAGATGCCTGACAGTTATGAAATAGCAATCAACAGACTTACTTCAATAGAGAAGAAACTTGACAGGAACGTTGAACTGAAAAAGAAATATATAGAACAGATGAATTTATTAATAGAAAAGGGCTATGCTGAAGAGGCCCCATCATATAGAACTCCTGGGAGGACTTGGTACTTACCCCACTTCGACGTATACAACCCCTCGAAGCCAGAGAAGCTACGAATTGTACATGACGCCGCCGCGCGAACAAAGGGAGCGTCGCTCAATGATTACCTCCTTACGGGACCAGACCTGCTGCAATCGTTACCTGGTGTGCTCATGAGGTTTCGCCGCCACCGTGTTGCCGTCTCTGCCGACATAGCAGAAATGTTCATGCAAGTGCAAGTAAGAACAGAGGACAGAGATGCACTTAGATACCTGTGGAGAGGTGACCGGCGGGAGGGCCCACCAACAGAATACCGTATGAAGTCACTAATATTCGGCGCAGCAAGCTCACCGTGTACAGCGATATTCGCAAAGAATTGGAACGCGCGTAAACACGCGTGCTTACATCCTGAAGCGGCAGAAGCGATAATAGAGAACCATTATATGGATGACTACTTGGACAGCTTCAGGGATGAGCACGAAGCGGCGCGCATAGCAACAGAAGTCCGCGATATACATAGAAAAGCTTGTTTTGAATTACGAAGATGGGTGTCAAACTCAGTGGAAGTTATAGAAAAGTTACAGCCAAGTTCAAGCCCTATAGAAACAGTTAGTCTTGCCAGCGATAGATCAGAAGAGAAGATACTCGGCTTAATGTGGAATCCGAGTACTGACGAGCTGAGTTTTAACCTAAAGCTTGCTCGACTCCCCTGCAACTTATTAGAAAAGGAAACGCCTACCAAACGAGAAGCGTTACGCATCGTTATGTCTCTTTATGACCCTCTTGGACTCGCCTCACCTATCACGATTAGAGCCAAACAAATACTGCAAGAAGCGTGGCGACTTGGTACAGACTGGGATGATAAGCTAAATGAAGACTTATCTCAACAGTGGACATCGTGGAAGCGACAATTACAACAGTTGAAAACAGTCAGCATACCGCGGTGCTATCCCGGCTACAGCGACGCAGCTTCAATACAAGTACACGTGTTTACAGACGCCAGTGAGACAGCCTACGCGACAGCTGTGTATTGGAGAACAACTACACCAGATGGCCGAGTGTATGTGACACTCGTCTCAGCAAAGGCGAGAGTAGCACCGCTGAAAATAGTGTCTATTCCACGTCTTGAACTTCAAGCCGCTGTGTTGGGAACTCGCGTTGTTTCAAGCGTCATACAAGAACATCGTATCAAGCCAGAGGCCGTTATATACTGGACGGACAGCAGAACAGTATTATCGTGGATAAGGAAAGGCTCAAGATCATATAAACCATTCGTCGCACATCGCCTTGCTGAGATAGAAGAGCACAGTAAAGTGGAACAATGGCGCTGGGTGCCTACTAAATGCAACAGCTCGGACATCGCTACGCGCGGCATATTATTAACTTTTTCGCAGGCGCTATCGAAACAGTTAGATGAATGGTATTATGGACCTGCGTTTTTATACGAAGATCCGTTGTTATGGCCTGCGGAGAAGACTAATATTTGCACAGACACAGGGGAGGAACGTACCACAACAGTTATAGATTCATATAGCGAGACACAGAAAGTGTCAGAAGTCATACCAGATGTAAACAGATTTTCTAAGTGGGAACGACTTCTACGAACTACAGCGAGAGTTCTACAGTTTATAGAATTATGCAAGAAAACTAAGAAGCAAGTCTTGTACAAGAGAACACAGAAAAATACTCTGGAGGATCCAGATTGGCGCCGCGTACAGCAGAAGCAGAAAAACAAGTCAGCGCCTGGCGACACATCCCGCCTCGCCGCTGACTCGACAAAGTACGTGCTTCTCACAGCAGAACACACCCGCGGCGCTGAGGACCTCCTTGTGAAGGCGGTACAAGAAGCCTCCTTCAGCGCCGACCTCCGCGAGCTACGACGAGGTGGGAGTGGCGCCAGGGGAAGCCGCTTAAGTGTACTGCCCATAGAACTGAATAACGGCGTGATTACACTGCGCAGTCGTATAGCCGCCGTGCGAGATATTACAGAGAAAACAAAGAGGCCGCCTGTCTTGGACGGTGATCATCGTATAGTACAGTTATATATGGATTGGACTCATAGAAGCCTACATCACAGTGGAACAGAGTTGGTGATTAATGAAATACGCCAACACTATTGGATATTGCGCTTACGACCGACCACTAAGAAAATAGTGCATCAATGTTTACAGTGTAAAATTCGTAAAGCGATACCGCCGCAGCCGAGCACCGGAGACCACCCTAAAGCACGCCTCGCTCATCACCAGAGACCGTTTACTTTCACCGGCCTTGATTACTTCGGGCCACTCTTCGTGACAGTGGGAAGACAACATCAGAAAAGATATGTGGCGCTGTTTACCTGCCTTACCTCTAGGGCAGTGCACCTGGAGGTCGCCGCCAATCTCAGCGCTGACTCAGCGATCCTGGCGCTGCGCAGATTCGCCGCGCGGCGAGGTTGCCCGTCTGAAATATACTCTGACAACGGCACTAACATGCACGGTGCCGACAAAGAGATGCGGGAAGCAGTGCAACACGAAGCAGGACGCCGTGGCATCGCCTGGCGTTTCATCACGCCCTCAGCGCCTTTCATGGGGGGCGCCTGGGAGCGCCTAGTCAGGTGTGTAAAGACCACTCTCTACACCGTTCTCCACGACAAGTATCCGCACGAAGAAGTACTTGCCACGCTACTGTGCGAGGTCGAGTACACAGTCAACAGTCGACCCCTCACCCACGTCTCTGTAGACGTAGGTGACACCGAGGCGATCACCCCAAACCACATACTGTTTGGGGGCTCCGCCCGCTTGCCTTCTCTGGGTGAGTTCAGCGAGACCGACAGCATCAGCAAGAAGCACTGGAGACGCGCGCAGTACCTAGCCGACGAATTTTGGCGTCGCTGGGTGCGCGAGTACCTGCCCGAGCTACAGAACCGGCGGGAGCCTCATGGGAAGGGCCCCCTCTTCGAAGTCGGCGACCCCGTACTCATAGCCGACGGCCAGCTACCTCGCAACACTTGGCCGCGAGGCAGGATCGTGGCCGTCTATCCAGGCGCCGACGGGCAGATCAGGACAGCGGAGGTGCGCACATCAGCTGGAGTGCTCAAGAGGCCCGCAAAGAAACTGGTGCCTCTGCCGAAGTAACGTCGCTCACCGGATGGACTGCAGCACCACTCCAACACGACGTGTCCACGCGTTGCTGCACGGCGGGAGAAATGTTCGCGACACCTGTGAAAATAGTGTTAAAACAGTGCATACAGTGATAGACAGAACCTAGACAGATTTAAAACCTAGAAAAACATTACACGCGTGTGCTAGCATAACATTTAATGAACAGTGAATTTGAGTGCCACACGTTTATATATGAGAACGAGAACGAAAACGTCGTTCGTCTACCGCCATTAGTAAAAGTTTGTGGGCGAGTATGTAGTGTTCCCACTTTTATATATATATATGGAATACAAATGTACAGTACCTTGATAGTCCAAATAAGGTATAGGAATGAAATACCACGTTGAAAGAAGAAGTAACAGGTTTTATTCACTTGCACAGCACATGAGAATAAGAGTCACAAGCACAGAAGTAGCATGAGAGTTTAGGCATGAAGTAGAAAGATTTACAGAATAGATTAGATAACATGTACACATAAAAATAAGCAATATAGCTCTGTGATCGGTAAAGGATTACGACGGTAAGCGACACGGGTATCGCGTCCGGAAGGTTAGAGGTGACTAGAGGGCAACGGACGATGATCGGCGGCCGGCGCCTGCGACGTCATAGCCGCGTCGTATAATCGTTCATTCACACGGTCCTCTAAAGCGCGTCTCCATAGCACGACACGAATATTGAATATAATAATAAAATAAATACCTATTTCATATTAGAAATTATTTAGTTATATAATACGTATGTATTATGTGTATAATATGTGATAATATGTGTGTAGATAGTTTTAAGTAATTTAGGTGTAAATATTTATATAATTATAATGTATATATGTATGTGTGATTGTGTGTGAAATATGTGGATCCGCCACATGACTCCCCCCCGAGACCGTTACTACGGTCGATAAAAATTGGGAAAACGAACTGTGCGGCCAGAACGAGTTGTTCTGGTGTTTACTCGAGGCGGTTCAGGTTGGACCAGAGGTGGATCGTCAGGTATAGAAGGAGTTCTAGGAGTAGGAGAATCAGGAAGGACATGAGTGGAAGGGCTTGGGTCTACGAGTATATAGGCCGGCTTAAGGCGGTCTATTGTAACCGTTACGGGTTTACTCTTTACCAATATTTTAAAAGTTTTATCTCCACGCTCGAGGACTAAATATGGACCTGAGTATGGAGGCTGTAGGGAAGCTCGGACTGAATCGTCTCGCAAAAACACGTGACTGGACGAGTTTAGGTCCTTATGTATAAATATGCTGTCTTTCCGATGACGAGATGTAGGAGATGGACGTAGCTTTGACGCAAAGTGTTGTAAGCGAGTGGTAAAATCAGACAAGTCAGTTGACTCTGGACTGGTTGGCTGAAAAAATTGACCAGGGAGACGTAATGGCTCACCATACACCAATTCGGCTGATGACGAATTTAAGTCCTCTTTAAAAGAAGACCTAATGCCTAATAGGACTAAAGGCAACATATCTACCCAGTTGCAGTCTCCGTGGCACATTATGGCTGCTTTTAACTGACGGTGAAATCGTTCCACCAGGCCGTTGCATGCCGGATGATACGCGGTGGTTCGGCGATGCTTAAATCCTATCACTTTTCCAAGGTACTGGAAAAGTGTGGATTCAAACTGCCGACCGCGATCCGTAACAATATCCATAGGACATCCAAATCTGGATATCCATGATATCAGCGCTTTACCTATTGTCTCGGCTGTCATATCAGCCATAGGTGTGACTTCAGGCCAACGGGTGAAACGGTCTACCACCGTGAGGCAATAACGATAGCCATGAGATGGTGAAAGAGGGCCAATAATGTCCACATGGATAAACGCGAAACGGGAGCGAGGTAAAGCAAAAGTTCCTAACGGTGATGTCACGTGCCGTGTTACTTTAGCACGTTGGCAAGCTAGGCACTGACGTGTCCATTCATGGCAGTCCTTGCGCATGCCAGGCCAGACGAACCTTTCTGCCACCAACTTGGTGGTTGATTTAGCGCCTGGGTGGCTAAAGCTATGAATATTTTCGAACAGAGATTTCCGGAATGATTTTGTCACAAAGGGACGTGGTAATGAAGTGCTAGTGTCACAATACAGTTCTTTGCAGCTGCCTGGAATCCTGCGCTTTTCTAAATGCAATGAAAAGTTCTTACCCAAGTATTGAGGAAGCTCAGGGTCCGTAGCTTGTGAATCAGCCAGCCGATCCAAGTCAATTGGCATCTGCAACTCATCAACCCGTGACAATGTGTCAGCGACAATGTTGTCTTTGCCCGAAATATGTCGGATGTCGGTTGTGAATTGCGAAATGTAATCGAGATGGCGATGCTGTCGAGGGGAACAATTAGCTTTCCGTTCACGAAAAGCGAAAGTAATCGGCTTATGATCCGTATAAATTATAAAATGTCTAGCTTCTAACATGAACCGAAAATATTTAATACTTTCATAGATTGCTAAAAGCTCGCGATCATAGGGCGAATACTTTTGCTGACTAGGGCTTAGCTTCTTGGAGAAAAATGCAAGAGGTTGCCAATTACCATCTCTAAGTTGCTGCAAAACTCCACCCATCGCCAAATCTGATGCGTCTGTGACCAGCGCAAGTTTGGCATTGGAATCTGGATGTGCCAGTAGTGCAGCATCAGCGAGGTTTTGCTTGCACTGATTAAAAGCAAGAAGTGCGTCACCTGATATGTCAACTGGCTGAGAGGCTTTTACGGAACCGCCTAGTAAGGCATTCAGAGGGGCTTGAATTAAGGCGGCGTTGGGTAAAAATCGCCTATAAAAGTTCAGCATCCCTAAAAAGCGCCTTAATTGTCTGACGGTCTTTGGTACTGGGAATTCTGTGATGGCCTGGACCTTAGTTTCTAAAGGTTTGGTGCCTGATTCTGAGATCCTGTAACCAAGAAAAGTAACTTCACTAGCGCCGAACACACACTTTGAGGTATTAACTAACATGCCGTACTCCTTCATACGTTCAAATAGCTGCTTCAGGTGAATTTCATGAAGTTCCTGAGATTTACTAAATATAAGAAAATCGTCGCAATACGGGTAAACAAAATCGAGACCTCGAGTCATCTCATCGACGAGCCTTTGAAAAGTTTGACCCGCATTTCTAAGTCCGAACGTCATACAAGGAAATTCGAACATGCCGAAGGGTGTTGTGATGGCCGTCTTCTGAATATCGTCCTGAAACACTGGAATTTGGTTATAGGCTTTAACCAAGTCAATCGTGCTGAAAACTTTACATCCTGATATGTTGTGAGCGAAGTCATGAATATGACGAATATGATAGCGATCGGGAATAGTCCATGCATTTAACATACGGTAATCGCCGCAAGGTCGCCAGCCATTATCTTTTTTCGGCGCAAGATGTAAAGGAGAAGCCCAGGCACTCTCAGATGGACGAGCAGTACCATTTGTGAGCATGAGGTCAAATTCTCGTTTAGCAATTTGAAGCTTGTCAGGAGCAAGCCTACGGGGAGTGCAGTATATAGGAGGCCCCGGTGTGGTGCGTATGTGATGTACGGTGTTATGCTTTGGAGTCCACGGTGTGCCTGAAGGGCGAGTGATTTCAGGATACTTATTCAATAGGGTGTGATATCTCGTGTCACCAGACGAAACCTTTACCGAACATACATTGGTATTGGCGACAACAGCAATGGCAGACAAAGTGGTTGTATTATCTATGAGCCTATTATTGCGAATATCTACAATAAGATTATAGAAGCTTAAAAAATCTACGCCAATAATAGGTTTTGTTACATTAGCCACGGTAAAACGCCAACGGAAATCGCGTCTTAAACCTAAGTTTAAATTAAGATGTCTATAACCGTAAGTGTCTATGATTGTTCCGTTAGCCGCACATAATTGGAAATCGGTTTTGGCACGACGCTCACTAAGCATGGAATAGGGAAAAACGCACAAATCACTTCCAGTGTCCACCAGAAATCGGGTATGCGATCTGCTGTCATAGACGAAGAGGCGACCCGTCGAGGCTGGGCAATCGTCAGTCGCCATTAGCGACTGCCCCTGGCATTTTCCGACTTATAGTCACACGGTTTGAGACATTGATTAGCCTTCGGACCGAATCTGGAATGGTACCAGCAGATTGGATACTTCCGGTAGCTGGAGTTCGATCTGGATTTTGGACGTGAAGATGATCGCTGATTATGCTGTCTAGATCGATGGCGAGAATCACGGGTGACGCGAGACTGCTCGTCAATTTTCAACGCGAGACGTTCTACCATCTGCCTTAATTCAGCGATTTCACTGGATACGTTGCTACCTGATGGCCGTGACGTTGATGCCTCTGCCACTACTGGCGGTGGTGACGTCAGCTCCTGGATGCGATCTGCTAGCTCTGCCAGCTGCTCCAGTGACTGTGACGGTTGTGATGCCAGTACCGTCTGGATGCACATAGGTAACTGGTTACTCCAGATCTGCTTCACAATATCGTGAGCAGCTGATGCTCCGGCCAGGTCCTGCAGGTGCCGAAGAAATTGTGACGGTTTACGGTCACCTAGCTTTTCTTGGGTAAGCAGCTGCTTGACCTTCACCTCGTGGCTAGCTGAGAGTCTACGGAGAAGCTCGGTTTTAATTTTCTCGTACCGGTTGAAGGCAGGAGGATGCAAGATTATATCTTTCACTGCTTTTGCGTACTGGATATCAAGATTGGTAGTGACGCTAGTAAATTTCACTGAGTCGTCGGTGATGTCTAGACTGTCGAACTGGTTCTCCAAAAGCGCGAACCACAGCTCAGGGTCCTCCGGTGAGAACTGAGGCACCTTAAGCTTTACCTTTCGCTGATCAGATGTCGTGTCGTACCAATCCGTGGAAACGTGCGCCTTTTTATGGCGCTCGGTAACATTTTCATCGTCTTGCGACGGCATATTTTTACCAAAATCGCTTTTGCTCATCGTGCTCAATTCCGGGGTCACCAATGTGGGCGAGTATGTAGTGTTCCCACTTTTATATATATATATGGAATACAAATGTACAGTACCTTGATAGTCCAAATAAGGTATAGGAATGAAATACCACGTTGAAAGAAGAAGTAACAGGTTTTATTCACTTGCACAGCACATGAGAATAAGAGTCACAAGCACAGAAGTAGCATGAGAGTTTAGGCATGAAGTAGAAAGATTTACAGAATAGATTAGATAACATGTACACATAAAAATAAGCAATATAGCTCTGTGATCGGTAAAGGATTACGACGGTAAGCGACACGGGTATCGCGTCCGGAAGGTTAGAGGTGACTAGAGGGCAACGGACGATGATCGGCGGCCGGCGCCTGCGACGTCATAGCCGCGTCGTATAATCGTTCATTCACACGGTCCTCTAAAGCGCGTCTCCATAGCACGACACGAATATTGAATATAATAATAAAATAAATACCTATTTCATATTAGAAATTATTTAGTTATATAATACGTATGTATTATGTGTATAATATGTGATAATATGTGTGTAGATAGTTTTAAGTAATTTAGGTGTAAATATTTATATAATTATAATGTATATATGTATGTGTGATTGTGTGTGAAATATGTGGATCCGCCACAAGTTAATAGCGAACTATTATTTGTTTACCTTATGGTGAAATTGTTTAGTGCTAATCTAAAATCTAGATTTATAATGTTTAGAATCACTTTTTATTGTGCTCTTTAGTGTTCTAATCACGAATATGTATTTGCCTTTTAGATAAAACAAATAGTTTATAAGTTATAGCAGAAACAAAATTATTTTTATGTTTAGGTCATAATTTGGTCTGTAACTTAGGTTTTAATCAATAAAGAATAGTTACTTTGGTGTTTCATTTTAGAGAATGGTGTCCCCTAGATGTACGTAAAATCTTATTATAATAGATTCAGTAGTTTAGAAAATATAAGCAGATAAAGTTCAAAGTACGTCTAGGAGGCACTAAAATTCTAGGTTTATACTACAATATCTAGGTAATCGTAAAGTTTAGAGTTATAGTATAGATATTTCATGTTAGGTAACATCGATACCTATCTAACGGTACCTAGATGATTATTGTATTATTAAAAATGACGTAGTTATAACCAGAAATGTAATGTTTTGATAATGAAAATAAAGTTTGTACGAGGTGTTTTGCACACGGCACTAACCGAGGCAAATGGTATATAAGAGCGCGCGCGCGGACACAGATCGTTCACTGTTAATCAGTAACCCATAGAAGACTCTTCAAGCCTCAACACCTAATGGCCTAAGCAGAACACCTCAAGCATTGAACCAAGACCGTTTGTTTTACTTCAGTATGCCCCTATAGTGAAGCCCTACGCGACGTCTTCGAAGATCAGCGCTGTATCCGGAACCTATAGGTGTAGGACGACAGCGGGTCGTTCATAGATCTACACAACACATTCGTGTTGGGTTCGATTACCGCCCGTCCGGCACAAAATAATTAAATAAAAATCGTTTTTTAGGGAGAAAGAGAGAGCAGAGGCGATATTGTTAATTAAAATATTCAAACTGTATTTATATAATTCCAGTATAAAAGACACATCAGTAGTATCCTGCGAGAAGAGTCCTAGTTCAGTGCTGCGCGAGGCTAAGCTGCGCCTGCGCAAGTTAGAGATCGAGGCGGAGGCTGTCGAGCAGTCCTATTTGCACTATCGACGTAAACAGTCGCAGCTCAGGGGAGAGAGGGGGCTGGATGAAGATGTCGTAGAGGGGGAGAGGACCCTGGGTAAGTTTACCTAGTAGATAACTATAATCTTAGAATTATTTTGTTCCTCCTCTTATCATATTAGCTGAAAAACGTTCATTATTAAATATAACCTCCCTCAACTATCAACACCTTGGCCGGTCACTCACCGCCCTTATCCGTCGGCGGTCCATCATGTGAGGGGAGTGCCCACTCTGCGTCTTCCGTCTTCCACATTGTCTATAACAATACAATTAATTACTTTCTTGTAATTTAACTAACTTTTTCATTTCGCAGATCTGAAGAAAAGCCACTCAAAATTGAATCTTAAAGACAGTGACGGAAAAGCAACAGATTTGACAGACTTTAGGAAAAAAATTAATAAATACCACCGTGATTACAAACCAGAAAAGGAACAGACCCAAGCTACAACAAACATTTATTCTGAAGAAATAAGTATAAAGATACGTAACAACTTGATTGAAACTCCTTTAGCAGAATTCAGACAATTATATCGCTCTGAAAGACAAACAGAAGATGAACAAATATGTGATGAATATGAAAATAAAGCGAGATCCATCGCGAGTGAAGTCAGCGGACATGATACAATCGATTGTGACGTATCTCGATGCATAACGCCTACAAGAGAGTGTGAGAAAGAAAATGAAGGCGATTCTTTTGCTATAGACATACACAAACGCAACGATAGCAAAACACGAAATTTAGACGATGCAGAATCAACACATCAATCAGATATTAATGTTAATGAAGTTAAAAATTTACTAAGAATAGAAATAGAAAGTATTAACGAACAAAAAGCTTTATCCGAAGATTTATCTTTAGTTGTACAAAACTCTATAGATATACAAGAAGTGACTGCACCACAGAATAATACACACGTTTCAGATGAAATCACAATAATAGTCAGTCCTAGAGGGAGTGAAGGAAACAGTGGGAAGGATATAAAACTAGAGGAGCCGTCTAAACCAAACAAAAGCACTTTACCTCAGCAAGAGGTACGTTTAACAAGAAACGATGTATTAGATACAATATTTAATGAAAATTCAAACGAATTGGAAGAAAAAGCCGCAAAAGAATTGCTTAATGAGTCTGTTGATGAAGACGACGATTTTCCCGATAATTTGTCGGCCGATGTTGACAATTATAACAGTCGTTCGGAATCTCGTTCTCCTATATCTTTGTTGAAGACTTCTGAAGATGAAATTCTTTGGGATACATAATTTTTTTTTATTCAATGCCGTGGTGGGGACTTTATCGCTATGACTGTAAGCTTAGTTATAGGAATGTTTTCGTTTATTATATGATTAAAGTTTGGTTTTTACAATAATCAACCAGCAGAATATATGCCTTCCTAATTTAAGTCAAAAAATATCCTGTCTTTCCAACTGTTAGAATTAGAAGCCCAAAACCTCGTTTGGTTCTTTTATATTCTACTCCTTCGCAGTCTTCAACATATATTACCTCCTGGTCCTACTAATTTGTAGAAGGAATACTAGAAAACCTGTTGTATTTTAAAAATTTAAATTGGTTAGTTCTTACCCAAAATATAAAGTTCAATTTTACAAGCAGTCCACTCGCGATAAAGTCCTCTTATTATTTTCGTGCACGTTTAGAAAAGGCACACTAGAATCTTTATTATGAATTACTAGCATATCTTTGTCTAATATTAACTTTTACTGGTACACTGCTAAATGTTGTTTTGCGTACAAGCAAAGTCCAGCAGCTAGCTTGTAAATAAAGCAGCGTAAGGATACGTGTATATTGAAGAAGAGTGGCAAAACGAATAAAGAAATAAACCAATGGGATCACACTGGGATGGGCAGTTTTAATGCAATATTGGTTTATATTTCTTCATTTTTTCACTCCGTAATCTCACTTTGCTTGAAGAGGACGACCTCTTCACACAACAACAGAAGTATACTATGTAAATAAAAATAATATAGAACAAATACACTAAGGACGACCTTAGTGTATTTGTTCTATATTATTTTTATTTACATAGTATACTTCTGTTGTCGTTCGATGTTGCCTTTTGAGGTATGTGATCAAGACCTAAATGTATGATTCGTAGAAAAATAATATAAACTTGACAATATTGTTTATTTTATTTTCAAGGTTGTAATATTGCTGACGTATTCACCGTAACGGTTACATAGTATACCGTGGTGCCGCGTGGTGCGTGGTGGCGTGGTATAATTTGACCTATAGGCCAAATTGGTGGAATTGAGATATAACTAAATGTGGCTAAGCTTAGGGAGACTCCCTAGATCATCCACCTATAAATCTTTATAACTTTTGAACCATTGACTAACTAATTCTAGTATTACTTGTCAATTTTTTTGTTAGAAAAATTAAAATTTCTGATGATGGCCAAGCCAATGTCAGTCACACCTAAAAACTTGACTAGCTTTCCTCCTATTCTCGTTTACGAGCGTCACAACTGTGCACACCATTAGTTATGTAGGTAATAAAACATTTAAAATAAAACCATCCATATTAAGAACCAGTCATAATATATTTATCTACTGTCTATGTGAATTAATAATATCATATAAAACATACATTTTATTTTACAATTTTCCGTTACAAATATAAAAGTACAAACATTCGTAGTATCAACAACTCGGCTTTTGGCATTCAGTCACACAACCTAACTATTTTATATATACGTATAAATGCTAAGGTGAATTAACGATTTTGTCGTGACACAACGACTTAGGTCTACCATGAGTAAATATTTGTATGAGAAATGAATACATACCTCTAGCGTTCACTCAGAGAACTATCTGATACGAATATTTTATGCTATCATCGATGAGAAAAACAAACTCATGATAGAGCTAGTGAACACAATTTTAACATAATCTAAACATATATCAACTACGACAATATGGCACAATAATTATACAAACAAAACGAAACCGAGCAAACTAAAATGGTATAGGGTACCTAGCAGTGGCGAAGAGTCCATATAACCCGATTCCTACTGGCTTTCCTTTGAGATAAATCACAAAGACTATAATATCTATTAAAGTGTAGAAATAGACCATAAGTCGTGCTTCAAGGTAAGCAAATTTTACGCCGGCTTCCCTCTTACAAAACGTCACTCTTCGCCACTAGTACCTAGTAATATACTTTATGATTAGATTTTATAGAATTAAGAAAGCAAAGCGCTAATGTAATGTTCGCTAATGTTATTGCAACAAACCAATTCGATTGCGATATAATTATGTAAACTGTCGTAGTAGCACTTCCAGTCAAATACAATTTAAAAAAAGATTTGTTACCGACTTTAAATCCGTAAATCTGTCGAGCGACTGATTCAATTTTTTAGCTTACGCTTAGCCTTTAATTACAAAAGACACACATTGTGTGTACATTTTTACTTGAGGATAATTCAAGAGTGTCATATTATCGTAGTTAAAACATATCGAGTGCATAAACAACACTAGAATTAACTCAATTATTTTTCCAACATTTCTCATTAAAATCACAATTAAATTATAAACATATAACTAATTAAAACATTTACAAATGTTATATTAACATCTAAAAAGTAAATTTAAGATCTCCAAGGTGTAGAGTAAAGCAAATATGGACACTATAACAAATTTAGAGGGAATTGAGAACAGAGGCCATAACCTTATAAAGGAATCTTATTATAACTTTACTTTGTCTCTATTCTTGTTTTTAATGGTACAAAAGAAAAAGACAAAATTCAAAAACTCAAAATTATTCTGCTATATGAGGTGGTGGTAGGCTTTAATAATGTGCAATGTTTGGCAATTGAACGTTCTAAGGCGATGATTAAAATTTACCACTGGCATGAGGTAGACGCGATTTTCGCCCCACGATAGTAGATAACAAATGGCCTTCAAATGTAATGTGCGTGAACAATTTTCCAATTACACCAGCTCTTTACTAAGTGATAAATACTGCCCACCCATTTGCCTAAACGCAATCACATTTGATTGGACAGTCTTTAACCAAAACATTTTACCCTTAGACATTTGCGATATAATGTATGTAATAAAACATAAAATAAGAACCTAAGGGCTCTTTTCATACCTTTATTTCTTTATAAATAAAAAAAATGTATTGTCTCAACATTTTAAATATACAATAATCGTTGGTTAGAAATTTAAAGACCATATTTTAGTCTTTTTATTCTGTTAACTATTAACTAAACTATTTTTAACACACAATTAATATATATACAATTTGTTTCACGTTTACAAATAAATATTTATTTCCAATATATCATAAATTATATTTTAAAAAATCAATTGACAATTTAAAGAACATTCAAATCACAAACTTTCATCGAATTATATTCAATAAACTATACATATACTAAATATAATAAACCTTTAATCAGAATTGTATCTATGCGCAAATAAACACATTCCTATTGACTACTTAACATATTTAGTAACATTAAATTACATTGTTTCATAGTAAATCAATAGCATTTTAAAAGATTTATAGAATTTGCATAATTTTGAAAAACCCAGAATCTTACGCAGTCAATAAATAATATTATTTTAATAAATAGTCATCATATATTTCTCTTACCAATATCAGTTATTAGTATATATATTATTTAAACTATTTCTGTAAAATAATATCAATTATACAGCCCATAAATAACTAATTAATATTGAAAATGTCAAACCAAATAATGATATTTAATAAAATTGTAAATTATAAAAGTCATTCTATAAATCTTAAAAAATTGCAATGTGAAATATTCACGCAATTTCGCAAAGTAATAATGAGATTTTGCGATGTACTTTTTTAAAGAAAGTATAGAACATACACGACCGGCGAAGTCTTTATATTTTGTGAAGTAATAGTCCGCGTAAGTACTCCGGAGGACAAACATATCTCAGCTCGGCCGCGCTTTCATAGCACCAATAACGTTATATGGCTACTTTGATATTATGCTAACCTAGGTTATAATATAAGAATATTTAAAAACAATTTACAAGATTATCGTCAAAGTCATCCTTAAAGAGTTACGTATAACTTCATGGATTGCCAGAATAAAATAAAGTGCTGTAACTTTTTAACATCCAATAGACCAAAAAAGTAATAAACAAATGCAGATACATATTTCATTAGTTTCATTTGTTCGTTCGTTTGACTTTACGTGGCAAACACCTATGACAATTGCTAATAAGAAGGCTGAAAAGTCCTAATATTAAAACCAATGTTATAATTGGGTTTATAATTTTGTTTTGTTACACTCCATAGCCTTAATTGATATTCAGGCTGTGTTATCTGATACCAAAATAGTTGGAAAAACGTAAAGTATTTAATATTAAGTAATAGTGAATTGTCAACCCGCTTTGAGTAAGTGTTTAAAGCAGTCGGAGTGTATTATTATAATAAATAGTAATAATTTTGCTACAAAAAGCGCGGCCGTTTACAGGCAGCAATGTGATGTATAAATGTATATTGTATGAGATTTAAAATCCAAAGCTCACGTTATGATTGACACTCTTGGACGCTAGTGCAGAACGAGGCGAGTTAGGGCCCGTCACACGCAGCCAAGTTGATATCTGTGAATATATATACTCAGTAGAGAGAAATGTTTATATGAGTAGTAGTTGTAGATTAAGTAAGACAAAAGGCTGAAACCTATAAAATTGTAATTGTAATTTGTATTAGGCATCACATAAATTTGGTGCGGCTCCCTATACCAACAGTTTGCAACCTTAAAGATTGCTAATCATCATCTGAAAAAAGGCTGTCAGGTAATAAATATTTTTGGCCAAATAGGTTAATGTAAATGTAATGTTAAATGTAATGGTTTTCACATTTTTTTTATGAAAGAAATAAAGAAAAAGTTTTATTTGACACACAAAAGGACAACAAAATTAATGAAAAATAAATAAATAAATTCATTAATTTTATCGCACTAAATCACAAATTGCTTAGCATTATTATTAGATATCACAGCATTAAACTGAGTTAACTTATGAACCAAAGTACGGTTTTCCCGAGAGATTACGACATGGAATTCTTCAAGAAAGGAGTTGAAAGGTTTTTTAACAAGTTCGACAATGGGCTAGTGATACTCTTAGTGTTGCAAGCGTCCATTGGCTACGGTAACTGCTTACCATCAGGCGAGCCGTATGTTTGTTTGTCATCTTAGTTGTATAAGTAAGGATATAAAAATGTTACCTGTAAGGGTACACCCCTAGTGTCCTCCCTGTTATCCTTATTAGGTGTAGAACATCTGTGCACGGGTGAGCTGACTCCCGGGCTAGCTGCCCATGTCCCACTCGTTGTCCACACGCTCTCGTCCAATGCTGGACTACTTATTGGCTGCCAACTGTAAACATACGATATAATTTACAACATTGAAAGCTTTAATAATTACCTTTAGAGTTAAGTGTATTGCCTGGCGATTAAAAAGAGTGGCCTGAGTTTCTTGCTAGTTCTTCTCATGGCTCTACTTCGTCAGCGAACTGGCTGTAGGTTAATTGGCTGACATTTTGTAACTTTTAACGTTCATAAGTGTTAATTTAATTAACCTATATAAATAAATATTTGAAAATTAATTTGATTAATAAATGCGAAAGTTTGTGTGTCTGTGCTTGTTACACGATAATGAAAACCGTAATATTCGTTAAGTAATTTAAAAGAAGTTAACTGAAAAACATTACAAATAGAAAAAAATAGCGACTTTCCTCACGAGCACATCGCGTATACGACATCTTGTAGTTGGTACGTTGTATGTACTATCGAACCAAGTGAACCATGACCATTACCTCATTTTGTCAATCCATCTAAATGCAAGTAAGTCAAAATTCGCCTGAAGAAAGATTTCCTTGGCAATGAGCTTGTTGACATTTTACTGATGTCTGTTAGTATTAAAAACATCCTAAGTGCATTAAACACGATAGATCTTACAAGTTTGACAGTTTTAAGCGAAATATCAGCAAATTAGGTCATGATTCAGTTGGTTTGATTGTACTTACTTGATACGGTAGTAGATCCAAGCTGGTTTCAGCATGAATGGGCCGGATCGTCCGGTGAAGTACTACCCTCTCATAGAAGATCGACTTAAGAGTAGTAGTATTCGTACTACTGCGTTTCGTTCGGTGAGTGACAGTGCCGGAGGCCCAATTTCCACCCTTTCCTATTTCCTCACCTCCTTCACTCCCTTCCCCTAACCCCATTCCCAGCCGCCATAGTGGAGGCCACCATACCAGCAGTTTAAAACGATGGCTTTTGGTATGGTGGCCACCACTTCTGGATTCCACTGACTGCTTACCATCAGGCGGGGTGGAGTCATTTTGGTAGACTAATATTTAAAAAAAAAAAGAAACTTATTGTATTTGGAATAGATTTGTTTGCCAAACAGTTGTAAAGTTTCTTCCCACGAACCATTCGATGCTTCGGGAACATTTGTCCCAAACATACAATTGAATACATTAGTGTACTAACCTGTCTCTTTGTTGCTGTGTGTAAAGCGTGATAGTGTGTCTCCAACGGTACACGTTGGGGTACTGCTCCGGACACACGCTCAACTCACACAGCGCGTCGTACACTAAGCGATCCATTTTAGTTGGCTCCTCACTAACAAATCATTATTATATTAATATGAGAAAATTTACAGTTATTTCTCTCAAATTTAGCATAAAACAGACACTTTCTTACTGTACAATCAAATCTACCTTTATTTTATCATAATTATATCTACTGTTGGACGGGTAGAGACCACGGTCCTACCAATTTCCCCTACAGATAATTTGTTTGGTGGGACTACGGTATTTTAATTATTTAATGTATAAAAATATTGATATAATAATTTATATCGATATATTAATCCGCCCCTAGCCCAGTAGGACCATGGGTATAAAGAAATATACCGTAGTCCCACCAAATTGGTAGGACACGGACCCTTACCCAGCTGGACATAGGTCCATCCATCGGTCATGTTCGTATTGGGTTAAACATGTATTGTAACAAATTCCAAACCTATTATAAATATCCTAAAAAAAATCAGATTATCAGTTGATCTGTTCTAATAGATTACAAAAATATCGAGCCATTTTCGCCTTGTAAGCGACACCCTTACTAAAATCGAGATTTGTACCCTAAGTTCTTACTCTTACGGTACAAATCTCAATTACGATAAATGTCACTTACGATAAGTAGGCGGGTATGGCACGATATGATTATTAAATTCATATAGTCAAAGTGCGAACACTCACCCATATATAAAAGGCTCGGCGACCGCCCTATCGCAGGCCTCGCTCATCTCATCTCTGTCCTCCTCCTGTTCGGACGCCGTGAGGTACTCCTCCTCCGAATGGCTCGAGCCCGAGTCGTCAGATGATATCTGCTGGAGGTGGATACGTCACATAAGTGCTTTGTGTTGGTGGTTAGTAGGTATGTGCTTGTACAGTTTAGGATAAGAGTACTGTTAGTTTAGTTAGGTAGGCATTAGAAGAAATTGAAACAAAAAAGAGGCATTAGAAGAGCAAGCATTTTCATTGAAGTAGTAAAGTCGTTAATGGCCCAGTGGTGAACCCGCTTTGTAAACTCGGGGGTTCAACTACCAATGTGATTTTTCTAATCATACATACTTTCTTAGTTTACCTAGACATTACTCACTGACGGTGAAGGCAAACACCGTGAGGAAATCTAGACTTCAGAGGAAGTTTGAAATCACCAATATGCTTTGACCGCACGTGGCGATCAATGCTCATACCTTCTCAGTATGAACCTCTGACCTCTGACCTACCGTGATACAGTATTTAGTAGTACGGAGGTCAGTGTGAATCAAGATCAAACAACCGCTTATTGTATGTCAGAGGATTGTTAAAATTTATTTGTAAGATTGCTGTTTTTATTGCCAATAAAGTATTTTTATTTTTTTATTTTTATTTTTATGAGACGAGGCCTTTTCCTGCAGTGGGATAATAATGGGCCGATGTTTTTTTTCTTTTTCTTTTATTGCCTACAGTGGCAGGCGAGCAAACAGCTAACGTATACGATAGTAAGTGGTAACTGTCGCTCATGGACGATTCAGAGTTACTAGAATTGCTCCTGTAATGCGAGGGACTCTGCGAAGCCGCTGCCTACCGTGAAGGGAGTGTGGTTGGTGAAATGATCGAGGAAGGTGAGGAAAAATCGATCATCCCCTGGGACAAATATTATTGTGACTCATAAATTTTTTAACCAAAATTACTTTGTCTCCTTAAATCTTTATACAATCTTCTTTAAATATAATACATAATGTTGCGTAATTTTAATAATAATAATAATAATAATATTCTACCACTAACCACATTCACACAGCGCCATCTAGCCCCAAATTAAGCAATTATAATTGCTTGTGTTATGGGTACTAAACAACTGATATACTACTTATGTACATTTTTTTTTTGTAAATACATACATATTATAGATAAATTACACCCAGACACAGAACAAACAATCATGCTCATCAGTATCACACAAAGGTTTGTCCTGGATGGGAATCGAACCCACGACCTCCAGCTTAGCAGTCAGGGTCACTAACCACTAGACCAACAGGCCAGTCAATTTTATAACAGTCTTTTAAATAAAAATGTAAAAAATATTTCTACTATGGCTAATTTACTATAATATCATTGCTGCAAATTCATACAGAGATGGCTTGACTCGACCACTTGCTAACGCATGACGCATTCACAAATACTTTTCTTTAAATAAATTAAAGTTCCTCACTATTTACAAGGAAGTTTTTTATACAACTTTGGTGGCATACAAGCATACGGTCCACTGGTAAGTCGCAACCGTAACCTATAGACATGGCTGTGTTTTCCAAACATCGCAGAAGTAATAATGCTTAGAAAACACAACCAAGCCGTTGCCGATCACGGAGAAGAGGATAAGGAAAGAAAAGGTAAACTGAAGAGGACCTAGGGGGTAAGTGTCTAAGTAAACTCATAAAGTACGTATCACTTTAAAGAAATTATCTGCCCAATTTAAAACTAACAAACTGTCATATAAAAGACAAATTTATGCTGGCAACAAAACATTAAATAATAAATATAATATTATAAAGAGGAAAGATTTGTATTTTTGTATGCAACAAATAAACTCAAAAACTACTGGACCGATTTTAAAAATTCATTTACCATTAGAAAGCTACATTATCAGGGAGTAACATAGGCATATATATTATTAAAAAAAAAAAAGATCCTTAGAAATTCCTACAAAAACCAACCCAAGGTGTGAAAAATTAGCTAAAAATGTCTTTTAATAAATACAGTAAGATATATTTACCTCTGGTTGCACAACTTGACACTTGGCGACGTCCACAGTATACAGTGTGGCGGCGCTGTCCCCCGCCGGCGAGTTGTTGCTGACCACGTCATCGCATTCGTTATGTTGTAGCTTGCCGTCACCTAGGGTTACAATCACTATGTTAACGCGTTGATTTCAATTCATACAATGTTTCCAAAGTAATACATAAATACTCTCCATAAAGATTATTCTTCATGGCATACCACACTAACAAAGCAAATAATAGAACAACATTATAGTGCCGAGTGGCAGTTCTATCGTTAAAAATGATCTTTTCCAGGCAATATATTTCCAAACTCACAAAATTTTAAATCTTTGGTACCTAATTGATTAGATAAATTTAAAAGTTAGACTTCTGTGTCATGGTTGAATTTAAATTTGGGCAGTCCAACTAAGAAGTATATCGACAAATAAACATGAAAACACTACCTGGATAGTATAGTATTTTTGCTAAGGAGTAGTGTTTCTAGTTTATGAGAAATCGAGAGCAAAAGATAGACCCATTTTCGAGCTGTAAATACAGTTTTTATGTTAAAATCGGAGGCGTTACTTAATAACATAGTATAACTTATTTAAGCACTTACCAATTATAATTATCGTTAGAAAGTAAAGCATTAATATTTTTATATACAACTTTGGTGACAAACAAGCATACCACCTGATGGTAAGTGGTAACTGTAACCTATAGATAGAGACCTGATAACTTGAGAAGGGGATGAGGAAGGAAAAGGGAAACGGAAGAGGACCAAGAATAACTGAGAATAAAAGAATTACTCACCAATATCATGATCAAACGTCAATCTTCTAATAAAGCTCTCGCTTTTCGGACTAGTCGACAATATAGATCTATTCTTCCTAAACGACGCGTTTTTCTTACTGTTTCTTTCAAACACTTCAATTTTCCAATCGCAACGACATTTTGAAGCTTTTTCCCATAGTTCCGTACATTCTACTTCAGACATAGCCGGTGCTTTTACTATTTCATTTTCAGTTATCTCCTCACATATAAAACTAGCTAAACACCGAACATGATTATCAATCACATGCGTCAATTTAACTCTACTCGACTCTCTATAAGTAGGCTTTCTTTCATCATCAGAACTAAATATATCGTCATTTGGACACCGCAGTTTTATTAAAAACTCCAATAAATTATTTATATCGTCCAATTCTGATGTTTGCTGCTTTAGTTTGTACACAACAAGTTGCGCTAATCTTGAGTGGATGAGAGCAAAGTCAATTTTTTTAAATCTTTCATCGTCCATGTATGTGTATATTGTGTGTTGTAAGTGTTTTGCTTCAGATTTAAGTGAATCGCCTGCAGTTTCAGGTTCAGCTGTTAGAGAAAATGTTAGCGCGTCCGCTATTCTCTTGGCGAACACTTGACACGTTCTCTCTATACATAAAAGCTGGCTGACTGTGTGGTTGACTGGTGGTGGAACATCACCATTAATAGGCTTAGTCGGTTGTCTACATAACCTTTGTTTTAACGGGTCTGTTTTTATCCAGTGAGTTCTTTCAGACGTTATTTTACAAGACTTTAGAGCTACACATAGTTCAGAAATTGGACTTAATGTAGAATCTTTCGTAGGGCTCTGTATACTTAGTGATAGTCTGGAGAAAGTCAGGTCATCTATGTGGTGTGATTGGACACAACTGTCGCTGTACGCGAACGAGCAGGCACTTTCATATTTACTCTTCAAGTAGTTCTCTAACAAAGTAAGGCCCTCCGGTGTTCGTAAATCCGTGAACGTGTCTAAAAACGGCCAGTATTCCTTCCATCCTACTTTCATTTGTTCCGCTAAAGTTCTGTGGAAATAAATGTTGTTGTTAATAATATAGAAAATTAAATAATTAAAATGGCATTAATCTCTTGACAGTTTTCTTCTTTATTATTCCACAGAAATACAATTAAGTCAGATACATAAATCTGTGAAGGCCTTTGCCGCAGTCAGTTCATAGACCCATAAGGATTTTTTTTTAAATTATACTAACGCGGCTCATTTGAGATGGAATTTGGGCATTTACACCATTAGCATTTACTTGGATATTAAATATCACCCTTTTATCTACCCAACCAAATCATGACCATGACCACGGAAAACACCTCCCTTTAGAAGAAAGCTATATCCATCAATTAATGAGGGTGTTTAGGAAAATTTCGCCTACAGTTGGCGCCACTTTGGTATTTTTAAGTTGGTAGGTATTAAGTTCTTCCATTCACAAATATTTAAAATCAACATTCAATATTTATTCACAGTTTGAAATCAATAGAATATTTCAAAGTTGATTGGCTGATTAAAAGCGCTTTGACAGGTGCCTGGACCTGGCCCCTCAGTGCTGCCACCTCGTGGGCGCCATTGTAGAAAACCCTCATTGATAGATAAAGGCCTTTATTATTAAATTAATAATGTATAACTCCAGACCTGCCAACAGTCTCCAGCCCTTTAGTGGTCTCTCTAAGTCGGAAGGTCCTCCGTGTAGCGGGCGTGGGGTCTGGCGTCATGTTCCTGGGCGGGGTCTTCCAACGACGACGGAACAATTCCGCAGCCCGGGGCTCCATGGGACCCGCGTATGCGCGTATCTCGTATCGAGGACTTAGGGGGTCCGAGTTTATCTCCTAAGGAAAAACATGGTTGTTTTGTATTTTGTCGTGTATTCATAACTAATCGTCTTGCAAACAGTTTTGACTTCTCAGTAAGCCAGTTGCAAAAAAGGTTTTAGCACTAGTCCACAAAATATAATCGGCCCCTATTAGCGTTTGTGGACTATGGGAAAGGTTTTAATACAATGTAGACCTGGGCCGTGCTGCAGTCTCTGCAACATTGCCCAATTAACCTTTAATATATCGAAGTGCACCATGTTAGTACGACTTAAGGACTAAACTCTAGAGATTTAGCTCCACCGAGATATACAGAGTGTATACGACGGTTTGATATTAAATTAAAAGGCAGCTGTTACTAGTCCGTATAATGATTTCAAATTAATCACAAAAATGATTTGACGAAAAACAAAAATTTTTAATTTTCTAACAAAATAAATAATATTTAGTAGTAACAAAGTAATACGCCATTTATTATGACAAGTTCACTGACCTGTAATAAACGGCAACGTTTATCCTTCGACGTGGATTATGACTTAAGTCAGTGACCGTTTAACGTACTTACAGAGTGTTTAGAATTAAAAGAAATTAAAAAAGTAGTCCTGTGTCTAAACTATTGAAGATATTTAGTTCATTTTTTTTGCCTCGCTTTATAATGTCACATACTATACGTAATTGCATTTAATATCATACCGTCGCAGTGGCGAAGCGTCCATATAACACGATTCCTGCCGGCTTCCCTTTTAAAATATGCCCTGACCTCCTTATACCTATCACTGCTTGCGTGTATACTCAATGACTATCTAGCCTTCCGAAACTCAAAAGATTTTAGTCCCACCGGCTTCCCTCTTCTGAAAAGTGACTCTTCGCTACTGTACCGTCGTATACACTCTGTATAACAGAGCGATGTCATATCTCTACGGTCAAGATGAAACTTGGAGAAGACTTACGTCCAGCAGTGGACGTCGTTGATATAATGACAAGTGAATACTCAGGTGTACGTACCGGCGGCGCGGCGGGTGTGAAGGGCCTGCCTATAGCAGGCGCCGCGCTGCCGTCCTCCGTATGTAACACGGGCACGTAGTACCTCTCCTGTAGCATTCGTGTGATGTTCTCTATCGTTTCAGCACTCGGTGATGTTGCGCGTTTGCAAATTATCTGCAAATTATTAAGATATAACTAATAGGTTGAAATGGCAGCGTCTCTTCACTAGAAAATTTGTTCACTGATTGACACGAATTATCGAGTGAAGAACGCGGATTGGAAAATATAGAGTAGGCAGTCAACCAGCCAACCAGGACAGACAACCAAAAGACGATTACAAGCTGCTTTCAATTAATTAGTCAATTTCCACAGTAAGGCTAAATAGACGAACTTAAAAATTGTAATAACAAAATGTATCAACTTTAGTTTACGTGAAAGAAATGATTATTATTGTTATTATTCTAATCGTCTCTTTTGGAAATCGAAGTGTAACGCAAAAATAACAGTATAACGCCATGCATGTGTTTACTATTATTCAGACCCAGTTTTTGTTAAGTAGATTACAGTTACCTGTGTACTAAATATTATGGTCTTTTTTATATTTTAGCCTACCAAAGTGACTCCACCCCGCCTGATGGTAAGCAGTCAGTGGAATCCAGAAGAATACCATAAGCCATCGTCTTAAACTTCTGGTATGGTGGCCTCCACTATGGCGTAGGAATTAATGGGGTAGGGGAAGGGAATGAGTGGGGTGAGGGAGAGGAAAGGGGTAAATTGGGCCTGCGGCGCTCTCACTCACCGAACGAAGCGCAGTAGTACGGATACTACTACTTTTACGTCGATCTTCTATTAGAGGGTAGTACTTTCCCGGTCGATCCGACCTATTCATGCTGAAACCAGCGTGGATCTACTACAGGCGCGTGTTGACTATAAACACTTACTGTTTTGGGAGAGGTCTATATGTATTATTACTATAGTCAACATACATCTTTCGCTTGCTCCCCATACTTGTTGACGGCATGCGTGTTGCACTGTGGGAAGGACGTCAGCACGTCGACAACTAGTTCGGCGCCGAACTTGGCCGCGAAGTGCAAAGGTGTCTCGTTCATGGCCTTGTCCGGCGTGTTCAGGTAGCGGTCTACGAGGATCGAGGCGAACTCCTGCAGGAGATAAAGCATATAGCTAGTGATCATCGAAGGAAGAAGGCGGTTCACGACTGGTCAAGCTCGTGAAACGTGGTGAAGGTTAATTTGCTGACGTTTTGTAAACTTTGACGTTCTTAAGTGTTAATTTAATTAACCTATATGAATAAATATATGTTAATTTTTTAATTTTTCAAGGCTTACGCCCAGCAGTGAACAACTTTTAGCTGATATGATGGCTTTTAGCGGTAATCGAAGTGGGAATTATTTAAGATGCTGTCAATGACCAGCCACTTTGCTATTTACATTTGTGTTACCATATTAAATTTCCAAAAGTCCTCTACTAAATGTAATTCTTGGGTGAAAATTTATTTATCCGGGTGGTAGATTTTTTCGGTTTAACATTAACACATTAATTAAATTTTCTTTAGCAATAAAAACAATGAAGTCCAAAGCTAAACGACGTTTATTTATTGTTATGTTAGACAACTACGCAAAAGTCATTGGGGCAAATTGCTGACGTGGAAGCTTGCATGATCGCGGCATTGTGAGATTCGTTGCGACTGATTTTCGCCCAAGTACTTTTGGGCAAATATCAGTCTCATTTTAATGACAGAAGACCGCAGTGAAGTTATTCTAGAGGTTTTACATTACCTTACAAGATTCAGCATCGGCGTCCATCCCGTATAGCGTCTGCACGAACATAGGGTTGCCGACCGTGGTCAGTATAAGGTTGCAAATATCCGCATTTTTCGCTTTAGCTGCTACATGCAGTGCGTTGTAGCGAGAACCTTCCTGAAATACATCACTTAAAGTTTAGGCTGTGTACCGTATGGAAACATCTCTATTTTTTCTGTTGGTGTTGTAGGTTGTACTAAGAGAATAATCAAGTAATAGATACCGACATATTAAATGTTATATTACCGTTGTCTAGGATCTGCCAGCCAGGCGAGAGTTTGGCATGGACACCAAGTCTATAACAAACTTTGTATCAAAGGCTTATTGTCCAGGATTGGACGCTTTCAAGCTTATAGTGTGAATTACAATTTACGCTAAGTAGATTGCAAGGTATAAGCATGATTGTTCCTACGAACAAAACTTGGTGTAACCCATACTAATATTATAAATGCGAAAGTAAAGCTGTCTGTTACGCTTTCACGCCTATCTTTTATTGTACAAAAATGGCTTAAAGGGGTTGAAATAGGGAATTAAATTTTTTATGGCGCCGGAGCTGCGGGCAATAGCTAGTCTTTAAATATTTTTCCGACTCCGGCTATACATCGTGAATGCCTATATCCAGCAATGACGTCATTCGACTCAAACTTTAGCTACTATAGTAATGATGCTGAGGATACTAAGACGCTCAAGTCTCTACAGAAAACTCAGTACCTTATCACACCTGTATTCGTGGCTTCAGAATGTCATTCGCACCGCCGAGAATGTACAAATACATTGAATTCCAATTGCTAATGTAAATGTGTACTTATCGACGCAATAAACTAACTGTGTCATTAACAACTAGTTAGGTAAGGGTACCCATTGAATAGTAATGTCGCCATTGAATCACTGATAGGTTTATATATGTTTATTTTTTACTTTAGTAATCGATGTCTTCAGTAGCAGAATTATGTAGGTTGTTTAAAAAGGGGCAATATCGTTCTATATCAGGTTGGCTTACTTCCAAAGCTTAATAAGGTAGAAATACATTTTTGTTACGTTAATTATACCTGTAATATAGAAGGCGTGTTCCCACTGCTGACGAGGAACCGTGGGTTGTCCCAAACCTTGTCGCGGACGGTGGCCGCGAGACCCGCCTCGATCGACTTGCGGAGCGCCACCATCTCTTGCGGAGACGGCGCCTTGAATGGATAAGGCTTTTCGCCCATCACCGCTGTAAAACAAGGCAGTTATTAGTTATCTGTACCAATATATAAAGCGGAAGAGTTTGTTTGAATGTTTGTTTGTATGAACGCGCTTTTCTCCGAAACAACTAGTCGGATTTGAATAATACTCAAGATAAGGTAAACTTAGAAAAACTTTGAAAAGAGAGAACTGTTTGCCGAGTTAGACTTACAAATAAGGATGCGTTTCCATTGACGCGGAGCTAGTCGGATCGGACCGTGAATTGGCCAATCACAGCATTTCCACTGATGTGGAGTGGAGATTTCGAGCACTGTGATTGGCCAATTCACGGTCCGCTCCTCTCAACACCCCGCAGCTTCGCGTTAGTAGAAACAATTTCGTTTGCATACAATTGCAGACTAATTTTTGTGATATGAGTGACGCACAAAATTAGGCGTTTTTTTCAATGAATCGTCCGTTTAACTAGCTATTTGCGCTATTTACTTCTTCTCATGGCATGACATGAAGTAATTTAATTAATATACTTTATAGGGAATAGCGTGTTAAAATATAACTACGAGTACCATTAAACTATTGACCTAGAAGGGCTATGAAAGAAGAACGACAAAAGTGCGTGGCACAACTTTTGATGCGGCCTATAATAGTGGTTGTACAATGTTATCGAGACAACTCATTGTTGTTAGGGTTCAGAATAATACTACCTGATCTCAGGTATCAGACCTGATTAGGTATTCATCAAGTAGAGTATGACGTTGTTTTAAATCCAACGGTTCTGCCATGCCTAATTTTGCTTTCATTCGAGCTAAATAATAGCGTCATAGTTTCTTACTTAGTTGTAGTCGTGTTCCCATAGTTTCCATGGACTACATTCATACCATTATTTGAAGTACCTACGCTTTCATATGTTTCTAGTGCGCGACCCAAAAATAATGAGCTCGTTAACCTAGAAGCGTGACTTTCTGTTCACAGGATAAGAGTTTGAACCAATAGTAACACATGACCGGATCGTTACTTCAAGTATAAAGTATAAACATAATTTGAATTCATCATCACAAACATTGTAGTAGACATTGAGACGTTGGGTGACATTAAGGTGTAAACTTGATAGCTTTTAGTATGGCGGCTACTACTTCTGGATTCCACTGACTGCTTACCATCAGGCAGAGTGATGGAGACGCTTTAGGAGGCTAATATAAAAAAAATTGGTGGCTTGCAATGCTATTTCCAATTTGGGCGTGTTTAAGAAAATATCTGTAAGTGAGCCATACATAAAGAAAAATTGTAACATTGCTCGCCAATTTTACGGTAAGAAAAATAACCTGCCATGAACGGCAAACAGTACAAATTATTAAGAAATAATTTTGTTCGAGATATTCCAACCGAGTATTACATAATCAGTATCAACGTAAATATTGTATACGCTATTATAACTAGAGTCTGTGTCACTCATATTATACCGACCTATTATATTATTATGTGACTAATCTTCTGAGTACGTGATAAATACGAATATAATAACAGATTCCAAAAACACCTGTTACTAGCGTCGGCTACCTGATACATAAATTTTAGAGATGTAGGATATATCAAAGTCGGATTACGTTCTAGCAAAGTATAATTCAGTCTTACACTAGAGAAATGAAGCGAATGATGCGATTTAACCAATGAGAAGGCGTCAGATAAATCAACTAACATGACAAATAGATTATGGCAATACCCTAAATGTTAGGTCTTTGAACGTCTTTTGTCTGAAATTATGAGGGAACATTACAGAGAGAAAATATCGGAACTACGAGGTACCAGCTGAAGACAACGGTCATAACAACTCCTACCCAAGTAGACAACATTTTATCCCTGTAGCCTGCACGTGTATAGCGGTCTCCAATGCTGCTGAGAAACCCACATTATTGGGAACAGAGAAGAAACGCTAAAACTCTGTATTGAAGTGGAATCGCTAAATAGGCAAATAATCTCGCCAGTTATCGACATCGTGACTGACAAATAAACAAATCAGAATGTTGTCATCTAGGTATATCTATACTATTATATAAAGTGGAAAAGTTTGTTTGTTTGAACGCGCTAATTTCTGGCACTACGAGTCGGATTTGAATATTAGTGGTAGTAGATCCACGCTGGTTTCAGCATGAATAGGCCGGATCGTCTGGAGAAGTACTAACATCTCATAGAAGATCGACTTAAAAGTAGTAATATCCGTACTTCTGCGTTTCGTTCGGTGAGCTACAGCGCCGGAGTCCCAGTTTCTCCCTTTCCTATGTCTTCACCTCCCTCATTCTCTTTCCCTAACGCCGCCATAGTGGAGGCCACCATACCAGCAGTTTAAGACGATGGCTTTTGGTATAGTGGCCACCACTTCTGGATTCCACTGACTGCTTACCATCAGGCGAGGTGGAGTCACTTTGGTAGGCTAATGCAAAAAAAATCCTTTTTGATTTGATTATGATAGTCCAGTTCTTGAGGAAGGTTGTAGGCTATGTAACATCACGCTACTGGCGACGGACGCAGAGCAGTAAGCAAAGACGCGGGTGAAACCGCGCGCAGCGAGAAGCTATTTATAAAATGAAAATTATCAACCGAATGCCGATTGGCAAGTCAAAAGTCAAATAAGCATCATAATAAGGAAATGCGATGATGATGAATGAAATATCGGATGTTGTACCGTAATATTATTGTTTACGTAAAAGTGAACGATGGTACCTCTTGGACTTCTGCAAAGCCAGAGACACCTCGTATATGGAAGTATGCCACAGTGGTCAAGTCAAGACACATCCGAGCAAAATTTAGAAAAAAAACCGAAATGTTCAGTAGGTGATTGGCTTGAGAAAACAGTAACATTATATACTGATATTCAGTCATATCCATTTAACATAAAAACCATTAAGAAGTGTTGGAAAATCGAAGCAAAAATAACATCGTAAACAATACAAACAACATAATACATAATAAAAGCGTTATAATATGTTCGTGGTCATCAACATTTTCCCCCGCAAATGGGTACGTCGATCAAGGAAAATAGGTTACCGTGACAATCGTACGTGATTATGGCTGGCAAGAATGGCAAGTTGACGGACACGTGTCTTTGAACTAACTCGGAAGTGTGACATAGTATTTGTATAAACAAATACTATGTCACACTTCCGAATGTATCAAAAGATGTTTTTAAGGTTAATTAAACTTTAAGTCCCTTTATAAATTACTAGGGAACGACCCCGAAATCACACGTGGGTACTTCTATGTTTATTACGAGTATTACGACATGTTACCAATAATTGGAATTCTTTGCTTTTCTCTACAAGGGAGTAGAGATTAATTTTTAAACAAAATTTTGTTACTTTATCTTAAACAGTAGGTACTGAAATGAAACAACTACAAATTCAAGCCTGAAATTAAAAATAATCTTGTCCTTGTGCTAAATTTGATCTAAGACATCATCATCTAGTACTTACAACATGCGTTTAAAAAAGAAAATTCTAATTATTCGTGAAAACAGCTCATTTAATCACGCGGGAATTGATATGCGGGGTTACTCAATCCCGCGCGGGTACACATAGACTTTTAGCGACTAATGTTCATGAAAAATAAATAAACAAAATCGATCAAATTTATTTTGTTTTGGTTACAATCGATTTTTCTTTACTCCACTGTGTTCAAATTATGAAATCGGAGTCAATTGCAACACTCGATCTCTGAAACTTCAAAAGCCCCTATAGAGGAGGTCACCATGCTAACAATTGGAGACGATGGATTTTAGAATGGTGAACACCACTTCTGGAACCCGCTGACTGCTTAGCATCAGGCAGAGTGGAGTTTTTTATTTTTGCCGATAACCAAAGTGACTAAAACACAATTGCTATACATAGATTTGCTATACATACATAGGTACGTCATAGTACCCATACAAATACAAAAACGCTGTATATAATTACCGTTAACTAGCAGGTCGATGACAACACAGCAAGTCTCATCGTTAGTGATAAGCATTGTTTTACATTTTTTTTTAACCGACTTCAAAAAGGAGGAGGTTATCAATTTGGGTCGTATGTTTTTTTTTTTTTTTTTTTTTGTATGTTTGTTACCTCATATCTCGGTCATTTATGAACCGATTTGAAAAATTTTTTTTTTATTTGAGAGTGTATACTCTGAAATTGGTCCCATTTTTTTATTATAAGAAATGGTTCAGTGGTTGTATGTTTGTTACAACTTAACTCCGTCATTTATAAACCAATTTGGAAAATTCTTCTTTTATTTGAAAGGGTATACTCCGAAATGGAGTCCCATGTTTTTTTTATAAAGAATGATTTAGTAGTTTGGCTTCAATTTAATATTTTGTAACAAAACGTTTGCAAGAAGTGAAGACGTGTAAAGCAACACGTCGATGTCTTTTGCGACGAATTATCTGACATTGACATGTCCATGCTACAAGTGCGAAGTGATTTTAAATATTCATTTTTTGTTAGAAACGAAGTGGCCCTGGATGAGTGACTATTTGCGTCATTTCATTTTCAGCATCTTCATTCTTTAGAAGCAGTAGACTATGATTATCACTTTAATTTGTTGGTCGTTAAGCCAAGTTGGAGGTCTTATGGTCGTGAGAAATTACAACAGCAGCGGGCGGCCTTAAACCTGCCTTTACAGCACCACTGTTTATTTTTTGTATATCTGAGCGATTGCTCGGTCAGTTAAATTATGATTTTTGATGATTCTTTATTGTTGGTAGATCATCACTTTTTTGTTTTGATTTCTGGTTTCTTGGATTCAGGGTTTAGCGATCGAGAAAGTGTTGACAAGGACCTTATATATCTATTTACAATCTTACCTCTCGTCTCTACTTTCTTTCAAACGGCGCGGCGCTGTCTCATTTGCGCAGCACGTTTAGTAGGTCTACCCATATTGAATATATTTTTATACACAATTAATTCCCACTAAAAGTTTAAAAATAAAATTATTTTTATAAAAAAAATGAAAACCGACTTCAAACAACACCTACATGTTCAATCCATAACTAAAAAGTCGAAAATAATATTTTAATTACTTCATAGCAAAGAACATTAAAGGGGACTCAACGCAATCCTTGATACCTATAATACTTTACTATTTATAGTTTTTAATCAGTTATTTTGGAGTCGGTGCCAGCCAAGAAGGATCATAATGACCTTCATAAAACTAACCTACCTACTAGCAAAAAAAATCTTCTTGATTAATCTATTAATACATGAATGAAAAATATAGATTTAATACAAGAAATCGAATGGAATCAGATAAGTGCGCCTCAAATTTTTCATGTATATCTGAACACAACTATCAATGACGTCGGCCTTCACGAGTATGACTGCGTTCGGGTAATGCACTCAGGCATATCCCCCACACGTGCAATTACCGCCCCGTGCATTACAAAAGTTGGTTGCAAAGACAGAATTAAAGATCCTTCTTGGCTGGCACCGACTCCAAAATAACTGATTAAAAACTATAAATAGTAAAGTATTATAGGTATCAAGGATTGCGTTGAGTCCCCTTTAATGTTCTTTGATATGAAGTAATTAAAATATTATTTTCGACTTTTTAGTTATGGATTGAACATGTAGGTGTTGTTTGAAGTCGGTTTTCATTTTTTTTATAAAAATAATTTTATTAGCGATTCGCTACGGGCATAGCTCAAAATATTTCTCTTGTCTTGCAAACAATCTAATATATAAAATTCTCGTGTCACGGTGTACGTTATTGAACGCCTCCGAAACGGCTCGACCGATTTTCGTGAAATTTTGTATGCATATCGGCTAGGGTTGAGAATCAGACAACATCTATTTTTCATCCCCATAAATGTTAAGGGTGGTCTGAAAAGGGATGAAAACGATTGTATGAAACTTCTTCATAGTTTTGAAATTTTGTTTTAGAATACTTCTAATTTTTTTTAATTGGGGTGGATTAAGTGGGACGGAATTAGGAATGAAATATTATATGGAAAGATATTTGCTTTTGAAGTTAGCGACTTGAAAATTGAAAAGAGGGGGAAGGGAGGGGGATTGAAAGAGAAGTGAGGGGTAGGGAAGAAGTAGTGAGGGGAAGTGCGGAGGAAGTGAGGGTAAAACGAGGGAGAAGTGAGAGGATAGTGAAAATGAGAGAATGATGAGAAGGAAGTGAGTGGGAAGTATGGGGCAAGGTAGGGAAAGGGAGATGTAAGTGAGAGGGAAGCAAGGGGGAAATGAGGGAGAAGCCAGGGAAAGGGAGAGTGTAATGACGGGGAAAGGAGAGGGGAGGTAGCGGGAGGGGGGAGGAGGGAGGGAGGGAAAAAGCGGAATGGGAGGAGTGGGGAAGAAGGGAGAGGGGAATAGGGAAAAGTAGTGAAAAGTTTACGGGGGATATCTGTAGGTAGGTGAAAGAGGGTTTGTAGAATGGGAGATTAGAAATATCTATTTATATAAAAATAAATCCCTACTGCCCTTGGTCATGGCATCACGGGTGAACGACTGGACCGATTCCGTTAATTCTTTTTTTGTTGTGATTGTTATTGTCAGGAGAAGGTTCTGCGAAAAATTAGATAATAATTAAGACAGGACAACGTCTGTCGGGTCCGCTAATTAAATGTATAAATTTGTGTATTTTTTGGACTTGTTACAGTTGTCATTTTGTGTAACACGGAATTAGCTTTGAAATAGACATATTGAAGTGTGGCTGTGTGGTCTACGGCCTATAATATGAAACCAATCCATCTCCTGTGGGTGTCATATTAAGGGAATATCAGATAATGTGCAGGCAGCGTTACTTGCTTGATAAATATGACCTTACTGCGGCTACCAACCCGCCCGCTAATTGTTCTTACCCCGCACTCTTCCTCGGCGATAGGTTTATAACCAGCAGTAGACATTTTTAGGCAGTCGATGTAATTATGCATATTGCATCTTTTTTTTATAAGCTACCAAAGTAACTTCTTTTGCCAGATGGTAAGCAGTCAGTGGAATTCCGAATTGTGGACACCATTCTAAAAACCAAACTATTGGTGGCCTATGTGTGTATATATATATTCACTATGGCGGTTTAGTGAGATGCTTTTACACGCCCCGCTTAAATGATCAAGGATCATAATTAGAAGGGAACACACCCGCTGGTGGATTTTCAGGCTTTATTTGGGCAAGAAAAGAATGAAGTGCTGAACCGTTTAGTTCGAGATCCTTTAGATTCCACTGTGAAAGGGTGGCACTTCAGTCCCGCATACTCTCCGTGGTAAAGGCGATAGAAGACGGCCATTGAGGCGATGTCCTTACGCAGCTTTAAAGGCTCAAGGGTCTTAGTGGCCATGCTGCGAGGAATGTCATCTCTGCATCATTTAGACTTCCGGTGCTGTCACTCGCCAGACGAAACGCAATAGTATGGATACTAGAACTCTTACGTCAATCTATCCTCTTGCCGAATTTCAGCTAAAGTGGCCAGAACGAAGTTGAGCTAAGATACGCAGGATATTGTCTGAGAAGCTGTGTATAAATTACTTACATTAAATTAATTTAATACATAGTATTTGATGTATGAAATTGATATACTTCCAATAAACTCTTCCATAAAATCCATGTAATGGTTGACTGGTGGAAATCGCGTGGTAATTACAATCAAATAAGTGTTAAGGGCGGCACGCTTTTCGTCGATATTGTTATTTAAGTTTGTCTCTGTTGAATTTTGGGTTTTAGATAGGAAATCAGTAGTTTAAATATTGTCTACATTTTAAATCTTTCACTACATAGTATAAAACAAAGTCGCTTTTCGCTGTCTGTCCCTATGTATGCTTAGATCTTTAAAACTACGCAACGGCTTTTGATGTGGTTTTTTTTAATAGATAGAGTAATTGAAGAGGAAGGTGTATATTTATAATACATGCATAATATAGTAGAGAAACACTGATAATTTTAGAAGTTTCTAATGTAATGCAAGGACATAGCGGTTGCGGTGGTATATACCGGCTGGGAGCCTAAGCCTAAGCCTCTAAAGAAAACAATATGCTTGTATTGTCTAATGACAAAAAAGCTGTGAACGTTGTTTAAAAAGACATTCTGTAGTATATTTAGTATCTTATAAAGATTAATAAATGTAAGTAATCGGATAGATATTTTGTCTTAATAATCATGGCAGACGATCAGCAACCCGTTTGACAATAAGTGCCTCTCATAAAATGCCGCGCAACAGATTGAAGCTTTGATTCCCAAACGGGGCAAAAGGAACGCATACTTGCTGATTCCACAAATGTTTGTTTCGAATGGGGGTGTAATTTGAGAGCGTTAATTGCATGTTTCTAAAGTCTCCTGTCACATAAGGTTAATTTCCTGAGGCCCTAGCCAAGTGTCAAAGATTTCTATTCTATTCATAGAATAGATAAAAAAATGTATGAGATTGAAGCGCTGGCGTTAGCTTAAGTCAATCCAAAAAAAACTGAGAGTAATCATTACATTTACCAAGGCTACGCAATTACAATATTACTACGCAGCACGTGAGATATACGATAAGATTGAAAAATAATTCAATAACCGTAGAGTATTTCCGTACGTTATCCTTGAATTAATCTCGCCACCTACGCTTCGATTATCTATTATTAGGTAAAGTATTTTGTATACAAGGACAAGAAACACATGAACTTAATTATTATTATTTAATTGTACGTAAAAACATACGATTGTCATATCTTGTTTGGTTTTGTGCTTGTCGTAAATAAATTGTTACTTACTTTCTCTATCACACAAAATACATACAAATTAGAATTTTGAATAGTTAGGTATGTTTTTTTTGTCTGCCTACCAAAATGAATACTTTAAATTTTAATCGATATTCTGTAAAATCGACCGCGTAGACTACTTGTACTACTCGGTCGATCCCACCCATTCATGCTGAAACTAAATAGGATTTATATCTTTATAGTATTCTCATGTGCTTGTTTGAGCAGTCATTGTATAGAATCAGTAGATCCATATCATTTGATCGGCCTTTTATCCCAATTAGTGCTCGCATGAGGTGATATAACGCTATCAAAACGCGGTTCGATCGCACGATGAAATTGCGTCGCATGAGCATCGTACGAGCGATTTACGATTACAGCAATCGAAATATTTAAAACGTATTTGATTTTTATTTATTTATTTATTGCCAATGTAAAGTCGTAATGGCCTAGATAACGCGCCGTATACCGTGAATAAACGTAAGCTAAAAATCCGACAATCCGTCTTATGCAAGCGTGATGATCAATGCACTCTATATAAGGATAGCAGTAGGTACAATAATATAACAGGCTGATCGATATTAACATTACTAAAATATCATGAATTAATTCAATTCCCACCACAGTCAAAAAATCTCAATCACAAATGTTATCTGCCGGCAGTCTAACTGTAATTTGTGCCGCTATATTTGTAAAACCTTACGCGATATTGAGTGTTACCTAGTTCCCCAAGATTTGTAACCTCTGGTTAAAAAAATCTCCGCCTTAACTCATCGTGTGCTTAGACGAGACACAATATTATTTCTATTGTGTCTCGATGTTAAAGCAGGATAAAAGTGATGAAATTGACTTAACACGCGACAGAAAAACCCTATCCTTAGCTTCAATGCACTTTGTTTACTCAAATTATTAATGTTTGTTTATCGTTCTTAACAATTGAGTTGTGTTTAGCGACATGAATCATCACATTACATTGTTCACCGTTTAAGCAATCACAAAATTGGCAATAATACCAACTTTCGATTTCAGCCATAATTTTGAACATTGTATTTGGCTTAAAAAGTATTGTTTGTATTGGCATTGTCACGTGGCGTTCACTATACATAATACCAAAGACCATACCATATAACGCTACTGCATAGGTAGGTGCTAGGTACATCCTCATAGAAAAGGTGGCACAATTTGAAGAACAGAAACTAGCAATTTTGAGCAGCTACTTTAGGATAATGGGCGTATGGTAGAAGCTTGCTGGTTCAAGGTCAGATCGACCAGGAAGGTACTACATTTAATTGAAGACTTAATCTTTACTAGAGAGTAAAGTATAAGTCGCCGAAGTCTCAATCAAGAATTCTCAAACAGATGTTTAAGCATATTAAACATGTTATATAAAGCTTTTGTGTGATGTTATCAGTTACTAGTACTACATAGCACCTGTGAAAACAGCGTTGACTGTAGCCATTACTTTACTAAGGTCTAAAAGCGTCGGTACTCACTTAGCAGGTCCAACGCTGGCTCATTGTCTGATATTAACAAATTAAACAAATAATTAAATTCTTAAGGGATAGGTATATAGATAGATAGGCAAACAATCAAATGACTTTATAACGGTTTCATTTTACATTTTGAGGTATACAATCGTATAAATATTGAAATTATTATTATACTAGCCCTCTGCGGCGCGGTCACCCGCGTTAAGTTACATCTTCGGTTACTGCTCCACTCCTGTCGCCAGTAGCGTGATGTTATATAGCCTATAACTTTTGTCAAGAACTTGGCTATTAAACGCAAAAAGAAATATTCAAATCCTACTGGTAGTTCTGGAGATTAGCGCGTTCAAACATTCAAACTATTCCGCTTTGTATAGATAGATCGAATATGTTGTACATCATCATTATTCATCATTTAAACCGAGAGTCGTCCTTTCGCCATGACTACAAAGTCAAAGAAATATGATATTTCCTTAATTTGGAAAGAATATTATACGTAAATTAAATATTTTAGATTTGTTTTAGTCAACAAAGAGGTCAAACAACTTGAAGTAGTATAATGTGTGTCAATTGATAACTGATAAGTATGTGATAGTGACAACAATACGGACTAAAGCTTGCTGATAGCAAGGTCATTGCTCTTTTTCATTATTTATTTATACTCATATTTACGGAGGTCTGTTGTCTGTTATTAACTTATTAGCGACACTAATAATTGTGCCAGGTGATACCGTGCCTACTAATTAAGGTTAGAGAACATATTGCAACCTTATTAGTAAGAGCCGTAAAGCAAAACAAGTGTCTTCAACGACAATGAACACATAAGAAAACCTTACTATAAAGAATCTAAGAAGCCGAAAACGAGTTATTTTAATTATAATCTCTTTAAACTTAGTCGAACTTCTATTACTGGATCATTTGGCAATAAATATAAAATGAAATTGCCAATTCGCATTAAACAAATCTGGCAATCTATGCTCATGCCTTCTCTGTATGAGAAAAGTTTCTGTTGTGGGACAGTAACAGGTATTATACTATTGTATAAGGCGGAAGAGTTTCGTTTGTTTGAATGCGCTAATCTCACTACCAGTTGGATTTGAATAATTCTTTTTGCGTATGATAGTCCAGTTCTTCAGGAAGGTTATAGGTAACATCACGCTACTGGCGACGGGAGCAGAGCAGTAAGCAAAAACGCGGGTGAAACTGCACAGTGAAAAATAGTGTTTTATACAGTGATAACTTACAACTGTCATTTCCATCCGTGGTATCCATAGGTTCTGCACCCCGCAACGCAAACGAGACAGCATCCTGTCTGTTTCTGAACGCTTTGAACCTTGATGACTTGTATCTTCTAACCAGCTCCAACGCCTCACTCTTATTCCTATAAACGTGAAGGGCTTCTGCTGAAACAAACATAGTATTAGACTGGGCTTTAATAGACTAAAACTAAGAGTAAACTACATATTTAAGGTGCCCCTTCATGAGTTGTTACAGCATTATCTATGCTATTATATAAAGCGGACGAGTTTGTTTGTTTGTTTGAATGCACTAATCTCTGGAACTATCAGTCAGATTTGAAAAATTTTTTTTGAGTATGATAGGCCAGTTCTCGAGAAAGGTTATAGAATATGTAATATCACCCTACTGGCAATAGGAGCAGAGGAGTAAGAAAAGATGCGAGTAAAGCCACACTGCCTAAAGCAAGTAGAATATATGCTGATATCATTGATGTTCTGGCATTGAGAACAAACCTGCACCATACAGGTGTTAGTAGTAAGCTGGCAGGCATATTATTATTATGGGAGTTCTATTTCAATTTTTATCAGTATTGTCCAAGGTAAATTTATAAAATAAATATAATGAGAAAATACTGTAGAGCTGTGGTAAATCCTGTAGTCTTTAGCTTCATTAAAATTAAGCTAAATAAATAATGACTACATACAGAGTTTGTTATTAAATGACATAAATTTTGTTTAAGTTATCTTAGAGATAATTTATCTATAAATCAGTAAAATACACAGTAAACAATATAAGTAGGTACTTAAAAATATATATACACTAAGGGCTGTTTCTACATAAAGAAATCTTGTTTATTGTAATAAACAAGTAAGCTGTAGCTTACTTTGAAAAATGAACTAAAAAAAATTCAGCCATAGCCTATAGCTTTTCTCGAAAACTGAGCTATAAAATGCAAAAAGAATTTTTCAAATCCCACTGGTAGTTCTAGAGATTGAACAGAACAAACTTCCTCTTTATTTAATAGTATAGACTACATTCATATGAGTCTATTCAATAATATTATTTTATTAATTAAGGCATACTACTAGTATATACAATCATATCATTTTATTAATTTGCTCATTTATAAATAATTAAGCAATATGTCAACATCCAAAGTAATAATCAAGTGAAATAATTAGATCAGGATCAGCATATGTTTATTAATATTGTGTTAGCTTATATTGCATAGAAGCATAATGGAGAAATACCTTTACCTGAATGTTACACAACAACAAAACTATCATCATATATTTCTTTTGTCATTAATATACAAAGCAAAACATTTTAAACATATTGAGAACTAGGTTATTTATAATTAGGAAAAGCTATAAAAACTAAACAAAGACTGCTGGTAAACAAAAGCTGTTAAGACACAAATTATCTCACCTTCATCAGGTCCTTTTTTAATTTCGCAAGGTATGTACACTCCATAATAGGTTGTGGGTGGTTCTACGTTCGTCGGACTCTCTGGCGTACTGCTTTTCTTACTCAGCGTGTCCAAACGGAGCAACCTACTAAACAATCCAATAGCACCATCTCTTTTCTCAGGAGGAGATAGAGAAAGCTCTTCTTTAATACCACCAATATCCTTATTACACTCCGGTATAATTACAGCCTTCGACATTTTCGCCTCCTGAGAAAAACGTAAACATTTTACTGTTTTGTTTGTGACGCAAAGCGGAGCTCGATATCAGTTTATTTTTACAACGATTTTATTTCTACTCTAAGCTCACCTTACTCACTAGGCTTGTCATAAGAACTTAGTCATAACTTTGCTATTAGAACTATAATTTTCTATTTCAGCGCATTTTTTTATAGTTTTCACAAGAAAATATCGGACGCTTTTTTTAAAACAAAATTGTAATTGAAATGCGTTTCGTTCGGAACGGTGGATGACGTTTTGACAGTTTGTCGTGCATTGCATTTTTTTTTTCTTCTTGAATGACATAAATTTTATAGTGTTACTATTACTTTATAAAAAAACATGATGAAAATATTGCTGAAACATTTTATTGATAACATGAGACCAGCCAGATCGACACAAATGAAAAAAATATATTTAATAGAATGCAATAAAATACAATACAATTTTTATAGTGACATGATGCTAGTGTAAAATAATATACAATAGTCGTATGTTTAAAATATTTGAGGTCATCGTTATTATCGTTATTATCGTCATTATGGTGGTCAACTGAAGTTTTTAATTTTAAATGTAGCTTTAGACTGAGTTGGTTGTTATTAGTGGTGGGTCGTTGACGTATTTCGACACAACGCAACGAGACCGTTTAGCGTCAACGATAAACTAGTTTAAAAAACAGTTTATTTTTCGACTAGTTTCGGCCGTCAACTTTATAACGCGTTGTTTTGCCAACGGTCGTCAACGGCCGAAACTAGTCGGCAAAACAACATGTCATTTTGTCGACAGTCGTCGACGACCAAAACTAGTCGACAAAACAACACGTCGTTGTGTCGACAGCTAGTCTTTGATGATTAGTTCGTGTTCCTTCAGGTTTATAAGGTCTAAAGTATGTTTACTCGGAAATTGGAATGTTGTCATGTTGTTCATTCTCGTTCTCGTCGAGTCATCGCACGGCTTATTCGTTCACGAGTAAACTAGTTTATTGGTAGACCGTAAACTAGTCTACCGTTCATGCGAGATAAACAGTCTAAAAAAACGGTTCGTTCATGCAACGCTCACCACTAGTTGTTATCAGTATAATTGATTGATCTTACTGGCTGTATTTCGTTTCGAGTCTTTACGTAAAAGAAATAAAATTTTCTCTACCAAGTTTTTCGAGTTCCCCTCCCTCCCCTCCACCATGAATTGTGCTTTGTAGCAAAATCCCAAAATCCGTTCATATCCACAGAACATATTACCATAAATTGCCTGCCTGACTACCTCTGTGGTTCAAGTTCAATGGTACTGTAGGATCAACACGCAGAGGTCTCTCAATATTATTTAGATTGAAATTTAAATTAGTTATGATTTTTCATTTTTATTATTGTACTAGCAGCGCCCCACGGCTTTGCCCGCGCATAAAATATGTTATGTATACCTCGGGATCAAGGCGAATTTCGGAATAAAAAGTAGCCTATGTCCGTCTGCAGCACTGAATCTATATAAATACCAATAAATACCAATTTTAAAAAATCGGTTTAGCCGCAGCGCTGAGTGGTAACAAACACACACATACACACAAAAATTTTTGCTTTAAAAATATTAGTAGAATAAAAAGTATACTTAGTTATAAATTTATTTAAACAAAATCACAGAGAGATGTAGTTTTCCAAATTTTTATTTCCAGTAGATAGGACAAAAATAAGTTGCACTTGGATTCTAAAGTTTATAAAGGGCATCTATGAACTGCTCATTAAAAATCCTGCAATGTAAAATATTAATATCTTCAGGTAATGAAGAACTTTATTAAAAGAGTTTATTATATTCAAAATGTATTTAATTATTAGATTTATGCTTTCTCTTTTTATTCTTTTTTGAATTTGCAACAACAGCAAGAGGAACTGATTCTAAGGCCTTTTGCACAGCTATTGTATATAAATTTGTATTAATAGTCTTCAGTTTATTTAGTTCATCTTGCAATGCTGCCTCCTTAAATTTATATTCATTTTCCAACTCTTTAGATGAAATGTTGAAATCCAAATCAGCATGTTGTTTGGGCCAAAAGTTAATCTTCTTTTTAGCCAAAATTTCTAGCTCTGTAACATCGTCAGAATCTTTCTCCAATGTTCTTTCTAGACCGTGTAAGACTATACTTGGTGTAAACTCCTGTTTAAATATAGCTGGGAAATTAACAGTGAAGAAGGCATTGGTCACTGGCCCTTTATGCCGAATAGTTCTCACAGGCTGCTTGCTGGGAATATGCCACAGAATTACTTGCTCATCATTCGATCCAGACATCAGAGTTTCACCATCTAGTGACACTGACAGACAGTTCACTGCTTTAGTATGCGAAGAGAAAGTAGGACAGTTGTTTTCAGTATTGACCAATAAATCTCTATTTCTTGGAGGATTAGTGAGACTATATTGGTGTATTTTTCCTTCAGTTGTTCCTATAAAAATATTCAATTCCAAAACATCCATTGTAATAGAGCATAAAGGAACATCAAAGACTAGATTTAACAGCATCTCTCCTGATGATAATTCATATATTTTACATGTTCTGTCACTGGATACAGTACATAGCCGGCCGTGCATACCTGTTTTACTGATGCACAAATCTGTTACTGGAAGTGAATGGTCGGAAAATATGTAAACAGGGTCATGTTGACCAGCTGATGTTTGAGAGATGAGCTCCACCTCCGGATGTGTCGACACTGCGACTAGGGACCACACCATAACCATACCATCATCAGCGGCAGACACAAAATAACGTCCATCAGGAGTGAATTTTAGCATCACAACTTTTTGGTAATGGCGATTTAAAATTGTCAAAAGGTTACCAGAAGCTGTTTGCCACACATAAATCTTTTCTTCAATTCCTGCTAGAATGTATGCTCCATCGCGGGACACTGCAAAGGCGGTCGCTTTACCAGGCAGAATAAATCTAATACCTTGGACAGTCTGGTACGAATTTAACGGCCATATGTGTAAAATAGGTTTTGTTTTTTCCACAGCTGCCAAATAATCATTTCCAATGAATGTAAGCGTTCTACTTTCAGCTGTCCCGCCTCCTTTGTAAGTCATTAAACTCGTGCCGGTGTATGGGTCCCACACGCAGCTTGTCCATAACGTGTTATTTGAATCAGTGGTCACTAGTATTTCTAACAGTGTAGCCATATCTTACTGTATGTAGTATCTTCTGAACACAAAGGCTTATTTAAATTTTCTTGGTTAGAATAATTTTGTTTACTGTCTATTTTAATCTACAATATCCACATGTGGGCAACATGAGATTAATTCACACATTCACAGTTTCACACAAATAACAAACGTCATTAATGTCCAGCGTAATGTCATCTATGTCATCGCGACGCTAAAATCGCTATCGATATCGCCTTGAGACCAGTGTGACCAACTTTAAATTAGAGATCCTGCCCAGCCTAGGCAAAAAAAACCGACGAATGCTGCCAAACTCATATGCACAAACACAAATGCTGAAATAATAATTTAAAAAATTTTGCACCTAAAATTATAAAGAAATTTTAATACCTACTTAGACTTACTAATACTTCCTACAATTTTCCATCAATCTCAATTTTTAATATTGTTAAAAAATTTATATTCACCGATGATTGCTCAATGTATCCGATCATGTTCCTCTTATGCTTATTATATATGTAGTGGTTGCACGTTTTTATATTAGATTTCCTAGGCACCAACTTAGTGTTACATGTTTTACTTAGTGTAAAGCATGTAACACTAAGTGGCTGTCCAAAGCAAAGCCCACGAGCTGCATGCGGCCCGTGGTTCATCTTTGTGCGGCCTGCAGTGTTTTTAATATTATAATATTATCGAAAGAAGCAATTCTTCACTTTTACAAATTTCATCGGTACCTAATTATTAACTCTCACAGGCTAAAAAACAAAAGTTAATTTGTGCGGCCCGCCAATCTATTTAGTAATTTGATATTGGCTCGAGATCATATCCGATCTGGACAGCTCTGCACCATGAAACATCTTCAAATCTTCATCTTTCGCTTTTGCTAATCAGGACGAAAGTGATGGATCCCTGCTCCCACTCTAGGCGATATAATCGTTCGTATTTACGTTTTATGATAAATCAGGAATAGGAAACATTCACACCGCACGAAATCAGAATAAAAATTTTACGTCTCCGACAGTTTTTCTAGTCCGACTAATTAGAACCAACTGACAACTAAAGATACAATGAATAAATATATTTTGTTCAGCACTAGGTTCACAACGAAATGAACTTCAAATTCAATTAGAGATGATATTGGAAATCCCCGAACTAAAGATCTTATCGTTGCTAATGTTGCAATTGGCATTTAAAAATTGCTCTCTCATGCTATTTCTTTTGTCAATACTGCACCAAACTAATTTTGTAAGCTGTGCTGTGAAGTCTGCCCATGGATTTAATAATAATAACACACTTATACACTTCGATGAGTCTGCCAGCTTATATTGCTATATACTGCCTGATTTCTAAACCGTCAAACGTAGAGAGTAAAATAGAGGGCTAAACCTGCCGAAAAGGGAGGATCCTGCCACATATGATTTGAAAAAAAGTTTTTTGCCCCAGTTCTCGAGACCAGTTATAGGCAGGGTTGCCACCTCTAAAATTTGGCAACCAGGACAAGATGATGCTTCACCCCGGATTTTACAGCCCAGAACATGAAGATATCTACAGGTTTTTTTTAAACATAGAATCTGTTCGAGCACAGTGCGCGTGTTGCGAGCGGCCCAAGACTAATATTTAAAAAACCGGACAACAAATGAAGCCGCGTCCGGGACACTCCCCGGTCGCCCTCTAAACTAGGACTAATCCGGGGAAAGCCGGACGAATGGCGGCCCTAGTTATAGGCCATGTAACTTCACGCTACTGACTACGGGAGCAGAGCAGTAAGCAAAGACGCAGGTGAAACCGCGTCGCGAAAGGCTATATATAGATAAAATTGATTTGACTTAATTGTTATAGAGAATGATAGTAGATGACATCAGCTCAAGCGGAGACTGATGATATATTATGCGAAGATGGAAGTAATCCCGGCGTCGTTACCCTACTATGCATGTTACACATAAATGACTGGTATCAATAGCTTCAACCCACAAAAGGTTGCAGACAATAATGTTAACTCCTGTATGTAAGGAGATACTTAAATATTAAAGAAAATTACACACCATGCTCTATTTTAAACTTTTAACAATTTAACGTCTTCATGAAACTACAATTTTATATTTAGTAATCGAATAAGTTTATTAGTTTTTTTTTAGAACTTGTACTTGTTGTAAACCCTGGAATTGCTGTGTGTATCCAAACACAGAATACCGGGAACCGTCGCTGGTGGCTCCGCCTGTCAAAATACTTTAACCAATAGTAAAAAAGTGCTTCGGACATACTTTGTATTCATTGGACAAAATAAAAAATAGTTTATTCGCGAGTCTTGTGCCGAAGTGTCATTCATTTACTTAGAAACTGAACATTTTGTGTATTTATTTGGATTCGATACAAGGAAACTTCAGCAACATGTTCAAAAAGTGAGTATTCATTTAAATTAATGTTTTTTCGTTTGTAATCCTATTTGTTATGATGAATATAATACAATTTTATCATCAAAATGAAGAGGTTAGAATTTCATTCGTTCCTTAAACCTTCATTTCATTGGCTGATTTTCTGAATGACGTAACCTACGCTAACCAATCAGACATTAGTACATTTGTCGCTTTTTAGTGATGCGAATGGTTAGTTTTATTTTTACTAATTACGGTTTTAAAAATAATAAGGTAGGTAATGGTAATTTGGGGTGAATAACAAAATTTTTTTGGAATGTTTAGCTATATAATGACAATATTTGATATTATCAAAAATATAAAATAATAATGGCAATATTCGGAAATAATTTTTAAATTGGCGGTAATGAGTTAAAGCGGGCTCAAGACCTTCAGTTTTAACTGTGCGATTAAAATGTAGAGTCGAACTGTATAGTTAAAGCTTTATTTAATCATATTTTGATTAAATCTCAGATGAACTGTACAGTTTAACAGATTGTTCTAGACAGATAACGATTTATCTGTACAGTTCGGACTGTACAGTTAAATCGCGCAGTTAAAGCTGAAGGTGTGTAGCCCGCTTAAGCCTTGTTCGAATTTGCGCTTATTTAATTGTCAAAGTACAAACTGGATGGCGGCTGAACAAATACATTTTTTTAAATACACGTAATAACAAAGATTATCTTAACTTTCGCCTAATAATACAATACAAGATATTATTTATTGTTAGAAATTAATGTAATCTACAAATCGCTGTTATACTAATTAACTGTTTAAGATGTTCGTGAAATTTAATTATGAATCGATTAATTCATTTTGTAATTTACGTATATTCGTAGTTGATTACTACAACACTATTAATGTAGTGACGTAGTCAGTATTGTGTGGGAACGGGACAGAAATATAAACAAGAAAGAGATAGGTGTATTTTTCTTGGCTAGGGTTGAATGACTATGTTTTAAAAGTTCGTTCTTCAGTTCAGTTCTGTTCAGCTGTTCATAATTGATTGTCCTGTGCGCTAGTGATTTTCGATTATTTTAAAATACCATAAATTCTTGTGAATGCTGTCGTCGACCCACTTAATTTGTGATAATTATTGTTCACAAACAATTTACACACGAGAACGCGTAAAACTCCTTTGTGCATGGTGCATTTTTACCGTGACGTAACTGGAATTCTAACAAGTAACTGTTCGTGTACCGCTAACAAAGGTCGTGGCGGCACATGATTGCCGAGTTAGTGTGTTCGCGTGAATTTTGACGTCGCCAGGATGTGGGAGACTGATTCTGACACAGGATCCCGTAGCGCGTCCTCGGACGGGCTACGGCGACGTCAGAGATGGGATCCGGAGGCGGAGAGTTTAGCGTCGCAGATGGACGAGTTGGACGAAGTTCTAGCAGAAGAAGAAGATGGATGTCCATTGCCATCTACACCGGAGGACCAGCATTTGCTCGATGCCGAAATGGCGGAAGTGCTGAAAGCGGGCGTGCTCTCTGACGAAATCGACCTCGGTGCATTAGCACACAACGCGGCCGAACAAGCAGAAGAGTTCGTTCGTAAAGTATGGGAGGCGTCATGGAACGTATGCCACTTTAGGCATCTGCCGCGATGGCTTCAAGACAATGATTACCTTCACAAAGGGCACAGGCCACCGTTGCCATCCTTCAGCGCATGTTTTGCATCTATATTTCGTATTCATACAGAGACAGGCAACATCTGGACGCACTTGCTTGGCTGCGTCGCATTTATCGGTGTAGCTATTTATTTCCTCACGCGCCCGTCGATCGAAATACAGATGCAGGAGAAAATGATATTCGGAGTATTTTTCATAGGCGCAATCGTATGTCTCGGGTTTTCGTTTGCATATCACACCCTTTACTGCCATTCGGAGATGGTCGGGAAACTGTTTTCAAAATTGGATTATTGCGGTATTGCCCTCTTGATTATGGGCTCATTTGTACCTTGGTTGTATTACAGTTTCTATTGCCACTATAGACCGAAAATTATTTATTTATCTGTAGTGGTAGTTTTAGGAATCTTGTCTATTATAGTGTCTCTCTGGGATAGGTTCTCAGAGCCTCGATTGAGACCTCTTCGTGCGGGAGTGTTTATGGGTTTTGGTCTGTCAGGCATCGTACCTGCAATCCATTATGGCATCACAGAAGGATGGTTCAGTCAAGTGAGTAAAGCATCACTGGGCTGGCTAGTACTGATGGGTCTACTATATATCTTGGGAGCCATGTTCTATGCCCTCCGTGTGCCTGAGCGCTGGTTCCCTGGCAAGTGTGACATCTGGTTCCAGTCGCACCAAATATTCCATGTGCTTGTGATTGTGGCTGCGTTTGTGCATTACCATGGTATCAGTGAACTGGCATCTTACCGTGTGACTGTAGGGGAATGTTCTATGCCTCCATCATCGATCGCATTCTAGCCCCTCCCTATACCAAATGTGATAGTAGACCATAGATAAATTTAAGTAGAGTTACAAACATTCGATAGCTTCACTGTATATTTTTTAAACATATAAACTACGAATTTTGTAAATTTTGTAACAACATGGCAACATTGCTGATAACAACACTGATAAAGCAATGTGCACACTTGGTGAGGCTAATAAAAATGGCAGATAATAGTGAGCTCACATTGGGCTGTATATGGGGGTTCTATAGATTATACATTATGTCTGTTTATTTATTTTTTAAATTTAGAAATAGTGTGTTACTGTGTAGTTATTGTTTGGTCTTTCTACACTACTTGCACCAAGTACAGCACATAAAAAAAATCAATATCAAGCAACCTTTTTTAACATTTTACTTGAAACCTTAATTATGCTGTGTTACGATGTTAATAATGTACTTAATTTATATTTTGTTTACCTAGATAACTTTCTTGTTTTTGCACATAAATTATTAGACCAGTGTTAAGTAGAATAGACATAGCTTGGACCACATAAAGCCCTTCACTGTTCTTCTAATTTGTATATAATATTTTAAACTATTTGTTAAATAACATCCTAAATAGTTGAGAGGCACCTCTTTGCTATGGATCATCATTTAATCCTGTACAAGATACAGATGTATTGATGTAATTCTTTTAAATCCTCCAATTGTTTCAACACAATCAATTGATTTATCTTTCAATCTAAACATTTTCTTTTCTCATTGTAAAGTTTCTAAACATTTGATTGATGTATTGACAATTCAGATTTAGTCATCAATGATGGAATCACATAATTTGATCTTTCTTTACCTGTCTTAGCATTTCATACTGGAGCTCTTATTGTGACAAACATCTTGTAACAGACTTAAATACAGTGTTTGAATGCAATTGTGTACACCACTACAGCAAAATATATAATGAATTAAAAACATGTGATTGTTAGGTGTACTAGTAGTGTTTAGTTTTATAAACTACATTCCACCATTATTTCAGAAATATCATTGTTTGATTAGATTAATTTTGTAAGTATTTATACAGAACAGAATAACATTAGATTCCTGGGCACTCATCAATTGACTATAATACAATGTGGTCTGCATTAGTCATAAAACAACATAATTCAAAGTATATTCTAAATTGTTAAGTGTTCATAAGTGTAAAGATTTTATGAGACAGAAGAGGTAAAAAAAAGATTTTGTGATGTATATTGCAAATTGAATTCTATTGTCTTGAAAAGTACATTTATATTGATATGTTGGATGGAAAGCTTAAAATTATGTAAGTAGAAATGTTGATATGATAATATAGGAAATCTCATAAAAAAAAATTGTAAAGACAATGTCTTGCATAATTGTAAAATTATAATTAAGTATCAATGTAATGTTGCTTTCTCATGTTGAACACAATATTTTAGTTTGAGCAGTGATCCGCAGATGTAGCATTCGGCATATCAAACAACTAGATTGGTATATGACTGATGATAGACAATATTTTTTAAAACCAGCTTGTTCCTATTCATGCATGAAATTTCTCTTCTATTTTTTTTAAGAAAGCCTTGCACCACAACACTATTGAAAGACGAAAGAAAGAAAGAAAAAAACATTTATTGTGCACAAAATATAACGGCATAGTGGTACAGAATTGATAGTAAAATAAAAAAAAAAACTTATATTACCTACTATAAACTATTTTTTTTTGTGAATTGTAATATTATGTTTAGAAGGTTAATTTGTAAGATGTTTTAAATTTTGAATGATGCTTCAGCTGTTCTTGTGACTTGTTGAGTACTCTGTTTTGATGGGATTAAAATTAAGTATGCAATAAAATAAATAAAACCGAATATTGTGTATTCTTTACACTTACTATCTCTACCTATAGGTATCAACCTACAGTTTGTCTAACTTCGATTTCTACTTTTGATAAGTTACGGCAATAAATAATATAGGTAAACCAATAAACTCAACACAAAAGAATTGCGTCATGTTGTCTGGTGTTACACGAAACTCTTTATGGCTTCGTGTACTTATCAGATGAACCTACACTATACATAACTAACAAACAAAACAATTTGTTTATTAGCAGTGACCAACTGCGACAAGTTTTATAGAGACCAAGAAATCAATTATTTAAGACATTCTTAATGGCAAATAAATTGTCATATTAATCGAAAGGTTTCCATTGATGGATCCTCCCTAAGTGTTCGCCAACTTGATGACCGCTCTCATCCATCGGTTGCCCGCCACCCTTAACTGGTTGTCGTCGTCGTCCACTTTGGCCCACCAGAGCAGCTTGGTGGAGCAAAGTGAAATAATCTGTTAAAATGTTAAGTGGATTTGGCTACAACTAGACCACACATTGAATACTTAAATAAACAGGTGCCTATCAGAATACCCTGTTAGTCAAAGGACTGGATGTTAAAACGACCTTGTAGCAAAATGCCTGGATTAAAAAAGGAATCCCTCAAAATAAGCCCGGAATCATAAACCTTATTTAATTCTATTGTTATTCATAACTGACACTCCTTCTATGGAGACAAAATCGCGGGCAGATACTAGCCAATACAAAGAATAATAAATAATTAAATTAGATTAATGTTCTCTTTAGTTGTAGGTAAGTATATAGCCATGTATCGACCCATTGCCCTTGACACTCGACCGACTAACTGAAGTCTAGATGGTTTATCGTTATAGAATTACCTATGGAAAACTACTGGATGTTTTATTGTATTTTTCTGTTATTAAAACTTAGTTTTATCTTAAACACCGGGACAGACAAATGTTAGGTATGTCTCCTTCAGGAGGGTATGCATAGAATGTCTTACTGTAGTCAAGATTAGAATGAAATTTATCATAGTTAAGATTAAGAACGACGTTAAAAAGGGCCAGAAAAATGTTTGCATACGCCTGATATGGAACAACAATATTAGTTCTCGAGGAAGGTTATAGGCTATGTAACATCACGCTACTGGCGATGGGAGCCGAGCAATAACCAAAAAGAAACCGCGCCGCGGAAGGCTAGTAATTGATAAAAGGCAGGAAGATAAAAACTCATTTACTTATACAATATCGATAACGTATATTTTGTTACTCAATAACGCTATTGTATCGTCGCTCTATGAAGATTATGCAATGGGGTCTTCGTATCGGCCAAAATGTCCCGTGGGCGTATTGCGCCGCGCCACAGGGTTTGCTGACGTCACGAAAGGACATGAATGGACTCTATTCATGTCCAGTATTACTAACGAACCTTTTTATGTTTTCATACCTGTACTAGTTTATTTCTTGATTGACTTCTGTCTATCTATATATATAAAAATGAATCCCTATTTCCCTTGGTCATGGCATCACGCGTGAACGGCTCGATCAATTTCGTTAATTATTTTTTTGTTGTGTTTGTTATTGTCAGGAGAAGGTTCTTATGCAAGAAAACTAAGAAAATTGCGCGGTGATTTAGAAAGTTTAAGATACTTAACCACCATATCATCACTACATAGTATAAAACAAAGTCGGTTCCCGCTGTCTGTCCCTATGTATGCTTAGATCTTTGAAACTACGCAACAGATTTTGATGCGAGTTTTTTTAATAGATAAGGTGATTCAAGAGGAAGGTTTATAAGTATATTAACATGCATAGTATAGTACAGAAACATTGATAAATTTAGATGTTTTTAATGTGTTGTCGTAAATAAACAAATTTTTTGCGCTTACATTGCAACGCTGGCCTTTAAACCCTATAAGATAGAGCAAGATAATGTACTACAGTATTGCACACCTTCAAAAGGTCTACAGAAGAGTCCTCGATAGTATATGTGTATCTCTAAGGGATAACCCACAATAATCATTTTTATCCTTTACATTTTATGAGAAATAATGGCTTATTTTCGAAGCGATTTTAAGCAAGACAGCATTTATCCTTATCAAATTAAGTACCTTAAATACAATCAATAATGCCCTTTGGAGCATGAATTTTAAATAAATGTTTTCAATGATATTACAGATTAAAATGCAGGGAGGGATATAGCGGCAAGGGGCCGGCATTCTGTAGTAAAATTAAATATACCTACTACAGAATGTGTAAATACAGCGTTCATAGCATTTGTTTTTCTTCGCACGGGCAATGCTGTTACTAAATATAGTATCAGCATTGCACCCGTGCGAAGCCGGGGCGGGTCGCTAGTATTTTATAAATTCAAGGATGTTGCACAAAAATGTGTAGTAGGTATTGGATAAGTAGGTAGGTACTATATTTATTTAGTAAATAGTTATATTGTTTTAAATTTTAGGTTAATCAATAAATAAATAAATAAAATAAATAAATATTTTGATTTTGCCCCAAGCCCGTAACGCAAGTTATAAAAACTTTTCCAACGTTTCACGGGCACTGTCCTGATAGATCAATACGCCAACGAAGTCGTTAGTAGCAAGTAGGTACCTAGGTACGGTAAAAAAACAAAAAATAATCTAATTTTCATCCATCGTTTTTCTTGGTCCGCAAAAAGTAAAATAAAACTATATTTTGGTATTATAATGCTTCAAAGTGGTAGTAGTCCAACTATTCCAACATTAATGTAAGAAAGACCTCAATTGTAAATGTAATTTAATGTCACAACTAAACTACACACAACGCCATCTAGACCTAAAGTAAGCATAAATTTATAGCTAGTTATGGGTTCTAGCACAAGAAAGCTAGATTAATAAAAATATAAAATTATCCAAAACTGTAAGACACGCTGTATGACGCGCAAATCACTGAACTACATTCGCAAAAGATGCTATTAACACGAATCCGCAGAACTGTATCTTTGCAAACATTCTGCAACGCTAACCTAAATATATAGGTACTTAGTTGAGTTTTAAAGTTCAGCGATCCAAATTACCTACGTACAGTTCATAATACGATAAGTGTTCTAGGCGGAAAGAACACGAACTTGCAATCGATACCTAATTGTTACTAGTATCTAGTTACTTTGATAATATATTATCTAACCTAAATATTAAATGAGCCTTTTGGGCTACAGATAAACTTTTAATAATAAATGTAGGTATGGTATGCTAGCCTCAATAATTCAGTTAGTACCCTACTTGCACTAACACCTGCGCGCAGGAAGACTTAATTACCGCTTCTGACATTTTGCAGACAATGTGACCGCGAAAAAAATTAGTTTATCCTCAAAGAACTTACTAATTAAAGGTAATATATAGATAATATTACCGTGCTACTGTAGACACATTAAATGTTTTATTGTCATCACGGCCATACGTTTAGTGTCCCGGAAAACGCTGACAGACCTATTCTTGTCTAAATCTCACTAAATAAGCAAATTCTTTTTTCTTTTTATTTATAAGAAATTATTTACGTCCAGTACTGTTTCTTCTGGCGTTATGTTAATGTAGGTCGAAATTATTTTGTTACATAGCAACACAGTATAGAAGGTTGCGTTTATAAGGAAATTCGCCAAAGTTAATTATTCGTTCGGAAGCGGAGTTATAATATAAAAGGCCGTTAAAATAAAGGTCTAGGTTTAAAAATAGAATACTATATCGAGATTATCATCATCATATCAGCGAATAGACGTCTACTGCTGGACATAGACCTTTCCCAAATTTCGCTACCTTGGCTGATCGTGAGACACCCTCATCCATCGATAGATCGAGATACTTCTATTTGCAGTAAATGCATTGCACTTTTGCCCCCATTTCTGACTGTACATATATTTCATATTCAATAAAGTAGATAAGTAATTATATTACATATACTCATACCACAATATTAGACAGTCATCAGCCAGTACTATCAATGCTATCTAAATCTGTAAATAACAAGTAAAATATATTATTAAAAAACATTACCCTTCTTGACTTCTGCAATCGAGCCAAAACAAAAAGCCCACTTGTCGTAACCAAACCCAAACCGAAAAGGAAAATCCTTTCTTTTTTGGTGCTGACGGTAAATTAAAATATTATAGGTACTTAAGTACCACAATTCATACGAATTTAATGACACCTCATAATATGTTATTAAGCCATATGCTGTAGAGCGTGCCAAAGAAGTAGACATATATATCATACTTATACAACTTATATACCTACATACATAGGCTCGAAAAACTTTACCACCTTTGACTACAGCAGTCGGAGAAATAAATTTTATAACATACTCTCGTACTTACTTGCTATTTATGACTGTACAAATAAGTATTAAGTTGAGTATTTAAAATGTTGATCATCGTTGCATATTTACTTATCATATATTGAGCGATGTATCGATTAGATGACTTACCCAACTAGCACAATTACGCTGCATTAGGGCTTTGGAGCGTATCCGATTATTACTTATGGTATTAGACGTAAGTAATAGAGCCTCTACTACAGAAATAATTCAGCCACTTTAGCGCCATTTGGGCACAATATTATGCAACCTTAAGTTCTTTTTCACCTGTACAACGGTTGCTTATAGGTGCTTCAAGAGCTGTAACAATATATAAACACCATATTATGGCTCTTGTGGCGCTTCTTTTGAATGCTTTGAACGAATGATTTGATTGTAAAGTTTTATTGTATTATATTTGTCAATTTATGATAATATAGGTTTTCGTCGCCATCATTAAAATAAAACAAAAGTATGTTACAGTTTGTATTATGTATTACTAAGTTATATAAAGTGGCTTAAAACGCTGTCCAGTTTACTGTGGATTTATAAGATAATTTTTGAGTATCTTTGACGCGCTTTCAAGGTTTTATTAAAAAATCAAAAGTTAGGTGTGATAATTTTTATTGGTTATACGGAGTAGAATTTACTGCCGTATTATTATGTGTCGGACACTTACTATTTAGAAGTAGCCGTTTGTTTTATGGTAAATTTAGTGTAAATTTAACAATTTAACGTCATCACAATTATCTCAACTATTTCAATTTTTCACGTTTTCTTAAAAATCATGGCGTCATTGTTATGTAGTCATAACCTGCAGTTTAGGCTCTAATAATTCACTTGTGATAATTAGAATGCTTATTTTCTCCTTTGTAAAGCTTGAAGCGATTTTTGATCCTCTAATGCAATTCACAGTCACAAAAGAGTTGCTATTCTTCCTTTTACACGGCTAAGTATAATATCTGTCACTTATTCGTATGGCTATCGTTCTGGAGGTCCGTGATCCTTATTGAAAAACTTTTACTTAACACAGAAATGCTACGCGTCTTAAAACGATATCCCACATTACCTAGCGCTTTTAACTGCGATACTTGAATTTACTGATATTTCTATGTAAACATGATAATAAAGGTTGTTCTGTATAATACATGCCATTAGAAATAAGATACAGTAATTTTATAGTGAAGTCTAAACATTTTAAATACTTATTATCTATTACTATTTTATTACAGAATGCCTTTTAAAATAGTAAAAACATTAAATGGCAACAAGGCAGAGCTGTCAATCTGCCCTTCAGGGTGGGAAAAGAGGGGCATTTTAAGATGGCCAAAAAGAAAAACTTTGCAAAATGGACGATTCTGTCCCTAAACCCGAATGGACTCAAATGAAAAGCATCGTTAAGGAGAATGTTATGTCTATTGTAATACTAAAGGCAGCTCATCTTGCTTATCTAGTGATTCAATATAGTCTTCAGTTACACTGATGTTTTTTTCTGACTATAATGTGCATAGGAGCATCTATTACTTCTTTAATGAAACTTGTAGTAGTGTAATAGTTGCTACTTTAACTCATATACAGTTGCTGCAAACAGTCTACAATTAACCCCATTCAGTAATCAAGTAGCATAAAAAAGTTACAATAGAAACCGCTGTGCAGCTGTAGGTAGCAGAATGATCTTCTTAATTCTCACATAAAGGTGTAAGCAGCAAATGAGTTCTACTGTGAACTACTGTGATTGCTAAAGTTGTATTTGGTTCAGGTTCTAGCACTTTTAGTAACTTCTATACCTTTAGACGTTACCGGACGCACTTACGCAACTTTGAACTGCTTTTTTAACCCTTAAACCGCTATTTTACAGCTGAAAGTTACAAAATAAGCTGCCATTGCCACTAGTGTGCTCGTTGGGTAATGACCCGGTAAAGCTATCTGTAATAGTTTTTATAAATAATACTGAACTGATTGAGCTATATATAATAAATAACACTCGAAGCGAGACCTGAATGCCAAAAATCCCTATGCTATTCGAGTTCTACGGGTTCTACTTCAAGAGCCTAAAATAGTCCACTGCAGGTACTTTGTACATCTTACTATAAAAGTCTTACCTGCTTGCCAATACTGAACATAAGACTCTCACAAAAAAGCAATTTGCTATAGTCGCCACGCTTGCCGATCTTTGCCTAACAGTGGGATGATTCAGGCTAACAGTAAATATATAACACTAGCTTTCTGCGGCGCTGTTTCACCCGCGACTTTGCTTACTGCTCTGTTCCCGTCACCAGTAGCGTGATGTTACATAGCCTATAACCTTCCTCGAGAACTGGGCTATCATATGCAAAAAGAATTATTCAAATCCAACCGGTAGTTACAGAGATTAGCGCGTTCAAACAAACAAACAAACTTCCGCTTTATCACTATCACCACAGTATTAATATGCTATCACTACATAGTATAAAACAAAGTCGCTTCCCGCTGTCTGTCCCTATGTAGGTATGCTTAGATCTTTAAAACTACGCAACGGATTTTGATGCGGGTTTTTTAATAGATAGAGTGATTCAAGTCAAGAGGAAGGTTATTATACCTATAGGTATATATAACATGCATAATATAGTAGAGAAACACTGATAAATTTAGATGTTTTTTAATGTGTAGCCGTAAATAAACAATTTTTTTGCACTTACATTGCAACGCTGGCTAAATCCTACAAGATAGATCAAAATAATGTACTACAGTATTGTACATCTTAAAAAGGTCTGCAAAAAAGTCCTCGATAGTATATGTCTATCTCTAAGGGATAACCCACAATAACCATTTTTTATCCTTTACTTTTTATGAGAAATAATGGCTTATTTTCGATTTTAAGCAATACAGCATTAATCCTTATCAAATTAAGTACCTTAAATACATTGTGCATTTGATATAAATCAATAATGCCCATTGCAGCATGTAATTTAAATAAATATTTTCAAAGATATTACAAATTAAAAAATGCAGGGAGGGATATAGCGGCAGGGGGCGCTTATTCTGTATATTCTGTAGTAAAATTAAATATACTACAGAATGTGTAAATACAACGTTCACAGCATTTTTTTTTCTTCGCACGGGCAGTGCTGATACCAAAAGTATAGTATGAGCATTGCACCCGTGCGAAGCCGCGGCGGGTCGCTAGTATAATAATATAGATAAGAAGCCCCCATATGTTATATTTACTGTTTGTTAGCTTGAATGATCCCATTGTTGGACAAAGGCTCTCCGTGATTTTCATACTCTTCGGTGCATAGTGAGTGTGGACCACTTTTTATTTGTTTTGTCCATCTTTTTCTTGGTTTGCCACGACGTCGATTCGTTGTATCCCTAATTGGCAGTTATTGTAGCCCACAAATCATCAGTTAGTAAGCAGATACCGCTGCTACTCGTTTCTGATATTCCCTTACGACACTCACGTGAAGAAACGAATATTGTTAGTAAATCGTTATTTAATGTTAATTTATGTATACGTAGACATTATTAAGCAATCGGTTGTAATCGTAAAACAGCGGATTTAATTTCATAGTGTAAACAGTATTGCAGTAATCAGGACGAGTACATGAAGCGTTGCGTTCACTCAAGAATATATTATTTACTAGCTGTTGCCCGCGACTTCGTTCGCGTGAAAATTCAGATGGGTGCCTCTATGAGAATATTGCGTGCCTGATTTTATGGCAATCGTACATTGTATCAGTATTATCCGTCTCTATGGCGAATTTAAATGGCCAGTTTAAACCCGCTACCGCTAAAACTGACAAACCACTTTCACACAAACTTGCGACTCTTATTTGCCCATTTAATAAGGGTGGTTTCTGAATATTAAAAAAAAAATATTTTCTAGTAATTTGGTAATCCTACGATAAAAACTATAGAAGTTTCATACAAACTTTGCCACCCCTTTATACCCCCTTAGGGGATGGATTTCGCAAAATTCCGTCTAAGTGAGCACCTATATTCTAATAGGAATGACAATGCAAAGTTTGAGATTCCTAGCACTTGTTGTTTCTGAGATTTCGTGATAAGTGAGTGAGTGACCTTTTGGGCTTCGCTCGCGTGAATGTCGTTTTTTCCAATAGACATTTTTATATTGTTTAAATACTGTTTTTCATACTATTTTTTATCTCCCCCTCACTCCTCCTCACTTCCCCCTCACTTCCCCCTCACTTCCCCCTCACTTCCCCTCACTTCCCCGTTACTTCTCCGTCACTTTCCTCTCACTTCCCCTCACTTTCCCCTCACTTCTCCCTGGCTATCCCCTTACTTCCCTCTGACTTCTCCCTGACTTTCCCTTCACTTCTCCAGCATTTCCCCCGCACTTCCTCTTCACTTCCCCATCACTTTCCTCTCACTTCCCCATCACTTCCCTCTCACTTTCCCCTCCCTTCCTCCTTCTCCTCAGTTCCTCCTTTTCCTCCCTCCTTTCCCTCCCTCCCCCTCCCTCCCCCTCCCTATAAATTTCGAGTCGCTAGAATATTTCATCCCTAATTTCACCCCTCTAAATCCACCCCTGTTAAAATAAAATTATAAGGATATTTTTTATTTAAATAGAAGTATTCCAAAATAAAATTTCAAAACTGTAAGTTAAAAAATGAAGAAGATTCATATAATCGATTTCATCCCTTTTCACTCACTTAGGAATTAAATTTTAAAAAACCCTTTTTTAGTACAACCTCTAGACATTTAGACAAACACACCCTCCAAATTTCAAGTCGCTACGACCAGCAGTTTAGGCTGTGCGTTGTATGTTAGTCAGTCAGTCAGTCAGGACAAAGCCTTATATAATATGTATGGGTGTATGGATGTATGGATTAGACGTATAGCCATCGGGGATCAAAGCATACAGGCTGCTAGGAATGCTAACACGTGATGAGCCACATAAAGCTGACCGTGCGAAAAATAGCTAATACTTAGATCCACACCCACAACTTTTAGTTGTGTCTGACCTTGGGCTTTATTAATTGTCATCGCGAAACATAGGCTCACTGGAAACTGGACTCATTTAAAACTAAACGGAAGATTGTTTAGAATGAGCGGAATCCGAAAAATAAAAACGCTATCAGCTATTCCGAAACCTGTTAAAGTCTCTGTTTCTATCAGATTTCGTAGTAAATTAACAAATGTTCGACGTGATTGTTTAAATTGGCATAAATTTTTTATTTATGAACCGATTGACATGAAACAAACACTAAATGTTAAGTGAAGCTTACCACAATGTATTAGTGAAAACCATATCTAAATCGGATAAGCCGTTTCTGAGATTAGCGTGAACAAACGCACAGACAAACAGACAAACAGACTAACAGACAAACAGACAAACAGACAAAAATTGTAACAATCATTGTTTTGGGTTCTATTTGCGTTGATAAAGGCCCCAATAATTTTTTTTCTCATATATCTTCCATGTACAGACAGCGATCGGTTACATTTTTATTATATGTATAGATAGTACCTATTTAATTATCATAGTAGGAAATGTGACCGATACGGTACTTGTTAAATATGATTTTTTATATCGACGTGGCTACTTATCGCCTAGACGCTGGTAAAATCCCGGACGCCGCTATAGGACAAAAGGGAGTCGAATGTTATAGAATTTGCAATGCAAAAATACTATCAAAACGACTCTTTTCTGCCCGATCCATCCATCATAGTTATAGTCAATAGCCTTTATGGCAACTGCTGATATACAACCACTATATGTTTACATAATATACGTTGGCTTTGTGAGTAGTTCTTTTAGGTCCGCATATAAGATCTGAAAACGAATTTGAAAGACATCCATTTGGTGTAGCAATCAAAGTGTTTGCGACTATGTAAGCGGTTCTAGGATTCCTAAGAGGAATAAAACTTTGTGTGATTCATGAATTCCTAGTTTAAATGATTTATGTTCGGTAATTGTATATCTGTAGGGATTTGTGTCATGATACAAATATTTTCTGTTACAAATTACTAAATATTTTTCGGTTGAAAGAACACCCAACACAACCGCGACATTAACTGCTAGACCACACGCGTACTGCGTTCTTTGTTTTTATTTAAAACTTGAAAACAAATTAGTGTCACAAGGTATTTTCCAACTATTTCTTGTTTGTTTTGTATCAAAATATCAAACTACCCTACCATTCGTCTTAGTCATTTATTATGCCATGAAGCGTCACAAGGAATTCAAAGTTCCAACTCGCAAGGTCTGAGGAAAATTGTTTTCAAAACTTTTAATGGCTATTGTCGTAAAATAAATATTGCATGCTTTTGGCAATTCTAGGGCTTTTGTTGATAAATAAGATAATACATGGCGATAGTCTTGTAAAGATATCGGGCAACTAATAGATGAGAACTGTTTTAGACCGGTAAGGGCACTGGGTAGAGATGTTAATAGTAGGTCTTCGAATGAAATTCTGTTATGATGAGCGTCTAATATTTTAGGTTTTTTTTATTCAAAACGTTGAGTTTTCAATAACAGCAAAATACGAAAGTGATAACAAAAAAGGAAAAAAAGAAGGAAAACATAGTGAGGAAACCTGGATTTCTGAAAAAGTCTGAAATCGCCAATTCGCAATGAGCAAGCGTGGCGATCAATGCTCATGCCTTCTCTGTATAAGAAGAGGCCTTTCCCAGCAGTGTGATAATAACGGATCGATATGATATGATGACGAAAGTGATTTCTAACAATATGTCTTTCGCTTTTATAAATCTACATAATAATTTTATATATATTTATTTATGTAGATATGTATATATCTACATAAATAAATACACTTCTATGCATAAAACTAAGAGAGCATTGATTTTATAGAGGCGACTTGGCTGAACCTTTGGCATTGTGAAACACCATTAACTTTAAATCCATTTATCATTAGACGCTGTTGGCTCGTTTGCTATTGTATGGATTAAAAACACAAACATAGCATCAAAAAATATTAATTGTCAACAACACAGTTGCGCAGTATATGATTAATTTTTATTCTCCGAAGAGAAGAGGAGTAATAGCATCCAAGGTATATTAGCAATGTTTGATCCCTTGTAACCAGGGGGCGAGACTTTGCAACTGCACAAATTACTGATTTTATTGGCAGCATAACTTATCGAAATTAAGATCTGCAAGCAATCCGTAAACAGTACCTACCAGGAACGGATACTGTTTAGTTTATCAAAGACGCAGCTACAAAAGTGCGAATTTAATTTAAACATCCAATGATCTTGGAAAACCAGATGTGCGTAGGCAAGATTATTTCCGTTTATGTAAATTAGGTAATCTTACGTAATAAGTAAACTGTTTATGTGCTAACCAGATAATGATATAGGTACGTACTTACGTAGTGTATCGGTGTGTAAGCCACACGTTATCAGGCAATTTCGTTACGATATAGGCGGTTGAGTAAACTTTGGTGCTTATCGTCTTTTTGGTGTAAGGTTTTTTTTATCTAAGAATGCTATTTTAGGGCGTGAATTATTTTAATACCTTTTACTACATCGCTCACAAGGTGAAACGACCTGATAAGTGTGTCGGAAAACCGATGCGGCGAGATACCGGCCGAGGTGACGAAAGTTGGAGAAGGGTTATGACTACCAGTGGACGTCTTTTGGCTGATATGATGATCATTAAGACCATGGTATAGTACATCAACCTAAAAAACGGTCTCCTGCTAAATATAAACCGTTCGTCTAACAACCTGTACACCATCATATAATGTTAGAGTTAACCATATTGTAAATTGTAGTAAATCTTTGTTTTTACCCTGTTTCCCAACGTCAGCAATTTAAATTGTCCTGTAATGACGCCTCAAAATTTCTGTAATTATTTCAACAGACAAAGTTTGTTCGTTAATTTACCTTAACTATCCTTATCTATTAATATGCAAAGTTGACGCAATTGGTTGTGCCTGCATCCTGCAATTCTTTATATTGATCGGATTTTAAGGTAATTCTTGCTGTGTTATGATCAATTAACAGACTTTTTCAAAACCAAGAGAAAAGCTTACCCATCACATGCATAGATAGACGATTTTCAAAGCAAATATTGCCGAAAAAAAAAACACAAAACTTATCATGACATCCCAGGAAATTATGGAAACATGGCGATTAATTTCAAAAAGCCTTCCAGATGTTTTACTAGAATGGAATAATAGTTATTTACGTATTTTGGCTAAATCATATTAGTCCTATTGTCATATTATTCTGGTAATTCCACAATAATATGACAAAGACCTTTATATTTCTCATACAAGAGCTCAGGAAGAATAACATTTTTATGTAGCCTATACAGTTTTATTGCTGAGCAAATGCCGCGGTCATTATTCGGGAGTCAGGTAACCTCTGACCTTAGTCATCAGTTCAATGCGGCATCACGTTTGTACGGAAACCGTCTTTTATAAAAGGCTAGCGAAACGCTTTGCACATCAGAACTAACATGGTTTTACGATATGATTACAAATCGTTGAAATTCTTCCGCAACCTTCCGAAAGAAATGTCCAAAATAATAGTGAAAACCGTATTAAAATCCGTAGCGTGATTTAGAAGAAGTTAGTGAAGAAACAGATAGAAGCAAAATAGTGACTTTGCAATTTGAAAATAGTGATTGAGAGATTTTAAAATTTTTGTTTTTAATCCTGATTTAACGGGTTTATTAATATGCATTACAAGCGTTAATAGCCATTTTGCATATAATATAATCTCTTTAAAGATAAAGAGTCATAAAAATAATTTATGTCCTTCTGTTATATTATAATGCGCAAATCCAATACGCCCCTTAAGTTGGTCCTTTGTCCGTCGACCTTTAATCTATTGGATTTTTGAGATCTCGACGTGAGCGAATTCAAAAGGATATTTGCTAATCTTGAACTTCCATTCCGTCACTATTAATATCTATACCCAGTGGTAGACGTCTCCGGGCTGAATTATGGCGCTATTCTAATTTCTCATACAATGATGTTTATAGTGGTGAACTGTAAACCAAATAATCTGTTAACGTCATAGAATTTGTAATTTTTTTTGAACATTCTACAATTGCATATCTGTGATAACCTTTCATATTATTAGTACCATTAAACATCAAACTGTTGACTGTGACTATTGACACAATAAAATGTGCAATTGTGCATATCGATCGAAGTGCACGTTGGTAGAAACGAGTTTATACCAGCGACTCTCTGTCTTTTTACTAGTACGACACGTTCTATTTATCTATTAGCCTTCTTGTCATCGAATAGCTTTGCTCGCTAGTAAACCTGTATACACTGCACGCTGTCAACTATGCAGTTCAGCCACAAGCAGATCACGAGTCTGATCCCCCTTGACCGCGAGACATACCTATATGTTGTATGCCTCACCACTAATAGGACGTTGCTGATCGAATGCTTGATTGTTATAATGACTGTAGGTTGTTCTTTATTCGCTTATTCTTAGACTTATTCGTAGTAGGTTGTACTTTATTCGCTTGTTACCTACTTATTAAAAACCGGGGCACGATGTTTCTGGTCTATAAAAGGACTTACCTAAGTATACACGTGAAAGACGCTGCACGCTTTTACAAGACTAGATGTGCCGTTATCACTATTATGCGCATTAGAAATATTACAGCCCGTTACTGTCTCATTGCAAGGCAAAGGCATATACTTAAAAAGACATGAGCATTGATCACCAGACTTGCTCAATGCGGATTGGCTATTTCACTAGATTACGTACCACGCAAGAAAAGTACCTGAGCTAAAGAGAGTTATAATAGTGATCTCCAGAAAGAAAAATTTGGAGTTCAGACGTATTTGATTGCTTTTATAGTTCAGTTAGTTAGATGATCGATGCGCCACCGCGGCCGCGAGCACTTATGCTTAGTGTCCTATTTTCGATACCCGCATTGCAGAAAAAATAATACGAAAACGCAACAAGCCGTTACAGTAATGGGAGAAGGGAATGACAAAACAGAAAGAAAAGAATGGGAACTGTATTGACCATCAGCACTCACTAGTCTAACTAAATTCTAGATTATTTACGTCGATATTCTATAAGATGGATTTGTGTAACTAACTTTACTTAACATCTTCGTGACACTATTATCATCTCTTTGTATTTCTCTACAAACGTCTATGTTACGTAATGTAACGTGAATAAGGTTGTGGACATATTGACTCCTTATTGTCTACGTGCTTTGAGTTTGTATTGAAAGTTTGACCCTTTATGATAGCTTACTGCTTTCTTATACGGGTTACTGGGTCAACGAAAATTAGGATCAGACATTTCTATGCGGCAAAATGTTGCTGGAGAAAGCACATTCCTAAACAATTCCTGTCTTTTTGCCGTAATCGCCACGTCTTTTTGCCGTAGTTGGTGACGGTCGCAGTGAAGTTTGATCATTAGCTCTGCTGCCTATTCCCTGTTAAATGATTAGCTCCTACTGTTTAATGTGATGGTTTGACCGCTATCAGTTAATCAGTAGTAAAATTTATACGATTAGTGTTAATAGTTCGGCAATTAACTAAGGGATAATATTAAATCATTTGTAAAATTTGTTAAATACTTGTACATAGTAATACCCGTAACATGGCTGGATATCAGTACTAGTCAAATTTTAAAATTTTTGTAGATGGCATAATTATGTCTAACATTGAACGTCTTAAAACTAAAATTACTACCTATCTATGGACTGTCAAGCCATTTGTTTGTTTGCAATTTATTACTAATCTACGACACACGTCAAAAAACTGCTTATTGATTAGACAGCTATACAGAGGCACGTGTTTGTTTTCCCGGTATCATGTCAAAATGAGGTCACTATTTCTTCAATTTATGTGAGCCTAAAACGATAAATTTATATCTTTGAAGATAAGATATTCCGCCTGCTTCGTTTATGATATCATATTGATTTACAGAAGAACATCAAAGTGGCGTAATAATATCTACCTACTCATAAATTATTACATATTATACTTACACAGAACTAAAATTAAATATACTTATTGATTTATTGGCTTTTCTTCAATACATTTTTAGGTCGCTACGTCGATCTAGTGAGCTGAAAGATGTTTTTAAATCTTTGATATAATATTCGGCACTTCTATCAAACCTTTGCGAGGTTCCACCGAGATTTTTTTTTATGAAATCACCTGTTGAAATCAGCATAGTGTTTTTCGATTCGATCGTAGTTCCTCTTTTCTTTCCTTTCAAGATTTCTTGTAATACATAATTATTTACACGTACAATGTGCATGTGTATACCAGTGATTGTTTTACGAGACAATATGCTCTTAATTATTTCGCAAGACAATACTTAATTAACAAAGGATACTCATGTTTCGATCTCAAGTTTCGTTTAATGCTGTATCCACTAACTTTGTATGGGCTGAGCGAATCCAAACTGTACTCGCATATTCACCTGCAGAAAAGGATATCGCTAGGCCAGTGGTACGCAAAACGTTAGGCGAAGCTTCCCACTTCGAAGAGACCAATCGGCGCAACAGGCCATTTCTAGAATGTACTTTCTGCTTGATATTTTCGCAGCTTTTCTGAATGTTAGTGCTCTGTCCAGATAAACACCCAGACATTTTAAACAGTTGATATTTTAATAGGCACCCCACGTTATTAGATATTTAGATTGCAATCTGCTTCTTAGTTGCGAAGGTGAAATGCGCACATTTGAGTTTTGTTCGGGTTCAGTTTTAATGATTCGCATCATAGTATTATTATTATTACATAGGTATCTAAATTTACTTATTAGACTATCCTAAAGCCTTTTATTGTTTTAAATAGTTCAAATATGTGCGATTTTACCAAAACAACATAATGATAGTATATCTAAACGTTGTGTGAGATCGTCATGTGTTTAGCTTCCGTATTCAGCGTCAAATCAGATGTATCTATTTGTGTCACATGTACCATATACGAGCATAACACGTGCTGTGGATAACATACGAGCGCACTATCTGATGCTATAAAAATATTGAATTAAACAAAGTTCATAATTAAACTAGCTTTCCGCGGCGCGGTTTCACTCGCGTATTTGCTTACTGCTCTGCTCTCGTTGCCAATAGCGTGATATTTTATATCCTATAACCTTCCTCGAGAACTGAGCTATCATACGCAATAAGAATTCTTCAAATCCGACTGGTAGTTCTAGAGATTAACGCGTTCAAACAAACAAACTCTTCCGCTTTATATAATAGTATACTTAGATTTATATTGTGCTGGCCCAGAACGCGGCCACATTATTGTCTGCATTGTCAAAAGCAGCTAACAAGTTTTCCTGCACTTAATATTAGTGCAGGTGTTAGGTTACGAACTAAATGGTTCTGTACTCCATAAATATTTCGGGCTATTAAAATCTGATTTTCTTTACTATGACCTATGGACAGTAGGTAGGTACATTGCTAAGTTTTCTTTTGCTGGTAGTCTTTATAATCATGTAGGAAGCTACTTATCAAATATTGTTGGTAAGTAGTTTTCAAACTATTTATAAGAAACAATAAACGTAATTTTTTTGATGTACATCAAAAAAATTATACATTTTTTATTTTGGCATGGCGCCAGTTTGCTCTCTATAAATTTCAGAGCCGTTTGATCAAATGCTTTCTTCCTGTTTTAATCTCCGACTACTGTGCCAAGCTTAATAATTTATTTCAGCAATATTTAATATACCTAACCCTATAGCAGTTATTTATTTAATACGATTAAAAGTTTAAACTTTGTAAAATATATTACGCGGTACGCGCTGCGTGTTTTTACTGCAGTGTCTTTTTTTCTTTAGAATTGTGTTTTATTAATAGCACTTAACATAAGAACTAAATTCAAAATCTTCTCAATGGCTAAAATCTTCTAAATAGTTGTTATTAGTCGTTTTGACACTAAAAACAAAAAAGATAGTTTTTCATTTCATTCTTTTTCTTTCCGTTTTTATTTAACACTTCTGAGCTAAGATTTCTTATATGGTTTACCACACTTCGGTTTGATGACAACATTATCCAGTTTTCTGCGTAGGCATCTAGGTTGTCTAGCCAGCGCTTTCTAGGCTTGCCGTGTACCTACCTACTTATATAATTTAGAATATACCTGTGCATCTACACCCTGCCTGGGCCGCCAAAACCTGAGACTACTTCAGCGGTCCACCCAGCCCTATCCTTTCAGCTACTAAAAGTTGATGGTATGTAGTATTTTATTTTTTGTCCAATCGGGACACCTTTTTTGAATAGCAATTAACGCAAAAAGGTGTTCGAATAAACTCCAAACGGGTCTACTTATAACTTTTGAACATTAAAACAATGACAAATCTGTAGATATTTTAGTTTTATACTTATAATATGACTGCGAAATAAACTCGTATGTGTTGTCTAAGTAAAATTTAATAAAAACACTTAAGAAAATTACATATACACAGACTGGTTTTCTTACTTCTTTCCAATTATGATTGATCGAAATGTGAAACTTAGTCACAAAACAGTCCCTGATGCAACGATGCGTTAAGACGCTATCACGCGTGCATACCACGCACGTCATGTGACTTGAGCAGACATTAAGGATGGCACTTCAGTCCCGCACGTGTCGTTCTGTATAAAAGGGAGAGGGTGGGATTAATTCAAAGAGCTCTCCAGAACACTCTCCGTGGTAAAGGCGATAGGAGACGGCCATTGAGGCGATGTCTCTTCGCAGATGTAAAGGCTCAAGAGTCTTAGTGGCCTCTGGGCTTCCGATGATACAGACTGCTCGCCGCTGCAACTTATCGAGTGCATCCAGTGAGACTGTGCGGCGCCATCCCAAAGATGAGAGCAGTAGGTAAAGAAGACAGAGCAGCTCGGGCGTGAAGTACCGTCTCACCTCACCTTTTAAGTTGGATAATTTCACCACTTTTCATGCGTTTATTTTACGCATTTTTAAATTTTTCCTAAAACTGATAAAAATCAATCTCAACAGTTTATCTAATTATAAATATTAATTTTTCAACAATAATCCAAAATTATCTTTCAGAGTGTAAAAACAGTGTTTGTTAACTTAACCTTGAGCCAGAATAATTATAATCTGGCTAAAAACATCTTTATTATCTGAGGCCCTAGACAAGTGTCAAAGATTCCTATTCTATTCATAGACTAGATTTAAAAATGTATGGGATTGAAGTAAGCTAACGCCAAAGCTTATATCAATCCTAAACATTTATTTATTTATTCTATGAATAGATAAAAAAATATCTATAAAAAAAAATATCAGGCCTCTGGATAGCATGGTAAGAATTTTTGGATAATGTATATAATAATAATAATAATAATATATAGTTTAATTCGGAAAAACATCCATAGTGTGTTAGTAACAATATATGTACTTAATAACTATGTTAGTAGATGTACAATTTAGGTTTATAATCTGCCCGTGATGACCCCCACCCAATGAGCCTGTACTGGGCAGTCATAGCGGGATGCTATCATTTTTAGAATGCTGTTATTGCTACCACGCAGTCTCTGGAACAGTGACGCCACTCTTTTGCGAATGATTGCGTGAAAACCGTCCACTCTCGCATTCACAAACATTTGTGACGCACTGTTACGCCACGGTAGCCCTAACAGCACTCTAAAAGCATTATTATATTGAACGCGCAAGGCGTTGTAGGCTCGTTGTGTATACCCAACCCGCAGGTTGCTCGTGTAAAAGGATTGGCAGTAGGCCCTAAAGAGGGTTATTTTGACTTTCTCCGTGCAACGAGCAAACCTGCGGGCAAGCATATTGCTCCTAACCGTCAACGCCCTGCGCTCTCGTTCAATATCTAAGTCATCCTTTAGGTCATCTGAGATCAGATGACCTAGATATCTAAAGCTCCGTACTACCTTAAGTGCCATTCCATTTAGTGTGATCGGAGGCACTTCACTAAGCACTTTAGAGCCAGCCTTAAAAATAAGCACTTCACTTTTTTGTGAGTTATACAGTAGTCCATGTCGGGAGGCATACTGTTCGCACATTGCTACGAGCTTTCTGAGCGCACTGACCGAGGGGGCCAGCAGAACCATGTCATCTGCATAACTAATGTTATTTACACAAACGCCATCAATATAACATCCAACATGAGCTCTGCTGAGTCCCTCGATCAGTTCGTTTATATACAAATTAAAAAGACCCGTAGAGGTAAGCCCACCCTGTCTCACTCCACAATTAAGTTTGTACTCGTCAGACAAGGTGTTCCCCCATCTCACCCTATTGCCTTGATGCTGATACCAAAATTTTAAAATATCTATATACTCCGCCGGCATACCTGTCTCCTCCAGCTTATTCCACAAAACATCGTACACCACTGTGTCAAATGCACTTGACAGATCGAGGAAACAGGCATACACGGGGGTCTTTCTATCTGTGTAGTACTTGACAGTATGCTTGAGACATAGAATGGCACTCTCGGTAGATAGTCCTGCTCTGAAACCAAATTGCGAGTCATGTATGTTTAAGTATCTACCAAGGTTCTCATTTAGCAAACTGTCAAGCACTTTCGCAGCTGTAGTTGCTAGCGATATAGGCCTATAATTATTTGGGTTCGACACATCACCCGTTCTATTTTTAAGAATGGGCACAACCGTGGTAGACTTCAGACATCAGACGCTGGCAGGTATGCATGACCAATACACAATGTGTAGAACATAGCCAATACTCGCGGCAGGTGCACCCCCGCATATCTAAAATGTTCAATGCTAAGACTGTTATGCCCAGGAGATTTGCCTCTATTTATTCTTTTAATGGCAGTACTGACATCCTTTGCAGAAAATTGAATGAATGCTCTAAATTTACAAACATAATCTAAATCTGATAACAATTTGCCAGCGTGGAACTGCTCTAAGACTAAACATCTACATCTTAAGAATACATTACAGTCAGTTTCACGTGCACGGATAATTTTATTCATATCATTATTAAGTGAAAGACTTAATAATGATATGAATAAAATTATCCGTAAATATATATAGCTATAAATTGTCTAATATTACTGCAATAAATTTAAATTTTATAAAATACTGCGTCACGTCGGTAGTTCTGTGGTGCTGTTTATACTGACATACAGTCTGCCAAAAAGAGGGCTTCTGTTCAGACCTTTTAAAAAAAGTGATGCAATATTATATTACAAATAAATATTTACAAACCACTAATGACTGACAAGTCTCGTTATTGCCAGGTGTATTCTTGAATAATTAATTACTACCTACTTAGTAATTATCAGTGGCAACCTTATAACGTACTCGAGTAATAAAATAAATAAAAGAAACCTTATAAGTGCTTTTCTAATTTGGCCAATGGTATAATTAACGTGTATAAAGTGTTGTACTATGGAGTAAACCCACATTTGCCAAACAAGCTACGGCAAAAACGCTTCTAAATTGTAATAATAGATGAGGTTGCCCAAAATGCAGTTTCGCCATTTTAGCATAGCGAGATAGTTAGTTTTGTGAGTTAAATATCTGTGGACAGATTTCCAGCTACATACCTTCATAACAAATTTACTTTAGAATGCAAATTCTCTGGCAAATGGTAAAAATAGGCAACACAAGATTGCAGCGTGGGCAGACCTCTCACAAGGTGGACCGATCTTATGAGGGTGGCGGGTAACCGATGGCTAAGGGCGGCTCATGACCGTCCAAGGTGACAAAATTGGGAGAGAGTATGTCCAGCAGTGGACATCTTTTGGCTGATATGATGAACTAATATTGCCTACATGCAGACAAATACTTTCTTTTTTACTTGCTTTATCTCTAAACAATAAAGTTGCTGTTTTCTCCCTCTGTTGTTTCGCCAACTTCTAAACAACGTAACGTATTTTGTAATGGATTTTACCACTAAAAACTTGAATGGTTTTCACTATCGTTTAAGGCATTTTTCCGGAAGGTTTCTAAGTATAACACATGCTTTACAGTTGATAAAAACTGAGAATTTCAATGATTTGTATCATCAGCCTAAATAACCCCTCGATCCTCTTCCATTTCCCTTTTCCTTCCTCATCCTTTTCCTTCCTTATCCGTGGTCGGCAACGGCTTGGTTGTGTTTTCTGAGCATTATTACTTCTGCGATGTTTGGAAAACACAGCCATGTCTATAGGTTAAGGTTGCCACTTACCATCAGGTGGACCGGACCGTATGCTTGTTTGCCACCAAAGTTATATAAAATAATGTAGGAAAAAACGTAAAAGTACTCGCGTTCGAAGTAGAGGTAGGTCGCTAGTATTTAATAACGTGATGGGTACGCTGGTATTTTTTACGACTCGTTTCACTCACTCTTTCTCTTTACGTTTTATTAGACAAAGGATCCTAATGGCATTTTATTATAATGGCTGTACTCTAGTAATGGGATTGAGAACAGTTCCGCCACATAGTTCCGCTCTGTTAATATTTCCGGTGGGAATATAATATATTATGTTATACTGATTCGTCTTGCTTGGGCTATAAAGCGTATGTTCTGTCTAAAGGTCTATCGACACACAAACTGGTGAAAAAATATCTTTGCATACATTTACAATGGACTCGATCACAAATGTCCGTGCTCGTGCGGGCAACGGAGCTTCTTACTACCAGTACCATTACACAGTCTGTTATTTTGCCTTAGTTGCGGCCATCCTTATTTTTTGAGGCTTTTAGAAAGACAATAACCAAAAACAAAACTTCTATTAAAACCCCCGTGGTTTTATGTGTCATAGTTTTCAAAATATTTCGTAAATCGAGAAAAATCCATAGAAACCATAGAAACGTGTTTTAGGCTCTCATAATGGACATTTTACAATGAATGTTTCATGGCACGCTAGCCATTAACTTAATGCCTCATTACATATATTTAAACTTAAAAAAATGCGTTCTCCTAGGCGTCAATTTTATTTTTTCTATGATTTCATAATAATTTTTTTATGGTCATTCTTAACGTGGTCGCATTTTATTTTTGTGTGTAAATGTTTAGTACAATACTAAGCATTACCACAAAAAAATAAGAAGCAACGAACACAAGAACTCGGAGATATTCATTTTTTTAGTTTGAATTTAGAGTTAACTGTTGTAGGCGCCTTTAACAAACGACCAATTTCGCTCGGAATAAATTGGCTTCTTCAATTATTATAATTTCCTATTACTATTTCTGAAGCATTATCCTTGGCCTAAACATGTCTTAACTAACACGATTTTATTAGATTCACCTGTAACTAACAAATCATGAAACAAATCTTGTTTCATGATTTGTTAGTCACAGGTTCGACTTGTTTCGCCGCGCGCTAGAGTCTTCCGACCCTGATGTCCATCCTCCCATCGCTGATGTCCATTGGCAACCGACATAAAAACAATAAACATTCCGTTCTTCCCGGCAAGGTTCTGTCACTCTTAAAACCGACAATGAAGAATGTTATTAACTTATTACCCATGATCCACTACCGCAAAGTTTTGCCGATATTCCTAATACTGAATTGATAACAGACACTTCTGATGATAATATACTCGTATTATCATCAGAAGAAGTTTTGACAAACTCCGGTGATGACTGCTAGGTTAGCGTCACGTATCGTTGTAGCCTTAGAGCATTGAGAACATTGTAGTAATTGTTTTCAGACAACAGCAACCCAGAAAGACCATAAAGAGTTTACTCAAAGTTAGTTAAATACTTGGGAAATATCTGGCACTTTTATTTATTATTTATTCTATTTCAATTGCGACAACCTTATTTCCATAGAAATTTCAAAAATATTTAAAAACGCTCTATCTTCGTATTCCTGCTATTGACGTATGTCATATTTTAGGGTATTAATAACAATAACATTACGCATATATTTAAATGAAAATAAAATGCGACCGTGATAAGAAAACATGAAAAAAAAATGTTTTGTGTTAATCGGTAAAAGTATAAAATCTCCTAATATATCAAAGGTACAATTCCCCTTTTTTTAATCTAAATATATATTATGCTATTACTTTATTTAAAGGACTAACTAAATATGTATTACAACAATTTTCGAAATTAAAAAATAATTTTGTGTTCTCACTTTTAAATAAAACCTTCATAACTTTATAATTATACAAAAAAATACTATAGGTCTTTCTGCCAAACCTTTATCGTCACTATATCAGAATCTATCGAATAAAAACATAAAATTGACATGACCGCAACTGAGGCAGAATAACAGACTGTGCATTACTACTTCGATATAAGAATAAGAAACTTGATACCTACGTCTCTGATTGTTCCAAAAAAAATTAACGCGTTTTTTAAACTCACCCTTTTTAATCGCGACGCGAAGGTCATTTTTAAATTTGGATTAGACCATTGACATTGAAATTATGTATAAGATATTGTGTAATATGTTATATCGGAAGCATGGAAGTCGGAAACTTAATAATTATGATTAATAAAAGGTATTTGGCAAACATATGTAAATTAGTTATTAGGTATGTGTGGCGGCCGATGTGTGTGATGGCCTAGTAGGCAAGTTAAGTTCCAAGGTTGCTTATAATTTATTAGCGTATTTTAGTACTTACTTTAATTACACCTATCATGTTACTTTAGAAGATCTATCATGGTATAAAAGGGCTGGATTCACCGAACAAGTTTCACAGAATATTAGCGAATGTTTTTATACTATCATCTACGATTAGTTTATTTCTTTTATTTTATTTTTATTATTTTATTTATTAGGGACAAAAACCAGTTACATGCTAAATATTAAAGAAGAGTTGTTTTTACAATTACATCAAGCACATAACCCACACCATTGTCCACGTGTGGAAATACATAAAAAATATATAAAAAGAAAGCAAACAGACTACGGCATCTCTTACAATATATATTTATTTAAATATTTCTGTCCTTTTTTTTTATTCTCGTCCCACGTTTCTTTTTATTTTTACAGCCAGCAACGGCTCGCTTGTCTATAGGTTATTAGACATTCGTTTTTGATTTCATGTTTAATCAGTAAAAACAAAACAAAAATATCAATATAAAATAATTAAATAACTGTACCTACGTAAATGAAAGTTTGAAGGAAGTTTCTAGTAAATTCCAAAGTTCAAATAGTGTTTTTCTACTTTCTTCTGATTTATCAATGAGGACAAGCCGACCTCTTCTTTCCACCCTGACCTAAAAAGAAATTAAGGTTAGCTTATCACTGCGGCACTCCTCAACGGTCTTGAGGTAGGGTTCACTCCCCTTTCAACCTTCTGTTTATTAGTGTGTTAGCTGACACTAATTCTATTTATACTAATTGATTGGCACTGTTTTGTTTTTGTTTGGCCATAGTAAATTATAACGTCATGTACTAGGTAGTCTAGATAGCCCAGTGGCTAAGTCTTCGTAATACCAAGTCGTGGGTTCGAACGGGCAAGTAACAATATGAATTGGATATTACTGCCTTTACATAAAATAAAACATTGTGTAGAAACCAATTTATAAAATAAAAATCTGAAATCGCTAATTAGTTATGCTTATGCCTTCTCTGCATGAGAAGGGACTTTTCCCAATGAGTAACAGGCTAGTTTTATTATAATATAAACTTAAAACTACAGGAACAGAATATTATATAGACACTTACAATCCTTGCAAAGAAAATGTCGGTATTAACAACTTTAAAAACGTGTGTTCCCATTTTTACAAAATGGCTAGTCAGCATTACATGTGCTGAGTTTGACCTTTTCGTGCAATGATGCGATTTCGACAAGCTGCGACTTTTGCAAAACATTATTGTTTATACAAAATTAAATATCGTGCACAATATTTAATTAACTTGTGCATTCTAGAAACTTCTATCGTCGTATACCGTAATGAATTTACCCTTGAGATGATACCCGTGCCGTGCCTACGTAATAAAATGTCATAAGAATGGTATAGGTACTTATAGCGCCGCGTCGTCGCGTCGTTGCTGTCATAAATTCTCTATTTTCAAATTGTATAGGTTAAGCAAAATCGACCTTTTCTCCTGTCTGTTTCTCATCATCATCATAATCCACTCATCAGATGAAAGACGTCCATTGCTGGACATAGGCCACCAACGTTCGTCACCTTGGCTGGTCGTGGTGGTCGTTCATCCATCGCCCGCCGTCCTTATCAAGTCGTCGGCCCATCTTGTAATGGGTCTGCCCTTGCTGCGTCAGCCTTGCCACGATATCCTTAGCGAATCGAAAGTGACTGTTAAAATTCCAAGACACCTCAATACGACTTGAGATAATATTTTATATACATAATAGTTTTTATTATGTTGCTGTGGAGCAAGCGCGGGCTTCATGTTAAGTAAGTGGTAACATGGAGGTTAGGAAGGTGGTAACCAACCAACGTTCATCAATAATGAATAAAATTTCTCTTCGCTTAGGAATAGCATAATTTATCAATATTCAAGTAAACAAACAATAACTGAACTAAATCTAAAACTCCTCAAACCAGTGGTAAGTAGCGACACAGACCTATCTACATAATGTTCTATTTTGAATTCAATTTCATTGTAATAAAGATCAATTTAGCATAAAGTGGAAGTTTTATTCAAACTATGACGTGAAGACAAGTGTTTAATTATTGTAATGCCTCTTGTTATGAACTGTTGTTTAACTTTGAAGAGACTAATTGCTTTTTAGAAATAGAACAGTATACTTTGTAACATGTCAACAACACAAGGAAAATAAGATAATTATGCCATGCAAATTAGGTTCATCTACCTTGTGACTACTGCCTAGTTGCCTACCTAAGTCAAAAACTACTGTTATTGCAGAACAGTCTTGTATTAATCTGTTAGTTCAGCAAATAAAGTTTAGAAGTAGATAATAATATATCACCTTTCTCAATTAGATAATTCATGAGCATTGTCTTGCAATTAACCTTCCGTCATACAAATACCACAGTTATCTTCGACACAAGCTACAACACATTTTCGACCATATTCCAACTTTATGAAGATCACAATTCTCCTGTCTCTTCATACTCATTACTTCGTCATACAAGCGAAGGTCTATTAAATTACCGTGTGGTATGGTAACCTATATCTGTCATTTATTGTCGGTTTAGTACAGTTTTAGTACGAGTGCTCGGCAACCGTGATATTGTAATGCAGACAGATTTAATGCAGTTATAGTACCTGGAGGGAGCATCGCCAATAGAGTTGATTGACAGGCTCTAAAAAATAAAAATATAAACGCTTTATTCTGAAAAAATATAATAAGTATAATAAGAAATTTTGAACGTGATCTTGCATTATGCTATACTTTTTTCCTCTTTTGTTTTGGATGATTGTTAAATACCATTTACTGATGGTTTAATTAGGTTATACTTCCAGTGAAGTGCCAATTTTTTCACAGTAGAATCTAAAACAACCAAAGGCCTCAAACTAAACAGTTCAGCACCATACTGTTGTCGTTTAATTTAAGCCTGGAACTCAAACTTATAAAAATTCTTTACCAGCGCATGTGTTCTCATCTAATTTTGATCCAGGGTCTTTTAAGCGGGGCGTTAAAAAGCATCTTACTTAGCTGTCATAGTAAAGGCCACCATACCGGCAGTTTCAGTCGATGGCTATTGGAAGGTGGCCACCACTTCTGGATGCCACTGACTGTTTCCCATCACGCAGAGTAGTCACTTTGGTAGGGTTATATAAAAAAAAGAAATACTATTTACGTAACAGCAGAGTTTTATTAGGCTTTTCTATTTGCTAAAAAACCGGACGCATATAATAGGAGTTAGCCAACATCTTTAAAAAACTGAAAATCACTTTCTGTAAATACCAAATTGTTTTGCTCCGCGTCACTTCGCACGATGCATTACATTCACAAAAGCATAATATGAGCTAGGATAAGCTAAATACTTTAATGTTAATTAACTAAAAATGACTAAAACGCCTGACAACCCTAATTGTATTAGAAAAAGTAGAAAATGTTATAATAAATTTTGTGTAATAATATTTTGTGTCAGAGATACACTCCAATTGTGGGACTGTAATGTCGTATGATCTCAATGTCAGTCAATCTATCGTAAGTAGAGTAATCAAGTAAAATTACTATAAAAAATTATATTTTTCTACCTGTTAAACGAATTTAATAATGCCAAAAAGGTTTCAATTTTCCTTTTTCCTCACTTCCCTTTTTATCGCGTAGCAGACGAATATATTTTCCCGTGAAAAGTGAGCTTATCTGCCTGATTGATCGCAAGGATGTTAAATACAGAGATAGGCGGAGAACTCGAGTGAGTTTTAAATTATATTTAACGACTGGAATTTCAGAGCCTTTAAAATACTGGACAATTTTGTTTTCGTATGTTTACTACCAAATTGACCTGAATGAGCTGTAATGCAATGCTTATATCTAAAAATTGCTGTTTTTTCTGTTTCCTTGCTAACTCCTTCTAAACCACTATACGATTTCCAATATTGTTTTGAGCAGTTATTATTACAGAAGGTTTATAAATGTAATACCATGCATATTGTTGAGAAAAGCTAATAATTTCAACAGTTAAATAATCATATTGTAAAATGTATAAAAGTACCCACGAAGCAAGAGCGGGTCGGATAGATGAATAAGTGGTAGTGCAACTGGTAGTGACATGGGTTACGAAGGAAATGGAGTATTTCTTATTGTACACCAATTCAATACGTGTTACAGACACTATTATTACGTAATACATCAATACAAACAGTAATCGTAAAATGGGCGGTCGTATCGCTAAAAGCGATAACTGGCAGACATAATAGTACCCCCCATAGCAAATGGATAGATTCTAAGTTGGACATATTTTTGTAATATGATGTCCCAGATGTCAAGTCCTCTTTCCAGTTCTTTTAAATTTAGTTATTTTAATCAAAGTCACTCATTGAAAATTCCTATTCGCTATATATCATTTATCTTACTTTAATTTGTTGACCGCCAATCTGGCAAAATTCGACCGAAACACATTAAATTTGAATTGGTTTTTCTACATAAAGATACCTACTTATTTACTGATCATCATAAAAACAAATACAAGCGAAAATCCTAAATGGATAAGGGAGGAGAAAGAACCAGAGAAACTACCCTTATGGTTGTTTCTCGACAGCCGCGACGCAAAATGATTGCCGCGTAAATAAATATGAGGGCCATGAGGGGTGTGTTGTGTTATTGTGAGTTAGTACCATATTGTGTTCGATCGATGTTTCTAGTTCAAGGCCTGTCTGTTTTATACATAGCCTATAAATATCAATAAACGGTATACCTACTTACTTTGTTTTGGTTTTATAAAGTTATATGTGGAAAGAAATGAGAAAATGTTATGAAGAATATCAAAATAACAAAGTAACTTCGTCGAGTCTATCTGAAAGTTAGCAATTCATCGCTTTGGTGCTGCAGAACGATTTTATTTACATTTTATCTTACGTATTTATGGTATTTGTGTGTATTTTGAGGGTCATTCGAGGCTTTATACTTTCTTGTAAAACAATTCTTGCATTTGAGAACATTTTCTGTGACATAGGAGATATATATACTTAGCAATTAACATTAAAATGTGTGAAATTAATTCTAAAAGTATATTTATTATTAGTCAATAGCCTAATGTAGACTGTTCACCAGCCTTTCTTAATTTACACGTAACACCCAGTTCTCTGTCTTCCGCATCCGCTACCTTTCTCGTCGTAAAAAATAATGGTGTCAATCGTCATAGATAGGTCCATTTCATGCCCTTAATACGGTTCAGTTGATCGGTCAATGGTACGATAGAGAAGCTTCTGAAAATTTTCCACATCTCTTGGTAGATATAATGAACCTCTGTCATTATCATTAAGAAGTTGGTATGTTTTTTTTTGCTTATTAACTTTATGTGGCAGCATTCGGTGTTTGACTGTTTAATGCACATATATTTGCTCATAAACATGTAATAATGCTGCTGAACATACAATTTTGTTGTTTGTGTTTATTTATTGCAGTTTTGTCTGCAGCAGAATTTAGTCGTAAGATATTCTTGGAATCTGAAAATCTTTAAAATCGATTTACACACTAGAAGTATTTTTATATTAGCTTACCAAAGTGACTTTATGCGGTCAGTGGGGTCTAAAAGTATTGGACACCATACCAAACGCGATCGTCAAGCTGGTGAACCTACTATGGCAGCTTTATAAAATATTTTTTCTTACGCCTGTAAATTATAGTCTTATTTTAGTATAGAACTCTGCAAAATGGGAAACTAAGTACTTATACCTACTGAAGCAGGGACTAGGGAGATCAAATATTTAGAAAATTATAATCAGTCTACCATTTTCAAAGATTTTTTACACGCTATGACGTCGCACTATTTGTTGTATAGTCTGCTAGACTTCAAAGAGATGATAACGTCTATACATATACAATTTTTATAGCTTCTGCGAATCGCTAGTTGTATTGTGCATTTATTAGTATAAGGGCGTTTGAACTTTCGTTCTAGTAAATAAAGTATATTTCATTTCATTTCATTTCATTTAATGTACCTACTGAGATATTATCTGCGAAGCGTTCCTGAGCAAATCGATAGTGCCTTGACTTTCAAAGACAGACTGACGTATTTTCTCAGTTTATTGCTTGAAAGTTGTGGAAAATTTTAGATTATAGTGTTTTTATTTTATCGTATAAGTTAATCTATTACTATAACCATAACACGGAACCCTCTCGAACTTCAATACTTACTTCATATTTATGTCGCTCAGTCAAAACCCAGTCCTAGAAGTATTTACTAGTTTTTCTTATAATCGTGATTGTGGGTCTTTTATGCGTGGCTTGGAAAAACATCTCATACAGCCACAATAATGATGCCACCATGCCTGCAATTAATATACTTTTGAATGGTTTCCGCCGCTACCGACCCCACTTGTCACCTACTGCTTACCATCAGGCAGTTGAAGTCATTTTTGGTGGCCTAATGTCTATAAAAAAGCATATAGATTGTAGTACATCATCAAAATCGACCTTCGTTTGCCCGTTTTGCATTTATGTACGAACAATAACTTAAATAACTATAAGTAGCTAAAAAGCAAATTTCTTTGAAGCTGGAAAAAATTAAATGTTATCATACATACATCGATGTAGAAGGGTCAATTTTCCCATTACAGCTGTAGGTTTGTAATAACAACAATAAAAAAATTGCCGTACTTATTATTTATTGAGGTGACTTAGAAAATTGAACTGAATAAATTACGTAAAGTTTTTTTTTATTGCCAGCAGTGGCATACGAGCTACTAATAACCGACTTGATAGTAGGTAAGTGGTAACTATCGTTCATGGACTAACTCTATGTCAGGGACTCTGCGAAACCGCTGCCTACCGTGAAGGGAGTGGGGTAAGTGAAGGGAATCAGGGAGGTGAGTAAAAAGGAATAGGAGGAAATTGGGCCTAGTAGATTTAAATGTTTGATATTCTCAGTACTATAAGTCTACTCTGGACATATCCAGCTAAGGTAATTATGTGCTCTAAATGGCAACAAATTCGCTCTCTGCATGGGTAGGTACTAACAGCTAAAAAACGTGGGTGTTAAACACTTCTGCCTATCCCTTAGGGTTAAAAAGGGCTGTTATATTATTTTATCAATATAACAACTCGTTTCGTTTCCTTATCGTAAGCTTTAGAGATATGAAGTAGGTATGACACACGCAAATATCCAGTATGTATTTATTATCTTATCCAAAGTATTTATACCTATATTGTTGCATCACCTAAAAAAATTAAAGCTCATGTAACTGAAATCAATAAAATGTCGATGTATTGATGGCATTGTGGGGTTGAAACCAGGCGAGTCTTAATTTGGTAGTCGTCTTCGTCATCCAAATTTTATTCCCTCTGCAGTGTGATTGAGTGCCTCTTTTTGCAATAATTAAAGAGCAAAGCCATATCCAAAGGTTACTGGATTACAGTACCTACCTAACCATTGGCATTTATCAATTATCATTCACGTGTTCTGCTTGCCACCTAAATTGTTTACATTAAATTATCGCTCATGATAACGGTATTGATCTGGCAATATAATTTGGTAATATTTACGTTTACAATTTGACCTGCGGACCGCGGTCATATTTGGTTAGTGCTGTACTATCACCGTGCTATCTATACAACACGTGACGGGAGGGACAAAGTCTAACCTCTATCTGCAAATAGTATATCTTTTTATAGGGGTCAATGTGAGCATTTGATAGGTTTGATCGTTTTCAATGGCAAAAAGTAATTGTACTTACATCGAAAGGTAATAAAATAAGCATAGATATAACAATATGTAGGTACTTAGAGGTAAAAAGACCTTATTTGTTTGTACACAATATTTTCAGAACGACATTGTTAGTTCATGGGATTCCTGTTTTCTTTTTTAAGTTTTTCTGTGTTTCAAAAGTTGGTTTCCTATGAGCGAAGCTAAATTAAAAGAAGGATTATTGGAGAGCCGGAGATAACGATTATAAAGGATTATAACTTTGTATCTAAATTAAAAACAGACTGTTTTTTTTTTGTTGAAGTATAATATTTTTTTGGGTTATTTAGTCTATAAAGCGCTTTACAATGTAATATTACCGCCTTTGAAAATTCATTTTCGTTATTTCTGTCTAGACTTTTGTCAGAAGATTTAAGTGCTGATTATCAAAAATGGTCATATAAAATTCTCGGGACTTTTCTTTAAATATAAAAAAATTAAGTACAAGTAAAATAATTAATAGGATAGTTCTACATACATACATTATTAAGTAAAACGTACAAAAGTCTACAAGAGTAGTTGATAATAAACATAGTTATTTGTTTTACCTACCTAAGTGTATTTTCCCTAACGTTTTCAATTTTAGAGACTATCTAATCTATTTATTTAAGTAATCTCAATTTTCAAGGAATGCCAAACCACTTGCACACTCATCGGCATAAGAGACATGAAGTTATTATGGTGCAGTCTAAGACACTGCCAATTACGCAAACAAAACCATCAGATACTCTTTTATTCAGTATTAACTGTAATAAGCTTTTCTCGTGTAAAGAAACACCATAATAACTTCATGTCTCTTATGCCGATGAGTGTGCAAGTGGTTTGGCATTCCTTGAAAATTGAGATTACTTAAATAAATAGATTAGATAGTCAGACTAAGCTAGTTAAATTAATAAAATACTTATTTTTGTATCATCATGGCATAATTTCGAATATTATCTACTTAGCCCGTAGATAGGTAAGCTTCATTCACACTGAACCTCACATTCCTCGATCGAATCGCCAGCCATCTTACAAAAGGCGTTGAATAATTCACAAAACATGAATAGACCTCGCACTTGATCGCTTTATCTAACACGTGAGAGGACAAAGGCGACCACTGTAACCCTTTATCGAACATGTAGTTTATCTGTTTTCTAGAGGTCATTGTATCGTCTCGCTTGACTGCTTTAGCAAAAATAATTATTGTAATATCGAAATGTTTTAAAAAGGTTTTTTTATCTTTCGAGCTAGCTGCCGATAGGATTACATATTGACTGTGCCTATCACCACAGCCACAATAGGTACTTACTACCCAAGGTAGTATTAGGCACCACAGGTATTACTTACCGTTGCGGTAATAAATTGCATTAATAATTTTGTTTCTTACTTTGTTTTCTTTAGTTTCAATGTGCCCTTGTATTCAATACCGAAATAACAGAACTAATGTCATTTTATATAGCATCTGACAGTTGATAAAATTACTGACGTTCTAATAAATAAAGACATGCTAACATCCAGACGTCAGTAAAATCCAAAGTCAGTACCGTACACCGTGCCCAAATAACATGCATGTTGGAGGTCTTTGTCCAGTAGTGGATGGCTTACCTCTAAAATTATGAATATACGTAACATTTATGCATAATTGTATAACAGTAAGTAGGACAGAGGTACAAATATCACAATATGAGCGCCATTATTACATAAACCCAAGGTTGTTCTTACACGTCGATCCAAGCTAACACTTTCAAAATGTTAAGGTGTGACCTAAACTAATTTTAGTATTACACGCTCCAATTATTCGAGAAAATTAATTACTTATACACATTTTTTATAACGACAATGACTAAGTAAGTAAATTGATATGATAATGTTAAAAAATGTTAAATATTTTTATTACCGACTGATATGCAACGCAAATATCAATATTGAAATAAAATGTCACTTTTGATAAATGACACAATACATACCTTTTTTTTATTATTGAGGACTGTATTAAATCTAGACTGACGACCGCTTGTAGCTCCTTTAGTATTATTGCTCTCTTAAGACTACATGGTACAAAGTAGCCGTGTTGAAAGGGGGCCAGTACTACGTGGGGTAAGGTATATAGACAGGAACTCACCGATTATATCGTTAAATATAACATTTGCGACGCAGTGTTTGTAACTATTGCCAAGAGTCTTACAACAGACAATTTGCCGCCTTTCGAATGTGATTTTTTACCACATAGTAAGTCATGATTGTGATATGGTGCCTCTCTCTTATGCATGCTAGGAGCTTGAAATAAGTACCAATGTATAAGTTTAACATGGACATTACTTGGCTTCTTCTTCTTCTTAGGCCTTAGGGTCGCTACAAAATCTTTGCCTCTTTTAGTTCCAGATCTTTTAGTATGTTGTTTTACATGTCTCAATAATTTGAAACGCGTCTGAGGCCGTCGTAGAGTTTATAAATAAATATGTAAGCATCCTTTACTTTTATCTCAAGAAAACTTCGATTACCTACTTTACAAACAATAAATTATAACAAATTAGTTGAGAAACTCCAAGTACGTAACGGAAAAACTCGCTTCCACGTAAAGTTTGTGTTTAGTTCTTCTCTATGCTATGTAAGCCATTTTGTTAGGTATGGACAAAAAAAAACATTTTTTACGAAATATCCGGGTAAGAGTTGAAGTTTTAACTCGTCGTCGTTGGCCGCTGCAATAAGTTACACTTTTGCGATGCAGTTGCTGACATTAGCAAAGATCGCTTCATTGCTTAGCAAGTTACCACTAACTCAAAATAACGCAATAGTAATTACGGACTATGGTAGGCATCTCCAGGCTGATAAATTATGAAAATGTCTTCTCGTTTCTCGACCCGGCGTGATTTACGCAATAAGACGACGTTATATTATGCTTCTCGGCAGCTAGCACAAGGTGCGAAAGCTAATCTATTTATGCTAGCATCGTGGCAAGTGCATGTCACGTGCAGCTGCCCATCTCATCATCGTGATTCTACCTCTACCTAACATAATATAACATAATTACTCGCTTTCTCTTCGTACAACGGCAGCGCTCTGTCCTCGCTCGGTATCAAAAAAAACCGAATGTTCGCACGTGTGTGACATTTTAAAAATAAACACTAAGTTACAAAACAATATTTTTAAATACATTGCCGCTTAATTTCGGTAATTTTTAAGAAGATATAGTACGTTTTGAACAGAGTCGTCAGTGAATGCAAAATACAGCGGTATGATTGCTAGATATAAATTTGTTTGTGAAAACGTGAGCGACTGCTCACGTGTTTGTAGACGACATTGGCTTAAACCGTTACGTGGTCCAGTAGGGTTGTCAATTAATAATTTAAAATTATCGACACACAAAATGGCTACTAATTATTAATTTAAATACAAAGCCTACTATGTCAACATCTTTTTGTTACTCATGGTAAATTGGTAGCAGTGGTGATCACTAATTAGATGCTTTTCCACGCTTTGCTCAAAATACCCAGTAAAGTACAATTAGAATGAAAAGTGAAAATAAAAAACCACATGCGTTGTGTAAAGAATTTCAAATTTTAATTTAACAACGTACATTTTAGTCGTTAAATGACTTTAGTAATATGAATTTATATTTATCGTAACTTTTAGCCATCGATATACATAATCTGGTGTGTCATAATGACAATAATAATCTATATAGCTAATCAATTATCAGCTTAAATAGATGATTCAAAGCACGTGCAATTTAAATACTGTTTAAACACAAATAAGTAACAAGAAAACGCGGCTAACGTGGTATTCCATTATGAGTACGCCTGCACTCATTCTAAGATCGTGACAACCCTAATGATCTTGCTCTTAAACCGGGCCGAGTGATAGGTAAGTTAAGTTACACCTGCGCATTGAGAAACATTGTCTCTGCCGGCCTAAGATGCGCGGTATGAGAAAATGATTGTCTACTTGCTAAGTCATGTTTTTATTTAATCTATATCTCTGTATATCAATAATAATATTGATGATGATGATTCATCAAATCAACTTGTTTTATCAGTAGAGATATAAATGGTTTTTACGCCTTGGTTTTGTTGACGAACTTAAAATTAAAAGATTTTTTCGTGTGTTGTATTCTAGGACGGTTCCTGCGATCATTGAACTTAGTTCAAATCAAATTCTTTTTTAAGATTTTTCGTCGGCCATTAAAACACCGGTTTTGGTAGTGTTGAAATACTAACTAATTTAATGTGACTTATTTTAGTATCATTATTATTTTTATTAGGTCTAATGGTAATTATTAAAATTATAATGACGTAAGTAGATGATCGTCAAATACACGTGAGGTCTTGTAGGAAGTATTTGTTTTTGTTTTTAATTTTCAATACCTTTTAGATCTGTGAAATACATAAAACATGGATGGTGGTTATGTTCGTTTGTTGTATAGCAGAGCTAGTAAATGCGCACCTATTTGCATACTTATAGTTTAGTAGACATTTAGACGATAACCCATTGCGAATGTTGGCATGTTAAAAATCAATAAATAGATTGAAACGGTAGGTAATGTTAATTACTGAAAGAATAAAGATTATAAACATAGGTAATACTTATAGATATTTTAAAGCTATTGCATAGCTTTTATCGCGGGCTTTGAGCGCGGCGACCGAATCAAGAAATTCCGTAACGAAAATAAAACCTAACACCTCCCACTCCGCCTACCATAAAATTTATTTCTCAGGATAAACATTAGTGGCGCTAATTTTTACCACACATAAACCAAATATTTTGTCACATTTGCGATAAATTTTATCTGGTAGAACTATAAAAATGAAACTAAGATTTTAATAACGTGTAATAATGCATCAATGTAATGTAATGTCCCAGTTTTATTCTTTTTCGGAGTAAAAATACTCAGTAGGATGATAAAAACTCTTGAATAACCTACATGTATTGTAAGATAATAAAAATATTGTAAACGGTTTTAACTTCTCATTTATTCAATAAAAGAAAAAAAATTGTTTCCTTATCAAACATCAATGTAATGTAATGTCCCAGTTTTATTATTTTTCGGAGTAAAAATACTTAGTAGGATGATAAAAACTCTTGAATAACCTACATGTATTGTAAGATAATAAAAATATTTTAAACGGTATTAACTTCTCATTTATTCAATAAAAGAAAAAAAATTGTTTCCTTATCGGTCACCACGCTCAAAAAGTGTAATTTGAATTAATATCAAAGAAAAAAAAATTGCGTAAATAAAAAATAAATAAATAATTATAATTGCATAAGTTGATAAAAAATGCTATGCAATAGCTTTACGCGGCAGTCCCCGAGTGCCTCAGGTTTTTATTTATTTATATTATTATTTTACCGACATATTATTTTTATAGTATACCTATCTGGCGTTTACAATCAGGAAGTAAGTCAAATATTTAACAAAAATCCTGTTATCTAGATGTACCTATTTAATCTTCAAAGCTAAATTCATTGCATCAATAAATACAAAATACGAGTATAGTGTTCTCCTGATGTTAATTACGTTAAACTATAAAGCATAAAGTATTAAATTCTGTTTTCGTTTTTGCTACATTTAATTGTTAGTATCAACATTTTTTAAATTGCACGTGTTAATTATCGTGACTTGCTATTAACAAGTGGACCTCATTACCGCAAATAATTACATTTATGTGTTTATGTATATAATTGTATGACTGTTAAGTCCACAAAAAATGACGGCGTTAAGGGTGATGGGCAACCGGTGGATGAGTACGGCTCAGGACCGGTCTGTGGGGAATTTTGAAGAGTGCTTTTATTAGATAGAAGATAATATTGTAGAACATGGGTATTGCAAGCAGAGGGTGCCGCCGCCAGGATTACTTTCAGGGAGATGTTACTGTGCATGCGCAGTGACATCTCCCTGAAAGTGAAGAAATTTATTGACACGGTTGGCAATAAATTTAGACAAGGTACTTACCTATATAACTTAATAATATAATGATTGCAGGTAGATAATGTGCATCCATACACAAGTACACCTAGTCTTTTCATTTATTTACATGATGACAAACAGGAAGCCTTTTCGTGAACTGCGTGTTACCACAATCCCAAAGAACGCTTCCGTCACATTGGCAACAAAATTATTCTTTAAAATAATTCACGTTGCGGCTTTCGCTGGTTGGCGACAGCCCTGTCACCCTGTGTATTACAAAATGTGGCACAAATAATATTTCGTATTATACAGATCTGCCAGTCGACAACACTTACTAATGATGTTCTTAATTTGTTTAACTATGATATATCCCGTGATTAAATCTTAAATAAATTGTTCAAATAAAATAAGCTTTTTCAATTAGCTTTATCTGTTACAGACTCGTATTATCCTAATAATTTCGTCAAATAGAGGATAATTTTGTACTTAAACTTTAAAGTAAAAGTACCTGTTGGGTTCCTTTCTACCTGCTGGTACCTCTACTGATACATAGAATTCTTTCACTTCAAGGTAATACTTGAATGGGAATGGAAACGGAAAGTCGAAATGCTCAAGTGGATAAGGTACCCGCTTCGTAAACACGAGGTAGTGGGTTTGAATCCGGGCAAGTGCCAATGTGGCTTTCTAATTAAGTATATGTACTTTCTAAGTTTATCTTGGCGGAAAACATCGTGAGGAAACCTGGACTTAAAAGTCTGAAATTGCCAATCCGCCTTGAGCAAGCGTGTAGATTAATGCTCATACCTTCTCTATATGAGAAGAGGCCTTTACCCTGCAGTGGGACAGTAAACAGGCTGGTATTATAAGGTAATACTTTGTCAAAATCGTCACAAAGTCACATTGCATACGTCATGGGTACATGCAAAATGCCTTTTCTCATACAGAGAAAGGATCATTGATCACCACGTTTGTTCAAGGCGGATTGGTCTTTTTACCTCAACTAGGATTTGAACCTAGGACCTTAGTACATTTGTCATACTCATGACCACACCACCGGGACAGTAGGCTGCAATTAACTACGCAACTACCGTAACGAATGTTTTTATTACTCGAGTATAAGTAACATGAAATCGATTATCATAGTTTCTCCATCATTACATTCTTGTAGTCAATAGTCATGCTATATTTATCTTTTTACTAATGAGGACATATGCGGCGTTTGTCAAATATCGAGTACGACCGAATTTTCTATTGAAAGACCAAAGCCAAATTTCAACTGTACCATATCATGTACTACTAATACTAGGTCATACAATAAATGGCAGGCACCAGGCGGGCCACTTGCTCGTTAACTTTTTCTTTATAGGTAGGTCGTACTTTAAGCCAATATGTATTGTGCCGCAAAAGACACTATATCATTACACGATAGGTACTTGCGATAACAAAAGTGATGTTGCTTCGACCTTATATCATTTTAACACACAGAAATATATCAGACTAGCAGCTTCACGCGGCGCGGTTTCACCTGCGTCTCTCTTCTGCTTTATATGTCTATACTTATATTTATAACCATCTATACTTATTAAATAAAGCGGAAAGATTGTTTGTTTGTTTGAATGCGCTAATCTCTGGAACTACCGGTCGGAATATATTATACTTGGATTTGAATGATTCTTTTTGCGTGTGATAGCCCAGTTCTATAGGACGGTTAAAGGCTATGTAACATCACGCTACTGGCGACGGGAGCAAAGCAGTAATTAAAGACGCGGGTGAAACCGCGCTGCGCGAAGCTAATATAGTAGAGATATGTGTTCCAACCCGTATTCCCACGGCAGGGTTACTGCCTGTACTTATGCAAAGATGGCATGAGTATTGAAAACGACGCAGATTGGCAATTTTAGATTTATATACTTACTAAAACGTACCTTATAGTGCAGTTAATTACTTTAATGTTATTATTATTATTAACGTTATATTGCTCTTTTATCATATTACTTTATTTTTATAAATGAATAAAATTCAAGTGATTATTGTTATGTTCTTAAATTTAGGTACTAGTTAGTCAGTATATCTAAAAGATTATTCAAAATACGGTTTGAAACGCGATTCAGACTTCAAGCAGCTTTATTTGTGGCGTTGAAACAAATTTCGATCAATCATGGATTGTTTTATATTTTTTTGCGAATAACCGTTCATTCATGCTTAAATCAGCAAGGGTATGTGCATTTTAGAGCTAAATACTAGTTCCTACTATATTTTTATTAGGTACTGTAGTTGACACCACCTGAAACGCAAACTAAGAAGTTGGAATTAATAGGTGAGCATTGGGATTTCGCACAGCTCTCGCGTAGGATTGTGTATACAGTTACACTGAGCGAAAGTACACTAGATTCTTTGAATTCAAGCCATGACTACAGCCCGGTTTTACGCACTAGACATAAGACAGTTAAAATTTGCATAAAATAATATAAAACAACAATGAGAATATAAAAATATAAAACTAACGGCATTAATAGTTTCGCATTTCAATTATGGGCTGTTTGTTCCCATAATTGAAATGCGAAACTTTAAAATTGTTGTATTACTTGTTAAGAATGAAATTAATATAATATTTTGTACATCAAAAACTAAGTAAAATAATAAATATAAAACAATGGATGGTCTTATTTCTATCACAGAAAGCGATTTATTTAAGATCACCTCTTTCACTTTTTAATCTTTGGATGAACTTGAGGGGAATATTAATCGGCAGTTTATGACGTAGAACTAGACTGGATAGAACATGGACATATTTTATTATATGCTTTTGAAGTCATTGGCATTGCTATGGCTTTGCTATGTTGCTGAAAAAATGCTTACGGAATAGTCTCGAATTGTGTTATTAAAATTTGTTAAGTATAGCGAAATTTTAAGGATTTTGTCCTTTTGTAGCTTCTCTTATACCTTACTGTTTCTCCCTCTATCTTTATTCTTATCTCTCTAACTTGCCCCACTTAAACGTGATGGACAACTGGGAATAGGCCATTTTATCGTTTCCGATGACGATACAACCGATCGACAGAAGAAAGATCTTTAGTTTTGTTCGTATGCATAACAATGGCTATTAACACGGTTTCTGGAAAACCAGGCCAGTAAATAGGAACCAAATAACGACTAGTTTTCTCTATTTCTGAGAAACTGTTGAACTTATACCTGCCCAAAGCTTTGGTGGCTTGGCAGGTTGAAGATGTAGTTTAAAGCCCAGGTGACACTACTTGCCGCTGTCTGGTATTTTCTTAGCTGCCTCTTACGTCACCCATGGGGACAGATGGGGTCGTTTCATATTTCAGCCTACACGGCTTAATAAAACTATAAATCTTTTCTCACATAAATTTCATATGTGGTTTCCAACCATACTATCTCTTCCCGTGGGTGTCGTTTAAAGGCGACGATGAATTACAGCAGTAAGTAAACAATACCTAATAAATTGACGTATTGCCTTTATCATTTTGTAGCTTTATGTTAGTTAAGGTGGCTTGTAAACTACACCATTTATTTCTTCTACGTTTATCATAATTAATGACTAAGTAATTTCTTCTTTTTTTTTGTATTGTGTAGGTTATTAGCGTCTGATGGCTGTCGCAGCCATGACAATAGAATGTGCCGTTTTTAAATGCGTCACTTTGCATACTAATTTTATTTTTAACAAGTGATTGTAATAATCTGGCTATTAAAGAGAATGATAGATAATGCCCTGATAAAATCGCATTTATTCGCATTATTTCAGAGAGACTCGTAGACTTTTTTGGTCTTCGTAATGTTACCTACACCTTTTTTTTTTCTTCAACAAATACGTTGAAACAAATAGAATCAAATATGGTGAGTATCGCAAGAAACAAATAAGTTATAGTAGCGCAACCTGCGTACAGAAGATCACATCACCCGCCTGCCTTGCCCATTGCCATAAACCTATCCCTCTCGGACAGATAATAAACAATGGATAACAAATAACTAACGACCTGACCCTCTATGCTGTAAGTGCTGTGACCTCGATCATCGTCCTTAAAAGAGATTTAGATCAAAGCTATTAAATTTGCCGCGAGTCACCTCGTTTCGTGAAGTATCATCGTCCCCAAGGACTTTTAAGGATGATCTATTTAATTTTATCGAAGGGATAGTTGACTGGCCTGTTGGTCTAGTGTTTAGTGACCCTGACTGCTAAGCCGGAGGTTGTGGGTTCGATTCCCACCCAAGACAAACCTTTGTGTGATGAGCATGATTGTTTGTTCTGTGTCTGGGTGTAATTTATCTATAATATGTATGTATTTACAAAAAAAATAAGTATATTAAGGTTAAGTTATTAAGTTATAAGAAGTTTATCATTTGTTTAGTACCCATAACACAAGCAAATATAATTGCTTAATTTGGGGCTAGATGGCGCTGTGTGAATGTGGTAGAATATTATTATTATTATTATTATTACAATCTTTCTGACAAGTTTTAAAAGTTTTTCAGTTGTGTCATGTAACCTACAATAATTATAGAGAATGACAATAGTAAATCTTTTGCTAGTGTTCTAGATTTATGGAGACCATAAAAAATCGGCAATTAATACTGAAATACCTACTACCCACCCATACGAGTACCTTCCGTTTTGTAAAATTTTGTTAGGTACCTATATATTTCACCTTCAATTCACAAACGACTGAAGATACAATACGCCCCTTTTGAAATATCCATTTTATTTTGATGCTACAAAAGCTCAAATTACCGATTCGCTATTAATATTAAATCATTTTTCTATAGAGAATGTTGTTTAGGTATTGTAGACGTGCGATGTCGGTCATGTCGCCATGCTCATTTACAAGATTTATCAGCGTAGAGTCAATTGGCGTAATGAGTACAATCATAGTTCACAATGCTTTTATTGCCTTTGTCTGCAACTAGAGAAATGTATGTCGGGTAATAAAGTCGGGTAAATATTCTCAAGCATCGGAAACGCGTTTTTACGACTTTAGTGACAAAAAAGCATACGGCCCTCCTGATGGTAAGTGGTTAATATCCGATATCTAAAACCTTTGACAGTTCTATCCAAGACCAAGACCTTGTGAGTTGTCAAAAGGAACTGTAAACAATGTTTTCGTATCTTTCGAATCGACAAACGGCTTTGGAATCTACGTCATTATAATGACACCACAACTTTACGAAGCGTTTAAGAATAAGGCAGGTCTTTAGTGCTATATTTTGACCTTTAGGACTGAAATAATAATAAGTACTTAATAACAATGTTAAGGTACCTACATGATTCTAAAGCATATCCTGACCTCGATTATTTTAAATATTGTGGTACACTAAGGTGGTTTGACTTGTTCTGCCTTTTTGTCGGTGACAGACCGCAATGCTAAGTGCTACATAACATATTTCTGCAATATTAGGTGTTGCGTATAGTGAAGTTTAGCGTTACCAGTATTATTTAATTTATGGTGATAAAAATGTATTGCAACGATGCGGCAAGCATAACAAAGAATGACTTGATTGTGCGGTGGTGTTATGAAAGTGCGTCCGGCACGTGTTTACTGACCATTTTATACCTTTAATCACTATTGCAGATTGCAGCGTATACCTATATAACATTATCAAGTTACTAGCGAGCCGCCCTGCCTTCAAGTAGATCTCGATTCTATTGAGATCTTGGAAATAAATCTCGTCCATGTTACTCACTAATAATGTAGCTTTATAAACATACATTAAAGTAATCTTTTCTCTTTATAATATTTTGTTATATTTTTAAATAACAACTGGCGTAGGCACCTAGGTAGAGGCGCCATGCTATTGTGCTTTTGGCGTTCCCAAAGTACCTACCTGAGAACTTACCATCTATATGTAGTACACATGCTCATCTCCCAATTGCCAGTTGCCACCACTAGCAATGTGATCAATAACTGTTGTTATTTTAATATCAAAAATCCAAAACAAAGGCTGACCTACTTCAAGATAATCGTACTGTAAGGAATTTTACTGTCTTTGCTCTGTATACTTAGATATTCAGCGATAAGATAATATATAACTCCGTATTGATAACATACAGCCTTGAAGTATTATTTTAATAATTTCCTTGTTTTTATACCTCAAACTCAATCTCAAAGCATTTATTTCATTTTAATCATAAAGTATGATGCTTATGAAAGTCAAAATTACTTACCTACACGAACCCAGCCACACAATTCTAGGATTACAGAATAATAATTATTATTATTCTATAATCCTAGAATTATTATTATTAGAATAGTAATTATTATTCTATAATCCTAGAATTGTGTTGTGTAGGCTAGGCACTGTTAATGGGGTAACTTTAAAAGTCACCTACGTCTATGGTGTAGTTAGTACTTTAAAGGTGTTAAAGCAAGTGTGCTAAGAAAGCGGTGGTTTGTGCTGACGTGCAACTAGGGCAGTGCAATAACCCAGTGACGCTTGCTACAAAACTTGATAAGCAACTAACTGCTTTCGTGAGCCGCACTTATTATGGTATATTGCAGGTACTTACAAGGTATAATGACATGTAGGTAGATCAATGTACATAGTTCTGTTGCAATTTGTCTCAGTTACAACAACTGTAGACGCTGCTACATATACCTACATATTATATTGTAAGTAGGTAAGTATATACTGAAATAGTATTTTTAAATGAAAAGTAAGCTTATTGATATGCAATAACCTTTTCTTTAGTTAAAAGATAAGAATCAGATTTATTAATAGTATTTTTTAATATTCTTTAAATTATGAGAGACAAAATAAAAGTGGACAAAAGTAAGTACAATGGAGTTCCTAACATGGGTGGCCTCGCTATGGCTGCTTTGTGATTATGTTTTTTTATGCCTCGCTTACTTATAATTTTAATTTCCCAACATCAAAATTAAAAACATTATTATCTACTAATTAAGTGTATTAACTTAATTATTTTAAGACACTAATCCACCGGTTATCGCACGCTATAGAACAAAACACAAAAAAAAACAAAGGAATTAACTTAGTAACGTAATAAAAGACGTTAAGTTACACATAATTATTAACTAATTATTCAGCGTTTTCGTAAACTACTGCGTAGTTATATTTAAGTATACGTGGCCGTAGTACACCGTTCCTTTCCAGAAAGCAAAGAATAATTAATAATGTAATGTAAAAGGCATGTCGTATAATGCTAAATCTTTACTTAGGGTAACTACACATAAGAATTCATATATTTTTATCTTGTTTAGTTTACGATGAATGAAAACATGGTGACTAGACCTGACATAAAAAGGGTTTGAAAATTGCTTATCCGGATTGAGCAAGCATGGCGATCAATGCTTACCTATGCCTTCTGTTTATGGAAAGAGGTCTTTTCCTGCAGTGGGATAATGACAGGCCGGTATGATGATGGTGTTAATTTTAATAAGCCCTCGATGATAGGTGTAATGTAGGTATTAGGTCCACAGTAGAGCTTTAGTATTCTGTCCGTCTAAAAGACGGGACCGGTGACATAAATCCGATTCTACTCTTATACCTATAAGTACTTAATGGTTTTATGGTCCAGGTTTCTTCCAGATGCTTTTCTTCAAAATGGCACATTCTCTTCTCTCGTATACATTGCTTTTTTAAACATCTCTTGAACCATCAAAAAGTTACACACATCTCTTTTCATAAGAATGTTTCACAATCGTAATCACCTATTAGATACATTCTGCTCTCTGTAGGAAGTATGACATAAGTGTATATCATAAGTTACAGGATAAACGACTGTATGCCGAATTATAAAGGCTCATTTTTCTTAAATTCTAAATGCAGTTACCTACGTAGTTTGTTTTAAGGCATTATAATTTCTACTAAGCAGTATTGTTGCTAACTCAGCAAATTGGCGCCAACTCATTACGTACCTGTTTGCTATATCATTATGCTGTAATTTTAAACGGTGTAACATATTGAGTAAATGTATGTACAATCATTATTACGTAGGTACGATACATGGGCACCGTATTGGTAACAATGACGTAGCTATATGATTATCAACCTTATTACATTCGGTGTAATGACTATAATCAGTAATAATCACTTTAAATTGATGTTAATTAGTTTAATGAATGTAGTAAGGTAAGTAATTGAAGGATTATAAAATTTAAAAAACAAAACACCACGAAACTAATCGAAATTCTTATTGCGGTAGATTCCTGTTGACTTCAGCATAAACGAAGACGAAGAAGTGTTTACCCTCTAAGTTATTATTTTTTTTATTCCTATATAAAACTCTCAACATTTTATTAATAACTAGCGGACGTCACGCGGTTTCACCCGCGTGGTTCACGTTCCCGTGAGAGTACGAGAATAAAATATAGCCTATGTTACTCAGTGATAATGTAGCTTTCTAATAGTAAAAGAATTTTTGAAATCGGTCCAGTAGTTTTGAGTTTATTCGTTGCATACAAAAATACAAATATTTTCTCTTTATAATATTAGTGTACATAAAATTATAAAGTACCTTCTACATTTATAAAACTAATACAATGACTCCACTCTGGTTGAATACGCAGTCGATTAAGTCTATGGGTGGTGGTCACCTCCGTAGTCGCCATAATGGCAAATTGGTAAGGTGGCCTCCACTATGGCGACCTTGAGGAATGCTATCTCACGCCCCATTTAATTACTTAAAGTTTGTTTGATACATACTTATACTTAATTACTGAAGATACATTGGAGAAGTTATGAATACTTATGAACTTTTGTAAATGAAATTAATCGAAATACATATTATTAGAGGAACTGGGTTCCTACCTATACAAATAAAATAGTAGATATCGACATTTCTAGAGACGTTCGAATTAAACAAGAGTTTAATTTGCTATAATGCTATTTCTGTAACTTCCAGGTTTGACGAGAAGGAGAGCATATCTGGCGTGCAGCAGCTCAAGTCCTCGGTGCAGAAGGGCATCCGCGCACGTCTGCTGGAGCTGTACCCACACCTCGACAACTACATCGATCAAGTACTACCCAAGAAGGATACTTTTAGAATTGTGAAATGGTATGTTTTTGAAAAACTTAACTTAATATTTTAGTTAAAGTTGTTGCCAAGCATGGTGTGTAGTTAGAAACGAAAACGAACATAAGGACATATCTAGGTGTGTAATACCCTTGTTTCGCCACATAAGTTGGTTCCTATGTAACTTAGGTCGAGCCGGTTAAAATTACCGGGTACAATTTCAGACTCCGGCCCAAGGCCCAATACTCCGAATTTGTAGGCTGAAAACCCAATATCATAAGTATCTTGTTTTCTTCACGGGATATGAGGTCTCTGCATGCCAATATGTAGGTACACTAACAATTGTGGTAACACCGAACCACGAGGCAGTCTCGCAACGAATTTGTGCAAAGAAAAAAATTAAAATATAATATCAAATTAAAGTTAACAAATACATTTTTAGCTTATAATTTTTTTTTCCAATAGATGAATCTTAAATAAGTAACTACTTATATTGTAACACATAATCTTGGCAGTTCTCATTGCCAATTTAAACTACGTTAGTACTGTTACAATATTTAATGCTATAAATATAATACTGAGATTGTGCCAAAAGTTGTACGTGTGACTGCTTAAGAAATAGATCTAGTAAATCTTTAGGTTGGTACAGACAGTGGGCGGGATAGAGACGCGACGTAAGCGATTGTGGAGGTGCTTCATTATCATTAGTGCGTTCGCGTTGCGACGACTCTGCGTCGTTATCGTCGAACGTATTAACGTGAATGTTTTTTATTTTGACCATACAATGCGTAGTTCTGTTGCGACTAGACGCAACGCAACGAGGGACCTCCTTTTATGTACCTTCTACGAGTATTTAATATAGAAGACGTCACGCTGCGATGGAGATGTGTGACGTCTTCTTTATTACTACTACATTACACCTTATTCACGTCATCTTCCCGCCCACTGTCTGTTGCGACCTTTATTTGCTCTCATTCAGTAAGGTAATGATATGACTATTATTGTGGTTTGAAAATATATCTGTATAGTTTTATATCTGTGATAATGATAATCTACACCGGTACCACCACCTTTTAAAGTAGTATTATTTTATTATTACTTTGTGTTTTGTCTTTTTCTTTTGTACCATTAAAAACAAGGATAGAGACAAAATAAGTTTATATAAGATTGCTATAAGAGGTTGTGGTAGGGCCTCTGCGCTACAATAAAGTTCCGCTTTAGGGATAAGGGAATACATTATATGCTGTAGGCAACATTACAAACTTATAAAGTAGGTAGACTCGAGACTTGAAAATAATAATAAAGGGTCATACAAAGTTTTGTCCTTCGGCCTCTAAAATACTTGCGTTGACGAGCTTGGTGTTGATTTTCCAACCGATTTCATGTGTAACGGTTTGACTAAGTAGTATATTGACTGCCATCGATTGGTCATCAATACTCATCATTCATTTGATTAACTATATCCCCTACTCGTATTATCTACATTTCACTCGAAATACGTGCGCAGTTTTCGATGACAGGATATACTTAGGACTTAGATACATAATAAAAACAGTAATAGGTATCATCAATATAAAAAACACAAATAAATAATGTGTCACATTGCTTTTTCCAGCCACGATCACATCGAGATAATGGTGAATAGCGCAGGCGAGTTGCTGTTCTTCAGACATCGCGAGGGACCATGGATGCCTACACTGAAGCTATTGCATAAATGTAAGCTTTTGTTTTATACTTCGAAGACAATTTTCGAGCAGCGCTAGGAGTGCACAGTTAACGCAGTGCCGGGTGCGTCCAAAAAATACAGTAGTTACCTAATTAAAGGCCAATACTTAATCATTTCCATTGTCAGTGCCGTCCAAGAAAGATGAAATACTAAGTACGTATCAGCAATTTAGCACCTTGCAGACAATGATCGATACTGATAAAGCGCAACATATAACTGATTTAGCCACTGTCGAAATCGCCGTCGACATGCTAAGAATCACTCTCGACACTAGGTAACTAGACAAGTACTTACCTAATAATAATTAAACCGCTGTTCTTACATACACATCAATCTTGTTTGTCTTTTAACTTTTAACGTGGTTAACTGGTAACCGCTACTTATACAGGTAGGTGAGGTAGGAATGTCTTCAGTTTTCTGTAGATACGCTAATCAATTTAATACTGTAGTCTCTAGTGTGTTAATTTTAATAGTCATTTAACGTCCTTTTCAGATCCCTTTTTCCTACCTATGCAGCAGGTGGATAAAGGCGCTATACGCTTCGTGCTAAGCGGTGCCAACATAATGTGTCCCGGCCTGACCTCCCCTGGCGCGAGGATGTCCTCTGTTGACAAGGGACAGGTGGTCGCTGTGATGGCGGAAGGCAAGGAGCATGCTCTGGCCATTGGAATGACAGCGTTGTCTACTGATGACATGTAAGATTTAATAATTATTTTTAAATTCTGGCTCGAAGTACCATTGTATTATTTTAATTTATGTTTTGAAGAAAATTATCGTGAGGAAACCTGGACTTAATTCCGCCTTGAGCAAACTGGAATAAGCCCTACTTTAAAATTCGATTTTACTTTACATCCTCCTATCAGCCAAAAGACGTCCACTGCTGGAAATAGGCTTCTCCTAAGTTTCGCCACCTTGGTCGGTTGGTTACCGCCCTCACCCATCGGTTGCCCGCCACCCTTATGAGGTTGTCGGTCCACGTTGTGAGGGGTCTGCCCACGCTGCGTCTTTCGCTTCGTGGTCGCCATTCTAGAACCTTTTTGTCCCAACTGTCTAGCAGTAGGTGCTTTACATACTAAGGGGCAATTATTGGACTTATGTTTTGTACAGAATGAAGTTATCTATTCCAATACATGCCTCAGTATCTATTTTTTTTACTGGTCTGTTTTGTTTCAGAGCAAAAGTAAACAAAGGAGTTGGTATAGAGAACTGTCACTATCTCAACGATGGCCTGTGGCAGATGAAACCAGTGAAGTAACTCAACAGTCTACAGTTTTATGTCTCTAACCTATTTAATAAGATTTCTTAAATAAATATTAAAATTTTATTTGCGTCTCGTTTACCCTTATTTACAAAGAAGATCGCCTGTCAAACACACCGGCATGCAGATGAATGGGCCTTCTGACACTCGTTAATAGAACCAGAACCAAGTGAACTCACGTTTAATTGAGGTTAGTCCATTCGGTGACCATAACAATAGGAGCTCTGCCGATGTATAATACTATTAATAAAAATAATATTTCAACAACTACACACAATGCCATCTAGACCCAAAGTAAGCATATTATATGCTTGTGTTATGGGTTCTAGAATGCGGATATACATACTTAAATACTTTTTTTTTGTAAATACGGACATATTATACATAGAAACACCCAGTCCAATGCAAATAGACATGTTCATGCACATAAATATTTGCACTGAGCCGTAATCGAACCTGCGACCTCTGGGTGGCAGTCTATAGAATGGACCGAACCATAGAGGCAGTCAATGAATGACTTTGAGGGTTTTTGCCGACGAAAGGCTTGTCGGAGATTACTAAGGTGCGTTCCTATCAACCTGAAGACTTTCACTGCTGAAAAGGAGTTTGTTATACTCACCACGCTTGGTAGGCGAATAATAAATTAGTGTTCGCAGTCGATAGCCTTTACTACGCACGTCACTCTGCTGTCCGTTCCTGTTAAAGATGTTTTTAGTTGTATTACCTACTTATTTATTAGTCGTTTAAGTGGCAGTAATAAATTATCTAGATAATTATCTAGTAAGTATATGAAATTTAATGTTATGAAATTTATTTTATTGGCGTACTTATTTGTGCATTCAGAAATTAGTAAGTATTACTTTTACAAATGCTTTTCAAAAGCGCAGTTCTTGCGTGCTTTTCAGTTAAAGATTTAAACGCAAAATGCAGTTATAGAATTTGTGATAGCTACAACAAATTCTATGTTTGATACAAAGTATAGAAAAAGAGTAAGAATGGGAAAAAGATTTTGAAAACACTAAGTACTCAGTAAGTATTAGGTATACCTACTTAATTAAGAAATATTTACTTGGTTGTGCAGTGTCTGTACGAAAAGATTGATATTATTAGAATATTGATTAAATTTGCTAGATTTGTTCGCAGTTCGCACAGTCCACAGAACTATAATATACATTAAACTTTAATAGAATAAAAACGAGGTAGGTATTTTCTGAATTTATTAACCTCATTTTAAAATTTCCCGCTACACTGCGAAAAGCGAAAACAAAACTCGGACTTCACCTACGGGAAGTTTTGACAGTAACGTTCCATTCATACTGTACTTTGTTTGTGCTTTATTTAGAATTTATATTACAGTAAAATTAAATAAAACTAGCTGTCTGCGTAATTTTTATTTAATTTTACATTGGCAATAATTACATTTACACGTTCAATTATTAATTGGACACGTTCAATTTTAAAGTTAATTGGAACGTAGATTGTTTTTTTAACGATGGCGGCGTTACTTGTTAGTTCGTCTCGTCAGGGTAAATAAATTATTTTTCAATATAAATCAACGTCTTTGTGTTATATTTTCAATTGTGAAATGTTTGTATAAACAAGTTTTAACATAATTGTGAGTTAATACAGTAACATGTCAAGTTAAAAAAGTTTGTTGCATGGTCATTGGCTATCAGCTGTTTGTGAGTTGGTTAATTAATATTTTTAGTAATATTAGTGTTATGCTACGTATTGCATTAAATGATATAGATCAAGTAGATAGTAATGATAAATAGTGTTTGAATATTTAGAGTAGCGTTATGCAATAAAGGTACTAAATTTAAAAGTTCAAAGTTCACATCAGAATGTTTTGGTTTGGTTGTTGACGTATTAGTTTTTAAAACTTTTTTCAGTGGGGAGGCTAACAAGCGCTGCGAGGAGGCTGTATTCGGATCAGTACCCTAAAATAACCACTCATTATACAATCCACCCCAGAGATAAAGACCCAAGATGGAAAGGTAAGTGATAACCTCAAGACATAATATCTTAACAACTTAGCAATATCAACAATTATCTACGTCACAAATTTACCCAAATTAAATGAGAAAAATCTGATAGGAATATTTTATCATATCATAAAGTGAACAGGGTGGGAATAGGAATACCTTAGCAGTTTGTAACACTTATATAAACGTGCTTAAAATATAGCTTGGTGCCTGCGACGTCTGTCAGTGACATATGTGCTAGTGATGAGGATAATCTACTCGTGATTATCGATTAATTTTGATATCAAAAATATATAACCGAATATTATTTTAATGGCTTATAATATAATAAATGCAATCCAATGAGAAGAATTAGTTCTTAATTTAGACTTTTATTGCCTAGGGATACAACACAAATTTTATTATTATCGTATTCAAAATCAGATTCATCTCTGAAGCAGTCTTGTAAATAAAAAAAAACAGGATTATTTTAAACGCATTAGCATTAATTCTTTCTAAATAAATTCATAATTTGTTTAGTAATACATTCATATTATAATTAGCATGCATTTATTTTATCGATATAGTCTATGTCAGTTGATTACGCATCTCTAACCAGTCTTCAAAAAGCGTTTATAGCATTAGCTACCGTAAATTTTTAATTTCGGCAAAATAAAAAATATTTTATAACCGTAATTATTCTGCAAATTATTATTAGATATAGCTATTAACATGTTTTTGTAAAAAATCTTATCTTGGCAATAATAAAAGTCTTCATATTAATTTTAAACTCGAACTTTTTTAACAGGGAATTTATTATAGCTGTCCTTAAAAACGAAGTGGCTAATGTCGCAGGCACCAAGCTATATTTTAAGCACTATAGGTAGGTTAAAAAGTTGTTATCAGCAGCTGACAACAATTATTATCTGATAAATAATTGTTGAACTTGAAATGATTTCTCAATTTCATATTAAATATGAACACTCAGTTCACAATATTATGATATTACATCATACATTTAGGTAACAATAGTAAAAAAAATCTCTATTAACACTTTCCGGGACAGTAAATGTATATGGCCGTGATGACAATAAAACATCTATTGTGACTACAGTAGTGTCCATGAAATAATAATAATAATAATATTCTACCACATTCACACAGCGCCATCTAGCCCCAAATTAAGCAATTATATTTGCTTGTGTTATGGGTACTAAACTAAACAAGTGATATACTACTTATATACTTTTTTTTTTGTAAATACATACTTATTATAGATAAATTACACCCAGACACAGAACAAACAATCATGCTCATCACACAAAGGTTTGTCCTGGGTGGGAATCGAACCCACGACCTCCGGCTTAGCAGTCAGGGTCACTAACCACTAGACCAACAGGCCAGTCAAATAATTAATAATAATAATCCATTAATATTAATCAATCAAACTGTCTATTCCATAAAAATAAGATTTTTTTAGATCCAGGGCTCAAAAACTTACAATTAAGATAGACTCCCAAACTCTTTACTTAAATCCCACAATTATTCGTGGTATTAAAATTTTATAAATCCACTAAGTACCTACATGTGGGGTCTAGTGGAGTAGATACCCAGTAATATTTTATTAAAACTCACAATCATCTTTTGGGAGTGCCCTATCCTATCCAGCGGACTTCTGCAGGCTGATGATGATGAAGGTAGAAAGTCAAGTAATACATATTAGGCAATTTATTTCTTTTGACATATTATGTTTAACTAGCTTTCCGTGGCGCGGTTTCACCCGCGTCTTTGCTTACTGCTCTGCTGCCGTTGCCAGTAGCGTGATGTTACATAGCCTCTAATTTACCTCGAGAAATTGGCTATCATAAGCAAAAAGAATTTTTCAAATCTTACTACTAGTTCCATAGATTAGCATGTTTAAACAAACAAACAAACTCTTCCGCTTTATAATAGTATTTAATTAAGTACAATACTGTTTAGATATCAATATGGAAAGGATTGCAGAGGAAACGGATATCCTCATTATTGGAGGAGGACCGGCTGGTATGGCCGCTGCTATCAGAGCAAGGCAGATTGCAGAGGAAAAGGGAGCTGTAAGTATTTGCTTAAGTTAATTTTTATAATACATTTTATTATTATTTATTTATTTAATTTACCAGTTACATAACAAGTAACTTCTTAGCAATAAGTGTACCAGGTATGTAGCACCTTTGTAGTCGACCGGTTGGAAGTCCATTTTTTATTTAATTATTCTAGGTAGATGTACAACTTTTTAAACTATTTAATAAACAGTTTTCTTACCTAATGTAGTAAAAAATTATTATACTTACGTAGTAGGATATAAAATCTGTATCTGTATTACAGAGGTACTATACAAACTTGTATTAAACAATTGTCAAGTATATCCTAATTTTATAAATTTGTAGTAGATAGTATTGGACCACATAAAATAATAATTGTTTCTCTGTAGACATTGAGCTCCACTATGTATAAGAGCACTGGGAGACAACCAAGTTAATTACTAAACCAAACAGGTTTTAACATTTTATTATCATTTTTATAGGAAGTCAGAGTAACCCTGTTAGAAAAAGCAGCCGAGATCGGCGGACATATTCTATCAGGAGCGTGTGTGGACCCCATAGCTATAAATGAGCTGATACCAGATTGGAAAGAAAAGGGAGCTCCTATGAACACACCAGTCACTTCTGATAAGTTTGGTTTGTTAACCAAAGGTGGGGGAAGAATACCATTACCTGCATTCCGTGGTGAGTGAAATTAATCTTTATTTGATTGGCATTTTGTAATTAGCATTTAAAAGTATAATATGTAGTAAGTAGAGCATTTGTCAAGCAATCATTATACATGATTATATCATTAAATTTATACTTAATTAAAAAAAGAACTGCCAGCTTGTGAACTTGAGTAGGTACTATGCTTAATATCTCCAGTCGAAACACATGTTGAAAATTAAAATAAAAACATTAATTTTCCTTATTGATAAAACATTATAAAATTATATCATATTTAGAAGATAAGATATGAATGACCCTGTTAATTGATATAATCTATGCAAGTCATTTGGCCCTATAGTAAATTATGCACCATAACATTTTTTGGTTGTAAATATGCTGTAAATAAGAGACCAAATCATGATAGTTATAGTAGATAGCAAATAAAGGATTTGATATAACTGCGCGATATTTTACGCTATTATATAGTCTTTTATGCAACTATGTCAATTTAACACTTAGCGGGATAGTAAACGACTGCCATAATGACAATAATACATCTATTGTGACTACATAACTGTCCATGAAAGGGTTAAGTTAATACATGTTTTGCATAGGCGATTGTTAACATTTCATTTTAATCATTTTTTTTATTGTTTTTATGATTTATTTACCCTTGACACTAGCAAAACACTTCAGCTCAGTTGCAAGTGCATTTAAAGTATTTTCAGGCAGTTTAGGCAGCGGCTTAAGTCCCTAGCAATGCAGAAGTTCATGTACCACTGTTACCACTTATTATGAAGTTGATTTTGGAGTTCCAAATGTATTTTACCAAAACCTAAATAATTTTATCCAAAATTACACTAATAAATGGTTTGATTAGATCTGTTAAAGTAAAATGTTTAATTTGTCGTCAGGTTTACCTAACTACAACCACGGCAACTATGTAGTGAGGTTAGGTCACCTAGTTAAGTGGCTAGGAGAGCAAGCAGAGGCAGCTGGGGCTGAGGTAAGACCCATTAAGATTACACTTATTAATTGACCAAAATAAAAAAATTAATGGAGGTCTTTAATTTTCTGATAAAAAAAATATAGTCATTCAAATGTATTAATTAAAAATTAATGTTTCATCATTTACATTATATAAATAATTCTTATCATTTCAATGTCCATATATTGTGTTTCAATGCTAAAATATGTAAAGAGGTGTGTCTGATAATAAAATATAATCATTATAAATAGAATAATGTATTATAAATTGTTATTTGTAAATAAATAAGATCACAAAAAGTATTTGTGAATCGACCCTGCCAGGATTCGAACCTGGAATCTTCTGATCCGTAGTCAGACGCGTTATCCGTTGCGCCACAGGGCCAGTAGAGAGCATGACGAAATTAGGTTAGACAAGACTATGATTGGTAAAAATAGGTCAAATATTTTCTTTTACCGAGATATTATCTACCAATCAAACATTACGTATGATGTAGAGAAAAGCAAAATATTATTATATATCGTAGGTACGGTTACTGTTTGCGGTCAGGCCTTGAAAAATTACATAAGATATTTCTACATAATATACAGTTGTTTTCAAGTAATTATTACCTTGTTCTATTATATCGACATATTTTCTGACGAACGACGTCCACTGCTAGACATAAGATTTATAGGCTGATTGTGCCAAATCGGTATTTACGGTAGTAGATCCACGCTGGTTTCAGCAGGAATGGACCGGATCGTCCGGGTAAGTACTACCCTCTCATAGAAGATCGACGTAATAAAGCCCGGTTTCCACCGCGAGCGGAACGGACCCATTAATGACTTCGTTAAACTCGCAAACGCAAACTGCATACTTGTATTTCCACCAACAAATAGTCGGACGGAAAGAGCCGAGCGTGTAGAAAGAGTAGAAATGAGCTCGCTCAGTTCTAGGGAGCGGAGCGGAGTACTTACGGACTCCGCTCAACTCGCAATTACAATTTACATAGTAGCGTTTCCACACAGAAAGTGGTGAGCGGGGCGGATTGAGCGAGTAAAAAGAAATTGAAAAGAGTCCGCTGCGCAAGGCCTGCACCGACTAGTTCAGAACGGACTCGCTCGCTGTCTGCCCCCCGCGCTTCTCGCCTCCCGCAGCTACGCGCCGGCTGGCGCTCGCATCACCGCATTGTTGTTTGTTATGGCAGTCGAGTAACACGTGTTGTTTTGGTTTGAAATGGAGCGATTTATAGAAGCTGTACGACAATACCCATGTTTGTGGAATGTATCAATTAAAGAATACCGAAACATAGATATAAAAGAAGCGGCATGGAAATCTATAGTTGATGATGTAAATTTGGCTGAAATAAAAAACAGTAAGTGTCTTTTTAATTGAATTTATTTTATGAAACAAGTGAATCTTGACTGGCTATTCTACCGGAATTGTTAAAATAATCGCAATATATGTTACGTACATTAAAAGCTTCTCGTGTAGCTCGCAGTCTATCAAAGGTCATGTTGTTGGGTCGTGGATTATTATAATTGTCATTTTGATAATCTGCAGCCGATGTGGGTAGTGACGATAATTGTACAGATAAATAATTATGCAACACGCAAGTTGCTTTTATTATATGATCGACCGTCTCAAGTTTGCATTCTAGTGGTCGCCGATAAACACGCCATCTAGCGGATAAAATACCGAATGCATTCTCTACAACATTTCGAGCTCTGCTGAGTCGATAGTTAAATATTCTTTTCGGTCTATCATTTATTACGTTTGAATATGGTCTCAGTAAATTTTTACGTAAAGCAAAGGCCTTGTCACCTATAAATACATAAGGTACTCTGACTGAACTACTTTCATCTAAATGACGGTTGTCCGGTAAATTTAATTGGTTATTAATCATTTTTTTTCCAAACACGCTATCATTAAAAATACCACCGTCACTGAAACGCCCCATCGATCCAACATCAATGATTATGAAACGTTTGTGTGCATCAACAACCCCTAGTAATACTACGGAATAATATTTTTTGTAGTTGTAAAATTGACTTCCCGAATGTGGAGGACATTTAATCGCTACGTGTTTACCATCAATGGCACCAAGGCAATTTTTAAAGTGCCATATATTTTCAAAAGCTTCTGCTATATTTTCCCAATCTTGCCTTTTGGGTTCTTTCAAATAAATAGGCTGTAATTTTTTCCAAATTGCAATACAAGTATCGTGTACTATCCTTGAAACAGTTGGTGTGCTCATGCGATAATTGTAGGCTATTGTTTTGAATGCGTCGCCTGTTGCTAGAAATCTGAAACAAAATATAATAATATTAATAAATTATAAACTTTTTGGAACGAAGTTCCTTATCGCGCGTTGCGAAAGGAAGCTAGACGGAAAAAATTAAGACCAAAAGTTGTCACGACACTTTTTACCCGATTGCGCGACGCAAAGGAGGGTAATGTGTTTATTACCATGGAATGGAATGGAATGGACGACTGGACTGGAATGGAGTGGGGTGGAGGGTCGAAAATCGCTTGAACCTTTTTTTTTAACTTGCTATCGTTAAGCAAGTCAAAAAAAAACAGGTTCAAGCGATTTTCGACCTTATTGACATTTAAAATTTAGTTTGTTTTTTCTCACATTCACGCTGGCTAACATTGCTCCTTCATTAAAATCCGGTGTTTGCATAAATCGCTTGAACCTGTTTTTTTTAACTTGCTTAACGATAGCAAGTTAAGAAAAAGTCAGTCGCTACAGCGTCATTCGAAACTAAGTACCGGAACCAAATTATCTTTATTGTTTCAGTCCAGGATGCGAAATCCGAGTGGAAAAAGTTAAGGGATAACCATAGAGACAGTTTAAAGAGAATGAAAGCCACCAGATCTGGGCAGGCAGCTACAAACCTCAATACTTGGAGATATGCGGAATTGATGGAATTTTTACTTCCATATATGAAAAATCGTAGTAGGTCTACCAATTTAAATTCTACAGATATACGATCATCGGCAACACCTGAAACCTCCATAGCGCAAGATGACGAAGATACTAATAATTCAGAAATATCTGTAGATCCAACCAACGATACAATCAATAATACGGAGGCTAGTGCACCACAAGGAGGTAAAACTCAGACAAGGAAGCGGACCGCAGATGGAGATTTTATAGAATTACTGAAAGAAATGGAGAAAAATCACCAAAAAAGACAAGAAGGAAGAGATTTAAGACGCGCAATGACAAATACACAAGAAAAAGGTGCCATTGATTTGTTTTTAGAAAGTATGGCGATCACCATAAAAACGATGCCTATGTGGATGCAAAATCGCGTTAAGAAAAAAATATTTCTAATCGTTAGTGACGCCGAGGAAGAACTAGAAAATTATAGTACTTGTGTTACACCAGACTCAGTAAACAATACCTTGCCGGCAGCAGCAGCATCATCACGTTCTGCTAATTACGGATACACTACGTCGAGAGACCCTGTAAACAATAACTTGCCGGCAGCAGTAGCAGGATCATCACGTTCTGCCAATTACGTATACACACTACCGGAAGCAGCAGCGTCAGGTTCTAATAATACGACATACCACGGATACAGTAGCTCGGGAAGATTTGAGCCATCCCCGTTACATGATTATGATAACTAAGCATAATGTTCTTTTTCATTATTTTACTGATTTGTTTTATTTCTGAGTAAAGTCTAAAATAATTACCTATTAACAATGTTTTATTTCTTACCTGAGGCACACAGCTAGCTTTTCTTGAGGTGAAATAGCTTTCCTGAAGTTGGTGTTTTGTTTCAAAATATCGACCTCCACAAATGACAAAAGTTCTTGAAATTGTTCTCTAGTAACCCTGTAATAATTCTTAAATTTTTCGTTGTCTAAATCATAAAACAGCCTAAATTCCCCTTTTAATTTACGTTCTTTAATATGCTGGCACAGCCAAAATCTTCGTTTGGCGCGTTTTTTTCTTTGCATAAGATAAAACAATACGTGTTTCTTTTTTCTGTATAAATAATCACTGTCATCACTCGATTCCGTGTCACTCGATAACATCGCAACAACACGACCACACGCAACCAGCTCAAAACTTCAACTGAACTCGTTCTCTGTGGAAATTATCAATTCGTTTTTCATTTCTCATTTTCCGTTCAGCTCAGTCCGCTCATTTCTCTATCTAGTTTCATTTTGCAGTGGAAATCAAATGACCAACTCTTCGTTGGTGGAAACGCAAACCTATTTCATTAAAAAGGAGTCCGTTCCGCCTAACCATTTTCCGCACATTACCCTTTCGCAGTGGAAACCGGGCTTAAGAGTAGTAGTATCCGTACTACTGCGTTTCGTTCGGTGAGTGAGAGTGCCGGAGGCCCAATTTCCCCCCTTACCTCTTTCCTCACCTCCCTCATTCCCTTCCCCTAACCCCATTCCCAGCCGCCATAGTGGAGGCCACCATACCAGCAGTTTAAGATGATGGCATGGTGGATAATAATTAAAATCCACCACTTCTGGATTCCACTGACTGCTTACCATCAGGCGGGGTAGAGTCACTTTGGTAGGCTAATATAAAAAAAAAAAAATCGCCTTGAGCAAGAGTGGCGATCAATGCTCATACCTTTTCTAGGTGAGGCCTTTGCCCTGCTGTGGGACAGTAAACATTGGTATTATTAAATACTTCTGTCTATCATGGTATTATAGGCACTTTAAAGCATGCTTCTATGTTCAGCAGTGAATATTTTTGAATGAAATCTATACCTATAAATATAGCTAAAGAGTTTGTTTGTTTGTACGCGCTAATCTCAGTAACTAACTATCAGTCGGATTTAAAAACTAGTTTTGCATTTGATAGCCCAATTTTGAGGTAGGTATGTAACATTACGCTACGAGTCACGGGAGCGTAGCAGTAACCACTTAACTTAAGGTGGGTGATTATAAGAATACCTGAATGTTATATAGGTGTGGCCGGGATGCGCGGGCGCAGAGATATTATACCGCGACGACGGGTCAGTCAAGGGAGTAGCGACGGGAGATGTTGGTATCGCCAAAGATGGTAGCCCCAAAGACATGTTCGAGCGAGGAATGGAGTTCCACTCTAAAATTACTATATTTACTGAAGGTTTGTTAACATTTACATCCACTATTTACTCGACTGGTCCTGTTGGCCTAGTGGTTAGTGACTCTGGCTGCTAAGCCGGAGGTCGTGGGTTCGATTCCCACCCAGGACAAACCTTTTTGTGATGAGTATGATTATTTGTTCTGTGTCTGGGTGTAATTTATCTATATTATGTAAGTATTTACAAAAAAAGCAGTGTATATAAGTAGTATATCAGTTGTTCAGGACCCATAGCACAAGCAAATATAATTGCTTAATTTGTGACTAGATGGCGCTGAGTGTATGTGGTAGAATATTATTATTATTATTACTATTTTTTATTTACTACATTTTTATATTCAGACTACATGTTGATAGAAACAGAAATTTAATCATAGGTCTAAGTTACTGGCAGTTAGCATTTTAATGATAGAAACCTCAATATATGTCGTGTCTGTAAGCACTTTATCAAGATTTATTAACATTGTTAAAATATAGCGCCTTATCAAGTATATGCTGACGGTGTCTAAAAACATAAGATCCAATATAAAAGTATAGAGGCAAACCGTATCGGTAGTTCGTATCGATCTAGTAGTTCTATCTATACCTACTATTATATAAAGCGGAAAAATTTGTTTGTATGTTTGAACGCGCTAATCTCTGAAACTACCAGTCGGATTTGGAAAATTCTTTTTGCGTATGATTGCTTAGTTCTCGAGGAAGGTTATAGGCTATGTAACGTCACGCTACTGGCGACGGGAGCAGAGCAGTGAGCAAAGACGCGGATGAAACCGCGCCGCGGAAAACTAGTTTGTTAATATAATTTATTTTAATTTAAATAGCATTATATGACTTATTTTAGTGACAGATTTTTTAAATTTACATAATATACGTTGCTAGAAGAGATTTAATGACCAAACGCCACATAAAAAGAAAGAAATACTAGTCTTCATAATTATGTTTCCAATCTTTCTTCTTCCAATCCTTTACTTTAAAGTCTACCTATTATTCTACTTTCAGGATGTCATGGTCATCTTACAAAAATGGTGAGCAATAAGTTCAATCTTCGCGAGAAAAGTGAGCCGCAGTCATACGGCATTGGACTTAAAGAGTTGTGGGAAGTCACACCAGAGGTACGTTTTAACATCTCTTGTTGGGGCAAGTCTCACTCATTTTCATATCGCCCTAATGTCCGAATTGTCACGGCATTATTTTTTTTATTTTATACTCATTACTGGAATGTCTTCCCCATTTTCAGTCATTTCACATATTTTCTGGCGTCCAGATCATTATTACGATTCTTACTGTTTAAAAATGTGACATTACCTCCACTGTCTTGCTCTTTCAAACTAGAATTAATTATTTCAGATCTTTTTTTAACATAATATATATGCTCACGTAGCCGATATGTTCCCGCGCGTATGATTTGACTTTACTTTAACCACTGCTTAACCCGCGTATGATTACTATCGAGGATTAAGCAGTGATAAAAGTTTTTGTAGATGTGTGTAGATCCACACACTATTTAAACTTATAAGTATACTAGCAGACCTGACAGACGTTGTCCTGTCTTAACTATATCTATTTCGAATTGGTATAATTATAAAAAAAAAAGTCAGAAACTAAGCAAATAAGTATTTAATATTGTGGTTAATTATTCTTAAAGTTTTTAATTTTCTGCGCAATTTTCTTAATTTTTCTTTTATAAAAACCTTCTTCTGACAATAACAAACAACAAAAAAAGAATTACCAAAATCGGCCCAGCTGTTCACGCATGATGCCGTGACCAAGGCAAATAGGAATTTATTTTTATATAATAAATATAAAATATAGATAACTATATTTTTTGTATCTGCAGAAACATAATCCAGGACTAGTTGAGCACACTATTGGTTGGCCTCTAGACAAGAACACATACGGGGGTTCGTTTATTTACCATTTAAATGTGGCGGAGGGCGAAGCACCCCTGGTAGCCGTGGGGTTCGTAGTGGGCTTGGACTACACCAACCCCTATCTGAGCCCCTTCAGAGAGTTCCAAAGGTTCAAGACGCATCCGTACGTTAAGCCTATGTTTGAAGGTACGGATTAATATACTGTAATAAATAGCGTGTTATTGGAATATGTATAGTTGGTAGAATTATCAAAATAATTATTGAATCTATTCTTGTTTGTTTGCGGTTTGTATAAAAATACATAGATATGACGTCATAGTTTTTAGTATTAAATAGTGTATTATTGACAATAAATCCCATTTTAAAATTAAATGGCTTAATTTAATAACTGTACGATAATGGCGATAATTTTAGACGAATGTTGTGAATGAATGAATGTTTCATGTGTGCGAACATTGGTGAGGAAACAATATTTTTTTTTCTTTTATTCTATATAGGTGGTACCCGCGTAGCTTACGGCGCACGCGCTCTAGTAGAAGGGGGCTGGCAGAGTTTACCCCGTGTTGTATTCCCAGGAGGAGTGCTCGCGGGAGATTCCGCAGGATTCCTCAACGTGCCAAGAATTAAGGGGACACATAATGCTATGAAGAGTGGTACGTATTTGTTTTAACAACTTTATTGTTCATCACATCGGCTCGTTATTATCCCTCTGCAGGGTAATAACGAAGGTATGAGTATTGATCGCCACATTGGCCACGCTAGCTTAAATATAAGTTACCATAATGCTTAATGTTCCATTTGTAAGCAAATTGGCATTAAAAACTTCCATGGCGATATTTTCATAGTAAAATAACTGTAAGCATTATGGTTATTTACATTTTACACAGCTTTCACGTAATTCTAAAAAGTGTTCTGCAAACATTTTTGAAATATAGCTTCGATTAAATGATAAAAATTGTAAACCACGAAAATATGACACTAAATTACGACGGCGGATTGACAATATCAGACATTTTTCCATAGTATGATAGGGCCAGGTTTTCACGAACCTCTACCACATCGTAAGTCAGTAATCCAGATAAACTTAGAAAGTACATGAATACATATGAACAGCTAATTTGAATATTAACCAGCCAATAGTCTTAACTATTAAATCTATATCTATACTATTATATAAAGCGGAAGAGTTTGTTTGTTTGTTTGTTTGAACGCGCTAATCTCTAAAACTATCAGTCGGATAAAAAAAATCTTTTTGTTTATGATAGCTCAGTTCTCAAGGAAGGTCTCTATGTAACATCAGGCTACTGGCGACAAGAGAAGAGCAGTAAACAAAGACGCGGGTGAAACCGCGCCGCGGAAAGCTAGTTTTTGATATAAAACTCACATGTATGGTTTGTAGGTATGCTGGCAGCTGAAACAGCAATGGACCTGATAATATCTGGCGAGGCGACACACGATAGTGGCATCACTCCTACTCAATATGAAGACAAACTGCAGAGCTCTTATGTATATAAGGAATTGAAGGTACCATCATAAGAATACCAATTGTATTTAATTTCTTTTAAAACTGTTTTGTTTTTGCCTAAATATCTTATTTTAATGATTCTGTTTGTTCAATTAATTATTTAAAAATTTGTCAATCTGGGTTCGATTCCCACCCAGAACAAATCTTTGTGTGATGACCATGATTGTTTGTTCTGTGTCTGGGTGTAATTTATCTATAATATGTATGTATTTACAAAAAAAAAATGTATATAAGTAGTATATCAGTTGTTTAGTACCCATAACACAAGCAAATATAATTACTTAATTTGGGACTAGATGGCGCTGTGTAAATGTGGTAGAATATTATTATTATTATTATTATTAATCACCATTTTGTAGTTTCTATTTATTTAGTTTGATCCGGTCTAAATTTTTTGCTATATATATTATACACTTTACAAGATAGACTGACGAAATGATAAAAATTGCAAGCGATCGATGGAAGAAATGATGGTGGGAAAGTGACTCTTGGTTAGTCAAGGTGGCGAAACTTAAGGAAGGTCTATGTCCAGCAGTGGACTTCTTTCGACTAAAACAATGATTATAAATAAAACTTGTCCGCGTTCCTCGTTCAGTCGTTCTGGAACAGCGACAGAGGTCGGATCTGTGTAAATTTTTTTGTTATCCGGAATAGGCGCGTAATTAACAAAAACTAATAGCTTTACGAAGACTAAACAAATAATAGTAATTGAATAGGTAAATAAGTATATTTTGACATTATGTTTCTGTTATGAATTCATTTTAATTATAAAATGTAAGTTTATTTAAAAATGCGTTGTATTTTGGGTAAACTGACGTTTCATTGGTGTCACAATCCAGAAATGTTCCAGTAAGTTAATTACATGTAATTATGACGTCACGTTTGGACTTTGTATTACAAGTTGGTACGAGTACATTCACTCTCAATAAAATCCGTTCAGCTTTAAATCTGTTGTATGAATCGCTAAATATATTTATGTTTGTATATTATTAATTTGTCTTTATATTAATTGCAGCAAGTTCGTAACTGCCGGCCATCGTTCCACACGTCCCTGGGTCTGTACGGGGGTGTCATGTACTCTGGTTTCAGCACCATCGTAAGAGGGATGGAACCTTGGACCTTTAGTCATGGAGGTTAGTACTTGGTAATAATTTTTTAGTTTAAATTGTGCCTACCAAAGTGACAGACAAAGTCGCCACTTTAACTTTGTCTAATGGTAAGTAGTCAGCAATCAAAAGCCGACGTTTTTAACTACTATTTTTATAAAAAAATTATATTACATTTTGTTTTTTTTTATTATTATTACTGTGTTATTGTGCAATTAATTTACCTCTGTGTTGTCTGTGGCTTATGTCAAATAAATGTATTTTCTTTCTTTGTTTTTTTAAACCTGCTGGTAGCCTCTACTTTAACACCTTTATGAGATGCTTTTTCACGTTTAGAGATTTTACAGAAGGTTTGTATGTACTGGTACGTATAATCCTATTAATATTAAAAATGCAAAAGTTTGTATGTATGTATGTGTGCGTGCGTGCGAGCGTGCGTGCGTGCGTGCGTGCGTGCGTGCGTGCTTGCGTGCGTGCGCCTAAACGGCTGAACCGATTACCACCACGAGACCATACTCAGTGCCACAGAACTACGGAGACAATTATTATAAAATAATGTCGTATATTTTAGGAGCGGACCACGCTAAGTTAAAGCCAGCCAAAGAGTTCCAGCCCATTGAATATCCCAAACCCGATGGCGTTCTCACATTCGATCTTCTTTCATCTGTAGCCCTTACTGGTATGTTAAATTTAATTAGATAATAATAAAATATTATATAACACTTCACATGGTGGTCTGACTACCTCCTATGTGTGGCGGGCAACCGACAAATGAAGGCGACTCACAACTGGCCAAGATGGCGAAAATTAAGGGAAGGCCAGCAGTGGACAGTGGTCTTTTGGCTGATATCATTTTATGTGAAAACTAGCTTTCCGCGGCGCGGTTTCGCCCGCGTGTTTGCTTACTGCTCTGCTCCCATCGCCAGTAGCGCGATGTTACATAGCCTATAACCTTCCTCAAAAACTGGGCTATTATACACTAAAAGATTTTTTAAAATCCGACTGATCGTTTCAGAGATTAGCGCGTACAAACAAACAAAATCAGAGAAAACTGTAAAACTGAATCGATTTTTTTTCGTTTAGTTCTATTAATAAACAAACTCTTTCGTTTTTTATAATATTATGGATTGTTAGTATATACAATACTAATTAATAATAATAATAATAAATTTATTGGTTCAAAAACTTTTGCATTCACAATTTTTAACTTAAGGTAAGTAGGTATTTTACAATTATGAGCTCAACAATGTACAAATTGTGTCTATCATTTGCCTCCGGTTATGTGTGTAGGTACAAATCACGAGGCGGACCAGCCAGCTCACTTGACTCTGAAGGACGACTCGATACCCATCAAACGTAACCTCGCTGAGTTCGACGGACCCGAAGCGAGGTTCTGTCCTGCAGGTGAGCCAAGTATAGTTAGAAATGTTCTATACAGTTTGTGTCTACCTCTTCCAGTATAATAGCGTGATAATAATAATATTAATAAATTGTTTATTTCATATAACTTATGCTACATTACAAGGTTTGGAATATCCTTTAAAGCATAAAGTATGCGTGTTTTAGGATATTCCGCTCTTCTAGTTACAATTTTAATAAGCTTGTGTTTTACAAATCTAATTAAGGTAGTGCATAATTGCGCTGTTTTTCTTTTTTTACACATAACAGTAACTACTTTAGGTAGTATAATATATATTATGCATGCGTGCGTGTGTGCGCGTGTGCGTGCATGTGTGTGCGTGCATGTGTGTCGTGTGTTTGTGCGTGTGTGTGTGAGTATGTGTGCGTAAATATATTATTTGAATGAAAAATATAAAATTTGTATTTTTCATTCTTTAGCTTTTGCGTCGTACGAACGTTAACCGTAGGAGCCACTGATTTGTTTCTTTTGCCTTGACTGTTATCAATGCTATATTGCCGTAATGCTATATCAATTCCAGTAATGTCCAAGATAACTTAATAAAATGATAATAATATTCTCTAAGTGTAAAAACGTTTGTTTGTACAGGTGTGTACGAGTTTGTACCGATGGAGACAGGTGATGGCCAACGATTACAAATCAACGCACAAAACTGTATACATTGTGAGTATAATTCATTTATTTATTACTAACTGTTACCCGCAGTTCTGCCTGTTTTTACGATTTTTCATACAAATTTCATCCCCTATTTCAACCCCTTTTAGCCATTTTTCGCGATAAAAGATGTATGTTGTGCCCGAGTTCAAATCTATCTATACCAAATTTGATCAAAATCTGTTCAGTGGTTTAGGCGTGAAAGCGTAACAGACAGACAGACAGCTACTTTCGTATTTATAATAATATGTAGTATATTAGTATGGACAAGTTTAATTAAAACTAACAAACAAAGGGTTCAACAAAATAGCGCAAAAGATTTAAAACATTGTATAGGAGTTTAATATTTGTGGTTAGTGGCAAAAGAATTAAAAAAAGTTCTATCATTTTGGTTCATGAGATAATGACAAACAGATAGACACCTTTTGGGTTCACAACATGCTAAATATATTCAAAAAAGATTGTAAATAAAATTATTACTAAAAGAGTTAAGGCATTAAAGCATCACAGTTTCTATTATTATTTTTGCTTGCATCACTTGGACATAGACCTTCAATAGATAGGAACATTTAGCACACATTTGGTCAATCACAGAAATATATAATAATAATCATAATTTGTGGACACTATCACACATTGTCATCTAGTTCCAAGCTAAGCAGAGCTTGTGTTATGGGTACTAAATAATTGAAATATAATACATATACGTACTTTTTTTTTATAAATACATACTTAGAATACATAGAAAACACCCAAACTGAGGACAAATACAAATGTTCATCTCACAAATATTTGTCGTCCGCGGGAATCGAACCCACGACACCCGGCATAGCAGTCAGTTACACTAACCACTAGACCAACGGTGCAGTCGCTATATATGTGCTATATAGTTTTATATTACCAGCCTACTGTCCCACTGCAGGGCAAAGGCCTCTTCTCATATAGAGAAGGCATGAGCATTAATCACCACGCTTGCTCAAGGCGGATTGGCAATTTCAGACATATATGTCCAGGTTTCCTCACGATGTTTTCCTTCACCGTCAGTCAGAAACGACCAAGATAAACTTAGAAAGATTTTAAAGATTAGAGAGAACATATTATGATTTGAAAAATCACATTGGTACTTGCCCGGATTCGAACCCACTACCTCGTGTTTACAAAGCGGGTGTCTTATCCACTGGACCATTTCGACTTAATATAGTGTAGTTAATATAATAAAGTTTTACTGCCACTCATTTGACTCATTTGACTGGCCTGTTGGTCTAGTGGTTAGTGACCCTGACTGCTAAGCCGGAGGTCGTGGGTTCGATTCCCACCCAGGACAAACCTTTGTGTGATGAGCATGATTGTTTGTTCTGTGTCTGGGTGTAATTTATCTATAATATGTATGTATTTACAAAAAAAAAATGTATATAAGTAGTATATCAGTTGTTTAGTACCCATAACACAAGCAAATATAATTGCTTAATTTGGGACTAGATGGCGCTGTGTGAATGTGGTAGAATATTATATTATTATTATTATTATTATTAAATCTTTGACAAACATGATAACTATATTAATTCTAAATTGTGTTTTATTTTTAGGTAAAACATGTGACATCAAGGATCCTTCTCAAAATATTAATTGGGTCGTCCCCGAAGGGGGTGGCGGCCCTGCTTACAACGGCATGTAAACTGTCTATTCTAACTACCTTTTTAGAACGATATTAAAGTATACAAGTACAATCCCTTATTCATAAAAATCTTCTTATAGTTAAAATGAGTTGTGTCTCTTTCTTACTAGTGCAAATATCAAGGTGACAGATAAAGACAAATGAAATATTAACCTATTTTAGCTATTATAAGCTTATAAAATGTTTATGAATAAGGGGGTTAGATGCAAACAACCCTAATAAAAACATCGGAAATTTTACAACAAAAACGTCTTGAAAACCTTCCTATATTTATCTCTTTGGAAAACGCAATGTATGGAATAAAGAAAGAAATGTTCGTTAGATTCCAGCTGACTAGATTTGGATACCCTTAGTAGAAAAACGGTTAAGACGTGGACTGTGAAATGACCATGTCATTTCCCTAGTGTTTCCCATTCCGTTTTTCGCTCCTATTTTCTTTTATGGTGAATCCTTGCCAGTCTAAAGAAAAGGAAGAAAATATATTTATTTGACACAAACAAAAGACACACAAATTTACACAGACAGCCGATGACACAATTATTAACAACACACGAGCCTTACCACAACCTCGTATAGCAATCTTAATATAACCTTACTCTGTCTCTATCCTTGTTTTTAATGTTACAAAGGAAAAAGACAAAACACAAAGTGACATTCAAATAATACTGCTTTATGAGCTGGTAGTAGGCCCGATACAATACAAATAAAAATACTAGTAGTTTCTTTATTGCGTTTTGTACGGTGAGTGAGAGCGCGTGAGCAATTTCCTCCTCGATTTTCTTCCTTTTTATTTTCCTTTTTCATTCACTGTTCCCTTCACGGTCAGTACTTATCATCAGGTGGAACCCATAATAGCCCCGTACCTTAGTTATAAAAAAAAATTAATCATTATTCCAAATGTCCCAGTACACTTATGTATGTATAGATACTTGATTTTTATTTAAACGAAGCAATTAGATGTGTAGTAATTTTGTACTGAATCATGTGAATAAGAGTAAAAATGGAATCCAAAGAATATTGGATAAATAATATTATAATTTGTATCTTTATTTTATCATATAGAAGTTCTATGGTTTGAAAGAAACCCATAGTTTGCTTGATCCCCTTAAAATAATAATAGTTCTTGAACTGGTGCTCTATAATATCTATAATATTATGTCTTGAATAAGTACTGATGTACAAGTACTCAGTAACGATTAAAAAACAATTTGTTATAAAAAAATTGTACAACCATAGCCATAATAAAATTCTACTATAAGAAAAGTGTGTAAATACTGGCAATATCTACCTAATACTAAGCAGTATTACCAATTTCGAACTTTTTTCATATCATAATTTAAAAAAATGTCCTGCTATTTTTATCCATAAAGACCTACATAAATATTATCCTTGTATATTAATTATGTATAAATTGTCCAGTAAATTATGTTAAACTAAGAAAATGTATGTATGTATGAGTTTCGATATTTATAAATATTGTCGATGTGCGCGTGGATCCCAATTAGCTTGTAAGTGTTAATTTTACACAAAATAAATTATATTTTAGATATTTAGATGTTTTAATTACAATGTCTATACCAAGAATCTTTGAGAGTAGACTCTCTATTATATGTATTAAGCGGCAGAGTTTGTTTGTTTGTTTGAACGCGCTAATCTTTGGAACTACTGGCTGCTAGTCGGATTTGAAAATTATTTTTGCGTATGATAACCCAGTTCTCGAGGAAGGTTATAGGCTAAGTAACATCACGCTACTGGCGACGGGAGCAGAGCAGTAAGCAAAGAAGCAGGTCAAACTGCATCGCGGAAAGCGAGTCTTGAATAAAAGATAACTATCTTTTAAGTCTCATGTCTTCTCTATATGAGAAGAGACCTTTCTCCGCAGTGGGATAATAATGATGTTAATGTTTCACCGGCAATACTCCATACTTTGATGCTATTTTATTTAAATGAGGTCGATTGTCAAACTGGTTTCAGGTGGTCATTAGCTAAACTGCCCCTACGACTAAAATGAACTTCTAGAAACCATACACACAAATTTTCTACAGTAGTTATAATGGAACGGTGAAAGTCAGAGTGACTCAAAACCGGTCATACTGGAGATGTGACAGTGATCGTTGAGATATTGACCTCTATTATTAAGACGAGGGATATTTCTTTCTCGGTATGGCATAAGCTCTTGAATTACAATGACCTGTGTCAACAGCCGTCAGTGCAGAACATTTTTATGGCATTACAGTAAACAGTTTCATAATTTTACAAATATTACGATATGTATGATCATTTCTTGTGATAAATTACAATGTGATATAGTCAAGATGATACTTCTTATACCGTTCGCGTTTTTATGGGCAATGGTACGTAATTTATGTGTTTATTACGTATGTGCTCACTCACCCACTTACCTCACTTATTATGGACTAAATAGATACTTAGGTATAGCCTCACGCCTCTATTATTACCTATGGATAAAATGGAATACGAAACATCCATTTATTATTATATAAAGCGAAAGAGTTTGTTTGTTTGAACGCGTTAAACTCTGGAACTACCAGTCGGATTTAAAAATCTCTTTTTGCGTATTATAGCCCAGTTTTCGAGGAAGGTTATATGCTATGTAACATCACGCTACTGGCGACGGGAGAAGAGCAGTAAGCAAAGACGCGGATGAAACTGCGCCGCGGAAAGCTAGAAGTATACAAAGCTTGTCCAAAAATCGAACTTCCATTAAAAAACACAGATGGTGTTCCACCATAAATGACTTATAAGTACCCAAGGTACAGCAAATATTTTTAACGACCTATCTATACAACTGCTATTGTCATAGTAGAGTAGGTATACCGCGCTTGTATTTTAATGGATGAATACCTGAGCAGGTAAGTACCTTTAAGAGTTTTAAAAGCGCGCGATGAGATGAGTACCGCTCTCATCTTTGGGATAGCTCCGCACAGTACTTACTGGATGCACTCGATAGGTTGCAGCGGCGAGCAGTCCGTATCATCGGAAGCCCGGAGGCCACTAAGAGCCTTGAGCCGTTCCAGCTGCGAAGAGACATCTCAATGGTCGTCTTTTATCGCCTTTACCACGGAGAGTGTTCTGTAAAGCTCTTTAAATCCCACCCTCTCCCTTTTTATCCAGAACGACACGTGCGGGACTAAAATGCTACCATTTCACAGTGGAATCTAAAGGGTCTCGAATCAACGGTTCTGCACTTCATACTTTTGTCGCTCAATTAAAGCCTGGAAGTCTTTGCCAGCGCATGTGTTCCCATCTAACTTTGATCCTGGGTCTTTTAAGCGGGGCGTGACAAAGCACCTCATTAAGCCGCCATAGTGGAGGCCACCATAACAGTAGTTTGGCTTTTAGAATGGTGTCCGCCACTTCTGGATTCCAATGACTGCTTACCATCAGGCAGAGTGGAGTCACTTTGGTAGGCTAATATAAAAGAAAACTGAAACCGCCTTTCTATTTAAAGTACTACTTACCTAGGTACTATCAATTATTCTGCGCTAGTATCTAATACAACCTACCTACTCGATCTTTTTTGGCGTTTGCCACGTTGTCTAGAAAATATATTAAAAGATTGCTCGGCATCTAAATGGAACCCCACTACTGTTACTTTCATTGTCAAAATATAGCAAATTAAGTATCTTGAGAAATAAATTTTAGGTATAGTTTACCTTAATTAACGTGTTATAGAAGACGTAAAATCTCCGCACTGTTACGATACGATTTTATGAGCCGGGAAATGAAACTTTAGGTAGATACCTAGGTACCTACATCGTAGAATGGAACTAAAGAGTAAGGCAGCAATAGACTTTGAGTTCACTGGGCATTGAGGCCCAGGAACGGGTTCCTGGACCTAGAAGACTGAAAGAGGCATAGAATAAAACAGTAAGTAATCCTAGCGAAAGTTTGTGTGTGTGTGTGTGTTTGTTACTACTCAGCGCCTAAACGGCTGAACCGATTTCGATGAAAATTGGTAAAAGTAGATAGATTCGGTGCCGGAGATAGGCTACTTTTTATTCCGAAACGCGCAGACAAAGCCGTGGGGCGCAGCTAGTAAGTATATATTTTATTTTATATACGTATTTACAAAAAAATAATAGAAGTGTGATAGTGATTTCATAGATTTTATAGTGCTTTATCTTGCATATTTGACCATATTCGGGTCGGGTAAATAGGTATCCTAAAAATGTTTTGAGGGGTCTAGACAGAATATCTGTCTAGACCCCTCAAAACATTTTTAGGATACCTAGTCTCCACGGGAAGAGATGGAGTGGTTCTCTACTTTATTCTAGATCTGACACTAAACGGCTGATTACGATTCTAGGTAGGTACATACCAAATTTAAAGAAAATGAAAGTACTTAAGTACTGGGTGGCGCAAAAGTACTGGCACTAAAGAAAATACTTTTTTTTTTTATATATGACATTTTCTGTCATTCTGTTGTTGAAAATTGTGTAGAGAACAAATGTAAAATACACTGAAAATAAACATGGACCGTTTTACTCCTCAAGAACGTGGAATAATTGTGTCAATGTTCTTACGGAATAATTCATCAGTGATAAGAACACAACGTGAATTTCGTCGACGATTTCCCCACCGTCCGGCACCGATTGGTCGCACAATTCGACGCTTTGCCACACGCCTTGAAGCAACTGGCTCAACATTGGATAGACCTAAGTCTGGGAGACCAAGAACAGGCCGTTCAGCTGAAAATATCGATGCTGTGCGCGAAGATGTGGAAGAGTGTCCAGAAACATCAACGAGGCGACGTGCCACGCAATTGGGCATTTCCAGACGGACCCTGCAGCGTATTTTGGTGAAAGACTTAAAGATGTTCCCGTATAAAACTCAAATGACTCATCAGCTGCTGCCTGCTGACCACCGAGCTCGTCTAGATTACTGCCAGCGCGTCATAAACCTCAACCTTGAAGAGGATGATTTTCCTTCAAAATTGGTTATGAGTGACGAAGCGCATTTCCATCTCTCAGGGCATGTCAATAAGCAGAATACTCGGTTCTGGGGCACTGATAATCCGCGCATTATTCAAGAAACACCTCTACACCCACTAAAAGTTACTGTATGGTGTGGCATCTGTGTTGACAGAGTGATCGGACCCTATTTTTTCGAAGACGCTGGAGGCAATGCGATTACTGTCACTGGAGAACGCTACAGAACCATGTTACGTGAGTTTTTGATACCCAGTTTGGACGAATTGGGGCTGGAGCACATCTGGTTTCAACAAGACGGCGCTACGGCACACACAGCGCGCGACACTATGGACTTAGTGAGGGACGCTTTTCCAGGCCGAGTTATCTCTCGTTTTGGCGATTTGCCTTGGCCTGCAAGATCACCCGATCTGACCAGTCCAGACTTCTTTCTTTGGGGTTTTTTGAAATCTCGGGTGTATGTGAACAAGCCACAGACTCTCGCAGCTCTAAAAGAAAACATTCGTCAAGAAATAACGAACATATCGCAGGAAGTGTTACGGCAAGTTATGCAAAATGTCATAAATAGGGCTCAAATGTGTATCAACTCTGGAGGTCACCATTTAAAAGACATCATCTTTAAATCCTAATGGTACGAAATTTAATGGCACAAATATACATTTAAAAAAATCTAAATCTAGTTTTCTAATTTAGAAAAAATGTTATAGCTGAACCAAATAGGGTCTTTACTTTTGCGCCACCCGTTACATTGCCCTACTTACGTCAATTAAGTACTTAATAATCTTTATTCTTTAGATAAAAATGTACTGATATACTTAGGTAAGTACTTACTTACCTACTTACTATGTATTTAAACATGATAATATACTTTAGTCGTAACAAATAATAAAGATTACACGTAGTTAGTTATGTATAATATCTGATTCTCCGATTCGTATTTTGCATTATTTTGTATCAGTAAGTGTACATAAACAACGCAAAAAGTTGATCCGGTCATTAACTGAGCTAAATACTTAATAGATACCTACTTACGTAATTCATTTAAGTCGGTAAATGTAAGTAGGTACTTAGATATGTCACATTTCGCACGCTTGATAATAAACTAACCTAACTCAAAAAATGGGTAAATTGAGAAAATTGTAATGTAATGTTTGTAAATACATTGGTATACCTATTTCAACGCCCTACTACCACCACCTTACTACCACCTATTTAAATTACGTTAAAAACTCCTAAGAAAGTAGTGCTTTACCGCTCGGACAGTTTTCGGCCTCTCACACACTCGTTGGTTTCGGAGTCATCTTTTGACATAACACAGACGTAATCATTATTCGTAAAAATGTTATAGTGTACATCAGTTCATCTTCTTTAATATAAAAATTAATCGCTGGATGTGTTGCTAAGCGCAAATCTCGAGAGCAGTTGAACCGATTTCGCTAATTCTTTTTTTATAATATTCCTTAAAGTACGAGAATCTTCTTACGGAGAGAAAAAATTAAAATATGCCTAAAAAAAATGAAACACTTTTCTATATTCCCATACAACTGGTGAACTGGACGAAGTGGTCCGCAAGCACTGCGGGTGGATCATCCGTCCGGCTGCCGGGCGGCGTCCCCACTGGAAATAATATTCAAAAGTATCTCTATTTATCCCAAAATGTTTAATAACACGTCCACCCGTTCGAAGCCGGGGCGAGCCGCTAGTTTAATCTAAAAGTGACCTAGTAGATAGTTATTAAGTCTTCCTTTTACAAAAATTGGAGATTGAATTTTTATTTAAGTTTCGATCCAATGCTTAATGAGTATATTTAATATTAGTTTGTGCATGCTGTTCTCCGAAAAATTCAGTTTTAAGTCTATTTAAAACTAACCGTTGAATTTATTTTGAAAACGCTTTAGTTAGAAAATTTTGATATAAAATAGGATTAATTTTATATCAAAATTTTGAAAATCAAAAATAGAAACATTTTTGGCACCTTTTTCCTACCTTAAAAAAACTTATATGTGCTAACAATAGTTTGTGAAATTATATAACTTGACAAACAAGTGTAGTCGAAACATTTTTGCAATTTGTCAATAAACTGTTTTTTTTGAGTTAGTTCACTATAATACTAAGCGTGTGATTTGTACTTAATACTTGAGTGCTCGGTTAACGACTGATAAAAGAGGAATATTTGGTGACATCACAGTTATAGTTATTATTTATTATTTCCTAATGGTAATGACATATGTACTTACTTACTTCGGCTAATGTAATGTAAGGAAAGTTCACACTAAAATCGAAGTTGCATCTATTATGTTATCTATTAAGGTAGTGTCAATGTCAAACCATCAATAAGAGAAGCTGGTAGGAAATTATCTAACGGAGGAGAGGCAGCACCCTGTGTCTAGACACGCTTTTACACGATTATCGATTATTAAATAAAAATTCCCAAAATGCTAATGCCAAGTTGTTTATGCTAATGCCATTTTAGAGTGGTGGGTGGTTCTACAACGTGTTTATTACGATTTCTACAATTTAAATAGTGGGAATTACCTAAACATCAAATTGTTATCTATACCAGGGACGCGAGTACTAACTCGCAAATCAAGTCCGATAACAGCGGGCTTCCAACTTTTATTTGAATTTGCAATAACTCCGCGTATTTAATACCAAAACGTAGGTTTACTTAAAAAAATATAAATAGGTTAACTGTCTGAAAATAATAAAGTACTTATTAGTACGTAGTAGTCGCGTCCTAAAATAAAACTACCGTTACTGTGATCGTCTATCCACCTGCCTAGTGCGTGGCGATTATCGCAAATCTTTCAATACTTGGGAGAGATATTATGTCCGGTAGCAGACGTATAGATCGGGCTTCAACCCTATTGCAACAAATAAAATCAAATATCGAGTGGTTAATGATCAACCTAGTATCAGGATTTGTTTAGGTCCCCTATAGAGGCATCCTTCTTAACGAAGACGCTCAGTCAGATCTAATACTATGCGGTCACCCATAGGCCAGCCGCACTTTATGTTGCTTAACCTGCTAATCGTTTACCGATCAGTTAGCGCAACGAGCTATGAGCGCCTTTGCCCGTATTACTACAAAATAAGCCAATAAAGAATCAGGGTTTTTCATTGCTATCTACACCTTATTATGTCCAGCACAGCTTATATTCACTCTCGAAACGTACAACTTTGTACATAACATAACAAAGAATATTTCTATTTGTAAACTCATTTATATTGTCATTCCACTTTCATAAAGAAGGGAATTGAAAAAGTTTACACAATTTAATAAGTACTTTTTTGAGAAAGCCTTTTACCTTTGAGTTGAATATTGCGGTTTTGTTTTGATTTTTTCGTATTTACTTTAATGCAAAACTGTGTTTGTGTGTCACCACAAATGGAAATACCAGTTGCTCTTTCGGTGGTTTTACTTTATGAATAGTCACCGGATGAAATTGGCTACTTTTATTGGTAGGTTGGTATAGACTGACTATCAAAGGCGACAATTACCAAATAATTAAAAAACATAAAGACATCAGACTTCCATGACCTTAAAAAAGAAAACACAAGCTAAGAACCTACAGCAATCTGACTACACCTATTAGATTGTGCTTTTACATACTTATACAGTGCGGGCGAATCGCGCTTTGTAAGCTAGTTTGATGCCCATCGTTTTGGATGTTAACAGCTAATACTGCTATAAAAGTAACAAACAAGTAGATATACTGTCCACTTGAGGGTCACTAGTTGCTTGCAACACCAAGAGTCTCATTCGCGTATTGCTGACGTGACCCTAATTATACTCTATTTTCTTTTCTTTTGTGACAGTGTGAAAGCGTAAACTACGAGTATCGTTCGCCGTCGTTACCGGAATTAAACGTGACTCGATCGACTTTGGCCGGTCTGCAAGCGTACAGATCGGCCTTAACTCTTGATTGGCTGGCAGCTGAGGATCAGAGGCAGAGGGACCTCACGTCTTCTTTCGTCAGCCAAGTGCCTGCACCGAGCAGGAGCATATCCACAGAATGCATCGGATACCCTAGGCCTTCTTCAGGAAAAATTGCCAGATTGATGTTGGAGCTCTTAAAGTAATTATATTATTTATTGCATTTCTCAAAATTGTTGCTGTTTATTCTCAAGCGTTCATAATATTAACTAACGCCTTAAGGTCTTTATCACTGCATGTTTTCCTATATAATTTTGATCCTGGGTGGGCACAGCATGAAAAAGCATCTCACAACGCCGCCATAGTGAAGCCATACCAGCAGTTTCAGACGATGACTTTTGGAATGGTATCTACCACTTCTAGATTCCACTGGCTGCTTACCATCAGGCAAAGTGTAGTCTCTTTGGTAGGCTCCTAAAAATTATGTCGATTGCAATACCGTCTGATTTAAAAACACTTGAAACTTACAAGATCTTTTTTTTTTTTTTCTCTTTATTTAAGGACTTTTGTTAAAAAACATGTCAGTCCTATAGTATCAAAAACATAACTATCTTCAAAATATAACTATAATTCTAATAAAAATAAACATAGAAGATTTTATAAAATAGTATAAGAAACGTACTTCACGTTTCACACGACCATTTCATAAACTCTTCTTTCTACAAGATCTTCGTTTCGGGTAGAACTGTGTAAAGTTATAGAAGTCTGGTTCATAAACAGTAAACTTGCCACTCGGATTTGGAAAGCGCATTTTCCGACGGTTGAGAATAAAACAGTTAGACTAGAGAATAAGCATTGAATGTAGATAAAATATAGTTATTCTGGAATGTCGCTTTTTAGAAATCTAGAGGGTGACGATAGCATGATAGTGTCAGAATTGATTCAAGCATTAGTCCGGTCCAAGATGCTGGTGGAAACGTCTACGTTGGAAGCGGAGCCTGACCTGGAGTCCCTGGTCAAAACACCAGGAGTCATGATGGGAGAGCCACACATCACGTTTCCAAGGATACTTGCCATGATCTGGATGACAGTAGCGGATCCTGTTACTACCAAGAAATTTGGATGGTGTCCGCTGCAAAAGGTAAATATTTCATTTAGTATTTTTTCTTATTCTTACGATGCCGCGATTCTATAAACTTTACGTTACGTTTATTTTATTAGCTAAATACAAAATATGATCATAATCGTGTTTATCCTCAGTTGAACAAATATCTGGCGACAACGAAGCCGATGAACATAGCAAAGCACATGCGAGCCCTGGAGCCAATTATAGCCCGGGCCAGGTACATCATGGAAGAGTTCATACAGCACGTCACACCCCTCAATATGTATGAAAAGAAACCTACGTCAACGGTAAGATTAAGATATCTATGGCTACAAATAAGCTTACAGACCGCTTAATGGTAAATAGTCACCTTAGCCTATGTAGCAACACCAAGAGTAACATTAGAGCGTTGTCGACCATGTAAAAACTTTTTAACTCCTTTCTTGAAGCTCTCCATATTGTAGTGTTTAGGGAAAATACTTACCGGGAAGATCATTCTATAACCTTATTTGTCACCTCGGAGCTGGATTGGTGACTGTAGTAAAGTGATGATACCTATTTGGTACGAGGGTAACCCTGCTACTTGTTACTTTGTATTCCCTGAGCCACCTTTTACGACATCCACGCGATGAGACTGACTAGTTCTATTTTGTAGACCAAAGACGACACGGCATAGTAATAGGGTGAAATTAGAATAGTAGTGTTGATATAACTTTTTTGCAACAGGTATTAGATGAGCCATTGCCTACCCCGATGGTAAGTGTTAACCACCGTATATATACTTGGAAGGACGAGAGGCTTACCAAAGTGCCCCAACTCAAATTTTTTGATTAGCATACTTTATGACTCTACTCTGCCTGATGGTAAGCAGCCAAGAGTGTAAGAACCATCCCAAACTGGTCCACCCAAACTGCTGCTGCTGCTTTTTCACACCTCACTTAAAAGAATCTGAATCAATATAGGCAACACATTCGCTGTTATTGAGTTTTAGGTTTTCATTAAGAGACATAAGTATGAAGTTCGGAACAGTTTAATAATAATAATAATAATAATAATAATAATAATAATATCATTTATTTCTCAGTATATGGTACATTGAGGTCTTACAAAAACATTGATTCACATACACTACCATTGCTGGTGTAGAAACATTAATTATTTAAACTAAACATGCAACAAAATCGTGATTTTTTTTATTAGTTATTATAATTTATAAATATGCTTTTTATTAGTTTCTAATAGTGGTAAAAATTTAACTCACAATTTTATTTGAAAATATTAAATTACAGCTCAAAATATTTATTACAATGTCAAAATATTAATTACGATGTCGAAATATAAAATAAAATGTCAATTATTATTCAAATGTCAAAATATTATATAGAATGTCAAAATAACCTGGATAAGGAGGGAGAGGGTGGGTACAATTTAAAACAATTTGAATCTTATCGAGTGACATAATACATTTCTGTCGCTAGCAACCGGGCGAGACTTCTATCCCTGGCCAGGTATCCCAGGAAACCGAGTTGCCTATAGAAAAATCTGTAAATGAGGTATGTCTTAAATATTGTTGTCTTTATTTCAGTGAAGAAAAAGTTTAAAGTAGTAAAACTTGTCAGCCTAAATAATTATAATTCATTGTATTTTATTATGGGGATGCTTATATTACATTACTTACGTTACCAGAGGCATTACCAACATCTTTATAAAGCCTGCACCGGGCAAGTGCCAATATGACTTTCACAAATTTATATGTACTTTCTAAGATGATCTTGCACATTAGATACTGTCTTTTTGGTGAACGAAAACATCGTGAGGAAACCTGGACTTATATAAAATGGTTTCATATTTTTAACAGGAGAATTTAACACACTTTTGTTCTAGGCAATACCATTGCCGTCTGCATCAGATTTTAACCCCAGAAGAACATTCAGGAGACTAATGATATCCACCAAGGTCACCAGAACTACAACTGCGACGGTTGCATATGTAAGTTACTGAATACAGAAAATATCTTTGATTTGCTTCATGGTTCGATTTTACATTAGTCTGGTTGTTTCTATGTATACCTATGTTACATATTTACAAAAAAAAGTATTAATCAGCTGTTGTCTGTTTGTGCTTATTGCAGGTACCGCCTCAAGTCGAACTATCTCGTTCTGGCACTACCTTGCTACCGCACGTCGATTCTGAACCTCTGTCCAACTTGATGAGCCCTGAGATAACCTATAAAGAATCAAAGGCCTGCGTATATGGTCAAAAGGTTCCATTGTTTATTGTTAGTTTGTACCTTGTTGTTTGATTATATTGTTTTGTTTTTGTTTGTGTTCAAACTGTGTTTTTAAAATAAAGTGTTTTGTTTTGTTTTTTGTTTTTAATCGAGTGTTTTTTACGACTTACTCTTTCTCATTCTGGAACACATCACAAGCTATAACTATGCTCACCTTGGGTCTAGATTGGTTATACGAGTAGTGTAATTATTCTAGTAAGATCTGCTCAACTTTATAACTTAGAGGAGGATTGTAAAGGTATTTCGTCTAAAATTGGTACTCGGACTATGAGATTTCTTTGAAGAGGCATAACATTTCTCGTTTAAGTCACCGTCGTGATTTAGCTGATGCCACTTGCCTTTATAAGATAATAAATAGCCACATTGATGCTCCTGCATTATTGCACTCAATTTCATTTAGAGTACCCCGCAGACGTGAACGAGATTGTAGAAAAAAAGATTTGTTTGTCGTCCATAGTAGCAGAACCTGTTATACTAATAATAGTTTTATTAGAAGGTCTTGTAGATTGTATAACAATACACTTTTTGATGTTGATATTTTTAGTAATACTCTGAGTTGTTTTAAAAAAAAATCTTTAAACTACATTTCTGGGCTTGAATAACTTTTTATTCATTATTCTTTTACAAAAATCTTGTGTTTATATACATATACTCACTTATTTTGTTATTTAATTAAGTAAGTATTTGAATAATTTCTATTAGTATAAATATTATTTTATGTACAAATAAGAGCTCTTCTCTTTACATTTATGTATTGTTTATAGGAAACTTTAGGTATACAACTATACATAATCTAATCTTAAGTATTTTTTGTAAAAGACTGTTTGTTTCTTTTCTTAATAAATAAAATAAATAAATAAAATAAAAATAATCTATACGTACCTACCTATAATAAAATTGGAGTGTCTGTTTGTAATATTGAAATAACCGTTTTTTTACTACATGTATATGAGTATATATACGGTACATATACCAAAATAACATTTTTTTACAATTTTTGTCTGTCTGTCTGTTTGTTCCGGCTAATCTCTAAAATGGCTGGACCGATTTTGACGGGACTTTTATTGGCAGGTAGCTGATGTAATAAGGAGTAACTTAGGCTACGTTTATTTTAGAAAAATTCTTTTATTTTAGAAAAATAAAGTAATGTTGATCGACTGTTAGGCGGAACGAAGTTCGCCGGGTCAGCTAGTAATGAATAAAACCAAGAGCTAAGACGAGTACTGAGTAAGAGCTTTTATCTAAATAGGAATAAAATATGACAAATAAAACAACGTACATATTTAATATACATTATATACATTATATTGATATTGTACATAACAAAAGAACATAAATGTTGTTTTGACTGTTTATTTCGTTATCTACAATTTAGTGTTATATAACTACTTTATTTTTGTATTGTTAAAGACAAGTTTACTCTCAACTTGGACTCAATATGAGAGGTAAGTAAATACTTAAATAATAATTATAACAATTATAGGATAAAGACGTAAGGTGTTATGTCTCTGATAACTCATTGTAATGACAATAAATATGAGGTATCTTAAAAAGAATATAATGAAAAATGTTCTTAGATCTAAAATAAGTAAGTAAAGTCCTAAATAAATCAAATGTATTACTGGAAAACAATGATTAGTGTCAGTGTTTTGTACAGTTAGTTGTTGATTGCGGTTGGAGAAGATATTTTTAGAAACTGGGTATACCTATTTAAAAATAATTAAGCTTATTCGTTCTATTCATTGTATCGCTACAATATTTGACAATAAAATAATTGCTTATGTTACCTGACTTTGAAGTTGGTGTTATACTGCTAAAGGATGATACACTGCTATAAGATAGTAAAACTAATTCGCCCTCAATTTGCATCTTAAGACAAAGAAGTATATCTACACAAAGCTCCTATTCAGTTTTACTTAGGTACTCTACTTTTATGGTATTTTATATAAGTACATGTACATTTTTTATGTTAAACTTTTTATGTATAAATAAATACTGAAACAACCTAGCCTTCGCGGAATAGTTGCGAAATTATCTAAGATAGATATTTTAATGAATTCTTTGGGTTAAGCTTGCCAATATTCTACCTTTTGACTTTGGGTAACGCTTAAGAGATCTATCGAGCGATAGTCGCTTATCTAAGATACCTACTAATTCTTAGCAGGATTGTAGATACATATTAATAAAGACCGTTTATTATAAGATTAATAGTAAAAATCACAGAAAGTAACAAAAATTGCCTAAGATTTTAGTAATAATTAAATTTGAGTAGGTAATCTTTCAGTGCTTGAGCGTTAGATACAAAAAATAAACAAAGTAAAAATGCAAAACTACAAAAAAAAATACAATAACTTATGCTAAAATGAAAATGCAACAGAGATCATAACAACACAAACAAATTAAATGCAAAATTATAAATACATTTTAAATAATACTAGACTTATTACTAAAACGCGTCCCTTTGGAAGACGCTTGTGTCCTAGTGAACGTGTTCAGACTGATAAACACTTAAGGTATTATCTATTTGCATATAGAATGATATCTGTATGGCACGAGACGCGAAAACGCGTCTTTATGTTATTACGGTTAAGGCAGTATTTGTATACATACCGGTGGTCCTATCATTTATAGTGTACATACGGGTTTACTTGCATGTCGAAATTTCTTAATATTTTCTTTCTTCTCTAATTATTCCATTCTATTTAGCACTGAATTGTCGTACGAAATCTAATAAATGATTCGGAAATTCTTCAACCAAGTTTACTAAGTTTTCATTGTTGTTACTCACTTCTATCATTTTTTCTGTGAATTTCTTAATCGGTTCAACAATTTTAGACTTTAAAATATCATGAACATCGTGCCCTATTTCGTTAGAATTTAAAAGTTGTATTATAGATTGACCATCCACATTTTGGATGCAGTTTAAAACATTTTCACTTAGTATTGAGCGAGAAGTGTCTGCTGCTGACAATATTAAAGCACTACCTTTAAAAACCGTAAGTACCTTTCCAATATTATCACTAGTTACGTTATGTCTTATTCCTTTCAGCAATAAATTTGTTACATTCACTAAACCTTCATTGATCGCTATATCTAAAGCATTGTCAGTGTTATAAGTGTTATCATTTGTTCTATGATTAGGTTTCACAAGTAATTTAAACAAAATCCTTCTACAACTTTCATCAGAAGCCGCTTCTGCTAATTGAGGATCATATTTTAACTTATATTCAAAAGCATTCCTTAAGCTCGGCGGACTAGAAACAAGAACGACATTTACAACAAAATCCCAAAAGGCGTCTAACTTAAAATTATCAAATTCTTGGTTTTTGACACGTTCTAAGAGTTCTGCTAGCATTTCAACCGAATAATATTCTGCAAACAGCAAATGATAAAATCTTGGCACTCCGTCTACCACTGAGTCAATAAAAGGCGTTTTTATTTCACCAGATTCTATCATTTGTATAGTATTCTTTACTTCGCGTATTTCTGTTGGTGTAAGAATTTTTGTTGCGTCACTTTCTTTACAAATTGCGTATATTGCTAGTTTTTTATGACTGTCAAAGAAGTTATCTCGTAATTTTTCTTGATCATCATCTATGGCACCCTTGTCCTCTATTTCACAAATATTTTTAATATTTACTTTAAGAAACCGTTCATATAGTGTTACAGCGTTTAAATAAACATTTGATCTATCGTAAATCATGTTGGCATCAAGATGTAAATCAAATTTATCTGTTATTTGAAATGCGAAATAATTTGCAGCTATGTACATATGTAAAGGTGTTGCGGCTAATTCTAAGGACTCTTCTTCTGCTGATCTGCCTAGGTAACGATCAACGGCTGTATAACTGTTAAGTTGCCACTTTCGTTTAATTGTTTCTCGTAAAAAATGAGGTGATATATTATGAACTTCATGTTTAAAATATTCGTGAGCTGATAAATATATAATGTGAAGTGGTAAGCTTAATAGCGGCATTGCAGGTCGATCATCATCGCCTTCACAAACTTGTAATTCATGGTTGAAAATTCTCATTATGTAATTTACGAAAAGTGTGATATTGTTAAACTGTTCGTGGTTAAGTTTCTCTAGTTTGATATTTGTTGTCCAAAATCTTTGCAGAAAACTCTGTTGCTGTATTGTCGAAAGCCGTTCAAGCTTGTATGACGAACCAAACTTGTGCTCAAGTACCGCGATGACGTAGCAGTCGCTCGTTATCCACATGCGTTTGTTAGCCTCTTTAAGGGCTGTGAATAGTTCTATACCCTCATTTGTGTTTTGCGGATATATTTTATCGAAACCGTCAAATAAAAATATAATATTGCCACTATTGTAACAATTAATAAACAGTTGTAATTCAAATGAAACGACTTCACCGTCTTTGATATTAACACCAACAGTTTCGTTGTCGATTTCAGTGAAATCAATTTTTTGTATTTCGTCGGGTTTCTTGAGGGCTTGTTTACACAGATAGTTCATAATTGAATTAATATCGTTGTTTTTCAAATTTTCAATTTCATTATCATGAACCGACATATTGATTCGAACAATCCACGGTTTAGGATTGACTTTTTTGGTTTCTAGGGACAAATGTGTTAGAAGAATAGATTTACCCATACAAGGCTTTGAAGATATCAAAACAATCTTATCGTCTATATCATCTAGTGCATTTACTACATACTCTTCACCATCGTGTCTTAAAGTTCTATTTATATAATAGTTTTTAATTTCATTATATTTGTGAGTGTCAAGTGCGTGGCCTATTTCCATTTTTTCTTTATTTAATAAAGACCATAGTATTTTTTCATTTATTAATTCTTTTGTATGTTCATCTATGAGTGTGCTTAATTTTAGAGATGTACCTTGGTAAGTAATAATATATTTTTCAAGAAAATTTGTTTGTGATTCGTAAGTTAAATCTACTATTTTTATCTTAGTATCTTTTAAAGTAAAGTAACTAAAATGTTCAAATATAGGTGTTGGTTTCATTCGTATAGGCTCCCTTGTGATGATTATAATTTCTTTCTTGGTATCTATATTTTTAACGTAAACATTAAGTATATTTAGGAGGGATTCTCGTAAGCCATCATCTATAGATGTCTCGCTAATAATAACTAGTGTCATATCTTTCATTACTCTTAGTTCTTCCATCATTGTTTTGTAATCGCTAGGTGGCAGAATATGAACATAATCCAAATTTATAAAGGAGAATCTATTTTTATATTTACTATTTTGCATGATTTTAGCGGCGCTTAGGACAACAGCAGCACTGACAAGGTTCAGAATTTTATTTTTGTCGTTATTCATATATTCATTTAACATTAAGCTATCTATTGCATTTTTATTAAATTCAATGTCAAGGTGTTTGATTTTTCTAATAAACATAACATTTAGTACTGTTAATAGTGGACTGTCTACTATATCTTTTTTCGCTTTTTCATAAATAGTTGTACGTTTTGTTATGTATTGAGCTTCTTTTAGTTTTTTCCACCATTTTTGTACTTCATCATGAAATCGTAAAAATATAGCATCAGAATGAACGTGGAAAAGAAATTGCTGCTGTTTTTTATCAGCATTGTAATACTTATTTATTTCTGTTTTAATTGTAGTTTCTACCGTTTCTTCTTGTGCTTGGTTTGTGTAAAACCAAAGCTTACCGAAGAATTCGGCAGCTATATTTTTATCGTACTGATAAGTATCAAAAGAAGATCTTGGAAAACCGTCTATCATGATATTTATTCTAAAATGAGCCAAGTCTTCATTAGATAATTTTATTATTTTAGCCAAGGTATATTTAGCGTTTTCGCCTAGCTCTTTTTTAGTATTAAATGTAAATAGTTCGCTCTCTTTATCAAAGTCTAGTAAATTTCCTACTGCACCGCCTATACCGCCATTTGAATTTAAATGTGAAAGCTCTAATATTTTACCAGGGCCTACAACATCGTTACTGATATCAATAATTTTAATTTGTTTATCTTTATTACGACCAGCAAAGTGTTTAATTAATAAATTAAACTTTTCTGCTAGAAAATCTAATCGTTCTTCAACATCTTTTCTATTCTTTTTATTTGTAGTTAGGTCAATGTTACCAAAAGACTGTGGTAATCGGAAGCTGAGGTTCTGTAATCTTATTCGACCAGCAAGATAAACCGCGTCTCTTACAATTGCTTTAGTAACTTGTATCTTTTGAAGATCATATTTGATTTGTTGAATTTCATCATGTTTATATTTATTTTTCGGTAGTTTATTAATATCTAAAATCAATTTATCGTTAGTTTCATCAAATTTGATTGGGCATCCAATCAGTGTACTTAAAGTCATATCACATGGATTGTCGGCTATATCTTTTATGGTTTTCTTTAGTTCCTCTTTTGATAACTCAGTTTTCGAGCTATGAGTGTATACTATTTCTTTAAAAAATGTATCTTTCATGGTGACTAAATTGGGATCCTCTGAATAAAAAAACTCAGTACGAAACATTCCTAAATGAATATAATTTAGAGAGTTAGATGTATTAGAGCTGTTTATAGTGTTTGGGTTCTTGGAGGATTTTGCGGCTTTTGGAGCTTTCGGGGTTTCTAGGACCTTCGAAATCAGCACAACTTTTTGTGCTAAAGCAGGATGATAAATTTTGATTAAGTCATTTGCCATCATTACTTCAAGTTTATTGTTCGATAATATGAATTCTATAAAAGTTTGTGCTAAAATTTTCATGTGTTCGTGTTTTATGAATCTGGTTAAGAAATCTAAATCACGATCCTCGTAGTCAAACTGAAAAATATCTGTACCTTTGCTGTTCTTATTTATCTCCTGACCAGTGTATACAATATCATGTAATTTACTGCACATTTGCTTCCCTAGTAGTTTTCTTTCAAAGCTTTCTTTGAGAGGCGTATATAGAATAAAGTAACTATTAATATCCTCAAACTTGCCTTGGAACATAGGATCAGAAGAATTAGATGAAAATTTTTGCCTAACTCTGAGAAAACTATCAAAGTATATACCTAAGCCTAGCTTACCTGTGGTACTTCTAACACTAGCAACGGTAAGTCTAGCCTTGTCTGTATTTTCTCGATGTTTAGTTTGCATAAAACACGTTACATTTTTATATCTGAAGCACAAATCATCAAAGTCTCCAATGTCTTTAATGTTCGCTGCTAAATAAAAATCTTCAATTTCATTATCATGTAACGCTCGATGTAAAACTAAACTTAACAGTTTCGTTTCATAGAACTGTCCGCTTACTCCTGATGTGCCGGCTCGTTTCGGGTAAATAATTTCTTTAACGCTGTCTGTTCTTACTATACTTTTATTTTGATACTTTTGTTCCAAAGTAATTTGTCGTTTGTTTGCAGTTTCAGCACCTTGAGCCGATGGGTGTTTCAGTTTAGATAAAATTTCTGCTATTTCTTTTCCAAGTGCTGTGTTTGTTTGTAAAGCAAGGTCTACTGCTGTCATATCATCTTTATTACAAAGTAAACGGGCGCCTTTTTGTATTAAATGTATCACAACATCCTTTTCGCATTTCTGCGTAGCTATGTGTAAAATCGTATTGTTACCATCATTGCCGTCGCAGGCATTAATGTCAGCGCCTCCTGTTAAGATTTTGTCAATTTTCGTAATGATTTCACTATTTGTTTTTTTCAGACGTATATATTTCCGTATAGAGAAAAACATTTCCCCATTTAGTATAAGTTTGTCTTCGTCACTGATATTCATTTTGAACACTTCACTTATTTCAATTTAATAATAAAACACAGTGTTACAAACGTTATAAATGGCGCGCTAGCTATATCAGTCTGTATTATCAGTATGAGTTCATAGGCACTCGCACAGTTGTTATTGTGATACGCACATAATTTTTCACGCGACGCACATGACCGGTCGCCGGGCCAACACTGCGGGCACTGTCTAGACAGCTAGCGTAGAGCTTGCGCCCGCGCACGTACGCGTAACCTTCAAGAGTTCAATACTTTACTCGCGGAATGTAACGCGTACTAACCACGAATTGTGTTGTCAGCCGGCACGTTTAAAATTTGCCATAAATTGAATACTTATTGTATTTTTTCAAAAAATATTGTTGCTTTTTCAATAGCCGTACTATGTGATATGTTCTCACCAGTGGGGTTAGACCACAGCTCAAAATAAGGTTATATAAATAACTGCCCCTGGTAAAAATTATGAGAAGTATATTTTCAACCAAATTCAAAGACGCTGTTTGATTATTTGTTAAGTACCTAACGATGATTTGTGTCGTAAACACATACCTATTTTATTAACGGACACAAAGTACATCTAGACACTTATCTAGATAAATATTTTCTACTTATTTTATTTCTAGATGTTTTTAGAGTTCTGTTATTAAATTTTACTATGTTATGGTTACTATGATTCTCATGCGAATATACAATTTCAATAGAAACTCTAATGTGAAACAAACGCAGGGTCATGTTTTAAACTCGACCTTTTTTAAAACATCATACAATTTTATATGAATATCGTTTCCAACAAAAGATCTGAAATGTTTCATCAAATTCGGTTCCAGTTTATTGCAATAGTCGACGAAATCAGCTGGAGGTACCTGCAATCCGCCAAACGAATCACGGCTAGTGTTAAGGACTCGTCCGCGCAAATACAAGTAATTAAAGTCGATTCATCGGAGTAGTTGAAAGAGTACTTTTATTAAACTCGTTACGCGTACACCCCTTCAGATTGGAGAGCACAAACTAAGTGAGATTGCGCTCGTCGACCCTGCCGCTTGCTTCCCCGTATCCCCCTCATCGTTGACCCGCGCAAGTACATGTGTCGGCTGACTGTTAGTAATATTAAGACTGTGTCGATACTGTATATTGACACTTATAGGGCAACTCTATAGGTAATACATCGCACCCTAAGTGGAAAAAGTTGTAAAATAAAATTACCGTTTAGCAATTTCGGCTTTGTGTCAATCAACTTAAGATAAATTCTTATGTAAAAATATTTCGACTTGTGACTCTTTGGTATTGAAGTATTATATTATTTTATTTGTTTGGTGTGAAGTGTCTCACAAGGAATAAACATTTTTAGAGTAGGCGCTAGCCAGCCAACGTATTAGAATTTTAAAGTGGCATGATATATGATTGAGTTTGGTGGTACTATGTACTTAGGGACTGCCATGCAAAGGTTACAGGTTCAATATCCAGGTTGAGTCATGCTATACGTACGTTTTCCATTCTATTTTTTTTAGCATTAGCCTGGAGTTCGGGAATAATGCTCGTGTTGCGTAAAACTTAAACATTTCACGGTCACTGTTTGGTTTTCTGTCCCTTGTGACATCACATAATATGATTCATAACAATTGTTTTTCTATTGCGTTTCCTAATGGGCAGCGAATGAGTTAATTTATGTTTAAATTAACTTGTGGACAGAAAAGTTTATTCTGTGAGTACCTTGTCATGTCCCTGATGGCAATTGGCAGGTCATTGATCTCCTAATATTGTATAAGAGTAATAAATGTAATAATTTTGTGTATAGGCGAGTTGCCGTCCGCCAAAGGTAGAAAGGTTTGACTAAGTGTTACATACATACATATCTTCACACTTGTCTTCCATTATTGGGGTAAGCAGTTACTATAGAACGCCACTTGCTATGATTCAAACATATCTCCTTTCTCTTCAATGTTCATTAATATTTTTATACACACACGTCGGTTACGGTTGCTTGTAATTGTGCCCTTTGTCACACTTCACTTATTTGTTCGCTTGTATGTCCGTCTAGGTCTGACGAAGTGTTAACCCATAGATATACTTACCTAGTACTTAATTATAACCCATAACCCCTATTAAAATAGTAGTGTACCTACCAACCTGTTACTATCGAGCAAAGATCTCCTCTCAGTACAAAGAAGACATGAGCATTGATCTCCACGTTTGCCCAAGGTAATTTCAGACTTCTTTTTTTAATATTAGTATAATTGTAATTAGTTGCATACTTATCTCTCTTCTCTTTTCTGAAGAAGAAGTGTTTAAAGTTTTGGCGTAGTACAGTACCTAAGTACTCATTTTAAAAACTTTATCACTTTTTTTTATTACGGCTTAATGAGGTATTTATTGATAGAGGTTACCTCTGAGGGGTTACTAAGGACTATCTGTCAAGCAGACGTGTCCCTGACATTAAAACATGAAGTGATATTGAACGCACAATATCTTGTTCTTTGTTTTAACAAATAATATTGTTTAAATTAAATTAATAATTATTTAATTATTTTAAATTGTAAGAGATGTTTACCTTGTACAAGTGATTATCATGTTTCAGATAAATAGTCGGAGATGGCACAGAGGCTATGTCATGTGTTGCTGTGGTTGGGAATCTTGGTAATACAGATATTTTTTGTCTTTTATGTGACATGAGTGCACAATCTGATAAGGATGGCGGGCTATCGATGTAAGAGGGCGGCTTACGACTGGTCTAGACGACAAAAATTGGAGTAGGCCTATGTCCAGCAGTAGACGTCTTTCGGTTAATGATGAAAGTGACAAGGACCGAAAATCCGATCAAGGAAGTAACCTATTACCATCTACAACTACGAGCTCTTCCAACTTACAGCCTCTTCAGGTCATCAGTTCACTTTTCTGTCTGGAAGCATCCAAATTATGTTAGCCGCCGTTCTAGAACTCGTTTACTCCAACAGTCGTTGGTCCTTAGTCAGATATGGCCAGCCCATTGTTGCTTGAATTGAGACCTATATATTTTTTATCTCTACCTTTAGAGAAGAGAGTCTCTAAAGAAACATAAAGCTGTTTGCCAGTTTTGTCATGATGGAGTATGTCGTTTTAGTGGCCGTCAGTGTGCATAGATATTGACACGGAGGGGGATATACCGGACGACCGCTGGGTGTTCAGACATTCCAAGCATGAGAAGGTAGAGTCGTCCTGCGCAGGGATCCGACCAGCAGCCAAAGATATTGTGAGGCGGTTCTATGCAGTATTGCCTTAGTAAGTCATCTTCTTTTTCTATTTTACTAATATTATATAGAGGTAAAGTTTTTGTGTTTGTAGGGGGTAATCTCTGGAGCTACCAGTGGGATTTGAATAATTCTTTTTGCGTTTGATAGCTCAGTTCTTGAGGAAGGATATAGGCTAACATCGCTTAACTGGTGACGGGAGCAGAGCTGTAACCAACCGGATGAAATCGCGCTGCGGGATACCTAATAATTTTTATTGAAAGAAGTGAGGTGGGTTAAGGGTGGGGTAAGTAAAGAAAATGAGAAAGATGAGGAAAAAGAAAAGAGGGTAATTTAGGCGAATAAAGATTTAAAATTAGACTTAGGTTCTACTATATTCTTCTTAGTCGCCTCAGATATTCACTGACTGACAGGGTTGTTTGTTTTACTTAGAGCGGTATTGCATTATCATATAAATATGATTTCATATTTGTCAAATTCTATGATCATAGTTTGACGATCCTCAAACTATGATCATAGATAATCACATGTAGTTATTATACCGTCATATGTTCTTCATTTAAAAATGACTTCACATCTTTGATCATATTTCTATGATAGTCTAATAGCGGCCTACTCATCAGATATTGGTCTTTATTTTGTTTACTCTCATAGAAAATATGGTCTATACCTGATTTACGTTATAAATAGTAATAAATAAGTAATAAAAAAAATTGTTTATTTCTTTAACAGCAATTTCATACATTTTCCATTAAATGTAGAGATTTCCATTTAAGCTATAACATGCTTGTGTTTGGAAATCTCGCTCCTCCAGCAGATTATCTGTTTTATATGTAGTTATTATACACAGGTAACAACTTTATATTATGTATCTAATACTCTAATAGTTAATAAAGTGAATTTATTTTAACAACAATACTAAAATAGTAACTTTGTGTTTTATTGAAAACATTCTTAGAAACATTCGATAATCTCGGCCTAAAATATACAGCTATCAAAATAACTCGCGTCACACATGTTTTTATCTGTTTAAAAATTCAAGGTTAATATTCGGTTAGTCGGGACTTACCCAAATTATAATTAGTGTTGCTATTATCTAGTATTTTTAATACAGGATTCTTAGGTTTTTTTTTACGAGACATCAATGATATTCTGTTTAACATATATATGTTATAAGCGCGTAATCGTGAAGACTCGAAAACGTCCCAATTAGGACGTATTGTCTTTAGTCTGCTTACGTTATGAAGAATGTGTATGTGTGCAACGGCTGCCAAGGAACACTTTTTTTGGTTGTTTTGTGAATGTATAACATATCTGTTAAATAGAACATCATTGCGAGACATGCATTTTTTTCTTAAATTTGATGTCTTGAAATAGACGATGAACAATGATCATTGTCTTTCTTTGTTAATGTAAAGTTCTTTACATGGTGGCAAATACTTTCGGCTTATTAAGTATAGGTATCTAGTCCAAGCCTACTAATATTATAAATGTGAAAGTTTGTGAAGACACATATGAATGCGTGTTTATTTGCCAGAGTATTTCTTCCTTATCAGTACTCACACGACGTGCGATGCAGGGGGCGGGCTAGCTAGCTAAAATATATAAGAATAAATCAAAAGATCCTAAAGGATCGTATTCTGTCTTTATGTTATAGATAATCTATTCCTTTCCTAGTTTCAACAAGGACCAAAAGAACACAGCGTTCCTCCACAAATACCGGGGAACTGTGTATGGCATGTCTGACAGTGAGGATATGCTGGACCGGGAGGCTGGCTTCTACGCCGCCGTCCTTACGCCCCTCGTGTTCCTCCAACAGTACCGGGACACCTGGTGTCTTCTAGAACGGGTGAGTCCTGGAAATTCTTGAGTAGTTCATGAACGACTTAGGAGATGGAATCGCACTTATTCTTTTCTGTCACTGAGACTTGTCATTTACTAGAGCAAGAAAGAGCGATAGAACGCGTGCTGTGTGCTGTTTCGAAAAAGAAAGTGCGGTTCCTTGCTACCAGATGTGGTTAAACCCTTACAGAGGTTATTCTGGAGATACACGAGAATCGACTAAGATATCAATTATAACAGTGAATCCAAATCAAATCATCATGTTCTAATCCTGGGTCCTTAGTGAGGGAGTGACCTTGACGCTTCCTTCGATATTGGTCTTGGATTCATTTTTAACTAATCAAGATATCGATACTGTAGACATTAAGCAATTTTATTTAGAGCCTGTACTTATTATAATTTTATGTCAGTTTCACAGAGCCATACGCTTATACCAGGTATCGGGTACAACTGAGAAGAGATCTGCTTTAAAATTACTACAAAACTTGAGATCTGTCAATAAAAAGGTATACTTTTAGTCTTCAGATTAATTTATCATTCGATCTCTTATTGGGTGTCGTAAGAGGCGTTAGCGTTACCTGCGTTACGTAGGCACGTAGGTACAAGTAGTCACCAACTTGTTTTAGTCAACTGTCATTCATCTAGGAACATTGCGTACATCCGCTGAAATTCACGCCGATAAAATTGCAGGCGTAAGAATATTTGAATCATCTTCATCATCTCATATAAGCCGAAAGAAGTCCACTACTGGACATGGCTTCTCCCCATTTCACCACTTTGGCTGATCACTCGGTCTACGCTGCACCTACTCGTATAAATATATCCGAATGCCTTGTGATCTTTTAAAATATATTGTTTGTGTTACAGGTTCGAGGCTTCATATTGGATCTGCCTGGTCCAGAACAGGTCACCCGCACAACAACCGTATCCGAAATGGAGGACGATGATACACTACACGATAAGAAAGACATCAGATATCTCAAGGAATTGATTAAAAATCTTGGTTAATGAAAAAGGATTTTATTTTTATTAAAAAAAAAAATTGTTAATGGCAAACGGCTCGACTGATGTTACGCGGGTACGCACTTGCCGTAGACAGACTATGAAGGTTTGCAACAATAGAATTACTTATTAAATCACTAGTTACAGTCAGATAAAAATGTCATTAGAACGTCATGATACAACAAGGTCGATTTCTCTTACACTCCATTAGAAAAGTCTACCTTAGCAATTTAGATCTCACAGTTACTTTTTGTCAAAACTGGTAGATAGCTTTAGGCCCACCGTGTTTGCTTGTTGCCGACCCTTTAAAAACCTTTTACCTTCTTTCTTGAAGAACTCCATGAATAGCATAATAATGTATGTGATAATAAAAATGATATACAAAATATTCTCTTTAGAGAACTAATCTTAGTGAATCGACGTACTTCAAAATATCAAACAAAATATCAAAGAAATAGCATTGTCGTCCGACAATGCCATTTCTTTGATATTTTACAGTTGACTGTAATGCATAGGCGAAGAACTATGAAAGTAACAAGTGATCACGAGTATCATTACAGACAGAAGAATGATGATAAACATGAAATAAATAATAATATATCTGTCACATGGTTCATCGAATTTGTTTATTTTGGCCAAACATGGCGCTTGGTCCTCAGCTATTGGGCCTGTGTATTCTTTCTCTGTTCTAACATTACCTTTGTGATCTATTTCTATAATTGCTAAAATTTTATCTGGGTTTCTCCTTCTATCTATCACGTATGCTGTAGCTCCAGGCTTTACGGCACGGCTCACATCCTTTGCGAAATTACTGAAATATAATCTTACTTGAACAAAGCAGTCTATGTTTGTATTTCAGTCTAGAATATAGAACCATTAGAAGCCACTCCATTTATTTCAGGCATTGGTAATATCAGGAAATTCAAAGCAGACCTCGCACACAGTAGACCTGCTATGGGTGGCGGGCTACCGATGGTTGAGAGCGGTTCGGTACCTTCTGAACCACTTGTGGAACACAGAACCACTAATGCAGTTTATTTATATAGATGATAATAGATTAGAAAATCCTTATTGTACACCAAAACAATATTATTATTATATATAAGGTATTTATCTATGAGTCTATGCAACCTGATATTAAATGATTTATTATTATTCTTTTATTATTAATATTAAATTTACAAAATGTTAGGTTAAAAAAACATTAACAGAAATATGTACAATGGGCGATCGTATTGCTAAAAGAGATGTCTTCCAGAAAATCTTTGGATGGACTTTGTGGTTGGAAAGTGGTAGTCTGTGGTGTAATAATAGAATTATTGAAACATACGGCCGTAAAAAAATATATACTTAAATAAATAAATTACGTGTACGCCTATGCATACTATATACACAGTAGGTATATACAATATATAAATGTAACCAAATACAAACAAAGTATACCAATTGACCTTTTACGATAATATACTTACCTAAAAAATAATTTTCTCCTCATTTCTTCAACGTGAATAATAGTTTTGCCAAAAGGTTTATTCAACAGAACAGGTGTGGTGAATAGACGGACATGTGAGCGTGCATAATCAATTGCTCTGAGACCATGGCCGATTCCTGAGCAGAATAGATCTTTCCTAAAGTAATCATGATAGCAATGCATGTAGTCAACATTTGGTGGTCCCAAAGCTATAAAAAGCGATCTCTGCAAGTCAGAATAAAAAGGGTTTCAGATTAAATTAGTTTTTGTTATTCATTTAGGTCCTGAAGATGTTACGACACAAGAGATTCTTGCCAGGATTCGAAGTCTGAACCTTATATAGTTTGTTCGCTTCTTTCCTCCTTTCTAAATTAGACCTAAGTTTAAGATTTTTAAAATATTTAAGGCGATTTTCCCCTTTTTCAGGGTAAGCATCGCGGTCCATCATGATATACCTTCGTACGCACTTGCAGTGAGAAGTCTTTAAACAAAATACGGATCTTGAGTAATGTGTACCTTTTACTTATTACTATAAAGTTTAAAATTACCAAATCACAATCCATGTTTTACATCACTTATTTATTTGGATGATGTACCTACTATATATTTTAATTTTCTGTTTTCAGTGGTAAAAGTTTAAAATTGCTCAATCACATTAATATTTTTTACTTCTACTGTATAGCCAATCGTGACAACAAGAGTGCTACCGCGATTGTGTATGGTATCGGTGCCTATGGATTTAGATATTTCTTTGATGTCTACGGATCAGCAATGTCATCAAGTTGAAATTGATTCTGCGCTATTTGAAAAAATCAACAAAAGTAAATAATAGTTGGCCTTTTGGTAGGCACCCATCATTTTATAGTGAGTATAATTTTTATATTGCTTTTCTTTACTTACCGATTGTGCCGTCCAAGTATCCCAAAATGGCCAGACTCGATATAGCAAAGTAAATTTTTTGTAACGTTTTGCTTTTTGAAATACTTTTTCTGCATTGTTTTCATTTACATTGACTATAATTATCCTGGCGTCCATTGCTGCCAAATTGCTCACAGCCTAAAAAGTAAACCAATAGAAATATTATTTCTATAATTCGTTAATTGTACGGTGGTAGATCCACGCTGGTTTCAGCAAGAATGGGCCGGATTGACCGGGAAAGTACTACCCTCTCATAGAAGATCGACGTAAGAGTAGTAGTATCCGTACTACTGTGTTTCGTTCGGCCCAATTTTCCCCCTTTCCTCTTTTATCACCTCCCTCATTCCCTTCTCCTACTCATTCCCAGCCGCCATGTTTAAGACGATGTCTTTTGGTATGGTGGCTACCACTTCTAGATTCCAATGACTGCTTACCATCAGGCGGGGTGGGGTGCATTCACTTTGGTAGGCTAATATAAAAAAAATGTGTTTTTCAAAAATAATTTTAATTAGTCAGCAAATTGGAGTCCTTTTTAGGTTTGGTAATAGTTTCATCCTGTTTACGACGTAACAAACTGTTTTCACTGTTTATGGTACTTACCTACGCATATTGTACGTATGTACGCATAATGGTGCATACGGTACGACGGTATATGAATAGTATATAGGTACCTACAGATGGCATTAAATAAACACTTTGTATAGAGACTCACATGTCCCAATAGTCAAATAGCGTTAGCTGTTTTATGTTAAGTACCTATTTGTTGTATTGAGAAATGAAATAAACATACTTAAGTAACTTAGTAAATTACATTAATACAAACCTTTTCAAAGTCACAATGTCTTGTTTCACATCTTTGAATATTGTATATTGTGCCTTCATTATGAAATAATTCTAATATGTCCTTTTCAAACTCACCACTGTAAGGTGCATCATCTGATATGACAGCTACTCTACGCCAGCCCATGTCGTTTATAAATTTCGCAAATCCATATTTTAATAAGTTACCATCTATTAAATTTATAGAATTTAGAAATAGTGCCTTATCTGCTGGGTTTATATGCGTGGTTTTATAAAATACTGTTGGAATCGTGAATTCGTAATCCAGTTGGAATGGTTTGGGAGCCAATACAACCAACAAATTATGTTTTAGTTCTATAATTTCCTCTAGACAATTTTCTGTTGAACTATGTTTAAATGTTAAAATGTTAGATATAGGTTTCAGTGCGTCTAAACATTCCATGTTATCCGAGCATATGAGAACTGTCTTTAAGTCTGTTGATTCACGAGAAACTTCTGAACAATTATCTCTTAATTTAATTTCATCCTTAAAATAATGAAGTTTTGTAACGAAATCGAACAGACCATGAGAATTCATTTCATAAACTGTATTGGTCATTATTTTAGCAAAAGGTAAATCATCGTGAATTTTATTTATGGTCCAATCATTGTCACGAATATCTTCAGAACAATATTCAGTTGACTCCCTGAAGTTCGTTGCAAATACATTGTAGTAGTTAATATTCCGTGGTTTAAAATTAAATGGTTCTAATTCTGCTTTATCGTACACTTCTCCTGCATAAATAATGTTATGTAAATCATCGTTTTTGTTAGTTTTGAAATAAATGTTATCGTGTCCAAACAAGTTGATGAAGTTCCTGAAAATAATTATATTATTTAATAATACCAGCCTGTTTACTGTCCCACTGCAGGGCAAAGGCCTCTTCTCATATAGAGAAGGCATGAGCATTGATCACCACGCCTGCTCAAGGCGGATTGGCAAATTTCAGACTTTTAAGCCTCACGATGTTTTCCTTCACCGTCAGTCAGAAATGTCCAAGATAAACTTTGCATTATGTATATTTATTTTTATTATATTATTTGCATTATGTATATTTATTTAAGTGTAACAACGACAGTAATCGGTAGAACATGTAATGAAGGGGGATGACATGAAAAACAAATAAAAAATATTAAATTAGGCATAAAAAGAAGTGGTAGTGGGCTAAACTCATACTCACATTGTCATAGAGATCATACTGAAAGTTACTTTAACACTATTAATTAAATTAGGTACAAGTAATATCTTCATATTATAAAACTTGTGACATTTCTGGTACAACACATCGCTAAGACGATTGATCTTTTGAATAACCTCTCTATTGTGTTTGTCCTCATTATTTAATTCGTTTACTTTTATTATGTGAATAACATCGAACGCTGCAATAAGAAAAAAATTGTTATTGTACGAAATCATCTTCTGTTTTTAGCAATTACTCCTTCAGCCACCTTCTTTTTTCTTCTTTATTATCATAATCACACCAGCCTTTTATTATCCCACTGCAGGGAAAGGTCTCTCCTCATAAAGAAGAGGCATGAGCATTAATCGCCATGTTTGCTCAAAGCCGAATTATCTTTATATTCTATCTCAGTTTCATATCCTTTATCGTCGACGATTAGGTTGCTTTCAGACAACATATCATAGCAGGGTTGTAAGCCGACAAGCGACAGTGGCAGACTAGCCAACAGCCTGTTTGTTTTTGTTTGTGTAAAGTTGTATGAAAAATGCTACTAATAAAATTAAAAACTTACCTTGTAATTGATAAAACGGTTTAACATTTCCATTTCCACAGTCAAACACCATATATGTCTCGCTGAATCCAAGAAGAAAGTTAATAACCAAGAACAGGAGACAAATCATATTGATACATAACACTTGTAACACTAAATGAGAATTTAAAGTGCTCATATTCACAACATAATGATTTTCCTTATTGTTGTAATGGCTTTAAATAGATCGTATTTACTTCCTCATGCAATACTGTATTTAAACTTGTTGAATTTCTTCTAAACTGTTTAATCCTTTTAGATTCTTTTCTTTGTGCTTATAACTTTTTGTGATATAAATTAATTAGGTACTTATCTATTCATTTGTCATGTTACACACAAAGACCGAAAACGCTAATTGAGCGACAAAACAGCTCACAACGAGTTGGGGTCACTGTAAAATATCTACATCGCAAACTTAAAGTTTAACAGACACAGATATTTATAATTACCTGAGGAAGTACCGGACCTCGAACCTTAGATTTATAATCTATGGTTGGGGTACTCCCCGATCAAAGATTTATATCTCCTTGCACCAAGACTTAGCTTGTGACATTCCACGACTCTACAGATCTAAAAGTGTGTGATGCTCATACCATCAAGTTTTTAAAAATTTTATGCATGCCAAAACTGTATTCTCCTGACAAGCTTTTTAAACAGTTATTGTATGTTCTAGTTACATTCTCTTTATCCTTTAGTTTTAGAAAGTGTTAGTCTAAAACAAACAAATATTTTATTATAGTTTTGTCGCACTCATGTTGACGTTAGAAGGGTAGAAACATCCAAGCTTCCTTTGTATGGTATTCTAGTACCTTGTAGTATAAAACAAAGTTGCTGATTTCTTCTGTAGTTCTTAAAAACGATATAACGTATTTTGATACTTTCATTGCTATTTAGAAACTTTCTTTTAGGAGCTTTATCTATACTTACTATTACCTAAGATATAAGTGTGCGTTACGATTGCTCCGCCAAGTTATCCAACCAGAAAAAAACTTTGACCATAATTTTGTCGGAATTTGTCGAAATCGAAGTGCACAAACAAAAAATTTGTCGAAGTAGAAATAAAGAAGTTATAAGGGTTTTAAGTTGGCCGCGCCAACGTAACATGTACGATTGCGCGGCCATGGAGATCTCAGCAACTGTTTGGGTTATAGATCTAATTCTTTTTGCCAATTGAAGACTGAATTTGTCGAAAATTGTCGAAAAAAGAATTAGAAGTCCTTGGTTAATATATTATGAAATATTTACGACTGAATGTTATGGCCGCGCAATCGTAACGTTGTTGATTCTTTATTGTTGATTATTTCTGTAAAACTTAAGATTTATACATTAAAACTATTACAAGAAGAAAGGTCATAATTTGTCGAAACTAATAAAAGCAATAAATACTATGTCAGTTTAGTGAAACTGACGAAATCAGCCCAAAACAGAAAGTACGTGGCCGCGCAGTCGAAACGCTACTTTGCACGCTGATATCTCATTATCTGTAATTGCTAGAATTTCGGCGTGAACATCGAATTGTTCGGCATATTAACCTCAGGATAATGATTAATGACATATCGCTTTATCCTCAGAATATTTTACATTGCGTGTTATCTCAAAAATTATATTATCTCATACAATGTTCGAGTAGGGTAACCATACTTTCGATTTGATTTGACAATACCTGTAACTAGAGATTAAACAACATTTGGCTTAGTCTGCAGAAATGATTAATCTATACTATTATTAGGAGAAGAGTTTGTTTGTTTGTTTAATCCATTTAAGGTTAGTCCTAAGTACAATGCAAAATCATACCAAAAAATATTTCATTCATAAAGTAAATAATCAAAGTAATGAAAACTTATAAGAATATTCTTATTAAACAAACAAACAATAATAATACGGTAGTAGATCCACGCTGATTTCAGCATGAATGGGCCGGATCGTCCGGGTAAGTACTACCCTCTCATAGAAGATCGACTTAAGAGTAGTAGTATCCGTACTACTGCGTTTCGTTCGGTGAGTGAGAGCGCCGGAGGCCCAATTTCCTCCCTTTCCTCTTTCCTGATGTCCCTCATTTCCTTCCCCTAACCCCATTCCCAGCCGCCATAGTGGAGGCCACCATACCAGCAGTTTAAAACGATAGCTTTTGGTATAGTGGCCGCCACTTCTGGATTCCACTGACTGCTTACCATCAGGCGGGGTGGAGTCACTTTGGTGGGCTATACTAAAAAATAAAAAAAAGAACAAACTCTTCCCCTAATAATAGTATAGATTAATCAAAGTCAAAGTATTTATTTCATTTTGATCATTAAGTATGATGCTTATGAAAAGTCAAAATTACATGAAGTCAGCTAATTAACCTACAGCCAGTTCGCTGACGAGGTAGAGCTGTGAGAAGAATTGGCAAGAAACTCACGCCACTCTTTTCAATTGCCAGATAATTAAATTTTTTTGTATGAGTTAACAATTTTAACACATCAACGCAACCAAAGAACCATACAAAGTAAATATTAAAAAAACAACCAATTAATTTAATAACATTAAAAAAAAAGAAACGAAAATAGAGGATTTCAATTATTTAGTTTCATCTAGTATGGTAATTTGACTACGTATTTTAATTAAAATTAAAAAAAGTAAATGCATTTCCCAGTCATATTGAACTACAAGGTAATACTGAATTAAGTATTAAATGTATGCCATGCCAAGATTGACCAGTCATCCCAGGTAGACGCGCGCACAGACTAGCCAACTAGCCATCATCACCTTCGCCATATTAGAGGGAAGGTGATGCCCCGGCTAATACGACACCACAAGTCATGACATTTTAGTGAACATGACAATGCAAGGCATGGGTGGTAAAAAGAACTATAATAAAATGTTATGTCTTACGAGTTCATATTGATCATGCTATGCATTCACTTCACATCAAACTTTTACTGCAATAGTCAATATCATTTCTGCAGATTAAGCTAAATGTTGTTTAATCTCCAGTTACAGGTATTGCCAAATCAAATCGAAAGTATGGTTACCCTACTCGAACATTGTATGAGATAATATAATTTTTGAGATAACACGCAATGTAAACTATTCTGAGGATAAAGTGATATATCATTCTCCTGAGGTTAACATGCCGAACAATTTGATGTTCACGCCGAAATTCTAGCAATTACAGATAATGAGATATCAGCGTGCAAAGTAGCGTTTCGACTGCGCGGCCACGTACTTTCTGTTTTGGGCTGATTTTGTGAGTTTCACTAAACTGACATAGTATTTATTGCTTTTATTAGTTTCGACAAATTAAGACCTTTCTTCTTGTAATAGTTTTAATGTATAAATCTTAAGTTTTACAGAAATAATCAACAATAAAGAATCAACAACGTTACGATTGCGCGGCCATAACATTCAGTCGTAAATATTTTGTAATATATTAACCAAGGACTTCTAATTCTTTTTTCGACAATTTTCGACAAATTCAGTCTTCAATTGGCAAAAATAATTAGATCTCTAACCCAAACAGTTGCTGAGATCTCCATGGCCGCGCAATCGTACATGTTACGTTGGCGCGGCCAACTTAAAACCCTTATAACTTCTTTATTTCTATTTCGACAAATTTTTTGTTTGTGCACTTCGATTTCGACAAATTCCGACAAAATTATGGTCAAAGTTTTTTTCTGGTTGGATAACTTGGCGGAGCAATCGTAACGCACACAGATATAAAGCGGCAGAGTTTGTTTGTTTCTTTAAACGCGCTAATCTCTAGAACTACCAGTCTGATTTCAATAATTCTTTTTGCACATGATAGCCTAGTTTTGAGGAAGGTTATAGTAACATTGCGCTACTAGCAACGGAAGCAGAGCAGTAACCAAAGACGCGGCTAAAACTGCGCTGCGGGAAGCTAGTATGTAATACATGCATATTAGAGAAAGACGAGATGTTTTTTAGTTAGGTGAACTAACCTTGTATCCTTGTGTGAATGGTGGGTCTTAAGTTGTAAATAATACCCAGCCTGTTTATTGTCCCACTGCAGGGCAAAGGCCCCTTTTCATATAGAGAAGGCATAAGCATTAACTACCACGCTTGCTCAAGGTGGATTAGCAATTTCAGACTTTTAAGTCCAGGTTTCCTCACGAGGTTACTTTTCTCTAGTAGTAAATAAATAAAAATCATTTTAATAAAATTGGATACATCTTTATTAAAAAAAATCATTTCCGTAAATAAAAAGCCAGGTCGTTTGTGTATTTTATATCATCGTATATTTACATATAAATAATAAATATATTATATTTATATTATTTTGTAAATATAAATTTTGTTATTAAGGTATGTCATATCATTTTTTAAAAGGGAAGGAATCTCTTACTTTAAAGTCGTATAGACAGCCGACGGGACGTCGACGCGACGTAGTGTATTGTACTAGCTATTAATAAAATTTGCAACGTCAGCATGCGACGATGTCTTCTATGTCATTTATAAAACCACTTACGTCGCGCACGTCGCCGTCACCCGCTGTCTGAACGTGTCAATAATACATACATAAACACAGGGCTATGTTTGTGTGTAGTAAATGTGTATATATAGATAGAGCAAAAAATACTATTAAGTTTTCAGTTGTTAGTTGAGTGCGCGAGGAGGGCATGTTTGGCGGCACCTGCGGTGGCTGCTACTCCATTGCCGGTAGCTAATGCTACGAAGAACTGAAAAAAATATTCACAATTTTAAATTAACTTGAAATAACACTTTTAGTGGTCTAATTAGTCGTGATGGCCTATTGGTTAAGGATTTGTATATAATACAAGGTTGGAGGTTCAGAACCAAGCAAATACCATTGTGATTTATTCAAATTTTGCTCTAATATTGCTTACAGGGCAATTGACATGCACAACTCAGAACGGATACTAAAATTGGGGCATTTCAGTGCATTCAAATGCTTGACCTTGTAATACTTAATTACAGCGCAACTTTTACGTACGCATCCCGCTTCTGTTACTTATTGATTGTAAGCTCGATGGAAAACAAACAAATGTTAATGCAGCATCTATTAGGGGGTAGTGCGTAAATGGAACATACATTGGTGATAGGTCCAAGAGCTTTCTGGACGATTGCGTTGACTGGCGCAAGGGATGCAGCGGTCATGCCTGCTCCTACGCCGTTGCTGCGGATGTTGAAGGCATTGTACAGGCGCTTAGCTGCGCAGTACTGCTCGTTTATGAGGCTGGAACAATTGAAATTATCTTCATATATGCATTTTATTAGTTGACTGTAAGAAGAATTAACCTCATGGGACTGCTATATTCGCAATGAGAAGACTTTACACAATCTTACTGAGAGCATACTAGCATTCGTACACGTTACGCAAAAGACTATAAGAACATATCAAATTAATACTCTTGTAAGGATTCTTGGTATTTTATACTTACCCTGCTGAATTAGCGGGAACATTTGAGAGAATGTAGTCCCAGGCTGATTCAAATGAGTAGGTTCTTCCACCGCCGCTGCAGCCACCACGTGGTCCGTACTAGAAGCAAATAGTAACACATAAAAATACAACAACTGCAATACCATAGGTTTGTATAATTATTAGTTAAACCCAACAAAGAAGCCTCTTTCTTGGTTCTGAGGTTAAACATAGGCACGTTGCAAAAGTTATCGAAAAAGGTACCTGGCTCGTAGCGCCTGGTCGCTTCGTCAACGAACTAGCTTTATGTTAATTAACTGACGTTTTGATATTTTGACGTTTATAAGTGTCGCTCAAGTGATTTTAAGAATAAAGTTTTCATTTCATTTCAAGTTTACTGAGATGAGTTTTTTTACTTTAGTTCAAACTTTCTTAATTCAAAAGACAACACAAGAGAACCACAATTTTACAAGGAATCAACTAACTGACTCTGTTAAAATAACTATATTTGTATTATTGAAATATCTGTTTCAGTGTGTCAGTAAGATCACACTTGCAAACAATAAAAGGCTGCAACAGTTGTTCAAATATCATCAAAAGCAATATTTCCCACACCAACACTTTCGATTTTCAATTAATCATAGCTCGTACAAGCAAAACCGTTTGTATCAATAGAAGAATAAATGTCCATTTGTTTGTACTGGACAATGTTAGATGATGAATCACCTAGCGAAATGATATATTAGTGACATACATGCGTGTTTCGTATGCATTGATCTGCAAGTCATTTACGTTTAGATCATTGGTTTGAAATTGGGTGAATCTATCTTGATTTGAAGATAGTAAATTAAATATTAGTTAAAGGACAATATATATATATATATATAAAGCTGAAAAGTTTGTTTGAACTGCAATTTAGGGACTTGCAGTCTTAGATTAAAAAAATCTTTTAGCATTTGATAAACTATTTTTTAAGAAATTTAAAATTTCTCTTGCTGCACTCTTCTTCTAAACGTCATTCTTGCACTAGCTCTGTCTTTGTCACTTATCCTTTGTACCATTTTATTTCTAATATATTATAGTATATGTATATATATATATATATATATATATATATATATATAAAGCTGAAGTAGTTATAGAATGTTTGACTTACCGCGTTACGGGCAGCCTTGGGGTTGTCAGCGAGCTGGACGATCAGGTCTATGCCGGAAACCAAGCTCTGGATGTAGTTTCGCACTGCACCCGCTGCGGCCTCAGGTCTTCCAGAACGAACAGCATTTACGTATGCGTCAATTACCTGGATGAATTGATAGTTTTTGTATTACTCATAGAAATCATTCAAAACAATATTTTTGATGATGGCACGTAGTTACTGTCGCTCATAAACTTTTGCTAAACCAGAAACTCTGCAAAGTCATTGCCGAAATTTGCTACGGTTTTGAGTGGTGCAATAATAGAAAGGTGACGATGGCACTGTGTTAAACAGTTCCTCGGAGTTACTTTATTTTTTACAGGCAATGACATACTTTAGAACAACACAATGCCACAAAAGAAAAACTAAGTTATAGGGATGTGACAAACTTTCCTAAAATATAATGACTGCTTTTTGCATGACACGTACGCTACGTAGGCAAATGGGCATAAGGAATAATGCTACTTATCTGCGGTCGCCAAGCCACCTGCTAAGTAGCATTTAGAAGTCCAAATAAAGATTAACCGAAAACAAGATTATTTGTCCTAGATTCATTAATTAAAAAATAACCTCAACCATTCATGCTCTGGTCAAGTTACATTAAAATACTCGTACTTACTGAAGCTGATGCACAAGCATCTCCTGGGATGCCAGTAGAGAGTTGTATGAGAGTTGCCAGAGCCTGGCCGACGGCATAAGCCTGGTTGACAGGACCTTGCTGGTTGGCGATATCTTTCAACACTGACAGTGCATAAGTTATGTACACATTGTTGTCACCGCCGTCCGACACCTCAAACACGCGGTCAATTAGTACCCTGAAACCAACAAATTAAAATTATCTTGAATTTAGCCAAACTGCTTTTGTGGTTCTTTTTTGTATACAACTTCAGTGACAAACAAGCATATGGCAATCTGATGGTAAGTGGTAACCGTTACCTATAGTGGAGTACCTGGAGAGTTAGACCTCGGAACCCAGTCACTTTGATTGTATTAATATAAGACCTTCTGAAATATGTTTTATGGATCAAATACTAAAATATTTTTGAGTTGCTTTTTTTTTGTAAACTCAAATTATACATTCATCACAAAGATTAATTAATTTGTGTATACTTTCACAAAAAGTGATTCGTCTTTGTCTAAAAAATGCGCTAAAACGGAGTTCTTTACTTTTTCGTAGATCAAAAATGTCTGCCTTCTAAGCTTTTTCTTAATTTTTGGTAACAGATAAAAGTAGCTTGGAATCAGGTTCGAATTATAGGGTGGAAGACACGCGGTCAATTAGTACCCTGAAACCAACAAATTAAAATTGTCATACAAGGCATAGTCTCTTTAAGCATGGCAAAGAATCTCTTGAAGAGCACTTCCAAACAGTGCAATCTCTTTGATATTCATCTAAAAAGTTAAGAAAATAATATTAGGCGATGCTCATCTGAAGAAAACACATTACGCTAAGATCTTTGGAGTACCAGATACAACCATTTTTATGATCCTTCACAATCGTCTTGCCATGATAAAAGTCAGTGCAAGATAGTTAACAAGAATGCGCAAAACAACAGCGCGTGAAATGTTCGCATGAGTTTTTGAGCCTCTGCAATGAAGATAAACATGATTTATTGAGGCGAACTCTTAATCAGAATGTAAGTAAATTGGTTTCATAGTCATGAATCTGACTCTATTAAGACTCCATGCGGTGACATAAAAATAGTGTATATAGCAAGCTAAAAATCTAATTTAATTTTAGTAATTTTTAAATAATTTTATACCCTTTTTTATTAAAATCAATATTTTTATTTTTAAACATTAACAGTAGAAAGAAAAATAAATTCATAAGACGTTTTCTACTTAAAATAATTTATTAAACTTCAACGTATTGATTGATCTATAACTAGTAATATAAAAGTTTTTATTGTTTGAACGCGCTAATCTGCGGAACCGCTGCTCGGATTTGAATAATTCTTTTGCATTTGATTTCTAACTCATGAGGAAGCTACGTAACATTTCTCTATGATCCACGGGAGCGAAGCAGTAATCAAAAATATATGTAAACACGGGTAAAATCGCGCTAAGAACTGCTATAATCTGTGTTTATTTTATTATTAAATAAAAAGCACACAAACTTAATAGATAAACTTTGTAAATACCTTATTAATAATACAATAAAACAGGTTTTATATAAATACGTTCAAAGTAACTGGGTGCCGAGGTTTCTGCATTTTAGGTGCTTATGGAACTCCGCTACTATAGACAAGGCTTTGTCTTCTGAGCATGATTGTTGCAGGAAAAATGCTGAGAAAACACAACCAAGCTGTTGTCGATGTGTAGGCAGAAGGGGATGGGAGAGGAAAAAGGAAAACAAACCGAGGGAAAAGAATTGGGGTGCTGGTGTTACTGTGCTTCTGGTGCCAAATATCATGTCAAAGTGGAGCATCACCCGTGGTTCACCTGACAAGTTCACCTGGGTGGACTATGAAAACTGTCCGGAGTCAAAGCCACAGCATACGACGTAAGAGCGATTAATAATTGCGTGACGTTTCGGCCATACTCACTCATTTACGTGACCATTGAGTTTTCGGGGTGCAACTTCGTTGATGCTTCTCAGACTAAGACCTACGTAGGGAGCAGCCAACGCGCTCTGAAACAAAAAAGGTGAATCAAAGCATTAAACAAACGCTACGCGATTGCAGTTTACTAACTAAAGTACTACCAGTACTGCTTGTAAAAATTAAGTACAAATTCGATTGTCAAAACCTTACCAGAAAACTTACAACTGCTTAAAGTAGCATTAGAATCTGTGTTTAAATATAAAATAAAATACATCATATCAGAGTCAAGGCCAAGGCACCGATCTACACGAGCATGCATATGCATAATACATGCATATTAGTAAATTTATCTACGGTAGTAGACCTACGCTGGTTTCAGCATAAATGGGCTGGATCGACCGGGGAAGTACTACCCTCACATAGAAGATCGACGTAAGAGTAGTATCCGTACTTGAGAGCGCCGAAGGCCTAATTTCACCCCTTTCCTTTTCCTCACCTCCTTCAATCCCTTCAGCTACCCCACTTCCTTCACGGTAGGCAGCGGCTTAGCAAAGTCGTCCATGAGCGACAGTTACCACTTACCATTAGGTGGGCTGTTTGTTTGTCTGCCACCGACGACATTAAAAAAAACGACTATAATTTATTTCTTTGTAATCATGTCGTGTGCGAAGCAGGAACAGGTCGCTAGTATACATATAGATATACAACGATTTTACAATAATATTAGCTCTAAGCGGTTGTCAGACCCAAGTTCAAGCTCCGCTATTATCGTAAGGAGTCATCCGTCATATACAACATTCGATTTCAAATATCCTTCTCGTATTATACTCTCTCAGTCACTACCCGGCAAACCCTGTCAGCCTCGCTTGCGATATACATTTATTCATGATAACTTGGGGCTACCATAGTTTACAATAATTCAGGACAAGTTTATTTACCTGTAGGTACATACACACAAAATTTCGCATTTATACCTAATATTAGTAGGACTATTATAAGTCAGTGGGCCTAGTAATGGTAGAAATCGTGTTGCCATCGTGGCAAATTACTGGTACCCTGGTACCCTACTATAGTGGCTTTGCAAGATTCTTTTGCACGATTCGCTTGAAATATCTGGGGTAAATTTTAGTAGGCACGGAGGCTGTTTAATTGTGTACGAAATGATAGTATACAAGCATGTGCATTTTCTATTTCATACAGTTATACTGTGCAGTTCCAATCATGACCAAACGTACTTTGTTTCGCCGTGATAGCGGAAAATTTGTATGACTACATTTAGTTTTCAAAATAAACTGCCGAGGCGCTGTTCATTATCCATACGCGTACTACACAAAAGACATCAGTGGCCCTACCACAACCTCTTTTTAATGGTTCAAAAGAAAAAGACAAAACACAAAGTATGATTAAAATAATACTGCTATAAAAGGTAGTGGTAGGCCCCCTGAACTTAATATTATAAATATATAGATCACACAAAGTTTTGTACTGTATAGACATCAAACCTACATTATTTATATATTTACAATTTTTTGATCATATTCCTGATTACTGTACTCTTTTTAAAATCAATTCCTCATCGTCTACAGTCTGAATCTACCTACTGCTGGCCTCTTTTATAATTTGCCAAACGCGCTCTTGTGTCAGTCTCATCAATTTTCAGCCTGCGACCACTGTGATTAAATCATATACTTAATATATTTTTTAATAAATTTTAGAACAATAGTTCTTAATGTCCCTAATAATATAAAATCATGGTGCTTCTATGTAAAACCAAATATTCCCAGGTGGATGCGTATTGGGACCTTTGATAGCGATGAGGGAGCTTTTGAGCACCATTTACCATTAGTACTTGTTTTTTTATAGATTGGTATCGAATTATATGAGTAGTGTAGAGTATGACAACGTGTCAATTGAATAATAAATACCTGTTGTAATTATCTTAATACATGTCTAAATAAATTTAAACTTAAGGTTTAAAATTGTCCCACTATTTGGATTTCTTTACACTGATAGCGAGAGAGAGAGCGTGTATGTAAGTTAAAGCAAGGCCGGATCTACCATATGGCTTTTTTGACTTCAGCCCAGGGCTCCGTGGATTCTCCAGCTAAGTCAAATCAAAATCAAAAATATCCTCATTTTATTAATAATTATGTAGGAGTAATTACGTGGGCGCCTAAGTAGTATTGGCCCTCTAAACTCACGGTCCGGCCCTAAGTTAAAGGAAATAATACCTTGAGAAAACCTGTACTGTAATAAAATATAGCACAGAAAATTCTAAGGGTCAAAATCTATTAACACTGAACGCCAAGACACCAGACACAAAAGAAAATCTAATATTTTGGAGTCGCTGGTGACACGTGGCTCTTAGAAATTATCCAAAGCCACAATTTTATTTTTGCTCTTTCTCCGCTAGCTTGTTCCAAACCACGCAACAGATTTTGGTACAGTTTGTACTGTCGCTCAGAGAATGTCTTCTGCGACGTTTATTACACATGCATGTAGTAAAGAAAATTCAAAAACTTCAAAAAAAAATCAGTAGTAGGTATAAAAAGTAATAGTATTTAAAAACTTACAGTAGCGGCGAGTAGAACCACGACGATAGGCAACATTTTGGTGGTCTTTGTGTGACCAACGGTATATACTATACAAGAAACCATGTGTACCAGACCAATATATATACACATGAGAACAATAATACAAAATATACCACAACTGTACAAACACATGTTTAATTAATAACCTCGTCACAAACATCTTATGAATCGTATTATTATATACTTAGGTTGAAATTCAATTGCTTTATGTATTAAAAACAGAAATTATAACTTTGTAATATAATAGTTTATAACAAAGAAATTAATTTAATTGTTTGTGTATGTTTACTTTGGTTATTTATGTATTGTCTTAAATACAATAGTAAATTAAGATTTCTTGTAGTTTTAACGTCATTTGTTAAGTAAATAAGAAGTATTTATGACGGTATATTGATTTAATTATTATTTTTTTGAGTGGAAGGGATTCGCTCTCGATAATGCCAATAATAAAATTGTTGTGCTCGCTTAGCTTCCTTTAAGTTTCTAACCTACATGAGGACGTCGCCGTCGCCGTCGTAAGCAAGTATCTACCAATGTGAATAATTGAAATTAGTTTGTATTTTATACATTTATACGGTGACAAAACAAATCGTAACTTGGACTTAAGTATTTATTAAAAGAAATATATCTAAAATTGCTGATCTGCTTTGAACAAGCGCGTAATGAATGCTTCTTTCACTGTACGAGAAGAGACCTTTAATTCGTGATAGGATAATAAGGAACTTATTATTACTGAAAATGTATGTTAACATCGTTCTAGTTATTCATCATTATCTGTTATTATCGTGAAGATCTCAACGCTCATTAACGAATTATATTTAGACAACTTAATCGTTTTCACTTGCGCAATCAGTCTACTGAATGACAATCAAACCATTACATAGGAAGTTTACAGAAGAAACAAAATGTATTATTAAAAAACAAAAAACTCGCCTGCTTAAAAAAACTGAAAAGAAAGAGACCGATTTTTTTTCGTACCGACTCTTCATTGCAATGGTATATACCCTATGTCACTTCGACAATTAATACAAATCTAAAGACACCTCTTATGTTAAAATCCATTAAGCCATTTAGGCTGTAGAGCGTGCCAAAGAAATAGACATACATACATACGCTCGAAAAACATTACCCTCCTTGAGTTCGGCGGTTGGGCAAAAATCATTCAACACACGACACTAGCGCAGCGTCTTGTTAAAATTACCTACAATGTGATAGCTAAATTATATAAAAATGAAAAACCTACATATTTGCAACAAGCAGGTCAGTTCCTAAAAAAGGAATAAACTATAGACACCCTAATACTTTGATTAGTAAATAAAATGATATCGTTTAGATTTCATGTTACAATATATTGTAATGTAAATAAAGTCTGCTTGCCCCCAGTTTATAGTTTTCTCATAAAACTGCTTTAACTCCAACAATAAACGTATGAGATATGTAAAACTACATTCAGTACTTATGTTATCGGACATTTTATGACATTACTAAACTTTGTTTCGTTTAGACATGTTTTATTATGGATAAATCTCATCTAATAGATAACTACGTTTAAGTTATATATTTTATATTATCGTAGAAAGTCTGAAAATTTTTTATTATACAAAATGTTATGACTTGATAATATCATAATAAAACACCGTCAAATCAAACCTTGGGACACAAAAGAAGCCTTTTAAAATTAATTTAGTTAATTGCCTATTTCAATTAGATTATCGTAGCTCCAAGAAAAACATAGACCTCTGCCTCTTTTAACTTAAATCACAGAATAAATAATACCTACTACCTAATATCTACTAAATAGTCTCAAATTAAAACTATCAACTTGAAACATGAAATGCCTACCCAAGAAAAGGTTTACGACCGGTCAAAATGGTTGTAAGAAAGCAGTATAAAAGGAAATAACATTTTTTTAGGTTCTATATCTGTATCTTTATGAGCAGAAACTAGTTTATGAATAGTAAAGTAATATTTTAGCAGTAGAAGAGAAAAACAAATAAAAAAATTTGCTCTTTAACTCAAGAGGCTAAGAGCATTTTTACTCTAGCTTCTGTCATCAACTGAAATACATTTCGTTAATAAGTATCTCCATGAGTTGAGTTCACATTAAACTGCCTGACGATTTAGTGGCACTCTGTATTACATGTAACAAACAGGTTTACGTTGTACATAAAATTTCAAAATGCAACAATGTTATGTCAGTTTGAAGTGACTTTGAGTTTCAGAATAGCGAGGGTTCACAGCAGGGCCATAAGAATTGCGGGCAAAGCTCACTAAAGACAACAGCTAAAAAACTTAACTAAATACTAACGCCGAGAAAAGGCGGTAAATTTAACATATTAACAAAAACTATTTATAAACAAGATTATCAAAAAATAAACAAGATCCATTACTAACTTATTGTCAGATAGCCAGCTGAAGTGGAAATGTACTAGTATTGTTCTAGAATAGACCGCTGCTCGGTCTTAACTAAACATTCTCACCTTATAAGAACGCCTACTTTAAATAAAATAAAAATAAAATTTTATACTTAAATTACATTCATCTGTATAAAAGTAGGCACAATCCTTGGATATTTACTACAATATGTACTGATACTGTTTCCCAAACTAGACTAAAGCCTGTATGTATTTTGGGAGACAGTGTTCAGTCTCACAAAAAGAAGTATAACTTCAAAAAGGTATACAGTACTGTTTGTACCTGAGGTCGCTGTGTTTACTTTAGTTTAGTGACTATCATCATATCAGGCGAAAGACTGCTGGACAGTCTTCCTTCAACTTTCGCCACCTTGACCGCTCGTAAGTCCTCATTCATCGGTTGCCGTTTGGCCTTATCGTCGGTCCACCTTGTGAGAAATCTGCGTAATAAGTATCTACCTTATCAGTGACCAGTCAAAATTATAGTAGCCCAAACAACACAGAAAGAGGTCGCAGACATTATATTAAAAGTCATTGTTAAGTAATCGATGATTATGATGACAAATGGTACACACTCTCCTAACTTTTCATAGCCATACAACAATAGCTATCATTCGGCAGCGCTTCATCATTTGCAGTAAAGCAACACATGGGAATAAAATCCGTTATGGACACTAAAATACTATGTCGTGTATGTTTTACGGTCACTTAAACTATCTGATCATTATCTACGAGAAGTCTAGTGTGTCCATGGGCTTATAGTATAAGTAGTATTTGTTTGGTTAGTGAAGGTATCTGGCTGATTATCTGTATATAAACTAATGCCTAGATTTTTTCCCTTTTGATCGAGTTACCTTAAACGCAAGATGCTAATGAAGGCGTTATACCTAAAGATAAAATTTGCCTGAAAAGCTATTTGCCCTAAATGAGAGAAGCCGATGAAGCAGTATGCCTGCAATAAAATTGACTGAGAAGGAGATTGCCTAAATTTAAATTACATATAAAGCAGTTTGCCTGAAATACTAGATGACTGAGAAGCTATAAGTTTAATATGTGCATAGTTACAGCGTTTTAATAACAGCGTGAAGTCTCGGAAAAGAAATTATTTCACAAATAGTCTTTTTACGACACGGTTCCATAGAATAATGTAAGTTGTTCACTGTAGCACATAAGAAATAATATAAGTATTTGATATAACTTATGCATTATGTTTAAGCTTTGTATGTTTACGTATATGCTGGATAGCCAAAATGAAATCGAACGCCAAATCCGAAACCTCAGATGTTCTGTCCCTTTCAATCGTTATTCTTGACTAAATCACTGGTAACTTAGTGTATGTGGTCCAATGTATATTACAAAATGTTAATTATGTAGGTTCTTCAGCTGTGCACAAAACGCTATCTTAGGTACTCACGCAAACATTTGAAGTTTTTCACAAATTTAATCCCTTTTTTTGTAGGCATATGACCACTTAGTCAATTCGCTTTTATGCATTTAACCACCTAGACATTTTTCTTTGTAGGCATCGTCTTCAGGCAATCTGCTATTTAGTCAATTTCACATTTCAGGCATAATACCACTTCATCTGTGTCTCTCATTTAGGACAAACAGCTTTTTAGGCAAATTTCATGTTTAGGTATAAGTCTTCCTTGGCATCTTGCGTTTAAGGTAACTCGATCAAAAGGGGATTTTTTGATATCTATACTCTATACTATATACTATTATATAAAACGGAAGAGTTCGTTTATTTGTTTAAACGCGCTAATCTCTGGCACTGCTAATCGGATTTGAATAATTCTTTTTGTGTATGGTAGCCCAGTTTTTGAGGAAAGTTATAGGCTATAACATCACGCTATTGTCGACGGGAACTGGGCAGTAACTAAAGACGCGGGTAAAAGCGCGCTGCGGGAACTTACTTGCTAGTAAGTTTATATTATTGTTATTATAAGAGACATTTTTCGGTAGTACATTGTAGCTGGTCTGATTGAATTTCAACATTTATGAGTCGGATCGACTGAGGAAGTACGACGTAAAACATTAGTTGCCATAGGTGCTAATGTGTTTTACTCCCTCGATCCTCTTCCTTTTCCTTCCTCATTCCCACTTCCCTATATAGTCGGCAACGACTTGGTTGCTAAAAAAATAGCTTTTTCATTAGGTTACGGTTGTCACTTACCATCAGGTGTGCCGTATGCTTGTTCGCCACCAAAGTTGTATAAAAAAATGCTTTATGCAGTGGTTCAGTGATACTGTTTACGAACTGCCACATCGTGTTAAATGTACTCCAAAACACGGAACTCGATGAGTTTTAAATAATTATTTTATTAAATAATTATTAACCTAGCATCGATCCGTCAAGCAACTTCTTAAGCAACAATGTTCAGTCTTTATACATCTTACATAGTTTACAGATACCTCCAGCTTTAGATGTTGTGTAAACAAAACAATTTTACATAGATTACGAGTCTTAGGAGATTTATGAAGCAACAGTACACTCAACAAAGTATTATTGAAGTCTCACAAAGTCAAACTCCATGATAAATGTTGGGTGGCGTTGACAGCGAATAACATATAATTTGTTAAAAGTAATTTAATGACTGGAGGTCCATCTTTTGTTTTCACGGAAGATGGTTGTCATTTAATTTCATCCACATTTTTTCTATTTTCATCATTGTAATATACCATTAATATCATCAACAAGAATATAATTCTACACTTGACGCTGGCAGAAATAGCTGACATAATCGTCGGCTCTGTTGCCAAAAAAAAAGGAGAAGAAGAAGAAGAAGAATTTAATGACTTTTCTATGGCGTTCATCACAGATGGATTTTCTCAATATCTTGTCTAGATTGCGTTGATACTATTTGCCAGTTTTAGACAAGGTTTTTGTAACTGATAGTAACCTGTGAGTGTCTAGGGCAAATACTACTTACTTATGTGTTCGAAAGATTTATTGAGTTCACATTGTTACCAACTTGCAGTTTCGTATTCTTTTTGGTCATTGCTATGAATAATAATAATAACACAACCACTACACGGAGCTATCTAGCCCCAAAATAAGCGTAAGTTATAAATTGAGTTCTAGGAAGATAATTAGGTTCTAGGTTTGGTGCTTAAGGTATAATTGTGTAGAAAGCGGGTACCTTAATTGCTAGGTTGCCGTAACGCCCTCGTAAAATTTTAACAAAGCGTCATCATAGTTATATAATAATTTCATTTGAATGCAGTAGTACCTCACCTTTACCGGGTACCAGTCACAGGTAAAGCTGGAGATAATCCTGTCTCCCTGTGGGATCTACTTTGTGATTGCGAACAAACAAAGAAGCTAAGGGAACAGTCAAGTTGTAGCTTTTACAAAAACTTCGTGAATGTAACGTAGGTACATATTGCTTTAAACATCGTTCTGCCTACCTAGTGTTTGTATAAGCTGTTTTAGTAATTATCAATTGTCAAAATCACTATATTTACACACAGTTTCTAATCACCTGTTTACTAATCACTTGTTAAATCGCATGTGAGATTCACAGGTGATTAGTAAATTTTTCGTTGATCAGCCTTTCAGACTCGGTGAACTGGGTGTTAGTCTGAAAGCCTGTTAAAAAATAACCTAATGTTGTGTTCTTTGATAAACAAAGATCTTTAAACCGAAATAATATCTAGACAATGAATTTTTAATCATTGATATAATGTTTTATCTTGGATTATCATAATAGCACTTAAATCCACAGAGTGGAGTCACTTTGGTAGGCTAATATAAAAAAAAAAAAAAAAAAAATAAAGTTTAAGTTAGGTACAATTCTTATTTGGGTTGCATCACCTTTAAATGTTTCCTTTCAATTGAACCTGGGTCTTGTAAGCGAAACACAAAAAAGCATATCATAGAGCCGCCATGGAGGCTAATATGATGACAGCATTTAAAATGGTGTCCTGAACTGAACTCATTCTAGTAGACAAATTCATCTCATTCGTGTCATTTTCTTAATTTATTATTACTGCAAGCAACGTTATTGATATTTCTGTTTTTATTTGGATGGAGTAAAAGAAAATATTGATATTCCTCGTTTTTTAAATTGAGTCTACAAATGTCGGCTATTTTTGTCACAGTAAAATAAAATATATGTATTTAGTGATATAAATAGAATAATGTGGGTGGAATGGTGGAATCAATTGACATCCATCTTCCAAAAACAAAGTATGGAATTCTTCATTCAGACAATGGTCGTAAATAGGTATCGTGTAATGACACGATACCTATTTACGAATACATAAATCAAAAGATGTCAAAAAATTTACTTTCGAAGAAGAACATACTCACAAGAAAGAGCCTTTGACATGGAATACTGCTGCTTGTTTTATGTAGCATTTTTGAATTTTTACCTTATTGCCTTTTTGTCTGATCATTAGGGCTGATTGCGCTAGCGTATAAAATGTTATTTTTGTGTTTATATATCCCGCTAGTGAGCTAAGAAGTCACTATTCAGACTAAGACGTTAATAAATAAACACCAAAAAATATAAACTTAATTTAATTTATTCACTATCACAATATTTCTTTGAGTTCAATTATCAGCGTGACGCAATGCTTAATAGAAGCGGATTTGTTATGCCTGAAAAAATAATTCTCTCGTCTGAGCAGTGAGAAATCTCACGAAGCCAGATAAGCCTCCGACACTGTCTATAAATTATTTATTAACTGCCGCTTCGAAAGTCGGGCCAGGGAAACTGCGGGGCCGCTGATACTGCGCAATTTGATTTAGCACCAGCAATGAAGGTTTTTAGTTCCCGAAGACTACTGACTGCTAGCTTATACAGAGTGTATACGACGGTTTGACTTTAAATGAAAAGGCAGGTGTTACTAGCCCATATAATGATTTCTAATTAATCACAAAAGTAATTTGACGAAAAACAAAAATTTGAAATTTTCTAACAAAATAAATAATATTTTAATAGTAACGAAGTAATACACCATTTTATTATGACAAGTTCACTGAACTGTAATGAACGGCAACGTTAATCCTTCGACGTGGACTATGACTTAAGTCAGTGACCGTTTGACGTACTTACATAGTGTTAATTTAGAATTAAAGAAATTAAAAAATTTGTCCTGTGTCTAAACTATTGAAGATATTTAGTAGATTTTTTTTTGTCTCGCTTTATAATGTCACATACTATACGTAATTGCATTTAAAGTCATACCGTCGTATACACTCTGTATACTATCCTACTGCTGCGTCAAGGCCTCTTTCCGTGTCTTCCATATTCCTCCGTCCATAGTCGACCATTTTCTATCCATTCCATACAACTCAAAGCTTCACCTTTTTGCTTTTTTTTATATTTCTTAATTGTTTGCCGCGGCATCACTAACATTTATAATGATTACCTACAAAATATACTCGGACACGAATCCAGGACTTTTCGGATTGGATTATGGGACTATCTTCTTTTTCTTCCAGGTGTCGTAAGAGGCATCTAGAAGAATATTATATTATGGGTAACAATATTATCTGCGTATTAAATTCATCTAGTTCTTATTGAAAATCTCTGTATCTCTTACTGAAAACTCCTTGCCCCGCCCGCTTGATTCCAAATTAAATTTAAAGTATTTTGTAAGTTTCTGTACCTAATTATTCTTTTAAGGTGATTCAAGGAACGAGACACTTTAGATTGTACTGTGAAAGGTTTGCTCTTTAGTTCCTCAAGTGCACTTTTAGATAGTAATAGAGAAGATGGGTTTTAAATCTAAGAGTTGTTTCATACCGATTTATTTCTCTGTCCTCTGTTTGAATGGCCACAGTTTGACAGTTGTTACCGCGCCTCTTTGTTCAAAAATTTTATGTTTCTGCAAACTAGGGACGGGATTCATTTTAATAATTTTAAATAAAAATATCTCTTTGAACGTACAGAATGGGTTTAAGTTTGAAAGGAATTTAGCTTTTTCTGGTTTACACTAATTTCTTTGCTTTCTATTTTATACAGAAATTTAACAGCCAAATTTCTAGGTTTATTATTAAAGTTTCTGTCTAACTCATGGAAAGCATTCAATTAAAATTATGAGTGTGTGGAATAGGTGTATTACTGGAGTTGCAGTACTGTATTTGTTAATAGAATTATACTCATATTTGCAAATTAATTAAAACATGTAGTGAACGACTGCTGTTCACGAGTTCGATCTCCACATGGAATAAAATTTTGTTTTCGTTAATTGTAGGTACGTTTATGAACTGTCCCGCGACTCCTCGGCTTGTTCCTTATTGCGTCTTAGCGAATAATTCTCTTAAAGATTCTCCTCGTAATCGACGTCTTCGTAGTCAACGTAAGATTACGTCGATCGGTTAATTTAAAGATAGTATCTCAGTATCTTTGTACGCATCGTATTCAAAAGTAAATTATCTTATCTATTGATTTGAGCTTTCCTCATTATCGTTTCGTATCCTTTAAGTTCTATATTCTCTTTATAAAATTGTCTGTTAAGTGTGCCAGAAATAAATTATTTCAATCTTATAGCAACATCATTTCATAGCTTTTTCGACGAAGGGATAAACAGTGGTGTATATTCACGTTAATTTCCAAGTAATAATATTTTTCTCCTCTCTCATGGTCGGCAATGGATTGGTTCTGTTTTATTAGCATTTCTATCCACTAAATTGGTTAATTACAAGACCGCATGAATGTTATTCAGTTTAGTCTTTAATTATTTCTATATCCACGGGTAGTTTATTTATACTAGCTTCTACTTGCAACTTCGTCTGAGCAGGCTATGGTCAGTTTATACAATATCTTTATAAATTAAGTATAGCCTTTGTGTTATTTTAAAGTTTCAACAAACATCCTTGGTAAATATATTGGGATATTTCTCTTATAATACGGTATGGTAAGGTATGTACTACAAACTGCCTAAAATACTTCTTAGTAGTGTGTTTGATCAATTGTAAAATTGTAAGTACTTCTTTTTAGATATCGTCCTCACCAAATATTGAATTGTTGCACATTTTTCTATATATTGTCTGTGTTTTGACACAAATTCGTCAAAAATTAAGACCATTTTGTTAGTAAAATATTTTTCTTAATCTAGTGTTAGTATAGGCACAAATGAAAACACACACTAAAACATATTTTACACACACAAACACAATGACGAAATACATAATTAAAAATCATTGTTGCGCAATTCCATGTGAGATTGCGCAACAATGATTGATATACGCACAATCCAAACGGCTTGCGATCATGCCGAGGATGCAGTTGCCACTGCCACGTACTCTGCGCACCGGGAATGCACATCGCTCACGCATCATATTATGTTCATCTGCTCCCTCGTATCTTCTAATCTGGAAATCCTAATTGGACAAATGAGGTATCATTGGAAACGTCTTAACCGTCCGCTGGTTATACATGTTACGTTATTCAATATGGTGCCATCTGGAGGATATAAAGTACTTGATTGAAATAAAAATGTTTGAAATACATCGTGATGGGTATCAAATGATAGGTTTTCATATCGGCCCATTTTTATCCCACTGCAGGGAAAGGCCTCTTATCATACAGAGAAGGTGGCATTAATCGCCACGCTTGCTCAAGGCTGATTGGCGATTTGAGACTTCATCAGAAGTCTAGGTTTTCTTCTGATGTTTTTCTTCACCAGGTAAACTTAGAAAGTACGTATGATTTAAAAAATCACATTGGTACTTGCCCAGATTTGAACCCTGATCTCATGTTTACGAAGCGGGTCACACCACTCGCCATTACGACTTTGACAATCAATAGGTTTTAATTCACTGAATTTAAATATATGTAGTTTTCACTCACTACTTTGTTTGCATTTTCTTAGTAGTCAGAGGAAAGCCGTTAATTTTCGCATGCCACCTTATATAGGTACAAACCTTACCTACTTATACATAGCAATGATATACTTGCGAGAATGAAGGACGAAGTATTGCGTAGCAAGGCATGCGACAACGGCTTTACTATGACCACCACGAATATTTATCTATGTTAGAAAACAATGCTTTCTTGTTTTGTACTTTCAGGAGCCTTTACCTTGCCGGAGTTGGATTTTATATTTTAAACTTTTTTTGTTTTATTTAACATGTGTTAGCCTCTGACAAATTGTAGTAAGTACTTATGTTGGCATTGTGGATACAGACTGTTACGTCAATGAACAATACATAATAATTATCAAGGCATTGTGCATTTAACTTTAGTTTTAGGTATACGGAGCAGTTTCATTGTAATAATAACACACCTCTTAGTATTAAAAGGAAACGTTGTTTTGTTGGGTACTTAACAAACACATATTGATGGATACAATGTCCTCGTTTTTTAAACAATTCCAAATGTTATACATGTCTCGTTGGTGCAATAGACGTGCATGCGATGGATGCAATCCATAAAAAAATTTATGAGTCTAAGTTTTGTGTCCGTTAATAGTATGTGAAAGTTCTGTGACACATGGCTTAGAAAAAATGTATCGGGTAGGAATCAAACCCCGCACTCTAGAAGTACCTAATGTTAAGCCACTATTTCAACCACACACACTTTTTCATTTTATTTATTATTTTCTTATTTTTACCAACTTTCGATTAGACTAACAAAATGAATACTTCTGCATTTTCCATTTATTTTAATTTTGTATGATTTGACTTTACAAAAACAAACTTTTAACACATTTACATTAGTCATAAAACTGCCACTGCAAACTTACATAAACTAACAGTCCAAATTAGATGCTGTCTTCCAAGTCTAGTGCCAATTACGTGTTTTCAAGAGTCAAGAAGTGGTTTCAAGTCTCCGAGGACAGTAGTTATGTTAGTTGACAGTAGGAGCTAACTAGACGTCTACAAGTGCTAGATTAATGCCATTTGAAACTATTTGAAACGAGCGAAACAATTTAACTGATAGACTCGGTTTTGTGGTTCTTCATGTTTTGTTGTTTGGGCGAACTTGTTGTTGGGCGGACTTTGTTTGTAAGAAATAAAGTCATGATGTTCTAAAACTTGATTTTATGGTTGAGACGTTGCTGAATTAATACGTTGTATTTTAAGATGCATGGGCTAAAAATTTGTTCCGCCTCCATTACGTACCGTTTCTTTAGATTTGTTAGGGCTTTGGTAGTAATATTTATAAAGATGTTGATGATGTAGATATATATATATATATATAGTTAGGGTAGCCATTTTGTAGGGTATAAAAAGGGTGCGCAATAGCAGCGCGCTCTCATTTGTCGGGTGTCGTTTCGAGGGTGAACATCGTGATTTGGTATTCCGTGAGTCAGTTGAATTTCTTTTTGATATAATTATTTTGTTCCTTAGAATATTGTGCAATTAATAAAAATTAAATAAAATTGTAATTAGTTTTTGTCTAGAGATTTGTTTTTTTTATAAATATTAAACTACCTTCTAAATTCAGAAGTGGGATAAAAAACCCACTAAAATTTTAAATCAAACAAAGGAACAAAGTAATTGTCTTTTGTTATTATCTGTGTTACATATTATTTCTACTGTGTTGTGTATTGAGTTAGTGTTCGGTTTTAAAGTGTTAAAATCATTATGCCTAGAAGTCGCAACCGTCGAACGGAAAGTGGCTCACGTCATTCACGTGATAATTCGACTTCTCGACGGCCTGAAAGATCCAGGTCACGTCATTCGCGTGATAAATTCGCTTCTAGATCGCGCGAAAGGTCCGTAAGATCACGTTCTCGGGATAGATCAATGTCCAGGTCGCGATCACATCGCGAATATCGTCGCAATCTTAGTAGATCGAACGGTAGTCGTAATAAAGATTGTGATCGTATTCGACAGAGGTTATGCAGTTTACATAATACGCCACCGCGCACCAGACATTCATCTAAACCACCCTCAAATAGTGAAGATTTGTTGCAAAATACTTTAAGCTCGATTTTAACAAGATTGGATGCTATCGAACACTCTAATAATGAAGTGACCTGTATCACGCGTGGCACCAAGAAATCGAAGGGTAATTCTTTACAAGACACGTACGCAATTAATAATCACGTAGTAAGCAACGATAATATCGCGTCTAACGTCGGTATTTTATCTAACTTGAACGATGTTCAGCCTCAAGCATGCGTAGATAATTCTGAAAGTCTTTCTACCACTCGTGACCACGATCCAACCGCTCGTAGTTGCGATAATTTGTCATCCATAACTGTGTTAGCGGATGCCCTAAGGTCGTTGCAACCAGTAAGATCTCGCGATTATTACGTCTCTAATTTCGACCCAACCATACATGACATTGAGCAATGGTGTTTAGAAGTAGACCGAGCAATGACCGCGAACCGTTGGAGTGATCAGGAGTGTTTATCCCGCGTGGCATCGTGCCTAAAAGGGGATGCTAAAACATGGCTTAACGAATGGGTGACTAATGACCGCACGTGGTCTAACTTTAAAGTTGAATTCAAACCTCTTTGTCCTCGAAAATTGGACTACGCTAATATCTTATTTGATGCAATGAATACGACGTCCGACAAATATACTACCTACGCCGAATATGCTCGACGTACCTTACTCCGATTACGTGTAGTTAAGGGTTTAAGCGAAGAACTCATGACTCTAATAGTTATAAGAGGCATAGATAATCCTCAGATAAGAGCCGCCGTGGCTAACGCTAACTTGGCGTCTGGAGAATTGGTCTCATTTTTGTCGATTTATACAAAACCAAAACGCGAAAAAATAAATCATTTAAAAACTAATTCTAGTAACAGACTGCAATCAGATACGTCACGGAAAGCAGTCCGATGTTTTAAATGCAATCGACGCGGCCACGTAGAGCGAAACTGTAACAAAAATAAACGAAATAACGATACAGCAAATGAGACTACTTCTTCCGCTGCCAAACCCGAAATCGTGTGTTCATTTTGTAAGAAGGCGGGACACACAGAACAAAAGTGTTTCGCTAAGGATCGATCACAACCGCGAAATCAGCGAAATGTGAATCTGTGTACACCTAGGGCAAACAATAATAACGACGTTGTATCTGCTGTAGTCGAGGGAATACCTATGGACGTACTAATCGATAGCGGTGCCCATAACATATCGCTGATTTCTTCGGATGTTCTTAGATATCTCTCGTGTCAACCTAAACCCACATACTGTACTTTAAAGGGTATTAGCGAAAAAGAGATAGTGGCTACTTCTTTTGTTACTGTAATTATCGAATTAAATGGTATTTCAGTAGAGACTGATCTAGTTGTAGTGCCGTCATCTTGTATGAATACGCCTATTGTCGTGGGTACGGATGTTTTAAATCGCGACGGGATTATGTACATACGCACTAGGGACAAGCAATATATCCCTCGTGTCCCTGATGATGCCCCTGTTTCGGTGAATCAAGTCCAAGCTTTTAACCAATTAACAATTATCACCCCTTTACAGGGAGGCAGTTTAGAGTCACTTCAGCTTGTACTAAAGACTTTTTCAACCTTTCTCATAACTGGTACTGCCATTGCCACTGTAACGACTGGGGAAATGGAAATCAAACTTACTAGTATGACTCCCATAACCTATCGTCCGTACAAGTTATCGTACGGTGAGAAACTCAAAGTGCGTGAGATAGTGAAGGACCTTATGGACAAGGGCATCATCAGAGAGTCTCGATCTGAGTACGCCAGCCCTATCATTTTGGTAAAGAAAAAGGATGGGACTGATCGTATGTGCGTCGACTTTAGGGCACTCAATCGAATTACGGAGAGAGAGAGGTACCCACTCCCTCTCATAGACGATCAAATAGATCAACTTGGGCGATATACCTTCTTCAGCAGTCTTGATATGGCGACTGGTTTTCACCAAATTAAAATTAAAGACGATTCTGTCCGCTTTACTGGGTTCGTCACACCGGAAGGTCATTACGAATATTTGAAGATGCCTTATAGTTTGACGAACTCGCCGATAGTTTACCAACGCATCATCAATCACACGCTACGCGAATTCATAGAAGCAGGTCACGTACTAGTTTATATTGATGATGTCCTCTTACTAAGCGATACGGTCGAGGAGGGTATTTCACTGCTTAAAGATGTACTCCATACATTAACAAAGTCGGGGTTTTCAATAAACATTAAAAAATGTTCCTTTTTGACTACCGAGCTTGAATACCTAGGTAGATTAGTGAGTGGTGGTCAGGTGCGACCGAGCCCGCGGAAAGTCGAAGCTCTTAAAAATTCATCAGCGCCTAAAAACGTAAAACAAGTTCGACAACTACTCGGGCTAGCTGGCTACTTTCGTAGATACATCTCCGCTTATGCAACTAAAACGGCGTGTATATCTCTTTTGACAAAGAAGGGTGTAAAATTTAACTAGGGCCCTGAACAGGAGCGGGTACGTCAAGACCTAATAACTTGTTTGACTAGTGAGCCGGTCCTTACAATCTTTAATCCAGGGTTCACTACCGAGGTTCATACTGACGCTAGCAGCGCGGGATACGGAGCTGTTCTCATGCAGACTCACCCGGACGGTAGCAGGCATGTTGTGGCATACTTTAGCAAAGTTACACGGGGAGCAGAAGGCAAGTACCATAGTTACGAGTTGGAGACTTTGGCGGTGGTGAAGGCTTTGCAGCATTTCCGACATTACTTGGTGGGAATTACTTTTAAGGTCGTCACCGACTGCAATGCTCTCAAATCTACTGAAAGTAAGAAAGATCTTCTTCCCCGTGTGGCTCGCTGGTGGATCTACTTGCAAGATTTTAACTTTTCAATAGAATACAGAAAAGGAGTTATGTTGCAACATGCTGACTACTTCAGTAGGAACCCTGTATCGTTAGTTAACCAAATATCTAGACCGCGTAATTGGGCACAAATTGCGCAAGCTGCCGACGATGAGACAAAAGATCTTATGCAGAAGCTGTTGGAAGGTCAACTTGATTCTAACAGATATGTCGTGCGAAATGAACTGCTATATTACAAGTACACTCATGTAGGCGAGGAACCGCGTCTCCTCTGTTATATTCCAAAGGGTCACCGTCTCAGTCTGTTAAGAATCTTTCATGACGAACACGAACACGTTAATGCTGATAAAACCCTAGACCTTATTTTAAAACACTTCTGGTTTCCCGGACTTCGCCAGTTCGTCAACAAGTATGTTACACACTGTTTAATATCTGTGTCAAAAAAGCGAGTTCCAAGAGCTCCACTCCAAAATATTGCGTCCTGGCCAAAGCCTAATGCCCCATTCGACACCGTCCATATTGACGCACTAGGACCTTTACCGGAGTCCGAAGGGTACAAGTTTGTGTTAATATTAGTGGACTCGTTTACTAAGTTTTGTCTCCTTTACCCAATATATCGCCAAGATACTAACGAGCTTATGAGAGTGATGACTCAAGCCATTTCATTATTTGGGGTACCTAAGCTATTGATCACTGACAGAGGTCGTATGTTTGAATCCCAACAGTTCGTTAAGTGGGTTAGCGATTTAGGCGCAGACTTGCATTATATTACTCCAGAGATGCACAACTGGTGTACTGGCGCGCCGCCAGTACACCAGACTCCGCAGGAGGCGTCGCCACCCTCCCGATGCCGAGGCCAGGGAGGCAGAGCTGTACGAGGCGTACAGAGCGGCCAAAAAACGGCTGCAGACAGCCATCTCGCGGGCCAAAGATCAGGCCCGCGAGCAGTTCTTGGAGACTCTGGACCGTGATCCATACCTTTTGGTACGGGGCAAACTTCGCCCGTGGGCGCCTCCACTGTCCCAGAGTCTCCAGCCACAACTGCTGGAAGAGGTGGTGGCTGCTCTGTTCCCTCAGAGGGCGGAGCACCCTCCTCCGCTGATGGTTCTGCCTCCCATGGCTCCCAACGCGGACGACGACGACGTACCCGAAGTGACCCGGGTAGAGCTTCGAGCTGCGGTGAAGAGGCTTCAAGCCAAAAACACCGCGCCAGGACCGGACGGCATTCCAGGCCGTGCGTGGGTCCTGGCCCTTCGGGAGCTCGAGCCCCGACTGTTAGGGCTCCTCAGTGCGTGCCTTGAGGAGGGCCGATTTCCGCTGCTGTGGAAAACCGGCAAGCTGGTCCTCCTCAAGAAGGAGGGGCGCCCGGCGGACTCTCCGTCCGCCTACCGGCCCATAGTGCTTCTCGACGAGGTGGCGAAGCTCTTCGAGCGTGTCATCGCGAGCCGCCTCGTCGAGCACCTTAGCGAAGTCGGGCCGGATCTGGCGGAAAACCAGTTTGGTTTTCGCCGTGGGCGCTCCACCGTGCATGCCATCATGCGCGTGAGGAGTCTGGCGGAGGACGCGTTGTCCCGGGGCGAGGTGGTGTTGGCGGTGTCGCTCGACATCGCCAACGCGTTCAACACCTTGCCCTGGAGCTGCGTCAGGGAGGCACTCGTCTACCATCGAGTGCCGACCTACCTCCGCCGAATTGTCGGGGCCTATCTTAGTGATAGAGCGGTAGTTTACCCGGGTCGCAATGCTCTCGGTCGGCGAGAGATGACCTGCGGTGTTCCACAGGGATCGGTCCTTGGTCCGCTCCTGTGGAACATCGGCTATGACTGGGTCATACGAGGCGTCCTTCTCCCTGGTGTCGTCGTGACGTGTTATGCCGACGACACCCTTGTCACGGCTCGGGGGAAGGATTACAGGCGCGCTGCCATCTCAGCTACGGCTGGTGTCGCGCAGGTCGTGGGTCGCATCCGGCGGTTGGGTCTCGAGGTGGCCCTGGCCAAATCGGAGGCCGTTTGTTTTCACGGTCTCCGAAAGGGGCCACCTCAGGGCTCCCACATTATTGTTGGGGGCGTACGGATCGGCGTCGAGTCGACGCTGAGATATCTCGGCGTCGTCCTCGACAGCCGGTGGAACTTCGTCGAACATTTCCGCCGGCTGGCGCCCAAGTTATTGGGCGCCGCCGCCGCCCTGGCGAGGCTGCTCCCCAACCTCGGGGGGCCCAGCTCAACCTGCCGGAGACTGTATGGAGGGATCGTGCGGTCCATGGCCCTGTACGGAGCGCCCGTATGGGCTGCCAACCTGGCGGCCCGGAACGTTGCCGTCCTACGGAGGCCGCAAAGGGCCATGGCCGTGCGCATGGTGCGCGGCTACCGCACGATCTCCTTCGAGGCTGCGACCCTATTGGCCGGATCCCCGCCCTGGGACCTGGAAGCCGAAGTCCTCGCGTCGTTATTCCGATGGCGCGAGGAGGCGGCGGAGCGGGACCTGCGACCTCTGCCTCGAGAAATCGAGGCGCAGCGGTCCCAGCTCCGCACAGTCCTAGTGGCGGAGTGGAAGGCGCGACTTGCGCGACCAACTGCAGGGCACGCCACGGTGGTGGCGGTAAGTCCCGTCCTCGAGGAGTGGCTGGAGAGGAGGCACGGCGTCCTCACGTTCCGGCTGACACAGGTACTCACCGGTCACGGGTGCTTCGGCACGTACCTGTGTCTCATAGGCCGGGAGCAGACGTCCGTCTGCCACCATTGCGGGGTCTGCCCGCGCGACACGGCGCTCCACACGCTCGTGGAGTGTCCAGCGTGGGCGGACCAGCGCCGCGACTTGGTTGCGGCGCTCGCGACGGCCCTACTCTCGCTGCCCGCCGTGGTTCTGGCCATGGTCCGCAGCGAGAGGGCTTGGGAGGGGGTCGCCTCCTTTTGCGAGCAGGTAATGCTCGCCAAGGAGGCGGCCGAGCGGGAGAGGGAGCTGACCACCTTGCTCCCCGCCCGTCGCGTCCGCCCCGGACGTCGCCGTGGGGCGCTCCGGGATCTCCAGCCACCGTAGGAGGATGCCTGCGGGCGGCGATTGGGCAATCGCCGCTCGAACAGCACAGGCCCGAGAAGGCGGCGTACGTGTTCCACGAACGCCTCTCGATGGAGGAAGGGGGGCTAGGCCCCCCAAATCAGACGGGGCCCGCTCACGTTGAGTGGGCCGTGGCCCGTCGGGGTCGCGGATGAATGCGCGAGCGTCTCCCGTGACCCCGGCACTCTGGCCGTCTGGAGGAACACCGTGGGTTTTAGTCGGTATGCCGGTCGCTGTCTCATTGTGGCCGGAGAGTCCGACATAACCCCCGCCTCGCCCAGGCGGGTGCGTACTCGTAATGAGTTTCCCACGAAAAAAAAAAAAAAAAAAAAAAAAGAGATGCACAACTCAAACGGGCAAGTCGAACGATACGTAAGAACGGTGCTGAATATGCTGCGGGTTGAAGTGGGTCACCGTAACGCTGCTTGGTCGGAAACTCTCTGGAAGCTTCAACTCGTTTTAAACATCACGAAGCAAAAGACCACATAAGCTTCTCCGATTAACTTAATGATAGGTACCGGCGCTACGACTCCAGTTATAAGGTCATTGGTCCGTGACGTAGCAGTGAGCAGTCCAGCTAACAACAGGGAAGCCTTAAGAGAAGTCAACAGGAATCGCGCTTCTGACTTGCTAAAGAAAAACCAAGAAAAACAAGATGCTTCCGTTAATCGATCCAGACGCCCACCAAGAGCATACAATGTCGGTGATCTCACTTTTGTTATTAAGTATTCGCAGTCTACTGGCAAGTTAGACCCTGGAATGCGAGGACCATACAGGGTCACAAAGATCCTACCTAACGGTCGTTATGAACTCAAGCTGTTGAGCGGAGGCTTAGGAAAAACGACTCAAGCTGCGTCCCAGTACATGGTCCCTTGGAAAGGGGAATGGTGCCCGGAGACATGTGCTATTTTCTTCGATGGTGAGTATTGTATGTGTCTAATCCCATGGTTATTGTTTTGGTGACTTTCACAGAAGCAGCTTTTGTGTTTCGTGTCGAGATGCATTCGGCAGTGGCTGCTTTCCAGGCGTCTGCTGCCCTGAATGTGTATGGCACCAAACGACGCTGGTCACCTTAACGTCTGATTTACAAACGGGTGATGATCGCCTTACGTTTGTCGCGCAAGCGGGTGTTTGTCGCCTTACGTTTGTCGCCTTGTGATTAATATACCAGCGGGTATCAATTACCTTACGCTTGTTGCACAGACGGGCGCTTGTTGCCTTACGTTTGTCGTCTTGTACTTATCATACGAACGGGTGCTTGTCGCCTTACGTTTGTCGGACGGGCGTTAAGCGCCTTACGTCTATTGCATTGCTAATGGTTACGTATATGCAACGATCTAGGATGATTGGGACGCTAATCGCCTTATATCCTTGTAATCTTACTCCCTTTTTACTGACTCATAATACTATTCTAATCATTATGAGATCCTAACTAAAAGTTGAGTGCTGTACTAACGCAAACAATAACTTTCAGATAATTATAGTGACGATGATAACTCAGAACCATCCATGCCAACACAAGATGATATGGCAGATCCATCTATGTCAACACAGAATGATGCGGAAGTGCAACAGTCTGCGACAACACCGCATGACGTGGTAGCGGGACCATCCATGCCAACGCTAGATGTCAATGTGGTAGAGATTGGCAACAGTCACAGCAAGTCCCAACAGGCTCAGGTCGAGGACGACCCAGAGTCAGGAGAGGCCGAGTTAGGGTAGCCATTTTGTAGGGTATAAAAAGGGTGCGCAATAGCAGCGCGCTCTCATTTGTCGGGTGTCGTTTCGAGGGTGAACATCGTGATTTGGTATTCCGTGAGTCAGTTGAATTTCTTTTTGATATAATTATTTTGTTCCTTAGAATATTGTGCAATTAATAAAAATTAAATAAAATTGTAATTAGTTTTTGTCTAGAGTTTTGTTTTTTTTATAAATATTAAACTACCTTCTAAATATATATATATATATATATATATATATATATATATATATATATATATATATATATATATATATATATATACCGGAGTATGGTCGGGTAGGTTTATCAATAAATAAGTGTTTCTCTCACCAGAGTGACAGCTCAAAATAAATACTAGAGGCGCTCGTGGAAAAGCTGAGAATGAATTTATGGTTAAATATTTAGAATCCTGATAATCTGAATATTTGTATCTATAAAAACTAAATAAAATAGGCGTCAAGCAGACTATTTTAAAAACCTATTCGATGAATATTTTAAGGCAATACAAAGAAATTTTATGTATTTTCCATATGGTCGTACCTACATGTTACATGGAATGTAGATATCAATGTGGAATGGATAAATGCATGAGTTGTTCACATATGCGTCATTTAGGCTGTCGATTTTTGATTAGGTTGGAACCTTGAAACGTTCTCCGAAACAGAAACACAGAAAATGTATTTTTTTTTAACAAGATTCAGTCTCCGACTACTACTTACGTTGGAAAGATTTAAAGTCAGTCATTCCTTAAAATTCTACACACAGACGATGGTAGATCCACGCTGATTTCAGCGAATTAATTTAGTTAATTTCAGGATCGTCCGGGGAAGTACTACCCTCTCATAGAAGATCGACTTAAGAGTAGTAGTATCCGTACTACTGCGTTTCGGTCGGTGAGTGAGAGCGCCGGAGGCCCAATTTCCCCCCTTTCCTCTTTCCTCACCTCCCTCATTCCCTTCCCCTAACCCCATTCCCGGCCGCCATAGTGGAGGCCACCATACCTGCAGTTTAAGACGATGGCTTTTGGTATAGTGGCCGCCACTTCTGGATTCCACTGACTGCTTACCATCAGGCGGGGTGGAGTCATTTTGGTAGGCTATAATATAAAAAAAAAAATAATGGGCCAGATCGTCTAGGGAAGTACTACCGTCTCATAGAAGATCGACGTGAGTTTATTAGTATTCATACTAATGTGTTTCGTAAGGTGAGTGAAAGCGCCGGCAGCCCAAATACCCCTCTTCCGTTTCCCTTTTCCTTCCTCATCCTCTTCTCCGCGGTCGGGAACAGTTTGGTTGTATTTTCTAAGCATTATTACTTCTGCGATGCTTGGAAAACACAGCCATCTCTATAGGTTACGGTTACCAATTACCATCAGGCAGTAGCGAAGAGACATTTTTCCGAGGAGGGAAGCCGGTGGGACTAAAATATTTTGAGTTTCGGAAGGCTAGTTAGTCTTTGAGTAGACACACAAGTAGTGGTAGATATAAGGAGGTCAGGACATATTTTAAAAGGGAAGCCGTCAGGAATCGTGTTATATGGACGCTTCGCCACTGCCATCAGGTATGCTTGTTTGCCACCAAAAACAATTGCCGTATTGTAATTTAATTTATAGATTGTTTGTAAGATGTTGGTAATCAACTTAAATGCTGGTTGAGGGTCAATTATCCTTGACGTTTATTTATTTGCTTTAGGAGTCCGAAATAAAACAAACATAATTTACAAATAAACAAAGCAAGAGAAACAAAAACTGGTAAATTACGAGATGTTTATTTGCATTCGATATTTTGGGCTTCATGTTTATGTGTGGTTATTGGTATGAGTCGAGTGCATTAACGTATTTTGACTAACGTTTAAGCATTTCGCTGTCCAATAAGAGACACAATAGAAATTCAATTGTTATGAATTATATATGATACATGGAACAGGAAACCTGTTAAGCTACAGTTCTTATAATCACTCAATGCAGAATTAATAAAAAATGAAACATGCAATTTTAAACTTTGTGTTTGATAGATATTTCTGACGAAGCGTATTTATATAGTATAACTACTACTAAAAAATACTAAAACAAATTAAACCTACATATAAAACATACCAAAACATTTTCTGAAATAGAAAATGTTATACAAAAATGAAAATAAATAATAACACTGAACGCTAGCAGACACAATAGAAAATCAATTGTTTGTCACCAGTAACTGACGTGCGCTCAAAAGCTTAAAAGAATAAAGAGAAAACAGAGAATTCGTATTTGAATATGAATTCATACTAATATAAGCGAAAGTAACTCTGTCTGTCTGTCTGTTTGTTACGTTTTCACGCCTAAACCACCGAACCGATTTTAATAAAATTTGGTATAGAGATAGAAAAGACCTTGCGCTATCTTTTATCGCGCAAAATGTCTCGAAGGGATTGGAATGTTTTCTGGATAAAAGGTACCCTGTGTTGTTCTCTAAGGTTTTATCTCTATAAATAACATCAAAATCGGTTTGGTGGTTTAGGCGTGAAAGAGTAACAAACAGACATATAAAGTTACTTTCGCATTAATATTATTAATTATTTATAGCTAACTATTATAAAAAGCTAAGGAATTTCAAAAAAATATAATACTTCGTGAAAAACGTACTATTACTAGGCTAGGTACTTGTAAAAATAAACTTCAACATTAAAACGTAATAATAAAATGTATTAGCGGCTGTCAGCGCAGCATGCTGCCCTCACCTGAGCTCGATTTATTAAACTGCTCAAATTGCACCACCTCACTCAGTGCCATCTGCTTAATTATACTTGTTAATTTTACTTGATATTTATTTATAAGGTAAGTCAGATTTGATTTGAATTTTAATATGAAAAGCTAAAACATGTAACGTAAACTTGTCAGAACTGTAGATGTTCCAACAGCTGTAACTTTTGTTTGACACTGGTTCGCCTGTGGCGTGTGTCGTTTCTTTTAAAACATCTCCATATCCCTAAGTGAGTTCGACTCTGCTTACTCATAGTCACCGATCACGTCTCTGCTCAAAAACCATTACCAATCCGCCATCAATCGTGGTGATTAATACCCATGCTGAATATCAAACATCGAAAACAAATAGAATAGTTTAGACCCATCAGTTTTCGATGACAGCCGACCCCAGCGTGTATTAAAAGGATTGTTTTCATAGCGTCTGTCCAATTTGTTTGTTTTACTATAATATTTATCGCAGTGCACTAAAATGCTAGTATATCTGGCCGTAGGAGCCGCAATGCGTTTTCCACTGCTGTCGTGTCGACGGCAAAAATTTATATTTATTTGTTACATCTGCCACCGTTTGTTGAGTTAGTGCATGTGCCGCGGTGGGCGCTAAGTTTTTAGAAATATTTGTGTTAAAAATATATACTTATTTAGAAAGAAGAAATAGATCCAGGACGGCTGGTAATGCTAAAAGATTAACAAAATATTTTAGAAATTTTTTATTATGTATTATTAATTATTCTTCAAAATCTGTTAGTTACAGATTCAGTGCAAATGTTATTTACGCCGTTATTTTGATGCATATCAGAAAATGTATAATTATAGATATAAGTTACCTGTTGTACTTTTAATATGTATATTGTGGCAGTTCTTTAATAAATAAATAAGTGTGTCAAATATAGCAAACATGACTCCAATTGTAGGTAATGTTTTATTGTTTAAAGAACTCTCTGAAAAAACACGTAAAAACTAAAATGACACCGTAACAGACCTACATTTTCTCTTTAAACAGTTACTTTTACACTGCATTCGAGCAAGAATTAAACATTCATTTTTATTACGCGTCAAGGGAACATAGCCAAGCTACGGCTTTTGTTTTGCAGGGGATATTTTATTAAAAGCTAGCAACATTGGGCATTGGCCACCCTGTTAGTAAATAAGGACTAGAATTAAGACTAACCTACTTTCTTTTTGCCTGCAATAAGTAACTGAGATTATTGTTGTTATTAATTTATTTCACTATGTAAAAACTTGGTTAATTTGATTAAAGACCATGTAAGTTTATCTCCTGTCTAGAATATATGAACCAATAAAATTCTTTTCTTGGAAGGCGATGAGGCTACTAATGAAATACCAGAGTAACTCCTGACAAATTGTAATTAACTATCTGGTGATAAAAAAGGATGGTCATCACAGAATTAATAGTAACCATATTATTATCACCTAGTTCTTTTGTGGTCACATTTTATTGCGGCAACGAATGGGTCATACATAGGCAAATTGGCTGACATGATTTGGTAATCGTTATATTCTTACTTTCTTAATTTTCAACTATGAAAAAACAAATTATAAATTGTATTCTTATATTCTTATTTACTTTTAAACTTTCGCGTTGCATGATATAAATTTACAAACATGCGAGAATTAACGCGATTGAGTATGCTTGTGACCACGGCCGGTGTAACCTGGTCGAAACGTCAAGCAAAATAAGGTATGTAAATACCTAATGCATGATCGCGTTATTTCCCGTATGTTTATTAATTTTATTCTTACCTCTCAAAGAGTCTTATAAAACAATTTATATTTAAAACCTAATAAATTCTTACGATAGAAACTTAATGCAGAGACAAAGGAAGAAAATCTGCATCTATTTTATGCTTTGTCAGAGATATTCATATTTCTAAAAGCAATACGGCTTATGTTTTATAGTTCTTATAGGTTCTTATCGTCTATCGTCTCGATAAAAACGTTGAGAAATGAATATAAAATGAAGCCGCGAAAACTATTAAATGATTTTACTTAAGACAAAAGTAAAACCTAGAATATATTCAGAAATCCTTTATTAAAACCATTCCAATAAGCTCAAATGTAATTTGCAGTTTCCAGACGATGCTACAGCATTAGGTCAAGTTTACGATGTTCTTGCAATATCATTAAAGTTACATTAAACCAAATTTTGAATTGATCTTGACGTTGTTCGCATCATTTCAATAACTAAAAACTAGTTGATAACTTTAAAATGGATAAGCAGATTTTCTTTAATCATAGTCAAGAATATTCTCGATCAAGTCTGCTTTTAACAAAAAAAAAAATCGGTTTATTTATTTGAAAGTACGATGCCATAGACAGACCCATCAAACTTTTATTAGTAGAAAGAAAGAAGAAAAAAAGAAAATACATTTATTTAGCACAGACAACAACATTCGCACTAACAACACAAGTTAACAGCATAAGTTAACGACAACACAAGTACTTATAAGCTACACGGTTTGTAGCACGTGTCTCGCGGCTAATCTAATATGTATTACGTGCACTAATACCTATGTATTTTCTCGTTGGAGATTTAAAACAAAATCACTTAACTAGCCATCGCTACTCTTGTACTATAATACGAAAAATTGAAAGATTGCAAAGTGCTTGATTGGTATTACAAACATAGGTACACACAGAGTAGGTATAGGTATGGGTATTACAGATGCTAGCAGCCTGTTTATTATTCAATAACCGTTAACTAGGCGAAGTGAGCAAACCTTTGATAAATATGCGCTAAATTCAAAATTATACTATGGGTTCTGTTGTATGAAAGTTCAATTAATAAAAATATCTTTAGGAAGCCGTTTTAAGTAAGCGTGGCGATCAATACTCAATGCTCATGCCCCTTTCAGTATAAGAAGAGCGCTTTTTGCCCTGCGGTAGTCAAAGCGAGGAACCCTTTTGTTGTCTTTTTAGCGGTTAAAGTGACTCAAACTTATGACACTTGCATTTGGGTTCGAGCAAAATCACCCCTTACATGCAATTTATAGAATAGAAATTGCCATGTCTTTGTCTTCAGAAACGACGGTCACTAATTACTTACATGGACTATATGGTGCTTAAAAATAATTTATTGAAAAATATAGGCTTTTTAAGACCCGAATCTATTGAAGTACCCGCTCATAAAATATCGACGTAAAGTTTAATTCATAGTATTGCGTAAAGTTTGACGAGGAGTGTTCCCTTATTTTCATTTCTCTTTTACGGTCGAAATCGGCTTAGTTGTGACTTATTTTTCTTAAATGTTTCTTGATTATTTATTTAATGTAGAGAGTCACCAACAGCACCAACAGTGTACATTAATACTACATATACTACATTGTATAAAAAGTTCTTATATTATTCAAACCTGTAGCAGGCATCCACCACAGTATGCACTATACAAAATTCAGAACTAAACGAAACTATACATACAAGGTGGTACCTGAAATAAGAACTAAATAATTTTTTTTTAAAGAAAAATGACAATTCATGCATTTAATTTCAACTATTTTAAGAAAAACGTGCAAGTGGTAAAAATTTACATTACATATATCATGTTGTATTTTCTGCATGCATTAATAGCAAATTTTGTAGAAGGTTCATTCTACCTGAACGTGGGCTGCAAGTTTTAGTAATAGAACAACGAAATTTCTGCAATACTTATAGAATGAATGTCTAATGTCAAGAGGTTACGTTAACATTAGATGGCCAAATGTTTATTTTCCACCTAAGTGCTATAAAAAAGTACATTATGATGAACAGTCTAGGTAATTAAATATTCGCGTTAGAAAGGATCTCTAAAAGTGTTCGAAATAAACGTCGTATCGTTTGAGCATGAGCACTTACTGTTTGTGTACCTAGTTGATGAAAAATGTACTCTTTGATGCAGAGGGAATTTCAAAAAGTACACTCCGAGTATGAAATAAATTTACTTCTGTACAGAAATGGACTGTTATTGCGAATTCTGACTCTACTAACAGGTGTGATGGAAATGGAAACTAAAAGTGTTTAGAAATGGCAAAGAACTTTCTTTAATGTAAATTGAAAATAAAGTAGCCGTAAAGTAGTTAGACGTAATTACCATTAAGGGTTTTTAAAAATGGTTACACAAAAATGTATTATCCTCATGGCTTCATCACGTCTCATAATTTGTTCATTTGCTGGGACTCAGTGTAATTTACAAACGATCTTAGGTACCTGTAAATAGGTTGTCTAGTACTTAGGGCGCCTATTATCACATACTATTTTTCCGCAATGCGGTTCCACTCGTGTTAATTCACATCTTTGGTTACTGTCCAATAGAAAAATATCCTACAGGAATATCAGGCGAGATTGGTTTGCCTAGCAATAAAAGGACTTTGTTTTATCGTGGTCTTTAGTATATATTTTCCTAGTACTTAGGTACTCTTTAATAAATTACCTTCTACCTACCCACTTTAAATTTTAAGGTCGTTAACCAATTAACTTTACAAGAGACCTACAACGCTTGAATATTTTTTTCATCAATGAGCAACGAGATCGAATATGTTGGGCAACACTCCCCTTTGATGTCTAACGAAGGTACTGACAGCAAACATAATCTAATATTCAACGTAAAAACAAACATTTTTCTCTTTTACATAACACTAATGAGATATTTTATCTTCTTAATTTTATATGTTGTTTATTTTGTAAAAAAGAATTTTGTAAATTGGTTAGCTACGTTTAAACCTGGTAACGGACTAAAGGATGACAAAAAAGCCTTCAATGCGAAAATTTAGGCTTAGCGGGAACATTTTTTGGCTTATTGGTAACGGTATTTAAGAATAATGTGATTTTGGTAAAGTACCTATGTCTTGTAGTCGACGTCTTCAGACTACAGTAAGAAAAGTTCTCTGCAAAAACCATGATCGTCCCAATTGTTCACCACACCGCAGTAAGGTGATCTCAGTTCGCTGGTAGTGGTAATGCTATTTTCTTTTTACCATTCCCTTAGTCGCCTCTTACGAAACCAACGCGATTATAAACCGAAGAACATAAGACCTTTTAGAGATAAATTTACAAGTACCTATGAAAATTGTCAACAGTAAAACTGTAGTTTGTCTATGTATGAACGCTACTAAAACCGCAAATAATAACAAAATCATCATAATTTTTTGCTGACCTTACCGACCATTTTGAAATTGTCGCAAATTTTCTTGTACGGTTTGATTTTCCAGCCTGTTTACTCTCCGTATATAATTGCATACTCTTTGTGAAAGTCTTTCTTTGCCCAATAATTGTTTTTGAAATTCTTGTAATATTTTGTTTCAAGTGGGCCATTAAAGCGAAATATGTTTGAATGGCAGTAGAAGTTTTGGAGACTCGTTCTTTTTTTGCTTAAAGTGCTACACGTGTAAGTGTTTAAGTCTTACTGAATTATGGAAACACATACTAGAAGGCTAAGCTATAACTATGAAGATCATTAACAGTCTATGGAGATATCTGTTGACTGCCTCAGTGGTACTGTGTACGGACTACCACGCAAAGGTCGCGGGTTCTATTCCCGCGGTCTGGGTGTTTCTATATATATTAAGTAGGTATGTATTTACAAAAAAAAATGTGTTTAAGTATGTATATCTACATTCTAGAATCCAAAACACAAGCTATTGTAGTATATAGTGAGTAGTTGCTGTGATATTTTTTTTTTTATTGCCTACAGTGGCAGACGAGCCAACTTACAGCCCACCTGATGGTAAGTGGTAACTGTCGCTCATAGACTTCTGCAATGCCAGGGGCTCCGCGAAGCCGCTGCCTATCGTGATATTAATGCTCACTTTAAACCTCGTTTGAAGAAGGACATGTCATAGCGCTCGGGAAACACCGCAGCTGGTAGTTCGTTCCAGAGCCTGCACGTACGTGGGAGAAATGAACGCTGAAAATGAACCATGCTAGACGAGATCGTGTCCAGGTAGTATGGATGAACTTTGCTGCGATGTCGAGTGGTGCGATGATAGAAAGGAGACGATGGCACCAAGTCAAACAGTTCCTCAGAGCACTCCCCGTTGAACATACGATAGAGCACGCATAGAGAGCCAAAGTCCCTCCGCTGCTCCAGTGACTCTAATTTATCAGTCAGATTGGGATCGTCGACGATTCAAACAGCTCGCCGTTGGAGGGAGTCATGTGGGTCGAGCTGGTATTAGGGGGCTCCTGCCCACAGGTGAGAACAGTACTCCACGTGCGGTCGGACTTGTGCTTTGTATAGCACGAGCCGTTGAGATGACGTAAAGTAGCGTCTGGCTCTGTTCAGGACGCCCAGCTTCTTGCTCGCCAGTTTGGCTTTGTCTTCCAAATGACTCCCAAATTGGACCTTGCTGGATATTTGAACGCCGAGGATCCCAATGTCATCGGAGATACGGAGAGAAACTCCTTGGAACTGAGGCGCCGTAACAAAAGGGTCCTTCTTCGCAGTGAATGCGCATACTTGTGTCTTCGTGGGGTTGAAATGAACTAAGTTCTTCTCACCCCGTTCGAGAGCCCGCCCGAGAGAGCCCTCAACTTCAGACACAAGTTGTAACCGTCTCTCATGCACGGGGCTCCGAGGGACATTCTGTTGGCTAGTGTACCGCGCGTCACCCGTGCTGTCATCTGCATAGCAATGCATGTTATCAATGGTTAACATGTCATTGATATGCAGAATAAACAGCGTTGGGGAGAGCACTGAGCCTTGTGGTACGCCAGCATTAACCATCATGGTATCGGAGCAAGCACCGTCAACAACGACCTTAATGCTCCGACTATCCAGGAAGCTAGCGATCCATCTGCAGAGTCCCTCGGGGATTCCATAGGATGGTAGCTTCGATAGAAGTGCTTTGTGCCAGACCCTGTCAAACGCCTTGGCAATATCAAGGCTGACAGCCACAGCTTCACCCTTGCCCTCCAAGGCTTCTGCCCAACGGTGTGTGAGGTACACGAGAAGATCACCAGCTGACCGACCATGTCGGAAACCGTACTGGCGGTCGCTTATCAGCTGGTGCTCCTCAAGGTACCTCAGGTGTTGGGAGTTGATAACTCGTTCCAGAACCTTGGACAGCAAGGATGTTATCGCTATCGGTCTGTAGTTTGACGGGTCCGACCGGTCACCCTTTTTAGGGATCGGGTGGACGTTAGCTACCTTCCACGAAGATGGAACCCTATTAGCGGTATATGAGAGACGATAAAGGCGCGTTAAAGTCTGATGATATTCATTGCTGAACGTAAACCTCTCCCGAAGTTATCACTTACCAAGGGCTAGAAAGCAAAGAAAAGCCTAAAACTTCAAAGGTTTATAATGATATCTTAAGTGAAGGCCACCATACCAGCAGTTTAAGACGATGGTATGGTGGCCACCACTTCTGGATTCCACTGACTGCTTACCATCAGGCGGAGTGGAGTCACTTTGGTAGGCTAATAAAAACTCTCGTACAGGGCAGGGATCAATCGCTAGTCTATCTACACATCTCGTAGTATAAAATAAAGTAGTCGGCAAGCGTCTGTATGTTTGAACGCGCTAATCTCGAGATCCATACAATGAATCTGGTCGCGGTTTTCACTGATATATTGTGGGTTTCTCAAGGATGGTTTAAGTTATAATACATCAAAATACCTATTATAGGAGCCGAGCGGTAAGAGTATAGTAAAGCAAGTGGAAAACTGGCAACATCTTTCAGTACCGTAGAAAAGATTTGATTTTTTGTAACATGTTTATTTGTTTGCGACGATTTAACTAAACGTTACCGATTTGAAAAATTATTTAACTCTTAGAAGTTAATAAACGAAGCTGGTAACGTAGGCCATATTTTATTAAGTTTACCATATTTTTGTAGTAATTTTCAGAATTTTAATATTTGTAAATTTGCAATACAGAAGACAGCTAAAGTAAATTTTCAGTATATCATTTCGCACACGTATGTAATATTTTATGTAGGCGTTTGTTATGAGACCGAGTACGAGTGAAGCTTTTGATACCGAAGCGAAGCGAAGGCGGATTTCTAGTATTTTATAAAATGGAGCATCGTTTTTAACAATTTTAGACTTGTAAGTGTCTAAAACCGAGACCGTTTTATCTCAGATTGTATAACAATAATAAATAATGCAAGAATATGCTCTTACAATACTCCGAGTGATTTTTTGTTTTGTTAAAGATGGCAAGAAAATACGAGTCGTGCAAGGCAACGACATTATTATTGCATAAAAGTGAAGTGTTTACCTTGGCATACCATAGATGTTTTTAACCGACTTCAAAAAGGAGGAGGTTATCAATTCGGGTCGTATGTTTTTTTTTTTTTTTTTTTTTTGTATGTTTGTTACCTCATATCTCAGTCATTTATGAACCGATTTGAAAATTTTTTTTTTTATTTGAGAGGTTATACTCTGAAATTGGTCCCATTTTTTTATTATAAGAAATGGTTCAGTGGTTGTATGTTTGTTACAACAGAATTCGGTCATTTATAAACCAATTTGGAAAATTCTTCTTTTATTTGAAAGAATATACTCTGAAATGGGGTCCCATGTTTTTTTATAAGGAATGGTTTAGTGGTTTGGCTTCAATTTTATATTTTGTAACAAAACATATGCAAGAAGTGAAGACGTGTAAAGCAACACGTCGATGTCTTTTGCGACGAATTTTTTGACATTGACATGTCCATGTTACAAATGCGAAGTGATTTTCAAAATTCATGTTTTGTTAGAAACGAAGTGGCCCTGGATGAGTGACCATTTGTGTCATTTCATTTTCAACGTCTTCATTCTTTAGAAGCAGTAGTATATGGTTATCACTATAATTTGGTAGTCGTTAAGCCAAGTTGGAGGTCTTATGATCGTGAGAAATTACAACAGCAACGGGCGGCCTTAAACCTGCCTTTACAGCACTACTGTTTGTTTTTGTATATCTGTTAAGCGATTGCGCGGTCAGTTAAATTATGATTTTTGATGATTCTTTATTGTTGGTAGATCATCACTTTTTTGTTTTGATTTGTGGTTTCTGGAATTCAGGGTTTAGCGATCGAGAAAGTGTTGACAAGTATCTCTATTTACAATCTTACCTCTCGTCTCTACTTTCTTTCAAACGGCGCGGCGCTGTCTCATTTGCGCAGCACGTTTAGTAGGTCTATCCATATTGAACATATTTATACACAATTATTTCCCACTAAAAGTTTAAAAATAAAATTATTTTTAGAAAAAAAATGAAAACCGACTTCAAACAACACATACATGTTCAATTCCTAACTAAAAAGTAGAAAATAATATTTTAATTACTTCATAGCAAAGAACATTAAAGGGGAATCAACGCAATCCTTGATACCTATAATACTTTACTATTTATAGTTTTTAATCAGTTATTTTGGAGTCGGTGCCAGCCAAGAAGGATCATAATGACCTTCATAAAAAAACCTACCCACTAGCAAAAAAATCCTTCTTGATTAATCTATTAATATATGAATGAAAAATATAGATTTAATACAAGAAATTGAACGGAATCTGATAAGTGCGCCTCAAATTTTTTATGTATAACTGAAAACAACTATCAGTGACGTCTGCCTTCACGAGTATGATCGCGTTCGGGTAGTGCACTCAGGCATATCCCCCACGCGTGCCATTATCGCCTCGTGCATTACAAAAATTTGTTGCAAAGGCAGAATTAAAGATCCTTCTTGGCTGGCACCGATTCCAAAATAACTGATTAAAAACTATAAATAGTAAAGTATTATAGGTATCAAGGATTGCGTTGATTCCCCTTTAATGTTCTTTGCTATGAAGTAATTAAAATATTATTTTCTACTTTTTAGTTAGGAATTGAACATGTATGTGTTGTTTGAAGTCGGTTTTCATTTTTTTTCTAAAAATAATTTTTGTTTGTTATCTTTTGATATGATATACCCATATTGTAATCGAAAAATTTATTGTAAACTTTCTTTCGCACCAAATGTTATATTCAAGAGCATAAATTGTATTAAGTGTAGAAAAATGTCTATGTAACTTTACAAAATTTTGGGGTAAATTTTACTGTGGGTCAAATATTCAACGAAATGTAAAGCGCTGTACACACCGCAGTGTCATTTATTCATTATAATTATAAATAATCCAAACCAAAAACATTTGCATGTAAAATATTTTTACGGTAGTAGATCCACGCTGGTTGCAGCATGAATGGGCCGGATCGTCCGGGGAAGTACTACCCTCTCATAGAAGATCGACGTAAGTGTAGTAGTATCCGTACTACTGCGTTTCGCTCGGTGAGTGAGAGCGCCGGAGGCCTAATTTCCCCCTTTTCCTCTTTCCTCACCTCCCTCATTCCCTTACCCCAACCCCATTCCCAGCCGCCATAGTGGAGGCCACCATACCAGCAGTTTAAGAAGACGTTATGGTGGCCACCACTTCTAGATTCCACTGACTGCTTACCATTAGGCGGGGTGGAATCACTTTGGTAGGTTAATTAATATAAAAAAAAAAGAAAATTACCAAGATGAAACCTTATGGCTCGCACTGATAAAAAGTTATTAGATTACATAAAGAGCCAAGCTTCTTACTCTACATACCATAAGTCTACAAGTCTAACTTTACAAAATCGACGTTCTTAGTCAAAATGTGTCTTGGGCGTTTCGTTACTATAAGAACTATCTAACAGAAAAGTAATAAGGCCATATGACGGCAGCAAAACGGCAACGCCAAATTATGTATTTTAACTTTAGGTGTAGATTTTAACTCTGCTGAACTAGTAGTAAAGTTGGTAAGATATACAGGTATTATAATTATGTATATTATTATGCATTTTATAGTCGAAGAAAGCCAAGGATTTCAACGCAAATCGTTAAAACTATTCGCTTTTTTTCTACTCACGCCAATCAGCATAGAAGTACCCAACTGCGAAGCAAGGTTGATCGCTAGTTAAAGTACAAACCATAATATAGATCCGATAAATAGTGTGTTATACCCCTAAATGTTTTTATTCAAGATATTCTGATCACATAGTTTTACGGCAGTATATACTGGCCTTTATGAAAATAGTGAATAAGTTAAATTTGGTGGCGCACCTCGCCCGCTGAAACATTTATACCAAACGACTTGTTTTACATTTTCGGAATGTGCAGTATCAGCGTTGGGTTTAATGTGGATGTTACTAGTAAAATGAATTTATTATTATTTTACATTAACCTCTCATAGGGTGACCGTCCCGATGATTAATGCGTGAGGCTCAAGACCGGTATTTGCCGGTATATTCAACTGATGAAGATGATTATTTTTTATGACGAAGTGATACACGGCTAGTCTGACGGTAAGCTAATTACTTTTATACCCATAGCCGGTTTCTAGATCCTCAGAAACCCTGACTATTTTTATGAATTATTTTTAACCGACTTCAAAAAGGAGGAGGTTATCAATTCGGGTCGTATGTTTTTTTTTGTATGTTTGTTACCTCATACGGTCATTTATGATCCGATTTGAAAAATTATTTTTTATTTGAAAGGGTATACTCTGAAATTGTACTGTTTTAAAGTTTATTTTTTTTTCTAAAAATTATTTTATTCTAAGTCTGTTTAAAGGTACTCTGTGTTTGTTTATCGAGTATTTGTGAAGTAGCCAAAAACACAGAGCTTGTTTGCCATCGTATAGTTGTATTTATGAAGATTAAAATAAAAATATACTTTACAGTTTCTGAAGTAACATCCACACTATGATATCGTGGCGGCAGTTGAACGTTGCACGGGTGGTTGGCCTACAAATATTTGATAGCACAGCCAACGTTCGGACTACTTCTTATTCTCTATGACCTGAATTATACTAGCTATTTCTCTGTATATTTGTATTAGACATACGACTAGTAGATAGAAAACCTATCGTTGTATAGTATTAGTTTCAACTATCCCCTCGATCCTGTCCCCGTGGCGCAGTGGGAGCGCAAGCAACAGCTGTGCACAAGGTTGTGGATTCGATCCCCACACGGAACAAAACTTTGTGTGATACTTAAATATTCGTTCCTAAAGTGTAATTTGTGTCCATTAATTGTATGTTTTTAAAGTCCCTCGCGACACAGGGCTTGTGTCCTACTGCGGAAGTTGTCTTTTAAAAATACGAAATCCTTTTCCTTTTCCGTTTCCTCCATACACGGAAAGTAACTTGGTTGTGTCAGTATTGTTTCTGATAGCTTAAAGAACATAATCATGTTCATAGTTTATGTTATGACGTACCATTGGGCATGCTTATTTGATTCTGAAGTTGAATAAAACACAGAATAAAAAACGCGTTTTTTACCAAACACAGGTTACTTTTTATTGCCATTTTTTAAGTCCGTACCTAAAAGCTTCTTCGTCAAAGCCTTTACTTTTTTTCCTTCTACATTATTTGATAAAAAAAAAATGTTTTAATATTTTTATTTAAAAATACGAAATGAACGATAAATATTTGTGGTTTTAATTGCAGTTTTATACTCGTGAATTGCGGCGACAAGAATTGCTACAAGGTATGCCAAATATTGTCCGAAATGGTATGAATAGCGCTGGTAACGTGCCGCCTTTGTCAAGGAGGACAATGCGTTTGTGTTAGAGATATATAGATCAAATATCTCTGCAGGATAATAACAGACGCTTGGTACACTAAAATATTAAAGCTATATTTGAAGACAGGACCGCGTCATCACCAGACTATAGACGTTTACTGCAGGACCTAGGACTTGACATATTGACAAAAATTTTATGACGTTTGCTTGCTTGCTTGAATTGCTACATAAAATTGTACCTTTTGTTATTCCACCGAAAAAAGGGATTTAAATGTATTTTTAGTAAACATTAAATTAAAAATGTAAAAGTCCCTCGACACATGTAATTAGCCATTTTCTGGTAGCGGCCATCTTGGATTTGAAATTTATTATAGTGTATTCTACTACTGAAGCCCTTTCATTTGATACCTATATTGAGGGAGTTGTGAAAAATCAGCCATTTCGTGGTGGCGGCTATCTTGGAGCGATTTTCATCAAACATAGCTAAGAAGATACGAACGAAAAAAAAACGGTTACTCATTTACAAATTTATCTACAGAATTGACAATCCGCATAGTAGGTACGTAGCTAAAACGTTAATATTAAATAATTGCATATAAAATATAAAGATAGTACTCAAAGCCTCCCAAAGCCAAACTAGATATTTTACAGTATTACATAATAAAGTTCTAAATCCAGTCTTATTTGATTTTTATACCTTAAGAAGTTCTAGGTAATCCTTTGGCTGAATGGATGGCTTGTGGCTGAATATTAATCCTGTATTAATAATGCCTTGCAAGCTAGCTACGGTCTAAGCTGAACGAAGCCTTTAGCTGTAAAGGCATCGATACACGAGCTTTGAATAGCCCGAACGATATTGTGAGGCATCGAATTAGTCTTAAAAGAGGTTTACGCTCAAATAATTTTCAGCTGAAATTTGTGTTATTTTATCATCGTTTCTTTGATACTATTCTTAAGTTTAAAGATTTTTATATCTACGTACTTTCTTTGTAAGATAGATATTCTATCGTTTCTTTTTATTTCTCGAAGTTATTAAATTTTATAGAATAAAATATTCTGTAAACTTCAAACAAAAAGTTTGAAAAGTTATTTTACCGTTCATAGATAACAATAGGTTAAGTAAAAGGTAGTAAAAGCAGTAAGAGCCGTGCATTTAATTTTATTCAGGTATGTTGCACTCAAAATTTAAGTAATACAGCAAGACGGAAGAAGAAGGCTGCAGGCCGCTTTGGAAATCAACGTATAGAAACCTATGTATAAACGATAAATAAGTATGTTGAATAAGTATTTCAATTTAATCAAAAATTACCCATGTTTAAATTGAGCAGTTATTCCAAGTAACATATGTATAAGGGCATGACGCACGGGCTAGTCATCGCCCTTTCGGCATAATTAAGACAAGGGAAAAACCTGGTATGACGCTAAAACTATGATGTTTAGGTGAGCATGACACAGGACACACAAAGCTTATTAAAATTATGAAGAAAAGCCATTCTTTGAAGGTCTCAAAATTTTTGAGAGCGTCAACCTAACAATCGCAACAATGCAATGTAAACAATAGAATAGAAATTAGCTACTTTAGCCCCAAATGGCCGTGTGCTATACTCTAGACTCTAGAATAGTCTAGGATATGGAGCCACAACATCTTGCTCATCGAGTCAAGAGCCATTTCACGTCTTTATACGAAATTTTAAGTTTTTTAGCGCCTTATTTACCTTATTAAATAATGCTTTGTAACTGTTAAATACATTTAAAAGAAAGTCCAATTGTTCGTATTGTTTTTTTTCGTATGTTTTTACAAAAACAAAAAGTATTTAAGTATGTATATCCGCATTCTAGAACCATAATACAAGCTAAAATATTACGTTCTCCTTCCTGCTCTCGTGCGTGAGCCATCCTGCACGTTTAGTGCAATAATTGTAATGAAAAAATCGACCAGCCGTGCGCAGTACCGTAGCAATCTGACACCAAACGCCAATTGAAAGAGCCTTAAAAGAATACGAGCGGGCAGCAACTTTACTTGCGTACTATGTGAACTATATCAATCCCATTACCGAGCATAGTGACTAGGTGTAGAAAGCTTCTTTTCTTGATAAATACTCTACAGTGGTTTCAGGTTAATAGACTTAGCCCAAACAATTGCGCTGAATTTTTGCCCGTCAGTCTTCGCAGCCTAAAAAACGTGCCATAGCCATTATAGTTTCTATTGTGGTGTGTCAAAGTGCAAAGGCTGCGCATAATCGCCCAGTTTGGATTACGCAAATGATCCTTGCTGTGTTGGGATGCACTAAGTCTTAGTATTTGCATTTATTATTCGCAAGTTACAGCAAGCTTTGATCATCGGTATTTTCTACTGTTGTTTCTTACATCATAAAACATTATTATTATTTGTAGAATTTTAGTTGAGGATGTCTTATAGGATTTTTGGATTTGAGTCCTCGACGGCGCTGTAAGAAATCTCTGGAAACAAAATTTGCGAAATACACAAATATTCTGCCGAGGCAGTCACATTCTATAATTAAGTTTTGCACTATACTATCTAAAGCTAATATTTCGCATAAAATGGTTATTGAAAGTGACTTTAATTTTATCTATACGTAAATTCATATCGTTAATGAGTGGATTGTTAAAAATAAACCTAATGATATTAATATAAGATACAAATTGTCACACACACTAATCCTAACTTCCGACTTTTCCAATGACATTTGCATGTAGGTACCTACCTAGGTACAATTTGATTTAATTTGCACGCTTCAACTCCACGTTTCAACTAAACTAGCGTACTTGAAAAATATGACTTCATACCTTAAACAAATTAGCTAAAATTGTACTCGAGTTGTATAATTCAGGCACTTTATCTGGTTATAACCGCTACGAAGTCCGTTCACTAAAATGATTCAGTATAAAGGCGGTCTCTCGGCCTTTGCCAAACCTACTTAAGCGGGAAGCACTTAGTTCAAATTTCGTTCTTTTCAACTTTTTCTCTATACGCTGCGCGCTGTGGCGAAAAGACTAATCGCTCGACTTAAGCGCGAATACAGATTAATGTTCGCGCGTAAATTTTCTTTTATTTAAATTCGAAAGTGTCTGTAGAGAACAGCTTTTATTAGCATCCGCAAATACTGGCAAATAGTGATTTAGAAAGTTGAGTTGGTTTTAGTTGGTAAGTAGGTATTCTTGTTTTAAATTACATTTAATCAATTTAATCTGACACTAACTGTAAAACGGCATGTTTAAAGAACAACGCAACGCAATTGATTATTAGTTGTAAAATTAAAACAAGTTCTTGTCTGTTGTCGAACAAAGTGTTATCTGTCGGCTAAACGGGGTCTGCCAAACTTCTGCACCTACGAAGCTAATAGGTTTATAGGTAGGATACTCCAGTTATAAGTACCTAGCTTAGATTTAAATGAGTTTTTGAAAAAATTAAAAAAAATTAATCTATTTTTTTTATTCTCATTTACTATGTCATCAACATCCATTCTAATACAATGACAATGACCGAATTTAGTAGTGACATTAAAATATAATGCTATTTTTTTAAAGAACAACTCATTAAATTGCGTCATTACATCATTTATCGCCTCACTAATTCATTCCATCTTATTCGTACTTCCATATATGGTCTAAAATTAAATATGGAACTTGGCAAAACTTGCGTCGACAAACGACGTATAGTGACAGATGATCTATCCAGACCATACGACGGTATTCTTCGTTATGAATTATAATAATAGAGGTAGAGGGCATTAACTCAGCGACACTATTAAAACTTACTCTGGACAAAAAATTATTATCTAGAAGCTTATTTGTATAAGGCTCTTTAATATAAGACATATGGTATAAGTTTGTAATGGTATGTAACTTTCCTACCCAATGATAAAAATAAGTTATGTAAGGTTCATGTCATTATCATAAAAAAGAAGTTGTAATGAGAAATTGAGAATTGGATTCGAGTGACAGTTTCTGGAATTGTTTACGGACGGCCATAAGATCTTATGATGTTAGCTGTGATTGCAGATAATCATAATGACAGTAACTTTTTTTTTTTAAATTGATTAACGTTTGTCAGTATTTAAAATGTTCGTTGTAAGTTTAACATATATCATAATATAATCTGTCGTAAGTATATTATATTTATTATGTACTTCAAAGCCACAATTGTACAAATTAAGAAAAAATCTCGCATTGATACAGATAGTTTAAGAAAGAAGGTACCTATTAGTTCTATTAAACGAAAGGCAACAAACAGACATGTCACCGTTTCACAGTTGAATAAGAAAGGTGTCGAACCACACCGTTTTTAAATACTTCATACTTCTATCGTTCAATTAATATGTATAGAATATTAATTGAACATAACTGCTAATAGAATATAATTATATAAAGCGGAACAGTTACTTAGTTTGTTTGTTTGAACGTGATAATCTGGAACTACTAGTTGGATTTCAATAATTCTTTATGATAGCTCAGTTTCTGCGGAAGGTTATAGGCTAGGTATTAGTGGTAGGTCGTTGACGTATTTCGACACAACGCAACGAGACCGTTTAGCGTCAACGATAAACTAGTTTAAAAAACAGTTTATTTTTCGACTAGTTTCGGCCGTCAACTTTATAACGCGTTGTTTTGTCAACGGTCGTCAACGGCCGAAACTAGTCGGCAAAACAACATGTCATTTTGTCGACAGTCGTCGACGACCAAAACTAGTCGACAAAACAACACGTCGTTGTGTCGACTAGCTTCTTTGATGATTAGTTCGTGTTCCTTCAGGTTCATAAGGTCTAAAGTATGTTTACTAAGAAATTGGAATGTTGTTATGTTGTTTATTCTCGTTCTCGTCGAGTCATCGCACGGCTTATTCGTTCACGAGTAAACTAGTTTATTGGTAGACCGTAAACTAGTCTACCGTTCATGCGAGATAAACAGTCTAAAAAAACGGTTCGTTCATTCAACGCTCACCACTACTAGGTATGTAACAACACGCTATTGGCGACGGAATCAGAGCAGTCAGCAAAGACGCGGGTGAAATCCCACCGCAAAAAGCTAGTAGAATAGAATAGATTAAAAATGTATTGATTGAATGGATTAAATGTATTGACTTACGCTAACGCTAACATTGTCGTTAGCTTGTCAATCCCATACATTTTTTAATGTAGGTATCCTATTCTATTAGCATTTAGGCCCTCAGGAGTTATATTCCAAAAGTCATAACTGTTTACATGGTGGCCTCTATATGGCGTCTTTGAGGCCACCCTCTGGACCAGTACACATACAGCTGTAATTTCATATGGTAGTAAGTCTAAAGACGTCCATTACAGTAACTAAATTGGAGGATAGGCCACTCCCAGCGGGTTGAGTTTTCTATGATCACCCTGCTTGCCAAAAGGGATTAGAGACAGCAGTAAGAAGAGACTGCTGCTCATTATTTCGGATTCTCTTAGTCATCTTCTATGACACCTACGAGAAGAGACGAGGTGGTTCAATATTCTAGAATACCAGAACCTAATCGAATCTAATCTATCGCCTTTACCACGGAGAGTGTTCTGAAGAGCTCTTTGAATTAATCCCACCCACTACCTTTTTATCCAGAACGACATGTGCGGGACTGAAGTGCTACCCTTTCACAGTGGAATCTAAAGGGTTTCGAACCAAACTGTTCAGCACTTCATACTTTTGTCGCTCAATTAAGGCCAGGAATTCTTTACCAGCGCATGTGATCACATCTAACTTTGATCCTGGGTCTTTTAAGCGGGACGTAAAAAAGCATCTCACTAAGCTGCTATAGTGAAGGCCACCATACCAGTTGTTTGACTTTTGGAATGGTGGCAACCACTTCTGGATTCCACTGACTGCTTACCATCAGGCAGGGTGGAGTCACCTTGGTAGAGTAACATATAAAAAAAAATATTTTTAGGACACAAAATTATGAAGTTATTTATCTTTAAAAGAGTAGACTGAGACGCAAAACTCAATGCAAGCATTTGATCGTATTCGCAATCGCAGCGATATTTGTATGTTACAGAGACGCACCCAAACAAATTAAAATCGAAATACCTTAAAGATAAAAAGAAACTCATCTAAAATAGTAATTACAAGCATAATCAAATAAACGTTAGATCAATTGATGTCCATTGCGGAACAAGTTTGGTGCACGAGTTTTCGTCAACTAGCTGACAATAGAATTTGAAGCTGAAATAGCGAACAGATCCAACTTTGGGACGCTATTACACCGTCTCGGTAATCGTAATTAATAAGATATTTTGTGTATAAATACCTACATGCTTTCTCTATATGAAAATAGGCTTTTGCTCTGCAGTGGGATAATAAACAGGCTGGTATTATTATTATTAATTCATGAAATTATTCTACCTACATTAACGAGGATGAATGGAAGAATAACAACAAGAGATACAACAAGCAGCAAATATTACATACTCGTACATGTAGTGAAAAGATGGCTTATTGGAAAAAAGACGAAATTAGTACCTAGCTGAGAAGATAAGAAGATAAGATAAGATAAGATAAAGATAATTTTATTTGTTTTAACATGAGTATACATATATATTAATGCGTGCAAGGTATTAAAGTGGTCAGCCATGTTTAGCCATTACGGCATACAAATATAAAAAATATAATTACCTATTCTATAAACTATACAGATTTTCAACTATCACTACGAAAAGGTGATAGTAAGAGATTAGCGAATAGGTACTCAGTAATAAATTGAAAGAGATATTATATTATGTTACAACTATAGTAATAGCGATCTTTACTCTGTATTTATCCTGTTACTGAGAGACAGGCGTAAGGTTTATCGTAAGGTTTTGTGTTAAATATTTAATATTTAAAAATACACATTTTTATATCAACGATAATGATGTTAAGCAACGTGTGTAAATGCAGTCTATAGACATCTTTAGAATAATACAGATTTAAAACGTAATAGGCATAAATCTCATATTACGAAACACGTGTGAGTTATGGACATGAAATAGCACAGTGACACCCTCTAAAGCACTATCATTTTTACGTATATCTTAACGTCTCGGGCTATCCGTTGGCAGCCTTTTTATGAGCCTTAATGCACTCATGCGAGACGATAAGGAAGCAATCAGAGCGAAACCGCGGTAGCAGCTTTGAAGGTAATAAATCAGTTCGACTATGCGCTAACATTTTATATTATAAAATTGACGATTAACGGCAGAAATAAACCATTTACCAAATATGGTCTTGCTTGACTAATAATTGTGCTAGTAAAGTATTTGTTAGATTGCTAGCTTGTACCTATACTTATATACTTACCTCAAAAATTGACACTTTTTGTAATAATAAACTAGGCTTGCTTCGCATGTTTTAAACATTACTGTCCTGTGTATGTATAATAATATGTACTTAGTTTTATTATAAAAATGATTCCAAATCGTTGGAATTCTCGAATTTTATACTAGGTACTTTCCGCATGTCGCTAAAACGCGCAATGCCGATACCGCGTCCGAACGCAGCTCAGTCACCAAAACTCGATGCAGATCGCCGATGTTAGAAGTAGCATCACAGAGGCCCTAGACAAGTGTCAAAGATTTCTATTGGATTGACATAAGCTAACGCGAACGCTTATGTCAATCTCATACATTTTTTTATGTATTCTATGAATAGAATAGAAATCTTTGACACTTGTCTAGGGCCTCTGATTACAGAACTTAACATATCATCATCTATAGTAATACATAAAGCGGAAAAGTTTGTTTGTTTGAACGCGCTAATCTCTGGAACTACCAGTCGGATTTGAAAAATTCTTTTTGCGTTTAATACCCCAGTTCTCGAGGAAGGTTATAGGCTATATAACATCACGCTAGTGGCGACGGAAGCAGAGCAGTAAGCAAAAACGCGGGTGAAACTGAGTCGCGGAACTCTAGTACCTATATAAAATATACATAAAGTTTCTAAAAAAATAGCTCCAAATGATAGTGAAAACTTTATAAAATCCTTAATAAGATTTAGCAGAATTAAGCCAGATCTTAGAAGAAAACGGCAATATTACTTGATACTAATTTGAGATGGCACTATTAATACGGTTAGTTAAATGCTCTATTACACTCCGGTGTGATAGCTGCCGAACGTTAATTATTTGAATTAATAGCAATCGATTTCAATCAATTTGTGGTTGAGTTGAACGACAAAGCGACTGAGGCTATGTGTCGATTAATTTTGTACCTCGTTTGTAGTTCTACTGCATTCAGAGTTTATCGTAGTCTGCCTTGTGCACTGGATTAAAGCTAATCTATTGGAAAGGTTTAGCAAGTTTTCTATGACTGAAGCTTTTTATTACAGGCTCGTGAGGTATAATTTAAGATAGCATGTAAGTGATGCAGCTAAAAAGACTTCATCTATACTATTAAACAAAGCGTGAGGTGTTTGTTTGTTTGTTTGAACGTGCTAATCTTTAAAACTACCAGTCGGGTTTAAAAATATATTTGCGTATGATAGCCCAGTCCTTGAGGAAGGTATGTAACATCACGCTAGTGGCGACGGGCTAACAGTAACCAAAGACGAGGGTGAAACCGCGCTGGGAAGCCGGGAAGCTAGTACATAATACATATATAAGTGAAAAGTCGAGTTTTATTTTATTAGGTCGTTATAACCTTTCAGTATCCTCTTGTAAAGGGTGGGTCTCTAGTAGCAAATTATTTCCAGCCTGTATGTAACATCACGCTACTGGCGACGGGAACAGAGCAGTATGCAAAGACGTGGGTGAAACAGTGCCGCGGTAAGCTAATAGGTGTAATAAAATCGTAATAATGACAAGTAAAAAATATCTTAAGTTTATACCATCTGCAAAATGTTTTGAGTAGATAATGTTTTGTTTCTACTAATGAGAATGGCATCTAAAAATGCATTCTGTAAAACTAAATTTGAATCGAATTTATCCAGGGTACTAGAATCTATCTAAAATTCAATGCAATAGGTACACATTATGAAGATGCTATCAAAAAGACCACCTTTTCCTCCTACGAGTCTTAAAGCATTAACCTCATTAAAATCACTGCAATAACAAAAAGTTTGCAATCTCTAAGAGTTCAGTAAGACCAGAGTCTAGAAAGGGGGATAAAATCCATAATAAGATTAAAGTACCGCTAGAATTCTGTTAATCGTCTTACATTAAGCGGCTAGGTGCATTTTCTATTCTACTACAAATTGGCACTACGTGGACATTGAATAAAAGAATTTTCACACACTCGGTGTACGGAGTTGAATTTTTATTATCGCTGAATAGTATAAAGTAACTGTTTTTTTTCTGCATGTTTTGTCGTAAAGCTAATTTATTTTAAACTACGCAACGCATTTTAATACGGTTTTCACTATGGAGGTTTTTAATAGGTATTTGTATAGTTGCTTATAAAACAGAAAAGCAGAAAAGAAAAATTAATAATTTGTGAATCTAAACTAATATTTTAAAGAGAAAAGATTAGAATTTTTTGTATTAATTCTTCTTTTTATTATCGTATAAGTAATTATCATGCTGTAAGTGTGACTAGTTGGGAAAGTACTAAAAAAAGTTCCCATTGAGTAACACTGTGACTGGTTGGGATTTTTTTATTAAAATTTTTCTAACCAGTCAAAGTGTAACAGGTAAGAGTGTTACTCGTTGGGAACAAATGAAAATTTGTTTCATTTTTAGAAATCTACAAATAGGACGGGTAACATATGCTAAGTATTATTATATTAATCTGATGAACATATTTTTTTAGTCTTACTCAAAATTTTAATATTTTAAGCGCCTTTGTAAATTTGAATGATACAATAGGAACGACACTATTGCAATGATATTTTCCGTAGGCGTTTTTGTGAGACCGAGCGAAGCGAAGCGATGCGAGGGCGGACGTCTAGTATATTATAATGTTGATTAGTAATTATAATTTGTAGGCTTAGATTGTTTTCCTTTTTCATTTAAGTAATTAAATAACTACCTACAATATTTCACAGTGTCAATGTTTTGGTATAAACCATTTAAAAGAACTTAATGAGAACACACCTTTAGTTGCAAGCTCGAGTAAAAATTAAATTTCATTTAAGATAGCTAAGAAGATAGTTAAGTAAGAAATTAGTATTTTTATGTTTAGTACTTAGGTATTTATTACCGATACTAGTTTTAAGTACCTACTTACTTAATTTTATTTATTTTCACGGTAGTAGATCCACGCTGGTTTCAGCATCAATGGGCCGGATCGACCGGGGATGTACCTACTACCCTTTCATAGAAGATCGACGTAAGAATATTAGTTTTCATGCTAATGTGTTTCGCTCGGTGAGTGAGAGCGCCGGCAGCCCAAATACCCCCTCGGTTCTCTTCCGTTTCCCTTTTCCTTCCTTATTCCCATCTCCGTGGTCGGCATGGCTTGGTTGTGTTTTCTAAGCATTATTACTTCTGCGATGCTTGGAATACACAGCCATGTCTATAGGTTACTTACCACCAAAGTTGTAAAAAAAAAAAATAACCGTGGTCCTTGTGCCTTGGTTCTTATAGAATAAAGAACTATTCAAAATGTTCCCATATGTGGATATTATAATATAAGACTTTTATTACATACACACATTACATATTACAAAAGAGGGGGGATATTATCATGAAAACATCACTTCTTTCTTCGATCTCGCATTTTTAATTTTCTCAACAACACATTCTAATAAAAGTTATCAAAATTCATTTTCAAATACCTAGTTAGGTACCTACTTATTTGTAGCATAGCACTCGCCGAATGGAGTAGTAATATTCTCTGCCTAAACTTCTTTATCTGTAATAGCGGCCATGAGAGACGCAAGATTATGTACCTACCTACCTGCAGACCTAAAACTTCTAAGCTATTGCCTATAAATAGTATATATTATTCTCTATGGCTATCGCAACACTTTAATATAGCTGTCATTGTCGCAAACTGCAAAGCTTGCCTAATATTCTACCATCCAACAAAAATGAAAACTAAATCTATCGCTTTTTGTGCCGTATCCTTAAAAATAGCTCATATTTGGTTCTTCGATACGAACTAAGTGAAACAAAACAAAAAATATTTTTAAAATAATAGGTAGGTACCTACTTACTTAATAACTTAACTGACATAAAAAGTTACTATACCTAACCGTCGCACAATAAAATAGAACATATTTACCTGTGTGCTATTACAATAGAGCCTAACCCAAAAGCAAACCGCAAAGTTAGTGACGTACTTATAATTTGCGTATCAAATGCCCGCCACCCGCCACTAATTAACTTGTGTTGCGAATACCTCCTGCTGATTCGCATAGCCAAAATATTATACCGATATGTAATCTCCAAGAAATCCACGTTAATTATGAGCTTTTTACGTCGCCTGGCGTCTTCAAAGCGAATGTGATTCGCATTCATGAATTTCATTCTACATACAGAAATATTTACAGCTCCGTTCTATTCATAGGTCCAGTCTGCGAGTGCGAGAGAGATAAAGTTATACGTTAGACCGAAATAAAGGATATCCTGACATGCGCATTAGAATCGTTGCGGATACTAACTTATAATTTCAACCACACAAACATCGGTCCCATGGTGTAATGGTTAGCACTTTGGACTCTGAATCCAACGATCCGAGTTCAAATCTCGGTGGGACCTGGATTTTGTCGATTGTTTTCACACTTTTGGAATAGGTATTTAAATATTATTTTTGTGAGCTTATTGTATTTTTTAACATAATTTAATACATGTTACTCAAATTAATTGCCTCTCGATCAGATTTTGACATAAGTATTTATAATAATCATCTGCCTGAACACGTCTTTCAAAGAGAAGAAATTGGCTAGGTATTTAGCTACCTGGCAATGAACCTGGAGGGACAACTGGTAGGGATTAGTGGAACAGCCCTAATTTTCGGACGGCTCTAATGAATCTCAATTGGATAACAATACTTAGCAATAGTTTTAGACAATAAATTATTAACACTCCCTTGTATTATGAATTTATGAGACAGTTATATTTACAAAAACTAATTTAAACTAATTTACAAAATGTGAAAGGTCACGCCATAATAAATTAAGCATTGTTCCCATCAGAAACCAAAATAGTGTGTGTGCGTGCGTTACGATTGCGCCGCCAAGTTATCCAATCAGAAAAAAACTTTGCCCAGTATTTTGTCAGAATTTGTCGAAATCGAAGGGTACAAACAAAAAATTTGTCGAAGTAGAAAAGAAGTTAAAAGGGTTTTAAGTTGGCAGCGCCAACGTAACGTGTAGCTGTACGATTGCGCGGCCATAGAGATCTCAGCAACAGCTTGGGTTAGAAATGTAATTATTTTTGTCTATTGAAAACTGAATTTGTCGAAAATTGACAAAAAAAATAATTAGAAGTTCTAGATAAATAGGTATGTTACGAAATAATAAGGATTGAAAGTTATGCCGCGCAATCGTAACGTGGTTGATTCTTTATTGTTGATTATTTCTTTAAAACTTAAGACTTTATACATTAAAACTATTACAAGAAAAAAGGTCTTAATTTGTCGAAACTAATAAAAGCAATAAATACTATGTTAGTTTAGTTAAACTGACGAAATCAGCCCAAAACAGAGAGTACTTGGCAGCGCAGTCGTAACGCTACTTTGCACGCTGATATCTCATTATCTTTAATTGCTAGGATTTCGGTGTGAACATCAATTTGTTCGACATCTTAAACTCAGAAGAATGACATATCGCTTTACCCTCAAAATAGTTTACATTGCAAGTTATCTCAAAAATTATGTTATCTCATACCACATCGAAATGATGGTTACCCTACTCGAACATTGTATGAGATTTAATCATTTTTGAGATATTTTAGTCGTGTTTTATCGACAAAGTGCATCATTGCGGACAATATCATATTACCTACCAGAGTATAAAATAAAACGTTTATTTAAATTAAAACAATAGTTCGTTTACTCATTCAGTGTCTTGGTAAATTTTGAATTACAACATTAATGATGTAAATATTCAACTGAGTGTCAACTACAATTTATGAATAAACTGAAATTACATGACATAGTTATGTTTTGCAGAATACCAAATTTGTTTTAATCGTAATAGAGTCGTATAGGAGTCTTGATCGAATTGAAGTTATAATAAAATTAGCAGATGGTCCAGCTGGATTGAATGACAACTGGAGATCGGCGTACAAGACAAGTAACACTGCTTAAGCCGCTAGACGCCTAATCTTTCCTACAAATGTTTACATTTTACATTTTATTTTTGACTATTGATTGTATATTATGTTATTTATTGACATAGAGCGTGCAAATGTGAAAGAATTTGAAGCACGCGCTTAAAAATAATAGTTTATCACATTTTGTCAATAGATGGCGCTGTTGAAAACTTGTACAACAACAAAACAAAATGGGTTATACCCACAACAAGTATCCTTTTTTATCTAGAGATAAACTTTAAATAATTAAAATTTTATTTAAAATAATGCTAAGCGTAAAATATGTTTCGAATGAGTACATTTTACTAACAGTATGTATAAATAACGGTTTGTTCGTAACAGATTGTTCAGACCTTATTTTTAAGACACATTGCGATGGTAACACTTTCAGGCGTTTATCGTCGCGTTGAGCAAACAAAATAAATAATATAAAGGATTTATATTTTGAGTACTAACATAATTTTAATGTAATGTAAAGCTTATAAAAAATATAAAGTTCTTATTTATTCATTCATTGATATTTTGTCATTAATTCAATATAATATTAAATAAAATACGTTTGTGTCTCACAAAAGTTTAGGTAGACTAGGTTTTCTTTAGCAAAGGAAATATTATTACGCAGTCCGCACCTCCGACTTTTTTAGGAGTAAGAACTTAAGTGTATTAATTAATTAGTATTATTTTATTTTATTAGTATAAATTTATGAGTAGAAAAAATACTTACTACCTACGTAATTAATTACCTACCTACAAACGATTTAGTTACATAAGTTAGCACCGATTAATACTTTAGATATTATTAATACAACAATATTATATAATAACATAGCCTCAATATCATTATCTTGACGCTAGTTGCCACGGAGCGATAGGCAGAGTTAGTTCTGCGGACATAAATTTCACTGCTAGTTTCAAATATATGTAGAACTAGAAACACAAACTTGTCGCCTTCTTCCTAGTGTGATAAATACTATTAGGTACTCATTACGAGTTAAAGATATACTCATATATTCTTATATATGTATAAAGCGGAAGAGTTTGTTTGTTTGTTTGTTTGAACGCGCTAATCTCTGGAACTACCAGTCGGATTTGAATTATTATTTTTGCGTTTGATAGCTTAGTTCTTGATAAAGGTTATAGGCTATGTAACATCACGCTACTGTATTTGGGAGCAGAGCAGCAACCAATGATTTAACTTAACGCGGTGAAACCACGCTGGTTTATTGTTAAAAGTTTAATTTAATTTAAACAAAGCGCCTGAAATAATATTATAGCAAACAAAAGTAGTACAATACGTCGCTATCTACTTTTTATTCTGACTTCTATCATCAATTTTATTGCTTAAATGCTTAATGCTGTTTTACTTAAGCGTTGGAATAAGTAAGATATATTATTATGTTTCTATGTATAATATGTATGTATTTACAAAAAAAAAAGTATTTAAGTATGTATATCCGCATTCTAGAACCCATAACACAAGCATATAATATGCTTACTTTGGGTCTAGATGGCGTTGTGTGTAGTTGTTGAAATATTATATTATTATTATTATATTATTATAAAGTATATTTAATTTTATAGTAATGAAGTTCAACACGAAGTGGCGTCGCTGTGCAATTATCGCTCCACTCCAAATCACCAATAGAATTGGAAAAGCGAGAACGCTGATGTGAATGAGTCAACGTCGCACTGAAGAGCGATCTAATGTATTATAGTGATATTTATATAGTTATTTTGTAACAGTATTTATTCGAAAATTAATTTAGATTATTGAACTAAATAATATATTTTAACATTGGCCTGCTTTTGACCTTTTTCTATGCAGGTATAGACGTTGTTAGACGAGCCAACTCACCTGATTTAAGCTGATAGTCCCAGCACTCGTCACGCGGTAACCACCGCTCGTGGACGTTAGAAGTGCGATAAACATAGTTGGCTATGACCTTTTGTTTTTGTAAAAGGCCATAAAGATAGGACTGCAATCGAAGGCAGAATGTGCTGTGCTGTAATTAAAGTGCTTTTTTTAGGAAGATTGATAAAATGATATTCAATTTAAATATCATTGGATATATATTTATTAATATACTGTCTAATTATATTTATTGTGAGATAGTTTAGTAGGTATTTAATAATAATAATAATGTTTAAAAGGTTTTCGGTCAATGAACTTAGAATTTTTTTACTACATTTTTTTGTTTTTATGCCGGATCTGTTTAGCGTTAATAAGCATCACACAAATCCTTCATCTAAGATGGAAACCTACTGCTTACCATCGCAATTTGAATTCTATTCTACCTTTATAGGTGACTTAATAACTAAAATCGTCATTACAGACTCTTTCCTCAGAAGTGCTCATCTTTAATCTTAATCATGGCAAAGAGTGACGAAATTGTCTTTTTGAGAGGATATACCTACCGTAATTTATGGACCCTCTGCACGTTATTGAAAAAGCTTTCCGTCTTTCGGGTGTCCTTCTAGGGTCCATAAATATTCATGAGATTTTGGACTAGTCCTAATTTTGACTTAATATTGTAATATTATGAGTATATTTTATACAATTTGGGCAGAACTTTGTTATATATTTTATCACCAGGCTAACGAGATTGAATAGGTACCTACATATTATGACTCCTTTCACAATACCTACTTATTCTAATAGTTAAGCACACGAGGATATTAAGGAGTTTAAAACCGTTACAATGTGATATTTTTATTATATAAGTTTTTGATATACAACATTAATCTCAAGTCTCCATAAAATAAAAAAATAAAAATACTAAATCCTAGTACAAAACTAGTGTTATTATAAATTGTATTTAACAAATAATTATCTAAATGCACTGTTACGTATTTTTAACGTTACCTACTTACCTACTATAGGTAGATACTTAAAAATGCTTATATATACATATTACTATTTTCTCCGGTATTGGATTTATAAAGAAACGTTCAGAACATTCTCGAAACGATAATGGGGCACAATCATAACCTGCTTTTGTCGCTCAATTGAAGCCTGAAACTCTTTACCAACGCATGTGTTCCCATCTAATTTTGATCCTGGGTCTTTTAAACGGGGCGTGAAAAAGCATCTCACTAAGCCGACATAGTGGACGCCACCACTTTCATCACACCATCAGGCATTGGTGGAGTCACTTTGGTAGACTAATATAAAACTATGTATTCTTTATATGATTCAATATTTTTCTTCAATAACAAAGTAATTTATGTTATAATTAGATTACAAAATAAAATTAAAAAAATGTGTCCTATCACAAACCTGTTGAAATTACAATGAACTATTATAGCACTGCAGATTAATTGTGTTGACCCATGTTGTTTAATGTTTGCTGTACTGCATGCGAAGTCAGGCGACTTGATTAGCATGAGCAGAAATAATCACTGTACTATTTACATTTGGTAACATGAGTATACAGAGTGTATACGACGGTTTAATGTTAAATTAAAAGGCAGCTGTTACTAGTCCGTATAATGATTTCAAATTTTTTTTTTACCACATGCACACAGCGCCATTTAGCCCCAAATTAAGCAATTATATTTGCTTGTGTTATTGGTACTAAACAACTGATATACTATTTATGTACATTTTTTTTTGTAAATACATACATATTATAGATAAATTATACCCAGACGCAGAACAAACAATCATGCTCATCACACAAAGGTTCGTCCTGGGTGGGAATCGAACCCACGATCTCTAGTTTAGCAGTCAGGTTCACTAGCCACTAGACCAACAGGCCAGTCAAAAAAAAATTAATCACAAAAATAATTAGACGCAAAACAAAAATTTTAAATTTTCTAACAAAATAAATAATATTTTAGTAGTAACAACAAAGTAATGACAAGTTCACTGACCCGTAATGAGCGGCAACGTTTACCCTTCGACGTGGAATATGAGTTCAAGTCAGTGACCGTTTGACATACTTACAGAGTGTTTAGAATTAAAGAAATTAAAAAAGTAGTCCCGTGTCTAAACTATTGAAGATATTTAGGTGATTTTTTTTGTCTCGCTTTATAATGTCACATACTATACGTAATTGCATTTAATATCATACCGTCGTATACACTCTGTATAACGACTTACGTGAATTTGTATGAAACGTAAAGGAATAAAGCAGCTGGTGTTTCTATGTATAATATGTACTTATGTATTTACAGAAAAAAAAGTATTTAAGTAAGTATATCCGCATTCTAGAACCCAAGCTGTATAAAATGATGTATACTTTGGGTCTAGATGGCGTTGTATGTAGTTGTTGTGGTAGTATGGTATAGTTTGTTTTTCTAAACTCGTATATTTTCTTTACCACTTTCGGTGTTAAATATTTTTCATCTCAGTTCTTATCAGCAATCATCATCAAAAAAATTTCAACATAGGACGGGCAGTAGCATAGCGGCTATGCCAATAGCCTGCCAAATTCACTTCTTTGTCAAGGGTTTGCACAACTGTGAGCATTATTATAAAATTTATCATCTTATCAGCCGATAGACGTCCACTGTTGGACATAAGCCTCCCCCAAGTTTTGCCACCTTGGCCGGTCGTGAGTTGCACTCATACATCGGTTGCCCACCAACCTAAAAAATAAAATTTTCCCTCCCAAAAAAAATGAAGAAAGGAAAAATTTTAATAATAATTCAACAATAAAATTATTGTTACATTTTGTAAAGGCAGAGCGAACAATAGGTCTAAAAATAAAGGTTCCCGAACAAAACAAGACTTAGAGTAAATAAAGTAAAACAATTCAATTATACCAAGAAAGATCTCCCCAGAGATTGATCTTTTGTCGCCTTTTGTCATTATTTACTTGAAGGGCATTTCTTGTAAGGTATTATTTTCTTCATAATATAAATGTCAATTATTTGTGGCAAGCTTAGGTTTTCGAAGGGATGGTTTACGTGTGGCGCTGGCGGAGACTTAGATGCAAAATATGGATCTTGATAAAAGACTCAAAGCCTCTCGTAGGGCCACGCGTGCAATGTTAGGCGTCTCCCTGTGCGATTGTATGAAAAACAAATTACCAGAAAAACCTAACCTGAAAAATATAGCTAATAGAGAGAATGGGCAGGACACAGCTTCAGATCCATATATAGTGCCTAGCCAGTATGTACTTTGTTGTTAAGTTAATTGTGTGTTTCTAATATACCCCGCGACACAGCTGCTTGTTCCTTAGAGCGGCAATTTCCAGTTTCAAAGGAAAAGTAAGTATTTACCAATTTACTGCAGTTATTGCGTACTATTAGACGTATTACGTAGGTTATTAAATACAATAGAAAATAAACTAAAAACCTCCAAACCTCATACCTAACAAACATAACATACGACATTCATCATTTGCTAGAAAAATACATGCAAAATAAATAATCAGGTTTTCATTAAAGTATCACAATATTGTCTCTTCAATCATGCCCTGCTCTGAAGTACACAGTAAACAACACCGGGTGCGACGATTTACTTATTTCTCTATTTTCCACCTTTATGCAAACTACCCCGATCGTGCCTCGCAACCTGAACAGGAAAATGGTGTATTAATAACGTTTGAGCTCGAAAAATATAGAAGTTACACAGCAATGGTGGACATTTTTCTTTAGGCATTATTTAGAAAGGCTGAAATGAAAAACATTTTGTACAAAGTGGAGTGGAGTCTAAATCTGAACGCTCCCCCTTTTCCTGTTTCCTCACCTTCCTCAACCCTTCAACTACCGCACTCGTAGCGGCTTCGCAGAGTCCTTGGCATTATGACTCGTGACTCCTTCTATGAGCGACAATTATCACTTACCATCACGTGGGCTGTTTGCTAGTCTGCCCCTGTCAGCAATAAAAAAAACTCGTGTAACAAGGAGCGAACCTGCTGTCATTTACTGGGCATAGTGCTAGACTATCACCTCAATACAATACTACTTTACCCGACACGAAGTTCTAACCTGAAACCTCTATGACATACATAATGTATTTTGAATAGCTTCCAGAAATATTTATCTAGTTATCTCTATTTATATTACCTAAGTTGCAAATTGTTTAAAGATCTGAATAATATATACTTCCTTGCATGGCAGGTATATTTCATAGTACATTCAAAAGGTACTAAATACCGCCATGTCACCTCTGTCTCGTGTTGTGTTACAACACAGGTGTGCTACAGTAAGCTCGTAGAGATCCTATAAATCGCTAAATGTTGAATGTTTTTAAAATAAAAATATGAGTTACTTCGTTATGAACTTATGAGATGAATGCAGGCCCATACGTTAGTGCATTTATTTTTGTCATTAGGTTAGTTTTCTGTGATTTACGTTAATTAGATAAAATAAATGAAGGTTTAAATTAGATTTGTTAGAATTATGTGTGTATTATATCTAGTGCAAGTACGTATTATCGAAGTAAGTGAATCATGAGCATGACCCACCATAATTTCATTTTGCCAATCCATCTAAATGCAAGTAGGTCGAATTTCGCCTGAAGACAGAGATATCTGTTTCTAGGCAACGCACGACATTCTATTAAGAAACTTATACATTCTACATTCATCATGACAGTACACTGATATGTTAGTATTAAAAACGTCCTCAGTTCATTAAAACAGAGGTAGATCTTCCAAGTTTGTCAGTTTTAAGCAAAGTATTAGCAAAATGGGTCGTTCAGTTGGGTTTAATAGTACATGAGGTCGTGGGCTTAAAAGGGTATGCAAAACAACATCTTGAGAAAACGTAAGTATAAAAAAATATAAAAATTCAATTTTTTTTTAAATATGAACACCTTATTTAAAAGATGTCACAGTAGGTGCTATTCATTTTTTTTATTCAAAAATGAGGTAGTACCTACGACTGGAGAAGTAGTAGTAATTACACCCACAGAGAAATATTTCCTTAATCCTTAACAGTACTATTAGTTAACAACAAAAACACAATACTAGCCCTGTGGTTATATACACTTAATTTACACCAAAATGTAGTTTGTGCCACAGTTATCACTCAGTATTACAATAATTTCTTTCTGTATACCATCTTCCAGTACCTATTATGGGGACTATATAAGACAAGTGTGCTTAGAACCTACCAAAGATATTGGCAATCCGAACGATAATTAAATTATCATAGCGGATATTTTAATTGTCTTAAATTTTTGTACGTCTTATAATTTTTGGTTATGGTTTTTATTTTAAAATTTTATATTATATATTTTATATTACACTATGAAATATATTTTAAACTAGAGATAATTTTTAAATTTTGGGCTTTTCTTAAATATGCATGAAATTCGTCGAACAATAGTGAAAACCTTGTTTAAATTCGTTACGTGCGTGGAAGAAGTAACCGGGGTGGAACAGATAGAACACAACAGCGACTTGCTTTGCTTTAAAAAACATTATTATTAAATATCACTACTTATAGGCGAATAAACGAACAAAATTAAAGAAACGAGATCTAGGTACATGTTGAGAATGTAAGATTAAAATGTATGCAGACTATATGTGTGCGCACGTCGACTTGCCACAACCAAATGCCCGATAAAATATACTACCTAACATTTTATAATACTGATACGCACCATTTCTGTGCAGTACTAAAAATGCCGTGAGAAATTCAAGGGAATATACCACTTTAATCCAACGGTTACAAATAAATTACATAGACTTTAATCTGTAAACATAGGGTTGCTTTCAGTATACGTTCTATATTTTGCAATGTTGCCTCAATTTTAGTTTTACTCGACGTGACCGTGGGATTTTAAATGCGTGGGAAATATTACATAGGGTTGGTATTTTTTTGTACGTTTAAGATTTAAGATATCTAGGAAGGATATGCTTAAAATGTGCTTGTATTTTTGCACATTATATTCATTAAAGTATAAAAAAAACTACTGACAATTATGAGACTCTTTTATAATGATAAAACTGATAATAAACTAAAATTTTTAGCATAACTAAACTGCAATGTTTTTTTTATTGTTGTAGACAAGCCAAACAGCCAACCTGCTAGTATCCAAGTGGTAACTATCGCAATGTTAGGGACAGCGAAGCTACTGCCTAAAGTATCTTACCCGAGATTTAATACGCATCTTTCTTACTTTAGAATATATTCTTAACTCAATAGACACTTGTACAAGAAGTCATAAAATATAAAGAACTTTAACATTTCGCTTTTATTGTCATGTAAGTAAGAAACCTTATAAAACAGCCTCGCTTAATTTCAGTTTTTTAGTGTATACCGAAAATATTTACGAAAAAGAGTGTACCTTAGTTAAATATCTACACACGATTGTATTTAAGTACCTATTCACTGAATATTACTTAGAATGAATGTACCGCATTAGAAGGGTTAAGGTCAAGGTCGTTAGGTCACGGAGTGGGGCGTGTGATCCTCTGCGTGTTCGTGGGAACATAATAATTAGTTGGGATAATGCTTACCGAAGTTCAATGACTTATTAACATTTGAGCATAATTATCCGATAAGTAATTACTTATGTAATAAGGGGGTAAGAATATAGAGTGAAGGTATACTATTATTTATTTCTAGTTTACCGCGGCGAGGTTTCACCTGCTTCTTTGCTTACTGCTCTGCTCCAGTCGCCAGTAGCGTGATGTTTCATAGCCTATAACCTTCCTCGAGAACGTGGCTATCATACGCAAAAAGCATTTTTAAATCCGACTGGTAGTTCCAGAGATAAGCGCGTTCAAACAAACAAACAAACTCTTTCGCTTTATATAATAGTATAGATTTAAATGGTATACTATTGGCTATGGAATAGAGATGCGTCAAGTACTAGGTTATTTCTCGGTACTCAGCATAATAGGTTAACTATTAGGGCATTCTGACAATCTTCTATTGTTCCACCCACTATAAGTTAGCTCCAATACCACAGGATATTTCTACCAATGGTGGTATCGATAGTGGGATATTCATCCATTACAGCCCATTACACACTCAAAACATTGGCACGTGTATCCCTGATGACCAAAAATATTCCCACAACATTTCATTTCTCATGTGACATTTTTTTTCTGTGAGAATTTTGTTACTCCAGTATATTTTTAGTAAAAGCAAATTCCCTCCATAAGCTTTAAAAATAAAGTCCAAATTGGTATATCTAAAGAGTCCTTTGTTAAGCTTTTTTTTGATCTTAAAATATTTGCATTTCTGGTCGTTGCGGCGTTGTGCAAATTTAGATTATTTATTTATTGAAGGATCAAGTAAAGGGTTGTGTTCACTGTGACGTATCATGTGATGCGGCGTTCACACACGTAGGTAACAAATAACATTGAAACTTGAAATGGTGTAGGTACTGAACAGATGGTAAATATAACTAAATCAATACATTTCGATTTAAATATTTTATTATTAAGTTATAGCGGTTAGTTGTCTACTATTACATTTAACAACAAAACGACGAATGTTTAAAATAATTTTCTGTGCAATTAATAAAAAAAAATCTAAAATTTCCGTTAGTTCATATTTTAATACAATGCAATAGCGTAACCACACCTAGATACGATATGCGAGTATTAAACTGCAATAAAAACATCCGAACTAAAACCTGCGTGTAAAATTCCGTTATGCCATGATCCCCATTTAATTTTTTCCTACACACAATTATCGTAAGGTCATTCACAAGGTCGTGTCTTTCCCATGGGATTTCATGCCTATGTGAAACGAACATGGGAAGCATTTTTATAATCTTATCGAATAAGTATCGGTTAGTAGGTTTGTATGTAATATTTACGTAAATATTTCAATTATTTGCATGCAATGTCAAAAAGGTGTACAACGAAAACATATTATGTTCGGTATGTTTTATCTAGGACTGATTAATTTAAGATTTAATATTGCGAGGATTTTTAACTTATACCCGTTTTATATTGTAGATGCAAAATACACATGGAGTTGATTTCAAGATGACATTTGTATGAGAAAATTTAGTAATCAGAGTGAATACTAAAGAAAGAAAGAATGAAAAAGCATTAATTGCGCAAAAAAAAAACACGACGTACAAAGACAATATAAGACAATTTAAAAACAAAAAGAAAAGCAAAAATATAACTATAATATTATGAACAAGTAGTAATACAAATACTACATAATAAGTGATTTTTAAATTTAATTATACTAGCAGTAACACTATATATTCTGCTTTTCTGTTTCTTTTTACTAGAGGCGCTCTTTATTTTTATACGTATGGAAAAGTTACGTTGTTATATACTGTTATTTTTTTCTTAGAACATGTTTCTTTGACCATGCTTTAACTGAATCTAACGAAACAAAAATCATTAACTACATTGCCAGTTTTTAAGTATAGGCAAAATACTTAGTACTACATTATTAAAAGCTAGCTACTGATACATAACCAAATCTTAAAGTTAATCTATATTTTTGCATAAATAACATTGTCCATTTTTGTTTGTAAATAATGAACGTGTCAGTATATCAAAATAAAGTAAAAGTATTCAACATAGATCCGAGTGTCACGTAATAAACATGTTAACCCCCGCGCGCTCTGGGTTGTTAATAAAAATTCCCGCGCTCCGGCCTCACACCAACTTACGCATAATATCTGTTACGTGAACGATCCTGGAATATTTGATTTGGAACAATAGGAGAAATATACTGGCAATATAATTTCTTGCATTTATTATTTATGTGGCAAACAAATGTTTGATCTGGTGATAAGTGGTTACTGTTACTTATTAAGATGTTCGTGCTTCTTTAAGCAATATAAATTAATTTTTTAAAAATTAAATTAATAACAAGAATAAGACCGTTACTTTTTTTTATGTAAGCCTATTAAAGTAACTCCACTCTACCTGATGGTAAGCAGTCAGTAAAATCTAGAAAGTTCATCATTCCATAAGCTGTATGCTGTAGCTGTGTGTGTGTAAGCTGCTGCTTATTTTTATTATTTTTTTAATTAGTTAATTTAGCTTATTGAATTACTATTCAAGCAAAATAATAGCTAAATTATATAAAATATTGAAATATTCCTAAAAATAAAATGAAAATACCCTTACTTAAAATATATGGCTGTTAAAATTGTATTCGAAACATTGAAAAAGTGAATGAGTCACGCGCGCTTGGCTCCCTACATCCGAGTTATCGCTTTGTAATGAATTGTCGGCTCGTAGAGCACGATATTAACGAGTGGGAATCGTGCAATGATATCCCGTGACCGCTTACGGGTTAACCGGCAGTAAGGTGATTGTTTTATAAAAATAAATTTAGTCATCAGCGTTATGGCTTTCAATATTGTATGCAATATTTTTTTTATACAACTTTGGTGGCAAACAAGCATACCTGATGGTAAGTGGCAACCGTAACCTATAGACATAGCTCTGTTTTCCAAGCATTTGACGTAATAATGATTAGAAAACACAACCAAGCCGTTGCCGACCACGGAGAAGGAGATGAGGAAGGAAAAGGGAAACGGAAGAGGACCGAGGGGGTATTTGGGCTGCCGATGCTCTCACTCACTGAGTGAAACACATATGCATGAAAACTAATATTCTTACGATCTTCTATGAGAGGATAGTACTTCCCCTGGCAATCCGGCCCATTCATGCTGAAACCTGTCTACTACCGTAATAATGTAATTCTACCATTGCAGTTACGTTTTAGTAACAACAATTATGCTCTATTTGATATTAGCATGATTAAAAACACGAAACTATAACTTAAAATATTCCCACGTTATACCATTACTTCCCGTGTGAAATATAAAAAATAAGCTATTTGCATTGACCACGTGACATTTTTATAATTCACGTGACAAATATAGGGTGACAATAAAACTCTATATTAATTTTTTAAATTTTCTAACAGCGATAAAAATTGCACTTTAATCATAAATACCAAAAGCTTATGAAATTAGGGAAAAAGCCAAAAATCTCATAAATTTATTGCTGCAATTAGAACAGTCCAGCTGAAGATATACCTTCACTCTTCAAAATACTGTTTTCATAGTATCTAAAATTAGGAAGTGTTTAAATGTAAATGGTCATATGTACATTATCGTTTTCGTAACCGATTACAATCATCATTTATTAAATACTACCAGTTTCACCCTCGTCTTTGCTTACTGCTCTGCTCCCGTCACCAGTAGCGTGATGTTAATTAACCTATATCCTTACTCGAGATCTGGGCTATCATACGCAAAAATAAATTTTCAAATCCGACTAGTAGTTACAGAGATAAGCGTGTTTAAACAACGTCTTCCGGTTTATATAATAGTATAGAGTATAGTACTGCTGTGGAAAAAGACACTAACAACTGTCATCCTGGCGCTTCTTCAATTCATCAGCAGCAGTGACGACTTATCCTCCTCGATAAGTCGCTCTTTTATCTGTCACCGTTTGTTAAATTATAAAATTTAATAATAAAATAATATTTTGCTTTAAAAAATATGTAAAGTACATTATCCTGCTTTAACCTAAAGCAGTTGTCACTCTATCGCCACGTAATTTCATGATCTAAAAAATACCGAAGTCGCGTGGCCTGTCAACAATTTGGTTTTGTATGTAAATACATAAACCGTGGGTATAATTAAGGGTTGCAACAAATTGACGAAACAATTATTTTGGTAATATAGTTATATTGGCTCTTTATAATAAGATTAAATTTGAAGGGTGAGTTCAAAAAGGAAATATTCAATTAAGTTTTTTACATAAAGAAATTTTAAAACACTAGCTATATGCCTTAGCTTTGGACATCCTTCGCCTCTTACTTGGTCGGTCTTGAAGCAACCTCTTAAAAAACTAAAATTGAATAATATAGCTATTTTCAAATTTACGAACAAAAAATACATGTATTAAAAACGTTACAATGAACTTTTGTAGCTTTATTAGGGTATTTTGTACCATGCTTCCGTTCTCATAGCGTATGGTTCTCTTGTGAACTAACCTTTAGGACAAATTTCGTGGGACCAGACACTGGGATCGATATGGGGTCATAAAATGAGCGATCTATATTCGCCAATTGTATTTTTTATTTGTGACTTTGCAATGTGCCTTTTTTCCAAAGAATTAATTTTATTGTGGTTATAATTAAATAAGTGTTAGTAGTTTAAAAGTTACGTTTGTAAACTTAGGGTATACAGTTTCAAGACAAACTAAAGTCCAAGTGTGATAACAAACGAACTTTACTTTTTAATGGATTTAGCTTTCAAACTGCTGACAATTTTGGTAAGTAGTATTGAAGGAGAGAAGTTTTTTTATCATTTATAGACATACTGTCTTATTCTATTATGAATGCGAAAGTTTGTGTGTGTGTGTGTTAGTTATCACTCACACACTGTTACATATTTTACGCGCGGGCGAAGCTGTGGAGCGCAGCTAGTGTCTATATAAGTTCTTATGAATAATTTAAGTATTGTCGTCTTGGTATGAAAATATCACGACGAGGGATGACGCGAATGTAATAAGAAAGTTATGGGTTTAATTTATTGTATGAAAAGAAAATATGAAAGAATGGGTGATATTAAAGAAAAAGGGAGACGTGTTCAGATGATGACTGATAGAGCAGAAAAAAAAAAAAAATAGTTATTTATGAGTAATGCCGCTGGGTTTTACCAAAAACGTGAAAAATCATGATAATAAAGTACATCTATGACAATTGTTGATAGAAAATATTACCATTGAGTTTAACCTTGAAAATAGAAAAAATATAATTTCTGTAAATATAAGTTAAATTATATATGTCCTTTGGTTGATTTTTGTGTGATGTGATGATTTTAAATTATTAGGTAATACTATTAAGATTGTGTATATCTAACGATCCATGCTTGTCTTTATATTAATAAATCATCTAATTTAAATATTTAATTGTTACAAGTGTTTTATTTCAAAACTTGTCATGAACGATTATTAACCTGACCGTACCTTTTCTTTGCAAGATAACTAGGTGTGTCCAGTTGACAAAAACATAAAAATAATTTAATTCAAATTTCACCAAGTGGGCACACGCCTGTCCAGTCTCTCGTGTCGAGTTGGTGAATAACCCATATTACCAATGCTATTATAATTCATGATAATTAAACGTAAAATCACCCAACCCATCAAACGCTACCTATCTTCACCCGCTGGTTCTATAGCCCACTCAATTACAATACAAATTTTGTCGCGTGCGGAATGTTTCGTGACATTTTTTAACATAATAGGTCGAGCACTACCTAAACACGGGGGTTAGTTGCCATGAGAATGTCAACTTAGTAAACCGTTTGCTTAACTGGCGCTTACAAGGCAGTTTCAGTATTTTATGGCGACAATACCACTCTGGTAATTATTTTGATTAGTATTTTATTATGATTTTGAATTTATTGACCTATGTTTTTATATTGTTGATTTCTGTTTGAAAATACTGTTTCACCGCCTATTTTACTAACATGAAAGTACTAATTTAGTTCAATCTTGGAAAAGTTATATGCTGAATCACCTCATGTAATATAATAATGCTGTTTAATTACATTATTATAAACTACATTTGTGCATAATATTGATAACGTATAATTTATATTACTATTTACGAGCAAATATCTTTTTCACTAAATGCACCTAAATGGGTTTTACCTTTATCTCACTCAAAAAGCTTATTTTTGTGTAACAAATTTGTTTAAAAAAATTATAAATAATTATATAATAAAACTAATGGATAATTAAAATTTAGTATCTTTTTCACGGTTCACAACTTTACCAAATTTCTCCAGCGCTAATGGTCAAAAGTTAATTAAGCCACAAAAACTAGAATGTAGTAAAAAATCAGGTAGCATGTCATTTTGTGATCCTTCGTATTCTCACGATATTTTTTTACTAAGAATATATTTACCTACGTAATAAAATCAGTTTGCGGTTCACATGAGAATTCTTCGGTTCCCAGCGGAAAGAACTCGGTGGGAATTTTGGAAGGCACGTGGCGGTTACAGGGTTAGTAGTTAAGTAGATAAGCGTTTATTTGGGGTATCAATTTACTAAAGAATGAGTTGGTTCTGTCATGAATAATTCATTGTGTATATGGGAATTATTTTAATAGCTAGGATAATGAATAAGGTAACTAAATAAATTTGGAATATATAATTTAATTTTTAGTATTATGCCTGAATTTAAGTCCAAATGGCCATGTAGTCCAGAATGTGAAACCACTTCATTTCTAGGTATTAATGGTTGTCGCGTTAAAAATGCGTTACTTATCTTCTAAATTGTGGAAACTGATGACACGAAGACTACCGGAGTTATACGCACTACCTGCCGGACTGTTATGCAAAACCAACACCTGGAATCGGGTACAGCTGACAACAATGTTATAAGAAATGTATCAATTTTGCATTCAGTGTTGCGTCAGGTTAGATCCCCTATTATCTGATAACTAATCTAACTGTCAAATTGTTATTTTTTTGTAGATTATGTTATGTTTATTAATTATCATGACTTTCTATACCATATCTGACGACCATTGATTAAATTTTTATAATAATAAAGTTTAAAAATTTAATAAAGTTATTGGTTTTACAGTACATATACGAAATAGTACAAATTTAAATTTAATGTGAATAAAACTGTAAACCTTTGTCTTAATTGAATATATTATTAAATGGAATTAATAGATACCCATGTATTAAATCAATAAAAAGATAAAAGCAAGTTTTACCTGGTTTTGTAAAAACTCTTCATAAAGTTTTAGTAACCTTTCTAATATCTAACTCAAAGAAAATTACTTCAAAAAATAAATCTTGTCAAATAAGAGAATCCTTTTATCAATAGCTTTGCTTTGATTACCATTCTCACGGTGAATTTAACGACTTTTTTCATAAAATCCGTTTATATTTCACACGAGAAGCTACCGGCTCCCATCGAAATTTTCCCAGTGGGTAAGTGGGAATGGGGTGGCACGTGCCAATACATACCGCAGTCGCAGGGTTAAGTAGCTGTGAAATTATCCGAATATAATGCGCGTGACCGTTAGTACTTAGGGTGTGCTTGTTTATTGGGGTTACGCAAATGACAGTTCTAAAATCAGTGTAAGGGTAAAATTATCTATTAAATACGTTATGCGTCTACAATTGACGATTGTGTTAAAATATTAATGAATGTTGAAGATTGAAGTGTATTTTGATAAAGCAAATGGATTTTATGGCCCAGCTTAGTGAATTAATGGGCATAGAAGCGCGAGATTTTGTAAAGTATTTGTAAATATAACTGTGATAATTATTCTGTTTATAGTATGGATAGTATTTCGGAACATATTATGATGTAGACGTAGTAACATTTAGTCTCGAAAGAAATATTCCCGCAAATATTTGTCTCGAATAGTAATCAAAAACTCGTTACTTAGTAGTAGATTTACTTACCCGTAAATATGTAAGTAGTTTTGACTATACATTACAACTATTACTTATTACATAATATTAAGTTTATTTTAGTTTTATTTTTATTTATTATAAATTAATATTTACTACATAAAATCTCATGAATTATACATATTATCTTATAGACAAATAGTACCTGTAAAACAGCAAACATATAAGGTCACTACTAAAATGTAACAAGTAACTTTATAATAATATAACATAATTAAAATATTATCTGAATCGCTAGTTTCGCAGAATGCTCATGAACTTTCTGACTAACCTTCATTCCCATGCCCTTTATAATTTCACACGGGTTCAGAGGTTCCCACTGGAACTTTTTGGTGGGAATATAGGGTGCATGGGATTGGGCAGGACAGCGGTAACTGTGTTAAGTGACTGTGAAATTAGTTAACGAGTATTTTTTATGATTGTATTTTTGAGGTAAAGAAAGGATGTAATAAAAATAGACTCGTGACGTCTTACGTTGAAAAGATTTGCAATATAACATAGCATTTTCTGTGACGGAATAAGCTCAGATGTATGATACCCACTTTTTGTAGGCTATATGTTTGATGCCAGCAAATGACAAACTTCTAGACTCCGGGCTAGTTCTTATATAGTCTGACTGCTATTCTTAAAAAAAACATAACCCTCCTTCTGGCACAGTCGGGTAAAAAGGGACTTTAAACGTAATTTATTCTAATTAATGTTACTAGAACAATAATGTTTAAACATAAAAATAAATGTAGTAGGTAATCAGTGCTGTAAGTCCTATCAAAGGTCCACGTTGCACACATTACACTATTGTTGTAACTAAATTTTGTAAATGTAAATATCACGAAAAATTTTTTTCTTCTTTCGCAAAGCTTTCCCATACCCACGCCATTGCTTCCCATCGGAAACATGGGGTGGCACGTACTAAAGCAGGTAATGAGAGGGTTAAGTTGCTTGCCTGTACGAACGTGAATTGAATTAATACTGTCAAGTAAAGTTGAGTGTGTTGTTGTACAGACAATAGAGTAAAAAATACTATTTGAATTGAAATGTAATATGTAGGTAGTGTAAGTTATATAATGCAATTGTACAACTTTATTAACCACATTTTATGCAAATAATATTTAATTTTATTTTTACTTAACCGGACTTGCAGGCCGATATCAATTTTGACAGCCAGGTGATGACTTATAAGATGTAGATGCCTATGATTATAGCATCATGATGCCTTTTTGTCAAAAAAAAAAAAGTTTTTTTTTGACAAAAAGCTCTTGAACAAAAATAAGTAAGTAACTACTTACGTAAACCTAACTTCTTATTAAAAAAATACAGGCGGTATAATATAAATACATGAAGATATATACATGAAGATTTAAAAAATATCACATATAATATTCTATTACTTGCAGCGCCATCTTTCAAGCAAAATAATAAACTTAATCTACCGTTTTTTATTAGACACAAATGACGTGATTTGGACAAAATATTCTCACACCTTTAAAAATCGTAACAATGGGCACCCTTATAAAATATTTAGTATCATAAAAAATACATAATAAGGTAATAACAACTACTCTTTTGCGCTTTCACTACGTATGTTATTTATAGAACCTTTTCCATTAAATTCCGCTGCGGTTCCCATGGGGTGGTTTACCGTAAAGCCTCGAAAGGGTAATAGGATACCAAATAGCAAAATGTAGAATTCAAAGGGTTAAGGGCCCACATTATTTAAAATAGATCGTTTGTATTCTTACACAATTTACAAGTCAACATAAATGCAATAAAATTATCAAATAAAGAAAAGTCTTTAGGGTTTACCCCTGTCATTGTATGTGCTGAGTCAGGATAAAATACAAAAAATGTACTCCTGATTTACTTCTAATTAAAAATTGACAGTGTCAAATATTTAGTTCGTCGACATATTCGTCAACTCGACCGCGAAAAACTCGTCTACGTTTTAACGTAGACGAGTTAGGAAGATTTAATTCTACCTATTCTTTTATTATGCATCTCGACCGAAGACATATCCATTACGCGGTCGCGTTGGTACACCTACTTTTTGAGGATTTGATCATTCGTCATCTTGACCGAAAAGTTTATTTATTTATTTATTTACCAACTTACACTGACAGTATAAACCACACGTACAAGTTATTGGTAAGAACTTACATAAAATTAAAATTATTAGAGAAACAGAATAGAAAAATAAAAAATATTTATACACAACAACACTTAACATAGTAGGAACTTTAACATAAGTACATGACTTATAATAATAAGTAGGTAGATAGATACATAGTAGTTTCTATTAAGAAATTGTACTAGGGGATGCAATTGACTCAAGGTAACGCTCATTTATGGTCAAGAGTCTCGGTTCCTTATCACTAAATAGATCCAAAGATTCATCAAATAGTAACATATTATTGATATGGGACAAAGCTAGGTACAGAGGGCTGTTCAAAAGAGTAACGGTACTATTTCTAGGCTCGAAAATAGTGGACGCTTTCGCGGACGAAGTGAGTTTCTAATTGGTGGTGGAACGTTTATATAAATATACTGCAGCAAAGATGGGTTAGACAGAGATCCACGAATTAGACGGATGAAGTATTTTATGAGCGTAACATTTCTTTTCAGTTCTAGACTCTGGTATGTTGTCATGCCGAGTACGAATGGAGTGGTGTACATATATGGGTAATAATTGTATATTTTGAGGTATAGATAACGAATAAAGGCTTTCTGAACTTTCTCTAATAAAAATGTGTACTTTTGTTCATGGGGGTAGCACTGTTGCTTTCTAATATTCTGCGAACGTATGAGTTGTATAGTACAACCAAAGCACTACGATTATTGAAGTCTTTTGTTTGGCGCATGACAAAGCCTAGATTTTTACGTGAAGTGTTATAGGTCTGAATTATGTGGTGATTGAAGGTAAGGCGCGAATCAAATTGGGTTCCTAGATCGCGTATAGTAAATACGCGGGTGAGGCACTCGTTGTTCAGCGTGTAGGCATTAAGTATTGGTAATGCTTTATTAGAGTAAGTACAGTCTGGTAGAAAATGTTTAAAGCAATTATTTCGTTAGTCAGAATAATATAGGTACTGTGCTAACACAAAGTTTGCAGATAGAGGAATTACAATCTTTGTTTAGTTGTCCTGATAAGAGTTTTGTATCTTTCTCGTAACTTTGTTTTTTCGTTGCAGGAAAGAGACAATATAGCGAATAACCGATAATTCGGTTAAAACTTGTTAAATCGCATAATAATGTATTGTTTAATACATTTGCTCAAAAGGTAGACTTTTCTATGCGTGCGGGAAGTTATTCTTTTTCGCACTAGTGGTTTTTGTTTTATTTTAACTAAAAAGTTTTCTGTACAAATCTTTTGTATGAAATTACTTGTTTTACAGCGTAAAATTTAATATTACATTAATTAAATATAAAATAAGATTATATTTTAATATTTACGTATAATGTAAATAAACAAAGCAATTTAATTACTTTGAATTCAGATAAACTTCAGACCTAAAATGCTAACCCATACGGCAGCGCGAAATCAGTGGGCTCTTACTACCTTATTTTCTTTTTTACACTCTTCCACACTTCCCAGTTATTTATCTCCACACTTTCAACCTTTGTGTTCATTTCATGACAGAAATCTTCGCTCTTCCAATAATCTTCTTCTAGCATGTCCCTCTCATACTTCTGATTTCGTACATTCTTCCTTCTTTATTCAATCTGTCTTACGCTGGAATGCGCTCCCTCTTGAAGTCAGGATGGTTACGGACTGCTGTAAGTTTAAACAAAAGATACGGGATATTCTCTTCAACAGGTTGGCAGAGTCATCACATCAATATCACGAGTATATATGGTGTATGTATATATTTATATATTCGTATTTGTGTATGTATTGTATGTATATGTGTATTAAGTATAAGTAAATTTATTTATGTATATGGGTACATATCAGTTAGTATTATTTCGTTGTTGCTTAGTTAACTTGCACCTACTTCGTTTATCTCTGCATCACCCAAAGGTTGGCTGGTAGAAAATGCCTTTGGCATTAAGCCCACCATTGTACAATTTTGTGCATAAAGTTATAAAATAAAATAAATAAATAAAATAAACGAGTGATACCGCCAGCACCACATCGGCCTGGGAAAACGAATTCTCAGCCAGACTCCTCATGCGCATTGGCATTGGCTGAATGCATAGACGTCGATGACGACGATCCGTTGCCCTGCCATGTCAAATTACATCAAGCATTTTTTATGATTGAAATTTAAGAACATGAGTTCTCATAGTGATTGTGATGAATACAATATAAAATAAACACCGTCAGATATATATGAAAATGCTAAAATTGCCACTCAGTCGCTTTACAGGGCAAATCTAAAGCAAAATATGCAATTGAGTAATGTGAATTACTCAATCTTACTATTACAATATTACATAACCAATGATTAGGTAAAATTACTATACTATATTATATTTCGCAAGCCGAGATGCACAATAAAAAAATAATTAATATTTATTTCTTCCCGACTCGGCCACGTGGACGAGATTGTCGAGTTGACGAATAAGTCAGTTTGTCGAGTAAACACATAGAGCGCTATAAATTTTTCATGGGACTGTTTTAGGTTTTAATAAGTAACTATTTAGATCAAAACACGTTAAGCCATGTGGAGTTGAACTTAATTGTGGATATTTTACATTTTCATTGCAGTTCCCATTAAAAGTTCTTGTGACACTACAAAAAGAAACATAAGTACAAAATATTTAAATGCTGTGGAGATGCAACCGTCACTACTCGACAACCACTAGACGTATTATTTATTATGTCAAAAGGATCTATTAAACTATTATTTTCCTAATGATACTAACGATTTAATACGATATTTATTTACGTTTTGTCCAACCCTACAAGTGCTGTGAATCGCCACGCGTCACACTTTATTCCCAGGGAAGACTCTTTTCATTATTAACTGAGCATATCCCGTGTGAATTTTTGATGTCGTGAGAATGTATTTTTATACTTATAAATTATTCTAAAATTTTAAATACTCATATTTATTGTTATATCTCATATCTAATCATTTGAATTTCTCGTTTTCTTCTAATTGAGTACCTATCTAATGCTTATGTAACAAATAGCCGCTGTTTTGTGGAACAAGAGTGCGGCTATCCGTCCATCATGTGTTTTCTGATTTTTCATCGCCATTTAAGAAATTTTCCAGAGAATTATTGCAATTTTTAAAGAAAATGGATAATGGTTACACAAAAAAACACAAATGTCTATAAAATGTACACACCTAAACTAATATTATAAAGAGAAAAGATTTAATTTGTTGTATTTGTGTTTAAATGTGGCTAAAAATTGTGTCACCTTTAGAAAGCTACAAATAAGATAGGTAAGATAAACTATTTATATTTTTCAGTCATTTCCAAAATTTCAATATTTTAAGAGCCTTTGTAAATTTGAATGATGCAATACGACACTATTGCAATGATATTTTCCGTAGTTTGTTTGTTGTGAGGCCAAATAAAACTTTTGATACCGAAGCAAAGTTCAACACATCTTATCACCTTAAGGGATAGGCAGAAGCCTAAAGGGATAGTAGAAGACACCCAGATTTTGCCAACAATGCTACACAACAGGGGTAAACCTGTTATTATGTTGGCACAATTCCAGATAACGGTTAACATTGAAAATTTCTCGTCAGACAAACCGAGTACCATTATACTCAACCCGTGACTTCAGCGTAGCAGAACGTAACACAGTATCTACTGAACTGCTAAGGCAGCAAATATCATTGTAATTATGACTATTTTAATAAAGTCGTTTGGTCAAGTCGGACGATTTGTTCAAATCGTCCATAATTTATTATAGAATTATAGACGATCTGAACAAATCTTGACACCAACTCGATAAGAAGAATAGAAGAACTGTGTACTACTCAAGGCAAGATTATTAGGTATATTAATATAAGTTGTGTAAATACAATGTTAAAGTGCCTTAAAACCTTTCTAAAATTGTTCACATTCTTCATAATTATAAACGAATAAAATTCGTTCCCATTCTCACGCCGCGTGTAAGGTCACACGGGATACGGTCAGTTCTTGTGGGAAGACTCACCCCTGGGAATGGAGTGTGACGCGTGCCGCCACTTGTAGGGTTAATAAGATATAAAATTATTATTGTCATTAACAGCTAATAATGTAGTTGATGTTTTATTAATATTATTAGGAAATTTCAGATTAGAAATTAAAATTTGTCTATTTCTTTTGATATTTAATTTTAAAATCGAATTCTGTAGGTTGTGTTAATTACCTTACGTTTTTCTTAACGACAGTTATCGATTGTCACGAGTGAGACTAATGCACATTAACTAGTGTCACAGATAAAATAAAAGATGAAACTCTCCGACAATCATAATCACATGCAATATATATATATATTTTTTTTACAAAAAAAAAATGTTTAATTTTTTTTACATTCTATAATATTTGCTGTAAGCGAGCCGTGCTGGAAGAAGTCGTATCCAGACAGAATGGAAGAACTAAACTGCGTTGACTGATAAAAAAAGAAGTTGATGGCAATAAGTATGTCAAATATTTCAAGTTTCTTAAGACTTACTAAGAAAGAAAGTGTCGTCGCTCTAAAAACTCTAATACCCAGTCATATTTAAAACGCAATATTTATTCTGTAATCTCAGTGAACTGAACTACAAAGGCAAATACGAGTAAACAGCGGTGAATGATTGTTAATATGCCTCTTACAATCGGTGACAACAATAAACTATTGTTAATTTGTCCCTATCGTGTAATAAACCTAATGTTCCGTATCTACTAACGTCGTAATGCCTTAGAACAGAATTACGACAATAATTATTAGAAGTGATATATTAGTACATTTATATATAATACATACAAAGTCATATACAGCTACCCAGTTTAGGTTATTCAAAATATTCGTATCTGAAGTACAACTTCTTTCACACTATATTTGGGATACAATTTGCTCTCCCGTATACATCTTACGCGTGAAAGCCTCAGGAAAATCCCTGAGGTGTAAACAATCGAAAATTGTGCTTTATTCTTAAGAGCGGAGAGTCGATATTTCATCGGGTGAGATTAAAAAGTTTCAAGTATGTTATATGTCTCGAAGTAAGAAATTTCATTTGCGACGATTTTGCGATTTCACCCACTTGTTCCCGCGGGGACAGACCGTTGATTTATCAGAGAGGATTCTCTTTTTTATATAGAAATTGTTTCGTGTAGAAACAATTCTCTTGTGTGGAAATTTTCGATATGTAAAATTGAACTGCATATTTGGATTTGTTCTATTGTGTATTTGCGATCTATGTATGTCGAACAAAAGTCGATGAGCAGTGGATTTGCGTTTATCACCGAGACCGTTTAACTTATCTTGGTATTTATTATTCTGAGACAGCTTAACAAATTTTACATGCATATTATAAAGTTATATTAGAATGCATAGAATTCAAATTTAAATGAATTTACATTCAGCACTAGATTTCACTTCTTTTCGATTTCGTTCCATCTATACAATATTAGACGTCCGCCTTCACTGAAAAGTGTTGTGAAACGACATGTAAAGTGAATGTAAACAGTGGGTTATGCGTGTTAAATAATAAATTAGTGCTAGAAAAACTAAACAACACCGAGTGGACTGTAATCTTAAACTTGGACTGCCCATTGGTAATGTACGAAAATCTTTGTTATGTATTTAATAGTATTTACGAAAGTTCAAAAATTAAAATATCAGTTAAGAGAAAACGAGAAACACAGCCTTGGATAACAAAAACGCTTAAACTTTTGTTAGACCGTAGAGATGAGCTATTTAGGAGGTGGAAGGCTAATCCCAAAAACAATAATTATAGGCTTGATTATACACGACACAGGAACAAAACGAATAAGGTTATTAATAAGGCAAAAAATAAATTTAGGCAGAATGAATTGAAATGTTGTGACGGAGATTTTAGAAAAATGTGGAGTGCTATTAACAACTGGATAGGTAACTCAAAAACTAATTTAGATAGTACAGTAATGCAATACCTAGGGAAAACAGATACAATTAGTAATATATGTACAAATTTTTCAAAAACATTTACAGAAGAAATCGATAAAATCAAACATCAGTGTAATTTTAAATTTTTGAATCGAGAAAACTATGTAAAGCCTTGTAACCTATCTCTTCGTTACCAAAAAGTGACGTCTAGTGAGATCGAAAAAACTATAGATCAGCTAAGTAGCAGAAAGTCTCCAGGAATAGACCAAATAAGAGTACAAGATGTAAAGCACATTAAAGGTAACATTAGTCCTATATTAGCTAAGTTTGTAAACTTATGTGTAGAAAATGGTATTTATCCCGATAATTTAAAAAAATCGATAATACGACCTATTTTTAAAGGAGGAAACCACTTAGAATACTCAAATTATAGACCAATTGCCATTTTATCTGTGATTAACAAAATTGTTGAAAAAGTCATTGTAAAGCGCGTTAGTAACTTCTTAGAGAAAAACCAAATAATCACGGAAATACAACATGGTTTCAGAAAATCACGTAGCACGGCTACGGCCTTGGCAAAATTTACAGATGATATAAATGAAAATTTAAACAAAAAGCAATACGTTGGTGTTCTGTACATAGATTTCAAAAAAGCGTTCGATACGTTGGACCATGAACAATTATTAGAAGCCATGCAAGAGTGTGGAATTCGTGGACCTCTTAACAAATGGTTCCAATGCTATTTAAATAACAGAATGCTTCATACAAAACTTGGCGATCAAACTGGCCAAGAGGCGATAATTAGGTATGGTGTGCCCACTGGATCAGTGTACGGACCTGTTGGATACATTATGCACGTCAACAGCATGTGTAGGGTGATACAAAACTGTAATGTATATATGTACGCTGATGATACATGTATGATGTACGCCCACACGGATCTAGATACTGTTGAAAGAAACTTACAAATCGATTTCGAAAATGTAATCAAATGGTCACACGACAATGGCATTATAATAAATGTAGCCAAGACTAAATGCATGCTATTACACTCACCATACCTAAAAAAGTCAATTAGAAACTTGTTTATAACTGGTCACTCATACGAATGCTTACACAAATATAAACAACTATGTAATAATTGTTGGCATATAGAATTTGTAAATCAATATAAATACTTAGGACTAACAATAGACCATCACTTAAGCTGGAAATGCCATATTGATGCTGTATGCAATAAATTAAGATCACTTCTTTGTAAATTTAAACAACTTAAATATGTAATCAATCGCGCTACTTTGTATGTTTTGTACCATGCACTTGCAGATGCAGTGTTAAGCTATGGTCTTAGTTCATACGGTAGAACATTTAAATCATACTTAGACAGAGTTCTAAACCTGCAGACAAGATTCCTAAAGATTCTTGTTGATAAAAAAACTAAAAATAAATGTGACAAAAATTATATGCAACTTTACAAGATATGTGATATCTTACCAGTACATGAAAAAGTTAAATATATGTTATCAGTACTTATCAGTTGAACAATATAAAAATGCAGAGTTTAAAACACCAAAAGCTTCACATTGTATGCTCAGGCAAGCTGTCAGAAATAAATATGAAGAACCCACTGCATGTAATTATTATGGTGAAAGAACGCGAACTTATATTGTACCGCGAATGTTTAATAGAATACCGTCAGAAGAAGAATGTATAACTAAAAATGTCTTCAAAAAGAAACTAAAAGAATTATTGATACAAACATTTGATGAAAAAAATATGCTATAGCTAAATCCTTATTATTTGTTGTGTAAATACATATTAAATATTAAGTGAGTGCATAGTAGTCGCCAACAAACTGCTACGCAGTTTGGCGAAGTTTGTAGGTGTGTTGATATGTATTACTTTTTTTGATAAATAAATAAAAAAAAAAAAAAAAAAAAACTTCGCTTTCGTGTCAAAATTTTTAATCGGTCTCTCAAGAAACGCCTACATAAAAATATATTGCAATAATACGCCTGCGATATATTATTCTTATACTGCAAATTTATTTCTTCTGTCTTCCGTGTTTCAAATTTACAAATATTATGTTAAACATTATAAAATATAGCCTATGTTACCCTATTCATTTATTGATAAGTAATGCTGAGTTTTTTTTAAATTGGTAATGTCGATTTTAGTTAAATCATTACAAACAAACATACAAAAAACCAAATCTTTTCGTATATTATTAAGTTAAGATTAACTAAAATTTGAGCAAGCGTAGCGATCAATGCTCATAGCTTCTCTGTATAAGAAGAGGCCCTTCAGTGGGATAGTAACGGGCCGATATGAAGATAAACTAATGAATATATTATTAAAATACCTAACTTAAAATAAAATTAACTTAGTTTAGATAAAATAATACAAGCAAAGCAGCAACAATTAAAATATTTGTTTTAGGCAATGGAGGCAGATAACGTAGTTTACCTGATAAATAATGGTTACCACCAGGGATGGACCTGACTATTACACAAATTAAGGTAGTTCATCCCGTTACTTGCCTTTCGCATCTTGTTCACTTACAATCTATAAAATTACATAATAATTTCTAAAAACTGGAGACTTACAATCTATTTGATGACAGATCATTTCCCGCCATAAAATAATAAAATTTCTGTTACTGCCTCAAATCAGTGTCACTGAAATATTACTTTTATTTATAAACGAGCTTTTTGCAGCGCTGTTTCACCCACGTCTTTGCTTACTACTCTGCTCCTGTCGCCAGTAGCGTGATGTTACATAGCCTCTAACCTTCCTCGAGAACTGGGCTATCATACACAAAAAGATTTTTCTAATCCGACTAGCGCGTTCAAACAAACAAACAAACTCTTCCACTTTATATAATAGTATAGATTAAAAATTAGTTTTATTCACGAAACTAAATAAATGACACAATACTAAATTAAAACTAATTTAACAACAGAACGAAACCTGAAGTTATATATATAATAACAAAAATTGATTTATCATCTTTTCTTAGAAAATGCGAGCATTCTCTTTAAAGCCTCACTGGTGCACGTTAAAGCGTATCTCGGTCAGTAAGGGGTGAGGTCCCTGTAGAAATTTCACAGATATGAGACGGTCGGAGCCCCCGAGACAGCCCTAGATTACGATCGACATAGCTATCTAATAAAATAACTCGATTTATTGTCCTGGAAACGTATTTTGTTTAGATTGAAGAAGGCATGAGTTATGGGTTTAATAGCGTCTAGAATTTAGGAAGAAAGTGAGCTGCAGTAAATTGTTACAAGATTTTTTTTAAATTCACTGATTTTAAATATATATGTCTTCTTCTTAGTCGTGCACTCTTAACAGCGTGGTCGTGGTTATGGGTAGGTCTACACGAATGGCGCTCCATGCTATGCGTCTCCATTCGGCTCTATTTGAAGCGTTGTGAAAGCAGTCGGACATGGTGATGTTAGTGAGGGTCTTAATTAGGTCCCATCTGGTTGGCGAGCGACCACGAGATCTCTTGCCCTCTACTTTGCCTTGGACTACAAGTCGCTCCATCGAGTCTTCATTTCGGGTTATATGGCCAAAGAACTTGAGTATATAAATATATATGTACCTACATTATTAGTTTTCACTCACTACTTTGTTTGCGTTTTCCTTATTTTCTCGCAAAATTAGCAACTCCGGCAATGAATGTGCTTTTATAAGTACATAAAAAGAACATATTCTTCTTTAACATAGATAATATATTCGTGATGGTCATTGGAAGGCCGTTGCCAGAGTTGGGTTTTAGTTTTTAAACTTATTTTTTTGTGATATCAAGATAGTATAATAAACGCCGTAGCTAGTACAAATACGAACTTTTCGCCAATTATATTGGATTTATAAAAATAGATGTAATAAATATATTAAACCATTTTTAAACTCGCGCAAGTATCAATGCAACTTTTTTAAACTCATATAAACGAGCCAAATGTGTGGTGAAAAAGTGAACTGTTTATTTAAACAGTTCACTTTATTGACAAATGGTGAAGGAAAGTATAATGAAGAAATTAATTTATTGCTTTGCTCTATATTCTAAAAGCAGTAGTTTCCACGGATGGCAGATTCTGTTATCTCATCGTAGGTAATAAAAAATAATTCACTTCAACCTATCCTGTAGGGGTATAAACGTATTGTTATAATAGGTAGGTAGTTTGAATAAGAACGCGCAGTGGAGTATGTCGTGAATGAATTCGATTTTAAATGAATATTTTCTTTGAAAGTGTTCAATCAATTTTAAAGTATTAATTTACACTAAAATTTTATTTCATCATTACGTATTAGCTTAAATATATATAAATCAATTTGTACTTATCTAAAATAATTTATATATTTTGCATGACTATGCAAACATATTAAAATGATATCGACAGTTCCATCGCCGTCATAGGGTTTTGAACAAAAGCTTTATCACTAGGTAACTTTTTTGTATATAACTTTATATACACAATCATACGGTTGATTAGGTGGTAAGTGGTAAATGTAACCAAAAAACATGGTTGTGTTCTTTAAGCATCTCAGAAATATTGCTTAGAAATCACAATCAAGTCTTGTCGACCGGATTAAGAATTGAGGGAGGAATATAAAGAGGACGGCAGGCTTATCTCGTCTAAGCCAGAGGTTTTAGAGGAGGTTGAGAAGTTCTACGGACAGTTATACACGACACAACATGCACCTGTTAGCTCCCTAGGATCAGTTCCAAGAGTTAGGTTAACTCGACATTACACCGAAGACATCCCGAACGTCAGCCTGTGCGAGATTAGTATGGCCTTCAGACAGCTCAAGAACAACAAGGCACCGGGTGAGGATAGAATCACAGCTGAGCTACTGAAGGCAGACGGAAATCCTGTCCTGAAGGCCCTTCAGAGGCTCTTTAGTGCCGTCCTCCTCGAGGGCAAAACGCCACAGGCATGGCACAGGGGTGTGGTAGAGCTGTTCTTCAAGAAGGGCGATAAAATCCTTCTGAAGAATTACAGACCTATCACTCTCCTGATTCATGTCTACAAGCTGTTCTCAAGATTCATCATTAATGGTCTCTCAAACAGGTTCCACGACTTCCAGCTTCCCGAACAAGCCGGTTTCCGAAAAGGTTTTAGTACTATAGACCACATACATACGCTGCGGCAGGTTATACATAAATTCACAGAGTATAACCGGCCCCTATGCTTAGCGTTTGTGGACTATGAGAAAGCCTTTCATTCGATCGAGACCTGGGCCGTGCTGCAGTCTCTCCAACGGTGCCATATTGACTTTCCATATATCAAAGTGCTGAAGTGCTTGTATGAAAACGCCACCATGTCAATACGAATTAATGGTCAGAGCTCAAAGCCTATCCAGTTGCAGCTAGGAGTACGCAAGGGAGTTGTCGTATCTCCGAAACTGTTCACCGCTGCACAGAAGAACTTGTTCAAGCTGCTGACCTGGAATAGACTTGGCATCAACATAAACGGCGAGTACATCACTCACCTTCGATTCGCAGACGATAGCGTGGTCATGGCTGAGACCGTGTAGGAGCTCAGTGCAATGCTCGATGACCTCAGTAGAGTCTTTCGACAAGTGGGCCTAAAAATGAACATAGACAAGACTAAAGTCATGACCAATGTCCATGTTTCACCCACTCCTGTTACGGTCGGAGGCACGATGCTTGAATTTGTTGACGAGTACATATACCTGGGACAAACATTGGATTAGGTAAGTCCGATTTCGAGGAAGAGGTCACTCGTCGTAACCAACTCGGCTGGGCAGCGTTCGGGAAGCTACAACATATTTTCTCGTCCGCACTACCGCAGTGCCTTAAGACCAAGGTCTTTGACCAGTGATGACATACATCGTGATCATTTGAGAAAAGAAGAAATCCGCAGATGAACCAAAGCAACTGACGTAGCTCGCAGAGTCGCAGAGTAGTAGTCTCTGAAGTGGCAATGGGCAGGACACATAGCTCGCAGAACTGATGGCCGCTGGGGCAGAAAGGTTCAACTCATAGAGTGGCGACCACGAACCGGAAGACGCCGCGTGGGCAGACCCCTTACAAGGTGGACCGACGACCTTATAAGGGTGGCGGGCAACCGGTGGATGAGAGCGGCGAACAACCAGCCACGGTGGCGAAAATTGGGGGAAGCCTATGTCCAGCAGTTGACGTCTTTTAGCTGATATGATGTTGATGAAGAATTTCAGCGTTCGTGTCATCTTTATATTAAATACTATCTTTCGGTGGCGCGGTTACACCCGCGTTTTTGCTTACTGCTCTGTTCCCGTCGCCAGTAGCATGATGTTACATAGCTTTCTCGAGAACTGGGCTATCATACGCAAAAATATTTTTTCAAATCCGACTGGTAGTTCCAGAGATTAGCTCGTTCAAACAAACAAACAAACTAATTTTGATTTATAGTCTGTTGCATTCTTGGGTAAGATAAAGTTCATAGAGGTCTAATTGACTTCTTAAGATTATTATCCGTTTATCACTGACCTACGTGGCATTGAGTCAGCATGATTTTATTTTTTTTTATCAAGTGTTAAGTATATTAAAGTCGGTTTTATAATTTCACAAAAAAATAATTTAAAACGCAAGTTATATTCATATCGAATCATAAAATTGATGAATTTAATGAGCTACGATATAATTATTGAATTTTTGATGATGTGTAATAATATTTGTATAAAACATTTTTGTTGTCTATCAATTGTAAGTACAATAAGACACAAATGTCAAAGTATAAAAGTATATAGTTCTTACAGTAAACAATAGGAGCGTTGTTCATTTCTATTTACAAATATTTTACATCTCACGTTTGGAAAATACGCACGTTAAATTTAATTCCTGTACAACATATTGTGTGATGATGTCATACTTTCATCATAGAACATAATGTATCTAAAATCACAAACAAATATGTACATTACAACGGGGAACCATTGTTCACTTCTATGTAAATATTAAGGTCACATTTGCATGTGCATACTTGGTGTTACTAACTACTAGTAGAGTAGTAATAGTTTACGTTAAAACACATCATAGATATGTAGAAGTCAGCCAATGATTATTTTACGACAGTGTCAAAGGTCACTTAATAGGGCAAAGTCAGGACGATATATCGTTTATCAACAAAATACTTAAAAACATTAACAAAATCATCTGCTGGACATAGACCTCCCCTGAGTTCCGCCACCTTGGGTGGTCGTTCTCCGCCCTCATCCATCAGGTGCCCCCACCCTTATAAGGTCGTCGGTACCTCTTTTGTGTGGGATCTGCGATCGTTCGTAGTCGCATTTTAGAATATTTCTGACCCAACGGCCATCAGTTTAGCAAGCTATGTGTCATCAACGAAATGCTTTCAAATAATTAAATAGCACATAAAAGCTTGATTAATATTAGTTGGTATGTCCACATTCAAAACGTAAATAACTAATGATAGTAATGATGATAATAGTATAACATATTAATTGTTTGATAAAAACCATAATATCTGTCCTTTTGCATTGTCATCATGAATATATACATATTTTATAATAATTTTATTTGCCACGTACTTTTGATAAGCATTGTTGTTAATCTTAGTAACATATTTAGATAATGAGTAATCAATAACATTATGAATATTATTTATTTTATTTATGTGTCAGTCACAAAGGTCAGCTTTTTTATATTCTTTCGGCTTACTACACGGCTTACATTATAGCACGCTGAAAATGTGATGGACGATGGTCAATATTCTATTTGAGTACAATAAAACTAGAAGATCGGGATAAAAAAAATAAAAAGCTTGATTGTATGTATTCAGGTATATTTTAATCTCACCTATAAAATCATGTATTTAATTAACATAAATGTATGTATTTAATGTAACGCCTTACAATAAAATGATTTATTATTATCCATAATTTATTATATTATTTTTATTATATTTTTATTGGGATCCTCGGCGTTCAAATATCCAGCAAGGTCCAATTTGGGAGTCATTTGGAAGACAAAGCCAAACTGGCGAGCAAAAAGCTGGGCGTCCTGAACAGAGCCAGACGGTACTTTACGTCATCTCAACGGCTTGTGCTATACAAAGCACAAGTCCGACCGCACGTGGAGTACTGTTCTCACCTGTGGGCAGGAGCCCCCAAATACCAGCTCGACCCACTTGACTCCCTCCAACGGCGAGCTGTTCGAATCGTCGATGATCCCAATCTCACAGACAAATTGGAGTCACTGGAGCAGCGGAGGGACTTTGGCTCTCTATGCGTGCTCTATCGTATGTTCAACGGGGAGTGCTCTGAGGAACTGTTTGACTTGGTGCCATCGTCTCCTTTCTATCATCGCACCACTCGACATCGCAGCAAAGTTCATCCATACTACCTGGACACGATCTCGTCTAGCACGGTTCGTTTTCAGCGTTCATTTCTCCCACGTACGTGCAGGCTCTGGAACGAACTACCAGCTGCGGTGTTTCCCGAGCGCTATGACATGTTCTTCTTCAAACGAGGTTTAAAGAGAGCATTAATATCACGGTAGGCAGCGGCTTCGCAGAGCCCCTGGCATTGCAGAAGTCTATGAGCGACAGTTTCCACTTACCATCAGGTGGGCTGTTGGCTCGTCTGCCACTATAGGCAATAAAAAAAAAAAAAAAAAATAAAAAAAAAATAATAATAACAACATTTCTTCTTCGAAGATATTTATAATTCATCATTATATTGTCCTCATCATATTTCGTGGATTAACCACACAAAGTTCAAGGTTGGTGCTTCGCCACAACCAGTTCCCGTAGGACATAGGACTTCCTACTACTTTCTAATATTTGTACGCTTTTCAAGCTTTAGAGCAAAGAACGACACCGAAATTCTCTTTTGTCAGCAGTTTTATAAGCTAATAGAAAGATTATGCAACGCTTCTATTGCCTTAGGAAACCATTTTAAGTATTTAATACAGGCACTTTCTGGTTTGCTAGACTATCTTTTTTACCTGGAATGTAATCTGTAATCTGTATACCAAAGATTTTTATTCTCGTGTTCATAGTCCAGACTATGAAGACTAAGCATATAAATCTTCGAATAATTTAGTCTTTCTTATGCACTGTCTTCAATATATTAGTTAAGTGTTCAGCGAATGCGTTACTAGAATTTAAAAGATTCGATTCCATAGAAGTCGTGGTCGCTAACAACGTCATACGTGCTTGTTCAAAACGCACAGGCTGACCTGCCTTTTTATAACGTTTAAATGTTGTACTTTTCTATAACGAAGATTATTGTCATCGTTACATCCAAGGAGTCGACTGCCTGCAGTGACGGTACTTTAATGTATATTTTGAAAACACAACAGCACTTAGCACGCTTTTAGCATCCCAATTGGTACTTGACATGAGATTAAACAGGTGATTAGTTAATTTTTCGTTGATCAGCCTTTCAGAAACTGGGTGTGAGTCTGCAACAAAGTCATAATAATTATAGAATGCATCGTTACTTTTGTAATCTTAAAATGAAACAGAACTTTTACTGTTGCGAAAGAAACAGTCACTTTCTTTATGTTTGTTTTTCTTACATATGGAGCATATTTTCTTACAATCTGTTTTCACATGGCTTATTTTATTATAACCAAAACAACGTATTTTACTATTAAAGTAAGAACGGTTACCCATTTTATTTGAAAACTGTGAATCCTGTTTCTCCGCTTTTTTGTATGATTTGGATGCTCGAATTGCAACCTCATTGTCTTGTGAACTTGTATGTTTTTCTTGTTTCCTAATTTTAAATTAGAAACAAGAAAAACAAACAAAACTTCTTTAGAGATTGTTTTTTTTTTTTATTTTTTTTTTTTTTTTTATTATAGCCCACCAAAGTGACTCCACCCCGCCTGATGGTAAGCAGTCAGTGCAATCCAGAAGTGGCGGCCACTATACCAAAAGCCATCGTTTTAAACTGCTGGTATGGTGGTCTCCACTATGGCGGCTGGGAATGGGGTTAGGGGAAGGGAATGAGGGAGGTAAGGAAAGTGGAAAGGGGGGAAATTGGGCCTCCGGCACTCTCACTCACCGAACGAAACGCAGTAGTACGAATACTACTACTCTTAAGTCGATCTTCTATGAGAGGGTAGTACTTCCCCGGACGATCTGGCCCATTCATGCTGAAATCAGCGTGGATCTACTACCGTTCCATGCTATTACAAAATGTTTATACTCTGTTGATGAAAATGTTAGAATTTTGGACTCAACTAAGCTGCCATCCAGGGAGATGTTTTACTGTCGCAGCCTGTATACGAGGTTATCCAAATGAGAGATAAATTTTGCACCATATCTTTATTTTTGTCGTACTTGTAGTTAAAGAAATCTTGCATGTTTTTATTTTTGTGTCGATCTTCAGTGCCGCCAAATATTTCACACAACTTTTTATACATAGCACTTGCAGATGTGGATGTAAACAACATTGTTATTATGGCTATAATAATATTATTGTCTTATTAAGTAGACTTGTGATACATTTTTTGTTCATATCACAAGGATAGAAAAAGCTTTACTCTGCCCTCGAAATGTTGCGTTAGCCTCATTAGGAGATAACGACTTTCCCAGAGGGGAATCATTATTATTAATATGGCAATTATGTATACCGTGCCACGAAGAGTCCATTTAGTTGTCGAACTTAATTGTTTTATGAAAATCGTAGTAGTTAGCCAGTTAATAGTCAAAATGAAAATCCAACATAGCGAGGCAATGACAGAAACAATGAAAACATTATACTAGCTGTTGTCCGCAGCTCCGCCCGCGTAAATGTCGGTTACATCGCATATTATTATTACTTATAAAACAAAATTTCTAAAATAAACGTAGCCTAAGTTACTCTTTATTACATCAGCTACCTGCTAATAAAAGTCCCGTCGAAATCGGTCCAGCCATTTCAGAGATTAGCCGGAACAAACAGACAGACAGACAGACAGACAAAAATTGTAAAAAATGTTATTTTGGTGTATGTATCGTATATATATTCATATACATGTAGTAAAAAGCGGTTATTTCAATATTACAAACAGACACTTCAATTTAATTATATGTATAGATTAGGTACTAGAGGTCAGTCCTCGGTTCGCTTTCTCGCTTCGGTATCAAAAGTTTAATTGAATCTCACAACAAACTCCTACAGAAAATATAGTATAGTATAGTGTCGTATTGCATCATTTAGGTTTACGAGGGCGCTTAAAATAATGAAATTCTAAAAATTACTGAAAATAATGTGATAAACATAATAAAATATAACCGTGTGTTATCCGCTGAATTTATTGATGTCTAAAGATGAAAGAATTTTTCAAATTGGTAACGTAGATTTTTAGTTAAATCGTTGCAAACAAACAAACAAACATACAAAAAAATCTTTTCTCTTTATAATATTAGTTTAGATTTAGTTAAGAAAAAAAAAAGTCTTAACTTCTAATATTTTTGTTAAATATATCATAATATGCCTAGTGATGTTGTAAGTGGAATAGCTTAGGAGCTCAAATACAAGTGCTGAAAAATTGGTTCCGAAAGTGGAATATTTCGATTTTCGGGCAATTAAAGGTGAATAAAAAACAGTACACATTATTTTTTATTAATAACTTTATTCAGATAGCAGACCAAATTCTGTAAAACTATCTATCAATCCAATGACTCTTCTCTTGAAAAGATCTTTAGAGTCATCATCTAACTGCCCGACGCCTAAATCAAACATTTCATCCATTATGTTTTCAGATTTCATTGCATCCAAAATTTTTGCAGCTTCTTCTGGTTTTCTTAACAACATGCTAGCTAAAGTTACAGATAAAACCAATGCGAAATCTCCATATCGTTTTAAATCAGCCTCCAATTCATGTCGTGGATATACAATGTCTATTTTTAAGTTGAAATTAGAAAGGGATTTTTCCAATTCTGCATGATAATAGTCGATCCAATCGTGATAGTGCTTCATTCTCGTCTCATGGTCCGTGCAGTTGAAGATCATATACATAAGGTCGCTAACGGGGCTTGCATTTCTGGAGAGTTGATAGTCGATCATAATAGATTCTGCTAAAATACCATCCTGAAAATTAAAGTAAACCTTGTTATAATATTCAATATGATATGATAAAGCGAGAAGTTTGTTTATTTGTGAAATTTACCAGCGATTAATTTGGTTAGGATTACGACGCATTTAACATTGTACATAACTAAGTCGAACATGTCTAATATCAGGTATAATTTTTAAACATTTTAAAGAATAACATTTTTGTGTGTTTTAGTTTTACAATCTAATTTTTGATTGATATTGATAGTTTAGTAAGAATATTTTAAGTATATTATAAGAAAACTATTTTATTTAGCTTTCTCTCGGAAAACCGTTTAATGGCATTAAAAATATATGTTAAATTGTGTGTATTGGAACAAAAATAAAATAGAGAAGATCAACTTACCTCAAATCTGAACATAATATTATTTGTCCAAGCATCGCCTTGAATAATAACTGCGTATTTGCTGTCATGATCATATGTAGATACCTTTAATGATGATTTAAATGTGTCTATAATTTTATGTCTCAAAAACTTGGTATAATCGGGATCATCTAAAATTTTCAGAGTGTCATCTTCAAGATTTTGGAGGTAAGTCTTCATTTCTTCGCTATTGGTCTGATTTGACCACATGTCTCTTAATGCTGCCTTGTATTCATTGTACTTTTCTGGTTCTTTATATTTCAATACATAAGAAAGTGAATGAAATACTGCAAAATTCTTCAGCACAGATTTAATAGTATCATCGGTGAGTGACACAAATCTGTCCATCATTATAAAGCCTTGGGGCCTCAAATCTTCAAGAAGTATAACTTCGTAAGGCTCTTCTGATACAGATCCGTAGCACTTTGCAAATTTCAGCTGATCTTTTTCAGGAACACCTGCGTCTTTTTGAAGCTGAACTAATTTTGGTAGTACTTCATAGTACATTTTATGTTCATTAGTAAAGAATATCGCAGTGCTCATCACTGTTCGGATAGCTTCAATTGTGGGTGCTAATTTCACTATTATTGTAAAGATTCCATCTTCTCCTTCTATAGTAATCCTTTTGACTGTTGCTGCGTAGTTATCACCAGCTTTGCCAACTGGTGCGAAGGATGCTTTGTTATTTTTATAACCCAGCTCCGAAATTACATTATGAATGAATTCCAATTGTCGATCAGCTATATTATCTATATCTCCTTCAAAATTGTATTGTGCCATGATGAGTGACTAAACAAACTAGCTCAAAATACATCTGTCATATACTATATAAGCAATATTTTATCTTTAGCTACAACTGTATATATTAATGCCTGTTTACGTTTTTATATCTATTAAATACTTTTAAAGATATCGTAGATATCCTTGATTAGTTCTTATGTCACTTATTTTACACAAACACACACACACACATGTCGTATTCAAACACACATTTTTTTCACACACACTCACGTACCCTCACACTGAATATATTGCACAATACGGTATCATAAAGGTAATAACTTTTATTGTTACTTCATCTTACGTTGTGTATTTTTGGGGTCTAATTGTTTAGAGTAAGAAAGAGCATAGTCCTCTGTTACAAATAGTTTTTATACTTACTAGACATTATTCGCTACCTTTGTTTAAAGGTCTTGGACTGACACCAGGCACGTAACAAAATAACAATGTATCTAGGTATGTATTTCAAAGTCATTATAATGCTGTCTAACTTACAGTGACTTTACTGACTTACGGTGAAAGAAAGCCTGAAATTGAAAAAGGACGGACCAATACTATTATCTAAATTAATATTATAAAAAGAAAAAAATTGATTTTTTGTATTTTTTTGTATGTTTCGATTTAACTCAAGATAACCGATTTCAAAATTCTTTTACCATAGAAAACTACAAATAAGACGGGTAATATAGGCTATTTTTTATATGTTTAACCTAATTTTTATTATTTATATTCAAAATTTTAATATTTTAAATCGGAATGATGCAATGAGACACTTGCTATGATATTTTCCGTAGGCGTTTGTTGGGAGATCAAATGAAACTTTTGATACCGAAGCGAAGCAAAGACGTCTTCGGCGATTATTGTATATAAAAAAAGTTTATTTAGTACCTACATTTTTTTTACAAATTAATAATTTATAGTTTGACAAATCTATACATGTAATAAAATTGGAGTGTCTGTTTGTAATATTGAAATAACCGTTTTTTACTACATGTATATGAATATATATACGGTACATACACCAAAATAACATTTTTTACAATTTTTGTCTGTCTGTCTGTCTGTCTGTTTGTGACGGCTAATCTCTGAAATGGCTGGACCGATTTTGACGGGACTTTTATTGGCAGATAGCTGATGTAATAAGAAGTAACTTAGGCTATGTTTATTTTAGAATTTTTATTTTATTTTAGAAAAATAAAGTACCTAATGTTTATCGACTGTTAGGCGGAACGAAGTTCGCCGGATCAGCTAGTCCTTCAAATAAAAGTCTTATTATTTATACCAGCCCTTTATATTTTCATCGTAGATGAAAGGACACTTCTCATACAAAGAAGGCATGAGGTTTTATCACCATTAAGATTTCAGCCTTTTATTATACCTAATAGCAAGTAAGTTGGGGTGGTAAACGAATACTATGGAATCTAGCAATTATTATTATTAAAGGTAATATTATAAACACTGAAATAAATCCCTTAATGTTTAGTGACCTTGGTTATATTAATTTTGATTAGTCTACGCATAGTGTGTTTATAATACGTTAATAATCTTCTTAAGAAAGGTTTTCTCTTATTATTAACAGTTTAATTGCCTGTGATCAGATCTTTCATATCAAATAGAGCAAGGAAATGAGTAATATGATTTTCTGTATGGAGCTAGTCGTTAAGAGCTCAAGAGATTTCACTGTAAAATATTACATCATCGTGTTTGGTGGCAAACATGCATACGGCCCACCTAATGTTTGTAATGTACAACCGTAACCTATAGAGATGGCTGTGTTTTCCAAGCATTACGAAAGTAATAATGCTTAGAAAACACAATCAAATCGTTGCCGAACGCGAAGAAGGGGATAAGGAAGGAAAAGAAAAAGGAACAGAACCGAGGGAGTATTTGGGCTGCCCGCACTCTCACTCACCGAACGAAACACGGTATGAAAACTAATATTCTTACGTCGATCTTCTATGAGAGGGTAGTACTACCCTGGTCTATCCGGCCCATTCATGCCGAAACCAGCGTGGATCTACTACCGTGTCTTATCATCATCAAGAAAAAGACGTGTAAGTAACCGCAGTAAAGAGATATTTAATACGCAGGTACTAAGTAGCAGGTGGTGCTTCATATAGTTTTGTTCTTGTGGGGATCAAACCCATGACCTCGTGCACAGCAGTCGCTTGCGCTCCCACTGCGCTACATGGACGGTCATTTGCAATACTATTATCATTCAAATATGTAATATGTAACGTAATAATATATCCGATTAATATTATAAATGCGAAAGTTTGTGTGTGTGTGACCCAGACGGACATAGGCTACTTTTTATCTCGAAAATTGGTAAGGTTCCCGAGGGATACAACAAACCATATTTTACGTGCGGGCGAAGCCGCGGGGCGCAGCTAGTAATTCATAATAAGCACGTAAAAATACTAAGGAAACACTTAGATCATTCATAAAATAAAGGAAACAATTATTAAAATGAAAAAGCGCGCTAAAACTAACTCAATTGAAACCAAATCTATCTACATACTAATTTTTGTCGAAATCGGTTCAGCCTAAGCGCTGAGTGGTAACAAACACACGCACACACATACACACAAACAAACTTTCGCATTTATAGTATTAATAGGATGTCACTCCCACAATTAATACAAATCAATGACACCTCTTATGTTAAAATTTATTAAACCATAAGCTGTAGAGCGTGCCGAAGAAATAGACGTACATACATATAGATACTTAGATACATACATACATTCATACTCCTTGACTTCGGCAGTCGGGTAAAAGAAATCACTTAATCTGTATTGTAAGTCAAATTTAAGCCAAACAGGATTTTGTAGGAGAAATCATTTAATTTTAGATTTTACCTACTTAGTGTATTATCAATATAATTTAAAATAGAAACAAAAAGACTAAATTGATTATCTTAAAGTAGTCCGAATACTGTGAAACTTTTAACTAAACCAATAACTCTTCTTTTGAAAATGTTAATTGTATCTTCATCCAATTGTGTGACACCCATTTCTAGTGCTTGCTCTGCAACGTTTTCAGCATTTATATTACTTATAGCTTCCTTCATCTTCGCAGCATCCTCCGTTTTCCTTATCAGCATGCTTGCTAAGCATATTGAGAGCCCAAAAGAGAACTTGCCATATCGCTTTAAATCAGCATCTAATTTGTCTCTAGGATAAATGTAGTTTGCTTTCAAGTCAAAGTTTGACAGAGACTTATCTAACTCTGAATGATAATAGTCGATCCAATCCTGATAGTGCTTCGCCCTCGTCTCATGATCAGTGCAGTTGAAGATCATGTACATTAAATCGTTTACTGGACTTCCGTTTTTCGATAATTGATAGTCAATCATGAGGGATTCTGCTAGATTATGATCCTGAAATTAAAATACTGGTTTATTAAAAGTGATTACAACTTGCATGGCATAACAAGTCAGCTGTTTTATATGGCATTGTGCTTAAAATTGAGACAATAAGATAGTTAACTGTTCTTTTTTGTTACGTTAACTAATATACTTATTGAAATCTTAAAAATCTACTAGGTGGTTTAATAATTTAATCGTATTTTATACAACATGATAAGTTCCGATGCGTCATTATCATCGTAATGAAATAAATTAAAAGTAATTATCTACTAATAATATGAAAAATAATTAAGTTGTGGTTAAGGGCGATAACTGGATAATTAAAATGTATAAAAAGTCGAAATTGCCCAGTGGATAAGGGACCCGCTTCGTAAACATGAGGTGGTGGGTTCGAATCCAGGTAAGTACCAATGTGATTTTTCAAGTCATATTTACTTTCTAAATTTATCTTGGACATTTCTGTCTGACGGTAAAGGAAAACATCGTGTGGAAACCTGGACTTAAAAGTCTGAAATTGCCAATCCGCCTTGAGCAAGCGTGGTGATTAATGCTCATGTCTTCTCTTTATGAGACGAGGCCTTTGCCCTGCAGTAGGACAGTAAACAGGTATAATTTCAAAACTTACTTCATTAAATTTGAACATAATATTGTTCGTCCAAGCATCTCCTTGCAATATAACTGTATATTTGCTGTCATGATCAACCTTCGCTAACTTTGCTGCTATATCCAGACAGTTACTAATTTTGTGTCTCACCAAATTGATATGATCAGGTACTTCAAGGACACTCAATGTTTGCTTCTCGAGGGTATCGAAGAAAACTTTCCTCTCCGGAGCTTCTGCATGAATTAGCCACATATCCTTTAAATTTGCCTTAAACTCGTCATAAACGTTTGGTTCTTTGTGTTTTAGAACATAAGACAATGAATGAAGTATCGCGAAATTCTTCAGCACAGATTTGATACAGTCATCGGTGAGTGATACGAATCTGTCTAACATTGTAAAGTTCGAAGTCGCCAGGTCTTCAAGTATAATAACTTCGTTCGGTGCCTCTGAAAACGATCCGTAACATTTTGCGTATTTTAGCTGTTCTTCTTCAGGTACTCCTGCCTCCTTTTGAAGCTGAACGAATTTCGGCAAAACGTTATGATACATGATGTGTTCATTTTGAAACATTAGACCAGAATTCATTAACAATCGTGTAACTTCATGTGAAGGTGCCAACTTCAGTACCATTGTAAATACGCCATGTTCTCCTTCTATAGTAATCCTTTTGACATTCGCTACATAATTGTCACCAGCCTTTCCAACAGGTGTAAAAGTCACTTTACTGTTCTCATAACCAAGTTCTAAGATTACTTGATTAATAAATTCTAATTGGCGGTCAGATATATTTTCAACATCACCTTCAAAATTGTATTGTGCCATGTTGAAGCGATTGAACAAACTAACTCTGAGTATGATTTGTTTGTAACATATAAGTGTATTATATCATTGTAGATAACTGCATTAATTGTGTCGGTTAGTAATAATTTATCTATCAGATTATTTCGTGATATTGATGATTTAAAGATATTGTTATGTGTCACCGATGACTGTATCAAGGTGACCAATCTAACAGTACATTTTTTTCTTAAAATTTCTGAGAATTGTGTAAAAATCGAAAATTGTGCAACGCACACAATGCAATAGATATTTATTAAACATAATAAATTAACTCGAGGTGTCTATGTTACACTTTTAAGGTCGTGCACTTATTTATGCTAAGTACAGGAGTAGAGATTTGTATCTCCTTTAAGACCTTTTTAATCAAATAAAATTGTAGAGGTTTCACACCATATCGATGCAAGAAAACGTATTAGCTGTAAGCCAAAACCCAACTTATCACCAGAGGAAAATAAAATTAAAAGTTAATAAAAATCATATTTTTTGTAAATTATCAGTGACAGAAAGATGATATTTGAAACTCAGTTTTGTTCTATTAATACTCATGAACAGCAATGAAAATTATTTGTCGAAGTTATTAGCAGTAGTAAAATATCTAACAAAGGCAAGTGGAGACGCCTTAGGACTAAATATTTTTGCTGTAGCAAACACGGTTACTTACATCGATATACCTTCAGCCAAAAGAAGGATCCACTGACCAGGCTAGGTGATCGTGCCAGACTTGTATATATAGTTAGTTGGTGTGAACACTGATATCGTGAGTGAGGATTCTATACATTTTGGTGTATTATAAGAGGTTGGTTATCAGCGCCATCTATGTTTTACTTCTTCGTCGTCTTTGCTTGTGTTGGTTTTCTGTGTGGGTCACTATTGACCAGATAGATGATGTCACAAAACAATATAAGGTTATATAAATTTATGTTTTTCCTATGAGTCCTATTTTACTTTGAGGTCTGGCTGATTGACTGAATCATGGTAGAATCACAAAATAAAAATATGTTACTAGATAAAAATTACTACCTTCCTTAAAGCACTTATATAAAGCTTGCGTAAAGTTACTTTGCTTGTACTAACATTATGAAATTAATATTTCGTTATTTAGAGTGTACTTTGATCATTATAAGATTTCAAGACATTTATTAATATATATCTAATTATATTGTATAATTATATAAATTTGTTATGTTGTTGATTGATTTTCTATGTGTTAGTAATATGTATGTATTTAAAAAAAGTTTATATGTATGTTTATCCGCATTCTAGAATCCATACTTTGGGCCTGGTAGCATTATATAGGTAGTAGTTATGATATTATATTATTTTGCTAGCTGTGCCCGCGACTTCGTCCGCGTGGATGTTCGGTAAGGATGTGATTATTCTAACATTGTTTTCTGCAGCTTTAGATAGATAGTTGGATCAGACAATGCCCTATGTGATAAGATTTAGCAATGTAGGTATGGAATCAAGTTAGTCATCTTGACTAACATTGTTTCACAACAACTACACACAACGCCATCTAGATCTAAAGTAAGTAATTATTATAGCTTGTTTAATGGTTTCTAGAATACGATATACAGTAAGTATATAAAGTTAATAAAAAAACAAATTTTTTTTTACTTATTTATATTTTTATTTTATACTTTTGTAACCATTTCAGGCTAAAGACACTGCTGGACAGAAGCCTTTTAAAGAACTCTACTAAAAGAGTCCAAATTGAATAAAGCTCTCAACCAATTCAGTGATTCTTTTCTTAAATAGATTCATAGATTCTTCATCCAGCGCTGATACACCCATCTCCTCTGAATGCTCCATAATATTATCCAAATTCACTTCAGCCATAAGTTTCATCATCTTCGCAGCATCTTCTGACTTCCTTATCAGAATACTAGCCAACAGCACACAAAGTGCGAACGAGTACTTGCCATATCGTTTTAAATCAGCATCCAATTTATCTCGAGGGTATATGAAGTTAGCTTTTAAGTTGAAGTTGGATAAAGACTTGTCCAGTTCTGAATGATAATAGTCAATCCAATCGTGATAGTGCTTCGATCTCGTTTCATGATCCGTGCAGTTGAAGATCAAGTACATGATGTCGCTGACTGGGCTGCCGTTCCTTGAGATTTGGTAGTCAATCATGATTGACTCTGCTAAGGCATCATCCTAAAAGAAAATTGTGATATTATTATATAGTAGCTTTCTGCAGCGCGGTCGCCAGTAGCGAAATGTTATTTTCCTCAGGAACTAGGCTATCATACGCGAAAAGAATTATTAAAATCTGACTAGTAGTTTCAGAGATTAGCGCGTCAAAACAAATAAACAAACTCTTTCGCTTTATATAAACTTAAACTCAAATTCAAAGCATTTATTTCATTTTGATCATAAAGTATGCTTATGAAAAGTCAAAATTACATGAAGTCAGCTAATTAACCTACAGCCAGTTCGGTGACGAGGTAGATCTGTGAGAAGAACTAAAAAGAAACTCACGTCACTTTTTTCAATCGCCAGATAATTACAGTTTTTTGTATGAGTTACAATTTTAACACATCAACGCAACTAAAGAACCAAACAAAGTAATTATTACAAATCGACTAATTAATTTAATTACCAAGATTAAAAAATAAGAATAGAATGGATTTTAATTATTTAGTTTCTGGTAATTTGACTACGTATTTTAATTAAAATAGTAAATGCATCTCCCGGTCATATTGAACGACAAGGTAATACTACACAACGCCATCTGGACCCAAAGTAAGCCTATATTAATAGCTTGTGATATGGGTTCTAGAATGCGGATAAACATACTTATATATTAATAAAATATAATACTGGATTATATTTTATTAATATAGATGTGATATAGCATACGGCCCGCCTCCTGATGGCAAGCAGTTATAGTAGCCTATGAACGCTTGCAACACCATGAATATCACTAGCGCGTACTCCCACTGCAACATCGAGGCAATAAATATTTTTTTCAAAAAGCCAAGATAGCAAAAAAAGGATTTCTTGTTATTATGCAAATATTCATTATCCCTAAATTATGAATTTATTTTTTATGATAACAACGATATTTTTAAAACGAATTAATGAATATAAATATTTATTTTATTTTATAACTTTATGCACAAAATTGTACAATGGTGGGCTTAATGCCAAAGGCATTTTCTACCAGCCAACCTTTGGGTGATGCAGAGAAAATATTCAACTATTCTTTTATTATTAAGATAATAGGTAAATTACTTTGTAAAATAATTAATACATTGCCGCTTATAACAGAACTTATGAGCCGGCTAGATAACGGTTCACTAAACATGTTCCTGTGCGTATGTACACAATATTTCGTAAATTAAACAATACGTGGCAACTGGCAATACATGACTTCATGCCTTCTCGTTCAAGGCGAAGTAAATGATTTAACTTATAGACTTACCTCAAATCTGAACATAATATTGTTCGTCCAAGCATCTCCTTGTAAGATGACTCCAAATCGGTCGTCGTTATCTACCCTCGACAACTTTGCTGCTGTCTCCAAACAGGTACTTATTTTTTGTCGCACTATATTAATATGATCGGGTACTTCGAGAACAGCTAGCGCTTGTTTCTCGAGAGTCTGAAATACGTACGTCATCATCCGGGATCCAGCCTGGCCTACCCACATATCGACTAAGTTTGATTTGAACTCATCATAAAGTTGCGGTTGTTTATGTTTCAGCACATAAGACATTGAATGAAGTATGGCGAAATTCTTCAGCACAGATTTGATATATTCATCAGTGAGCGACACAAATCTATCTAGCATTACAAAACCCAACGGGTTCAGATCTTCAAGAAGGATAACTTCGTTGGGTTGTTCCGCAAAAGATCCGTAACATTTTGCAAATTTCAGCTGATCTTCTTCAGGAACACCTCCATACTTTTGAAGCTGAGTGAATCTTGGTAAAACTTTCGTGTACATAATATGCTCATTCTTAAATATCACGTCAGAATTCATAAGCGTACGAATGATTTTATTTGTTGGTGCAAATTTTGCTATCATTGTTAAGTTACCTTTTTCTCCTTCTATGGTAATTCTCTTGACCATCGCTGCATAATTATCACCAGCCTTGCCAACTGGAGCGAAAGTCACATTACTGTTTTCATATCCTTGTTTTAAGATCACTTTATTAATGAAATCGAATTGAGAGTCAGAGATATTTTCTACATCTCCTTCAAAATTGTATTGTGCCATGGTGAAGCTCTTGTAAGTAGTAACTGAATAATTGTTTACAAGAAATAATTATATATGTTTTAGTAAATATTGAAAGTAATGGTATTTATTGACAATAAGGGTTCCGTGGCTAATTAGCAAAAACAATCCTTATTATTTTGTCATGAACGTCAGTTAGTTTTATCTCATGTTACTTACAGTGTATTGTTGGTAGTTAATATATTTTGAAAGCTAGACCCTTTAAATGTAAATTCTTTGAAATCTAAAATTGACAAAAGAGTATTTAGTTGGATTTCAATGGATCTTGTAGTACCTTTCTCAGCAAATTTCTTGCAGGTGATGTGGCTGACATTATCAATTATTCATCTTAGTGTTCATAAGTATCATTTATTAAATTAAGAATAAGTTTGAGTAAAAATGTAACGAGATCCAAAATCTTTTTGTAAAATTCAACACGAACTTGGCCGCTGTTCTTATCTTTGCACATCCGTACTATTCAAGATAGCAACACTATTGTTCTCATTATCTTTTAGAATATAATGATGATCTGACAACATTGACAAAAAGTGAATTAAGTAGTAAAGTGATTATAATCATTATAATACCGTCGACGTGTGTGACTTATTACCTATTTAAATATCATATGATTTATGAATTTTCCCCTGTTTTGCACATGGGTACTAATGTTTTACGACTAATTAACAAATAGTTTTATATCTCGGTGTCCAGTAAAGTACTATAATCATCGTCATTAAATGTAACTGTACCGAAACCTTATACTGCTGGGCATGGACCACCCCTCAATTTTACTACCTTGGCGGATCGTGAGCCACTCCCATCTACCGGTTGCTCCTTTATAAGGACCTTGATCTACCTTGTCTTCACAAGGTAGATCAAGGTCCTGAAAAAGGATCTGTCCATGCTTTGTCGTCCGGTTTCATTCTTCTGTCAAATCAAATATTGGGTGGTAAGTGGTCTATCTAGTGTCAGGATTTGTTCAGGTCGCCTATAGAAGCATCCGACTTGACCTAGAGATGACCTATAAGATTTAACAGATGATTAGTTAATTTTTCGTTGAACAGCCTTTCAGAACCGGGGGTTAGTATTAATTCTTGAATCTTTCGCATGAGGTCTTTTATAGTTTGATGCTCGGTATAAGTAAGATTGTTATTAAATGTTACTTGACATTTAAGAAGAATATATTTATTGTACTGGAGGTCCGCTTTGCTTTAGTATAAAAAGTTTCATTCGATCTCACAACAAACTCCTACAGAAAATAACAAAACAATGGCGTCATTGCGTAATTGCCATTAGATTAACGAAGGCGCTTAAAATATTAAAATTCTGAAAAATGTCTGATAATAATATGTTAAACATAATAAAATATAGCTTATGTTACCCGCTGAATTTATTGATTTCTAAGGGTGACAGAATTTTTCAAATCGGTAACGTAGATTTTTGTTAAATCGCTGCAAACACATACAAAAAACAAATCTTTTTTCTTTATAATATTAGTTTCTTTTTTTTTCTTTTAGCTTACCAAAGTGACTTCACTCCGCCTGATGGTAAGCAGTCAGTGGAATTCAGAAGCGGTAGCCACTATACCAAAAGACATCGTCTTAAACTGCTGGTATGGTGGCCTCCACTATGGCGGCTGGGAATGGGGTTAGGCGAAGAGGCCTGAATTGGGCCTCCGGCGCTCTCACTCACCGAAAGAAACGCAGTGGTAACGTTCTATGAGAGTGGTAGTACTTCCCCGGACGATCCGGCCCATTCATGCTGAAACCAGCGTGGATCTACTAGGTACCGTTAAAAGAGTAAGTAAGGATAGCATAACAGAGTTATATGTATTAGGTATATTAATACATATAACTCTATTATGCTATCTATACTAACTCTTTTAACACAAGCTGCTTAGCTTGGCGAGGATAATATTAATTTTATACTTTTTTTTTTAATAATAATTCTTTTTTATTATCATAAAAATTCGCGCAAATAAATTTAGATAATACAACAGTACAATTCACACTGGCTCTGGCACCCAAGGTAAGATTTAACTTGTGTTTTTGGTACCAGGTCTCCCCCACATGTTTTGGAACATAGTTGTATACCTACTTAGATGTTACAATAATTATTAACTTAGATAATAGTAAAAGTGCAAGTTACATTAGAACAATAAAAATACAAGTTAGCGTGTGTGTGTGTGTGTGTGTGTGTGTCTGTGTGTCTCTCTCTCTCTCTCTCTCTCTCTCTCTCTCTCTCTCTCTCTCTCTCTCTCTGTGTGTGTGTGTGTGTGTGTGTGTGTGTGTGTGTGTGTGTGTGCGTGTGCGTGTGCGTGTGCGTGTGCGTGTGCGTGTGCGTTGCGTGTGCGTGTGCGTGTGCGTGTGCGTGTGTGTGGTGTTTTTACTATAGGATGGATAAGGTAAGAAGACCTTCAGTCTCTGAGTATGATTTCATTTTTAACCAGTCAGTGATAGAACTTTTTACGGCGTATTTCCAAAGTGGGTAAATATTACAGCTTTTGTTGGCAAGATTGTAAAGGTGAGCACCACAGACCGAAAAGTGTCTACTAGCAAGGGCCGTTCTGAACGTCTGGATCGTACAAACCCTATAGTGACGTCGTTTTCTTGATGTAGACTTATCATATGTGATAGAGCTATGCTTTCTCAAAACAGTCCGTAGCACAAACAGCTGTCTCACGGTAAGAACATCACATTCCTTGTAGAGCAAAGAGGTAGGATATATGTATGGTCTGTTTGTCATTACCTTTAAGACAGCCCTTTGAGCACGTTCTAGTTCAAGAAAGTAGGTTTTAGCAGATCCACCCCACACCGTAATACACTGTATACTGTACAATATATACTGTTATTTATCTGTCAATAAAAAAATATATATACATATATTTTAAGTTTTAGCCACAACGAAAGCTTTGTTAAATGCTTGTACTGGTTCGTTTCTCAAGTCTCTACCTATGATCTCGCTTAAAATAATGAGTTCAACACCAAGTTTCATAAGAACGTTTCTTCCTATGTTTAGTTCATAATTATACACTGACGGACTCATAAACTGCATCAAAGTAATAGACGAATTTGAAATAAATATTTTAACCAAGTATGCAAACTTTCTATACAGATTAAAATCGAAACCTCTAGATTGGTTCGTGAACTTTAAAACACCGTAGGGTCATATCCTTAAGTTTAAGTTTGTGTACTGGAATTTTAAGGAAAATTGGTTTAATAAAAAAAATGGTTTTAACAATAGACACAAACTTTATGCAAGGGTTTATTTATGTTTTAATAAGGTTTATTACCTCCACGTGCCCTTATTACGGATTCTAATCGGTTCCGCATAGATTTTATTAGGGTTATTAAAAGATCTTGCGGCATATTGTCCCATTCTTCTGAAAGTGCTGTTCTTAGTGCTGACACTTTCGTGGGTACAGGATTTCTCGCATATACAGCTCTTTTTAAATTGTCCCAAACATGCTCAATGGGATTAAGATCCGGGCTGCGTGCTGGCCAATTCATTGTACGTATCCCAACCTCTTCGCAATATTGTCGAACTTGTCCAGCAGCGTGCGGCCGGGCATTATCCAGCATTAAAGTAAAATTTTCGCCTATGAATCCCATGTAAGGCACCACGTGATCTTCTAAGATCTCTGTTATGTAGCGATGTGCAGTCAAACCCCCTCTATTACCGTTTTGACGGTAATAGAGGGGGTTTGACCCCAGACCATAAACGAACCGCCTCCAAAAGGAACACGCTCCTCAATGCAACTTCAGCATATCGCTCCCCACGTCGACGATAGACTCTTCTGCGACCATCTGCACCATATAAACATGTCCTACACTCGTCCGTGAACAATACGGAGGCCCATTGCTCTTTTGTCCAATTTAGGTGATCACGCGCAAATCTTAAGCGAGCTTGTCTGTGAGCTACAGACAACTTTGGACCATTTGCTGGTCTAAAAGGGGTGATATCCGCTTCCTTTAACCTTCTTCTTATTGTTCGTGCACTCACATTTACTCCACGCACTTCATTAAGCTCTGTTTTGATGTTAACTGACGTGAGGAAACGATTTTGCAGGGAAGTTGTAACAATAAATCGGTCATCACGAGCGGTGGTTGCTCGAGTCCTGTCTGTACTACGTCTCCTTCTGTAAGAACCTGTCTCCACAAACCTTATGTATATTCTAGAAACCGTAGACTGGTTTAAATTTAAATTTCTACCAATCGTTCGTTGATCCAAGCCCTCCCGCACCAGTGCTACAATTTGAGCCGCTTGTTCAGACGAAGTATCCATATTATGGTTCAAAAACTCTCGATGAGTTAAAAAACTAACCCAACAATTCTGCTGGTAACAATAATTCAATTGACAAAAGAATAAAAAATCAATGCGAATCAATTTAAAACTTTGCTTTAAATAACACGCAAATCTGACACTACGAGTAAATTTTCCCGGCTATATTCATTTGTTTTACTGCAGTTCTATTTTTAAATTTTGCTTTTTTATAAGATTAAGAGCCAGTCTCTCCATATTTATATAATTTAATCTAAAAAGTATGCATACTTATTAAAAAAAAACATTTCAAAGTAATCCTAAGCTTTGATGCAGTTTATGAGTCCGTCAGTTTATATATTTACTTACTTATATACTTTGGAATCAATAAAACTCATTGCATTAATTTTTTGGAATTCCCAATGTTTATCGGTTTGCTTGTTTGCGTGTCATGAAAAGATACAGATTTTATGCGGCTGATACGTCGTTATCGATTCGTTTCATCAAAAAACATTAATATTGTTGTTATCATGAATAAATCATCACTAATTATCAATAGATAAACGATGCAGCGATGGCGTAATGCGTATACTTATTAGGTCATGTGTATTATTACTTCTTTGCTCAAACCCTCGTTGAAGTAAGCATGAATTTATTTTATTTTTATTCGCGAAGTATGATGACTGGCCAGTTGGTCTAGTGGTTAGTGACTCTGACTGCTAAGCCGGAGGTCGTGGGTTCGATGAGTTTTCATCATTTTATGATTGTAGGCATATCTTTTATTAATAATATCAGCCTGTCATTATGTTCCTGCAGGGTAATGAAATGAAATGAAATATATGTTTATTCATATAGGTTAATTAAATTAACACTTATGAACGTCAAAGTTTACAAAATGTCAGCAAATTAACCTACAGCCAGTTCGCTAACGAAGTAGAGCCATGAGAAGAACTGGCAAGAAACTTAGGCCACTCTTTTTAATCGCCAGGTTATTACAATTTTTGTAAGTTACAGTTTCAAGTAGCATGCAAAGTGACGCAGGCAATACAATACAAGTAAATACTTCTTTTCATACAGAGGACATTGAAAAAAAAAAGTATATAACTAGTATAATTATCAGTTGTTTAGTACCCATAACACAAGCAAATATAATTGCTTAATTTGGGGCTAAATGGCGCTGTGTGCATGTGGTAGAATATTATTATTATTATTCTGTTTATTTATATTTTTTTCTTAGTAATTACATTTTTAAACAGGTATATATTTATATAAAACAAAAAATACACATTTAAAAATATAAAAAATAGATTACCACCGGCAACGAGACTAGAGTCCAAGCTACCGGCGGTTAGGGTTCCAGAGAGAGGAACCTTCTAACAATACGTGCCGTGTCGAGAAGCACTGCCTTCTGGATCTGGCCCTTGACCCATCCACCTAATGCGAGCCTCTTAAGGTGTTGGTCGAGGCTCTTTGCTATTAAACCATTTACAGTAATGACTATCGGCACAATGACAGCAGAATCCACATCCCACATGTCAACAATCTCATGGGCTAAATCAAGATATTTTATTTGCTTGTCTTTCTCAGCCTTCATGAGATTCTCGTAATGAGGGACGGTAATATCAACTAACATTGCAAGGCGTTCAGATCGATCCACCACCACAATGTCAGGCTAGTTTTATTTTATTATTATTATTATTCTCCTTTATTTAAATAATTTCTCAAAAATTACATTTTTAAATATAAGTATACAAAAACATACATTATTATTATTTTGTTTTTTGTTTTTATTTTTCTCGGCTAGCCGGTAAAACTGATGGCACGGGCCTAAGCCAAGTGTACATCAGTATCACTAATGGTTTGTGTAGGGTTAATGGGTATATCGTGTGGTGTTGGTGTGTTGTGTATGGGTGTGTTGTCGGCTGTGCACTGTAAAAATTTTCTAACTAATCTACACGTGTTCAGTATTACTGCTTTTTGTAGAAGGTGGTAGGTTTTAGGTGGCATGTTGAGAGTTTTGAGAGATTGGTGTAACTGTTTAGGTATAACTCCTGTTGCAGAGAGAACTATGGGAACGATTACTACTTTTTCAAGGTGCCAAAGTCGACTAATTTCATCTTTTAATTCTATGTATTTAGTTAATTTTTCTGCAATTGTTGTTTGAAGATTGTGTGTGTTTGGTACAGCAATATCTATAAGGTATCCGGTTTTATTTGTTTTGTTTACTAATGTAATGTCTGGTCTATTGTAATGAATTGTTCGATCTGTGAGGACGGCACGGTCAAAGTAAAGTTTTGTAGTGTGGTTCTCTAGAATAGTCTCTGGGTTATATTTATAATATGGTGGTGTAGGTGTGTCAATAAGTTTGAACTGTTGTGCAAGTTTTTGATGTATAACTTTAGCAACCTGGTCATGTCGATGTTTGTAATCGGTTTGGGCTATTGATTTGCATGCGCCTGTAATGTGCTGTATTGTTTCTGATGAACTATTACATTTTCTGCAGATATCTGTTGGTAAATTTTTAATAATATATTTTCTGTAGTTTTTGGTTTCAATAACTTGGTCTTGTATTGCTATCATAAAACCCTCAGTCTCTGGAAAAAGTTCACCTCGGTTTAGCCACGCGTTCGACGCCTCTTTGTCGACATTTAGGTTGCATAAATCTTGGCGATGTCTTCCATGTAGAGACTTTTGATTCCATTCGGTTAACTTAGTTTTACCATCTACAAGCGTTTCATTTTTCTGTTGTGTAGTATCTTTAAGGTTAAGTGGAGTGAGCTTATAATCGTTTTGTACTATTGATTTATGTAGTGTAGATGATTCAGTTTTGGTGTAGAAATATTGTCTAAGTGTAGTGATTTGCTTATTGTGTAGGTTTACAATGTCGATGAGTCCTCGACCTCCTTCTATTCTAGGCAGTGTCAATCTTTGCAAACATGATCTAGGGTGGTTTTTACGAAATTTTGTCATAGCTGTGTTAATTTTCCTTTGTAGTTGTTTAAGCTCGGATTTGGTCCAGTTGATTACTCCAAAAGAATAAGTGAGTAGAGGAATGACAAAGGTGTTGATTGCTTTTATAGTGTTCCGTGGGTTGAGTTGTGTTTTTAAGATTGTGTTTAGTCTATGTTGAAATTATTGTGTCAGCTGCAGTTTAGTTTCTTTGTGGTGTATTTGTAGGGACTGGTTATATCCTAAATATTTGTAGGCGTCTTGCTCATCTAGTGATTTTATATGTGCTCCTGTATCTAATGTATAATCATGTTTATAGTTCTGCCCTGCTTTAATTGAATTTATTTTGCATTTGTCTATACCAAATTCCATTTTTATATCGTTTGTAAATTGTTCTGTTATGGTAGCTAGTTCATACAATTGAGTTTCAGTTTTTGCGCATAGTTTTATGTCGTCCATATAAAGAAGGTGATTTAACATGTTTTGGGTGTTGCTGTCCGTAATTTTTAAAGGGTATCCTATTGAAGTTGAATTAAGTATTTCAGAAAGAGGATTTAAAGCAAGACAAAACCATAGTGGGCTAAGGGTATCTCCTTGAAAAATACCTCTTTGTATTTCATATTATTATTATTATTGATAATAATAATAATAATAAAAACATACATTATTATTATTATTATTATTATTATTATTATTGATAATCACGTTTGCTAAAAGCATATAAGAAATTTTTAATTTTTCAATAATTACATTACATTTTCAGTCATCCTCCTCTACCTACATAGTCGGCAACGACTTCATTTTGTTTAAAACATTTAATAATATTAATAATAATTTAATGGAAGGTTCTATCGGGCCTTACATGGGCCTGATATTGACTATGTTGCCTCCGTTGCCTGGCTACGCTTCGTCTCTTTGGAGGAACCGAAGGGTTTGTTCGTGGAATTGCTGACGAAGTTATCATGACGAACAACTACCGGAAATATATCTTGAGGGATGGCACTACTGACATATGTCGGGCATGTCATGGCCCTGGTGAATCAATCAGGCATATTGTTACCGGCTGTTCGCCTCTTGCTAACGGAGAGTACTTGCACAGACATAACCAAGTAGCCAGGATCATCCACCACCAAATTGCTCTGCGATACAATCTTCTGGATATTGAGGTACCGTACTACTACCCTACCCTAAGCCGGTTTTCGAGAACGGTCGCGCTACATTGTACTGGGATCGCTCCATTATCACAGACAGGACTATTATAGCTTACAAGCCTGATATTGTGGTAGTGGATCGATCCGAACGCCTTGCAATGATAGTTGATATTACCGTCCCGCATGACGAGAATCTTATGAAGGCTGAAAAAGACAAGCAAATAAAATATCTTGATTTAGCCCATGAGATTGTTGACATGTGGGATGTGAATTCTGCTGTCATTGTGCCGATAGTCATCACCGTAAATGGTTTAATAGCTAAGAGCCTCGATCAAGTGGATGGGTCAAGGGCCAGATCCAGAAGGCAGTATTGCTCGACACGGCACGTATTGTTAGGAGGTTCCTCTCTCTGGAACCCTAACCGCCGGTGACTTGGACTTAGTCTCATTGCCAGTTGTAATCTATTTTTTATATTTTTAAACATGTATTTTTGTTGTTTATGTACCTATTTAAAAATGTAATTAATAGGAAATAATATGAATAAAGACAATAATAATTTTATTCATAAAAAGTTACAGATCAACTTACACTACTTATACAAAATCTGTTTAGGTTAACTTAATTTAATTTGTTGAACTCTGCTACCAAAGGTAAGATTTAACTTGTGTTTTGGGTACCAAGCTCTTACACAATTTTTAAATACACAACAGATTGACGTCATTACTTAATAACTATAGGTATGTGAGTGTGCGTGTGGGCAAATATGCGTCCATTATTTCTGCAATGCTTAGAAAACATAACCATGCTAATAAAATAATGTGGTCATCAACCGAAAGGACGTTCACAATTGGATATAAAACTCTCGCAAGCATTTCACCATCTTCTTCTTGCTTTCTTTCATCCCCATCCTCCATCCTCCATTCCTCCTTTCACTTATGTCTGCTTGTATGACCTCGTTCTTCTTGTGGATTCTACTCAAGAACAAATCAATATCTATAAATCTATACTACTTTTATTATATAAAGCGGAAGAGTTTGTTTGTTTGAACGCGCTAATCTCTGAAACTTTAACAATCATAAAATTAATTTAAAACCTAAACGATTCAATTTTACATAATGTCTATTATAATTAGTATCAGACATGCGCCTATCAGTAATATCAAAATTTTACTTAATAGGAAATGGAAACGGTTAACAGGCGGGCTTAGCTCCAAAAGTATTTATATCTATAGTAGTCGTGATAGTATAGTGATTAAGAAACCCGGTTCGTATCTACGAGGTTGTGAGTTCAAAGCCAAACAAGTACCAATGCGAATTTTCAAATTTATATCATTCAATACCAAATTATATATTTATTTTATTTTATTCATTTTGGGACAACAAATATTTACCTTTACTTTCAACATTACTGTCTTATAATGATGCAAAACATAGTACGGAAAAGAAAACCTTGACTTTTTTTAAACACTTTGGTGACAAACAAACATACGGTTCACTTGATGGTAAGTGGTGATCGTAAGCTATGAACATCCTCGAGGCAACTCAGAAACAATACTAAGAAAATATAACCAAGCCGTTTGTCGACCGTACTGAGAGAAGGGAATGAAAGAAGAGAAAAGAAAGAGGACCTAGAGGTTTAATTGGGTCTTCTGCGCTTTCAATCATCGGAAGAAACATTATAAGCATATGAACATAATGCCTTCCTCAATTTTCGCCACATTGGCTGGTCGTAAGTTGCCCACATCAATCGGTTGTCCGCCACCCTTATCTGGACTGCTTTATGAGAGGTCTGCCTACCTCCGTAGGCGAAGATAACCAAGTTTAGCTAGTTATGTTCGGCCTGGCCTAATATATTGAAAACGGTCGACACTATTATAATAAACCTGAGATTATGCCACTGAAGCTGAATCTTACTAAAGAATTCCGAACATTGATTAAACGTACGAAATCAATTTAATTTATCTAGATTGATCAAAAAAGATGGTCTATGAAAATAAAAAAAAAACGCTTTTTGGAACCAGCGAAAACCTAGGATATTTTTTTAGAATAATAAAGTTCAAAGGTAAAGTAGAAAAATCAAAGCGTATGGGTCAAAATATTAAGAATAAATATGGTATGATCAATATATATTGTAATAAACCTTTTTAACGCGGCTTTATTTGAAATGAATCGCTACATCTGACAATATTAAATAATAAATAAACAACTAAAGTATGTTGAGTCCAATGTAGCTCTGAATTAAACCAGTGACTCTTTTTCTGAAAAGGTTAATTGATTCTTCATCTAAGTTTGATAACCGATTTTTTGCAGTGTACTCCATCATAGTCTCAGCAGTCACCTTACCTATAGACTCCAACAACTTTGCAGCATCTTCTGTTTTCCTAATTAGCATACTAGATCTCATCACAGTGTCTACTAATATTAAACTGCCAAATCGTTTCAAATCCGCATCTAATTTATCTCGAGGATACACATTGCTCGCCTTTAAATTGAAATTGAAAAGGGACTTGTCTAATTCTGCATGATAATAGTCAATCCAATCGTGATAGTGCTTCATCCTCATCTCGTGGTCGGTACAGTTAAAAATCAGGATCATGATGTCAAGAGCTGGGCTGCCGATTCTTGAAATTTGGTAATCAATCATAATGGATTCTGTCACAGCATCATTCTGAAAGTTATAATAAATAATACATTAAATTTGTAATAATCATGAATGAAATTGAATGAATGAACTGGAAGGCGTAGCGTGGGCAGACCCCTTACAAGGTGGATTGGCGACCTGATATAGGTGGCGGGCAACCTAAGGATGAGGATAAATATTTTCTACTTATTTTATTATTAGATGTTTTTAGAGTTCTGTTATAAAATTTTACTATGTAATGGATTCTCATGCGAATATACAATTTCAATAGAAACTCTAATGGGAAACAAACGCAGGATCGTGTTTTAAACTCAAACTATTTTAAAACATCATACAATTTTATATGAATATCGTTCCCAACAAACGATCTGAAAGTAGTTGGAAACGTACTTTTATTAAACTCGTTACACGTTCACCCCTTCAGATTAGAGAGCTCAAACTAAGTGAGATTGCGCTCGTCGACCCTGCCGCTCGCTTCACTTTGTCCCCCTCATCATTTTCCCGTGCAAGTACATCAGTCGGCTGACTGTTAGTAATAATAAGACTGTGCCTTTGGTATATTATATAAAAAGACTTACCTCAAATCTAAACATGATATTGTTTGTCCAAGTATCTCCTTGTAGGATGACGGCAGACTTATTGTTGCTATCAATTTTTGTTATCTTTGCTGATGTATCCAAAAAGCTACTAAATTTGTCCCTTAATAAATTTATATGTTCAGGTACTTGAAGAATTGTTAACGTTTCTTCTTCTAAGCTTTGCAAATATATTCTCTTTGGTTTAAAATTTACTGTTGCTTCAAACTTGTTAATTAAATTTGACTTGATTTCGTCAAAAACTATTGGTTGTTGTTGCTTCAGAACATAAGACAGTGAATGAAGTAAAGCAAAATTCTTTAACACAGATTTGACGCAGCCATCGTTGAGTGACACCAACCTATCCAGCATTATAAATCCCCGACTTTTCAAATCTTCAAGAAGGATAACTTCGTTTGGTTCCTCAGCCAAAGATCCATAACATTTTGCATACTTAAGTTGTTCTTTTTCAGGTACGCCTGCATCCTTTTGAAGCTGAACCAATTTTGGCAGTACATTCAAATACATGATATGTTCATTCTTAAATGATAGCGCAGCATGAAAAACTACACGGAAAATTTCACTAGTAGGTGCCAACTTTGCTATCATTAATAAGTTGTCATGTTTTCTTTCTATAGTAATCCGTTTGATAACTGCTGTATAATTGTCTCCTGCTTTTCCAACCGGTGCGAAGGTCACTTTGCTATTCTCAAACCCATGTTCTAAGATTATTTTATTAATAAATTCTAATTGTCGATCCGATATTTTATCAATGTCTCCTTCAACATTGTATTGTGCCATGGTGGAATGTTATGCAAACTGACTTAGAATAATGTTTTTCTTATAGTATAAAACTAGGTTTTTATCACTTTCGATCGATGAGACATATACGAGATTGTATAGTGGACAAACTGCCTCAGACTTTATTCATTTTGTACTGTTGATAAATATTAATTACTATTATTTTATTACCTAAGTCAGCTGCATGTTTTTAAAATACTAGCTTTCCGCGGCGCTGTTTCACCCGCGTCTTTGCTTACTGCTCTGCGCCCGTTGCCAGTAACGTGACGTTACTTAGCTTATAACCTTCCTCGAGATCAGGCTATCATACGCAAAAGGAATTTTTCAATTCCGACTGGTAGTTCCAGAGATTGGCGCGTTCAAACAAACAAACAACAAACTCTGCCGCCTTATATAATAGTATAGATTTCTATGTATTGTTATTTATTTTATTACATCACTTGTCACGATGGTACTATTAACAGTATCATTTATGGCGTAATAAAAATAAAATGTTACCTTTAAACTACCAATGCCATTTACAACAAATTAACGCTAAATTTAAACTAAATAAAAAAAAAATTGTGTGTTTGTGTTTTACGATTCACAGTAATACGGTCTTGTCCTTTTTATTTCTCTATAGGATAGAGGCAATGATTTAAAAAAGATTAAAGTACTTAGATCCAGAGATATCGGTTTCTTAATATATTTTTGCGAAATTATAAAATATTCATTAACTACATTATGTAAAGGTTCTAAACAGGGGATATATTGGGTGAAATTATGAAATTGTAACTTCAACAGCGTGAAAGATTTGCCATGTTTAGTCTTAATTAGATTTAAAATCTTAATTATATTGTTCACTGACATTTTATTAAGGAGATTTAAAAAAATAATTTTAAACCAAATAAAACAGACTTCAAACAGGATGGAAACTAAAAAGTTAAAAATAAATTTACTTAGCACAAAGTAATTCGTATTTTCAGGTGTTATTTTAGTACGAACTAAACATTTTGGAATATTTAACCGTATGAAGTAAGCCCGACATGACTGCTGTTGAGGAATTCCCTTGACTGTTTATGGTCACCTGTAATGGCACTTATACAGTTTCCCTCGATTTCTCTAGGATGCCATCATGAGTCCTTGTTTTCCAACAAAAAAAAAACAATCATCAAAATCTGTGCATAAACGACGAAGTTATCCGCGTACACACATAAAATACATATTATATATATATACGGTCGAATTGAGAAACCTCCTTTTTTTTTGAAGATGGTTAAAAAATGAGACTAGAAATATATTACTTCTAAATCCTACAAACTTATAACTAATAAGGTTTTTCGTTTTTCCATGGATATAGAGGTGTTACATAAATTTTAGTTATTTCGATCGCATTGTTTTAGGATATAATTTTTAAATGCTGCAGAACTGAATATTCAGTAATTATGTATAACTCATTTTGGCCAAATGGCGCTTTAGTATTATTGGCTTTCCAGTGATGAATACCTAACCTTTTTAATAAAATGTTTTCTGTGAATACACATATTTTTATTTATGTATACTAAATTCAATAAGTACTTAATAGAAATTTCATTATAATAATGAATACCTACCGAGATTAGCAAAAGGGATAAACTCCATGCAAGCGATAATTAATATTATTATTAAAAGAGAGGAAGGTTTAAACAAATGTAATTTCTCGTAATGTTAATAGATGTAAAGTATTGTAAAAAAATATTGTAGTTAATTTACTTTATTATAACATACACGAATAATTTTCAAAAAAAAAATAATACCGAACATAATATTCCGTGTAGGTAGCAACCCTAAGGTAGTTTCTTAAACTGCAATAAATCGATGGTCCTATGTAATTAAGATTCCAAATTTTAACATAATTATACTCTAAGGGAGACTTGAAAAACCCGTAAGACATAATAAGCAAAGATATTAGAGAAAAAAAATAAAAAATAAATAAGGTTTAGTCAAATATCTTTTTCATTTACAGATAAAATAATTTAAAAAATTATAAAGGTAATTTATCCTTCTACAATATGGCTTATAGCCTTTTCAGCCGCAGCTGTTTCTATGTTTTTTTTTTCTTAAAAGTAACTTTTAAACAGTCATATCTCTGGATCTGGATCTGGATGCTCGAATTCGTTGACGAGTACATATACCTGGTACAAACAGTCCGATTAGGTAAGTCCGATTTCGAGAAAGAGGTCACTCGTCGAATCCAGCTCGGCTGGGCAGCGTTCGGGAAGCTACAACATATCTTCTCGTCCGCACTACCACAGTGTCTCTAGACTAAGGTCTTTGACCAGTGTGTGTTGCCAGTGATGACATACGGAGCAGAGACGTGGTCGCTAACTATGGGTCTTATTCGAAGGCTCAAAGTCGCTCAGAGGACGATGGAGCGGGCTATGCTAGGCGTCTCCATGCGCGATCGTTTCAGAAACGAAGAAATCAGCAGGCGAACCAAAGTGACTGACGTGGCTTACTGAAGTGGCAATGGGCAGGACACATAGCTCGCAGAACTGACGGCCGCTGGGACAGAAAGGTTCTAGAGTGGCGACCACGAACCGGAAGACGCAGCGTGGGCAGACCCCTCACAAGGTGGACCGACGACCTTATATGGGTGGCGGGCAACCGATGGATGAGGGCGGCGAACGACCGACTACGGTGGCGAAAGTTGGGGGAGGCCTATGTCCAGCAGTGGACGTCTTTTGGCTGATATGATGATGATGATGATGATATCTGGATCTGGAGATAAGAACTTCGAGAGTTCTATTATTATTATTATTATTTTTGTTTTTTTTTTATATTATAGCCTACCAAAGTGACTCCACCCCGCCTGATGGTAAGCAGTCAGTGGAATCCAGAAGTGGCGGCCACTATACCAAAAGCCATCGTCTTAAACTGCTGGTATGGTGGCCTTCACTATGGAGGCTGGGAATGGGGTTAGGGGAAGGGAATGAGGGAGGTGAGGAAAGAGGAAAGGGGGGAAATTGGGCTTCCGGCGCTCTCACTCACCGAACGAAACGCAGTAGTTCGGATACTACTACTCTTAAGTCGATCTTCTATGAGAGGGTAGTACTTCCCCGGACGATCCGGTCCATTCATGGTGAAATCAGCGTGGATCTACTACCGTACTATTTATAAACACAAAAATATGAAGATTTATTCAAGTATATCATCGGTGAAGGATATCGAGGCTCTTCAGTCTGATTGCCGACATTGCTGTTGGCCGACTTGATGATTATTGCTTAAGGAATAAATTAGATCTCAACCCATCTAAGTGCTCCGTAGTTACATTTAGTAGGAAACGTTTTCCCTTGCCAACATCTTACAAACTTAAAGGGCAAGTACTACTACCAAGAAGTTATGAGATGCCGTGATCTTGGTGGTCCATGATTCAAAGCTACTTTTCAATGTACATATCGAACAAATGATTTCAAAAGCTTGGAAAGCAATGGGGTTTGTATTGGGAATGTCTAAGTGTTTTGAAAAGGAAAAAACATTCAAGATCCTTTACTGTACGTTTGTTAGAAGTCACCTCGAATACGCTTTGCAAATTTGGAACCCGCGGTATAATATTTACATTGACCGTATTGAAAATATCCAAAAGCGTTTCATGAGATTTATGTGTTTTCGTCTGAAAATACCATATAATCCAAAAAACTACATTAAACTTTGTCAAAAATTTCACATCCAGCCTCTTGTAAATAGACGTCGATTAGCCGACTGTTCCTTTTTGTTAAAAATAATATAGATAATGAAATTGATTGCCCTGACCTTTTGCAAAAACTTCACTTTAAAGTCCCTAGTAAATCTGTTAGATACTACCCACCGATATCTGTGCCTTTTTCATCATCAAATTATAGGCAGAATTCATATAATGTGCGAGCGAGTAGCGATTTTAATAACTTATGTAAGGAATATTCCTTTGACCCTTTCAACAATAAAAGCTCTGTGATGCGCAATGAGCTAAACCGTAACTTTTTCAAACTATAATTAGTGTAAATTTATTAAATTAATATTTATTTATTTTCAAATTTCGATGTAGATTAGTGCTTATTCTATGTCTATACGTGAAAACCTGTAATTGGCTTTATGTTTCCTATCCTATCTATTTGTTAAATTTGAACAGCTGTTGGTTTTCCAATAATAAATAAATAAATAAATATTAAGCGGAACACAAAAAAAAGATCGAATATTCGTTTTGGCCCACATTGCTGGCTGGTTTTATTTAATATAAATTTAGAACAACGTATTTTCAAATTAAAAAACTTGTCGTGTTATAAAATATTATAGTCCATTTTAGTCGGTATGCTGGTCGCTGTTCGACCGAAGACTAGATCATTGATAACACGACGCCTACTATTGTACTCAGCTGACTATCAAAACCACCTGCTAGGTGCTCAGAGGCCCTAGACAAGTGTCAAAGATTTCTATTCTATTCATAGAATAGATACAAAAATGTATGAGATTGACATAAGTGTTGGCGTTAGCTTATGTCAATCCAATACATTTTTTAATCTATTCTATGAATAGAATAGAAATCTATGCCACTTGTCTCGGGCCTCAGGTGTGTATGCGTAATGTATTTTTAACAGAAAAGAAAATCATCTTCTTTGTAATGTACATTTTGTATAGGTTACTACATTACATAAGTTACTTAAGCTGTGACAAGACTTGAGAGAAACAAAAAAAGACAAAAACTTACACTTGGCTACACTCGACTTTATTTGAAATAAATCACTACATTTAACAATTATGTATGACTAAAATATTCCGAATTCAATGAAACTCTCAATTAAACCAGTGACTTTTTTTCTGAAAACGTTAATAGTTTCTTCATCTAAGCTTGTTAGCCGATTTTTTGCAGTTTGCTCCATCATAGTCTCAGCTGTCACCGTATCTATAGCCACCAACAACTTTGCAAAATCTTCTGTTTTTCTAATTAGCAAACTAGATTTTACCACAGTGCTTACTAATATATAATTGCCATACCGTTTCAAATCCGCATCTAATTTATCTCGAGGATACACATAGCTGACATTTAGGTTGAAATAGGAAAGGGATTTTTCTAATTCTGAATGATAATAATCAATCCAATCGTAATAGTACTTCATCCTCATCTCGTGGTCGGTGCAATTAAAAATAAAAAACATGATGTCAGTAACTGGACTGCCGATTCTTGAAAGTTGGTAATTAATCATAATGGATTCTGCCACAGCATCATTCTGAAAGTTACAATAAATACCTATATATCTATAATAATCATAAATGAAATTGAATGAATAAACTGGAAGGCGTAGCGTGGGTAGACCCCTCACAAGATGAACCGTCGACCTGACATATGTGGCGGGCAATCGATGGATGAGGGCAGTTAAAAACTGGTTGAGGTGGAGAAAGTGTGAACGTTTTGCTGGTAATAGGATATTGAATGATATTGTTTACTATTTTTGATGTTTCCACATAAATACTTTGTACTATTATTATAGAAATTATTGTGAAACTACGTATTATAATGATTATTTACAAGCTTCTGTATAACTGCGTTGTTTTAAAAGCTAAAGATTAGATTAAAAATATCTTCACCATAATTAAAAAAGAATTCAACAGATTATCTACTGGGGCACGATCCTATCTACACATTCATCACTGTGATTCCTTTAAGCCAGAATTAACAGCAAAGAACCTTTGCAAATACCGAACTGCACACCATATTATTCCGCTGCGGAAAAAGAGCTCTTCTCCTGGAGGCACATTGCACATTGAGCAAGTGTGGCGATAAGGCATAAGCACTTATCGCCACACTTGCTCAATGTGGATTGGCGATTTCAACTTTTGTTTTAAAAGTAAATGTTTGATGTGAACTGGATGCATATTATGATCATTATGAACTCGTAAGGCATGCTACATATTATTAAGGTTCTTTTACCACCCATGCCCGGTATTGTCATGCTCACTAAAATGTTATGGCTTGTGATGTCGTATTGGCCGGGTCATCACCTTCCTTCTAGTATGGCGAAGGTGATGATAGCTGGTCTGTGCATCATGCTCGTGAACAGGTGCTACTTGGGATGACTGTTCAATCTTGGCATGGCATACATTAAATACTTAATCCAGTATTACCTTGTCGTTCAATATGACTAGGAGATGCATTTACCATTTTAATTAAAATACGTCAAATTATCATACTAGATGAAACTAAATAATTGTAGCGTTGAGTGGTAAAATTGTAACTCATACAAAAACTGTAATAATCTGGCGATTAAAAAGAGTCGCGTGAGCCAGTTCTTCTCACAGCTCTACCTCGTCAGCGAACTGGCTGTAGGTTAATTATTTGACTTCATGTGATATTGACTTTTCATAAGCATCATACTTTATGATCAAAATGAAAATAAATGCTTTGAGTTTGAGTTTCAAGCCCAGGTTTCCTCACGATGTTCCAAATCTCGCTCGTCATGCTGATCAAAACTTGGTTTTGTTTTTACATTGTAGAGTTTTATACAAATTGGAAAAGCCTTGTTTTCCATTATTTTGTCATGCAATTTATTTACATAAGAATAGTGTTATATTTTGTCTAATAGTTTTTTGGTTAAACTAGTCAATTTGGTATTTTTCTATAAACCTATGTAAAAATATATTAAAAGACTTACCTCAAATCTAAACATGATATTGCTCGTCCAAACATCTCCTTGTAAGATGACGGCATACCTATTGTTGCTATCAATTTTTGTTATCTTTGCTGATGTATCTAAATAGCTACTAATTTTGTCCTTTATTAAATTTATATGTTCAGGTACTTGAAGAATAGTTAACGTATCTTCTTCTAAGATTTGCAAAAACATTTTCCTCTGTTTAAAATCTCCCATTGATTCATTAACATTAATTAAATTTGACTTTATTTCGTCAAACACATTTTGTTCTTTTTGCTTCAGAACATAAGACAGTGAATGAAGAAGAGCAAAATTCTTCAACACAGATTTTACGCAGTCATTATTGATTGACACGAACCTATCCAGCATTATATAGCCCCGAGTTTTTAAATCTTCAAGAAGAGTAACTTCGTTTGGTTCCTCAGCCAAAGATCCAAAACATTTTGCATACTTCAGTTGTTCTTTTTCAGGTACGCCTGCATCCTTTTGAAGCTGAACCAATTTTGGCAGTACATTCAAATACATGATATGTTCATTCTTAAATGATAGCGCGGAATGTGTAAGTTCACGAAAAATTTCATTAGCAGGAGCCAACTTTGCTATCATTAATAAGTTGTCATTTTTTCCTTTTATAGTAATCCGTTTGATAAATGCTGTATAATTGTCATGTGTTTTTCCAACTGGTGCAAAGGTCACTTTGCTATTCTCAAACCCATATTCTAAGATTATTTTATTAATAAATTCTAATTGTCGATCCGATATTTTATCAATGTCTCCTTCAAAATTGTACTGTGCCATGGTGGAATGTCTGATGATGACAGAGGCAATCTTATAGTATAAGAATCTATAATATAAAACCAGACTTTTTTATGCTCGATAGTTGGGTAATAAATATTATTTTTTTAATCTGATACAATAAATTATACATGAGATTGTATAGTGGACAAACTGCCTCGGCCTTACTTTGTTTTATACTGTTGCTAAACAATAATTACTATTATATTTTTACCGTGGCCTAAGTTGCTTGTTAATAAAATATTTTTATGTATTGTTATTTGTTTTATTACATCACTTGACACGATGGTACTATTAACAGTATCATTTATGACGTAATAAAAATATAATCTTACCTACAAACTATCAATGCCACGTACAACACGAGCTAAATATTTATTAAGAAATGGTGAATATAAAATACTTTTCAGTTCATTTGTTAAGCTTACAAGCACGTCAAAGCTTACAACTTAATTCCTCGCCCAAAGCTTCTTCTTTTTAAAAATGACGAGAACATTTCAGTCAAATATTATGGAATATTGAGCAATTTTAGTTTTTTTTTTTTTTTTTTTTTACCACATTCACACAGCGCCATCTAGCCCCAAATTAAGCAATTATATTTGCTTGTGTTATGGGTACTAAACAACTGATATACTACTTATATACATTTTTTTTTGTAAATACATACATATTATAGATAAATTACACCCAGACACAGAACAAACAATCATGCTCATCACACAAAGGTTTGTCCTGGGTGGGAATCGAACCCATGACCTCCGGCTTAGCAGTCAGGGTCACTAACCACTAGACCAACAGGCCAGTCATTTGGTATTTACAGCTATATTTTGTGTTTATTTATGAAAATAATCTAACTGTTAAAAAGAGCACCTTGAAACTTGGTATTTGTAATATCAATTTTAACCCTCATCTTAAGTATCTACCGGCATCATTAGATCTGATACATAAATAGGTTCGGTTCCTTTACGTCGAGTCACATTACGTCTAGTCGCTACTACCCCTACTACGTAGTGGCGAGTACCCTAAAGTTACAATTATGTAGTATATTACCAGTCTGAAGACATCAGCGTTATCTATTTTTTAGGTTTTTAAATGTGTATTTCTTTTATAAATTTGTATTTAAAATAACAATTAATAATAATCGAAATTAATAAGGCGAATAATAATAATAATTTATTCAATTAAAATATGGTAGTTCACATAGTTTATTGTTACAAATTTACCCTCAGGTAAATTTAAAGATATACGACCCCATATCTTTAAATTTAGCTAAGGATAAATTTGTAACAATAAATAAGTAAACGAGAAAGAATTTGGTCCAAGGATACTTCCCTGTGGTACGCCTTAGAATATCAAAAGGTCAATACTTGTGTAAAAACCTACCTTTACATACATCGTGTTCTATTTGATAGGCAGTCCGTAAAAAGTTTTTATTGTGTACCTCTAATTCTAAGCTTTTCCAGTTTTTGTACAATAATAGGTGAACAGAGAGAGTGTCACTTCATATACAAAGTACATTGGCATTTCTGTGCATTCGAATGCTTGATCTTGTAATAGCATTGGCTATTGTGATTGTTCAGTGCAGCGCATAAGAAGCATTAGATAGGTCCAGGAACATAGACAGACATTTTTTACTCTTGTCTAGATCAGCTGTCATGTAAAATTAATAACATGGCCAACCGCATCTTTTAAGTATCTCTCTATACGAAAGCCAAACTAATTGTCAGCAAAGAGGCCTTGTTTACTGTTAAATAACCTGTTATTAAAGATATTTTCTCTATTTTTTAAATTAATGTTATAATTGATAAAAGTGGATGTAAAGTTTACGATGCTGTCTCTATCGCCAGTCTTGTACTTGGAACCATTTAAGCGTTTTAGGGATAACTCTACATGATAAACAGAGTGTTGCACATGTCAGTCAAATAAAGCACTAAGATAGTGCTATATTATTTCAGTCTATATTAATTTTTTTTTTGCTGACAGTGTCAGACGTGCAAACAGCCCACGTGATGGTTAGTGGTAACTGTCACTCATGGACGACTCTCGGTCCCTAGCATTGCTTCTGCAATGCCAGGGACTCTGCGCAACCGCTGCCTACCGTGAAGGGAGTGCAATAGATGAAAGGATCGAGGGAGGTGAGGCAAAAGAAAAGGGGAGAAATATCTGAGATCATTCGCGTGTTTTATTACGCGTATAAAAATAAAATAAGTTTAATAATGGTGAAGTCACGTAGTGCTAACTATTACTACGTATTGTCACATATTTATTGTGACCAGGTTATTTTTACGAGGTAGGTACTTTACGTTAATATCTTCGTAAACACGAAGTCGTGGGTTTGTAACTGAACACGTGTCAACGTGACTCTGTCAAATTCATAAGTACTTTCTATATTTAGCTTGGTTTTTACTGACTTACGGTGAAGGAAAACATCGTGAGGAAAGCTGGACTTGGAACGAAAACCGCCAATGCAAATTAAGCAAGCGTGGCAACCAATTTTTAAAAAAAATATTTGTAAAATGTTTTTAAAATGATGCCGTGGCAGAATTCATTATGATTGATTACCAAATTTCAAGAATCAGCAGGATCAGTTATTGACACCATGTACTTGATTTTTACCTGCACCGAACACGAGATGAGGATAAAGCACTTTCACGATATGATTGACTATTACCATTCAGTATTAGAAAATCCCTTTCCTATTTCGATATAAAATCTGACTATGTGTTTTTTTTTTATTGCATACAGTGGCAGACGAGCCAACAGCCAACCTGATGGTAAGTGGTAACTGTTGCTCATAGACTTCTGCAATGCCAGGGGCTCTGCGAAGCCGCTGCCTACCGTGATATTAATGCTCTCTTTAAACCTCGTTTGAAGAAGGACATGTCATAGCGCTCGGGAAACACCGCAGCTGGTAGTATCATCGAGATGAATTAGATTCAGATTTGAAACGTTACGGCAAACATATATTATGTTGGGACAAACCGTGTTGGCATCTAGTTTCCAGACTAGGAAATCAGAAGATGCTGCAAAGTTGATGGAGACTATAGATAAAGTGAATGCTGAGGCTATAGAAATAGGGATAACAAAATCAGACGAAGAAACTGTTAACTTTTTGAAAAAAAAATCACTGGTGTTATTGATAGCTTCACTGAATTCGAAATACTTTAGATATTTATTCAATAATGATAAATGTACCAATTCATCTATACTATTATATTAAGCTGAAGACTTTGTTTATTTGAACGCGCCAATCTCTGGTACTACTAGTCGGATTTTAAAATTATTTTTGCGTATGATAGCTCAGTTTTTGAGGAAGGTTATAGGCATATGTAACATCACGCTACTCACGACAGGGGCGGAGCAGTAAGCAAAGACGCGAGTGAAACCGCGGCGCGGAAAGCTAGTTTTAAACGAAGTCTAAGTGTGATGTTTTCGCTTCCCTCACCCTTTTCGTAACCTAATGTTTTAAAAAAAATGCGCATTACAAAGAACGTTATATTTTCTGCATATAAATGCATTACAGCATGCATATGAAGCGGAGGTGGTTTGAAAAGACAGCTTAGTGTGATAGTAGGTAGGTATCGTGCTATTAAACTGTTATGTTTGACTCTAGTCTCTATTACAGTAGTAGATCCTTGCTAGATATAGCAAGAATGGGCCGGATCGACCGAGGAATTATTATTTTTAAGGTGATAGAATATCGTCGTAAAATATTTGTTACCAATTCTAATGTGTTTTGCTCATTGAGTAAGAGCGCCTACAGCTTAACTACCCTCTCGGTCCTCTTCCTTTTCCGTTTTCTTTCCTCATCTCCTTTTCACTACATGGTCGGTAATGGCTTGGTTGTATTTTACAAGCAATATTTCTGCAAAACTTAGAAAACATAGCGATGTCCATAGGTTGCGGTTCATACCAACAGGTGGACCGAATGTTTGTATCCTACCAAAGTTGTATAAAAAAAATCAGTTCTTTCATAAATAGGTTTACAATTAGCTTGACACTACATTTTTGTAATTTAATGTATATTTCTTTACCTCAGATAATAATAATTGTGTACTATTACTAAATAATTAATGTTAATTAGGTAACGGCCAGCAGCGTTACCTGTGTATCACATAGCATCTTTTCACTGTGGTAATTTATTTATTTATTTATTTATTTTATTTGATTAATACGGTACACATACCAATTAGATTAATCAATCAATCAAAGCCGAAAAAACTATTACAAAGAACTTATACTTATATAAAATAAAACATAACAGATCATTCACATATTTTTTGTAAATATTCTAAAACTACATGGCACTTATCAGCAAACAAATCACACTCCGGGATGGTCGCTACAAGTTTATTAAGGGTGGTAAGTGTACGAGGAACGGGTGAGGACGCGCGAGCGACAGTGCGGCACGGAGGCACGGCTAGCAGCCGATGACTCCTACCACGAAGATAATTATTGGGAGTGTACAGCCGAATCAGCTCACCATGAACCTCCGGAGCATCTATAATCCCCCAGCAGACCTTAAGCATAGTACCAACCTGATCACATGCTCTCCTCGTTTCCAATGTATTATAGCCCAGGCAGCCAGTGAGATACAAAGTAGGATACATATATGGATAATATCCTAAGGTGCGCTTATATAGAAATCGCAGGAAGGCTTTTTGGACCTTCTCTAACATAAGAGCATAAGTGTGTTCATGAGGATTCCACACACAAGAACTTGCATCAAGCTTACTGCGGACGAGTGTGCTATATAATAGCCGTATCGCGTGGTCGTTATGGAAATCTTTAGCATTTCTTAAGACAAAACCCAACCGCTTAAATGACTCCTTGACGACAGTAATGATATGATCATGGAACGTTAGTTTTTGATCGAATGCGACACCAAGATCTTTCATAATTGTTCTTCTAGATATAAGGTTACCATGGATATTGTAATCAAATTTAGTTGGTTGTCGCATACGACCAAACGACACAACGAAGCATTTAGCATAATTGAACTCCATTTTATTATCGATTCCCCATTGATATATAGCATCTATATCTTTCTGGATTGCTATCGAGTCTGACACACTCTGGACGTTCATATACAACTTGAGGTCATCTGCGTAAAGAAGACATTTTGCATGTTTAGGTACAGTAGGCAAGTCGTTTATCATTAACAGGAACAATAAAGGTCCGAGGACCGAGCCTTGACTCACTCCTGAGCGAGTGTGATATGGACTTGACTCATAAATACCCAGTTTGACAAATTGCTGGCGGTCTCGCAAATAGTCGGCTACGAGCCTGAGGAGTTTAGGACAGAAACCTGTAGCACTGAGTTTTTGGAGCAAGATATCATTATTGATCCTGTCAAATGCCTTACAAAAGTCAAAGTAAAGCACGTCTACTTGCCGCCTCATGTCAAGTTGCGCTGAAATGTATTCTGTTAAAGTTAATGAATGTGCCTGCCATAGTGACTTGACTGTGGCAAAAACCTATGTGGGAGAGATAATTTTCTGCAGACATTTACAAGCTTGAATAGAATAGAATGTATGTTTATTTCCTTAGTTATATTAATGATGTTACATATAAATAAAATTTTAGGGATGTTTTTGGTGTATTTTTGAAGGAGTATGTCCGGGGAGGGATCGTTAGCAGCCTAACGCCAAATTCTTCTCACACACTGTCACTAAACAAAGCAAGTGTCAGAAGTATTGGATTTAGGATTCCATCAGGGCTTAGGTATGAAGTAAGCTTGGATGTCCATTTCCAGAGCCGCCAGACCTTACTTTTTTCTAACGAACAAATTACATTGAATAATGTTGTGTTAGTAAGTACCTTGGGCTTCGTTAACTTAATTCACCTGAGATAATGTACCTAGGTGCATGTAATACACTTTTAGTAAACTTTATGCAGCTGGGTGATTGTAAGCATACCTGGTCTGCTAACTTGTGCCAATCTACAGTTATCAGGTGCTTTATTACGTAAAAGCGGCTAACTTTATATAAAGTCTAAAGTTTAATTTTTATGTTAATGTAAAGAACATGATTAAAATTCAATAAAATCAATACTGCCAGACACTTGCCGTCACGGTAACTTTCGCGAGGCGCTTTAAAGGTGCCAACTAAATAATGTAATCTGTTCCCGATACGCCTAGTCTAATTGTAATCATAATCTTTATTTGCTGTATAAAAATAAATAAATAAATAAATAAAACATTTTGGTGTTACATGGTAAACATATATTGTATAGGTTAGGTAGTATAAAAAGAATTACTTTATTAGTTAGATTTAATTATACAAATGTAGGTATCTTAGTTTTAGTATTCAGTTGATTAGTTTTTAAATTTAAATTAAAATTTATTTTTAAATTTTTCCGTTAATTCCTTGTCAACACTTTAAATAAAAAGCTATTATTTACAGTTGCAATTGTCCGTACTTTTGACCTTACCTATGAAAATATTATAATATTAGTTTTTTAAAAGTTTAATATAATAATATGACCGATGCAACGGTCAACGGCAAATTTCATTAATTTTTTTAACTCTAATAAAAATATAAAAGTGGCATCGGTCTCAGCTGTAGCTATATACTTTATGCTGTAGGATGAAACCTTAATGACCGTGTTATAGATGAGGTTTGCAGTTAACTACAGATTTAGTAAAAAAAAAATTATAAAACTTTGATGGCAACCAAGCATACTGCCCACTTGATATTAAGTGGTAACCGTACCATGTAAAGATAGCTGTATTTTCCAAGCATTGCAGAAGTAATAATGCTTAGAAAACACAACCAATCCGTTGCCGACCACGGAGAAGGGGATAGGAAAAGAAAGGAGGAAAGGAAGAGGACCGAGGGGGTATTTGGTAAAATGCAATAGTACCTATGGATACTATTACTCTTACATCGATCTTATATGAAAGGGTAGTATTTTCCCAGTTGATCCGACCCATTCATGCCGAAACCAGCGTGGATCTACTACCATGTTTATAGAAATAGAAAATTTACTGGTATCAAATTTGATAATTTTTTATGTAAGTTGAAGCTAGAAAGTGGCACGTGAGTTATGTCTTACTTTTCTAACTCTGTATCAAAAAGTATACAAATACTTATCTTCAAATTTGTTGGCCAATTGACTGGCCTATTGGTCTAGTGGTTAGTGACCCTGACTGCTAAGCTGGAGGTCGTTTGTTCGATTCCCACCCAGGACAAACCTTTGTGTGATGAGCATGATTGTTTGTTCTGTGTCTGGGTGTAATTTATCTATATTATGTATGTATTTACAAAAAAAAAATGTATATACATAGTATATCAGTTGTTTAGTACCCATAACACAAGCAAATATAATTGCTTAATTTGGGGCTAGATGGCGCTGTGTGCATGTGGTAGAATATTATTATTATTATTATTATTATAAATGTATAAAACATTTTCTGATTAACTTTAAAATAGTCCAAGTTGATTGAAGCTTCAATTAATCTAGTTTTATCTTAGAAAAGGTTTATAGATTTTTCATCTTAATGTAATACATCCACCTCCATTGCTTGATCCTCCATATTTGCAGCATACCTTATCCACAGCTTTCATAATTTTCGCAGCATCTTCTGATTTCCTTATAAGCACATTAGCCACCACCAGACACTGTGCAAGCAAATATTTTCCGTAATGTTTTAAATCAGCATCGAACTTTATATCTCGAGGACACTTAAAGTTTATTCGCAAGGGACTTTTCTAATTCTGTATTATAATAGTTGATCCTATCATGATCGCCTCATGATCGGTGCAGTTAAAAATGACGTAAATGATAATAATAATACCACAACAACCACACAACGCCATCTAGACCCAAAGTAAGCATATATTAATAGCTTGTGATATGGGTTCTAGAATGCGGATAAACATACTTATATACTTTTTTTTTTTGTAAATACATACTTATTATACATAGAAACACCCAGACCAATGCAAATAGCTATGTTCATGCACACAAATATTTGCACTGAGCGGGAATCGAACCCGCGACCTCTGCGTGGCAGGCCATACACAGTACCACAGAACTACAGAGGTTGTCCGTGATGTCAGTGACTGGTTAACCATTTCTGTAGACTTGGTTATCATAAATGAATTCAGTTTTCACCTTTTTTTATATAATGTTATCTATGTTATTATAAGCGTGCGTACTTGTCGCTGGTATCAATTCTTAATTACAATCATTAGATTATTTATGTTACTAAGAAAATTATCGTTAATTAACAACAATGTGTGACATGTACTTTCTGTCTATCAGAGTTTGTCACTATTCAAGATTAGGATATTTTTAAAACTGTCAGTTTGCCTTTATAAACGGAACGTATAACGAGTATAATTGCTTCCTCTCGCATTGCGTTTAACTTATTTACGTAGGTATAATTTTGATTCGTTCTATAATTTCAATAATACTAAATATCTACTTATATTGTGAATGAACACAATACTGTTTTTAATAGGAGTGATACAATTTTACTGAATTAGGTCTAGTCTATCTAAAATAATAAAATAAAAATTTATCTATTTTATGACATATATTTCAATAAAATCTTCTTTCATAAAACTATTTGATAGACATGCCACAAGACTTTTTCTTGTTCCTATCACTGCCATATTGTTATGTACAATATGAATTTGAAGTTAGATAGTAGAAAATAATTACAAAAGCGTAATAAAACGTTATACCTGCGAACATATTATAATGAATAACTTTTAAAACAGTCCAAATTCAGTAAAACTCTCAACTAATCCAGTAACTCTAGTCTTAAAAAGATTTATAGATTCTTCATCTAACTTTGCTACACCCATCTCGTCCGCATGCTCCATCATATTTTCAGGGTTCACTTTATCCATAAGATCCATCATCTTTGCAGCATCTTCTGATTTCCTAATCAGCACACTAGCTAACATCACGGATAGCCCAAATAAGAACTTTCCATATCGCTTCAAGTCAGCATCTAATTTATCTCTTGGATACACATAGTTCGCTTTTAAGTTGAAGTTGGAAAGAGACTTGTCTAATTCTAAATGATAGTAATCAATCCAATCGTGATAGTGCTGCAGTCTCGTTCCATGGTCAGTGCAGTTAAAGATCAAGTACATGATGTCACTGACTGGGCTGCCGTTCCTTGAGACTTGATAGTCAATCATGATGGAATCGATCAGATTACCTTCCTAGAAATCAAAAATAACTTTGTTGTAAGAGTAGTAAATATAAAGTTTCTTAATATAGCACGAGTAAGTATTACATCCAGGTTGTTGCATTTAGAATTTATCTACAATATAACAAATACAAATATGACACAAGCTTGCCGTTATCGAAACGTTTTGTAACTAACAATTTTGATAATTACTGATTAGATCAATAAATGTTTTCATTATCATGTCATTAAGTACTTTAAAGATTATTCATAGTTATATATAGATACACATGCAATATATTTATTTAGTATATAACTGATATATTAGCAAACACGATGGATTATTTTATTTTATTTTTTAGTGGTCATTGTTGACCGATATGGATATATCAAAGTCTTAAAATAACGGATTATAAAAGTGTTAAGCACTAATTTTATACTTATAGATTGTTAAATACATTTATAGTTTTATCGTGGTGTCTTTATTCGTCTAAAATACCTTTCTTTAAGACTGGTGTTGCCACCCAATCCAAGTCATTGAACTTGCATCTGTAATTAAAATTTAGAAAAATAATAAAAATACTTGCCTCATATCTGAACATGATATTGTTAGTCCAAGCATCTCCTTGCAAAATAACGGCATATCTGTTGTTGTTATCAACCTTCGCTAACTTTCGTGCTGTGTCTAAAAAACTACTTATTTTGTTCTTTACTAAATTAATATGCTCCGGTACTTCAAGAACTGATAGCGCCTGATCTTCGAGAGTCTGGAAGAAATACTTCATCTCCGCAGAAGCAGCCTGAGATACCCACATATCAGTTAAGTTTGACTTAAATTCATCAAATAAATTTGGCTGTTTTTGCTTCAAAACATAAGAAAGTGAATGGAGAATAGCAAAATTTTTCAGGACAGATTTAATAGTTTCATCAGTAAGTGACACGAATCTATCCAGCATTGTATAGCCTAAAGGCTTTAGGTCTTCAAGAATAATAACTTCATTTGGTTCTTCGGAAAAAGATCCCAAACATTTTGCGTATTTTAGTTGTTCTACTTCAGGGATATCCGCCTCCTTTAGAAGCTGAACGAATTTTGGTAAAACATCATGATACATAATGTGTTCATTCTTGAATAATAAAGCAGCATTCATAACTATTCGAGAAATTTCATTTGTAGGCGCTAATTTTGCTATCAATGATAAGTTACCATTTTCTCCTTCTATAGTAATCCTCTTAACAGTTGCTGCGTAGTTGTCACCAGCCTTGCCAACTGGAGCAAAAGTCACTTTACTGTTCTCATAACCATTTTCTAATATCACTTGATTAATAAATTCTAACTGACGTTCAGTTGTCTTATCTAAATCTCCTTCGAAATTATATTGTGTCATGATGAAACGCTTGAATAAACTAATTTAAAATCTGGTTTTTCTGATATTATAAAGACTATGTTTATCTATTTTGCTAGTAAAGCTTATATAATTTGCTTTCGATATGTTATCTGTTCTACATGATTATACATTGATATCTAAGAACAAATATAATTGACCGAGGTGTGATAATGATACATAATATTAATCACTTTATATAAAAAAAAATGTTATTCAAAAGTATTTTTTTTAGTCACCCAGCTCTAATTTAAAAGAAATCATCTTTTCTGACCAGACTGTTTAATCATGCATTGTGGGTCTCTGCCAACGGTCAATTAATTTCGTGGTAACTTACGAGCTTGCCTTATTTTTGTGAACAGTGAAATCTATGGTTTCTTTATCGTATTACGTTATATCTGCCAATGTTGTGTTTGTTGTATTGATTTGTGTGTGGTGTCGCTGTTGTCCCGATAGATGACGACACCGTTGAAACACGTAACGCTTATACATACATTTTTAGGTTTGTTATTATCAGCCACTAGGTGTGGATTGGCCTAATTGGATTGGGGTCGATTATTATCTAATGAATATGTTCCATTTGACATCTACAATCAAATTAGGCAAACTTGGACAGTTAGAACAGTAGTGTTAGCTTTGTAATTGTAATGATGAATACTTCAATAATAAGTAGTCAAGTAGTGCGTGGACATTGGTTTATTTTTGCGGATTACTCGGGTTATCGATTTTATTTTAATTTAAAGAGAAGCGGTCTTTGACTGCCAGAGATAAGTTATAATTTTTAGTTTGGTTTAAAAATATTTAAATTGCGAAAATAGTCTGACTCGCCACCTATTTAAGTTTTGATGTAAAAAAGAGTAAAAAAGGCAGTGTAACGCCATTTTTAGTTTAGTTATTACCGAAATAAAGTCCTGTATCGTTACTCTGTCCGTTTTCTTACCGAAACCGCTCTGATTTCCCATATCAGAAGTGGGATCGGCCAAAGAATAACAGGCCTGGACTTTCTTTTTTTTTCTTCGCGGGTATTAAGACTATATAAATATAGGTAATGTGATAAATGTGACAAATGCGTATTTATTTCGTGTGGTACTAATGTAACTATTAAACATAAGTGTACTTTTATAAAACTAATATGCTAAAATGCTCGCGAGATGATTAGTGATTCCTCGTCAAGTGACGATTCGTATAGCGAAACGTAGAAAGGATTTCGGAACGCGAGTTCGAAACGTCGAAAGGATAAAAAGCGCCGTTCTCGCAAAATTAGTAGCCGTCTGCAGATCCACAAGAGAAAGTCATCAAAAAAAGAACAAGAGAGAGAAGTAGTCATCGCTGTCAAACACCAGCCGTTAGAGAGTCGGCGGAAAATGAACGTGGGGCGGTACCGGATTCTTCAAAAGGATTGCAAGAGGAGGGCGTTACTGTAAATAATTCAGTTAATTTAAGTTTGCCAGTTAACTTGCATGATTTAATAAACTTAATATCTGCTCATGTGCAACCTGATCATTCGTCTAAATTTAAATGTGATAAAAATACTATTCCTGAATTCGATCCATCCGTTAAAAATCACAGGATAGATACATGGCTAACCAAAGTCGACGAGTGTTCTCAAATCTATGGCTGGTCTGATCAGCAGATCACTCATTTTGCTTTTCCGCGGTTAGTTGGTCATGCGAAAAAATGGTACGAGGGTTTAAAAACAATAAAATATAGTTGGTCAGAATGGCAGAAGAAATTAAAGAGGGCTTTTCCTACCGACACTAATTACGGGGCGTTGCAATGTGAAATGCTAGATATGAAATATAGAACAGGCGATACTCTTGATGAATATTATTACGATAAAATGATACTTCTGAATGCATGTGATATATCTGGCACGAAAGCTGTAGACTGCATTATACACGGTTTGGAAGACCGCACAATTAGAGCTAGTGGGTCTTCGGCTCGTTTTAATGAGCCGGAAGACTTAGTAAAATACCATAAAGACATGTGTCGTGAGCAAAGAGAGTTAGCTCCTAGATTTAGTAAATATAAAGCTTCTACGTTAAATAATTCTACTCTTGTGTGTAATATTTGCAATAAAAGTGGCCATCGTGCAAACCAGTGTAGGCAATCAAACTATTCTTCATTATGTTTTAATTGTAAACAAACTGGTCACAGGGTTTTGCAATGTCCAAAACCTGTCATTAAATGTGAAAATGGTCAGAAATATGGTCATAAAACTGAAGACTGTTATTCAAATAAAAATACTGCCCAAGCGATTAGTCAAGATAAATGAGTTTTGGTGGCTATTTTAATTATAAGAATATACGAATTAGAAAGTTACAAGGAAATGTTACAAGACTGCTATTATTAATAATAATGCAAATCAATTTTAATGTTTCATTGATTTTGGGAGCGAATGCACTCTTATTAGTGATACATTAGCATATCAGTACAAGTTGACTATTACTGATGGTTCTTTACCAGTAATCAAAGGGGTAGGTGAGACAAATATTAAACCAATGGATAAAGTTGATCTTTTGTTATCCATAGACGGAATTGAGGCTTTGATCACGACATATGTTGTTGCATCTAACCAAATACATGTGCTTATACTAGTAGGACAAAATTTTACTGAAATGCTACATGTTTTAGTGATAAAAACCAATAGTCGTCTTGATATATTACATCGTAATGACTTTTGTGACGAAATCTTGCCCGGTATTGAACATGATAATAATAACGTTGTTAAATTATACGTTTCAATTGATTATACACTACTCTTCTACTGTTGAGAATACCACGGTATTTGTATCAAGTAGCTATAGGAATTATAATAATATTTTGTATTGGATTAAGGAGTTTACAAATTAGTGGATAAGATTTGTGAGATACCTATCATAGTTTTGAATAATACGACGTTACATTTAAAAAAAAGATACGCTATTAGTAAGAGCTTATGAAATTTGCTACAATGATAATATTAAGGAGTTAAGTTGCTTAAGTCTATAATCAAATTTATTGTTCCATTAAAAATTCAGAAATAAATATTAATTCATAATTAACTAAACAGGAGATTGAGATTGTTCAAAACGTAATCAAGGTTAGACAATTTATAGGTTTAGAAAGTTACTTTCAAAGATTCATAGAAAATTGTCGATAATTCGATCTCACAAGAAAGAACTGTTTTAGGACGTGGGGAACTGAGCAGGCAAAAGTAAACTAATAAAACGACCCCTATTATCTTTGTATAATCCGAACTTTATAAAGGACATAGCAAGCAAGGTTGGACTGGCCGGTAAACTTTTGCAAAAAAAAGGCGAGCAAGCATATTTAAAGCCGGTAGTATACTTTAGTAGAATGACTACGATTGACGAACAAAAATTTCATGCTTACGATTTAGAAACATTAACAGTAGTTATATTCCTTCAGCGGTTTCGTGTATATTTGCTTGGATTAAAATTTATCATAGTAACAGACTGTATTGCCTTACAATCCACTTTCTCTTAGAGTGACATTTTACTAAGAATTGCTAAGTGGCTAGCCTTGCAAGAATACGATTGTAACATTATTTATCGTCCTAATCACAGTATGACCCATGTAGATGCATTGAGCTAAAACCCATGAAGATTGTAGTTCAATTTATGAAGTTGAGCCATTATGAGTTTTAAACATTTCGCACGATGATTGGTTACTCAGTATTCAATTAACAGATCCTATAACATGTTTTACAAAAATCTTGGATAATTATAGGTACAAAATTTCCAGTATTCCGGGTTCTAATATTTTTAAAAATATTATTGTAACATTTGGGCTGTGGATCAGATACAGCCATGGATCAGCACTAGTGTTAATGAATTAAGCTCTGAATCTGATTCTAAAAAGGATGATCAAGTTATTAGCTTGGTGTTAAATAAATCAAACAGCAACAAGCTTACAGCGTAAGCTAGATGAATAAAAGGCAAACTGTTAAAATTTAAAGATAGCCGCGATTTCTTCGCAATATTTGTAGATGTAAAACTGAAAAAAAAGGTATAGATTAATACACATACAAGAAGTTTATTCATTTGGATATTAAGTTTATGAAAAGTATTTTTTTATTTAAAGAAATAGACTTTATAGAAGTAAAAAAAATTTAAACATTAGATACTTACCCATCTGTCAGATGATGAACAAGTCAGATGACTTGCACGATTGATTGTTATGTAATAATAATGATTTTCTTGGGTGAGATGGAAGGCGTGGGGTGGTCGGCTGAATAGGGTAGTCAAGTTCACATTGCAATTCATAAAGAGTTGGAAGATGTTGAGTGGCTAACCGCCAGCGAAGTCTCACGGTGCATCGCCCACCTAAAAGCATAAGTGATTTGTTTTCGATGGAAGTCGTACAGTGGCTGGCGAGTGAGCGTGCTTGACCAGTGAAGCTTGCGGTGCAATGGGTGGCATAAGCAGGACGTAGATATACGATTCTGACTTTAATGAGACAGGCCACTTATTAGAAGTCGTATAGTGGCTGGCGAGTGAGCGTGCTTGACCAGTGAAGCTTGAGGTGTAATCAGTAGCAGATGTAAAATGAGCAGTGAATAATAAATAAGTGAAATAGAGATAGTAAATTGTTAAATACGAGTTTAACTTACCAAGTTTAAATTGTGTAAATCTTGAGATTATCTTTAATGAAATTATCAATTTGTCACTAATGATATATTATATTGTTTTTGCTACATGGCGTTGATGAACTATATTTAATGCAAATTTACCAGGTATTGTTATTATAGTAGTTTGAGGACTAACTAAAAGTCAGGAAGACCGAATGTTAGCTTTGTAATTGTAATGATGAATACTTTAATAATAATTAAGTCAAGTAGTGCGTGGACGTTGGTTTACTTTTGCGGATTACTCGGGTTATCGTTTTTATTTTAATTTAAAGTGAAGCAGTCTTTGACTGCCAGAGATAAGTTATAATTTTTAGTTTGGTAGCAGAAGTAACTGGCATATGATTTAAAAATATTTAAATTGCGAAAATAGTCTGAAACGCCACCTATTTAAGTTTTGATGTAAAAAAAAGTATAAAAGGTAGTGTAACGCCATTTTTAGTTTAGTTATTACTGAAATAAAGTCCTGTATCGTTAGTCTGTCCGTTTTCTTACCTGCTCTGATTTCCCATAGTAGTAAAAATGTTTTGATACAAAGAATACATTTATTGATAAGGTATTTTATTTTTTACTAAACTACTAAAGTGACGTCACTCTGCGTGATCTTAAATTCCTTTTATCTTACTTACAGTACCTACGTATGCCTATAATTTGAAAGTCAGTCTGCACATCAAATACGAAAGTACTTTGTAATATTATTAGCCTAAAACTATCAATGTAATGTGTTGGTAACTTGATACTAAACAGTAATATTATAGAAAATCAAACAACTAATAGGCAGTCTTCAGCTCATCTGCAAAACATATTATACTAAAATAAATAGTCTAAGAAACGGTAAATCTTATATTTATTTGAATAAATAACTTTTAAAGCAGTCCAAACTCAGTGAAGCTCTCAATTAACCCGGTAACCCTGGTCTTATAGAGATCTATAGATTCTTGGTCCAAGCCTGACACACCCATTTCTTGTACATTTTCCGTCATATTTTCAACAGTCACATTATCCATCATTTCTCTCATCTTGGCAGCATCTTCAGTTTTTCTTATTAACATGTTAGATAGCATTACAGATAGGCCAAATAAGGGTTTGCCATATCGTTTTAGATCAGCATCCAATTTATCTCTTGGATATACAAAGTTCGCTTTTAGGCCAAAGTTAGCTAGGGACTTTTCTAATTCTGCATGATAGTAGTCAATCCAGTCGTTAAAGTGATTCCTCCTCGTCCCATAGTCCGTGCAGTTAAAGATCAGGTACATGATGTCGCTGACTGGACTACTGATCCTAGACAATTGGTAGTCGATCATCAAAGACTCTTTTATATTACCATCCTGAAATTTGAAATAAATAGATATTAAGACAAAATTTAATAGTTTAATAATAATAAGGGTTGTTGTTCAAATTCTAATTTATTTAAAATAGAATATACATAAATAAAAATACACATTCCTTTAATAGAGCAGTCGATGGCTGATGATGATACAAAAATAGTATATAAAATAATCAAAGTCAATAGAAAACATACAATTGTAACTCTACTATGGAAAATATTATGTACTTTTATTATGTATCTTTACTTAAATAGAAAATGTTGATGTTAAATTGAAAATAAAAAGTGTTTCAGTAGTTTAGCAAAAAAGAACCCTGATTTTTTTTTAATTAAACTTCGTCAGTATTAAACTTATATCTATAAAACTCCATGATTTGATATTTAAAACAACAGTCTCATAAAGCCGCAGGCAACAGCCAGTATTGTAAGTAACCTATATTACATAAAGCGGCAGATTTTTTTGTTTATTTGTTTGAATCTCTAGAACTACAAGTCGGATTTGAAAATTTCTTTTTGCGTATAAAAGCCCAGTTTTCGAGGAAGTTTATATAGTCTGTGTAACATCATGCTACTAGTGACGGGAGCAGAGCAGTAACTAAAAACGCGGGTGAAACCGCATCGCGGAATGCTAGTACTAAATAAAACTAGACTCCTTCTACAAAAAACCCGAGATAGAATAAATTTTGTTGAACAGTATTAGTAAACCACATGTAATTAGATGTGGTTTACTAATACTGTTTAACAAAATTTATCAAAATATAAGGAGAAAAACGGAATTCCGTTGTTAAGATAAACGTAAATTGATTTTACAGTGCATGAACAGATTGCTGTTGCTGTTAAATTTCTAATGAGTTTTTTGATAAAGGTAACTGACAAATGTGGTAGTCCGTCAAAAGTAGTAATGCCGAGAAATAAACGAAGCAATGTCAGACCAAGCACTATTGAATAACATTTTTGTTTTAGATGTTTGAGAAGTAAGTGGGGAAGACGATAAATAATGGCGCAAATTGAGTGTCCGTTTTCTATCGCAGTAAATCGTTGTATGTGCGTATAGCGATGTTTATTTTCGTCATTACATGCGATAATAATAATATGTATTATATATTTTATTTTCATAATTATTTAACTTACCAAATACTATGTGAAATTATTTTACCAACGTCTCCCTGTACTCTACACTATGTTTATAACTTTTAGGACTAAACAAGGCATAAGGCTTTTATATAAATCAACGAGATGTATGTAAAAGTGTTAAAAACTCACCTCAAATTTAAACATAATATTGTTAGTCCAGGCATCGCCTTGCAAGATAACACCATATTTGTTATCTTTATCAATATTTTGTACCTTTGCCATCGCCGTCATAAAGGTTTTTAATTTGTTCTTTACTATATTGATATGATCCGGTACTTGAAGAATCGATAGCGCTTGGTCCTCAAGAATTTGACAGAAAATCTTCATCCCAGGGGAATCAGCCACGGAAACCCACAAATCAGTTAAACTAGATTTGAACTCCTCAAAAATTTGTGGTTCCTTTTGCTTAAGAACATAAGACAGTGAATGCAGTATGGCGAAATTCTTCAGCACGGATTTAATAGCCTCATCAGTGAGAGATACAAACCGGTCTAATATTGTAAAGTTCAAAGTATTCAGGTCTTCAAATATAATAACTTCATTTGGTTCCTCTGCTAAAGACCCGTAGCATTTTGCGTATTTCAATTGTTCTTCTTCTGGAATGCCTTCATCCTTTTGCAGCTGAACTAATTTTGGCAGAACATCAAAGTACATGATGTGTTCATTCTTAAATACCATACCAGAGTTCTTTATTTCTCGAGAAGCATTATTCGGAGGTGCAAATTTCGCTACCATTGTTATGTTACCATTTTCTCCTTCTATGGTTATTCTTTTGACATTTGCCACATAATTATCACCAGCTTTGCCAACTGGAGTGAAAGTCACTTTACTGTTCTCATATCCATGTTCCAAAAGCACTTGATTAATGAACTGTAACTGACGCTCAGATACATCGTCTATGTCTCCTTCAAAATTGTATTGTGCCATGGTGAAGTGATTGAACAAACTAACTCGAATTACTACGAATATCTTATAATAAAGAATTTTTTTATCTTTTTCGACAGTGTCGTTAATAACATTTGTAAATGATACTATATCTTTGAGATTGTAGTATAATATTAAAGTGGTAATTATGCTGAGTCAGGGCCGCAGTGGTGAAGGCCATTGAGTTGTTTTCCTGATTTTGCTATTATCACCATACTTGGTTTGCTATGTTTCACAGCATGTACAAGAGCTTTAGTAGATACGTCAATAGTTGCAGTCTGATACAAATGAGTCACATTTTTTATTTCGTATTCTTCATTTTCTACTAAAAGTAAACCTGGCTTTAGAAGAGATATTATATTATTAAATGTTTCACATTAAACAAACAATTCTACGGAATACTTAGAAAATTTTGGAAACTTAATAGCTTTCCATAATAATTATCTTAGTCGTAAGACCTCCACGGCTAAACATAGGCATAGCGCATAGAATTTCGAAAGAGATACATTACAGCCTTTAACTTTAAATAAAAAAAAATACATCACTTTAAAGAGGCAGCAAGCAGAGACAGGCAAACTACTCGTTTAAAGTACATTTTCAGTAGTCTTTATAAAGTAATCTATGTAAGTATTTCGACTGTAGTTGTGTTACAAGGTTGTACTAAATTATTTGTGCTTAGTTGTGCGTAGTTGTGTCATTAGGAAAACGTATCCGGGATAGCACAACTAAGCCTGTTTTTAGCACTATGACAGCAAAATCTTTATTCTATATAGAGATCGTTGTCATATTAAAACTACCTACGTATGTAGTTACGGTAGTAGATCCACGCTGATTTCAGCATGAATAGGCCGGATCGTCCGGGGAAGTACTACCCTCTCATAGAAGATCGACTTAAGAGTAGTAGTATCCGTACTACTGCGTTTCGTTCGGTGAGTGAGAGCGCCGGAGGCCCAATTTCCCCCCTTTCCTCTTTCCTCACCTCCCTCATTCCCTTCCCCTAACCCCATTCCCAGCCGCCATAGTGGAGACCACCATACCAGCAGTTTAAGACGATAGCTTTTGGTATAGTGGCCGCCACTTCTGGATTCCACTGACTGCTTACCATCAGGCGGGGTGGAGTCACTTTGGTAGGCTATAATATAAAAAAAAAAAAAAAAAAAAGTAGATAATGTTGCGGCGAGAAGTTATCGAGGGTGGTTGTGGAGTTTGTGATGAAATAAGAATCTGCAGTCTTCCTTGATGCCGTTTATTATGACTCTAATTGACACACATACATATAGGTATATAGTTAAAAAGGGTGACACATGTACAACGGTCGGTGGTGCGACAGAGATTGAATGCCGCGCGGCGCGGTGCGGTGTGGTATGGCTATACAAGACGTACTTCGTATGTATATCTAAACGCAGGCGCACGATGATACGGAGATCGCGTCGACATGCCGCCCCTCATTGAAGCGCTGCTTTAATCCTTGTCTGGCATTGGCAACGGACATATCCTGGAGAACGATCTCCTCAATGTTCCTGATGACGTCCTTATATCTGCGACTCTGGTAATGCCATCAGTCCCGGGGTATATGCTGATAATTCTTCCTAAAGGCCATTTCATGGGAGGTAATTGTTCATTCTTTATGAGCACCAGGTCTCCTACTTGTAGTGATCCCTCAGAATGTTTCCATTTTGTGCGGGTTTGAAGCTCCGTTATGTACTCTTTGTGCCATCTCGACCAGAATTGTTGGCGCAGCTGCTCGATACGTTGGTAATGATCTAGACGATGAGTAGGAGCATCTGCGTAGTTAGGCTCTGGTAATGACGTCAGCGGTTTGCCAATAAGGAAATGACCAGGAGTGAGTGGTAACAGATCATGTGGATCAGAGGATAATGGGCTAAGAGGTCGTGAGTTTAATATTGCTTCTATTTGTGTCAATGTTGTGTACAATTGTTCGAAGGTTAAATTTGAGTTACCTATTACTCGTTTTAAGTGGTGTTTAATAGATTTAACACCGGCTTCATGTAAACCACCAAAATGTGGTGAGTGAGGAGGACAAAAGCTAAACTTAATTGATTGTTGTGTAAGCACATTAATAATTGTTTCAGAATCGCTAGATATCATTTTTTTTATTTCATTATGCGCACCAATAAAATTAGAGCCATTATCGCTATATATGTATGATGGTTTTCCTCTGCGACTAATAAAACGCTTCAAAGCTAATAGAAAATTTGAAGTTGACATGTTACTGACTACTTCGATATGGACGGCTTTTGTGGTGAAGCACACGAAGACGCATATGTAGGATTTTATAAGCCTACATCCTCGCCCTTCTTTATTAGCAACCATGACAGGGCCCGCGTAATCTAAGGCTGTGCATTGAAAAGCAAAAGTAGTGCTAAATCTTTCCTTAGGCAAGTTACCCATTATAGGGACTACTGTTTTTCCGCGATAACGATTACACGTAATGCAGTTTCGAGAGACATATCTCGCCAAGTCTCGTCCTCCTATCGTCCAATAATGTTCACGAGTAGAATATAATAAATGTTGCGGCCCCGCATGCATTAGAACTTTATGTTGGTGTTCAAACAAAAGTTTTGTAAATATATGTTTTTTATACAATAAAATAGGATGCTTCTTATTATACTGGTAATTTGAATTATGAAGACGACCACCCACTCTAATTATGTTAAGTTTATGATCGAAAAATGGATTAAGTGATAGCAATGAACTGCCAGCTTTTATTGGCTTACTTGATTTAAGTAATTTATATTCAACAGGATAACATTCTTGTTGTGAAAAACTAATTAATTTATATGTGGCTAACTGTATTTCTGAAATCTCAAATGGTCCAGTACATTTATTATTTTTATGTCTCACATTTTGTATAAAACGTAAAACATATGTCATCGACTTTTGCATACGCCAAAAGATAGAATAATGATTAAATGGAAACAGTGACTCGGTAGAATGAGACACCATGCAACTAACTTCTGTTTTTAACTCGGGTAGTAACTGATTGTCATTTAAATTTAAAGTTGGCCATAGTAGTCTATTATGTTTTAGGAACTGTGGACCTCTCCACCACTGTTCACAGTCTAACAACATCCCAACATCCGTGCTACGCGTCAGAATATCGGAAGGATTTAAATTTGTTGGAACATATTGCCATGATTCGGTTTTTGTAGTGGACTGTATTTCGGCTACTCTGTTCCTAACAAATGTTTGTAATTTGTAGGTTGGGGTGTTAAGCCAACCGAGAACTATAGTGGAATCTGTCCAATAGAAAAACTCATCAAATTTTAATCTTAATGATTTTATAATTTTTTCACTTAACCTTGCTCCTAACAAGGCTCCGCATAACTCTAAACGCGGTAATGTCTGTGGCTTAAGAGGTGCCACTTTATTTTTAGAACATAACAATTGAATAAAAACGTCATTATTTTCAGTGACACACCTTACGTAAGCACAGGCTCCGTAGGCTTGCTCTGAGGCGTCCGTGAATATATGCAACTGTATCGTTATATATTTGTTAGATATTACAAGCCTAGGTATTTTAAGTTGATTTAACTGTTGTAATGAACTATTAAATTGTAACCAATCCTTTTTTGTACTTTCTGGCACTTCATCGTCCCATGAAAGCTTACACAACCATAACTTCTGTAATGTTAATTTCGCTTTTAATATTACTGGATTGACTAAACCCAATGGGTCAAATAACTGAGATATAGTTGAAAGAATATTTCTTTTTGTAATTTTGTTACGTGTTTTTAATTGTATATCGAAACAAATGTTATCAGATTTATGATCCCAATTAATGCCTAATGTTTTTGAAATATTTCCGGGACATAAATCAAAACGCTCATTGGAAGTGTTATTAGATGATAATTTTATTTTATTTAATACATCTAAATTATTGGAACACCATTTTCTAATGGGAAAGCAACCTAATTTAAGTTCTTCGGTTACCGCTGAATAAATATGTAACGCTTCATTTTTGTCAATACCGCCGCTTATAAGGTCATCAACGTAAAAATCCTTTGCTATAATTTCACTGATAAATGGATCAGTGCACTCATTCGCCAATTGCTTCAAGCACCGTATCGCTAAAAACGGAGCCGACGCAGTGCCGTACGTCACTGTGTTAAGTTCGTAGGCCTTCAGAGGCTGACTAGGATCGTCACGCCAAAGAATTTGCTGCAAACAACGCTGTGACTCTGTTACGTTTACTTGCCGATACATTTTTGCGATATCCGCAGTAAGTACAATATTATGCTGACGAAAACGCAATAATATGGAAAATAAATCATCCTGTATAGTAGGACCTACTTTTTGTAATTCATTAAATGAATAGCCTGATAATGACTTAGCTGAACAATCGAACACAGCTCTTAGTTTTGTTGTTAAACTGTCATGACGTTCAACTCCATGATGAGGTGCAAAATAACAAATTAAATCTTTGTTATTATAACCTGTTGATTCTCGCATATGTCCTAAATCTTTGTATTCTTGCATAAAGTTTACGTACTGATTTTTAAATTCTGAATTAATACGAAATTTCTTTTCTAACTGCATAAACCTAGACTTAGCTAACTTATATGAGTCACCCAAAACACTCGGTGACAATTTTAAAGGTATAGTGACGCTAAACCTGCCATCTGATAGTCGAGTAGTTGTGTTTATAAAATTTTGTTCGCACTCAATTTCTTCTTTTGACCATTCCAAATGTTGATTTGGTGACGTAACAATATTGTCTAATTCCCAGAACATTGCCATTTGATTTGTTAATGCCTGGGTATCAGTAAGATTACACACAGTGGATGTGTTTGACTTTATTGAACCACCCATGATCCAACCCAACTTTGACTTATGTAATGTTATATTTTGGCCATTTAATTTAATTTGTTTTGGCTCAAGTAACTCCCAAAAGATACCATTTCCTACTAATATTTCAATATCAGATGGCTTATAAAAATCGGGATCCGATAACTTTATATGTTTAGGAATCTTAATGTCTAATCTATTTATTGGTGAACTAGGCCACGGATTAATTATTTGAGGTACAACAATACAAGTCATAGTTAAGTTATATTTAGAATGTAACGATTTTATATTAATATTACAACTCTTTTTTGCAATAGACACATTATTGTTTAAACTATTTATTGTTGTGATTGAATTGCGAGTAGGCAAACGAAGTTGTTTACACAAGCGTTCGGAAATAAAATTGGAAGTGCTACCAGAATCTAACATAATGCGCACACGCTGCTGTAGATCGTCGGCTGCACGCACACTCACACACGCAGTAGACAATAATCCGCGCGGCGATAAAACAGCTGAAGATAAAACAACTTGTTCGTTTGCATTCTCATTACAAGGGAGCTCGGGACAAATTAACGTATTATGTTTTTTATTGCATTTTTTGCATTCACTTGCATTACATTTCTTTGTAGGATGTCCATGCTTGAGACAGTTCAAACACAATTTCAAAGAGTTGACCTTTGCTTCCCTGTCTTTATTCGATAAATTTAGAAATGTTTTACAATAATAAATGTAATGATCAGACTGACATATAGGACATTTCCTTTTTGTATCATTGTTGGTACAAACCAAACTATGCGAACCTGAAGGTCTAGAACATTTATTTTTACTCTGTTCTATAGTTTCTAGTAACTCGGACCTATTTCTCGCAAACCTTAATAAATCGTCAAAAAGTAAATTTTGTTTATCGTGTAATGACTTAAATTTTTCCTATTCTAATAAAGTTTGTGAATCAAATTTACTAGATAACATATGAATTAATAAGGTATCCCACTTGTCGGTGGGTTCACCCAATGACTGTAAAGATCGCAGATTTTTTACAAAACTGTCAACTAATCTTTTCAAATTAAATGATGTGTCCTTTTGTATTGAATACACATTAAATAAGGATTTCACGTGATTAGCGATAAGCATCCGTTTATTGTCATACCTATCACAAATAAGTTTCCACGCAACAGAATAGTTGCTTGACGAAAATTCAACAGATTTGATTACTAATAATGCACTGCCCTCCAGCGTCGAGCGTAAATAATGAAATTTGTTTATCGGGCTTAAGTCAGGATTGTCATGGATAAGTGACACGTATGTATCTCGAAACTCGAGCCAATTACCATATGATCCGTTAAACTTAGCGAGTTGAATAATAGGAAGTTTGACGTTAGCCTTACTGTTACTGTGCTGCACCACACTGCCTACCTCCGACTTGCAGAATTGATCGTGTACTTCACCCAACTTTGACTTTGCGAGTGCTAAGGTTTTAAAGTACATACACTCGAATGCATCGCGCTCTTTGAATTGCTCGGCGGAGTTAGTTGTAATACATTCTATTTCACCTTGAATTTCATTATAACTATCTAATAATAGCTCTAATTTTGATGTACGTAACTCAAGTTCAGACTTATCTTCGGAACTTAAAGTTGTTAATAAATTATTCATAAAGTTGTTAAACAATGTCAAACGACCTTTAATATTACCTCGTTTTTTAATTAAAAGCTGTTCTTCAGCCATTGTTAACAAAAGAAAATTCAAAATGATATAATATACGTAATTGAATGCAATTTATGTTATTGCTAAAAAGCGCACCGTAATTTAGCGTGCATCTATTCGTTGGAATGCGAGCTGATAGTTAGGTACATACGTACCGGGCGAGTGCGAGCGCCGCAGCCATGAATACCCAATATACTTACACCTCCTATACTTTAGTGTATAAAAGACAAATATGTAGGTACCTGAGTATTTCTTTAGAGTTTAGCTTTGTTATTTAATTATTATGTTGTAAGTTTATTGTATTACTAGGAATGAGTTAATATTAAACACATTCACTAAACGAAAACGAGTAATAAGTACTAAATAACATAAGTAGATAAAATTATGAAAGTATTATGTCTCTGCTTATGCCCAGCAGTGGACTTAGATAAGCTTTGTTGAATCGTGGGACGTAATGCTTAAAATTTATGAAAAGGACGATTCGCAAAAATTATCAAAATGTTCATAGACTTTGTTGAAAATACGAAACGGTAATATGTAATGCCTAATTATAGTAATTATATAAAACTGTTTCTAAGGTGCCTTTTTATTGTTAATTACTGTTAAAATGCACTATTTCTATGAATATTTGCAGAACGGTGACTAATAAAATGTTCTTACGTAGGTAGAATGATATCATTAACTTGTAAATTGTAATTAAAAATGAATTTAATTTTGAAATTTGTAACCTGTTTAGGCACTTATTTATGACTTTGCAGCAATAGGTAGCTAACAAAAAGTTCGAAATTAAATATTGATTGATTTTTGACAACATTCACACGAGGCGCAATATTAAATGGAGTACGTTGGAAAGTAAGGTAAAGAAAAAAGGGATTGGCCTTATCTTTAACAGTCCGTCCAGATCGCCCCTCGCAGTGCTTCGCGGTCTTCTCGAAATACTTCTGAATGTATTGATGTAAGAGGAATGTTCTGAATGTCCACCTCTTCGCGCCAACTTCAACGTCGCTGATGGTTCGTTTCTCCGCTGCTGTCGGATCCGGCTCGAAGGACCAAATGTTGCGGCGAGAAGTTATCGAGGGTGGTTGTGGAGTTTGTGATGAAATAAGAATCTGCAGTCTTCCTTGATGCCGTTTATTATGACTCTAATTGACACACATACATATAGGTATATAGTTAAAAAGGGTGACACATGTACAACGGTCGGTGGTGCGACAGAGATTGAATGCCGCGCGGCGCGGTGCGGTGTGGTATGGCTATACAAGACGTACTTCGTATGTATATCTAAACGCAGGCGCACGATGATACGGAGATCGCGTCGACAGATAATGTTGAGTTCCAGTTAAATAATGATCTTTTTGATATGCTGACCATCCATGTTCCAGCATTAAAAAAACCAGAAAAATACAAGATAACAGTTTTCTAGAATTTCTCTGAGGTTCAGTGGTACTATGTACGGATTACCACGCAGAGGTCAGAGTCCCAGGATCAGATAAAGTGATATTGGTTTTTTTTGTAGAAATATTCTCAGTATTAGCGCTGAGTCTGAAATTGTGCCCGATTTATGGCAACAGGCGCGCCCCCTGTTACACGGGAACTAAAAGAAACAATGGCGAAAAGGGTGGTTAAACACCTCTGCCTATCCCTTTGGGGATAAAAGGCGCGAAGCTATGTATGTATGACAGTAAAATATCTAATTGTGTCTATCGGCAGAGCTTAATACTTCCATTCGATATCAAGTAGTTTGGTTTGTGATTTTATGTATTTTCTAAGCATCAGTGTTCTCAATATTTCAATTTATACGAACGATACGAATTCAAACACGAGACATTGGGATTTCAGCTGCATCTGTAATCGCACGTGCAACATTTGAACAAGTCACCGCGTTTTATTTGTAAGGATCTTTAGATGTGAGATATTCAACAGAATCCACAGTCACAGATCGAGGTGAGAGAGTGTGATACGAGTGCGATTTCCATATTTCTATAAAATGTTGAGACGCTAGACGTAAGATATAAAAAGACAGTGCAGTAAGTTTAGGACGAATTGGGGTTCTGATATGCGTGATACAAAAATGTTCTACGCGCTCTGATTTAAACCGGAATACGTATATTTTTTAAACACAAGGAACTGTAGTAGGAATCAAGTTTTGTGATGACTTTTGTCCTGTGCGGGATTGGAAGCCACTTTACTACGAACACAGGCAGTCTATACGAATCGACTATACAATGAACTATTGTATCAACTTGTTATGTTAAAAGCAGAAAATTAAATAATAATATAATTGCCTATAGTGGCAGACGAACAAATAGCCCACCGGATGGTAAGTGGTAACTGTTGCTTATGAACGACTTAGAGTCTCTGGCATTGCTCCCGCATTGCCAGGGACTCTGCGAAGCCGCTACCTATCGTGAAGGGGTAGGTGAAGGGATAGAGAGAGGTGAGGAAAAAGGAAAGGATTGAAATTGGGCCTCCTCACTGAACGAAACGCAATATTATGGATACTACTACTCTTACGTCGATCTTCTATGCGAGGCTAGTACTTCCCTGGACGGTCCGGCCCATTCATGCTGTAACCAGCGCGGATCTACTACCGTATGTATTTGGGGTCTTCTTTACGAACCTATAATATTGAATTGTTCGACGAGAAACTTTTTCATGTGTCGCAAGCTAGGCCGGCTGTCATGTCGTTATGTCATCATGGTTCTTACTTTCTGTTTTCAGCGTCAGGGTTAACATTATATGCCTAGTTGTTCGTCTCGTCTACGATATACATCATTTTTGTAGCAAAACCATTTCGGTATAATAATTTTGAAAATTATAATTGCATGCTTCTGATTTGTAATAAATAAATATTTATTTCCGTAGTTAAAATATAATAAAATATATAAAATTAAATTTATATAGAGTCCTCTAGGTCCGCTGTTATTTTGCTTTTTGTGTCCCCTGAAACAAATTAAAACGGTGTAAGTAAATATGTAATACGAGTACAATTATTCTCCAAAGGAGAACTTTATCTAAACAAATAAAGAGAAAAGTTTTTTTTTTGTATGTTTGTTTGTAACGAGTATTTTTGCAGTCTCCAGTGTATGTCATGCTTCAGTATTTGTAAATGCAAGTGAAAAGTATTTTTATTTAGTTTATTTATTCCATTTCATTGTAGGTATTATTTGAAAGCATATCACACAGTTATGCTTTTTTATTCAAACTAAATCTTCACTATCAAAATGCTCATTTTTTACACCTGTATTTTATGTAAAGTGATCTCAAAAAACATTAAAAGAAATACCTGTTTCTTTTCCATACTGGATTGGTAACATAGGCATAGTGCCACTGCTGTGGTCTACCTCATTTACTACATCTAAAAAAAAAACAACTAATTTCATTATCTTCATCATCATATATCAGAAATCAACTAACTAGTAAGTATAAGCCTCATCCTTTTTACGCCAACTTGGCCGCTTGTTGCATTGACACCACTGATTTGTACACAACATATATTATCAACACATATTTGATAGTAATCATAATCAATCATAATCTTTGTTACAATCAGCCAAAAGATGACGATGGTCTAATCATTAACAATAAGTCTGAAAATTATACAATGCCGCGCGGGCAGCATTATTTTATAATAAGTCGCCACCGCGATATCTCTGCCTGTCTTCAATTTTTTAAGCGTAATGATGGCGCCTAGTGTCCTTATTTGCACTGAAATAGACTAATAGAAAGCAAGCACATGGCCAGGCAAGCTTCAGATGTCCAGCAGTGCAACAAGGGAAACAACACATTCATACCTGCAGAACCCTCAACAATATTTTTGCGGAAGCACGCCATGCGGGTGCAGTACAATACTCCGTCCGCACCACATACGCATTTGTTGCAGTTTACCGTATACGTTGTAAAAGGCTTACACTCGCTGGGTTCGGCTGTGAAATTAGAGAAACTGTGTGTTACTTTATCTATTACTACCGCAGTACGATGTAGAAGTAGTATATTTGGCTATTACTGTGATTTTAGTGCACAACAGTAGGTACTAAATCGCCTAGACTCAGACTGAGAGTACTGAGCGAAACCTACACGACAACTTAATAAAAATTTACTAATTATTTCGTTAAAATCAAAAAAGAACATGAAACGATAGCCTTACCCCCAGTTTCTGAAAAGCTGAGCAACGAAAAATTAACTAATCACCTGTTAAATCTCATGTGAAGTACCAATTGGGTTGCTAAAAGCATAATTATTTAGTTTTCTTTGATCTAATTAGTAACTAACTAGATCAATTTAAACTAATTATATATGCTTTTAGAATGCTTTTAGGTACTTTACATGAGATTTAACAGGTGATTAGTAAATTCGTTGATCAGCCTTTCAGAAACTGGGAGTAAGGCAATCATTTCGTGTTCTTTTTGTTGTAATTTAACAGAACTAACTAACACATATTATAATTTTTTTAAGACAATTTCTGTAGTAATTTGGTAGTTTATAAAGATGTTATTAACAAACACATAGTACATTAAAACTCGGAACAAATATTTAAGGATCATACACTCGTATCATAATACCTAGTGCCTACAACCTAGTGCACGACCGTCGTACAAACTCCCACTGTGCCACAGGGACAGTAAATCGACACTATTATCATGTTTAAAATCACATTATTTTATCACGTACACAGAGCTTTAGAACACAATAAGATCTTATAAAGCTTATGACCCGAGACCAGTTCAGAATGTTCAGATGCACACGATTACCCCAGTATCGTCTCCATTTGCTTCGCTCTAATAGAGTTCATAGAGTCGCATTTTAAAGGAAATGACTTGATATTTGTACCGTAAAATACAACGTTTTCTTGTGCATTCAACGATCATAAGGTGTATGCAGGTAGGTTGGTTTAATTTTCTTTGTGTAGTGATAGTGTTGTGTGATTAAAATTTTCGTTTGCATTTGTTATTTTATTTAATCTATATTGGCAAATAAATGTACAATATATAATATTATTAGAATGCCTGATTATTATAATTCCACTGCAAGGGAAATTATTTCATGCAATGGAATAAAAAAAGAAGAGAATTGATCACCATATTTGCTCATTGGACGGATTAACGATTTTAGTTTCCTTTTTTTGTGGCATTCGGCAATAGCAAGAAGCACATGGAAACCAGTTAAAACACAAAAACAAACTAGCTACGCTTACGTGGATGTTATTATGCAGTAATAAATATGAATAATATAAGAAAATCAAAAACGGGCCTCAAAATATCACATCGAATAAAATTGTATTGTTATTTACTGCTAAATCTAGTCAACCTTATTTCGTAATAATAAGCTATTTGTTGAAATAAAAAAAGTTGAATATGTTCTTGAATCTACTAGTATAATTAATCAAAGATCAAGCGACATTAATTGAAAAAAGATAATGAACTTACATCTTCTCCAATACAGAAACATATCCTCCTCCAGAGGCATCTTTGTATGTATTATTGGAATAGCCTGAAAACATAAACCCCCCCTTAAAAATGCTAGAAGCAGTAATCAATATATTACATTTCATCATCAGAAGAACTATAGATCGTAAAAATAACGCAATAGTACGGATACTCTCTTACGTCGATCTTCTATGAAAGAGTAGTACTTCCCCGGTCGATCCAGTCCATTCATGCTGAAACTAGCGTGGGTCTACTACCGTACACTGGATAGGCGGCTTATTTTAGAATTAAATTTGCTGTATCAAAACAGATTACTGCGTAATCAACTCTTCCGGTAAATATGGTAATTAATGATAATTTCAAATTGTATGTCCAGTAGTGTAGAAGAAGTAGCGAAGAATTGTAAACGAATTATTGTACCGGTCAGCTGGAACTCAACATTATTTACATACGTAGCTAGTTTTATTATGAGAAATATTTCTAAGATCGAAGAATCTAGGTGAAGATCCTTCTTCAGATGACCTTCTTTTTAACAATGTTGTTGTATCCTATTTTTCTTAGTTTCTTAAAAACCAACAAAACATAACTCACAGCCACAACTAGAAACGCTGTACCAACCAGCATGTTGATTAAAAACTAAATTTTACGACTTAAAGAATAATCAGCTTGAACGCTTTTCATTACTTCGACAGTATTGTTAAATCGATTTGATTCAGTACTACAATACTATTTTAATAATATTTTTAACGGATTGTGATTCTTAATGCATTTTGCTACGGATAAAATTCTTTAGTGATTATTATTAAGTATATTAAACTCATTTACGAGATTCAATTCATGTTAAATCAATGTTGCATGGGACTTGAAATAAAAATGGCGAAAAGTGAATGATTAAACACCTCTGCCTACCCCTTCGGGAATGAAAAGGCGTGAATCTATGTATATGTATGTCAAAGTCAAAGTCAAAGTCAAAGTATTTATTTCATTTTGATCATAAAGAATGATACTTATGAAAAGTCAAATTACATGAAATCAGCTAATTAACCTACAGCCATGTTTATGCATATGTTTAAATCAAACACATTAAATCATTTTTTATTTATACAATCATAATTCCATTATTTTTATTACAAAATGTCAACGTAATATAGCTGTTGTGATGGTCTAGCTAGATATAGTACCCGTTTTGAGATGTTAACACGAGCAAGTATCATTCGCAAGTCGTAATGGCTCAGTGGTGAAGGCACCCGCTTCGTAAACACGATGACGGGGCTTCAAATCCGGGCAAGTAGCAATGTGACTTTTCAAATCATATGTACTTTCTAAGTTTATCTGGACATTGTTGACTGACGAAAGAAACTGAAAGAAAACATTGTGGCGAAACTTGGACTTCTGAGGAAATCTGAAATCGCTAATCCGCCTTGAGTAAACGAGGCGATCAATGCTTATACCTTCTCTGTATGAGAAGAGGCCTTTCCCTGCAGTGGGATAATAAAGGGCCGATATCATGAAGTATAATTGTAAAATTATCAAATACAGATGTACTTTTATGGACATCACTGTTCGGTGAAGGAAAATATGGTCGTGAGAAACCTTGACTGGAATCTCCATTATTTAATAATATAATAATAATAATAATAATATTCTACCACATTCACACAGCGCCATCTAGCCCCAAATTAAGCAATTATGTTTGCTTGTGTTATGGGTACTAAACAACTGATATACTACTACATTTTTTTTTGTAAATACATACATATTATAGATAAATTACACCCAGACACAGAACAAACAATCATGCTCATCACACAAAGATTTGTCCTGGGTGGGAATCGAATCCACGACCTCCGGCTTAGCAGTCAGGGTCACTAACCACTAGGCCAACAGGCCAGTCATTTGAGCGGTAGAAATTAATAATATATAGTGACTATGAACATCGATAAGTGACTTACAATATTTGTTCATCACATAGATAAAGTTTAATTGTGTGGCTATAAGTGTGAGTAAATTTGCAGTTATTTGTTTGATAATAAAGTGTCACTGGCGTGTGGTCTTCATGCTACATTATGGAATTATCCAATATCTTCTCGGAAATGTCGTAAAAAATTACTATGTTACCGTTACCTGTACTATTAGAAAAAGGTAGTACATTCAGCAGTAGAAATCTTCCGCTTTAGTATACTAGCTCTTCGCTGCACGAGTTCATCCGCGTTTTTGCTTACTGCTCTGCTCCCGTCACCAGGAGCGTAATGATACATAGTCTATAACCTTCCTCGAGAACTGGGCTATTATACGCAAAAAATATTTTTTTTAATCCGAGTGGTAGTTCCAGAGATTGCCGCGTTTAAGCTAACATACAAACTCTTTCGGTTTACATAATAGTATAGACTACTATTACGCCCTCGCTTCCCTTCCGTATCAAAAGTTGCATTCAGTCTCACAACAAACGCCCACGACAAATATCATAGCAATAGTGTATTGCATCATTTAGATTTACAAAGGCGCTTAGATAATATAATTTTAAAAATGACTAAAAGTATATTGTTAAATATAATAAAATATAACCTATGTTACCTGTCTTATTTATAGCTTTCTAAAGGTAAAGGAATGTTTTAAATCGATTACGTAGATCTTGAGTTAAATTGAAACAAACAAACATACAAAAAATTCACATCTTTTCTCTTTAGAATATTAGTTTAGACGAATAAAATGTGTGCTTAAACCTGATAGTATTTAGTGTGGTTATTACACAGCTTTTTTTTTGTGTACAGGCTTAAATATACGTAAAAACTCTCAAATAGCAGGTCTGTTTATGAATCAATCTCGATGAACTGTAGAATAATCTAGTGGGTTTTGTTTGAACTAGTGAAAGGCTTACAAATACAGCCTCTACATGAAAATTTCATGCGTTCTATGGTTCTAGTTGTTTCTATTAGGTATATCTATAAGAATTGTTACGAAATAGATATCAATCTACTTTAAAATGCTTTCTATTTTTAGTATTAAGACAGACATTATTATAAACACATGCTCCCTTGTATCGCTATAATTATTTTTTTTGAGTTCTAAGCTAAATTTGTAATAAATTATAATATAATTAAAGTGACTATTATAGAAAATCGATTTTCGAATATTATAGTTAATTTTGGTCATAATTTGTTCATTCCAAAATTGTTAAAATAAACATTAACGATAATTTCTGTGACCAAATCTAACTATAGGAATGCCACTGGGATCGGTTCTCTTTGTTACTCAGCATACTAAACCCCAGTTTCTGAAAGGCTGATCAACGAAAAATTAACTAATCACCTGTTAAATCTCATGTGAAGTAGGTACCTAAAACTATGCTAAAAGCTAAGCTACTAATTTGATTAAATAATTGTACATGCTTTTAGCAACCCAATCAGTACTTAGCATGAGATAACAGGTGATTAGTTAATTTTTCGTTGATCAGCCTTTCAGAAACCGGGTGTTAGTATGTAAATGAGTAATGCACCAGGCTTTACAAACATACAATTATCGACACTGAGTACGTTCAAACTCTCGATACAGCTAGGAGGTTACACAACATAGTGTAACGATAGCCTTAATCGCAGACCACACGTGCGGTAAAAAATATTGATTCACGATGAGTTTAGAAATAGTTTTGATTTAAATGATAAAATTACAAATAAGATAAATGATTATGATAGTGACGTAAATATAATATAGCGGACTAGCATTACTAGGGCAGTACTGATTACGGCAGTGAAACTATTTAATAAGAAGGCATGCAAATGACAAAACGCAGGACGTGCAGGAGCATCATGTGACAAGACCTTACAGCAGGCCACTTATCTTAATCAGGATGTAGTCGCTTTGGTAGGCTAATATAAAAAAAAACTCTCCGTTAAATTATAATTTATTATAAAAAATATATTATGCTTATGACAAAGACTGAAAAATAACTGAAAAGTCACGTTGAGTCCCGTCTAAGTTGATTCCCGTCGAAGTTAAGGATCGTCTCAGTTGAGTCCCGTCGAAGTTAAAGGATGTCGCAATTCGGTCTTACGCTGTAGTGTCTGTCGTAGTTCAGTCGTACACTCGTTACTCATAGGGATCTCGGTACCATGAAATGTTTTAGGAAAATACTTAAAGCGTTGTAATGTCGTGTGTTTGTCGTATAGACGTCGACCTAGAATATGAAACTACTAATGTATGAAACAAGGGAATACTAGGTAAAGGGCAACAGAAATCACCTGATGATTATGACACCCACCTCCCTTTGGAAGAGAGCTATGTCCTGTAGTGGGCATCTTAAGACTAATAATGTCATTACAAAATAAGAATATAGTTTTTTTGCTACGCAGCATTACAATTAACATTTTTAATTCCAACGAAAGCAAAATACATTTAAGATAGGTAGCTTAGAGACCATATTTCACACTAAAAATTCAATCTTATCAAAATACGTGCACCGTGTGATTAATTCGATTATCTATAACCTGAATTGTACTCACTATATTTATATATAAAACAATAGCATGATAAAATAATATTTGATTTATGTGACAGTTTTACAAGTTCGTATTGTTCTTAGCGTTTTGACAATAAGCAAAGTTTATACTGTGCTGGTTCCGAAGGCGGCATTTACTGCATTGTCAGAAGCAGCCATCAAGTACTCTATAATATCTCTAAAGTTCGCATAACCAGGACCATAACCAGTTAGCAATATTAAGAGAATTAACACGTTGTCGCAGTCAATCAAAGTCGATTATTAGGGAGTAAATAATAATAATAATAATATCCTGTTTACAGTCCACTGCAGGGCGAAGGCCTCTGTTCGTAAAGAGCAGACATGAGAATTAATCACTACGCTTGCTCAAGACGGATTGGCAATTTCAGACCGTCAGTCCGAAATGTCCACTATAAACTTAAAAGTACATATGATTTGAAAATCACAGTGGTACTTGTCCGTATTCGAACCCACTACCTCGTGTTTACGAAACGGGTACCTTATCCACTGGGCCATTTCGACTCTTCACACTTTAGATTTTATGGAGTATTTTAAATAAAATCACAGACATAGAATGTATCTCTATATGTGAGTAAAATATGGTGTAACAGTGATGACACCGATTCATATAGATGTAATATATGCACTGTTAAATATATAATCCCTAATAAATAATACACTAAGTTTAAATTACGACAGCAAAAAAATTTAGAGTCTTGACATGAAAAGAAAATTTGTATCATATGGTGATTTGGTTAAACGCAATGAAAGAAATTGGTACAAAGATACTATTCTCACCCCTGACGCCTTTTTCGTCCCAGACGACGGTGATGACGTCACGGGGACAACTTACTACAACATATCATGGTAATTGTGTGGTTCCTTTAGTAGCGTTAGTACGTAAATCATTATCAGTAAGACTATGTTTATCACACTCTAAACTAACCCAAAAATATTTACAATGAAAAATTTCTTGAAGCAAAGCGCTCGAACAATAAAACCATACTTTCAACGATGCAACCTCAGTTCTTGAACTAATTAAAAATTTCTTTAATAACTAATAAGTCGTAGTTAAAGATGTCGGCATGAGAAACATAAGATAGGAACAAATAAAAACTAGCAAGAAATCTTTCAACTTATCGGCATCTCGCCTCTGTAGGTTTAAACTAAGAATAATTGCCTGAAGCCACGAACCGTGAGTACTAATTAGTTAGAACTTGTTGAAAAATTATATACAACTAGGTGCTGTAGCTCCTTCCCAAGTGAGCATGCTAGAGATTATATGAAGTTGATAGCACCCCCACTAAGTTAAAATTTGTGTTAGGTACTTGAAAGTCACCCTGTCGAATTTTTTTTTAATGCTCATGCCTTCTATAAATTTAGAAGTTTTCTTTGCAGTGATTTCATGCAGTGTTATAGGTAAGTATTCGTGTCAGTCTAATGTTCGTGACATAGGACAAGGCGTGGTTAATTGACGAGTTTCTTATCAAAGAACGTTCTGTTTTTGACTACTTTATTGCCGCTTTCTTCTGTAACGGTTTGACCGCCTTTATTCGACTGACTGTTATACGTCACTTCAATCAGTAATAATATTTAATTAGTGGTCAGTAAATATATTAAGTACGTCGCTACTAGCCGGTGTGGACCTTATTTAATCATGCCTTAGACTATAAATATCATAGTCGATTATTTCATCATCTTCGATAAATATTATCATAGTAAAATTGTTTAATCATCAATAAGCATTAATACTGTAAAATCATTCGTCATCCTGAAAACGCATTGTCTCGGAAAGTACATTTATAATTATTCATTCATTTATCCTTTGTTGCCGTGTAAAATAAAAATGAAATTATTGTCATAAATAAATGTCAATTATGTGAATTAATTCAACTCTGTAGTGATAGCACAGTAAAATCATTATCACCATTAATAAGCATAATACAAGTAAAGCTAAAATTATCGTGAAGTAATTCAACAAAGTATACATAGACTCCTATTTATTTATTTACTAGTTACGCTAAATGGTAAACACACACACACACACACACACACACACACACATACACACATACACACACACACATTGAAGACGTTGTATTTTTTACAACTTTGGTGGCACAGCCTTCCTGATGGTAAGTGGTAACCGTAACCTAGACTATGTTTTGTAAGCATTGCAAAAATAATGCTGAGAAAACACAACCAAACCTAGCCGTCTCTGTACAGAGAAAAGAATGAGGAAGAAAAAGGAAAAGAACATAGGGGATAATAATAAAAAAATAAAAAATCTATCGGTATTATCAACTCTACACCAATCCCAATTAGTAAGAACCATTATCGGAGTTCTCTGGTGAAGCCACTACGTGTTGTAATTGCCTTTCAGACAGTCTGTTCGTGCTAACTCTACTAGCAGCATCTCAACACAAAGAGATCCGAGAGGCATGTTCCACCGAATTACTCGACGAACAACTAACGCTATTGAGTATTAGGCTTGGAAACTGGCACTTGTTGAGAATAACTTATTATTATTAATATTTTTTTATAATGCCATCTAGACCCAAAGTAAGCATATTATATGCTTGTGTTATGGGTTCTAGAATGCGGATATACATACTTAAATACTTTTTTTGTAAATACATACATATTATACATAGAAACACCCAGACCAATGCAAATAGACATGTTCATGCACACAAATATTTGCACTGAGCGTAAATCGAACCCGCGACCTCTGCGTGGCAGTCCATACCCAGTATTACCGAACCACAGAGGCAGTCAACTAAAATGTTATATGATACAAGCCTCTCTGTAAGAGGGGAGTTTACCATAGCCATTAAACTAATCAGGCGGATTGGTGATAATAAGTTGATTCTTAATAAGTAGGTAACTCTGTTGTCCGTTACCTAAGATCCTCTTAGCAAAGTAAAAGTTCTTGTAGAAAAGAAATGGGATAGTGCTTTCAGAGAGCCGCCAGCTCTTCGCAGGAATGTACATGTCATGTGTTTTTTTTTAAATGACAGTGAAAACCGAATCATAATCTGTTGCGTAGTTTAGGCTAAAAACTTACATTTATCTTACTTTTCTAAGCGACTTTGCTTAGAAAAGTAATAATAATAATTAATAATAATAGATGTAACATGATTATGGATCTTATCCTATTTAACATTATATTTCTCAAAGGGCCACTGCACGTTCGATCTGTTTTCCCGTGTAAGCCACCCAATGAAACGGGTATTAATTTTTTAATATTCTATAAATAAAAAGCATTCCCGTGCAACAGAGAAACATAATTAATAATAGGTATTACAACAACTACACAAAGTATAAAGTAAACTAAACATATATTATAGCTTGTGATATGGATTCAAGAATGCGGCTAAACAGACTTACATTATTTTTTGTAAATACATACAGAATACTATTCTTTGCTCCAAGATTTTTGTCACCCATGCACAAAAATCCTAAATATTCTTCTCAGAATAGACGAACAACACAAATGTATCTACTTTTATTCCTTACAATAAACGTGTAAATCTCTTCATAGGTTTATCCTCCATAAGGTTCAATTTGCCGGGAAAAGTTTTATGACGAATAACTTTTTTACGAACTCGATAATACTTCTCATTTCAGACTTATATTTGTTGTCAGTATTGAATTTGTGATTTTCTTGATGATAATTTTATGCTATTGACTATTGAACACTTTCCTAATGTGGCAAATTATGTTTCTTTGATATTACAAACCATTGTATTCTGAAAAGTTTATTTATTTAGGGAAAACAAACAGTTACAACTAGCATAAAAAATATATAATATTATGTAAATGTGTAGCTCACAACGTTATCCACGTATTAACCATAGGAGAAAAATCATACAGATAACACAAAATAAAGCAACACAAGAAATTAACACAAATATTAAGAAAGATAGGAAAGAAAGAAAGAACACTAAGGAATATCAAGTTGATCACTTTTTTTACAAATTTACACTTAGCTTAATAATCTTAATTTGTTGTTATTAGTTTTTGGGTAATGTTATAGCAATCTTTCATAAATATAATTAAAATTAGTTTATCATGTTACGCTAGCCATAAAGACATTATATCATTCTGTTCTTCACAAGTTACACTGAGAATAACTATAATTTATTATTAAAGTAATTCCAACTTTTTAATAACTTAAATTTAGGACTGTTGTTATTCCAACAAGTCTAGTTCTTAGAGTATATACTAATTTCTTCATTTCATGCTAATATTTTTGAGTATTGTTGCTGAATGCTTAACCTTCTCTGTGTGAGAAGATACTCTTAGCTTGCAGTGGAAATTATGATCTAGGACGAACGCACGTTGACATAGTAAAGAAAAAGTCTTTCATTAAATAGAATAAGAATGTTTGGTATGAATACCTATATCATCTTTATGCGTCACGATTTTTCCAACAATTCTCAGCTAATAACTTTTAACATAACAAATTGGGACTATTAGTATTGTTTATTAAGTGACTGCTAACTTCACAACTCAATGATCAATAACTATATTCTATAGTTGAACCTGTGATCTGATTTATGAAAATTGCATCTGTAAACTAAATGATGCAAATTTACTTATTTAATAACTGGAACCGAAGGTTTACCGGGACGATGAAGACGTTCCGGAGCCTCCACGACGGAAGCACGACTAATTCGCTTAACTTCACGGAAACTTAGAGTCCGTCGAAAAATAAAAACAAGGCTAAATAATTCAATATTTTTCAGTTACTTTTATAGCGAACTCCGACAATTCTCTGTAATCCGATTTCCGTCTCGAAGAGCCTCGTTTCATAGGATGCAGCTGAAATCCGTGCACTTCCGGTTCAGTGGGCAGTTGTCAAGAATTACTTCCGTTACACATGTTCCAGTGCCGCGCTCCCTAGCGAGATCTATATCCGTTTGTATTCAAATGCATTTTGAATATTGTGCATTGATTTGTATGTTGCGATGCGAACGAAAAAATCTATTACATATAGTCAAAATGGCGTAGAAACGTAAACAAATATAATTGTACGTGCCGAGGCTATGGGCGAGACCCTCCACTCCTATCAATGTGACATCTTTCTTTTACCGCCCTGTTTTTAAACGATACAGTTACGACGGAATCTCTGGCCAGAGAAATCCACAATACCAACTAAAACTATCCTGTGCACATAAGTACACAGGATAGTTTTTTTTTTTAGAAATGGTAGTAGGACCCCAGGTAGGAGATTTCTTATAGCAATTTTATTACAACCTTACTTTGTCTCTCTCCTTGTTTGCTCTAAGCCTGAACGAGACCAATGGAACTTGATACTATCTTAAAATTGATGTGACTACTGAAAAGTACTGAATTTAAAAGAAACATGCTTAATATGAATAGGATGTACAGTTTCAATATTCGCTAATAAAAATAATATAAAAATATAAATAAAGAAAAAGTAAAATAACATTTTACCAACAATATTAAACTTACTGCATTAAAACTTAGTAAAAATAAACAAGCTTTTTTAGCTTTAAAACAAAAGAAATACAGAAAATGCTACTGATATAGAAATAAATAAATCCAAAAGTGAAAAATAATTCGAAACAGCAGTACAAAACTTTGACCTAGTTAAAGGGCGTCTAAAATAAACTTGCGAGTCTATATTTGATGGTGAAAGTGCTGTAACCTTGAAAGAAGGTTATTAATAGAGTAAATACGTGATGAACTGGTCTATTTGTTGCACGATCGATGAGGTCAACGACTACGAAAATGCTAGACTATTTCGATTGAAAGTGACTGGTTCTATTTGTGAAGTATTGTCAGGTTTTGAGTGGAACTAAAGCAGTTTCACTGGCAAAGACTGCAGTAAAATGGTTTGTGACATGTTTATTTCAATTAGTCTAAAATATATATGGTGTAATGTCGAAATGGCACAGTGAATAAGGCACCCGCTTCGTAAGCACGAGGTAGTGGGTTCAAATCCGAACAAGTACCAATATGATTTTCAAAAAATATGTACTTTCTAAGTTTATCTCGGACATTTCTGACTGACGGTAAAGGAAGAAATCGTGAGGAAACCTGGACTTAAGAGTCTGAAATTGCCAATCCGCCTTGAGCAAGCGTAAAGATTAATGCTCATGCCTTTTTTATATGAGAAGAGGCTTTTGCCCTGCAGTGGGACAGTAAACAGACATGTATTATTATTTATTAATAAATGATGTCTGATGGTAAGCGGTCAGTGAAGCCTAGAAGTGGTGAACACCATATTAATCAACATCACGTTTAAATAATATTTAAATTCAGATTGTTTTAGGTCTGGTTATTGTTTGTGTTCAAGACTGTAAAGCGTATTTTCTGATAGATTATCGCCAATGAAAATACTATTGTAAGAGATCGAAAGAGATTTTTATTGAAAAAAGTAACAGACATGTCACATCAATGACATACGCAAGAGAGAGAAAAACTTCTCTGCCACACTTGACATTTACAGAAAAGCAAAGAGCCTAAGCACAAAGGTTCTATTTGGTTTACAAGCAGTTTCCAACATTTTCCACAGCCTAATCTTTTTATTTTTTTAATGTTTACAAAACATTTACAGAAACCAAACCGATTTGTGTTCCTCTAGTAGATGCTCCACGACAAAAAAAAGAAAATTCTGAAATTTCAGTGAAAATGCAGTATTTTTCAGTACTTACCTGCTTCAGAAATTAAAATGGTAGACTTAATAGAATTTGTTTTTATTCGTTAAATTAAATGAATTTAAACTAATGATCTATGCTTATTTTGTTGCCAGATAAAGTTGCCTATATGTACTTATTCCTTAATATTTTAATCCTATCTGTAGCCAAAAGTACACACCATTTCTACTGCAAACAAAAGTTTTAAGAGATAAATAATTCCAACATGTGCAGCTGTGGCAGTACGTGATGCAGCAAGTTGCATGCTGTAGGACTCTGCTATCTTTTTGGTGGTATGTGTGCAGAATATATAAATGGCGTCCTAACCGCTGCTGTAATCAAGCGCAAATCTCAATGTGTGATATATGATTTGTATTCTGTAGTTGTTATGACGTTAATGGTTTTGTATTTTGGTAATTTGGTTGAAATTTATTAATTTATGTAAAAGATAATGTGTTCAACATATTTATATATTGGCAATTTATTTATTTATTTTTATTTATTTATTTTTGGATAGCTAACAGACTAATAATACATTTAGTAGTAGTAAGTATGAAATAACTTAAGTTGCTAATGACAAGATTCCGCAATTATTTTACCAGTTGGTGTCGCAATAGCTAAACAATACATGTTTTTGCGTTATTTACACAATGTTACAGGTACTATATCGATAATATTCGTGTATAACATTATATAATACATATTAATATATAAAAAAATAAATAGAAATATTGAGTAGTACCTACTTTTTAAGTTTTACCTTCTCCGACAAAAATATTTGATATTTGCTAGGGTTTATATTAATTATGTTTTACAGGAATCACGATGATGGCCATTTTGGTTGGATTCTTTTGTAAAAAATACTATTGTTTTCTAAGCCATATTTCTGCATAGCCTCCATAGGTTACGGTTATCACTTACTATAGGGTGGAAGGGCCCACATTTGTTTGTCGACAAAGTTGTATAAAAAATTAACTAACTAAAACACTAACTAGAGCCTTGAAAACTTAGTTTATTTATCTTTATAACGACATTTAATCTTTGAGGGGTGAAGTTGACATTTACTTTACAGACACGGCTCTAGTTTTCAAAGTTGGTAAAGCAATTTCCTGAATAAATTAAAACTTTAAAATAGCCGTTATTAATATTTACATAACAATGAGTAAAACACTTAAGTTCAATAAAAGTTAGTTAACCATGTTTATTTCGTTCATTACTTTGTTTCCTGGTTACAAAATGATTTAATGTTAAATGAAGGCGATCAAACAGGAAAGATTACAGGTAGATAATCTATAACAGACGTCAACTCTGTCATCCCTACAATCGCCAGGCGTGTTGAAGTCCTCCAAATGTAATGTTTGGAATACACTGCGTTTCGCTGTAGTCATTATTACCCTTGGCCGCTTCGCAGGTTGGTGGTCGCACTATGTGATAATCAATAGGTATTAATATAACGCTGTTTTCCGATAAATATTTACATATGAATTGTATTTTCTTTAGTTCAGTCTATATTGAGATTATTACGTTACATTTGTGTTACGTTGAGTTATTTGCATTAGCATAGCAAGGGTCCTAGACAAGTGGCATAGATTGACATATCAAATACAAACCCATACATTTTTCAGTCTATTCTATGAATAGAATAGAAATTTACTACTTGTCTAGAGCCTCTGTAGTGACAAAATTACTAGCTAAACCATAACCTACAGTAAAAAAAACAAAATATACCTATTCTTGTATATTTGATTCTTATTAAACTAAAAAGCAAACACGATAGCAAAACATGTGTTATATTTTGATAAATACTGAATTAATTAACAAATTAAATGTGAATAGAAAATTATAAACGAAAACACAGATGTCAACCGATCTTGTCTCGATGGCCAAGCAGAAGAACAGAAGAAGAGTATAGCCAGCGCTATAGGATGCGCTGCCTTTTATACACTCAGTTACAGTGTAATGATTGACCTCCAGTACTATAGTAAATAATGATTATATTGATAAAAATATAATTATTTATATTTATGTTCGTATTTAAATATAAATGTAAATATAAACATAACATATTAATATGTCCGTATTTTAAAACAAACATAAATATCTCTAATGACGCGTCTCCGTGACAGCACCAATACTATCCTGAGCGTGTTTGCTGACCGTTGGGAAACCCCGATGGTACGCAGGTGGGTGAATATTTAAACCAATTATATGTGTTAAATTATAATTAATAATAATTGTCATTTATTTATTTAACTACTAACATTAGACAGTAAGATTATTGTTTATAACAATCTATGGAAATAATTGACTTCAACTGCTGTCTACCATACGCTAATATAGTTTCTACAACTATATAAATTATACCAGGCCAAATAGTATAATAAAAACAATGTACAATATATAAGATACCTATTCTTACTTTGGTTACATATTTATCTTATTAATTAAGTCTATCTTTTGTTATCAGTATCTAGCTTTACCTTGTATTACTTGAGCGAAATAAATATATTATTATTATTCTCTTTATTTATATTTTTTCCTTATTAATTACATTTTTAAGTAGGTACATATTTATATAAAACAAAAAATACACATTTTTAAATTTAATTTTAATAAATCACTATCTCCCTTAAAGAAGATCTCCTCTTAATGTAGTTAAACTTGCTACATTTCAGTGAGCATAGATTCTTACAGAAAGATCTTTGTTCACCGAGACTTATATAAAAACCAAAATCTTTACGACGAAAATACGTCACATAAAACAACACACTACTTGGCTTTAGTGTTACACTTCACAAGTGGACCTGTTGCTCGAAAATTCACTAGTACACACAGTTTCAGAGTCCAGGGTAATCCAGAAGTCATGCACTTGCACTACTGAATAATGAAGGCTCTGAACGGAGCGAGGCCGTGATACGCACTAGTGTGATAAAACGTTGCGTTTGAAACACGAGTTTTGTTTGCAATAATAACAAGTCATTGTGTACATCATGCTTGGTTTTTAATGATAGTGGTTGTTGGTCTCAGTATAAAATTGCACTGTTGTGGTACTTGCTTAGAAAAGCGACGTATCAAGTTGTGTAAGTCATCACAAGTATTTTTACTTAACATGCCGTTCGTCTGTAATTTTGAAGATTTGACTTTTTATAGTTGCAGCCAGAAATCTCGAAAATGTTCCACTGCTATCCCTTCCTGCTAAAGTGTACTTTTAAACATCTCCACGTTCAACCGCCGCAGCGCCGCCGCGTTTACCACTCCTAGTGCGTGATACGTTAATGTTTCACTATATCGCTGGCGAGGTGCGATAATACCAAATTCATAGCGTCACTGGACCTTTTACGGGTGCGCCAACTACTATGAATTTCATATTAAGTACACAATTTCGACGGCTACTGTGAGCAAACAAGGTAATAATGATTTACAATGCTGTTGTTTCATAGTTTCTAGTTCAAAAACTACTTACTAGCTATATTGCAAAAACACAAAATTAACTGCTTTTTTAAACGTCGAATCGAATTCATTTAACTTTCAATTTTAGCTTGGACATTATTGTGACGAAAACATAAAAGGAAAAACTGAAACAGTCAGCCTTAACAAAAGTGGTAATGAGTGATCGTGCTTTTGAAACATTTACCATGCATGAATAAGGCTGGTGTTGAATAAGGCCTAAACAGAGCTAACAAATTAACAGCGCCTCTTGTATTAAGTATGAAAACTAAATTATGACAAAATATTTACGATATCACTGCTCTACCAATAATACGTTGTATGCTCACTGTATAGTAGTTGTTATCAAATAAGTTGTATGCTTGTGTGACGTTTTATAACTTTACTAGCTGCGCCCCACGGCGCCGCCTACGACTATAATGTAGGGGATAGGGAATCAAACCTATTTTCGGGATAAAAAGTAGCCTATGTCTGTCTCCCGCACCGAATATGTCACCAATTTTCATCGAACTCGATTCAGCCGTTTAGGAGCTGAATGGTATCAAGCACACACACACACACACATACACACAAACTTATAATATTAGTAGGATAATAATGTTTATATCTTAATGCTCTTCGTGACTTCTTGAGATTTCGATATCAAAATCTATTCATTCTTTTTATTTCTAGCCTCTACTTTCTTCAGTAATCTACTACGATTATTGCGATTATTATGCATGCAAACGTGCAACATTTTCTAGCACATCATAAATCAATTTAGGTACTTAATACCTGCTAGTGACGGCTATTTAAGAAAAGTAGTAAAATGTGTATATATGTTTACCTTAATTTTATTGAATACAGTATTTCACTAAAAACCAGCGCTGTTGCGCTTTAAAGCGCCTCAGCAATATGCTGAGCGACGCCGGCCAGTTTTTCGCATGAACGTGACGTGACACACATTTGCACGCGAGTTTGTGCGCGAGTCTTTATTTCTCAGTTTTATGTTTTTGTATACATACCTACTTACTAATTGTTTTAAATGTTTGTTTTTTTTTATATTCTTTACTGTGTGTGTCCCTTGCATGTGAAAAATAAACTGTTTTCTTTTTCTTTCTTTCTATGTGTTTACATTTGTTTTGAGCTCTTAGAACAATGTTTCTTCAGGGCAGCAACAGCAGCTGGACATGTCACGTGTAATAACAATACTAGAAGTATATTTACTATCATCTGGCAACAATAAGTACCAAAAACGATAACCAAAACATTTACACGGATTAAAAGATAAAAGAAATTCTGAATAGAACTTCACTATTCATACTATTCGGATGAAATTCCAGGTCCATTCGGGTTTTAACCGATTATTATATGTGACAATCGAAGTGTAGATAAAGTCCTATAAAAAACCTACCATAGACGGCTCACCTAACCTTTGCTTGACCATTCTTCAAAGATTTTAACGTTTCAACGCACATACATAAAAGTTGTAAAAATGATAAGGTATTGGAGATCGTATTTTGATATTATACGATTTTAATAGTATTTGATTTTATATGTGGTAAAAATGGATAGGATTTACATGAAAGACATTTTATACTGGTTTCAGTAAGAATAGTTGTTTGACTGTCTCCGTGGTGCAGTGCGAGCACAAGCGACTGATGTGCACGAGGTTGTGGGTTCGATCCCCACACGAGACAAAACTTTGTATGATCCATAAATATTTGTTCTAAGTCTATGTGTACTTTGTGTCTATTAAATTCAGGTTTGTAAAGTCCCGCGTGACATAGAGCTTGTTCCCTAATGTGGGTGTTGTCTTTTTAAAATAAAATAGAAAAAAAAACAATAAAAAAAAAAGAATAATATCACAACAACAACAACTACACACAACGCCATCTAGACCAAAAGTAAGCATAATTATAGCTTGTGTTATGGATTCTAGAATGCGGATTTACATACTTACATACTTTACATCCTTGTTTTGGGCAAATGGACAGAATTCATGGAAAAAGTATTTTTTCTCTTATAAAATATCGACGTAAAAGTATTTTAAGTTTTGTTTAGTAAACGAGAACGACGGCGTTCAACTATCCACTCGCTCCTTCTTGTTTCTTTCCTCCCTCAAAATCATATTCATCACAGTACCACTAATTCTGCTATGGTAGGCTAGGCCTTGACCTTTGTCAATTGTCAAGTCAATTTGATAAGTCATCCATGAAAAAATAAAACTGTTATAAACATCACTCTTTTATAATCGTTGTATTTGACAGTTTAAGCGTGACAGTGCACAAATATTACAAAATATTACTGTAGGTATTTTTGCGCACCATCTAATGATAAATTATTTTCGAAGGCATTTCTCTGATGATAAGTATTTATTTATTTATTTATTTATTTATTATTGGAAAACCAACAGCTGTTCAAATTTAACAAATAGATAGGATAGGAAACATAAAGCCAATTACAGGTTTTCACGTATAGACATAGAATAAGCACGCTTACACTAATTTACATCGAAATTTAAAAATAAATAAATATTAATTTAATAAATTTACACTAATTATAATTTGAAAAAGTTACGGTTTAGCTCATTGCGCACCACAGAGCTTTAGTAATACTGAAGAAAATACTATATTGGAGGTAGAAGAGTTATCTGCCAAAAGCAAATTGTTCTCTTCTGTTTATATGCTTATGCAGATAGAGAGTCTTGAGATGTAGCCTGGTCAGGTCCTTCTAAGTTATTGGAACAATTTGTGGTCACCAAAAATTGTTCCTTCTTATAAACCTCACAAAACCGACGAAGAACATTTTTCAATTAAAAATATTTCATGATGAATAGTCGCCTCATCAGTCTGCGTATCAGGTTACATCGTATGTGGGCACACACGATGTAAGCTGGTCGAAACACCAAGCAAAATAAAGGTATCCAAATACCTAATGCATGGTCGCGGTAATTCCCGTTTGTCCCTACTTTAAATTATAGGCTATGTTCACGCTACAAGCACGGGATCAGTTCAGTAATCAAACATATAATTTAAAGCCGGTGAAACCACGCTGTAGACAGCTAGATAGTTAATTAATAAACTCATATAAATAATAAGCATTTAAATTATTTTTAGATTTGTCCAATTAGTATTAATGTAACTTTCTCGTTATCGAATAAATTTACTTAATTGTTTAGCGTTTTACATTAATTAAGTTAGTTTGTTTAATTAATAATACAAAGCAATGAAATAGTATAATTACTAATTGTTGTGCTAAATTCAAAATTATATAGGTCTTCGTCGTCGTCTTAAGTGTTGCTACTTATCACTTTCCAGGACAGTAAACGGATATGGCCGTGGGATACGGCCGTGATGACAATAAAACATCTATTGTGTCTACAGTAGTGTCCATAAAATTGTTAACCAGTTTTAATAAATTTTAGCGGCAAGAAAGCAAGTGCAACATTTATTTTTTAAACAGTCTTCGGTTACCTGTTTTTCGAAACAATAGATTTTCTACTGCATTAGCTTGTACGGTGCGTTCGAAAGAAGAAAGGATTTTTTTAACTGATTTATTCCTAATCAATTTTCGATGTCTATACCTATGTCAAAATTTCTTATATTACCAGAATATTTTATCTATATAGAGCACTTTTACAGTAGCCTCAAAAGCGCAAAAGCGTATAAAACGCAAGGTAGCAAAGTTTCTGAGCGAGCGGGTACGTTCCGAAGATGGCCAGAGTTGATGACACAAATATTTATGCTCCAGCTACGTCGTGCGAGAATCGAGAATATGTGAGCTGTAAGCTTTTGATGTATAAATCTAGGTTGGTTAGTGTGTGCATGTTGCTTTTGTTTTGTATATACATTGAGAAACTAACGATAATATTACTAGGGAAAGTAATATTATCGTTAGTTTCTCTGCTCTTTCATATATAGTTAGTTTAGAGTTGGTTAGTTTTGTTAAAATTAGACCCATTTAAGATTTGGAGAGATCTCTGTGGCTCAGTAATGGATTAAAGAAAAATTAAAACATTAAAATTATAAACTCGAACGCGAAAGCAAAGTAATTTTTTTTTATTATGATAGTAAACAACATTGTGTGTAAAATAACTTATTGAATAGAGGAAAAGTTTAACATTGTACCTGTTTCATTTCGTGTCGTTCGTTTCATTGTTGTATCTTACGTTTCGTCTTTTACTAATTCCAAAAGCTATCAGAAAACGGTGCAAGAGTTTTCCATATTTAGGTACCCGACAAATTACACGCTCAAATAAATCTCTTTTCTACTAATCCGATTTGCCGAGCGTTTTGAGCATAAGTATTTCACTTTGTGAGATGGCAGAAGATGTGATTTAAGAATCGGGAACATTGAAAACTGATACTCGACTTCTCAGAAAGTGAATGAGTTTGTAGTAGCTCATCCACTTTCTGAGTATTTCATTGCAGATTACGTAGGATTGAGAAATATTGAATGACTTGTATTATATGACAATGTTTTAACATAATGTTACGCACATTCTTGAAGGTGAAGACAATATATTTATATTTTGCTAATTTGTTTTAAGGAGTCTGCCCGCTACACCGTACTATACTCTGACCCTATGAACGCATCAGGATCGGCAAGCAACACGGTACCCTCTATTGGGCATAATAGAGAGTATCGTGTTGCTTGCCGATCCTGATGCGTATGATAGATGCGCGTGATAGAGCATATTATTATATTTCTAATCGACAATTTTTGACGCTGGTCAAACTGCTGGTCGGTGGCAGAACGGTCTAGTGGGCATAGTTTCATACTTTTTAATACAAAGAATATTTTTGACCGACACGTTCATAGTTTGGTCATGGTATGGTACGGTGTAGAGGGCAGACTCCTTTAAGTGAAGACGATTAAGCAGCACACGTAAATGGTGAGTGGTTACCGCTTATGGTTCTCACAAGTGCCAGAACGATAGTTGGTTGTGATTTTGGAGATATCATTTCATTTAAGTAAAATTACATGAAATCGTCACGATTTAAAAATCGGCTATTACTAAAGGTAAAATACAGTTCAGTTAAATTATTCAATCTCGGAAAAGAATACAGACCAATGTACAATCATTATTAATTATCTATTCAATTATATATTTATATACTATATTCACATGTTTAAGTATTAGACATCTTTATCTCCACGGAAAAGAAATTTACTCATGCAGCTGGTCGTTACCTTGAATCGCTCACTACCACTAGTATAAGCTCTTAATAATAGTTTATAAACAAAATTTGTACCAAAGTATAATTAAAATATACTAATTAATCATTATAATGAATAAAATACATATATATATAAGTAACTGATAATAGATAAAAATAATTGGTAATTAATTGTATTGTCTTCCACTATTACGTTTGGTCTAGCTGTAAGTAATATGTGATACTAGTATTTATATAAATAAATAAATAAAATAAAAACATTGAAATATACCCCAAAAATAAAGTTAATATAAAAAAAATCGAAAAAAACATGATGTAACATTTTAGAATTTAATTGAATTGATATCTCTCGTTCTGTCTCTTATAAACTTAGTTGTAAGGATGCAAATAAAAATAAATATTCCGACGTACTCGTACCCTCGCTCCAGTAACTTTCAAGTTGGTTTAAGTTTAGCTGAAGTTAAAACATGCTGCAGCTGACTTAAGTAGAGCCTTTGATACAGCTTGACCTTTGTAGTACTTGTAGTTAGTCCTATGCAAAGCCAGATCTTGATTCTTAAATGGGATGCCAATATGTGAACCTTTTTATGGAACGAGTTTATTTATCTAAATATTAAGAAGATATGATAAAAAGATAACAAACATTACAAAATTTTCTAAGCTTTTTTTGCGAGTCAAAAGGGATATTAATTTACTATAGTAATATAGACTATGTGGACAAGTAAATAATATTTACAGATTTTATAATTAGATAAATATATATAATGGTGAACGTAATATTGACAATTTATTATATGTATACATATTAATGGTGTTTAAAAAAATCTATGAGTCTTCACTCACAGCGTATAATCACTACATAGTATAAAACAAAGTCGCTTTCCGCTGTCTGTCCCTATGTATGCTTAGATCTTTAAAACTAAGTAACGTATTTTGATGCGATTTTATTTTTTAATAGATAGAGTGATTCAAGAGGAAGGTTTATATGTATATAACATGCATAATATAGTAGAGAAACACTGATAAATTTAGATGTTTTAATGAGATGTCGTAAATAAACAATTTTTTTTGGGCTTACATTGCAACGCTGGCTAAACCCTACAAGATAGATCAAAATAATGTACTAATGTACTGTAATAATGTACTACAGTATTGTTTACCTTAAAAAGATCTCCAAAAAAGTCCGCGATAGTATATGTCTATCTCTAAGAGATAACCCAATATAATCATTTTTATCCTTTAATTTTTATGAGAAATAATGGCTTATTTTCGAAGTGATTTTAAGCAATACAGCATTAATCCTTATCAAATTTATTAAGTACCTTAAATACATTGTGCATTTAATATAAATCCATAACGCCATTTGCAGCATGTAATGCATCTTTGAAAATATTTATTTAAATTGAAAATATTTATTTAAAATAAATATTTTCAAAGATATTACTGATTAAAAATGCAGGCATTTTGTAGTAAAATTAAATATACTACAGAATGTGTAAATACAACGTTTACATCATTTGTTTTTCTTAGCACGGGCAACGCCGATACTAAATATAGTATCAGCATTGCACCCGTGCGAAGCCGGGGCGGGTCGTTAGTATACAATAAATAAGATAATTCGTTCTCAGAATAAACACTAGGTGCGCTAGTCATTTTTCATAACAATATTTTACGCTGCCGCCATGTTTGACAAACGAATAATAAACTACTATTCTATTTTTATACACAGTTAAAGCCCAATTACTAAATTTACAACGTACAGAATCGAATAATATAGTAACATTAATGTGAATAGGAGGTACTATTCAAACAGAATTTCATCTAAACCAATTTACTTAAAGATATTCTATGTAATATAACAATGGAACTTGTAGTGAGTGCCTTCAGGATGTCGGAATGCCTTTCAGTGAGGGCCAAGAGAATAGCGGTGGCCAACGTGCTTTTCTTAATAGAATTAACAGTAAAGAAATATAAAATAATACCAGCCTGTTTACTGTCCCACTGCGGGGCAGAGGCCTCTTCTCATATAGAGAAGGTATGAGCATTAATCACCACGCTTGCTCAAGGCGGATTAGCAATTTTAGACTTTTAAGTCCAGGTTTCCTCACGATGTTTTCCTTCACCGTTAGTCAGAAATGTCTCAGATAAACTTAGAAAGTACACATGATTTGAAAAATCACATTGGTACTTGCCCAGATTCGAACTCACTACCTCGTGTTTACTAATCGGGTCTCTTATCCACTGGGCCATTTCGACTTTACATCATTTATATTTCATAGTAATTAATTGTAATAAGCATGTCACAAACCATTTTACTGCAGTTAAATACCTTCGTCTTTGCTAGTGAAACTTAGTCCCCTCAAAGTGTAACAATAATTCACAAATAGAACCAGTTTTAGTTTTAATCGAAATAGTCTTGCAAGAAATGTCTACTAAATCCAGCAAAGCCTCTCGTCCTGAAGAAAGTGGATATATGGAGTCTATATTCTTTCATATGTTTTCGGTCGCTCTATTTTCGGTTCTTTCTTTTTCTGTCTGGCCTGGGGCCAATCAAAATCTTATCTTGCCCTTACTTTGTCTCTGTCCTTGTTTTTAATGGTACAAAAGAAAAAGACAAAACATAAAGTAATATTAAATAATACTGCTATATGAGGTAGTGGTAGGTCTGGTTCCCTATTACTGGAAGTCAGCGCAATTTTTTCTTTTTCATTCGCTTAATGCATTGTGATGTAGTCTGTCAGATTATGGAAGTGCGAAGTTACCACTTCCTTAACCATTGGTCGATTCACCTTTACTTCGATATTGTGAATTAAGATTTTATAGTAATGTTTGAGTCTCGATATATCTATGGTTTCTATGTGTATTTAATAATAATAACAATAATATTTCAACAACTACACACAACACCATCTACGTGTGTTATGGGTTCTAGAATGCGAATATACATACTTAAATACTTTTTTTTTGTAAATACATACATATTATACATAGAAACACCCAGACCAATGCAAATAGACATGTTCATGCACACAAATATTTGCACCGAGCAGGAATGGAACCCGCGACCTCTGCGTGGCAGTCCATACACAGTACCACCGAACCACAGAGGCAGTCAAGTATTTAGATCTTTATTGCGTTGGTCTCGTATGTGATAAAACTATCATTTAATGATGCTACAGGAGTATAATAACGGTGAACTTCAAATAAACAGGTGGCCTGCCTCTATGAGTTCCAATTTTTCCAAAAACGTATGTAATATTATGAAATGGCGGGTAAAAAGCAATTACTATTTTATTACAGTTGTAATGGTTACGCAATTACGTTTAGTATGATTGCATGTTAAGTTATAATGACATTAACTAGTAGTGTAAGCAGTTTTAATGGCCCCACTACATCCCTCGCGGTCCCAAATGTCACATTTCTATTCTCATATGATTCTGCTGATATAAGTGCCTCTACTGAGTTTTGACTTTTCAATTTTTGTTGACAATATACTTTGTTTTCTTTGTATTTTGTAACAAAAGTAATGTTTTTTTTGTGTTAATTTAATATTTTATATAATGTGGATTTTGATGATGAGGTTAACTTAATTGACTGCAGTATTATGCAAGTTTTATCTTGTTATTAAAATTAGCATCAAAATAAAAAAAAATCGAAATTTTTACTTCAACACCTCAAAAAAAAAACGTTAAATCTATAACCGTTATTATAATAATTAACGATAACTTTTTTCAGGTACAGTTACGAAGGTTTTATGTACTAATAAAACCTAATAGAATGTATATTATTTTTATTTTTTATTGCGTTCCAACATACCACCACGTCTATAGTCGTTATTGACGCCAAACTCAATCAATAAAGCCTATCCAGGTAGAGTCAGATAGAGACGTGAAAAACCGAATACAAAAGTAAGGCATCGCTGAAACCGGAACTACGGAACATAACAGAGCGCCCAGCTACCGGATATGGCCAGCCGCGGGATCACTTTCAGCCGGAAACAGCGGCCATTGCCGCGCGGATCTATTTCCTGTAGTTTTGACGTCAAACTTTATAAAGTATATCGAATAAGGAACGGTAATGTTGTTGGTTTGTGCAGATATTTGAAAAATCGACTCTATATACAGGTAATAAGGCTATATTTGCTGAAATATTGTATTCGTGTGATAGAAATTCCATTAAAGTTATATGTACTTTTTAAAATTAAATAGAACATTGAGTTTATGATATTTTTGCAACTTCAGCATAAGGTATTGGATAAAAAAGAGAATAACGTGAATTTTATACTAAAACAATACTAAGAAAAATGTTAGGTAATAATAAAACTATTGGCAATTTTCATCTATCAGTCTGAAGAGTTCTACCGCTGAACATACGACTCTTTTAAAGGAGCATTGACCTCTTTAAAGAGTATTTGGTACGCAGGTAATTGCTGCCTGGTAATATTACGACACTCACGAAAATAAATTCGACTGCCTCTGTGGTTCGGTGGTACTGCGTACGGACTGCCATGAGTACGTATTTAAGTATCTTATATCCGCATAACACAAGCTATATAACGTATGTTTACTTTGGGTCTAGATGGCGTTGTGTGTAGTTGTTGTGATATTATTATAACAATAAATAAACGGATGGTCTCCGGCCTACTTGTGGATCCAGGGTGGGATCGTTTAAGGTTAACGATGTTAACTTTTAACGTTTTAACAGTTATGTTCTAAATGAACTAAAGACTTTTCTTTTCTTTAATTACAGAAAATATTATTTTAGATATAATAATAATAATAATAATAATATTCTACCACATTCACACAGCGCCATCTAGCCCCAAATTAAGCAATTATATTTGCTTGTGTTATGGGTACTAAACAACTGATAAACTACTTATATACATTTTTTTTTGTAAATACATACATATTATAGATAAACTACACCCAGACACAGAACAAACAATCATGCTCATCACACAAATGTTTGTCCTGGATGGGAATCGAATCCATAACCTCAGGCTTAGCAGTCAGGGTCACTAACCACTAGACCAACAGGCCAGTCAGATATAGATCAAGAAAGAAAACGTGTTGCTACTTTGTGTCGATTTTGTTTGTTGATTTTGCAGCTGGTTTTACTAATATTCTATTTCTAGAATCATAGAATAGAAAAGTGTAATAATAAAATACCTAATTAAAAGTGTGGTGACCGAATGATAATAACAATAATATTGTCGTAAACCTTCTGTCTATGGGCGATTGTCAAGGCGACTATTAATTGGATGAATTATGATTGGAAATTATGTCAATAGATAACACTATTGGCTGACAAATGTAAGAGTAGCACACCTTTAATTAGCTTTTTAAGATACTGTCGTCCTGCTATATGTATAAATATTAATTTTATTCTTATATTTACAATATTAATTATTATAATACTAGCTTTCCTTTACTAGTTTTACCTGCGTATTTGGTTACTGCTCTGCTCCAGTCGCCAGTAGCGTAATATTACATAGCCTATAACCTTCCTGATATCATACGCAAAAATAATTATTTAAATCAAACCAGTAGATCCAAGGCTTAGCGCGTACAAACAAACAAACTTAGGATTTATATAATAGTATAGATACTCTGTCCAATAAATGATTCGGCTACGTTTGACTGTACACGTCTTTAATAAATGAATGTTAATCATGATAGTATGGTCAACACGAAAATAGTAAACCATTTATTATTCAAATCTAGATTTTATTAAAAAAATATTCGATGTACTTACACTAAAAAAGGAAAGGTTGACAAAACTTTCCTCAAGTCTTTTGTATTGTGTATCGAATTATACATATATTTATGCTTGGCACTGCGAAGGTTCAACTCTTTTTTGCTAGATTTATGTTATAATTCAGGTATGTATACAACAATTTCTTTCATGACTGTGCAAGAAAATTTGGACAGTACACATATCTTTATATAGGTAAGTATTGAAAGTGACCTTGTTTTAAACACAATAGAACGCATACAGTTATGGCTGGCGTTTAAAGAATTAACGTGCACCTTGTCACGCGTATAGGAAGAAGAGGATGAGAAACACAAAGGAAAAAGAAACCAGAGGGTAACTGGGTCTTCGGCTCTTTTTTTATATTAGCCTACCAAAGTGTCTCCACTCTGCCTGATGGTAAGCTAGAATCTAGAAGTGGTGGAAACTCTTTTAAAAGTCAGACTACAGGTATGGTACTTTACTAATATATTTATTTTTTTGCTGTCTATACCTACAATGATTTCAGTACACGACATAACAAATCAAACGTAGCTACGGATTCCTTTACGTAATCCACGTTGGGGTCAGTCGTTGAGTGCTTCAGAATAATGCGCCGTAGAATTGGAGGCTTGGAGGCTTTCAATCTGTATATGTAGGTCTGTGCTTTTAATCGTTGCATTTCGATTAGGCTCAGCTAGATTATTGATGAAGCTTGGGTTTTAAACATCATATATCAAATGTAATTCTGGTTAGAGAAATGTGCATTGTTTACTTTACCGCCATATTACGTTTTATTGGCATTTAATTACGGTTATTATTATTTAATTACAACATTACTGAAAATGTTTGAAATGTATGATTTAATTTTTAATATTGCCTAGCTAGTATTTATTAAATGACTTGTTTCGCAATGCAAGATAAAACAATAAAAAGTATAATATATGTCATCATTTCTGTCAAAGTTTTTAAAAACTCTTTTCTAGGCTTCTCTAAAAACCACAATGGGTACGAAGGAATTGGACCCTTAAGATTTGACCCTTCATTAAACTCTGGCTTTTAACCAGTCCCGAAAACTCTATTTTGATAATGGTGAGCTGAATTTATCCATGCATTACTCTTCACCTTAGAAAGTTAGCCTACACTTCGTACTTCAGTTCGTAGTGGCTTATCAAACAAATATCCTTTCCTTTGCTACTTCAGCTTTCATTTTAGAGTATTATAGCTACAATAAACTTGATAATTAATATACATCTATCTATATTAATATTTATTATGGTCCAGTGGTTATGGCACCCGCTTCGTAAATACGAGGTAGTGGGTTCGAATCCGGGCAAGTACCGATGTGATTTTTCAAATCATATGTACTTTCTAAGTTTATCTTGGACATTTCTGACTAACGGTGAAGGAAAACATCGTGAGGAAACCTGGATTTAAATGTCTGAAATTGCCAATCCGCCTTGAGCAAGCGTGGTGATTAATGCTCATACCTTCTCTATATGAGAAGAGGCCTTTGCCCTGCAGTGGGACAGTAAATAGGCTGGTATTATTATTATTATACTAATATTATAAAGACGAAAGATTTGTATTTTTGTATGCAACGAATAAACTCGAAAAACTACTGGACCGATTTCAAAAATTGTTTTACTATTAGAAAGCAACATTCTCAGTGAGTAACATAGGCTTTTAATATTACTAGAAAAATTAGAGATCCTTAAAAATTCCTACGAAAACCAACCCAAGATGTAAAAAAATTTGCTAAAAAATGTCTTTCATCGTATGCGCTGCGGATAGTATTGATGATAGAACAAAAAAATGTTCTACAATATTCTATACTAATATTATAAAGAGATTTGTATTTTTGTGCCAATACCTGTTAACTACTTTTTGAATTATTGAAATCGGGCATTCCATTCAAAAGTTATTACGATATTAAAAATGTCAACATTAACAAAAAATACACGCCGCCGAGCACAGTGAGCAACGCGGCGTGAGAGAGGGCGGACAACGAAAGTGCGGGGCAGAGGCGTGCGTGCACGTCTATGAAAGTAATGGAAGTTTTAATTAGCATACCTATAAGTTTTTTTGCCTGGGCGAGGCGGGGGAATCTCCGACCGCAATGAGAACGCAGCCGGCATACCGACTAAAACCCACGGTGTTCCTCCAAACGGCCAGAGTGTCGGGGTCACGGGGACGCTCGCGCATTCATTCGCGACCCCGACGGGCTATGGCCCGTTCACCACGAGTGGGCCCCGTCTGATTTGGGGGGCCTAGCTCCTTTTCCTCCAACGAGAGGCGTTCGTGAAACACGTACACCGCCTTCTCGGGCCTGTGCTGTTCAAGCGGCGATTGCCCAATCGCCACCCGCAGGCTTCCTCCTATGGTGACTGGAGATCCCGGAGCGCCCCACGAAGACGTCCGGTGCGTGCGCGATGGGCGGGAAGCAAGGTGGTCAGCTCCCTCTCCCGCTCGGCTGCCTCCTCGGCGAACATCACCTCCTCGCAAAAAGAGGCGACTCCCTCCCAAGCCCTCTCGCTGCGGACCATGGACAGAACCACGACCGGCAGCGTGAGTTGGGCCGTTGCGAGAGCCGTAACTAGGTCACGGCGCTGGTCCGCCCACGCCGGACACTCCGTCTGAAGCACCGCGTCGCGCGGGCAGAGCCCGCAATGATCACAGACGGACGCTCCCGGCCTATGAGACACAGGTAAGTTCCGAAGCACCCGTGACCGGTGAGTACCTGAGTCAGCCGGAACGTGAGGACACCGTGTCTCTTCTCCAGCCACTCCTCGGCTTGAGAAGAGACACGGACAGGACTTACCGCCACCACCGTGGCATGCCCTGCAGTTGGAATATATGAAAAAGTATGTAATAACGTAATTAATTTGTAATTTTCTATTATCTAAAAAAGCACGGGCAGAACATTATTTTAATTTATTTGGTACGAATTTGCTCGAGGGCATAATGTCACATAGCTGGCACAGATATGTGATGTTGTTTTTTTTTTACAAAATATACACTAGACAGAACGGGCTATGTTAGAAGAAAGGACTTCTAAAATTTCAACTTATGATATCGAAGCGAAGCGAGGGCGGGCTGCTAGTACTATTATATAAAGCGGAAAAGTTTGTGTGATTGTTTAGACACGATAATCTCTGAAACTACCAGTCAGATGATAAAAATTTTTTTGCCTATACTTAATAGCTCAGTTCTCGAGGAAAGTTATTAGGTTATGTAACATCACGCTACTGATGACGGGAGCAGAGCAGTAAGCAAAGACGCGGGTGAAACCGCGCCGCGGAAAGCTAGTAATTAATATGTTACTCGATAAACAGTACAACTCCTAACAATGTTACCACAATATAAATAATTAAATGATGGTTCGTCGCGCTAAAATCTACCAGAAAATACATTTAAAGGGTATTTAATGTTCAATCAAAATGCAAATCCTAATAGCATTAAATAACGATTCATAGCAGTGTTATAATTGTGTTTGGGTGAGCTAGTAACTGGAACGCGCCTAAAATTGAATACGTAGAGATGTGACATCGATGTGGAATTGGTACCGAATTCTATTTGAATCAAAAGCAAACTCATTTATGAAAATGTCAATCATATTTGAATTGAAGATGACTAGGATTAATAGGATGCCTTAGTCAGTACTCTAACTATAATACAAATTATAATAGTAGTTACTTATTATTTCCGTTGAAGGTAATGCTAATAACACAAGATTCAAAATTTGGGTACTTGCCACATAATTATAATAATTATATATAATTTTACCTACATTTACATCCAATACATAATCCATATTAATATTATAAATGCGAAAATAACTCTATCTGTCTGTCTGTTACGCTTTCACGCCTAAACCACTGAAGCGATTTTGATGAAATTTGGTATAGATATAGAAAAGGCTAGAATAGATTTTTTATCGTGAAAAATGGCTTAAAAGCGTTGAAATAGGCGATGAAAGTTTGTATGGAAAATGCGACAAAAACCGATATTCATGTGGGTGGAGCTGCGGGCAAGAGCTAGTTCTTTATAAACTTGTTACAATATAAAATATGGAAGTATCATAAGAAAAATAAAAATGGCGACTAAAAATAAAAACGGGTTATAATTTGTGTTTGCATATTAAATACTTATTTAATTACCTTACTGCTACGACTACGTAATTTTTTTTTTAGGATAGTTCTATAACGAGCAATAGGCCTGGTAATGTATAAAAATAACAGCATTAAATCCAGTATAAAATTCTTATAATGTAAGTTAAAAGCACCTTGACTAACATGACTTTCCAATGATCACCTTAGGCATACATTGAATACGATGAGTTGCAAAAGTCAAGCTAAAGCGTATGTTTAATGGTCCTTGCATTTTATTCAATTTTCCCATGGATAGAGGAAAAAAGGAGCGCTGAGTCATCGAGTGCACTATTCCACGATTGTATTCAATTTAACACACTATCTAATATTTAAAGAAACAGTAAAAATCAATGTTTGGATCGCATCAAATGACGTTTTCTAGTCTCTGCTTACTCTACTAATGGACAGACAGGCGTGAAATTATGTATGTAGTAAGAACTTATGTGACTTTCAGCCTTTTTTAAGTTCTGAGTTCAAAAAAAAAATACCTACTGCTTAAAGGTTTACTAGTTGCGGTTTCTGTCCTATGAACTACTCTTTTTTTTTATTTTTTTTTTTTTTTTTTTTTATTCTACCACATTCACACAGCGCCATCTAGCCCCAAATTAAGCAATTATATTTGCTTGTGTTATGGGTACTAAACAACTGATATACTACATATATATACATTTTTTTTTTTTTTTTTTTGTACATACATACATATTATAGATAAATTACACCCAGACACAGAACAAACAATCCTGCTCATCACACAAAGGTTTGTCCTGGGTGGGAATCGAACCCACGACCTCCGGCTTAGCAGTCAGGGTCACTAACCACTAGACCAACAGGCCAGTCTCTAACTCTAACCAAAACTTTGAATTTATAATACTCAAAAACTAACTGCTGCCCGTTTTTTGGTATTTAGCCGACGCATTTTAAGAAATGAGAATCATCACTTCTCAAATTGTATTTATTATCTTATAAATTATTTTCTTACTACTTGATAGACTTACTATTTTAAATGCTTAATACTATAGGTTATGTATATTTTAGCATTTATGTAATAAGTCTTTTAAAATAAAATGTCGTTTATTTTTCATATCTTCTAAAATATTTTAACAAAATTTAAACAATCAAAACTTTAAAAGTATTAAAATTCCAGTATCGGTATCGGTACCAAAATATCGTATGAATAATTCAAAGCTAAAATTGTTTCCCTGTTTCGCAACAATAATTCGTTTTAACTAATTTATATTACCTTCTTAATTCCTCAAGTTTTGTCCAAGGAACGCTTTCCTTGTCCTATGTATAATTAATAAAACAAACTTGCTAACGAACTTAATGGAAATTTATACCATCATAATGAATACACGTTTACTTATAAATATTTATTTATTTATGGGTATTAAGATAAAGATTTTTATTACGTTTAATTTTAGTTAAAATATTACGGTTGGAAATTTAATTTATTAATGGGTTAATTATTATACTCAATAAGTAGGTGGCCGATTGTTGATTTAAGCGAGGAATGAAAATGCATCCCATATGTGGCGATGTAATGAAGGCATTGATCACTACGCATAAGTAAGCGTTAATACTTTATTTTTAGAAACGAATTAAAATCGATAATATTGCTATAAAATGTAGTTAGTCACTGGTGACTGAGGTCTGAAAATTTTCAGTGATGACGGACTGAAATCGCCAATACGCTTGAGGTAGCGTAATCAATGCTTGTTTATGCCTTTGTGTATGAAAAGAGGTTTTCATATTGCACTGGATATTGAAGAGCTGGTTGACAATTGTGTGAACTGTTCGCCAGCACTGATGTATAAAATAGAAAGGCCTCAGAATCATCAAATCATCAACATCATTTCAGTTAAAATACTTCGCCAAGTATCTCCATTTTGGTCGGTTGTGTGTCGCTTTCATTTTGAATGATATTGATTGAATCATATATGTTGGTATGCAACCTAATTGTAATATATCTATTAAATTCTGCATTACTATCAGTGAAGTACATTATGTTAATCAATTTCTGATAGCTGCTATGGCGTCATGATAATAAATTATCATTACAAATCCGGTTATTTTACTGTTAAAAATACCGAAAGTGCTGATAAAAATGTCTTCTTGGAAAAATATTCACTAAACGTTGCCGAAATATATTATGTTTAAATTAAAAATATTACACCTAAATAGACAAAAACAGTAAAATACACTGACTGAGATTTGACAACAAATACAGTAGCAGTTCCATCATCTAAATGCGTGTTTATTTCACCGAAAACTGCGTGAAAGTTTAATACAAAATAAACAGCGCCTCTGGTGCTAACTCGCAGAACTAATAATTTTCGCTGTCAACAATAAAAAACTCGTGGTAGCAAGCTAAAAATATTTTGGGTCTAAGTTATTAAGTTACCACCATTAAAAAGTCCAGGTTTCTTTACTCTCCAAGGTCTACTTAAATACAATACTAAAATAAATTTGAATAACTCACATTAGTCAAATAACAATATTACAAACTAAATTTATGTTTAAGTTCCCTTAGCCACAAAACAACTTACTTCACTGTATAACTAACTAAATAAGCGGTCTATATTTCTTACATCGGAACAAAATTATTTGCGAACAGCAAAGTATTTAACCCTCCACTCTATTTACGTTATCGTTAAATAAATAAGTAAAAAAGCCTCGTTTCCCGACTAATTTCGCGGACCAATTTACGTCACTCAAAGCTTACACATAGTTTTTCCCTTAACGGGGTCGAAGCCATCTAAAGAAAATGGGGTTGCCAGCGTGAAAGGTAACTAGCAATCATTTTACCGAAATTTCCTGAATTGTAGATTGAACTTGTAAGCAAAGTAATGTTTATGTAATATATTCTGTTACTGGTAATGATATTAATTGAGAAAAGTTTAAATAAAACATTGCACTATTTTATAAAGAAGAAGAGTTTGTATGTTTGTTTGAACGCGCTGATCTCGGGAACTACTAAATTTTCTATGTTATGTAACATTACGCTGCAAGCGATGAGAGCTCAGGTTTCTTCACAAAGTTTTCTTTATTAAACTGTAAGTCAGTCATGTCCAAGATAAACTTAGAGAGTACATACGAATTAGAAAAAGTCACATTGTTACTTACCTGGTTTCAAATTCTTGCCCTCCTGTATACAAAGCAGGTGCCCTAACCACTACATATTACTAAGTATAATAATATTTATACATATAAAAGTCTTAACAAACAACATGTGTAATTAAATAAATTACAATTTGTATTGTTTAATTCTGTGTTTAATCTGATGTCAAAATAACTAATATTTTAAATTCTGTCACTAAACATCTACACACGCTGGTAACCCAGTATCTCCTGTATACGCTGACTCAGCTAAATTTCCCAAATCACTCGGCATCCCACGCCCACGGTTGGGACCCTCTGTTCCAATAACATGTGAACTTGGGGTGAGTCATCGTGAAATCGCTACATAGACCGTTGTATCGAATGAGTAGATTTGGGTTTTTACGATGAGTCCACGAAATTGTATCGGGCTAACAAGATTACTATACTCAAGCTTTTTAAGTGGTAAGCAGAGAGATTTGGTATTTTGAGACTATGGAATGAAAATTCAGAAGCATCAATGTGTATCATTAGTTGACTACCTATAAAGCAATAATGTGTTGTAGTTAATTAGTGCAAAAAAGGGAGGGAGAGAAAAAGACACAAAAAATTAACTTTATATTTAGACGTCCTGTGTAATTGTAGAGTGTGCGCTTGTATTTTCACTTTTTGCAGGAAAAACATGCCATAAATGGAAAATGTAAGATTATTTTTGAAGTTGCTAGCCACGGGTTGGCAAGGATTAGTCCTGTGCAAAGTGCCTACTATAGTGTCTTCGCTCTATGTAGTGGCCGCCATTCCAAAAGCCATCTGTCAGTCTGAGATTATTTTCAGTTTTTACCTGACTCTACCTACCTGTTTTAAATTGAGTGTTCTCAATAAGGGTGTTTGATAGTAGATAAGCAATATGGTAGCAAAAAAATAGTATTAGCAACTGAAATATACAAATCATAAATCATTTAACTACTAAAACCTTTTACTTAACTATATTACACAAAAAGTAACGAAATTCCGACATAATTACTAACATTCCGAAACAGTAATAAAACATGTAACAATTGTACCGCTAAATAATTAAGTTTTCAATATTGGGAACGGACAAAACCGCGGGTGGCGCTTGCCCGACAAATTGGTCGAGCAGCAAAGCAAACCACAGATACCATTGGGAGCCCTGCTGTGGTATTGCTGTTGGGTCACGATATTAGCGATTATCTAATAACTAACTGTACGCGGCGCGTTTTTACTCGCATTAAGTTATATCTTAATATAACTGCTCTCATGGCACTTAGCGTGATCCTATAACCTTCCTCCAAAATTGGGCTATGAAATGCTTATAGAATTTTCCAAATCCTGAAAATTTCTATAAGACTGGTAGTACTAGAGATTAGCACGTTCAACGACACAAACAAACTCTTCAGGAATATATATTAGTATAGAGCATAGAACAACTGCTAAGGTGAATCACGTATGATCGTATTGCTGAGTTCCCGATGAACCTGCTTATCAAAATAACTCCACTTTGTTTAATAGTAAGCGGTCAGTGCGCTTGAGCTTGAGCGCAAAGTAGCAAACTGCTGCTGACCCTCCCTATAGTGCCTTTAGAGGACGTCCTTTTGACGCCCAGTTCAATATTTAAAAATATTACATCATATTTCAGGAAGGTTCTAGAGAGGCGACCACGAACCGGATGCCGCAGCGTGGGCAGACACCTTACAAGGTGGACCGACGACCTTACAAGAGTGGTGGGCAACCGATGGATTATGGCGGCTTACCATTGGCCAAGATGGTGAAAATTGAGAGAGGCTTCAGCAGTGGAAGCCTTTTGCCTTAATTGATGATGACATATTATTTTTACTTAATTGTTTGAATACCATGCATGATGATGTTTACTACCGAACATCAAAGACTGCCTTTCACAATCAGTAGATTAATTCTGAATCTGAAACTTAAAATTACAAACCGTGATGATCTGTTTTTCAAAGTTAAAACAGTGTTAAAACATCTAAACTAATAATAAGTGAGTTAAGTCAAAAAAATAGATTTTTTGTATATTTGTTTGCAGTAATTTAACTAAAAAACAACTTTACCGATTTGGAAAATACTTTCACCTTTAGAAATCAATAAATTCAGCGAGTAACAAAGGCTATATTTTATTATGATTAACTTATTATTTTCAGTCATTTTCAGAATTTCAGTATTTTAAGCGCCTTTGTATGTCTAAATGATGTACGACACTTTTGCTATATATATATTTAACGTAGGAGTTTGTTGTGAGACCGAATGAAACTTTTGATACCTGGGGGTCTACATCACCTCTTTATAGCAGTATTATTTTGATCTTACTTTGTGTTTTGTCTTTTTCTTTTGTACCATTAAAAACAAGGACTGAGACAATGTATAATAAGATAGTGGAATTTGATCTGAGCGTCTCCGTGCTTCGGAGGGCACGTTAAAAGTAGGCCCCGGTTGTTACCAAGCTGATAAGAGTCGTTAGGTCAAGTCGGATGCCTCTATAATAAATTACGGGCAACCTAAACAAATCTCGACATTAGGTTGACCACTAACCACTCGATGAAGAAGAAGAAGTGTTAATTTCGGTAATTTAATTTTTTATTACTAAATGGATAATTCATGTGCTTAAGGACAAAAGTAAAATTGCTGAGAAGGTTTTCTAAAATAGCGCCCACGAGATGGCAGCACCGATAACCAGGTCGTGCTGTCAAGCGCTTTTTGAACCTCTAATTGGCCCAATATGACTGTTGAAGCGGCGCCGACTGGTGAAGAAAATTTTCCTGAACACCCTCATTATGTAGGTATAATAAGATTTATATATTATTATATAATGTATAATAATATTTGTACCATTAAAAACAAGGAATGAGACAAAGTAGGGTTATAATAAGATTACTAGAGGTTGTAGTAGGGCCCTTGTACCTATACTGATGAACTATTGGACCTCTAGTACTTAAATAATTCCACTTCATTCATTCGTATTTGATTTAAATTTACACGGCAACTTGTCGGACAGTCAACAACAACGCTCTGTGGTAACCAGCTTGCTTGTTAATCATTCAATTTCCGAACAAGAACATTAATGGGCAACTCTTCAATATGCGCACGACCGACGGCGATAGTCGTACAAATTGGTGCGTGGCAAAGTACACCGCAAAAGCTGTTGAGGGACAGACCTGTGGTTATGGGTAGGGATGCTTTGTTAGCGATGTAGCGTGGCTATCTAAAAAAGTACTAAGTATTTGTTTGACAGAGGTGATAAGAAATGTCTGCATAATACATTGTCTTTTTTCTGAATGTTGATGTGGACAAAAAAGAACAAATCCTGTACAATGAAATACCTGTAACTTGAATAAATGCAAAGAAATTCAAATACTGTTTTAATATCATTTGTTGCAATTTGAGAAACTCTAAGAGACTTCGTTGATCTATCCGAATTATGCTTCTTTTGTTGATCACACTGCATCAAATATTTTATTACGAAGAAGATCTGTAGTAATTTGGGACGTATTTACTAGAATTATTATTAAAACTTAGAATGTCATGTTCGCAAAAACTGTATATTTAATCAACTTTTCTGAAACTGTTACCACGCCTTTACCTTTCAAAGCGGCGTACATAAAATTATCAACGAGACAAGTGTAGTTCTGGTAGAAATTCAAATATTACCCACTAAGGTTTGTATTTGACAGGCGGTTAAACCAGTGAATCGGTTATTTTAACTTTGTAGTTATCAATTTGTTGGCATCGGGCAGAACTCAGAAAGACAAAACCGACTTGATTGTTAAAGTACTAACACACGACATAATCTGTATATATAAAAATTAATCCCTATTTCCCTTGGTCATGGCATCACGCGTAAACGGCTAGATCAATTTCGTTAATTCTTTTTTGTTGTGTTTGTTATTGTTAGGAGAAGGTTCTTGTAAAAGAAAAATAAGAAAATTGCGCGGTGATTTAGAAAGTTTAAGAATACCTAACCACCATATTAAATTTAAACCGCTAAACCGATTTCGATGAAAATTGGTATGTAGATAGATTTGGTTTCGGGAAATAGGCTACATTTTATTCCGAAAATCGCTCTGATTTCCGAGTTACATTAATTAAACACATAGCAATTTTCGCGCGGGCAAAGCCGCAGGGCGCAGCTAGTAGAGAAATAACGTTAAAACAACACTATTTTACTCTTGAAATATTATTTTTTTCCTGTCTGTTCGTTCGCTATGTTCTTCTAAACCAAGCAAAGAGTTTACGATTTCTATGTTCACTATCGTATAAAGGATGTATTTCTTACGGAAGGTTTATAATAACGGGCAAGGTGGCGAGCAACCGATGGATGAGGGCGGCTCACAACCGGCCACGGTGGCGCATATTGGGAAAGGCCTATGCCCAGCAATGGAATGTCTTTCGGCTGTACAGAAGAGAATTTTAACGATTATTTTGTGTTATAAAAACTAATATTAGCGCCTCCTTCTTTCTTATCAGCATTTGTCCGTACCGTACCGATCACCTAAATATAATTTTATCGTTTTAAATACTCCAACACTAAAACATCAAAATGTAAACCAGTTACTCATAGGACTATAAACCAAGCTAATAAATTCGTTACCATAAAGAATCAACAAGTCCAGTTATGCCCACACCATGCCAACCCCATATAATTTTAACACATTCGAACCCCATCATAATCGCTACCATAATCGCCCCCATAATGGCCATTTCCGCACATTGCCGAAAATGTTATAAAATATGTTTATTGCCAAAGAAAATCATAATAATAGCCATGACTCGTTTTGGCTTTGTAACTAAATTTTATTTTAGTTGCAACTGCCAGCTTTTAGAATCGTTTTGTCCATAATTGCAAGATGGCAAGTAGTCAGTAGATAGCAGGAAAATGAACATGACAAATTGTTAGCATGGTGTGTTTAATTTTATTTTCTGCATTGTCAGACGAGCCAACAGTCCACCTGATGGTAAAAGTCGCTCATGGAAGTCTGTAATACCAGGAGCTCTACGAAACCGCTGTCTACTGTGATATTAATGCTTTCTTTAAACCTCGCTTGGACATTTTATAGCGCTAATTTCCTCTACAATGAAGGCCTTAATGAGATGCATTCATTCTCAACTCAAAAACCACAGGACAGGACACTTTTCTCCGGAGAGTTACGCATCGGTCTATGTTCAATACCTACATAACAACACTTAGCTACCAGTATATTAGGTCCTATGCAACAGGGGTTACAATTCACAATTTCTCATCCTTATTTTCTCGACAAAAATACCTAATACAACTTTTCTCACTTGAGTCCTGTATTACCACAGTAAGTACTTACTGAATTAAAGCAAAATAAAACTGTTAACAAAAGTCAAACCAAACCGGTCAAAATTGCAGTATTCCTAATTATAATCCCGTCAGTTATGGCCTAACCATCAGTCGGTAGGTCGGACGTTTTGTGGGCGTCGCTTGCCTGCACCGGAGTCCAACCCTCAGCTAATTTCACATGAGCTAGGCTTGATTTACGGCATCCAATGCAGATTTATGTTGTGTTTTTGGTAACGTATTGTCTGCGGTAAAACTATGGGTTGTTAGCGCCATTTTTGAACGTTTTAATGTTTATGGCACGACAAAAAAGATTTAACTAAAGATAACACTTGGTAATTTGTAACTAAAAATACTCATCACATCACACAATCACTATCAATAACGGCGGTCGTATATAATTATGTTATTTTATTGGCGCGATCAGTCCACTGAATGCTGTCATCTAAAACAAGGTGGGCAGCAGAGTTCAGTGATAAGCTGCCGCCAGAATCAATGTTAGATAAATCTCGGCACCAACACGGGTCGCTATCACGTTAAAGACTTATGTATTTTACCTAATAAGTTGCATAATTTTGAGTAAAATGTCACTAGAAAACAGAACCATACATTTTCAACCAAAAACCATTTCTCTACCACATAATATGTATATATACATAAATGTATTAGGTGTTTATACATAAATATAAACAGAAATCTAACGACATAATTATTACATAAACACGTACAACCATTAGCTAACAAGGAATATTCCATTGAAACGTCCTTGGCAACAGCAATAATACCGAAAACCTTGGCTTCTAAGTACGTAGTTCGTCGTAAATAAGGCACTCTGCTTGCCAACTGAAATTTACTCCGCAGGTGGTCTGTGTTTGTCGCGTCGCGGGACGTTCATGCTTTACTTTGATAGCCACAAACGTGTTTGTGACGTGTTACTGACGTTTGTGCATTATTGGAGTAGCTATTTATGACAATGTTTGTCTGATTGTATAAGCATGAACAATTTTAATTTTACTTTAAATTAGTTAGTAAAACTGCTATGGAAGAGGTTGATTTTAATCCAGGAGAAAATTTTGTGAAATTCTAAATGAGTCACCTCATTTCTGTGTGCCCTTTGTGTACGGGTGATATTGTATGATTATAAAATCTACCTCAATAAGAAAGGAAATTCTTCCTCTTTCCTTTCTTCTTAAATTTCTTTTCCTTTTTGAAAAGGAAAGGAAATTCTTCTTTATTCTAAATATATAAATAAGAATCTACAAACAAGTAGACTAATAAAGCCTTTAGAAGTACAACTATCTACATACATACATAATATAATGAAACATGTTTAGAAAAAAAAACCACTAAACATTAGACACCCTTTAAAATAGAAATTGCTCTATTCTTTTTAAATCTACACAGTCAGCTTTAACCGCCTCATATTATTCGAACAATTTAAGTATATCTGTATGTTATAAGTCCACATTGTCCACATTTCTGGCAAGAAGCAGGTCTGCAGCGAACGTTAACACGATGTTAGACAGACCACAGCGGCATATATTACGTTGGAGCCTCGCCAGGTTGGCCGGTGCCGACCCGTGCCCATGAGTGGTTAGTTCCATCCAATTTATTGCTGTCTCCAACCGCAAGCTGTGCTGTTTTTGGAAAAGGATAATTCCTGATCCTATACGTACTGAAGAAGCGCTTAAAAGAATTTTTTGTTATATTTTTACCAAAAAAAACCGACTTTTTAAATCGCTGATGTAGATTTTTAGTTAAATCTTTGCAAACAAAACAAACATATAAATAATCTAACCTTTTTTTTAAAATATTAGTTTAGATAAGTAACTTAAAAATTTATAAAGAGCAACATAATTGCTTATGTAAATGTTGCAACTAGCTTTTTCATAGGCACCTAAAGTTTTAAATGACATTAGGTACTTTACTTAAAATACAACTGTACAAGTTATACGGTTACCTACCGATATACAGTTAGAGTGGAACATTTTATTTGGATGTTACTGATGTTACTGCTAGGAAAAATATTAAGAGGAAATCTAAAAAATATACTTAAGCCTGAAATTTTCATTCTACCTTAAAGCATGGTGATCAGTGCTTTCTTCTTCAGGTGTTAAAACAATTAATTATGTTTAAATTACCAAACTTTTATAAGCGTAAACAAAGCACTACCTACCTTCAATTTAACACGGGCTTTACAAATACGCTTTAATAATTTTGTTTCATTTAGTAGTGGATTGAAACAAACTTAGCATGTTAATGTTGTTTCGTTTATGCCTAATTCCACCACAACGTAGCAACGGACCGCAGTTTTCGATCAGGCGCTATGTTTGTGAACCGCGTTAGTTCAGCTGGAGGGATATTTGGATAATTCTACGCCAGGGGTGGATTGTATGACGATTATTTTTATTGTAATGTTTATACTACTGCATATAGGACTAGTGCGTTCGATGTGGTAGTAAATTCTTGCTGTTTCCGAATGGGTCGAGTTAAAGAAGCAACGATACTCAGGTATCTACACTTTCGTTTCGTTCTGAAATAAATTGTCGGCGTATCAATTCTCACTAGCCCTACATATATTTTGTCTCTTTATTTCTGCCGTTGTTGACATAAATAAGAATATAACGATCGAGAATGATTTGGTTCTTAGCATTCTTTCTGTAATATTTAGAACATTGTAATTTAAGCTTATTTGTCACAGAATATTATTAGTAGCAGTTGAGAGAGTGATTGACTCAATCACTCTCTCACGTTCATTGTCATTTTATACGGTGGTAAAGCCTCACAGGTTTCAGCATGAAAAGGCCGGATCAACTAGAGAAGAATTTCTAATAGAAGATCGATATAAGAGTAGTAGTAGCTGACGTTCATGAGCATCATACTTTATAATCCAAATAAATGCTTTGAGTTTGAGTTAATATCCATATTGCGTTACGTTCGGAAAGTGAGAGAGAAGAGGCGAGACCCAATTTCATCCTTTTTTTTTCTCTCATTCTCTTCAATTATCCCATACCCAGCCGCCATAATGGAGGCCAGCATACCTACCAGCAGTTTCAGACGATGGCTTTTGGAATAGTAGTCATTACTTCTGAATTCCACTGACGGCTTACTACTAGCGTGAGTTGAGACACTTTGATAGGCTGATATAAAAAAAAACACTATCAACTGTACTGATGGCTCTACTAGGCAATCGACAAAAAAAGGATTTAGCTAAATCCGCTCTTGTATATTATCAATTGGTGGTTCGGTATATAACATTGCTGTTAATATTTTATGTAACATCTTTTAATATGAGCGTATCAAATGTGTTATATAAACTGCTTCATTGGCTTACGTAATGGACGACGAGTGGTTAAATTAACCAAAACATAAATAAAACTAGCTACGCTCTGTGGCTTCGCCCGCGCGGAAAATAATAAGTGTTTTATTAATATAACTCGGAAACCAGTCTGTTTCTTGGGATAAAAAGTATCATTCCGTTTTAGGCACCGAATCTATGAACATACCAATTTTCATCGAAATCGGTTCAGCCGTTTAGGCGTTGAGTGGTAACAAACATACACGCACACAATCTTAAATATTAGTCGGATTGGGTAGTTCGTTGAAAATCCGATAGTCTACTTTTCTCTATTATAATACGCATGTACCTATATTTAAAAAATTCCACAAGAAATGCTCTAAATGATAGTGAAAACCGTGAGAATTTTATTTTAGCGATTTAAAGAAAAGAGCGTAGAAATAGACAGAGAAAAGGACAAATACTATGCTTTTTAACTGTAAAATATGTCAAAAGGACAATAATTTGTAATGGTATTTTTATTCGTGATCAAACTACTACGTTTAATGTTATAATTTAATTTAATAAAAATTTAAAGATAAAAGAGTTCCTGTTGCTATAGCATCTTAAACGTGTAGCTAAAATTTAAAATATTTATTTCATTCAAAGTTGCCAAAGCGCCTGATCACTTATAGACTGCAATGCCACGTTCTGTGTTTGAATTGGTGAAGCAATAACTACTTTTTGTGTGTCATTTATATTTCTTGGCTTTTATTATATAAGTTTGAAAAACAATTATCTATATTCTGATGAATCTGTAGATGGTAAAAAGTAGTGTTTTTCATGTCTGTTTCTATTCTAACTTCACCTAAACCAAGCAATAGGCAAACGAACGAAGTAAAAAAATAACATGATCTGAAAAAGTACCCGTAATAGTGACCCCGATGCTCTTAAATGTAATGATAATTTGATTCTACTGTCTATTTATCATAAGGTTAAGGATTACCAATTTGGCTTTAGAACAGGACTCTCGACTGAAAGTGCTATTCTGGCTCTTAAGTGGACTGTCAGGTATTATACAGATCGGAAAACACCAATCTACCGTACTTGCTTCCTTGACCTTTCTACGGCTTTTGACCTGGTATCCTACAATATCCTCTGGAGCAAATTAACAAAGTCAGGAGTCCCCTACACATATAGTGAATATATTGAAATATTGGTAGAGTAGTCAGGTCAATCAAGTGAGGTGGGCTGGTGTGATGTCGGAACCATACAGGTTGGATTGTGGTGTGCGGCAGGGAGGGTTAAGTTCGCCGACACTTTTTAACCTGTATGTAAATGAACTAGTCGAAGCACTCAGCAGCGAAAGAATCGGATGTTACATTGACGGTGTGTGTGTAAACAATATCAGTTACGCAGTTGATATGGTTCTGCTAAGTACCTCGACATGTGTCTTAGACGATTTGTGAAAAGTATGCAAAGGTTCACGGCTTGGTTTATAACTCCAAGAAGAATGAAGTCATGGTCTTTGAGGCCGGAGGTCAATGTCCCGAGAATGTACCACCTGTGCGATTAAACGGAGTGTCTTTGAATAGGGCGCACAAGTTTAAATATCTCGGCCATGTATTGACAACTGACCTCAAAGACGATGACGATATAGAAAGAGAAAGAAGAACACTGTCAGTTAGGGCTAACATGGTTGCCCGAAGGTTTGCACGTTGTTCTAGACAAGTTAAAATAGCTTTATTTCGTGCATATTGTACAACCTTTTACACGGGCAACCTTTGGGCCAGTTATACCCAGAAAGCGTACAATGCCCTTCGAGTACAGTACAACAATGCGGTCCGGGTGTTGATGGGCTGCCTCGGTATTGCAGCGCATCAGGGATGTTTGCAGAAGCACGGGTTGACTACTTCTTTACCATAATTAGAAAACGTAGCGCATTCCTGGTGCGCCGTGTGCGGGCCAGCCCCAACAATATTCTGGAATGCTTTGCGACGAGACTCAACTGTATGTATTTGAATCGCTGGTGCAGGCTCTCCACATCTGTGATTAGCCTGTAGCAGAGTTTCGCATACTAACATTAGATAGAATATTTTCGATGTGTTAATAGAATAGCCTTACTAACATATTTTAAGTAAAATTGTTACTAACATAATGAGTCTTAGTTGCTTAATAAAGATTTAGTTATTAATATTATTATTATTATAAGGTAACTCAATGATATTGCTACACAAATAACAGAAAATTGCAAATTTTCTTCAATCATACACTTCACCTAAACAATCATAAAATCAACTTATAAAACTTATTTTTCGTAGTAGAACAACCAATAAAAAGTATTTTACTTTTCACAAATCACTGAACACAGAAAACTGTGACAAACTTGACACAATTCCCGTCGTATTGTCACTTTTGTCACACATATTCGCCCACTCTGAGCGCCTGTCCAATTTGTAATAGCAATGATCAGTCAGTCGCCGACTACGTTTGCTATAAAACTTTGATATTGTTAGGAAATATGGTGTAAAGGATTTTTATTTGTTTTGTTACATTGTATAGTTTATATTCAAGATGTTATTAGAGTGAATGTAGGAAATTTATTTGGTTCGTGAGAGCACATGAAGGCTGTAAAATTATGAAATGTAGAACATTGTTGTTGAACAATGGTTGTTGCTGATTTTTTTTTATTAATGTTTATTTACCTACGGCAGTAATCGCCACTACTTTTTTTAATTTTATTTGGTATTAAATGTATAATTCTGTTCAGAACGTTACTATGTTTGTAATAAAACAAAACTGTATTACATTATTATTTTTATTTTTTATTTATTAACACTTCATACACAAAAACACATGTATAGGCGGACTTAATGCCGAAGGCACTATCTACCAGTCTACCTTAGGGTGATGCAGAGATAAATGAAGTAGGTGCATAAAAAGCAAATAAAAATAAATTATAAATAAAATATAAGATATCAATAAATTATATATATTATACATATTATATATAATAATACTATAATATATATATATATATATATATATAAAAACACAACAGTATGAGATGATTCTGCCACTTTATTTTGCTAATAATAGTTCTCGAACTTTGACTTTAAACGTGTAACGGTTGGTGGACTTTCTGATTTCAAGAGGGAGGGCATTCCAAAGAAGGATAGATTGGACAGGGAAAGAAGAATGAACAAAACCACTGGTATGTGAGAGACTTGCAAGAGTTAGATTATTAGATGAACGAAGATTTCTTTCATGGGTAGAGCTGAGATATTGAAAGTAAGGAGTTAAGTAGGGAGGTGAGTTTGGGGATGTAAGTATGGAGAAGAGTGTAGTGAGTGCACGCAAACTACGGCGTTTGACGATAGGTAACCAATTCAAAACGGAACGATGGGTAGACACATGGTCATACTTGCGAAGATTAAAAACGAATCGAATGCAGTTATTAAGAAGACGGTCAAGTTTATTGAGAAGATGTGCATTCAGGTCGTAGTAGCATACATCACCATAGTCGATCAGCGGAAATATTAAGGCCTGCACAAGCATTGCCTTAGTCCTACACGGAAGAAAATTTTTGAGACGATACAGAGCACGCAAGGCACCGGTAACCTTTTGACAAACATATGTCACTTGGGCTTGCCACCTTAATGTGGAGTCAATTATTAAACCGAGGTCTTTTACAGTTGTCGATAAATTTATCGCTGTCCCGTCAAAGATAATCGGTGGAAGATTTGACGTGTCCAACCTGCACGTAAGGCGTTGACTCCCTACGATGATTGCTTGACACTTTGACGGGTTTACAGTTAAACCAAACCTGTCTGACCAGCACTTAATATGTGCAAGATCCATATTAATAAGATTAACTGCTGTGGATATACTGTCCACACTAGCCTGAGTATACAACTGCAAGTCATCAGCATACAGATGATACGAACACTGAAGATTTTTAGTTATGAGATTAATGAAAATAGAGAATAACAAAGGAGAGAGAATACCGCCTTGAGGGACGCCAGAGTCTATGTCACACCAACTAGACGACTTCTCATCAAGTCGAACTGACTGCTGACGCCCTCGAAGATAGCCAGAGAACCAATCCAGAGCCTCGAGAGAGATCATAAGATAGGACAGGATGGATAACAGGATATCGTGACTGACGGTATCAAAGGCCTTGGAAAAGTCGATTAGAGCCAGTATCGTGACTTGGGTGTTTTCCATACCCTCTCTGATATCGCCAGTCACTTTGAGGAGTGCGGAAACAGTGCTGTGGCTTGGTTTGAAGCCAGACTGAAACGGGCTTACCAGTTTGTGGCGATAAATGTAGTTAGCCAACTGCTTGTGCGCGCAGGCCTCCAGCACTTTGGAAATGAAGGGAAGAATTGATATGGGTCGGAAATGACTGGGTAAGTAGGGATTTTGTATTTTAGGTAGGGGGATAACGTAGGCTTGGCGCCACGTTGACGGAAAGGTACCGGAAGTGAGGGAAAAATTAATGATGTGGATGATTGGTGGGAGAATGTGATCCAGAATGGTTACAATCATGCGGCGGCTAATACCAATTCTACCCACCGCATTGGATTTAATAGCGAGGATCGACTTTTTGATCTCTGCCTGAAGAACCGGAGAAAAGGAAAAAGATTCAATGTCGATTCGAGGTAAACCAGCTAATTAGTTGATGGTATGACACTTAGTTTGGTGATCCAAAGGAGTACTAGTGGTAAAATATTTATTGATATCATCCAAACCAAGTATCCTATGGATATCTACGCTATGCTGTTTGCCGATACCCAGGGTCCTGAGGAACTTCCAGATATCGGCGGGAGATGAGGAAGTAATATTGTTTAGAATATGTCGGCGTTTTGCGTTCCGTATCATCTGATTACACCGATTTCTTGCAGTTTTAAAGGCAACCCAGTTGTCATCACATCGAATTCTTTTATACTGGCGAAAAGCTCGGTCCCTACGCCTCATCGCCATTCTTATACCCGTCGTGATCCAGGGTGCAGGCTGGCGTTTCAATTTTACTTTCCTTACAGGAGCATGGACATCGTAGAGTGCTGAAATATTTTTGTTAAGTACACTCACCTTTTCGTCGACTGTAGAAGCTTCCAGTAAATGGTCCCAATTCAACTCAGATGCGTCCTTATTCAGTTCGTCGATGTTCATGCGTCCAAAACAATGCGTGTGCAGTACTTTCGGCAGGGGTTTGGGAGGTCGAAGGAGATATGATAGGAAAATAAGGTCGTGATGGGAAAATCCAGGAGCAAGAAATTGACCATGGGACAGGACTAGGTCAGGAGCAGAGGTGAGTATTAAGTCAAGCCAGGTATCTTCCCCTGTCATGTTGTGGTGAGTGGCTTGTAGTGGTAAGACGTAAAGGCTGGCTGACTCAACGATCTCTAGGAGTTTACGGGAACGATGGGAGCTAGAGGTAAGGAGGTGGGTATTGAAGTCGCCCATGATGATGTGATGATGATACTCGGACCCTAAAGATTCCAGAATCACTTCGAGACTGGAGAAATAGTCGACAGATGGGGCGCAATAAATTTTCATTTTACATCAACCTCAATAAATAGATACTCAGCAGTGACCGAAGATTCAGAGTCGGAGGAAGCGAGAATCTTATGTGGAAATTGGCTTTGAAGCTAAATAGCCACGCCAATTAGCTACCTACGTACTATTAGAAGTGAGATAGCAAACCTGACGGTTAGTTTCAAGTTCAACTGAGTTATTCGAAGCTTCAGACGTAAGTTAGTAAGCTGCTCGAGCAACTAAAATGGATGACGATCATCGATTAAATAGTTTTAGCAGATAACTCAATATTGCACAACACCTAGCTTGGAATAGCAGGATTTATAAAATATTTAATTTGTCACTAGTTTCAGTTACACCTTTGGTTACTGCTCAGCACCCGCCGCTAGTAGCGTGATATAGCCATGTTAGTCTGTAACCTTTCTCAAGGTCTGGGCTATCGAACGCCAAAAGAATTATTCAAATCCGATTGGTGGTTCCATGATTGGAGATTAGCGCGTTCTCCTAAACAAACTCTTCTGCTCTAAGTATAGATTTGAAAAATATGTCTGTCGATCCTGGACGATGAGTTGGAAATCAAAACGCTATTCAGAATTTACTAACAAAGGATGCTGAGATATTTTATTTACTTATTGTACCGCTACTCAGAAAACCTGAACATCATTGTTACAAATGGTAAGCATCTTCGCGGTAGATCAACAAACTGCTGGTGCAACTAAAATAAAATAGTATATTTTCGTCAGCCCCAACAAGCTTCTCATCAGGTCAGACTTGCTTCCTGGTCTACCAGTCACCATCACCTTACAAACAGCTGAAGACAATACACATTTATAGACGAAATCTATCGGAGCGGACTCGAACTTTAGTAGGTAACGAAAATAAAAGTACTATTGCCATTGGACAAAACTTTGTAATAAGTAAAGTGTTTTTTAAAGTTTGTTTATTACTTAAATCAGGTAGGTAGCAGGCAGCTACAGTAAGAAGTATAATTAGACAAATTACAATAAACGTTTATAACGATTTCATTATATCATTATATCGGCAAATTATTATCCCACTGCTGGGAAAGGTCTCTTCTCATACAGAGAAGGTATGAGCATTGATCGCCACGCTTTCTTAAGGCGGATCGGCGATTTCAGACTTCCTCAGAAGTTCAAGTTTTCTCACGATATTTTTCTTTAACGTTAGTCAGTAATGTCCAAATAAACTTATAAAGTACATATGATTTGAAAAATCACATTGGTACTTACCTGATTCGAACCTCCGACCTCGTGTTTACGAAGCGGGTGCCTTTACCACTAGGCTATTATGACTATAACGATTTACTTACCTATAAATTGTCTAAAATAAAAATTTCTTTTAGCCAGGTAAACATACGACTTAATAAGGTAGTTAGTGTAGACAGTGCAGAAAGGGGAATATCGGGTGTTACGGAAGTAAAGAAAATGCTTTAGTCTATGAAAATGAAATTGAAAATATGTTTATTTATATATTTTAATTAAATTAACATTTATGAACGTCAAAGTTAAAAAGCAGCCAGTTCGCTGACAGTAGAGCCATGAGAAGAACTGGCAAGAAACTCAGGCCACTCTTTTTAATCGCCAGGATTTTACAATTTTTGAAAGTTACGATTTCAAGTAGCATGCAAAGTGACACAGGCAATACACTTAACTCTATAGGTAATTAATTACTTACAGCTTCCTATGTTGTAAAGAAAAAATAAAGAGTAAAATGTGTGCTTTACAGGCTGCCTCAATTTGCATATTGCTACAAAAGGTAAAGGCAACATGTGAACTGTGGTTTCTATTAATCCAACTTATCATCTCAGTTGAAATGCATCCACGGCTGCATCCTCATCCAAGTAATGCATCCGACAGTGTTTGCCATAGTCCTTAAACTTGTTAGATATTATATTGAGATAGAACCTCTCTCTCTCTCTCTCTCTCTCTCTCTCTCTCTCTCTCTCTCTCTTCTTGACTATTTATCCCAGTGGGTTCAGCCTTTGTAACGTTCTTTTTCCACTTGCCCTATCCACTACGTCGTCTTCGGAAATATTTATCACCTGATAATGGTTATTTTAGGCTCTATACATTTAACAAATTAAAAACTGCAATGCTTATTTTCTGTGCATAATGTACGTGCTTGTACCAATATTGATTTTCTTTTAAATATCGCCGATTTTCTTGCAATGCGAAAACCTTTCATTATCGTTGACCGAAATGCTCACTACATGAAAAGACACGGTCGATAAAATACAAGTACAAAAGGTCACCAACAAATACCAAAGGTACGTCATAAAATAATAGTTTTATGAGTGAGCTGTGGGTGATTCACAATTTTTCGTAAAGATTTTCTATATTAAGAGTCATTGACCGTGGTCGTACATTCGAAGAACTTATATAAAATATTTTTTTTTTAATTTTGAACTTATACTATTTGTACACATCACTTTACAAACATAAATTTGAAGGACACAAAGTACACCCAGACTTGAATAAATAAATATGATCAAATAAAGTTTTTCCAAATTCTTCAGCACAGATTTGATATATCCATCAGTGAGTGACACAAATCTATCTAGCATTACAAAATTGATATACGGGTCTACTTGTATTAAAAATTACTAAGGTGCTATGTCATTTTTATTAATTTTTTATATTTTAAGTATTTATCTATAGTAATGGTAGTCATTAGATAAATGTACTTAAAGAAATGTTAAAATTTACTACACCCTTATTCCCATCTTTCTCCTTTTCAATTTTAATTCCCTTTGCACTTACGGCAAGTAAGTGCGTCGTTGTGTTTTCTTACTACATATATAAACTGACGGACTCATAAACTAAACCAAAGTTCAGGATTACTTTGAAATGATTTTTTTAATAAGTATGCAAACTTTTTAGATTAATTTATATAAATATGGAGAGACTGGCTCTTAATCTTAAATAAAAGCAAAATTTAAAAATAGAACTGCAGTAAAACAAATGAATATAGCCAGGAAAAGAACATTTACACGTAGTATCAGATTTGCGTGTTATTTAAAGCAAAGTTTTAAATTGATTCGCATTGATTTTTTATTCTTTTGTCAATTGAATTATTGTTACCAGCAGAATTGTTGGGTTAGTTTTTTAACTCATCGAGAGTTTTTGAACCATAATATGGATACTTCGTCCGAACAAGCGGCTCAAATTGTAGCACTGGTGCGGGAGGGCTTGGATCAACGAACGATTGGTAGAAATTTAAATTTAAACCAGTCTACGGTTTCTAGAAAATACAGAAGGTTTGTGGAGACAGGTTCTTACAGAAGGAGACGTGGTACAGGCAGGACTCGAGCAACCACCGGTCGTGATGACCGATTTATTGTTACAACTTCCCTGCGAAATCGTTTCCTCACGTCAGTTAACATCAAAATAGAACTTAATGAAGTGCGTGGAATAAATGTGAGTGCACGAAGAATAAGATGAAGGTTAAAGGAAGCGGATATCACCTCTTTTAGACCAGCAAATGGTCCAAAGTTGTCTGTAGCTCACAGACAAGCTCGCTTCAGATTTGCGCGTGATCACCTAAATTGGACAGAAGAGCAATGGGCCTCCGTATTGTTCACGGACGAGTGTAGGACATGTTTATATGGTGCAGATGGTCGCAGAAGAGTCTATCGTCGACGTGGGGAGCGATATGCTCAAAGTTGCATTGAGGAGCGTGTTCCTTTTGGAGGCGGTTCGTGTATGGTCTGGGGTGGCATATCGATGAACGGGCGAACAGTACTTGTGTTCAAAAACATGGTCCGCCAAAACGGTAACAGAGGGGGTTTGACTACACATCGCTGCATAACAGAGATCTTAGAAGATCACGTGGTGCCTTACATGGGATTCATAGGCGAAAATTTTACTTTAATGCAGGATAATGCCCGGCCGCACGCTGCTGCACAAGATCGACAATATTGCGAAGAGGGATACGTACAATGAATTGGCCAGCACGCAGCCCGGATCTTAATCCCATTGAGCATGTTTGGGACAATTTAAAAAGAGCTGTATATGCGAGAAATCCTGTGCCCACGAAAGTGTCAGCACTAAGAACAGCACTTTCAGAAGAATGGGACAATATGCCGCAAGATCTTTAAATAACCCTAATAAAATCTATGCGGAACCGATTAGAATCCGTAATAAGGGCACGTGGAGGTAATACACCTTATTAAAACATAAATAAACCTATGCATAAAGTTTGTGTCTATTGTTAAAACCATTTTTTTATTAAACCAATTTTCCTTAAATTTCTGTTTTTCTTCAAAAAAGTCTTAAGGTCCTTTCCAGTACACAAACTTAAACTTAAGGATATGACCCTACGCTGTTTTAAAGTTCACGAACCAATCTAGAGGTTTCAATTTTAATTTGTATAGAAGGTTTGCATACTTGGTTAAAATATTTATTTCAAAGTCGTCTATTACTTTGATGCAGTTTATGAGTCCGTCAGTGTATATACTGCCATGATCATACCCCAACGCCACTTGTAGTGGAGTTAGTAGCATTATCTATCTATGTCTAACAACAGCATTTTTTTATTATATACCTTATTTTATAATATACAAAAAATATTTTTTAGTAGTTTCTTTACTGTCTATACTAATATATAAAGCGGCAGAGTTTGTTTGTTTGAACGCGCCTATCTCTGGAACTATCAGTCAGACTTGAAAAATTCTTTTGCATAATGATGGCCCAGTTCTCGAGAAAGGATAAAGGCTATGTAAGATCACGCTCCTGGTGACGGGAGTAGAGCAGTAAGCAAAGACGCTAAACTGCGCCGCGTAAAGCTAGTAATATTAATAAAATCTATAATATTTAAAGTTACTCCAAAGCCTATATAGGTATCTATAATATCTTTTGGAATGAAACCAAAATGAACCAATAAGAAAAACTTGTGTTGTACAATCAAATTTTGCAACTATTTAGCATAACTAACTATAGGCAAACAAAGGAACTTTAACTTTCTAGACAGTGTGTAGCGAATGGAATATTTTTCACATAGTATGAACTTTACTCGCGTAGCATTTGGGGCCACGAAAAAAGCCTTTTAAAAGAGTGTAATTCGTCTACCTTACTGCATTATAAAGTTTAGTATAATAATAATACCACCTACGCCCTGCGGCTTCGCTCGCGCGGAAAATGGTATGTGTTTAATTACGGGAACCAAAGCGATTTTGAATATAAAGAAATAAAAAAATATTTAATAAAAAGAATCTACCTACGTAAGTACATATCAATTTTCATCGAAATCGGTTGAGCCGTTTAGTCGCGGAGCCGCGGAGTGGTAACAAAAACACACAGACACACAGACACACACACACACACACACACACACACAAACTTTATAATATTAACAGGCTAAACTGCACTGGTCGTTATGTCAAATGAGTTGGTTTGTATTGACAAAGGTAAATATCTTTGCGATACAGTTCTAGTTTCAGTGCTCCTACGGGTAGAAAAGTACTGAATTTGCAGCAAGCATGATTTTGTCTTGGGTTCTAAAAGTATGTTTGTTTTGTTTTGTATTACAAACATGGACCTTACGGGAAAAATGCTCCTTAATATAATGTATAAAAAGCCTCATCAAAATCCGTTACTTGTTTAGAAGTTGCAGCGTTCCCTCAGGGGTTCAGATACAGGGGATCAGACCGGAATAATTCGGTAAAACAACAGAAAAAAACAAATTAAGATTTAGTTTAAATAAATTGTTACTTACTTATTTATTTATATTAATTCGCTCTGCTGTTACTAGAGACAGTGTTAGTGTTAGTTCGTGGTTGCAGTATTTCTAATGCGATAGTCACTGGATTGAAAACATCACATACCTTTCAGATTTGCGAAACCGTCCGCTAATTTCGCAGCTCCATCCTTTCAGTTCGTGATCTAAGAAGGCCAGTGAGCGGTTCCCCAGCACAAGGACTGTCCCATCACAACCAGTCATTATCCAACTGACTATTAGCCACGATATTTTAATGAGATTCATGCTTTATTTTATGCAATCATTGGTGAATCATTTTGTAAATAGAGGTTTATTTTTTAAAATAAATTTATCTTAAACGCAAATGCGTAAATTCAAACCAAAATGAATTTTACAATCGTTAATTAGTAAGCTACAAAAATACACTAAAATATGAACCCACGTCAAGACATTGATTACTAGGCTCTCAGATCTCTCCATGGTAAACCTCGTTTCTTTCAAATAAGTGTAAATAAAGTAAGTACGTAATATAAGCAAAGTAGCGCCTACTGGTATAGAGAAGGGTCATAAGTTCTACAGATTATTGCATAATGATTGATTAATCCACCAAAATGGCGCTTGCATTATAACGCATGTTCCCTGCATAAACTCTATTACTTAATTAATACTTACTGCAACATAATCATTAATATCATTCAGTTTGCATAACCCGATAGATAGCACCAACGTCCTCATTATTTCCATCATTTAAGCCGCTCATCTCTACTAATTAAGCCGAAAGTATTTTTAATGTAGATATAGAAATTGGCTATATAATTTTTCAAACTATAGATATATATATATAGAGGACTGGCCTGTTGGTCTAGTGGTTAGTGACCCTGACTGCTAAGCCCGGAGGTCGTGGGTTCGATTCCCACCCAGGACGAATCTTTGTGTGATGAGCATGATTGTTTGTTCTGTGTCTGGGTGTAGTTTATCTATAATATGTATGTATTTACAAAAAAAAATGTATATAAGTAGTTTATCAGTTGTTTAGTACCCATAACACAAGCAAATATAATTGCTTAATTTGGGGCTAGATGGCGCTGTGTGAATGTGGTAGAATATTATATTATATATTATAGATTGGCCTGTTCGTTAAACACAGAGTGTGTTAGTGTCTATGCTAATGTGTTTTGGGTGGTGTATGAGAGTGCCGGCAGCCCAATGACCCCTTAATTCTTTTTCTTTTCCCTTTTCCTTCCTCATCACCTTCTCTGTGGCCGGCAATGGCGTGGTTGTGTTTTCTAAGCATTACTTCAGCTATAAATAAAAATAAAATAAAATAACATTTATTTCATACCAAAATCCATATCTTGTTATGTTAGTGTAATTTCTATTTTCTAAAAATATCTACAACTAAATTTTGCACACAATTTTTGTGTCCGAGATACACCTTCGGACAAAATGTGCTATAATAAGGGAATCAAATCGTTCCGCTATCACTCTCAGAATGGAGTTGGAGCTAGCCCGCAGCCTGCAAAGCATTGAGACAGTTTTCTTCCGCATAGTGGCATGAAAATCGTCAATGTGAGCCTGTGCAAACAAACCCGATGCACTGCAGAATCGGGGCAGCCCCATCAACATCCTGAAGGCATTAAATATTATACTGGACACGCAATGCGCTGATGGCCCGCTGCGTGTGGTTGATCCAAAGGCTACTCGTATAGAAAACCTGACAGTAGGTTTTGAAAAGCGTGATTTTTACTGGCGTACTACACCGTGTAAACCTTCGAACCAACATATTGCAGCGCACCGCCAGCGCCCTGCGTTCCCTTTCAATATCTACTTCGTCCTTAACATCGCCGGTTACAAAGTGCCCGAGGTACTTGAATTTGTATACACGTTTCAGCTCTGTACCATTTAATTTGATGTTAGGTATATACGATGGACACCTCCCACCCACGGCCCTAAACACTAAGTACTCGGTTTTCTTAACATTATATACGAGGCCATGTGCGTGTACATATTATTCGCATACTTGTAGCAGTTCCCTGAGTGCTTTGACAGTTGGACTCAGCAGCACCATATCGTCCGCATAACTGATATTATTGACGGTGAGGTCGTCCACGCGACAGCCGACTCTCATGCTGCTGACTACTACAACGGTCAGGTCATTTACATATATGTTAAAAAGGCGCGGCGAGGTCAGGCCACCCTGCCTCACCCCGCACTCCAGTTTATACGAGTCTGACAGGTTGTCACCCCATCTAACGCAATTTGTTTGGTTATGGTACCAATATTGGAATATGCGTAGCAGCTCTGCTTAAAAAAAAGAGCCGTATCTAGGTTACGTTTACTACTTACCATCAGGTAGGCCGTATGATTGTTTGTCACCAAAGTTGTGTATAAAATACATTTTGTAATATTCAGCACCCTAATTGATCAACCATCCCAAATATCATCCATTGACAAGCATAACACACGATACAGACATTGTTTCATCTAGAGGAGCGATGACAAAGTAAATTCTGACTCACCTGCCTTGATTTTTGGTACAGTGTTATTTACATTGATAAGGTACGCTGTTTTGCTACTACATTAACAATCTATCAATTATTTTGAACCGAACACAATGCATTGAATGAGTCATAGTTTAAATATAATTCTGGCCTGTCACCTTTGTGTTAACATTTTGACACAACATTTATATCAGTCCAACAATCTGAGGAGAGTTTTTAAGAAAATTTTCGCCACTAGTTGGCGCCACTTAGGTGAAAGGTCTTCCATTCACAAAAATTCAAAATCAAATTTACAGTTTTAAATCAATAGAATCGTTCTAATTTATCTATCAAAGATTGAAAGCGCTTCCAGGTGTCTGGACCTAACGCCTCATTGCTGTCACGTGGTAGGCGCTATTTTAGAAAACCCTCATTCTAATCTTTTTACCTCTTCACAAGTTCCTTTTAAAGGGTTTTGGATCACCATATTTGGCGAATTGGCGATCGTTATATAACGCTACTTTACTCGTACAGAGTAATTTTCGACAATTGTCGTCTTACGTGATGGTTTGAATGCAATTGATATATTTTCCAATATAATTATCAATCTGCCTTAGCAAACCTGGTAATCAGTGTTTATTTCTCTGTATTAGTCTCTGCCTTTACTTTGCTGTGGTATAATAATAGGTTGGTATATAGGTATAAGTGTTTCTCTAGAGGGCATTTGTGTCATCACTTCCTGACGCTGCATCATAGACATTTCCCGGAGTTATGTGTACCTACCAATTTGTCTATCCACTCGCTAGGTATTTGTAAATTGCATGCAACCGCCTAAACCACTGGTTTATTCGAATAATTATTATTTCTTGTCATGCTTACTCAAAGTATCGTTTTGGCTGGTCGTAATCCGCCCTCATCCATCGGTCGTTCGCCACTGTTATAAGATCGTCGGTCTACCTTGTGAAGGGTCTGCCTAAACTTCATCTTACAGTTCAGTGCGGTAATAACAAATGAATATTATTAGTCAATTAATTGTAGGCTGTTAATTTAAAAGATAAAGCCATGCTTATATCAAAAATTCAATTAAATTAAAAAAAAATCACAATAATGAGGACTTTACACTTTCTCTGTCATTACTTTTGAGAGTTAATTAGATGCTTCAAAATGTAAAATGAAAGTCTTATAGGACCACTTCGTTTCCCTTCTGTCTGCCAAGGCTCTTGTCCTCAGCAACCCGAATGGTATCAAGCATATGTGCAATATAACGTGTTTAAAGAGATAAAGTATATTTCTTGCGAGTTCTTCTTGTGACTCTAGCGTGGTCAGCAAATTTTCAGTAGCCAAATTGGCACGTCAACGAACTGGCAAAACCCTAACTAACTAGCAGAAATTAGCATGTTGATTACCTTGCCTTCTTCAAGAGCCTTCTCCAAGTACAATGCAGTCGTTTGGTAGTTTTACCTGAAAAGTTTCCCGGGAGTTTTGAAAATTGGTAATATTCGTGTTCGAATGCCAAAACTGTTGATTTTAGGAAAACAATTCCAATTGTTACATAAATTGTAAAAAAATTCTCTAGTTTTATTTAAAATGGCTACATGTTTTCATCGTAAATTGAGTCGATAAGGAGATTGTCAAAAAAACTCATAGAAGATCGACTTAAGAGTAGTAGTATCCGTACTACTGCGTTTCGTTCGGTGAGTGAGAGCGCCGGAGGCCCGATTTCCCCCCTTTCCTCTTTCCTCACCTCCCTCATTCCCTTCCCCTAACCCCATTCCCAGCCGCCATAGTGGAGACCACCATACCAGCAGTTTAAGACGATAACTTTTAGTATAGTGGCCGCCACTTCTGGATTCCACTGACTGCTTACCATCAGGCGGGGTGGAGTCACTTTGGTAGGCTACAATAAAAAAAAAAAAAAAAAAAAAAAAAAAAAAAACTAACAATATGAAGAGTACATTAAAATCTATAGTATTACTAAGTTTCAAAACTCCCGTAAAACTTTTTAGGTAACCACTATTTTTTGAACCAAATGACTGTACCTAATAAATAATAATAATGTAATATTTTGATTATCTTTACGTACTTATACTTTTTTCAGTTTCAAACCATTCATGATGTAGGTGTGTATCTAAATAGGTTCATAAGTCTAAATTTTTCACCAAGTCCAAAGTTGATAACATCCATAATAATATGCAAGAACACAATGCAAGAAAAGTTTTAAAAAGAAAACATTCTTATCCATCTTTAGTAGATATACATTTTGCTTTATTCTGATCTAATTCTAAAGTTTCCTCATCATTTTCACAGATTATTTAAATACTGATGATTGTACCGACAGATTAAAAAACACTATTTGCTGATCCTTTGTTTTAAAACTGTCAAAAGTTTTAAGCTTTGGGCCTATAAATAGCGTTTATGTATCCGTAAACTTTGCCTTCAGATTTGGGAAGGGGAGATTCAATCAATAATTTGTCTATTGTACTACAGGACTTTAGTTCTTACCAACATAACACTCCTGAACAGAATATGGAACCATCCCTCTTTCTGTAGGTGGTGTAAGAGTGTCTAAGTTAACAGGCAGTATGGTCAACAATCTGCTTGCCAAGCATGTGTCTATAGCAAAACTTCTCCACGAAAGAGAGAAACTTCAACCAGAGAAGAGACGTCCAACAGCCTCTTCTTTTATACCTATTAATATACAAAAGAAGAGTATATTTGTTTGTTTTAACGCGTTAATGTCTGGATCTATCAGTCAAATTTGAAAAATTCTTTTTGTGTTTAATGGCCCGGTTTTTGAAGAAGGTTACGCTATGTAACATCACGCTACTGGCGACGACAGCAGAGCGCTGTGAGAGGCTAGTTAGGATATATAAGTCTCACTCAAAAGAGAGGCTAATGTCCACCAGTGGGCGTCTTCAAGCTGATTTAGAGCATTTCAAGGATTTCTCATAGTTTATATACTCATACCTAACCTATGAATTTCTAACTATGAATCAATACCACGTGCTAGCAAAATATAGACCAATCTACTTTTAGTAAACACAGCTGAATATACCGACTTTATCAGTACCTAGCAAATTAATATCAGGACAATACTATAATAAGTTAAATTTGCAAATTGTCTCATGTACTTTGTATATTTACGTTTATTATACCGGCTTAGCAAGGAGTGCCTTGTTTATTAAACTGGCATTTCTGGATGTCTATGGGAGTATAACCATTGTATACGCTGATAACTAAAACCAGTACTAAACCCACGTTGCTAACCGGGAAAATGATCTAGAAGCACAGTGTGTTAGAGCGAGACACAGACAGTTTTCCAGCTACGTCGTTCACACACTGAGCTGGTTTGTTTTTTCGCTCGCAACATTTAGTATTGGCCGCGCCACCGACGCACGCTGTGGTGTACCGCGACCGAATAACATATAATAACTCGTTGCAATCATATAAATATTAACATTAAACCTGTGTTTTGCGTCTCTAACTACATAACCCTTATCTGAAACCTATAAAACAAAGTATAATTTGTGTTTGAATGTTTTGTTTCCGTTTATTTTGTGTTCTACCTTCTTTATTTTGACCGGCAAAACGCCGGTTGTATCAAAAATTTGTGTGTACGTTTACTTAGTGCTATCACCTCGTAAGTGACGTTTCGGAGACTGAGAGAAATCTCGTTCATTCTGTGCTTTTGGTTCTGTTTTGGTTTTATTTGTTTTTTTTTTCGACCGGCGGAGGTGTGGTTGTTCCTGTATTATCGATCGTCCCTGTCGCGTTAAGGTGAGTGATAAGCCTATGCTTTACAATTTTTGATCATATGGTCATAAACTAATGTTATAGTTATCTTTAAGCTATATTCTTTATATTTATATGTAAAAGCATAATTTATCGACTGTATTTATTATCAATTTGTTTTATTTTGATGCAAATTGTTATTTTACTACGCGTATAGTTTATTTTGTAACCATATGGGCAGTGACGTATTACTGTAGTCATGGTTAGGTGGCCGCGCATTAGTTTATTTACGATATACCTATTTGTATAGGTATTGATAACATCGAAATATATATACAAAGTATTTACGTAAGTGACAGTGTTATAATAAGTAAATATTATTTGAATATTTGGCTATAATTATAGATTCAGGATTTTAATGTTGATGGTAATGATATTAAAAGTAATGCCATTTTTGAAGTAATTGAGATGAAGATACCATTTTGTATCAACGTTATAGGTACTTACCTAATTAAAAGGAATGGAGAAGTATCTATGTTTTAGGGATGTACCTACCTATGGTGTGTTTTGGAACAGAAAGCGGATGCGGAACTATATATCTATTTGATGAATTGATAACACGAAGTTCGGAGACGGTTCTTTCATGACTATGTTCTGTGGTAGGTACCCACCTGCTTACTTATATATATACCTACGTAGGTACTTTACTAAAGTTTTTGTAAATAGAAAGGTAGGTACTAGGATTATAATAAGTATACAGTATTGTGTAAGTAAGTTTACATAAATTAGTAATTGGGTTTGTTAATTAGATTTAAGTATGTTCGTTCAAGGTTGGTTTCTATGTAGGTACTAAATAATGACATTTACAAATCTACCTACCCACTTAAAAAAGTAGGTTAGTTTAGAGATTTAAGGGTACTTAAGCTACTAAATAATAAGATTTACGTACATAAAGGACCTATCTACTTATTTCCCTTAAATTGTGTAAAATAAAAGACTGAAAACCTTATTAAGGTGGCGGGCAACCGATGGATGAGGGCGGCTCACGACTGGCTAAGGTGGCGATAATTGGGAGAAAAAATTAAGCTATGTCCAGCAGTGGACGAATATAAACAGCTAAGTGTTTTAGTCAAGAGGTTGAATAACTACCTAATAATAATAATACCAGCCTGTTTTAACTGTCCCACTGCAGGGCAAAGGCCTCTTCTCATATAGAGAAGGCATGAGCATTAATCACGACGCTTGCTCAAGCCGGATTGGCAATTTCATAATTTTTAAGTCCAAGTTTCCTCACGATGTTTTCCTTCACCGTCAGTCAGAAATGTTTAAGATAAACTTATAAAATACATAAAAATATAGTTGAATGACTACCTACCAACGTTATATTTTTTTTGATTGGTGGGTAGGTATCTAGTTACTTTACTGTTCGAGGTAGGTACGTATATGCTTTTGGAGACGTAAGTTTGGGTTGTGTTCGTATAAATCACGGATTGTTGAGTTTATTCCTGAGATAGCGATGGATGTAATGGAATCATGAATTATTTAAGACATCTATTAGAACTCAGATTACATAGAATTTATTTCTACTTACGTTTGTAAGTAGGTTACCTACGCAGTATATTTATTTAATAAAAAGTGATAGGAAAATGTATAAAACAAAGGTAGAAAAATTCAAACTTCGGGGACGGGATTCGAACGAAATACCCATACATAGAATTTTATTTTTGCATATAAATTATAATAATAATATAAGATGGTTGGAAAATTAAGCAGCTACCTACCTATGAATATTCTAATACTTACCTAGTTAAAAGAATATTTTATTATTTGTATAGCTTTATATTTTTCTTGCAAAATATGGTGTTACCTATTACATATATGATCACTAGCTCTACCATATGTTTTGATAGGTTCTACGTTTCTTTTACAGGTAGGTAATAAAATATTAGAAACTTTAATGTTAAAAATAATTAGCTTTCTACCTATTAAAATATTCATCTTATAGTTGGTAAGTACTGGTCTAATACTTAAAGATAATCGAACTATATAAGTAAGTACATAGTAAATACTACTTCTAATAACAACTAACATAAACGTTGACCTTAAGAGAGATAAGGAAAGACCACCCACACTTTAAGTAATTTGTGGGTATTTAAAGTTAAAAATCATGTGCATTTGTATAGAGACATTAGAGCGATTATACGACTATGTCATTGTATTTGGATAAAAAAGAGTTTACCCGATTTTCAGCTTTGTAAACACTACTTAATAAAATAGGCAAAACTTGTTAGTGTTAGCTACGACATTAAACAAAAGAAAGATAGCACTTTTCACAAAATAATACAGAGATTTTTGATAGCTTGATTTCGATATAGAGCACAGCTTGAGTAAAGTCCTAATACAAGCTGGATCTACGATCTGGTAAAGATATAACAACTAACCTTTGAATGAGAGCGTGCAGATAGCAGAAAGAGCATTAAATACTTAAAAAAAATTAATAGCAAATTCCTTGGATTGGCTAAACTTATGAAATAAAGAAAAAAAAAACCTTAAATCGAAGTTCGATTCGGCCTCTGGGCTCAAATCCCGCTTCGAGCTTGAAAAAAATAAACATTTTATTACTTTTATTTCATAATTGATTAGATTTTTTTATTCTATAAAAGTTAACGATGCCATAACGAGCCAAGCATAAATTTTAATTACGTAATAATACATTTGTTTAAATATTTCGGTCTAATTTTAACCAGCATAAACCATAATTGTAGGATACGATACTCAGCTATTTAGCATCACGCTATGACTCACGGGTCCTTGCCGACCGTGACGGTCTTTATTACTAAGATTTTCATTAAATTCTATGAGAGGGTAGATTCTTAGCAGTTTAAATCGATAACTTTTGAAATGGTTGCCACCACGTCTGACTTCCAGACGTGGTTTACAAATAACAAATATTACTTCGGCTGGTCTGGACCTTTTCATATTGAAAAATCATTTCAGCCATTATACGTATTTTTTTGTTTAGACGTAGTTTTGATTTCCAACGGGGCCAATTAAGAGCAGTCTACATCCAACATCTTTCGGTCGACTTTATCCAGTCTATCTTGGTGGATGTCATCATACCCACTCTTTATAATCCGTAGTGTCTACTCAACAGTTTTAAGCTTCATAGGTCATCTGTTCATCATAATATGTCTCTACTAATGTCACTTGATCATCAGCCGAGCCATATTGGTAACTTTGTTTGCCTTGTTTACCTTACGATCTTCTAATTCCTTAAATCCGATCATAGCCCCTTCTACACTTCATAGTGTAGCCTTGAGCTTATTTATGAAGCCCTTATCTGTGCCCTTATTCATATTGTGTTCTAAAAATTAAACTATGAATTCTAGTATTACATAAATTAGATCATCACAAACACGTGTTCGATTATCTTCATGAAGATGTCAATGGTCGGTCGGTGATCGAGTGACGTCACGATTTCTACCAGCTGCTCGATTTCTTACACGAGTCCGCATGCGAACACGCTCTGCATGCAATGTTCTTTAAAGGCTAGCGCAGATTACGGCAAGCCGCACCGCATCGCATCGCATAACAAAAAACCTTATCACTTTAGCACATTTTATATGAACTATCGCACACTACAAGCGAGCCGCATCGGGCCGCAATGCACTGCTACACTACGGCTGCTTTGACGCAATTTTTAGAGTGCCGGAGGTCCAATTTTCCCCTTTTCCTTTTTCATCTCCCTTCATCCTTTACTTACCCCACTCCCTTCACATTAGACAGCGGCTTCGCAGAATCCCTGTCATTGCAGGAGCAATGCTAGAGACTGTAGGTCGTCCATGAGCAATAGTTACTACTTACCATCACGTGGACTGCTCGTCTGCCACTGACGGCAATAAAGAAAAATAAAATATAACATTTAAATGCGGTGTGGTGCGGCCGTAGCTATGCGCTAGCCTTAATTAATAACTGATTACTTTGTTATGATATTAGCAGCTTACGAAATGTTATTGCGTATATTCTGCGTATGTTTAATGTTCACGTCGTTTTGTGTGGCGTAATTTAATTTTGTGTAGGCCTATTTGTAAATAATCTATAATAATGTCGAAGCGATGGGTCAGGTGCTGATTTAATGCCTATGATATTAAATTTTCTTTTTTTTAAGGATCACCTTGACAATAGGTAACAAGCCATAAGTAGCGAGTTTACACATAATAAATAGATATTATTGTACATAAAGTACACTCAAGTACGACCTAAATGCTTAAGGATCGAACTCCACGTGTACACAGCAAAGTTACACGCATTTCATATGCGCTGTCAATTTTTGACCTATGATTCTGAAATTTTTGCCAGTTAGTTTTTAGGGCTCATACATCAATAATTTATATAAAATGAAAAAGTTTGTTTGTTTCCAGTTCTCGAGGAAGGTTATAGGTATACATATTATTTTGAAGTTGTTAAGTCTTTAAAAACATGTTAAGTTGTTCTCTTATGCGAAGATGGAGTGGATCGCTAGTATACAAATAAATGTTACTTCACACGAATTGAAAGCAAAAGGTCGTTTTGTATAGGGTAATAGTTAAGTATTAAGAAATGGTTTCGTTCGGTTTTTTAAGTGACATAATTATTATGATTGTGTGTTTAATTTGTACAGTAATAATAATATGTGGACACTATCACACACTGTCGTCTAGTCCCAAGCTAAGCAGAGCTTGTGTTATGGGTACTAGATAACTAAAATATAATACATAATACATACTTTATTTTTTGTAAATACATACTTATAATACATAGGAAACACCCAGACTAAAGATAAATACAAATGTTCATCACACAAATATTTGCCTTCCGCGGAAATCGAACCCACGACACCCGGCGTCGCAGTCAGTTACACTAACCACTTGACCAACGGTGCAGTCAAGTGTTGTTTTCTTTCATATTATTACTTTCCTTTGTTTCGCACTTACGTGTTTTTATGATATGATTACAAATCATTGAAATTCTTAGCTATTCTCTACTATACATGTACTAGCCTTCCGCGGCGCGGTTTCACCCGCGTCTTTGCTTACTGCTCTGCTACCGTTGCCAGCAGCGTGATGTTACATAGTCTATAACCTTCCTCTAGAACATGGCATTTTTTTTTAAATCCGACTGTAGTTCCAGAGATAAGAGCATTCAAATTAACCGCTTTTTTATAATTTTTCTGGCAAAAATGCTTTGAATGATAAAATGAAAGAAGATATTAGTGAAGAAACAGAAGGCAAAAGCAGTTTTACTTTATACTAGTTTCCCACCGCACGGTTTCACCCGCGCGTTAAGTTACATCTTTGGTTACTGCTCTGCTCCCGTAGCTCGTAGCGTAATATTACATAGCCCTTAACCTTGCTCAAGAACTGAACTATCAAACGCAAAAAGAATTATTTAAAATCGACTGGTTCTTCCAGAGATAAACGCGTTTAAACAAACAAACAAACTCTTTCGCTTTATAAATTAGTACAGATTTAGATTAGGTTTACTATTTTGAGGAGTTGATACGAATAAGAAACTTTTAAATAACAAGAATACATTAGGAGTTTAATGACAGCTCGGTCGCGGTGTGGACTTTCGACTGTTAAGATCTTCCAAAAAATCTTTTATTGGCTTAAATGAAAGTTAAGTATATCAAATAACTCTGATTCTTTATCTGAAGTACAATATAAGTTATTTGTTCTACTACTTTTATCTTCCCTAAAATAATTAGAAATTTAAGTTTTACATTCTTCTTGGTGAGGGATGAGGGCGGCAAACGACCGGCCACAGTTTCGAAAATTGAAGGAGGCCTATGTCCAGCAGTGGACGTCTTTTCGCTTATATGATAATGATAATGATTCTTCTTGGAGAAAACTTATGTCTAGTTATAGTCGTGTTTCGATAAAAATGATGATAATGGATTATTTTGTTGTTCTTCTCTCTATCAAGAAGTTTTTATTTATACCACATAAAGGTACCAAGTTTGTATAGAGCCTTCAGTAAATATGATAATATAATACCTATAATATCACAAATACACACAAACACATAACGTTATCTAAACTAAAAGTAAGCATACTATAGCTTGTGTTATGGGTTCTAGAATGCGGATATACATACTCGTAGGTACTAGTATGTGTTAATTACCTAGATTCTAATCTAGGTAAACGTTCGAAAACAGCTTAAGGTTAAAAAAATTGTTGGACTTTAGGCCTTCTCTCGATGGTATCCCAAAGGGACACCAACATAATGACACATAGTATACGGATAGCGACCTTAGGCCACCCACGACCTACCAACCTCAAATATACATAATAATCGAAAAATTTCCGTGTTTTCATACAAGTTATCTAGGTTACCTATGGTAACGGTCACCACAGAGTTCTTTGTTAACCGATAAGTCTTATCTGTCACCGATGCTTTGTAAATAGTGCAAACCAAATGTCGGTTAAATAAACTTGTTGTGTGTTTTGTACATTTATTGTAGGTATACTAATCTAGGGCACGCCACGGTGGTGGCGGTAAGTCCCATCCTCAAGGAGTGGCTGGAGAGGAGGCACGGCGTCCTCACGTTCCGGCTGACACAGGTACTCACCGGTCACGGGTGCTTCGGCACGTACCTGTGTCTCACAGGCCGGGAGCAGACGTCCGTCTGCTACCATTGCGAGGTCTGCCCGCGCGACACGGCGCTCCACACGCTCGTGGAGTGTCCAGCGTGGGCAGACCAGCACCGCGGCCCAACTCTCGCTGCCGGCTGTGGTTCTGTCCATGGTCCGCAGCGAGAGGGCTTGGGAGGGAGTCGCCTCCTTTTGCGAGCATGTAATGCTCGCCAAGGAGGCGGCCGAGCGGGAGAGGGAGCTGACGACCTTGCTCCCCGCCCGTCGCGCCCGCCCCGGGCATCGCCGTGAGGCGCTCCGGGATCTCCAGCCACCGTAGGAGGATGCCTGCGGGCGGCGATTGGGCAATTGCCGCTCGAACAGCACAGGTCCGAGAAGGCGGCGTACGTGTTCCACGAACGCCTCTCGATGAAGGAAGGGGACCAGGCCCCCAAAATCAGACGGGGCCCGCTCACGTTGAGCGGGCCGTGGCCCGTCGGGGTCGCGGATGAATGCGCGAGCGTCACCCGTGACCCCGACACTCTGGCCGTCTGGAGGAACACCGTGGGTTTTAGTCGGTATGCCGGCCGCTGTATCATTGTGGCCGGAGAGTCCGACATAACCCCCGCCTCGCCCTGGCGGGTGCGTACGCGTAATGCGTTTCCCACGAAAAAAAAAGTATACTAATCTGGGTTATAAAAATAAATAGTCAAATTTCCCATCATCAACTAGTTTATATATTTAAATAAGTAGTCTAATACTGGCAACCATCCTAATCTCATATGGTGTTGTAAGACTTAAGGAAAACCATTTATATCTTATTGTCATACAAATATTCTTTACGTTGGGACACAAGCGTACATAAACGTGTAGACAGAATGAGAGATAAAAGACGTGTGGCTTATTCCCATGATTTGTTACCTTAACATAATATACATGACTGTGTTCTCATCCAACTAATATTATAAATGCGAACGTTTGTGGATGTGTATGTATGTAGTGTAGTGTTTGTTATCACTCAGCGCCTAACTGGCTGAACCGATGAAAATTGGTATAGATAGATTTGCCACGGATACGGACATAGGCTACTTTTTATCTTGAAAATCAGTCTGGTTCTCGAGGAAGACAAAACGTTAAACGTGGCTGATCTCAAGGAGAAGGGAATCTATAGAGAGATGAGAAGCTAGTTCAATAGTTACTTATCAAACAGGAGGCAATATGTAGAAATAAAAAAACGGGATGGATCTATGATGGCGTCCTCTCCTCTTCACGTAAACCGAGGAGTGCCACAGGGGTCAATTCTGGGACCACTTCTATACATTTTGTACAGTGCTGATATAATCAACTCCTTCCAACATTGTAACTACCATATGTATGCTGACGATATACAATTGTATATCTCTTTCAAGCCGGGTAATATGCGTGAGGCAGTACATAAAATCAATAGTGATCTAATACGTGTTGTCACATGGTCCAAGCAGAATTCGCTTGTCCTTAACCCTACTAAATCTAAGTACATGGTGCTAGGTAGTAAAAGACATATAAATGACATTATATTAGCTGACCCTGAGATTCTTATTGGTGACTGTAGGATAGATAGGGTGGAGGAGGCCTGTAACCTGGGTCTCACAATGGATCCGGAACTAAGATTTGAGAAGCACATTTCAAATGTTGTACGAAACTGCTTCTATAGATTGAAAGTTCTGTATAATATAAGAGAACACATCAGTATACAACTTAGGAAGCGTTTGGTTGATAGTTTAGTTCTGTCAAAGTTAAACTATTGTGACACAGTGTATGGTCCATGCTTGCTATCCAGAACACAATGCCTGATCCAGAGAATGCAAAATGCTTGCACTAGATTCTGTGTAAACATTCCAAGAAGAAGCCACGTAACACCTTTTATAAATGAGCAAAATATGATTAAAATGTCAGCTAGGAGACACTTACATCTGGCTACCCTATTGTTTGGAGTGATTACAAACCATAAACCACTGTATTTATTTAAAAAACTTACTTGGAGACATGATCAAAATAAGTATTGTATTAGAAATACTACTGCTCCACTATCTGTGTCACAACATAGGACTGCTGCTTTCAGAGGAAGTTTCAGATATGCTGCGACTCATTGCTGGAACAACATTCCACCACCGTTTAGAGACCTGAAATCAAAAAATAATTTTAAACTGAAATTTAAAGCATATCTTTTAATGCTACAAAAAAAAAAAAACAATAGTACTTAATCATAGCTAATAAAGATAAAACAGTAATGAACTTACCTTTGAGGTTCTTGTCTACTGATTACCGGCTAAGTGCCAGGCAGTGTGTTGCAGCACCATTTCTTGTGTCTTTTTGTTCTTCTCTCTGTCCTTGAAATCATTAGTTGCTTTTTTGTTTCCGTTTCATTATATACAGTCATTATGTGTAATATGATATTGGCTTGTGATCTAGTCAGTTTTCAGCTTGCAGACTTTGTATGTTATTTACATATATTTACATGTCTGAAAACGTTGTTAAAGAAAAAAAAAAAAAAATTCATTTTTTTTTTTTTTACCTAAGTACTTTGTTAAATGGTAGATAAGTATATGGGTTGGTGAAATGCTGGACTAGGGCAAAACTCATTTTAAGTTGTAAATGCATTTGTTGTCTGATTGCAAATGTATGTATAAAACACTTACCATATAAGTAATACACTGTGTAGGTTTAATATACTAAAGTATTATTATCGTATTTTTGTTTTAAAAGTAAAAAGTTAATGCCTTATCGGCGTCTGCGTCAGGCTGACGCTCCTTGTGGTTGGCACTGAAAATCAGTTCTGGGTTGGGTTATTCTTATCCCAGTGTTTGCTGAGTGTCCAACCAATTTGTGTATAACTGCGGCGTACACTTACTTTTACTTTACGTACTTTTGTTTTGTCGCATTTTTTTTTTTTTTTATTTCTGGAATAATGTAGCACGTGGTGCCACGTCAATTGTATTGAACTAAAGTCAGAACATGAGTCATCAATAGCATCTAATTTGACACTTGACAGCACAGATTATGCAAGTTTTGAAAGTTTGACACAGTTCAAAAACACAAATCATTTTTATTGTTACCACGTTACCACTGCTATTTTAATTGTATTAGAAATTATTTGTTGGACATATTGGTCGTAATTATTTAAAAAAAATTGTTTAGTGATATGAAGTATTTGTTTTTGTTTTAAAAAATGTATTTTTATTTTTTATAGGTATCTATGTACGTCGTCTTTTATATCACAATAAAAGTTTTTCTTTCTTTCTTTCTTTCTAAAAGAAAGAAAAAGAACAGAGATATTTTGAATCTTCAATGCCCATTTATTGATCAAAACACAATAGTAAGGACACTATTACTTTCTTTTATCGTCGATACAGTCCACTGAGACTCAAACTATCAAAGACCTACTACCATAAAAAAAACAATAGTACGCATTAAGCTGTTTAACATACAAAGTGCAACAACAATAAAAAAATAAACAAAGCATTTGATTCGGCGCGAGGTTGTGTAACGGACGGATGTTCATTACTAGTAGATAGTAAGAGTAACACGCACTTAGCTAACACGAAGGTATGTTGTGATAACGTTGAAGCATTTTGTTCTACGCCATAGCAATACCGTGTCAGCTTACTAAACGACATGTCAGATATAAAGACATTGTTTTAAAGAACAAGTTTGAGCCTTTAACATAACATTAAGCGTTGGTGAAAACTTGTATAAATATTAGAACTCTACTGCAAGCGACTGCTAAAGCTTTCTATATAATATAAACTTTATTTATTTATTTATTTATTTTAAACTTTCTGCAATAAAAAGCTTGCACAAGGCGGACTTAATGCCTAAGGCATTTTCTGCCAGTCAACCTTAGGGTCATGCAGAGATAAATAGGGCAGGTGTCAAAATTGGAAAAAAAAAGAAAATTAAATAACACAAAAAGGGATATAAATATGATATAAGTACTTACATACATTATATTAAAATATAAATAACTTAATTATACCTAAAATGTAAATAAACTTACATATTATATGCATACATACATATTTATACATATATCAAATATATACAATTATATATATATATATATATATTTATAACTATACAATATGATTACAAATGCATCGATAGAAAATAAATCTGTTCCACTACTGTTGACTACTGTCTCCCGCCAATGATCTGGTATAGAACTGTCGCACCTTAGCTTTAAAAATGATACGGTTATTACACATCCTGATTTCGAGAGGGAGCGCGTTCCACAGAAGAACTGATTGAATATTGAAGGAAGAATGGACTAAGCCAGAGAGATGTGTAGGACAAGCAAGAAGACGATTATTCGCGGAACGTAGGTTCCTGTCATGGGCTGAGCAAAGATATTGAAAGTTAGAAGTTAGATAAGAAGGAGCGTTAGGAGAGTGTAGTAGAGAAAATACTGTCGTCAGCGACCGCAAACTGCGACGTTGACGAATCGGTAACCAGTTCAACTGAGAACGAAATGCGGATACGTGATCGTACTTACGTAAATTAAAAACGAATCGAATGCAATTGTTGAGAAGTCGGTCTAGTTTATTGAGTAGATCTGCATTCAGGTCTATATAACACACATCACCATAGTCAATGATTGGGAGGACTAGTGTCTGCACAAGCATTGCTTTTGTTTGAATCGGGAGGAAATTCTTCAGGCGATAAAGAGAACGTAAGGATCCAACGACTTTCTGACTCACCCTTGCCACCTGAGATCGCCAGTCAAGAGTGGCATCAATACATAACCCCAAATCCTTGACATTCTGGCTGAATGGCACAATACATCCATCAAAAAGGATAGGAGGAAGAGATGTAACATCTATCCTTGATAGCATACGAGAACTTCCCACTACTATAGCCTGGCACTTAGAGGGATTGACACATAAACCGAATCTGCTAGACATATCTTTAATTGTGGTTAGATCCCGATTTATGTCGTCAATTGCTGTTGAAATATTATCTGATTTCGCCTGAGAATACAACTGCAAGTCATCGGCATAAAGATGATACGTACACTGAAGTTCATGAGTAATAAGATTAATAAATAATGAGAAAAGAAGAGGAGACAGAATTCCGCCTTGTGGAACACCACAGTCAAGATCGCACCAACTAGACATTGCCTCATCGGAACGAACTGCCTGCTGGCGTCCACGAAGATATGAAGAGAACCAATTCAGTGCCCCTGATGAAATCTGCAGATAGGACAGAATGGCTAAAAGGATTTCGTGACTGACGGTACTAAATGCATTTGAAAAGTCGATTAATGTCAACACTGTGACTTTAGTGTCCTCAATTCCTGCTCTTATATCGCCAGTCACTTTTAGTAAGGCTGAGACAGTGCTATGTCCAGGTCTGAAACCAGATTGCAGTGGTGAAAGAATGTTATTTTGGTTTACAAACTTGGACAACTGTGTATGTACACATGCCTCAAGGACCTTGGACAAGAAAGGAAGAATGGATATGGGACGGTAATGGACAAGGTTGGTGGGGTTGGAAATTTTAGGCAGAGGACGGACGCATGCTTGCCTCCATAAGGTAGGAAATTGACCAGAATAAAGGGAAAAGTTAATTACGTGGGAGATCGCAGGAAGGAGTGGATCGAGGACAGTGACAATCATGCGACGACTGATGTTATCACATCCTACCGCATTGGATTTAATGGAAAGTATAATTTTTTTTATTTCATCAGGAGCAACAGGAGAAAAGTTGAAAGGATCATAATTAGGATTAGCTAAAGCAGCGATGCGATCAACGGTCTGGCACTCGACAAGAGGATTCATAGCCTGATGCATAGTGGAGACGAAATAATTATTGAAATCATCAAGCCCGAGTGTCACCGGAAGTTCGCATGTTTGTACTTTGCCGATACCGAGAGTTCTAAGGAACTTCCATATATCGGCAGGAGAAGATGAAGAAATGTTGTTGAGAATGTGGCGTCTTTTAGCATCTTTCAATCTTTAATCCAAGATTTTTTAAAATCCCGACTTTTTATTAATAAATAAGAGATCTAAATCTCTTATCTATTAATAAAATGGCCCAATGTATAAGGCACCCGCTTCGTAAACACAAGGTAGTGTGTTCAAATCAATGTAATTTTTCGATTAATATGTATTTTCTAAGTTTATCTTTAACATTTAGACCGACGGTGAAGGAAAACATCGTGAGAAAACCTACACTTAAAAGTCTGAAATTGCCAATCCGCCTTAGAGCAAGCGTGGCGATTAATGCTCATGCCTTCTCTATTTGAGAAGAGGCCTTTGCCCTTCAGTAGGACAGTAAACAGGCTAGTATTATTATTATTATTACCTACTAGCTGTTGCCCGCGACTTCGTTCGCGTAAAAATTCAGATGGGTGCCTCTATGAGAATATTGCGTGCCTGATTTTATGGCAATCGTACATTGTATCAGTATTATCCGTCTCTATGGCGAATCCAGTTTAGACCCGCTACCGCTAAAACTGACAAACCACTTTCACACAAACTTGCGACTCTTATTTGCCCATTTAATAAAGGTGGTTTTTGAATATTAAAAAAAGAGTATTTTATAGTAACTTGGTAATCCTACTATAAAAACTATAGAAATTTCATACAAACTTTGCCACCCCTTTATACCCCCTTAGGGGATAAATTTCGCAAAATTTCGTCTAAGTGAGCACCTATATCCTAATAGGAACGACAATGCAAAGTTTGAGATTCCTAGCACTTGTTGTTTCTGAGATTTCGTGGTAAGTAAGTGAGTGACCTTTTGATTTTATGTATATAGATAGCATTTGCCCGCGGCTTCGATCGCGTGAATGTCGTTTTTTTAAATAGACATTTTTATATCGTTTAAATACTGTTTTTCATACTATTTTTAAACTCCCATTTATACAAATCCTCTTTCACCTACCTAAAGATATCCCTCGTAAAAACAATATACAATACACAAAGGCAAATTTTCACTACAATAACTTTCCCCTTCCCCTTCTTCCCTATTGCACTTTTTCTCCACTCTCCACAGTTTCCTCCTTCCTCTCCTCCCCTCCCCCTTCTCCTCTTCACCTCCTTCAGCATCCCTTGCCCCTCCTCCAGCATCTCCTGCCCTTTCCTCCTCATTTCTTTTACTCCTTTCCTCTCCCTTCCTATCGCTTCCTATCCATTCCCCTCCCTTTTTCCACCATTCGAGAACACCTTTCTTTCCGCGTTCCTTTTCCGTCCCTTCCTCTACTGTCATTCTCCCCTCACCCACCTCACGTCCCCCTCACTTCCCCCTCACTTCCCCTTCACTTCCCCTTTACTTCTCCGTCACTTTCCCGTTACTTCCCTTCACTTTCCTCTTACTTTCCTCTTACTTTCCTCTTACTTTCCTCTAACATTCCCCTCACTTTCCCCTCACTTCTGCCTCACTTCTCCCTGTCTTTCCCCTGACTTTCCTCTGACTTCTTCCTGACTTTCCCCTCACTTCTCCCGCATTTCCCCCACACTTCCTCTTCACTTCCCCCTCACTTCCCCATCACTTTCCTCTCACTCCCCATCACTTCCCTCTCACTTTCCCCTCCCTTCCTCCTTCTCCTCAATTCCTCCTTTCCTCCCTCCCCCTCCCTGTAAATTTTAAGTCGCTAGCTTCAAAAGCTAAAGATCTTTGTATAGAATATTTCATCCTTAATTTCACTCCTCTAAATCCACCCCCGTTTAAATAAAATTATAAGGATATTTTTTATTTAAATAGAAGTATTCCAAAACAAAATTTCAAAACTGTAAGTTAAAAAATGAAGAAGATTCATACAATCGTTTTCATCCCTTTTCACACACTGAGGAATTAAATTTAAAAAAACCCTGTTTTAGTACAACCTCTAGACATTTAGACAAACACACCCTCCAAATTTTAAGTCACTACGACCAGCAGTTTAGGCTGTGCGTTGTCTGTTAGTCAGTCAGTCAGTCGGGTCAGGACAAAGCTTTATATAATATGTATGGGTGTATGGATGTATGGATTAGACGTATAGCCATCGGGGATCAAAGCATACAGGCTGCTAGGAATGCTAACACGTGATAGAGCCACATGAAGCTGACCGTGCGAAAAACGTTTGCGTTGATAAAGGCCCCAATAGTTTTTTTTGTCATATATCTTCCATGTACAGACAGCGATCGGTTACATTTTTATTATATGTATAGATTAATTTCGATCCATAACATGAAATTGGGTTTTCATATTATAAAGTCACTGTTAGTCAAGTCTCGCAGGTTAGATTCCCACTCAGTGGAAATATTGTGGGCATAAACATGACGCTTACATTGGTTTACATGTATTACATGTTTACAAAAAAGGTATCAAAGTATGAATAATCACTTTCTAGTAGTTTCTAGAATCCATATCACAAGCTATAATAATGTTTTCTTTGGATCTGGATTTGATAGCACTGTGTACTTGGTACTGTTGTATTGTTAACGGTATATTTATTCTTGCTTTTTCGATCGGAGATAGACTGCTTGACTTTTGTTAAGTGAGTAATAGCTTTCAATGTTCCTTCTTCTTCTTTACCCGTTTGGCATTAATATAAGCGGGAAGCGAATCGAATATCGAAATATAATCAAATCGGGCGCGAACCACTATCATTTAAGCTATATAATATTTTACATTGAGTGTTAAATAGATCCTGACAGCTTTGTATGTTTAGCGCCTTATCCTTTGTTTTCTTAGGTACTTATAATATTCGGTCTATTCGTCAATAAATTGCACGAATTTAAAGAATAGCGAAAATACGAATATAAATATAATTCAGATCCAATTAATTTCATTGATGAAATGTAAGCATTCATTGAGATTGAAATAAATTTATTTGTGACCTTCAACTTAATACGAAGTTCGAATGCTTTATTAATCATTATCTTTATTTACATAAGTTCTTACATTATACATATAACTACTAAAAAGGGCTAAAAGATATAAGTTGGTATTTTAATTTGGCAAGTTGACCTTTATATCCATTACAAATTTAATAAATAGTTTGAGACGTAAATAAAAAAGTGGGTAATTAAACTATTAAATCGATTAATTAAACAGTTGAGTCCGTTAACTAAACAATTAACTCAGTTTCTTAATTGAGTCCTCAATATTTTTTATTTTTACAGTATAAAAGACTATATTAGATCTTAAAATCAAGGATTTATAAAAAGAGGTACGTACTTTGTGCTTGTTTATTGTATATTTTTAAAGCAATAAAAAAACAAATGAAGTTGGAAATGATTAGGTATTATGAATAAGTGACGAATATTCTAAATCTAAATATACGGGAATTCACAAGCAGACATCTCTGGTCTGGTGGTCAGAGTCTGCTTGTGACCACGGCCGGTGTAACCTGGTCGAAACGTCAAGCAAAATAAGGTATGTAAATACCTAATGCATGATTGCGTGAATACTCGTATATTTAGATTTGGTTTAGCTGTTCTCGAGATTTGCGCTAAACAACACATTCAACGATTCATTTTATATTATAGATAATAATTTGATTTAATTTGTTTGTTTGTTTGAACGCGTTAATTAACTACCAGTCGGATTTGAGTAAATCTTTTTGTGTATGATAGCCCAGTTCCTGAGGAAGGTTATGGGCTATATAACATCACGCTACTGGCGACGGGAACAGAGCAGTAATCAAAGACGCGGGTGAAACTGCACCGCGGAAAGCTAGTATATAACCTGAAAGCATGTTTTTAAAAGATCCGAAAGGTCTTTGGAAATAACATGAGAACAACTTACGTAATTCAATACAAAATTAATGGACTTTCAATAGTTGCATCTTGTTGCATCGTTTATTTTCACTCTATCTGTTACTTTCATTATGTCGCTATTATTTATAAATAACAGTCCATTAATCTCTGTTTCGTAATCCTCGACTTGTAGATTTATCAGATTGAAAATGATGGACAATATTGTCTGATGTTTTTGATGTCATGAACTTTTGTGTACTATTTGATTTTGCATTCGCTGTTAATGGTAAATGATTCAGTTGAAAATAAATACTGCAGTAACCATCTGACATCTACTTTAAGAAGATTTTCGTATAAATTATAATAGAATGCTAGTCATTAAATGTCATCTAAACAGGTCAATAATTTCTTATTTTTCTTACTATGAGATGTGATTGAAACATGTAAATAATTCAGCCAAAGCACGGCCTACCATATATAGAGCTCTATAAACTGTACTAAAACAAAAGCAAAACACGTAGTTCATAAACTTATGTCTAGAAATGAATTTTGATAAAGATAATTGTAGCAAAACTGCAAAATACGTAGAGATAACTAGTCTCTCGGCTGCTTTAACGACTCAAACTATCCGACCAATGAAACTAAAACATTTAGTTATGCTTTTATAAGAACGTACTGTACCCACTGAAATTGGTTTACAAAAATTTGCCTCAAATACATAAAAAGCTTGTAAAAGTAACTTGGTATTTAAGCTTTGAGAGCCGATATTCGGAGTAAAAATATCATCAATAAACACGAAAGTTTAAATTTAAATAAGGTATTAAGTAAACATTACTAAATATTATAAATATTATTTTGTATCAAAACATTAACAAGTGCATTAGTCTTTAGCTATTAAAGGAATTGCGGTTTGATACGTCCTTCGCGGTTTGTGTGTACAAACTGAGCAATAATGACACCAACAGAGGAAAAATAACACGATTCTAATTACAGTTTGATGTAGTTGAAACAAGTACTACCAAATGTGATGTTAATTCTTTTCCCTTAAAAAGAATATGGTATATTGAAGTATCCTCGTCTTGTCATCTTTATTAAAACCCATCTAATAGGAAACTAACCTATTTCCGTAAATCAACATATTTGCTGAAAGGATGCTGCTGGATATAAACCTCCACAAATTTTCGCAGCCTTAGCCGGTCGTAAGACTTCCCCAGTTGCCCGTTACTCTTTTCGCGTCGGTGCACCTATTGAGGGTTCTTTTAATGCAGCGAGGTCCAGTTCGTGGTCATTACTTTAAAACCTTTCTGTTCCAAGGACCATCAATTCAATTCCAGAAATATACCTAGACATAAAAATTGAAAAAGCTAGCAATCGTATCACACCACGACCAGTCTCATGACGGGGACACGGGTTTCTCAAAAGGAGAGTTTGCTATAATCACGCTTTGCAGGCAAATTAGTGATCAGTATAAGTTCTTTAGTATATAGGTAACGATTTTCTCTTAGTCTGTCACGATATCCGCAGAAAGAGGAGAGTATCCATAACCAGAGGGTTATCCAACAAACTGTTAATTTTATCAACACGTTTCATATTATTATAAAATATTTTAAATCATTTCTTATGTTTAGGTATCATTAATTAATGAATAAATCTTAACCCATTGTTTCTCTACGTTTTAATTACGCGAAGTTTTGAATAAAACTTACTATTACAACTTACAAAGAGCTTTGTTTGAAAGGAAAACATTTTGTTTCAAACAATGTTTCAATTATAAATTAATCTTGTCTGACTGCCTTGGTAGTGGTAATGAGTTCGCATTGCTACACAGAGGTCTCGCATTCGATACCCGGTCGTGTAAAGTGATGTATTTTCTGTACAACAGGCTTCCATAGTGGCAAAAATATTATACTATGTTTAGTATAAATCTCTGTCTGGCCTTTGCAATGATCCCAGATGATGGCATGATCAAATATTTTTAAAATCTCGAGTTTGATAATCCATTTTATGAGAAAGAAAATTTTAAGTTTTTATGCGTATTGTATTTAGGGCTGTTTTATAAACTTGGTCAAGGTCAAAGAACTTATTTAACTTTTTAAAATTATGATTGGTCCGTTTCATACCATTTATGAACTGAAATGGATAATTATTAAGTTTTTGAGTAACTTATCATTTTTGTTACGGTTATTTAGAATTCGGTTTATTTTTTTATTACATAAGGTTTGTATTCTCGTCATCTTCAAATATGTGCATCTGCAAAAACTACTTAACAAGGTTGTAAATTTGCGTTGTATTTTTGTAGAAATGGGAATAGAATCGGGTAACACTAAAACGACTTTTATTCATTTCTCAATGAAACAAAATGCCAAGTAATACATCAAGGGTCAAATCTACCGCAGCATTATAAACAATTCAATTATACCTTGACTGCTTACCCACTTACTTAACAGCCGTGTATAGTCCTTGCCGCCTTCCGTTCTACGGAACCATTCACCTCAGTTTCGCAATGCAATTGTCTCACCTGGTGGACTATGTATTTGACCCAAATTTACGATAGTATTGTTTTATGGAGGTAAGGTTAGCATTCAGTGCAACAAGCAGCGGATTGATGAAATATCATTATTAAATGTCTGGCTGATGGCGTCCACCTCTGAACATAACTGGACATAAAAGGTTGCTTATCAAGCAAATTTATGACCATAATAAAGTGTTACTATTTCGCATGTTGTAACGATGTTGATCTTTGACGATGTAGGAAATTATTTAGAGGTAAACTATACTTGGAATCCATATTACCTATACTTACATACTTAATATTATAAACGCAAAAGTAACTTCGTCTGTCTGTTACGTTTTCAGGCCTAAACCGCTGAACCGATTTTGATGAAATTTGGTATAGAGATAGACTAGACGAAAAAATGTCTTGAAGGGGTTGAAACAAGGGATTAAAATTTGTATTTATATATATTGTAATATATAAAATCGGATATAGTTGTCGAAAATACAATTTTATGAGATTACCGACATTCACGCGGAGCTGCGGGCAACAGCTAGTTTAAAATAAATAAATATAAGAATTGCTAATATATTATGTCATAATTAAACATGATGATCAGAGGTCATATATTTTCTGTGCTAGAAAATACCTATATTTTGCACTAGAAGAATGTTAGCATCCTGTTATATTATAAATGCGAAAGTTTGTGTGTGTGTGTGTGTGTGTGTGTGTGTGTGTGTGTGTGTATGTGTGTTTGTTACCACTCAGTGCCTAAACGCCTAAACCGATTTTAATGAAAATTGGTATGTAGATAGATTCGGTGCCGGTGGACATAGGCTACGTTTCATCTTAAAAAATCAGTCTGGTGACCGAGAGATACAACAAAACATATTTTACGTGCGGGTGAAGCCGTGGGGCGCAGCTAGTTTAAAATAATTATAATTATGTAGATTGATTATATATGCAAATCGGTCGGGTATTAGTATTCAAAATTAGCGGCTCACTACACTATTGTTTTTCCATTGAGCATGAATATTTGGAATTCTGCCATTCAAAAAGCTAGCTAACTGCTTACCCAGGAAGTCAGATCGCTATTTACCGTCTAACCACGCTTATAGCAACTCTACACGCTCCGCTTATCTTGTGCCTCGTATCTCTAAAATTGGTACAACGTTTTAGAATTGGCATATAATTGTATAATAGGGTATTAAATCGGCAATTTGTGCATACACAATAATTTGTAGACTAGTTACTTGAGAAATCTAATAGACAGCTGTGATAATATTATTAGTATAGTAAACTAAAGTAATAGTTATTTTTAGTACTAGCTTTCCGCGGCGCGGTTTCACCCGCGTCTTTGCTCACTGCTGTGCTCCCGTCGCCAGTTGCGTGATGTTACATAGCCTTTAACCTTCCTTGAGAACTGGGCTATCATATACAAGAACAATTGTTCAAATCCGACTGGTTGTTCCAGAGATTAGCGCGTTTAAACGAACAAACAAAGAAACTCGTCCGTTTCATAAAATAGTATAAATTACGCCTATTTTAATTATAAATTCTATTAATATACTCCGCTCTGTAATTATGAATTTGTTTTATACATTTTAATTTTTTAACTTCAGGTATTATGAAACGTAAACTGAAATAGTACGAAATACTGAAAATATTTAACAAATGTTACACTTATATGAAATTTCATAGAGCGAACATGAAACTGAAACAACCCTGACCGCATGAACTGCTTTCAACTGACTTGAACTGCCGGGAACCAGAGGTCAACGACCACCGATAGTGCATCCCACGTGTTCCAACAACATACACTGTGTCATTGATTACTTGAGATTAACATAGCACTGGCGACACTGTGTCTACAGTTTTTAAACTTGGAATCTTTCGTTTAGAACGCTGCGGATTTCGTTCCTTATTTTTTTGCTGAGGTTTGTGTTGGTTTGCAATTGCGTGTCAGTATTCAATAGGGTGGTGACGAATTGTCTAGTGTAATTAAATAGTGTCGAAGATTATTGATAAAAAATATATAGAACATTAATAAAAAATTACATAAAATATCGAAATGATAAAGAAAAACGAAAAAAAATATATATACGGTCGAATTGAGAAACCTCCTTTTTTGAAGTCGTTTAAAAATAGATAATATGAAGTCTTTATTTTATTTAAACTACTTTGGTGGTAAACAAGCATCAGCCTACCTGATAGTGGTAACCGTAATCTATAAGCATGGCTGTTTTGATAGTTACACAGATACAATGCTGAAAAAACAAAGGCTTTGTCAACCGTGTAGAGAAAAGTTGAGGTAAGAAGAAAAGAAAGAAGGACCCAAAAGGTAGACGGACCTTCTCATCAGACGAAACGCGTACAAAACTCATTTACCTATTCATTTGGAACATGAGTGATATTTTTGAAACGTCAATATAACAAAAAGAATCTTAAAATTTATCTAGTCCATTTTGTGACTACAGAGCTATTTTTTTTTATACATTTTTATGTCAAGAGCATATTATGAATAAACGCAACCAAAAGGTATATTTATACGAAATACTGCTACCGATTTGAACATACTCGCGTCACCATCGTTACCAAGTAAGGTATGTAATGTACCTATGTACGTATATAGTGGCTATTGTATACCAAATAATACGAGTCGCCGGTCTGAATGTGTTATCAGATCGTCAACAAAGTACTTCATACGTAATGATTCTGATGTTTGCATGGTATATTAGAAAACTGAAGCCCGTGAAGGATTATGTTGTTGTTTTTATACAACTTTAGTTGCAGGCAAGCATACGGTCCACCTGATGGTAAGTGGTAACCGTAACCTATAGAGATGGCTGTGTTTTCTAAGCATGGCAGAAGTAATAATGCTTAGAAAACACAACCAAGCAATTACCGACCATAGAGAAGTGGGATAAAGAAGAAAAAAGGAAACGGAAAAGGAGCTCACCGAGCGAAACACATTAGCATGAAAACTAATATTCTTACGTCGAACTTCTATGAGAGGGTAGTACTTCCTCGGTTGATCCGGCCCATTCATGCTAAAACCAGCGTGGATTTACAAAGTCAAAATCATTTATTCACATAGGATAATTAAATTAACACTCATGAAGAAAAGGAAGAGGAAGGAAAAGCTAAAACGCAAAGAGCCGAGGGGTTATTTGGGTTGGTCGCGGATGAATGCGCGAGCGTCTCCCGTGACCCCGGCACTCTGGCCGTCTGGAGGAACACCGTGGGTTTTAGTCGGTATGCCGGTTGCTGTCTCATTGTGGCCGGAGAGTCCGACATAACCCCCGCCTCGCCCAGGCGGGTGCGTACTCGTAATGAGTTTCCCACGAAAAAAAAAAAAAAAAATTATTTGGGCTGCCGGCGCTAAAATAACGTCTTTATCAAATCAATGTCGAACTTAACATCTGCCTTGACCTTGAGGGTTTCACAAACAATTGTTGTACTCGTATTGGCTTCTAGGATTACGCTGTGATGTCGTATGATTGTTATTGTAGCCCCTTGTAATATTTGAGATGAGTATGGGAAAATGAGCTACCGGCGCTCGTTCCGTTTATCTGTTGCGACTTATTTTCTTATAATAATAATAATATTGTTTCTTCTTTACTTTTCTCTGCCATTTTCTTTGTTAATTGTAAACTTCATATATTCTCACTAATTTTACTTCCTCTTCCACTCTTAAGGTATGCTGTTAGAGAACTCAGTTCTGTGTTAAACTCGCCTTTGTACATTATTTTTATTTATATATTTTCCTTGTTACGTATCTCTTTTTGTGCAATAAATAAATAAATAATTAATACCAGCCTGGTTACCGTCCCACTGCATATTTTGACATTTGCAAATAAATTAATATCTATAGGATTTGGATTGGTACTCTTGCCGTTCATTTACAATCATGAATTTTGAGCAGATAAAATTATTTTCGGCTTTTCTCTATGCATATATACATACATAGGTACATCTAAATCTAAATTAAAACTACCGGTTGTGAGACCGAATAAAACTTTTGATACCGAAGCGAAGCGAGAAGGTCGTCTAATATTAAATTCTCTAAACGAATATAAAAAAATGGTTAACTTAGAAGAAATTTGTAAAGGAGCAAATACAAAAAAAAACAGCGGCTATATACTAATAATCACATATTAATAAAAAGGTATAATAACTTACTTTGTATACTATTGGCGCACAATAAAAACTATTCTATCTATTTAATTGGCCGTATCGGCTCATAAACAAAAGAAACAATTAATTAATATACTGCTACCTTAATAGCCACTAAACACCACTATTACACCGCACAGACTTATTAATATTAAGCATAAAGGAATCGCAAGTAATTAATGCTGTAGAATTTTTATTAAAAGATTTTTCTGGAATTAATGCAGACGGAATAGAAATAACAGTCATGTTGTCTTTTTCTTGTACTAGCAACCAAAGTGACTCCACTCTGCCTGATGGTAAGCAGTCAGAGAATCTAAAAGTGGTGAATACCATTCCAAAAGCCAAACTACTGGTATAATAGCCTCCACTATGGCAGGTTAATGAGATGCTTTTTCATGCCCCGCTTTAAAGACCCAGGATCGTAATTAGATGGGAACACATGCGCTGGTAAAGAGTTCCAGGTTTAATTGAGTGACAAAATAATTGTCTTCTTTGATAATGGATATGAGAAGCAGGTTCAATAGATAATCTACGACTAAGATGGTGACGATTATTTAATGCTTGAAGTGGGGCATATATAAACTTATACAATAGATGAACTTCCAAAAAAATTTTGCGGTAATACTTGTTTGCAAAATGTTATGCTTCAAGATTGTTTTATTATTATGCAGTCATTATATTACGCAGGTGCTTACATATTTTATCTCTTTTTAAGCTATTGCATAGCTTTTATCGCGGGCTTTAAGCGCGGCGACCGAATCAAGAAATTCCATAACTAAAATAAAACCTAACACCTTCCCATTCCGCCTACCATAAAATTTATTTTTCAGGGTAAACACTAGTGGCGCTAATTTTTACCACACATAAACCAAATATTTTGTCACATTTGCGATAAATTTTATCTGGTAAAACTATAGAAATGAAACTAAGATTTTAATAACGTATAATAATGCATCAATGTAATGTAATGTCCCAGTTTTATTCTTTTTCGGAGTAAAATACTTAGTAGGATGATAAAAATTCCTGAATATATTATTTATTTATTTATTTTTATTTATTTATTTATTTATTTATTAGGATTACCAACAAGAAACACATACATAAAAAAGTAAAAATATTAACTTCCATTAATTCAATAGAAGAAAAAAAATGTTTTCATATAGGACACCACACTCAAAAAGTGTAACTTGAATTAATATCAAAGAAAAAAACTTGAATAAATATCAAAGAAAAAAAAAACAGCATGCAATAGCTTTACCGCGGCAGTCCCCGAGTGCCACAGGTTTTTTTTTCTTCTTATAGACAACTTCTGCACTACGAAACAAGACCTGTGTTGTAGAAGACTTTAAAAACGTATAATTAACGAACAATATTTTATTAAGCACAAAATTTTTTATCCATTGTGGCAATCTACATTAATAACAGTTGTAAGTGGCTAAATAATTCCAAAAGCCAAGCAATCATGTCTAAGTCGTTCGTTTCTATAGCGTCGATCGTATGCTATCTACGTTTAAACCTAATCTAATTTTGCACTATGTTTTGCGATTGGTTCCGATCTAAATTCCTGAACTAATTGAGTCAGCGTTACAACACTCGAATTATATAGCGCTCGAACAACACAGTGATAACGGTCTCTTTGATATATAAGTGGTGATAAGGTTGTATAAGTTTTTGTTGGTAGATAAACTAGCGTTTTGTAGGTAAATTCTAGCTTATTCTTCAGGTTTTGTTCTAGAGAAATTCTCTTCCTTTTTCTTCCTTTCCTTTTAAAAAGCTATGCAGTAATTTCTTAGCATTGTTACTCTGATGAATAACGCCGCCATGCTATAAAAAAGTTTTAATAAATTCATCATTAAGGAATGCCGAATTATTATCTGAAGAAGTTGCTATCGTGGTGTGTAAATGTAGTGAACATTTGACAGAGGAAGTGGTGACTGCAATAAAGAGACACTTAATACGCACATAGCGCTATTGCCCATTACCTTTGTCCCCCTTTACGACTCCAATGGTAAGAAATGGGATAGTTTTAATATTCTAGACTATTAATGTACTTATTATAAAACAAGTAGGTACACCTAAATATGATAGTCAATTAGTCAAAGACAATTAATCATGTGAATACTATACGCTTGGCAAACGCAATAACGAATGGAGAATAAACAAAACATTAATTCTAAACTCCGATAAGAGTATGTTTTTAAGCGAAAACTCGTGAGAACTTGCCCTAAGTGAAGTTACTCACGTATATTCCGCCTTTATTTACTTAAGTGTACACAGTTTTGCGTTTGAGTTCGAGAATTTCTAACTTGGTTTGAAGTTGAAAGATACGGGACAAGATTTTGTGCGGTCCCGCTTATGTGCCAAACAAACTTATGTATATGTCTTGAAGTAAGGTAAGCTCCTTACTGTAGTTTATAGATTCCCTTTGCTAAGAATCCATGGTACTTTGTCACGACATTTAATTTTAGTGTTTGAAAGTGTGTGTGGTGATGTTATTGTATATTCAATACATATGTCGTACCCCGCCAAAAGCGGCAAACAAATTTCTTCATATCAAACTTCATTACACGTCTCTATAATTGAATGCTGAACATCTATACTATTATATAAAGTGGAAGAGTTTATTTGTTTGAACGCGCTAATCTCTGAACTACCAGTCGGATTTGAATTAATATTCTTTTTGCTTATAATAGTCTAGTTCTTGAGGAAGGTATGTAATATCACGCTACTGGCGACGGGAGTAAAGCAATAAACAAAGCTAGTAGGACAAAAAGTCATCTAAAACTAGAATTAAAAAACAGATCGTAGAGTTGTTATCGTCATTTAGTTAATAGGTATTAAGTTGACTTTGAAAACTGAGCGTGTTATTGTGTTTAATGATGTCATAATAATAACAATTATTATTTAAATGTGGGTTAATCGTATGAATATTAAGCCATATTAATTCCACTAGGACAAATTAATTTCGAAACCAGAGCCCTTCTATTTGTATTTTGAATTTCAATTCAAATTTTTAGATGTAGGCTTTAATATCAGCTACTCAAAAATGAAATGAAGATTTTTTTTAAAAGTGTTTGACTTTAATAAAAACGATAATAGGTACTTTTCAAGTTTTCCTTAAACATTATCAATGTAATTTTGATGTAGATAAACATCGTGTTATACCTTAAACCAGCCTGAGTATGATGTTCTATCTTGTGCGAATCGATAGGTTATTTAATATATAATATAATATAATATAATATAATATTCTACCACATTCACACAGCGCCATCTAGCCCCAAATTAAGCAATTATATTTGCTTGTGTTATGGGTACTAAACAACTGATATACTACTTATATACTTTTTTTTTTTGTAAATACATACATATTATAGATAAATTACACCCAGACACAGAACAAACAATCATGCTCATCACACAAAGGTTTGTCCTGGGTGGGAATCGAACCCACGACCTCCGGGCTTAGCAGTCAGGGTCACTAACCATTAGACCAACAGGTCAGTCAATATTTTGAATTATATCATTATAGGACGTCTACTATTTGTTTTAGAAAGACCGGTAAAAAGCAGCCTGTATGCTTTCACGAGTACAGTCGTTTTAGTAGTAGTGGTCAATGTCTTTACGCTGTACTTTCTATAGACCCCATCTTCTACTTGGCTTCATCAATCTACTCAATAAATATGTGTATCTACTGCAACTTCAAATTACGTACCTACAATATTTGTTCGTCTTCAAATAATGATCATCATCATATCAGCCAAAAGAAGTCCACTATTGGACATAGGCCTCCCCCAATTTTCGCCACCGTGGCCGGACGTTAGCCGCCCTCATCCATCGCGCAACGGTTGCCCGTCACCCATATGAGATCGTCGGTCCACATTGTCTCCAAATAATAATATTCTCTTAACTGTTTGTATTTGTATAGAATAAAATTATACCAAAATAAACTTACGTGTGTTTTCAAACTCACTCATATTTTGACAAATTTTAATATGACGACTTGGTATTTAAATTGAATTTCAAAAGTTTTCATTTGCGTTATTTATTTGAATATTTAACATTAAACTTTTAAATGTGAACACTCTGGAAGATACCTACTGACAAATTAATACATTCATAATCACTTAAAATTTTATGAGATAGGGAAATGTGACTTGTATCAGATTTCTTCTTTTTAACCGATTTCAAAAAGTAGGAGGTTCTCAATTCGGATCGTATTTTTTTAAATTCTGTTTTTGTTTGATAAGATCCGACATTTTTTTTATAAAAAAATATTTAGTAGTTTGCTTTTAGCTTTATATTTTGTAAAAATTTAAATATTAATATTTAAAATGAGTGCAATGCAGAGATAAGACATTTATATTCTATTTATTATATAAATAGTGTTTACATTTTTATTACATGGTAGCAAGGTAAGGTAGTTAAGGTATCAAAACTAACCATGCTTTTAGTGCTTATGTCAAATCGTCATTTAAGATGCTACGAGCTGTCACTTATCATTTAAATATCAACTTGAGAACATTTTAAATCCAACGAATTTCAGTTTTAGAAGGGACAAGCCAACTCATAATTACAACTTTCTTGTTTTTAGTTGTTGCTTAGTTAAAAATACTGACTAGACATAAGTTTAAAAGTAAAAGTAACTTACATAATAATGTAGTAAGAATATAAAACCTTATTACAGTTATGTTGAAAATGAAAATAGGTACTAAAAATGTTACACGGTATATGCGGTAGGAAAGTAATTGGTTAGCTTATTATAGTAATTATTTATATTATTCTCATGTTGCTATTATGTGGCTTTTAACTATGACACTAACGCAGATTATAGATTTGTGAGGTTTTTTTTTTTTTTTGTACGACTTAGGTGTCAAACAAGCATCCGGCCCGCCTGATGGTAAGCAGTTAACGTAGCCTATGGACGCTTGCAACACCAGGAGCATCACTAGCGCGTTGTCGACCCTGTTAAAAACCTTTTAACTCCTTTCTTGAAGAACTCCATGTTGTAGTCTCTCGGGAAAACCTCGACGGGGAGCTCATTCCACAACCTTACCTTATGAGGTTAGGGTAGCTCATTGCTAGTTAGTTCATAGATCGGTGACCATTTTGAGATTATTTCTTTAGTAAGTTTATATAGATAATCAACTGCTCATACTCTCTTTTTATACCATTATTTTAGCTGAATGTCACTGCTGGAAAAAGGCACCCCCCTAAATCCTTTGCAAAATATTTTAGCTGTAATTGTAATTGTCACTCTTCGTAAGCGTACAGACGTTTGTGGTGGCGGTGCCGATTGCACATAAATCGTATTTTGAGCTTAGTTTTTAAACAAGACTTCAATAAGCATCTTACAGGGTACAGAGTCTTTCAAGTCTAAAATTTAAACCCACTGAGTTTACGAGTATTTATTACATTTATACTATTATATAAAGCGGAAGAGTTTGTTTGTTTGTTCGTTTGTTTGAACACGCTAATTTCTGAAACTACATGTCTGATTTGAAAATTTTTTGCGTATGATAGCCCACTTCTCGAGGAAAGTTATAGGCTATGTAATATCACGCTACTGGCGACGGGAGCAGAGCAGTAAGCAAAGACACGGGTGAAACCGCGCCGCAGAAAGTTAGTCTATTATAAACTGATGGGCAAGGTGACGAAGGCACATAGCGTCTAAGTTTGCTCGTGCGCTTCCTGCAAACAATTGGATCGTGACACTCAATTAAGTAATTACGTGACATTAGTATTACTGGTATTACGTTCACGTTACGTTCACGTCGCGTGCTTGCGTCATAAATTGTTTCTTAGTATTCCATAGGCTTTATTGCTAGGCAGTCTAGATAGTTATATATTATTATTTTGTATATCTAGTAGGATTTGTGCGGATATGTTTGTGAAGTGAATACTCTGCGCCATAGAGGTTAATTTATATTTAAACTAGCTGCGCCCCTCAGTTTCGCCCACGCCTAAAATATGGTTTGTGGTATCATTCGGAAACCAGACCGATTTCCGGGATAAAAAGATAAAAAGTAGCCTATGTCCGTCTCAGGCACCGAATCTATCTACATACTAATTTTCATCAAAATCGGTGCAGCGGTTAAGGTGCTGACTGGTATAAAATACAAACACACACACACACACACACATGCCCGCACGCTTATTATTAATAGGATGAATGAGTTGTAACAAAAAAGAGCAATGCGATCTGACACAATTTACAACAATTGTATGATTATAATGATGAAGATATGACATAGCAATACATCGATAGAATAGTATAATACGCGGTAGAACACAGTAATACATACAACCATGATATCGCAATATTCAACCGCAAGGAGACCTGAGGTTTAAGTATTCTGTACTCAAGATAATTTAATTCAATAACTTCGATGTCACCAATTAGATTGATGACCTACTATTAACATTAGTTTTATTTATTTATTTATTATTTTTGTCCCACTCCTAAGCACAGATCTCCCTCCATCCTTTCCACTTATCGCGATCTTGCGCTTCCTCCTTCCAATTCTCCAAAAAACTGTCATTCAAATTTGTCAAACATAGTTATATGAATATATAATATTATGTAACTTCAAAAGTTATTAATGAACATTGTCTGCACATGGTAAAGGAAAGAAACACTAGGAAAGTAACAGACTATTTCTAAGAATGGATAACTCAGAGGAAGGATTTCGTAACAATTATAGATCGACGACGATCTATGTATATCGAAGTCAGCTAATATTGGGTTTTGTGACAATATTCTATACATCAAAAATCAACTTCTTAGATTCTTAGTTAAAGAAGTATTCAACATTTGGTGTTTAGTCAATGACCTTTAACTTTTATGAATAAATAAGATATTTGTATATTTCCAATCAATTTGAACCAAATTTGGTCATCAATTTCCATGTTTTATCTCTTTAAGATGCCATATTGAATAAATGAATGAAGAAAAAGCCAAATTGTTATAGTAATATAGTTTATTATTTATCTTCGATGGCGTTATAATAATTTTACTTATGCAGAATTATAAATAACTCATTATTTGTAAAAAAAAACGTTTAATAGAACAATTAAAGGTATATTTAGTCACATAGTGTCAGAGGTGCCATTTTTATTTGCAGCAATTTAAAATGAATGAAAATGATCTCGAGTCTTTTAGTTTTGTATATTTTTACGACTGACTCCAAAAGGCCTAAGCCTTTTTGACTTGCCAGTACTGCACGCTGCTTTTCTATTTGTGCCTCTTTCTGCCTGTCTGCAAAAATTTTTTTGCATTATTAAATTCAAAATGCCAGTAGCTTTTATCCAATGTTTTAAAATTATTGCTATTAAGTGCAAAATTTATATGATAGCGAAAGTTAAAACTGATTTCATAATTATGCTAATTCTTTAATTATTGGATTAACTTTCCCTTCCCAAGATTCCAGCCTGAGGTTAACTTTCTTAAAAAACGTAATTGTTTTGTTAAAAAATAAGGATGTTTATCAACTAGATTTACGATCTGTTAAATAATGATCCTACTTACAACCGGTTTCTTTAAATTTATTAGCGATGTCAAAGTCCTACTTATTTCTTTAGATCAGGCTTTTATATAACTTCAATGATAAACAGTAGATTGTGGTTTGGTTGGATTCCAAAAAGAGCTATTCAATGTTTCATACCGTGGTGCAAACGATGAAGTACAAAATAGACATTCTTCGATTTACAACACTGGTCTGAAACAAGGAATTCTAAAAAGGTACTTGTGCGATTCACACCGTGGTTCATACAGCTCGTGGTATGAATCGACGAAAGACCCAGATACAATTCAGTATCGTAATGAAGGTCAAAGAAATAGGTACTCTGTTGGCTTATTATATTCGTACTATTTTTAAACAAAATGTCCTACCAAAAATTTGTCAGTGAAGTAGCGAAACAAAACCGCATTCGAATTTTAAATCGCGTCCCTCAAAGACGTGACCGTTTCGACTTTCCCTATCGTTAAGCGAATGACGTCACCTAGGGTTGTCACTAACATAATAGACATCATTAATTACAATTTTGTTTGTATCTATAGGGTTGCCAATTTTTTTTTTTTTTTTTTTTTTCGTGGGAAACTCATTACGAGTACGCACCCGCCTGGGCGAGGCGGGGGTTATGTCGGACTCTCCGGCCACAATGAGACAGCGACTGGCATACCGACTAAAACCCACGGTGTTCCTCCAGACGGCCAGAGTGCCGGGGTCACGGGAGACGCTCGCGCATTCATCCGCGACCCCGACGGGCCACGGCCCGCTCAACGTGAGCGGGCCCCGTCTGATTTGGGGGGCCTAGCCCCCCTTCCTCCATCGAGAGGCGTTCGTGGAACACGTACGCCGCCTTCTCGGGCCTGTGCTGTTCGAGCGGCGATTGCCCAATCGCCGCCCGCAGGCATCCTCCTACGGTGGCTGGAGATCCCGGAGCGCCCCACGGCGACGTCCGGGGCGGGCGCGACGGGCGGGGAGCAAGGTGGTCAGCTCCCTCTCCCGCTCGGCCGCCTCCTTGGCGAGCATTACCTGCTCGCAAAAGGAGGCGACTCCCTCCCAAGCCCTCTCGCTGCGGACCATGGACAGAACCACGGTCGGCAGCGAGAGGGTTGCCAATTGAGATTTCAAGTTTAAGTTAATCGAAGTTTAAAACTTGTTAATCAACTTCTTTGTAAAGAATTTTAGACTATTTGTAGTTTTTTATAGTAAGTAGGTAGGCTTTTAAAATGATGGGTATAGTAAGTGTTTACCTTTTTATAATTTTTTTGAATTTGATAGATTATTCAATAATTCATTATTGGTTTATTATTATTTACTTACCACAAATATCAAAATTACATATTTTTAAAAAATATTTTTGTCATAACTTTCTTTTTTATCGCCTACAGTGGAGCCTACCTGATGGTAAGTGGTAGCTGTAGCTCATAGACTTCTGCAATGCCAGAGGCTCTGCGAAGCCGCTGCCTACCGTGATATTAATACTGCCTTTAAACTTTATTTATTTAACTTCTAGCACAAGTTCGAACTGCTTTTCTTTCAGTCTAATTCATTAATTTAGAAAACTTTTTCTGAACCACGCAAATAATGTTGACGCGGTTTTCAAATTATTTGTAGCATTTCACGGTAAGTTTATAAGATTAATACAACATTACACACATTGTACTTGTACAGTCGTGGCGGGTGCCGAATAAAATAAGAACAACATCGCTTCTGAATATATAGGTAACTTTTACAACTGTAACATTGGCAAAAGTCACTACAAGCTAATAAATTTCTAATATTATTGATGTTATGTGAGTTAAAATCAGTTTATTTTTGTTAGATTTTAACTATCTTTTCTCATAAAATATAACCTAAAAAAATACATAAATATTCCTTTAATTTTTATATACCAAATTTGACTTTTTAATATGGAGATATCAAAGATAAATTAGATAAATTGATTGATTCTATTTTAATACTTGCCGGGGCAGTCAACGTATATGGCCGTGATGACAATTAGACATCTATTGTGTCTACCAGTAGTGTCCATGAAAGGGTTAATAGAATTACATTAGCAAGTACCTTTAGATATAGATATAACAGATATACGATGTGACCACACGTGAATAAATTTTATGTCCGAAGTATTGTTTTTTGTTTTTTTTTTGTGATAATTAGAAAACATATAGCCTTATTTAACTTTAATGATGTTATTTGGATAGTAATTTTAGTTTTTATTAGCGCAAAACAGGTTTACAAACTTTCTGTTAATATATACGTTTCGTATCGTGGCGCTAGGGGCCCACAAGGAGACTTCTTTTCCCTACTCATCCTGTTAGTCCGTGTTTGTTTTCTTGTGTATTTTCTTAATATAACGCTTAGAAAACAAGTAATGTTTTTAGGTGACAGTTACTATTAGATTCAAGTACCATTGTCATCTTTTTTCGTTACACCACAAACCAAATCAATAAAATTCAAAGAACAGTTTTCGAATCAAAACAGATATTTTTCAGAATTGGTTAACTTAACTTTCCAAAACTAAATATTATGTGTTACAGAATCTAAGACAATAACTTTTCTTAAGAAAAAAACTTTAGTAATTACACACAAAAACAATGTAAAAATTGTACACAATAAATAAAACATCAGTTTTAACATTGTAAATATTTAATTCCCACGCTTTTTAGTAGTTGCATAATAATGACAGCAGTCCTTTCATTTCCTAGAAAGTGAGTGGCAGCCCTACACATATCACACTGAATGAATGAATGAATGAGTGAGTGAAAGAATTCATTCGTCTGCAAGAGTAACATTGTGTAAGGTGACCTCATTACGAGTCGTTCTTATTTTGTCAACACTTTTACTATATTTTTATGGAAGTGCATTTTTAATTTCAGACAGTACTAATTGCTGACGTCATTAGGATATTCTAAATTTAAATTTTTGGCAATGGATGACCTATGGGAATTGAGTTTATAGTGCCTGTGGGTTCTGAGCCGTTCATACATGTAATTGAAACTCTTTTTAGATCTTTTGACCCTATCTATTGAAGCACACTTACTAACTAATGCAAACTTTTTGAATACTTATCATTATGTAACTAAAATTTGTCAATTTTATTTATAGAGGGATAGACATACTCGTAGTTAAACAGTGATAGTTTATGGGGAAAACGCGTTACCAAAGAATGGATTTTAAGGCAAAGCTGAATTAAGGGGGTCTACATGAGGTAGAGCAGACAGCTGAATTACGCAAACCGGTTTTTTAATTATTATTGTCGTAAATCAAATCGATTTAACTAAATAAACGTGCATTACTGTGATGAGCTTTTCCTTTGTCTGCAAAAAAAACGTTAAACTGCACGCTATATTATTTTCTGGGCTAACAGAGTACTTAGGCTTCATCCAGATTTCTCTTTTTCTACCATTTGTATCCAACAACTGGTAAATTTGCATAATTTTTAGATAAATATACATTTGTTCTCAAAACTATATTTTGTTCGAGGTCTTTTTAATTTAAGTACAAGCTCACTATTGTAACACTGCTATGCTTCTCATACCTCTGACTGCCTCTGTGGTTTGGTGGTACTGTGTCTGGACTGCCACGCATAGGTCGCTGGTTCGATTCCCGCTCAGTGCAAATATTTGTGATTCTATGTATAAAATGTATGTATTTACAAAAAAAAAAAGTATTTAACTAGAACCCATAACACAAGCATATTATGCATACTTTGGGTCTAGATTGCGTTGTGTGTAATTGTTGAAATATTATTATTATATTATTATTGATCACCTCTAAAATATAACTTATTTAAAGCAGCAGAGTTTGTTTGTTTGTTTGATTGAACGCGCTATTCTTTGGAGCTACCAGTCGGATTTGAATTTTTTTTGCGTATGATAGCCCAGTCCTCGAGGAAGGTTATAGGCTATGAACATCACGCTGCTGAAAAGCTTGGGTTAGATATATAGAGTAAGCATATTCGTAGTAGGGCCCTACGAGTGCGTTTCTCACAATGACAGCGTAAAATAGTTTATGAGAACTTTTAGTTCTCAGGATGAACACTAGAGGCCCTTATTTTTAGTTCTCAGAGTCTACACCAGAGGCGCTTCTTTCTACACGCCTTTACACAAGGTAGCTACTGTTAGGATAAATCTATCCAATAATAAGACGATATTTTAATCTGTTACGCTAAAATAAAGGTTAAGAATCGATCCTATAGCAGTTGTATGACACAAGACATTAAGTTTAGATTAAGGAATAATAAAAATGGACGTAACGTATAAACTTATGTAATTTAATGTTTTTACGTAACAAGTTGTGAAGATTTAGTGATATATAATAGGTATTAAAGTCTTAAGTTCGGGGTTGTAGAAAATAACTTGTTCATATTTGTATTTAAATGGAGGTGTTCTTGTTTTTAGTAGCGATTGCTAGTAGTACAAAACATTTCCATTCGTTTTCCTTTGACAGCCGCAGTATAATAAACTGAATTATAAATCGTAGCAATGGTTAGGCAGTACGCAGGCTTTCAGCACGTTATTGAATTAGCAGCGTTTCAGAGCCGTCCAGTTAATTTTATTACGTTTGATTTTAGAGTTCAGTGAGCGATGTGGTGGTTTTTCTAATACGAGGCAGAAATGTAGGTTTACATCACTGTGTAGCCGTTTCGAGTTAATCTATCTATTAGCTTACAGTGAACGGTGATAGAGAGAGTAAAGAAACCTTATGACTCGAAAATTGCAAATCCACCTTAGTGCTCATTTTTTGACATAAGAGAATATGGACCTGGGCCTGCTTTCGCATTCAGTCTATGCGTCGTATAATTTTTATATCGCTAGTCTACGCGACTAGAGAATATCCTTATCTTTCATCTCATCCAATACTTGACCTGACTTCAATCGCCTAATTGGCAATTGAAGGCTTGCCAATTACTGCCTTGCTTCAAATGATTTTCTAAAGCTAGACTAGTTTAATTTAGGTGACGATTCTTCTTTTGACAGGATTGATGCTCGATTTTTAGCGAAACATCTTGAACTTTAAAAAAAAAATGTAACATGTCAAACCATCGTGTTGACATAACTTCAAAGACTCCATTAAAATACAAAATATATTTAACGAATTCAACATCCATCCACTTGAATTCAATTTACTAAAAAGGTTTCAAATTTAAAACGAGAGCCTTAAACCTAAATGATACCATTGTCTCGTAAATCGACTTAACGACGAACGAAACGCACAAGCGAAGGAAATTAGCCATAAAATGAAGTAGCCTGATAGAAACAAGTGATTGCTTATGCCCAAATTATTAATATTCTAGTCAGTCTTTCGTCCAAAGTTCTATAATTACATTGGTATATTAATCTCAGTAAAGACACTAAGAATTTTATAAAGAGTGCCTAAATAATGGCCGTCGTAAAAGTTGTGAAAGTTTGCAACAATTTAGAATGTAAATGAGTTATTATGGTAGGGACGGTAGAGATAGGGACGTCGGAGAAGTTTTGAAACAATGTTACTGATGTTGTGATCTTGCGTCTGGGACTCTAAAATATGGCATATAAAAGAATATGGATATAAGTTTTTTCTTTTATTACAGGTACATCATTCTTTTGGGAAACTGATGGTATTTCGTCTTCCAAAACTCAGGTATTTAGTTTCTCTGTTTTTTAGTTGCTGGAGTGATTTGGGCAACTTTAAGAAGTTGGAGTAGCTTAATTTAAGAATCTTAGATTTATAAAGTAAGCAGTAATTGTAATGATCTTAACATTGAAACCTTTTTTTACGATTTCTTCCAAAGTTGCTGGAATTGTATGTGGGTGTTACAAGTGATTTGTGATATTTACTAATACAGTAATATTGTTATAATCAGTATCATCTACTTTTAAATAATGATGACTTTAATATAATAGATGTAAGGTGTTATTTTTATGGCGTCATTCATTATTCATTTGGTTTCATTGAATCAAAAGTCGACGGTTTCGTTTACATAATACGCCTATTCTATAAGATGATGGTTACAAGCCTTGATGTTATTTATGGATCTCAGAGTGTCCGAGATCTACTCAGCTGTACCTGTTTTTATGCAATATAATGTATTTAAATGTTGCCAATGTAACTTTAAGAATAAGCACATAAAAATATATCTATATTCCCCTTAAACATCAGCTAGCAAAAGCTATCAGGCTATTCAGTACGAAGTCACCTAAAACCAACTTGCGACGTTTCGACAAATCGCAACCGATTTCCCTGTGCAAACTGATGTCGCAGTTTCATAGAGCAGTGAGAAATGTACGTCGGTTGCTCTCAAACGGTTGTTTAGTAACAAATCAGTTTGCTTTAGTTAAATCGATGCAATTTGTCGTATAGTGGGAAGGCGAACTTAGTTTGTTGAGAGGAAATAGAGTTTCTGGACCCTAAATGTCTTTCATATAGGTTAGGTTGCGCGTTGATTTCCAGTTGAGTTGGTTGGGATGGAAATTTGTGTCTTATATGAACCCGTTCTGATATCTTCATAAGCCAATTAATGGACATCTAGACACTTCAATCACAGACTCATACCCAAATTTACGATTAGTACATAATAACACGAGTCGTAGAATCACATAATAAATGATATATTATGTACTTCTTAAATTATTGTCTAAAATAAAGTCTTAATCAAATCAGTGTCGAACTTAACATCTGCCTTCGGTATCACCTTGAGAGTTGCACCAACAATTGTTGTACACTTTTTGGCTTCTGGGATTACGCTGTGATGTCGTATGATTGATATTGTAGCCTCTTGCGTAATATTTAAGAGATGAAAATCCGGGACTAAATCTGGTAGCACAACGATTCTGCTGTACTAAGTAAACAATTTGTTTATTGTAAGAACGAGCCTGGAAAACAATCTCTTTTTTTTTCGAGTAAAAATACAACTTAGACAAAAAAGCTGTCCGACAACTGAAATTTTTCTAGCTCGCACTATGGTGACAAACAAGCATAAGCCAAGATGATAGTAAGCTATTACCATAGCCTATGGACGCTATTACACATATAATACCAGAAATAACGCTCGCGCGCTGCCGACTCTGCAAAAGCCTTTTGACTAGATTCAACCTTATTATATGTAATATACCTTTACTTACTTCCTCTATAATGACGTAATAAAACTACACACAAGCTACGTAAAGCATAACATTTGCTATATTTTAGTAAAATAGCAAAATATGCACTACCCAACCTTCATTTGAAATGTAGTAAAAAAACTCGGTACAAAGAAATACAAATATTTCCTTGAAAGCATTTTCACGCCGCAAATAAATAAACACAGTCCATAACTCAAACGCATAGAGGTATGTGCACAATACTTGCTATGATATATACAGAAAAACTGCCTTCACTAGGGTTGACACTCGAGGTAAAAAGTCAGAAGATTTACTTTTATTCTTGTTTACTAATATACATTTTTTTTTTTTTTATATTAGCCTACCAAAGTGACTCCACCCCGCCTGATGGTAAGCAGTCAGTGGAATCCAGAAGTGGTGGCCACTATACCAAAAGCCATAGTCTTAAACTGCTGGTATGGTGGCCTCCACTATGGCGGCTGGGAAAGGGGGTTAAACTTTATTAAACATTATACTTTAATATATTAGTGAACAATAATACAATATTATAGTGTATTAGTGTACTATAGTATTACTGACTGACGGTGAAGGAAAACATTGTGAGAAAACCTGGACTTCTAAGGAAGTCTGACATCGCCAATCCGCCTTGAACAAGCGTGGCGATCAATGCTCATACATTCTCTGTATGAGGTCTTTTCCTGCAGTGGAATAACTCTACTGTGTTGATTTGTGAGATGATAATTCACGTTTTGCTTGACGATTTGGCCGCTGTGTTAGCAGGCACAATAAAAAAAAAATTTTTGGGGCACTAGTTGAGCGATATGACATTCAGACTGCATTGCTGATTCGTAATCAAAACTTCATCATTTTCATTGGTGTTGCAATCAAAAAGACAGGCAGTCAATTTTACAAAATTGAACATTGCTGCTCGTTCTGTTTTGTTTAATTTCCCTGCTGTCTTCTTTTTCGGTTTTTGGATTTATATACGACTGCGAGGTATATACTTCGCTAGTGGTAGAGCTATCACTTTCCGCTGTGTGGCGATAAAATATAGGTGAGTGGCAACCCTATACCGGCACGTGAGGGTAGATTAAGGTGGGGTAAAAGGCATCAATAAGACGAATATATCTTTTTGCTTCAGTACATTGAATAATGATTCTTTGTTTTTTTATACTCTTTTGTATTCATTTAATATATGTTTAGCATACTATTAATATACTTTTTAGGTTAATTAGGTTTGTAGGAGAAAATAAATAGTGTTAAATTTATCCTGCAAAAAGCCACATTCAAGTAATTCCACCTTCGTAGTAATGGGTTGTCGTTATGGTAGTGTTAGAGTAATGTCTTTAAATTTCCAGTTCAAAGTTTAATTATTTTTAATGGTAATAGTAGAATGCATGTAACTGCCTTTAGCATTAAAGAGAAGGTCACAATACAATACATAGGATTATTAAGGTTACGAAATTTTAAAAGATTAATCGTCAAATGTATAATGGATTTTCTTTCCCAACAAGAAATAAACTTTTTATCATTATCGTCCTTGACCTTGTAGAGCGCCATCTAGCAAGAGATTTGTAAATCAAAACCACTCACACTTTTTTTACTTTGATTGTTATTCTTCCAATATAATCATGAAATAGTAAACATAAGAAGCCATAGAGTACCTAGAAACATAAATTTACTAATTTTGCACAATCTCATCAGTCAACTAAGCCCAGTCGACTAAATTACGTGATCCTGCGGATTGCCGCGGCATTATATTGTTAGAGATGAAATGTAAACTCCGCCACCCTCATTTATTATAAGGGTGCGTGGGGATGAATACTACCTTTGTTTCTCTACAATTTGTTGCAAATATGGTAATGAAAATGTTTATTTTGGTGCCTTTGTCGATGAATTTTATCAGATTTTTTTTGTTATTTTCTTTTATAACTTAATAATGTAGAATAAATAAAAATATTGTGTAATTTTGGTAAGTGTGATAGTAGTGAATTGAAGTACCTACCTTTTTTCTTATAGTCAAGTGTTCAACTTAAGTAGGGAAATAGCTAGATCTTTGATTTCTCGTAGGAGTAGGTAGTAGGAGTTTGTTAAATGTAGCGAGCAGAGCCGTTACCTGAGATATTAAATAACACATTACTTTAATCACTCCACCTGCCAAGAATTGTTGCTATGACAAACATTTGCCTTCAGAAGAGGCTCATGTCCAGTAATGATATTTTTAGGATATTTATACCACATAAACAGTTTTTAGAAAAAAACAGTGGCTACATTTGTAATTTTAATTAAAATTACAAAAAAAGACATTTCTTTAAACTAACATTTTATTTACCTATTTATTACACATTGTAAACGCGAAGTACATTTAAATATGTAGCGACATAACAAATAGTCGGCGGTTGTCTGAAAAATGACGCTTGGTTTGTTTGTAAAGTGGGACAACAAATGAGGGGTAAGGGTACAACGGTGAACTTTGTGCCTACGGTTGAAAAGTCGGTTACGATGGTGGTTTTCGAAATTCAAATTATTTTTGTATTTTATTTTATGTTTGATTATTCTTTTTATATTTAGCCTGATTGCCTACAGAGTTAATCAGTTTATTGTGGCCCTTTCTGTATTCACCTTTCGATTTATAGAACATAGAATTATATATTTTTTTAAATTACAAAATACGTGTCGTAAAAAACTCATTTCGTATTACGAAATTTGCATTGTTTAATTTCTACTTGTATGCTACCAATTTATTGATATAAAACTCCAGACTTAAAATTAGAAAATGATATTGCTTTTTTTAAAAAAAACATGGTGGCAAGGTAAAACATATTATCTAAGTTGACGATTTGAAAAATTATTAAGCCTCTATGTTTTATCTATTAAAGTTGTTTCAAATGCAAATGTTATCAATTATATCATTGATAGTTATTTATTCAAAATTAAAAACTTTTAGCTTTTGAATTATATTTCTAACAGCATCTTTACATTGTAATCGACTTTTTCGTTTATAAACTACAGTCAGCAAAACAGGAGTCAGACCAATCTATAGATGTGAACGATTCTGAAACAAGATCCCTTTCATTACTTAATCCTGCCCCCAATCTACTGTTAATATCTAAGGATAGATGTAATCTTAATAGTAGCCTCTTTCGAGATAGGGTGATGAGATCAAAGGGTTGTTTGATTAATATTAATAAAGTGTTTTGTGAAGGGGAGAGTATAAGATTTCGAGAGGACATTAAATCTTGAATCGCGGTTGTCATACCGCTATCGTCATGACATGACCGGGTAGTCAGAATCTTGGGAAATTTGACTATCCGATATGACTGTTACCCTGGCGTTTTGCGTAGTCGAACTTTGAAGACGAGAAAGCTTTGAATGTCGCTGTACCTTATTTGCTAACTCTGCCGTAAAGGTAGTAATTGACCGTAGTGGCGTACCATAAGTGATGTTCCTACCGCCAATTAACAACCATAAAAATGATCATATATATACTTCGTACACTTGCCAAGAACGGTATTTGCATTTTCTTATAGCAGTAGGTGATTTTGGCCTAAAAAGAAGGTGTAAGGAATTACATGTTTTTATGCATGCAATATTAAAAATACAACTTTTTTTCTACATTTTAAAAACAAAATAAGTCTAATGATAATAGGGCACAAATATTCAACTATCGCTATCAGCTTGTTCCTAGAATTGCTCATTACGCATCCGATGTGATGGAGTTATTTGTTACAAGTTATAAACGACAAGAGATTTAGTACGCCCTGTTGTTTTAATAGACCCGTCTTATTTCATAAAATTCTGAATCAGTCTTGTGCCTGTTAAATTTAAATAAAATAAATAAAAGTGAGTCTAAAATCGATCACTACTCTTATTATTTAATATCGGTTTCAAAGTAACTGTAAGCAATTCCGGTTACTGCTTTAACGGGGTAAGTGGTTACCCACTAAAACCCATACCCATAAAATTTTTTTGCTCTATAACATTTTAGTATATAAATCCTTACCTCGTTAGCCTTATCGGTCTGTTCATAAACACATCATATTAAGCAATGTGTTTTAAACCTACTTATGTTTTTTACAACATTAGGTACATTACATTGAAATTCTAGGCTCTTTTCTACTATTTAAACATGAATTCTACATATAAAACTTACAACAAAAACACTAAACGATTCTCAAAATTGTATCAAAATCGATTCTATGCTTTCAAAGAAGTTAGCGGAGAAAAATACCGGGAAAGTTGCGCCTCTGCTTTATACTTAGAGATATACAACTTACTATGACCCATATCATAAGCTAATCTTCAAAAAAGCACATCATAAAACATCATAATAAACTCGCCACTATCTCATCCCTTACACCAGAGCCTTAAGTACGTCGCCTCGTCGGTTGTCGCTCCAGCTTATCAAAGTTCCGCAGGCCCTGTAGGTATTGTCACGAAGTATATAGGTTAACCTTGTGATAGTCCGTACAAGATAAGCAACCAAAATGGGTATTGCAACAACGCACCATACTTTTCACTGAAGTAGACGTTTATGTCGCATTACGATTATCATTCACCGAGGATTTTTCTAGATTGAGGTTTTGGGCTGTTTTTCTATTGTGGGTAAATAGGCAGCAGGATTCTTGATTATTCATGTTAATTGCTAAAGCATCAGCAGAACAGTAATAAATAATAATAATATATATCACATCAACTACACAGACTGCCATCTAGATCCAAAGTAAGCTTAAATTGCTTGTGATATGGGTTCTAGAACTGCGTATACATGTATTTCAATGCTTTTTTTTGTAAATACATACATTTTTTTCATAGAAAGATTCAGACCAATGAAAATAGACATGTATTATGCCTTACTATTTTTCTTTTCAGTTGGCTATATTATATTGACGGCTATGTATTGACGCCTAAAGAAAGCACCGTGGGTATGTGCTGTCCAAGATAATTATTGTTCCGCTATCGATAAAGGACATCACTTAGTATTACAAAATCGCTTCTCAAGAGGATGAAATTTTTGCCCGACTGCCGAAATCAAGGAGGGTAATGTTTTTCGAGCGTATGTTTCGGGGTTATGTATTTCTATTTCTTTGGCACGGTCTACAGCCTAAATGGCATAATGGATTTTAACATAAGAGTTGTCATTAGATTTGTATTAGGTATTAATTGAGAGAGTGCATATAGTTTCTTTCTTTACACTTTGGTTTGGCAGGCGGGCTTTTCACTTTTGAACTATTTAAAGGTAGGTATTGGGCTCTGGTCAATTGACACCGTTAGAACATATCCCGCCGGGTTGAGTTAGCTTTGTCAACTGATCCCACATTAAAAAGATTGCTTGTTCTGTGCAGCTTTCTGTAGAGTAAAGGTCTTGTCCCTTTAATTTAAAAAATCTTCCATTACCAGACATTAAAATTCTACATCTAGTTATAAAGGTTTAGCATAGTCACGAGTTCATGTTCAGTTCGCAATAAAGTAATATGTAGTTGATGCTGTCGCCCATTTTCTGATATTCCTTTAATAGCTTTTTTTGACATCCACAACAAGTTTATGTATAGGTACTAAATCAGTAGGAAAACTATGTCCTTGAATTTCTACCTTCAAGATTACTAGATTATGCGCAGTAAAGTTCTTTTGAACACGATCACAACGATGACATATATTTATGTAGTATGTTAATTTATTTAAATAGTAGGTACTACTCATGTTAACATCCTATGTTTTAAGTATGACATTGAATTCATTACCTAAAGTTAATTAGTATGCGTTACCTATATCTATACTGTTGTATAAAGCGGAAGAGTTTGTTTGTTTGAATCGCTAATCTCGGGAACTACCAAACGAATTTGAAAAATTTTTTTTTCGTTTGATAGCCTAGTTCTTGAGGAAGGTTTTAAGCTATGTAACATTACGCTATTGGTGACGGGAGCAGAGCAGAAACCAAAGATGAAACTAACGCGAGAAAAACTGCGATGCGGGCAGCTAGTATAATATATTAAAGAGAAGAGATAAGCAAATGTGTAGGTATAATACCCACGTTTTGTTACCTAAGTATGTTAGGTACGGTTAGCGGTAACGTATTGCCATATAACGAGCACATTTCCAAACTTAACACTATTTCTAGACAGTGAAACTTAAAGCCACTTTACCTGACTCAGGGATCGACCTCGAGACTTCTCTCTGGCAGTCCGTGTACAGCACCACTGAGACTGTCTTCTTGTAAGAAGTAGAGAAGTTTTTTTGTAGTAATTCATAACGATCATAATTCGTTAATTAATTACGAACGAACTACTAGTTTCGGTGTTTGCCGAGCGCTATGACATGTTCTTTTTCAAACGAAGTTTAAAGAGAGTATTAATATCACGGTAGGCAGCGGTTTCATAGAGCCCCTGGTATTGCAGAAGTCCATGAGCGACAGGTTCCTTACCGTGGTGGTGTTGGTTCGTCTGTCACTGTAAACAATAAAAAAACAAATATTAAAATGGTTGGTTACAGTAACTGCCTTCTTCGTTTAAGGATAGATATTTGCCAAGTTTAGCTTGATTTACTGCTTTATTTGGACATACACAAAGATTGCAAGGGAAGACGTAGGTACTGGCTTAGTGCCAGTACTGCGGCCCTTGGTAAACGATAAGCTTGGGAAGTACTTTAGATTTTTATCGTGAATATTGTTACTTATACTGGGTGGCGCAAAAGTAAAGACCCTATTTGGTTCAGCTATAACATTTTTTCTAAATTAGAAAACTAGATTTAGATTTTTTTAAATGTATATTTGTGCCATTAAATTTCGTACCATTAGGATTTAAAGATGATGTCTTTTAAATGGTGACCTCCAGAGTTGATACACATTTGAGCCCTATTTATGACATTTTGCATAACTTGCCGTAACACTTCCTGCGTTTCCATTTCCATCTCTCAGGGCATGTCAATAAGCAGAATACTCGGTTCTGGGGCACTGATAATCCGCGCATTATTCAAGAAACACCTCTACACCCACTAAAAGTTACTGTATGGTGTGGCATCTGTGTTGACAGAGTGATCGGACCCTATTTTTTCGAAGACGCTGGAGGCAATGCGATTACTGTCACTGGAGAACGCTACAGAACCATGTTACGTGAGTTTTTGATACCCAGTTTGGACGAATTGGGGCTGGAGCACATCTGGTTTCAACAAGACGGCGCTACGGCACACACAGCGCGCGACACTATGGACTTAGTGAGGGACGCTTTTCCAGGCCGAGTTATCTCTCGTTTTGGCGATTTGCCTTGGCCTGCAAGATCACCCGATCTGACCAGTCCAGACTTCTTTCTTTGGGGTTTTTTGAAATCTCGGGTGTATGTGAACAAGCCACAGACTCTCGCAGCTCTAAAAGAAAACATTCGTCAAGAAATAACGAACATATCGCAGGAAGTGTTACGGCAAGTTATGCAAAATGTCATAAATAGGGCTCAAATGTGTATCAACTCTGGAGGTCACCATTTAAAAGACATCATCTTTAAATCCTAATGGTACGAAATTTAATGGCACAAATATACATTTAAAAAAATCTAAATCTAGTTTTCTAATTTAGAAAAAATGTTATAGCTGAACCAAATAGGGTCTTTACTTTTGCGCCACCCGTTATAATATTCATACCGTAGCTATTACTGGCGTAAGGTTTTACATACTTTCATATGTAGTCGCTTTCGTATTATTATTTAACTATAGAAACAGCCCTACTGACAAAAACTGAAGCAAGTACGTGACACATGTTTAGAAAAATACGAGTATGTCTAAGTTGAGGTGGTTAAAGGTAATTTTATGGTAGTTAAAATTATGTGATTACGACGTTCTTCTTTTTTGAGCCTTTAAGAACCAAATAAAATTATCTATGTATAGTTTTACCAAAAATGTCCATCATAATTAAAATTCTATACGACTCATTACAACTGTCAAATGTCACTGCACTGACGTCACTTGCAAGCAAAAATAGACATTATTGTTTTGTTATATGCAAACGACATTTACGCTACGGGTGATAATGCAATGTTTTTGTCGACAATGTATATTTGTTTCTGAAAGTTCTAATATGTTATCTGTTATTTTATATATACTATTATTAAAGTGGAAAGTTTTGTTGGTTTGTACGTGCTAATCTCTGGAACCATCAGTCGGATTTGAGTAATTTATTTTGCGTTTGAGATCCCAATTCTTGAGGAAGGTTATAGGCTGTGTAACATTACGCTTCGAGCGACGGGAGAAGAGCAGTAACCTTCACAATTACTGAAAGTGGGTGAAACCGCGCCGCAGATGAATTATTTTAACAATTTGTAATTATTTCTCTAAAACATATTACCGTGTGCTAAGTTGTATAAAGCACTGAAGTCTACCAACATTCCTGGTGGCTTAACCTCAATAATACAATGAAGCATGAAGTAAAACTTGACGAAAAGCTTACAATAAGTCCATTTTAACCCTTTAAAAAACTCTCAAGTCTATTCGGGGATTAAAACTAAATTTCCGAGCAGGCTAGGGTTGCATAATGGAAAAGTCGGCGGCAAAACTTTTGATGAGTACCTCAGCACTTACTAGCATGTAATTAAAACGGTCTCTTATATAAATTAGTAGAGTTTTCACTTTAAATTTGCCTGAAAAGTAATCTTTAATAACTTTCCCTTTGTTTTGAACTTCCTTATAATATAAACGACGTATTTAGTAAAAGTTTTAGAAGTCCTTATTTCTTACCGGTGCGTGGCGGTGTACGGTGAAGTGAGGCGTAAAATATTTTGTGTATAAAAATCAAAGGCGCCTAGTGTCTGTTGTGAGAACTAAATTTTGTAATCCGCAACGGAATATATTTGAATTGAAATTTTGCGATTTCACTATCGTTCCTTAAACCTATTATATTTGTAAACATAACCATAAAAGAATAAAACTTCCTACGCTCGAGGGGCGGGTCGGTAGTATTAAATATAGTAATCAATATTCATGTCTAAATTGTGAAGGCCTCACTACATCCAATACAGTCCCCTAAACAGGTTATCCCTATAAAACTGCTTCCAAGAAAAGGTGTGATGAGGAAAATTACTGAGGATTTTAGACTATGGTTATGTGTAGGCGAAACAGAGGGCATGAATGCTAATAGAATAGATCAAAAAATGTATGGGATATACATTGGCGTTAAAATTCAATCCCATTTTTCTCTGTTTCTCTCAATTTTTAATTTATTCTATTGTATTCTAATAACATTTATGCCACTTGTTTAAGCCCTTATTAGACGGAATTAATAAATTTTTAAAGGTTTGATATTGGTTAACTTAACATAAGTAACAAACCATAGTAGATGGCTAAAGACCAAGGAATGTGGAAAGAGGAGTCTGAATGAAAAATTGGACAACCAGTATATTAATGAAAGAAACGCAATAGGATGAAAGGTTTTTTTAGTCAACCCATCTTTTACTGCACTGTTGGTCTAGTGGTTACTAACTGACTACGACGCCGGGTGTCGTGGGTTCGATTCCCGCGAAAGGCGGAAATTGAAAGAAGGAATATTTGTGTGATGAACATTTGTAATTGTCTTTAGTCTGGGTGTTTCCTATGTATTTACAAAAAAAAAGTATGTATATGTATTATATTTCAGTTATCTAGTACCTATATATAACACAAAAGTCGGTCCCAGTTGTTACCAAGTTGATAACAGTCGTTAGGTCAAGTTGGATGTCTCTATAATAAATGACGGACGACCTGAACAAATCCTGACAGTCCTAAAACTAGGTTGACCACTAACCACCTGATATTTCCGTTTATTATTACCGTCTGGAATCTGGAAATAAGGCCAGAAAATAGCAACTTTCCTGCTTCTTGTTACATGCCTACCACTTTGGAGAAAGAGCCATGATTAAATGTAGTTATAGTAACTTAATTTTTATTTATTAAAACGCTGTGCTCCCCGCTCCGTTCTATCGTGATCGTGGCCTCATTTCCTCGCAGGTAGAAAGGACAAAGTGTTCACAAGATTTTCGTTCCGCTTAACGCCACTAAATGAACTAAATGAGCTTTTCTTGTTAGTTTAGTTTATCTGTAATGACTGAAGCCTTACTTTGTGTACCTTTGAACATATTTATGTAATGAGATTGTGCTTAAGTGGAAATTTGCCACGTCTTTCACGTGGTATTACTTGGTGCTTAATATTTTGTACTGTTGTTTATTCTAGAATATATAGAACCTTAAAGAGCCTTTTTTCTTGTGTAGCGTCAGTGGCAAATAGGAATCAGACTAGTTATATATATCGCTCTACTGCATATAGTATGGTATAGTTAAACCGCTTATAAGGCTTGGATCTCTTTACCAGCACATGTGTTTTCATCTAATTCTGAAGCCGCCATAGTGAAGGCCACCATACCAGTAGTTTAGTTTTTGGCATGGTCCAGCATTTCTGGATTCCACTAACTGCTTACTATCAGAAAGAAAAGAAAGAAAGAAAGAAAAAACATTTATTTGTTCTCAACAAGTTAGTTTACAGAACATATCAACATTACATTGTAATAAATAAAAATAAAAGTAACAAACATAATGAGATACAAAATGGTAGGCCCATTTTGTGCTCACTCAGCTTCATTCGGGTTTCAGCATCAGAAGAATGTAGTCACTTTAGTAGGCTATTTGAATTGCGAGAGGTCTATAACTAGTAGTGGATTTCTTCAGGATGATAAAACCTAAAGACTGGAATATTGACTTTTCCCATTTCAGTCCCAATAATAATATTTAACATACAATGTATATAGTAGTAATAACAAAGATTGTTTGACATGATTGGAAAATTGCCCAAATTAAGTTAAGGCATGCAGAGATAGCTCGCAAAACTGACGGACGTTGGGACAGAAAGGATCTGTAGTGGCGACCACGAACCGGAAGACACAGCGTGGGCAGTAGGGTTAATTCCCGGGAATTCTCGAGCCAAGAATTCCCGGGAAATTGTTGGACTTTGTTCCCGGGAAATCAAGCTCGAGAAAAGTCGAGAACTCGAAAATTATTGTACCTATATAAAAATTAAGTCGCCGTTTGTTGTGTTGCGTGGCGGCGCGGGGCATTAGAAAAAGCAATTAAAGGCATTTCAACAAATGAGGAGGCAAGTGCAGTGGCACTATCAAAATCTATAGTAAAGAAAGAGTTCTTACTTTTTAAACGGACTGGGAAGAGGTCACCAAATTTAGAATCGATGTCCAAAGCATTGCATTAAGTTAAGCCTACTTCAACTAAAAATGAAAGTGTTTTCAATTTCAGGAAATATAGTTAATAAAATAAGAAACCGGCTGTCTGATACAGCTATAAATGCTTTAGTTTTTCTAAGGGCATATTTCATCAGACAGAGTAAGCTGACCTAATTGTTATGTATCTGTCTGTCTGTATGTTCAGCTCCTCAGCGTAAGATGTTCCATTGATCTTGCAAAGTTTTCATTTGTTTTTATTCTGTATAACATGCCATTAATGGTGCTGTGATTGTAATTTAATTATAATTTACATTTATTTTCTACCTAAATTTAAGATATTAACGTTTTATTTCATGTTATTTTTTTTGTTTTAAAAGCTATTTTTGTTTAAAAGTTTTAAGTTGTTTTTTTTTCTAAATAACCAGCCAAAAATGGTGCTGTGATTGTAATTTAATTATAAGTTAAGATATTAACCTTTCTTTCATGTGAATTTTTTGTTTAGTTTAATAACGGGTGGCGCAAAAGTAAAGACCCTATTTGGTTCAGCTATAACATTTTTTCTAAATTAGAAAACTAGATTTAGATTTTTTTAAATGTATATTTGTGCCATTAAATTTCGTACCATTAGGATTTAAAGATGATGTCTTTTAAATGGTGACCTCCAGAGTTGATACACATTTGAGCCCTATTTATGACATTTTGCATAACTTGCCGTAACACTTCCTGCGATATGTTCGTTATTTCTTGACGAATGTTTTCTTTTAGAGCTGCGAGAGTCTGTGGCTTGTTCACATACACCCGAGATTTCAAAAAACCCCAAAGAAAGAAGTCTGGACTGGTCAGATCGGGTGATCTTGCAGGCCAAGGCAAATCGCCAAAACGAGAGATAACTCGGCCTGGAAAAGCGTCCCTCACTAAGTCCATAGTGTCGCGCTCTGTGTGTGCCGTAGCGCCGTCTTGTTGAAACCAGATGTGCTCCAGCCCCAATTCGTCCAAACTGGGTATCAAAAACTCACGTAACATGGTTCTGTAGCGTTCTCCAGTGACAGTAATCGCATTGCCTCCAGCGTCTTCGAAAAAATAGGGTCCGATCACTCTGTCAACACAGATGCCACACCATACAGTAACTTTTAGTGGGTGTAGAGGTGTTTCTTGAATAATGCGCGGATTATCAGTGCCCCAGAACCGAGTATTCTGCTTATTGACATGCCCTGAGAGATGGAAATGCGCTTCGTCACTCATAACCAATTTTGAAGGAAAATCATCCTCTTCAAGGTTGAGGTTTATGACGCGCTGGCAGTAATCTAGACGAGCTCGGTGGTCAGCAGGCAGCAGCTGATGAGTCATTTGAGTTTTATACGGGAACATCTTTAAGTCTTTCACCAAAATACGCTGCAGGGTCCGTCTGGAAATGCCCAATTGCGTGGCACGTCGCCTCGTTGATGTTTCTGGACACTCTTCCACATCTTCGCGCACAGCATCGATATTTTCAGCTGAACGGCCTGTTCTTGGTCTCCCAGACTTAGGTCTATCCAATGTTGAGCCAGTTGCTTCAAGGCGTGTGGCAAAGCGTCGAATTGTGCGACCAATCGGTGCCGGACGGTGGGGAAATCGTCGACGAAATTCACGTTGTGTTCTTATCACTGATGAATTATTCCGTAAGAACATTGACACAATTATTCCACGTTCTTGGGGAGTAAAACGGTCCATGTTTATTTTCAGTGTATTTTACATTTGTTCTCTACACAATTTTCAACAACAGAATGACAGAAAATGTCATATATAAAAAAAAAAAGTATTTTCTTTAGTGCCAGTACTTTTGCGCCACCCAGTAGAAGCTACTTTTGTTTATAAGTTCTAAATAACCAGCCTAAAATGGTGCTGTCATTATAATTATGAGTCTGAATAATATATATATATTTTTTTAAAGTTAATTTACTTATTCATAAGATTAATGTTTTTGAATATAATCAATGAAAGTTTTATAATTAATTTGATACTTTTATTTGAGAGGAAAACCACTGAATTTGTTGACGTTATTGGAACCAAATAATATGAGAAAACGTACGTAAATTTAAATTTCTCGGCAACCCGAGAAGCCTCGAGAAATTAGCCTCGAGAATTCTCGAGACCCGAGAAATTGAAAAGCTCGAGAAATCATGAACCCTAGTGGGCAGTCACATCACAAGTAACACCGAAGACCTTATAAGGGTGGCTGGCCACTCATGGATGAGGGCGGCGAACGACTAGCCAAGGTGATGAAAATTGGGAGAGGCCTATGCCCAGCAGTGGACGTCTTTTGGTTGATATGATGATGATTATGCAGAGATTAATGTCTCCTACTAAACAGATGTCACTTTTGATATAAAGCCTTTGCCTTACAGTTAATAAACAACGTGCTGTTTTTTTTATATTACCCTACCAAAGTGACTTCACCTCGCCTGATGGTAAGCAGTCAGTGGAATCCAGAAGTGGTGGCCACCATGCAATCGTTTTAAACTGCTGGTATAGTGGCCTCCACTATGGCGGCTGGGAATGGAGTTAGGGGAAGGGAATGAGAGAGGTGAGGAAAGAGGAAAGGGGAGAAATTGGTGCTGTTATTAAAAAAGTTAGAGGATAAGTAGGTTTATGGTAACTGGTTTTAAATATGGCACCACTCCATCTCCACCTTGATGTCGTTAAACAAGTAAAATAATGCCAGATAGCCGGCTAATCTCTAGAACTGCCAGTCGGATTTGAAAACTTATTTCTCGTAAAAGTTTATAGGCTAATAACATCATGCTATTGACGACGGGAGCAGAGCAGTGAGCAAAGACACGGATGAAACCGCGCCGTAGAAAGCTAGTTATTAAATAAATGGTAACAATGGGTGGTCTTAGCGCTAAAAGCGGCCTCTTCCAAACAACCTTTGCATGAATGACCATAATAAGGCAATAGTTATAAGGAACAATAAACAGGCTATAATTTAAGTCAAGACATTTTTACAAATTCCCTTTAGTTTACGACTTAATAGATTTGGCAATACGAGTTGGCGGGTTGCCATACTTCATGGCTTTACAACATAATTTTAATGCGTGCTTACTGGAAGTAGTTGTTTATTGCGACTCTGAATTATGGGTTTTCTATAATGTATTACTAACACTAGTTTAAACTTAACCTCTAGCTAATGTAATTGTAAACGCAGTGTACGTTTTGATAAATATAGATGATTCGTCAAAAATCCTGTTCAAAATTTTGCCTTATCCTCCTGATTTTTTTTACTTGTTTAAATATAGCCATAAAGCAAACATTAAAAGAATAAAGGCATATTGTTTGAATCATGAGTATATATATATATATATATATAAATTGAGAAATGTTTAAACACCGCTTTTCGAAATTATAGTCCAATTTAGACGGAAATCTTTGCGGAATAATAAAATTAAATAACATACTTTATTTTTAAGATAACATCTGCACTAGTGAACAAGCTCTATGTAACGAGATACTAATAGATAATATTACCGTGCTAATACTACCTACATTTTATTGAATTAAATTGTCTACTTATTTCAACCTTAGCTTCAAAAATGCCACTGAGTCTCGGTCTAGATTCGCACCACATTTAATAAACATTACGACTTCTTCACAACCTGATGGCGTATTTGTCTGAGAATACTTAGTTAACTTACTTTACATTTATATTGCGACTTATGTCACTATACTTACCGTGATGAACTTTAGCTTTAAAGTGACTTGTCATTAATTTGTTTTAAAGTATTTTTATATGTGACTAACATCCAAATTATTTTCAGTATTTGAACATCTAGATACTTTTTTCAGTCTGCAAGAAGTTGATGATGTTTAGTTTAAAACATATCTTTAAAGAATAATTTTAAATTAAATCCAAAATAAAAACAAACCTAGATGTATATTTTTTACATTAACTTCCAATTTAGAGTTATAAACAAGTACCAAAAGTTTAAAGGCAAGAACAAAGTCAGTTGGTTCGTTTAAACTCGAGTTAATATCAAAAACGCAAAGTGAAACGGTCGTAGCTCTCACTTTTGTGTAAATTCGTACGATAGAAAAGTTTTCATATGAAGTTCAACGTGGTTTATAGGATGGAACCATATTGCAATTTCAAGAGGCACAGGGAGTTTTAGGAAATTTTGTACGCTCGGTTATGTAACCTTTAACTTTGGAAAGACTGCAGTAAAATAAACAGTTACAGTAATATTGTTCTACTGAATAAGTTATACAAACTACTAATATCACCATAAGTGTGAACTACATTTGTTTTGAGAGACTGGGTGTATTCGTGTCTAATAAGAGCATGATTATTTGAAGATGCAGAATATTTTTGTTTAGTGAAGAAGTTGTATTTTAAACTCATTATTACTGTACTACTCATATTACTGTACTTGGTTTCAGCATTCGTGAGTTGAATCGTCTGGAGATGTGTCTCATAAAACATTAATATGATGTGACCAATATTTATAATAATGCGTTTCTTTCAGTAAGTGACAGAACACAAGCTCAGTTACTTCATCAGTTGCCTTTTTTTCATATGAATGAAATACAATTAAACTTATAATTTAAATTATACCAATTATAAGTAATTATATTTAAAAAGTTTTATATTTTTTGACAATGATTTTTTGAAGTAAACAAAAATCTCCATGCCTAAAATTTATAAAAAAGAATAATATTCTGCCGTTCAAAGACGATAACAAAAATCTCCAACATTTGTTTGGCTTTGCAGCCCTCGTGGAATCGTTTCGCAACAATCCTGTTGCCGTACTTTTGTATTTAACTCAAGAAGGAACTTTAATGGTCGTTATCAAAAAGTAAAAAAAAAACAAGGTTTTTGCCAAATTAATCCCAAAAAGCTCTGACTTTGTTCGACAACAATTATTTATGCTTCGCACCCCCTCCGTAAGGGCGGAACCTAACAAACCCTTCGTTGAACTTTCTTGAAAGTTAATTTTTTCTTAGCAGTTGTTTTCGCTTCAAAGTCACTCGTTGCGTCTTAACGTTTTTTTTATGTTTACAAAGGTAATTGGAAACAAATTTTATTCCGATTATTCAAAGGTTTTATCGTCTTAGATATTACTTAAGTATTTTCTTTGAACTTAATGATGGCGTTACAATTAAACAAAAATTCTCATGATGAAAAGATTATCCTACTTGACTTCGGCAGCCGGGTAAAAAAATATTATTTAAACGTGTTTTTAGTAAGATGATGCTTGTTTTATAAATTTCTGAAGAATTAACAGTCTTTCATAACCTTTTGTACCAAAAAATGCTCCTAAAATAGTATAGAGAAAGAACGTTAGCTACTCGAACTACTTTGGCGCCTTTAAAAGAAATGTTTCAAACGAAGTTCTACAAAGTCCACAATACAATAGAGCAAGCAACATTAAAAAGGATAAACCAAAAATGACCAAACGAACGCTGCAGCAAGTTACCGCTGCTCCAACGGCTAGCCTTTGAAAACTTTTTTGGAATCCGTATCTGACAAAGACATGTTCGAGTGTGCATACGGCAGCCATTTTCCACGAAAATGTGCTGTCTTTCTATTTTTTGCGAGACTGCAAATTGAATTGCTTTGACTTAACAGCAGAATTTTATGAGCCGTAAGTTAGGTTAGCGAGCGGCGTATTTTTAGAAACTGGATCATATAAAGTGGTAGTATTGAAAATTATTTTGTAAATGTTTTAAAACTTTTAGAACCAAATTGTGCTTTATAAGATCTATGTTAGGTAGAAAATCAATAACGTTTTTGTTTTAGGTTTGCCTGGATTACCAAAATATTATTTCTTTGTTTCATTTCCACTTAGTCTTTCTTAAAGATTAATAATAACCATACATCTTGCCCTGTCTTGGCGCAAGATAACTGTTTTTTTTTATTCCTTTATTATAATGTTTTACCTCTTTCAATGAGTAGGTTGTAGTAACTGTAGGGACACATATTCAATTTAGAAGAGTCGCTTAGCTTCGAATTCTCGACCGCTGCTTCAAATTGAACAAACCAGAGTCGCGTTTGGTCTGCCCAAAAATTGGGAATTCTTGAAGAGATAGATATGCTGGCCAATACTTTTTCTTCCGTCTGCCCGCTCTCTACCTTGATCTGACCACTCTCTCCAATCGTGTCGTTTGATCGTGGCATAACACTTGGTGTCTCCATGCTGATTTCCAAACAGACGATTGATCTCCAACAAAAAAATAAATCACGTCGGGGTCACCAATGTGGAGGTTATGTCGAATGGGAGATCAATAAGACAACGTATTGATGTGACGATTTAATAGCGACTGGTTGTACAAATAAATTATAACTCGCGGGCGCAGCCGCGACAAGTCTGAGTAAGCAAATACAAGTAGGGTACCGTATATTATAATTAAATTGAATATGTGTCCCTACAAGGTATATAGTAGTAGTAGTAGTAGTAGTAGAAAGCGACAAATACATATTTTTTCGGTAGTAGTTTGCTGCTAGTTTCATCATAAATGGGCCGGATTGACCAGAAAAGTACGGGTAGTACTTCCCCGGTCAATCCGGCCCATTCTATGGCCTATTCCATCTAATAAAAGATCGACGTAAGAGTAGTAGTATTGAGTTTCGTTCGGTGAGTGTGAGCGCCGGCAGCCTTATTACCCTCTTGGTCCTCTTTTTCCTTCCTCGTCCCCTTCTCCATAGTAGGCAACGGCATGGTTGTATTGTCTGAGAATTATTTCAGCAATGCTTAAGTATTCAGCCATAAGAAACTTAAATTTAATCTTCACCATTCCTAATTGCTAGTCTAAAATAAATATATATATTCATCTTTTTTTATAAAAGTAATTTGCCCTATTTCTATAAGGAAAATCTCAGAACAAAATTTTTTTGAACTGTGCTCAGTAGCCAACATAGAATAAGCTATGCGAGGAATATTCTGACTTGGACAAATACTTTTACAGAAGCACAAATAAAAAATCCTTCATTTTCGTTAAATAGAATATTGTGTTTTCAATTTTGATACTAAAATCCTTGGTTGATGGTGAATTAAATTCAAGTCAAAAGTTGCAATATTATCCTTAATAGACCGTGAAAGGAGAAAAAGAAAAAAGAAAGGAACAGAGAGGAAAAATTAGCCTCCGGCGCAACGCTTTGAATCACCAATTAAAAATGCAATAGATAACTACAAGAATTACTACTATACTAACACAAAGCTTAAAATTTCATATTGCATGACGTCATAAAGATATTCAATACAAAAACAACTTTAAACAAAAAGGCACTCAATTACAAAGAAAATACTGCTATCTAGTAAAGTCCAGACACGGTAAAGACAATGCATTTCAATTCAGACAACTACGCTAGAGCTAAAAAAGTTCAGATTGTTTGAAACTTAAACATCTATTTTATCGTTCATTTTAATTCCGGCTGACTATTGTTTGTTCTAGCAGACGCGGTTCTTACTTTTGAAACTTTAGAAAGTCAAGCTAAAGGTTCAACTGCTGCTAACACATCAAAAGTTATAATTCAGGTCCTGTACCTTATGCTTCTGTCGCTCAATTAATCGGAAGCTCTTTACGAAAGGTTTTTAATTTTGATCCTGGGACATTAAAAAGCATCTCTACATAATGAGTACACAATAATAATAAAGTATAACAATCTATGGAATTAAGATATAATTATTAGACTGCCTCTGTGGTTCGGCAGAGGCCGCGGATTCGATTCCCGCCCAGTGCAAATATTTGTGCGCATGAACATGTCTATTTGCATTGGTCTGGGTGTTTCAATATATAATGTATGTATTTACAAAAAAAAAAGTATTTACATATATATATCCGCATTTTAGAACTTTTATCACAAGCTGTAAATATGCTTAGTTTGGGTCTAGATGACGTTGTGTGTAGTTGATGTGATATTAGTTTATAAGGAAAGGAAAAATATTGTCATACAATTTAGTTAATTTGCTATGGTCACTTGTAGCCTCAAGTTTCTTCAAGACGCTGAACGGTTTAACTATTGAAATTCTATTTCCCTGATTGGTTAGAACATAAAATTCCAAAGTCGGAACTTCCAAAACAGCATTTCCATTTGCACACAAAACGGTTTTTGCAATTTTAAATTGTTCTAGACGTGGACGTCGGCGTCGTCGGACCTTTTAGCAGCGTATCTGATCTTTTTATTCTTTTGCAGTCTTCAGGGAAAATTGGGTTTCAATTTCTTTTCTTTTAAAATTCGTGTTTTTTTAGCGGATTCTTTTCTCTAAAGTATGTATATATGTTACTTTTATGCCACTTAAGTTATTGGCTGCTGACATGTTTTGGATTAAAGTTTTCTTTAAAGCTTTTTTAATCTGCTAAAAGTAAAGCTATAGCAATGAAATTTAGGCGCTTTTCGCTCTTTACCAGCCGTGCGTATTGTGAGACGCTGTGTAAACATTAATTTTGGAAGACATTTTGACATAACATTTTATTTTAGAGAAGAAAGAACGTCCAAATGCATATTATTTTTTTTGCAATTTATAAAACTCTTAGTATGGATTTATAAGCCCAAAGTCTTGTTGCCTGACGCAAAAATAAATATTTTTTAGAAAAAAAAAATTGCTGTACAGTATTCACAAAGTGTTGACAGTAGAAGAGGTTGGGTCTTCAGCTACAAGAAGTATAGTGTTTTGCTTCTTTTGACAACCGCTGAGCAGCCTACGCTTCTGAGATTTATGAGCATATCGGTTACTGCTTAAAATCAGTTGGGTTGCTGGCTTAGCGACTACTGACAAAACATAATAATCTCTAGACTGCTCTGCTCATGGACGATACGGAAATACCAATAGGCCTATAAGAATTCTAAACATTAAATTAAATTTTTGTTGGACCTAAGATAACGTCACTTTTGTAGACATTTAAAAATCTTAGTACATCATCATGCTTTCACAAATTTAAATATTTGCAGTTCTTTTGGTATTAATAGTTTATCTTTGTCCGCAGGTAAGACCACCCTTCGCTTCAACTATATGGTAACAGTATACTGCTTTAGAACTTATGAATTTAATAGTACCTTGTAAGAGGAACTTTAGTGAAACGTACGACAAAAAGTACATCCTATAAGATACTACCAAATTCATAAGTTCTGATGCAGATTTGTAATTAAAAGTATAAACAATCTATATGTGATAACGTTTATGTGATAAGACTTACGTACTTACAAAGTTTCAATCTGTGTAATGACGAATTTCGATGAATTAATTAATCGATCTCATCTCATGCAATCTCTTTTACTTTAGTTGCAGGCGCAATTAATTCTCTAATCTAATCTATTCCTCTTACTTTCCTTTTTCTTTTTTCATTTGTATAATAAAAAATGATGTGATTTTAAATAGTCGTATTTCGGCAGGTTTTAGCAAGATTTAAAACTATGTCAAATAAAAATCGCTATTGAGGTTTATCGACCATAAAAAGCGCGAAAACCAATCACTGCCGGTCTGGATGCGCCCTGCAATATTTCTACTTGTTTGTACCCCCTTCACCTGTCATTGTAGGGCTACCACCCATCTGTTTAGTTAACCAAGTGATCTTTATTTGCGGAATAGATTTATTTGTAGATTGTAAATATATTTTGTAAATAGATATACAGAGTGTATACGAAGGTATGACATTAAATGCAATTACGTATAGTATGTGACATTATAAAGCGAGAAAAAAAAAATCTACTAAATATCTTCAATAGTTTAGACACAGGACAAATTTTTTAATTTCTTTAATTCTAAATTAACACTATGTAAGTACGTCAAACGGTCACTGACTTAAGTCATAGTCCACGTCGAAGGATAAACGTTGCCGTTCATTACAGTTCAGTGAACTTGTCATAATAAAATGGTGTATTACTTCGTTACTATTAAAATATTATTTATTTTGTTAGAAAATTTAAAATTTTTGTTTTTCGTCAAATTACTTTTGTGATTAATTAGAAATCATTATATGGGCTAGTAACACCTGCCTTTTCATTTAATGTTAAACCGTCGTATACACTCTGTATAGTTATGTGTTGCTAGAAATTGGTCGAAAATGTGGTACTTGGGAGATACCAATGACTAGAAGCAGACGTCTTTCGACCGAAATAATGATCATGATGTCTTAGCTAGATATTTTACTGTTAAGGAGAAACAGTCTTCTGCTTCAATTCCTATCGGAGTTAGATGCATCGTGTGTTTGTATGTCTGGTAAATTCGTTTAAGTCTGACTCTGCAGGCGTCGTTCAGCCTTAAATGTGTGCAATTTTGGACCTTCAGCGCATGATTTTAAGATTCAAATTTAGGGTTAAGTATTATGTCTTTTACTATGCGTTAACACCATTTTAACAACATGTGTCAAATTGTGTTTAACTTTATGAAGTAACGTATGTTAAAGCTTGGTTGATATTCGTAGCTCTAAAAGCAGTAAAGATCATATTTTGGTGCATTTTACGCAGAAGACATTGCCTCTTTTAAAATAAGTTTTATGAAAGAGATTACTAACTTTGTGATAGTCAGCTTGAAGCGATCACAAAATAATAAGCTAAAGTCAGTCTCCGTGATAAGCAACGTCAAAGGTTGCATCTTTCTACTTATAGAGAAGCCACTTAAAAATTGCAGATAAGTAGTTGTGTTCTACTTGGAATTGCTGTAGGTATAGGAAATCTGATCGTAAGAACATAACCACAGATTCAAAATTAAGGCAAGACCTTGTCTACATACCAATTTAAACAAAACAGAAACCATGCTTTATTGACATTCGAATAGAACGTTACAAAGCAACATTGATGATCCAATGGATTGTATTAAAGCTGTATTCAGAACGACAGAGGTCAGACATTAGTCATTTCGACTAAATACCAGTAATTGCTGTGTCAGGTTACACTGGGAGTCGACCTCGATAAATTGTGCTGAAATCAATCACGTACAGGCCACGTGATGTCTCGAATATATCTTAAGAAATAATTTCTTGAAAGAAATACTGCAGCAGTAATGATTTTAGGAATTTTCTATCACCTAGTAATATATTTTCATAAGAAATAAATAATAAATATTTTTAATTGAAAATTAGATAGGTACTTATTTATTGTAGTTAAGTACCTAGTTGCTTTAATATTCTGCTAATAATTGAGCTCTTTAAATCTGTCGGTAATAGAGTCTGTGTAATTTAATTGTATTACTTTGTGTTAATTTGATAATATATTTTAATTTAAATAGTTATTTTGATAAAAAAATTGTTGACTGTGCTATCGATCCACTACTAAGACTAGATGGAATAAACGGAGTTTTCAGCATTATCATTATTTAACTACGAGGTGCATTAAGCGTGTCGCTTTTCAAACCAGAAACAAATTCCTCTTCCTCAAAGTGTCAACCCTAGTCTCCTCTTTCTCTGTGTCGCATTCCAGCGCTAGATTTTTTTATTCGTTCTGAACTATCCGCTCATTTCCTGCCAACAATTGTCTCTTTTCAATTGCCGTGTTCATAGGCTCTACGTCAGTTTTGCAGCTTGTTTACCGCCCCTTGTCGGCTCTAGGAAATGTAATTGATGAACAACATTTTTGATTAAAAAGAGTTTCTACTGAAAGTACTTGACTGTTCATTCAAATAATAGACAATTTTGTTGATATTTTTGATAATATTGTAAGTTGGACTGTAGTTTACTAAAGCATTCGCTTCTTTGTACAAGGGTGTAATAATAATAAAATAATATCACAACCTCTAGACTCAAAGTAAGCATAGGTAGGTAGGATAGCTTGTGTTATGGGTTCTAGAATGTGGATATGCATCCCTACTTAACTTAACTTACTTTTTTCTGTAAAAACATACATAATATTATACATAGAATTCGAACAAATAAATATCATTATATTTTTTCAGGCTTTATGTGAAATTAAGTTAGTCCTGGAAAGTATGATCTCGTAAAGAAACCTAAACTTCACATTAAATAGTTTTTGCTCTATTTAAATCAGTAAGTACATCAATATATTGGATTTTAACTTAAAATAACCTTTTCTAAGTAGTGGTCAAGGTAATAACTAAAATCATAACAGTACGAGGTGTTTAGTTCTTTATTGCATATAAACCTTTCCATTTTAAGCCATTTTAAACCTTATGAGCATGTAGCAAAGTGTTAATTTTTAACAAAAAAACCTCGTACAGGGAAGGCATTCGTTAAGTGTGCTATAACCGTAAGTCTGCTGTTGAGTGCCGGTCAGGGGGTTACTGCACTAATTTATTAAGAATGAATGGTTCAAGGGATAAGAGGACCTCACAAACCGTTGAAGAATGAATCAAATGGATAAATCTTATACAATTTGAATTTTCTATATATTTACGAAAAAAATATTAATTCTTTTTAAATTTTCATTGGTGCATTGACTCTTAATGGCTAGCGGCTAGCGCATACGACGGGCCGCATCGCATAAAACCTCCTACAGCACTTTAGTACATTTTATGTGAACTATCGCACTCTACAGGATGGCCGCACCGGGCTGCACCCTACGCGCATTGCGTTGTACACTACGCGACTACTAGGATCTTTTTTGTACACAACTTTGGTAGCAAACAAGCATACGACCCATCTCATGGTAAGGGGTAACCGTAACCTATAGAAATGGCTGTGTTTGCCAAGCATCGCAGAATTAATAATGCTTATAAAAATACAACCAAGCCGTTACTGACCACGGAGAAGGGGGTGAGGAAGGAAAAGGGATACGGAAGAGGACCGAGGGGGTATTTGGGCTGCCAGCGCTCTCACTCACCGAGCAAAACACATTAGTATGAAAACTAATATTCTTACGTTGATCTTCTATGATCTTCTTTAAGGCAATTTTGCAATGCGGTGCGCTGCGGCCGTAGTATGCGCTAGCCTTTAAAGTTTCTTAAACTTTAAACTAATGATAAGTGAATTCTAGATAATATGTTTTAGAATAAAAAAATACACATTTCTTTCCTTTTAATTGCACCATTGTTGACTATGCGTCTATGAAACTAAAAAAATCGATATACTAAAAAACTATTAATAGTAAAATCGCTATATCTTTCTGTTTGCGGCATGCTCTATTTCTTCACTTCTTCGACCTCTTCCATATGTGAACTTGTGCATTTATAGCCAATAAACTAGTCCACTAAGCGACTATACTCGTGTACAAATTCGGCTGATTCTCTGCTCGGTCAGATGTTACTAAAGTACCTTAAGAGGTACTGGAGCTTTTCTACGGGAATCTATAGGAAACATCTTATTTTTTACTCGGTAAAAATTACCATACTAGTAAACACGGCAATGTTGTGTCTTTTACAGATAGTTTTTTTGAGTCTAGGTGTGTTGTGCATTAAATAATTATAATTTCAATGTGTACGATGATATGAACTTAGTCCTTACTGCGTCAAAGTCGTAAAAGTTTTTGTTGTTTCTGACGTAAAAGTAATCGATGTCCATGAAGCTATAAATAACATTTTTTATTTATTTATTACTAGCTGTTGTCCGCAGCTCCGCCCGCGTGAATGTCTGTTATATCTCTGTTTACATTCTCATCATCTGTTTCATTGACGATTTTTCATGCAAACTTTCATCCCCTATTTCAACCCCTTTAAGCCATTTATCGCAAAAAAAGATATATAAGTTGTTGTTCCCCGAGGTCTAATCTATCTCTATACCAAATTTCATCAGAATCCATTCAGTGGTTTAAGTGTGATAGCGTAACAGACAGACAGAGTTACTTTTGCATTTATAATGTTACTATAAATATTTTTATTTATTATTTATTTATTAGCCCATCTTACCTAATTGTATATCGTTCAACATAGGTCAGGGTATACTACAAATTTAATACAGAGCTTGTTTCGTGGAGCAAATACTGTATTTTTATCAAAAAGAGGACGTAAGTACATACTAATAAAAACCTTCAAATAGTCACAATATAATTAATCTAGTATCAATAATATAAAAGGTAATGATACGTTTGATACTCACAATTAAATTAATACTTCTCTCTCAACTTATTCTACCTACTATTATATATTTCCCGAGCGCTATGACATGTCCTTCTTCAAACGAGGTTTAAAGAGAGCATTAATATCACGGTAGGCAGCGGCTTCGCTGAGCCCCTGGCATTGCAGAAGTCTATGAGCGACAGTTACCACTTACCATCAGGTGGGCTGTTGGCTCGTCTGCCACTGTAGGCAATAAAAAAAAAAATTTACGTATATATAATAGGTATAGGTAGGCAATATATATATAATATAGGCATGATATAGCTTATGTAAATAATACTCACAGAATGTTCCTTTTACTTAATATTTAAATAAAATTATGAATATTTCAGCTGAATGTTTTCATCATACATAATAAACAAGGAAAATAACACTATATTTTATACCTAACATATAATATGCAAGACCCATAAAGCTATAGGGTTAAGGTTTGAAATCGTACGGTTTTGTATAGTTCAATGTATTTTGGGTTACAAGCTACTTGATAAGGAAAACAAAGCGTTTGTTGTATGTAAAAATATGTTAAGTACATATTGAACGTATGGGAGTCATGATTTAAACCAGATGTTCTCAATATTTTGTTGACGACGTAAATATTAAATTTTAATATAAGTTACAATCTGAAAATGAGTAATTGGCAGTATGTTTCATCATTGACAATTCTTGCAGGTTTCAGAACAGATGTCAATTCCAAAACTCCTGTTATATACACGGCTGAAGCAGATGAGACGAATAAATTGAAGACATATTTACACTTTCAAGGAATAGAATTTTAGTATTCATATTAGAATTAATGAATATAGTCGAAATGGGACAGTTGTTAAGGCACCCATTTCGTAAACACGAGGTAGTGGGTTCGAATCCGGGCAAGTGCCAATATGATTTTTTCAAATCATATGCACTTTCTAAATTTTTTTTGACATTTCTGACTGACGGTGAAGGAATCATCATCAAGAAACCTGAACTCAAAAGTCTGAAATAGCCAATCCGGCTTGAGCAAGCGTTGTGATTAATTTCATGCCTTCTCTTTATGAGAAGAGGCATTTGCCCTGAAGCGGGACAGTAAATAGGCTAGTATTATTTGTTATTTATTCGTATTAGAATACTATTAAATGATGAGTCAGTACGTGTTGTACAGTAGTTACACGTGCTCGGTGAGTAAGTATGTGTAACTACACACACGTACCTACTCACATAAATGTTGTATCTGTTATTTGTATGTTTATAAAGTCCGACGCGACACGGCTTGTTCCCTAAATCAAGAGTTGTTTTTAGTGTTAAATGGATCAGAATTTGATAAATAATTGCAGATTTAAATATTAAAGCCAGAATCAAATACGGCAATAATTTTTTGCACTAAGCCTTTACTCAATTTTTTGTAAGCCGTAGCTTACGAGCCCGAGGTTGACAACGCCTGATATAAAGGCCTTAATATAGGTCGCATGTAAAACGATACATTTTTCTATCGAATCGGTTATTCTTTGATAAGTATAGAATATTTATTGTATTCTTACGTGAAGAGGCATGTTTTTTACACGAGTTTCAGCATGTACAAGTGATTTTTTATACTTTTTACATAGTAATTTAATGGTAAGCAGTTTGTCAATGCCTAGAGACGGTTTTTAAAATTATTGATGACTTTACCCAGTTTAATCCATCATCACCCTGTGGTAGGGCCAATAAAGATTACTAGTAAGGGCACAGTCATAAAATAGAATCATGGTAAACTGTCTGTTTAGGTGAAATGTCTGTGAGATGTTTTCCATTATGTAGACCGCCAATTGCCATTTATTTATTTATTTATAAAGGCTCACCAAAAATCGTAAACACCAATAAAATTATAACGTACATACATAAACTCTTAGTCTAGTGATACAATTAAATACAGGTGGGCACCACATGCACTAAATTTGAGTTTTTAATTAATAATAATATAATGTATTAATAAAATAATTTAACAAAAATAATTAATTAAATAAAATTAAGTACTTTTAATTAAAAACTTAATTTTATTCATTACACTACTTAATAAACATATTTAAACAATAAGTAAGTATTAAAATAAAAAAGGACAAAAATAAAAAATAGTAATAAAAGTAACACAACATAAACAAAACCATCTTAGATAGACAGTTGGTGTTTCATATTGCGTTCTGTGTTGCACCTAGTGTGTTAGCATGTATGTCAATCAGATCCATTGTGACAAATTGATAGAGTCATCACTTTTGGCAAACATTTCTCCAATATTTGAAGGGCACAATAACAACGTTTATATAAAAACGATTAACAGAACACAAAGTACACCCAAACTGGAAAAAAAAAAATTATGGATACCAAGCTTTACTTCGCGAAAGAATCGAACCAATAAGTTTGTTAAAACCAGTCACACACCTACGCTACTGAGACACATTATCAAAACAGACTTGAAGTGAATATGAGACTTCATCTCGAAGTGAATAGAATCTAAATTAAGCAAAAAAAAACCTTTTTTTCGTTTCTGTTCTTGTTGTTTATTTTATTTTACTGCGCAGTCTATTTTTATTTTAAGGAGACGCATATTATTTATTTGGTTTTCATATTAAACCTTGGGAAGAATAATATATAGTACCTATATTTACGGTACTTAACGGATCCTTGCTGATTCCGGTATAAATTGGTCGCATAGTGTTGTACTAAAAGTCAAAATGGCCCAGTGGATAAGGCATCCGCTTCGTAAACACGACGTTAGATTCGAATCCGGGGCATTATTAATATGATTTTTCAAATCATATGTACTTTCTAAGTTAATCTTGGGCATTTCTGACTGACAGTGAAGGAAAATATCGTGAGGAAACCTGGACTTCAATTGCCAATCTCCCTTGAGCAAGTGTGGTGATTAATACTCATGCCTTCTTTATATGAGAAGAGGCCCCTGTAGTAGCCAGTAAACAGGCTTAGCTTTGCTTTATCTACAAACACACTTGCATTTCATGTTGCTTTCAAAATCTGATGACACAACTCATAGAGAAAGGTCACTCATTTGAAGTATGTCAGCTTCGTTAACGCTTAAACGAGTATATTTTCTTATTTTATTTATCGCACATAGAGAACAGTTACAAAAAAATTACAATTTTATGTAAATGAAATTTATGTACCTACTTTGTACAAGTAACTTTGCTGAGTTCTTTAACAGCAAACTATAGAATTGTACGAAATAATATTAATAAATAGCCTTTCAATTACATCTTTGATTACTGCTCAAAAATTAAGCTGACCTACCTCAAGAATTGAGCTATCAAACGCAAAAAGAATTACTCAAATCCGACTGATAGGTAAAGAGATTAGCGCGTTCAAACAAACAACGAACTCTTTCGCTTCATCTATACATATAATAAAATTGCAGTGTCTGTTTGTATATGAATATATATATACGGTACATACACCAAAATAACATTTTTTACAATTTTTGTCTGTCTGACTGTCTGTTTGTTCCGGCTAATCTCTGAAATGGCTAGACCGATTTTGACGGGACTTTTATAGGCAGGTAGCTGATGTAATAAGGAATAACTTAGGCTACGTTTATTTTAGAAAAATAAAGTAATGTTGATCAACTGTTAGGCGGAACGAAGTTCGCCGGGTCAGCTAGTAATATAATAAGTATTTTCTTTATCTTTAAATAGTGTAAATAAAAGTCACTGTTTTTCCTTTCTGTTTCTCTGTAACGTTTTTTAAAGCCACTCAGTGGATTTTAATAAAATGCCTTGAATTTCAGGGATTTATAACTATGTAATAACATGTAAGGACCTACGAGCGAAGCAGGGTTGGATAACTAGTATAAAATAAATATAAATAATACAATATCAGATTATAAAATATCTTATCACGAAAACAATTCGTCATCGCAATATTTAGACCAGACTGTAGTGACCATCTAAAATTAGAAAAACAAAAAAGATTTGTTTTTGTGCGGTGTATAATTATCTCTTTGTCTTTCTCAACATGTTAAATAAATACAGACATATTTAATTAGTAAAGCGATTTGTAGCAAAATCTACCTAATTGCTACGTATAGATATATAAAGTCTATTATTATATTAGTATCGATTTTAATGCAATAATTTAGCTGCAGAATTCCATATAGCAAAATGTGGTAGAAGCGCATTTTCTAGTAATTAAATACCTATTTTTATTTCACTACGTAAAATATCGAAGCAATCACGATCTAATAAAATAAATAAGAAAACAAAATAATAATGCGACATTATACTAAATACAAAATAACTGTTATTAATTTATTTAGTTGAAAATAAATGAGCGTGTTGTAATTACTCTATTAATTACCAATACTTAATTGTTCTCGGCGATTATTCATATAGGTCTAAAATTTCCCACAATGTATACACGATGGCAGCACTGTAGCTGCTCTTTTGTCTACTGTTGTTGCTATCCTTCTCAATGCTGCGCGACACGCATATATCCATCCTTGTCATTGCAAAATAATATTTTAAAATATAGACTTTTGGTAGTTTTTTATCATATGAATCAATTTTTAGAATATTTTTTAACATGTATTAGTTGAAACATTTTAATTTTTTTAGCTAATTTTGTAGTTATTAGTCAAAGTTCTGAATCGCGATATCAAAGTTTTTTGCGTGCGTAAGATATATACACTCGTTTTATTGAGCTCACTGGGAAGTCCGTTTCTACACAGTAAATCAGTGGTTGGAAGTAGGGCTGATCTAAACCTACTTCTACTCGTGTCGCAATACGATCATGTTGGTGTAATATGACTATTGTTGAATTCGTGCGCAGTGTTCTGCGAATCGGTGGCCCCCACACGTTAAGCTGGGAAACGTTGTTGGTTGGCAAACAGACTACGGCGGTCTGCCGTCAGATTTGAAATGGGTTCAAACCCCTAAATGAAGCAAAGCGCCCCTTGTGGCCGTCAATGGAGTTCTCTCTTAAAGGAGACTCACTGAAACACGGAGGAATATGTTCCTCGACCACACTGTTGTAGAAGTATTGACTTCCTTTTTGATTTTTAATCAGATATTTTTTTATTATTTGTGTCATTCCTGAATCCCACTGACTACCGTCAGGCAGATTAGAGACACTTTGGTAGTGTATAAAAATCTCTACATTTTTAGACTAAAGAAGTTTGTTTTTTGTTTGAAATTTAGGAATTTATTTCTTTGTTGTGAGAGAGTTATATCGAACTGTGGACTAAAATAACTTTATTGATTGTCGGATTTTAATAAACAAATTCCAAACAGTAAAATCAGTCACTTATTTGAGACAAACAGCCTTTAGATTTCAACGAATAATTTTATTTAAAAAAAAGCGGCTCTGTCTTATTTCTTTGCTCCTTCCTAGCTATATGGTATTATGTTAAGGATACAAAACACATCACGCTACTTGTATAAGATTGGTGTAAGTAAATAAAACTAATTCTTGATATGACTGCAAATTAATTTGTATCAGCTCTAGGTATAATAAGGACGCTCTTAAAAATACTGGGAACAAATTTTAATTTTGTCCAGCTAATATCATTATTAAGTAGTTGATGGATTTTAGTACACAAAATGAAGAAAATAATATCAATAAATTATACAAGCTTTAGTTTAATTCTATTTATACTTAAATCTAAAAGCAAGACTCTATTCTTAATTTTATTTGCTCATAGCTCTTACCTATGAGTAACACGTGATAGAGATAATATAATACACACTAATTTGCCTATATAATAAACTAACTTCGCGTCTTTGGATACTGCTCTGCTCCCGTCGCCAGTAGCGTAATGTAACATAGCCCATAAACCTTACAAACCACACAAAATTCACAGAAGATATTCAAAATTCGACTGATAGTTCTAGAGATTAGAAAGTTGAATCAAACAAATTCTGCCGCTTTATTAGTAATAGTAATAGATGAGGGCGTAGTTTATAAAGCGATTGTCCCTTATGTATACATAATATATGATAGGAAGCGTTAAATTCCAATGAGTTATAGCTTGGCACAGTCAGTTGGCAGGCCTCAGTGACCTTCTAGATTAAGTTCTTATTTCTTATTCAGTTGTCGTACATAAGTATAAGTTATAGTATTATCTAATCGGCAAGGCATACTCATTTATTTATTCTACAACTTAATACACGTACATGTAAAGGAAGACTTAATGACTTAATTATTTACTGATTTAGTAGAGAAATGATAATTTATGTGTTATATTACTGAGTATGATTCTCAGTCAAAGAGATTTATGGAGCAGAAATGCCTGGGAAAGTTGGTAGTGGTCGCTCTAGACGGACATACACGGACCCTTAAAGTATGAATATACCTAGTTATTTATACTCTAAGCACGGACCAAACAGGACATGTGTTGACAAAGGGCACAAATTCAAGCACCCGTAACCGACGTGTGTGTATAAAAATATTGAAAAGTAGAAAAGGCAAAGGAGGTATGTTTGGATCGTAGCAAATGACGTTCTATAGTCTCTGCTTACCCCTTTAATGGGAGACAGGCGTGAAGTTACGTATGTATGTATTCTCAGTTAGAATTTTTATTCTTTGTGTCTTGTTGGTGTTGTATAGTAGAGAGTATACATAAAGGTACTTACTTGTAAATCTGTTAAATGAAAGCGGCTTAAGACCAGTAAGTAAGATGATGAAGTAGTTTAACTTTTACAGGAAAAAAGATACAAGAACCTAGTGAAATACTAACATACGGTTTTTAAGTTAAATGACAAAGACATAGGTACTTAATTTGTTTGCCGATATTTTACACTCCTAGCAATGATATTACCTGCTTCGTATACCTGGAGCCCTACCACAACCTCTTAAAGTAATCTTATATAACCTTACTTTGTCTCTATCCTTGTTTTTAATGGTACAAAAGAAAAGACAAAACACAAAGTAACATTAAAATAATACTGGATTAAGGAGTGGTGGTAGGTACCCTGAACTCGGCCATTATCTATCAATGTGATTTTTTTAAACCATACAAGTACTTTCAAAGTTAACCTTAGACAATATTTACGACGAAAAAAAAATATCGTAAAAGGAATCTGGCCTTAAAAAAGAAACTAAAATTGCGTGGCTTTGGTTACAGCTCTGCTCCCGTCGCCAGTAGCGTGATGTAACATAGCCTTAACCTTCTTCAAGAACTGGGCTATCATACGAAAAAAGGATTGTTCAAATGGTAGTTCTTTTTTTTTATATTATAGCTTACCAAAGTGACTCCACCCCGCCTTATGGTAAGCAGTCAGTGGAATCCAGAAGTAACGGCCACTATACTAAAAGCCATCGTCCTTAACTGCTGGTATGTGGTCTACTGGCACTATGGCGGCTGGGAATGGGGTTAGGGGAAGGGAATGAGGGAGGTGAGGAAAGAGGAAAGGAGGGAAATTGGGCCTCCAAGGCTCTCACTCACCGAACGAAACGCAGTAGTACGGATACTACTACTCTTAAGTCGATCTTTTATGAGAGGGCCCATTCATGCTGAAATCAGCATGGATCTACTACCGTAAAAAGTTTCAAAGATTAATGAAGAATACAGTTTATTTTAACTTAAAGATGAAGACGCACAGAATAAAAATAAAATTTTAAATGTCTTCTCTATAAGTGAAGAGGTCTAAATCTCACATAAGTAACATCTTAATATTACCTATATTGTCAGCGTGATTAAGCTAATTAACTCCAACAAATGTTACCAACTGTTACAATATACTGTAATTAAATATGTTCTACAACCATGGCCGATAAATTAATATTAGAATGTGGGTCTGCCTGCATCTACCATTCTCAGAAACAGGTAAACACTTAGGAACACGCCTTTCACTGTTTGCTTTTATCTTTTTAGGTTGGCACGATTAGCGGTATGAAGGTAGAACCTTGGCTGTTTACAAGAAAACACTTTGACTACTCGGAACAAATATACGTCTTAATAAGAACCGATATTAAAAAGAATTAATATTTTTTATGAAGAAAGTCGTGTTCGCTCAGTGGTTAGAAGGCACTCGCTTTGTAAACACACGAGGTCGCGAATTCGAACTCGGGCAAGCACAAATAGGACTTTGTTAAATTCATATGTACTTTCTAAGTTTATTTTAGACATTACTGACTTACGGCGAAGGAAAAACATCGTAAGTAAACCTGGACGGAAAAAAAAAGTCTGAAATTGCCAATCCGTCTTGAGCAAGCGTGGCGATCTAAGCAGAAGCCTTCTCGTATTGAGAAGGCTTTAATCACCCAGCAGCGGGCTACATACATACAAATAATTTGTATAGAAATCGAACCCGTTTCGTTTAACCCCAGTGACCCACAAAACAAACCGGTTTGTGATAAAAAGACCTTACAATAACCAGTTGGTTAACGTGACCTTGAGAAATTGATAGCCGACCAGTTTATTTTATTTTCATTCAGTTTAACATGTTAAACTTTAATAGACCGTGAAAAACTAAATAAAGACATTTTTTTATTCGAAATAAAATGTAAGCTTGGTATTGTTAGGAGGTTAAGCGCAATTGACAAGTTTAGTTTGTGGATGGGCGACCGTGTTTTTATATTCCAAATCCAATTTCAACTACTGGACATGGACAGCACAACTATTTGACGGTTAGAATAGTATTCTGATTATGCACTCCTTATTTTGGCTTAGTATGTATTTCAGCCGATGAGTGTCGTCCGTCGAAACAGGAATTTTATTATTTTTAACATTTTTGAGAGCTGTTTCGGACGAATCGTTCGAATAGTTTTAGTAGATTTATTTTCAAACTAGCTGAGCTCTACTGTTTAGCCCGCGCGGAAAATGGTGTGTAAATAATGTAACTCAGGACCCACAAAAATCGATTGTGATAAAAATTATCCTATGTCCGTGTCTGGCACCGAAATCTTACATACCAATTTTCATCGAAATCGGTTCCGCCGTTTAGGCGCTGAGAGTTACATACACATACACACAAACTTTCGCATTTATAATATTAGTAGGAGTTTGATAATAAAATAGGACATTAAGTAGACAGCACATTCATACTTTTTTCTTGCAGCACTCTATCTGACAACACCACCTTCCATTCTTCCACAATCAGTTTACATTGTGGCCAAGCGTTCATTGGAACGTTGGGAGAAAAGCGCGAGCAGAATTGGCAATTTTCACAGTCATACAGGTTAAAATCACTGAGCATAAACATACTGCGGAATACACTAAGCTCTACAGGTTAAAACTATGAAATCCTAATCACAATTGCACCTGGATCTAGTATCTAATGTAAAACATAAATAGATTTAAAAAAAATATTTGCATAACATTGGATAAGGCACCCGCTTCGTAAACACGAGGTAGTGGGTTCGACACCAGGCAACTTCCAATGTATTTTTTTAAATAATATGTACTTTCTAAGTTTATCTAGTACGTTTCTGACTGACAGTGAAGAAATACATCGTGAGAAATCCGGACTGAAAAGTCTGAAATTGTCAATTCGCCTTGAGCAAGCGTGGTGATTAATGCTCATGCCGTTTCTTAAGAGAATAGGCCTTTACCCTGCAGTGGGACAGTAAACAGGCTGGTATTATATACATAATTATTATAATATTATTATTTATTATCTTTCTATATGTTTGTTTTTGCACACTTTACATATACATCATACATATGAGTATTAAAGCTCATTCTCATCATCTCTTCTGATTAGGAACTGTTGTTTCGATAATGAGACCCGGATCGATTATGAGAAGCAAGATATGCTGCAAATAAATAATTTATTAAAAACAAATAAACATCAATGTTTGGTATAAATTTAATTGGACATCTATTATTACTCCAATTAGATCTATTTTAGAGTACAGAACTAACAGCTAGTACCTAATACGCTATTTAAACGGAACCGCTATACATTGTGATCAAAACATTTCTCTAGAAGGTGTAACTCTAGTGCCATATTTGGTGCACCACGTATAAGGTATAATAGTCAGCTCGAAACAAAGGTTCATACAGTATTGTTGTTGCACTGGTATGCAGGCAAAACTATACTATGAGTTCTCGATAGTTAAAAGTCAAAAGTAAATTTTTGACTGGCCTGTTGGCCTTGTGGCTAGTGACCCTGACTACTAAGCCGGAGGTCGTGGGTTCGGTTCCCACCGAAAAAAAAATGTATATAAGTAGTTTATTACTTGTTTAGTACCCAGAACACAAGCAAATATAATTGTTTAATTTGGGGGGAGATGGCGCTGTGTGAATGTGGTAGAATATTACTATTATTATTATTATTAAAACTTAAAGTATAATTCTGTTTCTGAAATCGAAACTTTAATTCGCAAAATGGATAACTCCGTAACAGCAAATTTTACAGTCAATTATGTTTACACTACAGAACTACAATTTAACCATGTCAAATTACCTTCGTCTGGCACGCAATGTGCGTGGGTTGTATTCCTTTACATTGTCTAAAGACAATCGTAATGTGATAGGGAATTAATGATGAATAAGGAATACGGACGGGACTTGACTAGTTATTAGGCCTCTGGCGCTGCCTCTCATCAAAAGAAATGAAATAGTATGGATGCTACTTCTTTAGTCGATATTCTTTGATAGAGTAGATTGGTCATTTCCGAGTTTGTATCGAGTTTTCATAGTACAATTTCCGCTTACGTATCACTAACGAATCTTTAGTATTGTTCAATGGCTCTCGGCTATACGTGCTATACTTAACCATTGTTCTCCACATTTATAAACACCATTAAATTGTGTCCAGCAATTCAATAGTTAAGGGCGTTTATTTGTGTATTAATAAAGTTATATAATGTTAAGTGATTAGTGTCAGTGTTGTGAAAAGATTTTAACGTTCGGGATTTAATTATGTGATTAAATAATAACTCTTTGTCTATTGTAAGTAATACACATTTTGACTGTTTCAAATTATGGTAAAAAAGAATACATATCAGCCAAAAGACGTCCACTGGACATAAGTCCTAGCACATGTCCAACAGTGTTTTTAATTATGTTTTGAAGAGTTTCTTGCCAGTTCTTCTCACGGCTCTACCTCGTCAGCGAACTGGTTGTAGGTTAATTGGCTGACTTCATGTAATTTTGTCTTTTCTATGCATCATACTTTATGATGAAAATGAATTAATGCTTGAGTTTGAGTTTGAAACATGATTAAAAAACAGCTGCGATATTTTCATGAATTTGACAACTCTTTTGAATGCCGATGTAAGAGCTGACTGATTCGTAAACACAACAAAAAAAAACAAAGAATGTTTTTTCTTTTCCTTAGTAAACACTATTCGCAAATCCTAGTAGGGCAAAGTTAGAACTTTATTTTAAATAGTACAGTCAATGATTTAACATCAGCTGTGAACTTTTCTCTCGGCTATGAAGAGGGCTATTGCCAACATTTCAAAGTAAAGTTTCCTGTACTTGTTAAACGCTAACTTCTTCTAAATCATGAAGTGGCGGACTCTAATAGAGTTCTCATTGTGAGAATATTTCTTCCCGAATGTTTATAAGAATAATACATGCATATTAATAATACATGCAGTTTTGTGTTTGCTTTATTTTTATTATTGTATCAAATTTAATTTTATTGTAATGTTTTGTGTATATTAGTTTAGTTAGTGTTATTGACAAACAGTCTGTTGTTCTCCTAAACTTAAAATAAATAAATAAATTACAGTAAAAAATGTCAAAAAAATTAACGATTTGTTTAATATCTACGTGCAAAGCAGCAGTGGGTTGCTAGTTTTAAACAAAACACATAAAATAAACTAAACAATAGTAACTAACATGAATAAATTTGTTATCATCATTTGTACGGAAGCTCCAATTTATTATCTCGAATCTGTCTGTCTGTATGTCACTCGATTGACACGATGGTAATTATGTTATTTACTTAATGTGTAATAATGTATTTTAATATACCTAACAGATATAGTTTCCGTTATTCCATGCACTAAATTTTGATACGATTTTTAGAAAATCTTTTCTGGAACCTTTATACGTAAAATACATACTTCTACTTCTATACAGAGTAAAAGATTTCATAATCTTCTGAGGTCTATGATAGTCGATCACTCCTAAGCTACGTATCAGTAGTACTACTGAGTAGTTCAAGTAGTTTGTTTACCACCACAGATAATAAAAATTTAATAGGACCCATATATATCAACGATCTGTCCGTACTGACCCCACGTCCTATTGACCTTACACTCTTGTCTGGAATCATGTGTCGAGTTTATAATTTAGTAGCTTCCCGCAGCGTAGTTTCATTCGTCTTAAGTTACATCTTTGGTTTCTATTCTGCTCCCATCACCAGTATCGTGATGTTACATAGTCTTTAACCTACCAAAAAAACTTGGCAATCAAATACTAAAATAATTTTTTTAATCCGATTGGTAGTTTTGGAGATTAGCGCGTTCAAACGAAAAATAAAACAAACTTTGCTTTATATTAGCATAAATCGGTGCGACAACAAATGCTATGGTTACTCATGTGTTAGGTACTGATTATGTAAAGAAAGAAAGAAAGAAACGTTTAAAAGTAATGTATGTGTAGTAATATCGATTGATGTACGTATATAGAGCGATGTAGATACATTATAATAGGTATAGCCGAGTAACAAAGTAGAACTAAGAGCGCCTCTCAAGCGTGACGATTATGGTACAAAACCATTGACGTCTTTGAAATGTTTTAAATCTTTTAGTTACATTGCACCCATAAAAATTATTCAAGGATTCTACGGCGAAATAACAAAAAAGTAGTCTATATGACTACTGCTCCGATCCCGTCGCTCGTAGCGTGACCTATAACGTTCCTCAAAAGCTGGACTCTTAAACAAACGGATTTTTTTTATAGTAGCCTACCAAAGTGACTCCACTGCGCCTGATGGTAAGCAGTCAGTAAAATCCAGAAGTGGTGGCCACCATACCAAAAGCCATCGTCTTGAACTTCTGGTATGGTGGCCTCCACTATGGCGGCTGGGAATGGGGTTAGGAGAAGGAAATGAGTGAGGTGAGGAAAAAGGAAAGGGAGGAAATTGGGCCTGCCGAAACGCAGTAATACGGATATTACTGTTGGAATATACAAAAATATATCTGTCCCAAAGCCCCTTGACTGTTGATCGAACTTATAAAGTCTGATGCGTAAATACAGTTGTCTGTGGAGCAGACTTATAAAGTCTGATGGTTTAAAGTCCCTTCATAAGAACCTTTTTACACAAATAACAGCTCAGTTACTAGTTAGTCTCCCGTAGTATCCCGCCTGTATTGAGCGAGAGTGAACATACACCTCTCCTATTAAATAATAACTAATAATATACAAAGTAGTTCATGAACTCACGTCTTTCATTGGTCCTAATACCCAATAGGTTATGGGCCCAGTGAATTAGACTAAATCAAATAGTGTTTAGTTTCAAATAAAAGGAACACTTTATGTGCGTAGTGTTTAGAAGACTTGTTATTTAATTAAAGTACTTTGATATCAATTTAAAATCAAGTGAGATTTAATAATTTAATACAATGGACAAATTAAATACAAAAAGAAATATTAAACCGTTTGACGGGAAGAAATATAGAATATAGAAACTTACAATGCGTAATTTACTAAATGAACTTGATGTGTAATCGATGAAGGACTTCCTGAAAAACCGGACAGCGAATGGAACAAAAGGCAGAGATTGATCACGAAATAAAAATTGACAAATGAGAGACGTGACACCAGCATGAAATTCTACACGCAACATCAAATTCGGCTAGTATCAGCAGTAATTGATATTCAAAAGGAACTTGTATCGAAGAAAATTTTATAAGAACACATTCAATGTCAGCATTGCGGACGAAAAGGCTACTTTAAAAAAAAAGACTGTTTCTATAACAAAAGGGTCTGAGATTATGAATACACAAGCGACAAGCAAAATGAGAAGATCTCGCACGAAACTATATAGAACTGGATAATCCAATAAATATCTCAATTGCGCAAAACGGCACATACATAAGAGCAACGAAAAAGAGTAACATTCCGGTTACCAGCGAATTGGGCATAAAAGGAATCCTACTGCAGTCGGTAAAGAAAATACAAATACAAATAAAAGCAGGTATGACCGTCGTTTTTGACAATGACGATGGTGTGAAAATAATCAACATGGGTAAGATGGTAACAAAAAGGGTAAGTCTTTGAACAATTTAATAAGAATTAATTTTATGCTTGAAAATGTGCTTTGAATACTAAAAGCTCAATAAATAGAGTCGTAAACAATAATTATGAATTATGGCATTAAAGACTTGGTCATATTGGTAAATCTAAGTTTGTGCAAATAAAAAACAAACAAATTTATTCTGATAGTGAACTGATAAGTCATATTACACCAAATAATGAAGCGAACGTGAAGCTTGTATAAATGGAAAACAAGCATGTCTGCCATTTAATCAATTAAAATTTAAAATTATAAAACGACCTCTATTTAATGTGCAAACAGATTATGTGGTCCCTTAACTCCTACAACACTGGACTGCAAAAGTATTTTGTATTTTTTTTTGTTGACGAATACACACACTACTGCGCTACATATTCAGTGTCTCGTAAATCAGACGGTTTTATAACGTTTTAAGATTATTTAGCAAAATGTGAAGCTCATTTTAATTCGAGAATTGACAATCTATATTATGATAATGGTGGTGAATATTTGTGAAATGAAAGAGTATTGTATGCAAAAAGGTATAAGTTACCAAATAACAGTGCCGCATACCCCTGCATTAAAAGGGATTGCTGAATAATTAGAACAAAAAACAGAACGAAGTCGTGCCATAGTATCTGGTGCTAAATTAGATAAAACGTTCTGGTGGGAGGCTGTGTTGGCAGCTACAATATTTAATAAATATGAGCCCCACGAAAGCACTGAAAACGTTTAACACACCATTTGAATTGTGGCATAATAAAAAAGCCACAAGTAAAATATTTAAAGATTTCCGGTTCGACTGTTTATTTTCAAATATAACTAGGAAAACCAAGTTCGATGAAAAATCCTTAAAAGGGATATTAATTGGTTATGAACCGAATTGTTATAAGGTGTGGGATGTGGATAACGAGCAGTTTGTAAAAGTTAGAGATGTGATAGTAGACGAGATTAATTTCTTGTCAAGTAGGCCATTGAAGCCTGTTCGAGTGAAGCTTAAAAAATGTATTAACTCGGATAACTCTGACAGGTTTGTCTAAGACAAACCGTGTAAACAAACTGAGGAAATACCTGTATCATTAGGTCAACTACCTAATAAATCTGTGAGTGAAACAGATAGCACTTCATTTCAAAATATAAATCTGTAAGTAAAACAGATATGGCTCAAAATATTAATCTGTAAGTAAAACAGATATGGCTCAAAAATATAAATCTGTAAGTGAAACAGATATGTAATGGCTCTTTATTGCAAAATATTAATCTGTAAGTAAAACAGATATGGCTCAAAAATATAAATCTGTAAGTGAAACAGATATGTAATGGCTCTTTATTGCAAAATATAAATCTGTAAGTGAAACAGATGGCTCTTCATTGCAAAATATAAATCTGTAAGTCAAACAGATGGTTTTTTATTGCAAAATAAGATGACTTAATCTCGAAATAAAATGACTTTATAGACAAAGTAAGCGAATAAAAACTTACCTGCACTATCTTAAAATAAAAATGCAGATGATATTTCTAATGAACTATTTGCTGTTATCAGACTCTTTACTATGCAAAATACCTACTACATATAAAGAAATTAAAACCAGGGATGATAAAGTATTTTGAAAAAAATGCTACCAATAATGAAATTAAATCATTAATTGCAAATGAAATCTGGAAATTAGTTCAAAAACCGGAACATAGAAATATTATCGATTGTAAAACTTTTGCACCAGTTGCAAGAATTCCTAGTTGCCGACTTTTAATAGCTTTTGAAAATCTGTTTAATTTATTACTCCACCATATGGATGTAATAACAGCATTTTTAAATGAAAATTAAAGGAAGGATAAGTATATACCTACATACATATCAGTGGCGAAGCGTCCATATAACACGATTCCTGCCGGCTTCCCTTTTAAAATATGCCCTGACCTCCTTATACCTATCACTGCTTGAGTGTCTACTCAAAGTCTAACTGTCCTTCCGAAAGTCAAAAGTATTTTAGTCCCACCGGCTTCTCTCCTCGGAAAAGTGACTTTTCGCTACTGATACATATTATGATAATTCCTAAAGGTATTGCAAATTCAATTAATAGTTTAATTTGTAAATTAAATAAATCGTTGTATGGATTAAAACAGTTTGCCCGTTGTTGGTTTCAAATTTTTGAACAATCTTTAATTAATAAAGGTTTTTAATATCTACTCATCAGCTGACCGCTGTATTTATATTTTAGATGCGGGTGATATTCTTAAAAACATTTATGTTGTACTTTAAGTCGATGATCTATAATATCGACAGCTAATATAAATACCATAAATAGTTTTGAAAAATTATTAAGTGAACAAATTTAAAATGGTACACTTAAAACAAATTCGTTCGTCGTTGTTTCTGGGTTTCTTGGAAATAAAAGTGCGAAAGTATAAAAACAAAATCACTTTAGACTAAGAAACATAGATAAAAACAGTTTTTAAAAAAGTTCAACATGAGTGAGTGACTATAAAACTGTCAAAACGCCTTTAGATACCAAAATAGATTATACTTTGAACTTTACTTACTTTGCACTCGTCCTGATCTAAGTTTTAGCATCAACATCTTGAGTAGATTTGCTAACAAAAACAATCCCACACTTTGGTTATATATATAAAAGGATATTTATTACCTACGATACTTGAAAGGGACTATGGATGGGAATTTTAACTTATCATAATTCTGCGCGAAGTGATATTTAAAGTGACATTCTTAGTGACTTTGTTGACTCGGATTGGGGAAGCAATGAATTAGGCCGTAAAAGTACAAGTGGCTATTTGTTTAAATTATTTGAACAAAGTACAATATGCTTGAACATAAAGAGGCAACTCACAGTGGCCGCTTCATTTACTGAAGCAGAATATATGGCTTTATATGAAGCTGTTAGAGAAGTATAATGGTTAAAATCCTTAGTGACCAGTATTAATATAAAAATACCAAATGCGATTCCTATATATATTAGGACAATAATTGGTATCTAAACATTGCAAATAATCCTACGAGCCACAAAAGATCAAAACACATTGAGAAGTATCACTTTTCCAGAGAATTGGTGAAAATAATGTTATTAAAATTATTTATGTTTCCACAGGTAATCAATAAGCTGACATCCTAACCAAGCCTTTACCGACGTTTCGTTTTACTGAGATGAGAGAAAATCTCGAAGTAATGTAAGGATACAAAACATAAAGGAACTAAGGGTTACACAGTTTATAAAATGTGTAAATAGTTATGAATTATGTAGAACTTAATTTTAATTAAGAAAATAATTATTAATGATTTGGTTTGATTAGGTTTTTCTGGGTTTTCCCTAATCCTGCGCATCGAATGGTGAACCAAATATGATTATACTCCCACAGAAGGAAGGTGTGTGATATTATTATTGTTTAATTGTTTTATAAGATAATTTATTTTAGAAAAAGGATTTATTTTTGAGGGGGCGTGTTGGAATATACAAAAATATATCTGTCCCAAAGCCCCTTGACTGTTGATCGAACTTATAAAGTCTGATGCGTAAATACAGTTGTCTGTGGAGCAGACTTATAAAGTCTGATGGTTTAAAGTCCCTTCATAAGAACCTTTTTACACAAATAACAGCTCAGTTACTAGTTAGTCTCCCGTAGTATCCCGCCTGTATTGAGCGAGAGTGAACATACACCTCTCCTATTAAATAATAACTAATAATATACAAAGTAGTTCATGAACTCACGTCTTTCATTGGTCCTAATACCCAATAATTACTACTACTCTTACGTCGATCTTCTATGAGAGGGTAGTACTTCCCCGGACGATTCGGCCCATTCATGCTGAAACCAGCGTGGATCTACTACCGTGATTTTTTAGAACTTTCAAAATTAGTTCAGTACATCAAGAGATTATCTTCTACAACCTCACATACTCACAAATTTTACCTCCTTATGATATTAGTAGAGATTTTTATTTAGTTAAAGTTTTAGTATACGAGTAGCTGAAAGAATTACTTACGAGAACTTTACACGGTATAATTCGTGCATAAATATAGTAGAGAAATACAGAGTATTTTAACGATTTGTAATGAAGTCATAAAAATATTAATAGTGCGAATCCGGGGCGAGTCGTTAGTGAGTAATAAAGTAGTTTTCAAGATCTGGTTGTCATTGCAACAAAGACAAACACATTAGTCATAAAGTATGACCACGATCGACTCACGCGCAGCTGTTGCTTATTGTTTTAACTCGTTACGGGTGAGGGGGTTAATTGCGTCTTCCTGCGCCGAATCATATCGTTACACTCATAGAGGAAAATAGCAAATATTATTATAGCTCTTGTGACCTATATTTCCTAGTAAGAGGTTTATTGTGTCCGACCCGGCTTCGCTCTACTTAAATATTTTTTATGTCAGTTACAAATCTTAGAAATATTCCGCTTATCTGTACCTATCTACTATGATAACGTGATTTAGATATATATATAAACAAAAAGAAAAAAATAAGGCAATGTCGCAAACCTTCAGGAAAAATGAGAAGAAAAGACAATGTCGCTTTTTTATTCTCTGTATCGCCGAATTTTCATACAGTTTTGCCCTTGTTTAGAGTATTAATTATTATTAATATGCCGAAAGATGCATACATACATAGCTTTACGCCTTTTATCCCCGAAAGGGTAAGCGGGCATTTTTGTGTGTGATAGCTCAGTTCTCGAGGAAGGTTATAGGCTATGTAACATCACGCTACTGGCGATGGGGGCAGAGCAGTAAGCAAAGACGCGGGTGAAACCACGCCGCAGAAAGCTAGTATGGTAATAATGTTGATAGGCAATGATGTATAATGTCATGTAAGTTACAGTTTAATCACTTTACTTAGCTGAGTTCTGTCAATTAGTCACAGTGACTCTATTCAATTAAACATTTAAATCATTCATGCAATACTTTGTTCACTAAGCATTGCAGGAGCATTATAAAGAAAAAGCCGTTGCCAATAAATTGAGCCAGGGTGAAAGCATCATTCACCAAACAAAACTATTGATTTATTTTCTTTTTTTTATACAACTAAGGTGACAAACAAGCATACGGCCCGCCTGATGGTAAGCAGTTACCGTAGCCTATGGACGCTTGCAACACCAGGAGCATCACTAGCGCGTTGTCGACCCTAAGAAAAACTTAACCTCTTTCTTCCCTAGTTGAAGTTTAACTAAATGGTTTATCACCATCCGTTGTTGGGGCAAATTGCGCTGGAACTGATAAACTCTAAATGACCTTACGTGCTCGTGTAGATAATGTCCTATCCCAAGCTTTTATCTTCAGTGTAGGTCGGGAATATTATCATTAATTTTTTTTTTATTATTTTTAAAATATGCATGTTGTATAAGGCGGATTAAACGTGTCATGGTGTACTGTTTAAGCTTGAAGACTCTCTTGTTTAATTTGTAGCGATATGATTTTTCAGACTTATATAGGTACTGGCTGCGTCCTTCGCCTGAGCTTGAATTGATGTTTAATGTAATTTGGGAACTAGTTTTAGAGATAAAAAGTATTCGGCACCGATTCTATGTACATACCAATGTCTGTTAACATTGTCTGACAGTTGTGAGTTTTATCAGGCACTTTTTGACCCTCGGAATATGCTATAGCTTCCCGCAGCGCGGTTTTACTTGCGTCTTTGTTTACTGCTCTGCTCTCGTCGCCAGTAGTGATATTACATAGCCTATACCTTCCTCAAGAACTAGTTTATCACACGCAAAAAGAATTATTCAAATCCGACTAGACGTACAGGAGATTAGCGCGTTCAAACAAACAAACAAAATCATCCACTTTATATAATAAGTATAGATAGATCAGCTTTTTCGATTGCAACAACGTGTGTGTAAATATAAAAGTACACTAAGACTTTGTTAAAGATATAATTGTCAATTGTCTTCGCTAGCACAAGAGGTATTTGTAAATTGTTTGACTGTTCATTTTGATGTATTACCTAAAGTACGAACGTAAACATTATCTTTCTTTCTTTCTATTTCACCAACATCATATCAGCCGAATGACGTCCACTGCTGGACATAGGCCTTCCCCAATTGTTGCTACCTTGGCTAGTAGTGAGCTGCCCTCATTCGTCGGTTGCCCGTCACCCTTATAAGGTCGTCGGCCCACGCTGCGTCTTCCGGTTCGTGGTCGCCACTCTAGATCCTTTCTGCCTCAACGGCCGTCAGTTCTGCGAGCTATGTGTCCTGCCCACTGCCACTTAAGAAAAGCAACTCTGCGAGCCAGATCGGTTATCTTAGTTCGCCTGTGGATTTTTTCGTTTCTTAAACAATCGCGCAGGGTGACGCCTAACATACCCCGCTCCATCGCCCTTTGAGCGACTTTCTTTCTATTTATATTTTTTTATTACTTTCTTATGTCAATTAACTATTGCGAGTAGTAACCCATCGATATCCTTCGTCTAAGAGTTGTGAATTAGCAAACTATCATACATATTGTGTTCTTGTTTAATAACTACTATATTATTTGTTTTCAATGATAAGACCATTGTTACCTCTGATCTTTAATGTTTTGTTACCTAGTCCATTGTGGCAGTTCCCAGTCAAAATATGTATCTACAGAAATAATTTATAATACGGCGTGTAATTAGATGAACTAAAATGTAGATAGGTAGGTATAGTAGACCATGTCATATTTGCTTTACCACTTTTAGTAAAAAACTCCATAAAATTAAAATTCAATATGACTCATTATGGTAGTGACAACTGTCACTGTACTGAGACCACTTGCAAGCAAAAATAGACATTATTGTTTTGTGATATGCAAACGATACGAACTCTAAGGGTTATGGTCGACTACATCTATATTAGCAAGACGTGTGTAGATACTCACTTCCTGAAAGTAGATCACAGTTTGAAAGATCATCATTATCACCAACATCATCATCACATCAGCCAAAAGACGTCCACTGCTTCATCAGTTTGAAAGAAATGCTATTTATTTTTTACATTATTATTTCTTTGTATTTACCTAATATAGTGACTGCCACTCTACTTGAATAGTAAGTAGTCAATTGTGGCGACTTTACTATGGCAGTTTTACTATAGCGACTTCTCTATGGCGTTTACTATGGCGGCTTGTCTATGGCGCTCACTGTGGCGTTCACTATGACGGCTTCTCTATAGCGTTCACTAGGGCGGCTTCTCTATGACGTTCACTATGGCGGCTTCTCTATGGCGGTTAACATGGCATCTTCACTATGTCGGCTTTATGATATGTACTCTTTTTTGGCCCTGACTATAAGACCCAGATATCATGACAACTGTTTGACACAACGGTTTTAGGTAGCTCAGGAGCCCTCTGACTGCTTACCATCATGCAAAGTAGAGTGTATTTGAGCAAAGTGATTGCTCAAGGTCATTAATACTTAACGTTAAACTAATTAATTAAATTAATCGTGTTTAATAAAGCGTCTTATTCACTAAAAATTTAAAGTCACTAATATTTCAAGTTGCCCCTTTTAGCTTTGTTTATTATACTCTCAAGTAGAGCTTAAAGATAAATTGTAAAATATCAATTTGTTAGAGTTATAAAGTGAGTTTATTATATTAATTTTCCATAATAAATGTTCGTCCTAATTCCTTGTTAGGGACAAACTAATTAATTAACATCTATTTGTTGAATGAACGAGTTATCTTGATTCATTTAATATTACGAGGTAGTTATTATAGAATTCAATTTTAATTTCAGTTAAAATATATTTTAAAATATGTTTTCATGTGATTTTCAGTGTAGAATATAGACAGATTACATTTTTTATATTCTGTAAGAGGAGAAAGATTAGACATCAGCAAATCCTGTTCCGGGCATGGTGATTACTACCAAACTTTTGGCAAACATTCAGCATGAGCTTATGAGCTGACAGACAAAATAAAATGAGTTTTAGTCGTATCTATCTGTCTATGTATCTTAGCTACACCAGTTAAATGAAAACAATATAAATTATACAATAACAAGCGAATAAAGTGTATTAATTTTACACTATAAATAACTATTTTTTACATTTTCACTTCTTTATATTTTAACCTTATTGTCTTTGTTCTTAATAAGAAAATAGTCATTAATTAGTTTAATTACCCATAATACTATTCGTTATAGTCAATACTGCTGTCATGCCCACCTTTGACTTAATAAAAAGTGACAAATACATAAACTAGATACATTACCGCCACAAATAATCTAATAAAAACACTCTACTAATGCATTCCAATCATTCAATTAAACACAATGACCCTACCATGAGAATCGGTAACTATTGTACAAGGTGCCTAACCAGTGCGAGTTTTTTTACGTTAACGCGATCGAGACCATTACCGCGTTTAGCTCTCTGATTGGTTAAGATTTAAAGCGGACCAACCAGAGAACCGAACGTCATTAACGTGTCGATTGCGGTAACGTAAAACAAATTTGCACTACTGTACTCTGAAAATTCAGCTACTTATATTTTCATGAAAGTTATGACTAACGTACTTAATTTCTAAGTTAAATTAGCCAATATAATAAATAAAATAGTAAAAGGAACATTGCAGAGTCGAACTGAAAAATGCAGCGTAAGCCTTTTAAGGTGGACCGACGGCGATCCGATAACGGTGACATGGAACCGAAACCGACCGATACCGATACTAATACCTGAATAGTATTGTAGAGCAATTGTGTCTTGTAATATAGCCTAAAATGGCTATACGCTGATAGATTGGTAGCCTTTTAAAACACAAGCTTTTTAAAAAAAGCAGTTCTTTTTAATGGCTGATGTTCTAGCTGATGTGTAACGTCTATTCTAAACAATAAGCTCCAAACAATAACACAAACAGATTGATGCGTATCTTAAGTTTACTACAATAGTTTCCAATAGTTGACTCGTAGTAATTTCCTATATCGTTGCGTGACGACCACGTTGGAACAAGGACCAATTGGTTTGCTATGACGTGTCCGAGACCATGTGATAAATGAAACAGTCGCATGCTTTCACGATACGGTAATAACAGGGGAGCATGCGACATCAACAGGTAATAGTGGTAATGGTGGTGTAAAAATGGGCGTGATATCGGAATTTATAGCTTAGAAAGGATTGGGATTGGATTGGATTTCTTTCTATGTGCGAGTTATTGAGGGTTCAAAACAGAGCAAATATGGAAGTGACTCTTTAAAGAGCAAATCTGTACTATAGGTAATGGGTAGCAGCGTTCTTCTTCTACTCCTCTCTCCCTTCTTGCTTTTCCAATGAAGTTTTTTCAAATGAAGTGATTAGTATAGTAGTATATTGTGTACCTACTTGCCTTCCGCGGCGCGGTTTCATCCACGTTAAGTTACATCTTTGATTGCTGCTCCACTCCCATCGCCAATAGCGTGATGTTATATAGCCCTTAACCTTCCTCAAGAACTGGGCTATCAAACGTAAAAAAAATATTCAAATTTGACTGCTAGTTCCGAAGATTAGGGCGTTTTAACAAACTAACTCTTTCTTTTTACTTAATAGTATAGTTGACTGAAGTTGTAAGCACTTTAATACCACGCAAGAAAATTGTAAATGATATCCATATATACTTTATTTCCACATCTAATTGTGTTTTATGTACATTTAAATGTATATAAAATACAGAACAATTCAGAAGAACGTTCTTATTTTTTGGCCTTTTGATTGTGTTTAATAATTCTAATCTTTAAATATTAACTAACTACACAATAGTGTAGTAATAAAAATAAAAAAGAATAATTATTCTCACTAACAACAAATATTTTTTTAAAACGCTAAAATGTACACAAACCAAAATATCTGGCAGAAGAAATATTAAAGTAAAATCAGTTTAAAAGAAATTCGGGTTCCAAAACACGGTATTCTGGACATTGTATTTTAGCAACGAAACAAAGTGAACAACTAACGATATGAGACATGAAGCCTTTTGTTTTGAGAAAAATGTGAACCGGATTATTTTGTCCTTTCCTATCTTTGAGGTTATTTTCTGTAGCTCGTACGTAAGCAGTTTTAAACATGTGGACTTATATTCTTATTGCAATTTGGCGGTTATTCTTTTACTCATTTGGAACCATTGGTAACCGTAAAATGCCTTTGTTTTCTTATCATTTTTTGTACAATGCTTAGAAAACACAACCAAGTCGTTGCCTACCATGTAGAGAGATGGGGGTAAGGAATGAAAAGGAAAAAATAAAGCACCGAAATGGTAATTGGACTGGCGGCGCTTTTACCCACGCCACCATTAACACATTAGCATGGAGACTAATATGTTACGTACGTTGATATTCTATAAGAGGGACCTCTCGTGTCGATCCAGCCCATTTATTTTAAAACCCTAAAGGAAACTACTATAGTATATCTTTTTATAAAAAATTCTTCGTGGATGTCTTAAAAAGCAGCTCCTTTTTTTTACAACTTTGGTGGCAAACAAGCATACGGCCCACCTGATGGTAAGTGGTAACCGTAACCTATAGAGATGGGCGATGGTTGCGTTTGCCAAGCATTGCTATAGAGGCGTTGCTGATCACGGAAAAGGATGAGGAAGGAAAAGGAAAACGGAAGAGGACCGAGGGGGTATTTGGGCTCTGCAAGCGTCAGCCAAAACGCTTACAACTTTCCGTAATGCGTTTGCAGATGAGTTTGTTATAGTCACAACACCCTTAGTCGTTTTTTTAAGATACTCACGAGCAAAGATGGGGTGGTTCCATAATCTACACCAATAGCGATTAAAATATATACATAGTAATATATTATACCCAATTCATTGTCTACATCATAAAGTGCCTTGAAATTCTCTCGTAAAAGTCCACACGTTTCGTTTTTAAATTCATTACGTATTCAAGAGCAAGTTACACATTTACGACGATGTTTCTTTGCCATCGCCGCTTGTGCGTTTACAGTATATGGAGCAGTGCCTATTTTACTGCTACCATATTATAAAATGGAAATGGTAGAAATAAAATTTTAAAGTAAAAAGATACTTTTTTTTAATTTAAATAACTTTAAAGTATTTCTTGTTTCAAAAGTTATAAGATGATGATACTTTACATACCGGGCTGTTGTAATTTGTACGAAGAGTTTAAAGTGAAATTGCATCACTCTTCCTATTTCTATTAGATCCATATTTTTAAGTTTTAAAGTGATAAAATACGCGTTAACTCATGTCAGAGCTACTGAGAAAGAAAGAACGTAATCATCATGTCGCATTGAATGTATGGATGGTGGTTGAAAATCTACCGAATGTATTTTAATGAAACTGTACAATGATGAAGCTTTTCAAACATTAAATAAAAACATAGGCCTAAAGATATTGTGTAATTTTTTAAGTCACGCAACAGAAGCTGCGGTCGACAGCTAATCTATATTGCGAGTATTATAAAAAGCGGAAGAGTTTGTTTGTTTTAACGCGCTAATCTCTGGAACTACCAGTCGGAGTTGAAAAATTCTTTCGCGTATGATAGCCTAGTTTTCGAGGAAGGTATAGGCTATGTAACATCACGCTACTGGTGACTGGAGCAGAGAAGTGAGCAACGGCGATGGTGAAAACGCGCCGCAGAAAGCTAGTATTTTATAAAGCAGTCGCCATCCCTTCAAGCGTGGACTTCAAAACTCTTCCTTGGAGGGACACGCTACACACAAACGTATAATTTGCTTAAATATTCGAGTGAAATTCGAGTTGATGTTGTTATCGCATTAATTAGTTGGTAAACAGAGCATGTTGCGTAACTTCAAGGGCGAATGGGTTTGTGTTACGAACACGTGGTTATATTGATTATGACGTGTTTTGAGGAAGCTATGTAAATATTGGAAAATGTACTGTACATGAATTTTGTACACGAAGTGCTGTTAAACTTTATCCAACTCGTTACATTTACTCCCTAATTAAAATGATGGAGGGAAGAAATAGGCACGGAGAAAAAGCAGCAGCAGCTAGCAGAAGAACTAATTAAAATATAATTTCTCAACAACTACACACAACGCCATCTAGTCCCAAGGTAAGCATATTATAGCTTGTGTTATGAGTTCAAGACTGCGCACTATAAGTACATACTTAAATACTTTTTTTTGTAAATACATACATATTATAGATAAAAACAAGCAGACCAATGCAAATAGACATGTTCATGCACACAAATATTTTCACTGAACGGGAATCGAACCCGCGACTTCTGCGTAGCAGTCCGTACACAGTACCACCGAACCACAGAGGCAGTCAAATGAGGTAGGACTCTTAATTCTGTTGATCTCCTTCACGGTCGTTAATGGTTTATTTGTGTTTTGTTAACTTTGTTTCTACAATACATACGAGAGCTAAGCTTTTAATATCAGGTAAGCTGAGGGTTTATTTGACGATATGACAAGACAAACATCATAGCTCAGCTGTAACTTTATCGCCGTCCTCTTGAATATGTGAGGAAGTGAATAGAGTCTATAATTAATAATGTCAACTTTTCTCTCTTGTCAAAACCGCAGTGGACGTATTTCAACTGTATTGATAATAATAAATATAATTGTTGAAAATCCATAACATATTATTTTGAAAATTTTAACCTCTGTATTCATTCCATGTCTGTACGTAGATACATACTTTTGAATTGAATCCTCGGTACAGATAAATTTCGAGTAATTCATCAACGTCCTACATGCCTACGGCCCATTTACGACGACTTGCTGAAAATCAAAATAAATAATATTTTCATTCTGCAACTTGTCCCACGTTACAATCAAAATGAGACAAAATACAATCAGTAGCAAAAGTGTCAGTGTGAAGAAAAGAGGAAATTTGTTATGGTATTCTATTGCTGTATAAATATCTTGTTTACCAGTCTCCCTTCATACGTGACTTTGGCGGAATTGTGGTAACTTCACTACAATAGCGATAAACCAAGAGTTGGAGTTGACGAGATATTGTCATAAATTAAACAATTTAACGATTTAAAAAAAAATTAACTAGATAGATATTTGTATTTTTCTTGAGTTCGAGCCTATAATATTTATATAATGTGCATATTTATTGATTAATACGAACTCAGAAATTTTACTTGTAAAGTCTCTTCATCACCACGTGTTTGGGTTTTCAAAATAGAAAATTTCAGATTTGTTTTTCTCACGATATTTTCCATACCGACTACCGTAAGTAAATATATTAAATTAATATAATCTAATACCTTCTTGTTAGACTTAAAAAGTCCTTACGTATCAGCACAAAAGAAAACCAGGTAATAGGGGAATTGAAAAGTAGATAAAAATACTTCTTGTACGTTATTTTCTCGTTGAGAGTTTAGGCAACAGCTAAAGTATTTATCATTTTATTAATAAAAATCAATTGATTCTGTGGCATTGACGAAAATAGCCACCAATTTAGTAAGTTCTCTGAAATACCTCGGTTGTAAGAAACATGACTCACTCGCTACAAAATACAAACCAATCAGCTATAATTGTATTGAATTAAAAAAAAAAAGAGTGTGTGTACTCATGTACGCACGTAAGAAGTTATATTTCTTTAGCGTAACAATCCAAAAATATCAAATAATAACACAACGCATACACACATAACAGTTAACCTCAAATCTATAAATGCACTTAAAACAGTGTATTAAAACCACTTTTACTACTAATATTCAAAATAAATATTTTTACTGATAAATGATCAATAAAAAATATCTATCACCGTCATAAATATAATTGAATTGATATAAACGCCAATATATTTTTTATTTATTCACACTGATTATTTGTACTGATACGACACACAAAGGTTCGCAATTAACTTCAGGGTGTAAAAAGTTCGCAACTAACTTCAGGGTGTTGCTTTTTTTCTGTCGGTGTGCGCGCCTCGTAAAAATTCACTCTCATAATTTTTCCCAATCGCGCCAAAAGAAGTATAACTTCAAAAATATTACCTGGTTGAAGATTCATTTCTTTCTAAATCTCATCATGTTTTTTTTTGGAAATCACTTCGCCACTAACACTAGGACGAAAAATAAGGATGATATTCTCAAGTTACCCTAACAAATATTTTATGAGTGCTAGTTTTGCTTGTAAGCACTGACTGTGAGGGAACTCTAAAGTCCGTTCAATACGTTCATCATGCATTTGTATTTACAAAAAATAAAGTATTTAAGTATGTATATTCGTCCGCATTCTAGAACCCATAACACAAGCTATGTAAATATACTTACTTTGCGTCTAGATGGCGATGTGTTTAGTAGTTGTGATCTTATCTTATTATCTCTTATCTTATTCTTTTAGGCTAGGATTAGCAGCAAAATACCTTTGCAAACACTGACCTATAACACTCCTGAGCCCCGAGGCGTACGAAACTGTAGACCCTTATCGAATTAAATCAAAAATAAAATGGAGCTAAAAAGCAAAAGGACCTTAATAATACATATTTATTACATAATATGTGTACTTAAGTGTAGTATTGCGAGCTATTCTCGACGTGTTCACGTTTAAACAAAGAAAGTGTTGATGCGGGTTATCGTTTTACGGCGCAGTACACGTGCTCTTGCGCACGCGATGAGGTGAGACGATACATACGGATGGAAAATAAAGTGAACATGTGCGTATTGTTTGCCAACTTGTTGGTAACATTTGATTGTATATTACTGTTTTAATATTATAAATGCAAAACTATTTAGGAGTGTTTATCGTTACGCTTTTGCACCTTAAGCGAAGATGAAGTTTTGTAAGAAGTAAACTTGAATTTCAACATATTTTGCTTATTATAATTTACACTTCGCAGGGGTGTGATATTTTGCGAGTTTAGTTATTATGTAATTTAATCGTGTCTATCGATGCATATAAGTTCACTATTGTCTATGTTGATCTTCGGCGGTATGCTTTCTATTTTTGCGATAAGCCAGTTACAAATCGTCGCTTCTATTCCTTTTCTATCCGTAGTAAACTATTAGGTAATTAATAGATTGTTTTATTATAATTACTTTAATTATTTTAATGATCTCGGTTTTCAATTCATAAAATTTTCCATTAATAAATAAAAAAAAAACAAATTAATTATCATCCGACATTAAGTTAGCTATACAAATCGTCCGTGTGTATCACAACTACTAACGGCCTGTCGACCAATCAGACGGGTATTACGCAACGATTGCGTACGCGTCGCGAAATTGCAAACCGGTTCGTATGTAACCCATGTACTTGTATAGCGCGACCGGTTTACATGCGCTTGTTTAGATGTATGTTTGTCTGTGTGCACGTAAGGTCGAACCGAGTTTGTTGACTTAGAGCAATATGTTTTAATTTTTATTGATGATCTACTTCAGTTACTACTGAGATAATTATGATGAACCCTTTGACGCAATAGGACTTTCTTAATTTATTTGGGTCAACTTTGATTTTACAGCTTGTAACATGGAAATCATCTAAACGTCGTAATGGATCAACTCTTAATAGTGTTAATAGATTATTTTTATAGATTATATTATTTTATAGATATAGATAAAAGGAAAAGAAATTTTTGTATCTTTGTTAGTTTGTTTGTATGTTCCGATTTGACTCAAGTTTTATGTGACCGATTAAAAAAATATTTACATTTAGAAAACTACAAATAGAATGGCTATATTTTTTTAGATATATTTAACATACTTTTCTATTATTTTCAATATTTTAAGCGCGTCACTGTTGTAATTATATTTTACGTAGGCTTTTGAGGTGAGTCCGAATAAAACTTTTGATACCGGAGCGAAGCGAGGTCGGACGGCTACTACCTAATAATGACACTGTTAATTGCTTTTATAATGCCTGATTGACAAGATAGGCGACAGCTGACATTTCAATGAAGCGAGGCCTGGCTTTGGTTTGATACCTTTTGGCAACTTATCATCAGTTTTCCTTTTCCGTAACTTATTTGCCAGAAATAGTTTTAAATTATAAAACCTTTGTAAACTTTGCGCAAGAAATCTTCAAACAACATTATCAAAGAAACCTAAAAGTTAAGAGACAACTATAAATACTGTGGAACAATTAAACGCTAAATGGCCGCGAAAGAATGCCATTCGCAACAAATAGCCATCGTTTGTTAATATAATGAGTAATAAATTTAAGATAAAACGTCTCCCGTCCCGCGGGATGGCTTGCACTTACTTGCTTATCCTTTATTTAAGTTTCTAGAACGTTCTAAAGATAAAATTAAATTCAGTTTAAAATTTTCCCTGTAGAAATTCTCTTTGAAATTGATGGCCTAAAACTAAAGTTTTGGTACTGTTTTAAGTTTTTATTTATGGAAAAATATTCTTCACCTAATTATTGCCAAGGCGTTTTCTTATACAAAGGCACGCATATTGATTACCTACTACGGTTGCTCAAGGTACATCGGCAATTTCAGATTTATAGTAACTTACATTCTTCGTATGTCAATCGTGCTTGTATCAATTAATTAATCGTACTTCACCGTATGTTAATATACGATACAAATATATAATAGGTATTTAGGAAATTTAGAGTATTGGCAGATAGGTACCTACTTGCCTAATTTCAAACTTATAATCTCGTGCATGGTACAATACAGTAGATACATATATTATGACCAAGTATTTGCAGATGCTTTTGTTATTCTCTCTTCCAAGTTCAATAGTATGTAAAGAAAGCGCTTATGGGGATATTCGAATGAAATGTTCTGTTTGCTTGAATATGATGATTTACAAATATAGACATAGCCGAGCATATTTATCAGTGCCGCGGTATGCAAATATTAGTCATATTTTCTCACAGACATTTTCTATAATAGTCTATTAGAAAACCAGCGTCAGACACAACAAAAAAAATGTTTTAGTTATTTGAGTTATTTCCTAGCGGTCGTACGTATATACTTTTACTAACGTAGTCAGTCAAATGAATAATGGCGGCCAAACCATTACACGGTGGCAAATAAATCACCCAACTGTGATAAGACTGCCACTATTATATATATACTAGTATCCTACCATAACTTAGCACAAGTGTACAATGCTGTACTTAAACATCACGAAAGAAATACTCTGAATTGAAAGTCGTATTATAATCAGTTGTGTGGTTTAGACGTAGTTAGTGGATAAACAGACAAAAAAAAAACTACTTTCATTTGATTTATTTAAGAACATTAGTCAAAGTCGAAATGGTCCCGTGAATAAGGCACCCGCTTCGTAAACACGAGGTAGTGAGTTTGAATCCGGGCAAGTACCAATGTGATTTTTCAAATCATATGTACTTTCTAAGTTTATCTTGGACATTTCTGACTGATGATGAAGGAAAACATCGTGAGGAAACCTGGAATTAAATGTCTGAAATTGCCAATTCGCCTTGAGCAAGCGTGGTGATTAATGCTCATACCTTCTCTATATGAGAAGAGGCCTTTGCCCTGCAGTGGGACAGTAAATAATAATAATAGGCTGGTATTATTATTTCCTTTATTCATATTTTTCATATTTATTACATTTTCAAATATATACTTATTATTATTATTCTCTTTATTTATATTTTTTTCTTATTAATTACATTTTTAAACAGGTATATATTTATATAAAACAAAAAATACACATTTAAAAATATAAAAAATAGATTAACCTAACCTAACCTAACCTAACAATACGTGCCGTGTCGAGAAGCACTGCCTTCTGGATCTGGCCCTTGACCCATCCACCTAATGCGAGCCTCTTTAGGTGTTGGTCGAGGCTCTTTGCTATTAAGCCATTGACGCTAACAAATATCGGTACAATGACAGCTGAATCCACATCCCACATGTCAACAATCTCATGGGCTAAATCAAGATATTTTATTTGCTTGTCTTTCTCAGCCTTCATGAGGTTCTCGTCATGAGGGACGGTAATATCAACTATCATTGCAAGGCGTTCGGATCGATCCACTACCACAATATCAGGCTTGTTAGCTATAATAGTCCTGTCTGTGATAATGGAGCGATCCCAGTACAATGTCGCGCGACCATTCTCGAGAACCGGCTCAGGGTTGTATCTGTAGTACGGTACTTCAATATCCAGAAGATTGTATCGCAGAGCAATTTGCTGGTGGATGATCCTGGCTACTTGGTTATGTCTGTGCAAGTACTCTCCGTTAGCAAGACGCGAACAGCCGGAAACAATATGCCTGAGGGATTCACCAGGGCGATGACATGCCCGACATATGTCAGTAGTGCCATCCCTCAAGATATATTTCCGGTAGTTGTTCGTCATGATAACTTCGTCAGCAATTGCACAAACAAACCCTTCGGTTTCTCCAAAGAGATCGCCGAAGCGTAGCCAGGCAACGGAGGCAACATAGTCTATATCGGGCCCATGTAAGGTCCGATAGAACCTTCCGTGAAGCTCCTTGCTCTGCCATACCATTCTACGGTCATCCACACTGAGTACTACAGGCCTGCGCCAGTTCTCTTTAGCCAGGGCAAGCGGAGTAAGTCCACTATCCACTGCAACCATATCACGATGCACACCCTCGCCCATCTTGTGAAAATAGTCTCTAAGGTTGCATATCTCGCGATTGTGGAGGGTTTTGGCATTTAGAAATCCCCGGCCCCCACATTTTCGCGGGATATACAACCTCATGACAGATGAACGCGGATGGTGCATACGGAATGCTGTTAACAATGTGCGGACTCGCCTATCCAGGGCATCTAATTCAGTCTGTGTCCACTTGAGTATGCCGAAGGAGTATGTAAGAAGAGGCATGACCCAACCATTACAGGCGCGCACCTTGTTGCCGCCTGATAAGTGACTTTTTAATACTTTTTTTAGGCGGCTGAAAAAGCGCTTCTGTAATGATTGTTTCATATCTGTCTCCTTGATGCCCAACGACTGCGACATACCCAAGTATTTATAGGTGTCAGCGATTAGAAGTGAACTAAGATGAGTAGAATCAGATAGTTGAATTCCATCAGATTCCACTACCCTGCCTCGCTTTACATGCATGACTGCACACTTGTCCACTCCGAAAGCCATGTTGATAGAATTACTGAAGTTTTGAGTTAACTTCAGTAACTCTTTCAGCTGGGGTTCAGTTGGTGCAAATAATTTAAGATCATCCATGTATAGCAGGTGGGATATTATCTTACCACCTCTACGCAGCCTATAACCTAAACCTGAACTCTCCAGCATTGAGCTAAGAGGGTTCAGGGCCAGGCAAAACCATAAGGGACTCAGACTGTTATTATTATTATTATTATTATTATTAGTTTAAAATTTCTATTTCTATGATATCAAATTATTATCTTTAAATTGGTAAAAAATATAAGTTCATTGAAAACTTCTTAAGTTTGAGTTATTAATAACATTATGTATATTTATTGTCTTCAATATAATATAGCCCGTCGTACTAAAATATACATTTTGTACTAAAATACCTTCTGAGTTTATGTTTTACTTTGGTAGACTTTCATTGAAAATAATTCTAAAAGAAAAATAACTTCGCTGAAATACTTAACGTGTTAATTGTTAATGAGTATCATAAGTTGTACTTTACATTTTATGATTGACTAAAGGTATAATGAAGCAAAAGTTTTAAACTAATTGAAACTTTTTAACAGATTGTATTACCTTCTAGTTTTAATCTTAAAAGCATCTTAAAAATCCCGATATTACAAAGCTTTTGTTATTATATTAGGCTATTAGGTAATCTTAAAAGACAAATTTGTTTATTTATTTCGATTATAATTATGTAGATACTTATAAACGATATAATATTATAGCCTATTTCCTACGTTTAATTTGTCCAGTCCTTCTTACAATATGTGAAAGCACTGTCAATTAGCTCTATTTGATAGAAAATCTAAATCTTCTGCAAACCATAAATACATACCTATTACTTACAAACCACACACAAAAAAGAGCAAATATGTTAACAAATTTAAATAATAATTACAACTGTGCCGGGAAATAAACCTCACGTGACAAAAATACACAATTTACAATGACAAAATATACAATTTACAAACAATTGTTTATCTTTCGATCGTGTGACAAATGATCGAAGCGCTCGCTTTCAACGAGTCGAGTTATAGGTACCAAAGTGTGATAATAAATATTATGTTGTGTAACGAAAAATTACATTTTGTGGTATTGTTTTATTGTAAATATTATTCATTTAATAATTTACCTTTTGCAACCTTTGCGCTGTAATCCACGTTTTTGTCCCAGGCGGGCGGTGTTTGCTATCATAACCTAAAATAAAGTAAAAAAAATTACATTGATATTTGCCCAGATTTTTATGGCTGTCAAATAAACCACAGGCTTGTAAAAATATACACTGACGGACTCATAAACTGCATCAAAGTAATAGACGACTTTGAAATAAATATTTTAATCAAGTATGCAAACTTTCTATACAGATTAAAATTGAAACCTCTAGATTGGTTCGTGAACTTTAAAACAGCGTAGGGTCATATCCTTAAGTTTAACTTTGTGTACCATAAGACTTTTTTGAAGAAAAAACAGAAATTTAAGGTAAATTGGTTTAATAAAAAAAATGGTTTTAACAATAGACACAAACTTTATGCAAGGGTTTATTTATGTTTTAATAAGGTGTATTACCTCCACGTGCCCTTATTACGGATTCTAATCGGTTCCGCATAGATTTTATTAGGGTTATTAAAAGATCTTGCGGAATATTGTCCCATTCTTCTGAAAGTGCTGTTCTTAGTGCTGCCACTGTCGTGGGCACAGGCTTTCTCGCATATACAGCTCTTTTTAAATTGTCCTAAACATGCTCAATGGGATTAAGATCCGGGCTGCGTGCTGGCCAATTCATTGTACGTATCCCAACCTCTTCGCAATATTGCCGAACTTGTGCAGCAGCGTGCGGCCGGGCATTATCCTGCATTAAAGTAAAATTTTAGCCTATGAATCCCATGTCCATGGCACCACGTGATCTTCTAAGATCTCTGTTATGTAGCGATGTGCAGTCAAACCCCCTCTATTACCGTTTTGACGGACCATGTCTATGAACACAAGTTCTGTTCGCCCGTTCATCGATATGCCACCCCAGACCATACACGAACCGCCTCCAAAAGGAACACGCTCCTCAATGCAACTTTGAGCATATCGCTCCCCACGTCGACGACAGACTCTTCTGCGAGCATCTGCACCATATAAACATGTCCTACTCTCGTCCGTGAACAATACGGAGGCCCATTGCTCTTCTGTCCAATTTATGTGATCACGCGCAAATCTTAAGCGAGCTTGTCTGTGAGCTACAGACAACTTTGGACCATTTGCTGGTCTAAAAGGGGTGATATCCGCTTCATTTAACTTTCTTCTTATTGTTCTTGCACTCACATTTACTCCACGCACTTCATTAAGCTCTGTTTTGATGTTAACTGACGTGAGGAAACGATTTCGCAGGGAAGTTGTAACAATAAATCGGTCATGACGACCGGTGGTTGCTCGAGTCCTGCCTATACCACGTCTCCTTCTGTAAGAACCTGTCTCTACAAACCTTCTGTATATTCTAGAAACCGTAGACTGGTTTAAATTTAAATTTCTACCAATCGTTCGTTGATCCAAGCCCTCCCGCGCCAGTGCTACAATTTGAGCCGCTTGTTCGGACGAAGTATCCATATTATGGTTCAAAAACTTTCGATGAGTTAAAAAACTAACCCAACAATTCTGCTGGTAACAATAATTCAATTGACAAAAGAATAAAAAATCAATGCGAATCAATTTAAAACTTTGCTTTAAATAACACGCAAATCTGATACTACGAGTAAATTTTCTTTTCCCGACTATATTCATTTGTTTTACTGCAGTTCTATTTTTAAATTTTGCTTTTTTTTAAGATTAAGAGCCAGTCTCTCCATATTTATATAATTTAATCTAAAAAGTTTGCATACTTATTAAAAAAATCATTTCAAAGTAATCCTGAACTTTGATGTAGTTTATGAGTCCGTCAGTTTATAAATACTAGCTTACTGGCGCACGGTTTCAACTGCGTCTTTGCTTACTGCTCTGCTTCCGACGTCAGTAGCGTGATGTGACATAGCCTATAACCTTCCTCGAGAACTGGGCTATCGTAAGCAAAAAGATTTATTCAAATCCCACTGGTAGTTCCAGAGATTAGCGCGTTAAGCAAACAAACCAAATTTGCCGCTTTATATAATAGTAAAGGTAAGAAAAACGTTGAAAATGATTAAATGGCTGCTCTCATTTGCAAGAAATACTTTGACGTACTCCGCGAAGATATTACCCTTTTTCTTCCGAAGAAGAGTTCAAAAACTTCCTTTTAATAAGTAACAGTTTAAGATAAGTTATATTAAAATCAGAGTACTTTAAAATCATTAGTATTATGAATATTAGTAGCAAATATCAACATAAGTATAGGACTTAAAATGCTGGTGGACCTATCTCTTACTGTATGGTACAGCGGAGAAATAATATCATACGAGAAAATAAAGTAAGTTTCGTACGCGACTAGATCCGTCGTAGATCGCAGTAGATCCAGACCAGCGAAGCCTCCAGGGATTGTGAATGAAATGGAAACGACAAATGTAAACCTGGCCTAAGGTTTATTTTTAATAAAGTGTAAAGTATAGACAGGGACTTATTGTAAAATATGTTTCAAATAAAATGTATGGTACGTAACAATAGATGTGACAACTGCATCAGGCACTCTTTACGAACTTTACTAACAAATTGAGAATACAAAATTGTAACTTCGTATTTTTTTACGCCAGTTACTGCGGGCACCAAGTAGGTCAGTAATAAAAATGATAACTCAGTGAAGATCTTAGTAACAAACAAAATTTTTTTTTCAATTTGTGACATTCTAAAAACTATCAGTCAACATTATTCTTTTCTCACAATGCAATTAACTTCATATTTTCATCAAAAGAAAAATCGCAAATAAAAATTTGTTTTCGATTTTTCTTTTGGTGATGGCACAAATGCGCATCAAAATTGCATCGAAAATGGCCGCTGTATCAATTCAAGTAGAAAATAAGATTCGGAAATCCAGCAATATGTTACATTGAGTAGAATATGGCTATCGAATCGGTCCAATACTCCGAATTCGGAGGATTTCTACCGAGTGAACCCCTCGAGAGAACCAGTTGAGATGAAATTGGATTGTCAGGTAGAGCCGGGCGACAAGCCTAGTGCTATCTAGTTTGTAAACTAGTATAGAATTGTGTAGGATATTTTGCTGTAAGATGGTAGTATACATTTTGTGAAATATTTACAAATATTTCGGATACTAGTTTTAGTGATATTTGCTGGATGCATCAACTTATTATACTCATTTATTGATTTAGGTTACAAAATTTGATTACATTTTAAAATGAAAAACATACCGGTCCATTGCAAATTTCCTAGTCAAGTAAAGAATTAAATGAAGTACTATTAAAAATTTTGTCTACATTTGTTAATTTAATCTGTAAAACGTAAATGATTCCGTCTCTTTCCAGCGGGCGAGCGTGAAAAAGCACAAAGCCGCACATAGTGAAAACCATTACATCAGCAGTTTATCACGCTGCCTTCTAGTATAGCGTCCACCAACCCTCGATCTTATTGTCGTAAAGTTTTTTTATTTATTAGTTATTTTCGCAGTAAAAAATATCTATTCTTTGTAAAAAAATGTCATAATGTAATATGCAAATACGTTTTGACAGTTTATTTGAATTTGTTGTCATATTTATTTTTACAATTAAGCAAAATTAAGTCATTTGGTGTTTACTCTTTTTAAAAAATGTAACCAATAATCATTTTAAATATTTTCATCACTAATAATAGTCTTTGTAATAAGAGAAGTACCCATTACACGTGCGTGATGGTAAGTCATATTAATTGATATTAAGCCCCCTACCTTCGTTTTATGAGCCTGTATAAACGACGCAATGTATTGAACATGAATGACATTACAGGTTATGACATCTCATGAAATGTTTATAAGAACTTTGATAAAATGTTTTATGAGAAAGTTCAAATGAAATGATATTACACAATCTTGAATTATTAATGATTCGACATTATGTTCATTGAATTAAAATTAAGCCTTCCTATGCTAAAGTACGATATTATATCTGCCGTAATACCGAAGAGCAACTGAAGTAAAACGTATTACAAAGAAGATCGTGATGATCTAGTGTGAATATACGACCTGAAGAAATATAGCAGTGATAACACCGCCACTAAAAGCGGTAATTTTTGTAACCCTTATGAAAGATAGGCTTAACGAAAACTTTCTTATCTTTTCTGCTAACTTTACTAGATCAGGGGTCTAACACAACCTCTTGTAGAAATCTTATTATAATCTTACTTTGTCTCTATCCTTGTTTTATCTAAAGAAAAAGACATAACACAAAGTACCATTAAAATAATACTGCTCTACGAGGTGGAGGAAGAAGAGGAGAAGGTTCCGATTCGCGGTACCTTTTAAGCACAAAAATGCTGTTTTTACTTAATGTTTCGACCAGGTTGTACTGGTAAAATATCAAAGTATATCACGTACCAGTAGCAGCTAGCAGAACCAGTGGGTTAAGAAAACAGTGCTCTCGATGCTTCAGAAAACGGTCAACCGGTATCATTCATCTATCATTCGCAATAAAAAATCTCGCTCAAATAAACTCTTTTCACCTCGTTCAATAAATTTTCTTTATTTAACTGTCTACGAATGTAATACGTTTGATGTAAAATAAACAGCCGGCTGTATTGACCGTGGTATATGACTTCAGGGAGCTCCCATTCAGTGCTTGGGGAGATATAATCCCGGGCCTAACTCTCCAAGATCATTTTGTACGGTACTTAAATGGAAAATACTACATGTATGCCTGTATTTATTTGGTTTATCTTGTGAATTGACTTTTGGATTTAGTGGGGTCAAAGTATTATGTATGTTTAGTGTTTCTGTTATTGCTTAATGATCTGCGGCTTAAAATGAATATTAAATTGTTTGTTTAAACGCGCTAATCTCTAGAACTACCAGTCGGATTTAAAAATTCTTTCTGCATATGATAGCCCAGTTCGCCAGGAAGAAAGAAAGAAAGAAAGAAAAATAATTTATTAGAGTACAATTTAACAATAATTAATATAGTAAATTTAATTTAAAAAAAAGGAAGGTTATAGGCTTTGTAACATCACGCTTCTGGCAACGGGAGCAGAGCAGTAAGCAACAACGCGGTTTTTTTTTAAATTAATTATATTTTTTTTTAATTTATTTATCAAAAAAAAACATACATTGTGGATTTACATTGAATGATGCAAACATAAACTCATTCGAATTTTACCGTACATCATAATCATCGACTAGGTACATACATAACATTATTTTATACATAAGTCAAAAACAAAAAGGGGTATAATATGTAAAATAAAATAATGTGGGTACATTAACAAACACTCATCGGTACGCAGCTAGCCGTCTTGTAAACAACAGTGGTGGAGGAATGCGAGTATTACAACTTTTACAGGTTGCTCCCTTATCTAGTAATTTTCTTAATAATTTCTAGTTAATATTCATAATGTGAGTTTGTAAGAAGTGTTCTTTTAACTTGTATTTAATATTTTTATGTGTTATATTGTCTCTTAAAGATATAGGTAGTTTGTTAATGAGACACGGTATTATGTACTGTAATGATCGCGTGGTTGAAACCGCTTAGCGGAAAGCTAGTGAATAGGTAATAATTTTACTCTATAGGGTTGCAGATACTTGCTGGTTTTATCATTTATGAGGTAGATCGACTAACTAACTACCATTTATAGAAGATCTGAAATCTAAAATATTTTTTGTTTTTGTACAGTGTTGAAGGCTGAACTTCTCCATCAGTAGCTTTACTTCTTAGTTATTTCCTTCACGGCAACAGTTTGGTGGTATTATAAGACAATAGTTTACAAAATACTACGCGGGTTGCTATTTATATAACCGGAATAAAATTTGACTGCACCGTTGGTCTAGTGGTTAGTGTAACTGACTGCGACGCCGGGTGTCGTGGGTTCGATTCCCGCGGAAGGCAAATATTTGTGTGATGAACATTTGTATTTGTCTTCAGTTTGGGTGTTTTCTATGTATATTAAGTATGTATTTACAAAAAAAAAAAGTACGTATATGTATTATATTTCAATTATCTAGTACCCATAACACAAGCTCTGCTTAGCTTGGGACTAGATGAAGATGTGTGATAGTGTCCACATATTATATTATTATATTATATATATTATAAAATAAAATAGATATTAAATATGTTTTTATTGCTTTTCAAAATTTTCTCGAGTTAAATCCTTTGTGATAATCACACGCAATTTTTAAAATCGCGCTACGCAATGAAAAGAATTGACAGTCGGCTGAAACAAACTGCATTCTACAGCCAAAGAGTATTATTTTCAAATGTAATAAATACTTTTTAAATATTATTTATGTAGTGACTAGTTCCGGATTCTAAAATGCCTATGTAAAAGTTAAGACGTCATAATAATAAAATGTTTTACATGTCAACATATGCTTGCAGATATACAAACGCATATTTAATAAACGAAATAACTGGGATAGCAATGCCGAAATAACTAGCTTGCAGTGAAGGGGCTCTAGAGACTCAGCTAACAGAATACCTACCATTACGAGCAGAGATATGTTAAGATTACTCCCATTGTCGATAACTTGGTTCAAGTGCATATACGCTTTGTACCACTGAGACTTGTATATTATTTACTTTGTTTATATATGGGGCTTTTCTATCAGTGATGTAAATCTTGCGTTATTGCGTCTTTCCCTTGATGTTGACTTAATTATTTTAAATACACCTCCCTGCAATATATAACAGGGTTTTGGAAACGTACAATAATGGGCGCAAAGTACCACCGAAATAGGAGAGGGGCGAGAGGGACAAGACCATACCTCTAACAGTGTTTTTTACTTTTTATTTATATAATATATTTCAACAACTACACACAACGCCATCTAGACCCAAAGTAAGCATATTATATGCTTGTGTTATGGGTTGTAGAATGCGGTTATACATACTAAAATTATTATTTTTTGTAAATACATACATATTATACCATAAAAACACCCAGACCAATGCAAATAGACAACATGTTTATGCACATAAATATTTGCACTTAGCGGGAATTGAATCCGCGACCTCTGCGTGGCAGTCCATACACAGTATCACCGAAACACAAAGGCAGTCGAATTATATATATATATATATATGTAAGTGCTTAGACGCTTTGTTTTGCTGAGACAAGATTATTATGTACGTTTTATCTTAGAGGTTTGTTTTATGCTGTATTTCGTTTGGTTACTGCTCTGGTCCCGTCGTCAATAGTGTCATGTTACAAAGCCTTTGACCTTCCATAAGAATGATTAAAATCCGATTAATATTTCCAGAGATTAGCGCGTTTAAACAAACAAACAAATTTTTACTTTGATATGTTATAATTCTGTTTATCCGATTTTGGGCGAACCGCTATCATAAACCAACAAAATCAATTCATTATAATTAATTACAATGCATTCAATCGAAAATAATGAGATAATTGACATTCTTAGAATGCTAACAGTACTTAATAATTAACGCACCAATAGCGCACATAGAATATAAATAGCCCAGCTATTTCCTTTTCCTTATAATGACGTAATGTCCATACAATGTACAAAATATGATATGACATCATGTCGTATAATGTAAATTATTGTTATTAAAGTGTAACGACCCCACTCGCTGTGTAACAATATCTTACAACTGATTAATCAACTTCTATTCTAAGTTATATACATGCACGTGCGATCCACAATTTGGAAAGTCATACTTACAGTGATTTAGATCATAATGGCGCTTGTCTTAGGCCGGTATTACATTATCATATTTAAATCTTTTTTTTTTTCTAAGAATTTATTCACCATAAAAAGATACATTGTTTATAATACATATGCAAAATCGCCAAACTGCTGGACAGTTTGGCGATTTTGCATATGTATTATATATATATTTATTTCATATTAGATTTCTTATCTGTCAAATTCTATGAACATAGTTATATGATGACGTTTTTCATTTTTACTTATTACACTTATTGATCATAGAAATGTCATATACCATCAAGCCGTGCTATGGGATCCTTTCCCTTCCCTTCAAATCAACACACTAGCACCGTCTGTTTACTTAGACTGTGCTAGTGTGTTGAATATGATCCTACTTGTACGCTAGCTGTCAAAAAGGATACCCTAACTATGATCGTAGAGAATATGAATCACATGTAGTTATTATACCGTCATATGTTCTTCGTATAAAAATGACTCACACATCTATGATCATATTTCTATAATAGTCTAATAGCGGTGTTATGGACTTCAAGATCATTAATCATTAACTAATAATCCCCCAACTCATTGACTCCCTTTTGATCGAGTTATCTTAAACACAAGATGTCAATGAAGGCGTTATACCTAAACATGAAATTTGCCTAAAATGCTGTTTGCCTTACACACATGAAAACGCAATAAACAGTTGTTATAAACCTAGAACCCAATTGTCCAGAGTCAGGAGAGACTGGTAATCTGTCATACAGATCTCTTAGTACTATATTTCTCATATAGATTCAGCTGTATTTTTTTTTTAATTTACTACTATGTGTAATAGTTTAAGCATCACCCTTGCATAATTCTGTGTGAGGGAACAAAAATAAACGTTATTATTATTATTATTATTAAATCAGTCAATCTGACTACTACCAATTCGCTGAAAGCCATGAGAAGATTAGTAATATACTCTTTATAATCATATCAGCCGAAAGTCGTCTATTGCAGATCATAGGTCTCTCCACAAGGTTCTTCAGCTCCAATGAGCATGGGTCTTCTAATCTATCGCTTGCCCGCCACCCTTCGCCATCGTCGCGCTAGTTTTGAGTGCTATATGTCTAGCCAATTGTCATTTCACTAAAGTAACTCTGCGATCAGTCACTTTGGTTAGCCAGCAGATTTCTTTGTTTCTTATACGATCGCGCAGGAAGACGCCAAACATAGACCCTCCATTACCCTCTGTGTAACTTTGAGCCTTCTAACAAGACCCATTGTTAGTGAAAACATGAGATTCGACATTGCTGAGATAACGTGGGTGCTTATATATTTCTGCCAACCACTTTGCGATGCTATTTATATAAAGAAATGTGTTATTTATGAATACCTTTGTTTGTTTCAGGTATTTAATGACATTCCTGTAAATAACAATGGAACAAGTTTTTATTGATCTGTATAAGGTAGCTAGAACTCTTTATAAAATAACTGTCGTCCTTTAATACATTTTTGTTTCCATTTGTTTAAATAAAACTGTAGATATTAAATCTAAGTAAAATTTAACGACAACCGGTGACAACAAAAATATTTATTGCAGAAGATAACAGCGTTGCATTATTCTACAAACTAAATTCTCCTATGATAGAGCTACTCATTGCATAGAGTTTTAATAACATTAAAGTAATTTTCGATTGTAAAGTGTTTTGTACTGCTAGTGTTAGCCTCCACTATGACAGCTTTTAGGAAGACTCTCAATCAACATTGAATTAAAATTAGAAAGAAATACAAGCGCCGATAAAGAGAAAATTATTTATAATCAAATATTATAAATGCGAAGGTAATTCTGTCTGTCTGTTACACTTTCACGCCTAGACCATTAAACCGATTTTGATGAAATTTTGTATAGATATAGATTAGACCTCAGAGAACAACATAGGCTATCTTTTATCGTTAAATATCAGGCCTATAGGGTTTGAAATAAGGAATGAAAGTTTGTATGAAAAATCAGTACGTAAACAGATATAACCTACATTCACGCGGGCGGAGCTGCGGGCAACAGCTAGTATCTTATGAATATCACTCATTTATCATCAGTTCAAAGAATTTAAAGGTAAAGTTATAACATGTAAGTGTATAGAATATTATGAATTTTATAGAATACAGAAACGTGACTGCGTTACATCCTCTGTACGGTCAGTGACAGTGGTCTAACAGCTATTGTTACGTAATATCGCTATAAATAGACTGATATGTACCCACGTAATAGTAAATGCACCGTGTGAAGTTCAATATATCCTGTTCGCGATCATTAAATCTTACTAACATTATAAATGCGAAAGTTTGTGTGTATGTATTTATGTATCTGTGTTTGCTACCACTCAGCGCCAAAATGGCTATCAAATGAGAAATGTCAAATTTGTGTATGAATATTTGCATTGGTGTGTGTGTTTCTGTGTTTATTATGTATGTATTCACAAAAAAAAGGATTTAAGTATGTATATCCGCATTCTAGAACCCATAAAACAAGCTATAGTATATTATGCACACTTTAGGTCTAGATGGCGTTGTGTGTAGTTGTTGTAATATAAAATAAAAAATTAATAGCTGAGAGGCCTAATTGCAGTAATAATAATAATAATAATATTCTACCACATTCACACAGCGCCATCTAGCCCTAAATTAAGCAATTATATTTGCCTGTGTTATGGGTACTAAACAACTGATATACTACTTATATACATTTTTTTTTTGCAGTATATTTATTTATTTATTTAGACTTACCAACAACTACTTATACTAATACATTTATCTTTTACTTAATAAAGGACATAGTAGTAAAGCAGCCTTGCTAAATTAAAATTACAAAATTATAAATAAAAGAATTAAATAGTAAGTGCTACAATTAAATTACAATACTAGTAAGAATTGCAGTATACGTCATCATAAGCTAAAAGTATATTATGATCATGGTGATAATCTTTAAAATACTTGCAAAATGCGTAAGGTGGTACAATACCACTCGATATGTACAGAATTATTTTATGACTCTATTTACGAGTTCGAGTCTTCACAGGATTTAATAAACGCCGTAAACTTTTTGTACTCTCGTCACTAAATAGGTAAATAACCAGTAGGTTCATATTGATAGGTCATTCATTAACAACACATAATTAGTAGCTATATTTCATTTTCAAGGAATAAAATCCAAGACTGTTGATGTAATATAAAATAATTAATAGTTTTTCTGCGAAAGTATTACTTTATGACGTTATGGTTGAAAATAAAATAAGATAGCATTTTAACGATTTTGCTAACGATAATATTGGAAGCCAGTTCGATTTCTGTTGCACGCCATTAAACACGAATTTGATGTTACCACGGAGCTTAAAAGATATCAATCATTTTACTGAGCGGTTTGGCTACCGCCTGGTTTGGTCTTTTGTGAGGTGAAAGTACGTCTCTAGTAAGACTACTAAATTTATGCATATTGTGCACTCCAGAAGAATTACTTCTATCTTGAATCATTTTATAAACAACAATTATATCACTAAGCAGATGCAGTGTTACGTGTATCATGTTTATGAAAGTTTAATATGTGATCAAAATTATTCCTTCTCTGTTTATGAAAAGGTGTTATCAACGAATGTTGAAAGTCTCTTCTCAAGACTAGGGCAAAGAAAGAGCTTGTTGTTTAAGTTGTCAGTTGAAAGATATTAGCCAGTCTAAATAAATAATTCTATTAAACGTCGGTCTATTTTACTAGTAAATTTCCTGTGGTCGATTGTCTTCTTTCAACATTTTAACTCTAATATTTTATTATAGTCCTTTGGTCATATGTTTGTATTTGACCTGTATGTCACTTTAACTTACCAAGAAGAAGAAAGACATCGGCTGCTTCCAATGAGCTCCTTTGAAACTCGATGAGCTTATTCAGCAACAGAATCGTAGCAAGATGTAATAATAAATTGTAAGTAAATTTAAATTTATTTGAATAACCAAGTCAACATCCTCTAGCATTGTTTAATTTATGTCAAGGGCTTTGTACAATATGCTGTTAAATCCTTATTTCCTTTACCAATGTATGTCACTCGTGTCTCTTTGTGTATTGTTGAAATCGTTTCCGAAAATCGCTGAAATGCTTTTTGTTTTCCAAAATAGCGGCGAAATCCAACTCAAGCGTATGCTTTTGGAATGTATTAAAACATTTGCATGTTAAGCAGCTTGAATTGACTTTCATTTGTTTGTTTTTATCTCATTGTTTGAAAGTTAACTGCTTTATCTGTTAAATTTAATATAGTTTTTGAATGGGGAAACATAAGAAAGTAGTAAAACTAGAAACGTTATTACTTTAAGAGTGTTAGAGTTTTCTGGACCTTGGGTGTTGAGGAGTATACCTAAATATTAACTAATCGTCCACTACCTACCAACTTGATGCAGTGACATTCAAATCGGTATTATTTCCAAATATATATACTGACTTGAGGCGAAAGAAATAAAGCACAAAAATTTAAACAAACAAAGTTTGTTCTCACTTTGTTAACAAAACTAACTTTACGACATAATACAACTTATATGTAGTATAATACATGCATATATACACAAAAAAATAAATATAAATCTTCCAGAACAAATTCTCTGAGCGATAATGAAAATAGTATCAAATATTGTAGCATGGAAGAAGTTAGCAGAGAAAAAGAATAAAACATCCAAACTTTATACTTCCTTTAAAGAGATGATTATAAATTTAAGGAATACTAGCTTGCCGCGACGCGGTTTCGCCAGATCGGTAAATAAGTTACATCTTCGGTTTCTGCTCTGCCCCTGTCGCTCGCAGCGTGATGTTACATAGCTTATAACCTTTCTCAAGAGCTGAGAGAATAATTAAGCAAATTACACGTTTGTGTGTAGCGTGTCCTTTCAAGGAAGAGGTTTGAAGTCCAAGCTTGAAGGGATGGTGACCGCTTTACAGAATAACTAGCTTGCCGCGGCGCGTTTTCGCCCACGTTTTTGCTTACTGCTCTGCTTCCGTCGCCAGTAGCGTGATGTTACATAGCCTATAACCTTCCTCTAAAACTGGGCTATCAAACGCAAAAAGAATTATTCAAATCCGACTGCTAATGCCAGAGATTAGCGTATTCAAATAAAAAAATAACCTCTTTAGCTTTATAAGTTATTATAGATAATGACATTCTTATAAGTTTTATCAGTAGATCTAATCCAAAAGCTAAACCGAAGCTTCACAATAAACAGCATTCTAATACTTACGAAATTGTCGCATATTGACCGAGTTAGTGCGAAAGCAAACCAGTTGTGCCATTGGCAGTGTCGTAATAAGTAAATCATACAGCGCAACAGCTGTGCTGAGACTATTGTTTTGTGCTGAGATTTTGTTGCACTGTATTAGTTTACGTAACTGTCTCAAGCTGCAGTTACATTCTTAGTTATGATTTTAACATACTTGAATACATAAGTTCACGCCTCTCTCCCATTAATAAGGTCAGCAGATTCTATAGAACGCCATTTGCTGCGTTTTTATTATATTAGTCTACTAGTGACTCCACCCCGCCTGATGGTAAGCAGTCAGTGGAATCCAGAAGTGGTGGCCTCCATACCAAAAGCCGTCATTTTAAACTACTGGCATGGTGGCCTCCACTATGGCGGCTGGGAATGGGGTTAAGGGAAGGGAATGAAAGAGGTGAGGAAAGAGAAAAGGGGAAAATAGGGCCTCCGGCGCTCTCACTCTCCGAACGAACCGCAGTAGTGCGGTTACTACTACTTTTACGTTGATCTTCTATGAAAGGGTAGTACTTCCCCAGACGATCCGGCCCATTCATGTTGAAACCAGCGTGGATCTACTACCGACAAGATATCTAACATAAATCTTTCCATACCTCAAAAGCTCTATAAGTTAACAAAATGACGTACTAAACCATACGATGAACAAGTGTCCTGAACGACAGTGTTAAAACTAAAGTGGGTCAAAAATGTTATCACCTCTCAGTAATCATAAACTAAGGCGGTTAGAAGTTCGGTGAAAGTTTGCGTAAAACCCTGTATAAAGCGCAGAAGTAGAACCTGTATATAAGTTGGAACTATAGCAATAATTACTACACGTCTAACGTTTAACATTATGCAATATTAGGGTAAGGTGTGAGTGAGAGCGGATTATTCTATATATATAATATTTTTTAATAACCCTTTTAATTACAAGCAGCCACCCGACGTATGTGTATAAAAAGATTAATAAATGTATAAGAGGCAAAGGAGGATGCTTAGATCCTAGAAAATGGCGTTCTATAGTCTCTGTTTACCTCATTAATGGGAGACAGGCGTGAACTTATGTATGTATTTATGTGTGAATGTAATAACCCCTTTTTGAATATCATAGGAAGTCATAAGATTTGATCAAGAATAAGCTGGTAAATAGTTACCTAAATTACCAGTAATAATTGGTTTATTAATATTCGTATTGGGTAATTATTCTTCAGCGTTGAAATTGAAAAAGTCACTTGGATAGGCTAAATATACAAAAATTATATATATAAGTACTTGCCTTTAAAAAAAATAAAGCTATTCTAAAATCAGGTAGTATTACTACAGTAATTTTCTTATACTTATTATATTTTTGTTTTATGATTCAGTTACCAAAAATGAACTCAAAATTAAGTTTACTTTTAGCTCACATAGTGTATGTACTTAATAGTAACTTAACCGACTGAATGATATTACTTTATAAATTTATTAAAATTAAAACATATAAATACTAGGTAAGTAATTCAATAGCCAAAAGTTGTTTTACAAAATAATCTCACCAAAATTTAACAAGTACTTTGTGTAAGAAAAATAAAATCAAGTCACTTTAAAAATATCCCAAAAATGTTTATCTTGCTATAGACAGATGTAGAAACAGCGAAATAATATAATAATATTCATTTACATCGCGCCTTGCAGTAAATGGTGTCTAAGATGTCGCATGTGATTTAAAGTTCTCAGTACAAATCTTAATAGATAGAATATCCTTAACGATTACCTGGTTGTTATATTTTTACTTAACACCAGAATAGTGCATTATTAATTAATTATGTAATAAATCGCTTGCATTGTGACTGTAGCCCTGTGTGAGAAAACCGGTGTATGAGGAAACTGCGGCCACGTGGGTCGGGAACTCGCCGTACAAGCAGCTGCGAACTAGCAACACTGAGTCACCCGGTTACGATATATTTAGATATTATTATACTCATTGTTGTCACATAAGTCAATAGCAGTTTAGTGCCTTCATGAACTAAGAGAGGTCCACCATACATGATGTTGAGGATTCGAAACCAGATGATCATACTTTTTTGTTTATATCTGCCCCTTCACTTGTAGTCATCTTTAGTAATGACATCTTTTACTAAAGATAATGGGACGGAACAGTAAGATAATGTCAGGTATATAAGTAGCCTGAGTATCTCGTTCATTACCCGTGTTACTACCAGTCTTATTACCATAAATAACAGGGTTTCTTTCCCCGTATTATCTGAGGTAATTCTATTTGTATGCTCAATGCATGACGCGTGATAAGGCGATATAAAAACTACTTATAATGTTTTTAATAGAAAAATATATACTTCATAGGATTTCACTGACTGCCACCATTACCATCAGGCAGAGTGGAGTCACTTTGGTAGCCAAATATAAAAAAAATACTGCTTTGTAAATAAAAAATAAACAGTTTCATTCCAGTTCTTGTTGTGCAATGTGCATGTTATATTGTGATATTATTTACTATTGGTTCACATTCTTGTGAACTCTCTTTTCTTTGTGTTAACATTTTATTGTTCGTAATGCTCCGCGTTGTTCGTAGTTTATTAAAATCTTTGTGTTCTCTATGCTCATACAAAAAAAGATGGCATAGGTCTTGAGTTATAGATTAAAATAGATATTTAGCCATCATCCGCAATTCTGTTACATTGAATTTTTCCTGAAAGATATGTTAGGTATATTTCATTTTAAGTGGCACATTACATTATAAGAGGCGAATATAAATTACTATTTCACTACTTCACCTCCACAATTAATACGAATCTAATGACATATAATTATCTATGTATTTATTTAGGACAAGCAGTTGTTGTTACATTGTAGTTCTCATAAGCATCTAACATATTTATAAAAATAAATACACAACATTTAAAGGTGCGACAACATGCAAAGAAAAAATACTAAACAATTAGTAAAGATACTACTTAACTAAAATAAAATTAAAACTAAAATTAATCTTTAACAATACATAATTAAATAACAATTAAAAGGTACATAATACGCTTGAAAAACTTTACCCCTCTTGACTTGCACGGTGACTCTGTACTTCCTTAACATTCATAACTAAAATATTAATTTTTGATGCAATTTTAAAGCACAACTTTTCTTTTATTTCAATACATGGAAGTAAATAAGGCAGGTAATTTCACAAAAGCAATTGGATAACATTGCATAACCCCTGGCCAAAGGTAGGCAAACAGAACTATACGTATATGGACTGGTTTAAGATTTATATCTAAGCGGGAATAGTAGAAAATGGTTTATACAAAGTAAGTCTTGTTCTTTATAAAGCTGCTTGTACGAACTAATGTTCAGGGAGTTTTCTTTGTTGTTTTGTATAAATAATATTTCTAGGTTACTTACAGTACGTTTATTTCAAAACTAGAGTCCCGCCCTCGCTTCGGTATCAAAAGTTTAATCCATTTCACTACAAACTCCTACGGAAAATATCATAGCAATAGCTTCGTATTATTAATAATAATAATATGTGGACATTATTAATATAATTTGTATTGCATTATTTAGATTTACGAAGGCGCTTAAAATATTGAAATTCTGAAAATGATTATACATAGATAACGTAGGGTATGTTACCCGCTGCATTTATTGTTTTCTAAAGGAGAAAGAATTTTTCAAATCGGTAATGTAGGTTTTTAGTTAAATCGTTGAAAACATACAGAAAATCAAATCTTTTCTCTTTATAATACTAGCTTTCATAACTAAATATTAAATATTTTAAGACCTAAATTTCAAAACGTACATTATCAGTTTCAAGATAGACTTAAAACCCGACCCGGCCTAGACGTAGGCCTCTCACATAAGTTGCAACAGTTGCAGAAGTTGCAACAGTCACTGCGCTTGCTAATTGAACTGATGACTACAGTAAAATGTAATAGTAATATGCAGCATGTTATTTACTATGTAGGTTGCTGTATCTGCGATTTATCATTAAAAAAAAAACCAATTGCCAACATCTTCAGTTTGTGTGGTGCTGTTCCTGCCTTTTTTATCCTATTTGTATTATAAAAAAAGCAAAAATTTGTGTGTATGTGTTTGTTACCGCTCAGCGTCTAAACTGCTAAACCAATTTTGATGAAAATTGGTATGAAGATAGAATCGATGCCGGAGCCGGACATAGCCGGCAAAACGGTCTGGTTCCCGAGGGAGACGGAACTCAATTGAGTCGCGGGCGAAGCTGTGGGGCGCAGCTAGTATGAAAATAGTTCTACAGTACAACGGTACTAGTAAAGCGTATTAAGGAGGTTAATATAAAACAGTGCAAGGGTTTCTTCAAAAGGGTTGGTGAAAGGGAAAGGGTGTGGTCTGCCACAAGCATAAGTCCCATCTAATGTTAAGTGTTTACCGCAGCTTAAGGACATGCCTGTGCTCTCTAAGTATCTCAGAAACAATCCTTATAAAGTACTGCCAAACCATTGCTAACTGTGAATAAAAACCGGCCAAGTGCGAGTCGGACTCACGTACGAAGGGTTACTTACCATTATCTACAAAAACGGGAAATAAATTATGTCCCTTAATGGGGAGCCCCCCAGGTATTTGTTTTAAAGTGAATATATAACTAAATATTTTGTGAATATTACATGCGTTTACCTGTTGCCGTTAACAATATCGGGCAAAAACGAGGAGAATAGTCACGTTCTTTGTATGGGGTATCCCTCTTAAATATTTATTGTGTTCTATTTTTTAGTGTTTATTTTTGTACAGAAATACATCATCTGTAAAAAATTTACCTGTCTAACTCCACGGTTCATGAGATACAGCCTGGTGACAGACAGACAGACGGACGGACAGCGGAGCCTTAGTAATAGGGTGCCATTTGAAACATCCTGTCCCTAAGATGAAAACGAAATAGAAAAATACGAGAAGCTATGGGGCCCTCTCATTCACTGTGCGAAACGCAATATAATAATTACTAATTTAGGTTTTATAACCAAAAACCAGCTAGAATTTATAACATATTACATTTGAAAATAGGCACATTTAAATCAACAGTAATTCTAAATCTATTTAAATAACATGATTCTCATCATTGAAGCATAATAGGTACGCCTAAATTACTCAGCTAAGTCATTACAATTATAGAGACATACTCGTACACATTACGAGAACCATAAACATGTATCTAATATAGCAATCCACCAATTACAGCATAGATTAACTCCTACATAGATGTGTAACTGCGTTCATACATAATTATATATACGTTTGTGCCTATAGAGTCCAATTGAACGCGGTGCAACGATCGCTGGTCACGAGCGGGGTCAAGACTCGCATAGAATAAAACCACAGATAGGATTATGGGTTCTGCTAAAGGCTATAAAGTTTAGATATTCAGGTATTTAAATTTGATTGTGACGTGATTGGGTTATTGTTCAATTATCGAAGATTAGATAAGAGGTAATTATTGGGATAAACCTTAATTAGGGTAGGTATTTTATGAGTGCCTTTTTCAAAACGCGTTGTTTGAAAAAGCCTTTAAGAATTATTTTATCCTAATTTGCCAAATTTATTTAATTTTTAGATAGTGCGAATTTAAGACTATTAAAATATAAAAACAACCGATTTTCTGACAATTGTAGAACGAGAAGTAACTGCCAACTCAGGCCATTCTTGTTCATTAGTTATAAAATTAAATGCGTTACAATTTTTAATAGCATAAAAATAAGCGCAGGACATTACATAGAATGTTATTTGTATACGAGTAGCCTCTACAGATAACTTTAAGCTAGATTAAGTTATAGAGCCTATAGCTACGCAAAGTAAAGTAACGTCAAAGATTTATTTTGTATACAAATAAAAAAACATCTTTTATTATTTTATATAGTTATCGTTTTAGCTAGAGAAATTTCAACAATTAAAGAAATTTTTTTTGTTTGATTGCTCTGTATTTTAAGCTAATAGCTTAATCTTTCTCCATGCAATCAAAGACCAAAATCCAACCGAAACCTAAAACAACCATAGGCAGAAAACATGTAAACCTGTCTTATCTACGCCAGACAAGTATAAGTGTTTGCGTAATGTTGCATTCATGCGTCGGTGCGATGCCCTTGCCCTATCAGCGGAGTGTTGAGCCAGGTCAGGAGCTTCTCCGAACTTCACTTATTATATGGAAAAATATTTACATGTTTCTTATAATCATATTTTATAACGCATATTTAAATGTAAAGCTGTTTGTGTTCTACGTAAATTATTTGGTTTTATTAATATTTATTTGATATATTGTTTAAAGTGTAAAGAGAGCGGACTCGTCACTAGACGTGACAAACGTTATGAAGATGATGAAGTTGATTTTGTTTAGCGTATACTACCATCAAAATGGATTGACGATTGCTGGATGCGGCGGCTTTTTTAGAAAACGTTGGGAGACACCCAAATATGCAGTGAACGTCTTGCGACTAAGATTATGATCATGATAATGATAATTAAATGTAAAATATATGACCGGTGTGCATAATGAATAGACAGAGAATAAAACTAACTGAATAAATTAAAAACTTTTGTTCTTAACTTATTAGTAGTGGCGTGTTTGATGCCCACAAAAATTGTTGCTTGATACGCATTATTACATTGTGTGACAGAAATATTTGTTTTGGGAATCTGAATATTTTTTTATTGGCGATAGTGCTAGACGAGCAAACAGCCCACGTAATGGTAAGTGATAAGTAAGTAGCACCTTCGCAGAGTCCATGAGCGTCCTCGCTCATGGACTCTGCGAAGGGTGCTACTGTGAAGGGAGTGGGATAAGTGAAGGGATTGAGGGAAGTGTGGAAAAAGAAAGGGCGTTCCGACGCTCTCACGCATCGAACGAAACGTAATAGTACGGATACTACTACTCTTGATCTTAATATGTGCTTAATAATTAATATTCACTAACAATGTTGCGCCTTTGATCTGTAATTATCCGCTGTGAATTAGAATGCAATTGCCATTTAGTAGTACAAACAAATGAATGGAGATAGGTTAGCTCTGTTAGTTAAGATCAATATAAAGCTAGACGTCATCACCATCATCATACTACTATGTTATTACCCCACTGTAAAGACCTTTTCTATAATATACCTCGGCTTATATATAAACTAATATTAAAAAGAGATTGGGTTTAGTTCTTTAGTGCTAATTTGGATCTTGTTTAACTTAAATTTTGTATATCGCCTCTGGGCAGTAAATAAATACTTTTCTTTTTCTGATCTTTCAGAAAAGTAAAAAGAAAAATTTGATTTTTGTTTGTTTTTTGCAACGATTTAACTAAAATTTACGTTACCGATTTTTTAAAAGTTATTAACATTTAGAAAGCTACAAATATGACGGTAACATAGGCTCTATTTTATTATGTTTAAAATACTTCTTTAGTCATTTTTAAAATTTTAATATTTTAAACGCCTTTGTAAATACGACACTATTGCAATGATATTTTCCAGCGTTTATTGTGAGACCGAACCGAATAAAACAAACCGTTCATTTCTTGTAGGTTTAGGTTAGGTCTTACAAATATGAACTAAATAGTCTTTATCGAGCAATTTGACATCTTTCTACAACGAGATTTGAAGATAGTTTCGTGATTTTCTTCATAATAAAAAAATATTTACCTTTAAGATTTTTGTACAATATTTTGTAATAGTCCAAGTATTTTTAGTAACTAATGTCTGAAGTCGTCTACTCATAGCCACAACGCTTGCAATATTGGTGGCATAAGTAGGCAAGTAACCCTGTTACCCAAACCTGGTAACAACGATACCCATGTGAGATAATTGTATAAAGCGCTAGAGTTTGTTTGTTTGAACGCGATAATCTCTGGCACTACGAGTCGGAATTAAATAATTCTTTTTGTGTATGATGATAGCCTAGTTCTTGAGGAAGGATATATGCTATGTAACATCACGCTACTGGCGACAGGAGTAGAGCAGTAAGCAAAGACGCGGCTGAAACCGCTTCGCGGTAAGCTAGTGAGAGATAAAAATGTTAAATTACCTATTTCAATAAACTTAGCTATAAAATTGATCACTAGTAATTCTCAAAACTAATATTTACCTTGTATAACAATGCGATCCTTACATTCTCGAGTCAGCAGTACCGTACAAAGCAAGGGAGGAACATAGCCAGCTCATTATAGGCGAGTGTCTGAAGCATACTACAGGCAACTCAGCTAATAGGAAAAGCCCCACAGCCTTATTCTGCAACCTTTGACTTATAAAATATTACCTGTTTTATTTGGAATGTCGGTTTTATCTCTGTTTATACATTGACGATTTTTATACAAACTTTTGAAGCCTGTAAGCCATTTTGCACGATAGAAGAAAAGCATATGTTATTCTCCAAGGTCTAATCTATCTCTATAACAAATTTCATCTAAATCGGTTGAGTGGCTTAGGCGTGAAAGTGTGACAGGCAGACAGACAGAGTTACGTTCGCATTTATAATATTAGTATGGATTATTAATAAAGCTTAGAAAATTGTCTCGAAATCAGTTAAGTGCTCTTAGGTACACACATACACAAATAATACATAAGCCTACCAAAGTAGGATCTAGAAGTGGTGGTCACCATTGCAAAAGTCTTTGTTTTGAACTGCTGTATGGTGGCCATCATCGGGCATTATTAGAAAAAATGTATGAAAAAATGTATGGGATTGACATAGGCTAACGCCGACGCTTATGCCAATCCCATACATTTTTTTATCTATTCTATGAAGAGAATAGCAATCTTTGCCACTTATCTAGAGCCCAGGTTTCTTACTCACTTGAATCACATGCTTGTATTCCATCAAAGTTCAAAAAAAGAGCTCAAGGCTTACCTTACAAGGGCCCTTAAGGAGACTATAATATTTTTGCAAAATTATTTTGCTTAATGTTAATATCCTTTTAAACTTTAAACAGGTGCTCCAAAAACATTGAATTTTCAAAATTTCACATGTAATTTTCATCGTATAAAAATTTCAGACGAATTTTTAGAGGGAACGTTTTTACAGAAAAAAAAGAAAATATCAAAGGAAAACGTCACGATTAGCATATCATTATGTAAGTACGTTGTACGTGTCGTAGTACGAGTTTATGTAAAACATTATCAATGAATAAGGAATTTTTATGAACTCAGTAAGAAAGTAGTTGGAAAATTTATGGAATAAATACATTTTTTGTGTGACATTATTGGTAATAACAGTTTTGCCCGCGAATGGTGAGGGCTAATGGCACTACTTTATTATTGGCATTGAGATAAGTATGTTATGTTAGCCACTCGAGCATTCCCATTAAAATATATGTTTAGAAGCTTCATATCACAATATTAGCCCGTTGACATAGCAAAACATAAACTTCTCTCTTTTCACCTCTTACAATGCCCACGAGAGAAAAAGATAGCTATATAGACCACACCGCCAAAATGCTCTATCCTACTAATCCTATTAATATTATACCTACTAATATGGGCGAAGCTGCAGGGCGAAGCTAGTAAAATATAATTTATATGAATTTTCCATTTTGCTACAGAATAGTGAGGCAGCAGTATCAAAGTAAATATGAAAGGAGGTGCACTCGTTTGGATATCATTAGGTTTGATAAGTGTGGCCTTTCTCTAACAACAATACTATCTTCACAAAGAGAACCTTTGTTGACTTGTTATTCGTGAGAGAATTAAAATGTAGCTTCAAATAGTGAAACTTTTAAAAATTTCTAGGTAAAGTTGAGCATATTTAGTACCAACACCGAAATCATCACTGGGTCTTTGGTTGGCGATTGAAGAAACGGCTAACAACAGCAGCAACCAGCGTATTAAAAATCACCATATTGCCATCACCGACTCGCCTTTCAAGTGGTGATTATAACGATACGATGTGGAATATGAATACCTAACTTAATAATAAAACAACTAAAAATAAATTTACATACCATACTTACCACTGTGTATTTTCTTGGTATTCAATTACCAACAATCTTTCTAAAAGCAACCTTAACGCGATAGAATAAAATTCAAAATTCCGTGGTGCCATTAGCGAAAAGACATCGTGACTGCAAGTTTGACCTGTGACCAAGTCGTGATCTTCCATAGTGGAGCTCACTTCCTCGAGGTCCGAATGTCCAACATAACGTGATTTACTAGCTTAAACACTGGGCCGTACTTGATTTGTTAAATGGGACACAATTAAGAAAATATATTTTATACGGCTAGCTGCATGTCATGTAATTGGTAGGGTAAAGTTAACGTTACCTTAAACTTGATTTATAAGAAGTTTCTTAAGACGTTTCTACCAGTTTTTTAAACACTGAGTAACGAAAAATTTACTAAGCAACTGTTAAATCTCATGTGAAGTACCTAAAAACATGCTAAAAGCATGGATAAAAATTAGTAATTAGATTAAACTAAACTGAATATTCATGCTTTTAGCAACCCAATTGGTACTTCACATGAGATTTTAACAGGTTATTAGTTAAATTTTGTTGATCAGCCTTTCAGAAACTGGGGGATAATCAAATAGTTTAGACAATAATAAATATTTTTGTAGATTTATGGGAACAAAACGAACGAAACCGGCCATATTAGGTGAACCACGGGTAATGATTCATTGAAAAAGAATAAGTTAGACGTTATCGCTCTTTCTGTCTCTATCTGCTTGTAAACATGTGTTACAACAAACATCTATTTATAACATCTATAAGTAAGACTATAATAAAACTCATGTTTCAAAAAAATACTTTACAATAAGAAGAATACTCACAATAGATCACCATGCTACCCTAAAAAACATATATTTTTATTATCGAAAAGTGAGGGAAGAATGTAAATCATATTATTACGTGAAACTCGAACAATTGATGGTATCTTTTATACCTTTAATGGTTACTTCCGAGATTATAGCTTTTATCGCAATGATAGCGATCTCTATAAATTTTGTTTTTCGATCGCTATACAACTGTTTTCACATCAGTTAGATTAACCTGTTTAAGCATTAAGATCTCATGTTTAAAAAAAAAGCTTTACATAGCTCGCTAGAGAAATAGCAAAACCATAAATTTTAAATCAGTTCTATCACAAAAGTGACGCATTATTTTAACGTAATTTATTACTCGATCACTTTAATATTACTTTATGCCACAGCATGCAAATTAAAACAGGAATAAATAATCGTAAATTTTATAAACTGCTAAAGGAATCGCTTTTCCTGTGCCTGGCATGATACTGATAAAATAAAAAAGAAATGTGTATGCAACTTGAGACTTATAATCCGGACCTGTCATCATCTTTTAAAATTAATTTCCTTTACCTGACCTATCGTGCAAAATTATGCTTTATATATTCCATATAAAGTAGAATATCATTTGCCAATTTTTTTTCCGCAGTAGGTGTGCACGTTTACTTCATATAAATGCCTATTTATTTTTATGCTATGTCGTAAAAATGGAACCTCCATTTCCAAGTTGTTTGTATAAAAACACATTTTACATGTATTACATCTAATGCTTAACTAAGTTGCTTGCCCGTTTCATGCGAATATTTTGCCATACATCGTTATATTTTGTTATGTAGCTAAAAAAGAATTGTTTTCCGGCAGGAAATGGTACTAGAGCAAAAGCTTTTTTCTGTTTTCTTTTTTTTAGCATAGCCAAGTGTTTCGCAAAGTTGGATGTGAATGTGGGAATACAAAGAAATGTGCATAAATTTGGTTTTGATACAATTTATTTACATAGGCATGAATTTGCTCACACCAAGCTTCATACATTTTTTATATATGAAAACTTAAAGGTAAAAATTACACCTTATATTTCCCTTATGAATTTATGCCTATATTTCCTAGAGCTGGGCAACAAAATTAATGTCGCGGCAAACTTTAATTTGACACAAATCACACAGATTTAAAAATATTTATTGTTTTGAGTTTGCGTCTAACCCACGGCATAACCGTAGTAGCACGTCGACTTCAAGATAGTTGAGTCATAAAAACTGCCTCAATTAATTATAACCAAAGAAACAAAATTAATCTTATTTTTAAGAAATGTATTTACGTACTTCTAAATGTATTTTTCCCAAGTAACAACATTACTAGAAATATTGATCTAAAAACACCGATTGAAAGCAACCCACATCCAGTAACTTTCGGTCACCTTTATCATGTTGTCTGTCCATCTTGTGGACATCCTATCCTGTACTTTCCTGTCCGTAAATTCAACTATTTGACACTATCAGTATCAGTCATGTCAGTTTAACTTCAGTCCTTTGAAAACCTATAGAGCCAGACTACTCAGAAGTTTGTAAATTTGTTTGAATTTCTATGATTACAAGAATTTTGGTGAATTTCTGTGATTATACAAAATTCATTATAAGTACTTGCACGATACTTTTAGACACATATTAAAAAGAAACACGCTGATAAAGAGTTCTGATTTTCATTGCCTGAGAGATGCATGAGGTACCTCCCGAACCGAATAATTTAAGACTCTTTAAAATCAGTTTGTTATTACGAGATTACCTTAATGAAAGTTTTATTGTTACAAGGAAACATCATGATATACTTAACCCTGTCTGGATAAACATTCACAACAGGTCTGTATACCTAAATGACTGAGGCGTGCTGTAAAAAATACAGAAATGCCATAGTGGTTCAATTGTACTATGAACATATCAGGTAGAGATCTGAGGTTCAAGAAGTTATTGGCTTTTTCTGGCAAGAAAATCTCAGTAGAAGATCAGGAAGAGAAAGAAATTTTGTCCAGTAAATATCAATAGCGTGCAAAACGTCGGTAATAAAATATATATATATCCTTCTGCTTACCCCTTTGGAGAAAAAAGGATTACTTTATGTGGCAGAAAGTTTTGACTACGAGTTTCATTATATATTTTTATATAAAACAAACTGTAATAATCAGAATTTCTTAGTAAACATTAGTATATTTCTTATCACAACAATATCGTTTATCTGGCTAATTTACATATGCTTAATGAAGCCTTACGAAGCTTTCTGACACATCAATGGCTTTGATTTTGAGCTAGTAGTTTTTAATGATAATATGGTTAGGAAATCTTCTATATACTGCATACTGCTCACCTGATTTCAAGTGGAAACCGTAATGGGCTTGACTGTGTTCTCAAAGCATTATCCATACTATTAGATAAAGCGGAAGAGTTTGGTCGTTTGTTTGAACGCGCTAAACTCTAGAACTATCAATCGGATTTAAAAAAATCTTTTTGCGTATGATAGCCCAGTTCTCGAGGAAGGATATAGGCTATGTAACATTACGGTACTGGCGACGGGAGCAGAGCAGTAAGCAAAGACGCGGGTAAAACCGCGCCGCGTTAAGCTAATACGACGAACGAAAACTCACTCTCCCTTCATAATATTAGTAATGTCACTGCCGTATAGTTAAACAAGAGATATTCGGACTAATATGCTATCTAAGTGTATTGCCTGCGTCACTTTGCATGCTACTTGAAACTGTAACTTACAAAAATTGTAATAACCTGGCGATTAAAAAGAGTGGCCTGAGTTTCTTGCCAGGTTCTTCTCATGGCTCTACTTCGTCAGCGAACTGGCTGTAGGTTAATTTGCTGACATTTTGTAAACTTTGACGTTCATAAGTGTTAATTTAATTAACCTAAATGAATAAACATATATTTCATTTCATTTCATTTATCAGTGTGAAAAAACGAATGGGTTACCTATCTAATCTTATGTTTTGGTTAAGCAATTCCTGATAGACTTTTTAGGCTACTTGGACTGCTTGGGGCACTGCATAGGACAGATCTACAGCACACAAGATTATGTACCACACTCCATCTAATCTCTGAGCCTTTGTAAGGCTGGTATTACATTATCTATTTAAATCATATAAATATGATTTCCTATCTGTCAAATTCTATGATCATAGTTATATGATGACGTTCTTCATTTTTACATATTACACTTATTGATCATAGAAATATAATATACCATGAAGTCGTGTTTTCCGTTGCTATGGGTGCTACGTATACGCTAGTGTCACAGTCTAGATATAGGATCCTTTTTGACAGCTATCGTACAAGTAGGATCATAGCAACACACTAGCACATTGTATTTACATACATACTGTGCTAGTGTGTTGAGTATGATCCTATTTGTACGCTAGCTGTCAAAAGGATCCCATATTTATGATCATAGACAATATGAATCACATGTAGATATTATACCGTCATAATGTTCTACATTTTAAAATGACTCATACATCTATTATAAATTTTCTATGATAGTGTAATAGCGGCCTAATAGCGGCCTAAGACATGAAACAATGTGCTCTGATTCGTACAAACGTAACTAAAATATAAATAGGTAAAGTTTACCTAATCCGTAAAGCTTTACCGATTCTCTCCTAACCTGGCCATCAGCTTTTTAATTTCCAAAGATGCTTTAGAAAGAGGTTGTGTTAATGTTTGCGTAAGTACATTTTTAATATAATATAATAACAGTCGCCATTGTTTGCGCAAGATACATATTTACGTGCGTAAGTATTCGCGCAGTTAAAAAGCACTCTCTTGCGGCCTTAAACGGACCACGTCCAGTCGAAAACGAGAATAGGTGGATCATCCACCCCATGGTTGTCCTTCTCCTATAGCAATACTCTGAAAACTGCAGCAATGCTTAAATAAAATAAATAAGTAAGTAAGTACAACAAAATCATTCAAGCTCTTAAAACCATGAAAAATTATTGTCCATGAAGAAATGCCACGCTTAATAAAATGAAATATAACAGTAAGTATGTAATTTTCCGCTATCAAAACACATACACCGTTATGCTAAACGATATCTCTCTGATAAGGTCTGGTTGTGTATTGATTTTTTGTGTATAGTTTGAATAAAGGCAAAATATTCGTAGCTTTATATAAGTAAGTATATCTTCCAATTCATATTTTCTTTTTCCACAAGGTCGAAAGTCCTTTACACCACACTTTCTCAAGGCTAGAGATTTTAGGCAGGCCTACCTATATCTCTTTAGCTACAGAATAATACTTAGAGCATTTTATCAAATACTAGATGTCCGCCCTAACATATATATATCAAATATATCAAAAAATTTTATCGATCTCTCAACAACATGACTGAAAATAATATGTTAAACATAATAAAATAAGTATAGCATAATTATGGTATTCGCTGAATTTATTGATTTCTGAAGGTGAAAGAATTTTTAAATCGGTAATATAAATTTTTAGTTAAATCGTTGCAAACAAACTTATAAAAAATCTAATCTTTTTTCTTTTAGTTAGTTTAGTTATTCTACTGTCTAACGCGGTTGCTAAAGCTTCCCTCACATAACACTAGATGTCACTGCACAATAACAAGGTCAATAAAGTTCAAGGTCGAACTTTGCACTTGCATGGTTGCAAGCGACTGCGAAGAGTTATTTTTTTTATTAGTTTTAATATAGATAGGCACTTATGGACACTTTTTCATTTACTTGTCAATAAGGTACCTTATTTTTCTTTTATTAATTTAAATTTGATTAGACGACATGCGGTGAAGTTTTCTTTATGTAGAAGCAATAAAATATTATGTAGTTATCGTCGTGATGGCTCCTTTATGAGGTTGCGACCGGGCAAGTACCTTTGACATTACTATTTTATGGTAAAGGAGAACATCAAAGTCAAACTTATTTGTTGAATTAGTTCATAGACACAAGAACTTTAATATCAACGATATCAACTAAATAGATGACAATCTGTTATTTTCTAGCCAATTTGCTGATAGTGGTAGAGCCATGAGAAAAACAGAACAAAACTGGCTGACTGGTAGCTAATACTTATAGACCAAACAAAATTTATCCCACGTGGAAATGAAACCAAAAACCAGCTCAGCAATAGTCACTCGTGCTTTCACTAAGCCATCAAGGATAAATTTTTACGTAACTGCTATAGTCCTTGAGAATTTGACAATAAAATGCAAAAAAGAATGGTTAAAACCCAAATGTTAGCTTCGTAAATTAGCGTTCTCAAACAAACAAACTCAGTTTTGAAGAAACCACTTAACCCATAAGTCGGACTGTAGAAAACTGCTGACTTATAAATTGCCTATAATTCTTGTGACCACAGAAATATTTCTTTTCACAAATATTTTGTATTAATACTTTTCGTAAGTTGACCCACTTTTAAACTTACATAGGTACGAACATAGTGGGGTAAAAAGGATAATCCCATACAAGTTAGAAACGGTTCCCAATCGTTTTATTGAACAAGAAGTCCCAACAATGGCCGGCCATTGAAAAGTACGCAATATCTATATAAAACGAGTGAACTGAACGAATGAGTGAACCTTTTGAATGCGAACAACCGCCGCCTGAACGAATGGACCGTCGTTCGGTATCTGTGGAACGCAGGCGATAGGATTTTAATATTATTTTTAAAAAAGGAATTCGATGAGGTTTTAAAAAATAAATGTCATTTTTGTCGTCTGTCGTTAGTGTATAGCTCTATCCTGTGCCAAAATTAAATGAAGGGAATTACTTTGTGACCATTATTGCTTTCATTAAAGTTTGGTTTTCGGTAAATTTGTCATTTAAATATGTTAAGCTCCTTTTGTATGCAGTAGTAAATAATTTTATTATAGATGAACATAATAAACCTAGTAATTTACCTAAAGAATGCCGAAGCTTAACATTATTCAGGCTGATTTCTTAAAAAATATTAAAAATTATATGATAATGAATTGATTACTAATTTGTCACTTATTACTTTCTTTATTTCACCCTAGACTTTTAACTTAAATATTTATTTATTATATAAGATTCTTTAAATTTAAAATGCATTCCAATTAAACAAGATATACACTATATAAAATACACATCATGAAATCATGAACCATCATTCGCCAACCTTTATTCCAACAGCATGATATAGCAATATTTTAAATTTTATTATCTTTGACGAAATCCATTAATTCTTAATATATTTAGAAATCCCTTCGACATTCAGTTCGTTTGCTCACGAAGACTTGTCAATTGTTTAAAGTTTGTGAGTTAATAGATCTCTTTCACACTCTCCATGATTTTTGTTACAAAACTCATTTCATCTATTCACATCCACACGACACGATCTCGTCTAGCACGGTTTGTTTCTAGCGTTCATTTCTCCCGCGTACGTGCAAGCTATGGAACGAACTGCCAGCTGCGGTGTTTCCCGAGCGCTATGACATTCTTCAAACAAGGTTTAAAGAGAGCATTAATATCACGGTAGGCAGCGGCTTCGCAGAGCTCCTGGCATTGCAAATCAATGAGCGGCAGTTACCACTTACCATCAGGTGTTGGCTCGTCTGCCACTGTAGAGTATAAAAACAAAAAAAAACATCCCATGACGTCACAGCCCTTGTACCAAGGACAATCAGCTTACTTTCCCTTTTTATTCATATCATAATACTATAAAGTAAAATCGCTGTTTTCATCTGTCTGTTTATCTGCTGTAGATCACGCAAATGATTTTAATACGGGTTTTACTTTACTTAATACTATTTCTTCTATAATGTTCAGTTCTCGGTTTAGTTCTTCTTCTTGAAAATTGGTAGTACTAGTAAAGCTTAAAACCATTTAATTGTATACATAGTAGCTTCACGCGTTGCGATTTCACCCGCGTTTTTGCTTACTGCTCTGCTCTCGTCGCTAGTAGCGTGATGTTACATAGCATATATTATAAACTTCCCCAAAAACTGGGCTATCATAGGCAAAATGAATTATTCAATCTGACTGGTAGTTCCAGAGATTAGCCCGTACAAACAAACAAACAAGCAAACTTTCCCGCTTTATGTAAAGTATAAATAGATATAGAAGATAGATTATATTTTGTTAGTTGATGAAGTCGTCAATGCCTAAAGCCTTAGCGCTGATACGAGACTTAATTTATTCTAAACTTTATCTAAAACAACTGATTATGTAAAATAAGTTATGAATACATAATATCTGTTAGATCTTAATCTAAAAGCATCTTTATTATAATTGCGATGTAGCGATATAAACGAATAAAGTTACAATTAGGTGTGTACGTGAGAGCTGAGTTTTTATATGCATTATTTATTAAATAACTTTATGCACAAATTGTACAATGTTGGGCAGAATGCTCAAGGCATTATCTACCAGCCTACCAAGCCAACAGCCAGTCAACAAAAGGTAATGCTGAGATCAACGAAGTAGGTGCAAGTTAACTACAAAACATAAATAAATATATACTTGATACACATATATATACAATAGATACAAATATATACATTTACAAATCCTTCTTACTCTTTTTGTTGATGTGATGATTCTGCCAATCTGTTGAAATACCCCGTACCTATAAATACAAATAAATATGTGCTCAATAATATTAAGTTTTTAATTGTCTACTACATTACTTGTAATGCACCTATGCCTGCTGCGCAGTTTCACCCGCGTCTTTGCTTACTGCTCTGTTCCCGTCGCAAGTAGCGTAATGCTAACAACATATAACCTTCTTCGGGAACTGGGCTATCATACGCAAAAACAATTTTGTAAATCCGATTGATAGTTCCAAAGATTAGCGCGTTCAAACAAACAAACAAATTCTCCCGCTTTACCTATAGATTTCCTTTTCGTCGTCAAAACACTGTGTTTGAAGCACAAGTTTGGTATCTAATTATATAATGAGCTTATTTAAAGTACAATTTAGGAAAGGCAATTTATGTATTATTTCAGTGTCTAATTTAGATAAGCGTTCATTTTATCTGGCTCGGAGTATGTGGGCTTGATTCCCACGCGGGACAAAACATTAAGTGATTTATAAAAAATTGTCCCGCGTCTGAGTATTTGTGTGTTTTATATATTGGCTTGTTCTATAATGAGTAGTCTTTAAATAATCTTTTTAAAATATACTTGTGTCCAGTTCGACTGACTGCCTCTGAAGTTCGGTGATACTTATTAGCCCGGAGTCTGGAATAGTGCCCGGTAAACGGCAACAGGCTCGCTAATGGTGAACCTGTGTTGTTAAACACCTCTGCCTACCCTTTCGGCGATAAAAAGACGTGACGTATGTATGTATCTAATTCGACACTGATGTATTAAAAATATAATGATGTGTTAAAAATGTGATACTGGTTCTGCTCGTTTCAGTTTGCAGTCATAAGAGTTAGTATCTTGTGTTACATAAGAGCATAGGTCACTTGACAATACCTTCCAACTGTCTGGTTCTTCTTATCGAGTGGTTAGTGGTCACAATGTTGGTACATAATTTCATGAAAACAGCTTCTTTCTGGAATGAGTGACAGGCGTTATCAACCAGCAAATCGATCTTTCCTCACATATAGACGTAAAATAGGTAATAACCGTACTTTTATATTATATATTTATATTTTATATTATATATTTATATTTATATTTTAGCTGGTAATTGGTTTCTGCTACCATCATGTGGACCGATGGGCTTTTGCTAAGTTACTTCTCCTAATCTTAGATAAAACTTTTCATAAATTAAATTGTTAACCGAAGTAGCTATGTCTGAGAAAAATACGATCAAATATAGGTACAATACTTTTTACTTACAACGTTAATATAGATTTGGAAATACAATTAAAACTTACCTACATATAATAATAATAATAATATTCTACCACATTCACACAGCGCCATCTAGCCCCAAATTAAGCAATTATATTTGCTTGTGTTATGGGTACTAAACAACTGATATACTACTTAATTTTTTTTTTTTTGTAAATACATACATATTATAGATAAATTACACCCAGACACAGAACAAACAATCATGCTCATCACACAAAGATTTGTCCTGGGTGGGAATCGAACCCACGACCTCCGGCTTAGCAGTCGAGTATGTATATTAATACCATTTCAATATAGTTCCATTTGCTTTGTATACTTATTTAAATTCTGTAGTTTGAAGCAGATGGCGCCACCTGCTAGTGAGCTAATCTAAAGTTTTGGTACGAAACTTACTTACTTATATAGTTTAAGGTTGTCCTTTACCAGAAAAATAGAGAGATATTCTAGGAATACGAACAGTTGAGAGGTTCTACGGCTTTCACAAAATAAATATAAGTAAACGTTAACAAAATAGTTAGGAGTAACAGACACGTTTTGCCAACAGCGGGGTTGCCATTCGAGTGATCAAAGCGATCATTATCATCGGTCGGGTGACCTCGCTAAGTCAATAACGTTGCGGCCATTTAATGTTGCCATTTTGTTCCATTTCAAGTTTTAAATACTACTGAATTTCACTTTCAATTTGTGAAATAGCGATTAAAGTATACTGTTGGAAATTATATTCTACAGTGCTAAACATATTTGAGTGGATTTTTATTTCCGAATAATTTGACTAATTAAATAAAAAAACATTATTACCTAAGTCCGATAAACTCTGAAAATATTTATCATCGTTTCCAACTTTTCATTACACACTTTTGTAATCTTAAAGTATCTATCTTAAAGTAGTGAAATGGGTATGAAGTTATTTGTTATTTTAAGATTTAATGAGAAAGATTTTTACTGACGTTTTAGTGTTGTAGTTACTCCAAGTAGATGGCGCCAGTAGTAGTACTTTGACAGGTTCTAAATAGTCGTCATTTAATTATATCGGTTGCCACTTTTGCCAGTTTGTCGGTTCATAGTGTGAACTGTCTTATTTTTGCTATTTTTTTTTATTTGCACTACGTAAGAATAAATGTTTTTATTTATAAATATGTAAACTAAGAAGAGTGACTTATTGAAAAAGTACTCAAAATGAAAATACATTTTACTCATAAATCGTAAATTGTAGAATGATGCCGCATTGCCTTTTTATTAAAATTTCATATCGCCATATTCGAAAACGAGATAAAACAATAACAGTGAATTCGACTGATCATTCGATAATCTCAATATAAAAATTAATGACAAAATTAACGAGTTAATATCAATTAAGTTGCGAATCGTTCGGTCAATTTATGAATTAAATGTATTGCGAAAACGTTCGTGAGTGAATGAACGAATGATCGAGTAAATGGAATGACATTGATTGTATCGAATGTAGGGCACTGATTGTGTTATGAACAGTCTTTTTATTGGCAATGACAATGAAATTACTATCTTTGGTCGCCGAAGAATGTTTTGTTGCGTTGAATTCGAGAACAGCGTTATTATGATAACAGATTTTGATAAAATCAAATGTTAAGAGTACTTATTTTTTTTTCTCTTTTTTCTTTTCTTGTCTACCCGTTTCTACGCACTATCACTCAGAGAAATTCTTCCAGAAGTTTTCGAGAACAGTATAGTATGTAAAGAAAATTTTATTTATTTATTTATTTATTTATTTATTTATTTATTTATTTATTTATTTATTTATTTATTTATTTATTTATTTATTTATTTATTTATTTATTTATTTATTTATTTATTTATTTATTTATTTATTTATTTATTTATTTATTTATTTATTTATTTATTTATTTATTTATTTATTTATTTATTTATTTATTTATTTATTTATTTATTTATTTATTTATTTATTTATTTATTTATTTATTTATTTATTTATTTATTTATTTATTTATTTATTTATTTATTTATTTATTTATTTATTTATTTATTTATTTATTTATTTATTTATTTATTTATTTTATTTTATTTTATTTAATAAATAAATAAATAAAATAAATAAATAAAGAAAATCCGAGACCTTCATCAATTTGTACGGATTCTTACTCACATACTCATTCAAAGTTTTATCCCGTCTATTTTATTACTAGTAATTCGTGCTACTTACAAAATAAATCTGTACCATTAAATCTGGTAAACTATTTACATGAACATCACTTGATATAAATTATAATTACACTCCCACGTAATGTCGTGTTTAGATTATGGTAATGTCGCCGAATCGATCGCAGTGGCGTATGTGGGAGGCATACATCAAACTTAAGTTATTCATAGACTATGAATTATTCTCGATAACGCGACTTAGATTCTAACTTTTCTGGCGTTTTTTATAACTTTAGTAGTAGTACCAGACTAACAGTATTATTAACTTCTTTGAACAATGGTAGCAAAAAAGTTCACTTTACTACCTGGTTGGACGAAGCAACCGGCACTTATCGGTATAGTAACTAAAACCAATAAAACATATTTAACGCCTTTTGGCTTGGTGATAATCATATGTTATTGTTTATTGTTTACATTTAATGTTCCACCGCAAGATAAATACTTTTTTTATGATCTTAATGGAGAAATAAAAGCAAAAAAAGAGCGAGGAGTGACTTGGAAGCCATAAATCGTAGGTATGCAACAAATACTTGGCGCTGGCATTCAGTAAGAGATGTCGTCTACCATGAATCTACTAAAATGACATACAGCTCAATTCTCGAAGTTAAACATGATGCTACATTATGTTGTATATATTATTACTAGCTGAGTCGACTAACAGTCGATCAAGATTACTTCATTTTTCTAAAAAAAAAAAAGATTTTTTCTAAAATAAACATAGCTTAAGTTACTCCTTATTACATCAGCTATCTGCCACTAAAAGTCCCTTCAAAATCGATCCAGCCATTTCAGAAATTAGCCGGAACAAACAGACAGACAGACAGACAAAAATTGTAAAAAAAAATATTTTGGTACCGTATTATATTCATATACATGTAGTAACATTTTACACTCCTATTTTATTATATGTATAGATTGTAATACTACAGGTCCGCCCTCGCTCCGCTTCGGTATCAAAAGTTTCATTCGATCTTACAACAAACTCTTACAGAAAATATCATAGCAATAGTGTCGTATTGCATCATTCAGATTTACGAATGCTCTTAAAATATTGAAATACTGAAAATGAGTAAAAAACAAAAAAGTAAAAGAATTTTTCACATCGGTACCTAACGTAGATTTTTAGATCAATCGTTGCAAACTAACATACAAAAAGTCAAATATTTTCTCTTTATAATATAAGTTTAGATATACGAGTCATTATAACTATACATAAGATATACCTACTGACATAACCTTATTACAGTCAAGTGGTTTGAGCACACTTGAGTGATAATAAGTGCCTAACTTTACTACCTCTAGCCACTTAACCTTATATGTATTAGGTACATACTAGCTGCGTACCACGGCTTCGTTTGCGTCTAAAATGTTTTTAGTCTCTCTCGGGAACCAAATCGATTTTCGGGATAAAAAGTATGTCCGTCTCTGCCACTGAATCTATCTACATATCAATTTTCATTGAAATCGGTTTAGCTGTTTAGGCGCTAAATGGTAACAAACATACACACATAAACTTTCGCATTTATAATATATCTACAAATGTATTTAATGTTCTAGTTTGCATGTTTGTTATCTATCTCAGTAGTCGTAGCTTACAGTAAAGCCTTTAATAAAGGTTGGCTGAGTTCCGCCTTGGAAATTTTGCAAAAAAGAAGTTAAGTTAACATTTTTCAATACCAAAGCACTTTGGCCTTCGATATGTTTTGTAACACTTATGGGCTAACTCTCAAAAGTGGTTTGCAAAATTATTTTAAACAGGCTTTCCACGGCGCGGTTTCAGCCTCGTCGTTGCTTACTGCTCTGCTTCCGTCGCTAGTAGCGTGATGTTACATAGCCTATACCTTGCTCTAAAAATTGGTTATCATAAGCAAAAAGAATTATTTAAATGCGAATGGTAGTTCAAGAGATTTGCGCGTTCAAACAAAGTTCCGCTTTATATAATAGTATAGATTGGTTCTCCTTTTTCTGTTACATACCGCCATAGTTACTTTTATATAGGTAAAAAAAATATTAGAATAAAAAATTAAACTGATCATATCGAATAATATCTACCATTTTTATATTCAGCCGAAGATATTTGCGATGGCATATGAAGGTAATTGTTGAGATGAACGAATGATTACGAGTGAATGAACTGAACGTATTGACGTAATTACGTTCATAATGCGATGCCGATGTCAATGAACCGATTATTGAGTTTCGAACAATGACACGTAGGTATTAGTGAGTCAGCAGAAATTATTGTGTGCAAAAATTGTTTTAGGAATTTTAGCTCATAATGTAGGTATTGAATTGTATTTACATTTGTTCTAACGAATTTAAACATTTTCATTTTTATAGTTTGCTTGAGCATTCACACATAAGAGTGACAACTTCGCAATTTAGTGTCATATTTTCGTGGAATTCAATTTTTATAATTTAATCGAAGCTATATTTTAAAAAAAAGTGTTCTGAAAACAGAACACTTTTTTAGAATTACGTGAAAACTGTATATAAAGTAAGTAATCATAATGCTTACAGTTATTTTACATTAAAAATGACGCCATGGCAGTTTTCAATGTATTATTTGCATATAAATAGAACTGTAGGCATTATGGTTACTAAATTTTATGTGTGAACGCTCTTAATATCATTTTCAAATTTCTTATAAGAGCGTAGGTAGATACGTATTTTTTACGGTATTAGATTACACTACCTGGACAGTTTGTATAATATGTAGGTATCTATGTTTTTACAAAAAAGAAATATATTTAAGTATGTATATCCGCATTCTAGAACCCGTAACACAATCTACATAAATATGCTTAATTTGGATCTAGATGGCGTTCTGTGTAGATGTTGTCATATTATTATTATTATTGTTAGGCACGCACAGGTTTAGACGCACAGGTTTAGAGCGAATATGAATAACTAAAGAAAAATCGCTTCCAAGAATTTTGACGTGTATAAAACTGTAAGAACTTAAGATATGTTGGCGAAAAAGATAGAAAACGCCTTAATACTATCTACACTATAGTATGTTCAGACATTTCCTAACTTTTCTCCAACTGTATTCACCCAAACAAACGCACGTGTTCGTACTTCCAAATGCCACACATCACAATTATATACAAGTCTCCTTAAACTGGCAGAAAGCCGACTTACGAAGTAAAAAGAAAACTTAGAAATATCATTCAGAATTACTTGAGGTAAAACCCCGTGAAATCTTTTCATTAATCTTCCGTCGGGAAGCTTTTTACAGAAGTTAGAGATTATTGAGCACACAGCTAAAGTAACTGGATATATATAACATTTATATACTTAGGTTATACTTAACACTTAATTTCGATAGTGAGATCTGAATATCAATTCCGAATAGGCGACAATTTTTCTAGAATATAAAAAACTAGCTGTTGTCCGCAGTTCCGCTCACGTGAATGTCGGTTATCGCATTTTTCATACAATCTCTCAACCCCTTAAAGCCATTTTTTCGTGGTAAACGATAGTCTATGTTGTTTCCCAAGATCTTTTCTGTCTCTATACCAAATTCAATTAAAATCGTTTTTTTTTTTTTTTATATTAGCCTACCAAAGTGACTCCACTCTGCCTGATGGTAAGCAGTTTCAGATCGTTTCAGTGGTTTGGGCATGGTAGCGTAACAGACAGACATACAGAGTTACTTTCACATTTATAATATTAGTATGATTGTCTGAAACCAAGAACGATATCCGCCGCTTCAATTTCAGTTTAAGTGTGTTTGCAGGGTGAAAGGTAACCTAGTTTTTAGGGTTCCGTACCCAAAGGATAAAACGGGACCCTATTACTAAGACTCCGCTGTCTGTCTGTCTGTGTATCGGTCTGTCATCAGTCTGTATCTCATGAACCGTGATAGTTAGACAGTAAAAATAAATATTTAAGGGGACTCCCATACAACAAACATGATTTTTTGCTGTTTTTAAAAGATAATAGTACCTACAGAACCCTTCGTGCGCGTTTTATTTGCCTACCAAAAGTTCTCCTAACCTTAAAGAATAGAATGCAAAAGTAAAGGACACCATTACAGTTCCATCTTTCTTTTCAATTTTAAATCTTCAAACAACAATATCTAGGCAAGTAATATCTCTGTAATATCTCCGTACAATATTAAATAAAAATACCTCGCGTTACCTTCGCTCTCTTTTATGAAGAGTGACTGGTTTGTTATAGCAAATCTCGTAAACCACTCAATAGATTGTGACGGCTATATAACCTACGTGTTTATATATAAAGAATATATTTTCCTTTTGCACCACTATACATAAGTCAAATTGGTTTTATTTTGTTGAAAATATACTTCTAAGTGGGGCAACGGGAGTGAGTATAACTGTTTTGACAGGATGCTTTAGAGAATGGTTCGATTATGGGACAAAACTTTGTGTGGTTCATAAAATATATTGGCTATGATAGTGAGTGTACGTTTTGTTTGTTAATTGTAGTTTTGTAAATAATATTTTCAATAATGTAACTGAAGATCGAAGCTTTCGTACATCACATTTTATTTACTAATTATAAATCTTCCAAACCAAAGCCTATTATCCAAAATTAATCACAAAAATAAAATTCCTTGAATCGCAATGCACTCTTCGGCATGCGTATAGGTGGACCGGTTCTGAACAAAAGGGTAAGGCCTGGGTGCCAAAGAAATCGAGAGGTACTCGACCAGTGGGATACTGGACATTCTTGCAACTTGTTTTATACCGATTAAAATACCATAAACTCGTTTTGATTTTTCTGGAAGACAGATGGGGTTAATTTAAACATGTCTGAGTAGACTTGTCGTTATATTGGTCAATTTATTCCACACTGAAATCTTACAAAAACAAAATCTTCGTATATTTGTCAAAGATATGATTACGATAATAAATAGATGACTGAAATAAACCCTAAATTTTAAAAATCTAAATTATGTCAACGGTATTCGACATCAAACCTGTACTAGCAGTTAATTTTATAATTTCGATATAGAATTAAATTTTTAAAATATTACGTAATTCAATTATTAATTAATATATTAATTAAAATGTCAATCACAACTACACAAAAATCAATACTAAATTCAAACCGGCAAAAACCGAACGTTAAAAGTTCGATTTTTGAATATTCCGCTTGTCATTCGTTAGAATGACAAGCGGAATATTCAAAAATCGAATCAAACGAATGAAAGATAAAACTACTAATAGGAATTGAGATTGAACTAAATCAATCATCGGTATCGGTGAACGAGATCTCGCTTTGCGAATGAAAATTGAAAACGTTGAATTATCGTATTTTACATGTATGCAGTGAATGTAAATAATAGAACACAGTTCACAGAATAGTTTTACATATGAATAAATGAATTATTTTAAAATATTAATGGATTAACATTTGTTTCAGATGTGTATTCACTGTAATGTCGTACATTCTTCTCATCCATAGGTAAACATATTTTAATATACGCATTTAGATATCAATGCTCATGAACATCATAATTTACCCAACCTTGGCTTCGAAACCGAGAATCAAGATGTAGTATTAGTCATCACACCGGTCATCAATTTATTCCATACTAATATTATAAATGTGAAAGTAACTCTGTCTGCTGTTACGCTTTCACGCCTAAACCACTGAACCGATTTTGATGAAATTTGGTTTAGAGATAGATTAGACCTTGGGGAACAACATATCTATTCTATCTATTTATCGCGAAAAAATGGCATAAAGGGGATGTAAGTTTGTATGAAAAATCGTCAATGTATAAACAGAGATATATCATGATTAGTAAACATATATAAAGCAACAGCTAGTAAAAAATACAATAACAAATTGCACAATCTTCACATACGTCATTATTCTTTCAAACATTGCATTCGACTGCATTGACGTTCTAATGACCACGTTAACCCATTAATGTTTAAATTGCAGTGATTGCACACTTGACATTATGCATTCTGAACGTATAACCTTCAAATTTGTTACGGGTTATTAGCGGTTTTGTTTTATAGAAATATAATGACTTTTAATACCTCTGTGGTTCAGTGCAACAACTGTTGTACTGCCTCATAGGGTTCGATTCCTAGGTAAAAATGATAATAGGTTAGTAAAATTCTCAGTCTAGAGTCTGGACATGTATTCGGTAAATGTTAACCCTCTATCGCTAATACCTAATACGCCTGATACCTAATATCCTAAGCTGCCTTCTGTCCTCTTTTGACAAACTTTATGTTTGGGCTTCTGAGATGCTATATAAACTAAGTTAAGGTCGATATGGGCGTGTGATCTTCAAGGATATTAAAATATCACACAGGCCTCACAACGCTGGGTCTAGAGTGCGGATTAAAATACTTATACTTATACATACATGTGTCTGAAAACCCGCCTCTACAACCAGTGTGTTCTGCCCACCATGACATACGGTGCCGAGAATAGACGCTCACAAAGGAGACTGTATACAAACTAACAGTCGCACAGAGAGCCATGGAGCGTTCCGTGCTCGGCATTAAATTAGTAGACCGCGTTCCAAACGTCAAGATCCGAAATTGTACGCAGATCTTTGACGTTGGCAATAGTGTGATGGAACTCAAATGAAGTTGATGAAGTTGGGCGGGGCACCTAGCAAGGCGAGTTGACGATAGATGGAGTAAAACCGTCACCGAGTGGCGTCCAAGGAATAGATCAAGAAGTATCGGCCGTCCAGCAGCGAGATTGACGGATGATATCACACCCGTCGCAGGCCGATCATGGATGAGGCTGGCACAAGAGCGTGGAGTTTGGCACAAATAGAGAGAGGCTTATACCAGTAGTGGGTAGATTCGGGCTGTGGATGATGATGAGGATATACTTTTTCTAAACACATACTTACATTATTACACATAGAAAACACCAGTATACAGTAACACAGTACCACCGAACCAGGTCTAAGAAGTAGTTCTAAAACTACGCTATTTCTTTTCGTGGATATCATATGATGTGACTAGGGCAATGTTTAATTCGAAGCTTCAACACAAACCTAAATCTCTGAGATACGGATCAAGATTAGTCTAGAAACAATTATGCAATAATTAAAATGCTATATTAAAAATCTTTTAATCTTTATTAAAAATCTAAAAAAGGTTTTAATAATAATATTAAAATAAAATATTTTATAATAAAAATAAAAATAAATTTTTTTTTGCTAACAAGCTGCCAACAAAATACTTACTGATTTGCATTAAACGCCCATGACATTTTCATTATCATTTATCGAGCCTAATTACCCTAGGGTTGTACCTATTACAACACACCAATTGTGTACATCCTTGAGTTCCACTCACTCTACAGATTGCCGCTGTTTCGAAACACAACGGGGCCAAGTACGCTTCCTTTCCACCGAAAGGTATTCTGAGATATCACGATCGCAATACATGTAATTATATCTTATACAATGTGTTGAAAAAGAAATTTGATATTGTGAATATAACATGCTAATGAAATAAGTTGTGTAGAAAATATATTATGTATTAAGTTACCTAGAAGCGAGTAAGACTACGTAATTTTTCTAGTTTGAGAATTTCCTTAAAATTTAAATATGTGTCTAGCTTACCACGTCACCTCTTACTTTGATTGGTAGGTAAATCATTGCAAAGGATCATTGTTAAGGATCTGTGGTTAGTTCATAACCACCACCAATTATGATAAAGATCTTGTCATAAATTGTACAGTTTTCTATAGTTATTGCTACTAGTAAACAATTACACCTTTATTCATAAAAATCTTATTAGCTTCATAGTTAGTTCGGTTCGATTCCCGCTCATTGCAAATATTTGTATTCATGAACATGCCTATTTGTATTGGTCTGGGTGTTTCTATGTATAATATGTATTTATTTACAAAAAAAAAGTATTTATGTATGTTCCGCATTCTAGAACCCATAACACAAGCTGTAATACATGCTTACTTTGGGTCTAGATGGCGTTGTGTGTAGTATATAGTGTAAGTTAAAATGAGTTTTGTCTGTTTGTTACTAGTACAAATGCCAAGCTGACAGACATATGAGCCTATTTTAGCTCTTTTATGCTTAGGATGTTTATGAATAAGGAGGTTATTTTGCAAAACCAGACAGTAATTACTAAAAGTATTAAGAAAATATAATACAAGTGGTTAGCCTGTACTTAGTATGATATCCGAACAATGATCGAGATATTGAAGGCTTTCAACAAGCAAAAATTAAATAAGCCGCTGTTGTAATAAAGAATCATGTAACTGACAAAATTTTATAAAAGAATTATATAACTGGATTAGATATAATCAGTGAGTTCAAAGCGATATGATGGACTGCGACTATGTAATATGTAAGTAAACGAGTTATTTTTGAGTTCAGTATCCTAATATTCGTATTATTATTAATGCAACAATAAATAAGAAGTAATTCTAATATCAATTTTGATGAAGTCCATACCCAGGTCATGTAAGTGGAAAGTATAATATAAAACCGCTAATAATATACCACCACTCAGTGAATTTAAAATTGGTAGACATTGGTAAACACCAATCTATGGTAACTTTACGGTAGAATCAATACTAATTGTTTTATAAATGTTATAATCCCACTGTATGGAGAGACCTCTTCTCATAGAGAAGGCATAAGCATTGTTCGCCACGCTTGCTTAGTTAGTGTAAATTCACGATTACGTCTACCATCAAGCAGAGAGAAATAATATTAGAAGTGAATATAATCCGTAAAATTCGTGAGATCTGATTTACCTAATTCTCTAACCAACATAAAACTAATCTATTTTTTTATATATAAAAAGTATTTATTCTGCCCATAAACCTGTATCCCTCATCAATACAGGTTCTAATTTATTGCCTTTTTATAAATTAACTCCAGGTTCTTTGAATTAGATATCTGGCACTAATTTATTAACTAGACCCTTAATTAGTGATTTATTTCGATAGTGGGACAAAGACTCAATCTATCTTGATTTACTTAGTATTGTAGTGAAGCATTATACTTTGGTTTAGTATATTATCTTTTGAATCACAAGAAACGTAAATAAAACTAATACCAGGTTTTGTTATATTGCAACTTATGTGACTAACAAGTTTACCATCAACCAAAAAAGTATCCGTGCTTTTGCGTTTTGTTTGATGATTCAGTGTCAGATGATCAACGCCTTCCTTAGTGCTCCTCAGTTCTCACTCTCTCTTCACGTTCAATTAATGCTTGGCAGTATATTCTTAGTATTGTTTCTGGAACGCATAGAACATAACCATGACTATAGGCTATAGTAACCACATAACATCAATACACTTTAGTATAGAAATTGCGTAAAAATAGCCATATATAAAAAACGTATATACGAACAACTTTGTCAAAAGTTAATAATAGATTAAAAATACGATATCAATACAGACGCATTTCCCAAGTGAGGTGAACTTTTCACAAAAATATTGTCAGTTACTAAGGTCTTCGGTACAATAGATGCCACCCTTATTGCGAGAAAAGTGAATTTAGCCGGGCGCCTCCGTGCTTTTAAATGGCCCCTTAGATAATGTTCCCTTTGTACGGCGAAATTGGAATTATTATGGTTTAGTGGCTGGAGGAAATAACGCGTGTATTAATATTTTTACAATGTTTATATTTTTTGAACATTTTTGCGCTTTATAGTCGAGATTATTCGTATCCAATTTAATGTCGCTCAATTAAAGCCTGGAACTCTTTGCCAGCGCATGTGTTCCCATCTAATTTTGATCCTGGGTCTTTTAAGCGGGGCGTGAAAAAGCATCTCACTAAGCCGCCATAGTGGAGGCCACCATACCAGTAGTTTGGCTTTTGGAATGGTGTCCACCACTTCTGAATTCCACTTACTGCTTACCATCAAGCAGAGTGGAGTAACTTTGGTAGGCTAATATAAAAAAAAAAAAAGAAAAGTCACTTTTTCAAAGTAATAAATATTATCTTAGTTGGGCATTAATATGATTGAAAGAATTCAGCGTAAAAAATCAGAATAATATAGTGCTTACAAGCTATTCATATATTCTTGAGTTGTAAAAGTACAACATATAAAATAATTCTATCTAAGTACGGATATGTTATATAATAATAATAATAATAATAATATGTGGACACTATCTCACACTGTCGTCTAGACCCAAGCTAAGCAGAGCTTGTGATATGGGTACTAGATAACTGAAATATAATACATATACATACTTTTTTTTTGTAAATACATACATAAAATACATAGGAAACACCCAGACTAAAGACAAATACAAATGTTCATCACACAAATATTTGCCTTCGCGGGAATCGAACCCACGACACCCGGCGTCGCAGTCAGTTACACTAACCATTAGACCAACGGTGCAGTAAAATATATGAAATTATAGAATAAAAGATAGAAAACTATCTTACAGGTACTTATTCCTACTATTAGCTCCTATTCCTGCTATTTTAAGACTCAATATTCAATTTCTATAAAGTTATAGACTAAACTATCGTAGTAAAAGTTTATATCATAAAAGAATTTTATACGATAGAAAATTATTAACCCGGCATAAATTTTCTCTCAAGAAAATATTTTATAGTAGGTATCAATTTATAACACTGATCACGACTCACTGGTTCTGTGATACTAGGGCTGTGTACGAACTATCACGCAGAGGTCTCGGGTTCGATGGTGTTTGATATCATAATTGGGTATTTTTGTGATTTACCATCGGCCAAAGTGATTCCTAAGCAGTCAGTATCATAAGTGGTGGATATCAGAGAGTAATAGTATCCGTGGCGTTTCGTTCGGTGAGTGAGAGTGCCGGAGACCCAATTTCTACCTTTCCTTTTTCCTCAATTATTTCACCTACCCCACTCCTTTTACGGGTGGCAGTGGCTTCGCATAGTCACTGGGTTTGCAGGAGCAATGCTAGGGACTCCGAGTCATACATACGTGAAAGTCAAAAAAAAAAAAAATTTCTGTTGACAAATTCTCAGTATAAACTTTCGCCCCCCTGTTACATGGGAGCCAATATACCCAGCTCAACGTATAACACCTATGTAGTTATAGCAAATCTGCCTACTTTTTCGGCGAAAAAAAAACGTGATTCTATATTATGTCTTCAACTATTACATTACTATTTGTCACATTTTAGGGCACCATACTAGTAGCCTTTTTGGAATGCCCTTATGGAATGGTGTCAACCACTTCTGGATTCCATTGAATACTTACCATCAGGCAGAGTGGTGTCACTAATATGGTAGGCTAATAAAAAAAAAATGCAACAGTACAAACATTATATCATGTATACGATAAAATCAGAGATGCTTTCGTACTCTAATGTGTATTAATGGTTCGTAGAGTAGCTAGTGTGAAAGAACTGTAACGAGCTGAGTTATAAGAATAAATAGCTCAGTGTACGCTCCATTAGGGACATCATTGATCACAGTGGCATGTATAGCGCGTACTTTGCTACAAATTCGGTTAGGGCAGACTTATTATTAACACTCATCATTGTCAATTGAACTATTATTGTAATTCTATTCTTAATTCTGAGAATTTAGATCTTGAAGTCTCAGTATGGATCTATATATCTGTCTTAACCTGGCGTTAATCGAGCATAGACAGAAGTCTATGTCCAACTGAACTTATTCAGGTTTTGGAAAACCCAAACGCAATGAATTTTAAATACTTATTCTGCACGCTTAACAGCTGGATGGCGACTGTTATAAGAAGGTATTTTCTTATGTACATATTATGTGATATATAGGTAACCATTGCTTGGTATTATTTTAGTTGTAACTGTAAAAGAAATACCCATTAAAAGAAATCAATTAAGATCAAAATATTTCCAATTCGTTAAATTAAATTCTAACAGAATCGCGGGCAGCTTCCGTGTATCATTATCATAAAAATACATCTGCTTATATAACATAAGTCACATATTCCCATTTGAGTGACGTCATATCCGCGCAGATAACCTGAGATCCGCATATAAATCACTTTGTCAGTCATTCAAAGAGAGGTTTGGGCCTCAAAAGATATATTCGCGCTTAAATTCTGGACGGCTGCCAAGTACGGTTTGATTAAAAGGGCCTTTTATAAGTTTGGTAGTAGGCCTAGTAACTTATGTGAGTACGTGCATATTACATTAAGGAAGAAAGACAGCTTATAGTGCATGAGAAAAAGGAATGAAGTACGAAACTGAAAGATAATTAAAACTTGCAAAACTACTTTAGACTTTGTTTTATTTCATAATACTGAAATCAAAATTAAAAATGATTTCTTTTGAACAAAGAAGGAGACATTGAGTGATCCGTAAACATTTATTTCGAGTCTGAATGTAGGTACTTTGTTTCTATATATTAAACAATAATAGAGAAAAGTACCCTTAGATTATATACCACCTCTTATAGCAGAATTAGGTTCGGACTTTTTCTTTTGTTCCATTAAAAACAAGGATAGAGACAAAGTAAGTTTATAATAAGATAGCAACAAAAGGTTGTGGTAGGGCCCCAGGTCTTTTAACACGTTTGTACCTATATTTATAATGTCAGACTATAATATAGGTAGTGCTTGTTATAATGCCACAGCAATTCAATCCATTAAGATTTATGATGCTTTTTTTTGTAATTCAGATTTTCCCCGGTGTCTTTCATCACTATAATTTTGAAAATAACATTTAGGTATAATAATAATAATAATATAATATTATTTCAACAACTACACACAACGCCATCTAGACCCAAAGTAAGCATATATGTGCTTGTGTTATGGGTTCTAGAATGCGGATATACCATACTTATATACTACTTTTTTTTTTGTAAATACATACATATTATACATAGAAACACCCAGACCAATGCAAATAGACATGTTCATGCACACAAATATTGCACTGAGCGGGAATCGAACCCGCGACCTCTGCGTGGCAGTCCATACACAGTACCACCGAACCACAGAGGCAGTCAAAACATCTAACTAACCAAAAACTGCCACAATCCTTGAATAAAACCAGTTCCAAGTAAATTCTCCATTACTCAAATAGCACTGTTGAAAACACCAGTTAAAGGCACAGTCATCAGGAAGCAGTTAAGTGATATTTAAGAAACACGAACGTTTTTACCTGACCGCCGCATTTGTCACTGCTGAGTGGCACAGAGGGTAGATCTGTCACTGTGATAAACGATCGAGCCCATTTCTTTCGCTAACTCGCTACAGAAAGCATTAAATGTGTTATTAAGTACATTTTGAAGTCACTTTTTGATATTTTAGGGGTTTTTGAGTCAGATTAAATATTCTATTTCTCGTCTGTTATTTAACTGTACCTAATTGTGTCACTGCATTAGTAATATTTTTCAGGTAGCCTCGCCAGCATTTTCGAGATCTTTCTCTCAGACATGAACTATCCTAGCACATCTTAGCACATAACTATCCCCGGCAACTTAGGTATATCGCTGCTGATTTTTAAGAAACGTGACTTATTTCAATATCGGTTTTACACCAGTCATAGTGAATGCAAGGTTGTTGTTTGCTAGTAGTAATCTCAATATTTATATATGGAGGACAAGCTGCGCCCTACGGCTTAGCCCGCGCGTAAACTATCTTTTGTTGTTGTATCCCTCGGGAACCAGACCGATTTTTGATATAAAAAGTTAAAAGCAGGTAGTAGCACCGAATCTATCTACATACCAATTTTCATCGAAATCGGTTTAGCAGTTTAGGCGCCGAATGGTAACTAACACAAAGACATACACACACATACACACACACAAACTTTCACATTTATAATATTAATAGGATAGTAGGATTACAAAGGAAATTATGTTGAAATCTTTTTAGTCTTGTAAAATCTGTGCGGCACTTCCATCTTTGTTAGATGATTTTGATATTAGGCCACGTTAAACGCCTTAGCATAGTTTTAACCCTTCATGGACAGTGATGTAGACACAATAGATGTTTTATTACATCCGCTTACTGTTCCGGAAAGTGTTAATACTAAACACTATTATTTGATCTCCGAGTAACATTGAGAAACTACTTGTAAAAAGTATATTTTCATACCGCCATAGTGGAGGCCACCATACCAGCAGTTTAAGACGATGGCTTTTGATATAGTGGCCACCACTTCTGGATTCCACTGACTGCTTACCATCAGGCGGGGTGGAGTCACTTTGGTAGGCTAATATATAAAAAAAAATATACTTCAAACACAGCTCCTAATACAGTGCCAAGTACGATTCAAACTGAAAACGCATTATAATGTAACCAGGTTTTTCTAGTAATCATTCGTATACTGCCATTAATTCCCTAACTCTTTCATCTTAGAAACGATTCAATGACTACCTATTTTTACAACATTAGGATTATGTTCAAGCCTATTCTTTGTACCTTCACAATAGGCTGTCTATTTTTATTTGATGAATAGACTGGCGGTACATGAAGGTTCCAGAGATCATACTCGTAGTTTTACGGCTTCTGAAATCTTCGAGCCGCGGAGATTACCTACTAGTTAATATCAGGTGAATAATTTGTTCGGCTTCCGTCATTCACAATAAAAACGCTATAATTTAATATAACGAAATCAAATTGCAAAGTATGATGAATCTGTGGTTTTCAATCGCGGAAAATGTGTGTATGACAAAATAAATAACGCCCTTCTCTGAGAACTAAATTCATTTACCTCATTTAGAAAACCGTCACTGCACCGGTAAGGTCGTGTTTGTACAAGCGTATACGCGCTTCCAAAAACATGCCTATACGCGCATAATATTACGCTAAGCAGTTTGAAAACGCTCTAAGGCCTATACTTAGAAGCAGCATTAGCAGAGCTACATATATAGTATACCTATTCATTTGATCATACTCAAATTGAACACGAATAATATAAAAGTCACTGGAGTCTCATCCGATAAAAATAATCTTTAAAAATATCGCAAGGAGCGAACCTATTCAGAGATGTGCGCACTCAGTCACTTCCGTTAATGTCACTACATTCGACCGATGAATTGAATTGACATTTTGTCGGATGACCGAACCGTTATTGGTTCACCAGATTAAGAAATCGATCCGCACTCAGAGCTTTAGTAGAATGTGAATAGGTGGACATTATTCGGAATTTGTTTGAATGAATCAGTTTATGCTTGGCTTTTAAATAGATAATTCCCTTATTTTGGAACGTGATTTATATCGATGACTTTGTGAGATACTTATATGCTCAGTCTAAAGGACCTAAAATTTAAATTAAAATGAAATACATGGAATGGCACAAAAAAAATGGTTTTAACTAAGCGAAGTAAGTAAAAAGTACAGAACAGTTTACACAGGCTTTATTGTTTAAAAAATATGGATAGATTTCAGGTTAAAACTACTACAAAGGTTAGGTTTAGGGCTAAAGTGACTAATAATAATAACATCTCAACATCTACACACAACGCCATCTAGACCCAAAGTAAGCATATATTATAGCTTGTGTTATGAGTTCTAGAATGCGGATATACATACTTAAATAAATATATAAAAAAATTTTATTGCCTAAAATACAGTAAATATGACTTAAATAAAAAACTTAAAATTAGGTTAACAGTAAGTATGGCAAAAGGTGATAATTCAGCCGATGCTGCCAGACATATAATAAAATATATATATCGGGCAGCGCTGATTTTCAGTTACCTCTGGCTGCCTGAGATGTTGAGCGGGCGCAAAGAAGGATTAAAATGTTCCTCTAGGTCAGCAATTTTTTATTTTTATTGTTTTAGCACAACAAACATATTAATACAAGAAATAAAGATTAATGGTAACATGCGTGCAAGTGTATGTGTGTGTGTGCGCATGTGTGTGTCCGTGTGTGTGTGTGTGTGTGTGTGTGTGTGTGTGTGATTATACGTGGTAGAGCTAATAAGTCTTTAAAGAGATCGAATCATTACTTACATGGATACCAATCACTAAAAATAATGTTTTAAACTCCCTTTTGTTATGTAGGTATGTACTTAAATACTTTTTTTTTTGTAAATATTTACATATTATACATAAAAACACCCAGACTAATGCAAATAGCCATGTTCATGCACACAAATTTTTGCACTGAGCGGGAATCGAACCCGCGACCTCTGCGTGGTAGTCCACACACAGTACCACCGAACCACAGAGGCAGTTAAACTAGTCAACTAATGTATTTAAGAATTTCTATAAAACAATATTACAACTTATCATAACTGAGTGAAGTAGTGATAAAGTAAATATGAATCTCAAAAGAATTTTTTTTATAGTCATTATGATAAAAGTCACGATAAATTACTATAAAACGAATAAATGACGTTACTAAAATATTATAAATTTTCATTACTTAAAATCTAAAATTTTAATATTCGAGATACATTTATGTATAAATATCAAAAATTTGGATTGTAGATATACGTCGTTGCTGTCCGTAAGTATTGCTGTTTAAGAATTTTCAATCACTATTATTCCCGCACTAGGTAAGAATCGCGGCTAATTTATAGAACCAATAATTAAAGGTCAATAATAAAGGTCGCGTTATCGAAACAATATTTAATGATCACACAAATTGTCTCCTATACTATTTTATCACTTCTTATTCTCAAAAGTGTAGTCAAAATATGACGATGTATTCTTTATACTCTAAAAGTCCACGTTAGAGTTAGACATTTTCGCCAGAAAATCCAAAGCTTTTAGCCCGATCTGAATCCAATCACGTTTCAAAACAACAACATAAGTGTTGTCGAGCAAAGCAGATTGCTTTGCTTTTGATCTGCAACAACGCGAGCGACTGTAATTGTTGTGATTTCATTTGTCATAGCCTTAATAGAAATTGTCGACAATTTGTAACAGCGAGTGATGATATTCACAACAACAAAGCATTTGTTGATATTACCACAAATGGTGGTGATGTGATTAAATAGTTATATTAGATTCTTTCTCAAAAATTCAGGTTCCCTCACGATGTTTTCCTTCACCGTTAATAAGAAATGTTCAAGTTAAACTTAGAAAGTACATATGAATTGAAAAGTCACATTACAATTTTCATACAACAAAGTGACAGCGAATATTCACTATTGTATACAGCATAAAATTTAACACACGGCGTTGCATATGATGCAATAATTCATAATGTAAGTAGGTCATTTGAACGATGTCCTTAGATTGCATCATGTACTAAAAGCCCTGCTCATCCTTTCACGACAAAATGAAATATCAAATGTAACAAGTAAAATCCTTCATAAAATTTCAATATTTCAAAGCATACAATGTAAGATTTACATAATATTGAAATGGTAGCCCATAAATATTTACGACAACAACAGGTGTTAAAAATTCAAGCACTTCATTAGCCCGTCCTATACAAACTTGTGAACGGAAGATGCAATTTACATTAAATAAACAAATTATCTGTCCGTCGGTCTGTTCAACAGGTGTGTTTAATTTGAAATCTAAATAAACGTTAATGTATGTAGTCTTGTTAAATAACGGCCGTTATGAGTGAACTTCGTAACCTTTACGCGAATGACTGGAATTTTTGGGTGATTCGTTTGAGATTGTACGTCGAGTTTTTTTTATGAAACTTAGTGATTGTTCAGGTGAGAGAAAGGTTTGATTCGGATTTTGGAAGGGTGACCAAGCAGATACGGTTATTTCTGAAAGAAAAGAAAGGTTAGAAAAAGCGAGCTTATCAGTAAAATGCGTGATATTATAGTGTTTCCGAGCTAAGAGAAATAGAAACGGCCGCTTTGGCAAAAGACGTTGTTTTCCCTTTATTCGTTTGCATATTTCTTTCAATGAATATAAATGTTTCATTTTTGGGTTATCCGTTGAACCTTTTCACATGTTTGATATTTCAGAAATACGCGCCAACTTAGTGCAAATAAAATTCAAATTTTAATAATCCGTTTAATATTATACATACTTACGTCACGATAGTATCTCTGAAGAGCAAAAGTAATCGTTATAGTGGAAGAACTTTTACATAATTCTACTGCTATAATTATTATACCTATATATTTTTCAAAATACACATACACATACAAAAAAAGAAAAGGTCACCAGGAAAAAGTACTGAAGTTATTTTTAACCGACGTCATTACACAAATCTTTCCTAATACCACATGATAGTGATACGGTAGTGTAGTAAACAAACGAAGCCTGGAGGCGGTATACGCTATGAGGCTACGAAGCAGAGTCATCTGTTTATAAACAACATACGCCATTGAGTAACCAATTACTGTCATTGAGTGGGTTTGAATCCGTGCCAAACAATGCATGAGCCGGACTAGAACCAAATTTTTTTGTGATAAATTTTGGTTAGCGGTAGTGAAGATTATTCTTGTGTTGGTTGTGATAACCAAGCAAAAGATAATGACAAATGCAAGTTTTCTATATTCGTGTGTATTTGTCTTGGTTACTTGTTATAACTTAGTTCTAAAAATAATTTTGCAGCTATTTAGTGCTATATCAAATATAAGATTGGCAGTTATTTCGAGCTATCATTTACTTTTAACAAACTTCATAAAAGGGGGTGGTTCTATGTTGCACTGTATATATTTTTATATGTATGTTTATTGTTAGTAGTGGACCGTTTTTAATGAACTCAATGATGTGATTATGTTATTATGCAATGTACTAACGTGATGTTTTGTTATTTTGCAGGTACGTTGAAAATCGCCACCAGAAACATGAATTAACGGTAAAAGCACAGTAGTTATTTACGATTTATTCCTATAATATAATATTAATCTATACTGATAAAGCAGAAAAGTTTGTTTGTTTGTTTGAACGCGCTAATCTTTCGTACTACCAGTATAACATTAGATACGTTACAGCCAAGGTAACAGTGAAGTAACCAGTATTTAAAGCATGTGAAACAGCGCTGCGGACATCTAGCTATTAAATAAAGATTTTGAAGCTGTTAAAATGTAAAATAAAACCTTATTTTATTAAAAAATATGCCATAAAAAGACAATTCATTGCCAAGCTCGTTCTAAGTGAAGGCGGCTAAATTGCTAAACACATTAATGAGTTCTTTGTAAAGATTTAAATAATCTTCATCGTTGCTCAAGAAGCGCGAATTAGTGTTATAAAAACCGTGTTGAGGTAACATAATATTATTTTATTTTCTAATATGTCATATAGAATCTTGGCCTTTTTGAAATAGGCCGGATCGTCCGGGGAAGTACTACCCTCTCATAGAAGATCGTCATAAGAGTAGTAGTATCCGTACTACTGCATTTCGTTCGGAGAGTGAGAGCGCTGGAGGCCCAATTTCCCCCCTTCTCTCTTTCCTGACCTCATTCCCTTCCCCTAACCCCATTCCTAGCCGCCATAGTGGAGGCCACCATACCAGTAGTTTAAGACGATGGCTTTTGGTATAGTGGCCACCACTTCTGGATTCCACTGACTGCTTACCATCAGGCGGCGGCAGCGTGGAGTCACTTTGGAAGGCTAAAAAAATTAATAAATCTACAAATTGGTAATTTTTTTTTATTTACTCATGTCACCTGCAATTTTATTATAACCTTACATTACCTCTATCCTTGTATATGTACAAAAGAAAAAGACAAAACACAAAGTAACATTAAAATAATACCGCTATAGGAGGTGATGGTAGGCTCCCTGACATATTAATATATTTCCATGACTCGAAGGTTGACTCGCAGAAAATGCCTTAGGCATTAAAGTCCGTGTTGTGCAAGTTTCTTTTTGTAGAGTTTTAATAAATAAATAAAATATATCATTAAAAATATCGAAGGGTTTGACTGTTTCTATATTCTTAAAGAGTGAATCTAATGTGTACAGGATAATATTTTGAATTTGTAATTTTTTTTATTTTCTTAACACCAGAGTGGCTAGTGCTAGTTTGTTTTACGTTAACGATCGACATGATTATGACTTTCAGTGTTCCGATTGTCCAGCTCCAAACTCTTAACCAATCAGAGAGCCAAATGCGGTAAACGTCTTAATCGCGTCGACATAACATATGTTGTACGTAGGTACTTCTTTTAAACACACACACACACACACATACACACACACACACACACACACACACACACACACACACACACACACACACACACACACACACACACACACACACACACACACACAGACACACACACACAAACACAATTATGAAGTCAGATCTTGTACTTGATATAACCTCGGGTGGATCTTGCAAGACATGTTGTATAGTGATGGGATATTCCATCACTAATATCCATATCGAAATAATAAATTATAATAATTAATTAGAAAGAATACAACTAAACTAATATGTTTTTAATCATGTTTTCAATTTTTATTAAATCATCAATATTAATACATAGGTAGTTGATATTGTCATCATCACATTACATGTCCGTGTATTTTCATAGTTTTCACTACTTAAATAATCGATACGGATTACTTTAAACTACAATAGTTCAAATTCTTAGTTGCCAAAGAAAAAAAAAGTTTTCCTCGCGTTAATTTTCTTCAACTTAAGTCAGTAAATGTCCAAGGTAAACTTAAAAAGGATTTATGACACACTCGTCAGGTAGACTCGGTAGGCTATTATAAAAAAAAACATATAATTTAAAGCTTTAATTTTTAGCTTTGTATAAATTAACTTACAAGTTAAATGTTTTAATTCTATAAATTGATTTTAAAATATCATCTTTTTTTTACAAGTATCTTCATTTCGACCAATCTTAAACTGATCGTTATCAGACGTTATCTGTTACCTGAATGATTTTAATTAATGTTTTATCGATACCTGTATCATACATAAGCTTCACATCCCTAATGTTGATACATCTTAGCAGACGTTCAAGTACCCGTGTTTCCTAAACGGATAACATTTCACTATATACTGTAGTACAGCAATGTATTTAGCATTATGTGCTTGTACATATTAAGTTACATATCAAGTCATATATCAACCATATGTATTGGAATGCTTTCAACTAAATGCCTTAAATCTCAAGCGATTTGTTTATTAATTCACTTTACCATGGCTTTACCCGCGCCTAACATATGTTTTGTCTACTTCGGAAACCAGACCGATTTTCGGAATAAAAAGCCTATGTGCGTCTCCGGGGCCAAATCTATCTACATACCAATTTTCATTAAAATCAGTTTAGGTGTTTAGGCGCCGAGTTGTAACAAACACACACACAGACAAACTTTTGCATTGCAAAAATTAGTAGGTTGATGATATTACTCAAGAGATAATTTTTATACATCAACTAGCGACCCGCCCCGGCTTCGCACGGGTGCAATGCTGATACTATATTTAGTAACAGCATTGCCCGTGCGAAGAAAAACAAATGCTGTGAACGTTGTATTTACACATTCTGGAGTATATTTAATTTTACTACAGAATGCCGACCCTCTGCCGCTATATCCCTCCCTGCATTTTTAATCTGTAATATCTTTGAAAATATTTATTTAAAATACATGCTCCAAAGGGCGTTATTGATTTATATTAAATGCACAATGTGTTTAAGGTACTTAATTTGATAAGAATAAATGCTGTATTGCTTAAAATCACTTCGAAAATAAGCCATTATTCTCCTAAAATGTAAAGAATAAAAATGGTTATTGTGGGTTATCCCTTAGAGATAGACATATACTATCGCAGACTCTTTTATAGACCTTTTTAAAGGTGTACAATACTGTAGTACACTATTTTGATCTATCTTGTAGGGTTTAGCCAGCGTTGCAATGTAAGCGCAAAAAATTTGTTTATTTACGACATCACATTAAAAACATCTAAATTTATCATTGTTTCTCTACTATATTATGCATGTTATATACATATAAACCTTCCTCTTGAATCACTCTATCTATCAAAAAACCGGCATCAAAATCCGTTGCGTAGTTTTAAAGATCTACGCATACATAGGGACAGACAGGGGGAATAGACATTGTTTCGTACTATGTAGTGATGATATGGTGGTTAAGTTTCTTAAACTTTCTAAATCACCGCGGAATTTTCTTAGTTTTCTTGCATAAGAACCTTCTCCTGACAATACCAAACACAACAAAAAAGAATTAACGAAATTGATCTAGCCGTTCACGCGTGATGCCATGACCAAGGGAATTAAGGATTCATTTTTATCTACATAGATTTGATTCAAGATGTTTAGGTATTTTACTATAAAATGGGTCACCGGGTCATCACCATCATTTTGACTAAAACACGTGTACTGTTAGACATAGACTTACTCTCAGCATCTTCATTTTGACATCGGTTGGATTTATTTCTGTGGTTTGTACTCTGACCTTGTAAGAGCCCTGCTCTCATTATTGTAAACAAATAAATAGCTATGTAGTTGTTAAAATATTTTTTTTTTGGAAAGCTTACAGACTAATAATACATTTTATAGTAGTAAGTATAAAATAACTTAAGTTGCTAATGACAAGCTTCCGCAATTATAACGTATACTAGTTCTTTTGTGTAATATATATTACACAAAAGAACTAGTGAATTTAAAATATGAAGAAAAGCTTCATATTGAATTAAGATTTCAATGATTACTACCACAAGCTCTTATAGCAATCTTATTATAACCTTACTTTGTCTCTTTCCTTGTTTTTATTGGTACAAAAAATAAGACAGAACACAAAGTAACATTAAAATATTATTCCCAGATAATAATAGACCCAAGGGCTCTACTACAACCTCATAAAGCAATCATTATAACTTAACTTTGTCTCTATCCTTGTTTATAAAAGTACAAAAGAAAAAGACAAAACATAAAGTAACATTAAAACAATACTATAAGAGGTGCTGGTAGGCCTCCAGGTCATGATGCAGTAGAAATAATTAATATAATCTTGCTGTGTCTTCACCAGTAAGTTATCTTACTTTATAACAACACTTACAGAACTAAGTTCACCTGCGACACGACTTCTTCCACTGAAGATTACAATCTTAAATTAAGCCCAAAAACGCTGCAGAATCAACAAGTGGAGCCGTTTTAATGTAAACTAAGATTTGTGTTAGCTTTACACATTTAGCATTGAAACTTAAAAAGTAATAGTTTTGTTTTTATAATTTAAAAGTAGTTTGTTACTAGCCTCGTAAAAAGAAGAATATTTAAAGATTTATTATCTCTTAAGGTGGCATAGCCAACATCTAGTGTAAACGCTATCTTTTGGCTAATGATGATGATCATGATTAATAAATATTATGTATTAAACGATGAGGGTAGTTGACGACCGCTCAACGTGCAGAAAATTGGGGAAGGTCTATGGCCAGCACCTGACGTCTTTGGGTCTTTCGGCTGATATTTATTTATTGCCTCACATATCAAGATACAATCGTAAAGAAACAAAGTAAATATATAAAATATAAAGCCAGGTTGTAGCTCTGCGTATATGATATGTATATATGTACGATCTCACAACAATCTCCTAAGGAAAATATCATAGCAATAGTAATCCTGAATAGGAATCCTGCAAATGACTGAAAATAATATGTTAAACATAATAAAATATAGCCTACTTTACTTAAGGAATTTGTTAATTTTAAGTTGAAAGAATTTACAAATCGGTAACGTAGATTTTTAGTTAAATCGGTGCAAACATTTAAACAAACATTCAAAAATCAAATCTTTCTCTTTATAATATTAATTTTGATGATATGTTAATGATAATGTATTAAACAGTCCATTTACTAGATTGTTATAATGTAGTGTAGTTTTATCTATGTATTTATAAACAATAACTGTGTCTAATACAGTTTTTGTTGCATTTTGGATTATTCAAAAAGTAATACCTAAATAATCCGCTATTTAATTTTAATTGAAGATAAAACCTTCGACGCTGAAAGTTTACACCAAAAAGGCTCTTAAATGGAACGTTTGTGAACAAAATAATTTAAGGACATCTATCTCTGACGGATAAAATAGAGAGAGAACCGTAAATTAACAAAGTGTTGAATGAAAAGATTTTATGGAGATTGGGGATTGATTGCGTCTAATAAAGTAAGCGGATAAAAGAAGGAAAATAAAACAAGAAAGCGTATTGCCTTAGAAAACATAATTTTTTATTTTAAATTAAACAGAATGGCGAACTAAATGTTCAAAATAGTCCTCAAAATTATAACCATTCAATACACTAATGCAAGGTGAATTGACTCTACAACCTTTGTGTATCCAACAAAAAAGTTAAGAATAATCATTTATGTTTACAGCGATAACAATGTACACCAAGAAATAAATTAACAAGAATTATAAGGTTCTTAAAGCGCACTCAATGTTCAGGGTTCTCTTTCAAACTTAAAATGGGATTTTTCCGGCACAAAGACATGTTCAAATTACTTCCACTGTTCTTTTTTTTGCGAATGCCTTTATTTCACAAAGATTTACTTCAATGTTCAGTCAGACATAGGTGGTCTCTTTGAAGATATATACAGTACCTAAGTTGATATTCATCACTGGCCTTATTCATGAATTTCTTGGCGTTACTCTGTAAAATATACTGAGAAAATTGCTATTAAATCAACTTGTAAATACAATTTGAAATTTTGATTTTGAGCAATGAGCTATTAAGTCATAAATAAATCTAATTCAATATGGTGAAACATCAAGCGAATATATATTTTAATTACGAATTTAGCTCAGTATAAATTAAAAACCATTGATAAATATGTAATATTTAAAATTAAAATAACAACAATATTAGTGTCATATTAGTATAGTAAATAAAAGTTGTTTAAATGCCTCTAGTTAATTGCTTCCAAATCAAATTGTTAATTTATTTTTCTCATTGTTAGCTATTTTTTAAGAATTTTAGAGATGTGGAACTCACGGGTACTTGTAAAGCCAGGTTAAATTCTTAAAACCTCAAATTTCATTCAGAAGCCTTTAAATAAGTTTATGTTAAAAAATATCTATCGAAATTGCGAAACTAATAATTAAATAGATTACAATCAAAAGTTTAATCAATTATTTTAATCTCTTTAACCTATTATTTATATTAAATTTCACTTGCAAAATAAATATGGAAACGTATTTCGAAATTGAATAAAGTTTTGTATGGCTACATGTTTCGTTCGACGAGTTTATTTTTCAGTGGAAACGGGGTGAACCCGTTAATGGAATCATAATATGTAACTTGTAATTAACTACCGTTGGCAATTAATATTTTACTGGCTATCAGTAAAATATCCAATTCCAAAAATAACTTATTCATTAGATAGTAATTTCACGAAATAATTATACAATGATTAAAAATATACATAAACTTATTGATATACAAAACTTTATTTAATAATAACGTAATTATGACGAATTTACACTTTTAAATAATTAATTACTTAGAAATAACATAATTATAAATAACTCTAGAACTAGTTCTATAAATATATTGTTAGTTTGTTTATTGTTATAACTATGATTAAGTTAAAAGGTACTATAATGATCATTTCAAATTACTTACACATGAACAATTTTTTATTTATTGTGTATATAAATATTATATAATTTGCTATAAATTATACAGTTTTATGTAATAACTTCAAAATAATATCACATATTATAAAACCAAAGTCGCTTCCCGCTGTCTGTCCATATGTATGCTTAGATCTTTAAAACTACGCAACGGATTTTGATGCGGTTATTTTTAATAGATAGATTGATTCAAGAAGAAGGTTTATATGTATAATACATGCATAATATAGTAGAGAAACACTGATAATTTTAGAGGTTTCTAATGTGATGTCGTAAATAAACGCTTACATTGCATACGATGGCTGAACCCTACGAGATAGATCAAAATAATGTACTACAGTATTGTACACCTTATAAAGGTCTACAAAATGTCCGCGGTAGGTACTTTTTACGAGAAATAATGGCTTATTTACGAAGCGATTTCAAGCAATACAACATTAATCCTTATCCAATTAAGTACCTTAAATACATTGTGCGTGTAATATAGATCAATATGGACATAGGGTTCAGAGATCCAGAGAATCATCTGTAACATGTTTGTATTGTCTAATGACAAAAAAGCTCTGAACGTTGTGTATAGAGACATTCTGTAGTATATTTAGTATCAGCATCAGTATTGCACCCGTGCGAAGCCGGGGCGGTTCGCTAGTAATTTATAAACTTAATAATAATAATGTGTATCTTTTTTTATACAACTAAACAAGCCGTTACGCTAGTCTATGGACACTTGCAACATCAGGAATATTACTTGCGAATTGGACTCTGAAAACTTTTAACTTCTTTCATAAGTAACCTCGAGTTTCTCGAAAAAACTGTGTTCTCTGAGCCAAAATTGTACCCTGTGGCACTCCTATTCAACTCCACTCCTTGTAGTGAACATTTCAATGCCAGTAAGATAAAAGTTGAACAAACAAACTAATTATCGTGTTCTGGAATTAAAACACTTTTGTAAAGAACCAGTTCCTTGTATTAAATACAACAACTGCTACAATATTGTTATCCAAAGCTTTGGTGAAAATTTCTATGCAAATAACAATGAGCTTTATTACGCAAAATGGGTTTCTAAATGCAATTGTTGCGAGAGATAAGTGTGAGAGGCTTGGATAAAGCGGTAGCGGAGGCGATTAGCGATTTTGTAAGCAATGTGTTAATTTTTATTACGAGTTGAATAATTATTACAATGTGATTTATGGTTACAGATATATGAGTATTTTTTTATTATTGTTACAGTATTTGTATCACTGAAGTACTACCAAAATAAATTTAGCTTAGTAGTACGATAAATATGTAAGGAAATATTGTTCTTCTGTGTGTTATTTTTTGAAGAACATTTTACGTAACTATGCTTCGTTAGTTAGAGATAGAGCGCAAAAAGATTTCTCTAGAATGTTACTAACAAAATACTACGAATTACAGCACTTAAACTATTTCAGGAGCAATGTCAAAGACTCTAAGTCGTCTATGAGCGACAGTTACCACTTACCACGTGTTTCTCGTCTCTCGTCTGCCACTGGCGGCAAAAAAAAATTATCTGTATTAATTCATGGCGCGTATAAATAACAACTGTGCTCCTTGAACAGCAAAATTAAATATTGTAACTATATAAATATATAAATGAATTAAACAACAACTACACACAATGCCATCTAGACCCAAAGTAAACATATTTATTATAGCTTGTGTTATGAGTTCTAGAATGCGGATAAACATACCTACTTAAATACTTTTTTTTTGTAATACATACACAATGTACATAGAAACACCCAGACCAATGCAAATAGACATGTTCATGCACACTAATATTAAATTTGCACTGAGCGGTAATCGAACCCGCGACCTCTGCGTGGCAATCCATACACAGTACCACGGAACCTCAGGGATCATCAAATTATATGAATATTATTTATATTATTATTATAATATGATAAGAAGTCTTAAAACGCTTGTCGCTGTTTCTAAAGCCTTATCCAAATCTCTTTGTATGCCCTGTTCATCGTTACAGTTAACAGTGACGTTTAACTACGCTTTTATTAAGTTTTAAACTGACTCTTAGAATCCTGTTGTTATAGCCCTATTAATATTATAAATGCGAAAGTTTGTATGTGTGTGTGTGTGTGTGTGTGTGTGTGTGCGTGTGTGTGTGTGTGTGTGTGTGTGTGTGTGTGTGTGTTTGTGTGTGTGTGTGTGTTGTGTGTGTGTGTATGTGTGTATGTGTGTGTGTGTGTGTGTGTGTGTGTGTGTGTGTGTGTGTGTGTTTGTGTGTGTGTGTGTGTTTGTGTGTGTTAGATTAATTAAACCATTTTCCGCGCGAGCCAAAAGTTGACAGAAGGTCTGTCCGTGAATTGATTGGACTATTTTATTTATTTGTTGAGTCTCAGTATAAGTATAATTTGTGACTAGGCTAATTAAATTTTTGATTCGACGATAATGCAAGTTACAGAATATTACATCATCTATAGTCAATACTATTATATGAAGCGGAAGAGTTTGTTTGTTTGCTTAAACGCGTTAATCTCTGAACTACCAGTCGGCTTTATACAAATATTTTATTCGTATGATAGCCCAGTACTCGAGGAAAGTTATAGGCTATTTAACATCACGCTTCTGGCGACGGGAGTAAGCAAAGACGCGGGTGAAACAACGCTGCGATAACTGGTAGTTAATAAAATTCCTCTTTTAGTTACATGTACTCTGACCTCTGTGAAGGTTTTTGCTGACTTTCGGCGTTTCCAATAAGTTTGTTGATAAATAATGCAGCACACGTCCGGAAGCATATTGGCCGTACTCCTAAAACACTGACCAATACATAGCAAGTAAATTCGAACTACAGACACGAAGACTCCGTAATATACTACTAACACAATGGAATAGTATGTATGTACTGAATGTTAAAACTAATGAAATTTATTTTTATATTTTAATAATTTTGCATAATTCGTGTATTATCAAAATTAATCACTAGCTGTTGCCCGCAGCTCCGTCTGTGTAAATGTCGGTTATATCTCTGTTTATACTTTCATGCCCTACTTCAAACCCTAAGCTTCTTTATTGCGATAAATGATGGCCTATGTTGTTCTGTGAGGTCTATCTCTACAATAAATTTCATCAAAATCGGTTTAGTGGTTTAGGCGTGAAAGTGTTACTTATAGAGAGACTGGATTACTTTTGCATTTATAATATTAGTATAGATTATTCTTACTATTGTCCCACTGGAGGACAAATGGTACCTCTCCTTCTCCGTTCAGGAATTAAGCTCGAAACGCAATAGTATGAAAACCACTACCTGATGTTCTTGAAGAGTACTTATCTGGTCGATTTGGCCCATATATGAAGAAACCAACAAGGTTCTACTATCAACAATACCTTTAAGTAATTCATACTTCCATACTAATATTATAAATGCGAAGGTAACTCTGTCTGTCTGTCTGTTACGCTTTTACGCCTAAACCACTAAACCGATTTTGATTAAATTTGCTATACGAGATAGAATAGACGTCAAGGAACAACATAGGCTATCTTTCATCACGTAAAAATAGCTTAAAGGGGTTATAATAGGAGATGAAAGTTTGTATGAAAAATTGTCAATGTAAGAGATTTCACCGACATTCACGCGAGCGGATCTGCGGGCAACAGCTAGTTCTGTATAAGCATATCCAATCTCATATCCTGGGACATTAAATGTATTATAACAAGAATCGTTCCTAAAGTAATATGTTGTTAAATTAATTACTTGCGTTCAAACTCTACTCGTATATCCATGTTTTCTTTACTAACATTAATAAGTCGAGAAATTATGATTGTGTACATGTTTTACATAAAGTTTTATTATGAAACTCTGAGCAATTCTCTTAAGTTGTTTATAACTTTTTTTTTTTTTATATTATAGCCTACCAAACTGACGCCACCTCGCCTGATAGTAAGCAGTCAGTGGAATCCAGAAGTGGCGGCCACTATACCAAAAGCCATCGTCTTAAACTGTTGGTATGGTGGCCTCCACCATAGCGGCTGGGAATGGGGTTAGGGGAAGGGAATGAGGGAGGTGAGGAAAGAGGAAAGGGGGGAAATTGGGCCTCCGGCGCTGTTGTACAGCCAACTACTGCACTGAGCTTGTCTATGCAGTAGTAGAATAAAAAAATAAAATAAAAATCTCTTTGAGCATATATTTTTCATAAGTTGCTGAAAACTAAAACGTACTGGCTGATTTGATTTTAAAATTTTAAATTTGGAACATTTCAAAAACGGATTTACTGTTCCGTATTGTACCTGGGGAGCTCATGCAAGCTAACTTTTATATCGTCGACCCGTGCATTGAACGTCATTAAGAATACATTTAATGCACTCCGAGCGCGCTTCGGACGTATCGTTAGAAACATTTCAACATGACATATCGAGTACTCGATTCTCGATTGTTGAGTAAACTTATCGATATTATTTCGATGTCTCGATGGTCTACTTTCGTTGTGAAGTAATGATGTTATTATAAAATTTTTTTTTCGTGTTATTTAGTGCGTCAAGATTGCATCATTTTTATGTGCATACATACCGTCTGTGTATGCATAATTAGATAGATCCAAGATATTATTACGCTATTAATATTAAGCTAGTTAAACGAACAGCGATTTCTGTTTGGAGAGTTCTCTACTATTTAAATAATAATCATTTTTGGTGCTTCGTAAAATGAATTTTCACTTGTTGGCAATTGTACCTACGTATGATTAACTAAAAGCATGCCTAATTGCGTATTTGTAATTTTATGTGATCCACGAGAGGTAGACCACAGTTTCGACTGCCCATTTCTTCATGAGGCTACTTAGAGTGCTATCGAACTTACCATCCAGTTCGGAAGCTAATTCGATTCGAATATCTAGACTAATAATAAACTTAAAAAAATATTTTTTCGAACTGGCTAAGTATAAAATAAATATGGAGACATTTCTCGAGATAAAACTCAGCATAGGCTCTCCTCGAGGTTCATAGGCTTTCACATTTATTTCGTAAACATATATCACTTAAAAAATCATAAGAGTTTCTGATCATCATCCTTTCTTTTAACACATACCTACCAAGTTTATCTGGCGATTACTAAGAGTGCCCTGAGGAACTTGTTCTTCCTTTACCTATTTACGAATTGTCCGTAGCCAAATTTCTTAGTTCCCTGCTGGAGAGAGAACCCCGCTCCTATTCTATGTTATGCCCTGTGATGTATAAAAACTTTTTTGGACAAAAAAAGCTGTTTTTAAAACAATATCTAATTCAGTTATGCATGGTGTAGTGACGTATGGTAATGTTACGCCACAATTCGCTTGTAATCGATATAAAATGCATTATGAATATTAAAATATACTATGTTGTACACGAGCGTAACGTCGACAAATGTGCAACGATAGTGCTGCGATAAAATTTAATTTCATCGATATTTGTTTTAAGTGTTTTATTTGCAATAAAATATAATAGTATTTTATCCTGTCCGTTTCTTCGCTAATTTCTAAACGCAATGGATTTTAATACGGGTTTTACTATCACTTAAATAATTTCGATTTGATTATGCATACTATACTTCAAATGCAAGAAAAAGAAAAATATCTAATGATGTAAAGAAAAACATATTGACACTAGTACAAAGTCGTAAAAATCACAAATTAAAAATTTAAAAAAAATACAAGATAAATAAAAAAATTAAATTGTAAGTAATACTTACGAATCATCCTATTAATATTATAAATGCGAAAGTTTGTGTGTGCGTATTTGTGTGTGTGAGTGTGTGTGTGTTTGTTTGTTTGTTATGACTCAGGGCCTAAACGGCTGAACCGATTTCGATAAAAATTGGTATGTAGATAGATTTGGCGAAGGAGACGGACTTAGGCTTTTTATCCCGAAAATCGTGGTTTCCGAGGGATACAGACATATTTTACTCGGGGGCGAAGCCGTGGGGCGCAGCTAGCATTAACTTAATCAAAGGCAAAGTGCACAGCGGATCAGGTTACATCGTTCTAGTTAAAGGTCAATAAACCACCTAGCTTGATTATTTATCGAAAGTAAACATAACGTTGATAAGATTGTCTATTACAGTGAATAAATTTGTTATTCGGACATTGCCTTTATACATTGAAATAATGATTTTTACGCGGTTTTGTTTAGTTAATAAAGTTATTAGTGACCATCTGCTTATTATGTAGATGATATTTTTAAATAGTCGTGTTCTTTAGTTTATGGAACCAATCCTTATATTTGCGTAGGTGTCGTAAAAGGCGAGTAAAAAAATGTCTAGTAATAACTAACAGAGTAAACCTGCGTATTAAATAAACTGTCACCAACCCTACTGTTTTTGTTTTGGTTTTGATTTTGATAGCAAACAAGCATATGGTCCACCTGATGGTAAGTAATAACCGTAACCTATAGAGATGGCTGTGTATTCCAAGCATCGCAGAAGTAATAATGCTTAGAAAACACAACCAAGCCGTTGCCGATCACGAAGATGAGGAAGAAATAGGGAGTTGGAAGAGGACTGAGGAGGTATTTGAGCTGTCGGCGCTCTCACTTACCGAACGAAACGCAATTGTATGGATACTATTACTCTTACTTCGATCTGAAACTAACGTGGATCTACTACTGTGAGAAATTACTACAGTAAGTAAGACAAAACCCTCTGGAAGGGGTCTATGTCCTGCAATAGAGATCGTCAGTGTGTCACAGCAAAATACACAAAGCAATGCACTTTTCAGACAGAGTAGAATATCTCGAATATCATCTAAGAACTAAATTTTCTAACAACTTTAACAGTCAGTGTCTCCTTGAAGAGACCAAGACCTTTTTGTCGTATCCAGCTAAAATTTGTATCAAATATTCTTGACTGTAACCTCTTGAAGCTTTAAAAAATAAACTTTTATGTCAACGCAATCAAAAGATATCAAAAGATATAATTATATGACTTTTATTTTATTTATATTTAGGTACTAAAAGTTTGTAAGTAACCCTCGTTGCGCAAACCCGACTCGCACTTGACCGGTTCTTTTTAACTACCTACCTTTTGGTACTTTTATGTTAACAATTTACTTGAGCAAATTAAATTGTGCAAAAGTTCTTGCAAATAATTTCACGAGATTTTAACTTTAACTTTTCGTAAAAACAGGTGTAACGTTGTCTACTTGAATAAGAGCAAAAAAATAAAAAAAGATCAAGTTACCTTGAGAGAACTCATTTGAACAGCTGGGCAGTATGCAAATTACAATACGCTCGCCCTATTACTTGGGACTCAACATTACTGACGAAACGTGCGTACCTACTTACCTCTTTAAATAAAAAGAGCTACACGAACTTTAATGGCTAATAAATAAAACGAATAATGTTAAAATACCAAAGTGCTAGTTAACTTCAATTTAAGATTTAAAAATGTATTCTGACACTATAATTCATATTAAATGACAAATATGGCATTAAACTTAATCTACTTAAATTTGTGGATCAAAAAATTATCAGCTGACTATAATTTGTCATGAATTCGGGTAAAATGTGAACGTGTGTCCACTTGACGAAAACATAAAAGTGATTAAATTTAATTTTCCTTATGTGGCACACAAATCTTTTCACGTCCAGTTGACGAAATAATAAGTGACACTAAGTTTAAGTTTCACCAAGTGGACACACGCGTGTCCAGTCTCTCGTGACGAGTTGGAGAATAACCCAAATTGAGGAACCTTTAACTAATTTAACTCTTTTCTATTAAAGTAGCTTTATTGCAAATTAATACACAAATTTTACTTTTAATCAGATTCAAATTCTTCTGTCCTTCAACATTGCTGTCCTTGATAAAACAACTGATTTTATCGCAAAAATCTTTTAAGGAAGAGAGTAATTTTATACTCTAGTCACGGCAACTGAGTTCAGATAGAGCCTACTGTATTGGGCCCATAAAAACTAATTAAGAATGATAGCTTTCGCCACTTGTTTTCGAGCCGAGAATAGTATCGCCCTATTTCTTCAATGTGCACATTCTTACAGTGTTTTCTATAGTTTTCTGTTCAAAAATTGTTGTTAAACTAGGTTCTAGTTACCAGCTGTCTATACTGCCATACTTAATATTATAAATGCGAAAGTAACTCTGTCTGTCTGTCTGTTACGCCTAAACCACTAAACCGATTTTGATGAAATTTGGTACAGAGATAGAGTAGACCTTGCGAAACAACATAAGCTATGTTTTATCGAGACAGAAACGCTTAAAGGGGTTAAAATAGGGGACGAAACTTTGTATAAAAATCGTCAAAGTGTAAACAGATATATGACGAGGATATAATCGACAATCACGCGGGCGGAGTTACGGGCAACAGCTAGTAATATAATATTTTATAAATGATTAGTAAACTATTTTAATCTGTACAGAATGATAAAGTAGAAATTTTAAAAGAGACCTCAAAAGAAGACGATTGTTTGAATTCTTGTTTTTATCAGATAGTATGCACTTGGATGATTGATGCTGTGCTGAGATAGTTTTTATACGGCTTTTATTATGGTATAACACGAGCGGAACATTTATCCAGGTCAGATTATGGCTCTTGTTAGTTTTTCTTGATGCTACTGCATGCTTTCATTGCTAAAATGATAGCAATACCTACTTCCCGGATTTGCCGTAGTTATTATTCTGCTTAGCAGGCAGATACTTCTGCTAACTGTTTCTTAACAATATGATCGGGAGATACATTTACTTTTTTAATTAAAATACGTAGTCAAATTACCATTCTAGATGAAACTAAATAATTGAAATCCTCTCTTTCCTATTTTAATCTTGGTAATTAAATTAATTGGTTGATTTGTAATAATTATTTTGTAGGGTTCTTTGGTTGCGTTGATATGTTAAAATTGTCAACTCATACAAAAAACTGTTATATTCTGGCGATTGAAAAGAGCGGCCTGAGTTTCTTGCCAGTTCTTTTCATAGCTCTACCTCGTCAGCGAACTGGCTTTAGGTTAATTAGCTGACTTCATGTAATTTTGACTTTTCATAATCATTATACTTTATAATCAAAATGAAATAAATGCTTAGAGTTTGAGTTTGAGTTTGAACATTGTAGTAATGGTGTATGAAGTAAATCTATAATTATATGTTAGAACCCACACAGTTAACAAAACTGTATTTACTTAGATGCACATACAAACAAAATCAAGCGTTTACAATAATTAAATACTTTCCCTGACTTAGGTCTTATCTAATAATGAGGTTATTATTATTTATGACATTTTTATCAGTTATTTACTTACGATGTGATAATATGATTTATTAGTTTATCTTTTTCTTGAAGTTGATTCATGATTTATTACTATGTGTTTTGTTATTAATCTTGAACTTGAGAGATAATGTGAAATGTTTAACAGACAGTTTAATTTATTGAGGTTAAGTAACTTTGTGTTACGTTTAAAAAATATTCTATATAGGCAATGAGCGACAATAATGAGCAGTCTAATTTCATCCTAGGTGCTTTAAGCGAGGCGTGAAAAAGCATCTCATAAAGCCGCTATTATTAAATAGCCGCATATTAATAAAATTGACCATGACACTGTTCTACTTGTTTTCTAATTGTGGCGATATAAGAATAAAATGCTTTCACAGCATAAAAAAACTGAAATAAACATGAGTAGCCTCAGACGTGACATACAAATGAAATGAAATGAAATGAAATATATGTTTATTCATTTGTTAATTAAATTAACACTTATGACCGTCAAAGTTTACAAAATGTCAGCAAATTAACCTACAGCCAGTTCGCTGACGAAGTAGAGCCATGAGAAGAACTGGCAAGAAACTCAGGTCACTCTTTTTAATTGCCAGGTTATTGCATTTTTTGTAAGTTACAGGTTTCAAGTAGCATGCAAAGTGACGCAGACAATACACTTAACTCTATAGATACTTAATTACTTACAGCTTTCTATGTTGTAAAGAAAAATAAAAAAGTAAAATGTGTGCTTTACAGGCTGCCTCAATTTGCATATTGCTACAAAAAGGTACACATTATTGACTACAATCTAGGTTATAAACAACTGATGACGACTATACTTCTTAACTCACCTACATAGGAATTTGCAATCAATAATTTTAAATAGGTAATACTGTAGTCTTTTAAACCTTATAATACGATCTAATTATTATTTTGTAAGATAATTTAGTACGCACGAGTATATTATTATAAGATTTGCTAAAATGACCAGTGGAAGACTTTACATCAGACAATTATTATAATTAATATAATTTTTATTTAATTGTATTAAATTAAATAAGTATATTATAATTCATTGCTAAATAATTTAAGTGTACATGTATCCGTTACTATAAAATTAGCACATAAACCGCCTGTGATACAGAAATACTCCTAGTACAGGCACCTAACTTTATTATATATACTTTTGTATTCATTTTGAGCCTTTAAAAATTGAATATCTTCTATTTAAACTGATTAAATGATTTAATTAGATAATGATACTGAATAATAATAATAATAATAACAGCCTGTTTACTACCCCACTGCAGGGCGAAGGCCTCTTCTCTAGAGAAGGTATGAGCATTAATCACCACGCTTGCTCAAGGCGGATTGGCAATTTCAGACTTTTTAAGTCCAGGTTTCCTCACGATGTTTTCCTTCACCGTCAGTCAGAAATGTCCAAGATAAACTTAGAAAGTACATATGATTTGAAAAATCACATTGGTACTTGCCCGGATTTGAACCCACTACCTCGTGTGTTTACGAAGCGAGTGCCTTATCCACTGGATCATTTCGACCTTAATGTAGTAATACTGAATTATCATTTTATTCATAAATCCAAATGCAATTGTAATATTTAGTAATATATTAGCATGGAAATAAACATATAGTGCGACAGGTTTTCCTGGTACGGATACCAGTCTCCCACAAAGGATCAGTAACCTAAACACTATTACATGTATTTTTAGCATTAAGACACCTTTGTGGAAGAAAAATAAATTATATAATTATTAATTATTTATAATTATAAATATTCCATTGCTTAAACTAGTTTGACCGGTATCTGACACGCGAAGGTCTTTCTAAGTAATAAATCAAGTCACCAAAAAAATAATAATAATAAGATACAGTAAAACAATACCTAATTCAGGGTTATATTATTTTATTGACTTACTTTAAGTTTTTAAACATATTTGTAAGGTAATCTAACGAATCGATTGATGCACCTAACAAATAGCTTAAATTATAAACTTTTCTTTTACACAATGGCTTTACTTAGGTTTTATTTGGTTTTCACCAATGATTTTTGAATGAAAATGTTTACTTATTTCTGAAAACTAACAATACGGTCCGTCTATTTAATTAAAGACGCATGCGTTCACTGCTGCAGAATTAAGGCCTTTAGTAGGTATAATGTTAAATACCTACAAATGCCCTTTTTATATTTTATAAGAAATTATGTAAACAATCGTTAACAACAGTTAACGCAAACCAGTTTGGTTTCACACGTTTGTTATTTATTTATGACAAGTTGCCTATTGATAAGCTACATGACGTAAGTAAAATCAATCAAAAAATGTTTCGGCATACGTAGATATGTTATGAAAACCACTACGATAGACTATTAATTGCATATTGCATTCATTAAATCAATTTACATCCACGAGTGTTGAGCCTTATCTATCAATCATCGTAATATATAATGTACGTTGCAGAAGAAAAACGAACTACCTTACAATTAAATTGCACCATCGACATCGATAAGCAAAGTCGTCGCGTCACTAGTCTGCAATCGGTTATCGCGAACTCAGTGTACGTATGACTGGCGACCTAACGCAACTTAGTGTGAATGCTGTTCGGAACACGCGATTCGTCAGTTCGCTTCGATTCGAAAACAACAAACTTGGAATAGTACAGTGTCATTAAAATTAAAAAAAGAAGTGTTCTGTTTTGTTTTTTTTTTCAGTTCTGTGTTATAGTGACGTTACATGTTTCGATATTTACTTATTTCATCTTTGAAGCTAAGGTAAGCTTTAGCAAATAGTTTAAAAAAATATTTTACATCTGAAAAGGATTTATGTACGGCATATTTTATATACAAGTAATACGCTTCTAAGAAGTCTACGGTGTAATATCAGTAATGAGAGCTCTTAAAATATTTTTCTGCTTATGACAACCTATAATTGGCTCGTACGTAGATAGCCTTCGACCGTGGCGGGTAAAGAAATTTCGTAACTTTACATGATACTTACAATATATACACAAAGTGCATTTTTATTACGAAATGTAATATTTATTTACTCTAATAAACTCTAAGGTTAACCCATATTCGAATAGGTACCAGTAATAAATAGCTGGTATATTATAACCTTTTTCATAAAACGGCTCCTTTAAAGATAAGTATTTTTATAAGGTATTTACATTACGAGCGAACTGTATTTATTCCTAAGCTTTTTTATTAGTATACCGAGTAACAATGATTACATTCCATACTATTGCGACCTAGTGTTACAACGATTACTATTTCGACCTAGTGTAACAATGATTACATTCAATACTTTTGCGACCTAGTGTAACAATGTTTACAATTACATTCCATACTAATGGGACCTAGTGTAACAACGATTACATTCCATACTATTGCGTATTGTTTGGTAAATTAGTGTGCAAGAAGACTTAGTTATCTAAATACCCTCAGACCTCTTTCTTTCCTTTCTCCTTCGTTTTTCTTATGTTTGGCATTGTTTCTATCATCTACACTAATACATAAAGCGAAAGAGTTTATTTGTTTGTTTGTTTGAACGCTCTAATCTCTGGATCTACCAGTCGGATCTGAAAAATTCTTTTTGCGTATGAAAGCCCAGTTCTTGAGGGAGGTTATAGACTATGTTATATCACGCTACTGGTGACAGGAACAGAGCAGTAAGCAAAGACGCGGGTGAAACCGCGCTGCGGAAAGCTGGTAGTTACATAAAGAACTTTAAAGAACAGCTATCCAGTACGCAGTATGCTAATTTGTCACCTAATTTGTAAAAAAAAACATGCACTGGTAACCCAATCAAAATGTAAAATAGACACTGTAGGCACTGTTGCTGTGACACGTTAATCTACAGTAAATTATTTATTGCAAACAATTTATTCATATTCAATTTTAAACATAAATATGTAGGTTGTAATATCAGCAGTTTGCAGTGAACTAGTTTATTGTATCTCTGTGCGCTGAAAATGTTCGTCCGTTCTATCAAATTGGAGCGGCATGGTTGGTTAGACTCTACAGGAAAATATTGGCCGCCTCAGTGGTTTATTGATATGGTATAGGTACGCTCTGAAACCGATCTTGGGTTCGATTACCAGGTCTAATAAAGTAATATTAGGATTTTTGTCTAGAAATTCTCAGTGTTAGCCTACAATCTGAATTGTGACCCGTTAATGCCTAAATACATGATACGGTTATAAGCTTGTTTATTATAAAATAAAGTAATAAGTAGGTATTCAAATACATGATTGACTTGTCAAAAAAAATGAGTGAAGTGGGTTACTTCAGTAACATTACATAGAAATAATATGTGGACACTATCACACACCGTCAACTAGACCCAAGCTAAACAGAGCTTGTGTTGTGAGTACTAGATAACTGAAATATAATACATATACATACTTTTTATTGCAAATACATACTTAAAATACATAGGAAACACCCAGACTGAAGACAAATACAAATGTTCATCACACAAATATTTACCTTCATTTACCGAACCCACGACAACCGGCGTCGCAGTCAGTTAAATAACCACTAGACCAACGGTGCAGTCGAATAGAACATAATTATCTACACGCCTTTACGCCTTTATGTTATGAGGCGTGTCTGTTGACATTTGGAACTTTTTATCCGGATATCGAACAGGAACCTTTACGATGACGTAGCAGTTTGTACACAGTACCACTGAACTGAGGCACTCGGTAACACATACAATAAAAATAAAAGCCAAACTATGCGGTCAATAATTCACTGCGGATATATTTTTTTTAACTTATAAAATTTGCATAATTATTGCGGGAAATATGTGTAGCAAAAGTAATAATTTCGTGTGAATTTACATAATATATGTTGTTGCCGTCGAAATTGCACCGTGAGTACTGTGCAGTTGTGCATACAAATGTCCAGTGTATAGAAAATTGCACTATATCGTGATTGAGCCCAATTTGTTTAAATTATTTTTATTTTACATAAATTGCAGGATTACCGCTAGCGACTGATGCAGCAGATTTTTCTTTATGATTTAATATAATAGGTTAGTATTAATCACTACATTGCTCAAGGCGGATTGATAATTTCAGACTCTCTTACCATGGTTTTCCTGAACCAAATTGCATTTATCTGCATATTTAAGTTTATAACCTACTGAGGTCCGCCCTCGCTTAGCTTCGCTATCAAAGTTTCATTCGATTTCACAACAAACTCCTACGGAAAATATCATAGCAATATTGTCGTATTGCATCATTTAGATTTATGAAGGCGCCTAAAAAATTAAATTCTGAAAATGATTGAATATAATATGAACATAATAAAATACAGCTTATGTTACCAGCTGAATTTATTTATTTCTAGGTGAAACAATTTTTCAAATCGGTAACGTAGGTTTTTAGTTAAATCATTGCAAACAAACAAACATACAGAAAATATAATCTTTTCTTTTAATAATATTACTTTAGATGGATATAGTTCGAGTTTCAACTTCTAAAATATTTACTTTGAGATCACAAACATCTAACATTTCTCAGTATTACACACAACATAAATCAACATATCCTTCACAAAAACATCGCAATATCCAATCTACAAATTAAAACGTATTACTGGGGTCACTAAATATAAATTAAAAGCTAACAGGCATTCACGGGCCAGGTTAATGCCTCATTCCATTACGGAGTACCTGGTAGGCATGAATTAATTATAAATTGCGATTTAGAGCAGTGCTCCCGACCTAAATCTCCTCTAGTTTGAAAATATACGGGCTTGTACTAGTGGCCGACGCGTAGGTAATTCTATTAATAATAATAATAATATTCTACCACATTCACACAGCGCCATATAGCCCCAAATTAAGCAATTATATTTGCTTGTGTTATGTCTACTAAACAACTGATATACTAAATTATACGGTTTTTTTTTGTAAATACATACATATTATAGATAAATTACACCCAGACACAGACCAAACAATCATGCTCATCACACAAAGGTTTGTCCTGGGTGGGAATCGAACCCACGACCTCCGGCTTAGCAGTCAGGGTCATTAACCACTAGACCAACAGGCCAGTCATATTGTATCACAATGTAATGTAACCTTTGTAATGTAATGAAATATTGTAAGTCCTTTACATCGTAACCTTTTTTACTGTGACTTCTGTAAGCTAGGATTAACAGCAATGATACCCTTTCGAAAATATAACGATCGATAGTTCAGGGGACCTACCACCACTTTTTATAGCAGTATTATTTTAATGTTGATACTGCGTTATTCCACTACTAGGCAATGTCCTAAGACACTGTGAAAAATGATATGTTATCATATTTTGCATCAGAGACGACACTGGTACAGAGAGCAGCAGAGACGTCTATATCCAATTTTTATGTAAATTTTAAATTTTATTTTAAAATAAAAGATCATGTAAAATAAAATTGTAAAAACGTTTCATTCACTGTCCACGCTCTAACCTTTCGCTCCGTATGTTTTCCTACTAAGTTTAGCATCTATCTTGACTACACAGTTAAGTACCGGTAAATTTATGAAGGTACCATGTATTTACGCGTAATAAGTGTATGGGATAAAAAGTAAATCATGCTTGTAAAGCGTGGTTTATCTTGTTTCTTCACAACACACTGAAAACATGCTTTAATAATAACATTATTTTGGTTATATTTTAAAGGGTCATCAGTGACTAGCTTTCGCGGCGCTTGTTACATCTTTGGTTACTGCTCTGCTCCCGTCGCCAGTAGCGTGTTGTTTATTCAAAACCGACTGGTAGTTCCAGAGATTAGTACGTTTAGACAAACAAACAAACTCTTCGGCTTTATATAATAGTGTAGATAATATGACTTACTTCCAAAGGGCCTCTTTGAAAATCGATGAAAGGAGGCCAATATTTAACAGCGGACATCTTGCAGTTCAGATTTTTTGGCTTAGAACCCACTAATCCCATGAAATTTTCACCCTGTGCCTTTATTTTACTTTCAATTTATCTGTTAATTGCACTTAACAAATTAGTTTTTCTATTATTTATTTTAAGAGGGTAAACGCTCATGTATATTACAAGAGCCAGGAGCACAGCAGACATTGCTTGCTGCTGTTTTTACCATACCATAAAAAAAAAAAACAATTTAAAAACTAATACTTTACGTCAATATTTAATAGTACTCCGTTTAATTCGGCCGTTTCTACTAAAACCAGCAAGAATGTACTACTGTACAAATTTAAAACTCATGGACAATCAACCATTCCGAATAAAATCTTAAAAATCAAACCCTCCTTTAATATATTCTTCGTTTTAATTCCTTTGATTGTTGATAACTCGTTAAGTTTCTCTCTCGAAGTAATCCTGAGCATTCATTAGAATAACGAACGACATTTTATGTACACTTCACGAAGATCTGTAGGTATATAGTGTAGGTGTATTGAGAATCAAATATGAGCTGATTGCGAAAACAATTTGAGATGGTAATTTCATTGCGTAACTGTTTCGGCTACACACTTCAGTTCTGATACCAGGTAGAACGAGACGATTGGCATAGCGTGTGTTGAATTAAAACTGCATAAATCACCTTTCTTTTGAAATAATGATGGATAGGTACTTACAAAAACACTTACTTTATGTATATAGATGCTAGGAACGGTTAATGATGATAGTTGACGGAAGTCATGTCTACAGGATACCCAAGGAGCAACTCTGACGCATTGTTTCTGGGCAATAAAGGCCCTATTGATTTTAACCGAATTGCCCAGAGCATGATACCATATCTCAAGTTAGAAACAATAAATCCATGATAGGCGTTAAGCACAGTTTCTCTGTTTGATAATTTTGTAAATCGCCATAAAACATATACAAATCTGTTGATTTTTTTATAAACTCTATTAACGTGTGCTTTTCATTTGCAGGTATCATCCAGTGTTATACCCAAAAATAAAATTTCTTTTATTACCGTTTTTAGTCATAGTTTAGATCAATGTTATGTTTTTCTGCACGAAGTATACATTAAACATATTTTAGCAATTCACCTTGCGTTTTTCAACGTTGTAGTAAGTAGGTAAAAGTGAAAAAAAAATAGTTTATCCAATATAAATTTGGTAAAGAGTAATTTTGTCTTTGAGGAGGATAGTCAAACTCTCATATATTCCATCTATGCTTTACATTTAAATAGAATTAAACTCCAAAATTTGAAGTCTAAGTAAATGAATATGTAATTGGCGGAACTCGTAGGTGTTTGCGCAATCACTCCGGTATCTAGTTAGTAGTTTAGAATAGAATTTGTATTAAGCTGTGAATATTCCTTGCTTCGTTACCTACACGACACACAAGACAATTTCTTGCTACAAAACTGCACGTATATTGTATGTATTGTATTACCTCCTGGGATGGCGCACCGAAAAGTACGTCACTGGAATTGGAAAGGGCACAGAGAGCTATTCTAAAGGTGTCTTTGTGTCTAAGTTTTAGATATCCCACGACCTTTTGTTTAAAGAAGCCAAAGTTTTGACAGTACGTCAACTGTTTAAGCAGCAGACTGTCCTAAAAAAACACTGTCTTCTAACATATCATTCTTCTATTTATCGTGGTAAAAGAATGGTTCAATCCGGCACCCACTTTCGTCACCGGTTTAAACACCATATCGTCTAAACGTTTCTTCTGTTACGTTGGTTGTTACCTTCATACCAAAACTAATAGAATACCTATCTCAAAAAGATTAGGTGTAAAATAAAACTCACTGATTGGCTACTGGATCTTGACTATCATGATATAGAAAACTTATTACTAGTTCCCGCGTAGATTTTAGATTTATTTAAATACTAAATATAATTATTATATAATATACAAGTTATGATACATTTACTTATGATCAAAACCTTATTCATTCGCATTCCTATCTCATATTTCTCAAAAACCTGGCACACTCTTCAACATGCATACTAACCTTCTTACTTCTTAACTCACATACATTTACTCATACACATACATTCACCACATTCATCTCATAATATTCTAACCATAGTAACATAGAAATAACAAGCATTATATTATTAAAAACAAAAAGTTCGTCTGCCTAAAACTAATTGAAAAGAATGAAACCCATTTTTTTCTCATGCTAACGCTACATTAAATTAATATGTACCCTATGTCACTCCCACAATACAAATCTAATGACACCTCATATGTTAAAATCCATTAAGATATTTAGACTGTAGAGCGTGCCAAAAAATAGACATACATACTCACATACTCATATACATACATACGCTCGAAAAACATTACCCTCCTTGACTGCGGTAGTCGGACAAAAATAAATTTATTCAAATTTTTATTAACTTGATAAGCACAAGCGATCTCTGTTTATATTAGTACGAGTATATAATAATAAATCTAGAGTAAAGATATTCATCTCTCAGAAAGCATTCGGCAAAAATGAAAGATTATTGAATCGAAAGGGCGGACCTTCCATTTGCAAATTGAAAAAGGTCTGTGAAACATTTTTTTATGAATTTTAATTGTCTAATAAAATTTAGTCTCAATCAAATTTCCCTTTTCAGAATGAATGTTTTCTTCAGCGCCTCCTTGCTTCTTCTCCAATATTTTAGGTTCGGCTTATACCTGATTAAGCTATAAATCGATTTTTCAATTTTTACTAACTTAGGTTTTTTTATCTGAAATATTTATCTTATGCTACGGCAAACTTATTTAAGAAAATATTAAATATTTTTTTAAAGACACTTTCCGCACTAAATAAGATACCCTGTGTCACGGGGGACTTTACAAACGTACATTTAACGGACACAAAGTACACCCAGATTGGGATCGAACCCACAACTTCGAGACCAGCAGTCGCTTGCGCTCTCACTGGACCACAGAGGCCATTCACCTTCGTATATATACTACATATATTACGTTTAAATTGAAACAACACTCAAATTAATAATCGTTAAATATTGTTTTCTTTACTTGTTGTCAACTGGCAATGATAATTGTGAAGCAGCAAGCAGATCACGTAATATATCTGTTACATAATTAGTAATAGTCGTGGATGTTTTTTAAGAGCGTCATAGATACAATAGACCAAGACTGAAAAAGAAAGAATAAAAAGTAGCTCATGATGCAATGTCTCCTACCCCCTATTCAACACTACTCTTAAAAATTCGAAAATCATTAATATTATATTACTTACCTATGACTTCACTAAGGTAGATAGATTCCCTTAATTAAAATCGTAATTTTCGTTCTAAGCTGATATTTTCTATATATCAATTCACTTATTTTCAGTACCATAGATCAAAATAGTATTTAAAATGTGGTGGTATGCAGTAAAAGAACAAGTGACTTTTACATCCATAAATATATGAGTAGATACAATCAAAATAAAGTGTGAATCGACCCTATTCCTCACAATTGTGTCGTTCGGTGAATATTTCAAAGAGCTTTCCTTCATTTTATATTAAAATAGACTCTCGATTGTTCTCTGTGATAAATAAACAAGAAGTGACATCTGTAACCAATATAAGGAGTCTGTTTGTAGTCAATATTGAATTTGAGGCTTATTTCTGACACGGATATTAGAATTAACCCGATGGAAAAGTATAAGTATTTGCAGTGTTTGAAATATAGCTGCCTTTGTGTTTGTAAACAAGAGTTTTCTTTTGTTTTGAGACATACTCCACTCTGCCTGATGGTAAGCAGTCAGTGGATTCCAGAAGTGGTTGGACATAATTTCAAAAGCTAAACTACTGGCATGGTGGCCTCCAGTATCGCGGCTTAGTAAGATGCTTTTTTACGCCCCGCTTAAAAGACCCAGGATGTCTTGAATTACGAGTGCTTATATCAACATCTCCACTGCTGGACAAAAGCTGGCCTTAAGGACACTCAGTATTTAAACCCAGGTTATAATATTTTTAAACATGGTCTCGGAATTAGACATAATCATAGATTAATTATGTATTTTTTTCAATATAGTACTTATCAAAATATTTTGCTTTCTTACAGGTAAGGCTTAGCTATTAAGGTATAGCTGCAAACAATCGTAAGTAAGTAGCAGTAAGTCGTACCCACTCTTCACATTCGTGACTTCATTCAAATTCAAAATATCCGGAGAGATTTCGATCTGTTTTTCAAAATTGTCACCCATCCATATTTTGACCGCAACGAGTGTGCTTTGCAAAAATGGCTGCCATTTATCAACAAGTTTTGTTATATTAATTCAATTTTATGTATAAGGCAAATGAGTAATTAGTATACAATGGTATCGATGTCAGACATTGTCCTGATCACTGCATATACTTAGTGCATACGGAATGCATGGAATGATATTGGGTCAAGAACATTGTTCGTGCCAACTACAATACATAATGAATATACGTGTAAGGCTCTCATAGTGTCTGTGTGCATATTCTACAATAACAGCTTTTGTTACTTCGGTACATATGTCGTTAAGTTAAAGTCTTCAATCCTTAGCATTTGCTACACCTGAGGGCTTAGACAAGTGTCATAAATGCTAATAAAATGTATACCATATATAACCCCATACATTGATTAATCTATTTTATTCTATTAGCGTTTATGCCACTTCGCCTTCAGTTTTGATTATCGAAAACGTTTCCTGCTACTTCATCGCTACAGAAGAAGCAGTGCAAGATTATTTTATAGCAAACTAGAGAAACTAATATATTATAATAATTCTAATATTATAATAATAATAATAATAATAATATTTTACCACATTCACACAGCGCCATCTAGTCCCAAATTAAGCAATTATATTTGCTTGTGTTATGGGTACTAAACAACTGATATACTACTCATATACATTTTTTTTTTGTAAATACATACATATTATAGATAAATTACGCCCAGACACAGAACAAACAATCATGCTCATCACACAAAGGTTTGTCCTGGGTGGGAATCGAACCCACGACCTCCGGCTTAGCAGTCAGGGTCACTAACCACTAGACCAACAGGCAAGTCAAAATTATTATTAGGTAACTAATATTATAATTACATTTAAAATGTCATTTCAATTTTTTTAAATTCTTATCCTCTCTTTACATACTATAATATGCATGTAATATACATATAAATCTTCCGAAATAAATGTTCTTAACGATAGCTAAAACGAGTTATTCCGGTCTGATCCCCAGATCTGATACCTTGAGATTATCATTATTATTTAATTCCCTTCTGATCCCCTGCATATTTAGTCAAAAAACCATATCAAAATCCAAATTGTTAATAGATATAACACAGACAGAAAAAAACAGTGATTTTCTAATATAAACAAAGAATTACAAGATAACAAAGCAATTTAGCTGGTAGAACCTTCACAATTTCCCGGTATGAATATCAAAGACAGTGATTTAATAACAGAGTTCTGTGTAATCATTTTATAAGCTTTATTGCAGAATACTTTGCAAGAACAGTTCTGAGAACCAGATCAAAGCTATGAGCCGGAGAGTACCGGAGGCCTCATTTCCCCTTTTTCTTTTTTCTTCACCTCCCTTAATCCTTTCTCCTACCCCACTCACTTCATGGTAGGCAGCGGCTTCGTAGAGTCTCTGGCATTATAGGAGCAACAGTCCAAGAGCAACAGTTACCACTTACCATTACGTGAGCTGTATGCTCGTCTGTCACTATACTGCGTTTGGCTCTCTGATTGGCTAAGTGCTTGGAGCGGGCCAATCAGCCGAACATCATAAACGTGTTGATACAGACTAGAACTAAGCACTCAGCAAAATCTACTGCCGTAAAAATAAGTTAACCATTTTCTACGACATCAGTAAGTCGGCAATTCTAATTCATGGTAGGTAATACATCACTCTCAGATACTGATACTGATAAATCCTTTGAAGTCAAATTCACATATTTAACACGTCAAGTGAGATAGGCTTTGTGTGTAAAGACGTAAAGCTACGTTGAGTAATGATGTACATGTTAAAATAATGAGTATAAGTTTCAAATTATCTAATTGGGAAAATTTTAAAATAATTAAAATAATGTGAAAGAAAGAACAGCGCTGATCTTCCGTGCTGGCCTCAGGTGACGCACAAAGCGAAGAAACCAAATATGGACTCTCAAAATAATTTCATGTGCATGAAGTTTTGTATTTGAAATTGAGCAAAAAGTTAGTATCTTATATTATGTTTTAAGTTTGTCTTAGACATTACTGGAATACTTATAGTGTAGGAAAATATTGTAATATTTTTATCTTACCTACCTGCCAATTTGCATATAAAAATAAAAAGCAACTTGACTTTCTATCTGGTTATTTAATATAAATTCATCCGTGTAGATCTTTATTCTGTTCTTTTGTGATTTTATTGATATCAGAATAAAAAGAAGGCCATATTAATTCTGGATAATGTAGCTGTCTAGTAGTAGTAATAGTCAAAGAATAAATAAAAATGATGCAAAAGTTTTGTGTATATCCATCACAAACAAAGAAACAAAACATCAAATATAGTTTAGACTTTTAAATAGCTCATATTATCGTCTAAAATTTAAAAAATATGATAGAATATACCGAGGTTAATATCAAAGTACGATTAAAAGTAGGGGTTGCTAATCAACGCTCTTAATATTAATCCTTCAATATCAAGAACTGGATTTCAATTGTGTTGAAACGAAATTCTCCGATGGTAACAATTTCTACAAATGATTGTGTAATCGGAAACAATCAGAATTATTGAAAACTAGGAACCCGCCGCGACTTTGCATGAGCTTACTGGTATGTTTTAAGACGTAATTACGAATCGGCTCTTTTCCTTTTCCTTCTTCATCGCCTTTTTCCCTACATGATCAGCAACGGCTTGGTTGTGTTTTCAATTTTTTATATAAAAAGTATTATAAAAATAAACAAATCCCAAGGGTATCAAATACGGAGTATTCCAATGGAAAACCTCGAATAGCCATAGGTTAGGTAATCACTTACCATCAGCTGTATACTTGTTTGCCATTAAAGCTTATATATTTTTTTCTCTATTTACGGGCTTTTATTTATAAACTAGATTTCGCCATCGCGGTTTTATCTGCGTCTTTGGTTACTGCTCTGCTCCCGTCGCCAGTAGCGTGATGTTACATAACCTATAACCTTCCTCAAGAACTGGGCTATCATACGCAAAAAGAATTATTCAAATCCGACTGCTAATCCAGAGATTAGCGCGTAAAGAACTTCTGGGCGGAGTTGGGCTGGATAAAATAATCTAGCAAAACCGGACGCAATAAAGGACTAAGAGGTCTAAATGACAACAAGCCCACCAAAGGTAAGAGATTAGCGCGTACAAACAAACAAATAAACTCTTCCGCTTTATACTATATACGTATATATTGACTGCCTCTGTGGTTCGGTGGTACTATGTATGGACTGCCACGCAGAGGTCGCAGGTTCGATTCCCGCTCAGTGCAAATATTTGTGTGCATGAACATCTCTATTTGCATTGGTCTGGGTGTTTCTATGTATAATATGTATGTATTTACAAAAAAAAAAAGTATTTAAGTATGTATATCCGCATTCTAGAACCCATAACACAAGCATATAATATGCTTACTTTGGGTCTAGATGGCGTTGTGTGTAGTTGTTGAAATATTATTATTATTATTATTATTATTATATAATAGTATAGATAGAGAAAAGAATCAGTCTTATTGTAACAAACACAACTTCATCTAAAATATATGCTATTGGCGACTGCAATGCATATGTAATGCATGTAAACTCCCGGAAAAATTCTGTAAAGAATGATAATGATAACAACCATACTAAAATCCAAATAGTTTAAAAGAAGTTAGTGGAAAAACAGACAGGAAAAATACCAATGTTGCTTAAGAGTTAGGATGGTAGTAGATCAAAGACTGAATATTAAAATTGGCGGAGATCTGTTGGTTCCATAATAATGTTCATTTTCAATTAATTTTGTTAGTGTTATCTTACGATATCGATCTCGTGATTGAAATGCGAGCAAATTTCGAATAAGTATAATTACCTATTGAGCTATTAGACCTTGTATAAAATTTCAGCGAATGGTATTTTCAATTTGTCTGGATGGTTTCATCTTACGGGTCTTTGAGGTCTCAGATTCGATCCCCAAGTCAAATAATATAATATTAAGTTTTTTTTTCTGACAATAAATTCTTATTATAAATCCAGACTTTAAAATTTTGCCCGGTTGATGGTCGCCTGCAGTTACATAGGACTCAACATATCTGGCTAAACGTGTGTGTTATATACCTCTGCCTACCTTTTTGGAAATAAATAAGGCGTGTTATTAAACTTTAGTAAAACTTTATATTTATTAAAGTTTGATAATGACTGCGCTTGTTAATTGTTAATACTTGCAACAGCGTCGTGTTATTAGTTAACGGTTTTAATCATAACTTAAATGAACTTAGTTTATTCAGTACCTTTAGGCGATACATGGCTGTAAGTAAATTCGCTAATAAGCTAACCCTACTAATTTACAAATACGAAAGTTTGTGTGTATTTCTTACCACTCGGCACCTAAACGGCTAAACACAGGCTACTTTTTATCCCGACAAACGGTCTGGTTCTCGAGGGGTACAAAACATATTTTAAGCGCGGGCGAAACCTTAGGGCGCAGCTAGATAGCTCGATATTAATACTGAACTTAAATTAATATAAACCTAAGTTATCGAAGCTTAATTAAGTAAATGCATAAGTAATAGATTTTTTTATTGCTTACCTACTGATAGTGACAACGGGCACCTGAGTGTAACCGTCGATCATGGACTTGCAAAGCCTGCCACTTCTATGAAATGCTTTCTTTAAACTTAGGCAAAACATTAATGAATGCAAACCTTAAACGGTAAAATCGCTGTTTACGAGTACGTCATTCCGCTAAACTACAGATCTAATTTCTACTTATGTTTATTTTAGTTAATTTATGAGACCATCATCGCAAAAAATTAAAACATCGCGACAATTATTTAATAAAGATTAAAAAGAAAATCGCGACAATTTTACAAAATTATTTATTTCAACCAATTATAAATGTTTTTCAGTTGTGTACAATAAAAATAAATATTAACAGCACAAGAAGTACAAAATAAAAAAAAAACTGCCTTACAGTTACTCAAACTCGAGCATTTATTTAATTTTTTTCACCTAGATTATGAAATATGATGCTTAAGAACGTCAAAATTACAAGAAGTCAACCAATTAACCTACAGCCAGTTCGCTCTTACCTCTAAATATCTCATCTTGAACTCTGAGAGCAAAATTTTCTCATACAAACCTTTCACGTTGTCGTTGGTGAAACATAATTTTTCATATAAATCTTTAACTCTTTTATTGGCGAGACCAACTTAAACAAATAGTACTGCTTTAGAATAATAGATATAATTCCCATGGTACTGTTTAAAGAATGTATTGTCGGAGTACTAACCGAATACTAAGATATCGGAGTATCTATTCTCAAGGGGTATAGATACGTAGATTTACTCTAAATCAAAATAAAGTTATGTTTTTAACTTCCAATGTTATTGAGAACATTTGTTAGTATTTGTTTTTTTTTAATACTACTTAACTTTTTGGCGATGATAGGTACTGCTGAATTTTAAATAATTGAACGGAAAATTACTATGTATTTCTTCACAGATTGCGTTTTTTTTTTCTCTTCTTATACTCTCCCTTCATGGTCGGCAACAAACTGATTGTTAATTTTAGTTTTTTTTGCAGTACTTCTTAACTCATCTTTATTTTAGTCATCTTAAAATACACACATATAATATTTACGGTATCAATAATATTTACGGTAGTAGATCCACGCTGATTTCAGCATGAATGGGCCGGATCGTCCGGAGAAGTACTACCCTCTCATAGAAGATCGACTTAAGAGTAGTAGTATCCGTACTACTGCGTTTCGTTCCGTGAGTGAGAGCGCCGGACGCCTAATTTCTCCCCTTTCCTCTTTCCTCACCTCCCTCATTGCCTTCCCCTAACCCCATTCCCAGCCGCCATAGTGGAGGCCACCATACTAGCAGTTTAAGACGATGGCTTTTGGTATAGTGGTCGCCACTTCTGAATTCCACTGACTGCTTACCATCAGGCGGGGTGGAGTCACTTTGGTAGGCTATAATATAAACGTCACAGTCACAATTTAACCGCCAACCTAGATCAATCGTCACCCTGTTTGTTTAACTGTAGCTTATTTAATGTTTTATTTTTTGTTACTTCAGCGATAAATTAAACACCTATGGGACGAAATAAGGGTATTTCGTCCCATAGTTTTATGTCATGCAAGCATTTTTTGAAAGTTATGTTATTTGTGCCTGTGAGTGTACTTAAGCGTTAAAGTAAAACATATCGCGAGGAAATGTAAACTTTTGAAAATAATAATTAATCAATCTTGAGAAATCATGGCAATTGAACTCATGCCTTCTCTGTATGAACATGGTGCCTGTGGTGAAGTTGTTTCGACGTTAACGCGATCGAAACATTTATCGCGTCGATAGCGTTAACGTAAAATAAACTCGCACAAGGCCTAGGTATTCTTCTGCCTTCTATGATGGTTTTCATCATTATTCTGTTGTTTGACACAAAGTATTAATTGTGTAGTGAAGTATAATAATATAATAATATACGACAGAGTTGTTTCGCTAGTGGGCGTTAGGGTCGTCACTTCCCGACGCTGATAACAAAAACTGTAAAATACTAGAATGGTCCCAACATACTTCAGAAAGGTCGAGAATGATGGCTATTAACTTCAAAGATATCCTACTAAAAGATAAAGCAGCAGCCCCGTCAATTTAAAGCCCCTTATAGAGCCTTCATCGCAAACATTAAAGACTCCGACCACTTGTACCCTTTCTTATAAGTATAGGTACCTACTACTATAGACATAAAATAAGAGTTAATAAAACCTCCGCATTCGGACATAGGGTAATGGCACTTGAGAAGCAATCGTGTTGGTCCGAACGTTTGGCTCTCACATGCATAAGTGCAAGGTATAAGCGACTACGGGATTTACAGTAGGTATTAGATAGTACAGCAGCGACTTGCTTGTCAGCGACGACAGCGTAAAAATTTGTATGAAAATATTTAGTTCTCAAAGTAAACACTAGAGGCGCTATTAATTTTTTATACAGATATTTTATGCTGTCACAGGTTTGTTGACAGCTTCCACCTGCACCTAATAAAATAAAAACATTTTTTTTTAAATTTTAGTACTGTGACAGAATACATTAAAATTTAATAATTAAAAATTAATACATTTTTTTTAAATAATAGAAGTGTCTTGTATTTTAAAAATATTGATAACTGTCGCTATTTTCTTATAATTGGGACCATACACCTTTTTCCGGGATTAGCCACTCGCGCCAATCGCTTCAGGGTTTTAGAGTGCGGACGTCATGTGTTAAGGATTTTCCACTTAATTGATTAAAAAGGAAACCCTATTTGTTAGAGCGTGATAAACATTATATTTATCGAATCTTCTGGAAACTAAGCTTTGTGGAGCGGGCATTATCTTTACAGCTCAGTATTGATAATGTCTACAAATAAAAATTGTGCAAATTACATCTCTTATCATTGAAGGTTTATAGAAAGGGATAGAGTTTTTAGTTTTTGTAGTATATGTTTTTCACACATTAAATGAGGCACCAATTATTTCAAAGGCAATGCAGTCATCGTGATTTTTATTTTGGCCATGAGACGTCTATTGCTCTTTTATTGCCATAATCGTCATGCTTATTTTTGACAACGCTGCAATGGCAGTTAAAATGCCTACATTGAAAACATTAGATAATTTTTGTATGATTAGCTTGATAAAACCAAATATATATTATATTCGTATTATATAATAGTAAGTCGATATAGTCCATTGGATTAGGCACCCACCGCACACAAGGCAGTTGGTTTGAATCCTGGACGTTCCAATATGATTTTCAAGTTATATGTACTTTCTAATTCATCTTGGACATTTTAATTGACGGTGAAGGAAAACATCTTAAGGACCTAAACTTAAAAGTCTTAAATTGCCAATCTGCCTTGAGCAAGCGTTGTGATTAATGCTCATGCCTTCTCTATAAGAGAAGATGCCTTTGCCCGTAAGGGGGACAGTTAACAGGTTGGTATTATTATTATTATTATAGGTTGTTATTATCGATTGTTGCACCTTAGTAGAAGGTGGAGTAGTTATTTCCAAATCGAAAAAGAAGAATCAAAAAGCAATTTAAAATACAATAGCACATTTTTTTTTTTTTTTTTTTTTTATAGTATAGCCTACCAAAGTGACTCCACCCCGCCTGATGGTAAGCAGTCAGTGGAATCCAGAAGTGGCGGCCACCATACCAAAAGCTATCGTTTTAAACTGCTGGTATGGTGGCCTCCACTATAGCGGCTGGGAATGGGGTTAGGGGAAGGAAATGAGGGACGTGAGGAAAGAGGAAAGGGGGGAAATTGGGCCTCCGGCGCTCTCACTCACCGAACGAAACGCAGTAGTACGGATACTACTACTCTTAAGTCGATCTTCTATGAGAGGGTAGTACTTCCCCGGACGATCCGGCCCATTCATGCTGAAATCAGCGTGGATCTACTACCGTACAAAATTTATAATGAAGATCCTTGTTGGTCCTTGGATCGAACGGGAAAGTATTACACTACTCGGCTATTTTACTTCTGCGGTTCTCATCTGTTTTATTTGCTCTCTCATCTCCTTGTTCTTGTACGGTCAGCCGCGGTTTAGTTAGAATTTTGTTATCATTGTTTCTGCAATTCTTTCAAGGTTACGGTAACCGTTTACTATTTGATGTGCCGTATGATTGTTTGCTACCCTAAACAAAACATCGAAATACTAGCTGTTACTCGCAGCTCAGCCTGCGTGAATGTCGGTTATAACTCTGTTTACATTGATGATTTTTCATACAAACTTGCATCCCCTATTTCAAACCCGTTGAGACATTTTCGTTACAAAAGAAAGCCTATGTTTTCTGTGAGGTCTAATCTATCTCTATACTAAACTTCAGTGGTTTAGGCGTGAAAGTGTAACAGACAAACAGACACACAGAGTTATTTTCGCATTTATAATATTAGTATGAATTAAATATACAACCTTTTTATCACACAAATAATACAATGACCACTCGAAAATACTATATTTACACAAAAAGCCGTTGTTGAGTCATAGATTCAACATGAATGAACCTATGAACTTAGTAAGGTGCTAATAGTTGTACTTGTACTACGAGTTAGCACAGTTAGCACTACGGACGTGTACGCTCTGTTCTAATGTTTACTTTCTGCGTGTGAAGTTATTTTAAGATTTATACAATAACAATAATAATATTTAGTATTATTGTTAGTAGTATTAGTTCAGAGAGTTAGAAAGGTTGACCCTATTACTATGTGGTATGAATAGTCAGGAAGAGAAAGAGAGTATTAACGGTGAAATGAAATAATGAAATAATCAAATCAAATGAAATAATCAATCAATCAATATTTATTTGTCTAAATATGGTTACAAAAGGTGTTACAGTATGAATACTGGTACAACATATTCTGCCATTTATAGGTAACCATAGGTACATAATGATTAGCGTTAGTTACAATTGTTCAGATAATATTAAAAATACAATGTCAGATTAATAGTACTATGTCAGCTATTGAATAAGATTACAAATGTCAGTTACTATTATAATTATTAAAATGTCATTCTAAATGTATACAGTTAGTTTCACAAAGCTGCACATAAAAATTCATTAATACTATAATAAGCTTTACAATATAACAATTCTTTAAGTTTTTCTTGAACATATTGTCTGGTAGATTTTTATAGAACGTCGGTATTTTATTATTAATTCTGGGCGCCATACACAGTACACTTTTTGACATTAGTGCTGTCTTGGCACCATGTACACACAGTCTAGTATTGTCACACCTGCTGCGCTGTCTAACATCTGACAATCGTGGAAACAAATAAGGATTTGGAAATAATAATTATAATAATATGTGGACACTACCACACACCGTCATCTAGTCCCAAGCTAAGCAGAGCTTGTGTTATGGGTACTAGTTATCTAAAATATAATACATATACATACTTTTTTTTGTAAATACATACTTAGAATACATAGGAAACACCCAGACTGAAGACAAATACAAATGTTTATCACACAAATATTTGCCTTCCGCGGGAATCGAACCTACGACGAATGAAGCAACTTTTCTTTCTTCTTTCTCTTTTTTTTCATTCTCACAAAATAATGACACATTCGACTCCCACGAATAAAGGAACAACATAATATGTCATATTACGTTCTTCTTCTTCTTCTCCTTTTTTTTGGCAACAGAGCCGACGATTTGTGTCAGCTATTTCTGCCAGCGTCAAGTGTAGAATTATATAAAATGTGGATGAAATTAAATGAAAACCATCTTCCGTGAAAACAAAAGATGGATCCCATTTACTACTCAATTCCTACTCGTCATATTACGTTAAAGTATGTCGTTATAATTATGTCAATATGTAGTTGTCATACTACGTGGACTACCTAATTATTATACGGACAGGTAGTCCGCTTACTTAGTAGAAGTGTATCCAGCCACTGAGCAAGAGGTTGTGGGTTCAATTTCCAATGTCGTACAGGTCAAAGCGTTTTATCTTCCAAAAATGTATTTCTGTTTCGATTCTGAATGTAGGTACTTCGTGTTCGTTAAGTATTCATTATATTAAAATAGCCTCCTTAAACTTGCCGTCACTGTGAAGGAAGAATAATACTCAGAAAACTCTAACCACACTCTGAATTTTGCAGTTTGCTTTATCTTGAATGGCTCGTAATATGTACTGAGTTCGGAGCCGTTTCGAACAGAGCAATTTCGACGCAAATGTTGATGTCTACAATGGGATCGTCTAATTGCACTGTGACTGCAACGTGTGATGGTAAATACTCTCGGTGAGGACAGAGTATTCAACCCCTTCGAAACTTTATTCTGTCTTTTTTTTTCTGAAATACTAAACTCAGTCCTTAATCATTATTTCAAGTAGACATCCGCTGACATGCATGGGCCTTCTGAAAGCATTTACACTTGTAGGTACCAATTCTGTGCAGCCTTCAGATGAGTTACCCACAATCTAGGAGATGATAGTCTTAATTGCATTTGATTTAAAAATAGCATATGATTTTAGTATCATTGAGAATTGGTGTAGGCTTTTATCAATCCACCTCCCAAGCTTGGCAAACTGCTCCTTTTGAGCGAGGTTTTTGTCCAGCATTGGACGTCTACTTTCATGTAATTCATACAACATGTACATATAACTTGCAAAATGTCCAACACAAGTTCATTACCACGACTAAACAATAGAGCGAAGTGGTCACGGCCGAGTTCTAAGATTGAGACATTAATATGCAAACTGCATCGCATACGTATACACAGCCTATTGATTGTGGTGGGATATGGGAAAGAATTTGCATAAACACCTATGGGACAATTTAGGATTAAATCTTGGAGAAATAATAGTTGTTTTTCGTTCTAGAAATGGAACCATATTAAGTCTTCTCGTGAGTAACAAGTAAATATTAGATAACAGTAGCAATATACGTACTACATACATAGTTTCACGGCTTTTATCGCCGAAGAGGTAGGCAAAGGTATTTAACTACCCACTTTTCGCTATTTTATTTTGGGCCCATGTAACAGGGGACGAGCCTGTTGCCATAATATATCGGGCACAATTCCAGACTCCAGGCTAATTCTGAGAAATTACTGCAGATGCCAATTGCTAACCTTGGTGTTGACAAACTTCTCCCTCTAGAAAAGTTATTATATCCCGCTGTCGATGTCTCCAAAATAGTACTTTATGCATATCAACATGAAACTTTTTATCATCTCTTCTGTTTTCATAAGTTGATAATAACAAAAGAAGGGATCAGATCTGGAGAATCTGACCAGAATAACTCAAAACTTCAAATACGTTTTACATATTGTCAATTACAATCTTCAAATCTTAATACTTTACAAGGTTTTAGATCCACGCTGATTTTAGCATGAATGGGTCGGATCGACCGAGGAAGTACTACCCTCTCATAGAAGATCGACGTAAGAATATTAATTTTCATGCTAATGTGTATCGCTTGGTGAGTGAGAGCGCTGGATGCCCAAATACCCCCTCGGTCCTCTTCCGTTTGCCTTTTCCTGCCTCATCCTCTTCTCGTGGTCGGCAACGGCTTGGTTGTGATTTCTTTTTATTACTTTTTTGATACTTAGTAAACACAGTCATCTCCATAAGTTACGGTTACCACTTACCATCAGGTGTTCCGTATGCTTGTTTACCACCAAAGTTGTATAAAAAGAAAAGTTCTTCAAGTTTTATCTTCTCTATAGTATTTACTTTAATGTAAGCAGTCTTCAGTAACTAGTCTTTATTAAGTATGAATGAGATCTGAACCAAACGTCTTAAACCTTCTGAAAGTTTCAGATATTTCAATTATGTATCTGCTTTAGTTTGTAAACTAACTAAGTTCTAACTATTTAGATTGATTTGGAAGAGCAACGCATATACATTAATGTATTTAAGATTAGGCGAAAATGCTATAAGGAAACAAATAAATGTTATTTACGCCAAATATTATTTAAATATTTGTCAACAAGCTCTTCACCTCATAAATATTTATGTATGGCACAAGGCCTCCCCCCATGACATCTACAATAATAAAACAAGAAGTACACAACTTTGTCTAGACCCAAATTAAGCAATTATAGCATCTGATATGGGTTTTAGAATGCGGACAATGATAGATACTTTTTTAAAATGCTAAAATTCTTCTTACGGGGGTTTACGCGTCATGAGTGGCAACATTTAGCGTCATATTTCGTGATATTACATTTTTATCATTTAGGTAATCGGGGCTACATTTTAAAAATATGTTCTGTTAACAAGCTAGAATTAGGTGCAAGCTTTATAGAAAGTAAGTAACCATAATGCTTACAGTTATTTTAATATGAAAATAACGCAACTTAAGTTTCAAATGTATTATTTGCTTATAAATAGAACTGTAAACGCAATGAATTCTTACTTTTTATACAGCTTTCCCCTAATTCTAGCATGTTTTCATGCTGTTTACAAACGGAACATATTTTTAAAATATAGCTTCGATTATATGATACAAATTGGAAACCACGAATTATGACACTAACTTACTACGTTGCCACTCATGACGCGTAAACGCTCTTAATCGATGGTGCTTCTGGCTTGGCGATAAATATTTACAAGTTTTATAACTCTAGGCAGCAAATTCAGGTTTTTAAACTTCGAACATCAATTCTAAAGGCTCGTTTAAGCTGTATTAACGTGCACCTCATCTTTGCACGTTGCCACAACTTGGCTTCACTCCAGCACAAGTGAAACTTCAATGGACCATCAGATGCGGACGGAGCCAAAAGGATAAGAGAATTCTAACTCGGTTTTGATATTTGTTTGAGCAGTTTTCGTCGAAAGTGTTAAAAAGATAGTGGAAACGTTTGTAAAAAGCATATTTTTGTGAAATGCTCTTATTATCTTTAGTCTCAAAAATAAATTGAAAGAACATTTAATAGTTAAATCCTACTAATACTTTGAATGCAAAAAATTGTGTGTATTTATGTACTTATGTGTGTGTGTCTGTGTGTGTGTATGTGAAATTGGTTAAGCCGTTAACGCACACAGCGTTAACGGCTTAACCAATTTCGATGAAAATTGGTATGTAGACAGATTCGGTGTCGGAGACGGACATAGGCCTACTTTTTATCCCGAAAATCGGTTTGGTTCCCAGTACCTACTCTGTATGAGAAGAGGCCTTTCCCTGCAGTTGGATAATAATGAGCCGATATGCTTGTATAACAACTGATGTAGGATATAAGACATGAACACGTCTTTGCTTCCTCGTTATATAAGTTTGTTTATCTTCCAATCTATCGACAGATTGAACCACTTACATGTTACAGCACCTCCGTAACTTAGTATTCTAAGTTGTGGAGTAGTTCCTAACTGTCTAAGTTACAAGTTACCTCGGAAGGATTCAATTATTCAACACTTGGTGAAACCTTCTTGTATAGGTAGCTATTTATGACGTTCTGGCACTGTAGCGATATAACCTAAGAAATGCTAATGATGTCTCAAAAATTTTGTTGATTATCAGTGGTACTGTGTGCCATGCACTGTCTGGTGTTCAATCCAGGGTCAGGTTTGAGATTTTCTGTTAAGAAATTCTTAGCATTACTCTGGAATTTGGAATCGAACCTGGTGCATGGCAACAGGCTCAATAATTTGGTAGTTAGCAATGTAGAAACAATCTTAATCAAAGCAAGCAATCGAGTAAATGAAAAAGGAGAAGAAAAAAGGAAAGGGGACTGCTCACTCACGCACCAAATAGAATGTTAAATAAAACAATCCACTACTTTACTTTTCTCTGTTTAAAACCAGCTAAATCTTAAGACTTAGACATTTTATTTATTCACCAATATCGTCCATAATTATCCCTTCTAATGTTAACCGATCTAATTAGATCATTAGACGATAATTTAGTTATTTTAACGTGTGCCAAGTAACATATTATTGCGCACATATATCACTAAAATGTCACTCTATGTGCTTTAGTAGACATTAAGATAAGGTGGATCCTTAAATTAGTAATAACTAGCTGTTGTCCGCAGTTTCGCCCGCGTGAAAGTCGACTATCGCATAATATATTTTTTACTAATCATGATTATGTCTCTGTTTATACATTGACGATTTTTCATACAAACTTTCATCTCCTATTTCAACCCCTTCGAGTTATTATTTTGCAATAATATTATAAATGCGAAAATAACTCTGTCTGTTACGCTTTCACGCCTAAACCACTGAACCGATTTTGATGAAATTTTGTATAAAGATAGACTAGTCCTTATATATCTTTTACTATGGAATATGGATAATAATACCGACCTGTTACTGTCCTACTGACTCCAACTCCTACACGCTTGCTCAAGGCGGCTTGGCAATTTTAGGCTTTCTTTTGTTATAAGTTCAGGTTTCTAGACGATGTCTTCCTTTACCGTAAGTCGGTAATATGTTAGGTAAACTTACAATATATATTTATATAAATTTGAAAGTCACATTGGCACTTGACCCGTCACGACTTAATAATATTCTTAAAATAATTAAGTGTAATTATTAAATAATGGACAATTACTTACTAGAAAGTTTACCCTTGAAGTTAACGTTGACCCTTGCTATAAAGGCTGTAATTAGAAAAAGACTATACTGTAATTTGAGGATCGCGCGACAATTCATGCCACTATTAAAAGTAATTCATCACAGCGGGACTCTTGTTAAACCATTTTAAATTACTCTGAAGTCTAAAGAATAACTTGGGTAAGGACTCTTTTGGGTGCCGTTTATTTATTTATTTATTTATTTAAAACTTAATGCACTTAACGTACCACGAGAGTAATAATAAGTACAAAGTGAATAATACTACTAATATACTATACAATATATACATATGTACACAAATATATACCTATATCAATATATATATACCTATATATATATATATATATATATATATATATACAAATAAATAACGTCAACGCGATATTGCCGACAATTCGTCAAACAGAAGATAGTTTATCAGGTAACGGTCAACATGAACACCGTTACCTAAGAATTAAAGCATCCTTCATTAGGCTTATGGTGTGTATGAGTTTAAGTATTTTATGTTAAATACAGATGAGGGTATATTGTTTCAAATCAAATCAAATCAAATTAATTTATTGCGAACATAAGTCAATACATTGGTGTTAGGGGTGGTAACAATAGCACAGTCATGTTCTGCCATAGAGCATGCAATACGGTTAGTAAAATGTCATTAGTCATAAAATGTTATACAATCTAATGTCAATATCCTAACTGTTCCATTAAATGTGTAGCCTAGAGTCTAATTAAATTACAATAATGGTAATAAATAGATATGTCAAATAAAAATAAAATTACAAAAATATTAGAATTTGTCACATAAATATTGATTAATAGTATAATAACTTTTCCAGTAACAATTTTTGTAGCCTTACTTTAAAAATATGTATCTCTTTAACATTTCTGATCTCTGGTGGAATAGCATTATATATGCGAGGACCTAGACAAAAGATGCTATCATGCATCACCTTCGTCCTACTAGAGACAACGCATAGTTTATCATTATTACGGGCTCTATTGCGGTACTCAAACATTTTTAAATTGTTTTTTACAAATATAGCAGCCTCATAGATAAAGAGGCAGGGTAATGTCAATATTTTTAATTTTATAAAATATGGTTTACAAGAATCAGTCATAAGCAAATTACACATACTTCTGATGCACCTTTTTTGAGCAATAAATACACGTTCTTTCTCTGTCGAGTTCTCCCAGAAAATCACTCCCTATCTTAACGTCGAGGCAACATAACCATAGTAGGCAGTTAATACAGCGTCCTGATTCACAGTTTTACTTAATCTAAAATGTGCATATGAGAATCGGTTAAGCTTTTTACAGATATTTTCAACATGTGGTTTCCAATTCACTTTGTTATCTATGATGATACCTAAAAATTTTGTGTAGTCAATTTCCTCTATTCTTTTACCATCATATAAAACATTTGTATTATTATTCTCTCTGCTATTTCGTTGCCTGAAATTCATTATTACAGTCTTTTCTAAATTAATTTTAAGGTCATTTTGCTCAATCCACTCCACTATTAAAGACAACGAGGAATTAATGTCACATTCTAGTTGAGTCAAGTTATTATTTGTAAATAATATAGTGCTGTCGTCCGCAAATAATGTCATACTATGGTTTGTAATGGTTGGCATGTCATTAATATATACTAGGAAAAGAAATGGACCTAATATACTACCTTGAGGAATACCTGAAACTATATATTTTATGTTAGAGTTATGGCTTTTCTCTGTTTTACTTGATATACAGAACCTTTTTAATTCTGTGATCTGTCTTCTGTCACTAAGATATGATTTAAGTAACTTATGCACATTACCTCTAACGCCGTATAAATATAGTTTTTCCAATAGGATTTTATGATTGACACGGTCAAAGGCTTTGAACATATCCATATAAAGAGCTATTGCTGGTTAACTGTTTATGTATATTGCTTGTTCTCATGTTTATATGTGGCAATTCTAGAGTTATGCAGAGAGGAAAGTAGGCAACCTATATTTTTCAGCTCCTTATGTTATGTTCTTTCTCTTATCTGGGAAGTTAATTGAAAAAATAAATTTGGTTTTACATTAATTAACTGTTTGGCCTGCGAATTAGCTAGGCAACCCGTTTACAATGTATTAATATATTAATTAACTAACATATAATCTTTGTTATCAGCAAATAACAGATGAGGGTATAAATTTCTATTGCCGGATCTTAAACTATATGGTGAGCTGACCTAGACAAGGAATAGGTTGCTTATTGTAAAATAATAAAGCATAATTTGGGCTAAAATGTAACAAAAACATTGACCTTTTGCCGAAAATCGTCTTAATTCACCTCATTGAAATCACCTTACTTAAGAAACTTAGAAACAATTACAAACTTGTTAATAAAGCCAGATCCATGAAAAGAATACGCAAGCAGTTTCGAACTTTAACTAACAACTAATAAGTACACACTTACAATTTGGATCGCTTAAAGAATACCCCTCACAAGGTGGACCGATGACCTTATACGGGTGGCGGGCAACCGATGGGGGAGGGCAGCGAACGACCGGTCATGGTGGCGAAAATTGGGGGAGGCCTATGTCCAGCAGTGGGCCTCTTTTGGCTGATATGATGATGATAATAAAAGATTATAATAAAATTATAAAGTTTAATAATACAATAGTTATTGTCCCACTAAGGGGCAAAGCCCTCTTCTAATACAGAGAGGACATGAGCGTTGAACACGACGCTTTTATTGTCTGCTCAACACCGACATATAAGTTAATACCTACAAGTGTAGAACTTTTTTCAGATCCATGCTCAAAATAAATAAAAAGCACTATTTAACACTTTACTATCCACTGGCTTGACACTACACGATAATGCTAGCTGCGTATAATAAAATTGTGCGCCCGTGCACTACCACTTGTTACTCGGTTAACGGTCACGGAGCGACTGACTCTTCTATGCCCGCACCGGATATAGAGGGAATACGCCCGCATACACTACAGATAATATTTCTGATTTTCATCAACGTCCTTCAGATAGGTCATATGGTGAAACATATTTTATTTACCTATATTATTACACTCCAATTTATTAGTGGTGGTGACTATAAATTAGCTATGTCATTCTTTTTGCAAGCCCATAAATGGATTAATATTGAAATTAACTTACACTGAAATCTAAAGAAACTGTTAATCATACATCCATTGTCTTATTTATTACTATCAAAATATCTCTATACAAAAACCTTTTCAAACCTACAACATCTCATTACGTAAACCTTCTCAAATTATTATTATACTTACAAGCTTTCCGCGGTGCGGTTTCACCCGCATCTTTGCTTTCTGCTCTGCTCTCGTCGCCAGTAGCGTGATGTTACATAACCTATAACCTTCCTTGAGAAATGGGCTATCATACGCAAAAATAATTTTTTAAATCCGACTGATAGTTCTAAAGATTAGCGCGTTCAAACAAAACAAACAAACTCTTCCGATTTATATATTAGTATAGGTTATAGAGTACTTACATCATCATATCAGCCAAAAGACGTCCACTGCTGGACATAGGCCTCCCCCAATTTTCGCCACCGTGGCCGGTCGTTCACCACCCTCATCCATCGGTTGCCCGCCACCCTTATAAGGTCATCGGTCCACCTTGTGAGGGGTCTGCCCACGCTGCATCTTCCGGTTCGTGGTTGCCACTCTTGAACCTTTCTGCCCCAGCGGCCGTCAGTTCTGCGAGCTATGTGTCCTGCCCATTGCCACTTTAGAGTACTTACATACGCATCCTCTAAAAAAATCACTTTTGATCTTATTAACATACACGCAGCGTGTGTAACTAGTTACCCTTGTCTGGTCGTTGTCATCTTGGAGTCATTCGCATCGCCAGGAATGCAATGTCGTGACACTACAAATATCTCCATTAACCCACACAAATAAACCCCAACCTTATTACAAGAAAATAGAGTTTAGTTTTAAAGGGAATTTAACAGGCCAATACAATCCTTTGCCACTTATTCAGAACACGCAGCGTGGAAATGTGAACGATATGCCAAGAGCAAATAGGTCGACTATTAAAAACTGTAACACTGACATATGGTATTATCCTGGTCTCCACGAATAGCAATATAGGCTTTAAACTAATTTGAACTTTATGCGCATATGATAGGGCAGATATTGGTGTGGTATAATAAGAAGTTAGGTCGTGTAATATGTAGTGCGAACTTCAATGACGATTGTCATCTATTTAAGAAAGAGCGTAATGACCGTGGACTTAAATATGTGAAATGTAATTTGTATCAAGGGCGTTAGGTTTGATTTTGTTTGTAATTTTTTAAGGTCACACAAGTTGCTGAGTGCGTCGACTCTACAATTTTAGCGCGGATGGTTTCATGTACTTTTTATTGTGGTAGGGTCATAGGCCTCGGTTTTCCTTTTATTGCGTGCCTAAAGGATCGCCGTATAAGCAAGCGTATAGCTTTAATTAGGTAAATTAATGTCTACATCAATGCTATTGCTATCAGAGAAATAATTTAACTACTGCATTCGTATTTTGTGACTTATATCAATAGAGCTTGATTATTGAATAGGAAGATATAAGATAAATGAGTTTGGTATTTCAAGCTCTGGTCAAGCCTATCATGAGACTTCTTAAGGGAGCTTCTCAAAGAAACTAACGCAACATTACTTGAAAACTAACTACAACTTACAAAAATGTTTTAACACTATCGAGGTTGCTAGTACAGGAAGCATAAAAAAATGTGTACGTGGACAAGTAGTGTTTTTATTTATAATTTTGCGTAAGACTACAGGCATGAGCGATAAATAATAAAAATAGCGTTTTAACCAACTTTTCAAAATAATTATTATTCTTTTAAAACCAATAGAAATAAATACATAGCATTAGCATCTGCCACTATCAACTGACATAGCCGATCTCTATTACTTTACGTATTTAAATACAGCACTAATAGTAATTCATAATTGTTTTATTTTGATCGTTTATATCCCACTGGTTTTCTTTTGGCCGTGAACTTGTATCGTAAAATGTATTGTTAGCATCATTTATTATGATCGCTTTGTTCTGTGTTATTAAAGGGAGTGTAAACCGTTTCGGGAGTAAATATTTGTAACATAAATGCTGTACTAAAAAAACTATTTATTATGGAAGATGGAGAATCTTGACTTGTATTAAAGGAATTTTGATATCTTTGGAAGCATATAATTTTTATTGCTTTACGAGTAACATTCGTTTTGCTTCATTCATTATTTACAAAACTAATATTACCGTTATTTGTGGCGCAGTTACTAAGTAAGAAATGTTTTCGATTGTGAAACAAGCTGAAACTTTGTGTGATCGGTAAATATATATTCTAAATATTGGCGTATTTTGTACAGTAACAGGCATGGAATATATAAAGCAATAGTATTTAAAAAAGTCAATATAAAAGCAATCATTATAACAATCTCCACCTTCGACAGCGCTGCTTTAAACAGGGAACGCGTACTTTTGCCAAACTATTCTCGTGCGTTTTGAGCCATGATATCTTTCTGTCTACTCTTCTGCCATACCCATTCTAGGAGACCTAAAGTTCCAAGCTTGTTATCCTCACCATGTTTATAACCTTTTTCATGGTTTAATAATTTAGTAATTGGTAACATTTTAACGCCATAGCATGACGTAATCAGTCGCCTTGAGTTCTGTGAACTTTATGTTGGGTTAGTAACTCCCTTGGCGGCAGTTGAGGGTTACTTAGCTGTAATATGTTAGGGTTAATTAGAATTAGCGGTGTTATTTCTAGAAAATTATTTATAACATATTATTTAAAAAGTATTATTTTATACTATAACTCAGCTATCCCAGCTACAGCAATAAATAATCGTCTTAACTTTCACTTCAACAATAAAAACTTGTTACTCGTTCAACACCGGTCAAGGTGGCGAGAATTGGGGAAGGCCTATGTCCAGGAGTAGACGTCTGTCGGCTGATGTGATGATGATGACTCGTTTATAAAATGACCCGTGCTATTTAACATGAATAGACATATAATATTTCAATCTTTCTTTTACTTCTTCGCCATAATGTCCTTCTCGTTACAATCGGCAAAAGCTTATTGTCTTTGTTTGCCACACATTTATACATCACAAGAGCAAGTGTGCTGATTGTGTGAATAATTCACTGGATTGTGCCATGAAAAACATTTCACAAGGCCAATATAGTGGAGGCCACCAAATCGATGGTTTTTGGAGTGGTGGTTACCACCTTTGGATTCCATTGACTGCTCACCATCAGGCAGAGTGGAGTCTTGTGTCATGTCATGTAGATAGTGTTGTTGGTAGGCTAATAAAAATAATAAAAACAATTCGCTAGCATTATTACCAGATTTCTGTTTCGGAAGTGTATCTCTTCCACCTATCAATGTTGTAACAATAGTATGTCCTGGAGGTGACCTACTATTAACATCACTATCAACAAATTTACATGAAGTTATGTGCTGCGAGTTCCGGCTTCAATGTCACTATGTCACCCAAATGACATTGTCACAAAGTTCCTTCACTGATCGGCTTTATTATGTCCCTGTATGTTTAACTAATAATAGATTACAATATTTATGCCTTTATTATTGCGCAGAGACTGTCTTAGTTCTATAGTTTGTACTTACCCAATTAATGGGAAATCGTCGTGAAGATATATAATATTTGTATGTTTGGCTTAGTGGCGCAGTAAGAGTATGTGCGACAGCTCTGTAAAATTTGTTTGGTTTCGATTCTCGCACGCGGTACAATTTTGAATGATTCTTAATATTTGGCTAAATCTAAGGCTACCTTTATGTTTGACTAAGACCTCTGGCCTCGCTTCGCTTTGTTATCAAAAGTTTCATTCGGTGTCCAACAAACGCCTACGGAAAATATCATAGCAATAGTGCCATATTGCATCATTCAGATTTAGGAAAGCGCTTAAAATATTGAAATTCCAAAAATGGCCTAAAAATATGTTAAACATAATAAAGTAAGCCTATGCTACAAGCTTCTTTTATTGATTTCCAAAGGTGAAAGAATTTTTCAAATCAGTAACGTAGATTTTTGGTTAAATTGTTGCAAAAAAATAAACATACATACAAAATATCTAATCTTTTCTACTTTATAATGTTAGGTTTAGACAAACTGTACATTTGTGAAGACGACTTCACGACGCCACTAATCTTCTAGTTCAGAATATTCTTTTTAAAACAAAAATTACGTAACATTACCTCATAAGGTTGAATATCTACGAAGTTATTAACCGGCAACTTAATTGTAAAAGATTTATTGAATTATATAGGTATATATATTTTTTTATTAATCTACAGAATGACTTCACTTTACCTGATGGTAAGCAGTCAGTGGAATCCAAGAATGATGAATCCATCCCAATTCTTGACAAAATATAATAGCAAACTGTTGGCAGCGCAGCGTAGGTTACAGAATGACCCCACTTTACCTGATGGTAAGCAGTTAGTGGAATCCAAGAATGATGGATCCATCCCAATTCTTGACAAAATATAATGGCAAACTGTTGGCATGGCAGCTTAGGCTACATTTACATAAGGTTAACGAATCCATTTTACAATAAGCGTGCCTTGAAGTAATATAGTTTTTTACACTAATTATACGGTAATCCAGTGTTGCTTTCATGATTCCGTGTATAATTTGCGATAGGTTTAATTGTGTAATAACTACAGACCGTTAGGTGGGTGTAGTTCGCTGAGCTCTGAAATGTGTGAATTAAGGTCATAAACGGCCGTTTTCATGAGGTCAAGGATATTAGAGATGGTGGTGACAGGTACTTGCTTAGGTTCCGAATAGATACGTGAATAGAGCTTTATTTAATATTTCACAAGTATTCAAATTACATAAATTTTAACTATATGTGTGTGTATAGCTCTTTATTTAAATATTTCACAATAACTACACTTTTAAATATAAGTATATAAAATATAAAATATGGAGACCCATTAGTATCGGGTACAGGGAAAATCAAATATGTAGAATAATTTAAAGCTAAAAGCACTTTAAAGCACCTATCTTGCAAGACCTACATTATAATCTTAAAGATATGTCTGGTGTCAAAGAATTTTTCAAACTCATTATTTGGCGCTTACAATAGTAAACATATTTTATTATTTATTAATATTCATTTTTATTGGTTTCAGGTATGGCTGATTTCTGAAGAGTTCTATTGTTCTCCAATACAAACTAAGTACAGGGGTAACCTTGAAAAGTTCCATTCATTGACTCACTGGAATAATTTCGGCAAAAGCATTGTGTATCAATTGGATTCATATACAGAATGGTTAATGTTGGAAAAATTAATTGTGTTCATAGTTTTTAAAATTGATTTATATATAACGGAATATCACTGAATATTTATACGTGTAGTGACTGGGTAAGAATTGATGCTGCAAGCTTAAAAGTGAGTAATTAGAGTTTAAGCATGTCTTGTAGAAGTTTTTAGGCTTAAATAATGTTTAACACAAAATATACAAAAGTAATATATTAAGACCTCATATGTCTACTATTTAGTAGACATATGAGGTCCTTACCTAAGCTTGTGTTACATCAAAATCTTTACATTACATGACTAATCACACAGGAATGCAAGTTTAAAAAATAAGAAAATAAACCTTAATCATCACATTCCCTTGAAAATAACTTCTACTCTCGAACCCACCATAATACACCGTACAAACTCCATCGCATCTTTATTACTTTTCTTTGTTTATTCACCTTCATACATTCACCGAACTCACTGAACTCACCCGAAGTCACGAAGTCTACCTACAACTGACTTCAAATTGGCAACTTGCAAAATTTTGTTCATCTCACTTGAACTAGTCGAGCTGTCGACTTGCGACTTCCAATTTGGATAAAAGGGTTTATATTTGTTTTAACTTTTAACATTTTGAAATTATATTTTTAATCAATTTAGTTTCATGTATCTCTTTTGTAAATAGTAATAGCTTTTTCTTCTGTCTTAACTTTTTTTAATTATGTATAGTTTTCTCTATTTTTTAGAGAGTTCCTCTTAAAATGTATACATTACATACAGTGGTATACTCTTGCCAAACAAAGCAAGTTGCTAATTATATTCAAAATTTGTGAATATGAAGCATATCTCCAGATTAAATTTATATCTGAACGTAGTGTAAAATGTTTAATCAATGAAGTGGGTGTTAGCCAAGAAATCAGTCACATTGGTACATGCCCGGTATCAAACCCACGACCTTTGTAAAGAAGGTAAGGTTACCTACCTTAGTTGAGGTACCTATCCTTTTTTCCACCATCACAGATTATTATAGTCTGATTCTCTACACAGTGGATCAGAACGAAATAGAAAATATAATAAAAATAAACCGATCCTACAAAGGATTAGATACAAGGAATCAAACCGGCATAACAAAACGTGTATGTTTGCAGTATGCAGACAGATATACATCTGTCTGTGGTATCGTAGCTCCAAAACGGATGAACCCATTTTCGTTTAGTTTTTTAGATACATAATCCTAAAATTTGGTTTTATATATCAATTTGAATCATATCGAGACATTTAACCATTCAACTGGTTATCCATTTACTTATATTTTGCGATTAATGGGGTCAGTGTGGCTGGCCGCCCACCTTATAGCCCATTGTTTCTAAATCAATGTTGCATGCATATTCAATTGATTGTATTTGTTATAATTGTTTGTTTTATTTGGTTCGAGGTTGAAGAGGAGGGTATCAATTTGTTATGTTGATTGATCTGTCTTAGTAGTAAAGCTACATCAATGATAAGCTGATAGTTTTGTCATTGTAAAATGTACTTTAACACTACGATTTGAAGTCGTAACTTGAACTGTAAATTACGTGCCGTGTCGGAACAGTACCGTTATGATGTCACAGTTTTAACCTACAACAATATTGGTATGCACGAATTAAATCGAACCATAGTCAAACATATATTATAAGAATATATAAAGCTGAACAGGTTCTTTGTTTGTTTAAACGCGCTAATCTCTGGAACCACTAGTAATCACTAACAAAACTCCATAGCTTTCAAATTTGGCACAAATAACTATTCAAATAAAAAACCCAAGTGTTTATTCTTAACAAGTTGGTCCGAGTAACAAAAAGACATGGCTAGTTGACAACTGGAGCAGATTGCCTGGCACGGACCCAAACTCGCATTCATTGACAAATATTGACGTACGGGACTACTACCAACTAAACGCTCAATGGCAAATGCGTACTATGTACAATCGGAGAAAAAAGTTTGCGTAAAGTACTGCCACGCACAAAAGTGCAGAAATTTTTATAAAAGGTAATTTTTATTTATTAATTTGTAATGACGACACGCGTACTCAAGGTGAATTAAAAGAGATATTATATATTTATAACTATAAATTTTAGATGTTTTTTCAGTTTCTTACACGGTACAATGTATAATTACCAAAAAGATGATTGGAGTACATTAAAAGGTTTTTGTTCTATTCTGTTTTCAGTAAAATTCAAAGTAAACATAGAAAGTATTACTTATTACTATGAAAATGACACATTGGTATTTAATAATAATAATAATATAATATGTGGACACTATCACACACCGTCATCTAGTCCCAAGCTAAGCAGAGCTTGTGTTATGGGTACTAGGTAACTGAAATATAATACATATTCATACTTTCTTTTTTGTAAATACATAGGAAACACCCAGACTGAAGACAAATACAAATGTTCATCACACAAATATTTGCCTTCCGCGGGAATCGAACCCACGACACCCGGCGTCGCAGTCAGTTACACTAACCACTAGACCAACAGTGCAGTCAAATTTGGTACCTACAATGGTACTTTATAAAGCTTACCACAACTAACCACAAAAAGCTTGGATCTAGTTACAATCCGTCTCATGAAGTGTTTGGCACGAATTCAAACCAATGAGAGTAATTGGTTACTTAATGAAGTGTGTTGTCTATAACTAGACTAGCATGCGCCCCACAGTTCGCACGCGCCTAAAATATTTTTTGTCTCCCTCGGGAACCAGATCGACGATCGGGATAAAAAGTAACCCTTTTTCGTCTCCGCCACTAAATCTATCTCCACACCAAATTTTATAGGAATTTGTTCAGCCGTTTTATAGGAATTTGTTAAGACAGTAGTAGATCCACGCTGGTTTCAGCATAAATGAGCCGGATCGTTCGGGGAAGTACTACCCTCTCATAGAAGATTGACGTAAAAATATTTGTTTTCATGCTAATGTCTGCACCGAATGAATGAGAGCATCAGCGGTCCAAATACCCCTTCGGTCCTCTGCCTTTTTCCTTTTCCTTTCTCTACAACGTCGGCAACGGCTTGATTGTGTTTTCTAAGCATTTTTACTGCTGCAATGCTTAGAAAACACAGCCATCACTATGAGTTACGGTTACCACTTAGCATCAAGTGAACCGTATGTTTTCTTGTCACCAAAGTTGTATAAAAAATAACCAATGACCGCTAAACAATAGAACTGCTATTGCGTTTGTTTGCTATATTATATTCAAAGTGTTAAAAAATGCCACCGTTACGTATAATAATTGTGACATTCTCTCACCTTGAAACATAAAAACAACACTTATTTGAGTCTGCATCAAAAAACACCAGTCTAGAAAATGTTTGTGATAAATGATATACATGCGAATATTATGTAGCGTTTTAATTAGACTGTCTGTGACACCGTAACGTATTATTGGCTCACGGTTTTTTACCTGTGTAATATACAACATGACTTAAATAAATATTAATCTACATTGAAAGCAAATTAATAAAAGTAACAAAAAATGCGCTTACATGCATAATCTACATTCATCCTTAAAACATCAAAAACTATCGCACAGCAATAATATAAAGAAAGATTCTACAATGTGTTCATTATTAGGTCTTTTTAAACGTTTAAAAGTTCGATTCGTGAGAGTCGACGTCGGTACTTAATATTGTGCCAAGTAAGTGGAGCTAGTGGACACTAACAGCCAACGCAACACCAAAAATACAAGATCTCTTTACTATAAATATACTGTGTTATTATCTGGCCTGTTGGCCTAGTGGTTAATGACCCTGACTGCTAAGCCGGAGGTCGTGGGTTCGATTCCCACCCAGAACAAATCTTATCTTAGTATTTACAAAAAAAAATGTATATAAGTAGTATATCAGTTGTTTAGTACCCTTAACACAAGCAAATATAATTGCTCAACTTGGGACTAGATGGCGCTGTGTGAATGTGGTAGAATATTATTATTATTATTATTATTATTATCTATTTGTGAAACGTCATCCTGGATCAGTGTTTTTAGGTTCATATATACATAGCTTTACGCCTTTTATCTCCGAAGAGGTAGGCAAAGGTGTTTAACCACCCACTTTTTGCTATCTTTTATTTTAGGTCCCATGTAACAAGGGACGAGCCTGTTGCCATTTATCAGCCGATGCCATTTATCGGGCTAAATTTGCGACTCAATATCACTTTACCTGACTCGGGGATCAAACCTAAGACCATTGGGTTGTAATCCGTACACAGGAACACTGAACCACAGAGGCAGTTATATGTTCAAGTTTTAGAAATTAGATTTTTCATCACAATACACAAATGCCCACTAAGATATTTGTAGACTACACGTGCCGTCAGAATTAGATCGACAACATGTTAACTTTTCAATTACGTTAGTTGCTTTCTTGTTTAACGAACCTTTTAAAAAGTTGGTGTTAATTATGAGAACTCAGTGAAAAGTTAGAACCTTGTGTTAACTTTTGAGTGGCTTGGTGCAGTGGGAGTATGCTGTGCAGAAGGTTGTAGGAGTGCAGCAGTTTAATAAAAATATTGTGATCTTTAACTATAACCGTACTCTATATTAGGAAATAAACCTTTTTTTTTACAATATACCCAACAATAATGCCAAGATATTAGATTTTCTTCTTTAACATTTTTAAAGTATATACGAAGCCGCAAATCACATACACAAATAGATAACATAGAAAAGAACACAATCACATGATTCTCAATCTACTTGTACGTCTTCAAACTAACGTAATATTTACGAAGCCTTTCGCGATACGCTACGGTGTGATACAACTCTTGTCCTTGAGACGGTCCGAGCAATGAACTTGTACTGCCTACAAAAGCTAATACTATTTATTTTATTTTTAACATTTTTGCTTAGTTCTGCATTAAGGTCGTTAGGTCGAAGGGCAGTACAGGTCAAGATGTAGATTACGTTTTGTACGCGATAGTACTGGATGTTTATGATATCTGGGAGCAATAGAGAACAATCGCAATCAAAAATTTATGTTATTATTGTCTGTTATTTAATATCTATCGATTTGGGTAATAAGTTTTTTGGAATAATTCCAAAGTAGAAAGAGATTCTTTTTACAATTATTTTTACAATACAACGTGTTTGTTGTATTTTCGTTTTGATTTAAAGCGTTTTTATCAGTAAGGGTAGACAGTGGTGTGGAATACCCACGTTTTGCCAACTATATTGGTCCCATGTAATAGAGGTCGAACCTGTTGCCATTTACCAGACACCATTCCAGTCTTGTCTCGGCCAATAATACTGAGAATTTCTATAGAAAAACCAACATCTCTCGAACTCGAGGCCGATGCAAGGCAGTACATACACGCAACCAGTACCAAATCAAATGTTTTATTTGCATCATGCAGTATTTTTAGATGTTTCATAAAGATAGATCGCTTTAACGGTTGAGAGCCTTCTGCTCACCGACAGTCCACGTAAGGTTGTGAAAGCCATCAGAGGCTAACAACCCGCACCACACACAAAAAAAAAGATCGCTGCGTGCTATCATTTCTGAGAAAATGTATAGGATTGACATAAACTAACGACATTAGCTTATGTCAATCCTAGACATTTTTTAATCTAGGTATTCTACGAATAAATTAGAAATCTATGCCACTTGTCTAAAGCCACTAAAGTGTACAAAAATGAATACCTTCAAGTAGAGTATTTAATGTCACAATCATCAAAAGAGGTATATATTAAATAAAATGTCAAATTCAAATGTAAACAAACCGCTAAAATACCGAGTATCATTACTACATAAAGCTTGATACATATATGTTGAGATCACAATCCCAAATCTCACATCCTTGACCGATCTATCCAATGTTTTCTCAACTAACATACATCACACGGATATATATAAGACACAATATTCTTGATCCCGTGACAAAAAGTCACGAATCCCTATCGAAATGTAAACATCTTACTTTATCTCACCTTTGTACTGTATGTGGGGGTGGGGTAAACACCCCTACACATCGAAGATTGAAAACTCCGAGAGTTGAATGATATACCGCAAGATGAAAGGAACTAGTTCTCAGATGAAATTATTATCATATATTATTCGTTCATTCTTTTTTTAAGTGAAATAATTTTTATTCCATATAAGTTTTGAAATCTTTTTATTTTACAATATAATATTTATCTATAATACTAAAAATGTAAACGTTAACATTTAAGAAGCAAATTATACTTGATGTTTCTATGAATTAAGTCCGCCTGAAATTAGTAGACTGGATGTGAATGGCGGATTTTTGTTCTTGACCGGGCTTCTTCCCAATATTTTTATGTCAGTAATATTCAAAATGGGAGAGGTGTGTTTAAAAAAATATGTTAAATAGTCACATATTATATATATCTTAATATTATATCGTTTGAAAACAAATCACAATGAATTATATCGCACATAACAATTTATTAATTATTAAAGTTTATCATACAATAAAACATAATATTGTAATGTCGTACATATAATTGTATTACTCCTTAGTTATAATGGCCTTGTGGTTACACACATCTTTAAATACTAGTTTATGGTTCGTAACCGCAAACATCAATGTGTGACTTCTTCAAGTGCATAATTATGTAGGTACTTTCAACTTACATAGTTGCTAATTTGATTTGATCTTTTCGGCGGTTTAAGACCACAATGAGAAATGACCACAATCAAAAAGGACAACTTCTTGAATTGTCAACTCCTTGAAATGTCTACTTCTTGGAACGTCCACTTCTTAGAACGTCCACTTCTTGAAATTACTACATCTTGAAATGACCACTTCTCGAAATGACATGTACATACTTACATTAGTTTTTTCTGGTATATTTAGTAGACCCTTTCGCTTTTTTAGGATCATCCCCCAGACATTTATTAATTCAGTTTACGTTTAATAATAAAAAAATAATGATCACAATCACAATATTAATATACATCCGGAATAACTCGTAGCCACTTGTATCCTATTATTGGGAAAAAAATTATCTGATTTACTTTTGAAAGAGCAGGCCACTTAGAAACCATTGTTAGAAAAAAAACAAACCATAAATGATTTATTATATTATAAATGCAATTATTATAAGCACGTATTCTAGGTTTTCACAAGGTGTGGGCTGCTGGTTTTTATATAATAGGAACCGTTTAATTTTAATATAGGTATCTACACATAACAATGGCTTGTAAAAGTTGACATTTAACGAAGTGGCCATTTCAAAAAGTAGACATTCCAAGAAATGGATGGACATTTCGAGAAGTGGTCATTTCAAGAAGTAGTCTTTTCAAGAAATATAAATCTCGAGAAGTGGTCATTTCAAGAAGTAGCCATTTTAAGAAATAGTCATTTAAAAGTGTTGCCATTTCTCATTCTGGTCATAAACCGCTGAAAAGGATTTGATTTTGTTTTACTTAGAACAAGGAAAGGGTCTTCGGTTACTGAGGTATGATAAAGAAAAACATCATAGAAAATTATGCGTGAACCCTAAATTATGTGTTCCAATGTCTTTTAAAACAAATGCTATAGAGCTTGTTAACATAAAAACACGACGAAAAAAAAACGGTGGAGGAGTCAAGTCGACCCGCAGTGGCGTGCACTCCATGTAGGCAGAAAAGCACTGCCTACCTTAATAATTGCCTGGAATCACAATTTTAGCAACATCATTAAATAATGCCTACCCTTTCAAAAATCTATAATGCCTACCCTGTCAAAAACGTCTGTGCACGCCACTGTCGACCCGTATATATATTTTTTTTATGTATCGTTAATTTCTCCCACGTACGTGCAAGCTCTGGAACGAACTGCCAGCTGCGGTGTTTCCCAAGTGCTGTGACATATCCTTCTTCAAACGAGGTTTAACGAGAGCATTAATATCACGGTAGGCAGCGGCTTCGCAGAGTCCCTGGGATTGCAGAAATCTATGAGCGACAGTTACTACTTACCACAGTGGCGTGCACTCCATATAAGCGGAAAGGCACTGCCTACCTTAATAATTGCTTAAAGTCACAATTTTGCCAATATAATTAAATAATGCCTACCCTGTTAAAAATCTATAATGCCTACCCTGTCAAAAATCTCTGTGCACGCCACTGACTTACCACCAGGTGGGCTGTTGGCTCGTCTGCCACTATAGGCAATAAAAAAAATAAGAAAATGTATGACCACTCATAAATTTTTTCAAAGTTATCCGATTTTAAAATTCTTTTTTTATTGGAAAGGGTATGCGCCGACTCAAAATTACTTTGGTATACTTACATTAATTAAAGAACTTAGTTTTAATTAAGGTTAATAAAATAAAGGTAAACAAATTACTTTATTGCTTTCAGTTTTTACGGCGGATTAATTTTTTTGTTAAAACGTTTCTTTTATTACTACAAGTCGTTGAAGCCTGGAACTTTTTACTAGCGCATGTGTTCCCATCTAATTTTGATTCTGGGTATTTTAAACGAGGTGTGATAAAGCATCTCACATAGCCTCCATGATGGAGGGCAGCATGCCAGCAATTTCAATCGAGGATTTTGCAGTGGCACTTTTGGACTTCACTGACTGCTTACCACCAGAGAACGGGCGTCACTTTAGTAGGCTAAAAAAAGTAGTTTCTACTACTTTTACCGCCAACTGTACAGCTACTATTGTAGTGTTGTCTAATGCACATAAACATTTAAATGCATATAAACATTAAAGTGTAATAAAAAATATTATACCTATCACAGAGCACATTATCACTAGAACGTAATAAAACCATACGAAATACAAGCTATTTTCCAAAGCCAACACCGCTCATCTCCCATTTAGACGCACCCTTACATACAACATTTGCATGAAAATAGAATCGTTGTTTGACCCTTTTTCGCTGTTGTCTATTTGTTTTATTTATTTGCTTCTGTCTCGTCAATTTACTCGTGAATGTTTCAACATGGCCTCTAGTTTATACATTGAATATTAAACAGCTTAATCTTTCAAAGCCTTGTAAATTTTATGAAAATTGAAAGCTTTAAGTATTATCGAGTGTTTTATGGGTTATTTTTTTTTAAGACCTCTTGGTCTCATCTATTTTTAATATATAAAACGGAAGAGTGAGACAGCCGAAGCGAGCATTACAGTCCGCAACTTGTAATGATACAATTCGAGCATTACATTGGTGAGGGAGGCGAACCGAACATTACACAATTTGGTGATAATATGTAATATTTTGAATTTGGAATGTAAGATTAGAAACGAATGCTCGACAGACAGAGAGATAGTATTGTACTGTAATGCTCAAAATCGAGCTTGTAACGTTAAATTGCAGGTGAATGTTCGCGGTAAGGGAGCACTTTAATATTATTACACGTTATGCAGAGCAGCGTTAGTTTCGATGTGGTTTCAATCAAATCACTCATAAATTACAATTATCTGATGATAATGAATATTGATTAATTTGATATGAAATAATGAGATAATACATCTAATCAGCATTCAAATAAATGAGTGTCATGAAATATCATGTGCCATGGTAGCAGTTGCAGGAGTGTGTATGATTTTTGCGCAAGAAACTGTGAACTCTATTCGACAAAATCTTTTAAAACATTTTTAACCGACTTCAAAAAAGGAGGAGGTTTCTCAATTCGACCGTATATATTTTCTTTTCTCGATTGTAAAGTCTATTGCAATACAAAAGTTGTCCTCAGTGCGGGAACCGTCATAACAAAAAGAGATGGCAACAAAAGCAAAGTTTCTCGTAATTACTACTGATATAGAATTGTTGTACCTGCTACAACTTGGTATAACTTACCCCTACCAGAAGTACAATACGTATATAACAGATGAACTTGAGAGCACTACAGCATCTGTAGCTAACTTACCGAATGATTAATGTGTGTTTCGAACTCCAATGTAAAATATATACCGTATAAAACGCGTATTTCCTACTAAGAGTTAGGGTTGGGTGCAACTATAAGCGAAGCGACAGCGATTTAAAAAGCGGTTAGATATTTATAAATTAGAACGCAACGCGCTATAGCCCAAACGATGAACGACTTCAACAACGGCGTCGTACGAGAACACGTTGTCAGTGAGTTACATAATCATTATCTATAGTATAGATCTGAATAAATGAATTTGAATTTGAATTTAGATAAAACGCTAATCTCTAAAACTTATCGTGGGATTAAAAAAAATCTTTTTGCGTATAATAGCCCAGTTCTCGAGGAAGGATAAAGGCTGTGTAACATTACGCTACTGGCGACGGGAGTAGAGCAGTAAGCAAAGACTGCTAGAATAAATACTTTTGCAAACTAATACAAACTCTGAAGCCACAGTTCCACATTACGATCCGCTGTGCGTGTTTTCATACCCACGACTCGATCGACCGCTCTATCTTAAAACGCCAACATCCCTGAATATCTACCAACGTAGAATCGCTCTTGCACTTCAAAATAAAGTTATTTAAAAAATATATTTAAAATACTTAAAGATATGCAGAAACAAACATCAAAAACGAGTAGCAATATACAAAATGAACTCCTATAGATAAACAGTTGGTAAAACCTTCTAACGCACGGGTTACAGGGATAATAAAATTAGTACAGTATTACCTTAAGGAACCCTTCCTGGTTCTATTAGATAATGAAAACTCAGTGTTTATGAAGCTCCTTGACGCAGCTCACTTTGTGTTGCATTTTTCTGCCGCCTTTTAATGACCGTCATCATTTAAATCTCTAAGTTGTATCTCAAAGTCTCTGCTTACCCCATTAATGGAAGGCAAGCGTGAAGATATTGTATGTATTTTGTTGATAACTCTTTCAAAAATCTGTCAAAGATAACTAGGGGATCCGACCGGAATAAAATATTTAAATTTATTTAGCTTTTGTTTCTGATCACTACACCCAGACCCAGGGTATCAGATTCAGGGGATCAGACCGAAATAACTCTAAAGTAGTATTCACCACTTTGGGACCCCACTGACTACTCCCTACTTACTATCAGGCAGAATAAAGTGATTTTGTTAAAAAAATATAAAAACTAGCTTCTCATAGCGCGGTTTCACCTGTTTCTTTGGCTACTGCTCTGCTCCTGTCACACGTAACGTGATGTTACATAGCCTATGACCTTCCTCAAGAAATGGGCTATCATACGCAAAAAGATATTCAAATCTGACTGGTATTTCTAGAGATTAGCGCATTCAAACAAACAAACAAACTCTTCCGCTTTAGATAAAAGTATAGATGCTAAGTAGTTATCTCTTTAAACAAAGAGAAAAGAATAATATAATTTCACATTTTTTTATATTTTTTGTCTGAGAATTTTAATTGCAGTCCAACTTATTGCATACACTCAGATAAAGTGCTTCCACAAACATTTCATTATAAATAATAAACATTAAACCTGAACCAAAGGGAAATATGAGGTAACTACTTAATTAGGTAAAGTGCACTCAAGTGAGTTTCACTTCAAAGAAGATATGAATAACACAGAAATATTAAAAATATTTTCTGAATTTTAATGGAATGCTTACTAATTGTTTACGTTATATAATTATTACAAAGGTTACTGTTACTACTAACCTGCATCATTCCACTTCTCAGCACAAAAAATGAGATAAAACCTTGCGCGATCCATAAATATTTGATCCGGGTTTAAGAGTAGGTACTTTGTGTTCCTTAATCGTATGTTTGTGAGTAATATCCTGCGACAGAGGAGCTGTTAACAAGCGTGGTAGTTGTCTCAAAAAAAAAATTGAAAGGAATGTAATTTACAATTCAAAAATAATTGTAATTACAATTTATATAATATTATAATTTACAATTTTGATTAAAATTTACAATTTTAAAATTTGATTCTGACCAACTTCATAAATAAAAACATTAAAGTTTAGACAACAATAAAATATATACTTAACAATTTCAATCATAAACAAATAAAGAATAGATAATAAAGAAAAATAGCCAACACTAAAACAAAAAAATTCTTGAACTTAAATCAGTTTTCTGAAACTTTGTAATAAGTACTTCGGAGAACTTTTCAAACTTTTTCTTGCCTTTATAAGTTCGGTATATTGTATTTTACATTTTTCTCGATTCCTATACGCCCATCACTGTGTACTCCTGTAATCCAGGATTAACAGAGAAGTATCCTTACGAACACCGAGCTGTGACACTTAACCTACCGTCTTGGAATCTTCCTGTAACGAATTTAATCAGAATTAAAGTGAAGGGGTAAATGATTCTGGTCTATAAAAAAATACTAGCCTGTTTACTGTCGCACTGCAGAGCAGAGGCCTCTTCTCATATAGAGAAGGCATGAATGAGCATTAATCACCACGCTTGCTAAAGGCGAATTGGCAGTATTAGACTTTTAAGTCCAGGTTTCCTCACGATGTTTCCTAAAAATGCTATGTTAGTGGGAAAATGCTACGCTTTGAGAGCCAGATGTCCAGCAGTGGACTACCGCAGGTTGTTGATAATATGATATAAATAGAGGAGTTAGAAACAATAGTAACAATATTATTTTAGTATACATCAAACTGTTTTGCATAAATACCAAACTACATGTATACTGTAACTAGTAGCAGTTGGTTTGAAGTTTATGTTACCCTAAAACGTAATCACACAAATGTTTTACGACTACAGTTTACAATGCAGGTGTGACAAATGAACATACCACAAAATTACGGCCATAATTTTAATGATATCCTCGGGTTTCACTAATTTGTTATTGAAATTATATAAATCAATTCTCTTTCTCTTTCAGTATCATTCTAAGTTGTCCACTGCTGGATATTTTACTCACAAAAAGTTATCATAGTCACTATTCTTGGCAGGGAGATCAAAGACTACAGTAATAATGACATAGATATAAAATCAATACATTTACTAACTGCACCTCGCAGCTTCGCTCGCGCGTAATAGGAGATTTGTTTCCTTTAAGAACTAAACCGATTTCCGGGATAAAAGTAACCTATATCCGTCTCCGATACTGAATTTATCTACCTACTAATTTTCATCGAAATCAGTTTAGCCGTTTAGACGCTGAGTGGTAACCAACATACACACACATACACAAACTTTCGCATTTATAACATTAGTAGGATTACCTTTGTATAGGTGAATGAAAGTGCCGAAAGCCCAACTACAAAATCGTCCTTATTTCTTATCCATCTCTATTCTTATCCCATTTACATTCATGGTCGACAATAGAGCAAGGCGCTCATCGCTCACCCCGATAGTATAAGCAACACCAGCCTGCTTACACTGAGACCTAACCCTAATGCTAATAAAATATGGAACAACATTTGCTCCATACTTACATCAATATAATGGGAGTTGTTTATTGTGAAGGAACATCATGATAGCTAGCACTTCTCTACTTGTGAAGTTTTTGCTATTGAAATAAGAACTAAATTGCATTAGTTCTATGAAGTAACAATCGAAAACTTGCTTGAGGTTAACCTTGGAAGAAGAATCTTTACACTAACGTTACTTTGATACTTCTCCGAAAAAAATCCGTGAAATTCCTAATTTCTCTGTCGTCATTTTGCGCCATGCCTTGACGAAACTCAATGACGCACAAAAGTACACATTATATCGTAATTAACGTCAAAAATAGAACATAACTACATAATAAACCATGTGTTATTTATATTATGAGCCATTTTTGTCCTACTCCTGAGAAAAGGCCTTCCTCCATCTTTTGCACTTATCGCGATCTTGTGCTTCCTACTTCCAATTCACCAAATAAAAGACTGGCCAGATCGTCTCGCTATCTCTATCCCGGTCTGCCGCGATCTCGCACTGTCACAGGAAACCAACTTTGAGAAATATTGGCTCACATTTTATTCAGCATGCGGCAGACATGTCCAGCCCCGTCTTATTTAAGTAAATTTTGTAATGACAATACTGTACAAATTACATGCCCATATTGCAAAGCTAAGAACGGTAGACGTCGACTTATTGCGGTCTTCTACCAAACTTTCTATCAAACAGTATTATGCCCAGCGAAACATCTTTAGGCTGTTGAAATAATATGTAGTAATGTCATGTGTAAATCATCTCTTACAGTGTCGGTCGCCAAAAGGCTAATGCTTTTACTAGAAAACGGGTATCTCACCTTACTCCGGTCAGCAATCTGTCGACCAAGCGTAGAGATTATAGTTATTTTCAGACATATATAATTTAAGAATACTATCATTAATATTTCTATATTTGTATAATTTTCAACACAACCTTATACGCTAGGTGTACGTGATTAAACGGCGTTTGGTGATCAATCATCTTTCGACACTGACACACCCTTAATTGGCGCACCAATTAGATTCTAATCGTGATTTCTTCAAACTTCTGAACGTTAAAGCCTTAAAGTTAAAGAGGATAGGGCTCAACGAAATTAAATTTGGGAATTAATAATATCTAGTTTAATAGAAATCCACACTCCCTACTAATATTTTAAATGCGAAAGTAACTGTGGCTGTCTGTCTGTCTGTTACGCTTTTACATCTAAACTACAGAACAGATTTTGATGAAATTTGGTATAGCAATAGAATAGAAATTGCAGAACAACAAAGCCTATATTTTATCGCGAAAAATGGCTTGAAAAGATTTAAATTAGGGATGAAAGTTTGTATGGAAAATGCTATAAATAACCGAGATTCACGCGGGCAGAGCTGCGGGCAACAGCAAGTGACTGCATAAATTTATGTTTAGCCGTGAACATATAGATTAATGCTAATACAGTTACCTAATCTTGAAGTTCAAAAAACTATGCGAAAGGTCTCCAAGAGTTAGGGTGTGTGATGATGATGAACTGCTTACTACCTAGTAATTTCCCTCTTTACCACTTAAATTACAGTACTTTACATAAGTACATGCAAAGGTTACATACGTAAAAATTAAGTTGAGATTTAAAACATGATTTTTTTATATCTCAAATGTATATCAATAAAAACAAAGGTCAAAATTTACCCTTATTACCTCAATTTTGTTAGTTTTAAAAATGTCCTGAGTGCATTATACACGATAGATCTTACAAGTTTGAGAGCTTATCAGCAAAGTGAGTGATTCCGTAGGTGCGATTGTACATAATTACTTTTCATACATAATGCGTAGCTTTTACTGGAAAATACTGAATCTAAGAGTCTGTATGTTAGTTCGTACATAGTAGGTAGGTACCTCGAAATGGCAGACATATATTTATATAATTATATTCTTTGATATAACAACGAACATTGGTTTACGGACGCCATTTTTAATGTTCCATGAAATCAGAAATCAAAAATTCTTAGACGAATCGTTACAATTAACGTTGCCAATCAATGTTGTATGAAAATTTAATTAAAACAGTCGTTTAATTGATGATTTGTTAACTATTTTGGAAGTTTATTGAACCTATTCACTAGTTGGATGGCAAACTTTGTATCTTCGAGGACAAACTTGACGACAGATTGTGAGCCATTGATACCTTCGTGAACATTACAGTAGTAGACCGGATCTTAATTTATAATATGGACGTCAAGTTTTAGTTTTCATTCTAATATGTTTTCTCCGGTGAGTAAGAACGAGCTAAGACCCAATGAGGGTGTTTAGGAAATGTTTCTCAACCAGGTGGCGCCACTTCAACTTTCACATTGGGCCCTTGAGCCAACAGATTAACTTTCAAAAAGGGCTTGATAGCTACACCTGATTAGTTGATGCTGTCATCTTGTTGGTGCCATTTTAGAAAACTCTCTCATAAATTTTTCTTTGTCCTTGCACGTGAATTATACATTTTCTAAATTAAATATTAAAATTTTTGAAATGAACATTGAAAAATATTTGTTTTGACAGCGCTGTCAAAGTGGAAGCCCTTTTTCCGAAGTGGCGAAAAATTTCCTAAATATCTCATTATTACCCCCTCGGTAAAACATATTAGTATGTACCCTTGTGTCAAGCCAAGGAGCGTGCCTAGGCGTGTGTAAGTAAATATATCCTTAGAATTAATATCAGATTTTTTATCACCAATGAGGTAGGCACACGTTATGTTACTAGATCATTACACCAAACACATACAATAGATATAACATAAAATAAAGTTCGTGACACACGCGCCTCCCGAACGGCCAATTATACCATGATTATTGAGTTCAGATCACGATATCATTGTAATGACACGACGACAATGTCAGTGAGGTCGTTGACCCTGTCTGACGTGTGCTGCACTTTAATTCACTGTGTACTATAAATTAGCTAATGGTATTGACCTGTTTGTCTTTTGCGTAGTTTTATAGTGTTTATTTAGATGAAAATTCGTCATTATATCACATTGATGCAGCGTGAATTTTGGTTAGTGTTAGTTTTATGTACTTATATACATATATAGTACATATAAGTAAGTATTTGAGTTCCTGTTAAAATTGAATAAATAGCGTTACATATTGACCACAGAACATGTGTACACTGCCTTGATGATTCAGTTGTAGGTTTGTTAGTAAGTTTAGTATCTACTAATTAATTGAATTTGAATTTAATTGCAAAGCTATTAAAGTTCCTAATGAGATGGCAACATAATCGTCATCCAGTATCTCTTGTTGTACACAACATTACAAAGTTTAATGATAAAAACTTATTCTTTCGATCTTTTATGTTTTATTTATTATCCAACAAATTATACTCTTATATGTATGCATCGTAACGCATGTGTTTAGTAAATCAAATGTGGGATATTTATAGTACTGAGAGTGGAAAAACAAGCGAGCGACGCACGCGCGTGCATAGAAATAGTCAAAACGTAGGTATTTACTGTCAATAGTGTATGCTAATTATTATAAGTGGAAGATGAAATTTACGTCGGTTCTGGGCTACCTTAGTAGTAAATGCAGTGTTTAGAAAACATAACAAAGGTTAAGGCTTCGTTTAGTAGTAAGGTATTATTCGACTTCGACTGCTTCTGTGATTTGGTGGTGCTGTGTACGGGCTGCCACGCAAAGGAAGCGGGTTCGATACCCGCTTAGTACAAATATTTGTGTGCATGAACATGTTTATTTCCATTGATCTGGATGTTAAAAAGAAAAATATTTAGGTATGTATCCGCATTCTAGAACCCATAACACAAGCTAAAATATATGCTTACTTTGGGTATAGATGGCGTTGTGTATAATTGTTGAGATATTATTATTTGATAGTAGATTAAAACTACGATACTTGGATAAATGTATATTTCTAAACCGATGATATTCTATTTAACAGATATGTGAACGCGTAATCGTGAAGACCCGAAAACGTCCTAATTGGGACGTATTGCCTTTAGTCTGCGTTAGTGTGCATCGTATGTTGTATGTGTGCAACGGCTGCGGCGCGAAACACTTTTTTCGGTTGTTTTTTGAGTGTATAACATATCTGTTAAATAGAATACCATTGTTCTAAACAAAATACACCGTGTGAAACTGCCGTATATCTAAATAGCAACATACGACATTATTAAATGATTTGTAACATAAACAGTACATACGACAGTTAATATTAATTTCAAATTCTCACAAATATGACTCATACGTCATTGTTAAGCAAATTAGTGACAAAATAGACGTCGTTATGTCAAACAAGCGAAATTCAACTGTTTTTGTGTGACGTATTGAGTTGAAAATCGTGTAAAGTAATGCTATTGTCAGTTATTTAGGTCAATGAACCTTGCTATTATTAAAAACAAATGTTATGGAAATGTGACGCTATTTACAGATTATCCTACTAATATTATAAATGCGAAAGTTTGTGTATGTTTGTTTTCACTAAGCACCTAAACAGCTGAACTGATTTCGACGAAAATTGGTATGTAGATTCGGTGCCGGAGACGAACATAGGCTACTTTTTATTTCGAAAGTCGGTCTGTTTCCCGAGGGATACAAAACATATTATACGCGCGGGCGAAACCGAAACAAGCGATCCACCCCTGTTTTTTACGTGTTTTTTTTTGCTTTTTACGACAATTACAAATCTTTGAATAAATCGACTGACCTCTATTTTTAACCGACTTCAAAAAGGAGGAGGGTATTCAATTCGGGTCGTATGTTTTTTTATGTTGTATTAACTTATATTTTTTTTAAAAGTAATAATACTAACAAATATACAGCGTTATCTAGATCCAAACTAAGCATAATGTTACAGCTTGTATAAATTCTAGAATACGGATAAATATAGGTACTGTTTTTGTAAATACATCGGTAGTTTATACATAGAAAAACGCTTTAAGCAAATGCACAAAAATAGTCAAAACCATATTAAAATCAGTTGCGTGGTTTATTAGATACCTATATTTTATTATATACTAGCTGACCCAGCGAACTTCGTTCCGCCTAACAGTCGATCAACATTACTTTATTTTTCTACAATAAAAGATTTATCTAAAATAAACGTAGTCTAAGTTATTCCTTATTACATCAGCTACCTGCCAATAAAAGTACCGTTAAAATCGGTCCAGCCATTTCAGATCTTAGCCGGAACAAACAGACAGACAGACAGACAAAAGTTGTAAAAATGTTATTTAGGTGTATGTACCGTATATATATTCATATACATGTAGTAAAAAATGGTTATTTTAATATTACAAACAGACACTCCAATTTTATTATAAGTGTAGATATAGATGTTATAATGCATATGTACGCGTCGAGAAAAACGATCTCAACGTTCAGGGGAAGTGACGACCCAAATGGTCACTATCGATGTATGTACATAATAGTCTCACGGCCGTATGTTTTACTAGCGCATGTTAAAATTATACGTATTTTAACTTTATTTTATTTTAGTGGTTGTAACGTAATACATATTCTGTGTCTCTAACGTTAAAAGTTAATTGCAACCCTATTACAGACATACGAACACAGTGTTAGTAATAGACTCTCTTTGCTATACTGTTGCCTTACAAAATAAGACATTTTAATTGAAGTTTTAAGCTAGGCGAAGAAAAAATCTTGGCTGCATAACATCTGGAAGTGGACTGGTATTACCACCATCGAACTGTTCCATCTCGCAATAGACAGAGACAAGTTCAAAGAGCCTTCAATAATGAAGAGGCACATTATGAACAAGAAGAATTTTACTTGAAGTACTTCACAACTTTATTGACTTTACTACAGTTTTCTATAACATGTAGTTACTGCCCCAATTTTAACTAGTAATGTCCTATTACTCAAAATTAAATGTCAGATAATTTTAACTTAAATTCAAAATATTTCTGTCGCTTCATTTATATCACTTCTCGTCCGCACTACCGCAGTGTCTCAAGATCAAGGTCTTTAACCAATGTGTGTTGCCAGTGATGACATACGGAGCAGAGACGTGGTCGTCTATGGGTCTTGTCACAAGGCTCAAAGTCGCTCAGAAGGCGATGGAGCGGGCTATGTTAGGCGTCTCCCTACGCGATCGTTTGAGAAACGAAGAAATCCGCAGGCGAACCAAAGTAACTGACGTAGCTCACAGAGTTGCTTCTCTGAAGTGGCAATGGGCAGGACACATAGCTCGCAAAACTGACGGCCGTTGGGGCAGAAAGGTTCTTGAGTGGCGACCACAAACCGGACGACGCAGCGTGGGCAGACCCCTCACGCGGTGGACCGACGACCTTATAAGGGTGGCGGGCAACTGATGGGTGAGGGAGGCAAAAGACCGGCCAAGGTGTCAAAAATTGGGGGAGGCCTATGTCTAGCAGTGGACGTCTTTTGGTTGATATGATGATGATGATGATTCATAACATGCGAATTGAAAACAAAAGTAGAGTATTTTTTGCATTTTAGATTAAACTGCCTTAAAAATATCACTTTGGTTCTCCTAACATTATAACAACAACAAAATTTTAATATAAATATTGTTTCGTTCACAGGTAATATACACAACGAGAGCTGTTAATTAATTCAAATATATTCAGGTAAAATTGACTATTACAACATTTTTTATGTTCTCGACATATTTTGGTATATTTTGTTAAATACCAGATTGCATTAATTCAAATGAGGTGTTAAATGACAAGTTATTTTTGTCTATTTTAATTATTTATTGCATTGATACTAATAATGGTCATAGCTCCTTGCGAATTTCTATAAGAACGGAACGCATTGATTAAGTACAGAGTATCAACATTTAAGGCGATCATAGCTCGTTGTGCTCACTGGTTAGTAAACGATCAGCGGGTTAAGCAACTAAGAATGAGGCTGGTTCATGGATGAGTGACTGCATAGTAGTATTTGATCTGAGCGTCTCCGTGCTTCAGAGGGCACGTTAAAGGTCGATCCCGGTGATTACCATGTTGATAACAGTCGTTCGGTCATGTCGGATTCCCCTATAATAAATTATGGGCGACCTGAATAAATCCTGCATTGGTTGACTACTAACCCCTCAAGCAGCAGAAAGCATCAGCGTAAGGAATTTGTTTCTGTTATATTACTGTGCGTAACGGAAGCCCAATTATCTTTTTTGTTCTCATCCCTCATTCTCTTTACAAAAGGGGGACTATTGGGTTCTGACCCAAAACAAATAGGGCTAGGTTATATTTTTCTAGCTGTTTCGTGTCCATAGATTATTCATTTACCGTCAAGTGAACTCTATGCGTGTATCTAATAAAAATGTCTTTCATTATTTTTATAAAATTCTTCTCGTTCTTTGAATTACTTTTTTTAAATATTTTTATACTAAACTAAATGTTTAATATTCGCAAAGCAAATTTATCATTCGCTAATATAGGTAACTATTTAATGTTATGGCTATTTAGGTCAACTTGTAATCTTGGTTATGGATAATCAACCCTATCACTGCCTAGGGGGTCATAAAACATGATTAACCGTTTATATCGGGGGGCAATCTATGCTTAATATGTTAATAACTCATGACCTGAATGTCTATCAATAAGGCTAATGATGCCGCCTTTATTAGCTATGAGAGGCAATCATGAGGATTGGTGAGCGATAGAGTTTTTTTATTGTCTATTTGCGATTGCGACCTGTCCTCACTTCGGTATCAAAATTAAAGGCCCAATTGCTCCCTTAATCCTTCACCTACCCCACTCCCTACACGGTAGGCAGCGGCTTCGCAGAGTCTCTGGCATTGCAGGAGTAATGCCAGGAACTCTAAGCGGTCCATGAGCGATAGTTACCGCTCACCAACGCGAGGGCTGTTTGCTCGTCTGACCCTGTCAGAAAAAAAATATCCTCATGATTACTTCTTAATTAATAAACTGCCTTTAGCATGTAATTAACAAAGTAAACCTGCATGTAAACCTTAAAGATATAAAGTTGTTGTTTCAACCCATTTTTCTAAGCCAGTTTTTACTACCGTTTTAAATATTTCTGCTAAAAGTTTTACAAGTACAAAACATTTAATTTTATGAATCTTTGTTTGTTTGTTTGTTTGATCCGATTCAACTCAAGATCTACATGACTAACAAATTTTTTAAATTCTTTCATCTTTAGTAAGCTACAAATAGGACGGGTAAAATTAGCTATATTTTATTATGTTTAACATATTTTTCAGTCATTATCAAAATTTCAATATTTTATGTGCCTTTGTAAATTTAAACGATGCAATACGTCACTATCATATTTTTTGGAGACCAAAACATTTGATATCGAAGCGAAGCGAGAGCGGACGTCTAGTATATAATAAAGAAAAGCCAATAATTATTGCAACGATTGCAACATGTAAAAAGCATAAAAGTACACAAATGCGGAGTAAGGTTGATTCCGAGAACACAATTCCTAACTTCTAACAGGCTTTTCCTATCCTACTAATATTATAAATGCTTGTGTGTTTGTCACTACTCAGCGCCTAAACGGCTAAACCGATTTCTATGAAAATTGGTTTGTAGATAGATTCGATGCCGATGCCTGAAAATCGGTCTGTTTCCCGAGGGATACAAAATATATTTTGCGCACGGGTAAAGCCGTGGGGCGCAGCTAGTAGCGTATAATTAGCAAAGTAAACATACATAATAATTCAACACGTTCGTGCAAGTTAAATACACAATAATAAAAACTTTTCTATTTAAAACAATGGCGAGTTTATTTAATAATAAAAACTCGAGGGACCTTTGTGCGTGCATTAAACATGTAACACATTGTCAAGGTTAAGGTCAGCTGTCCCCGAGAGTCGCAGGGTTAATTTAGAGATAGCTTACAAGGTCAAACAATTCCATTAATATGTAACTTAGTTGTTTTTTGTTAATTTTGTTATAAATTTTGATTATTTTGTAACAAAACTAGTTCTGGCGAGATTGCTCTCATGAAACCGCAGTTTATTTATGAGGTCAGAATTTATATTATAATAATTTATATTCTCTTTGTAATAGGCCTTTTATTTTAACATGTCAGTCTAATTTTATTGTGTGTATGTTCACATATTATACCTAGTAGATAAAAGCTGAAAATCTCTAAACACTTGAAATCATTATATATCAAAATCAAATATTAAAAAACCAATCCAAGAAATATTTTAAAAATCTAACGTGCGTAACTCTCACCGGGATGACAGAGTGTAAAACATTGTATGTAAAATAAACTGAGCTAGGGTACTAGTGGTATTTAAATAAAAGAAAGGTACACTATCAAAGGAATTTAAGCTTTGAAACATATTTCAATATAAGTATCAAATATTATTATAGCAGAAACATGAAATCAGTATTACGCAGTACTAAGAACTAAGTGATACGAAGCGGAACTGGCGAAAACCTTGGATTTCCCCTCACACGAACGCTTAACTCCTGAGGTTAACGTACTGAAGAAATCTTCCAAGCATTTCGGAAACGATTACCCAAATTTACACACTCGTGGTGCATATTACATAACTCTTAATTCAAAGTAATATAGACTAAATTATATTGTTTTAGCTGCATTACTAACGTGGGTATAATAATGAGAATTTGTTTGATCCTTGAACCGTAGTAGATCAAGATTTTCGGTCGGTGTCAATAGGCAGTAGGTTGTTGCAATACTACCAATATTAATATTCATAAAGTTTGTGGTGAAATTGCTTTTATTTGCCAACTTCTGATGTTTTTAAATTCTGAGTATTTATTATTGGAATTAAGAAATTAAAATCGTTAAAAATATAAAATCCAAAACTAATTTTAATTATAATGAATAAAGAATTTAAGTTATATCTTCTTGCTGGTAAATTTTAGTCTTCAGTTAGTAATTCCTACAGAAAAAGCGGACAGTAGAGTATCGGAGTTATCCAATGGCTTTCAATGTCAAATGGTTTGAGTTCTCCGATGTTCTCTCAAGACTGACGTACCCAAATATTGCAGCACATGTACGACCACATTCGCTCAAAAGCTCTAATTTATATAATTAGAAAAAAAAGCTTTTTTCATATAATTCTTTAATAAAAAATTTGCCTATCTAGGGTTAAAAACATTTATTCATAATCAAAAAGTAATATATAAAGCTTCCTTTTGCACTCATCTCTTTAAATCCCAAAAATTACACCATTTCTGTTAAATTTAAATTTGTTCCATTTTTGTACTGACCAACGGTCTGTGACAAACACTAAATCATTACCAAAGTAAAAAAAGAATATAACTTTTTGTCCTAATAAACGTTGATAATAATAAAAATTCGCTAACGACTTATAAATTCTGAACGAACAAAGCAATAAATTATGAAGGTATGCGGTACCCTAAATTGTGATGTACGGAACCCCATTATGAGACAATACCGGACGCTACGTTGAAAAACACGAGCAGTGTCAATAACTCTCTGGCTGGCTGTGGTTATTTTTTGTAATAATTTTTTGTCATGTTTTTTGTGCTGGCAATTTTCTTTGAATTTATGTCGGAATGTATCTGTAATAATGAGACTTGTGTATGTCAATGGCTTGCAATGGCTGCAGATAAAATGATAATAAAAGAATTAAGCTGTTCTAAATCGTAAGGGAAAAGAAATAAATAAAATTATTTTTAGAAAAAAATGAAAACCGACTTCAAACAACACTTACATGTTCAATCCTTAACTAAAAGGTAGAAAATAATATTTTAATTACTTCATAGCAAAGAACATTAAAGGGGAATCAACGCAATCCTTGATACCTATAATACTTTACTATTTATAGTTTTTAATCAGTTATTTTGGAGTCGGTGCCAGCCAAGAAGGATCTTTAATTTTGCCTTTGCAACAAACTTTTGAAATGCACGGGGCGGTATTGGCACGCGTGGGGATTATGCCTGAGTGCACTACCAGAACGCGGTCATACTCGTGAAGGCAGACGTCATTGATAGATGTGTTCAGATATACATAAAAAATTTGACGCGCACTTATCAGATTCCGTTCGATTTCTTGTATTAAATCTATATTTTTCATTCATATATTAATAGATTAATGAAGAAGGGTTTTTTTGCTAGTAGGTAGGTTATTTTTATGAAGGTCATTATGATCCTTCTTGGCTGGCACCGACTCAAAAATAACTGATTAAAAACTATAAATAGTAAAGTATTATAGGTATCAAGGATTGCGTTGATTCCCCTTTAATGTTCCTTGCTCATCATCATCATCATCATATCAGCCAAAAGACGTCCACTGCTGGACATAGGCCTCCCCCAATTTTCGCCATCGTAGCCGGTCGTTCGCCGCCCTTATCCATCAGTTGCCCGCCACACTTATAAGGTCGTCGGTCCACCTTGTGAGGGGTCTGCCCACGCTGCGTCTTCCGGTTCGTGGTCGCCACTCTGGAACCTTTCTGCCCCAGCGGCCGTCAGTTCTGCGAGCTATGTGTCCTGCCCATTGCCACTTCAGAGAAGCAACTCTGCGAGCTACGTCAGTCACTTTGGTTCGCCTGCGGATTTCTTCGTTTCTCAAACGATCGCGCAGGGAGACGCCTAACATAGCCCGCTCCATCGCCCTCTGAGCGACTTTGAGCCTTCGGATAAGACCCATAGTTAGCGACCACGTCTCTGCTCCGTATGTCATCACTGGCAACACACACTGGTCAAAGACCTTGGTCTTAAGACACTGCGGTAGTGCGGACGAGAAGATATGTTGTAGCTTCCCGAACGCTGCCCAGCCGAGCTGGATTCGACGAGTGACCTCTTTCTCGAAATCGGACTTACCTAATCGGACTGTTTGTCCCAGGTAAATGTACTCGTCAACGAATTCGAGCATCGAGCCTCCGACCGTAATAGGAGTGGGTGTAACATGGACATTGGTCATGACTTTAGTCTTGCCCATGTTCATTTTTAGGCCCACTTGTCGAGAGACTCTACTGAGGTCATCGAGCATTGCACTGAGCTCCTCCACGGTCTCAGCCATGACCACGATATCGTCCGCGAATCGAAGGTGAGTAATGTACTCGCCGTTTATGTTGATGCCAAGTCCATTCCAGGTCAGAAGCTTGAACACGTCCTCCAGTGCAGCGGTGAACAGTTTCGGAGATATGACATCTCCCTGTCGCACTCCTCGCTGCAACTGGATAGACCTTGAGCTATTAATTCGTACTGACATGGTGGCGTTTTCATACAAACACTTCAGCACTTAATTAAAACAATATTTTCTACTTTTTAGTTAAGGATTGAACATGTAAGTGTTGTTGGAAGTCGGTTTTAATTTTATTTCTAAAAATAATTTTATTTTTAAACTTTTAGTGGGAATTCATTGTGTATAAATATATTCAATATGGGTAGACCTACTAAACGTGCTGCGCAAATGAAACAGCGCGCCGCGCCGTTTGAAAGAAAGTAGAGACGAGAGGTAAGATTGTAAATAGAGATATAAGGTCCTTGTCAACACTTTCTCGATCGCTAAACCCTGAATCCCAGAAACCACAAATCAAAACAAAAAAGTGATGATCTACCAACAATAAATAATCATCAAAAATCATAATTTAACTAACCGAGCAATCGCTTAACAGATATACAAAAATTAAACAGTGGTGCTGTAAAGGCAGGTTTAAGGCCACCCGTTGCTGTTGTAATTTCTCACGACCATAAGACCTCCAACTTGGCATAACGACTACCAAATTATAGTGATACCCATAGTCTACTGCTTCTAAAGAATGAAGACGCTGAAAATGAAATGACACAAATGGTCACCTCATCCAGGGCCACTTCGTTTCTAACAAAAAATTAATTTTGAAAATCACTTCGCACTTGTAGCATGGACATGTCAATGTCAGAAAATTCGTCGCAAAAGACATCGACGTGTTGCTTTACACGTCTTCACTTCTTGCATACGTTTTGTTACAAAATATAAAATTGAAGTCAAACCACTAAACCATTCTTTATAAAAAAACATGGGACTCCATTTCAGAGTATAGGTACCCTTTGAAATAAAAGAAAATTTTTCCAAATTGGTTTATAAATGACCGAGTTCTGTTGTAACAAACATAAAACCACTGAACCATTTCTTATAATAAAAAATGGGACCAATTTCGAAGAATACCCTCTCAAGTAAAAAATAAAAATTCAAATCGGTTCATAAATGACCGAGATATGAGGTAACAAACATACAAAAAAAAACATACGACCCGAATTGATAACCTCCTCCTTTTTGAATTCGGTTAAAAAGGACCGTAGAGAGTAAAAGCTAGGGGTAGGTAAGTCTGTAACGTTTTCGGTACAATAATCTTGTACTCATCCAAATGTTACCTCCATAATTTTAATTAACTTAGATATCATTTGTTTTCGATAAAAAAAAAAATCCATTAACGGCCTTTTGTTCTAACATAGAGCAGCTATATAAATATAAACTAGGTATATTAAATGAACACGTTTAAATTTACACGTGTGCGAAATTGTAAACAACTTTATTGTTTAAGTCAATAAATAATACCGGAAAATGGTGTTTCCGATTACATAATGCCCTATTTCTGGCCGTTATTAAAATCACTGGAATATTCGTATACATACATAACTTTACACCAAAAAATATTATGTACACTTATTCGACAAGAAATATACTTTAGATATTATATTAACTACATACCCGTATTAAAAACATTTTTTTGCAAAACTCAAGTTTAACCTACTAAACAAAATTCCAAAATTAAAAATGAAAATAAAAATATATCTATTCATATAGGTTAATTAAATTAACTCGTATGAACGTTAAAATTTACTAAATTTCAGCCAATCAACCTACAGCGTCACTTTTTAAAAAACGAAAACATTTTACAACCGGCCAAATAATTCGGCCAGTGTCAACTCACCACGTGACATCATTGACGATATGAAAAAAAAACGTTGACCGCGATAGCTAGTGACTTAAAACGAAAGAGCCAAAATAAAATCTACCTTATTGTTTAGTTTTAAAGGTGGTTTTTTGCTTGTGAGTGTAAATAGGATACTTTCACTAAGTAGTATCAATGTCAGATATTTTCTTCGTTATGCAAGCGCTTACGCAACCGTATCGGATTTACACGTGGAATAGCTAATTTTAAATTATTGTTCACGCGTTCTTTTTTAATTAACGCGTGTAACGCATGCTATTTAGGTACAAACATACACTGATTTGAAGACTTTTGACAGTTTTTGTCTACCTGATGGCAAGTGATACCACTGTTGATGGTGACCTTGGTAGAAGAGTATAGTTGATTGTGCTTCAATCGAGGTCATCTGCTGTTACCGAACGCTGTACCAATACCACTATTCCTCTGCTTGCTGCCAGTCAATGGAATAATACTTTTACTGGCATACTAATAGCAAGATGCATTCGGCATCCTCAGGGTGCCGAGTGCGAGTTGTTTTTACGTTAATACGATAGAAACGGTCACCGCGTTTGGCGGAGCACTGAACGTCATAAACGTGTCGATCACGTTAACGTAAAACAATCTCGATATGCTTTTAGACTTGGTGGGAAGTGGATACCAAGACCTATGGACGTGACCGCGTTCTAAAAGAATTCTAGAAATAAAGTTCATAGCAAGGTCTACATTATAAGAAAATAGGAATCATGGTAGAGAAAATATAGGAATGAGAAAGAAGGCAAAACCTATTTACCTAATTCGGTGCAGGTTGTGAGCTATTAAAAAAAAATAATTAATCATTCATTTTAACCTCACTACGTACCAGTAGATTCACCAATTGGTACAAGGACATCATACTATAAGCAAATATCGATACATGAAATAACAGATTTAACGATTTAAAATAAAAATAAACGATTAAGGTCAAACTGTGTAAACAATCGCCGATCACGACTCTTGCGCAAATGATGAGTCTGTTTTTAAACTGAGATTATGATTACCGCAATCGTTGTAGTAAGATTATTGAGGGTCCAGAATAAGTTTATAATCAATGCGATATTTTGAAAGCTTTACGTACTTTTGAAGTCTAACTTAGATATTACTGAAATAGACCCCAAGATCTATAAACGAGTTCATAAATATCAAGTTCTTTGTATAATATATATAATAATAATCCCACAACTGCGTATTTCTTTAAAAAAAATCGATTCAATAAGACAACCCATTACCACTATTTAATCGATCTTATACAGGTCTCTGCCACGTTGCACAATCACACAGCGAGAAATCGCTAAGAGAATAATTATTTATAATTTATCATCATCGTCAGCCGAAAGACTGTATGGATTCCTCAAAATGAATTATTACCTGCTAGAGAAGTCGGGCAATTGAGTTAGGAAAACTCAGGATTTGTTAAGGTGAAGATATTCGGAATAGATCTTTGTTCAACAGTAGACGTCCTACATCTGCATAATTATTAAATAATTAAAGTTCTAGCCTTTAAACTTGAGTTGGATATTATGGCCAGAATTTAGCTCAAGGTGCGTTATGATAAGTGGTTATTACTACTCAAAAATTTCACAAGTAATAAAATTAGGTATTAAACAACTAGTTGGTTAAGTTTATACAAACTTGAACAGCAACGGAGCACGCGATATAAAGATTGTTACAACATTGCTTAGTCTTTTGATCGTAAACTTTATAAGAGCCTAGAATACCTAGCCTTGATACAAATTTTATCATTTATCGTCAAAAATACGAATAAAGTTGAGGCTAAGATACTATAAAATAAGGTCAATTGGTTGAAACAGAAACAGAGAGAAATACACTAATTCCCTAATTGGCTTGCTCAATATGGCCGCTGTAGTTCGTAAAAACATTTTTAAACTGCAGACACAGCAATGATCTATTGTACGAGGTAACAATACATACGTGATTTTTTTAGCTTTGCAATCGTAAACCAATAGTTACTGGAGCTAACGTAAGGTAAAGGTAAGGAACTCCTTACCTTTAGGGGAGATGTGTGGCTATGTAATCATTTTACCTTACAAATACGCTTGCGAAGCGTGATAATTAAGGTAAACTCCTTTTAGGAAAAAGCTACTGACCAGCAGTGGATTTCAAGCTAATATATTGATAAACAAAAAATTTCGAGCGTTATCAATTTCCATTTTGCCCGACTGACACAGTCAAAGAGGGTAATGTTTTTCGAGCGTATATATTTATGTATGTATGTTTATATGTATGTAGGTACGTCAGTATGTATTTCTATTTCTTTGGCACGCTCTACAGCCAAAATAGCTTGATGGATTTTAACGTATGAGGTGTCATTAGATTCGTTTTTATTATGGGAGTGACATAGAGTATATAAAATTTAAATGTAGCGTTAGCACGAGAAAATATGAGTTTCTTTCATCTACTTTGTTTTAGGCAGATAGGATTTTTTTATTTAATAATATATATTGCTTGTTATATAACTTGGTTTTTTAACATAGCAGAAATTAATGCTTAGAAAGCTAAACTCAGCTATTGCCGACCACGTAGGAAGTAAAAGGGCAAGACTAATGGAATAATTAGGCTATGTATCTTTCTGTCTAAAACTTACTTATTAAACCGTTATCCCAAACTACGATAGTCAATTATCAATGACGCCACACCGAGGCACATTTCCCCCTCCATGGGGGTGGAAACTTGTAAAGTCTTATTTACAACGTTACGTGTGTACCACTGTTCAAAATTTTACGGCCTGATGTTTTACGGTTTAAATATTCAATGGAAGTGGCCCGAGCGTACTTGGTAGATGCTTGCGAGCGCAGTTTTATACATTATAAATACGTATGCAGATCTTTACAGTTGTACGTTCACAGATTTAAGTTGCACGACTTTGTATACGCTTTTACAACTAAAATGTCTAAATGTACTTGTACTGTATGTCAAACAAAAATTATTAAAATTCCCTGATCTTGTAAAACTAAAGTTGCACTTTTAGACTTATTAGTACAGTGTGTAAGGATCTAATATGTAATTATTGTTTTACTCTGTTGTGTTTACCACTGTTTTTTATTTTGATTCCCTTTTTCAAACTAACCTAAGCTTACACATGTCACCAACAGTAAAAAAAATTCTTTCAAAATTTCTTTAAAATGTTTAAAACTTAGTACCCACGTACCTATATGTCTATTTTCTTTTTTATCGTTACTCTCATTACTTTGTTATGTTTATCTACTTTTGTTTATGCTACTTAAGGAAACAAAATATAAAATAAAAAACATTTAACATAATAATATGTATTATTGCCCATAGTATAAAATAATAAACGATCTAAAACTTACAAAACATTGGATTAAAAACGAATAACATCACGAACTTAATAATAATTTAATATTCATGAAGATAGCGATCTAATAAGTTTTTTATTAGAAATATTGTTAGAGTGCGCACCGGCTGCAGCGTGATTCAATTACTTCAATGAACGTCCAGGTGGATGGAACTTTCTCATCGCTTATTTCTTAAATTCATATTTTTATCTGCGAGTTGGTCCTTGTTAGTTAATATTAAACTTTACTTCTTGTACTAAGTCTACAAGTATTTCTTTATGATTTTGAATTATTTATATTGACATTAAATGTACTTTAGTTTTATAGAACTAAAAGTATGCGATATAAGGTACTTATTGAGCACCAGTTAGCTCCTGGTGGAATCTCGTGAAAACGTCAAGCAAAAGCGGTATGCAAATATCTAATGGGTATCGCATTAAAACCCTACATTAATAAAATTATTCTCGTTACTTAATGTGATGTATACATTATCAGCCGTACTACTTTAAGGACATAGGGCTCTCACAATTCTATGCAGTGACGTGGTGTTTGTTCTAATGGTTCATTGGCAACTTTTTTGTACACAGGTAAAACTGCTTGTTATTTCCTAAGACATTTTAGGGGAGTTAGGATAATTCCAGTACATTCATTCAAATCGTAAGTTATCTTTATATACTTATGGCCACATCTAGTAACATGCTATCCTGTCTACACATCTGTGTAGTTCACTTGGTTTCCGCTTTTATTTATTTTCTCGTAGCCGAGCTGTGTTTGTACCGAATATTTGTGTAAGCACCTATTTGTGTTGGCGTTATATTCTGGTTTTCTTGTTTGCTAAATAAGGCAAGGATAAGTCGTGCAAACGACATATTTCACTCTCGAATAAAGGATTCGACACCCGAGTTCGATGGAATTTATTATTTATAATATTAAATAAACAAGATTTAGAAATAGGTTTGTGTTCACTGAAAATATCCTGTAGATAGTTCAGCCTGTAGAGAGAAGAATGTATGGCTTAAACGGGGCTTGAAAATTAACTCCGAAAGTCACCATAGAGATGGTGTCTACCACTTTTGGCACCTACTACTTACCATCAGGCAGAGTGAAGTCAATTACGTAACCAAGTATAAAAATATTAAAATTATTTACCTATGGTCGAAATGGCCCCGTGGAGAAGGCACCGTGGCAAGGCTTCGTAAACACGAGGTAGTTCGAATTCAAGCAAGTACCAATGTGATTTTTCAAATTATATGTACTTTTTAAGTTTATCTTGGACATTTCTGAATGACGGTGAAGTAAAACGTCGTGTGGAAACCTGGACTTAAAAGTCTGAAATTGCCAATCCGCCTTGAGCAAAAGTGGCGATTAATGCTCATGCCTTCTCTTTATGAGAAGAGGCTTTTGCCCTACAGTGGGACAGTAAACAGGCTGGTATTATTATTATTTTTATATATCTCTTATTCCTAATTCCTGAGGGAATACTTAGTTATTTCACAATCCTTTTATCTCTAAACGGAGTTTTAAGTGTGAACCATAAAAGGTATTTACAGAACGCATTAGTACACTTAGTTCATTTGGTTGACATGTTTCAATATATTAACATGTTTTATAGTTCATTTTATTGTACTACGATTAAGTCATTTATTAAAGATACAAAAGAATTGATATTTGTTTTGAATAATGGATACAAATGAATTTCCGGTGGCGCAGTAAAATTGTGTAAGAGTGAGCGGTCAAAACTGTAAGGAAACATGCGCTGATAAATATTCCATGTTTAAATATGAATGAAGATTTGAACCTTTTAGCTTCCATCTCAGTCCGCACGTAACGTTCTAGATGGCTGAAAAAGGGTGAGATCAATCCAAATCCAGTTACAGCGATAGAAGAGTGACATTGAGGCGATGGCGCAACTTTAGCCTGATAGACTAGGTGTATAGTTGGTAAGAGAATAGATAACTAAGGTCCTTTCATTTTATAACTTGACTCAAAGAACCAAATTTCGTACGTTAAACTGCAAATTGTCAGCGTCACTGAAATCAAAGTCATGCAAGGAAAGCGCAAGTGCACATTTACGACTAAGTTTACGAGCTGCGACAGTCCGTACCGGTTTATGACGGCGTCAGTAATAACTGGCGGGAAGTTGTTTTGCGACTAGTCGCTAAGTCGCTTCGTACACTGCCCCGCACTACTCTGTGCGGCGCGTGGCAAAGCGTGAAAGGTACTTGCGTGTAAATGCGTCTTCTGGTACTGATAGACTTAAGCATTCAGGTCATCCTCTTCACAACAGAACATCGAGTCTTCGATGTTGTTAAATTTTTGAACTAAACAACAAACAGAGGCAAACATAGAGCCAAACATCGCTACGAACATTTTCACAATAATTCTAGAGAACGCCGCTCTAGTAAATGCTAGCGGGAGGTGTTTGCACGTAGAGACAGCGCGGCAGAACAACAACAGAGTTATTCGGCTCGGCAAAAGCTCAAAATAAATTTACTGTAATTTCGCTAAAATGCTTGCTAGAACGCTCGTTAAAATGCTCGCTACACGCACTCGTTAGTTTCTTTTTATTGTAACATTTGCTAAAATGTTCATTACAAGTGCTTCACTCAAGTCTATCATCACCTTTCTGTGTGTTACACTACACTTGTTTTCATTGCAAAGAGATCATTTTGTATTGTAAGAATACCTGATTACAAGCAACATTATAACATGCACTACGCTATGCAGGACAGTGTGCGAACCGCTTAAGATTTAATGATGGTTTACTACTGTCGTTAACGGGCTCTGACTTGTATATTGTGTGCGCTAATTAGGTTTTGTGGAACTATGTTTCCGGATTTCAAATGTTTTTGTGTGGTCTTGTGAAATAAGTAGTTTACCACTGGACCCCATCGTTTACTGCATCAGGCAGATTGGATTGACTTTAGTAGGCTGTTATAAAAATTATACAATAGCACAATACACAGCACAGTGATACGTATTATCGAAAAATTTGGCTACATCCCTTGAGGACAACATTTCGTTTCGTTAGCCTAATAAAATACGAGTACCTACACAACTTATGTTTTCGTCAACTCCAAAACTATTTTTATGTCTTTACGTTCACAATATTTTCTTTCATTTCTTTAAGTATTTGATTTTGATAGTTCAAGACTAATATATAAAATATATTATTAAATATAAGGTTTTTATAAACTGTTTTTTGCTTTTATTTTTACTTCCACTGTATAAATAATATTCTATAGCGACATATAAATAAATAATAATAACAGAACATCGTATCATCAATAACATGGGTCTGTTTACGAGCCTCGTAAATTCTGCTAATACGTTCAGTATCTCTATAAACCTCTTGAAAGAGAACTGTACATAAAAAGTATAACTGTACATGATATCTGATTTTATTAGATGTAGAGATAATTATTGTGTCGACCAGTAGAACTATCATGAGTCACTGATGACAGGGTGACAGCATATTTGTATGAACAAAGTTCTATTTAAATTTTTCTTCCTATTAGAAGTACCTAATATAATTAAGTTTTTACTCTGATAACTCTATTTCTTCATCACCCATATATCGAATTCGTAAATTGGATTCTTGCAGTTTACCAAGCCGCCTCAATGGTGCGGCTAAGTGGATTGTCTAAAATTTAGCAGTTACTTGCATTCGATTTGATTACGCAAATTTCACTATTCAAAGATTTTAATAATTCCTTAGAAATATCAAGATTTCTTAATAGTCGAAATGGTCCAGTGGATAAGGCACCCGATTCGTAAACACGAGGTAGTAGGTTTGAATCCAGGCAAGTACCAATGTGATTTTTCAAATCGTATGTACTTTCTAAGATTATCTTGGACATTTCTGACTGACGACTGAAAAGTCTGTAATTGCCAATCCGCCTTGATAAAGTGTGGTGATTATTGCTCATGCCTTCTCTATAAGAGAAGAGGCCTTGGCCCTGCAGTGGGACAGTAAGCAGACTAGTATTATTATAATTATTTATTATCAATATTTTTGAATACACACTGCTCTGGGCATAACCCTCTGTCAGTTTATTTTAATCTCCCACCTGTGCAGATCTCATTCATATTCTACCCGTACATACCCATATATAAATGTTAATACCTATTTTCGATCAATTGACACAATGAAAACGAGTGGGGCGTAAAATCCGCTTAATTTGGACCGTTTTAGCTATTTTACGAGCCGTAATTCAGTATGCTTACGATCCCCAATTAAATTACAATCCTTCATGTTTTGTTTACCCTTTATAGAATACTAATCGGTCAGATGTTTAACAGGTTGTTTGTTTTGGTAATTGGCTGTTATCGTACAAATATAGATTTTTTATTTTGTAATCGTCTACCAAAATTATTTCAGCAAATTGGTTGTGGGCAAATTTGCTGCCTTTTTTCTTCTTGACAAATAAACTTAGTTTTTTATTTCAATCACATGAACGTCAAAACTTACGAAAAAAATGTATGTATTATTAAGATAAATAAATAAGATTTTCTTTGAATTTAATCATGAGCGTCCATGATGGACACTCTGTTACCCCAAATGCGATCATGTCAAATTGGTAGCATAGTGAACCCAGTAGTGCGAAATTTCGGTTTTAAAATTAGAAAGAAACTCAACTGGTAAATAATTCCATATTTTAATTGACCAAGATAATATAATTATTACACTTAAATGTAGTATGTAGTGGTACCGAACTGTTTAATTAGAAGCGTCTCGTAGATATACGTAGGTACACAAACCTTCATAGCTAAGTCGTCTATTGATTTATTTTATTACCGAATGAACCTGTCTAGACAAATTTATATTAAATACTTCATCAGTTTCGTGGTTATTACAGTACATTTCATATCGAAGGTACTTATCTACTGAAGTTATGTTTTCTCAATGAAGCATAATATAATATTATCATTATACAATTACTATAAAATATGGGTATACCTGCGATTTTCTATTGGGGCAGTTTGTGTGTAGAGTTCGTTTAATAAAATTAACCAAATTAAACGACGCAATTTAAATTAATTAATAAAAGAATATTGGTATTATGATATATTTTTTTATAAAAGCCTATCAAAGTGACTACATTACGCCTGATGGCAAGCAGTCAGTGGAATCCAGAAGTGGTGGACACCATTCCAAAAGCCAGACTACTGGTATGTATATGGCGGCCTCCACTTTGACGGCTTAGTGAGATGCTTTTTCACGCCCCGCTTAAAGGACCCAGGATCATATTTAGATAGGAACACATGCGCTTGTAAAGAGTATAAGAATAATGTAATATTACAAAAAATCGTCTTAGTTTTTATACTTCTGCCAAATTACCCTCTTAATTTCTTATGGTACAAAAATTATAATAATATTTAGCGTTATGTTCAACTATCACAATATTTCACGCTTGACCTCAATAATATAATACTCACCACAACCAGTTCTTGCCCACACAGAAATAAAAGAAAACCAATACATTTATATATCGGACACTCAAGGGGAGCGTAGAGAGGGGGTGAGACTTTACGAGAGTCATAAAACGGGATAATATACTTAGACAGGGCTCGAGTCGTGATCGAAATACGACGATATACTATTTATTTTGTAGCAAATGAATAGGCTCAGTCTTTGACGCAAAACGTGGTCTTTTAAGCTGGGTTTGGTAATGAAAAGCATTGAGGACTTATCACGTTAACCTGTTATGACCCGAGACTTTCTTGTGTCAATTAGAAGTGTCATATTTAGTTCAGCTGATTCAACTGTGAGGATTATTATAAACTAGCTTTTCGTAGCGCGGATTCACTCCCGTATTTGCTTACTGCTCTGCTTCCGTTGTCAGTAGCGTGATGTTACATAGTAACCTTCCTTGAGAACTGGGCTATCATACGCATAAATAATTCCGACTGGTAGTTCCAGAGATTAGCGCGTTCAAACAAACAAACAAACTCTTCCGCTTTATATAATAGTATGGTTCCAGTCTGCCATTGACCTACTGCAAGTGAATATCTCCCCTCATTCAGCCATGAGCAGTACTCATGACTATACCATGCGTTTACTGTTTCACTCTTATATTTAATTTACTAAGGTTCATTCTTCTATTTCAGTCAAAGTATATCAATTTTTTATTGGAATAGTTCGCTAAAAAAACATTCATAAGTTGTTTTAAATTTGATTTTAAAACCAATCCCATACACTCAAAACAAATAACAATAATATATCACATAAATTTATCAGCTGTACATCAATCAATAATCAAACTCTATAGCGCACGTGGCGACTACACTCGTCGCCAAACATACAGTCAATTGTTTATACACAGTTTAACAAAACACGCAAACTATAGAAAGTGTCAACCCGTGCGCGACGCGGTCAATATATCCGCCCACACAATCGTCGCTGGGGTCGAACAGACCCAGAGCGAGATTGCACAATTCATCGCTTGAATGGCAAAATCAGGACGTCGGGACATCTCCCTTATTTATTTACGTAGATAGAATTAAATTACCAAATATATATTTACTAGAAGGTAGTAGTGTCGAAAATCTGACTTCTTTTGATGACTTTATTACATTAAGCCCGTGTTTTTATTGTTTTTTAGCTAGGGTTCATTTTATCGCTTAGAATTGTCGAATACGTAATAGGCACTATAAAATAAAGCAAATTTTTAATTACACGAAGAAAAAGAAAGAAGACCGAGGGGATAAATTCGACCATGAACACCATTTCTATTATCGTCATTATAAAATTATTTTAATTCCAGTCGCTTTGTCCTTAGTACTCTTAGGTAGACAATAATTAATACCACCAAGGTTTACCCGAGAGACTACTTCATGGGTCTTAATGGGAGTGATAGACCTGAGGCCCTAGACAAGTGTCAAAGATTTCTATTCTATTCATAGAATAGATAAAAAAATGTATGAGATTGACATAAGCGTTGGCGTTAGCATATGTCAATCTAATAAATTTTTTAATCTATTCTATGAATAGAATAGAAATCTTTGACACTTATCTAGGGCCTCTGGTGTTGCTATTTTACTAAAATCTTATCGACTATAACTTGGCCAAAAAATTAATTCTTCTGATTTAATTAAATCATAATCATATCAAAGGGTCATGATCGCGATAAGCATACCACTCAGTCCATCAATATAATATTTAATAAAACGCTTGAGCAAATTCCTCAAAAAACAACGGCTATCGTTATATTGCAGTTGTAAAATTAATGAAAAATCTTCTCAAACAAAAATGAGGATAACAAAATTGGCCAAAGCCGTTGGGACCTATTGGTCCCAACATATTATTATATGAGATAACAAAAAGTAAGAAAATTTAACATTTTTAACTTTTTTATTGATTGTTTACAAACTTACTCAAATAATATGCTCGTAAAACACTTCATCTATTTAAGGGAAAGTAAATAAGAGAGTTTTTGTGTCTCTATTTGAAGACAGGCAGCTGAACATAAACCTCTCAAGAGAAGGAGTTTACCATAGCACCACGCTCAAACGGATTGACTCCATTCAACCTCATGGTAAGCAGTAAGACTCATGATTGATAGAAACTATACCAATTAGTCATGGTTCACTACTACGGCTGTTATATGTTTTTTAATTTTAGGTTTTATAACATTGTATTGTGTTTTTTTTGTCTGTAATGTCTCAATAAATAAATAAGTAAAAACACATTTTGTTAATTGTGCTTTAAACGGTAGGAAGACATAAATATTCGTCGTTACACATAGATTTATTAAATAGATTAATTTGATCATTGTTACATCTCCAAAGTCGTTCTTGTTCCGGCCCCAAATGTATTAGATTACTCTCAAGTTACGCGGTAATTAGTTTACGCCAACATTTTTATCGTGGCCCATCTTCCCCCTCTTTCCCCCACAAACATTTTATCGTAGCTTAAATCCTCCTGCTCTTTCCCTCACAATTTTCTTCATAATCTTTATTATATTTTATTTCTATATAAATCTACAGAAATGAAAGAAAATATTTGAAGATAATATTGTGTTACTGTGTTGTGAAGTGATTGCCTCGATGGCACAGTAGAATATACAGACTGGTCACAATCGGATTCAAAATCCAGGTCTGGTCAAACTAATATTTTTTTACATAACTAATGTGGTAAAAAAATGTTTACAGTAAACTATGGCATGACTGTGTTGTGTGATAAAGAATGCGCAAGGAGAAATGAAAGGAGCGAAAGGTTTATAGGCCAAAAGTACTCCACCTGATCTAGTCCGTGGAATCGAGAAGATGTAGGCATTGAATTATTAAGATGACAAATTGGTACCATGATTTATACTTTATAATATTAAAATTCCTTAGCATAAGGTATTCTGTTTCGTATCAATCGCAAAATAATAGTCCAGACGTACACACTACACTACATACGTAGATTACCATAAAATAGGTGCATCTATACAGGAACATTTTTAGCTACCGTTTCTTGAGCATAACCCGCGGTATAACAAAGTTAAAAGTTGTTTTAGTCGGCGGCCGATTTGATTATTGATATAGATTGGTATTGAACGAAGGGTGCCGCCGAAGACTTACAGTTTTGTGGAACGATACATGAACGTCAGCGATTACTCGTAATTTTTATTTCTATTTAAGAAAATTATCTAACTTTAATATTAGAAAATTGCACTAATTTAATTAAATTTCTTGAACTCTTACAAAGTTCAGATTTCAAGAACTAATTTATTATATAGGTGTTATATGTATGTGTGACTAAAATCAAAACACAAAATGTTAGGCACATTTATTTTCCAGGTCCAATTATCCCTTTATCCTCCTCCATATTTTTCTTTCAAATCGCTAACAGCTCAGTTGTTTCGCCAATGTTTGCGAAAATAGCCATGTGTTTATCGTTTTCAGTAATTATTTACCATCAGACGGGCCATAAGCTTATTTCACAGGGCCGCCTATCAGCTTAATCATGCCGACGGTCTACTTTCTGAATAGATTCCCATTCTAGAACTTTTCTGACCCGATGGCCATCAGTTCAGCAAGCAATCTATTTTTAAGAGCCTCAGCGTCCATTAAATATAATCTTACTCGTTCCATCCCATACCTTAGGCCAGCCCCTTAAAAAGAACAGCTTTATTAAGCCCGATAGAACACGTCATAATCCATAGTCCAACCTGTCGATACCGTGAACGGTATATCATCGTTCAAAGCAGGTATATTGACTTTTTAAACATGTTCCTTTTTTTATTCTTGCTGTCGTCATTCAATATAGTGGATACTTGCGAGCTGTTTATATTTTTACAGAAAGTACATAATTAATTTGAAAAATGACATTAGCACTTGCTCGGTTTTGAACCCACAGCCTCATGTATATGAAGCGGGTAAACATCCCTGCCACTGTGATTGTCATTGATTGTCTGTGATTGTCAATTATTGACATATATACAAAGATCTCTGAAGAGACTTGTGTCCAGCGGTCGACATTTTTCTGCAGAATTAATAAAGTTAAGTTAAATCTAATGCAAATCAAATACTATATGTTACACATCTCTGCTAATCCTCTTAAGGTCAGAATCATGATCTATGAACGTTAGTATTTGTTTCATAAACACGAAACCAGCAACGTCTGATTAGCTCTAAATACACAGACAAGAATAACAACTAAATCAGTTAAGCACACATGTCGCAGGTGGCTTTCAATAGAGCCAACAACAAAATCACATTAACAATTTAATAAATACGAAACATCACTAAATCAAATACCTATTTATTTTACTAAGCAAGGTATAAAATTTGTTTTATAATATCATGGAGTGGACACAAGGTGGCATGCGTGGTCTACTTTTAAATAGGCTGGGATGTGAGATAAAAAGGAAAAATATCAAGGGGTAATTAGAAAAAGGAAGGAGTCGCAAAAAGTGATTTAGATAGTAATTATGCATACACGTACTGTTGTTAAGTGGCCGATGGATATAAATGTATGCTCTTCAACAGTTGCAGCAATAACGCTGTGTATTTACTTACAGAGTCATATGTTATTATTAAACGCCTACATTGTTGTTAGCTTTTGTCAATCGTATACATTTTTAATCTATTCTATGAATAGATTATAAATCTATGCCACTTGTCTAGGAATTCTGCTCTTCTTATTTTTAAACAGTTTGACTGTATTTACATTTAACCAAACTGTTTCTGACTGTGAAGGGGGAATGTAATGGGGATAGAGGGGGTAATTCAATGAAATGTTCATTGCTTTCTCTCTAACCGAACCTGGCTGGAGACAAATATTTATTTTACATCAATAACAGAACCTAAAAAAGAAATATTCTTTATGTGAAATAGTAACTACATTATATTATCAGTGTTATGTCAACAAAAATACCTAATTTATGAAGCAAATATACGACAAGATATAAAAATAAGTGTAATCAGATGATCGTTAATTCTTATTTTTGCACAGACGTATTTTATATGAGAACGGACAATAAATGTGAAATTAGCGTGGCTTGTTAAAATGAATGGGGCGAGCGCTGACAACGCCATCTATCTGGATAATGAGTGGTCGGCGCGACCCCGTAGTGGAGGGTTTGGGGTCAGAACGACCCGTTTGTTTACCGAATTATGTTGTACTGTGATTTGAGAGCGTGAAGATTATGGCTCTATTAAAAATAATTCGTATTTGTATTGGGAGCTACAAAGACGCTTGGGTCGTCTTCGTAGCTCCCAATACAAATACGAATTATTTTTCAATGGTAGAACTTGCGACCTCTTTTGTAACGCGCAAGATTACAAGTTTAGAAGTTCAAGGGATGGGACTTGGAACAACCATTAAACTAGTATGAAATAATCAGAAAGGTAGAGAAATTATTTAAATATCTATAAAAGCGACCGAAATTTGCTAGAAATATGTACATAGCTTTAGCTCCCTTCTCCAATCAAATAAATGGGGAAGTCGGTGAACATCGCTCTGAGATGCTGAAAGGAAGGCATCTTCAAACCGACAATTGCCGCCATAGTGAAGGCCATCACACCAGCAGTTTAAAATTTTTAAAATATAAGGACTTGTAAACTGTTTGAAGTAAAAAAATAAATTATTAAAAAAAAACCTGAATGCCAGTGACTGCTTGCCATCAAAGAGTGGAGTCACTTTTGTAGGCTAATATATTTGAAATATACTGACTCCTTCACATTACTACTTAGATATACTAAAATCTAATTTAATTTATCTAATATTTCATATAGTGATTTTATTACGTTTCTTAAGTTACCAATGTAACTTATACCAAGTTGTAATAAGCAATTAGGGGCCAAGCTTCCCACTTTTGTTTATGACTGACTTACTATTTAGATTATCTCGACGTTTTTAAGATATTTAGGTGTAAAAATGGATGTCAATCACAAATTTATTATATTATTCTGATGTAAATAGAAATAATAAAGGTAATTTCACTATTACATGGCACCTAGTACAGATGGGGAAACATGGGCGTATCCTACCGTAGAGTTCTCAAGATTACTCACTTAAAGGTATTTTTTTTTATACGACTAAGGTTACAAGCAAGCGGGTTATAGCCCATGGACGCTTGCAACACTAGAAGTATCACTAACGCGTTGCCGACCCTGTTAATATCCTTTATATTTCTTGTGTAAGTAATCTTAAGAATTCATTCGTGTGTGTGTGTATCTGTGTGTTAGATACAAATAAATGATAATAATAAAGCTATACTTTTAAATTTGTGCGCACTGGAGTTACTACTGTGAGCAAGCTTGTGGGCTGGATTTGCACACGGAACAAAACTTTGTTTGATGTATAATATTTCTTTTTAGTTTAGATGTTAACTTTTCAGCGATAAAGACAATGCTATTAAATGTTAGAGATATCATTAAAAACAGAAGCTATTAGAGCGGGCAAACCCATTGCCAGAAGCACGGTAATATTATCTATTATTACCGTGCCAGAAGGTAGTTCTTTAACGACAGCACTTTTCTCTTACGAAATTCGATTCATAAATAGGTACATAATTGTATCATGTTTCTTCGATGCCTGAAATTTCGTTGTTCCATAAACCAATTATAACTGCAGGAATTAGAGTTCAATTACAGCGGTAGGAAAGACCGTCTTAACCCTGTTTGAGACGGGTTGTGTCAAGGATCAAATGTACCCCAATAAGCAAGGGTTATATTAATAGTCAGGCCCAGGTAAGGCATTTATATTGAAATTATTTAGTATTGTTAGTTGTGCCGTTGTCTGTAAGGTTTTTATTGGATACATTCCTATTCAACCATTTCTAATTTTAGATTGTACTGGTTGAAGGGTTTAATAATAAAAATAAGAGTATTGCAAGAAATTGGGAGAAGTATTGAACTCAAATTACCATAGAGATAAATATGTACAGTATTATAATATAGTTTATGCTTATGTCAGCTACAGAAAATGCTACACTACTGAGATTTTAACGAGACCAGAATCTTTCAACGCACAAAAATATTTCAACCTTTGTTTTAAACGCATAAAGTTACAAATAAAGTAAGAAGTGTAGTAGTTTAGCAATATTTTCGATGTTTTAAATGCTATACTATTTAATACATACCCCATTATAAAATCGACAAAAGAATAAGTTCCCAATTTGCGTGAATAAATCGAGTCGGGAGTAACGTCGGCAGATTGATGAGGCGTTATAATGACACAGAGTCAATTTCAGCACGCACACGATTTAAGCAACATTTTGTAAAAACAATATCATTTAAATAGCTTTATATAATATATAATTTATATGAGTGTGTTTTAACAAAGATTTTCTGTTAAAAGATATTTCTTTTTCTCCCTTTTCCGACATTCGTTTATGATTACAACACACAATAATCGACCTAACAGTCACCCAATCTGAGCGGCAATAAGATTGATTGTATCTGTAATGATGACTCGATACGAGATGAATCGATATAATTTTACGGCCAATCTGTTCACATGTTCTTTTGATAGGTACGATATTTATTACAATGTTCTTTTCGCAACTAAATGGAGTATATTTATCTTAATACATAGGTATAACTTATTATCTTTAATCTACTTCAGACGATGGTTATTGAATGTTATTTTTGCTTAAAAATAAAGATATTTTAATAATTTGGCATATTTTTATTTTTAAAATACACGCAAGCCAGTAATTTTTTACGCCGTTTGTCAACCTGATGCTTAGTGGTTATCGTAACCTATGTTTATAGTTACGAGGTATTCTGTCGGATCCCCCAGATCTGATCTCTGGTTATTACATAGTTGTGTTTTCTAAGTATTTAAGAAACAATACTAAGGAACGTCAAACATTCTCTTCTGTTCTTCTTCTTTTGGTGCCTCTCCATTACTGGAGGTTGGCCGTTAGCGCAGCGAATTTATTTCTGTCTTCATCATCAGCCTACGGCAGTCCACTGCTAGACATAGGCCTCTCCCAAGGCGCGCCATCTTGCTCGATTAACGACTGTTTGCATCCAGTTTCTGCCAGCCGCCCGTTGTAAATCGTCGCTCCATCTAGCGGTGGGGCGTCCCACCCTACGTTTCCCTGTACGCGGTCTCCACTCCAGAACCTTACGGCTCCAGCGATTGTCGGATCTGTGACAAATATGACCAGCCCATTGCTACTTCAGAGTGCTAAGGGACTACTTACACTTATTCAGCTCTATTCAGCTTATGCCCATAGAAAACAACGATTTTGTATGGAGACGCGTACGCGTTCGTTCAGCTTTCCGCATGCGTACGCGTCTCCGTACAAAATCGTTGTTTTCTATGGGCATAAGCTGAATAGAGCTGAATAAGTGTGAGTAGTCCCTAATTCGGAGAGCTATATCGGTAACTTTAGTTCGCCGTCGAATCTCCTCGACGTTTTTGTATCAAACAATTACAAAATATATTGACACAAACATTCATTGTATGGTCTGTTTTATTATACGGATTGCATTATGAATGCCTGTACGTAAAGTATTGTGGTACAAGGGAGTGCCAGTATTTAGTGTGATTTTTGTTTGGGAACGTGCATCTATGGTATATTTGATCGAAGGGTATTTGTAATAAAATCTGTTGGAACATTTACATATAAAGGCTCACTCTCACTTGGGTGAGAAAAATCGCTTCATTTGTTCATACAAGCCAGTTTAATCTCGTACTCGAACAAAATTTCAGTACATTTACACTTATTGTGAGGTAACCATGACATTTAAGATAATAGGATAGTCTTTTAATAAGTCTACACGTTTATTGTTTTATGTCGTAGACTTTCCCAAAGTATTGTACCATATTATTCTGTCTTATCTTTTTATAAAACTGTATCATCATTACACCACTAAAAAACTAGAGGTACGAAGAACCCTACCTGAAAAAGGTCTCTCTCAGAGTGAAGGTTTTTCTTTAGTCACTACTCTACGAAATTTGACAGCCAAGTTTAGAAGAGAGACTTTGATGCTGTTGTTACCTGGTATTACTTTAAATACGTATTAAAGATAAGTCCAAATACTAAACGTCTTTTTTTTATATTAGCCTACCAAAATGTCTCCACCGCGCCTGATGGTAAGCGGTCAGTGGAATTCAGAAGTGGTGGCCACCATACCATAAGCCATCGTCTTAAACTGCTGGTATGGTGGCCTCCACTATGGTGGTTGGGAATTAATGGGATAGGGGAAGGAAAGGAGGGAGGTGAGGTAAGAGGAAAGGGGAAAGTGGGTCTCCGGCGCTCTCACTCACCGAACGAAACGCAGTAGTACGGATACTATTAATCTTACGTTGATCTTCTATGAGAGGGTGGTATTCCCATCTAGCATATTCATTTTTATAGAATAGATCACAAATGTTTTTTAAAAAGTTTTAAAAAAGGTGTCCATGTTGTAGCCTAAAGGTGCTCCCTGACTGCGAGCATTCACTTGAAATGTAACGTTACAAATCCGAGCATTACATTGGTAAGGTAGGCGAACCGAACATTACAGTGCGCTACTTGTAATGATACAATACGAGCATTACATTGATGATGGAAGCGAACCGAGCATTACAGAGAACAAATTGGTGATACAATTACTACATAGTATAAAACAAAGTCGCTTCTCACCGTCTGTCCCTATGCATGCTTAGATCTTTAAAACTACGCAACGGATTTTGATGCGGTTTTTTTTAATAGATATAGTGATTCAAGAGGAATGTTTATATGTATAATACGTGCAAAATATAGTAGAGGAACACTGGTAACTTTAGCGGTTTCTAATGAAATGCAGGGACATAGCGGTTGCGGCAGTACCGGCCGGGAGCCGCCGGCCTCTAAAGAAAACAATGACCATATTTGTATTGTCTAATGACTAAAAAGCTGTGAACGTTGTTTAAAAAGACATTCTGTAGTATATTTAGTATCAGCATAATACATGTGCGAAGCCGGGGCGGGTCGCTAGTAAATAATATTTTAAATTTGGAATGTTACATTACAAGCGAATGCTAGCGCAGTCAGATAGGCAGTTTGTAACGTAATGCTCGAAATCGAATCTGTAAACGTTACATTACAGGTGAATGTTTGCGGTGAGGAAGCACCTTAACAAGAATCCCATTTTGTTACCTAATAACTTTTTGTTTTAACCTCCCAAACCCATGTTATAAATATGCAAATTCCAACCGTGCTTAGTACTATAGTGGCTATCTCGCAGAATTGGAGGTTTAAACGTGGCATGATTAAAATCGGTCCACCTTAGCCTTTTGAGGGTAGACTCACTCGTTCGTATATTGAGTTGTTAATTCTGCTGGGTTGTCATGATATCCATGTTAATGTATGTTGTGTTATTGTGCGTAAATCTCGGTAAATTTGCTATTCAGTGAAATGTGAGTTGAGTAGACTTTCGGAGTAAATATATGAGCTTGTTTGTTGTGTGACGTATTGAGTTATTCAAAACTTATGAAAACGTTCCTATTGTCGATGCGGGTAAATAGTGATAGGAAATGGTGGACCTCACTAATCTCTACCAAGCCTAATAGCAGTTAATAAGGCCTACCTTTGCCTTTTATATTAGTTACTAGCTGACCCGGCGAACTTCGTTCCGCCTAACAGTCGATCAACATTACTTTATTTTTCTAAAATACAAGAATTTTTCTAAAATAAACGTAGCCTAAGTTACTCCTTATTACATTAGCTACCTGGCAATAAAAGTCCCGTCAAACTCGATCCAGCCATTTCAGAGATTAGCCGGAGCAAACCGACTGACAAAAATTGTAAAAAATATTATTTTGGTGTATGTACTGTATATATGTATATTCATATATATGTAGTAAAAAACGGTTATTTTAATATTACAAACAGACACTCCAATTTTATTATATGTATAGATGTTATAATTTATATTACTTTATTCTGTTACAGGTAATCAACTTAGCTTTTCATCTATAAAGGCAGGTTGGAGATATTATTTTATGATAATACAGCAATCCCCAAAGCGTATTAGCATTAATGGTACTTAGATACACAAATTAGTCTCTTATACGACTCACAAATAGTACGTACTTATATAAGCTTACCACACCTATATATTTATAGCATCAGCTTTAAGGTTACCTACACAAATTATACTCTTAAATGTTTATATAAGTTAGTTTCTGTGTGTGTGTGTGTGTGTTCGAGTTCTTAGCTATGTTTGATGAAAATCGGTTCAAGATGGCCGCCGCCACAAAATTGACAGATTTCATATTTTCACAATTCCCATATTATAGGGATCAAATGAAAGGGCTTGACTTGACATAAAATAATGTACACTATATCAGGATATTTTTAAATTTTCAATTTATATGTTCTAAACAAAACACAATTTACACAAACATTATAAATCGTTCAATCGGTTTTTTCATTTCTCAAAACCGATAAATTGTGGATATAAAGCCTCCATACAAAGCCTTCATCATTTTAATTGATATCACTTCGGGATTCCAATCCAATAATTGGTATGGTCACTCCCGTTGTCTATAAACATCAATGACACGTCCATTGCATGTCTTGCTAATACAATTACGTATTGATTGCTATACAATGTTTCAATGGATGTAGTACAAATCGTTAATGTAATTACCACACTCAAATACAAAATGGCATCGAAACAGATTATTGCTGTTTTCGAGAATTTTGATTTGAAAATGGAAATTAATGGAGCTCGCGGAATATTACCTAGATTCTTGTGTATTGTATTTGAAAGGAAATTTTGTCTGTATTTTGTTTGTGAAGTTCTCCGTGATACAGGTCTTGTTGTATGGGAATTGTCCTTAGTTGACTGATGCCAAAAGAGTAAGAGCTCTAAGTAGTTTACTCCTCGCTCTATAAGGTTGTGCAAAAACCTCTTCACCAAGGCTTTTCTGAGAGACTACAACATGCGGTTGTTCAATAAAGGAGTTCAAACGTGGGTCCAGTGGGCCTTTAAAAATAATATAGCAAATAAAAGCCGTACGTCCAACAGTGGAAGCCTTCTCTCTTTGTTTGTCATTTTATCATCTCCCTTTTTATTTTATCTAACCCTAAATTGTATATTACCTATACTTTATTAGCATTTTCTTATATTTTTGCATGCAATCGACACTACAAATACAATGTTTTAATTTCTTCTGCATTTTTATGACTAATATATTTTTAATTGATTTAATTTTAAGCCCGATGGTACCCAAGACACAAGCACTAGCTTAGTTTGGGACCAAAGGGAAACTACTTATTTGTAATAAAATGTAATTTATATTTATGAAATTAATTGATTGATTGAATTACAAAAACAATTTTTAATTTTATTAATATATTATTTCAGTAGTAATTTCATGCACAAAAGCCGAGTAAAACCCAGGATTGTCGAATTGAATTCGCATCGTCAGTAAAATATCGAACATTACCAAAGTAATTAAATACATTCAGTATTAACTATTTCATATTCATTATTTTTCAGCTATATTTACAGGAAAAATTAATTTAAATTTGGAGATAAACCTTTCGATCCTTCCGGGCAACCTTCGATGACTTTCATGAGTATAGGTTGTTTAAATTAAAATTTTATAGCTAGGTGTCAATACTGTCAATAGTTTCCAGAGCAAATAAAAGGGTCACTGTTCATTTTAGCTTATGTCAATCCCATATATTTACTATTAGATTATAATATAATATAATATCCCAACAATTACAAACAACGCCATCTACACCCAAAGTAAGCATAATTATAGCTTGTGTTATGGGTTCTACTAGAATACGGATATACATACTTAAATACCTTTTTTTTTGTAAATACATACGTATACATAGAAACACCCAGACGAATGCAAATAGACATGTTTATACACACAAATATTTGCACTGAGCGGGAATCGAACCCGTGACCTCTGTGCAATGAGTGGATCTATCGTCTTTGCCTCTGCGTGACAGTCCGTACACAGTACCACCAAACCACAGAGTCAGTCGTCGTATTAATCAATTCTATTAACAGAATAGAAATTTATGCCACTAAACTTGTCTAGAGTCTCTGGTCAGACTAACATACACTATCCACAGTTCAATACCACTTGAAACTACAAAATAATTATAAGTAGTACAAAAACGGTCACTTTTAAATCAAGCTTTGTAACTGAAAATAAGAAAATTGTCGCTCCTTTTCCTAACTAACAAAAATATCAACAAACAAGGAAAATTTGTTCGAATCATTTATGAGGAGTGTTAGTACAAATAAATAGGGTAGTATTTACTCACACACATTCATTCTCTTCAGAGGCGCAATTATAAGAAACGAGCAAACGATTTATTGATTCTCATACGTTTTATACGCTACCACCTCGGTGGTAATTTGTACGGACTGCCACGCAGAGGTCGCGGTTGCGGTTCCCGCTCAGTGCAAATATTTGTGTGCATGAACATGTCTATTTACATTGGGCTGGATGTTTATATGTATAATTACAAAAAAATATATATAAATATATTTATCCGTTTAACAGGCTTTTTTAAAATATAAGCTTACTTTGGATCTAGATGGCGTTGTGTGGTTGTTGTGGTATTATTATTATTTTTATTTTAGCATAAGTCTTCAATAGAATAATACTTTTAGACAAGAAATTATCCAAAATAGCTGTTTCTACGTCATTTTGTAGCCTAGTGAGTTTCAGAATAGATTCCAAATACGGGACCAACACGTCAAGAACCTGACAACCGATTATCTGGTGAATCAAGGTTGGTTAGATGAATCGATGGACTGACAAGAGAGACATTTTTGAGTTGATTCAGATGGCTACAGACACGAGGGTTTTTGGAGTAGTGATTACCTTGCCTGGATTATACTGACTGTTTAACATTAGCGCGTTTAGAGCGGCATGTCGCCAAGGCAGGGGTAACGGCAGCCGCCGACCAATGTCGACGGCTGCCGTCCTCTGTCGTTGACATTGTGCCGTTTGCAGAACTCTAAAGCAGAGTGGAGTCACTTTGCCAGGCGAATATAAAAAGAGCGTCGTAACTCGATTTAGCGCTAAAAAATAAATAAGGAGTAAAAAATATCAATTAATATTCAGCAAAGGTTTTCAAACCAATCAATTATCAAATTAATTCACTGTCACTATCATCACTATGCACTAATACATTAACGCTTACGAAAACAATAGTCTCTGTAATATTATTACTGAGGCTAATGATTGCACTGGTTTTAACAATAAATACCCGGATTATCGTTCACTAATAATAACTCAAATTAATTAGTTATGTATACAAAAGGTCGTATGTAACAGAACGTGCAAGCAAAAATGATCGTAAAGTTTAAAATATTCACTATCATAGGGATAATTTTTGCTTGGGCTGTAAATATTTGCGATTAATAAATTATGGTATTTAAAATATCATCTGTATTAATAGATAGTATGAATAAATTGTTTGTGGGATTAAAAGGTACTTATTTATATTTCAGTTTGCACACCTAAAGCTTGAAAATCTAAACAGTGTTTTAACTCCACTCCAAGGTTCGGTTAGTAAGGAAGGCGAGTTTCTCACTAGAACTAGCTCTTATATGCTGTATAGTTATCAGAATTATTTCAAAACAGAATGTACTTAGATAACTTTTTTGTACTTAAATAGCTTACCTTGCCTAATATCTTTGGGCAAGAAACCTGGTAGAAACCACTTTTAGCGATAGCCCATTGTGTCTCTATTTTAAAAGCTTGTTATAATATATTTATTTTAAAATAAAGAGTATATAAATAACAAGAACAGTTCTAGATTTGCATATTCTAACACTAAGTACACGTATTTTAGGAACACTGAAACTTACGGCTTTTACTCGTAAGTATTCACTTTAATCTTTGAGGTATTTTCCAGGTTTTCCTTCACTTGAAACGTACGTAAGACTTATCATTGTGAGGTACTTAAAATCTTACCTTTACCTTTTATCAGGGAATCCGTATCCGGAAACCTCATGTTCTAGGTATCTATCGAGACGAAAAAGCCATCGCAACATTTAATTACAGCAACTACATATGAACAAAAGTAAACTTCAGATTTTAGTCAGCACAATCTCCCAAGCGAAATCCCTTTAAATCAGATACAAAGTAACATTTGTTATTATTTCAACAATATCTAAAACTTATCAATTATTTCAGTACTACGTATTTGCATTTACGTAATTTCAACTCCTGATCCTAACTTAATTGATATTGTAAACCGACCAAGTTCGATACACTACTAGAACAGAACACCCACCTATAGAATGTAAACATTTCAATTTGGCCGGATCCTACTATTAATCCTCGAGGGTGAACGGGGTCGCTTTTGCGAATGCCACTGATAAATTATTAATTAATACTATGTATGTAAATTATTTATTTATAACTATGATTATATTACATGTAATTAATATTGAGAGATTATGCGTTGATTACGGATCATGATGCTTGGGTATATCTTTGGTTGAATCCTGAGTGGAAATGTGGTTTGGTGGGCACTCAAGAATGCTTTAAGACGATTATGGGTGAATATGGATTCGAGAACCTCTGAAGTTTAAGTAAATTAAAGTAAATCTTTATTGACATAATAGTGTTTTCAGTGATCTGATCATTGAACCTCTGAGAATTTAGGTTGAATACTTACTCCTTTATACTTGAAGAAGCCTGTTCTTGTGTATTGTTTTTGACTTGCCACCCATCAATACAGATTGGGTGATCGCAAGAAAGTCTCGCCTCTACCTATCTGTTATAAAATAAAACTAACTAGCTTTATAAGCTTACCCACGTTAAGTTACATCTTTGCTTACTGCCCCACTCCCGTCGCTCCTAGCGTGATGTTATATATATAGACTATAACCTTCATCAAAAACTAGGCCATCATACGCCAAAAGAATTATTCAAATTTAATTGGTAGTTTCAGGGATTAGCGCGTTCAAACAAACAAAGTCTTCGCTTTATACATAAGTATAAAATATATATAACACTCCTAGATCGTATATACTTCGCTAGCAGATGAGGTTGTTAGTTGTCACCTACCGACACTGTAGCTGTCTTAAAATTAAAAGGTTCTTTGCCCCTGTCTTAAAAATGATATCTAATATTTTCTTAACCAAATAAGTATAAAGAATACCTAAGTATATATTTGCTATCATAACATAGCTAAACTAAACAGATATTAACAATTTTACGGTAGTTTTACGATTCATAAAAAGTGCATTGGATCTAAAATGACCGTAGTGCACTTTACGAGCACCCGTATCAATTAGGTACCTTAAAATAAATTAAATAATCTACTTACTTTATTTATTCATAGAATTTCATTATTTAAAATTGGTGTTGGCATTTACAGCTATAGTAAATAGGTACTAGCTGACCCAGCGAACTTCGTTCCGCCTAACAGTCGATCAACATTACTTTATTTTTCTAAAATAAAAGAATTTTTCTAAAATAAACGTAGCCTAAGTTACTCCTTATTACATCAGCTACCTGCCAATAAAAGTCCCGTCAAAATCGGTCTAGCCATTTCAGAAATTAGCGGGATCAAACAGACGGCCAGACAAAAATTGTAAAAAATGTTATTTTGGTGTATGTACCGTATATATATAAATATATATATTCATATACATGTAGTTAAGTGATCACTCGATCCATACCAGCTCCTTGAGGAGGGCCAACAGACTCTTGATGTCTCCGGTGATCTCGAGTGAATCCGGGTCGCCAAAGTATTTTGCTCTGAATGTGGCGACCTCAGGGCAGTGTAGCAGTATGTGTGCTGTTGTTTTACACCTGATGATTAGCAATACGCCTATTATATTATATATAGCCCCATATTGCCTCTGGACATAATATCACACAGAATATATCACAACAACTACACACAACGCCATCTAGACCCAAAGTAAGCACATATTAATAGTTTGTGTTATGGGTTCAAGAATGCGGATAAATATAGTTAAATACTTTTTTTGTAAATACATATTATACCTACATAGAAACACCCAGTCCAATGCAAATAGACATGTTCATGCACACAAATATTTGCACTGAGCGGGGAATTGAGCCCGCGACCTCAGCGTGGCAGTCCGTACACAGTTCTACCGAACCACAGTGGCAGCGTATTTGAGCCTATCCATGACTGTATTTTGCGAAAGTAACTGTACAAAAAAATATTTATTGGTAATTCATATTTTCCAATAATATCCTCACCTTTATAAGAATAATATTTGACGTCACAGGAAATCCCTTTTTTCTTTCACTACTCAACATCAAACAGATTACTGACTGACATGACAAATAGGCTTTCGTCCGCATTCAGAAGGCTTTACACACATTAAACGGACAATAAATTTCCTCTAATAAAAAAAGATCATCATTAAATTCTACATTGACTTCATATTTTTCTAAAACACAACTTTCACCTCTATGTCATCGTAATAAAACTCATTTATTTTATATATATTTTAAGCCAATTATATATCACACCGCTCGATATCGTTGTGCAAATTTTATATCAAACTATTTTGAGTTTTATTTCTATAGGAGTAAAGATGATAATAATTTGAAAGTAAAATAATGTCACTATATAGATCAAGGGCAGTAGTTTGAATGAAGTTGTCTGTGAATATAAATGTCTGACTAAATTGAAATTCAATTAGTTGTGAAATAATGAGATATTATGAAAGTCTTTTTGTATATCGTAGACAAATAAGTATAGGTATACTGTTTGCATCACCTCTAGCATATTAACGTACCGTTTCAAAATTGGCAATTTGCTAGAATTGCTATAGATACATAATTAGTTATTTCTGATTAGTTCGCTCGAGGTTACTAAGTATTAGTCAGTTATATCAATATTACTAACTTACAACTGTGGTGGTTAACAAGCATACGGTCCACCTGATGGTAAGTGGTAACCGTAACCTATAGAGATGGCTGTGTATTCCAAGGATCGCAGAAGTAATAATGCTTAGAAAACACAACCAAGCCGTTGCCGACCACGGACAAGGGGATGAAGAAGGAAAAGGGAAACGGAAGAGGACCGAGGGGATATTGTGGCTGCCGGCGCTCTCACTCACCGAGCGAAACACATTAGCATGAAAACTAATATTCTTACGTCGATCTTCTATGAGAGGGTAGTACTTCCCCGATCCATCCAGTCCATTCATGCTGAATCCGTAGATCTACGCTGCCTCCCGCAGCGCGGTTTCACCCGCGTATTCAAACTAAACTCTTTCTCTTTATATAATAATATAGATTATACAAATTGGAAGAGTTTGTTTGTTAGTTTGAACGTTCTAATCTCTGAAACTACTAGTCGGAATCAAATAATTCTTTTAGCGTATGATAGTCCAGTTCTTGAGAAAGGTTATAGGCTATGTAACGTCACGTTACTGGCGATGGGAAAAGAGCAGTAAAAAAAAACGTGAGTGAAACCGCGCTTTAGTTTCTTACTTTATCTTGGACATTTCTGACTGACGGTGAAGGAAAACATCGTGATCTAGATTTAAAAGTCTGAAATTGCAAATCCACCTTGAGCAAGCGTGGTGATTAATGCTCATGCCTTCTCTATATGACAAGAGGCCTTTGCCCTGCAGTTGGACAGTAAAACAGGCTGGTATTATTTATTGTTATAATTTTTTTTTTTTTTCCACATTCTCACAGCGCCATCTAGCCCCAAATTAAGCAATTATATTTGCTTGTGTTATGGGTACTAAACAACTGATAAACTACTTATATACATTTTTTTTTGTAAATAAATACATATTATAGATAAATTACACCCAGACACAGAACAAACAATCATGCTCATCACACAAAGGTTTGTCCTAGGTGGGAATCGAACCCACAACCTCCGGCTTAGCAGTCAGGGTCACTAACCACTAGACCAACAGGCCAGTCTAATAGTAGTCTAATAACTTCTAAAGCTACTGACATATCTGCACTATAACTTTACAGGTAAGTCTCCAGTATCATTTTGGATAATATATTGTTGAGTTATTACATCTTGACAATAATACCAAAGTCTGTACACTGGGAGAGCGTTGATAACGTTCGGCGAATTCCTTAACAATGTGCTCCCTGCGGACTGAAGGGATGATGATATGATATAAAAAGTATGTCAAACTTAAATGAAGTTAGTTTCTCGGATATTCAGAGTCTAGGGAGATAGAATTTTAATTATACTACGTTTTTGTATATAACTACGATAGGTGGCAATAGCTCTCGATATAGGAAACCATCGGTAATGCTTTTGTCTTGGTAGTGTTACAATAAATTTGATTTGATTACTTTGCAGTCTTAAATTTAGTAAGCCCTCATTCCCTTCCCCTACCCCATTCCCAACCGCCATAGTGGAGGCCACCATAACAGCAGTTTAAGACGATGGCTTTTGGTATGTTGGCCACCACTTCTGGATTTCACTAACTGCTTACCATCAGGCGGGGTGGAGTCACTTTGGTAAGCTAATAATATAAAAAAGCCATTCATGATTTCCACCTGATGCGATATCAACGTAGTTAAAATCCAAGTCGAGGTCATTTATTTATTTAGATCTTCTAAATAATACTTAACGGCATAATAACCAATTATTAAATAAGACACATCCAAGCCCTTGGCAAGGAAATGAGGAAGGAAAAGGAAAGGAAGCCAAGGCAAGAATTTACCTTAACATAGTTAGAAAAGCGTGGACAGTGGACGCCTTTTTATACCCTCTCACGATACACATAATGTGTGTTATATACAAAGCATCACGTAAAATAGCTTTCAAAGTTTATAATTGACATGTTGTATATAATGGTGTGAGCTGATATAACCTGGGTTCGTCAACAGGCTACGGATTACTAGCGCCGGGGATTACGTAACTACTGATAAGCGTTGATACACATTGGGGTTAAGAATGGCGGATTAGTTCGGTGGTTAAACCTTCTGTTTTAGAAATAAAGTATAATTTATTTAGTAGGATAATGATGTCTCTATGGTTCAGTGGTACTACGTAAAGATTGTCACGGAGACGTGTCAGGTTCGATATGGAATGATATTAGATTATTCGAGAATTTCACTGTATTATGCTGGGTCTTATGTAACAAGGAACGAGCCTGGTGCGATTTATCTAACTCTATTTAAGAAGTCTCAACAGAAAATAAAAAATTACACGACCCAGGTATCGAATTCGGGTTAGTAGTCCTTTTGATAAAGATTTTTTATTATTGCAATCCAGTTTAGCTACGAACCAAGTATGCAACTATTACTAACCTTCCATAATATCACATTAACTATGTATAAAATAACTACATAATATACAAGCGTGTTTTGAAACATCCCCTCTATGTCACACAACCTCTGTAATTTTTACTATACCAGTGTAAAACAGCTCTGTAATTTTATTACACCAGTATCATATACTTGTAAACAAATACATATTTATGTGGGCATCGTAGCCATGTAACACTAAAGATCGACAATATTAAACACTAGTTTGTAAATGTTTTATCTATACATATAATAAAATTGAAGTGTCTGTTTGTAATATTGAAATAATCGTTTTTTACTACATGTATAAGAATATATATACGGTACATACACCAAAATAACATTTTTTTCAATTTTTGTCTGTCTGTCTGTCTGTCTGTTTGTTCCGGCTAATCTCTGAAATGGCTGGACCGATTTTGACGGGCCTTTTATTGGCAGGCAGCTGGTGTAATAAGGAGTAACTTAGGCTACGTTTATTTTAGAAAAAAGGAAATAAAGTAATGTTGATCGACTGTAAGGCGAAACAAAGTTCGCCGGTAGTAAAAAATATATCGAAGTTCCTTCGTATTCTTAGTGTTCAGATCAGCTAACTGCTTCGTTAATTACCATCATCTTGAACACCCATTGAAGCATTTTTTTTTTTTATTGCCTACTGTGGCAGACGAGCCAACAGCCCACCTGATGGTAAGTGGTAACTGTCGCTCATAGACTTCTGCAATGCCAGGGGCTCTGCAAAGCCGCTGCCTACCGTGATATTAATGCTCTCTTTAAACCTCGTTTGAAGAAGGACATATTATTTCATAGAAATCATTTGCTTTGCGTTGATATTCTATGAAAGGCGTCTGCGAATAATTTAGTCTATTCATACTGAGACCAGCAAAGATTTACCGTAAACCAATATTCGTCTTATAAATATATATTATATTTGCTATTCCTAAGAATACGGGTCATTTTCCTCTCTAAAGGGTTGAGTCTTTTCTAGTCTAAGTCGACATTTATATCATACATTAGTAGAGCAATAGAAATAGTTAGAGTTTACAAGCTTTTCACATTTCATAACCCTCCCTTTAACTAAGAACCTATCGGTCATGTGGTCAGCATTTTAAAATATTGAAACCACTCCATAACTTCCCATGAATACCGTAAGAAGCAACAAGGCGATAACCAGAGTAAGTTGACCTACTAAAAATAACTTATTACCATCACTAATCCATCTTCTATGCGTAAACAACTCCCTTTAGTTTTTAGTAGTACGGTAGTAGATCCACGCTGATTTCAGCATGAATGGGCCGGATCGTCCGGGGAAGTACTACCCTCTCATAGAAGATCGACTTAAGAGTAGTAGTATCCGTACTACTGCGTTTCGTTCGGTGAGTGAGAGCGCCGGAGGCCCAATTTCCCCCCTTTCCTCTTTCCTCACGTCCCTCATTTCCTTCCCCTAACCCCATTCCCAGCCGCCATAGTGGAGGCCACCATACCAGCAGTTTAAAACGATAGCTTTTGGTATAGTGGCCGCCACTTCTGGATTCCACTGTATGCTTACCATCAGGCGGGGTGGAGTCACTTTGGTAGGCTATACCTACTATAAAAAAAAATAAAAAAAAAAGTTCTAGTCCACTAGTCAAGTTAAACCAATTTATCCAGTACTGTGCAAATTAATTAAAATCTCGTCGCATTCTTGAACAGTGTGTATCATTCATCCGATAAGCTTTATATAAGCTGAATGGTTGCACAATGACCGCCCACCCTAGCTCGATACCAGAGAATTGCTTGTATATGGAAATTAGCACAAGTTACGCACTTCTTACGAGATAATAAGCTTTTCAGTAAGTTATCGTATATTCCGGAACAAGATGATGAAATAAATCTCATCAAGGTTAATCGTTGGCATTTACTTAGTGTGCAAAATGTATATTTGGAATGCTTGTGAGTTTTGAAGCCGAAATAAATGTTTTTCTCTCTTTTTTAGGGATCCGTACCCAAAGGGTAAAACGTGACCCTATTACTAAGGCTCCGCTATCCGTCTGTCCGTCATAGATCGACAGTTGAAATTTGCACAGATGATGTATTTCTGTTGCCGCTTTAACAAATAAAATAATTATTAAAGGGGACTCTCATACAACACACATGATATATTTTCTCGTTTTTGCTTGATATTAAATATTCACAAAATATTTAATTATATTTTCACTTTCAAAATATATAATTAAAATAAAACAAATATTTAAGGAGGCTCTCATACAACCGACATGATTTTTTGGCCGTTTTTTGTAGATAAATAGTACGGAACTTTTCGTGCGCGAGTCCGTCTCGCACTTGGCAAGTTTTATTTTTATTTTAGCGATGTATCATACATAACTAATAGGCAATATACTAGATATTAGGTAATCTTACCTCAGTCTAACTTCATCAAGCTGTAAGGATGGCTCAGAGTCGATCGAAGGAGTTGCTTGAGGAAGGGCTTGGTATTAGCAGTGAGTGAACTTCTTTTGATTGAATTGATGATAATTTTAGCTATTCCGTAACGTTATAACATGTGTAGGTTATCATCATTTTATAATTACAATTAGAATAATATACTACGGTTATAAACTTAGATGATTATTATTTTCACTCAAAAAGCTAGACGTAATTAAAACATTTCCAACTTCATATTCACAAAGCTAATTTATTACCTACCAACACACCAATAATAACCTCTTAAATTCAAATCGCACTAAGTGGACACGCGTAAAAATCTCGGTGTGCCCAGATGACGAAATAATAAGGGATACTAATTTCGATTTCACCAACTGGACACACGCGTGTTCAGTCTCTCTTGTCGAGTTGATGAATAACCCATATACTTAAAGTTTTACCTTCAAATCTACTATCTAAGTCACTTCATACAGGTCACCTACAGTAACATATGAAACTTGTGAGGACAAAGTGTTTCACTGTGTCTTAAATTGGCCCCATCTTAATTAACTAGTTCTAGGCTACTAGCAGGTCTACTTAGGTAAGCTTAATTGAAATTAGGTTGCGACGAAGTTATTTTCTTGCATTTTAGAGGTGATATTGGAAAGTAGGTAGTTAAATAATAATAATACCACAACATCTACACAACGCGATCTAGACACATAGTAAGCATAGTACTCGTAATAGTTTATAATATGGGTTCTAGAATGCGGATTAACATATATACTTATATACTTTTTTTGTAAATACATTCATTATAATACATAGAAACACCCAGCCCAATGCAAATAGCCATGTTCATGCACACAAATATTTGCACTGAGCGGGAATCGCAACCGCGACCTCTGAGTGGCTCTGGCAGTTCGTACACAGTACCACCGAACCACAGAGATCGTCAAAGTTACTCGTATCATCTTGCTTTTTATCTGTTACTGCTTAGTATGAGACAGGGTAAAGTAATTTTGACAAGTTAATAAAAAAAAGAAAATATTTATTTTTTACTTGTACAACGAAAATTTAATACAATGTCAATACTTAATAAAGTGGGGTTAAAAGAGTCAAATATTTATGTTTTCTACAAATATTTTTTTATTTACTTAAGCATTATTATTGTTTGTTAATTAAAAATTTGTAAATTCTGCCAAGACACAAAAGTTGATCACTAGGGTCTTTCATACCTTTATTTGGGCAAGGACTTTGCTAAGCAGTAGGCATTTGATATTATAAAAAAATGAAAAAGATTTATTTGTTTTACCAATGTTTTCTTAGGGTTGGATCCTCCTTTTAGGCAAATAAAGCCTGTATTAGATGGCACCGCTCTTCTATAAGATGTAGTAACTACCTATACAAACAAAAAAAAAAAAGAAAAGAAAACTAAATTATAAAATATACTGTTTTATTATTTTATTATATTTCAATTCTCTAGTATTGAAGGTATATTCCCAGTTGAAAATATTAACTTTAATGTTAAAATGGGTATGTCAATAGTATTAAATAATACCCTTATCAAAAGCTCTTAACGATAAATGTATTTACAAATCCGAACAGAAACTTATTGAACTGAAAACACGATTATGTCTACACTAAAATCCTATAACATGCTTACATACACACTCAATATTCATCAACATAGTAATATCATGAGAACATCCATAGTATTCACATTTAACTGTATCAAGTGTTTAAGTAATCAAATATAGAGCCTAGCTTTCCGCAGCGTGGTTTCACTCGCGTCTTTGCTTACTGCTCTGCTTTCGTCGCCAGTAGCGTGATGTTATATAGCATAACCTTTCTCGAGAACTGGGATATCATACGCTACAAGAATTATTCAAATCTGACTGGTAGTTCCAGAGATTAGCGCATTTAAACAAACAAACAAACAAACTCTTCCGCTTTATATAATAGTATAGATTATAGTTTTTAACCAAATTATTCAGAGCAATTAAAACCTTAGCAGTTCTTGGTTTTAACATACAGCTTTTATCGCTGGGTACTTTACAAACATTAAACTATGAAAAAAAGATTTGTCCCGCGTGAGGACCGAACTCACAACCAAAACAACAGTCTATGCCTATTATAAATACGAAAGTAACTCTGTCTGTCTGTTACGCTTTCACGCCTAAACCGCTGAACCGATTTTGATGAAATTTGGTATAGAGATAGAATTTACCTTGGGGAACAGCATAGACAAAAATAGAATTAAAGGATGAAAGCTTGTATGAAAAATCGTCAATGTATGAACAGGGACATGTTCATAATTAGTAAAAATATAGTATGCAATAACCGACATTCACGCGAACGGAGTTGCGGGCAACAGCTAGTTATTAATATAATCAAACTCACTTTTAGTTGGGTACATGCAATAATGCTAACCCCTCTTTAACTCTATTAGTAGGTAAAGACCTCTTCATAAACAGAAAAGTCTTGAGCAGAGAACGCTTGCAGCACCCGGAGTGTTGGACACCATCCAAAAGCCTATCAAACTGCTAACTCGAAGGCCAATACAGTGGCTTTAATTGTTACTTTTTTTCATTGCATTCTCAGACGAACCAACAACTTACCTAATAAGTGGTAACTGTCGCTTATGGACTTCTACAATGCCAGGGACTGCAAAGTCGCAGCCTATCGCAAAGGGAGTGGGATAGGTAAAGAGAATGGGGAAGGTGAATAAAATAGAAAATGGAAAATTGGGCTTTTTACTCCCTGCCAGAAGTATCTGAGATCAAAATTATTGGAAGTAAACACACTATATACAGGGAGAAATCTGGGTCGTAAGTCAAACCTATTGGTCTTAATTTTATTTTATGTTCGGTGATGACGGTAATGGAACTTTTGGGATGGGACAACTATATGATAAAAATATTCTTTCCATTTTTCCCATGGGACCACTGGGACGTAATCGTCTCAGTTGTCCCATGATGGGACAACTCAATAAAACTAGTGGGATAGAAGAGATTTGGGCGCTCTAATGTACAGCGTTGTATTCCTAATTAAGTAGCAAGTCCTATTTTACTTTGGTGCTACATGATTCAGATGTCACTTTTAGTAATTATATTAATTGGTTAATTTGTTATAATTACTTTGTATGGTTTTTTGGTTGCGTTGAGTGTTTAAATTACTTATCTTACAAATAACTGTAATTATCTGGCGATTGAAAAGAGTGGCGTGAGTTTCTTGCCAGTTCTTCTCACAGCTCTACCTCGTCAGCGAACTAACTGTAGGTCAATCGGCTGACTTCATGTAATGTTGACTTTTCATAAGCATCATACTTTATGATCAAAATGAAATAAATGCTTTGAGTTTTAGTTCACTATGTATGGGACATGAGTAGTTCACATTAAATAATTACTATAACTATATATACGGCTGTTTTCATCTGTATTGCTAATAGAGAATCGATGTAGCTAAAAGCTTATGATTGCAGATCCCTATAATCTCTCGCAGGGTTGAACTCAAGCCGATTTGTATTAAACTAAGGTTATTTACTTAGTTTAGCAAAGCATGAAATCGATTTGGTTTATTGATGAGGATTTGATGTTTATTTTAAATAAGTAATTATTTCTGGGGTTGGCACCCGGGTAAATACATAGTTACTACTTTTATTCAATATCAAAAATAAAACTGTAATCTCATTATGAAAAATTAAGTTATTAATTATTAAGTTATTTTTTTTATTATTAGATTTTTAGAAATAGTAATAGCTACCAATCTAGCCTCTAAAATGTCAATTTCCAAGCCATTCTTACCGCGCCTAACATTATAACGATAATTATAATTTAAATTTACATTAAAGCTCTAAAATTAAAACTATTTAAATTTGCAGTAGCATATTAAAACTAGCGTAGTGATGAATTTTCGCTTGAAACTCTGTGGCGTGTAAAATCCTCTTGGGGATGAATACTGTTTCATTTAGTAATGTATTAGTAATAATATAATATAATATAATATTCTACCACATTCACACAGCGCCATCTAGTCCCAAATTAAGCAATTATATTTGCTTGTGTTATGGGTACTAAACAACTGATATACTACTTATATACATTTTTTTTTGTAAATACATACATATTATAGATAAATTACACCCAGACACAGAACAAACAATCATGCTCATCACACAAAGGTTTGTCCTGGGTGGGAATCGAACCCACGACCTCCGGCTTAGCAGTCAGGGTCACTAACCACTAGACCAACAGGCCAGTCAAATTAGTTGAAAATATACTTATTTAACGGAGTTTTATACAGAATTTTATTTATTTATTGCACACAGAAAGGTAAAAACAAAGGAAATACATAAATAAAATTCATTCTGTATAGAAAAAAAAATTATACAACTTGGTGGCAAACATGCATACGGACCGCCCACCTGATGTTAAGTAGCGTAACCCATAGAATGGCTGTGTTTTCCAAGCATCGCAGAAGTATTAATACTTATAAAACCCAACCTAGCCGTTACCGACCACGGAGAAGGGGGTGAGGAAGGAAAAGGGAAACGGAAGAGGACCGAGAGGGTATTTGGGCCGCTGGCGCTCTCACTCACCGAGCGAAACACATTAGTATCTATACTAAATATTCTTACGTCGATCTTCTATGAGAGAGTAGGTAGTACTTCTCCGGTCGATCCGGCCCATTCATGCTGAAACCAGCGTGGATCTACTACCATATATTTTTTTTTATTTGAAAATAATTTATTACTGATGTAATCTATTAGAGAGGGAATTTATACAACATTTATTCTCACTTTTTATGATAAAATTCGCAAAAAATCTAAACCAAATAATTACAAACAAAATAAATTTAAATACCTAAAATTTCTCTCTCGTGTCGTTTGCCTGTAGCAGTAGTGACTGTAACGGTACACTAGCTAGGAACATTCGTGATATTGTATGTCTAAGCCCCTAGCCTGCAAAAAGTACGCTTAATAAAAACTGTAATCAAAACCTCAGACCTAGCATAACATCACTTAAAATTATCCTTACATATTTCTCCAAATCGACCTGAAAATGTTTGCGGGTGTAGACTGGATGTGGAAGGCGAAGGACAGAGTGTTGTGGCGTAAAATAAGCTGTTTTTTTTTAAACTATATTACTTTTAGCTTCCTAAAGTTTAAATGATAATTCATGCAAAACGTTACCTGACGAGTATAAGACCAGTTACTCACCCTAGTAAAGATAGGGTAGTCTCAATAAACTTTACAAAGAGGGTAATTTTCCCATCCGTCGCAAACTTACTTTACTTGCACTAAAGCTAGGAACACTGCACATCGTGTGTCGCTAAGCACTACTAATTACATAAGCAAATAACACTGAGAACTATGTCGCAGGAAAACTTTCATTATGAATGTACAATGCTCGACAACTGGAGTTGTGTTGCTGTTAGTATGAAAACATAGATATTTTGAGAAATGGCTGGATAAGTTTTACCGAATCGTTTTTTGTAACATTATTTCTTTTAGAAAGTTTTCGCTTAATAAAATGCTCAAAATATATTATGTGTAGTATGATCATAAACATAAAGGTTAGATATATTATGCGCTGCTGTATAATTTACTTGCCTTTAATTTAGCTAAATACGATAAAATTTGCCAAGATGTAATCAAATTAAAATGACGCTTATAAACTTACTTATAAAACGTTTATTAATTTACTATTTTTATTTACATTTACTTTAGCTTGACTATGTTTTAAAGTATAATAAGTAAAGACCATGTGATTCCAGCGTTGAATAGAACCACTACCTTGCTGTGTGAGTCGTAAAAGGCGACTAAAAAGGTAACCGATAACAAGCGGCAACATTAAGGCGTATTGGTGACCACAGGGTTACTAATCCGCCTAACAAACTCAATAACAATAATATGACAAAGTTCGCACGCAACAGAAATGTATATGTGTATCCAGTAGCAGATATTTTAGAGTAATAGGTAGATATTTTAAGAAACGAATATCTATACCTACCTCTAACTCTTTAAAAAAATATCAAAAAATATTAGCTTTAATAAAAACAAACTGTTTTAATACTGGCAATATTACAATTGTATTATTCCCATGATCATTATAATTGTGCACAACATTGTTAAAGTTTATTATAACTATAACAACACCAGAAATTTACGAGCAAACTGGTTGGACCCAAGTTTTAAGCTCTTGTGTAGACATTTAATACTGAGGCAGACTTTCATTATATTCTAACTGTTTCAACCGACTTTATATGCAAAACTGTCGTATTTAAAACCGACAATGTAGCAAATGTTACATTTTAGTGCTAGCCGAAGTTTTTATTGCGATCATTCGTTCTAGTTTAAAATGCTACTCACGTGCAACTGTCGTTTAACAACGTCGCTAATGGTTCCTGCTGTGTTTCTATTAGTTTTTCATCGATAATACTTTTAGTTGCAGTTGGTAGTTAGCTATTAACAAGACGCTGAATATATATCGTTCTTTATTTTATATCACAGTAGTAAACACCGTGTGGTCTTCCGTCTTTATTAATTATTCATTTATTTCCGTGGATGTTGTAAAAGGTGACCAAGTAAATACTAGGTAACGTGTACCGTAATTACCTGCGTACTAAGAGTACGGGTCTTCTTACGGTGGTCACGAATCGGCCTCTTGACTGTGATGGCTGTGACTAATAACTCTTCTTTGGGAGAAACCCATGTCTGGCAGTCCTCAGACTGATAATATGATGATGTGTAAAGATACTGACGAAAATTAATTAAAAAAAATACAAAGATTGTTCTGACTCTCGATTTATACTTATGCTTAATCCTTGAGCGGTTTTTACTGGAAATTCAGTTTTAATCCCAAATCGGCTTAGCTACAAGGCGCACCTATAAGTAGCCTAGTATTCTTTATGGCCATTCAGGAAAAAAACATAATTAGGTTATTTTTGAAAACTGTTTTCTTGATCAATTTACTATAGATTTACCTGACACATACGCTTGGTTTTACAATATAATATCATACTTTATACCTATCTACGTAAATTAATTCAAATACAATTATTTTTTTAAATAAAAAAGGTGTTATATATCATTATAACATAAACAAAAGTCCATTACATGTACCTGGTAGTTTTATCAAAATCCTAATTGACGGTATCAACAGTAACATGGACATTTGTTGTAAAGTTTACGTACCGACACATGTGCCGGGAGGTCGGCGTTTATTAAATGCCACGTTTCAATTATTTCATAACAACATAGGACAAATAAGTTTTAACATACTTAAATAGAAATCTCAAAACATTATATTTGATCCGAATTTCGCTTACAAATTCAAACTAAAATATTAAACGCCGCAATTCTACTAATTCTACAAATATTAAAAATGCGAAAGTTTGTATGAATGTAAGCGTGTGTTTGTTATCACTCAGTGTCTAAACGACTGAACCGATTTCGATGAAAGTATGTAGATAGATTCGGTGCTGCGGAGACAGACAGGCTACTTATTATTTCGAAAATCGGTCTGGTTTAAAAAAAATTAAAACATATTATAGGCGCGGGCGAAGCTGTGGGGCGCAGCTAGTAGATTGTAATTTTTAGTAGAGTTATTTTACGATTTCGGTGTTCATTATTGACGGTTCCTGCTTACAATCAGGTGGGCACTGGTTTATCTGTCACCATTCATCATCAGTCGAAAAACGTTCACTGCAACGAGGCTTCTCAGAAGCATTAACTCTTTTATCAATCCCACAGCTATTGGTTGACGCCACCTTTACCATGTCATCGATCTACATTTGAGAAGCTTCGATTCGTCGATTAACTGACGAATATAAACTAACGTAAACTTTATTAACGCCATCAGTCAATGATAGCTTAGCGATCACATAAAAAGGCAATAGAATGATAAGTCTACTGCCTCCACAATCGCCAATTCTCATCTCACTCAAACGCTTACATGTGTATGCTTTCCCTCTTCGATAAATAACTCAAAATTATATGTTGCATTATCTTCTTCAATACATCTTGTTTTAAATTCTTTATTATTCATAGTCTTCGAAAGAAATATTACCTAGAGCACTCCATAAATTTTATACGTCGTAGGAGCACTCTCGTTGCATTTTAAATGACGAAATTATATTGCAGAACTAATACGTTGCAAGAACTGTTTCTTAGAAACGCTACTAAAATAACGGTAGACAACAATATAACATAATTTAATAAGTTCGGAAGATGCCGACGCAGCTGCAATAAGCTACCGCCAATGAGAGCTGGTCGTAACGACTGGGTGAGGTGCGGGGTCAGTAATAGCGATGAGCGCTGATTCTGTTGTATTTTAAAACTCTTTTGTGCTTTATTTGTTATAGGTAGTCCAAGTTACCTCACGCTTATCCTTTAACATAGAACACATCCAGATCATAAGCTTTAAGCTATCACGACTTAATATTTATAACAATCCACAATATAATAAACTATGTTATTTTTATAACATAACATACAAAGTAGGCATAAGTAAGGCTGGTTCTTCGAATGGTCAGTGACAATCACCGCTCATAGACTTAGGGTGCGCTAGAGACACAAAAAGGAGCTGCATATCTGATGATGTGTACCTTAAAATTATGTTCAATAAAAAGCCTTTACATTTGGCAAGCGTATTAGTGATCATAGTGTCTTCTTATAACAAAACCCTAGCGCCCGTCCTTTTAGATAATTCGCCTACCACCTTGTATTACAGCTTGACCACCATTAATGCAGGTATTGCACTGGTAAAACACGAGCAGTAAGTTATATAATTCATTAGTAGTTACTTCCCGACGTGTTAGTGATGCGGTGTTAATTAGAAACTAGACAAAGTTGCAAATTACTAGAGCCCGCTAGCACTGAGACCGTACGAACCACTCGACGTTTCAATATTCCAACAAGATGCAAGGAGCCGTGAAAGGGAAATTCCTTTATGCGCCTCCAGAGTGCTTCGCTAATATTTAACGAAAAGGTTTTTTGGTAACCAATCTTTTATACAATTTTCAGCTTTTACATCTAGAGTGCAAGCTTTTAGCTAGCTAAGTAACTTTGTTTATCGTTTGTTCGTACCTAAATGAGATCATATTTTTAGGTTACCTAAATGGCGTTACGGGCTGAGATTTTTCTTACATATTTAGCATATGGTCTCACATAATTTTCTGTGGATATGTGTAAAAAAAAATAATAATAATAATAAGAATCATTTATTTCACGTAAAATAGAGTAGATACATTTGTTATTACAATTTTTAAGTTCGTCTATTTAGCCTTATTGTGGCATGTGAAAAATATGTTTTGTAAGTAAAATAATGCAAAAAATTAGGTAATAACAAAGTGTCCACATACGAACAAATATTTTTAAATAGCTCAATTAGTATGAATTACATAGGCAATGTCAATTAATAATATAGAGATGGTAAATAATAATAATAATAATAATTGGTCAAATAAGTCAAATTAATCCATTCAATTAGTCAAATTAATTCATTAATAATAAATCATTTACAGAGTAAAACATTTTTTCCAAAAGCCATTTTTTTAATTTATTCCTAAATTGATGGAAAGGAAGTATCTTTAGGCATTCAGGTATTTTATTATAGACTTTCACACACATGGCATAACAATTATTTTGAAATAAAGAAGTTCTTGGCGTAAATGGTAGTACAAGTCTATTAGAATTTCTTGTGGTGCGAAGATACATATCTTTTGCTGTGCTAAATAAATTTGGGTTTCCTTTAACAAATATTCCTATCTCATAAATGTACATACTAGGCAGAGTAGGTATGCTCAACTTTTTAAAGTGAGGCTTGCAAGATATATCAAAAGGAATGCCTACTATGGCTCTGATGCAACGTTTTTGTGCTACAAAAACTCTACTTACTTCTGTGGAATTGCCCCATAGTAGAAGTCCATATCTAAGAACAGAGCTAACGTATCCGTGGTAAGCCAGTAGTGTAGTTTCTAAAGACGAGGTTTTTCGTAACTTGTTTAGAACATATACGAACCTATTTATTTTGTTACATGTAATATCAATTTGATTTTTCCAGTCGTTATGTTTATCTAAATTTAGTCCGAGAAAATTAACATTATCTACTTCGTTTATTTTAATATCTTTGTACATAACACTTCGTTTTGTAACATTTGCTCTTTTGCTTTGAAATTGTATGTAGCAGGTTTTATTTAGATTAACATTAAGATTATTTTGGTCTAGCCATTGCATTACAGATATAATTGAATTTCTAATTTCAATGTCATAGTTATTCAAATCATTACATGTCAATATTAAAGAGATATCATCGGCAAATAGAACACATTTATAATTTGTTACGTCAGGAAGATCATTAATATACATAAGGAACAACAGGGGCCCTAGAACGCTACCCTGCGGTACTCCACAGTTGGTTCTAGCAAATTGTGATCGAAATTGTGTTATTGTCATGTCTTTTCCTATGTTAGATATTTCCACACATTGGGTCCTATTTGTGAGGTAAGATTCGAGCCACTTAAGAACTTGTCCTCTAATGCCATAGTTCTCAAGTTTCTGAACTAGCAGTTTGTGGGACACAAAGTCGAATGCCTTCGACATATCGAAGAATATCACCATTGTTGGGATGCCCTTATCTACGTTTGTTATAACTTCATTCATCAATGTAAACGCAGCTAGAGTGGTGGATTTTCCTTTTTGGAATCCATTTTGTTCCTGTTTAATTATATTATATTTATTCAGAAATGAAGTTAACCTGCTGTGCATGGCTTTTTCGAATATTTTCGAAATCACCGGTATCAAAGTTATTGGCCTATAGTTATATATATATATATATAATAAGGTAATGTAAAGTAAATGGCAGCGTTACCTTTGTCCTAATTGTCACCTGACTGAAGTAACGAATCCACCTGCCTAGCATGAAGACCAATGAAGACTATGCCTTGCAGTAAATGTGTTTAGGGTGATGATAGAAAGAAAATAAAGAAATAAAAGTTTATTCTGTGCTTATAAAATACAACAAAAACATAATCAAAGTTGAGACAGAATAAAGGGACCTTTCTCAGCTCTGAGCTATGGTTGTTACACCATAGCGCTGATATTCTGAAAGACCCTTAACTAGCCGGCACGGAAGTTGAAACAAAAAGTAGTAACAACATGTGATATAATGTTAAATACCTATAGTATTGTTGTGTGCTGACTTTTATAGTGATGTTAGTAGCAGTTAGTTTAGCAAATGACGCCGTATTCATCCGTCATTTATTTAAAACTAGCCTATCTTTGGTTACTGCTCCACTCCCGTCACTAATAGCGTACTATAATCTTTCTCAAAAACTGGGCTATCATACCCGTGTCTTTGCTTACTGCTTTGCTCCCGTTGCCATTAGCGTGATGTGACATAGCCTATAACCTTCCTCAGGAACTGGGCTATCATACGCAACAAGAATTATTAAAATCCGACTGGTAGTTTTAGAGATTAGCGTGTTCAAACAAATAAAGAAACAAATCAACTTTTCCAGCTTAATAGTATAGAAATAGAATAGGTGTTGTATCTCCTCTCAAAACTGAACACCTGCTCACGGTTACGGCAAGGCGACTACTTAAACCGATAAACATCTAAACAAAACACTTAAACCTTATATCAACATTCACAAATTGCAATAATCCCGCTTAAATCTCACGTTCGATCAAACTTTTATACAATCGGCTGGAACTTGTTCAAGTTCGGCTAACTTCGGGCAACTTCGGATAACTTCGGCAAGTTGTGCCGCCATCTTGGTTTATGTCTAACATCGTAATGGTTCCGTCGATGCGGTATCATACTAACCACGATACGGAAATTAATTCGACCGTATATACCGCGTAACTCACTCAATGTATGAAAAGTTTGAGTCATTAAATATTGTTTATTATATAAGTAAAACCACACGCTTCCGTAGTGAAGTATATTTGAATATATACTTTATTTTCTTGATGAAGTAAAATTTTGTTTATTTGCCACGGATACTACCTGCTACGCTGTAGGCGAACTTTTTTTTACTTTCATCACTTGATGATAATTTCTTCTCAGCGAATATACACGTGTACGTAGCAAAATTTATTTGTAAGTATGATGTTTTTTTTTGTATTTACAATAACACATAATTTGAACGACTATGGTTAGTTGGTAAAGAAAATCGTAATTAAAAGGTAAAATCCATTTTGAGAGTGTTACTGAAACCTCAGATACACATTCTATCAGATTTGACGTTTAGCAAATAAATATCAATACAGTTTAAAAATACATAAATGCGTTTAAAATTTATACATATAAACGAAATCCTACTGTAACCCCGAATCAATCGAAAATAAGAACAAGGTAATCTCTAAACAGTATATGCAGGCAATAAAAAAAAGAGAAAAGCTGAGAATTTTAATGATTTGTAATCATGTCGTGAAAAGTATAAAAGCACCTAAAATATATTGACATCCATGTGCAAGGCGGGAGTGGATCATCAGTAGTATCTATATTAAAAAATATATATGACAAGACACGGCGGTGGGGGTAAAGCGGCAGTTAGCAAACATATGTGTATGGATCCATCGGAATTCAATAAAATTAAACATTCAGTAAGCGTGCCTAGGGAGATCTTTGTATGGTGCTGAGGTAGGAGCGAATAGCGTTTATGTTGGAAGTAAGAATACAATAGTAGTTTTTAGATTAGTGTATTAAATAGTAAGCAAAATTAGTTGGTAAGCGATTAATAGATTTAGAATCACTGAAATTGGTAATTATTGGAAGTAAATTTATCTGTAATATTTTTTAAAATTTTTATTACATTATTTAACTCAAAAAGAGCAGTGTCTACATTAAAGAAAGCCCTCTAGAAAGACAAGTTTGCCGGTAAAAAGGTATTGCGAAATATTCATAAATGAAGCTACGAAGTACGAAATCTACCTCAACTTTTTACGTCTTATTAATTTTTTATATATATATATATATATTTGAACGCTATTCTCTTATAACAGAAGTCTCACAATATCCGCACTAAGGCCCGGGTTCCCACTTACGGTTAATATGTTTATTTAGCGAGTAGCGATGCCCTCAATGGAAAAAATCTTCAGAAGGGTGATTTGTGTACTCAGAACTGAGACTACTTACCAATACTTCTCTTAGTTTTGGAGTATTGTGAAGGAGTTCGGTATTGGTTTGTTAGTTTATTGTTGTATAGATACGTGTTTAGTGCGAGATTGTGTTTAATTGCAAAGGTGGAAGGGTAACGCTCTCGAAATTTTGAATTTACAAATCGTAGTTTTATTTTTAGCCTGAAAGAAAGAAAGAAAGAAAGAAACATTTATTACTGAAGACCACAGTATACACACATATAGAACAAGCAAGTTACACGTAGACATAACAACTGAGAAATTACGGCTTCAGCAACCAGGTCTAAATTCAGCATATGCCAGGCTGCAGGAGCCTGACGCTGGTTTTATGTATTTTTTCTGGAACTGAGACCTAAATTGAGATGGCTGCTGAGAGAAAGGCAGCTGCATATTTATCTACTGACCGATTATATTACTGATTTCTGATAATATATACGGGGATTAATGACATCAATCATACCTATATAGGTATATGATAGTAATCGCAACGAAAAGCTGACGAAAGCTCTGATCGTACACCTCACAAGCCAGGTATATAAAATCTCGAAATAAAAGAAGCTTTAAAGCCTGGAAGCCTTGCCAGTGCATGTGTTCCTATCTAATTATGATCTTGGTTCTTTCAAGCGGGGCTTGAAAAAGCATCTCACTTTGTCATAGTGGAGGCCATCATACCAGTAGTTTGGCTTTTGGAATGGTGTCCACCACTTCTGTAATTACTTTGGTAGGCTAATATAAGAAAAACTTGCATTTATTTTCTGTTTTAGTTTACGTGATTAGGCGAATAACTGACAACTTCATCTGGATATTTTAATGTTCTTAAGTAACATTCATTCTTCATATAAATAAATTAGTTTTACTTTATTCACATTCAACAGTATATACCAATATATCATCAAAACTGAGTCATCCTTGTATTACCAAAAGTAGCTTTAAATTATTCCTTAAACTTTTTAGTACAAAAATGTCGATACAATAATTATGTATATGGCAGACTAGTTAGCTTAATCATTACTAAAATGCCAGAGACAGGCTCGGTCTTGACATTTAAAACATAATTAAATGTTAAATATTAGTCACTTTGAAAGAACTTATGAGGCTGAGACGAAAGAACAATACTTACGTACTTAAGACGTTTTACAAGCGTGCTTAATTTAACTTAGACGATTTTGCAATTTTTCAACATATGGTTTTATTATGTGCATTTTATAGCATTGTGCGATATAAAGAAGAATTTTAAGATATTTTTTGTATAGGTATCTATAAAGAACTTAGACATAGGACCCAAGTAGTGAATAGCCTAAAGGTTATAATACCCTTCATGACCCTTAATTAATTCTTCATTTATCTGAAAGTGTCAGTATTAAATAAAGGCCAATTCAAAGCTTTTTTTTTATATAAGCCTACCAATGTGACTCCTCTCTGCCTGTCAGCAGTCAGTGGAATCCAGAAGTGGTGGACACCATTCCAAAAGCCACACAGGTCACCGAAAATGCCTCTCATTCTTTCACTTCTATCAGCCGTCATTACACCTCACACTATTTTATTTTCCTATCATGCGTTTTTATATCATTTAACAATTCACGCATCGGAAATGCTGACATAGTATTTAATTTTGATGACTATTCGTCGAATAAATTGTCACATTGGTAGAGCAATCAGAGGGCCATTTCTCTACGGAAATTAATTCTCGCTCGGGTTCAGTAAATTCACATGATAGTAATGTTTTTGACTTTTTATAATAGTTAATATTTAAATTTAAATATCTAGAAGTTTATTTTAGACTTTAAATTCTGGACTAAAATAAATTTAAATATATGTATTCAATACACGCAACATCCCAATTGATGTAGCAATTTTTTAACGATTTGTTTTTTTTATATTTTTCAGGTAATGCCAAACATTCACTACATAGGTACAGTAAGTAAGAAAGAAAAAGGATAGTCGTATGCGTGAATTTAGGACCAAATTTTGCCATCACATTCTTTATAACCGGAACCTTAAAACTACTATATCTCTGCCACCTCAGGTTCATTATCAGATGATGCTTAAATGGCCACACTGCCGCGCGATTACCATAGTTACGGGGTTGCCAATCTATAGATACAAATCATTACATGTAAATATGATGCTGTATTATTAGTTTACGTGTAGAAGTAAAGTATTAATTGCTTCTATTAGTAACACGAGAAAAAACATAGACAGACTTTATAGTTCTCCCAAGTTTAAACCTCAAGAATTTTAATTGAACCTTAAATTAAAGTAATAAAGATCATTTTTTATAACAGCCTCTATAATGTTATATACCCATATGTCGCAGACAAATTGTATTAATCGGCCGTTCACAATCTGCCTCGGCATATGACATAACGTCCGATAATTATGTTAAGTCAACAATGTGTATACCTAATTTGGGATGTTTAAACTAGTTTGACAACAAATATAATTCGTTTAAAGCAGAGGGCCACAGTTTTAACCTAACCTAACCCAATCTGCCTTCGGCATACTTAACGCCGATGATAGCGAGCGTTTACAAAATGTCTAGGCAGTGTGTAAACAGCGGATTTATTCAATTTGCCTGCGACATATATATAAACTATTTAATAATCAATAAACGTTCTCTTACTACCCACGCAACACTTAACAGGCAATAAAACATTACACTATATTACATAACCTTTCACAACCAATCTGTGGTTGACATATGGTACAACCTACACAGCTGCTTACACTTCCTGTAACCACCAGTTTTACAGTTTATTACTCATATCTTAAGGTATAAATTTGCGTGATAGTGTAATCTTAAAATGGTTTAATTTTATTTATTACTTACATAGCTTCACGCTTAGCTCCTATTAGCAGGGTAAGTTGAGACAATCGTATAGAACGACTTCTGCTGCAATTCTAATCTACTTTTATTAATTTTTATCAATTCAGTCGATAGACGTATACTGCTGATTCAAGACCAGAAACCCCTTCATCATCATACTAATATTATAAATGCGAAAGTTTGTGTGTATGCTTGTTACTACTCATCGCCTAAACGGCTGAACCGTTTTGATGAAAATTGGCAGCTTGCAACTTGCAAGCAAAAATAAACATTAGTGTTTTGTAAAGCAATTTTATGGTCGACTATACATAGATTCGGTGCCAAAGACGGACATAGAATGCTTTTTATTCTGACTTTTTCCCGAGTTACATTAATTCAACACATACAATGTCCGCGCGGGCGAAGCCACGAGGCACAGCTAGTTCATTAATAATCATAAACACTGAATCTTAAGCTGCAATTTAATTGTAATGTAAGGTACCTCCTAATTGGTTAAAGTCAATTTGATGAAAAGAAGTAATAAATAAAAAAAATATTGCATATTGATTCGACATAAATATATACGAGATCTTCACATTTTGCGACCTGAATGTTTTGCTTAGCCTGTACATTTTGCAACTTGCACATGAAGCGATGGAACGATCTTTTTATATATAATCTATCTCCTCTATGTACAGCATTTTTTTTTTCTTAATAGTTTCTTTTGTTAGTTTTATATTATTAAGCCTTAGCATAATGTGTACCTACTATTACCATATGGGGGAGCCTGGTGACCTGTACCACAGGATACAAAACCTATTTCAGGCACCAGTGCTTCACAAATGAAAATTAGTATTTGCCCTGTTTTGTGATAGGAAAATAAACGTATTTTATTATTATTATCTAGAAGTCTTAATATTTACAGAATATTTAAACTAACGACATTATATAACTTCCATTCTATTCTAGATATAATAACGTAAGTTTATTTCACGAATTATAAACAGTATTTCACTTGTAAAACTCGCACAAGTTTTTTAGATTTCGTATAAATCATAGAGCCGCCTGTGTCTGGCGTAAGATTCGTACTAGTAACAAATTAGCTCTTTATACGTACAATCTTTCATTCTTAAATAAAATAAAATGAGCTTAGAGAAAAGCTAGTGAAGGTAGAATATAATTCGATAATAAAGTTATGCCGTGTAAGAAGATACGACTACTTCTGTGGTATAGTGCGACCCACAGATAAAAACTAAAAATAATTAAAGGCATACCAGGTAACGGGGAGCAGTGTTAACTGCGTTCTAGTACTTAATATCATCTTAATACCTCCAAAACGCCTATTTTAATTTGGTAAAAGAAAAATCCTGGAATAGATATATTGCAAGATAAAGCTGCAAGCTTTATCTTGCAATATATCTTAATATATCTTAACTTCATACAATCAAATCAAATCAAACCAAAATATATTTATTTATTTGGGTTCATAAAATTAATACTTATGAACGTTAAAAATTACAAAATGTCAGCCTACAAAATTAACCTACAGCCAGTTCGCTGACGTTAGGGTAGGGCCATGAGAAGAGCCGTGGCCTGTCGGGGTTGCAGATGAATAGCGCGAGCGTCTCCCGTGACCCCGACACTCTGGCCGTCTGGAAGAACACCGTGGGTTTTAGTCGGTATGCCGGCCGCTGTCTCATTGTGGCCGGAGAATCCGACATAACCCCCGCCTCGCCCAGGCGGGTGCGTACGCGTAATGCGTTTCCAACGAAAAAAAAAAAAATGGCCATGAGAAGAACTGGCAAGAAACTAGGCCACTCGTTTTAATCGCCTTCTAATACTAACATTGGAGCACAGGCACCGAGTACCTAGTAAAGGTAGCGAGCAATTAGGTACTTACGGAAATAGATCCTTTGGTTTCAGCATGAATGTCAGATCGACCGGGAAAGTAATAACCTCTCATAGAAGACCGATTTATTCTTCTGTCACCTTTATAAATCAGTTTTTACTGACCCAATAAGTCGCCACCCTGACTGCAGTGTCAGTGGCGTGCATGTGTCGGAGCTTGCAGGACATGAACTTAAGTGGGCCATAGTCTGTGGAATCATGCCGAACTTGCACCTGAGGACCGCATCCCTTGAAAAGCCCCACCTGTGTCGGTTTTCTTTGCTCCGACCAACCTGTGTACGGAGTCTATTCAGAGACTTTCATACGTTTCTTGGAAGCTTGACGTAAGAGTATCAGTTTCCATGCTAGTGTTTCGTTCAGTGAGTGAGAGTTCCGGCAGCCCAATTACCCCCTCGGTCCTTGATCGGTGATTTTAAATGATAACCGTCACCTAAGGAAAAGAAAATGGAAATTTTCTTTTCCTTAGGTGACGGTTATCATTTAAAATCAGGTAAGCCGTATGCTTGTATGCCACCAAAGTTCCAAAAGAAAAAGTACAGAATCGATAAAAGACAATGTAAACAATATTATTAAAACAAACGTTTACAACATAATAAACGGTAATAAAACTAAAAGCCAAACTGGTAGTAAACTCAGGGAGGTTAGAAGTGACCGCCGGAAGCCGAGTGCTTACCACTTACCGGTGAACTAAGGACGAACTTAATGGATTTACTTTCAAATATATTGTTAAGTGTTTGTTTCTAAGAATGTATCAATTCTATTATTTCAGTTACTTATCCATACTAATATTATAAATGCGAAAGTAACCCCCAGTTTCTGAAAGGCTCATCAACGAAAAATTAACTAATCACCTGTTAAATCTTATGTAAAGTACCTAAATTCATGCTAAAAGCATGGATAATTAGTTTAATTTGATCTAGCTAATTACTAATTAGATCAAATTAAACTAAATATTCATGCTTTTAGCAACCCAATTGGTACTTCACATGAGATTTAATAGGTGATTAGTTAATTTTTTGTGTATCAGCCTTTCAGAAACTGGGGGTAAGTCTGTCTGTCTGTTTGTTACGCTTAACCACAAAATCGTTTTTGATGAAATTTGGTATACAGATAGATGAGACCTTGGGAAACAACATAGGCTTCGGTAAGCTTTTATCGCAATAAAATAGCTTGAAGGGGTTGACTACAATATATAAAACCAGCCCATTTCGTTCCATGGTTGTTGTAAGAAGCGACTAAGACAGTAGTCATAACTGCGTATTAAATATCAATTGAACTAAAACTGCAGTCACCAATTGTGATGCATCTGTCGCAGGCAAATTGTATTAATCGGCCATTTTCAATCTGCCTCTGCATAACGCCGGATATGTTAGGTCAGTAATGTGTATACCTAATTTTGGATGTTTAAACTAGTTTAACAACAAATAAAATTCGTTTATAACACTCTCGCTTAGCGCGCTCGGCTCGTGCGCAGGGGGGGTTTTTTTTTGTGCGTTTACGCATTTCGCCCCGTCGGATAAACGAATTGGCTATGTCGGACTCACTGGCCTGAGATGGTAGGCGGTCAAAATACCGACTAAAACCTCCCTGTGCACCTATTCTCGCCTTAATGGTTGGGCCGCCGGAATTTGATACTACATCAGCGGCCCACCCAGCGACAGCCCACACCGCGCAGGCACCAACACCGGTGACAGCGTCTGGGTGTCCCTACGCGGAAGGTGGCGGATGGGACCCGCTTCCCACCCGCAACTCCACTATGGCGGCATCGCGCGCGCGTATGTTCGCCGACGGCGCCCCGTTCGCCGGCGGCGCCGCCTCCTTCTGCGAAATGACGTCCTCACGCCGCACTCCAACATCTGTCGCTGCTGGCCATGGAGCGTAGCACAACCGGCAGCGAGAGATCAATGCCGATGACTGCGACGAGGTCCTTACGCTGAGACGCCCACGCCGGACAATACTCCAGTGTATGCTGCGCCGGGTCAACTTCACAGTCACAGTGGTGGGCACAGGCAGGAATCCTCTCCCTCCTCGCGACTTTGTGCAGGTAATGACCGAAGCAACCATGCCCGGTCAAGACCTGCACCAGCCGGAAAGAAAGGGTTCCGTGCTGCCTACCAACCCACAGGGACAGGATCGGCTGGAGTGCCTCCACGGTGCTAAAACCGGCGCGCGGCGCCTCCAGTCGGCCACCTGGCCATCATGGCTATGCGAGCAGTACTGCGCCACTCGCGATTTTGCTCGGGCAGGGGGACCGCCTTTCTGCCCGATCACATTTCTAACCTAACCTAACCTAATCTGCCTTCAGCATATTACATAATGCAGATGAAAACGAGCGTTTACAAATGCCGAGGCAGTATGTAAACGGCGGCCTTATTCAATTTGCCTGCGACACATCGATGGTCACAGTTATCTTTCAGCTATCTTCAACTATATCTAATTATTTTATTATAGCCCTTATTAGATAGTAACTAGAATAGCTTTCAAAACCTGTTTGGGAAAGTCGTTATGGTAATGAAACAGGTATTTAAGCAGATGTCTTGTAATACTATGCTTTCATTGCAGTATCGATACAGGGCATAATTATAGATATACGAGTATGTAAAGTCCAACCGTCAAATCAGTCAAGCGAAATTCCCGGGCCATATGGTGGTATTGAATTACCCGCTATCCGTGAGAAACATTACTATATAATGTAATATATAGACTTTATGTAATAATCACTATGTTGTTCTCTTTATCTCTAGCATGAAAAAGTATTTCTCATCAAAAGCAGTTGTACTAAATGAACAACGCCTCTAGTGTTTACTTATAAAACTATTTTTTTAAATATTGTTCGTTGTCATGTCACATTGACATATGTTATATATCTACAGATTATCAATGTATATATGTTACATTCAAGTATTTTAAGACTATAATGGTTAAGATTACTAGAAATCGTATAAATGGAGAAAAAATCATACTCTAAGCAGAAATTGTCTTAATTGGAGGTAAATATAAGAAGTGTCATTGACATTATGACGGATACATTGGGCATTGGCAATTTAAGTCAACAACCAGATCGCAACAGGTACTTAAATTCTAATAATACTAAATAAATAATTGGACAATAACATCACGGCTACAAATATAAGTTATTTTGTGAGCTTGTGTAATGTGTGACCTCCATCAGTCATTGACTTATGACGCCACGGTCGCTTCCGCTAAAGCAGCATATACCTATATATCTTTATATTATTTTGAAATAGTATCATCAAAATTGTTTACGTCAAAAGTGCTCTTTAAAACAGTTTATTAATTGGCCTAAAAATAACTCTATAAATGCAAAAATGTATTTTAATTAGGGTACGTCATAATCTTCCAGTAACACTAGGTACTTAACTTTTGTACACTTTAGTTTGAAACCGAGCAGATACCAAAAAAAAGTCTTAAAAGTTACATGTAGTTACCAAGTTTATTTTAATGCTGCTATAACATCATCATGAAAGAAGACATTGTAAAAAAAAATATCAAAAAAAATCTATATATTTTTTTTCAGGTCTCAGACTTGGTTATGAATAAAGCAGCACTTACTATAGTCAAAACCAACCGCACGATTCATTTCAGCTCCAAATTAAAGAAATACACAAATGAATATCTATTGTTGCCGTAAAGGACTCCAAATTCTTGCAATATTCTGAGATGTAGACGACCATAAGATTGCTTTACCACGCTTACAGCAAATTTTGTTTGCATATCACCAAATAATAATGTCTATTTTTGCTTGCAAGTTATTTCAGTACAGTGACTGTTATTGAATGGTAAAGTAAGTATGTGGTCGAATTTACCTATTTAAATGTGATTTAAGCTTTCAGAGGCCTTAGACAAGTGGCATAGATATCGAATACAAATCTTTGACACTGGTCTAGGGCCTCTGTTTTCTCTTTTCTGTAGATTCACAAGACAGTAAAATTGCCTTCCATTATAAGTGTTCATAGGCGTTACTACTATCAAATACAAGCTTTATATTATGTTCCGTACTATACGAACAGTATATATACAAACTTACGTACGATCCAAGACCTTGGCAAGTCAACAATATGTTCAAAACAATGAATATACAATTATTTGCGGTACAACGAACTTGGCAGACGGCCTTGGTGAGGTCAATGATTGCGATTGTTATCAAATGTTTGACTTTTAGGTTATGTACTGCTTTAGAAAACTTCTAGAAATTTAATAGCTATGATTATTTTTGAATATATGCTGGGTCTGTTTCTATCGATGGCAGTATAAAGACTTATGAAAAATAGAGGTTTTGAGGATTATTTTTATCTTTGTGTAATGGTTGAGTTTGTTTTTAACATTTGAATGCCTGAAATGAAATTTCTGATTATATCGATGGGCGGACGTCGTGGTAGATTAAGCCTTGGAAACGCTGACGTGACAACAGATTTCATAAGAGTTAGAGGAGTAAAGCCCCAGATAGAATAGTGTGGAAATGCATGAAAGACATCCTTGCTCAGCCGTTGATAAAACCTCTAAATACCTAATCCTTATGCGAGGCTAATGTCCAACAATCATCGGCTTACGTAACTATGTTTTATGTCAGAAATTACACTTAAGAATCTAAAAAAACTTCTTTCCATATTTTAATAATTAACTATTTTGATTTTAAAATTACTCCATATAGCATAGAAACCAATTATAGACATACATTTCGCAAAAAACATGGACATCGTTTATCAAAACTGAATCATCAAACGCTTGTAGTTTTCACGTGACATTTAACAAAAAAGCAGATTAAAAAGGGAGATAACAATTTGTATGTCCATTGTTTTGTACAACAAACCAATTAAAATAAAAATGTACGCAAAAACTAGCTCGTACGAAGTGCAAATATGGCTTTAAGTAAAGATTATATACACTTGTTGTTTGCGTACCCAGTTTCAGCGTTTGCAAACCATTTCCATCTTACATTAGTTGACAAAGTTGACCTGTGTTTGCAAAGTACACAATACTGAACATTGTACAGGTTTCAGAGAGAATGTAGTTACAGAATTCAGATGTTAAACTAATATTAAATGCACGTATACCGTCTGCAAAAACAATAAAAATAATAAAGTTAACAAGAAATGAAAAACTTGGTAATATTCAATCATCGTATATATAAATCGTACAGGTTTCATACAAATCAATGCCATTATTGCCCGGTAACTAGGGTAGTATTAAGTAAAATGGTATTTAGTACCTAAGTACGCAGGTAACATCGCTGCCCTTTAGCGGATATAACTTTAGTTGCCGCTTAGACGAAACAATCAAGAATTGGCTGTTTTATATTCAAGATTAAAAACTACGAGGCCGCCAAACTCGAACTCACTTTAAAATCCTTTTTACTGCCCACCAGAAAATATGAAACCACTTCCATTATCCGAGAAAACCGTCCATTCATTCCGAAATTATTAGTCTACTAATTAATGTCAGACGCAACCAGGCATATCTATCATGTATATAATGAATCTTTATGTCTCGTGTCGAGAGCAGCAGCCTTATTTGTCTCTGTCCCTCCGTCATTCCTTCAACAATGAGGAAAAAACTGTACTTAATAAGCTTTTGGAAGGCGGTGGTCTTAGTTGAGGCGTAAAGCGATTCCTATTTGCATCAAATCCAAATAAAACGTACCATAATTTTATTTTAGTAGATGTCTGCATAATAAACAGGAAAAGTAGTTTTATTTAATTACCATTTTAAGCCTCTTTTCTTGTTCCTCATGTTCTAAAACTAGTATGTTCTAAATTCGGAAAAGAAAAACAACTTCATCCACCACATCACAAAAAAAACTACAATACTTGTCTGTGTGTATTCATGTTTTCCAGTTACCTATTCTACATGAGTCTATGCTGCAGTTTCTTATCGATCGAAGTGTTTTAACCATTTTCTTATTTTCGGCTTTTGAACTTGGTAAATTAATTTCACGCTTATAACTCCCAAAAGACTTAAAAGGTCAAGTGTAATTCGAAGTTTCTAGAATTGTATTACTCCAATGATTTGTGCTAAGGGTCTCTGATTCCAGTGGGACCGATAGGGAAGTGTGTCTGAAGTGACAATAAATATCAGTGATATTACGAATATTAACAGCGTTAGTATAAATAAAATTTCAAAGTACTGTCTTTAGAAAAGTCAGATTTCAATTAGACGATTTTGAATCCTAAACTTGATATAAAAGATGGTAACAGCCAAAAATTTAGATATCAAACTAAACACTAGAGGCACTGTTTATTTTCTCATACAAATATAATATTATAATCCTAGTTAGACAATCGCAGTGTATTCGACGATTATTTAAAATAAGATTACATTTATTATCGCTCCCAAAGGCACCACAACCGTTATAAGCGTGAAAAATAACTATATAGTACCTCGGGGTGTGAGTCTTGTCTGACGTGAACACTTTTGATTTGTGACCCTGGATTAAAAGATATGATTGAGGGAAATTATTACTAAGTTTTGTATTGAATTATTAGTTGATACAGGAATTCGTTAGACGTCATATGAAAGTATGAAAGTAGGTACTTATGTAGTGGTTGTGGTACTGTTATGGATCTAGGTATAAATTTGATGATTTTGTAAGGACAAAAACCTAAAATTCTGTAGCAGCGCATTTGTTTAATTTCAATTTTAATCCCGAATCTCATAAGTGCGATTTAAAAGCATCTCACAAATAGTCAGTGGGATCCAGGAATGCCCATCTCAATCTGTTACTAACTAAAGTGTCAATTTTGATTTTCCTTCTTTCAGGAGACATTACGCCTTTTATTACAGATAGTTACTATGGTATCCCTATAAATCTAGCTGAACTGCAGAGAATCCTGCACCATTTGGGCACACAACAACATAGGATGTGATAATAAATCGACTGTCACCACAGTCTTTGTTCACCATGGACAATAGAAGCTCATAATTTCTATGCGAAACAATAAAATTGTGTAATACAGATAACTTGAACAAAAGAATTAATTGATATTTAAAAATTGACGAAATAGCTCGTCGCAAATTGTTCAATTTAACTCTTTCATGGACACTACTGTACAACAGATTTTTTTTTGCCGTCACGGCCATATACGTTACTGTCCCGGAAAGTGTTAAGTATTACTCTATCAACATATTGGGTTTTAAATTATTATCATATCAGCCGGCAAACTGCTGGACACAGACCTCCCCCAATTTTCGACATTTTGACCGGTCGGCCCTTCGGTTTTTATAACAACTGCTGCTAATGAAACTGCTTAACAATTTAATTTATTTAAAACAACATTTCTACGTGTCTTTAAAGATAGTAGTCGCCATGACTGCGAAACAAATGAGTATGAAATATAGATATTTGAAGTCATACCCTTAAGCTATCACGACCGTATGTCCATTTCTGTACACATTAAACGATTATAAAATGAATTTTTATAAAAGTATTATTTAACAATTTTATTAAATGAAAAACTCATTTAAATGATACCCTGCTTTACCTACGTCATTCAAGTGACGTATTATGCCCAATGAGGGTCGCCACGTATCTGTTGATCCCACCCCACTCACAACCTGACCTGACTTCGCGCGTGTATACAGAGTGTATACGACGGTATGATATTAAATGGAATCACGTATAGTATGTGACATAATAAAGCGAGACGAAAAAAATCAACTAAATATCTTCAATAGTTTAGACACAGGACTACTTTTTTAATTCCTTTAATTTTATACACTCTGTAAGTACGTCAAACGGTCAGTGACTTAAGTCGAAATCCACGTCGAAGGATAAACGTTGCCGCTGATTACAGGTTAGTGAACTTGTCATAATAAATGGTGTATTACTTTGTACTTGTTACTACTAAAATATTATTTATTTTATTACAAAATGTAAAATTTTTGTTTTTCGTCAAATCATTTTTGTGATTAATTTGAAATCATTATACGGACTAGTAACATCTGTCTTTTCATTTAATATCAAACCGTCGTATACACTCTGTATAATATCTTTTATAACATATTTACATCTTTAATATACGAGCGGTAAAACGTACACTGCTGAACATAGGCTTCTCTTAATTTCGCCACCTTGACCGGTTATCCGCCACCCTAATCAGGTTGTCGATCCACCTAATGAGGGTTCTGCTCACGCTACATCTTCCAGTTTGTGGTTACCACTCTAAAACCTTCCTGCCCACAAGATAATAGTTTTGCAAGCTCGTATATACCTGCCACTGTCACTTCAGTAAAGCAACTCTGCGAGCTATATGAGTTTTAGTTTCTGCGGTTTTCGTTTCTTTTATACTGAACCTACCTACAAATACATACACATAATACGCATACATACTATAACTATTTTATGCGGAAGAGTTTGTTAATTTCTTCGAATGCGCTAATCCCTAGAACTACCAGTCAATTTTGAATAATTCTTTTTGTATCATAGCCCAGTTCCTGAGAAAGGTTAAGTAACATCACGCTACTGGCGACGGGAGCAGAGTAAGCAAAGACGTAGATGAAAAAGCTAACACTATAATAATAATGCATGTTCTACACAAATAAACCTTCTAAACGTTAGTGAAAACCGTGCCAAAATCTGTTGCATGGTTTAAAAGATGTTAGCAGCGAAACAGACAGAACAAACGGTGAGTTTGCTTTATACTGTTTAGAAATTCAGCAAACATACTGCGTTCGTGATATTATAACAAAGAGCTACAATGTCAAGGCAGACAATATCGGTCAGGTTTAGTTTGATATAGTATTTGGAGTTCTATTTTAGGACGAAATTGAGATGAGATTTTGTATTTGAAAACTTGGATACATTGTTTTTAAACGACTTTTGTAGAACGAAGAAGCACTACCGGAATGAAACATAGAGTAATACGAGTACCTACCAGTAGGTACTGAATTTATGTACCTTCTAGCTGTGCCCCACGGCATCGCCCGCGCGTAAAATATGTTTTGTATCCCTCGGGAACCAGACCGATTTTAAGTATAGAAAGTAGCCTACCGTCTCCGGCACCGAATCTATCTACATACCAATTTTCATCAAAATTGGTTCAGCCGTTTAGGCGCTGAGTGGTAACAAACACACACACACACATACACACACACCTTCGCATTTATAATATTAGTAGGATACATTACTTAATTTGTAGTAACCCCTGTGTTCGTGGCACTTCTTTTGGTAGTAATATTTATTCTTTATTCAGGTCTCTCACTCCACTGACTGACTGACACTGGCAGACTGGCCTGTTGGTCTAGTGGTTAGTGACCCTGACTGCTAAGCCGGCGGTCGTGGGTTCAATTCCCACCCAGAACAAACTTTTGTGTGATTAGCATGAGTGTTTGTTCTGTGTTTGGAAGTAATTTATCTATAATACGTATGTATTTACAAAAAAAAAATGTATATATATTATGTAGTATATCAGTTGTTTAGTACCTATAACACAAGCAAATATAATTGCTTAATTTGGGGGTAGATGGCGCTGTGTGAATGTGGTAGAATATTATTATATTACCTACACTTCATGACGGCTTGAAGCCACTGTTGCTTCTATGCCTATATGGCCTATTCACAGATCCGTTACTACTAAGTCCACTAAACATTTCTTTACTTGCATATAAACCTGATCAAACTTGAGCGCTATTTGCTACCGCCTACGTAAGTAAAATGGGTTTCCGGTAATACCTACTGTTCACACTAAAGAGATTTTTCTATCCTCGTGAGTTTCGCTCACGAAGGTATAAACTTTTCGCCAGTTCGAGTGGGTATGCGGTATTCCGCTTTAGCCCCGGCACTTAACACTAAATACCCTGAGTGAAATTCGCGCGGTACGTACCTCTACCCTAAGCGCTAACGAATGCCGCTTATGTTTGAATAGGCCGTAATAAAGGTAAATGGATCCCAAGATGAACACATTTTATTATTGAAAAATATGATAATTTCTTTCTCTTAAAATACACAAGATTTCATCTCCCTCTCATTTCAGATCCCTAAATTTTAAACGTCGATTATGTCGATCCAAACATTATTAAAACGATAATGTTTCGAAAGCGCTTTACGATATTTAACATAGATTACAAAACCTAATGCTGGAATAAGTACTGGCATTAAGATAGACTTTAAGTTTATAGTAAAGATGTCACTGGGTCACGTAATTCGTTTATGATATATTAAGGAGATTTTCAAAGTCGTTAATAGTGATTTAAACTTAAGTATTCCAAAGTAGATAAGCGCACATAGTTCTCAGAACTGATGGTCGGGATGCAGACGCATCGTGGGTACCCTGGTGGACCAACGACCTGTTATGGGTGGCAGGTAACCGATAAATAAAGGTGGGTCACAACCGGTCATATTAGTGACACTTGGGGAGGCCTTACCTAAAGGCAGGAGTTTGTCACAACCATTACGCTTGACAAGTGGGGTAATGACGACAGCAGTAAAGTAAATAATATTTAGAACGCATTAATGCTGTTACTCGTTATCAGGTATTTCTTTAGTCGCTTTTTTTTATTGCCTACAGTGATGGTAAATGATAACTGTCTCTCATGGACTTCGGCAATGCAAGAGCAGTTCCGCAGAGCCGCTGTCTACCGTACTCGTTTAAAGAAAAGTCATTCTTAATACAACTATGATAAGAGAAGAAGTGGATCAATATTCTAGATTGGAGAGCAGACGTAAAGTTAGAAATACTATAATACAAAATACAGTGCAAAACCCCAGTTCAATGACTTATAATCTTCACAATAAAATCTTTTACCAAAACCAAACACTAAATTTATTTTCAGCTTATTGTATTGTTATATAAAGCCATGAAAACGTCATTAACATAACAAAACAACGTGTTTCTTTACACTTGAGATCAAAGTTCAATGAACATAACATCACGCTTTTTCCACAAAGATGTAGGCAATATGTGTAACACCCACGTTTTACCAATTATGTATTACCAGTTATTTTATTGAGGCGTTCATATCTCATTGCGCTCTCTGATCGGTAAACAATCAGCGGGTTTAGCAACTAAGAGTGTGGCTGGCCCATGGATGGGTGATCGCAGTGGTATTTGATGTGATCATCTCCGTGATTAAGAGGTCATGTTAAAATTTCTTAATAACCCCAATATCAAGCTTTAACCGATTGGATGAACCCGAGTTCTTTGTGTGGTAGTCCGTACAGAGTATCTACCACCGAACCACAAGAGACAGACACTAAAAATTACTGAGTACTATGAATTCGATTGAACTTTAATCATCTAGGTGGCAGTGAACCTTCAAAGTAGTCTTAGTTGAATAAACTATACAAAAACAATAATTATGTCATTACAAGAGAATTCAACAATTATTTTATTTTAGTATAATTATGACCGAAATCAAAATTCCGATCTTTGTTTATCTAGTAGGAGGCTGTTGACCTTTGTAGGATGTTTAGTGGCAAAAAAGAACAATTAATAAATTAAGACTATATTTTTTTTATTAAATTATATCTAAACTAGCTGCGCCCCACGGCTTCGCCCGCGCTTAAAATATGTTTTGTTGTTTCCCTCAGGAACCAGACCGATTTTCGGCCTATGTTCCTATGTTCGTCTCCGGCACCGAATCTATCTACATACCAATTTTAATCGAAATCGATTCAGTCGTTTAGGCGCTGAGTGGTAACAAACACACACACAAAGGTTCGCATTTATAATAATAATAGGATTAATCAACTTATGACGGTAGTAAATGATTGCTGATTTTGAAAAAATTAATTCAGAATCGACCAGGAAATATCGACGTAAATTATTTTTGCTTCTGTTCTCTTATACTTTTCTTCTCACTATCGTGCTTGCTTTTATTTTGTAATTAACTTTTTAAGTATCACCGTAACTTGTCATAATTAAATATATAAAAACCAAACTATTAAAAAATGATCACCTATTTGAAAAACGACTGCGAAAAAGCGTCGCCTAACTTGCCTTACAGATAAATCACATAACTTCCATCAATAGTAATATTTATCAATACTATTATATAAAGCTTATAGTTTGTTTGTTTAAACGCACTAACTCTAAAACTATCAGTCGGATTTGAAAAATGCTTTATGCGTATGAAAGCCCAGCTCTCGATGAAATTTATAGGTTAGTAACATCACGCTCCGTGCGACGGGAGAAGAGCAGTAAACCAGTTAAATATAAACCTTATATTATTAACGATTTTAATATTCTAATATCAACAAAATGACTAAAACACTAACTTACTTGACCCTTTAAATGCCCCAGATGTTTTGTTAGCATCTGCTTAGCACCGGCTTAAAATTAACCCAGAACGCAACAGGTTTACATTGCTCTGTTCTAAGTTCGAATGAGGGTTATTTTAGCTCTTACACCCTTACTTAAGAGTGGGTTACTAGAACGGTTAACAAAAACAGTATGTAGGTTTATACTACGTGAACGACTTTATGATCTTATTTCTGTTATTGTTTATCTAAAAATGTTTTATTATGAGACGTGAAGTTGTATATAAGTTTCAAGAGGCAATAATAGGAAAATAAAACTACCTTATATCCTTTCGTGTCGTAAAAAGAAACTAAGAGCAGACGTACGTACGGTTAACTCTTCGTTTTGGGCGAGTCTTGTGACTTGCAGTAGATGTCAATGATGTGATGATGTGACACTTTTCAATTTTGTATTTTAATGTTCAGTTTATGGCTCTACTTTCAGTTCTCAGTTGGGTTAAAAGTGTAACTCTTATAAGAAAATTGTTTGATCGGGAGTAACGAAGCAATGAAAAAATAAAACCTTCGAAAAATATTATCCTGCGTCAAATCTCGCTTTGATGGGAATGAATTATTGTCCTATCAAATTTGGAGTATTTTACATAGGAGTAAGTAGTTACCTAATCAACAACTAAATAAACTGACAACAACACTATGAAAGAGCCTATCCCCAATAGAAGCATTCGTCCATCCAATCAAAGTTATCAAAAATAGTCTAATTTCCATTTTTCCCAAGAGTCTTATCCAAAGAAAAACCTTCGAACATGAAACTGAAACTATTCTGTCACAGTCAAACTTCAGTCCCAAAGAGAGCAGGCGCAAAAACTTGTAATAACAGGAAGACCACATTACGTAACATAATAGGAACAAGTTGATTATGAAGTTAGGTATACGTGTTTGGCATGTATAACCATGGTCCGAATTTAATAAGGACGGACACTGGTAATATGGTGTCGTTACGATCTCTTGTTACTAGAATAGACAAGGAGTCTTGTTTCAAACAGCTGATACTGATAGTTTTGATAGTTTTATATTTTTCTTGATGTGAACCATCTTAGCTGTGTGATTCTTTTAGAATTGCTGCTAAACTTAGAACCTTATAGTTGTAATAAAGACTAGATTTCCACAGCATGGTTAAGCGTTAACACTTTTAGGGACATGGCCGTGATGAGAATAAAATATCTATTGTGTCTACAGTAGTGTCCATGAAATGATTAAGACACATCATTGGTTACTGCTCTGCTCCTGTCGCCACTAGCGTGATGCCCCATAACTTATAACCTTTCTCTAAAACTGGGCTAACACATGCAAAAAAAAATTCAAATCCTAGTAGTAGTTCCAGAGTTTAGCACGTTCAAACAAACAAACTCTTTCGCTTTATATGTAGGTATAATAGTTTATCAATTACAGCATCAATATTCTTTCAAAACTACTTTTTATGAAAATATTAGGTAACAATGGTCAGCAGCGCTACTAGCATCCTAAATGTTACCTTACTGCTGTCACCAATTTGTAAGCCAAGCGTGATGATTATAGCAACTTTTCTCCGTTTAAATGTCTAGAAGTTGAACTCTTCCAGCTGCTATAAAAACACTTTTACTTTACTTCATACTATACTAACTAGATGCCCGCAGTTTAACTTGCGTCTTTGGTTACTGCTCGGCTCCCGTCGCCATTCGCATTATGTTAAATAGCCTATAACCTTTCAAAAACTGGGCTATCATACGCAATAATACATGGTAGTTTCAGAGATTAGCGCGTTCAAACAAACAAACTTTACCGCTTTTACATATAGATAGATAGTATGAAATAACTAAGGGTTATAAAAGTAGCTAATGCCAAATTAACCAGTCAAAATCTGGCTAATATCACACAAATGCCTTTTATGATCAGCAGAGGTCGCCTCATTCGTTTTTATCGTTACTGCCATAATTATGAACGTGTCAGGCTTGTCAAATGTCTTCTCTGATCCCATGTTTTCTTGTTATTAACTAAGGTTACTAGGAAACTTCTAATTAAGATTTTGTGGTGAGACATGCTGAATACCTTTAATATTGTTCAGGTTTTTCCATGAGTAGAATTCTGATGAAGTCAATTTCTGAGGTCTGTATACATGACATGTACCATTAATGTAATAAGATGGCAACATTAATGTGTAAATTAACAAGAATTAAATCTATTGTGACAAAGAAAGACAGTCATAACAAAAAATATACAGTACACAATTTTTAATTTATTGTTTAGGACTTTAAGAGCATGTACAATTATTGAAAACTAGACGTCCGCCTTCAAAGCGAAGGCGTTCCTTCGGTCTGACAACAAACGCCTACGGTAAATATCATAGCAACAGTGTCGTATTGCATCATGCAGATTTTGAAGGCGCTTAAAGTATTGAAATTAAATTCTGAAAATGACTAAAAAAATATGTTAAACTTATTAAAATAAAGTCTATGTTACCCGCTTCATTTGTTGATTGCTAACGATAAAATAAATTTTCAAATTGATAACGTATGTTTTTGATTAAACCGATGTAAACAAACAAACAAACAAAAATACAAAAAATAAAGTCTTTTTTCATTATAGTAAAGCACTTTTATTATATATATTAAAACAGTGTTTTTCTAAGCAGTCTCTAATACCTTTAAACATTTTCATTTATGTTTTCTTAAGACACAGACGTTTTTCCGTTTTTACATTTTTAATTTAACACAAGAAACACAGACAATGCAACTTAAAACCCAGATCCAAGCTATTCCCACTGAAAATAGTTACAACATAGAAGCAATAACGTCATCCACTTAACCCCGAGATATCTTGCTAACGTTAATTTAAACCAACACTGTAAACTTGAGATCTTAGAAAATCAAATAAAAGTTAGACCTAGATACCAATACGTACGTTTATACGTTGACCTGTTTATTATATATTAGTTTGTGTTGATTTATTAATAAATTTTTTATCGTATCACTAGCTTCCCGCAGCGTTTTAACCCTCGTCTTTGGTTACTAGTCTGCTCCCGTCGCTAGTAGCGTGATGTTAGCCTATAACCTTCTTCAAGAACTGAGCTATCATACGCAAAAATAATTATTTAAATCTGACACGTAGTGCCAGAGATTAGCGCGTTTAAACAAACAACAAAACTCGTCCGCTTTATACAATAGTGTAGATTATTGTCATTTATTCGTCTTGTATTATGTTACAAGTCATGATTGGGGTAATCCGCGATAGAACCGTGATGTTCTTACCACACCATTCACTAAAACCTCTTAACTTCAAACAATTGATCTAACCATTACTCATTTAACACACAATTTAGTGCCGTAGATAGTAATATATCGTACAACTAAACTCATTACAAGCGCTATCACAGTAACGACGAGCTCTCACGCCCAGCACCCTAGTTTGGGCGAGTTTACACTTAACTGTAAACACTTATGTAGATCTTAGATACGCTGTCGTTTGGGAAATTTAACAGAAAATTGAGTTCTAACTAAACCGATTTCGATGACATAGATTCGGTGCTGGAAACCGATATAAGATACGTTTATCTCAAAAATCACTATTTTCCGTGCGGACAAAGCCGCAAGGCGCAGCTAGTAATTAAATAAGATTGTAAATACAATGACATAGACAGCTTTTTATGACATAGCATTTTATTGCTCAATGGTTAAGCAAAGGATGACAGTAAAAGTAATAAATAATATAATAGTCCCGTTCTCTTAGTTTATTACACATATTTATAAACATTAGGTGTATACCCTATTGTACTACTATAATTATGTAAAAAAGGCAATTTTTTTTCTATTTGATACTGAATACAACGGTACGAAATAATTCTTAGCTAAGCTGCTTCTTTGGCGCAGTGGGAGTATGTACGACTGCGGTATACAAGTTGTTCGATTCCCAAACGGGTCAAAACTTTGTGTAAGCCATAAATATTTGTTTTCTTTGTGACCCTTAAATGCATGCTTGTAAAGCTCTCTAGCGACACGGTTCTTGTTCACTAGTGCGATGTGGGCATTGTCTTTTAAAAAGGAATGAGAAAAAGACAGGAAAACACGCTGCAGAATAATAAACGACAAGTTGATTATAGCAACTACTAATTTTTTTTTATTGCTTACAGTCGCAAACGACGTGATGGTAAGTAGTAACTGTCGCTCATGGCCGACTCAGAGTCTCTGACTCTGTGAAGCCGCTACCGTGAAGAGTGGGTAGGTGACGGGATTGAGGAAGGTAAGGAAAAAGGAAAGGAGGAAATTGGGCCTTTTTGAAGTACATAAATATATACATAACTTCACGCCTGTCTGCCATTAATGGGGTAAGCAGAGATATTGCTGCGATACAAATATACCTCTTTTGCGTCTTCAACATTCATTAATCTCTTCATACACACACGTCGGTTACGGTTGCTTGTAATTATCTTTATCTTTAAACTACTTGAGATTATATTAATTAACCACTAGTACTAGATATCTAGTTACCTAATAACCCCACAAATCCTATGTAACATCACTGCTGTTTGAAGTACACAATGACGAGATCCCTACTTACCCAACTTATGTAGGGCCTCTATGCTAACTATTCATACTCAAAGTTTGAGATAATGTGGCAAGTTTCAATTTAATACTGCCTACCAGGATTATGCAAGCGCCGTGATTTAGGAAGGCCTGCTATTTGGTAGTAAGCTTTGAGAGATAACGAACAAGATGATGCTTTTACTTTTGGCTATCAAAATATAAATAATACACTCTATATGGTAAGCTATAGGGTCCAAAACTATTATTCGAACTGCCATGACAAAATTTTTTTCAGCTCCGGTAACTTTAGTGAGTTTTAGGAGAAGAGCAGGCCTTTGGCGGGTACTGCTCCTTCCTTGAATTGCCACTACCTTTACTTGCCGCCTTGTTAGGAAGCTTACGTAAAATTTTTCGGTTCGTTATCACAACAGAATTAACCTGCTTATTACCTTTGATTCATAGCGTAATGAATTTATTAATTTATTTTTTAAAAATTCTTTATATATTTATTAAAGTACCGTACACTATTTATACTACGAGCAGAACCACAGTAAAAAATAATTTTGCAAACATCTTATAAACAGCATTTTTTATGCACAACCCGCAACTGCCTAATCTACACATTACTATGAAATGACCACGTGGGGCCTTAAATACCCCTTAATTGACCCATGTCCGTAGTAATGCAAAGTCCTTCAGACCCCATTTATTTTTATGTGATCGTATTTAGCTTTGGGCACAACTATCTTTATAACGTTTTATGGTGTTATGTGCGTTCACCTGCCGGGATATGTTGTCAGGGGTTTTGGGACCGCATCGTTGGGACTATAAAGTAATCCATGTGATGCGAGTAAGCCTTTTAGTGGGTACAAGAAGATAATAGAGAAATTTGTTTATATTATTCTTGTGGTCAAACATTTTATATCATTTTGGCCAATTTACACAATTTATTTTAATTAGGTACAGCCTATTTGTCATTCTGATGTACTGAGCTGTATTGTTGTAAAGTTTAATTATAATCTATTTAGAAGTTTTTACGAGAAAGATCAACAAACATTCACATATTCATACATACAAACTTTTGCGTTTATAACTTTACTAAAGATTCAAGATTTTCTATGCTTTGTGCACTCAAATAATATAAACATTAGACAGAAACATAAAAGCTTTAGGTGTATAACTGGTTCTGTTATCTGTGGTATAACTAACTAACAAATTAAGGGTTAATCAACATTCTTCCTAATTCATAAAATTTTACAACTTATAAATTTACAACACTCCGCTCCGGCGCCACTCGAGTATGTTTAATATGTTTTTTATGACATCATTACAAATCTTTAAATTTCTAATGCTTTTCAATACTTTATTATGCTTACACTACCATTTCTCTGAATCATAGTGAAAACAATATCAAAATCTGTTGTATATGTATATGTGTTGGCTTAGTAACTTAGCAAAAAACACACAGAAGAAAACATTGACTTTGCTTTATATTCATTACAAGCTTTCCGCAGCACGGTTTTACCCGCGTTTTTGCTTACTGCTCTGCTCCCGTCGCAAGTAGCGTGATGTTGCATAATCTATAGCCTTCCTCAAGAACTAGGCTATTAAACACAAAAAGAATTATTTAAATCTGATTAATAGTTCCAGAAATTTGAGTGCTTAAACAAACAAACAAATTCTTTCACTATATATAATAGTATAGATTTGAAGAAAAAGGCAATAATAATTACTTAATCCCTTTATATGGATACAATAAATTTCAAAATACTGGCGAGCCTATTAACAATGCCATTATACTTAGAACTTCATGACAGAAACAAAAACTTAATTTCACTTTATTTGACCCGGGGATCGAACCTAAGATCTCAACGTGTCAGTTCGTACACAAAATCAATGAAGTGCCGAAGCAGTTTATATAATGATAATTTTCCATACATTGGTGTACCAAAATGAAAGCACTAATTTAAAATGGAATTTATATAATTTCGGGCATAACGTGGCTACTATGGCGGCTTTAGATAGAATTACCTGTAATTTTTGTCAATTTTATTTAATTCTTCTCCAAGTCATTCTATCTCTTCCTAATGTTAGAAACCTTTCAGCATGAGCACTCAGAAGCAGCTTAGAGGCGTGTCTCACAACAAATTAACGAACTTAACCTGTGACGATAATTAATGACCCACTTTCTCTAACACTCTTGTGCAAAAGTTAATGTCGCCTTTTAGAGTTAACGCACCTGACTTATGCATATATTAATATTGAAAATGAATTATTTGTTTTGTTTTGTAATTAGTAGCATAAATTCAACTGGGTAAACTGCGAGGAAGGAAAATGTAGACTTTGGAAATTTGGCTTTCCATTTCAATGTAAAAAAGTAGCCTTCCTGAACACTAGAACTACTAATCACCATTACAGCCTAAGTTTTATATAATGTCTCCTATCTGTAAACCACTTCCAGGTTAGCAAAAGATTGCAAAATTTTAGCAGTACGAGTAATTTTAGATCTTTTAGAAGCGGTAAACCAGATACGTAACATAATTTTGTCCTTTGTACCCAAATAGTAGATTATGTTCATTAGACAAAAATTCATCAAAGCCACAAAGGAGTATAATGTTAGAGATTATACTCCAATATTTTAAAAAGAAAATAATAATGACAGTAATTATTGCCTTATCTTTATAAAAGGCTTTTATCCTACAGTCAGATAATAATTGGTATTACGTAAAAGCAACTTAATTACTCAGTATCACAGTATAAATTGTAATAATAGATATTGCACTGGTTTCCACAGATCGATTGGTGCCGTGGTCAGCACGCTCGATGCTCGCAATTTACACATTAAAAGCTCGATACCCGCTACAATGTTAATATTTTTATCGGATTGCAAAATACAGCTTCATTTAAAAGCAATTAATAGAAATTTATTATCCCTGTATATACGTTATTCATTTCTTCTAAACCACACAACGTTTCGATAAGAATTTCACTATCTTTTATTTATTTATTTATTTATTCATTCATAGGGTTTCTCTTTCTTATCCTTCTCCTTTCCATCCCCTTCCTACTTCCTCTCCATGACGTGGTTGTGTTTTATTAGTATTGTTTATGTAACACTGGGTCCTATATCCATAACTTCACTACTTAGCATCAGGCGATCTGTTTACTTATTAGTGACTAAGATTCTAATCCTGGATTAAGTTGGTAAAGTGATAGGTACATTCTGGGTTGTTCCGTCTGGTAACAGGCTTGCTCCCCGTCATAAAGGATACACGCTGGTAAAACGTAGATAACATACAACTCTACGGAGAAGGCGTGATATTATCATATGTTATAATATATCCATCTCCAGCACATCCTATTAATATTATAAATGCGAAAGTTTGTATGTGTGTATTTGTGTGTGTGTGTGTGTATGTGTTTGTTACCACTCAGCGCCTAAATAGGACAACCGATTTCGATGAAAATTAGTATGTACCTACATAGATTTGGTGCCGGAGATGGACGTATGCTACTTTTTATCCGTCTGGTTCGCGAGGGATACAATAAAACATACTTTACGCGCGGGCGAGTTTAAGAATAAAAACAAACGTTTGTTTACAACGACAGCAGGATCATTCCGCTGAAGACCATTCGCAAATAAAAGCCTATCTGTAATGCTCGTCGATAAAAGTAAAATCGTACGGCGAGAGAAACAATCCTCTTTCATGAATAAATATTGTTTCTAAGCATTAATACAAAACGCGCACTCTGTATTCGATGCCTAATCGAATAGAAATCGTGATTAATAATCGAATTGAACGCTGCTTTATCGAGTACTCGATTTAAAAAGGATGACTCGTTTTATTTTTAATGACGGCTGTTTTTGTTTGTATGGTTCTTTTCCGATTTTTCAAGTAATTTACTTTAGCAATACTGCTGCAGTAGTTCGTGCGGTATTGTGTACGTACAGCCTAGAGGTCCTTGATTTGATTTCTGAGTGGGTAAAGTGATATTCGCAATGAGCAAGCGTAAACCTTCTCTATGTAAAAAGGGGCCTTTACCTGCAGTGGTATAACAACAGAGTGGTATGATGAACATATTATTTGTTTTTTATGATTAGTCTGGAGAAAAATGTCAACAAATTCGTCTCCTGTAACATGGGACCTAACATGTCTAACAAAACATGAATATAGACACTACTGCCTATCCCTCCAGCGCAAAAAAGCGTGATGCGAAATAGACATACAGCATCACGTTCCATGGTGATAGGTTCCGCGTACTTCAGGGTCACTGTAATAAGGTCGCGAAAGTGACAGCCGAGGTCACAAGAAAGCGAGCTAAGGTCATTACAAGGCGACAATAAAACACGTTGGCATTTTGTTTACTTATTGTTAAATATAATTATAATCTTCGTAAGCATGTGTAAGAGGTCAAGTTAAGTAAGGTCAGCTTGTGATTGTTGATTGAGCATTTAAATAATATTTTTGTGTGCAAAAGGATATGGACCGAGGAGCATGGAGATCACGGTGAGAGGCCTTTACTCAGCAGTGTGATGGTATAGGCTTGCAGTAACAGTATAAGTGTTTCTAAATCTGATGATTCTATAAACTTGTTTAAACGAGAATTAAATGTATATTTTAGTAGGTATGGATGAAGTTCAGACATTGTAGAAGTTCAAGATCACCATATATTAAGTGGGTCGTTGACACGTCTAAGTCAGAAATCGGCAATCCACCTTGAGAAAAAATGGTAGATCAATGCGCATGTCTTCTCTGTGTTTAAAGTTCTACTCTGCAGATGTGCGTAGCAACAGTGTCCGTACGGAGACAAGTAATGTGTAACATAATGTTTTAAGTTGTGATACTTACAAGTAGTTCTAGAACTTAAGCCTCATCTTCAATGTAATTCTGCTCCTTTCGCATACTGTTTATTAGTTGTATTAATAAATCTTCATTTTGTTTCAGGTAATTTAACATTATAAGTAACATCGCGACTTTATAAAGGTAATTGTAACCTTAAAAATTCTCTTCGAGATGTACTTTCACCCTACAGAGATCCTATATGAGTAGTGATTTGTGGTTCAGGTTTAGATTTGTTATCTGTAAAGTCAAAAAATCGCAGAAGATGTTGGTTTTAGGGTACTTATAAATTTTACATTACGATGGTAAACTATGGCACCAAATTGGCGCTTCTGATGTTAATAAAGAAGGGAGGAGAAGAGATGGTCACGTCATTATTACTTTATACCAAATAGTTAAAAATGGTTTAGTAAGTATAACAAGTGTTCAACCTTGCGGGGTTTACGACCTCCCTACAACATACGCCACATTTATAGGGGAGAACATTACTAATAACACCACCCAAAAAGCAGTTACACAACACGTCACGAACATAATTCTATTTGGAGAACAACAGACAATGTTTACAAAAAACACTAGAATCATTTTTCACTGAAATGCACTCGCCGGGGGAGGAATAAAAAAGAAAAACAATAGCCTTCGCCGGCTGCCAACATTCCACTATGATTGATTATGATTAAGGACCGTGTCCCGCTCATATTTTCCACCCGCTTGTACAATAGAAACCTTATTTAGTCGTACTCAGTTCTATTTATATTTAGATGCCTTGTTATCACCTTATTATAAGATCGTACATCTTCAATTTAATAGTGAAAAGCAGACGCTGTTTTCTTTGATATGTTTCCCCGCAAGTTCTTCTAAATCAACAAATTTAGATACAATACTTATTTTGCTATCATTCAGAAAATTTGTCCCGGAAGGTTTATCATTGTCATTATATCAGCTACAAAACGTCCACTGCTGGACATGGGCTTCCCCCAATTTTCTGACTGCCTTTCAATTTTTTTACTGCCTCTGTGGTCCGGTGGTACTGTGTATGGACTGCTACGCAGAGGTCGCGGGTTCGACGCCCGCTCAGTGCAAATATTTGTGTGCATGAACATGTCTATTTGCAATTAAATATTTTAAACTCACACGATTTTTACACATAACTATATTTATAAAACGGGTCTACTCGTGTTAGAGAATTATTATAAGGTGTCATACCTCTTTACCCGACGTTTCGGTCGAATTACACCGACCGAAACGTCGGGTAAAGAGTGATCACCGAGTGATGAATGACTGCGACTATGACAATAAAATGCGGAGTTTGTTATGTGATACGTCGGTTTATAAGCCGGTGTCTTATAATCCAACGGCCAGAGTCACAAAACGTATACGAGCACTTATCAAAGACCATAAAGACCTATTTATGGACGACGAGTTTGAACGTCTACACAGACCTACGACCGTTCAACCACCGAAAATATATGGCTTACCAAAAGTACATAAGAAAAACGTGCCCTTACGCCCAATTGTAAGTCAAATCGCTTCACCTACTTACGACTTAGCGAAACACGTAAGCTCGGTACTGCAACCAATAGTTGGTAAGACCTTGTCGTTCGTAAAGGACTCTCGCCATTTCGTGGACATCCTCAGGACTGTGAAAATGGAACCAGATGAAGTGATGGTGAGTTTTGATGTGGAGTCACTATTCACAAATGTTCCTATACACGATTGTCTTGACGTAATCGAGAAGAAGTTGAGGGAAAACGGTCTGTCCAAGGAATACGTTGTTCTGCTGAGAAATTGTCTAGACGGCAATTACTTCCTTTACCGTGGACAATATTACCTCCAGATCGACGGAGTAGCCATGGGCAGCCCAGTCGCACCGGTGATGGCTAATATCTGGATGGAGCATTTTGAAGAAGGTATAGACCTTAAAGCGTTTCACGGAAAGTTATGGAAGAGGTACGTCGATGACGTCTTCTGTATTATGAAGGGGGGTAGACAAGCAGTGGAACAACTGGCTGAATACCTGAACTCCATACATCCGAATATTCGGTTTACATATGAAACGGAGACGGACAGATCGTTAGCCTTTCTCGATGTGAAAGTAATGGTTCGAGAAAATGGGTGCTTAGCACACACGGTCTACAGGAAACCGACACACACAGACCGGTACCTTCACGCCGATTCGCACCACCATCCGCGACAATTACAGTCAGTCGTAACCTCACTGACCAATCGAGCATATGATCTATGTGACCCTGAACACTTGAACAGTGAGCTTACACATGTTCAGGAGGTACTAAAGCGGAATGGATACCGGCTAAGCATGCGACGTCCAAAGAAGAGGGAAAAGATGGCAGAAGTAAGCAGAGCACCAGCTTTTATGCCCTATATAAAAGGAGTGACGGACAAAGTTGGAACAGTACTACAGAAATACTCCATAAAGACTGTATACAGTCCTCACTCCAAAATATCTCATCACCTGCGTACTCCGAAAGATGTCATCCCTCTACAAAAGCCTGGTGTTTACAAGGTGGATTGCAGCTGTAGAAGTTCCTACATTGGACAAACCAAGCGCACAATAGCGGAAAGGGTCAAAGAACATATCACAGCTGTCAAGAACCGTCAAACAAAAAAGTCTGCGATTGCTGAACACCTGTTAGAGTCAGGAACCAACCACTGGATTGAGCTACATGAGCCGCAAGTGCTTTCCACTGATCGGCATTACTACTCCAGAATAGCTCGAGAAGCGGTTGAAATTAAAAAGTACCGAAATTTCAACCGAGAAGACGGATACCGCTTATCTCCATCTTGGAATCCAGTAATCAGCAGGTGTGAGCGTCGCAGTTATGACAAAGTAGGCCAACGTGAAGACGTCGTGAGTGTTGTGTGTCGTAGTACTGACTTTTTACAAAACAGTGTAACAACAGACAAAGTGAGGGTAGTTGCCGAATCCCGAGCTTCAAGGCGAAGACGACGCCTGGCTACATCAGTCAGCCCGTGACCATGGTCGGTGTAATTCGACCGAAACGTCGGGTAAAGAGGTATGACACCTTATAATAATTCTCTAACACGAGTAGACCCGTTTTATAAATATAGTTATATGTCTATTTGCATTGGTCTGGGTGTTTCTATGTATAATATCTACGTGTTTTCAAAAAAAAGTATTTAAGTATGTATATCCACATTCTAGAACCCAAGCATATAATATGCTTACTTTGGGTCTAGATGGCGTTGTGTGTAGTTGTTGAAATATTATTATTAAAATATATTAAATATTTTAAACTCACACGATTTGTACACATAACTATATTTGTGAAACGGGTCGAATCGTGTTAGAACATTATTATAAGGTGCCATTCCTCTTTACCCGACGTTTGTCAAATATATTATTATTAACAAAACAATTATCGCCACCTTGGCCAGTCGTGAGCCGCCCTCATCCATCGGTTGCCCGCTACCCTTATCAGGTCGTCGGTCCACCTTGTGAGGTCTACCCACGATGCTTTTTTCAGTTCGTGGTGCCACTCTAGAACTTTTCTAAAGGTTTATATTAATTGTAATACATTGCATAGTAAACAACATGCATAAATAGAACATATTAGAATTAAAGATTAGTATGTACATAAGCCGTATAAACAATTATTAGGTAGTAAGAACCCTCGTACTCTCGCTAGTTTAAAATAACATGGTTTTAAAAGTATTGTATGAATATAATAAAAGTAACATATCAAATACAACGCTATCTAGACCCAATATAAGCATGTTATAGCTTGTGATATAAGTTCTAGAATGCAGATAAACAGAACCATAAATACTATTATTGCCTATCATACATAGAAACACTCAAAGTAATCCAAATCATCATCATATCAGCCACAAGACGTCCACTGCTGGACATAGGCCTCCCCCAATTTTCGCCATCGTAGCCGGTCGTTCGCCGCCCTCATCCATCGGTTGCCCGCCACCCTTATAAGGTCGTCGGTCCACCTTGTGAGGGGTCTGCCCACGCTGCGTCTTCCGGTTCGTGGTCGCCACTCTAGAACCTTTCTGCCCCAGCGGCCGTCAGTTCTGCGAGCTATATATGTGTCCTGCCCATTGCCACTTCAGAGAAGCAATTCTGCGAGCTACGTCGGCTACTTTGGTTCGCATGCGGATTTCTTCGTTTCTCAAACGATCGCGCAGGGAGACGCCTAACATAGCCCGCTCCATCGACCTCTGAGCGACTTTGAGCCTTCGGATAAGACCCATAGTCAGCGACCGCGTGGTGGCCGGGGAAGAATGGTCCCAACCCTCTCTGTCCGTGGGTGTCGTACAAGGCGACTAAGGACAAAAATTATGACAGTACAACAGTCTACCGAATAACGGCGGTTAAACCGTTACGAAAACGGGTGGTAGAAAATAAGCATAACACAGGACGGGCAGCAGCGTCCTGTGATAAAGCTACCACCACTGCGATCGCCAACCCGCCTGCCAAGCGTGGCGATTATGGCAATATCCCCCCAATGGAGCAACAAAAAAAAATCCAAATAGTCATGTATAATTTTATAGTTGATATAAATGTTGTAATTGTTTTAATACTGATTTATGTCGTATACCTCAAATTGTATATTGTATAACTAGACGCCGCCCACGGCTTCGACCGCGCGTAAAATATGGTTTGTTCTATCCCTCGGGAACGAAACCGATTTTTGATATAAAAAGTTTATGTCTGTCTCCGGCATCGAATCTATTTACATATAAATTTTTATCAAAATCGGTTCAGCTGTTTAGGCGATAAGTGATAACAAATACACATACATACATACACACAAACTTTTGCATTTACGAGTATAATATTAATAGGATACCTAATTATATTCTATTATTATTAATATTAAAACATGTTGCACTGCAGGTGCATCAGACAATAGGTTATTTTGAATTACACCATCATATTTGTATAAACTATTAAGTGTTAGGTAATGAAAATTACTGATCATTTTCACTGTTATTATGTTTTGACTAGAGTTTATGTGCCGGAGAGATCTTCTGCCTACGGTTTAGTTAAAATGGTACCTAACTAAAATGGTACCTAACTAAAATGGTACTAACTAAAATGGTAACGCTTTTCGATATTTGGTAATCAAATTCTAGACTGAATACCAACCTTCTTACAAAACACTACACTAATTTATTAAGTTACCCCCTAAATAATTTGTATTCACAAGTAAACCACTTCACACTATTAACTGAAAGTCACTTTATTCATTAGTAAAGTGTAAACACGTACGAGATGCATACTAGAACGTGTAGTCACAGGGTTAAACTTTTATCTCTGACTTAGACTTGTGTCGGGAGAAATTTAACATAATTTTGCTGTTTCTATTGGTATATTGTGTTAGTGGTCATTGAGGTCAGATAGTGTTCCACATGAAGGTAAGTGACCGTCAATCATAAACTTCTGAAATGTCATAGGCACTGTCAAAGAAAAGTATACGTATAAATTCAATAACGATAACAAAATTTACACAGAAATCAAATTACATAACATCACAAAAATGCATCTTTTAAATGTAAATTAAAATCAAACAAAGTTACAAAATACTTTACCAACAAATTCATAATGCATAACTCGTATTTCAAATTTCGAACTTAAATTTTTAAATTCAGAAACAGAAAATAAAAACCAACAATATTTTATATGTTCATAGTCCAAAAAGTCTGTAATGCAAGAGGATTAAAAGCTTGCGCCATTCGAGCTAACTGCCAACGAAAATTCAAAAGTGGTTAACTTGCTACTGGCTAGTTCGGCACATAGGGTGAAAATTCACCGGCTATAGCAGTTTTTATTATTTTTTCATACTCACTAATATTACTTAAAGCAAAGTTTAGATTAGAACAATGTAAAGTTACCTTTTAAATTATAAAGTTAAAGTGGCGGATCTGAAAGCTCGGAAAATTTAAAAGCGTTTTGTTTGAAACTATTTTATTTTATATCTTCTTTTAGAGTTAGTGCCTTTTTGATATGGATCTCTTTGACTTAAAAATCGTCTACAATGAAACAACCAGAGGGCGAGAGCATACGTTGCAAACTTAAAAATCGTAATATTATGAAAGTTTTCATTAAACTGTAAAATTTCAGGCATATTTAATAAAGACATTTACATTTACGTCCATTCATATTTCCATACGTATTGTATGGTCAACAAAAAAGTTAATTAAAAAATAATTCATGAAAAACGGTTTTCATCTGTTTTTTATTCCCAGTACGTTTCTGGACGTTTTGCATTTTTGAATTTAGAATGTAAATGTGTTTCGGAAAAGAAATACGTGGCTGGTAAATTTGTCCAATTTTAGAATAACGGATTAGGTATTCATTATTTGAAAAGAATATTATAGCAGTTTTTATAATAAAATTAAATTATATTAATATGCCGATTGCATAACCTCATTACGCGCACTCACAAATAAGATTATTATATTTATTTAGCGAAATTAAGTTATGTAAAGGTTACATTTAGTGGCTTAAGAGCACCAAAGGCTTAATTTCTCTCCTCCCGCTCGTCTACCTTTACGTCTCTCATCCTGATAGTGAAGGAGAAGAAGTTATGGAGAAGATTAAAAATAATGAAAACGAAAAGGTACTCTCACTTACTGAATAAAACGCAACGATATTCGTCAGTCGATATTCTATGAGATACTTCCCCTGTCGATTTCACAAAACCTACAAAAATCTACTACTATTTAAAGATAATTAATTTATTCTACCATCAAGACATTTGCAAATAAAATATCTATGAATTAAACTGAATCATCAATAAAAATAAAATGTAGGACAAAGCTTACAATAGCCTACATTAAAACATTTCATTGTTCGAGTAAGAGAAAAAACTAAATAAAGAAATAAGAGAATCGTAGTATAAGTACGATTCTCTCAGAGATTAACAGATTAGTTGAATGGGTAATAATCCATTAAGAACTCGAGTATCTGTCTCCTAGGGTTGGCATTCAAAGTTTTACTTTATAACTAGCTTCACGCGGCGCGGTTTCATCCACGTTTTTGCTTACTGCTCTGCTCTCGTCGCCAACAGCGTGATGTTACATAGCCTGGACTATCATACGCAATTTTTTTCAAATCGAATTGTTAGTTTCAGAGGTTAGCGCGTTTAAACAAACAATCTTTGGTAGGCTAATATAAAAAAAAAAAAAAAAACAATCAAACTCTGCCGGTTTATATAATAGTATAGAAATATTATTAGTTTGATTTTATAACGCAATACAGCAGTGTTCGATGACAGCTGATAGAAGAAAAATCATTTTAGGCTGACCCTGAGTTCTAACCAGTTAGTGTGAATATGGTTTTCGGCTCCAAAAGTGATGATGAAGATTTATTCTTAGTTTATTGTAGTTAATTTATTAAAGTATTTAAATATTATTTTCTTTATCCTCCTGTACTATATTTTCTGCTTGAAAGTTCAGTCGTGTATGTCAAAGTCAAAATCGGTAACATAATTCATTTGGGTTAAATGAATTAACACTTATGAACTTTTAACCTACAGCTAGTTCGCTGACGTAAGGTAGAGCCATGAGAAGAACTAGCAAGAAACTTAGACCACACTTGTAAGTTACAATTTCAGGTAGCATTCAAAGTGACGTAGGCAATACACTAAAGACTACTTCAAAACACACCTTACTAGAAAATTTTTACGTAATTTACAAAATGTGTCAACCCTATTTAGCTTAAAGCTAAAAGAATAAACTATTCATTTAGTCAAAAGCCACTCCGGCAAAAACAAATGCTTTAAAGCGAAATTCTACTGCAGTTGTAAATCAAGTTAAAAATAAAATGAATATTATTATGGCGAATTTTTGCTTGTAAGCAAATCCGATTAAGCTCATACACATCTACACAAATATCACAGTTTATTCGAATACCAACATGACCTTACTTTTTACACATTTCGACGCTACCATTTATCTAGATAGTAAAATTGGCTTATACACCAAACAATAATCGACTTTAACATCAACATTATTGGGTTCTAAATAACCCAGCAATATGAATCAATTCCCGAGAGAAGCAAAATGACGTCACATTACTCTGTGTTATCGTACAACGTCCTGTATTACGTAATACGATACTAAATGTCATTTTTCATAAACCAGAATATCCGGAGCTATCATAATACGAATATTGAGCTAATCGTGAAGTTTGGAAAGCTCTACATAAATTGGTTTTTTATCGGACAAGAATGGACGTTTTGACCGATTGCGACCCAGTTTTCGGCTTGAACTGAGCTTCATATGTCATATTATTGTACTAAACTGCCTACTGCGTCGTTTTGTTCGCCAATAATAGCTTTTAAGAGTGTTTTTGTAACTTAATATTTGTGAATAACGGATAATTATTATTTAGTATCAAATGCCGCAATTATATTTTAGTGTGACGAATAGAAATTCAGCCCGCAATTTTAAAAAGAGAACGTTTATCTGATTTGCTGCAATAGAAAAAGCAAGAGATTTATAAAAACAGAAGCTAACACTAAATTATTATCACTAAATTATTTTTATCTAGTAAATCGATTTAAAACAGTGTATTTAGTCCCAATCAGTTATATTGGCAGTAAACAAAACACTGCTTTTGTAGGTATAATGTGTATCTACTATAACGTTACTTAATATAACATTCATAAAACATAATTAAAACATTTTAAATTTAAATTAAATTTACATGCTACAACCCTTTAAGAATTTAAAGCTATAAATTTGTCTAAACCATAAATCGATGTTAACTACCAAACACGAAACAAGATGGCGCTCTAATTAAAAACACTTACGATAACCCGGACGAAATAAAAAGCTAGCTGAGTTTAGCTAAAGCGCAAATGGGGCGACGTGTAGAAATCCCAGGATTATACCGAGGCAGCTTGGCTAAGTGACTGCTAAGTTAATAGCTTATGTAATCCCTGTTTCTGATAAAATGTTACATTGTTCGAAGTTACGTCCGAACTTCGCATGTATTTATGGAAAGTGCTTTTGCGTATTAACACCCATACGCCTGTTGGTTGGAATTTGGAAAACATGTGCCAAATTGGTTTTAATTTTATTTGCTTGTCTAGAAAAGTTACGATACGATTTTATGTTTTTTTCAGTTGTACTGGGTGTATTTTTAGTATTTATTTCACAAAAGGTTAATACTTCTTTGCGACACATTAAAAATATTTATTTTACATAATCAGCACCCAGTGGCACTTTTGACATTCAGTAGTCCTTTGCCTATAACTATATTCAAACAGTTTTACTCAATAAATAAAAAACAGACTTAGTTCGAAAAAAAAAACAATCTTCAAAGAACTTACCTTTTATTATCTATCAAAAGATGTTCTATTTTCTCGTGTATCGACGAATAACTTTGCAACAAAAGGGACGGGAGTTAATTCCTTCGCCTTTTACGAGATAAAGAAAATGTACTGTGTTATTGTCAATGTCACGTGAGGGAGATTTGTTTAAGTACAGCTTAAGAGTAAAAGATTAGGGATTCGTTTTTTCGCTAAAAATCTAGATTTTATCGCGCTCGTAGGTATATGGTTTTGTCGTTACTCTTTAGTAGTGCATGCCATCTAAATTTGATTCTGAGTCTTTTAAGCGGGGCGTGAAAAAGCATCTCAATAAGCCGCCATAGTGGAGGCCATCATACCAGCAGTTTGGTTGTTGAAATGGTGGTCACCAGTTCTCGATTCAATTGAATGCTTACCATCAAGGAGATTGAAGTCACTAAAAAGAAAAACACTCAACTGCTGTAAAAAGATAGCACAAAATTCTATTTGATCATCACATTTTTGTCCATCATCATCATCATATCAACCCGCCGCCCTTATCAGGGTGGTAAAATCTGACTGTTAGTTTAGAGATTAGCGCGTTTAAACAGACAAACATACAAACAAACTCTTCCGATTTATTTAATAGAAATCTTTATTGTTTTTTGAAATATTTGAAAGTTTAACATATAAATTATAGACTGATGAATTATCTACCAAGCACATTACATTTATTAATCAACTAAAACAAAGCCACGATCAAAAACTAGTTTACAATAATTTCAATATGTATTGATTAATAAAAACTGTAACAATTAAACTAAACATTGAAATTACATAACAAAATCTCAATATGTCAACCCAATTATTATACAAAATACTCTTATAAATACTCTAATTAAAACAAAATGTCGGACAATAATTATTCATTTAATAAGTAACCTTTAACATAACTATACAATGGCGGCCCATGTAGCACAATTATCCATGTTAATGTTTAAAATAATTACAGAAAAGCCTTTAATACCAAGCTTGTAATTAATTAGTTGAATTGTACGTTTCTATAAAGCCGTCGCTTGTTACAAATAACTAACGACCCGCCCTGACTTCACACGAGGATGTAAATGTTTTTGCGACATAATTACAAATCTTTAAAATTCTTGACTACTTGCTGCTGTTTTTGCCAATACCTGTTTTCGCGTATTTATGTATGTATGTATGTATGTTTAGTTAGCAGTTTAGGCTGTACGTTGTCTGTCAATCAGTCAGGAGCATTTTAAACTATGTATGGATTGAATCTGTTCTATTGACTTCGCTCTGACGGTAAACAGCCGGTAACCACCGCCGGTATCACCGTACTTGCCATCGTAATAAACTGCTAGCATAGTAGTTCCCACAATTGTATTTTTTGAAGAAGAAAAACTTTACCTTCTTTAACTTCGGATGTCGGGTAAAAACAAAAGACGATCACAATAGAATAACTATATATTTTTAAACCCCAATCACCTAAAATTGTAACGTTAAAATATAAAACCAGCAAAGTCGGACTCGCGCACGATGGGTTCCGTATCATTATCATATTATATTAAAAAGGGTAAAAAAATTGTATGGAAGCTCCCTTTATATATTTTTTATTCTTTAAATTTAAGAATCACGTTTTTTGTATAGAAGCCCCCTTAAATATTTATTTTATTCTGATTTTTAGTGTTTTTTATCATAGCAGCAATAGAAATCCATCTATACAAATTTTAACCGTTAAACTATCATGGTTCTTGAGATACAGCCTAGTGACAGACGGGCAGACAGCCAAGTCTTAGTAATAGGGCCCTGTTTTACCCTTTGGGTACAGGACAATAAAATAAAATAGTCTATAGTAACTGCTCAGTTTTCGCATGTAAGTTTTACTAATTAGAAGGACCCGCAAGGAACATGTGTATGAAGAGATTAATAAATGTTAAAGTAGCAAAGATTTAAGTCTTTTTTTATTTAAGCAATTAATATAAGTGTTATGAACATTCTCTTGAGCTTTACGTAATAAGAGTATGAGCAAGTAAAGTATGCGAAATAACAATTTCAAGTTTTCATTTTAATTAAATTATTTTCCTTAAATATTAGTACACACAAAAGCAATAACAAAACTAATAATCGTTAACACTCTCAACTATTAAAAGGAACATTTTCAAAACGGAACATTTTCACAACGGAACAAACTTTATAATTCAATAATATAAGCCAATGTTCGAGTTTACAAACGTATTAATTCAAACAGACTGTCACAGATTCAATTAAAGGTATATTATCTTTAATTAAATTTATAGCTACGTTGTTAATTGTTTTAACATTTAGATTTTGTGTTAAATTGAAGAGATGTAAGTAATGAAAACCCAAAATAATATCATATTTATGAAATCCACAGCTTCACAGTTGAGTTTAAGTTAGATTTAAAAGTCTATCTTAAAAATCGCTTCAATTTACATTAAAATGACAGAGTTTTCATAAGACATAATGGCCAATAAAAATTTAATAATGGTTTAATACTTGGGTGTAAGATATTTGGTTATTTAACTAACACAAATTGTGTATTAATATGGTACTGTGTTAACATAAAGACGTCTAACAAACCTTATTCGTCTTTTCTGTAGTTTCTCTGTAATATTCACATTACTTTTTCTCAAAATATGGGATTCCTATATTGTAAAACTCTTAAATACTGTTAAATTTTAACAGAAGATTACCACACACACGCGCGTCAATACGACTACCACTAAGATTCTTAGCTAAGAAATTCTAATATTGAAGTACAAAATCTGAAATAAAATAAAAGGATTTCTATAATAATTATAATATGAAGAAATGTTAAATATAGCTGATTAAAGATGGCTTAGATCCGATCAAAATAGAAAGTAGCCAGCAAAGAACGTCTTTTAAAAGAAGTAACGATGATAATTTTCTTAGTGATATCTTTACTGATCAAATGAATATATATGCTTTACATAGTAAATACTTTACGTATTGTACATTATTATGTACTCACCACTTTTATCACGACTTTTTATAAATAAATACTAACAATACCAACACTTATTTAATACACAGCTACACTTGATTTCTCAAAGAACACAAAATTCTTCAAACGACAACCGAGACACTAATGAAGTCGACTGTATTTCATACTTTGTTCCCATTTAAGGAACATTCGGAACATTGGACATTCGAGGGTTAATACTGTAGTACTTGAATGCGAGTTTTATAGGGTTTTCTTGTTGGAAGTTACTGGACTTTCATCTTATGAATGTATTTAATTCAAATGACTTCGAAAGTTTAGTTTTTGTAAGGATTATTGGTTTCTCATTATATTATAAAAAACGAATTTAATCTTGAGTGCCTCGCTCGTTCAGTGGTAACGTGGATAGACCTGAACCACTGACAGATACCTTTGCGTGACAACGGAGAGGTTTCAGATACGATTCCAGGTGAGGAGGAATGTTTTTTTTTCTAGAGAATTGCTAGTATTAGACCAGAGTCTGTAATTGTGGTCGGTAATTGGCTATACCAGAGTTTGTAATTGTGGTCGGTAAATGATAAAAAGATCGACTCCTGTTATATTTGACCCAAGATAGCTGTAAAAATATGGATATTTGTATCTCTATTTGACGCAAAAAAAAATTGCGGAATTATTTATTATGTAATATTACTTTAAATAACGGATAAATCTGAAAACATGACTGTTCAGAAACATGGCCAAAGTTTTTATTTCTATGTACGACATAAATTATAATGTTCTCATCTCCAAACAGCTTTACATAAACCCTTGAGATAAGTGTAACATCAAATAAAATCGTAATTCTTATTGGTATCGCGGTTTTGTTAGGAACGCTACAGACGAGTTGACGCGACACAAGTTTTCAAGGCTAGCAAAAATTTTACTTTGATTAAACAAAAGTGTGACGAGTTTACACATACTTTTTTCCCGACTGCCAAAGTCGAGAAGGATAATGTTTTTCTGTGATGAATCGACAATGTGGCAAGTCTAAAATAAACCATTATTTTATTAAAGCGTGATTAAGGTAATATAATATCACTTTATTCCGGCAAACAAGCATACGATCCACCTGAAGATCATGCGTCAAAAACGTTTTTAAGACCAATGAACGATTTATTTTTCTACCGGTCTTTTAAATACAGAAAGGTAGTCTTTAAGTAATAATACAGCCAGTTACAAGCTTTTTCTACTGAGCAATCTTTTATCGTACTCAGTTTGTAGCATGCCTAATCACCGCCTACGTGTCTACGGCGTAGCGTGTCGTAGAGCCACTACGCATCGTAGACACTGTATCACTTATCTTTTATGATAGTAGTGATTTATCTGTTTCATTTGCTTCAAGGCGCTACGTGTACTGCGAAAGGCTTTTACACTCAGAAATAACCACTTTATTTGTACTTGTAATACAAACACTGATATACAAATACAACCTTACTATTCATAGACTTTTGAGTATCTATATCTGAGATTAGTACTTAGGTGTCATATAGATGAAACTGAGGGGTATAGCACAAAAATATTTAAAGTATGCTCTATTCCTAAAACTAACATAAGATAAAACTCAAGCATGTAATACCGGCCATGCTAATACACTGAATAAATACTAGTTAATTTTTAGAAATCACGATTTATTTTTTGCTGCAGTGTTAAAAACGTTAAGAAGTATGTACTCTTTTACGTGAATCCCACTTTTTCTGGGTCTTTTAAGCGGGGCGACAAAAAGCATCTCACTAAGGCGCCATAGGTAGAGGCCACCATACCAGCAGTTTGGCTTTTGGCATGCTGTCTACCACTTCTGGATTCCACTATCTGCTTACCATCAGGCAGAGTGGAGTCACTTTTAGGCTAATATAAAAAAAAACCTAAATTTTTCTTAAACTGTCAACGGCTTGATTTTACTTTCTTAGTATCGTTGTACAGGCCATCATGCCATGACCAAATGTACAAAGATGGACTTTAAAGCTATCTTTTATGACAATGATATCGACCTACCTTTCAATTAACCACCTATATAAATTGTTTCCAAACATTTTGTAGAAAAACATTTTGTTTCTAGAACGCGCGCTTTTATTTGAGTAAAAAATACACACGTGCGGTACTGTGATTAAAGGTTAAAAATAGAGGGAAATAAATAAACATGGTGTTGTGCAAAGACAAAATAACGGGCGCAGTAAATTGGGCAAACGAGAACAGGTGAAAAAATATTGTACTATTGTATTTAAATTGTATGTTGTACTAGCTGCGCCCCCCGGCTTTGCTGGCGTGTGAAATAAGTGTTTGTTATATCCCTCAGGAACAAGACCGATTTTAGGAATAAAAAGTAGCCTATGTCCGTCTCTAACAACGAATCTATCTACGTACTAGTTTTGAGTAGTAACAAACACACACACGCATACAAACTTTTGCATTTATAATATTAAGAATAGGATGCGAATAGTGAAATCGAAATACATGCTAGTTGAGTTACGAGGCGACCATCTGACGCTAAATAAGAGCAGACAATATCATTATCTCTATAAGTTCATCCACTGCTAGGTTAAGCGTCAACCAAATTGCTTTAGTTACCAATCAAGACTCTCATAGCTTGTTGCGCTCACTGATCAGTAAACGATTAGCGGGTCAAATAACATAGAGTGCGGCTGACCTATAGATGGGTGACCGAGTGGTATTTGATCTGAACGTCTCCGTGCATTGGAGAGCACGTTTAAAGTCGGTCCTGAATGTTAACAAGTTGATAACAGACGTTAGGTCAATTCGGATGCCTCTACGACCTGAACAAACCCTGACTAGGTTGACCACTACCCACACGATATTTGATTTGATTTTGAAAGACAAGTTAGTGATAGCAGTAAGTTGATATTTAATATGCATGTATTGTCCGTCTGTGGGACATTGGGGTTTATAATTTCAGCCGAAAGCGTCATCAAGAACATAATTATAGATACTACATTTTAGACTAGATTGCACGGATGGAGAATCAAATAAACCAAGTTAATATAATCTGTAAAGCGTCTCAAACTTTACTTATTTAGTAACATCGTTTATTAAATTATTATTAACGCAATGTCCCAACTCGTTATAAAACACAAACAAGAAGGTCGCAGTTCTGTACCAACTAAAATTAATTATGCGCTATCTGAGTTTTAGTTGCTTAGTTGACAACAACTTTAGTTATAGTTCCAGTCTTAATGTGATGAAATCAAGACTCAGTTTACTTTGAAATATGGAGCAGGGCATATTTTAGTTCTCTATTAATATGCAAATTAAACTGATTTAAATATAGTGTATTGTTCCAGAATCTACATAATTTCGACTATTAATCTAAACTAATATTATAAAGAGAAATGATTTGATTTTTTGTATGTTTGTTTGTTTGTTTGTTTGATTGCAACGATTCAACAAAAAATCTACGTTACCGATTTAAAGAATACTTTCACCTCAATTTAGATATCAATAAATTCAGCGGGTAACATAGGCTATATTTTATTGTTTAATATAACCATTTTCAGTCATTGTCAACATTACAACATTTTAAGCGCCTTCGTAAATATAAATGATGCAATACGATACTAACGCTATGAGATTTTCCGTAGGAGTTTGTTGTGACATCGAATGAAACTTTTGATACCGAAGCGAAGCGAGGGAGGGCCTCTAGTATTATATACAAATATGGTGAATTAGGATATTCTTTACCAAATCTGTTGACAATATTGCTCTATTGTTTCCAATTGTTTTATTTGGCCTACCGACATGAAAAAAGAGTTTCAATTAAATTAAGCAACTTAGGTATGCTACTAAAAAGTTTGGTTCGAGATCCTTTAGATGCCGCTGTGACATAGCCACTTTAGTTCAAAATTATCCTTTCTGACTGAAACAACGATAAACGTGATAGGTAACCATTTGTGTTAACCAAGCCTACAGTTTCATTTTCTTTAAGATCATTATGCTAAAGCCAAAACTAGGAGCTAAAGGGCCAAATATTTTTTTTTTAAAGACTTCTTCCGCGTAGGTAACAAGCTCTGTGTCGCGTGCAGGCCTGTGTCAGAACAAATATTTATGTCCATTTAATCCAAGTTTTTCCAGGTAAGTAAAAAAAATTGCGGTGAGGTGATTTAATGAGAGCAATCGAATGAGGTCAGAGCCTCACCTTATGTACACTACCAACCTGTACAGGGTTGTCAAACGCCCAGTTGTCATATATTATTTAGATATATGTCTTTATAGGATACTGCTACGACACCATAGATATTTATAAAGTATAAAGTGTTACATGATTTTATCGAAATTGAATAATGTTCAATTTTGATATGGTCGCTAGGTTGTATACAAATTGCTGCTAGGCGGTGGAATTGTCACATTTCGGTGGCGAGAGTTCATAAGTTCGACTGATTTAACATAAATTTATATACGAAAAACTGAATACGAACGTTGCATGGGTATTAATTTAACATATTGAAAAACAATCGACGTTTGACATTCCTGGTTTGAAAAGCAATGTTAACACGACATATTTTCACTTAAGTTTTCTTTCACAATATTATTTTCAGCACTCAGTTCTAACAAATAACTTTGTTCATACTATACAAACTTACTCAAGTTCAAAATGTTTAATAATTTTCTCGAACTATGGTGCACTAAACATTTAACAACAAAACAAGCTTCTTGCGATTAAAACATCTACGGACGCACAACCCTACACAAACGGGACTGGCCAGTAGAACAATTTGGAGTAATTCTGTGTAGATTTCACGAATATTAAATAAACCGCCAGACGCTTTACCTATTTACCAAGTATTTAGAATATGTTTAGACGCCGTCTGAATTGGAATACCTGAAAATATCTGCTCATTTTTGCACTCTTTCTGGTTTAGACAATATAAATTTAGTTATAAACTTTGTCTATGAAGAATCTGCTCATTACTTTTATTTTACTGTAGTTTAGACGCTATTTTTAAAACACATTATATATTTCTCACTCAGTGCAAATATTTGTGTGCATGAACATTAACACAACAATATTTGCATTAGTCTGGGTGTATTGATGTATAATATGTAAGTATTTACAAAAAAAAAAGTATTTAAGTATGTATGTATATCCGTATCTAGAACAGATAACACAAGCTATAATATATGCTTACTTTGGGTCTAGATGGCGTTGTGTGTAGTTGTTGTGATATTATTATTATTATATAGGTTGCATGTTTACCTATGTTGACCATAATAATTAAAAATAATAATGTCGGTACTAATTAATGCAAATTAATAGTGGCGTGAAGCGAAAAAGCTTCTTTTTTTTTTTTTTTTATTGCCCACAGTGGCAGACGAGCCAACAGCCCACTTGATAGTAAGTGGTAACTGTCGCTCATAGACTTCTGCAATTCCAGGGGCTCTGCGAAGCCGCTGCCTACCGTGATATTAATGCTCTCTTTAAACCTCGTTTGAAGAAGGACATGTCATAGTTGACATGCATGTCATCATTCTTTCTTTAACACTAGGAAAATAATCCTGTTTCGCAGGATTCCTGTTTCCGTTACTAAGATAAACCTATTACGAACGAACACGAAGTACACCCACACCCAGACTATTATTATAAATATTTGTCTCGAGTGCGAATCGAACTTAAACCACTGCTAAATCATGTAGCCAAGCAAATTGTAAGTAGGTATCCTTTAATGCCCTTATTTTGAACTTGGGTCAGAGAACTTTAATATTCGCTGTTGCCTAGGCAGAACATTAAAACATATATTTATAAATAACTAAATTCAAAGGACTACTGGAGGGTACGTAATAAAAAGTCAAAACAAATTTACACTCTCTAATTAATTTATGATTGTTCTAGGTAAATAGAAATGAGTCAAATTAAGGTATAAAATACATTAGGTATGACTAACCTGTATGAGGACTAATAAAAGTTTTTGTTTCTTCATTTCTATTTACAAAGTCCAAATAAACTAACATTAATCTACCATTTCAAATTAAGTTTATTAGAAAAGCTAACGTATTTAGCTGGCAACATTCAACAAATATGTACGGTCCACAAAATTAAATCATAAACTTAGTTTTAGATGTTATTTAAGTAGTTTTTCGAAAGTTATCGACATTAAGCTAAGCTAGAAAGTAATATTGTATACATTTGTGTATGAATGATGATTTAATCTTTCTTTTTTTTAATAATACAACAACAACCACACAACACCATCTAGAGCCAAAGTAAGCATATATTAACAGCTTGTGATATGGATTCTAGAATGCAGATAAACATACTTTTATACTTTTTTTTGTAAATACATACATATTATACATAGAAACACCCAGACTAATGCAAATAACCATGTTCATGCTCACAAATACTTGCACTGAGCGGGCATCGAACCCGCAACCTTTGCGTGGCAGTCCATACACAGTACCACCGAACCACAGAGGTTGTTTGAATTTGATCGAAGCCCTAGCACTCTACAAAAAACTAGATAGCTATTGCCAACTGACGAGAAGGGAGCACCCGTAACCGACGGTATATTTGAATCGCAGCAGATGGCGTTCTATAAACTCTGCTTACCCCATTAATGGGAGACAGATGTGTAGTTACGTAAGTGGCGTGTATAACTTAACACAAACATCATAAGCAGTCAAGTAAACTAAGTACTAAGCCATTTAATCTTAATATGAACATTAGAACCATTAACGTCAGATGTGTGGTTCACCCAAGTTTCAAAAGTTGCAACTAAGTTACGGTTTATGCAGAATTACAAAGCAAGCTGGAGTGTTGTTTACAAAACTTATATCTGGGTGCATTGCAGAGTAAGCCGACCAAAGAGATTGCAGTGTTTGGGTGGAGTTACACTTACAGAGATATTTAAATTTATTTTTAAAGAGAAGAAAGAAAGAAAGAGAAAGAAAAGATTTATTTTTGTACACCAAACAGAACACACTTAAATTAGTTACAAAGGTAAAACTAAAATTAATAATTACTTATTTTTATTATTAAAAACTAAAATCAGAAAATAATTTAAAATAAAAATATTATATATATAAATAAAATATTTTATAAATAAAATATTTGTATTTTAATTTTATTGTTTTATTCCATACCAGCTTTCTGAGGCGCAGTTTCACTCGCTTCTTTGCTTACTGCTCTGTTTCCGTCGCCAGTAGCGTGATGTTACCTAACCTTTCTCGAGAATTGGGCTATGATACAAATTGAAAATGCTATTAATTATTAAATATCTTTGGGGTAATTGGCATAATATAAAATTTGCTGAAAGCATTTTATGCCACTTTTACCGAGCATTGCCTAAACTTCACAGGTTAGTTCAGAGAATAGACATTAGAAACGCGTTATAATTGTAGTACTATTTTTCGGTAGTAGATCCACGCTGATTTCAGCATGAATGGGCCGGATCGTCCGGGGAAGTACTACCCTCTCATAGAAGATCGACTTAAGAGTAATAGTATCCGTACTACTGCGTTTCGCTCGGTGAGTGAGAGCGCCGGAGGCCCAATTTCCCCTCTTTCCTTACCTCCCTCATTTCCTTCCCTTAACCCCATTCCCAGCCGCCATAGTGGAAGCCATCATACCAGCAGTTTAAGAAGATGGCTTTTGGTGTGGTGGCCGTCACTTCTGGATTCCACTGACTGCTTACCATCAGGCAGGGTGGAGTCACTTTGGTAGGCTATAATATAAAAAAAAAAAGTACTAAACCTCAAATGCCATTTATTTTGTAATTCTTAATTTAATCCCCATAGTCCATTGATAGGGACCAGTCTACTTATATTTTATAATGATAGGTCCTATAACTATTATGAGAAGAGGTAGGGATCTGTACTGAATACGTAACAGATATTTATTATAAATTAAAAAGCGAGGATTGCGATACCCATGGCACTCAGTAATTGGATTTCCCGAATAATTTCCCGCTGCAAGTGCGCCCTAACACAACAGCAGTACTCCAGCCAGTTGCCACAAAGGTTCCTTCACCTATTTCAGTTTATTTGATGAGAAACGCTATGTGAAACGGATGAAATTTGTTTTGGCCTAGGAAATGCGCTAGTCTTATTCTAGATTGAGTTTTGCTTTGTGCGCAAAGACGAGATCTCAGTAAGATTAGTGCGCGTACCTCCAGGGAGATTAATTTAAAACGTCGGCAGTACAGAATGCAAATGAATTCAGTACTTGTTTTTACATTTACTCCATTGAAAAGAGCTGGTGCTCAGAGAAAAATCAATTAAAACAGGAGTTGTCTCCAAAGAGATTTAATTTCCAACGGTCTAAAATATCAATGTTAGTCTGACCCAACATAGGTTATGGATCGTTGAGAGATAACGGCAGATAAATACCGGTGAAATTAACGTAACGTAAATACGGTTATTACCCATTTATGTATCCAACAAACTTTTTGTTGGGTTACTTGGGCTACAATTCGCTACAGGTAAGACGGTCATTCGATCAACTTTTGACTGCATGTAAAATCCTACATGGAGCTATTGATGCACCTGATTTACATGCCGAGCTGTGTCAATTTTTTGTGCCCGATAATTACAACAGAGCCAGGCAGCATCCTTTGTTTGCGGTACCACGCTGTCGCACGGTTGCGCGTTCCATGTCTCCAGTACCAGTACCAGTACCGCGTATGTTAAAGGGGCTCAACGCTCTGCTGGCGTCAAGTCATGAGCTGGATCTGTTTGCTGATGAATGGAAGTTGATCTTGTCTGAATGTATGAAGTATTGTGAGACGTCAGAGTAAAAGTTGTTATTTTATATATTTTAAGTTTTTACTGTGTAATCAGTGTAATTGACTGTATTTTTGTCGTTCTGATTATAAAAATAAATAAATAAATAAATAAATAGAAACACTTGGAAATACGGGTCTCCAAATTCCTATCCTTATTTTGACAAGTACTTGGAGTCCATCGTGGTATGTTGAATCATACTATACCAACCCGATGACTAAGCGTACTATCCCCCAGTTTCTTAAAGGCTGATCAACGAAAAATTAACTAATCACCTGTTAAATCTCATGTGAAGTACCAATCGGGTTGCTAAAAGCATGAATAATTAGTTTAGTTTGACCTAATTAGTAATAGATCAAATTATCTAATTATCCATGCTTTTAGCATGCTTTTAGAAACTTCACATGAGATTTAACAGGTGATTAATTTTTTGTTGATCAGCCTTTCAGAAACTGAGGGTTACTTAATCTATCACCTTACTTCGAGACATGCTTTTGTCTTGTCGAGAACATCGACAGACATATGATGTGTTAATGTAACCATAGGTTAAGGTAACAGCAGGCTTATCACCAGACGTGTCAGTATGAAGCACATTTCCATCATACAAAAATATTCCATAACATTAATCATCGGCCCATTATTATCCCTTTTCACACATAGAGAAGGTATGAGCATTGATTGCACGCTTGCTCAAGGCGGATTGACGATTTCAGACTTCCTCTGAAGTCCAGGTTTAATCACGATGTTTTCCTTCACCGTCAGACAGTAATGTCCAGATAAACTTTTCAACTCAAAGTTCATATGATTTGAAAAAACACATTGGTACTTGCCCGGATACTAACCGCCAAACTCGTGTTTACGAAGCGGGTGCCTTTACCACTGGGGCTATTACGACTTTTTTTATAAAGCGGAAGAGTTTGTTTGTTTGTTTGAATGCGCTAATCTCTCTAACTTCCGGTCGTATTTGAATAATTCTTTTTGCGCCAAGTTCTTGAGAAAGGTTATAGACAATACAACATCACGCTACTGGAAACGGAAGCAGAGCAGTAAGCAAAAACGCGAGTGAAACCACGCCGCCGAAAGCTAGTTCTTAAATAAAAATTACACTCACCGATACACTCACAATAAAAGTTACTACTCAAAAAGCTTAGGTTGTGTCCAAGCGCACAAAGCCTTAATCAGGATACGAATAAATTCCATCGAAAGCTTACTGCCTATGAAAACAGTCTATGATGAAAGTTTTCAGCAGATACCTGAACACATAGGATAACAAATCGGAATGGTCCAGATAAAGTTCTCAAACTTTCTATGTAGTGAACGGAGCTATATTGTTTCAAATATTAGAATAGGGATAACAAGGTTTTAAATAAAATATAATGTGTTACTGTTGACATTCGTATATAACATTGCCATCATCGTACTTCACTTATTATGCAAACATTTAATTGTTAAATAAGAATTATCGCGAATAAATTCACAGCGTGGGCAGACCGTGGACCGACGAGCTTATAAGGGTGGCGGGCAACCGATGGACGAGGGCGGCGAACGACCGGCCACGGTGGCGAAAATTGGGGGAGGCCTATGGCCAGCAGTGGACGTCTTCTCACAAAGATATAATATAATATATATAATAATAATATATTTAACAACTACACACAACGCCATCTAGACCCAAAGTAAGCATATTATATGCTTGTGTTATGTGTTCTAGAATGCGGATATACATACTTAATATACTACTTTTTTTTGTAAATACATACATATCGATACACCCAGACCAATGCAAATAGCCATGTTCATGCACGCAAATATTTGCACTAAGCGGGAATCGAACCTGCGACCTCTGCGTGGCAGTCCACACACAGTACCACCAGTGGCGTGCACTCCATATAGGCAGAAAAGCACTGCCTACCTTAATAATTGCCTGAAATCACAATTTTAGCAACATAATGAAATAATGCCTACCCTGTCAAAAATATAAAGTGCCTACCCTGTCAAAAATCTCTGTGCACGCCACTGAGTACCACCGAACCACATAGGCAGTAGGACTCAGTGGCGTGCACTCTTTATAGGCAGAAAAGCACTGCCTACCCTAATAATTGCTTGAAATCACAATTTTAGCAACATAATTAAATAATGCCTATCCTGTTAAAAAACTATAATGCCTACCCTGCCAAAAATCTCTGTGCACGCCACTGGGCAGTCGTAACAACTTCGTATCCTCGGTCCTCTTCCTTTTCCTTCCTCATCCCGTTTTCCCCATATTTTCGGCAACAGCTTAGTTTTTTATATCATTTCTGCTTAGAAATATAGGCTATTTATTTAAAGGTAACCGTTACCTTCAGATAAGCCGTATGCCTGTTTGCCAAATTTGTATTAAAAAATATCCTTTTAAGGTAAACAGGTTAGGACACATCCATTACAAGTATTTTATTACAGAATTTTGTCTCGCTTGTGAATCGAAGCTACAAGCTCATAAACGACAGATTACATATCAAACTACGTAGTGTGATAGAATCTTTAAAAGTTTATCTATAAAAATACTGTGTTCCTAAATATGCTAAACAAAACTTGCAACTTTATATTCACACCGTTTTCCTCAAAATATTGTTAAACTAAACCCACTTGAATAGTTCAAGAACCATAAGTTTATACAATAGCGCTTAAACGCGCTTATACAAAACGCCTCGACTAAGACAATCATGCGCTATTGTTTTAAATAAGCGCACTTTGGAAGAGCAAACGTTGCACCTTATAATATTATAACAAAGTTTTAGAAATATATTTATTTTGTTTTAAAGAATATTTTAAAGTTTTATACTTTTAAATTTTGTAACATTTTACATGTAAATAGATACAGATAGAACTGCATAATACTGCATGTGATTCAATCATCTGACCAATGGCATATCACATGTGAAAGTGACAGGAATCTTATATCAAGTGGCCTGAGTTTCTTGCCAGTTCTTCTCATAGTTCTACTTCGTCAGCGAACTGGCTGTAGGTTAGTTTGCTGACATTTTGTAAGCTTTGACGCTCATAAGTGTTAATTTAATTAATCTATATGAATAAACATATTTTCATTTTCATTTAGCACAAGACAGACAGTTTTCTACAGTATTAGTTCTTACGGTTTCAGCATGAATGGGCTCTAAGTAATACCCTCTCTTAGAATATCAAAATAAGTAGTAGTATCCATACTATTGAGTTTCGTTTGGTGAGTGAGAGCGCCGCCGGCACCGGGACCCAATTTCCCTCCTTTCCTGTTTCTGTTTCCTTACCTCCCTCATTCCCTTAAAGGGAGTTCTGGCGTTGCAGAAGTTCATGAGCGATACAGCGACAATTACCACTTACCATCAGGTGGGCTGTTTTTCCTGTCTGCCACTTTAGGCAATAAAAAAGTGTTTGAACAGCAAACTATGATACCTAACAGCACAAATTATTTACAAATTTCTTTATCAGGATTATTAGTACAGTCGAAAGAAGAAGTTTATATCGAATGTAAACAAGATTGTCGATAAAACCCAATATGAATTTGATATATCAATATCGAATATAAAATCAAAATTACGAAACAAATCGTTATTTCTTAAAATGTTTAGGTAAGTACGTGTATAATGTAATATAAAACGAAGGTTCGTAATAAAATGGAGGGTAACCACAGAAACGTATTGTTAACGACATCAAAAGAAAACAATAAAAATGTAAAACCTTTTAAATTTACTTATTTAGTATATATAGCAATTTTTTTTTTTCTGTCTGTTTCGCCGTTACTTTTGAACGGATTCTGATACGATTTTCAATATCGTTCGATTTCTCTCGAAATATTTCTATGTAGATAAAATCTAGGCATTTTAAGAACATATTAATATTACTATTAATATAATAAATGCAAAAGTTTGTGGGTGTGTGTGTGTGTGTATGTATGTGTGTGTGTGTGTGTGTGTGTGTGTGTGTGTGTGTCGATTTTTCTCGAAATGTTTCTATGTAGTTGAAAGCTAAGCATTTCAAAGGTTTGTTATTATCCTATTAATATAACTATTTACTTTTCATACCGAAAATCGCTCTGGTTCCCGAGCTACATTAATTAAACACATACCAATTTACGCGCATGCGAAGCCGCCGGGCGCAGCTAGTTATGTAATATAATAATAATTATCTTTGTACGAAGCCAGACTTGAATACAGATATTTAAAAAATAGCACCTTCGCTATTCACGTTATAACTATTCTCAAAGATATTTAAAATCACATACTGTATCATGTTTTCAAACGGAGACACAGAAAGGCACAACAAAAAAATTTTAACACTGCTTTTCTAAATCTTAGTAAAAGTGATTTTCTTATTCTCAATTGGAAAACAAGCAAAGAAATCAAAGAAAACCGCAAAACAATATTATATTTTATAAATTGCCAAAGAGATAAGAGATAATAAAATGAGAATACATTTTTATGACGTGATTGTCTCGATAAGCACTCTAGTCTTTATTACAGTTTTGTTATAAAAGTGTTTTAGTAATTGGTATTGACACTTATCTAATTAATTGTGAACTACTTAAAGAATTATATTGTTGTAGTAATGGCTCCTAGAGCTATTATTTTTTATACCTTACCAACCTCATCGTCCACTATAAGTATATATATACGTATACAAACATGCGATGATATATTACATATTTAGTTTTTTTTATTATATTTAACTTCATGCACAATGTACAAAGGCGGACTTAATGCTAAAAGCATTATCTACCAGTCAACGTAGTGTTTGCCTAATTATTAAACCTCTTTATAAATACCAGCTACATTCATTAACGCGTACATCATCAGAGATAAATAACCTAATCGTTAATATCTATGAAGAGATATTCAAAGTAGGTGCTGGTGTGATAATAATAGATGTTTCTAAACAAAACACTGTTTGAGAAGAATAAATTCTCTTCTGGTTTTTCTTCTTATAACCTTATATACAACTTAACTCACAAACACAATAAATAAAAAACGAAACTAAAGGATCTAAAATTTAAAATTAGGAATAGATTTAGTTCGAGAGTGTTGCTACGTTACGGGTACTATGGCAACCCCCTTTGATATAACTGTTCAATCATTCTACACATTGCTTACAATATGGCTTTGGAGTATTGTCAGTAAATAAATCAATCAGAAGCATAATATACTTCTCATGTTTTATATTTAGTGCTGATAAATATTATCTATATTAATATATAATGCGCAGGAGTTTGTTTGTTTGTTTTAACGCGCTAATCTCTGTAACTACGAGTCGGATTTAATTTTTTTTTTTCGTTTAACCACTTGTAAGCTATAACATCAGGCACAATAAAATTACATTTTGTCTCGTAAAAATCTGCTCCTGCGCACACGATGAATATTAGTAGTATAGCCTAGCTCTTGAGGAAGGTTATAGGCATCACGCTACTGGTGACAAAAGCAGAGCAGTAACGTAAAAAGCTAGTAAAATATAATCTCCTACACGTAATCACCTGTAAGCTAGAATGAACCCCTATGAACACCGAGCTATGAAAGTCGAGTATTAAGTAGAAAAAAACTGGACTACTAAATAAATCGGTATTAAAACATGTGAAATGTGGTAGAAGTCGCCTTAGACGGATATACGCGGGTCAAATAGGAGAAGTGTTGACAAAGGGCAAAATTACAAGCACCTGTAACCGACGTGTATGTATGAAAAGATAAATTAATGTTGACGAGGCAAAGGAGGTTATGTTTGAATCGTAGCAAATGTCTTTGCGTTCTATAATCTTTGCTTACCCCATTAATGAGAGACAGGCGTGAAGTTATGTATGTAAGTAAAACATTTAGAAAAGAAGCATCAATCACGTATAAATTTCCATTAAATGTATCTTCTCATACAGAGAAGATATGAGAATTACCATTTTGGCTTACCAATAGGAGACACATGTAAATGTTTTCCCATACTGTCACTTTTCTGCCGGTAATCAGTTATTCGAGCTCTGCCTATCACCACTTGAATGATACGTCATCAATAAAAGCAATTTCCATTGCAAATTGTATTTTTATTATTCGATAGTAATACAGACTTGTGTTTACTGTTTGCAATTACAGCACATTCCACGCTCAATTTATTGCAGTTAATACGTAGCTCTACACAAAATAAAAACAACACAATTTTCTTAATTATTAAACCTCTTTATTCCATTTACATTCATTAGCGTGTACACATCATCAAAGATTAATCACCTAATCGTTAATATCTGTAAAGAAATAACTACTAACTCTACGACCTTATAACAAAGGATTAGAGTGGATAATCGCTCGTTTATGAGCACAAAGGGGAGTTCAATTACTTAGCAGATTCTAAGTAAGTTGAACGGAGTACCTCTTTGTACAGAAGGATGTCCATTTGGAAAGTTGCACAAAGCAATTTCGTTCTATTTCAAGCTACATAATACGAGAATCGAGATTTCTTTTACTTTACAAATATAAGAAGTTATTTTAGTAAACTTTTGGCTCTTATTTGGTATTATTGTATTATAATATTATTGACAATCTGTAAAATATAAACAACTAGCTGTTGCCCGCAGCTCCGCCTCTGTTTACATTGACATTTATCATACGAACTTTAAACGCGTATTTCAACCCCTTTGAGCCATTTTTCCGCGATAAAAGAAAAAAAAAGCCCATATTGTTCCCCGAGGTCTGATTTCCATACTAAATTTCATTAAAATCGGTTCACTGGTTTAGACGTGAAAGCGTAACAGTCAGATCAAAAGACAGACACAGTTACTTTCGTATTTATAAATTTAGTATTGATTTCTGACTACATGATTACTGATTACATGACATGTGTGGTAGCGGTTGAGGGAGACACTTCGTCATGCCCTAAGGAAATGTCTTACGGCTCAGGAAGGACCTAACGACATTGTCATTCTGTAAACGAGTTTTAAAAGAGTGCAGTTAACAGCTGGCTAAACAGTAGCGCAGAAATCCCTGAGCGGCAGTTACCGCTTCCGATATGTCCTAGGTCATTGGCTCGTAGGGCATAGAATAAAAAATCAATTAGGTTGTTGTCACACAGCTGTTTTACTAGGTATTAACTTACGTACTAACCAGGTGACCATGTTGTAGACATTTTTTATTAGTTCTTTAGTACAGGTCTTTTCAGACTTTTGTTACTTCGTTAATAGTTTTTTTCGACTAGTCTTTTGAAGCTACTCTCGCACTGTGGAACAAGTTTCTGTGTTGTGGAAAACTTTGTAAACTTACGCAGAACAAATATTTAAGGCCCCCACAAAGTTTTGTTCCAAGTGGTGGTCGAACCGAGTATCTCCACTGCTGCGCCTAACAGACCGTTGAATGTTAAAATGGTAATATTAGTATACGAAATATTGTTTTAATTGGAATTAATGCCCGAATTAAATTAATTAATTAATTAAAGCTCTACTTAGCTTGGGACCAGATGACAGTGTGTGATAGTGTCCACATAATATTATATTATTAATCTTATATCACGTACATAATACATACACATACAAGATTAATAAAACAATAAAGGTAATTTTTCTATGCATTCTCAGACACCAAACTACTCAACATTGTATAGCAATACAGGATGGCGAAAGCAAGTAAAATTGAAACTTACTCAATGTATAGTGGGTCAAGTGAGTCGACCGCTCGCAACACTGGCAACACTAGCAACACTCACAACAGTCGCATCCTTCAGAACGATGGACGAGCAGCATTGAACTTGAACCGAGCTCCACTTGAATACGACAGCATAATGTTGATAAGATTATATAAAAATAAATTTGATGATATCCCCCACTACGTCGTCAGTGACTGCTTGCCGACTGTCTTATGCATTCAATCGACGAATACCCTCTCGGTGCTCTTCCTTTTCCCTTTTCCTTTCTCATCCTCTTCTCCGTGATCGGCAACGGCTTGGTTGTGTTTTCTGAGCATTATTACTTCTGCGATGCTTGGAAAACACAGCCATCTCTAGGTTACGGTTACCACTTACCATTAGGTAGGCATGTATGCTTGTTTGGCATCAAAGTAGTATATAAAGAAAAATCTAATGTTTTTCCTTCTTCTTCTTTCTTTCAATTTTCTTACCCTAAATAATTGTTTTTCCTCTAACATAATTATTAGTTTATCAAACCCAGATTTAATTTAATTCATTACATAGAAGGCTTACACGTGTGTGTCACTTAAGAAATTTAATTGGTTTTCAAGGTCAGGTCAACCAATACCGGTTTAAGTACCCTAAAGAACTGGCAATCACTGAACTTGAACTAGAATAATGAATGTCAGACCTCTTAATTTGTTTTATTGAATTTTATATGTAAAACTATTTTATAATATATGTCTATACCTAGGTTAGTTTATTTTTCTAGTACTAATATACATACAGATTAAAGAATATAGAAAATAATTTTCTTAGATTATGTAGACTTCTTTTGGGATACATTAGCATATGTGATAATTAATACAATATGATATTTGTTCCGAGCCCGCGTACATTGTGTCCGTTTGTATTATTGTAAAGTCTACTGTGATACAGAGCTTGTTCCACAGTTTAAGAGTAATTAAAAAAAGTAATAGTCCTCTTTGACCACCATTGAACCGAAAATATTAACAAAATCTCTTAAAATTCATTCAAAACATCAATAAATTAAGCAAAAAAAACCGCTATGCTTATCCATAATATGGCCAACTTAATGTCGTCGGCTATTACGTCGTGAGCCAACCCGAGCGCGTCTCCCTATCCCCCATTAATTTCACACGCACTCTCACGGAACGCAACATTCGAAAATCGAACGTCATGCACTTGGCCGCCATATTGGATTCGATTATCTATGGCAAGTAATACAGATAATTAATGATTATGCATTTATCAATTACATTACTTAAGTATCAGCAGATTGATGGTGTCTATAGCGTGGTATTATTATTAATTAATATTCATTACATTTTTACTTGTTGTTTCTTATCTATTAATACGTAGTTATAGAACGAAATTCTTGTTTTCTTAGTCTAAATATATTTATTTCTATAAGATATGTATTCATAAATAAAGCAAAGTACATTTAGATTAACAGTAACGTCTCTCTTAAATCTCTTTACACAGGTCAATCGTCTCTTGTTACCAAAAATAAAGATTTATCCCTTTAAAACAATTATAACATTCTATCCAGTAATTTCTCAAGAGTACCATGAATAATAAACACAATGATAGAAAAATCCCTTTCTTTCTTTGACCATTACAATAATCATATGCCATACAAGCGACATCAAAACAAAACTAAACAATAGCGGCAATAATGCGAGTCATTTAAAATGTCTCCCACATACCATAGACTAGACAATAAACGTCCATATTTCTTGTTCCCATGCACTCGCATGGAACGCACCTTTAAAAATCAACTGAACGCATCATTATGTTACACTTAATTATCTGTGGAACTCGATATAGACTAAAAATTTTCTATTTACGGTTAATGGCTTGCGAGTTACAAAAAGGTAGATTATAAAGAAGATTCTATTTATTTATTGTTTTTTATCTCCGTGTTGACCGCGTTTCTTTCTGATTTGTAATGTAAACAGCGTTTGCGTTATTAAATATTAACGCCTAATTAAAAAATGTACTAAACACATTTTGTTTTAATGTATTTTATTCGCAAAATTGGTTAAACAGTCTAGACTGCAAAATATCTAGACTAAAAATTTTATTAAGCGAATGAAGAATGGATGTTTTGAACTAATAGTCAAGCTAAATTTATAGTAGGTAGTTCGTGGAAACCTGTTGACTTAATATGCAAAAATACTATTTATATCATGTATACCTACAAGTATTTTGCAGATGCTTATCAAATGCAGTAAATATTTCTGTTCACTCAGACTATCACATAAAAACTTGCAGCATCAAATGCCAAGAAACACTTACAATAATTTATAAAATTAGTGAAATATGTATTTTAATTTAGATTTTGACCACTACATTATTGGACAACCCTAGTAGTACCTTTACAAAGTGGTTTCGTATTCGTAAAATAAATCATGTAGGCTTGCGATAGGTCAGGCACGGTCACGTTACGTGTTCGATACAAAAAAAATTATGTCATAGATTTGAATATTAAGTCGTTCTATTTTCATACTTTGTTTTTTAGAATAGAATATCATGATCTGAGTTTGTTAGCCAAACTTTTGTATGAGAAGATATTTCTAGTACACCATACATTAAAGATTTAATAAACAAGAAATAAAAAATGATAATGAAGATAGTCGTTATGTATGGGTGCCAGTAAATATTAAGATTCATAAGTATTTTAGGTTGCTTTAGGTACAGGTACGGTTGCATTAAAAGCTTCATATATCCGACTACCACACTTTGTCAGTTCTATTAAACATAAGCTTGTGAGTTACCCGTACATCTGTAAAAAATTTGTCATATTATGACGACTTCATAGCAAAAAAGCACTTGAAAAGCGTTTATTTTTTGTTGTACAAATGAGAATTGAATTACTTTTATAGTAAAATCTGGTAAAAATTACTTGTGCGTGGCAATGCTAGCAGACATGTACGGAACTCGTTGGATCGTACGCGATCATAGCGATGCACTCGGCTCGTCGCGCTCTACCCGGAACGCGCCCGTCCGGCCCAGCTGACGTTAATTGTTTTTTTTATTCAAATTTGAACCGTGCATTCGGTGGGCGATTTTTAAACATAAATGCTATTCTGAATTTATTCGAATTAGTGATGAGAAATGTTTTAAATTTATAAATATCGATTTGGTCCAGTGGATAAGGTACCCGCTTCGTAAATACGAAGTAGTGGGTTCGAATCCGGTAAATTACCAATGTGATTTTTCAAATCATATGTACTTTCTAAGTTTATCTTGGACATTTCTGACTGACTGTGTAGGAAACCATCGTGAGGAAACCTGGACTTAAAAATCTGAAATTGCCAATCCGCCTTGAGCAAGCGTGGCGATTAATGCTCATGCCTTCTCTATATGAGAAAAGGCCTTTGCCCTGCAGTGGGACAGTAAAACAGGTTGGTATTAAATATCGATTTTATCAATTGGAATGAAAACAATAATGTTTTTATTTTATTTTTATAACTTTTCATTCAATTCTACTTTGTACCTTAAATACTTTTAATCTTACAGTATTTATTTCACAAGACAGACATAGTGACGATTATTTGACTGCCTGGATGGCTCAGTGAAAATGCATTATAGGTACCAACAAGTGCACGAGGTTGTGGGTTCACTCACGAGGAATAAAATTTTGTGTCCATAAATATTGGCTGAACCTACCATATTATATTTAGCAGATAATGACGATAGCTATTAGTGACCTCCACTGTTGGACTCCAGGCAACCAACGAGTAAAGTGGAGACATTTTGCAATTTTAAATAAATATATAGGTAGAGAAAATCAACTACTCTGCAAATGCAAATTAAAGTGCAGTCTCGAGTAGTTGCAATAAAAAAACGAGAAATCATATATCCCACCAGTTCAATCAACTAAATTGGAACTGTGTATCAAAATTGATATTTGTTCTCAAAACCCGAATTTTAATACCCACAGTCCCAGACGGTTTTTGCCGTTAGTTATTGTTATTATAAGGACTCTTCCTGGCTATAGGGGTAGTAAACACTGGTGTTTTATGCGGGTAACATAATGACGCCTTTGTTTAGCTCCCGAACGAGGGAACCGTTCAATGTATCGAAACACTTGCTCCTTATAACGGGACATTTTGTATAAAATACCGACATGTGAAGTATCGATAGTTTGGGAACAGGGACTTCCTTAAAGTGTACTTATGAGCTTACACTGCTATAGTGCTCGTTGAGGTGACGAAATATGATTATATCTACAGCCTGCGGGTTACATCCTTATATTTGCATAAATAATAGATAGCTGTTCACAGTTTTTAGCCAATTTTTCAGGGGATATAAAAATACAAGTTTTAGAGGCAAAAGAGTGAGTGCACTGCAACAGTGGGCCAGGCGCATTGATTGATTGATTGATATTATCCATCAATCTGCCTGTTGCAATTCACTTTTATACTTAGAGCACTCTAGCAATTTGCGCTTCAATAAATAGTAATATCAGCTCATATTATTTTACTGTAGAGTGAAGAACTCTTTTCATCCGGAGAAGACATGAACATTAATCTAACCAAATCGGATTGGCTATTACAAACTTCTTAGTCCAAGTGTTTTAGATGATGTTTTCCTTCACCGTAAGTCAGTAATGTTTAAGGTGAATGCAGAAAAAGTCACATTAGTACAATTATAAACAACCATTGTGTATCGAAGACGTATTACTTAACCACTAGCTCATCACGACGTTACAAAATGTCGCTTCGTATTAATTTATCTGTGACCACTTGAAGCATAGAGAACAAAACTAAATGTTTTATCTTCTCGTGTTACCATAATGTCTTCATGGTGAAATCTCTCCTAACAGGAAGACAAACAACTGATACCCAATATTTAGTTCGTATCTTTATAATTATTTTTATGCGGGCCATAATGATATTGTTTCGAGGGGAGTTAACAGCTTTAACCGGCTAGTGTTGGGAAAATATCGATATTATCGATAATAATGATGTTCTATTAGCTTTAGATTGGATGCTGTTTAAATTGAAAGCTTTAGGCCATTTTAGATAAATTGATTTGCAATCAGATAATTTGGCTCATTTGACAATTTAGCTCGTTTAAGTTGCTAATATACTATTTATAGTCAATGTGCTTTAATAATATTAGTTAATCTGGTTAATTATTGTATCGAAATGAAATGAAATGAAAATATGTTTATTCATATAGGTTAATTAAATTAACACATATGATCGTCAAAGTTTACAAAAATATTATATTTATTTCTTAAAAGAAACATGACATATATTACTTTTCTAAAACCATCATAGATAGTTAGCAATAACACATTTTTTTTAATTGACTATTGCAATTTCAATAAACTAAAATAATGATTGATAATATAATACCTACATATTATGTACCTACCTAATACATTACGACTAATCATTTGAAACAGTTCCAAAAATGTATCATCACGAAAAAAAATTATAACTTTCGATATTAAAACTTAGTTAACTTGGAGCAACTAGAGATGCAAACTTTTACTTAAAAATATTTATTTTTATTGAATTTTCTACGCTAGTTCAATGGTAGGTACCACTGTACAAATTCGGTCGGGTAAATTGAAATTAGGTTTTCTGTCGAAAAATTTGCAAGTATTAACTCGGAGTTTTTAATTGTGAATGATAAATGGTAGTTAAAGGCTTGCCCGTGCTACATGGGAGCAGACATAGCTATCAAAATGTAGATGTAATAAACTTTTTCATACCAACGGCTTCAAAGAAAAAACGTTATGTTACGCTATTGAAATATTTCTGAGACTTAATAAAGAAAACGTCGATAACACGTCTTAGCTAAAATTCACTAGGTTTTAATTAGAAAACCATTAATCAATTGAGAATATTGTTATGAGATCGTTTAATTACATTTCCTACAGCGTAAACAACAATAAATACTTCGGTTGCGGTTTCTAAAGAATGTACGAAGAAGAAACCATTTGATTATCTGAAGTCTGGCTATTGAGTTGTAAAATACCGAATATTCTAGAAGTTTGACTGTAGAACTACTAAGTAGTAATCTTACCAAATTTACAAACAAAACAATTTATGGAAGAACTCATTCATCACAGTTAGCCTTGTGTAGTGCATTTGTCTATGGGTTGTGCTGCAGTCGCATAATGACCTTAACTTTCTTATTTTTTTTTTTTATATTAGCCTACCAAAGTGACTCCACTCCAAAGGAATCCAGAAGTGGTGGCCACCATACCAAATGCCAACGTCTTAAACTGCTGGTAGCAGTTAAGACCAAAGAGGAAAGGGCGGAAATTGGGCCTCCGGCGCGCTCACTCACCGAACGAAACGCAGTAGTATCGAGACTACTACTCTTACGTCGATCTTCTATGAGAGGGTAGTACTTCCCCGGACAAACCGACCCATTCATGCTGAAACCAGCGTGGATCCACTACCGTAAAAAACTACATTAGAAGATATTTGTGAGAAAAGAATGAGAAAGGATGGATATGGCATTGTGTCGTGGACCCTTATTTAAAATAATTGTGTTTCTTGACAGTTATCATGGCTCGACTTTAATTTAACTTGGCTATAAATAATTTATTGTCGTTCATAAGTATTACTCAGATGAATTAAATACTTCGACTTTGACAAGTTTGAACTTGACTAAAGTGTACAATACCTACCTACGTTTCGCCAGCTTTGTTGTATCTCTTAAAACAGGTGGTAAATCAGTTATTATTACCGACTTTCACAACTCTATAATTAAGAAAAACTCCAAAATTACATATCCAGATCCAACCCGTCATATCGCACACGAACTATACCACCAGCAGTCAATGAAAAAGCCTTTGAAGCTACTTAAATAACCAATGACAAAATACTAGGCAATCAACACATGCAGGTCACGTATTCATTTTATGATACCGATGTTCTTTGATGCTTAGGACATAAACCCGTGAGGTTAAGGGTCTAGTCAGACAACGGGTGGAACGGTGGCAACGCGACGTGAAATAGCTAAACTAGATAATAAAGACAATGACTGCAATATTAATTTAAGATTAGGTAAGAAAACAGAACCAAGCCTTTGTCGATAGTGTAGGGAAAAGGAGTAGAGGGAGGTAAAGAAAGATCAGGGGAGTTAGTCTCCGGTGGTCTCACTCAGACGACGAAACGTATTAGTGTTGTACTGTACGTCGATATTCTGAGTCGATGATGACATGAACTTTCCCGGTCAGCACATAAAATCACCAAGGATCTACTACCATACAAGTTCCCGTCGCGTCTGACTAAAGCCTTAGACTGAACCACTCAGCGTCTGTACCTTGACACACCTTTATGTTATAACCTTTTACATAAAATCCACCTGATGGACTCTTTTTACTGTTTTGGTGAAAGGTTATTATAATTTTACGGCCATTTTCTATGTGTTATTTGTTATACTGGGTACCTTACATTCTTTAATATCTTTCTGTTTTGTTTATATAAAAAGATGCTTTGTATTTGCTGTGCAACTAGAATTTTAAGAAGTTCTTTTATTATTTAGTTGCATTTAAAGTATAGCCGGGTATAGCTAGCTGGCTTTCCTTATACTCTAATCATTCTCTTCTTTTTCGTGGTCAGCGCCTTTCCTGTCTCACATTTGTGTTTGTTTGATCCTTTTATATTTGTTTTACGATTTTGTGAGCACCGAATAAATATTTTTCTTTCCTTCTTTTCTCAGGTGTTTTCTTAGTTTTTGCTATGCCTCTGTACCAGAATATAGTCATAGGCTTATTCACTCTACGACGGAAATGTATCAAAACGTGCGTTCAAAGACCTTTGTCAACCTCTCTCTACATACGCACACCGATAATATTGTGTTAGAATATAATAATTTCCCTCTTTTCTTCTAAAGTTAAAAGCACTTAGTCTGCCAAAGTTTAAATGCGATGTAAATTAATAGCAATGCTTTTAAATTCTGTACGATATTACAATAATAACATTTACCTCTCCAATGTGATGAATTACCTAACGGTTTGTACGCTAATTACCTCCATTTAATCCATTTTGTACAGTTTAATGTATTCGCTTTACGTAAAAGTAATTCAAATTTAAAGGCATTGAAATGTGTTCTTAATTAATATTAACATCGTTTTGCTTCTAACTTTACAATTAAATTGAAGAGGCATGAATTTTTCATTGTTATAGAAGCACAAATAAATTACGAGGTTAGATTCAATACCTATCGATATTATGTGTCCCGTCACTAGAATATTTGAGAGATGTATAGAAAAATATATCAGCCTTTATTTTGCTGAGTTTTAATGTACGTAAACGGCACGTATGTGAAATGGCGATGTTAAATTAAATTATTGTTTTATTAAACTAAATTATTTATTGTCTTAACACGTAAACGACTACGGAATAATTAACACGAGTAATCTGAGACATCGTTTGCTAGATATAGCCACAGCAAAAAGGGCTTACTATGTAGTCAATAAGCTTGGCAGGAGGATTGGTGACAACAAAATTATGTTTTCAAGAATTTACACTGACGTCTCTTACTTGGTTATTGCCTTAATCTAGGCATTGGTGGCATATATTCTAGAGCAGAAACTACATTCCCTAAAAATTATTTAAAATTTGGTTTTATATTCCTAACGTATTATAATGTGGGATCCTTCTTTATCTATACTATTATATATAGCGGAAGAGTTTGTTTGTTTGAACGCGCTAATCTCTGGAACTACCAGTAGGATTTAAAAAATTCTAGGCTATGTAACATCACGCTACTGGAGATGGGAGCAGAGCAGTAAGCAATGACGTGGGTAAACCGGGCCGCAGGAAACTTATATAATAACTAGAGAAACATCGCGTGATTATCATGGACAATTTATTTATTTTATATAAAAAAAATTAACACAGAAAAGATTTATCAGGAAAACTCTTTTCCTGATAAATCTATCATTATTCATTACCTATATAATCTCTATCATATCATACAGCATCTTTGCATACAGCATGTGTACATACGCAAAGACCACTGCTGTCTATTACCGATTATTCCCTTATACGACTTCTACAACACCACAGGAAGAAATATTAATTATCGAATATCAAACGGCCACAGTAAAGAAATTCCTCACAATACTTGGGATTTAGCTAGCAAATAATTATTTGGTAACCATATATCTTTACCTATCCGATCAACAGACAAGCGTAATAATTTTATGATAGAAAATACATAACAACAAATTACATCAGACAACACAATAAATAAACGTAACAAATTATATAAAATAGGGCGGTAAAAGGTTTTTGCCGAAGTCGGCCAACAACTCCCTGGAGTTTAGGAACCGGCTATCGCTGACGTAACATTTTATACTTCTGTTATTATATAAACACTACAGAACTAAAATCAATAAACGGGTTTCGTTGACCAGTAGAAATTGAAATTTATTTTATTCACTGTAATAATTGCAGGCTGGTTTAAGCATAAATCGACTGAAACGACGTTAAATATCAGTGAGCGATGGAAGCCCAATTATCCCCTCAGCTTCCTTTCTTTTCCCTTTCCATTCCAGTCATTTATTTATTTAATCAAATTTTCAACTACCCTTACAGGTTTTATTCCAATGTGCAATGCAATAGTGTAGCGTAGTCCAACATAATGACATTTACAACACATTTTCTTTTTAAATGTATAACACTTTACAACTACATCTTGTAACAAATAACATGTTCATAGAATGCGGTTAACTAAGTGGTGAATCAGGTGAACCGTATACTTGTTTGTCACCAAAGCTGTACAAGAAAATGTGCGTAAAATGATTTCAGATCCTAGGTCATGTTGCAGTACAAGGTCAGAGTTTTCATGTTCTTCCATAATTAAAGTAGGTTAAGGTAGGTAACTTACATTACAGCAGTTATGGCATATATCCTGCATTAAACGTCTTCAATTTGATGATGAGATGAAAAATAAACTTCAATACGAAAACGCTTCAAATTTTGCTTTAAAAATCCATGAGTTAAATACAGTTCATTTCAATGCTTTTATGTTGTACACACATATATTATGTACAATGTGTACAATTTCACATGGTTTTCCCTAAGCCTCTTACATGAACTCGACGCTCGACAAACCTTTTCTATTTGTAATCCTTTCGTAAGTTACTAATTCTGTGTTACCCTCAAGCTTTTTAACTTGTGTAGGCAAACAGTGTGTTTGTTTTAAAATGCATTACTACTCTTACAAATCCAAAACTCTTACAAACCTTCAAAACACAAGCAAATCCTTTTCGCTTAAATGGGGATTCCACATTTTAGCAATGTAAACAATGTTAGTTATTGAAATAAACATTTTATTTATTTTTATTTATTCTTTGCTGACTTTTTAGTCTAAATTGGCGGGATTGACCTAGGAAGTTTTCACTGGTGGAATATCAATATAATGTAAAATAGTAGTAGGCTACAACAACCACAATCATCCGTGCGTCCATTTGGCTATAGAACATTACTATTTAATATTTACGTAGTATGAAATAATAATATTAATTTAAAATTATCTTGTTTCAGGTACTGTCACATTCAATGATGTCTTTAATAGAAAACTAATTATGTAAGGCTTTTTTTACTCTCACATATGACATACAAACATAAGCTAATAAGTTTCAAAAATTATAAAAAGACTTTTTAACCGTTAATCTAACAATACTTTTAGTTACCGATTTTTAATTGATTAAAATTAACATAATAAATTGGAAAATTTTATTAAAATTTCATGTCATCATGGTGTAGGTAATGAAATGACAAATTGAGCAAACAAAGCTGCCCTGTCAGTAGTTTAACACGAAGACAATTGCCACCAAATGACCTCATTCTGCCTGACGCAGGAGGGCAGAAATGGTGCCGAAAGTCATCGTATCAAACTGCTTGATCGTCTCCACTATGGCGGCTTTTTAAAATGCTTTTTGACGGTTTAAACACCCAAGATAAAAACTAAAGTTTATATAAGGTTCAACATGACTAATATGAATATTAAAGTGAAATAAAAACTATTTAAATGATTAAAATATGGTTCGTGACACCGAGGTACTTGGACGACGAATAATCACACAGTGGAATGTAGCTGATTTACATAATTGAGATGGGACTTCATCGTAATGGCTGGCTCACACGAACACCTGTTATTTAGGACTGGACTGTCCTACAGGTAAATTATCTATAATATACTTTTCTATTTTAAAACCACTGTAATTAGGTAATACCTAATCTTTGTCATCATCATAAATTTTTGAGTTAGACTCTCATAAATGGAAGTGCTGCAATTCCCGCCATAATCTTTGTACGCCACACTAAAAACTACTATTAAATTCTTCAATTGTTTTAAAAAAATTGACTTCTTAACTATACAGTATATGTAACAAACCTAAAAGTATAATTTCTCAATATAATTTGAACAAACCAAAATATTATCTATGTATATTTTGTTTTTGTTAAGCGCTAAACCAATTGCTATCAAACTTATAAAGGACTACGCCTGAGCCATGATCTATCTTACAAAAAAAAACATTAAAATCTATTTATAATTGACGGAGAAATCGCTTAACGCACATACAAACAAAAACATTCGACCCGAGTTAAGAACCTCCTCCCTGAAGTCAGTTAAAAATATAATATAGAGATAGTAAGTAAGGGAACTGAGGCGGTCTTGATAAATATCTTTAATATAATAACTATTGGCATCAGAACTGGCTTTACCGTTCAATTGTATGTAATTCTAAAGATAATTAGATCTAGAATGTATTTATGTAAATAAAAGCACTATTTCCTATATAAACCACAACAAAAAGACCGCATGCCACAGCTCGTCCTGTGCCAGACAACGTCCACGACAGATGTTGGTAACCAAACATTTGTGGCCACGTTTTGTGGTTTATATTGTTGAAAAATTATGATATGTTAGGTAAAAGTTCAATCGTCATATCAATAGATGGGCGACCATATATCAGTTTTTCGACATCTATATTATCGATCCATCACTACCGGGCCATTTGTACTATGGGAAAGTACCAATGATGGTACAATGGCACTGTTTATTTCGGCAGGGTCCTTTGTACTATTAAACATTGTTAAGGCCTTGGTTCATAACATTTCTACCTTAGCCATCAAGAATATGAACTATAGGAATAAGATAATTCCATATACATAGGCAGAGCTCGCTTAAACTTTTATTTCGTTAGCATAACGATAAACAAATAAATAAATAAAAATCGTTTACTTTCAGTACAATTTTATGTGAAAGTTCGAATGTTTACGGACTTTATGATCAAACCGATAAAAATCTATTCAGAAAGAATATACTATTAAAACAACCTTTTAAAGGACTTCAACTCACAATCACACAATACAATGTGATAAATAAATACTGTGTGAGTTCAACCTCAAAGCCGCAGCATTCCGTGAATGCATTAACATTGACTGAGAAATCAAATTATTCAAAATAAGGCAATAACAAAGGCTAAGCCGTAATGTATTATTCTATGGAATATTAATCGAGGGATAACTAACGGGATTATACGCAGGTTTAATCATCAGCCATCGAATGGTACGTGCGAATTTTGAATTTTAATCTTTGACAAATTATCTCCGACATTAGTGCAGCAAAATTCGGTCTTTTACTTTTCCCTTTTCCTTCCTTATCCCCTTCTCTTTGTTGTTCTTCTGGTTGTAAACATGAAAAGTTACGTTCACTACTTACCTTCAGGTGGGTCGTATGCTTGTTTGCTAAAGTTCATACGTTGCCATTATCATTTTTAAACGACTTCAAAAAAAGGAGGAGGTTTCTCAATTCGACAATATATATATATTTTCTTATATTTTTTTATGTGTGTACGCGGATAACTTCGTCGTTTATGAATCGATTTTGACCATTTTTTTTGTTAGAAAGTAGATATCGTAAGTGTAGTATCATGATAAGGAAACCAGGATCTGATGATGGCATCCCAGGGAAATCGAGAAGAACTTTCAAAAATCGTACTGGCGACTAGTGCATTTGTTATTTTTTCATCAAGTATTTTAAGGCACCACTATTTAGTGAAGGTTTGGAGTCGATCTAATGATGGAGCCGAAAGACAGTCGAGGGAACTCGACAACGATTTACAGCAATTACTTGGTGTTTGGACTTAATTCATTTATAATGATGAGAACTTTGCACCCATATGGGTTATAAGTGCCTTTACAGGTGACCGTAGGCAGTCGAGGGAATTCCTTAACAGCAGTTATGTCGGGCTTACTTCATATGGTTCAATATTCAAAAATATTTAGTTACGTAAAAAAATTATACCTAAGCAAGATTTAGGTCTACCCATCACTGAAAATCGTGAAATAAAATAAATTTTAATAAAAAAAAACCCGACTTCGAACAGGAAAGTTGGTGCTAAACAAATACCATGAGTATAAGAACCATATTACAATAGACAAATTAGGATTGATAATACCTATAAGTACTTAGTTATTGTTTTACTTGGCACCAACTTCAATATTATAAAATACTTATTTAATCATTTCTGAATAACTAAATCAAAATACGAATTACTTTTTTCTAAGTAAACTTATTTTTAACTTTTTAGTTTCCTTCCCGTTTGAAGTCGGTTCTTTTTTTGTTTAAAATTATGTTTTATTAGCAACTAGCTTTCTGCGGCGTGGTTTCACTCGCGTCTTTGCTTACTGCTCTGCTCCCGTCGCTAGTAGCGTGATGTTACATAGTTTCAATAAAACCTTCCTCGAGAACTGGGCTATCTTACGCAAATATAATTTTTCAAATGCGACTGGTAGTTCCAGATATTAGCGCGTTACAAACAAACAAACAAACAAACTCTTCCGTTTTATAAAAATAATATAGATAGGTATAGATATAAATTATTTATTTATTTTCTTTGTTACATGAAGGTTAACTTGTAATTTTAATTGCCCGCATTACTTGGCATGCTTATGAAAATTATAACGGTTTATATAAGAAATTATTAACACGCAAACAGATAGGCAGACAATCAAGAGAAGAATTTTATAAAGCTTCCTTTCTTAAGCTTTTCAAATATGAAAACCTAAAAAATAAAATAAAATAAAAGGTCTAATATCGTCAATCAACCTTCAGCGGGCATTGTGACCAATACCATGAGCATTGCGGAGGATAGCAGTATTTCTTACAGTATCTCTATATAACAAGGGATCTTCTTATCCTGGGAAGCAACGACCACGTAGATACCCTAAAATAATGATTTTGCAAACATTTAGTTTCAACTAAAACATAAAAAAAACGAACATGATTTACTTTGAAAACAAATATGACATAAATAGCAATTAATTTTATCTTTATCATCAAATACATTACCGTTTTGAGGGCTTAACAGAAAATATGGATGGAGTAAAGAGCAATCACGGTTCCGGGATAATTGATGACTGCAGTCAACGATGCAGTATTAAGAGCTTGTTTACACTGTGTCAAATGATCGCTGCGAGGGAGGAATGGAATGAGAGGAAGATGATCTTAATAATAATGAGTGAATGTTGTTCTTATTAAGGGGTTATTTTTTTTATTTCTTATTGTTATTATTCGATGCGAAACCAGATCTACGGTTTTCTGTAGGCAGACAGTAAGTTGAAGAATGATTGAAGAATGATCCATACTAATATTAGTCTGTCCGTCTGTCTGTCTGTTACGGTTTCACGCCTAAACCACTGAACCGATTTTAATGAAATTTGATATAGAAATAGAATTGACCTTGAGGAACAACATAGGTTATATATATATATATATATATATATATATTTATATCTTTTATTGCAATTTTTTTTTTTTTTTGTTTTTTTTTTTTTACCACATTCACACAGCGCCATCTAGTCCCAAATTAAGCAATTATATTTGCTTGTGTTATGGGTACTAAACAACTGATATACTACTTATATACTTTTTTTTTTTTTGTAAATACATACATATTATAGATAAATTACACCCAGACACAGAACAAACAATCATGCTCATCACACAAAGATTTGTCCTGGGTGGGAATCGAACCCACGACCTCCGGCTTAGCAGTCAGGGTCACTAACCACTAGACCAACAGGCCAGTCAAAAAAATTACTTAAAGGTGTTGAAATAGGGGATGATAGTTCTAGTACTAAATAAGATTAAAATTACCGAACAGATGTATATCGTCGCCTGTAAAAATATTACAGAACGATTAACATACATTAAATATTTAAAAACAGAAAGTTCATTAGGCATTATTAGATCAAAATAACTGTATCGTAATAATGAAGTACACGAATTTCACAAATGGCTAGTTAATTGAAAGAAAGGTCCTTTATAAAGTCACACTTAATGTAAAAAGTATTCCAGTTTCTAAGTTTAGTTGAGAAAATGAGAACAGTTTGTTAAGTACAATTTCATTTCATATTGTACTCAGATCGCAGAAATTTGCACGTACTCTTCGCAAATTTTTATGGAAAAACTGGAATTACGAGTTCTTTTCATATTAAAATTGATGCAGAAATTCACAATTTCAATGATTTGATTCCATTTATTATATGATTATTTATATCTAAACACGTGAACAGATAAACGAAAGCATCAATTAAATGGTAGATTCGGCCACAGTAAGGTATCTGAACCATTTATATAATTATTTATTTTTAATCACTCCCTAAATGTCAAAAAGTCGAAATGGTCCAGTGGATAAGGCACCCGCTTCGTAAACACGAGGTAATGGGTTCGAATCCGGGCAAGTACCAATGTGATTTTTCAAATCATATGTACTTTCTAAGTTTATCTTGGAAATTTCTGACTGACGGTGAAGGAAAAACATCGTAAGGAAACCTGGACTTAAATGTCTGAAATTGCCAATCCGCCTTGAGCAAGCGTGGTGATTAATGCTCATACCTTCTTTATAGAGAAGAGGCCTTTGCCCTGCAGTGGGACAGTAATTAAGCTGGTATTATTATTATTATTACTCCCTAAATTAATGTCATTGCATACTGCTGAGCGAAAACCTCCTATCACAACTTTTAATTTATTTACTCTAACTCATCTCGCCATTTTTCTTGCATAAAACAAACTTTTTTACTTAATGCAGCCATTTGGACGTGTAGGTAGTAAATCATTCGGCGAGACGTCTGGTCTGTGAACTGTACAAGTTGATCTATGTGTCTGAATGGTCTCCAGCGCGCCACCGAAAGTAACTATGATTTATTCTTATTACATTTTAGTTATTATGAGGGTTAATGGAGAAATGAGAGTTGCAATAAAAATAAATAAAAAATGTTTTTTAAACCTCGGTTAATCTCGTTATCTTGAATTTCACATACTCTTTGCAAAGGTATTTTCTAAGTAATTAGTTCTTTAAATGAATAATAATATTATTATAATAAAAACTATTTTTTTTGAAAATTATTTTTCACCAATTATATTTTTTTATTGCCGACAGCGGCTGCCAGTAACTGTCGATCATAGACGACTGTCTCTGGCATTGCACATTGCTCCAAAAATGCCAGGGACTCAGCGAAGCCGATGGCTATCGTGAAGGTAGTGGGCTAGGTGAAGGGATTGAGGGAGGTGAGAAAAAAGGAAGAGGGTTACATTGGGCTTTCGGCGCTCTCACTCACCGAACGAAACGCAACTTTGTTGGAGATTCTTAAATTTAAATTAATAAATACTACATAATAGAACAATATCAAGTCATGTATTAGGTATTTTCATTTTTAATTATTTCTTAATAGGTACAAATAAATAAATCCTAGAACTGAAAATTAAAGCACTGATATTCACATTCAGCCAATTACGCGTAACAACACTATACTGCTCCTCTCGTAATTAAATTTATTAAATCGAAAAGCCGTAACTACGTAAAATCGACATGGATATTCTGTGAAACATACCTTGGCGGTATTGCCTAGCAACTATCCCTACAGGGGTGAACAGGGGAGTGCATGTAGCCAGACGGCGAGACGTCGAGACAGGGGGTGCAACCGCTTAATGAAATCACCACGGTATAAGTACAAGATACTTTGCAGTGACAATGAGTTTCGGTGGCCATTTTTAAGCCGCGTTAACAAGGCAAAATGGCGACCGAAAATTGTCGGTTTGTTTTTAAAGGGTTTACTTTTGTGCAGTTGAAACAAAGACATTGCGTTTTTGAGGAAACATATTATGAATTTGTAGGGATTATGTTAATGGTTGATTTGATCTGTAGAAAGTGAACTATAGGTTAGTGCTTGATAAAAAGCGGTCCCGACCCGCGGTCAAACAGCTACGTCCAATTGGTAAGTAAAGTTATCCATGGTCCAACCCGTTGAACGTAGATTATATCGAACCAGCTGAATCATGACCCACTTTGCTAATATTTTGCTTAAAACAGTTAAACTTGTAAAAGAGCTAACGTTTAAAATTTATACGTTTTGAATAATACCTTAAAACAGTGTACTCAGTAAAATGTCAGTGTCTAATAAAATAATAACAAGTTCGTTGCCAAGGAAATCTGTCTTTAGACGAATTTCAACCTACTTGCATTTAGATAGATTGGCATAATGAGCTTATGATGGGTCGTGATTACTCATGATTCACTTGGCTCGATAGTACGTAGTAGGTAGTTGTGTGTTGTCACTGAATATATAATACTAGCTTTCAGCGGCGAGGTTTCACCCGCGTCTTATTGCCCTCATCCCGTCGCCAGTAGCGTGATGTTACATAGCCTAACCTTCCTCGAGACCTGGGTGGGATTCAAACACAAACTCTTCCGCTTTAAATAATAGTATAGAGTTAGGCGTATGATGGATTTAGTCATTGACATATTGGCGGTCATTCAATTCTTTACTATTTTTCTCTACCATTAAATCATTTTTTTTAATTCTTGGTTTTAACAATTATCATGCCACGACACTTAACTTTTGCCACCCCAATTCGTTACACAATAAAAAAGTTCAGATCTCCCGGTCAAAGATGCACAAATTTTCTTTGTTGTCTGGCAAATTCACAAGGTTCCTTACTCGAGAACGATAAACAATACACAGGTGTATGTATTCGTTTATGTACTGTACAAATTACACTACATAACATTGTTGCCAGCTGTTACAAAAGGTAAATAATATTTTATATGTAAGTAGGGTATCACCCAACGCAATCAGTTTATGATTACTTGAGTGAAAGAGTGAAAGAAATGTAACGGTGGCCGCAAAACAGCTGCGCTATGACACATGTGCGTCAAGGAATTCGCTACTGATAATTTCTTTTTGACGTGTATGTCATTCACAAATTATTGAATTAACTTAGACTCCATCTTTTGTTTTTACAAAAAAAACATAAAATTTACTATTTACCTTTTTTTTCGTCGTAGAATTGTATTGACAAGGGTCTCTGCTCATCCGTTTTATCTGCTCCCAAAGCATAGCTCCCAATAACAAGTTGCTTATATTTTTTTTATAGAACTATTCTTATTTTTCAATAATTCAACAATCTAGCTAGATCAAGGCAGAAGATATTTTTAAAGGCGCGTAATTAACTAAATGTGAGTGGCCCATCTCCAGCAGTGGACAGTAGGTTGATGATGATGAAGAACAAAATGAATAAATTTTCCTTTATAAAAGAAATACTATTATTGTAATTACGAAAGAGCTTTTATGAGCCATTTAGATAAAGAGATAACCGTATAAAACATTTTATCATTAATAATCAATCATAATACTTATTTAATAAAAAAATAAGGATGGCAAAACTTTTAATTAATTCATTCTATGAAATTTAATTACAAAATTCGCCAGATTTTATAAATTTATATCAGTAACTTGATTAATGAAAGAGCACTTTTTCTCAATTTGCCGTAGATGCTGTTTAATAATTAATTAGGTAACTAAAAAGGTGATTATAAGTTATTATAGCCAGTTTAAAAAAGGAACTTTGGTTATGGTTCGTTTGGGAACATGGCAACTCCATTAGGGTTGTACCTCCTTCTATTTATACAACGAATGTTGAATGTAATTAGAGAGGTTTGTTCTGACGCTAAATGGCATTTGTTTGTATACAGTAAGTTAATTTTCTAATTGTGTTGTTTGTTTATAAAATTATACAAGTCCCCAAACTTACTTTCAAACTCAAAAGCAAGATAATCAAATCTCGTAGTTATATTAGATAGAAGTGAATTGCTCTCTAAAATTTAAATTGCTTTATTAAATTTACTGCTAGTACAATGACTATATGAAATATTGATACCATTATTGATATTTAAGACTAAGTCTATGATCCAATAAGCCAGACCACTCACATTAGACATAGATCTCGATTTTATCATAAATGTTCGTATAATTGTGTTAACCGAGACAAACGTAGTAGAAGTATTTTAAAAATCTGACTGTGATAAAAGTAATCTTAACCTCGCAGATTTATAGATCCGCGCCACTATTCCAAAGATATGAGCACCTGCACACTTTTTTGGAAAAGCATTGTTGCTAAAATTATAGCACATAATTTAAAGAGTAAGTAGATACTTCATTGATATTAATACCCTATAATTACGTGTACCTACTTACATAATTATTATTATACAATAACTCTGTAATTTGTCAGTCCATTTATCAGATTAAGTAATTAATATTAAAGATTCTATTTGATTATGTAGGCTTACAAATTTATCTATTTAGTAAATTTAGTCGACTAATTTTATTGTATTTCGAAACTCACTTTAAACGTCACATTCGTATTACAAGTAAACAACATTTCGTGTAAAAATAGTACGAACGCCGAGTTCCATCTACGGTTTTCTTCATTCCGAACTGAAAGTAAAATTTCTGAATGAACACCAGCCAGCTTTAGAAGAGTTCTATTTTTAAATGTTTATTTGAGTTGAGTTCCCCGCCAACTAATCAAAGTTTACAAACAGAACGAGTAGTACAGACGATGCCAATATGATTGATTGTAAATCAAATATTTTTCGATTTTCGAAATGGAATTGCTGAGTTTTGTCGTTGAAAGTTTTTATAAGTTCTTACAATTATTTTAAAAATAATAATTGTACTAATATTGATAGGTACAAAGTCTTAGATTGCGTCGAAATAGATTTTTATAAAAAAAAAGAGAGAGATTAGTTTAATAACTAATCTAAAAAAACTAAAAAATCTAGTATAATCTAATTATTATACTAGCTTTTGCCTAAAAACAGAGAGAGTTTAGTTATCACGGCTTCACCGCGTGGATATCGTTTTTACCATAGAAATTTTATAATATAAATTTCAAGTCGATACGACTGTGATTGTTGTCTGCCAGTTAGTATAATATATGTATGAACGGAATAGACAATAAAATTATAATGAAGCAGACCGGAGTAACTCGGATTACCAAAGAACGAAGTTCACTTTCGATGAAGTATTGTGAATTTTAGTTTGACCTCCAGCTAGCTACACCTACTTTATTTAATTGTATCTACTTTGCTTAGTCTGCTCATCACGGAGGAGAGCATCTAAGTAGACGCTTAAAGCTAGTTGCTGGAATTACCTATAAGGACAAGTGCATTAACGTTTTTTAACTACATCGAGACTTCTCCATGCCCAAGATGTAATAAACATGTAATAACAACGACCTCTGGCCATAGTCACAAGTAGTCTGGTGCTTGTGGTGAGGCATATTTGTTACAAACTTACATTTGTATTCACAAAATAGTCTTAGTCGTGTATCTATGTACGGAAGGACATTCATTTAAATTTAATTTAATTCATTTTAACATTCTTTTTAACTGCAAATTTTAATTTGTCTTTCCTGCAGTTCATTTCATTTTCATTTATACTTTATTGTACACACATAGAACATATTACATAATTGGTAAGAAATATCATGTACCAAGGAGGAAAAATATCAAGTGTGAGAACAAATGAAGTGTACAAACAGACAGAAAGGAAATTAAATGAAATATAGTACCTATTAATTTATTGTATACCTAGTGTACACATAATTTAAACAAATATACTTACATATTAATAATACACACATAATATATTAAAATATATAAATGCATAAACTTACATAATTATAATAAATATATCCACTTATATATACCTATTATTCAACCAAAGATAGGAAATGTTCTCTTGTTCTTCTCTTGAACACATCCACAGAAGTACTCTCACGAATGACGTGAGGAAGAGAATTCCACAACCTAACCGCGTGCACAGTAAAAGAGCCGTCATAACGGCTAGTACTATGAAGAGGTGTACGAAGTAGAAGAGAGGATGAAGACCGACTAGGACTATTAAGGACAGAATAAAGGAAAGAAAGAATGGGCGTATCTCGACGCTGCCGAATAGGTAGCCACTTCAGTTTCTTACGAAATTCCAATACTTGGTCGTATTTACGCAAACCGAAAATGAAGCGGATACCCAAATTCTGCAGTCGTTCTAGTTTATTGAGGTGTTCCTCCTTAGCATCAAGAAAGCAGACATCCGCATAGTCTAAGAGTGGTAGTAGAAGGGACTGTGCAAGAGTAACTTTAGTTTGAAAGGTAAGAATTTCTGAAGTCGCTTGAGTGCCTAAAACGAGCAGAACACCCTCCGGCTTACCTCTGCAATGTGGGTATCCCATGGTAGATACGGATCCATAACAACACCCAGATTCTTAACTCTTTTTTGCTAGCGAGATGGCAGTAGAGTTGTAAGTTGTAGACGGAAGAGACTGGTGACTTATTGAGATAATCATGTACCTGCTACCAATAATAATAGCTTGTGATTTTACTGGATTAACGAGTAGCCCAAACGACTGAGCCCAGTTTCTAATTTTTGCGAGATCTTTGTTGATTTCAGTAATAGTCTCAGCCAAGTCACTTACTGTAGAATGCCGATATAGCTGCAGGTCGTCTGCGTAGAAATGAAAGTTCGAAGTAATGACTTTAGGGAGTTCATTTATAAAAATGGAGAAGAGAAGAGAAAGGACGCCACCTTGAGGTACACCCGCAGTAAGATCACACCATGCAGAGGACTTCTCCTCAAAGTGTACATACTGCGAGCGACCCTGAAAATTGTAATATCCAGGACTTAGGAGAGTACGCAATGACACAACAGCTTCTTGTTACAGCATTTATTCCGGACTGAGGAGCGATTCAAAGCTTTGACATAGAACACAAGTACAGATCATATAATAATATAGTTGTACCATAGATTCATAATATTACCTACATTACATCCCTCCTCACTTAATTAACATAACTGCAACCCCAATACTAAACAGATTTGGTACTACATTAACAATTTAGACAATATTAATTGTATCTTATAGTCTTTGCTAATCTACATTTCCGAATGGGACGTGGCTGGGGCGGTACAGGAGAAGCTGGTGGCGTAGAAAATCTCTCCATTGGTTCTGGCTGCTCCACTATAGACAGAGGCTCAAGCGCGAGGTTTTCACTTGCACACTGTACCACTGACTGGTTCCGCGAAGGGACAGTTGGCAATAATACACCTTGTGTATTACTAGTGGACGTCTGCTTACTACTTGTGGGGATTACCAGCCAACTCCTTGACTGACGCTTTGGCTGATCGACATGCCTATCAATCTCGTTTACCAGCAAACTCCTTGGCCGACGCTTTAATTGATCAACATGCCTATGTATCTCGTTACCCTTAGTATCCAAAATTGTGTAATCATTAGCTCCTATTGACTTAGATACCGACCCTGGTTGCCAATTTTCCGCCTTTAAATACTGCCGATACCATACTTTGTCCCCCACTTTAACAGGCCAGCACGCCTCCGACACCCCGAGCGCTCGCGTCACAAGTGACGATGATAGGTTTCCTTGGATCATAGTGAGCCAATACCTCACTACTAACTAACGCTTTTTTAACTCCCTCGAAAGCTCGCCCACATTCGCTACACCATTTCCAAGGTACTCCCTTCCGCAACAACTTATGCAAAGGAACTAAAATTGAACTAAGGTTTTTAACAAACCTGGCAAAGAAATTGACCATACCTAAGAATGATCGCAACTCAGTTACATTTACCGGAGGATCGATATCTAAAATTGCTTTTATTTTAGATCTATCCGCTTTTATACCTTCTTTTGAAACAATGTATCCCAAGTACTTAACATTGTCTGCTAAAAATACACACTTATTTTTTTTAAGTTTTAGTCCGTTGGCCGCTAACCGTTTAAATACTTCCTCGAGAGCCTGCATGTGTTCAGATTTCGTTTTTCCTCCAATTATGACATCATCCAAAAAGCCTTGAACATTTGGAATACCTTTTAACAGATTCGTCATAATCCTTTGGAATATGCCCACACTCGATGACAACCCGTAAACTAGCCTATTATACCGAAATAACCCTCGGTGAGTGTTTATAACAGTGAATTGTTTCGAAGAATCTAATTCTATTTGATTGTACGCGTTAGACAAATCAATCTTACTCAAGAACTGAGCACCATTCAAACCCACTAACACGTCATTAATTCTAGGAAGAGGGTAACGATCAACCAAAAGCGCAGGGTTTAGAGTAGACTTGTAATCCGCACAAATACGTAACGTACCGTCTGGCTTGTTTACCGGCACGAGTGGTGATGCCCAGTCCGAGCAGTCAACGGGCTCTATGATGCCCGCGCTCAACATCGCGTCGAGCTCCGCGTCAACGCGCTCACGTAGCGCATAGGGCAGCGGGCGCGCGCGGTGAAATATCGGTGTGGCGCCCTCACGCACTTGCAACGTCGCCTTGCCTCCCGTGTACCGTCCCAGACCATCGCTGAATAATACTTTATACCTGTCGAGTAATTTACATATTTCTTTATCAATGTGTATAATATTTTTTTCTATAAAATTACATCGGAATTTGGGTATATCTATTTGCAACTCGGTTAACCATTGTCTTCCGATCAAAGAAGTAGTACCACCCTCAATAACAAATAATTCTAAAACTTTCTCCACATTATCAAACTTCACTGCTGGCCGTATGACACCTAACGGCTTAATTCTTGACCCATCATAAAATCTTAAAACAGTTTTATCCCTACTTATAGGTAAATGTTTGAAATGCTGATCGTAAACAAGTTTACTTATGCACGAAATTGCCGTGCCAGTGTCTATCTCCATTTTTAACACAGTTTTATCTACTAATATAGGTAAACTCACCGCCTTATAACTGTTTAATGATAAAAGATTCAACTGTTCTGTTTCGTCCTCTTGTCCACTTGTGTCGTGGTCGTCAAAGTTACCAAAATGCACATCTCGTCGCTGAGATGTTTTGCCGCCTCGTTCCTGGCACATTCGTCGCAGATGACCTACACGCCGGCATTTGCTGCACACAAAGTTCCGATATCGGCAAATGCCGAAGTGGTGATTTGTTGCTCCGCAAGCAGTACATTTACTCGTCCCTGCTGACGATGATTCACACAGCGCCGTCGACTGTTGACCAATAGCCGGCCTCAAGCGGCCTCTATCTGCCGTTGTATCGACCTTCCACCCGCGCCCGTCCTCCCGCCGCGCTCTGGCGGTTATAACGTGTACCGCACTACTTGCCTCTGATGCTCCATTCGTTGATTCTACTAATGCTGAGTCCCTTTCCGCTGCCTCCAAAGAGCATGCCAACTTAATAGCCTCCGTGAAACTAATTGAATCGTCCTCTGCAAATAACCGTTGTCTAATAATGTCACTCCTAAGACCACATATAAATTTTCATTTAGATGTGTATTAAACTTGCAATAACGAGATAGCTTTTTCAACTCAGCCACATAAGCCGCGATGTCTTCCGTTAAACTTTGTCGCTTTTTACGAAACCGGTATCTTTCTGCTAAAGAAGATGGCGCCGGTTGTAAGTGTTGACGCATTAGCTCGCCGGCTTTTTCGAATGACAATTCTGATGGTTTCAACGGGCTAGCTAGATTAACAAGCAACTCATATGCTTCATGTCCCATGCTCGCAATCAAAGTAGGCAATTTCATGTCTTCACCGACATCATTTACTTTGAAAAACATTTCAAGCCTATCAACGTATGACGACCACAAGCCTGATCGCATATCAAATTCCCGTAACTTCCCGATAGACATTTTATTAGAGAATACCGCTACCTTTTAAAATCCTCGTCGCCAATGTAATATCCAGGACTTAGGAGAGTACGCAATGACACAACAGCTTCTTGTTACAGCATTTATTCCGGACTGAGGAGCGATTCAAAGCTTTGACATAGAACACAAGTACAGATCATATAAAAATATAGTTGTACCATAGATTCATAATATTACCTACATTACAAAAATAACAATTGAACCACTCAGTTGCAGGCAAAGAGACATTAAGTGAGGAAAGGATGCCTATGAGAATGTCATAATCGACTGAATTGAAGACACTGCTAAAGTCCAACAAAACTAATACAGTTACAAGTTTGTTTTCAATGGCCAGTCTTATATCGTCTGTTATTTTTACCAGTGCAGTTACAGTGCTGTGGCCATTGCGAAATCCAGACTGTAATGGATTTAGCAGACTATTATCATTTAAGTAACCTAAAAGTTGTTTATGTACGACACTCTCTAGGACTTTGGAAAGGACAGGATGGATAGATATGGGGCGGTATTGGGACAAAGAAGAAGGATTAGAGGTTTTGGGTAGAGGTATTACACGAGCTCTCTCCAAGAAGTAGGAACAGAACTCGTGCAGAGAGAATAATTAATCAGATGGGTGATGAGAGACACTATTTCTTTCAGAACAAGTTTAATCATCTGGAGCCAGCTTTTGTGGAGATAGATAGGATAGTTTTCTTAATGTATGTGTCAGCAACTGGGTGGAAAGTAAAAGCAGTATTTAATGGCGGAGAAAGAGATGATAGGTAATTTAATGTAGAAGATTTAGTATTGAAGTCTAAGGTAATTGGTGGCTTAGAAAATTGACCATTGAGTGCGTCAAGGTCGACGTTGTTAATGTCATTATGGACTGAGGTTTTACCAGTACCAAAAGACTTGAGAAAATGTCATACTTTTGTTGTGATGATATTCTGAATAGAAGTGTGAATGTGGCGTCGTTTAGCAATTCTACACATACGAGCGCAGCGGTTGCGCAGTTTCTGATATGACGCCCAATTCTCTTCCGTTGGCCATCTTTTATATTTACGCTTAGCCTGTCTCTTTTCGACATATAGGCTTTAATGGTATTTGATAACCAGGGTGCTGGTAGATGCTTAACTTTCACCTTCTTGAGAGGAGCGTGAATATCATACAAATCTAATAAATTCTTGGTGAAAGTAGATACCTTGGTGTCCAAGTCATTGCAGCTGTAAACCGCAGACCAGTCAACTCTGCCTATATCAGCCCTCCAACGATCCAGATCAATGTTTTTAAAACTTCGAAGTAGGAGAAATTTACTCTTGCGTTTAGGAAGACGAATTTTATAGGAAAGGTATATTAGGTCATGGTAGGAAAAAGATGCTGCAAGCTGTCCATGTGTAGCTACTTGCTCAGGGGCAGAAATAAGAATAAGATCTAAGAGAGATGGAGAACTGTGAGGTGCCCTATGAGTAGCTTGTAGTGGAAGAATATGCATATTGACAGAGCTGACAAGGGAACGGAGTCTACGACTGCGTGAGTCATCCTTAAGCAGACATTTGTTGAAATCACAAAGGATAATTGTGTGATCATATAAAGGAGAGAACTGTTCGAGTTTGGTTTCTAGAAAAGAAAAATAGTCAATCTGGCAAGAGAGACTATAGTATACCCCAAGCAGTATTTTAGAGTGCTTAAAGCATATTTCTATAAAAATATGTTCTGCAAATTTATTATATACACTTGGAGATTGATCAACTACAGTATACGGAATATCACCACGCAGATAAATCGTAATCATTACCTTATGTTATGTTTGTAATTTGTACTCATTTATAAGGTTATAAATCTTCGAATAAAGGACTGGGGCAGAAGGAATACAAACTGTATGATTGAGTCTCTGGCACTCTCACTACCATACAACTCGCCGTATGCTTAATGCTTACCAACTTAACAATAAAAACGAACAGGTGAATCAACCAAACCAGATTTTTATAAATAATGTTCTCTGTAACCGCAATACAAGCCTTACCTAATTAAACTTCTTACATTGTAAAGATCAAATTAAATAAAAGTACGATCAATATACTCTTCTTAACCCTATATAGTATGTACCTATGTAAAGCCTCTACAAAATAAAAATTGAACGGATTAAGCACACATGTCGAGGTCACTTTGCGGATGGGTGACCGTTTTCTAAATTATAAGAGCTCCCACGCTGCCCCATATTGAATGTCATACAAATGCCTACGTTAGTTGAGGTCAAAATTCAAGTATTTGTCGCCTATATACCGACTATACCGTATTGTAGTACGAATAGATTATTATCCTATATTCTAGATTATTAAACTGATCTCCTGGTATCCAGAATCCATGAGCTGCAGATTCCACTTATCATCAGCTGATCAATAAGTTCGCATATCTACACGGACAGTAAAAAGACGATAAAACCCACGAACACACGATGCGCTTTTGTTCCACAGAGTATAAATAATAGTACTAGGTACCACAGTATGGCGATTGCGGCTGGGATAAAATCATCTGTTTTTGTATAGTATCGTGAAATCGATTTTATTGTTTCGTAATCGATTAAAAATAACTCTGAATTATGTTTCTTTATCCAATACATAACTATTATGTTGTTTGTAACAAGTGTTATGATTTTGCTTGAAAACGGCACGTGTATAATTAAGGGTTAAACCACATCTGGCAGCACGGGATCGTACTCTTTTTGTCGTTTTAGTAAATGACAATTCTGAGGGAAAGAAGAGGATAGAAACATAAGAAAGTGCGATTTCTTGCTGTAAATGTGATTCAACCCTAAATTACTTGTGTTAATATGAGTAATATGACCAGTACGTTTTATCTCAATTTTCACTGCAGAGTAATGGACTCTTCTCACACAGAGAAAGCATTGATCACCAGGCTTGCTCAAGACGGATTAGCAAATTCCCACTTTTTTCTAGTATTTTTTTAGTTGGTGACAAAGGCAGACGAGCAAACAGCCCACGTGATTAAGTTAGACGTCTTGGCCTGCAAAGTAATTCCACTCAGCCTGATGGTAAGCAATCAGTGGAATCCAGAAGTGTCAGTCATTGTCTAAAACTAAAAATTAATTAACTTACATCCTATTAATTTTATAAATGCGAAAGTTTGACCCCCTTGTTTGTTACCATTCAGCGCCTAAAGCGCTGAACCGATTTCGATGAAAATTGGTATGTAGATAGATTTGGTACCAGAGGGCATAGGCTACTTTTTATTCCGAAAATCGGTCTGGTTCTCGAGAGATACAACAAAACATATTTTACGCGCTGGCTAAGCCGTGAAGCGCAGCTAGTAACATTATAAATTCAATAAGGTCACTTTTGGTACTCTCAGTTTCGTACCCACAACGTTGTATAGGAACGTACGAAGCAAGTGCCTAACCTACCAAACTTAATGTTAAACCACAGATTAAGTACAGAACCTAATTTAACCTAAAATTTAATAACTTACCAGGTATACATAAACATGAAGATGTCCATGAAAACTCCTAGGTTATACGAGTGGAAACACTCCGTCTCTTTCCGTGTCGTAACAGGTTATGGAAATGTCAGGCAATAGTCAGTGTTACATTATGCCTACTATTAAATAGAGGTCACCATCCCGCTGCAAACGTGCAGACATAGATACTGTATTCCTCCATTAAGGAAGGTCAATCCGAGTAGCTTCTTCAGAACGATAACGTAGAACAGTTGTATTCTCATGTTTTGATTTTCCATTGACAATAAATAAATATCCCTATTACTTAATTTTGCTCTGTTTGCGCTTTAGACTTATAGGTACTTCGAATAAAACAACAACATTTATAGGGTTCCGTACCCAAAGGGTAAAACAGGACCCTATTACTAAGGCTCGTATTTATAAACGCATCTCAGGTATTGTGTTGAGTACGCGCACTTGATTATTACCCCTGTCTCTATCCAACTAGGGACCCGAGACCGTAGTTAGAAAGAGACAGTATTAAGTACGCGTACTCAATACCTGAGCTTCGTTTATAAATTCTACCCTAAGACTCCGTCCGTTCGTCGGTCTATCCGCCTGGCATCACTTCACCAGGCTGCATTTCATGAACCGTGTTAGTTAGACATTTGAATTTTTCACAGATGATGTATTTCAGTTGTTGCTATAACAACCAATACTAAAAAAAAAAAAAGTCCGACTCGCACTTGGCCAGTTTTTTTAATTCAATAGCTACTATTAGAAAAGAACGATAAAACAAGTAACATATTTGAATCATGCATATAGATAAACACGGCGTTTCTCGAATGGACGTTTTCCCGCACCTATAAAAGCCAGGTGTATGTACAATTTATTAATAACAATTAGGTATAAAATTATAAAAGAATAAAAAAACAGCGCGTTATTGTGACGTGAATATTTTTATATTGACGCCTGTGGCAATGACCGCGGCCGGTGTTCGGTTCACGGCCGTTTAAAAAAAGACGTTTATGTTTTAAAAACGCTTTTATCCTTGTACGCTTGTAATTGGTTGTCGAGCGAGCTGGATCTTCGCTGCGTGCTGGCTCACGTATGATGAATGCACCATTTTTGTACACCCCACACTCGAAAATAAATAAATGGACGGCGGCGACATGGGGCGCAGAGGGCGGCACCCTCACACCGGCACTCACGCACACACGCGCCACGCAGGGCGCTTGAGAGGGCGCTACCGTCGCTCAGTCTCGCGCCGGCCACCGCCACGGTCGGACGTTTGCCGTTTCGTGCAATGCGATCGGAAAAATAAACTAGTTTTGTTCCGGTACGACATACCGCCTTCTGTGCGCTGTTAAATTTTACGTGTTTGTGGACATTCTGTGAACGTGATTATTATCTAACGTGAACGGTTGGTATCCCCTATGCATACTGCTATTTTTTGTAACCGCGTCTTGTCTACACATGTTCATTGTTTACATCTGTAGTTATAGGCATGTGTTTCGTTTTTTCTACTATCCCTGGTAATGTAACGATTTTATTAATAAACGGGTAGTTAAACGCGCTGGATGAATCATAAAGCGGAGTACCCACATTGAATAAGTCGTTTCTATTTCCAGATAAACTGTTGGGATTGATTGGGAGCCGTTGACTTGTGTTGAAACAAAGGTTTACATTGTCGGAAGGTGAACGATCTTCATTCGACTCGCTACAGGTATGTTTGAACAAGAAATTCATTCATTGGTACACACTCTTACGCCTACGGGTCACACTTTTTTTGAATTTCGAATTCATTTGTACATGAACATAATGTTCGTTAGAAATTTGAATTAGTCATCGAGCTGTTTCGAAACAAGTGAAGTTCTTAAATGTTCGAATGTCAAATCGTAGTTCATAGATTAGACCGGCGTCCGCATGACTAATTACAATTTGAAATGCCTACAACGTATCTGTCGCACGGAAACGAAACGTAATCCCTTTTTGTGTCATTGACCTCATTGTCTATGCTTAAGTAGGTAAGAAGCTATTTTTTATGCAATTTGCGTGTACCTTACGTAACGTTTTGGCCGAGTACACGTATGTAATTAAACTATTGTGTTGCATGTCAAAGCATGGAATCGAGGCTTTGCGCACCTTATATAATGTATAACCTTTTGTATGACATTTGACGTCGAAGCCTTTCAAATCTCCTACTGAATAAATCGGTTACTTGTTGCTTCTATTCGTTGGCATAGGCGATGTTGTTATAGTAACATTATTTTGGTCGATCTGTTTTCAAACAAACTATTTTAGGTACGTAGTGGTTCACAGATGAGATTAAATCGGGCAGTCGTTGCAGTAGGTTATTTGTTGATAAATTAGGGTGAACGGCCCAGAAGTCCTCTCAAGGTTATAATCTCGTGTACGATGAATATGATGAAAATATTCTTTATTTGCTTTACATGTGATTTGTTGTTGTTACAAGTCAGGTTGTCTGTAGGTTAGAAATGAGTTTGACACAAAAACAAAATACACTCCAACGTTGTGTACAAATTTATGGGTATAATATAAAATGTAGCAATGAAAACAGTAATAATTTTAATAAATTGCCCATGACAGTCCCGGCCTATATGTTGATGGTCGTAAAAGCATGGTTCCGTGGGGCCAGAAGCCTGCCCACGGCTGTAATCAGTAATCACCCACGCATGCGACATGACCACTTTTGATGTTAAAAGCCTACCTGCTTAAATAGTTCTGTCAATATGTAGGCTTTACGTAAAATAGAATCACTTTTTCATTTAGTTGGGTTATAATATGACTTATATGTTAGGCACCTACCTACTACAAATTATGTAAAATTTAAAATGAAGTATAATTATTAATTACCTACTTAAATATAAATAGACAACTACCTACCTACTAATAACTTTTATATTTTAGGATAATGATCAAATATCTATTTTCTTTTGAAATACATACACACCTACCTGCTTAATTTCAGTCAATAGCTAGACAGGTCACTAAAGAAAAATATATTCCAGTGATTTTACAAGTTCTTAATAAATAACATTAGCGGGCGTGACCTTAATCTACTAGTTTTATCAATAGACTAGCTGACCCGGCGAACTTCGTTCCGCCTAACAGTCGATCAACATTACTTTATTTTTCTAAAATAAAAGAATTTTTCTAAAATAAATGTAGCCTAAGTTACTCCTTATTACATCAGCTACCTGCCAATAAAAGTCCCGTCAAAATCGGTCCAGCCTTTTCAGAGATTAGCCGGAACAAACAGACAGACAGACAGACAAAAATTCTGAAAATTTTATTTTGGTGTATGTATCGTATATACATATTTCTTCTATTCTATCTATTATATTATATCTATTATTGACATATTTAATTGAATATAAAATACTTTTAGACAATATTATAAACATTGATTAATATATAAAGTTTAATTAGACTATAATAAATAAGTTGCTAATCTGTATACATTAAAAAAAAAAAACGTAGTAAAAAACGGTTATTTCAATATTACAAACAGACACTCCAATTTTATTGTATGTATAGATAACGATGTTTCTTAAAAATAAAGCAATCTCGAAATTCAACTAATTATGTCAGTTAATATTCTTTTAAGTTAGGTCGTTGGTAAATTAGTTAATCTTTACCTCAAGAATACCAGTAGCTAACTGTCAAAGTTGACACATACAGTACCTACATAGTGTATACAACTGTTGTGTGTATTATTATCAGTTACTGATAATAATGTGTATCAGTCAGTAGTTACTTAATAGGTACTTACCATTTGAAATGTTCTCACATTACGGACTCAACATTAGAACAAACTATGTATAAGTATAATCACCATAATAAGTCTGATAACATAAAAGTATTGTATGCGTAATAATAACCTACAAGCAAAATAAAATAGACCTTAAAAAGTATACTACATTGGTTTCATGTTTTTTATTGTGTCTACATTGTAAAATATCTTTTAATTATGTACATAGTCTTAAACAAATAAAGCTAGGTAAATAATTAAAAATAGTTTTCTAGTTCTAGTTTTCAGCTAAAAAAAAACATCGTAGATTAAAAAAAATACAGAACCTGAGTGTAGCCGTAAACATTTGTTTTAGATTTTAAGACTTAGATAGGTAGGTACTTATTATCTCGTTAAATAGTAAAGTCAATATTGAGAAAATAAATGCTTTGTTTTATGAAAGAAATTATAATGTAACTAATCAAATCACCTCTCATAGACCACGCGTTTATCATAATTAAGTAACCCAGTCCACAGTTAACAAAACACTAAAACAAAACTAGCCAATTGCCATGAGCTGCGTCCGATCACTTTCTCTGTCCCTGACCTTGATAACCAGTATTACGTGAACTGTATTACAGCAATGAACGCAATGTTTCTTTTCTAAACACAATGATAACTAAATCAAAATCATTCATTTACTAAAACATACGGTACGGTGAAAGCTGTAAGTACCTAACACTTATAGTAAAGTTAATAAAGCTAATACTTACAGTAAAGTCATTTTACTAAAAAAATAACGCAACGAAAGTTTCCAATGTACATAATATAATTATTATGCATATAAATAGAACTGTGAACTCAATGATTTGTTACTTTTATACAGCTTTCATTTAATTCTAAAATGTTAGCCGGACATATTTTTAAAATATAGCTCCGATTATATGATAAAAATTCTTCTTCTTCTTCTCATTTTTTTTGGCAACAGAGCCGACGATTGTGTCAGCTATTTCTGCCAGCGTCAAGTTTAGAATAATATTCTTGTTGATGATATTAATGGTATAGTACAATGATAAAAATAAAAAAATGTGGATGAAATTAAATGACAACCATCTTCCGTGAAAACAAAAGATGGACGACTCATGATAAAAATTGAAAACCACGAAATATGACACTGAATATTGAGACGTTGTCACTCGTATGGCGTAAAGGCTCTAAACGCAGGCTATCTCATAACCTGCCAGTTACATTACTTTAAATTTAAAAATAATAATCTGAAACTAAAAATTAAACTAAATTCAAATAATAAAAAAGAAACTTAACATATCGTAAATCAAATTTTTATTTTTCGAAATTCTTAAAAAAAAGGTGAGGAGGTTTTATTCTTTTTAATTTCGAAAGTATGAGTGCTTGATATTATTATATTCATAAACTCAGTTAATGAAAGGCGAGTCTACACAGAGAATTTTGACTAATGAGCTCTTTAAAAGCGGTTGCAAATAGACCTTACACTTCTTAGATCCTGTATCTAAGAAGTTTTTAGCCTTAGTACTGACATTTTATTATTAATGGTCGAATAATAATTATAATAAAGTATTTATTACATTACATTTATATGATGATTATGCATAACTATTGCGGAGTAGACGTTAACTATTATTGCTTCCTTTGTGTATAATATACGATCTTGTATGTGTTGTCAAATATTTAAATAACTTTTTTGATATAAGCATGTATTTGTAAAAAAAATTAAGCGTTACGGACGTGATGAAACTAATATTTATAATATTTTTATTGAATACGTAATAGTAGTAAGTAATTATAATTACATATCCTACCTCTGTTTCTAAAACTGAACTTCATACATTTAACCTGATGCTTTCACAATGCTTGTGGATTACCACTTACTTTTTACTTTCGGTAGCGTTTTCCTTTCACAGTGGTACATGAATAGAATCTCATTTCAAACTGATAAATAATATTTAAAATGTCGTAAACCCATACGAATTGTAGGTAGTTAAAATTAGTCTTTATCGCTCTATAACACGGTACGAATAAAATTAATTATGCTTTTAACTTACCTCCTCAGACCGTGTACTCATTTATAGTCTAACTTATTTAGAACCATAAAATCGACTTGGAATAGTTACATTATGTGCTAAACGTCTAACTTTAATCCTTTGTCTATGGTCCAACAAGGACATTAATAACGAAGTTTGAAACGAATTAATAACCAACCGTTAATAGTAATAAATTTAATTTGTTTTGAAAATAGTACTATAATAAAATTATAGTAAATTATTATTTTATATCTTGGCAACATAAAACTTAATGTTACTCCACAGATAATGACATGTGTTTGTGTACAATATGACAACAATATAAATATTAAGTCCATAACGTAGGAAATTATCACTGTACTGCGAGACAGTAAATAAAATATATTAAGACAAAACGTTTGTAGATTCTTTCTGCATTCAACCCTAGAGCATAAAGAGAGGGAGATATCTCCAAATGTTTAACGCTCAGAATACAGAACAAACAGTACTCTATTTTTTATATTACGCTAAAAAAAATTGTTGCTCTTTCAGTAGGTACCTCTGGCTCTTACGTGTATGCTCACGATAATATTATAAACATCGCACTCTAAAACAAAACTGTCTCACTAACAAAAAGTCTCTCACAAAGAAAAATAGGGACAAAAATTGTCATGTTTCTTGGTGACCTGGAGAAATATGCGCGATGTCATCCTATCCCGAAGGAGGTATTCTTAAAAGCGCACCACACCTACTTTGAAATGCACCAGTAGTAGTAATATTTTTTGTTAGCACACCAGACTGTTGCGTTTTGGAGTTTTGGAATACTTTTAGCGCGCTTCATTTGGTGCGTTTTAAAGTTTCAAAGAGGAACACCACCTTCACCCCCTGGCTAAGGCCCCTAGTTTAAAGTTCTACGTTTCAACTTATCCTGTAATGCAATAGTGACTATTTATATAAAAGGTTTTATATAACTACGTGTAATGTCTTTGTTCTTCAACATTCAATAAATTACAGAGAGTACACGATACAATGGCCGATGTCAGCATTGCGCAAGTTCACCCATTACGTTACATCGGCACATCTTAATCGCCTCTCTTTCTAATAACTACAATAAGAGAGGGATAGATGTGAAACTGGAAAACGCTAACTTGATTTTAGATGTAAAAATTGTACCCACATTTTGAAAACAAAATAAATTTCTTTTTTTGGGTTTTTTTTCCTTTTTGGGATTTGGTGAACTTTTGAAGTTTGCCTCACTCTCAAGTTTATTTAACCCGCAGACGTAATTATTGCCTCAAACTAATATTTTATTATCTAAATGTAATCAACTTAATGAGTCGCGCCTTAAGTAATAGTTAGCCTCTCTGTGTAATAAGTTATGATCAGAATTTAGTCCTCTTCATGCCAAGTATTAGTAAACTAATAATGAATCACACATACAATTTGAATGTCTACACAAGAATCTAATGGCTAACACTAGAATAGACTATAAAGTTTCTGCAATTTCTACATAAACTACAATTGTTACACATGCATATTACCATTTTTCCTGCCGTATAATTTCGTCGCCAATGGTACTAACCTACCCTAACATTTCCTGTGGGCGATTGTGACGCCCAGTGGGCCCGCTCGACCGGCCACTAGAACAAACATGTTAGTATGTAAGTGCATTATTCTCTTTCAAATTACCAGATGTGGCCGTTAAACCGCAGACAGGGCACTTGAACAGGGCTGCAGCAATTAATAGCAATCATTCAATTAAACAATATTAGGGTGGCATTGTTACAGCTTTTGTCGTGTTTAAGGTTTCTTTTTGTTTTATTTTACTGCGAACCAATTATAATAAAATTGAAATAAAATTCAATGATAAACTATGCAATTTATGTGAAAATACACTTAGTAGTATTTAGTTATGGCAACAATATATTATTTCTGTATAAACTTATTTATACAAAGCAACTATAGAATGCGCAATAAATTACAGGTGCCTTTAGTCTATGTATTCTGACAGAAGAAGGCATAATATATTGCTGTCAACATTACTCTTTACCGTTTCTGATAGAAAGCAACAATCCACGAAATTGGTTACTTGGAAAAGCTCTCCGCTCTCAACGATTTATTTCCTCAACTCCCGAAAAAAAAGGGATAAAAACAGTGCGATCACTTCAGTTCAACCGGCTGGCAATTACGAACTAATCGCTTTTAACAGACATGGGAATCGAAGTCATCAGTCACCGACGCAGCTCTTTTTCTAACTCACCTTCCCTTTTGATTCGTTAGCACCATCCAAACAAGAAAGAGCTCACAACTCGCGCCGCGCTTGTGATCCTCACATCATTTTGAAGTGTCGCACGGAAGGTAGGGCGTGTCCTATTACGCTGGGCAGACACGAATTCTCAGACTTTATAGTATAGTCATTGCCCGTGTTTTAGCATCCCCTTTTTCTTTGTTCAAGAAGCGGAACGCCACGCAAGTTAGTTCTCATGCCCGTACTCATTCGAACTGATTTAGTACTGCCCTGTTGAGTCATATGTAGTGAGTAAAATTAGTCATACGTCGCTTTGTTTATTCCGTTGGCCTCTTGTCATGCCTATGTTTACTTCAAAGTGTTGTATGATTAACACAAGTTTGCGTTCAACGGTTTCAATATTTGGGTGTAATTGGTAATGGGAACGTTACTCGCTTCTACCACTAAACACGAATACAAAAACAAAAGTTAAACACGATGTTTATTTATAAAATTAATTTGTGCCTTAAAATAACTCTTCTTGGAAACATGAATGAAATATTACGTTGTTCATATGAAGTGTATTTTATCCAGAAACCAACGCCAATTTTTTATTTCGCCAAGTGCGTAAACATTGCGTATACATATATTTAATGTGCTTGATATGTACTTCTGTACTGACGATCATTTTATACAAATGCCGACCACGTACACATTTCTTTCTAGAATCTTCCGAACAAAGATACAATCTTTTAAAGAGCGTTGACTTCGTTTGTGACCTCACGGAACAATTGTTTTTGGGCCTAGCGTGACGGATTTTAGTCGAGTCATATTGTCACGTTGCCATCATATAAATCACACGCTTTTATTCATGCAGTTGAACTTTGAATAGGCTTAGACAACTTATCATTTCAACAGTGTAGTAAATAGAGTTCGACGTCGAGAAATATTTCTCAACTATCCAAACCACCTTCACTGCTAACCTTGTTGTAGTAGCTCGGACTGAATAGAACGCCTTGTGTTTCCTTGTATATAGTTCCGCAAACATTTTGTAGCCTTTCTTGGTATCTATAAGTCATATATTTAGTCGCAGACGATTTGCAACTGGTATTGACTTTGTAGTTAATTCCGCTGCTAATTGTCTGTACGAACCAGCAGTTAATGTTTATGTGTGTGGTCGAAGTTTAGTGCAGTCATTAATAATACGCATTTGGAAGATATATCAACTGTGTGACAAAAAGAACCAGTAAGGTTCATTTGAATCAAATGAACTTCATTGAGTGAAATGTCAGCGTTAAACTCAAAATTCTTTTGTTGCAATACAATGTTATTACAGTCGTTGCGTTCAATTTGCAAACAGAAAAATAAAATTGAATATATGAAATAAAAGCCGCCACTCTTGTAGCGTTTTTATAACAATTCAACTTGTTTCACTTCAGTGGCATACTTGATTCGGCCCACACTTCTGCGGACATTACACTCTATATAGATTTTTTGCTAAACTAATTACCTCCATTGTTTTAAAAACTACAAAGAATTTTTTTGCTTTATTTATTCTGATAGATTTACATCATGTACTAGCCATTTCCTGCCCAAAAATTCCATTCCGGCTGACAAAGTAACTGACTTATTCACAATACGTAATGATTTCTTAAGTATAACTTACATTAAACAACATGGTAACGACCATTACTATTTTAAAGCTATTTTACATCTATGACCAACGTTTTTTTACGGTCAGAGGAACAAACGAACACTTTTTATCTCATGACCCGTGTTTACACTAGTGCGAGCGAGAGGCACGATTGTTCGGTTAGTGAAAATGCAGCGTAAGGTAAGGTACCGGCTCACACGCGGAGTTGATGACCGCGAGCGAAGGCCGTGCAATCGGTCAGACAACCAAATGTCACGGCCGTACGTAGCAGGCGACATGAAAATCTGCGTCACTGACCGAAAATATGTGACTCACAAATATGTACTACCATTTACATTAGCATTTGCCGCCATTTTGTTATCACTACTTATCTCTAACTACCCCTTTGCAATTACAAGTTTTTGTAGTTGACATATTTAGAATACGCGCCATGACGATAACCTTGCGAAGAGAATGGCAATGACATTGGCTCGCAATCAACGCGGAAAACGGAAGACAACGTCGCCTAGTGGCACAAATCTCACCGCTAGGGGCATAAAATTTTAAATATTTCAGAATCGAGTTTCTCTCGTGCGCCGTAATTCAAAATTCTTCCTTTATTTCTAGCCCGTATTGTGATATTTCGACTCGTAAACTGATATAATAACTTCGGATCGACGTTGCTTTACGACTGTCAAAATCGTATTTCTAATAATAAAATGTCTCAATTTAGAGAGGCCAATGTTTTATCGCAGATATAAAGAGGTGGTATTAATTTTTTTTATGTTTTATTCGTGCATCGTAGTCCGATGGGGTGTCTCGATTGTATTTGAAGTCTCGGAATTATATTTTTTAGTCGGTCCACATGTTGTACGTGGAAACGTGAGTGTGTAATAATAATAATTCATGTTATCTAACCGGGAGGCGCGTCGGACGTGGATGTCAAGTCGGCGACACCCGTTTTTATACGCATTATAATGTTTATTTTGTCCTCGACTATGCGGGGTCGGACCATTGTGCAGGATCATTTAAATCTCCTCTATAATGTCTCTTGACTAATAAGAGGATAACGAGTAGATTGTATTGAAATTAATTTTTTATTATAAATATAAATATATAATTTTTTTTATTTGAAATGTTATATTTAGGTAATATTTCATCAACATCTCGCTACTATGATATAAGAGCTATGAAATTTGCGTGCGTTACATCCGTTGATAACAAACTGCTAGTTTGTTAATTAAATATAAGAACATAAGTTTCTTTTAGACAAATAACAACAACATATCTATTTACCGTATTGTTAATTGATCTAATTTTCTAAACAATATTTATTCACGATATTTCTTTAACGGTATGTCAATAATGTTCACGTTTGAAAAGTACTTGCCCAGCTTCAAACCTTCAACATCACTCTCATGATTTAACTTAACGTCATTTAAAATAGCTAATCTATCTAGACCTAACAATGCAATACTTTTTATTTTGTTATATTTATAAAGACGCGTCATTTTCCGTCTCAGTCCTTCGTCTCGTTTCCTCGTTACTATAAAAACAAAAATGCCCTATTAGTCAAGATCGCCATATCTTAAAGTATAAGTTTTAGAAAAGTGAATCTTAACGTAAACGTATAAGAATTGTTTTTCCTATAACTTGTTTTATCTATTTCCGACGTTCTTTCTCGGTAGGGCAGCATATTATCATAGGGAAATCCTTTTACATACATTAATAATTGCTTATTGCCATATTTAATTTGTTCCATATTTATAGTGACAAGGCTCACTGTGCGATGTTTGAACTATATAAAGGTTTGAACTCTCTAATCTCAAAAACGACTGTTTCGATTTCGATTTGACGATTTTTTCCATTGATAGAAAGATATAGGTTATATATATAATATATGTATATATATTTTATTTAAAGTTACTCTGATGTATTTATACTCTGTAATACAAATTAATACTACACAATAGATATTACTGATATAATATTACAGTAAGACAATGAGGAAACTGAACTACAAGAATAGAGTAGACATTCTAAGAGTCAAAATGCTATTTTACTTGATTTTTCTTTAAATAATTCTACTTTAAAGCCAATTAAAATATTCTGCTAATTAAAATTAAAAACTTAAATTATCTACCGGAATTGAATTATAAAACTTAATCAAAAAAAATATTTCGGATTATACCAAGTATAAAAAATGTACAGAGAGAAACTCGAATAAGTAATTTTGATAATTTACCTATACATATAAAAAATACGATAACATAAACGTGGAGTACCTCTTATCATTGGGTCCGAATAATTCTGGTTTGTAGAACAAAGCTGTTAATAACCGATAAGCGAACATTGAAACTAAGTACAGATAGCAACAAAACTAATTAATATAAAATATAATAGGATATAAATGTCATATTTCCTAGGATGACAAACCCAATGGTACGTAGTTACCATAATATAAATACAGGTAACAATGGAAATAGTAAACGTAAAAAAATATAATTGATATGTTTAATTAGTGATTATCATCATTTCTGCCGATAGATGACCGTTAAGAAACATAAATCTTTCCCAAGCAACCACCTTGACCTGGATTAAAATACGCATTAGTCAAAAGCATAATTTTATTTTACCCAAATATTTTAAAATAAAGACTTAAAATATGTTTAGTTCTAAAGAGGGAGAAGGAGAGAAAAGCTACCTTACAAATAAACGATTCTCAACGGCAAATTTATTAGGTAATTTCTTGTTCTTAATCGAACTGTCCTTGAACGGGGCAAGTACAATTTGAAGTAACACAAAGCACACATAATATTCTGTCTTTTAAAATATTTGTAGATCACACAAAAAATAACGACACTTGACGTTACAGTGCAAGACCAATTTAATCTGTAACACGTGCATTCATTTTGTAAAATTATTTCATTAAGTCACATGTCAATTAATATTAACAAACAATATTATAACCTATTTTGTTGATTTTAGAGCACATAATTAGATGTCACATTATAACGTAATACGTATTGTGTAAGGAATTACAAGGAATCAAGGAACTATTAGAAATCAGCACGCACTGTTAAGTGTGTACGTGACCTTAATCGCGTGTTACATACAATGTTACAATCATGACCTTTCACAAGTTTCCGTAAAAAAATTGTAACATTTTCCTCTTGTCCTAAGGTTTGTTAGTTCTTGTGACACCATGATATATTGTTAAAGAAATTTAATTTCTGCTGCTTTGGGAATAAAGTGTATAATAAATTGTAGTAATATGTAGTAGTAGTTTTAGATTTCAGATCTGGGAATGTGTTATATTTGTATTACTTCTAAGGAGAATTTCTCAGAATTTGCTCGATATCTGGAATTGTACTTGGTAAATAGCAACAGGCTCGCCTCCTGTTACATCGAACAAAACAAAATACCTGGCGAAACGCGGGTGCTATATTTGGGGAATAATAGGTAGTGGTTCTATGTATGCATACTATTACTAATTTTGTATCTATACAAAATTTTGGTTTTTAATAAGTAATTCATTGTCATTTTTACATAGTTATTTTAAAGCTGTATTATATTAATTGAAAATTTTCAAACGTTAAATAAGCTCTCTTTCGTCATTGAATTTAGCGTGCACAGTAATAATTTTTTTTTTGTACTTCATGAGATGTTAATTTTATATTAAATTCCAATATTTTTTTGTAATTAAATTAAGATTTCAAAAATTTATTTGACTCATTGCAGCCGTAGAAAATTTGAAGGAACATTGAAGCTACAAGTAAAATAATAAGTTTGTAATTGAATAAATAGAACCTAAAAATAATAAGAAGTTAAGAAATACCTATAACCAGTAAAACATTTATTCAAAAGTGGTTAAAGGTTGTAAACAAAAATACCTATTACATTTTACTAAAGTTTGATTTATCTTGTTTGGTTCTTACTAAGTAGTTAATTAATGCTATACATTTCACAAAGTTCACTACCTTGACGTAAACATATTCATTGGTGCGATGTTTATAATTGCAGAATTGTTACTTTGTATGCTACTTGTAACGCGCGTTAAGTTTGTTGCCTTTAAACGAGGTGTATTACAACGACCATGTCCAACTTAACATAGGTGTAATATCGTTTCACATGACATAACCTGAAATTTACGGTTGAATTAACAAATTTGTGGTATTTTACGACAAAGCTAATGAAATAAAGCTATTTTATGTAAAGCTACAAATAAGTGACTGACAATAACGGAGTAAAAAGTCAGTGGCCATATTACAGTCAAATGAATCACTAACTTAATTTTTTTATCACTCAACTTGCTATGATATTACACAATTTGTGTAAAATAAACTATTTGCCGTGATTCATACAAAAAAAAATCTACAACCTTGATCACCTACTTGATTTGATAAAATTTTACTATTTTTTACTAAAAACCTTTATGTGAAAGCAAAAACAGTTTATTTTATTTTTCTGCGTGCAGTACAAATTTAATGTTGCGCTTAAAATTCTAACAATACTTAAAAACGGAAATAAATTTTATCTAATTTTTATTTGTTACAATTTTTTTATCCAGTACCTATTTATTTTTTATTTAATTTAATAGTTCTTTTATTTTATTCTTAGTTTTTTTTTTGTTCAATTTTAATTATATATATAAACTTAGTAACAGTCATGAGTGTCAAGTCAAACATTTGATCGATAGAATAAAAATGGCCGAATGTTATGAAGTGATTCGTCATTGCTATTACAAAACATATCAAGGTTACACTAGTATTTCACTATTATAAAAACTAAATCATTCTTATAGCCTTTGTAGTTCAGTGGTATTGTGTACGCACACCGACGTGTAGTTGTCGGGTTTGATTCCCTTGGGTAGACCAGTCTGTGGCTGGTTTCAGTTAGATGTCCCGCAGTGCATTAAACGTAAATTTTTTTTTAATCATAGCACATCATTCCAATGATAAATGTTACAAAATTTAATTAAAAACGGTTCAGCTATTTAGCTTAGCACGCATATCAAATTGAGTTATGCGCCCAATTTAATTACGTATTGGCTGTCCGTATTTTTGAAGATATATCAAAATATGAAATTATTGTGTATATATGATTTATGCTAATATAAAATAGAATGAAATTGTACATAATCTGATAACTTAAGTCATGTAGGCCCCGGGAAAATACAATTTGTTTGGATAAATTGAATGAGACATGATTGCCCGGGAGCCGCTGTATATAAAATCGACAAAATTTCTTTCTATTATGTAGATATGTAGTGTGTATGTAAAAATAATTATTATAAGTCACAGAGTTGTAGGTTTAGAAAAACCACTAATAACTAAAGTTGTAACGTAGGCTACTTGTAAAGAAACTAATAATACAAAACAAGTCTTAGTTTATATTTGACATAGCATCACACCTCCGAAGGGGTAGGCAGAGGTGTGTACTTTCTGTTTTATTTTGTCGATTAAAATTGTGTGTGTTATCTCACAAGAAGAGTCTACGCTAAACGCTTGTAACTTAAACTTAGTATAATTTATGATATAAAACCTACAACATAATTAATAATTAACGTTAACCGTTTTAAGCAAACACCTGTCACTGACGTCAGCTGTCAGAAAATATTTGATTTTGACAAGTATCGGCCACAGATTATGCACAATTTAACGGTCAGTCATCAGTGTCAATAATTCGCAAGTTACAAGTAAACAGGTACATGAAAACGGTCAATAAACTTATGTACGTCTTTATGGCTGTATTAGCAGAGAGGCGCAGTTGGGGGCGGGGTCATTGACACCGGTGTTTAGTACGGAAATTGTTTATGAAAACCCATGTGTTACGCAATCCTAATTTTAACGACGTGACCAGCGATTTTTTGCGTTGTTTATTATTGTCGGAAAATTTAGTGTTAACTACCGAAACAAAATGCTTCTTACTACACAATTAAAGTATTTTTTTAAATTTCTACTAATTGAGCTCACCTTACACTTAAATAGCTTATGGTCCTCGGGAAACATAATTTAACACTATCACGATCAATGTTAAAAGTCTATTAGGAAAAAGTAAAAGGAAAGTAAAACATGACCTAAATAAACTGTCATATGTAGTTTAATGATATTATTGAAACTGGAGTAGCTTAACGGTAGTAGATCCACGCTGGTTTCAGCATGAATGGGCCGGATCGTCCGGGGAAGTACTACCCTCTCATAGAAGATCGACTTAAGAGTAGTAGTATCCTTACTACTGCGTTTCGTTCGGTGAGAGAGAGTGCCGGAGGCCCAATTTCCCCCCTTTCCTCTTTCCTCACCTCCCTCATTCCCTTCCTCTAACCCTATTCCCAGCCGCCATAGTGTAGACCACCATACCAGCAGTTTAAGACGATGGCTTTTGGTATAGTGGCCGCCACTTCTGGATTCCACTGACTGCTTACCATCAGGCGGGGTGGAGTCACTTTGGTAGGCTATAATATAAAAAAAAAACGAGTAGCTGAATGGCGCAATATGGCAGTTCATGAGACCACTTTGCAACACACTCCATAAAGTATTGACGAGATTTTTGTTATAATCGCCATGCATAATTGTTGAAAGAATAAAGAAGAAGAAATAAATACTTTTATTTGACACAGACAGAAGACACACAAATGACAATAATATTGGCAGCTATCTTTCTACGACGCGGTTTCACCCGTGCCTTTGCTTACTGCTCTGCTCCCGTCGCCAGTAGTGTGATGTTACATAGCATATAACCGCCGACTGGGCTATCATACGCAAAAATAATTTTGCAAATCTAACTGGTAGTTTCAGAGATTCAAACAAACAAACTCTTCCGCTTTAACTACAGGACGCTGCTACCTCTTCTAAGTTAGATGGACTATTATTTTTCTTCTTATGTGGTAGTGATGGTTTACCATCATCCAGTAGCGAAGAGTCACTTTTCCGAGGAGGGAAGCCGGTGGGACTAAAATACTTTGAGTTTCGAAAGCCAGTTAGACTTTGAGTAGACACTCAAGCAGTGATAGGTATAAGGAGAGCAGGGCATATTTTAAAAGGGAAGCCGGCAGGAATCGTGTTATATGGACGCTTCGCCACTGCCATCATCATTTGGTTAATTGAAAGCTGTGTATACTTCAGCTAGCTTGTCTTTATTTCAATTGTGGGCGTCACTTACCAACGCCTTTTTTTTTGCCAACCGTTGGTACTTAGTATGTACCTACTTAGAAACATGTATTCTAATAATATAAATGCAAAAGTTTGTGTGTGTTGTTCCCACTTAGCGCCTAATCGGCTAAACTCGATTTCGATGAAAATATATATGTATACATTTCATTCCAAAAATAGGTCTGGTTCCCGAGTTACATTAATTAAAGTATTTTTCACGCGGGCGAAGCCGCAGGACGCAGTTAGTAGTCTATAAAAACTTTGCGAAAAATAATTAATATATTCAATAAGTGATAATGAATATTAATGATAGTATACAAACCTTTTTTGGTTCGATTGATGTTATAATTCAAGGGCAATTGCCAAATTAAACATCTTTTTACTTAGTTTTAAGTTAATTAGCATTTTTAATACTACCGGTTTTATTTTACTGTGTATAGGTACGTCCAGTTAAATAGATCCTTAGTGATATAGAAATTGTTACTAATCGGAGTTTATTCTTTGTAGGAACAGGTGGACTTAAAGTATCTCTGTCTGTCTGGATGTCTCAATGGATTGGGCTACAGTTTTCACTCTCATATAGTGCGTTTTTCAAGAAAGGCTTTGGTATACCTATAATCCTGCCTAGCACTCCGAGCTGCAACGATAGTAGTGAATCAAGCCAGAAAATTCAACTTTTGATACTGGGGCAAAGCAAGGGCGGGTCGCTAGTTACCTATAAAGAATATTATTGACTGCCTCAGTGGCGTATTTGAACTGTTAAGCCTACTACTGCACAATTGATTGTGGGTTCGAATTTCCACAGACAGGGCATGTTGCCAAATAAGGAAGTATTTAAAACAATTTTTACTATTATATATCTCAATCAAACACTCATCACTTAATAATTTCGTGTTAAACAAATTCTAAAATGCAAGTAACAAAGGAAAAGCTTCTGCTATTAGATATTCATAGGCTACGAATGGTGGCAGTACATCCTAATTTACAAGGAGGGTGCGAGTGAGACGGCGTTATCCTCCATCTTTGTTTGTACCTGTTCCTTTTTTTATGAGGTACACAGGTAGACCATCCCTGTGGTCGGGGTGAGTCACTGTGGTCGGTCCGTACTGCTGCTCTAATATAGGCGTAACTGTAACATACAGGGCATGGAAAAAACACCTCTATGGGATTCAAATAAAGCTCATTTTTTTATGTCTTCTATTACATGATGCGTTCTTTCTTAGTAAGCAGTACATACCGGTACGTAAGTGCTAAGAATTTATTACAATGCTCAACAGGTTGGTTACTTATTGCCTTTTGGATCGATGTGCCAGCGTCTTCATTTTAAAGGATTCATTCTTAGACAGGCTTTGTTTAACTATTTTGTGGAATCATGTTAGCAGGGAGATAATACTGGTTCTATAAGATGGTAAATAATTTAATGAGTTTAGTATTTGGATTTTAAATTATTACTAGCTGCACCCCTTGGCTGCCCCTGGCTTCGCCCGAGGCTAAAATTTGTTTTATCTCCCTCAAGTAGCCTCAAAAAGTAGCCTATATCCGTCTCCGGCACCGAATCTATCTAACTATAAAGCCATCGTTGCAAACTTGCTTCATGGTGGTCTTCCCTATAGCGACTTTGGTTAAAACAGAAATAAATGTATTATTAAAACATTACACTTGAAACTTAGTTTACTTATTATGTACGCCATTTACCATTTGAAGTATCTAAAATCATGCTAAAAGCATGGATAATTAGTTTAATTTGATCTAATTAGTTACTAACTAGATCAAATTTAACTAATTATTCATGTTTTTACCAACCTAAATGGTACTTCACATGAGATTTAACAGTTGATTAGTTAATTTTTTTGTTGATCAGCCTTTCAAAAACTGGGGGTCTAACTGCCTTCATTTCACCGGAGCTTACACCTACTTTAAAATGTATTTCTCAGACAAAGAGCGTTCATTTTTCTTGACACATCATACTTATCCACATGAAATTGCACTTTATGTGGTTACAAATAGAAATGAAAATAAATAGACTGGAATATGTACTTACGCTTTAAAAACACAAAAGACTGAGTAATTGCCACAAGCTCACTGTCAAGGATATACCTACTTGTATTTTCCACGGTTCATTCTATACTAAAATGTCTTCTGTCAGTGACCTCTATCGGCAGTTGGCAGCGAATTTCCTCAATTCCAAAGTTAAAATTTAAATTTAGAGATCACTATCGTTTGACGGTTAACGCCATCTGTCGCTCTATTATTTAGTACAGTAACATCAATTTGTTAAATAATAATGGGGCGAATATTTAATAAAAGGTCTTTAGGACGACTTCTAAAGCCAATATAGACAAGGCCACGATGGATTTTGGGGACAAGGCCACGATGGGAAAGTGACTCCACCCCGCCTGATGGTAAGCAGTCAGTGGAATCCAGAAGTGGTGGTCACCATACCAAAATTCATCGTCTTAAACTGCTTTTATGGTGGCCTCCACTATGGCGGCTGGGAACGGGGTTAGGGGAAGGGAATGAGGGAGATGAGGAAAGAGGAAAGGGAAGAAATTGGGCCTCCTGCGCTCTCACTCACCGAACGAAACGCAGTAATACGGATACTACTACTCTTACGTCGATCTATTATGTGAGGGTAGTACCTTCCCGGACGATCCGGCCCATTCTTGCTGAAACCAGCGTGGATCTACTACCGTATAATACATTAAACTAACTAAACGAATGCTAAAATTAGATTGTTATAATTTTACCTATGTATTATGTAAGAGCGAAGATCAGTCACTAAGATCTCGAAAACTTTATAACTACCTATCTAACTTTACTAAGGCCTTGTTTTCATATATACCTTACTACTCAAAATACTGTAAAATCTAGCAATTAAAAAGCGTAGTTTGAGTGTCATCGTCTTCATAGCTCTATCGTAGTCAACGAACTGCAAAGTGACTTTTTTCAACTTGAAGTTAATATTATATATTTCATGTCACCTAAATGAAATGAGTATGTATAACTATGCTTTTATAAGTCAAATTAATAAACTATATGAATTTAGGAAGATGTTGATGGGTTACGACTAAGCCATTAATATTATTACTATCGCAACTTCATAATCACTGATTAGTTTGATTACCTAATACACCAAAACGAAAAACATAACTAATTCGCCTCTCTCTAACCGTACGTTATTTTAAACATATCACAGCTTTAGTGGAAAAATGGGCTTAAGACGAAATATGTCTTTTCGAAAATATGTCTTGTACTTTTTACCGTAAAGTTTAAAATTGCCAAATCTCATTTATTATCACTTTTTCACATTGCATTTATGGGTGTTATGTCTTCAGTGGGTGCAAAATGTACTAAACAAAGTAAAATAAACAAAAAAATACTCTTTATGTATTAGGTTAGTGACCTCACCTACCCCTTTGCCGATAGTCGTTCGTGTATTAATCACCGGTGTTTTTCCGTAATGTCTGTTATTTTCCGCTTAAGGTCAGGTTATCTTGTTACTGAAGTGCGTAGCTACATTGTCAAGGCAACATGTGCCAAGTTCAGTTTTAAGTATTTTATTTATTACTTTTATTAACATCCGACATGGGTACTGGTACTATACTACCTAAGCACTGTCCATCACACAAAAAGTCGAGCTCATTATTAGCCTTGGGTTTAGAACGACACTGTCTTGCTTTCTACTATATAACATTTAACAAAGCTTGATCTATCAATCTCTACTTACCCTTTTGAGGACAGTCGTGATGCTATACCACAGCCTTATTGAACCTGGCATATTAAACAGGGCTTGGTCTGGCAACTGGCAATCACTCCACAAACGCCTCTGACATAAATCTCGACACAAGACAGCTGCCAAACAACCTTTGGCAGACATTGGTTACTGGCTAAATTCAATGTCATACGAGATTACGGGCCAATGTCCTATGAAACATGCAGTATGTTATGTGTGAATAGTTTCAAGATAACTAACAAAAAGGGGGTAGGCAGTCATCTCCACACATCGTTCGCCATTAGGCTAGTATTATTTATTTATTTATTTATTTATAATAGGTACACAAACAGATCACAGTCTCAACATAGCAAGCAATAATAATGGACATAATATATAAACCAGACAGTAATCCTATGATAGTGTACACAGCATGAACATATTAAAGCAGATTACTCGTGCAAAACAAAAAGAAAAACATGATTAAGATCTTACATTCATAAATTCGTTAGCGTAGAATACAAGTGGGTAATTGCAAGTAGGTTTTTACTTATTAAACATATTTTTCATTATAACTAAACTTGAAACTTATCGGAACAAAGTATGATGATATAATGATACAATCTTTTTATATCTAGTGAAGTTTACATCAAAGTATTCATCTATCTATAAGTACTATCATATAAAGCGGAAGAGTTTGTTTGTTTGTTTGAACGCGCTTATATCAGAAACGACTAGTCGGATTTGAATAATTCTGTTTGTGTATGATAGCCCAGTTTTTGAGGAAGGCGCGGAGCAGAGCTGTATGCAAAGACGCGGGTAAAACCGCGCCTATAGTTAGTCTATAACTAAAATTCTTATAACTTTGATTAGCCCGGACTTCGAACTACGTTAGTCGTTAGGTACCTACTTATCACTGCTGAAGCACCACATTTTATATTTTGACTAGCTTTCCGCGGCGCGTTTGACCCGCGTCTTTACTGCTCTGCTCCCGTCGACAATAGCGTGATATTACATAGCCTATAAACATGCCAAACTGGACTATCATACGCAAAAAGAATTTTTCTAATCCGCCTGGAAGTTCCAGAGATTAGCGCGTACAAACAAACCAACTCGTCCGCTTTATACAATAGTATAGATAGAAAATTACGCGGGACCAAATTTCAACCTAAAATATATCCTTCCCTCTACATTAAAATCAAAGACCGTGTTCAAATACCTTGTATTTATACTGCATCTTTACGGTTGGGCTGTTTTTAATAGAGCCCCTTAGGATATTTTATACCTATACACAATGCTCATGCCTTCTCTATATGAGAAGAGAGATCTTGCCCTGCCATGAGAGAGTAACAGACTGGTAATATTATTTATTATTACATACATACATACACATACATAGCTTCACACTTTATATCCCCAAAGGGGTAGGCAGAGGTATCTAACCACCCACTTTTCGTCATTATTTTTTTTAGGTCCTATGTAACAGGGGGCGAGCCTGTTGCCATTCGGGCAGAATTCCTGACTCCGGGCTATACTGAGAATTTTTCGACAGAAAAACCCAATACGGAGATCCGAACCCGAAACTTTTGCGTAGTAATCCGTACATAGTACCACCGAACCACACAGGCCGTATTTATTATTATTATGAGTAACTTTAATTGTTCTATATTAGTATATTAGCTACTGTCAGTAACATCCTAGATAAACTGAAGAGAATTACTAAGACTCAACATACAAAACTTCAACCTCGAACATACGCGCTAAGTTCTGTAAACCATTTTTTTTTATTGCCGCCAGTGGCAGACGAGAAAACAGCCCACTCACTATTATTATATTTACTCACTAATAATCCTCACCAGCAGCCATTCCAAATATACATCAAAACAATTCCGTAAATTAAAATTAAATTGAAAATTATCTCTTCTCATATTTTGGGATATAATTTTAGCGCTCATAATATCCGGGGGTGTTCCGGCCAATTTATTTGCTTAGCAGGTGTCCGGGAGCGGGCTACTCTGGCCCGTATACTAAATCAAACGGTTAGTGTTACTACCTCCTTGGGGGTTTTAAAATTGTTATAGTTTTAGGCGTTATTTTTATATGAAATTCAGATTTAAAAATTATTTTTAACGCTATAGCAAACATCTTAAAAATGTGTTCTATACCAGATATACCGGCAGCCAAAGCCGACCAGTTAAAAAATTTAAACAAAAAATTGTTAAAATTTTTACTTAGGTTTTCTACAAAGAGGTTTGTGTCCACCACGCGGCCACATTTCGTAAGTTTTACTAGCGATACTAGGTGAGTCCATTACCATATTCTGAGCATAATTCTTAGGATTGATATCTTTTCGCAACATACGTATATATAGCCACCTTATATGACTCTCAGACTGGGCTGAGATAATTCTGACCCAGGTCTTTGTAATTTATAAATGTATCCAAGGTGATAGCACTGTTATGATTTTTAAAGGTTGGTTGAACCGAAGGGTATTTACCGAAGGTAAATTAAACGTAATTTATGTTTCAATCTTATCAATCAAATAATATAATTTATCGATCAGAAACCAATTCCAGGACTAAACCAATTCCAATTCAGATTGCCTTTTACTAAAAATAAATCATTTTTTAGAGATTGTATTTGATTTTATAAAATACTAGCCGAAGTATTTACTTTTCAATAGTACGTTTTCGACTAAAGGAATTCTTGATTGAAAGAAAATCTCTACATTGCAATCCGTACAATTTGTATTTCTATTCCACAATACCACTAAACCACCATGACAATCTGAAACATCAGTAACCACATAACACTAAATGCTTACTACTAAACCAAATCCAAAAATCTTTTACTTTCCAGTCTATAGTAAAAATCGACATAAAAACACCATAATTCTGATCAAAGGGAGCCACAGAAGCTCGAAACGGAAGGGGTAATAAAATGTATAGACGAGTAAAGTTGTACCATTCAATTTATTTTAACTAACTAAAATAGCTCGGTGTTTCCGCTGCGAGCCGGGGTTAAGGGCACTGTGTTTACACTAATACACTGATGCACTGATGCAGCTTCACGTCGGTCGAGAATGTTCCGGAATAATTTTGAATTTGTTCTTTTTTATAAAGTTGCCAGTTATAATATCTGTGTTTTAATAAGTATTGCGACTGTGTTAAACACAGTTTTGTGGCCGTCTTAACAAACTAAAGCAATTACTATCCCAAAAACTTCAAAGAACGATCCTGACGGGTGACAAGCGATCAGTTTTCAGATTGATGTAATTAAAACTAAAATTAAACCGTAGTGATAGCACAGATAATAAAAAGAGTTACGTTGCTTCGTAAGCTTATTCACGAATTTAAATAAAGTGAATAAGTTAAAAATAACTGCAACTCTTATTATTTTCAAACATTATCCTATATTATTGTTCTATTAACATTATATATTATCTACAAGACATTAGATATGCTAATAACCTTTATTCAAAAGATACAGTCTTATCATATCTCTTTCAGGGAGTAGAAAGATTCTATTACTGCATATCCGATCTGCTACTTACACAGAATATTTTAATACAACGCAGATTGAAAATATGCAATGACTTTTGCTTTGTAGAATACGAAAGTTTATTTTGTAGTTTTCTCCTCAATAAAAACATTGAAAACTAAAACACATTACATGGTTTTAAGTTTTTGTTGTATTAATGTTAACGCCAAACAAACTTCATATTAAGCAAACTTCATATTAAGATAAATAAGGGTGCCATTCGAACCTCGGCTGCTGGATGGCAGCGAATGCAGGTAGCACACGCATCGATGGCAAGCAAATTTAACAGATAAAGAAATACGCGGACAAGGGCAAGCAGACTACATATTACAGAAAAAGGATTTAACCTTCGTTAGTAAATAAGTAACTAATAGTAGGTAGGCCATGCTTTGCTTTGTCATGGGTTTATCTTGAATATGACATTGTTAACAGATAACTTTAATTTTCTATTAAACTTAATAAAATAACAAAAATCATTACTTACTGTCCTATTGCACGGCAAAAGCTTCTCATAAGGAAAAATCAGATTGTCAATTACAGACTTTAAAATCGAATTTATAATTATTGGGTTGAAAAAACAAATAATATTGTCTAAACATTTTGTCTTCTTCGATAAATAATAATATTAACTAAGTATAATTATATGTATTGTAATAATAATAATAATAATATCACAACAACTACAACAACGCCATCTAGACCCAAAGTAAGCATATTTATATAGCTTGTGTTATGGGTTTTAGAATGCGGATATATTACATACATATATACTTTTTTTTTTTTTTGTAAATACATACATATTATACATATTATATAGTTTAAATGTAGATGATAGGTTGCCGACTCCGAGCATGAAATGTGGATGTTAGAAATACATTAGCGTCTTGCCGCGGCTCACATTACCTTCATCTGGTGTACTGCACCGAGTTATGTATGATCTGTAGTTTCAGAAATAATATTTTGTTGACTTTTCAGTGTTCAAGCAATTGTTTCAAAATTTTAATATCTGGCTATTGAAAACGTATATTGGTAAATTGTCCGTGTGGTCTTCGATGACGTACAATTGCCCTGTTTATTTTCTTATGTGGCAAAAGCGAGGGAATAAAAACAAGTTAGCGGGTATGTTTTTTTTGTTGTCAAATGTAAATGTGTGGCATAATATATTCAATCTGCTTGCCATGCGTGATATAGCAAACACCTCCTTCCGATAAAAGCTTATATTCTATAGTAGACGTAATTATTGTTCTACTAATCCGCCGTGCATAGTAATCATAGCTTAATAAATAATGCTCATGCCTTCCGTATGAAAAGAGGCCTTAATGTTTTCAAAATCTCAAATTCCGTTCAAGAACCATCGCTACCTACATCAAGGAGGTTCACTATCTTATCAGACTGTGTGCTGAACTAATCTCCTCAACAAACACATCATGGGTATAAAGGATAATCCCGGTAATCTCTAAGGGCACTACATCCATTTTTATATTCCTACAGTTGTTGGATTACTGCTGATACTGTAGTATACCTGTTGCCTTTTTCTCAGACGTCGAAAACGCCAGTTTCGAATCCGAGCGACAAATTAATTGATCATCTTTAGACAACATTTTTGTATTAAGTACATGAACCAAAGATGTTTTTAAATATATTATATACGAGCTTTCTGCAGCGCTGTTTCACCCGCGTTTTTAGTTATTGCTCTGCTTCCATAGTCAGTAGCGTGATGTTACATAGCCTATAACCTTCCTCAAGAACTGGGCTATCATTGTTAAAAGAATTATTTTAATACGACTGGTAGTTTCAGAGATTAGCGCGTTCAAACAAACAAACACCTTCCGCTTTATATAATTAGTATATATATGTATATTATATAGTTATTATGTATATGCATCATTTGTTCGCAGTTTTATTATGTAGGTATAGCTAGAAGTTAATTCATCTAATTCTCTCACATAGCCTACGTTGCTAATAAGTGTAATGTATTGTTCTACTTTTTCTTTTACTTTCCTCCAGTAATGCATAAACATCGACTTACTACTGTATATATATATGCTAACAAAACGCTTTTGCACTACTAGAGCCCGGCAGCCCTTCTCAAGGACACTAGCGACCAGCTCTTGGAGATATCGGAATCAAACATAACCTATGTAACTCACTAATAATGTAGCTTTTTATACGTGTAAAAGTTTAAAATCGGTTCAGAAGTTTTTATGTTTATCCGTTATAAATAAATAATAATAAAACATCAGTGTAGACTACAGTTATGTAGGCGACGAAATAAATATTTATTATGGTAAACAACCCCCACGTATCAACTCTTGTCAAAATATACGACCATGGTCGAACAATGGTAAAGTCTACAAATTAACAAATGCATTTCAATTAATCAAATTTAATCCTTGCGTCTTAAGCATAAGAGTGAAAACAACTTTAAATTAAGTTTGTATAAGTGCATGACTCGCTGCCAGATACTATTTGCTTTTATTGCAATTAGTGAAGCGAATCGTAAACCTAAGTCGATAAAATTCTGCATTGATTAAATTGTACTTTGTTGAAAGGTTTTAAATGTCGCACTTAAAATATATATTGAAAGAATTGAGTACAATTTTATTTCACTTTATGATCATGAGGCGAATTGACGTTCAATGCAGGTCATGTCACCCTCCCTCTCATCCTCATCCCTAGGAATAATCCTCCCTCTCTTGTCATATCATGTAGAGAAGACTATCCAAGTTTTCTCTGCATGCCTACTGCCTATTGTGCTGGTTGATTTACCTACCTGCTGACTTATGTGGTAGTTTGAACTACAATAATGTTGGTTGACAGACACTAACTACGCTAGCACTTAGTTGGAGTTATTCCGGTCTGATCCCCTGAATCTGATACCCTGAGGGTGTATGTCTACATATAGGTACTTCGCTAACATTCACAAATTTAATTTATTCGCAAAATTATAACACATCAAAAATTTGTGGGCAAAATAATTCACTAAACTAAATTTATTCATTGTATAATAGCATTTAAATAACTTAGCAACTGCGCGACATCGTTTAAATTAAAACGAAGCTATTAAATGCAAAATTTAATCCCCCACTAAATCGAATTTAAAATATTAACTTTAAAATCGACGCAAACATCATTTAATACTCTGTCAGAAACATGCCGTGTCAGATTTCGTATAAAAAATGAAGAAAATAAAGCTCGGAGCCAGACTGCCGTCTGCGACGAATTATTTAAATAACGTCTGGACCAAACAATGGTTGATGACAACCAGCCCTCTTCTTTGTTATGGTAAAATTAGTGATGCCGAAGAACTTTGGTATCGATAAGAGAGAACTTTAGATTATTTGATACAGGCTTCTATACATTTGCAGCTTTTAGCGTGTCAATAAATATAAATTTACTGTTAATTGAATCCAAGAGTATCAATAATTCGTTGTCTGCATTCATAAATTATAATGTACTAACAAGTAGCCATAATTACGTATTTACCTAGTTTCACCGACTATGAAATGAAACCGACTATATACTTTATCTGATTGAATGCAAGAGCTTAAAAGAAACCGAGCAACTCGCTGCCGGCATCGTCAAATTCGATCCTGTCGCAAAATATATTTAGCTTGTCTTCAAAAATACCGGTACAATAATTTCAGCTTTATAGTTATTTTTATTGTAGTTTGAAATTTTCTTTTTTTGACGATGAGTACAGAAATTATTGGAATTAAATACGTCCAGGTTCTAGTCTTTGACTTGAATCAGTCATGATTTGACAAAGGATTTGTGTAGGTTCTTATTGTTTTATTGAATTCAACCAAAATAATCTATTTCAAAATCTTACTTAAACTAAACGAGCAGTAATCCTCTAAAAGTCTCAATACATAAGAGACCAAGCAACATACGATGAGGTACTTGTATATGCATGTCAATTTTACTCAAGTTAGTACGAAATAATAGAGAAATTCTTGTGAAGTAATTAATCATTTCGGTAATAATTAATATAGTGCTTACGCGCATAATGGTGATATGTGTTGTTAACTTCGTCCTCGTAATTAACATGTGTATTGTGAAAGCTAACATTTAACGTTATTTTTATAGTAAATAACGATAAAATATAAAATAACGGTAACTGTTTCGAATGTAGCAACCAAGATGTAATCATCTTTGTTACTGCAGTCAAAGAGAAAAATCACAATCTACTTTTACTGTATTATATTTTATACAATGTGATAAGAAATAATCCGGTTGCCTTTTTCGTTGTTGTCTTTTTTTGAAGTATTTAACTTCTGCAAAATATATATGTATGTAGTTCGAAACGCAGTTTATTTTAAACATAGTTTCATGAATCTGCAGTACAACATAAAACTAGCCGTCTTTAGCATAATCTATACTATTATATAAAGCGGAAGAATTTGTTTGTTTGAACGCGCTAATCTCTCGAACTACTAGCCGGATTTGAAAAATTGTTTTTGGGTATGATAGCCTAGTTCTCGAGAAAAGTTATAGGCACAGCCTATAACTTTTGACATCACGCTAGTGGTGACGCGAGCAGAGCAATAAGCAAAGACGCGGGTGAAACCGCGCCGCGGAAAGCTAGTATGTTTATAAAAACTCGTTGAAAGGAAATCCTAGGTACACCCATCCATGTAATATGATGCATGCACTTGACTTTGACCACTTCCGCGGTTCAACGAGTCTACTATGGATCATCATGAACTATCATATCGTTATATTTTTTGTTTTAATTGACACATGGCAAATAGGTACTTTTTATGCAGTTTATGCGGTTACCGGTATTTTGTGTTAATTTATTATTATTTTCTTAGTTATCATATAGTGAGACATAATTGAAAAAGTTTTCTATTACAAATTCTTTAGTCGTGTTTTCAAATACCTACCTAAAAGTATGGTACAATTTTAACTGCAACAAATGTTTAACTAAGCTACTTTAAATACCGTCTAAATTCTCATAAAAATAAGCCAAAGGTGTCCTTGTGGGTAATCCAATAGCGACGTGTTGTATCTTAGCTGTAAGCCCTACGACCGCTTGGTCGAATTTCTTGTTACACTAAAACATAAACATATAGTGTGCTTAGAGTATGAGCTGAGGATTATGTCGCTCTGTACATAAAGTGTACTGGCTCCGAAGGCAGCGACACAACAACTAGTATTGTTGACGTTCAAATTTAGTTATATAATAATTAATGCAATAATTAAGTAATGTTTAGGTTACGATAGGGCGACATGGTCTAAATTGTAACTATTTAAAGCACAAGTAAATAAAATACATAGATTAAAAAAGAGTTCATATTTCGAATTTGAAAATTATCGTTATTTTGACGTTGAGATGACGTTATTTTGCAACGGTACTTTTAAATTTAGAATATAACATTCTAAAACGTTTATGTAGCAATTGTTTTAATGAAATTACGACTGCATGAAGTGGTTTAATTTATTACATAATGCTCATGAACGAGCTATGTCCGCTGGTGTTTGTACCTACGTGTGTTTAGAATATAAATTATTACTTATACTTTTTGTTGGTTTGACGTAACGTTTTTAGGAAATCTGACACAGGTTTTATTTTAATGTATTAAGAGTACATATTATCTCTTTTCTTATTCCAGCTGTCTTGTTACTAGGCAATTATAAATACAATATTTTCGAACGTCCTGGTTTGCTCAAGATGTCTTTCTTCACCGTAAATCAGTAATATCCTAGTAAATTTAGACAGTACGGTACATATAACTTAAAAAACGTCAAATTAATGATTAAAATAGCAAATAAATACTTTCACACAACGTCGTGTATAGAATGCGGGTGAGGTAATTGTGCAATCACGACAAGCACTATCATACATCCGGACTCCTTTCAAAATTGCGATTGTATCATATTTTAAATAGATTAATTATACATTTATAACATAACAGCATCACGCCTTTTTCCCGAAGGGTGTATAACACCAACTTTGCCCTAGTTATGTCGAGTGCCATGTAACAGGGTACGAGCCTATTACCATTTACTGGGCACAAATCTTTTTTTCTACATTTGAACCCAGCCCGGGTGTCGTCTGCGTGGCAATACGTATGTACGAGTATCATTGAACTACAGAAGCAGTTTTTATAAAACTACGTTTACAACAGCCGTTTGTAACCTTTAACTTCAGTATGTGTATCATATTAATTTATTATTGTGTATGTGTGTGTGTGTCTGTTTGTTTGTTACCACTTAGCGCCTAAACGGCTAAACCGATTTCGTTGAAAATTTTTATGATGATAGATTCGGTGCCGGAGACGGACATAGGCTACTTTTTATTCCGAAAATCGGCCTGGTTCCCGAAGGATACAACAAAACATTTTAAGCCGTCGGGCGCAGCTAGTACGTATATAGTTCTATCACGGATTACAGAAAACCTGTTTTATGTGTTATCAAAAGCCCGCTTATTTTATGGCCTCACATGACGGTACGAAAGGACTGTGTGTTTAGGCCGTACTGACTTGATAATCTTTGTGATCAACGTTTTTGTTCCTGTGACGAAAGACGATGTGAGGTCCGACTCTGTTTACAAACTTGTTCCTATATCTAGGAAATTCCAATACATGAGTTAAACACATGTGTCCCAAGATTAATTTCTTGGAATCTTATTGATTTAATATAAATTGAGGTGTTAAAAGATGTACTTAATAATACCAGCCTGTTTACTGTCCCACTGCAGGGCAAAGGTCGCTTTTAACATAGAGAAGGCATGAGCATTAATCGCCACGCTTGCTCAAGGCGGATTGGCAATTTCAGACTTTTTAAATCCAGGTTTTCTCTCGATGTCTTTCTTCACTGTCAGTCAGAAATTTCTAAGATAAACTAAGAAAGTACAATCGAATCAACTAAAACATGACCTATTTCTATCGTGTATATTGCACTTAAGACGTTTTTAATATTAACTCAACAGTGTACTCAGTAAAATGTCAGTGCCTAATAAAATGATAACAAGTTCGTTTCAAAGGAAATCTGTCTTCAGACGAATTTCGACCTACTTGCATTTAGATAGATTGCTAAAATGAGCTTATGGTAATTCTCTTGGTTCGATAATACATATGATTTGAAAAATCACATTGGTACTTGCCTAGATTCGAACGCACTACCTCATGTTTACGATGCCTTATCCACGAGGCCATTTCGATTTTTTAGTACAAGATGTACTTTACATTCGTTCCTTGCATGTCCTTAGTGACAGCATTATATGCTCAATTTCTCCTTGGTCTTCTTACTTCCTTTTTCTCTTGACGGCCGCCAGCAGCTTGGAGGTCTCAAGGACTGTTGCTGTAATGCTTCAGGATGTGGTGATCACTTCGGTTGGATCATAATACATATTATTATGCTTGTTTGCTACCTAAATTATATAAATAAGAAACCATTTTGTTTCTTTCAACATTTTTATGTTATTTATTAAATTATTAATTATTGTCATTTAAAATAATCATATACCTACTTGTTATAAATTTGTAAATGCGCCTAGCGGCTTCGCCCGCGCGTTATATTCCTCGAGAACCAGACAGATTTTCGGGATAAAAGCCTATGTCTGTCTTAGGCACCACATCTATCTACGTACAAATTTTCATTGAAATCTGTTTAGCCGTTTAGGCACTGAGCGGTAACACACACACTTTCGCAATTTTTATTGTAATACGATGTAAAATTTGTTGTTATGTAATTTTTCATAAGATAATTGTTTGTTTTCAGGTAAACTTCTGGTAAACTGTTACGATTCAAGAAGGCGGAGTAGGTAACCTGTTACACGTACCTATTTACACTTGTTCCGTGTAAGTCTAATCGTATCCGCATCCTTTGCTTGTATCCGGTATCCGGTCCGGCTATAATGACCCGGAACCACAAATCATTAAAATTCCATGGAGCATCATGCTATTATTAATTTTGCCATAAAGCTATCATAATAACTATTAAGATAGTGTCCGCTACTCCTGGATTTCATTAACTTAATGTTAGACAAATAATGTAATATGTTGTGAAGGGCTTAACTCGACGAAGAAAATATGAACCAGACTAAATACACCTTGAATTTGTATAGGCATAGAGCTTTAATTTGTATATACAGTCATGGTACCTTTTATAACAACTACTTTTCCACATACAATTTTTTTTTTAATTTGAAGTAAAGTTACTAAGTGTGAAATATTGATATTAGAAGTTTAATTTAGAACTTGTTACTGATATAAAAGAAACATAAAAAAAAACAGAAAGATTTCTAAATCAAATATTTCACAATAAAATATTTCAGAAACTTTGCAATAAACTTACCATAAGTTATATTGAACTTACCCTACCTAACCAGAACTACACCACATGCAGTCACTATAACATTCAGTAGACACGTTCATCAGTTCTGCGAACAAGCCTAGTTTTAAAAACAATGCGTATTAATTATGGTATGGATGCCGTCACATCAGCGCCATTGTGAAGTTTCCATGTCATGGGTTATGCAACTGAGACAGTAACGCTTGTGCTCTGGCTATTGTATTGTTGCTCAGCAATACATAGATTTTATACGCCTGTAATGTTTATAGCTATCCTCTTAGTGGTATATGGTTACACGGTATCAATAATCTTCTTCTACTTCTTCTTCTTAAAAAGACAACTCCCGCACTAGGGTACAAGCCACAGCAACAAATATTTAACGTACACAAAGTACACCCAGACTAGAATCATATATTTATGGATCACAAAATTTGTTCCCGTGTGGGGATCGAATCCACAACCTCTTGCACAGCAGTCGCTTGCGCTCCCACTGCACCGCGGAGGCAATCGAACAATAACATTACACCAAAATATGCTCCCTCACCGCAAACATTCACATGTAATGACTAATGAAACATTTACAGACTCGATTTCGAACCGTCAAACCCTTCTTCTTGCTCTACAGTGCGTCATCGAGGCAGTCTAAGGGTGCGCTTCCACTGACGAGAAGCTGGACTTAGTGAAGAGGAGCGGACAGTGAATTGGCCAATCAGTGCTCGAAATCTCTACTCATCGCCCACCATCAGTGGAAATGCTGTGATTGGCCAAACCACGGTCCGCTCCTATCCACTCCTACCAGCTCCGCGTCAATGGAAACGCATCCTAATTCTATTAGCTATGTCTCTGCCTATTCTTTCGAAGAAAATACACCTAATGTTATATTATATGTTTCTATATACTATATTCTAAATGTGGTCACTTATCCGGTTATGTTAAAGACATCAATGGACAACTTGTCATGACTCATAATTAATTGTCAGAAGTAGGTTTAGTTCCTGTACCTACAGATATTAGAATAATAATTATAAATGTAGTTTATTATGAAGTGTAATCGGATCTTGTATCACCTGATAAACTAAAGTGTAAGTATGTTTGAATGTGTTTAACTCAGAAACTACTAGATCCTACGTACTTTGTTACGCTATCCTGAACCACACCATGCTTGCTTTAGAAAAATTGGCTTCTTCATACTATTTAAAAATATACCACCAACACGATTGTATTATACAATACAATATATACATACATACAAACCATCGCGCCTTTTTCTCGAAGAAATAAGCAGAGAGGTATCACATCTAAGTATTGGTAGTTATGTTGGATCTTCAGAAAGCAAGTCTGTTGCCATTGATGGTCACTTCATCTCTTGTCACCTTTACTCTATATCAAGTTACTTTTTAGCAGCTGAAACAATTACTTAACACTAACATTACGAATTTCCTTTAAATATAAAAATTAAAGATAAGCTCTGCATCGTGTGACACTGACGGTTCAAATTTCAATAGTTCTCTGCAACCGTTACTTAAATACAAGCAATATTCATCCATATATATATTTGAAAATAAAATTGAATGTCGTTTGAGTCAAGTGTTGTAGTATACGCAAGGTTACTACATAAATAGCATCCGATGCAATGATTATATACCTATATTCATGTTAATTGTTATATTTTTTAAATGCTTTACGAAGTTACGTAATCGTATGTTATTATGTCAATGTTTATAATCGAGCTCTGTTCCTACGTCATTATATTATAATGTTAACCTTTTAATTATGCTTTAGGCCGATATTACATTATCATATTTAAATCATATAAATATGATTTCTAATCTGTCAAATCATAGTTATATGATGACGTTCTTAATTTTTACATATTACACCTATTGATCATATACACGTCATATACTAGCAAGCCGTGTTTTCAGTAGCTATGGGTGCTACGTTTACGCTAGTGTCACAGTCTAGATATAGGATCCTTTTTGAGAGCTATCGTACAAATAGGATCATTTCAACACACTATTTACATACAGACTGTGCTAGTGTGTTGAGTATGATCCTATTTTTACGCTAGCTGTCAAAAGGATTCCACTTCGATAGGGTAAAGGACTCATGCCTACATTTTGTTTTTTTCTACACCTAGGGAACAAGCTCTGTCTTGCGGTATTTTACACACAGTGGACACTAAGTACACCCATACTCGGAACAAATATTAAATTTGTAAATCGCAAAAAGAGAATCGAACTTCTTGCACAGCAGTCACGCACTCTCACTGCGCAGCAAAAGTATTTTAGTCGCCAAAATTCAAACAACAGACTTGTTCACCAATTCCTCATTTATTATCCCAATATTTTGTGCAATGTTAAGCCTAAGCTGGAGCTTGGTAACGCTGTTCCCCCTTGTTTGAGAACACATTACCGAGAAATTTATTTTGGGAACTAGAAGCCTGTTGATTCTACGGTAGAGATCTAATTTTAGTTGCACTTACTTGTTGGGTCATATCTTGGCATTTGTTGATCTTGAAGTTTTTGTAAATTTACGTTTTGAGGTATAAAATGGACTGGATGGAAATATTCAGATTTCATTTCACTCAGATTTAGCATAATCATGATTTAAAGGTTAACGCATTCTGTAAACGAGGATTAGCAGTCGGCATCTTGTTCGTAAGGGTTCTGACTGTGGGAAGCTATGAAACAACGAACTTATAACTACTTATTAAAGAAAACGTTAAAATAGGTGTTATGGAGAAGGCATAGCAGACAATATATTAATTGGAACCTATGTGATTATTATTGATAATAATATAATATTTTAACAACTTAACAATTTTTTAAAATACATACATATTATACACAGAAACATCCAGAACAATTCAAATGGACATGTTCATGCACACAAATATTTGCACTGAGCTGTAATCGAACCTATTTAATTAAAGGATTATTTACCTTATAAATTGAAGTTGAATCTTGAGAAATAGCTGAACAGCTATAATAATGACGGATGAATATCTAACTTATTATTCACCCGCATCACAATATCACTATAGGAAGTGAACACAAAGGAAATAGAAGAAAATGCTATGTTTACATTACTAATATTACAAGCATTTAACTAGAAATATTATTATGCTTATATGAGTCATATGAACAATTCCACATTCCTCCACATTGATAGCGTGAAGATGTGTATCTAAGTAATACCTCATAGAATGCGACCGCCCACGTGCGCTCAACCGTATTTTTTATATCCCGAACGCATCCTTTCTTTGCTCGCCATATTGAAATTCCAACCACCCCAACCCCAAACAAGTATAAACCCTATCACATCATAAGAAAGTAGAAAATCGAAAGTCCTAATCAAATTGAGAACTTCAAAATGAACTTTACGATGCTCAGAATAAAGATCTTTTGGTACTTTCGTCTGTTAAAATTATAGTGAATAGAACCTGATTTGGGGTCTGGAATGATGTGACGTGATGCCTTTTATTTTTAACCTGTCACAGGAATACCATGGGTTATTAATCACACTAGAGGGTAAAAATGTTTTGAGTCAAAATGATTATAACTATATGATTTGAACAAAATTTTTTTATGAAATCCTCAGTTGAAATGTAGTTAATATGCAACGTTATCACTTCTCGTTGTGAAATTACAATGTATTAACGTTCTTTGGAATACTAAGTTTGACGTTTTGACAGTCATTTTCGAAGGATATTAAGTTATTTCGGAACCTTACTTGTTGTATCTAGAGGAGCAACTTTAAAATCAAGAATAAATTTTATGAATAAATCGATACATTTTCAAAAATCAGTATATAATGAGTTTCTATGAATTTCGTTTGTGCATATTGTGAATATCAGACCAAATTTACTCTTTGCAAAAATAGCCATCGCGAACAAAAGAAAAACAGTTTTCTTTACGATACAAAACGTTGTTTATTTACTGAAACTCAGATAGCTGTATTACAATACCAATCGTTGTATATTAAAAGCTTATTATTTTCAAATTGAACCGCTATATTTATCATTAAAACCTTCAGGGGTTTAGGATTCCCGGTTCCTGTGTTGAAGCTCAAGAATTCATAAAATGATTTTAAATACCTTTTTAAATTATTCAGTGGTTTCTTTGGAGATTAGCTGATAGGTTTAAGGAAAGGATTTTAAGTAAAATTACACAAGAATATTCAGGTTGAAGCAGACATGAAAACGAAGATTATATCCAGGTAGATTACTATTGCAGAATAATCTGCTATTGGAGAACGTCAGAGGTTAATTTACACCGTCGGTTCTCTTTCTTTTCTTTTCTTATACCTTTATGGTTGAATGGCCTGGTTGTATTCTTGATATTATTTCAGTAATGCTAAGTGCCTGGAGTTCTAAAATACAGGTCTAAGCTTAGTTTAGACACCAGATCTCCCACAAGTTACAAACTATTTCTAATTATTGTCAACTAAAATGTTTTGTATTGCAATTAAGTATGTAATTTGTGGAGATGAATAAAATATCTTTAATATTATTTATTATTATAATAGAACACAGCCATGTCCATAGGGTATGACTACCATCTAACATCTGTTTAGTCTTGTCTTCTAAATTGTAAAAAAATCTGATTACTACGATATAGCTTTGAGATCGACTTAAGGATTAAGTTTTTGCGTGATACCCAAGTGATATCCAACTTCCAGTTAGATAAGAAATGTTCTATTGTCAAGGGTGTCTTAAGTCTATATGAACTTATAAAGATCGAAGCGACTTCCACGAGTTTATTTTTGGGAATATCGATGCTCTATTTTACATGAGTTGAATTGGTATACACAGAAAATGTCTTAACATAAATTTCTAAACAATTAATAATGAAACTAACTATTTTGTTTTAACTACATATATTTCTTTTCGGTTTTTGTATGAAACCAGTACCTAAGGTAGTGTTTTAAAATAAGGATTTTTCCTAGTTTGATTCTGATTGATCGATATCGGATGCCCCTCCGATATGGATCAAAAACCATGGTTAATTGATCAATATATCATTTTAATAATAAGTGGTTTCAAACAAGAATATATATATGATATAAAATTAATCAGGTTGCCAAGCACAGATCGGTTAAATTGTTGTTGAAAGTTTAGTTGCACTATTACTCAAGTAGGTATTACTAAAATGACATCTCTGTATTTTAGTAGTACGGACTTTGTACGAACTGCTACTCCTTAGTCTGGGGTTCAATCCCCGAGTCTAGTAAGTGGATCTAGTATCTACTTCGCTCGACCCTTCGGGCTAATACAAAACATTTCTATGCAATAAATGGCATCAGATTCGACCTCTTTCACTTAGGAAATAACATAGCTTGCAAAATATAGATGCTATACATTTCTGCTCACCACTTGACCTCGGTAAAAAGTCGTGATAATTTGCTTACTTGACTGAATTCAAAAAAATCATGTTATTTCCTGTAATAGATTTTAGGACCTTTACGGATACTCGACCTCTGGTTTGCCTTCATAATTACTGGGACATTAAATTTTAGTGAGCCGGTCCTAATTCTTTCGTAGTAGGTCCTCTGAGGTATGACCGTAAACTCAGAAGTTAGGGTAAATAAAGTTGGGGCTGCAAGTTATAGCCAAGAAGTCATAAAATTATAATTCTTTTCCTGATTATGTGGGTTTGGGGACTCGTTCTTGTTTGTTGGTAAATCTTTTGTTATGAAGTTTTGCTTTTTGCATTAGTTAGTACCTGTGTGATGATATAAGCATCAGATTAAATTGTTCAATTTTAATAATTTGTATTAGGGATACAAACTAGTTTATTCATTTGTAAATTAAATTGTTTTTTATTCTGACGTAGAGTTAAATATTTATTATAGTATCGGTGCATCACCTTTTTCCATAATATTAATATGTTATTTAGATACGTTTATCATCCATTTTTGGCAAAAATAATCAGATTTCAAAAACTGTCGGTGTACCCCATTTAGGATATGACCAAGCCCATTTCCGTTCACTACATTTCCAGAAAACCATTGTACCAAATAACCATTTCCGTCCATTGAATCATCCTGTTGTGTATGTAAATGCACGAATTTGATGGTTTTTTTCGATTTCATTGAGAGATCTCACTCGCCTTGCATATAAACGAACTTCTCTACGTTAGTAGTCGGCAATTTCGCCGTGTTAATGTTCATAGTGCGGTTACTTTTGCGTTATTCAAACGAGGTTTATACACAACGAGCAGTGTATGCCGTATGCGGTGTTATATGAGATTTTAGTGTAACCACTGTTCAGACACCGTAACGAACGCAGATGACTCATTTGTGTATGTAAATTATGTTAAAATTCAAAACCCCTAGGCTTAACTTTACGTTTTTGAAATTCAAATTTGTAGCTCTCAGCCCCTTAAACGACGTTGGGTATGCTTAATTGTTTTTTTGGGATGGGTTCCGTTTAAAAGGTTCTAACGAGCTATATTTTGAGGATTATGTTGTTTGATATAAAAATAAAATTATGTGTAAAACACATTCATATTTTTATGTAAAGATTATAACGCTTGCTGAAATGAATCATGAATATCAAAGGGTATGCTGGTTCGCGCCTTTGTTTATAGCCGTTAACAGAGATAAGCCGTAATAACACGGCAATAAGGATTACTTTTAGGTTCAAAGATATCATTAGCGTTGTTGATGACGAAAGCAATCAACATATTAAAAGATTTTTTCTTTGCCTTTTAATCTGTTAATAGACTGCATCTCTTCCTGTTATTGTGTTAGCTAAGATGTGTCGACTTGCGGACGTGTATTTAGCTATTATTTTCCCTACTTAGTTTTAACTAAAGAACCTTATTGACTTTATCTGAAAACTTGGAAGTTCTTAAGTTAAAATTTGAAGATTTCAGGATATTTTATTGAGAAGTTAACGCCTGCTTCTGGTTCCTCTTTATTACGTGAATCATTTCATTAATCAAAAAAAAATAAAATGAAACATTTCTGATTAGCAAGTCTAAAATTAGAACATAAATTATAAAATCATTTTTTAACCGATTTCAAAAAAAGGAGGAGGTTTCTCAATTCGACCGTATAGAAAATAAAGTAGTCAACTAGTCACACAGTACATCAATGTAAAAAGATGTAAGGTAACGCTGACGAAGAAATATGAAATCTGTGCTGATTGACTCAAAGTTTAAATTCCTGAATAGCGTTTCTCATTATTCATATTCAAACATTTTATATTGTGACATTATTTGAAGATTTCGTCGAACGAATATCAAGCATCCGCTTCGAAGAAAACATCTAGTATATTCTTAATTGACATCGTTGTAAACTGTCCCTATTTGAAATTGTATAAACAAGCATATTATCTGCCGTTGGAATTTAGGTCGTTAGCGCAGTTTGTACATGCAGTCAGCATTTGCAATAATAACAAAATTTCTGCGATGAAGACGCACACTAATATATCTTTTACTATTATTACGATAATACGGATAGGCACTTGGTAGCATATTTAGTTGCCTATGCCCTTTGCTGCTGACATTTTTATTAAAGACTGCTCTCGCACTAGGGAACAAGTCCTGTATCCAACGGACGCAGTTTCCTAACCAATCCAATTTATGGATCAAAGATACAAAATCTTGAGGAAATCGGAAACTATCCTTTGCATAGCAGTTGCACTCCAATTGCGTCATAGAGTCAAATATACTATAATTTTTTTTTTTTTTTTAACGATGCTTATACATTAATAATAATAATAATATTCTACCACATTCACACAGCGCCATCTAGCCCCAAATTAAGCAATTATATTTGCTTGTGTTATGGGTACTAAACAACTCATATACTACATATATACATTTTTTTTTTTGTAAATACTTAATTATAATTTTAATTATTATATTATATAAAACTTTAATTATAATAATAATAATGCAACAACTACATACAACGCCATCTAGACTGCTTACTTTAAGCATAGATTATATAGCTTGTGTTATGGGTTCTAGAATGCGGACATACATAATTAAATACTTTTTTTTTTGTAAATGCATACATTTTAAACAGAAACATTCAGGCCAGTGCAAATAGACATGTTCATGCACACAAATATTTGCACTGACCGGGAATCGAACCCGCAACCTCTGCGTAGCAGTCCATACACAGTACCACAGAACCACAGAGGCAGTCAATAATATTATTATATTTAACAAAAAACAATATACCTATGAATAAAGGAAAACATTTGCAATCCAAGGAATACTCTTGACTGCTGACTGACTGCTAAAGTAAAATACCACAACCTAGGTAGTGTTGCTACATGTCTTGCTTTTATTTGAACGAAAATAGAATACAAAATTCGTTGTTTATTTATTTATTTAAACTTTATGCACTACGTGTACATAGGAGGGCTTAATGCCAAATGGCATTCTCTACCAGCCAACCTTTAGGTGATGCAGAGATGATTGTGGTAAGTGTACGTTTAACCAAACAATTACAAAGAGTATAAAATAAACATACATAAATAAATTTGTATTCATATATCATACCATACATATATACTTAATATACACTATAATATATAACTATACTGTAAATATATATAAATAAATATATACATAGTATCGTTATTGTATTCACACCAGTTTTATTTTTACATTGTTAAAGATTTTACTATTCCATACGTCTCTTTCAAAGCTGATAAAATATTTATAATAAATATTTATAATAAATATTTATAATAAATATTTATTTTGATGCATTTTTGATCTGATTGTCACAAATATACTGCGCGTTGCACGTTCAATCAACTGATTGACATCTCCCGAGAATTGAACTGAAATAGGTAGTACGTAGGTACGATATTTTCTGAGTGCGATGTTCTGTGATGTTGTTCTAAAATAACATCACACCGTTTATTCCCCGAAGGGGTAGGCGGAAGCTTAAATACTCGCAATTTCGCCAGGTATGTTTAGAAAATTAAAAAAAGGTTTTCATTTGTTAGGGTATTAAATACCACGTGGAAATTTAATTGTATATAAATAAATTATACATAATCGGTGAAGTGTTAATTTGGTCCAAGGTTCGACTGGCGGTCGTGGACCTTTTGCAATAAAAAACTAGTTTTACGGTAGAATGACAAACAATTTTTTATACAATTATTAATAATTACAATAAGTTTTTACCTAAAAGTTTAACGCATTTAGAAAATAAATTTATTTTCGATTAGTCAAAAATATCTCGCTATCCTGTTCTTTAGCTTACCGTCTAAAGAACAAAGTATTGATTCATTGAAAAAGTTATGAAACACATACTAGCCTGAAGATCTCCACTGCAGCACGTAGGTATCGCCTAAAAGGTGGAGTTTATCAGGACAAACCCTTGGTGTATCCGTACTCCTTAGTCGTCTTACGACACCTATAAAAAAAGGGAGTCGTTCCATATTTTAGACCACACAACCAATTTAATTATTACAGCCCTATAATTAATTTTATTACCCAATCAAGTATAACTTATCTACAAATCTATGTAAGTTCAAATAAATCTTGTTGCTTTATACTTACTAACTAAAATCCCTACTTATCAGGCTTATGCCACAATTTGTGTTGAACTACCCTTAAAAATACCTCGTTTCATTATAAATCTCGGCACGACACCTTTGGTTAATTTCCTTGGGCTATAAATTTCGTGACGTCATAGCAGTTTCTTAGTTGGGAAGGGTAGTTCGCCTGTGTGAAAATGAAAAGAGAATTTAAATAAGAACATTCAAAATTTTAAAAATCGAACTCGGTATTTTCATTGTATGTTTATGTTTCGGTGTTTGTAAAATGTTTTTTTAGAGTTTAACGTAATTTAAAGAAATCTGAAAGGTTACTGTTTAAAAATATATATGTATGTATTTATAAAATACATAAACATTAAACATAGATAGATTCGACCCATTTAGGTGTACATAAAAATTATACATTCTCAATTTAAATAGCAGCTTATTCCTTACACCTATAATTACCTAATTTAAAGAGAATCCTACTATTATTATAAATGCAAAAGTTTGTATATGTGTGTGTTTGTTACCAACTTACCACTCAGCGCCTCAATGGCTGAACCGAATTTGATGAAAATATGTAGATAGGCTTGGTTGGTTGGTTCCCGAGGGCGCAGCTAGTTACATACATAAATGAACAGAAAATATGGGTAAAATATCTGAGGCCAGCTAATTTACCTTTCTACTAAATTGAGTAACTAAAAAGTCAGCTTCAGGAATATTTTAAAATAGTTTCCGAGCGAATATAAAAGTGCAGTTTTCTTAATTTACTTAATAAAGTTTGCTCTATTTTTAAAGTCAAGAGTTTAAATAAAAAAATAACGTTTCATCAGGACCGAATAGCAACATTACCTATTCTTTTATTATACTTTTTTCTTGAGACCCTTGTATTAATTCAATATTTCATTCTTTGTCTTTAATGAATTATTTTTTTACATTTCTTAGCACAGTCTTGTTCCCATAAATCGTGTTGAGACCACGTGACGTCACAACTACAGCCTCTGCGTGAGTTCAGGTACTTGCGTTATTCTCGTCGATGGTCACTGACCACAAGGGACCTTTGCTTGGGGTGACTGTTTTACCATCATCTTGAGACACTCCACCTCATCTAAAATTAACTAAACGAGAGGTCTTCTTATAAAAGCTATGGGTATCACTCGTCCAGCATACAATGACCACCTTCGGCCCTTAGTGCTCTTATTTTAAAACGTGAAATAAAGGAAGTTGGCTGGCTGGCGGAGGTCAGGTTACGCTGGTCGTGTGTGCGCATGAATGTTACTGGCTTCTTTTTTCAACCATATGTTTTCTGGTCGTTTTGTTGGCCTTGAAAGAATGTCTGGTTAGTGCACCACGGGTTGATGTCTCTTTATTTATAGTTGTCGAGTTTTTCTCGTCTCACAATAACGACTGTTTCAAGCCAGTGTTGTTGAAGCAACATTCAAATCTACTGTCTACATATATTGCTGAAAACCTGTTTGAAGTTTATTATTTGGTAGTCGTAACTAAGAAATATTTAACGATGAGATAATTGGGTATTGATTATCTTATATAAATGGCAGTTAAAATTGTTTGGGAAATTGATTCTGAAGCTTGATTGTTCACCGAGATTGCTTTTTAATCCTGTTCAAACTATGGAGTTTCGTCACCTAAATAGGATAGAATCTATTCTGAGTCGGCCTTGGATTTGTATCAAGATATTACAACAGGCGTGTAAGTGTTTCAACATTCAATGTAACCTAACTTCTTTGTAAAATTAGTTTCATGCTTTTTGTGGTCACTAAATGTAGAATAACGTACAAAAACTTACATCACACCAAAACTTGGATAGTCGTAATAGTAACCACAGAAATTCCTAAAGAAATCGAAATGCTCTTAAATCATAGCTCGATAAACCGGATCGTGTATTCGAAGGTACAACTCAAGGTAATTTGAGCCCTATACCGTTGATACTAAAGTTGTTGGGTATAAATTTAACCGTAACTTGAAGTTTGCCGGGATGTGGGACCAGAAAAGTGGTCAAAAGTCGTCGAACTGGTCTTAGCCAGTCCCGACCTGTTCTGTCCCGTTCGTTTTGTCTTATTTTTGTTTTGCACGAAGCACTGACCACCACAACAAAGGTCCGTGGGTTTAACTTGTTTTTTTTTTTTTTTCTACAAGGAGCATTGCCTTGGGAGATGTTCTGCCTCTGTTCGATGCAACGTTTTGAGATAAGTTTGTATGTTCAACGTAAATTTAAAGATTTTAAACATAATATATTGGTATTAGTGAAGTTATTTGAATTTAGCAAACAATGTATGATTGCCTTAGGATCATAAATTTATATCGAGATTGGAAAATATGAAAAAATATAATATTCTCACTTGACTTGGAGTAATAATGACTAAAAATGTATCTAATTTTGCTTTATAACATTGCGAAACACCGATTTAACATGATCTAAATATTATAATTAATCACTATATTCACCAATTAGTCTCCAAATAACAATTCTTGCACAATTAAAATTACTGAAATGTTCGGTTAAATACACCTGCGTATAATTTTGGCCCGAAAAATATTGATCGTGGTCCGGAGTCACGTTAAAGGTCCGAGTCTAAAAACAATTCATCTGCGTTATCAAGTGATTTGGGTCTGCCCTCTATTGGGAGAAGGGACACGTCACTTTGACCGCTGTCAATGTCAGGTAAACTGTGAACCAGCAGCCAGTTAAATTCTTCTAGTCAAATTAGTAAAGGGTTATTGGTGTTTGAAAGTTAGAGGCATAGTTTTGGACAGTGTGCATTATTTTGTTCAAATAGTTTATTTATTTTTATTTATTGCACATATAAAATCAACAAGAAATATAAATAGTTGATGTATGCATATTAACTTTTTGTTCTTCTTCTTCTTCTCCTTTTTTTTGGCAACAGAGCCGACGATTATGTCAGCTATTTCTGCCAGCGTCAAGTGTAGAATAATATTCTTGTTGATGATATTAATGGTATATTACAATGATAAAATAGAAAAAATGTGGATGAAATTAAATGACAACCATCTTCCGTGAAAACAAAAGATGGACTCTAACTTTTTGTTATATAGACTTGTATAAAGACATGTCATGTCACTCAATGTATCATTAGGTCAAAACTGTTCAGACAGTATACTAACTTAGTAAAAGTAGTTGTTTTGAATGAAGACAGGTCAGGGCTGGTTGAAAGGAAGATGTTTGAAGGAGACTTAAGTCAATAACCGCCATAACCGCCTTTGCATAAAAGGAGCGAAGAACGTCTTTCATTTATGAAATGACTAGCTGTTGCCCGCAGCTCCGTCCGCGTGAATATCGGTATATCTCTGTTTACATTGATGATTTTTCCTAAAAATTTTTATCCTCTATTTCAACCCCTTTAAGCCATATTTTCGCGATAAAGGATAACCTATGTTGTTACCCCGAGGTCTTTATACCAAACTTTATACCAAATTTCATCAAAATCAGTTCAGTGGTTTAGGCGTGAAAGCGTAACAGACAGACTGAGTTACTTTCGCATTTATAATATTAGTATGAATAGTATGGATGGATTTTTATATAGCTTGAAAAAATGCATACACGCACTATTCACATTACTTTGAAGTCCTCAACGTAGTTCAAAACAGCATGTCTCGTAACATTTCCTTCACAGCTATGACAAACCTAACGAACATCAAAATATTATAACGTTGCAGTTGGAAAAAACAATTGACCCTTATTATTGTTATTACGCAATATTTTAGTTAGGGAATTACCACAAGAAAGATCTTCAAAGAAACCTCTAATAAAGAAAGCATTGATCTTACGCTGTAAACAAATTTGGTAAAGGTACTCAAACACTAATAGTGTAACAAACGAGCCGCGTATTTATTTGTCTATTTATAGTTCGCAAGTGTTCGGCTTATTCGTGAACATATTGATGTTTACACGGGTATTTCTGGAACTCGACGTGTGGAACACCACGTGTGGCCGCACTACGCTCACTATAACAAGATGTTTCGCCCTTTGATTTTTGAGTGTTCACGTTTAGAAACTAGAAGTTTTTGGAATATCGTTTCAATTCTCTGTTATATTCTAGTTTGTATGTTAATGTTTGTTGTTATTATCAGATTTATGAAAATTAATGTTTTTACGCTATTCTACAATGACATTTATGTATACCTTTATAGGACTTTTAAAAGACTGTTTCACACATACGACAGTAAGGTCAAATAATATATAATAACAATAATTCTATTAAATATAAGTGTTACGTTAAAAAAATACATAAAATACTTATTACTTAAACTGCTATTTCTAGTCTTTTGTTAATAATATAACAATTGGTAACAAAAAGCCACCACTACACGTGTACATAAAAAAAGGTTTTATAATTAACATTATATCAATTACTTGCTTTCGATACAATGTATTAATTCCGGGCAATAGATACATAATTATGAGATATGTCAATTATTCATTGACACAAAAATAAAGTTTTTGTCGCTAATAATTAATTTTGATAGACAAAAACTAATATTAGATTGTTTTAATCCATCCATTTGAAGACTAATATTTATTCCGAAAATATTTAATCTTGTGTTTATATAAAATAAAACATTATTCATTTTATTCTACGACAGACGAATTTAAATACTAAAGAGTAATCTCTATGACAACTTATTTGCTCAACAAAATCGTTTGCTTAACCGCTTATTTGAATCAAATGAATATTTATTAGTATTCAAGATTTACATAAAAACTATGGACTTCAAAATGCTATTCGATGACTCAGATTTCAATTTGATTCTTTTTAAATGTCAATAAAGATAAAATGTTTTTTTTATTCCTTAATTGTATTCCAGAGATATATTTCTACAAAACCAGCCTGTTATTATTCCAGAAGGCATTGACATCATTCTTGATCACCACACTTGCTCAAGGTGGATTGCTAATTTAAGTAATTCTTCATTTTGATTTTCTTTGCGATATTTTTGTTTACCGTAAGCCAGTAAAAACCATTCCATTGTAAACTTAAGACAGTACTTATATGACTTTAAAAAGCCACATTAGTACTTGCCTATTCGAGTATATGACTCGATCGAGCAACCTTAGCCACTAGGCCGTCACGACTCGATCGATTTATTATACTTGTTTATTTAAAAAATATTAAAAGGTTGTACTTGCCACTAGTTTTAAACTTAATTTACTTAAGTTTGCAGACAACATTGTAAACACAGAAAAGGGTCTCTAAAAATAATAGATACAAGATTAAACTCCTATATATATAATTTAAATTTAAAATTGTGATTAAAAAATAAATTACAAGCACCCGTGACCGACGAGCGTGTATGAAGAGATTAATGAATGTTGAAGCAAAAAGGTATGTTAGGATCGCAGCAAATGGAATTCTATATTCTCTGCTTACCCCATTAATAGGAGACAGGCGTAAGGTTATGTATATAAAACGCAATAAAGTTCATAGTTGAAAATATTTGGGATCTTGTCATTCTTGGGAACTCTAGCCGATTCCTAATCTACATCATTTTCTGCCCTCCGAACTAAATCTATTATGGTATGGTGTGCGCCTATTTATATTAAATGAAAAAATTACTCAGTTACTCAAAATTTACATATTTTTCATTTTCATACTGCTTTGTAATATGTAATTGTTTTTTTAAACTCCAAAAAAAGATATTACAAATGTTAAATAATTTACATTTTAAAATAAACTTTTGTAAGCCAGAGTAAGTTATGCAAAGTGTAAGAAAAATGCTTTTCTATTTAAGATTCTAAACTTCAATCATCTTTTGAGTAGAAAAGATTTCTTTTAAAAATACGGCTTAAGAGCATAGCTTTTTGTTATTTAAATATTAGGGTCTGTTTTAACCTGGACATTTCATTCTAAATTTGAATACAGTAACCTAAAACAAAACGCAAGGTTAGATAAATAAGAGACTTTTTTCAATTTTATCTACTTTTTGTCTACTAGAGATGATGAAAGATAATAAAATGTGTTGCGTCTTACTGCGATCACAATTCACTCACACTTTTATTATAAAATTAAGTAAGATATAGTCTTTTAAATTTGTACAATTGAAGCTCGACTTGGAGAGATCTTCCTGCTTAAAAAAACACAAAATACAGAAATCTTTATATTTTATACTGCACAATCATATCCTCTTTTTTCATGCGAAGTATGTCGTGCTGTATACTAAAACGTGGACTGTTGAAAAGCCTAGCCTAACAAACTAGAAAATAAAAACACTATCGCGTCATGTCGCGTCTTCAAATCTGAATCAAAATATAGTAGGATTACATAAACATAAGCTTTGAGCTTACTTTATCGTTGCCTAAGAACATTATCCAAAGACCAATGTACTGTATATTTTATTATGAGTTGATCTTCCGTGATATACCAGGGTATACGTAATTCTTTGAATATGAACTTATCAAGCGTACTAATAAGATTCTGCTTTATTTTAACACAGTTATCCGTTGGTGAATTTATTTTATTTAGTATGATATGTAGAAACAATAGAAAAAAGTGTTATTTCTGTGTTGTACTGATATACAATCCTATTAGCTGTACTGTAAAGTATTGACTTTGCACGGCAAAGAAATTTTCATATATGTACTATAACTAAGTGTTTAAAAGAATATCTAAGTATGCATGTTCATGGTCAAGTGGTTAAAGCGCCCTTAAACACAAAGCTGTAAGGTTTTAAACCGGGCAAGTACTAATGTGATATTTTTTAAATTCATAGAAGGTATTTTTTTTTTATATTAGCCTACCAAAGTGACACCACCCCGCCTGGAGGTAAGCAGTCAGTGGAATCCACAAGTAGTGGCCACCATACCAAAAGCCATCGTCTTAAATTGCTGGTATGGTGGCCTCCACTATGGCGGCTGGGAATGGAGTTAGGGGAAGAGAATGAGGGAGATGAGGAAAGAGGAAAGGAAGAAAATTGGGCCTCCGGCGCGCTCACTCACCGAACGAAACGTAGTAGTACGGATACTACTACTCTTACGTTGGTCTTCTATGAAAGGGTAGTACTTCCCCGGACGATCCGGCCCATTCATGCTGAAACCAGCGTGGATCTACCACCGACATTTTCTAAGTCTAGGTATCTTATACTTACATTATGTTTAATATTTAATCGATCGAAGGTATCACGTTACTGACGCTATATTTAAAAACGAATGGTTTCTAATGTCCAAAATTTATTGATATCATGTATTGTGTGCTAATATAACGTTTTTATCTTTACAGGTAGGCATCACGACTATTAAGAAGCAACTGGATTATTCTAGAACATAATGGTATGTTTATTTTACCTTTGACTCGATACGTTATATTTTGTGCTACTAAGTAATATAGCATCTTCCTCTTTTTGTTGCTATCCGTAGTAAGTTTAAAAGGATTGTCATCAAATCCAATCATTTATTTAATAATAAAAGGTTCTTACACAATTACATAGGTAAATAAATCTTATAACAATAGGCTTCATTGTTATGTGCCTGTACTAGGAAGGTCCTGTATCACAGACGTTAGGTACGTATTAAATCATATTTGTAAATGTTGGAAAATCTATTGAATAAATATTTGATAGTGCTAATTTTGCATAATTCAACCCAAAATTTCGCCTCTATTAACATTGCTTAACTTGAACAGTTTTATAATGTAGCTTTATTGTTTACATTCCCATCTAAAAATGTGATATCACAATCCTTTACTTATTATTTTAGCTTTACAAGTAATTTAATCATAGCCGCCAGATCTTCAGTAATTCAGACATGGGTTAATTGAAGCTAATCCCTAGACATGCAAACATATAATTGATTTAGCCATAGCAAGCCCTAATGACACAAAGCGGGGATAATGAGATTTCGCAATGACCGGTAATATGAAATAGATAATGAGGTATTGATTCACTAGTACAGCGATATGTTAGCTATATATTCAGTGATGTTTTTATCGTAAAGTTAACGATAACAAGCATTAATTGAATGTAACCTATCTGTACAAGTAAGAACATTTGAACGAACATAATAATACACGTATGTAATGATTGAATGACTAGCTTAGCTTAGTGAAAGGAGTTATTTTGGTCTGATCCCCCAGATCTGATCTCCTGAGATTATTGTTATTTTTTATTTTATTTTTTATGTATTTATTGCACACAAAAAGATACACAATGGCGAGCTTATTATTCTTAAATTCCGTTCTGATCCCCTGCAAATTAGTCATTCGAGTACGCCTAACTGCTGTCAACAAAACTTCGTCTCTTATATTACGAGAATAGGGGTACAAACAAGCATACATCAGAGAATTATTTAAACATTTTTAGATTTTTCAAAAAAACAAATTAGGTCTCACTGACGGTTGTTCATTGTAGTAAAAATTTTCAACTTATTTCTAAGCTGTTAATGAAATTTCTAGTGTAATATTACATAGGTGATAGTTTATTTAACCAGGTAAAAACTATGTAAAAAAGTCTGTTTTATATAAAGTTGTATTTTATTTTAAACATGAAATAAAAGTTAGTCCGTCGTATCCATACACCCCAGTGGGTTAACGCCTTAATTATGAACCTACGCTACAGAGACGGTTCAAATATTTGCCCTAGTCGAGATTACCGCGGAAACAGATGGCGTAAGTCAAATTTTGATGAAAAAATTCCAACGTCGTTGTTTACTTTAGCCCAGAGACAGTAATGAACGCCATCCCTGTTCTCCAAAATCATAAAAACGTTAGATGAGTTATTTTTACGCGTTTTCTGTTAGTTGTCGTTCTACCATACTCGTATACTTTTATGTACTGCTGTAGCAATGTTTTGGTTGTTTTTTCGTTTAAAAGTTTTTAAACAAGAGTTGGGTATTTGTTTTGATTTGACATAACCAACTTTTTTGTCCTTCGACCTCCGCTGTATATTTACCCATTTTAGAATAAAAGGAAACCAAATCTTTTCTTGGTAACTTGCGGTATAACGTGCTACTGTTAACAAACTTTTTTCTACGACTTCCATTTTATAAACACGAAATAACCGCACTGTATTTCAACATAATTTCACCAAAGATGAACATGAATCGCCTTTTAGGTTACACAAAAAGTGAACACATTTTGCTTCATGGTCGGGTCAAAATTAGCATGAGGATCGACATCTGAGAATTTATCTCGAGACTTCTACCTGCTTCATCCATTTTTATGTATTTTTTTTTGCGTACTGTTTCCTAAAACCATCAGAAAAGTTAACACCAAAATTCATTGAAGTTTTGCAACCGAAAAAGTTAGGATACGACAAAAACTGAGTTTTATCTACTTTGGCCGGCGACTTAAATTTCATTTAAGGGTATTGTGTAGGTCAGAGAGGGAGTTAGAAAACTGCTCTCTATTGTGGGTAAACAAAAAGTAAAAAAAAAGGTTTTTGTTTTGTTTGTAGAGCTTTTAGTATATTGCGATGCACTTGTTTTATGTTTTGTTTAAATACCTATAATTGAAGATATTCTTCGACGGTGGTCTCGGTTTTATATTTAGACCAACTAGTAAATTGCGGCACAAATCGTAAAAGCTTTATTGTTTTGACAACTTTTACTGGTAACGCATTATAATAAATACCCTTAGTCTGTAAATAGTATCAAGTTCTGTATTCTGAGTTCTGTATTCGCTAATCATAATTGCGAAATTTTGGCTGTATGGTATGTGTGTTTATTCGTTACCACTCAGCGCCTAAACGGCTGAAAAGATTACGATGAAAAAATACATGTAGATAGATTCGGTACCGGAGACGGACATTGGCTACTTTTTATCCCGAAATTCGGTCTAGTTCCCAAACGCGACAAAACACATTTTAGGCGCGGGCATAGCCGTGGAACGCGGCTAGTATTAAAATATTTTCAAGGAATACCTATACAGAGGTGAAGGAATATATGAAGGAAAACTGAAAACAAAAGGCTATTTGTTTTATAATCTAACGTAGTTGACTATGGTCCATTTATTATAAAAAAATATAATGAAATGTAAAAAAGGGTTCATGGCCGGTAAAGAAACAATGTATGAGTTTTTGTACATTAGGAGCAATTTTTTGTAATGTGGTGTAATTTTACGTAGTACTAGAAAAATATAATGGTGTGTGACGTAATATAGGATTGATTCTTGTTAGGAGTATTAAGCGCGACTTTACATTTTCGTGAAATTTTTGATTTTACTACCAAGTATATAAAATGTAATTATGAAAGCCTTAAAATTTTCAATTTTGCCGATTTGGTTGGCTTCCACGGTCGAGTTTTGGACATTTTCGGACTCAGAGCTAATATTTTACCGACACGGGGATTGAATTCGAAACCTACACTTTGTAATCTGTACTCTATCTGTACACAGAACCACTAAACCAAGGATGTAGTGTGTAGTGTTTGTACAGCAATTCTTATTTTAAGGTTCTATTTAAATTGAAAATATGATTCAAACATGCAACCTCTCTTTGTACATATGAAGCAACTTCTGTGTAAACGTTTTGTAAGCATATTTATTTTTGACATCTGATTCTTGTGGGAAGTAAAGGTTTATTGAAAGCAAAAACATGTGATCATAGTATTGCACACGAAATAATAATTTAATCTGTCTAGAATAAGGTATTGAATGGCAAAAATATTTAGTTACTTAGTTGTAACTTAAATTATACGTCTTTCGTGTAAGCATATTATGCCTATTTAAATAATTATGATGCAAGAACAGAGATTTGTAGAAAAAGGCTTTTGTTTTGCATTAGGATAGGAAAGTCTGATAAGATGCAAAAATAAATCTTTAGCAGTCTGATCTGTATAGTCTATTTGAATACAGGAATATTGAAAATTGTGATGCACTCGTTTCATTACCTGCTATGACGTCTGCTGCAGGACACAAGTTTTTACAAGTGAAGGCATTTGCCATAGTGACACTTGACAAAAGCAGGCAACGCTGTTATTTTTTACTCAATATTCCCTTATTCGACTAGTCGCATTTTACGATATTCCCCAAAAGAAACAGAGAGGTTTGACATTCTATACCGCAGGAATTATTAAATATTATTTATTTCTGTTACTATGGAGGAAAAAAGGTCACAAATCTTTAAAATATGGAGTTCTACTAAAGAGTAAACACTCTTTTTATATTATGCCTGCAAAAAGCCACTAAAATGTTGCCAGTGTAGTAATAGTGAAACAAAGTGTTACCTGCACTAAAAATATAATCGAATAGGAGGTGGCAATTGGCAAGTTAGCACCTAAGTCCACCCCTGTTGGCTATGTTTGCGCTCGATTCTGTCGTAAAACACATTTTAGATCCCACCACCAACTTTAGGGGATTACGAATGAATTATTAATGTGAGCATTCACATAAAACCTGGGCTTTTTTATATTATTCGCCGTTATTTTGTTTCTTACGTTTTCTAGTCGATTTTATTTATGGCTGGTTGATATATACTTGATGTTGCGTATTTGACGTGTACGGATTGAGTTTGAAATAGTTCGATCTGTGTTATGTACTGGGCAGAAATATAAGTAAAGTTATAAAAATAGAATCCACTTTTGTTAATACTGAGCCGTCGTCCACGGCGACTTTTTCTAGCGATGCTGTTGCGCGTTCGCATCGATACAGTTGCGATCGCTAGCTGTGTACGTTCGCCCAGAATCTGTATCAGAAATATGCGACTGACGCGCGACAGTAGCGAGGCTGACGCGCTTTTTGTAAACAAATAACAGCATCGCTACAAAAAGTCGACGTGGGCGAGGGCTCTAATTTTCTGCCTTTCAATTGGTCTTACACATCTATTGATACGGGATCGCCCGTATCGCATGTTAACGCTATGACGTTGCGTCATGCAGTGATATGTTAATCCTAACCACGGCTCTACACGTTAGCCTCAACGACAGTCGTCCAACGTATGAATCGAGAAAGTAGCGCTACCAACGCTATCCCAACATTGGATTTAATACTATTTTTTAGATCCACACATTGGACGAGTGTCGTTGGGACCAACATGTGGAGCCAGTGTAACGATTCAGTATCAGTCGACATTTTGACATTGCTACGTTTAATGCGATCCGGCTGAGGCGTGCGTTACTATGTCATTGTGTGAACACTTAAACGCCATTTGTAAACAATGTGTGATGTATTTAGAAGATATCCGAGTATAATTATAGACAAAAATACTTTGATTGTAGTGCGAGCAAATCTATTTTTAATTACCGTTGTTGTAGGACAGCTAAAATAGGTTAATTGAATAAGACGAGGTGTTGTTCTTTATTTCAGGATATTAATCATAATGATGCCATTTATTAGTCATTAACATTTATATTAACAGCATAATAATAATATGATGAACATAATTATAGTTATTTTTCTTTCCTGTAGATTTTTTTTGTAAACCTAAAGTGGATTTACGTCCCAGTAGACTTATCCCATTATACTGTATGCTAAAGGTTTCTCATACTTATAGCCCCATGTGAAGAAGAGAAAATAATTAAGCAAGTAAAATACTTTTTTTTACTATTGAAGTTTACGAAAATGTAAAGAGTAAAATATGGGTTATGGTTAACAAAATAAATAGCGTTAAGGTGAACACGGATTATGATTTGATGAAGAGCAAAATTAAAGGGGCTAGTAGGTACCCGTGATCGAAAGAGTGGTATGAAGTAAAAAGCTACCTTCGCCATTTGTCCATTGTAGCAAATGTGGTATGAGGTTCACGTATGTTTAACTTAATATAAAAGAATTTCCGTAAAACTTAATTAAGGCTTGTGTACATTAAAGTGCTGATTATGCATGTCTGACTGCTAGTTATTGCTACTTTATTTTTCATTTTAATTATCGCGATGCTAATTAAACTACACCAATTTTAATTTCAGAATATTTTTGAACTTAATCCCAACATTTCCTCACCCGGCTCAAAAAACCCACAGACCTTTTTGAAAAAAAATTAACGCGTCCGAAAGCTCGCAACGTGACCCTTTATTTTCATGAATACTCATTCGAGATGTACCTATCTTACTCACACTGCCATCTGTTGATTTTCTTTGTTAAACTCCCGTCTTTGTTCCTTATTAGTTTCATTAAACTTTGAGACTTATTACTTTACTGTTAAGGTACATTGTTGTATTTGAGTACTCTAAATAATGAAGGCATTGTTCAGTAGAGGGCGCCCGTATCGTCTCACATGTGCACAACTTGTTAGGGCTTCATAAGCACTTTTGTATCCGTATGTCCCTACCAAGATAACTTGTATATTTAACTGGTGAAAATCATTGAAGTTTATACTCTATGCGGTTTTAATAAGGGACTTTGGGAAAGTTTCTTGTGAAATTGGATTAGGAATATCATGAATTGAATGGATTATGTAAATACGACTTAGAAAACATTTAATTGGGACGTATATTGTTTTAATTGACGTTTATGACAGGTTAATGTTTATTTAAATTATATTTTATGGGTTATAAACTATGTTCTTGTGTTTTTATTTACGCAGATAAGATAGGGTATTACTGGGTATTAAAAGTAAATAGGTTTCTGAGATGTTTCATTCTCCTACAAATTATACATACCTACTCGTATGTATAGTACAACGCAGTAAACAATAATCGACGTTACATTTTAATAGTAGGCAATGATTTTTATGTTTGTTTTTTCATAAGAACTTATCTGTATATTCTAAACAATATATTATGTGATTGGAGAAAATCTAATAAAGACGGAATTTACAGATTAAAATTTTCATTTGAAAACCATTTTACTAGTTTTTACTAGTAATTAGCTATTATTATAACTATAAATAGAAGATTATAGTGCTAATTAAATAAATGTATAATTATAAACGCTCAACTGTCTTAATCTATCCAATTACCACCAATAAACAACAAATTAATCAAAATATAAATTTGAGATATTTCCGAATTTGAAAAGAAAATCGTCGAATTTTAGCGAGAATCGGTAAAGTTTCGATTAAAATTCATTATATTCAGGAGTGGATATATAAAGGGAGCAATAACGCCTACATTTTGAATCAAATTGAAACCTGAGAGATTGGCGCTTGTATTACCTACCGTTATTATTAATCTCTCCGACGCGACGGTTTAAAGTATCATTTAACTAATGATTTTTGCTGTAAATGAGAGAAATGAAACGGAATTTTAAAGTATTACGCAATAATCGTTCTTATTTAAATCAGTCATTTATCATACTATAATAATTGTGCAAGTTATAATCACAGGCATGTCAGCCAATTTCTTATATGAAATTTTGCTGACGAAGAAAGAGCTGACAAAAAGCATGATTTTTTGAAAACAATAGGCAATAATGCGTTTCGATTTACTATACTTATACGGACTTGATAAAATTGAATAAGTCACTTAGTTTTGTTCCATAGTGTAATAGAAGTCACAACCTCTTGCATAGCAGTCGTACGTACGTCCACTGTGCCACAGAGATCAAAATCACTGTTACAAGCTTATCATAATTATCAAAATTTGAAAAAAATCTGAATAGAGAAAGAAGCGTAAATCTTTGTTACCTTAATAAATAAAACAAATACGTCTCAGGGTATAAAACATATCATATATTGATAGTATTAAGTATAGGGGCATACAAAAGCGAATAAAAGTGTATCTCAGCTGTCTGAAACGTAAGGCCCGCATGCTGTTATCGGACGAGATACGGTGACATCTGCACGTCGCGTGTGGCCTATGAGTACAATATACCCGTAGGTCTTAATATACCAGTGTTAAAATGTAGGTCACGGGATACCTTTTAGAGAGTCCCTCGCAAGTAGTGACTCATTTTGTAGTTAGTGGTCATGTATCCAAAATGTGATAAGTAAATAAATGATGAGCTGTGGAGTATCTTTAGTCAGAATAGACGTGAAGTTCCGTGATCTCTGCTTGTGACTACTCCAAAAAAATGAGACCTTAATACGCTGGAACAATAGTAAAACAAAAATACTAAATACTTATATTGACTTTTATTTACTTTAAAGCCATTCAAAACTATTACCAACTGGACCAGAAAACTCGTTTAATAAAATTCATTGAACACAAAAAATAAAAGCCGTCGAATGTATTGCATTTTCGGCTTCACACTATCAGCCCTGACATCTATTGAGGATTTTGTCCTGGTGCGAAATCCAATCCACATGTCCGAATTCCTTTGATGGAAACACTCTTCAGTAAATCTCGTTAGCTCTCGGTATTACTGCAAACAGCTGAACGCCACAAAGGACATTCACCATATTTATCTTTTTGCTGGATACTGGCTGATCGATTTGGATGAAAGCGTCACCATTTTTTGATTGCATTGACTTGTCTTACGACAGAGGTAAGCCTGACGATGTAGGGTTTGTTTTCATGGAAAGCATTTTGAAGTATATTTAGACAATATTTACCCCGTGTTAATAAGCCCACCCGTAAACACACACTGTAGAATAAAACGTGTAATTTTCATCAAAAATCATGAATATTGATCAGCGTCATGTAGCATATAAGTAAAGTAATTTATCAAGTATAATATATAGTTTTACATAACGAAATATACGTTTGTTAATATTTATAACTAAGGCAATTTAAATTCGATTATTCGCTGTGAACTCCTGTTTTAAGCAATCTGGTTAGCTTTCACACATCTCGTATTAAATATTGTCGCACAGTGTCACATATTATCTCTACTCCATTAATGCCGATCGCTAAAACCGCATTAGTCCAATATAACACGATTCCTTACAAAAATTGTACAAATATAATGAGTATAATTTTAATTTGGCCACGCGTTTAAGTAAACCACCGTAGACAAATTTACACACTGATCCACTGAATAAAAGAAAAATGTTCCTCATTTTCTTAAGTTCTGCGTTTAGAGCCATTTGCTTAGAAAGATCGAGTTTTCTGTGGCAATTTCTACAATATAAAATTCTTTAGAAATATAGAATAATTTAGAGGCCATTTGAGATATTACGAAAATTATTATTAATCATACTTATTATTCATTCACTAAGGCTGTGGAGCATGCTGACAGCTTCGAATCGATTTGTGTGTTTGGGGAAGACTCGTATGTTTAGCTGTAAGTCTTCAGACTGATAAAACACCGCTATTTTCTTAAATGTTGCATTGTTTGGATTCTTAGTACACATCGCTGGTCTACATGTTCCTATTAAAATTTTAGAAGTAGCAGTGCGAGAAGAAATTTTCTAAAAAGTGCTCTTTCAAGTCCTGGCGATGTTTATCTAGCAACCTGTAATGCTAAAAAGACAGAGTGTATCAAACTGACAGTCGTTTGAATGAGTGGTTAGCATTGCAGAAGACAGTGATTGACACTTTGTTTGTTAAAATTGTAACTGGACTACGCAAAGCTTGCAAGTTCTGCCTTGTTTGTTAGTTCGTTGTTAGTAGTATTGAAAGTATTGCGTTTTCTGGTAGTCGGTCAAGAGTTAAAATCTTAAAGTGCAAAGACGAACTCCAACTTCTGCAATGTTAGGAGCTCATTGAAGCCGCCGCCTTCAGTAAAGCTAACTGTGTTGAAGGAATGTGGCATCATTACTGATCTAAAAATTTACTGCCAGTTTGTACCTGAGTAATCAAAACTGCGCTAACAGCACATAAATTTACCAATTTTATATATCATACGTGTAGTATATTAAAAATATGTACTGTTTGTTTAGGTCAGGGGTTACCATTATAAGGATCAACTCCTCTGATGGACACTTGTACGTATGTATTTTGCTACACAAATATTGGTGGATTGGTGGTATGTAAAAAGTTTTGGGTAAATTGATATAAAATAGACAAAATAGACGTTTGTATTGGACAAATGTTTGTCGAAGAGTTGTGGGGAGGGATGTTTATTGGTTGAGAGCGTAGGTATATATTTTACTTTATTGGAGTTTGGTTTAGGAATTGTGCCCGGTTTGGGTGTTAGTCATTACTTAGGTATAGGGAGTGAACGTATTAGTAATTATCAATTATACATTTGTGTTTGCCATACTACCATACTTGGCAGGCGTATTAGTTACTGCAGTGAGGTTTCACACCCTCTTTTGTAAACAAACAAAAGAAATTTCTTTATTTTCACACATCACTAGGGAAATGACAAAATATCACATTTGGAAGCGCTCCAACTGTCCCCGGACTGACCGGGACATACATTTCAAAGCCTGTCAAATCTTGAATAATGTAACTCGTACTTTTTGAAAGCAAATGACTCATACGTCCTTCTTGACACAACAATATAGTTTATATCTCACCTTCTAGAGATGTATTAAAGGAATGGCAATTTCGCAGTTTAGGCTTTGTCGCCATAAGCTTAAGATTGACATTGGCGTTGATATTGCGTTATATGTCCTTTTTAAATTCAGTGCGATATATTAATTTTAAGACTTGACAACTTACAATGTTCTTTGTTTACTTCTTGCGCCGATATTAAACTGTCAAATAAATTAATATATTTTTTGAATAATCTTCCACGGACGACAAAGAGATAGGTGTAATCTATAAATAATATAAATTCCAACCAGACTCCGAAATTTTTTTTACGAATCACACAAAGTTTTGGCCCGTGTACGAACTTGCAATCTCTTACGTACTAGTGCTTCCACGGTGCTATCTGACTGTGTAACTGTGCGAGTACATTCCACCAGCCATCTACTATTCCACTACACGTAAAGGCCTGTTCTCATATATAAAAGGCATGAGCATTGATCGCCACGCTAGTCTGGGTTAACCTCTTTAATCAAATGCTGAACACAATACGAATCTTAAGCTTCACAATCCTCGATCCACAAAAAAGACTATGACCCACCCTCAATATATCCCTTGACAATTTTGACGTGATCATTCAAGATTGTTCGGCTATAAATATAATTGGCTACGAACCTCCTAGTTAAGGCTAAGTTTTTCGTTTGATCTTTGAGGCTTTATTACGCACAGCCGCATCATGTAGATGTTTTGGATCTTTTATGTCGGATTTACAAGTGCCTTAAATTGTGGGTATATTTTTGGTGGATATTTAACTTAAGCGTCTTCAAAGACGTCATGTAGTGGTTAATCACCATCAGCATCATTCAGCGGAAAGACTCCTGGACATGGGTCATCCATTGTCAGGTCATCGGTCATCCTTGTAAGGAGTCTACCCACGCTGCGTCTTTCATTTCGTGGTTGCCAGTCTTTACCCTTTTCCTTCAGTAAGGCAACTCTTCGAACTAGGTCAGACTATGTTATTTTTCTGCGGTTTTCTTTATTTTTGGTGGTTAAAACTAGTTTTAAGTTAAATATTTACATGTTGTCTCTAAACCTATATCCAATTTGTATATTCCACATATAGGTAAACAAAAGGAAATAAGCCATGGAACTATTTATTTATTCATGAATGAAATCGCACTGGGTGTATCGATGTGAAACCTCAATACAAATATTGAGATTCTCAACAGCCTGCAAACAAAGATTATTTAGCTTTGCTATGAATATGATATATATTTACTTTTATTAGAATTTGTATGTATTAGAACATACAATTTTTAATAAAAGTCGTAAAGGTATTAGTTACAGTACATTCTTTATACGCGAGGTTTAAAAAGTAAGGATTCGAATATGGAAAGTATCTACTTTTAATGTCATTTATTTTCATTTTTTGGATAATGTTAGCGTTATTTTTGCAATGAGAACTCATGGTTTTCTTTCTAGAATATGAAACTACTCTAGATGTCATAAGATACTACTTTGGGCAGATTAAAAAGGCCTGCTACCTGTTTTCTGGTTTTCCCTAAGTATGTAACGTTTTCTGTGGTGAAATCTTCATTTTGATCCTCATATATCTTCTGTCTCTTAATTTATATATTTGTATAGTCACCAAGCACCGGGCTTGTCCTCTGGTGCAAGAAAAAATCGATAAAAACTACGCGCATCAAGATCACTCAAAGTTTAAATAGTTTGCCTTCATACGTCGTCGGTTTGAAACGCACAAAGGAAGCCCTAAGTAATAAGGTCTCATACCAACATCCTTTTCAAAATACATCACGGGTTTCTCGAAAACTTTGGAACATTCTGGAACAATGCAACCTTACTTCACGTATAAGGGCAACGAGATAGTTCTAAAGTATTTAACATTAATTACGAAAGAGTAAAATACTTTTACTCATCAAGGGACAGATGTCATTGTTTAATTATGAGATTCCTAGAACTTGCACGTATATGTTTTTACTTAGTGATAGTCTAGTGTAATTCTATCTAGACAAAAGGATGAAGCTATACATATATCGCATAGGGTTGCCAACCGTAATATAATATATAGTATTGTTCTATATTTTGGATCTGCGTACTACATACTGTTATATATAGTACACGTACTATAATAGTACGCAAAAATAGTATATTTTTAACACCGAAATCCAACAAACACATTCTTATTTTAAAAAATGCAAGGAGTGCAAAAAGATACAGTTTTTTAAAAATAAATAAGTACTTAACAAATATATCATTGTTTATTTTTTTATTAATTTGATAAAATACTATACTTTTTAGAAGTGTTCTATATAAATTTTAGCTCATTTTGAAAAATACTATATTTCTCTGAAAAAATGTTGGCAACCCCAATATCGCACCACGTACGAAGCCAGGGCGGATGGTTAGTTAAAAGTAAAAAGGGAAAAAGCTTAGATATTAACTTGAGGTAAACAGTAGGTAAGATTTGTACATGAGACTATAAACAAAAATGATAAATCTCATCAACGGTTAATGTTCGAAGAGACTCCATCGATGAATGATGAATCGGCCGATGACAGCTTCGTTATGAAGTATACACCTCACCATATATTGTATAATCATTATATAAAGTTTATGAGATAGCTTTAATAATGTTTGAGACTTAAGACGCCAACTGTTGGATCTAGATCTTGTCTAAGTACCTTCATTTTAACCGGCTTTGTGACTCGTCCATTAGTTGCCTGACGAACTGCAACGTAAAACCGTCAGGCAAACGATATATACTACTAGCTTTTCGGCGAGGTTTCATCCACGTCCTTACTGCTCTGCTTCTGTCGCCAGTAGCGTAATGTTACAGAGCCTATAATATTCCTCAAGAACTGGGCTATCATACGCAAAAAGAATTTTTCATATGCGACTGGTAGTTCAAGAGATTAGCGCGTTCAAACAAACAAACTCTTCCGCTTTATATAATAAAGTATAGATAATATATACATAATACTGAAGCGTAAGAATTTAGATTCTCATTGCTCACGCTTCAGTATATCTTTTCAAGATCAAGTAAATAGTATTTGCAGTAATAGCTACTTGTCAAACAGATTGGCGATAGAAGTAGCAGCAGTTTCATCGAAGAACTGGCGAAGTACATAATGTATTAAACTATCAAAATCTGTTATATTAAAGTGTTATAAGACTTTCTTTGCCTTCTCATGGGCTGATCGCTATTCGGTTTACTGCTTGGGTTTGCAGCATTTAAATCGATAGTCTATACATAATTGGCGTCGCTAGTGGGCAATGGAGTTCACTTCTCAATACCTAAGAACAGTCCTACCATAATATAAGATATTATTATGTACTAGCTGTTGCCCGCAGCTTCGCCCGCGTGAATGTCGATTTTATCTCTGTTTACATTGACAATTTTTCATACAAACTTTTATTACCTATTTCAAACTCTTGAAGCCATGTTTCGCCAAAAGATGCCTATGTTGTACCCCGAGGACTAATCTATCTCTATACCAAATTTCATTAAAATCGGTTCCATGGTTTAGGCGTGAAAGCGTAACAGATAGACAGTGTTACTTTCGCATTTATAATATTAAGTATGTATGTAATATCAGACGTACTTATGTAAAATGTAGGACAGATTAGTTAATGTTAGCCATATGATTCAGTAACATGATATTACAAAGTTATAAAGAGAAGTAAGTTACAAGTAACGTGTGGAAAAACGTGATTTTCGCTGATTCATTATAAAAACAATATTGGATTATGCGAGTAGTACTTCGGTATAGCCACGTGTATTTGGCCTTAGATCTACATAAATGACATTACTTATCTGAGATATAGTGTTTTATAATTATAGGTATCACATATCTTTAATAGCGTCAGGAAGTAGCGACCTTAGCGTTCGTTGAAAGTATGTATAACCTAGCAATCGTAAGCGCAATCAGTCAACGCGGTCAAATATATGGTCGCCTTGATTTGATGCCACAAAAAAACCATTCAACACAGGACTGGCACTTACTCCGTATGATAAACCACCGTCTGCTAAACGATTGTGGCATAAAAACTGAATGTATTGCTTGTTTACCACAACTAATATTAGAAAAAAAAAAGATTACTTGTTATAGACACTTAAAAAAATTTACAAATGTGATTAAAATTTATAAACTTGTATGTTATCTTACAAATTTTATATCTTTTGTTTTCATGATAACAATACTGTTGAATATTTTCTAATTGCCTTGTCGACGGAAACTTAATACGAACTTCAACAGCAGATTTAATGGATGTCGACAAAGTTGGCAGCTTTTATCATTAATTTGGCTTTTATAAGATTATGTGATACGACCAGATTCGTCCCTGTACTTTATATTTTACTTTTCATTGTAATAATATTTGGTAGCTTTCATCGTTTGGCGAACTTGATCGGATTTTTGAACTGTTATTGAAATTAATTTCAAAGTCTTGTTATGTTGTTGCGAAGAGCCAATTTTGAGTTTGTTTGGTGGAAGTATAATTAAATTGTAGCTTTTTGGATACATTTTGATGTAATATTAGCAAGCGAATGCATTTAAAATAAGTGATCTGATTTAGAATTATAAGACGTAAGTTACTTCTATTTACAGAATAAGCATTATATAAACTCCGTGTACGAATTACTCTTTATAATATTACGAGTATAAAAATAACTTTATGAGTAAGTTGACAGAAATAGTCTAAACCCTGGAGTCAATATAAAAAACAATGCCTTGATCTACATATATATATCCTATGCAGACGTCATAAATTTCCAACAAAATTTGTTGCCAGTACTAAAATATAAGACGTGTCGTAACAAACGCAGATGGAACAGCAAGTACCGTTATAATTTAATTTGTACAATATACACACGGCAGCAGTTTTCAAAATTAATTAGCCCACCTTTTGTCGCGAGTTAATTTAAAATTTATTTCGATTCGCCCGCCATTTTCTGGGTACAACCTAATTACCTCCGACGTTTCGTTACGTTCGCTCTTTATTTCACGTTTTGTTTCACATTTTTATAATTTGTTTCCGTTTCATTTGGTATATTTTATTTCTTTTTAATGTACCTACCACCTTAGGTGCCTGTATTCTATCATAGAACTTAAAACAGTTTACAGATTCATTGTCTTATCTGATAAGATTTAAATAACAACTACCTGATGAGGAATGGTAACCGTAACCCATAGAGCATGGCTGTGTTTTCTCAGCAGAAACAATGTTAAGTAAACGCAATCAAGCCAGTATCGACCGCGTAAGGAAGAAATGAACGGAGTAGTTGGGCCCACGGTGCTCGCATTTGCCGAAGGCAACTTATTAGAAAACTATTACTAAATTACTACTATTCTAGAAGAGGGTAGTATTTAAACGATATTGATGTATTAATATTAAAATACAAAAAAAAAAACAATATTCTAAACAAATAAGTAAATAACAACTAAGTCACCTTATTTACGTACTCAATGAGCTATAATTCGTTTATTTATTTCTATGCCCATTCCAATTCTGGTTTCGTAATTAGGGTCGAAGCATTTAGCATATGGCCAGTATAATGAAATGGAACGTCACAGAGTAAATAAAGGACCCATGTCACCGCCCACGATCGTATAAAGTTACAGATACACTAAACTTGTAGGTATCACTAATCAAATAAAATTATTGATTAAAATGACCTGTCTTGTGTATTTTAGGAATTGTTTATGTATGTTAGTTGTCATAATATTAATTTAAATTTAATATTCAAATTCTTAATTGACACGCAATGTATTTCAAGAATAACCCAAATCTTGCAATATAAGTTTTAAGAACTGTGTGTGTGTTGCAGGTCTTGAACAATTTTATAGACAAACTTAGTCGCATATACTCCACGTTATCTAAAGTTGTCAAAGAAAGGTTGTCGACATTGAAAAAGATAATAATTATTTAAAAGTTGTTACGCTGAATGAAATGAGTACAAAATGAGTACATTATCATCAGGCCACCAGGACACCACATAATAATTATATTAAATAATGAACTTTATTATTTCATGCATAAAACTTAAAGTCAGTTACTCATTAACGTACTTGAGTCATTATTAAATTCGAAAGGTCAATGATACAATAACAGTGTGTAAGTCAAAGAAGCCTGTACGCCTACAGGCTGTTCCTATTTTCGAAGGTGAACTCGTAGAATATTTTTCAATAACAACTGCATTTTATTGCTTTATTAAGTTTAAGGTCTCGGTTATGTTTCTTGATTCATATAAGTTACATTGTTGTTAAAGTATATTATAGTATCTGGTTGACCTTGGGTAGGAGAAAGCTTTATTGCGGTGTGATCTGATGGTTCAGGTGATTAAAGTTTTTGTTAATGGCAAATGTTGCTGATATTTTCAATTTTGTGACGTTATGCGTAAATTACATAATTTTAATCCTATTAATATTATAAATGCGAAAGTTTGTATGTGTGTGTGTGTGTGTGTTTGTTACCACTCAGCGCCTAAACGGCTGAACCGATTTCTATGAAAATTGGTATACAGATAGATTCGGTGCCGGAAACGGACATAGGCTACTTTTAATCCCGAAAATCGGTCTGGTTCCCGAAGGATATTACAAACCATATTTTAAAGCTAGTGTTAAATAAAGTAATACCCATAACAAGACCTAGTACTTCAGGTATTGTTTAGTTTAGCAAATTTCATAAGTTTTTTTTATTGCTGGCAGTGGCAGATGAGCAAACAGTCCACATGATGGTAAGTGGTAACTGTCGCTCATGGACGACTCAGAGTTCCTAAAATTGCTCTTGAAATAACAGGGACTCTGCCGATGTCTACCGTGAAGGGAGTGAGGTAGGTGAAATGAATGAGGTAGGTGAGGAAAAAGGAAAGGAGAGAAATTAGGCCTCCAGCACTCCCACTCTTCACAACTTAACGCAAAGATCGACGTAAGAGTAAATAGTACGGATACTATTACTCTTACGCCGGATCTTCTATGACAGGGTAGTACTTCCACGGTGGATCCGACTCATTCATGCTGAAACCAGCGTGGATCTACTATATTATAAGTGTCTTCTTCTGCCTACCGTGCTCTCGTATTAATTGGAGTCGTCAGTAAAATAATTTTTATCTGTTATTTTCAATTATGAGCCGTATTCTGAACACTTCTTTTCTCTATTCTTTCATTTTTTCTTTGTTCTCCTCCTCACTTTCAACTCCTCTATAAATATGTGTATGATCACAAATTTAACATTTATTGTGAAGCTCAAGTTATTATTGTGCCAATTAATTAAAGTTGCCGCGACACAGGGCTTGTTCCCTAATGCCGGAATTGTTTTACACAACAATGGGACAGCTGTTTGAATGCCTAACCGTGTATAATTGACAGTTTGTTATGATTGTTAATTAGCTGTTTAAACATTTGTATAACAATTCAATCTATAAAATTCGCTGTGTGGTAAGCTTTACTACCTACCATATTTTACCGCTTATAGCCCTAAATACAATACTAGAGACAGCACCATGACATTTGCCTTTAAGTACGGTACCCCAAACACAGACAAAATCATTCGAAATTCAAAATTGTCTTAAAGTGTTTACACATTCACACTAAGTGTTAATAAAATCGTCAAACATATGAAAATGTAAACTACAAAATTCTAACAATCCCAACAAATTTCGCCGAAATAAAGTGAATCAACTTTGCTATGATTCAAATGAAAATTATTTGGTTGTTCGGTCCGTAATATATGTGGACCTTAATGTGAGTGCTTTCGTTGACAGAGTGTGAAATTACCGAGGCTTCTGAGGGACCGTAGTCGTGGTGATCCCACTTTTGAGAGGACTATTCAATTATGTAAGCGAAGGTACCATTATGGTGACGTAAGTATAATGTAGTGACCCAATATCTGCGTCTGATGTCTTGAAGATACCCTACTTTAAAGTACGAGGTTTGAAACTGCGCAAGAATGTGAATCTTTCAATAGTCATCATTCATTATTGAATTAAAATCGAAATATTTTGTACAAAAGAGCTTAAGTTTAAAGTAATATATTTAATAAGAATCCCTAGTATTATTAAAAACTAAATATTGTGAAACGTACTGGTTCTCGTAAGCTTAACGAATTGTGTGGATCTGGAGGTTCTTAGAGCTTAAATGGAGAGTTAGATGCGTTCCTGTCTAATTTTCATCATCATCATCAATGGTACTGGTTCCTGGTGCCTTTAAGATCCAAGAGTGGAAGAACTCATATTATCTCTGCTTTTAAAAAAACCCCAAGACTACAAAAGCTTAATTTAGAAAACAATAGCTAAGATAAAATTTGTTTACATTATCCTTGGCTGAAATGAACTTCGTAAGCAACTTGCTCTGCGTCCAAATTAAATTTTTAATATCTCTTTAGTGTTAAATATTAAATTCTATGGACGTCAGTTTGTTATTAAAGTTATTTTGGAAATTTGTGAATATTGCATACTAAATCGGCATGACATTGAACTTGAATTAAAACCTGTAGGTAGCAAAAAAAAATGTTAGTATCTAAGTAGGTAGACCTTATTAGGTACTTCAATATGAACATTAAGCTTTATAAATTACGCTTCAAAATAAAACACAAAACTCATCATCATTATATCAAAAAGAAGTCCACTGCTAGACATAGGGCCTTCCCCAATTATCGCCAGCCTGGCCAATCGTGAAACACAACAAGACCTAAGTAGTCTTGGTTCAAACTAGTATTCACAAGCCGAACACATTACTATCAAAACGACTGATTTACTATTATAGGTAGATTCCTTCACAGATGGTCAGTATGTATGAAAAATCAAACTTTTATCTATCGCACTTAAAAATAATTAATCTACAGTACATATTTGTACTTACTTACCCAAATTAAAGTAAGTACCTACTAATGTATATACCTAGAAAAACTGTAAATATTTCGCACCCTCAGTAGAAGAGCAACGTAAAAGGCGATTAGCGAATTAAATAATTTTAAACTTAGTATCTATATTCACAAAATATACATTCTCGAAATAACCTTATCTCTTATGCCCTTTGTCTATTGAAGGTGCGGTTGAACGTAGAATGCGTATTATCTACGCGTAAACAGTATAGAGTAGGTATATTTCTTAATCTCAAGATTGGTACTTTACGCAACGTACTCGTATTGCAAATATATGTTTGTTACGTAACATTCGCGAAGTTTAACAATGGATTAGAAATCGTCTATCGTCATTCTCAAATTCTGCTTACTTGCTTGCTTTATTTATTGACTTCATTGTTACTCAGCGCCACCTATCGGTGTTTAATGGACATGTAGGAATAGTTTCTACCTTTAGAAAATAGGTGGCGTCGTTCTCAATGTTTAATAGGGTATGGATTTAAAATCTAAGTGTAATATACTAATATATGTTAGTAAATAGTAATAAATAAATAATTGCAAATAAAACTATACATTATGGAGTTATGTAACTGTTACGCTATAAGTATTCGGTTACTTGTCAAGAAATTCTAAGTGAGTAGATATTATTGCCTTGAGAGAATTGTATTGTACCCTGTAAATAGGCAACAGACTAGCTCCCTGTTACGTTAGGCCGAACATAATATTAGGCAAAACATGAATATACTCTGCTTACCCCTTAGTGTTAAGTGTGATGGTATGTCATGTTACCATGACTATTTAATATCTAGCCAAAAGTTTAACACACTTTTATTTAAGCGTGTCCTTCCCAGATCTTGCAAGTTAAAACTGCTTTTAGGTGCCTACCCTTTTGAAAAACCATTAACCTTGGTAGATCTACCTGCTCCATTACAAGATTAACCTATATTTAATCTGTATTCAGGTAACGGCCAAAATGTTCAGTAAATTTTGAACCATACCTTTTATATAAGTACCAGTTAGGCACCTAGGCAGAGAATGTTTGAATTCTTCGTGAATCTAATGACAGTATTGGTCCGTGGCCGGAGGCTGTACGAGCGTGTCGTAGCCGTCCGCAACAACCTTGTTGCCGGTGACAATGAACTTGGAATTTGAACGAACGAACAACTTTGTTCTAAATTTAAAATTTGAACACGTTCTAATTCCTTTAAATTGACAGTTTAAAACCTAACTTTGAAATTTAAATTTAGAAGCTAAATTCTTTTATATTTTTAGCCAGTATTGTCGTATTCATAACGAGTGGCAGTTGGAATAGTTTTTTGTGTAACGATCTTCTATTTTTAAAACCTATTCAACAGAACTTAAATGTGTAGCTACAAAAAAGCACCAATAAATGGCTTACGAGATCATTATAACAGCCCAATGTCCGTTATCCAGCTCGTATGGCATCGAGCACGTTTTCCGTTGCCTCTATTATGATGTGACCTTGTAGAAAAAATAATAATATGCTTGCAGGTAGCGAAAGAACGTGGCTTGGGATAGCGTACCCTATGTTTTAAATCTAGGAGTCGGCGGTGAAATATGTTATTTATCTTCCTTTTTATCTTAAATGTCTACACGTGCCAATTTGGTTGTAAACAAAGCGGCTTGTTTGTTAGAGGGAATTCTTACCTACCTTAGACACAGTCACGGAAGAAGTAAGATATCTCCAATTTGTATAAGGACAAGAAATAGTTATTAGAACTATAGTAATGCTGTACCTATATCATGTAGGTGGAAGTTACCGACTGTATACTTTTTTTTAAGTAATTGATCCTCTTTACCTTACTTCGAATGACGACAGATATACATAGTTCACCTTATGACCTACAGATGTCGTTAGTAAACCAGAAGGTTAATTGTAATTTTATTCGCCAAAAGTAAACTGTCTGACGACTCCCATGAGAACTAAAACATTTAGTAATCTATCCTCTTAGTGATATTGGTTAGTTAATAGTGATAGACTAAATAATTATGATAATAGGTGACTATAGGTAGTAGTGAATTCGTTATTACTTGTAATCCTAAAGAGCTTAAGTGAACTTATACTAAAACTAGCTTGCCGCGTCGCGGCGTGTTAGAATCATCTTTAGTTACTGCTCCGCTCCCGTCGCCATTAGCGTGATGTTACATAGCCTATGGCCCGCTCCACCCACTGCACCGCGCCCCGTCGCATAGCGCGGGATGGCAGATTTTACCATTGTATGCAAGTATCTCAATTTATATAGAAATCACGCCTAGCACAACACACTGCCGACGAGTAAATGCGCGGGAAGGCGCCCCGCGCGCAGTTTCTGCCAATCTGCGCGGGGGCGCGGGGCGTGCCGCTTTTATTATTTATATTATATGAGTTTATTTAGCGCGAGGCTGTCGTAATCTGCATCACCGCGCGGTGGAGCAAATTACACCGCTAAGTAAGGCCGATCAGCGCCTCCGTCGCCGCGCGCGTTATCTGTCGCTCCGCGCACCGCGGCGGAACGCATCTTCAGTGGGTGAACCGCATATAACCTTCTTCGAGATCTGGGCTATCAAACGCAAAAAGGATTATTCAAATATGGCAGGTAGTTCTTGAGATTTGCACGTTAAAACAAACAAACTCTGTCGCTTTAAATAATAGTATAGATAATAAATTAATAACATACATATCCTTTGTTACAGAACTGTATCGAACAAGAAGACGAGGTGCCCTGGCCGCCAAACATGAATTAGATATCGCCCCAACGATATCGAAACGTAAGTAACATTTTAACAGCTTAGCTCTGCGAAGTGTTGCGTTCATAGTCATTGGTTTAACAAGCATTCAAGACAGGACATACATCAAAGGTATTCGGTTGGTGTCGCAGACTGTTGCCCGATAGCTATTACTATCTTTCCGCGGCGCGGTTTCACCTGCGTCTTTGCTTACTACTCTGCTCCTGTTGCCAGTTGCGTGATGTTACATAGCCTATAACCTTCCAAGAGAAATGGGCTATCATACGCAGAAAATAATTTTTAAATCCAGCTGGTATTTCCAGAGATTAGCGCGCTCAAAGAAACACACTCTTACGCTTTATTTAATAGTATATATAGATTCTCTTGGTCACCTCTTACAAAACTCATTGACAGAGATCCGGTGGTTCTTTTCTTTTACAGAGTTATAAGTATCAACTTTTAGCGCCACAGAGTGAGACTACCAATTGGGATGGTGAATGGTGATGTCCACTTCTAATTGCTTTACAATCTGGCGATTATAACAAAGTAAATCTAACATTGATTACTATACTTTTATATCAAAAATTGTTTATACTACTATTATAAATGCGAAAGTGGACTGGCCTGTTGGTCTAGTGGTTAGTGACCTTGACTGCTAAGCCGGAGGTCGTGGGTTCGATTCCCACCCGGACAAACCTTTGTGTGATGAGCATGATTGTTTGTTCTGTGTCTGGGTGTAATTTATCTATAATATGTATGTATTTACAAAAAAAAAAAAAAAAGTATTTAAGTAGTATATCAGTTGTTTAGTACCCATAACACAAGCAAATATAATTGCTTAATTTGGGGCTAAATGGCGCTGTGTGCATGTGGTAGAATATTATTATTATTATTATATTATTATTATTAGTTTGTGTATGTGTGTGTGTTTGTTACCACTCAACATTGGTATTTATATAGATTCGGTACCGGAGACTTTTATCCCGAAAATCGGTCTGTTTCCTGAGAAATACAAAACATTTTTAACGCGCGTTTTTAATTACAAATTTTTTTTCTAAATTTGTAAATAGACGAGAATATAAGATGTCGGTAAAACTTTTTCATTAACTTCAACAAATACAATGTTTCCTTCATTATCTTGTTATAACTTTTAACTTCTTGAAATGGGGCGAATTATAAGCGAAGACGGGTTATTTGATTAGTTTATTATATCATAATCAGCTGAAAGAGATCCACTGCAGAATATAGACTCCTTTGTTATGTTTTCGTGCTTACATACAGGGTAAAAATGTAATATTAATATGTATAAAAAAGAAATTAAAAACAAGTTTTAAATTATATTATGGAAGATTCTTGTTAGGTCCAAAAAGTGCTACACTTTCAAAGAATGTCGGTGTGAAGCAATAGTATTCTTATTTCGTACCTTTGCGTTTATTCGGTGTATGAATAGAGCAGACTGCAGCGCAGGAGGCCTTACTCTTACTCACCGCACGAAAGCATCACGTTTCTTTTTAATAATAATAATAATAATACCAGCCTGTTTACTGTCCCACTGCAGGACAAAGGCCTCTTCTCATATAAAGAAGGCATGAGCATTAATCACCACGCTTGCTCAAGGCGGATTGGCAATTTCAGACTTTTAAGTCCAGGTTTCCTCACGATGTTTTCCTTCACCGTCGGTCAGAAATGTCCAAGATAAACTTAGAAAGTACATATGATTTGAAATATCACATTGGTACTTGCCCGGATTCGAACTCACTACCTCGTGTTTACGAAGCGAGTGCCTTATCCACTGGACCATTTCGACTCGTTTCTTTTTAACCGACTTTAAAAAAGGAGATTTCTCAATTCGACCGTACATATATTTTTATCCCCCATAATCTCTCATTGTGTTTATCTTCAAGGTCGACAACATTTTGTTGCTTTTCTTAAATTATTTTATTTCTGCAAAACCATGTTGTCTACCTACTGTAACCTTTTCAATTAGCCGTGTGGTTGTTTTGTATTAAGTAGCACAATGTGAAGTAGATACATATTTATACTTAATACTAAGACTTACCCATTATCAAGTTAATCCCACTTAATGGGGCTGAAAATCGCTTTTATTTCTTAACTTGAACTTCCACAGAATATAACTACGTACTTAATTACATTTCACGCACAGAACAAGAATTTTCCATCCAGGCCTACGTTGTTTAGAATAATTTAAACAGAAATAATAATTATTCAAACAAATCCGACGTCCTGATGTTTACTTAGGTCCTGATTTTACTAATGAACCGCAAATTTAACGATTTTAACCCTTAGCTCCTTGTTTTTAAACACATTTAACCTTGACATGATTAATTAGGACAGATGTACCTTTGTAACGAATTCTGAAATATAAACAGTGTCACTGGGTTGAATTGAGTTTTATAGAATACTAGCTGTTACCCGCAGCTCCGTCCGTCTGAATGTCGGTTATATCTTTGTTAGTACATTGAGGATTTTTCATAGAAACTTTCATCCCCTATTTCAACCCCTTAAGGCCAAAGAAAGAAAGAAAGTTAGCTCAATGAATTATTACGCATATCGATTTGGCGTATATTCGCATTTCCCATTCACGAACGTCATCCTACTGTTACGCATTTGGCGGTGCATCTGGAGAATGGTCAACGAGTATATTTCACGGCTTCGAATGCTACGCAACGTGCTGAAACACCTCCAGCAACTACATTGACCAGTTTTTTTGCAATCTGCCAAAGCGATCAGTTTGCACGAACTTTGCTTTACTCGGAGATGCCACGTTATTATACTTGGAATGCTTCATCGAAGAATAGCTGACCCGGCGAACTTTGTTCCGCCTTAATGTCAATAAGTAATCTTTTTTTTTTTTTATTGGAAAAAATACAAAAAAAATTAAATTTCTACATCAATCATTCATAATTATTTCTTTATTTTAGTACGGAATAACAAAATTGACGTATAATGACAGCTATGTAATGACGTGTGGATGACAATTTGATATTTGTAAGAAATCAATAATAAAACTATTTCTATTAAATAAATAATTAAAATGATACATCTATCATACAGCCAGGCACGTCCAAAGAGTTTAAAAATTCAATTGGATAGTTGGTGGCTTCATCTTCATTTGTGACGCAGTCAATAGATTTGAATGAATGCATTGTTCCAATGATCTTATTTTGAATTATGTAGTTTAGGTCATCTACATCTTTATTCTTAGCCGCTAAAATTGCTCGCTCACTCATCCATTCATAATTTTTGTAGTTAGAAATAATTTCTGGAAATACATTGTTGATAAGTTCGTCTTTTGATGAGACAAAATTACAGAAATTATTTGGAAATGATATTAATCCACTCGATTCATCGACAGGTACTTGACCATTACCGATAGTCAGCAATTGCTCCGAGAAATCTTCAGCAGATGTATCATTAAGCAATGTAACTCTCATGTTTGTTGTCAGTTGCAGTTTCTTCACATAGCGCCATAGATTTGACGATTTGAGGCAAGCGTTTATTTCGTCTGCAGCCGTAGATCTTGGAATTACTGGCAGTATTTGGCGGAAATCGCCAGAAAGTAAAATCATTGCTCCTCCAAAACATCTCGAGTCATTGCGTAAATCTTTTAATGTTCGGTTAAGTGCTTCTAATGCACGTTTATGCGCCATTGTGCATTCGTCCCAGATGATGATTTTCGATACCGCTAAAACTTTGGCCATTGCTGAGTGTTTTGCAATATTACACGTTGGTTCTTCAATAGTTTGAAGATTTAACGGTAATTTGAATGCTGAATGAGCCGTACGGCATCCTTCTAACAATGTGGCTGCTATTCCAGAAGAAGCAACTGCAACCGCTATGTTAGATCTCGCCCGAACAGTTGCTAAAACTAATGACATGAGGAATGTCTTGCCAGTTCCACCAGGGGCATCTAGGAAATATAAACCACCATTTTCATCATCGATTGCCTTCATTAAAGTATCATAAACTTCCTTTTGTTGGTAATTCAACAGGGGTACATTCGTTTGAACTACTAAATCTAATTCCTGGTGATCATATTCACGTTCCCGTTCCAATTCTCGATTAAATGCGTCATTCATTTCACGATATGGTGCTGGCATTCCTAACCTGATTAATAAATTACCGCACATGAGGTAACACATATCTTCGATCAAGAGTAAAGCACGATTATGTATCTCCTCATTCATCTCAATATCGTGATTTCTGGAACTGACACGAATTTGATGTAAAATATCTTCTGACATATTATCCTTGTATTTGTGCCACAGGTTACATGGGTTTGATGGAAAACATGTCGAAATTATGATAGCGAATAATGTGCGTATCTGACTTGGAGATGCAGAGATAATGGCTTCAGCGATTGTCGTATCCCAATGACTATCGTTTTCTAATAACTTCAATTCTTAACATGCAGCACGATATGTTGGGAATATTACACCATTAACAGTTCGTAGTGACTCAAACAATGTATGTCACCGGCAGAATAGTTAATCGAACAATATTAGCTGCATTTCCTTCAGTACTAACTGCATCACGTAAATGGATGTACTCCTCAGAACGCAGTTTGGCTTGGTTCAACCTAATGAATGTTAAACGTTCCGTTTCTATTTTTACATACATGTCAACGCAATACTGCTGAAACAATCGACGAAACCGCAGCAAATAGTTGTCAGCATTTTTACGAATCATCAAACGATATGCGTAATAATTCATTGAGCTAACTTTCTTTCTAGTTTCTTCACCTGAAATTAAAAATTTGATAATTAACCATTTCAAAGGCAAATTTTAAAGGCAAACAATACAGACATTAACCATTTTTTTAATGAGCATTATTTTAAATCAGTGTCTTTCACAAATAAATGAAATAAATTATGATATTGATACTCACCATTCAATGGATTTTTCATTTTAATATTAAAATAATATCCATCTTCTCCTTGCCAAAACATCAGCGGGTATTGCAATGTGTCATATGATCATAGCCATACTATCGCGGCGCTGTTCACGTGCAATTTCTTGTTCTTCTTCAGTCCTTTCATTTGCAGTATTTCGTATTCTTCTTGCATCACGGCTTTGTCGGGAAAGATTCGATCGTCTTGGTCGCGGCATTATTAATTAAACTTCACTTCACCTAAAAACTTAAATTTTCAACCATACCGAGTTTTATAGTTCACTTCACTGTTTATACGAATGGGCAATTGGGCAATAATGTTAATTATTTATTTAATAGAAATAGTTTTATTATTGATTTCTTACAAATATCAAATTGTCATCCACACGTCATTACATAGCTGTCATTATACGTAAAAAAAAAAAAAAAAAAAAGTAAAGATAAAAAGTATCCTATGTCCTTCTCCTGGCTCTAAACTACCTCCCTGCCAATTTTCAGCTAAATCGGTTCAGCCGTTCTTGAGTTATAAGTGAAGTAACTAACACGACTTTCTTTTATATATATAGATTAATTAGGTAGAAGTAATTATGTGGGCCCCTAAGTAGTACTACCCTAGGGCCCCTAAACTCACGGTCCGGCCCTGGACTTACAACTGCTAGTGTGTAGTCGCAGAAGTGGTAGCAGGCCATTGTCGGCAGGCAAAAATCTCTAGTGTGTAGGCGCTATTAGCTTAGGACGGTATGCCGCCCGTTATGAACTGAGACTGCAGGCAGGCGGTTAATGAGTAGGGCCTTTTAAGGGTTGACATTATCTCATTCAAAACAATCGTCTAGACTTCAACAAATAAAACGATGACTATACCTTTATATAAAGAATCGATTTCAAACTATATGCCGTTAAGCTATTAAAAATTCTATTTCTTAAAGAATAGTGTTCAAGTTTCAATGGTATACTTTAAAGCACTCGAAGGTGCCTGGAACGAGACGCCCGCGCCCCTTTTGTCTCTGCGTAACTCGAGAGTCGTTTGAAACAATTCTAGAAATCCGTATTTCGAATTGTGTAAGTCAATGGAGGCAGATATATTATTTCTCAATCTCCTCGTTCTATTGTTTAGAAGGACAATATAGGGATATTCAAAATAGGGTATTTTAACTTTTATAGGTACCAAAGAGTTATGAGGTTGTTGTGGTTTAGAATGCTTTAAATTTCAGTTTCAAATTGTTCGAACACTGTACATTTTAAAGACAGTTATTTAAAAAAAAAATTAAAAGTCTATCTATTCATCATATCAGCCAAAAGACGTCCGCTGCTGGACATAGGCCTCCCCCAATTTTCGTCACTTTGGCCGGTCGTGAGCTGCCCTCATCCATCGGTTTCCCGCTACCCTTATCAGGTCGCGTCGGTCCACCTTTAAAATCTATCTTTTGCATCAATTCCTTATAAGAAAACTTTCAAATTACCTAAATAAAATAGATTTTTAGGGTGCCTAGAACTGTAATAATAATAAAAGATACTTTTAATTTCCTGTTAAGTGGTCTTTTTTTAGTTTGTAATATTTGTATGTCACGCGGCAAATATGCTAAACAAAATGCTGCAAAATGTTTTTATAGCCATATTTTTGCAAATAAATTGATTAAGATTGGTATAACATTATTTATTAAAAATTATGTCTACATTTTCATATATGAAAACTTAATTGTGTTCAGAGCGTTTTCAAAATGTGAACGTAAGCACTTAATATTTAATTCTGTTTCGGGGATGTTGGCGAGAATGCGGTCGCGGCGAGCACGTCATAGAAAACCACGGAAACGCAACGCTCGAGTAAACTGCCAGTGACGTTTGCTTTTTCAAAATTCGAATTTAAATTCTTTTGGTTGAATAATGCATCGAATATTCGGTACCATTTTCGGAAATTGAGAAACTTTTCTTATTCGGTTAAATTCATATTTTTCAATGGAATAGGTAATGATAATTATTATATAATCTGAGATAATCTCTCCTAATTTATTCTACTCTATGAAGAAGCGTAACCGTCTGCAATGACATTTAGATCTTTATCGAATGTAAAGATTGAAAATGAAGTCCATCTTTTGTTTTCACGGAAGATGGTTGTCATTCAATTTCATCCGCCTTTTTTTTATTTTTATCATTGTATTATACCATTAATATCATCAACAAGAATATTATTCTACACTTGACGCTGGCAGAAATAGCTGACACAATCGTCGGCTCTGTTGCCAAAAAAAGGAGAAGAAGAAATTGAAAATATTAAATTTGAAATATGGATCATCTTGATCACGTCAGGGCTGCCTGATGATGCCAAAAAAAGTATAGGTACTTACTTATATATATTTTTTGATATATTGCGTTTTGTTACCAATAATTAAAATATAATAGCTGGGTATTAATATGTATACACAACGTAAATTCATGAAAAGCGTAGCAAGAAAAATATAGTCTATCTAACTCGTCGAAGTTTTTAATGCATCCTTTGATGCGCCGCACAAAGGTCTTTATAAACCAATGCCGACATAAGAGTGTTTTGTAAAAACAACACTTGCGAGACAGTAGCATAATAACCACTTCGGCCTTTCAAGTATTAAAACTTACAAAATGTCTGTTTTTTTTTATCTGTGCGTTTTGATTTTTTTCATACTTGAATGGTTGATAGTAAACAGAAGGTTATGCGTCGCAACTCTACATGTCGTAGATATTAGAGCAGATATTTGATTTTCCCATCTTACATCTGTTTTTTCTAGAAACATGTACTTAATAGTACCTACTGAATTGTTAGAATATACTTAAACTTTCGGTTTGCTACACAAAAGATGTAAAATAACATAACCATCTAATCTAAACTTATTAAATAAAGCGGAAGAGTTTATTTGTATCTTTTTTGAACGCCCTAATCTCTAGAACTTCCAGTCGGATTTAAATAATTCTTTTGGCGTATGATAGCCCAGTTCCTGATGTAGGTTATAGGCTATGTACCTTCACGCTACTGGCGACGGGAGCAGAGCAGTAAGCAAAGACACGGATGAAACCGCGGCGCGGAAAGCTAGTAATCTAGTAATAAGCATAAATAAATATTATAATGTTTCGCAATCGCAGTCCTTTATTATTGCCTACAGTGACATACTAGCCAACAGCCCACCTGATAATAAGTGATAACTGTCGCTCATGTACTTCTGCAATGCCTTAAGCCTTAGACAAGTGTCAAACATTTCTATTCTAGGGCCTCTTATCAGATAAATACAAGTGCTGAGGGGCTAAAATTTGACATCCTGATTGTTTAATTCAATCACAATCTATCCATGTTCATCTGCCGAGTTACCCATTGTCGTTCCTGACAATAGTTCAGTAGGTATACATGCAAATGTACAACCCTCGCTTTAAACTGCTAATGTAATTAATTATCATACATAATTAAGATTCGCGTATATGCGCATTAACATAACACGTGTGTTAGCTGGATTTGTAACGAATTTTACACTGAAATCTCGGTTAATTTCTGTGGAACATAGGGTATATATAGAAGAGTAGACTAAGCTTTGTTTTAAGCCTTTTAATATAGTCTTTCATATTTCTTACCCCCAGTTTCTAAAAGGCTGATCAACGAAAAATTAACTAATCAACTGTTAAATCTCATGTGAAGTACCTAAAAACATACTAAAAGCATGGATAATTAGTTTGATTTGATCTAATTAGTTATTAACTAGATGAAATTTAGTTAATTATTCATGTTTTTAGCAACCCAAATGGTATTTCACATGAAATTTAACAGTTGATTAGTTGATTTTTCTTTGATCAGCCTTTCAGAAACTGGGGGTTTGAGACACAACAAAATCATTTTCTCAACGGCTTTTGCACTTACGAATAAACGATATAAGTAGATTCTACCTATTATACCTTAGTCGTATAGTATTAAATCTTTATCAACTTAAAAACAATATTTTTTTTATACGCATTACACATAGCTAGCGATACGTCGGTCTTATTAAATACACTTTTGCCTAATCCTCATTGAATCTTTTCATCAAATCAGTCGAAATACTTCCATTGTTGGACCTATTTACCTTAATTTTCGTCTCCTTGGCCGGTCGTGAGCCGCCGTCACCCATCCAATGAATCATTTACTTCACAAAATCCAAACGTTAAACATTTAATTCCTTGTCAACACAACAACTTCTAACTTCCAAATCGAACACATGTAACCCAATTGTAAATAACTTATTTATCTCAAACTCCATTTTTAGAGACGCGACGTCCCATGGTGCTCACAGATTTTATCCAATTATTGTCGAGTACGAGGAGAGCGAAGTGCGAATGCTTCTATTGTATTTGTAATGATCGTGGTTTGCTTCAGATTATTTAAATTTTAAATTTTATATGTTTGTGTAATGGTAAACCCCTTATTCATAAAAATCATTATAAGCCTCTTTAGTTAAAATGGGTTGTCTCCTTCTTACTAGTACAAATGTCAAGGTGACAGATAAAGACAAACGAATTATAAATCTATTTTAGCTATTTTAAACCTAAAGGAAGTTTATGAATAAGGGGGTAAGTCTATATTTACTTAATGGACCTTGTATATATTTAGTCTCCGATCTAGAGATCCGCTCCATCTCTTCAAACCTAATCAAATTACCTAACAGCGATCATAATGTCTGTGTGTGTGTTTTTATTTGTTATTACTTATAACTAATGATTACAATAATCTTAAATGGAGCGTTACCAAGCATACAGTCAGCAATATTTAAAGATTCTTTGAAGCTGTGTAAGTGGGTGGTATCACACTAAAAAAAAACTAATCAGTCTATATTTTTTTAGTGCGGGGTACCACCAGTTTTAGTTGTACTATTTGCTCCTTCCATTACTAAACAATGAAAATAATAATCTAGATTTCGTTATAAAATTTCACCAAGCAACAATGTTAAATAATTTTAAAGCAACAGTACCTATAATTATTACAAGACCGTTTTATCAAAACCCGAAATTTTTATCAGAGGGGTCTATCAGACCCCTAGTTACAACTTTAATAGAAATAAAAGCCCCTACGGAGGGTTTAACAAAGCTTTTGTAAGGGTTAACTGTATAGCTCAGCGTTTTGTTTGAATTTGAGTTCAATTATCATTGTTCAGATTTGGAATAAAAGTAATATTATTAATAAAGTTTATGTTTTTGTTACAGGTAAGTAGGTTAGCACAGAAACTGACTTCTAAACGAACTTATTTCTACGGTTATTAGCACGGGTTCGATTCCCGCGAAATTTTTAAGGTTATATTTGATGTCAGTTGGACATTTTCCAATGCAATAGTACAACTGATACCTGTAAGTAATATTTTTATACATTATTATTTACTTAATATATTTAAGGTTTTGTGTATGTAAATAAATTATCGCTCAATATGAAATACCGCTATGCATGATTTGATTTACAATAGAACATTGTAATATTGTAAAGTAAATCTTAGTCTATTATTATACCAAGTGGCAACAACCCCTTGTTGTGGGACCTAACAAAGCTAGCGAAATGAGGTTTATAAGTCTGCCTACCCTTTCGGCGCGGCGTAAAGCTCTATTATATTTTAATATATCAGTTACTAAGCGTCTCACGTTTTCTTAATACACTTTGACCCAAAAGTTTTGTCAAAATTTATTTCAACTGAATATTATCTTTCCAAACTAGATAATTCATATCATGTAACGTATGTAAGTACTTGAAAATTTAAATTAACTTTTATTCCCTAAAGGACAAAGGACCTTTTGCGGTCGGATTTTTAATTAAACGAAATAATTTGACGTATTAACTGAGTTTTGTGAAATTATACCTAGTACTGTGGTATGGAAAGGACCTTTTTTAGGTTCTTTTGTACACCTTGTAATATACGAAAAATGTATAATGGGTAGTATAGGTACCTATTTAAATTTTCATAGTAGGCTGCAGAAGACATGTTCTTTTTTAAACAAGAGAGCGCATCAATCCGTGATATTAATGCTCTCTTTTAGACAGCGGCTTCTGGCATTGCAGAAATCCATGAGCGACAGTTACCACTTATTATTAGGTGGACTGTTTGGTTGTCTGCCACTGTAGGCGATAAAAAAAAGTCCATTCAAAATAGACCTCTCCCATAAAGCAAGAGGGTCCCACGCTCTGGGAAAACAGGTTGACAGTGTTTCCTCGTTACCTAGGTATATTGTATAAAATATTGATATTAATTTTTTTTATTTTTTTTTTATACTATAGCCTACCAAAGTGACTCCACCCCGCCTGATGGTAAGCAGTCAGTGAAATCCAGAAGTGGCGGCCACTATACCAAAAGCTATCGTTTTAAACTGCTGGTATGGTGGCCTCCACTATGGCGGCTGGGAATGGGGTTAGGGGAAGGAAATGAGGGACGTGAGGAAAGAGGAAAGGGAGGAAATTGGGCCTCCGGCGCTCTCACTCACCGAACGAAACGCAGTAGTACGGATACTACTACTCTTAAGTCGATCTTCTATGAGAGGGTAGTACTTCCCCGGACGATCCGGCTCATTCATGCTGAAATCAGCGTGGATCTACTACCGTAAATTAATAAAAATATATCTTTTTTTTTCAAAGTTAATTTTGAATAGAGTCAAGGAAAATATTATAAGGCCCCGAGGGGGTAGTGCTCTGGCATTAAGAACAGCCCAACCATGAAAAACAGATTAAGATACCAGAACATGGAATATATTTTATATAAATCTCATAGATTATGTCCCTATGTCCCTTAAAATCTATAAAAATATGTTCTTACATTTTATTGTTTTTGAGTTAATTTTAGCTATGTTATTACAAGTACAACCTATTGAATTATTAGATTTCTTATAATCTTGAGAACTTTTACAAAACTTATCTTCGAATACTGAATCGTCACTTTATTTTAAGTGGCCCTTATTTCATGCTATCTCTGTGATTTTATTATGAATTTTAGCGACGAACTTGGTTTTAGTTTTAGGGTATTAGGTTTAGCTATAGTTTCACCTTCTTTGCCCTTCACACAACACGTACAGAATGATGTTATTGTTGTCCTAGGTTAGGATAGGAAAATTTCAACGTAAAATTTATATACCTTATATTCTGTTTTCTACATCCATATATTTTCGAGGCAAAATACAAGTATCATTTTGCAAATACAAATTTAATTCCTTTCACGAGCACGTTTATAAACTGTTCGGGACCCCATAAGCCTTCGGCCTCCATCAAGTCTATCAGACCATTTTGTCCAAATGCCGATGCTTTACAAAAGACTAATTATCCCAGCTTAAATAATTGGTCGTCACTCGGTAAAACAATTTAAAATTCGCCGACGCATCGACAATGGGTCGTCAACGCCACTATAAATGTTATACAGTAAACCAAGTTATAGGTTCAATGCACCATAGACTTGCAAAAAATATAATATATGGTGTTTTAATGTCGCATTCCTTTAAATATTTTCTTGCTCTGGACTGGCTAAATTTATTAAGTAAATAACCAAGCCTTTGAGGATACCGTGCCATTCCTTTAGAATTAAAATGAAGAATCTACTCTTATGCAATATTACATGAATAGATATTAGTATTCAATCGGTATCTCAGATTGAATATCTGTTATACAAACTAACTAGCAACAGCTTCTGCAAATTTTACTATAGAATACAACGATACTCACGAAAGCAAATCGCAACCAACATAAAACTCAAATAATCCAACTTCGCCAGTGCGTCAGAATTTTGCACCAAGCTTTAGTAAAATCTCGTTATACCAAGTCAGACTCATCCAAATAACCATTAATTCAAGGACAAAGTCAATTTAACTTACTGTGGTGTGCCTATCGTGGTACAACTTAAAGCCTGCTGCGGACAGCCTCGGGTGGCGGAGAGGTGCGACGAAGGGGCACACAAGGGGTGAGGCACGGACCTAGGGGGCGGAAGTGACGAAACTCCCGCCGCGTAGTCATGGCAACCGCCGTGTTTACCCCGCCATATCGATCTACGCTGCGCTTCCCTGTTTACATACCGGCGTTGCAACGGGAGATTCGAATTCGATTTCTGCTTGAATAACGTAAATAAAACTCTATTACTGTAGGCTTTATGTTATAGCAGACTCTTAGAAAGGCTGTATGTTTTATCGATACAATCTGTAGTAATAAAGTTAGAATAGATTTCTAGGTTTATTATGAAACATGATTTAGTAGATTGTGTATGTCATCGTTATCGCGATGGTTAGTTACATCATACCGATAGCCATCTGATTTAATCTGTCAAAGAATTTAGGCTGCGGACTTTTGAAGGAATTTTAACATTTTTATTTAAATTATATAATGTTCGATGTTATCAGTATAACTTATCAGTATTGAGTATTTATTAGGAATAAATGCTACTAATTTTGGTTAATATTTGTTAATCGTGCTCACCTAGAGGTTAAGTTACTTAACAGCGTCTTGTTTGCGTATGTGACAAGAACTTTGTGTTATTTAAAGTTTTGTGTACTTTCAAGAATGTCTTACATTAGTAAAAATCTAACTTAAGGTAATTTAAATGAAAAATGTTACGGGTAAAGCGATCAGTGTTAATAAGAACTGCCATATACTAATATATAAAGCGGAAAAGTTTGTTTGTTTAAACGCGCTAATCTCTGTAACCACCAGTTGATTTGAATAATTCTTTTTGAGTTTGATAGTCCAGTTCTTGAGTAAGGTATAGGCTATGTAACATTACGCTACTGGCTACGAGAGCAGAGCAGTAACAAAAAACGCAGGTGAAACTGCGCTGCGGGAAGTTAGTCTTAAAATAAGAAAGAACATTGAGAAACTTATTCGTGATATTATAATATTTTTTTATTTTAGAAGGAAGGAAGGATAGAGAACTGCTGAACAAAAACGTCTCTAGTAATGCATTTAAAGATATTTTGTTGTAATTACCATGTTTGGCAAGTAGATTAAATCGCTATTGACTGATATTGCCTCGTGTTGTTGTAATGTATGGGCACAGAATACTCTAGAACTTTAGACTGAAGAAATGGCGGATACATTATATGTAGGTATATGTACCTACATATAATGTATCCGCCATTTCTTAGGTATAGGTATGTGTTTCCGATTCCCATAACATTATCTTGTATTAGTATTCACTGCGGGATTGCGTGAGCATCAGTTTTAATTCAACTACTTAATTATTTTGTCAATCAAGTGAAATTTATTCCTTCTCTTTGTTATTTTCCTTCCCCTTTGTGGACACGCAAATACTGACATGGAAATTTATAATTAGGGCAGTTTTTGTGGTCACGAGATACAAACGAATTAAATTGGGGGTTTTACTTAAGTATTGGTTTATATAGTGTAGGTATATAATATGTATGACACCAAAACAGATGCTACCCGACTTATTAACCGTTCACGAAGTTGATAGTTCGGAACTAAACTAGTACTATTGTTCCCTTAAAAATTCTATGTACTATTATAATTCAAATTAAAAGCATTTTGAACTTAACTTTAACAAAATCGTAAAAAAGCCGACGGTTCCTAATTTTTGATAGTTAGGTAATAGTTCTAAGAATAAGATAAAAATGACAAAAACACAGAGACTGTTTCCTAGTGCAGGAAGGAGTCTTTCCAAACAAGAATTCGAAAGGTTTTAACACTGGCAGTCACTAATCGAATAAACACGAACAAAACCAAGTTCTCCTTAAAATATTCTGCACAATACCATATTACTCATATTAATCGATTTAATTGTACATTTACAATCGATTTGTGTCGACTCGAGTCAAATTTAATATACCGGGTTGATTGTAAAGGAATAAATTATGTTTTGACAGGTACATAACAGAATTTTGTTGACTTATGGTTATACTGTTCGATGAATCGGTACAAATCGTATAGGTACGTACATTTATATACTGGCATTAAATCTCTGATATGTTTGCTTTTCGTGAAACTTTATGTAACATATGAATAAATTTATGTTATAGCAAGGGTTGGTTGACAATGCCAGTCAGTTTGACACGATAGCAATTGCGTTGGTGTCCCAACTGGCTGATTACCATCATGCAGAGTGAAGTTGATTCAAAAAATGAAAAATGTATAAAAAGTGGCATTTTCAAATCCGTCATAGCTTCATTTCCTTCATTCCTCAAAATGTTGCCATATTCATTAGTGAACGTGATGGTAATTATGATAATGCGCTTGACATAATCACCCATAACCAAAAAGATAAGAGATATATGTAGACAAGGAAACTTCTTAACGCTTGACTTCGTTATGCATATGCAACATATCAACTTTTGGTAAAACAAACCTAAACTCATATATGATAGAGGTATTTTTCTTTCGCACACCATATTGACATGTATCGTTCTTCTTTAGTTCTTCACTTTCAGAGAAAAACAGACATAACACCAAACATACTTTACGGAAATAAGTACTTAATGCCGAGTGTGATAGAGCTAAAATTGTTAAACTAAAATCTTATTCTACGCCACTTTTCATTGCGGTATCTCCAAGCATTCTCAAATACAAATATAATCTAGATCTCTAAGACCTCGACGGATCACCTGCAACTGACACCGGTGATGTAACCGGCTCGTGTTACCAATACCTACCGATGCTCAAAGACCATGCGGTGTAATCAGACGCCAAACGGAAGGACTAGGTATATCGACTAGTGCTATTTGCAAGGTTTCAAACAGAATGTTGAGTTTTGATACCTTTAAATATAAGTTACAAATTATATGATACACTAATATTTAGCCAAAAGACGTCCACTGCTGGACAAAGACCTTACCCAAGTTTGATCTGTGCGTCATGCTCGTGAACGGGTGCTACCTGGGATGACTGGTCAATCTTGGCATGGCATACATTTAATACTTAATTCAGTATTACCTTGTAGTTCAATATGACTGGGAAATGTATTTACTTTTTTTTAATTTTTATTAAAATACGTAGTCAAATTACTATACTAGATGTAACTAAATAATTGAAATCCTCTATTTTCGTTTCTTTTCTTTTTTTAAAAATGTTATTAAATAATTAGTTGTTTTGTAATAATTACTTTGTATGGTTCTTCGGTTGCGTTGATGTGTTAAAATTGTTAACTCATACAAAAAAATTGTAATTATCTGGCGATTGAAAAGAGTGGCGTGAGTTTCTTGCCAGTTCTTCTCACAGCTCTACCTCGTCAGCGAACTGGCTGTAGGTTAATTAGCTGATTTCATGTAATTTGACTTTTCATAAGTATCATTCTTTATGATCAAAATGAAATAAATACTTTGACTTTGACTTTGACTTTGATCTGTTCTTATCCATTATCCCGCTACCATTATCAGGTCATCGTTCCACCTTGTGAGGAGTCATTATATTAGTGTAAGTAATTGTCATAAATAAAATATACAAGTATCACCTTTTATTTTTAATGCCTGCGTCTTTGGTTGTTGCTGTGCTCTCGTCGTCAGTAATGTTACATAACCTATAATCTTCCTTAAGCACTGGGCTATTATAGGCGTTCAAACAAACAAAATCTTCCTCTTTATATGTATAATAGCATCGATAGGTAGGTTCTCTAGATAAAATGTAAAGATCGTTCGCTACTTTCCTTAAGTTAAATCCTTAGATCACTAGTTTTTTCTTAAACATTAAGAGAATCGAGTCCCGTGCATCAGTTGGAATGTCTTTGAAGATTGATCTGCAATGAACTTATAGGTACAGTCGGTTACGAAAGTTTAGCAGTTTAAAATTTAAAAAGTATGTTAGAAATTTAAAAAAGAACTACAAATTAAAGTACTGAAATACGGTAAAGTAAAACAGATTCTTAAATTTAAAATGCTATAAAATATAAGTAATTGCCATCATAACAAAAATGTTGAGTTTAGAGGGAAAGGGTTTGGAAAAAGTAGGTACTAGGTAGTTTTAAAATGCTTAGATTTTTATCTTTTTTATATGACCAATATTTATTATAATATCGTATAACATTTTCAATAATTTTCCTATAATAATTCGCGTTAGTTAGGGTCTATTTTTATATTTTAATCACATTACCCGGTCGAATTACCATTGCATAAACTTTATTATCTTTGATACAATCAACAGTAGATTACTGCTGAAACTACTACTGAACCTTATACTAATAAATGTCTAAATGAAATGTTTCCTTTATTTCGAATCGAGTCTATTTACGCCTAGTCTTTGTCTCGGGTATGATATATATTACAGTATATTGGTTTTCATTGTTAATTAATACTATTAGTTCACTTTAATGCTTTGCGATCGATATATCTTTACTATTATAGCTTCTAGTTGATAGATGCACCCGTTATAACAATTGATTAACATATGATGCTATATAGTTAGCTCAAGTCACTATTCATCACGTTCAAAAAGAGATCGTACATACATAAAAATACAGTTAAAACTACTGTAAACTGTACTTACTAATAACCTGATCCTTTTTTTGCGTATGATTGTTTATTTATTTATTATTTGTTTAGTCTGTTCTACTGCAGGATAAAACCTTCCATTCATTCATCCAACTTTCTCTATTCCAGATACAGAAAGTTGAAATGAAAAGAAATGGAAGTGCTAATCCTTTTGTCCAGCTTGTTGATGACATCTGGACGTCGCGTCGTCGTCTGGATTCTGAGACTTTGTTGTTATTTTTGCATTGTTCCTGCGACTTGCGACTCCTGCGAGTCAAAAATGTCGCATTCTCTGAATAGTCATAAACTTGCTACACTGCGCTTTTTCAGAAGGAATAAATACAATCTAATTTCACTTTTATTTCCTTCCAAAACATCACCTAACATTACCGTTGTAACAAAATTCGTTCAAATATCCGTTCGTTTCCACATAGTACCAACTGTACTTACCGAATGAAACTCTATTTCCTCTAACATTGGAAAATCTAGGAATTTTCCGGTTAGACCGAAATCTCAAAGCTAGGTTTGAGACTAGATCGTGGGACGGAGACATACTGCCGTGTGGATGACATTCGGAGTTACGTTCGACGGTTCATTTACTTGCTACCCATTATTCGTTTCTTTATCTCTTTGAAGAATATTCTGTTTCTTTGAATTCTTGTACTGACTGCATGTGCGGTTTATGTGTTTATGTGTTCCAGTTATGCGAAGAACTATGCAGTTGCCCATAACCCAACTTGCCAGTTATGGTTCTTACAGCACTATAGACCACCCCTTCTCGGAAACCAATCTGCCTTTATACAGTCCTAATTTTAAACAACTTTTATATATTTTAGTATCCTGTTTCGTATTTATCAGGTTTTTCATGTTTTGTTTTAAATTACGGCTTTTTTTATTTTTTTTTTTTGATATATTGACACTGCTAGCCAGCAATCATCCATCTATTACTGGACAAATACCTTTCCTCATAACTTCTTCGTTTTTGCCCGACTGACACAGTCAAGGAGGGTAATGTTTTTCGAGCGTATGTATGTATGTATGTATGTGAGTATGTATGTCGATTTCTTTGGCACGCTTAGATTCGTATTAATTGTGGGAGTGACATAGGGTATATAAATTTTCAATGTAGCATCAGCACGAGAAAAAAAAATGGGTTCCTTTCTTTTCACTTTGTTTTAGGCAGATGGGCTGCGGCAATAATATATATTGCTTGTTATTTTTTTTCCACAACGCATCAGCCACATCATGCATTAATCATGAATAATTTTCAAAGCCTAAACCTAAATCTAGTAAACTCGTATTCTAGCAGAACAAATTACGTAAAGTCATTGGTAATAAATACTACTTTTCAAATCCAAGGTTTTAGCTACCTGAAGACAAAGAACTGACACGACAAAAAAACCAGATGACTCAGAATGCACAAAAAACTGAATACCTAAATGGGGTCTGGCTATAAATTAATACCTAATTTTATGTGGTTACTACCTCCATGTGAAGATTTATTCTTTTAGAGCAAAAAGTCTTCATATCTCCACGAACTTGGGACCGAAGGACCTTAGGGTCACCTTCGAATCCGGACAACCCTAAGTTATTCGACGCGTGCTTAATTGGCCTTGCACAAGTTTCCTTGTTCGTTTGTTCATTTTTGTTGATATATACAGGATATTTCTCGAAGCGCACTAACTTTTAAACGCAACAAAAGTACTTGAAACGCACCAAATATTTTTAATTGATATTGATATCGCACAAAAATATTGCCTTTTGTATACTTTTAGTAGGTAGGTGCGCTTGATTTAGTGCATTTATTGCAGTATACAGTATGTATTTTGCTGGGTCATCATCTCATTCGACAACATAACGAGCGCTAACTGTTGCATTGTCTTTATAGTTAGTATACTTAGACTTGCTATACAATTATTTTTACGTAATTGTGTTTTTCTAAGCCCAATAGACTTGAACTAGCAAAAATTAAAGTTACTATAAAAAATAAACTGGCAAAGTCATTGGCTTTTTGGCGATTTTCGTATTTTTAATATGTTTTTTACCGTCAACGGTTCTTTTATCATCACAATCTTTGTTACAAACTCGAGTGCCAGCCCTAACATGAACCAAAGCTTATTCATTGGATAAACATTTTACGTGTAATAAACGCATGAATCATATGACTTGATGAAAAACGGTTGGAGTCATCTGCTCAGGTCATTTACCCGGCCATTAACCTCTAGGGGGTTAGACACCCTAAAGACACTAGAATTTCTTTAAGCGCTTCAATTTGAGTTTATAGTTTTTTAATTGCACTGTACAATTGGGTTTCAAATCTAAAATTCTGTTGAACTAACAAGAGAGACTATTTAACTGAAGAACTGGATTTATTGCGAATAAAAATATTAAATTCTGAAACGATGACGTCAACATTTAGTATTTTCTTTGTTTTAAAAATTGTTTATTTAATTTTATATAACTTACGACTGTCTTGATTAAATAACACTAACTAATTTATATTTATGTATAGTAGCTTTTGGAGCCGTTAGTAAATACTAGTATATTTTCTGTCAAGAAATACTCATCATCAGACTGAAAAACATCATACTAATATTAAAAATGCGAGTTTCTGTATGTGTGTTTGTTACCACTCAACACCTAAACGGCTGAACTGATTTCGATGAAATTGGTATGTAGATAGATTCGGGGCATAGGCTACTTTGCCCCGAATCTATACTACCTGGTTCCTTAGGAAGACAAAACACATTTTAGTTAGCAGTTAGTTATAGATAAATTTATTTAATCATCCGTCTAAATATGAAACCACCTTATTCACGTAAGAGGTTACAAACCAAATACCAGGTAACATTACCGCTTACTAAAATTCACATTAATGTTGCTCCAATCTTACTATTGTAGTAACTATGGCAACCATCTTTCTTTAAACAAATAAAGAACTCCTTTAAGAGTCTATCCCCCACATGCCAAAATTATGGATAATTAGTTTAATTTGGTCTAATTAGTTACTAATTAGATCAAATTAAACGCATTTTTCATGCTTTCAGCAACCCAATTCATACTTCGCATGAGATTTAATAGTTGATTAGTTAATTTTTCGTTGATCAGCCTTTTAGAAACTGGGGGTAAGTCTTGTGCAGCATCATCAAGCTCATGATAGTAGTGGAATGTCTTAGTTCTCTGCCTACCTCATAGTCATTGTGCTGCGTATTTCGCAATAAGGTTTAAAATACATTCGACAAATATTACAATATTAACACTATTAACCAATACTAACCTTTTCAATCAATACGACATAAATACGATATATCATCTCAGCTAAGGTCACTCACCAGGTCATTGACCTCACGATACCTACACTTAACTATTGCATCCGGCCTGCCTCAACATACGTTTGTTATGCATACAGTGACATAGTTGCTAACTCTATGACAATGTAATTTATGCCCTATTTTTATAATTTCAAGACTGATTTTTGCATACACATTAAACTTGTCAAGTACCTAATTAAAAGTTGTGCTTTGATATATTTTTTATTTTTAAATAGATGTTCTAGATTACTTTTTGTTATCCTATTAATATTATAAATGCGAAAGTTTGTGTGTGTGAGTTTGTTACCACTCAGAGCGTAAACGGCTGAACCGATTTCGATGAAAATTGGTATGAAGATAGATTCGGTGCCGGAGACGGACATAAGCTACTTTTTATCTCGTAAATCGGTCTGGTTCCCGAGGGATACAATAAAACATATTTTGCGCGCGAGTGAAGCCGGTGGGGTGCAGCTAGTAGTAAAATACGATAAATATGTATGATCCTTAAGATGAAGGTGGTGCACTTGTTTATATTTTGAATTAATCAACTTTGTTAAGAGTAATGAACAATATAGAGGTCTATTTAGTATATATGTATAGGTCATAGCTTATACTGTCAATAAATAGTTGTTTATACCAGTTTGACATATTTTGAGATGGCTTTTAGTTTGGCAACCACCACTTCTCGAGCCCACTGACTGCTAACCATCAGGCAGAGTGACATCACTTTGATAGTCTTATATAAAGAGTAGCTTTTTCGCGGCGCGGTTTCACCCGCGTCTTTCCTTACTGCTCTGCTCCCTTCGCCAGTAGTGTGATGTTACATAGCCTGTAACCTTCCTCGGGAACTGAGCTATCAAACGCAAAATTTAAAAAAAAGGAATTATTCAAATCCTACTGGTGGTACCTACACGCATACCTAGTACATTATGCAACTGGCCTCTATTATAAATACCTATCAAAAACCAGTAAACGAACAATACAAAAGAAAAAAATTAACAAGCTATAAAATGTTGTTTACTTCACATAATTTGGATGGCGATGTCACTGGTAGGTACATGTCTTAGTGAATTGATGACTATTTTAATGACAAATCAATTTCAATTTTGTTACCTTCATATCAGGTAACGGACAGCGGCGTTACCTGCGTAACATCATTTACTGAGATTACCAATACTGTGTTGAGACTTATGTCCAACTGTGGACATCTTCAGGCTTATAATGATATATTGAATACAGCCTTATTTAAAGGCTATTTATCCAGATTCAATACACCTCTACATAACTAAGTATATATTTCTGCTTACCTTCTTACTACGTGGTGCAAAACAAGCATGACTTAAAGTATAAAGATATTTCATCATTTATGTGTAGCCTTTACCTACTTGGAAGAAATAATATAATATTTCAACAACTACACACAACGCCATCTAGACCCAAAGTAAGCATATTATATGCTTGTGTTATGGGTTCTAGAATGCGGATATACATACTTAAATACTTTTTTTTTTTTTTTTGTAAATACATACATATTATACATAGAAACACCCAGACCAATGCAAATAGAGATGTTCATGCACACAAATATTTGCACTGAGCGGGAATTGAACCCGCGACCTCTGCGTGGCAGTCCATACATAGTACCACCAAACCACAGAGGCAGTCATGCAATGTAATTATAAAGCTATGTATTCTTACTTACGATTTCGCCTTGATGATAGAATGGAAAGCAACTGCTTCTTAGGCAAAATGTAAACTAAAGTATTTATTAAATCACGTACATTCAAAGTTTATCGTGAGAATTAATGACTGGTAAAGTACATCGTGAAGAATCTTTGACTATCTATATCTACTATTAAATAAGGGGAAGAGTTTGTTCGTTTGTTTGAACGCGTTCTAGAACAACCAATTGGATTTGAGTAATTCTTTTTTGCGTATGATAGCCCAGTTCTCGATAAAGATTGAAGGCTATGTAACATCACGCTACTGGGCGACGGGAGCGGAGCAGTAACCAAAGATGTAACTTAACGCGGGTAAAACCGCGCCGCGGAAGGCTCGTAACAATAAAGCACAAAAGCTCCGATGAGTAGAAATGCAATTAAGACTAACTATTAGAATTAGATTTACCTTCGCTAAAAAGTAGCTTAATATATCACTATAAAAAAGATGGCGAGATGACTCTGGCCACACTAGGATTGGTTTAAAGTAGCGAAAAATTCAGTTTTTGAAAGAACCTGTGCCTTTGTCAACAGAAAAGATTACAACTCTATCGCCAAAAAGGCATCAAATACCTCATTTTGTTTTTACGACGTCACGAAGAATAGAGAAACTAACAAGTTCACATTTACATTCTGATGCATTAAAAAGAATATAAAATGTAGGACTCGACCTCAACCTTGGTTTTAGTGGTTTTTAAAACGAAGGATTTTCTCGAAATAACCTGAATTATACCAGTTACTCATCGTTGTTCTATGAGTCACTGGTTTTCAAACTTGTGTAAGAAAACGCGTCATTTTCTTGGAAAATTTAATAAAAGAAATTCGTAAGTTTTATAAAATTGTTTTACTAACAAAGACGAAGTTTTAATTTACAATAATTTTGTGAAGGGATAATATTTTCTGTTTTTAAAAAGTACATATTTGCAAGGATTCGTTTAATTATTATTTATTATTATTACCTTGAGATTTAATCTTTTGTTCAAAACAGTTCTTAATGGACTGAATTTTCTGTGCTGTATTTTTATTAAGTTTACAAATTTACTCACGATGTTTACTTTTATTGTATAATATCAAAAATAAACTTGGAAAGTAGACATGACTTTGAAAGAGTCACGTTTATAAAATTATAAGGTTTCGAACTCAACCTTGTACTCAAACGGGCATCTTAACTTCTTTTAAGCTTTTCCGTTACATACATAAATAATATAAACCACTAGTTGGTCAGTCAGCTTGTGACATTTCCGTAACCTGATCGAAACAAAAGGTACATAATAAAAACGACAATATTCGTGTTATAAATAATAATAAATAAGCTCATATAGATCGATATTCTACGCGAATAGTCTGGCAGTCTAGTGAATCATACAAATATTATTATTAAACAAATATCGACAGGTTCCTTCTGATAAGAATATTTAAACAATTTTGTCAAACGTGAAACCTAGCAGCTGCTACTACAAACAGCTGATTTTAAACAGACCAAATTTACAAGTTACGTCATCAACAGCTGTAATTATTAACAACTTCTTACAGCAGCCGCTGCCAAAAATTATAAACAAAAGTTCGTTACTCTATAAAAATATCAATTTATGTGCGAATGGCAAAAAATCAATAAATTAAACGTTGCACCCCTACGTGTTACGCACACATGTGTAGAGCGCGTGCTCCGCACACACGCACACCTTGTACGTGCACTTAGGGACGGCAGCTGCAAAACTTGAATCTAAAGCCTGCGAATATCAAACTTTTATTACTAACTATCACTGCGCCAAACATCGCTTGTGAATTAATATTAATAATTTGCAAGCTTTTTAGGCGTTTTGTTTTGTAGTTTGATGAACTATACTATTATTCTTCGTGCAAATGATGTTTGAAACTCCTGTTCAGTTAACAACTACAAACGTATCTAAACTTGTTCTTCAATTTACAGTTTTTAATATATATAAATTTGTTTTCTATGCTAAATCTTCTTATTATAATAATGATATTAATATACATTAATATTAATGTTTCCGTAGTATTTCGTATTATTATGATTCTTAAGATAACCACATGTTATTTTAATTAGTAAAATTATTCAACTGAAATATATTTCGTGTATTTTATAAGCATTATATCATGGTAGGTATATAAAATATTAATGACTTTATGTGCTTGCTTGCGTAAGTCTTGCTTAATAAATTTGCGCGCCTATTAATAACAAAAAAAATCTATGGAATAACATAAAGTAAAATCTATTTGATTACAACGTGAGAAATTGTACGAGGTAACTATTTTATAAATTGTTTACGCTAAAACTCGTTGTCATATTTTTTTCTAATAATATAACTTGAATATGGCCGGTATAATAAAACCGAGTACAATGAACGGAGCTTGATCGCCTTGAGAACTTGTCCAAATCACTCACAGAACAAAAAGATATTTAATAATTTCCAGATATTTTATTGTTTTAATATCTCGTACTTATGTACTTACTAATAAAAGCTTACAATAATAGTATTATTGAAAGCAAAAAACATATTCAAAATTGTTGTTTTATTTCGAAAATTTGCTTCTAATTTTATTGGAAAAGTTGTAGAATAATAGAAACCTGATCAAAGAAAGCTTATATGAAAAAAGTTTATAAAACTTTGAGAACAACCTTGTCGACCGATAATATTTAGGGTTCTTTTTTGTTGTAATGATCTCGTCCGTAACGTATGGGTGCCTTTGCCTGCAGCACAACTTTTTTTTTTTCGAAAACTTGACCCCCACAGTCAGTTATGATTCGACAGTCGACGCGAGCGGTTGTCTCCGCTAACGTTTGAATTCTAGTCATTGTGTCCAAAATTACTTAGTTTTAACTAGTGTTTCTGAACGTTGTGTAAACGTTCTTAGTTAGATATTTAGCGGTAAACGGTTGTGTTTTACATTTAATTATTTAATATAGTTATATAAAGAAGACTGACTTTAATGAACGGATTTGGTTTACTTTGGTAAGTTTGGCACATGTTGTTTTTAACTTTGCAACTTTTAGAAATATATTTTCTTTTTCTTTTATTTATTCGCCATGCATTATCCTCGTTTGTTTCTACGTCAGCCTTTATTGTAAATTATGAATGTATCATTACCGGTATATTATATAAGTCCGCACCTGCCGCCACATGTTATTTTGTTACCGACTAACATTTCAATATGATACGGTTTAAAAAAATATATAAATTCGCACCAAGGTCCCTGAATGACGTCATCGAAACCATTTCAATTGGTGGTCTCTAATAAACGTCACGGAAACTCAAACGGCGCGACGTTTTTATAACCCGTATAAATTGAAAAGATATATTGGCCAATCAAGTGATTTATCTTTCGTGACCAACTTGATTTAATCGTATTATATTATCTCGTATACTTTATTGTTGCTGTTTATATAGAAGCTTTAAACTGATAAGGTTTTACTTATTTCATTAGGCTTTTGTATTATAATGGGCAAACCATATTAATTTAAACTTAACCTTGGGATCGATCTTTTCAATTAAAAACCGATTTCGTATACATTCAACAAACTGTCCCTATTATTTTGTACATAACACTTTGTTTTCATAGTTTAGTTTATAATCAACAAGTCTACACCGACAATATCCGAATCGGCGATTTTCGTATTTAACCTATACAAGACTAGCTTTCCATTCTTCTACATACAGTATAGAAAACCCTTGGAATCTGGTTTAAACTGATTATAACATCGAAAACTAGTTTCGACTAGTTCTTGTCTACTGTTACGTATAAGTTATAACTTTCCTTAAATGTTATATTTATGTGTATTCGATATTTTACCTAGATTAACATAATACATTAATAATAATCTCTAGAACTAGTTAAATAATATTTTCCTTTTTTTTATATACTAGTAGTGTTATCTAGTACCTATCGCAAATGATCTAGTTTTTACTGCAGTCGTTTTTTAAGGTCATTAAAATTAGCGATCTTTCGTCGATTTACACGACACCACTATTCGAACCACGGTGTAAATCACACAAGGACTCTTTTTAAATTCCTTGGTTTGGGACCAGTAGTGTAAATCGACGAAAACCTTTATTCTTGGTAAATTTGTGTTGTCTCCTTTTATTAAACCATTCTTCATGGTATAATTTCAGGAAAAATTACGTTGGTTACGAAAATAAAAAAAAGCCTTTAAAGATTGATGTTACGCTGATAGATGTCAGTTAACACTTCTGTTTACATAGCCGTATGACGTAATAACATGGCGACTACTATTTAATGGTGATATGATAAAAAGCTGAAACCTTTAAATTTAATTTATTGCTATTTTATGAACTAAAACTAACGTATTCCGACTGCTTTTTGCCTAAGCTATCTCAATAATATATTTTTAGATTTTATTTCATATACGAGTAGAGTAAAATACCCTAATGTAGTAATCCTCTGTGGTGGTTGAAATACTGAAGTTAAAAAGTCTCGAATGTTCTATATCGTGGTCGAACGAATCGAAGTCGAAGTCATAACGAAGTGTGCACCGATATTTGCTGAGACTATTAATCAAATCGGAACGAACGGCTAACTGAAATCAGAATAGCAAATCCCTAGCGGAGTTTAGGTTCATACCATAGTAGTGAAGATAGCGTGAGGATATAACTTTATTCTTTAAACTAGTATTTGTTGGCTTAATTTGCTTAGTATGTTGATAAGATTATTTTTAGTTTATTTTGTTATAGTTAACTTTACTATGATTTAAAAAAAATAAGCAGTGACATTTTTAATTGGACTAACTAACTTAGTTACTGAAGTGCAGTGTCCTAAGCAGTAGTCCATAATGTGTGATGGAATTAATTGCAGCAGATATATAATTAAAGCATACAAATGTACTCAAATATTTCATGAAATAAATGAATAGCTGGTTCGTTTCGTTTAGCAAACAACTCCAAAGGATTTTGTTACATATAACTTTAGACCGTAACTGATCAGACTTGCAATTATATTAATCATAGAACGAAGATAAAACTCAAATCATAATAAGCATGTAATTATTTTTATCAATTCTGAAAAGTTTTTATCTAATTCCATTGTAAAGTGTACTAAAATTCTAGTTTTCTACTAAAACTGTCGCAGACTTATTGCTACCATTTCCATCGTTATGGCCGTAATATCTGCTATAGTTTAGTGCGAATACAGACGTTATTAACATTATAACGATTCGTTTTATCATCATTATCATTTTAAACGAAAAACGTTGACTATTGTAATCAGTAATCTTGTGTAAAAAGTTTGCATGAAACTGTAGTTTTGATAGTAGAATATAATACCCATTATTTAAAAAAAATGAAATTTATTTAATTTAGGTTTTTTAAACAACTCTTACAAAAGGTAGGAATAGGGGATGTAAGTTTGTATGGAATATCTTTTATTTTTAAAGCTGTCGATTCCAAAGTCACCTAATTATACTCTACTAAAGTTAGTTAGCCACCATTTTTTATATTTAGAAACTACCCTTATTAAGTGGGGAAATAGGAGTCGCAAGTATGTGAAATTTCGTCAGTTTTAGTGGTAGCGGGTGAATAAATTTAAATGGGATTCGCCATAGAGACGGATTATACTGACTACTACTGATAAGTACAATGTACAATTACCGTAAGATCATCAATTCATCACTTGAATTTTCACGCGAACGAAGTCGCGGACAACAGCTAGTCTAGAATAAAGGCCTTATGACTTTATTTTTATTCCTTTGGTTTTGTATACATACATAAAGACATGCATTATAAGTATTTGTGGACTACATTAAAATTTTTATAAAATAAAACGCTAACCGCTGCGCTCTTCGCTCCTCTCATGAAACATGTGTGCAGCTTTACCACAGAGACGGTACTAGAACTAATAAGTATTTGAACAGTCGTGTGATATATCTGCCGGCCAGTCAGAGCTTTTGTATCCTAACGTTTAGTTCACTTTGATTATTCCATACTAATATAGACTGGATAGATTTGTAAATAAATAGTCTTTGAAATATCAAGCAATCAAAGTAATATACTGTAGGGCATCGATGGCATAAATAAGTTTTAGCCTATTGTAATCCCACTGCAGAATAAACGTTTCTTCTCATACAGAGAAGGCATCGTAAAGTGTAACTGTAATTTAAGATAAACTTAGAAATTACATAAAGCTTTGATAAGCCATATTAGTATTTGTCTGGTATCGAATCCTATAAAGCATATGCCTTACGAGGCCATCATGACACCAGATCCATACTAATGTTATTAATGCGAAAGTAACTCTGTCTGTCTTTTACGGTTTCAAATCTAAACCACTGAACCGATTTTAATGAAATTTGGTAAATATATAGAATATACCTTGGGGAACAACATAGGATGTTTATCGCGAAAAAATATCTTGAAGGGGTTGAAATATGGGATGAAAGTTTGTATAGAAAATTCGATAAGACCGATATATACGCTGCCAGCACGGCGGGCAACAGCAGCAGCTAGTATTCAATATTATGTACAAATTAATAGAGTAGTACAAAATCGTATCAGTTTCTAAAATGCTTTTAATCTATACCGTACTTAGATAGATTTATTGGCTCTTACATAACATTTCATCGATACTAAGTGGTATAAACATTGTCAGTCTTAATGGACTTTGATTTTGTTTACAGTGGCTTGTTTGGGTGACAGTTTGTAATAACTATTTTTGTGCTACCTATCGTGATGTCTTTTTCTTTCTGAACAAGGTAGATAGAGACAACATCAGGGTTAAGACCCGCTTCTCAAACACGGGAATGTGGTGGTGTGTGACTTTACGAAGTTTGTTAATGTTTATTATTTATGGTTCTCCAACAAGAAAAATATATAAAACTAGGTGCGCCCCACGGCTTTAACCGCGCCTAAAATATGTATTTTGTCTCCCTAACCAGACCGATTTTCGGGATAATAAGTAGCCTATGTCCGTTTCCGGCACCGAATCTATCTACATACCAATTTTCATGGAAATCGGTTCAGTCGTTTAGACACAGACACACAAATTTTCGCATCTATAATATTAATAGGATTATCACAATATTGGTTTGGTTAATAAAAGAAAATGCCTATCCCAGGACCTGCTACTTTTCAGGGACCCAAAGTCATTAAAAAGAAAATCCATTGTTCTTAATAAGAACAATAGACCATTTTTTTAAACGCGTTTGGTAAACGCTCCAGCATGTTCTAGAACTAACTATAGAGCTACATATTTTTTTTATATCACTATCACAAAGGAGTTTGGATACTCGTTCTTTCTATCAAAAGAATTGTAGTATTACTCTAATTTGTTGTGACCCGCAGCGATGTGCTGATGTTACCAGTCCACTTATTTTACTCAGCTTTGTTTGTGAAACTTCGTAATTTGTAAAGGCAACGACTTTTAATAGACTTTTTAACTTAATTCTAACTTTGAATAGGAATTACGAATTTAATGCAACTGGGATTGTAATTTAAATAAAAATAATATAATAGTAATATCACAACAACTACACACAACGCCATCTAGACCCAAAGTATATTATTAGCTTGTGTTATTGGTTCTAGAATGGGAATATACATACTTAAATACTTTTTTTTAATACATACAAATTATACATATAAAACACCTAGACTAATGCAGACATGTTCATACATACAAATATTTGCACTGAGCGGGCATCGAACCCGCGACCACTGCGTGGCAGTCCATACTCATTATATCCGAACCACAGAGGCAGTCATATAAATAAGATTAAATTTGATGTAAAAATCTAGATTGATCTACACTCACTGCTTACCATCAGGCAGTGTAGTCATTATGCTAGACAAACATAAAAATATCAGTTTACAAAGTTACTACTAAATGGCATTTTTACTTGCGTTATTGAGTTAATATTATATTCATCATTAATTCATTATCATATCAGCCGAAAAACGTCCACTGCTGGTAGGCCTTCTCCAATTTTCGCCACTGTGGCCGGTCGGTCGCCGCCCCCATCTATCGGTTGCCCGCCACCCTTATAAGGTCGTCGATCGTATGTAAATATATATTAATTTTGAATTATTACATTTCTTGCAAAACTTTTATTATTAAATGTAGTAGGTAAGTAAAGAAAATATAAATTCACTTAAAACAACAAGTTATTACCCTTCGTGATCATGTTACCTAAAAATTAAATTAACTAAGAAGTGAAATGCTTACAGGTCATGTCTAAAAAGCTTACTTTATTGACAGGTTCTGCGCCTGACGATAATGTCATAGCAAACACTTTTAATCAAAATTATCCGTTTAAAAATGTCAGGCGTCACAAGAGTATAAAACATTCTGATTTAAAATTAAATCTAGAACAACCTGAACTACTACCAAGCATCACAATAACCGAAGCTTCAGTCTGAGATTTTTAATCTTAGATTCTTTATATATAAAAGAAAATCTCACAAAAAGCAATAAAAATACACTCGTTGAACAAAAATATTAATATCCTAACAAATATTAACATTATTTTAGTATAAATACAAGCAAGTTCAAATAACCCGTTGTACTGGGTGGCGCAAAAGTAAAGACCCTATTTGGTTCAGCTATAACATTTTTTCTAAATTAGAAAACTAGATTTAGATTTTTTTAAATGTATATTTGTGCCATTAAATTTCGTACCATTAGGATTTAAAGATGATGTCTTTTAAATGGTGACCTCCAGAGTTGATACACATTTGAGCCCTATTTATGACATTTTGCATAACTTGCCGTAACACTTCCTGCGATATGTTCGTTATTTCTTGACGAATGTTTTCTTTTAGAGCTGCGAGAGTCTGTGGCTTGTTCACATACACCCGAGATTTCAAAAAACCCCAAAGAAAGAAGTCTGGACTGGTCAGATCGGGTGATCTTGCAGGCCAAGGCAAATCGCCAAAACGAGAGATAACTCGGCCTGGAAAAGCGTCCCTCACTAAGTCCATAGTGTCGCGCGCTGTGTGTGCCGTAGCGCCGTCTTGTTGAAACCAGATGTGCTCCAGCCCCAATTCGTCCAAACTGGGTATCAAAAACTCACGTAACATGGTTCTGTAGCGTTCTCCAGTGACAGTAATCGCATTGCCTCCAGCGTCTTCGAAAAAATAGGGTCCGATCACTCTGTCAACACAGATGCCACACCATACAGTAACTTTTAGTGGGTGTAGAGGTGTTTCTTGAATAATGCGCGGATTATCAGTGCCCCAGAACCGAGTATTCTGCTTATTGACATGCCCTGAGAGATGGAAATGCGCTTCGTCACTCATAACCAATTTTGAAGGAAAATCTCATAAATAGGGCTCAAATGTGTATCAACTCTGGAGGTCACCATTTAAAAGACATCATCTTTAAATCCTAATGGTACGAAATTTAATGGCACAAATATACATTTAAAAAAATCTAAATCTAGTTTTCTAATTTAGAAAAAATGTTATAGCTGAACCAAATAGGGTCTTTACTTTTGCGCCACCCGTTACTATTAAAAGGCTTAATTAATAGGTAAGCGTATTTATTAACAGTTTACAATAACATTTTATAGATTATTTTCTTCTACGTAGATACGCTTTTACTTCTAGTAAGTAAAGTTTTACTTGTAACATTCTTTAATAAACAACAATGCGATAGTTGAGGTAGTTACAGTAATTAAGCGTAAATAGTAAATACCCATGATAAACCAACACTACATTCTTAGAAGCTTTCACTCTATTTTAAAAATCCATGTTACCCTTTTATTTTTCACAATAGTATTATACTAGCTACGAGTACACTTTGTTGTCGCTCTACCTGTTTACTTACCTACTATTAAATGCCTATTGTCCTTTGAAAAGGACTTCCAGGTAGTTTTAAACCCGTAACTCGCTTTGAGGTTATTTTTTATGTGACTTAGTTGTTATTTTTTTTTTCTACTGTTAATTTACGAATTAGTTTAGTGCGTAGATATTTAAGTTACGTATTAATATTACCTGTATTCTTATATTAATAAACAAAGAAAATATTTTCAAGAGATTGTATGAAGCTGCCGAGATAAGCTTTTGATTTAATTTCGATTATCACTGCTTAGTAGTTTTGTCTATCATATTGGGCATACACATTGAAGTTGTCTCTATATTATAGCCTAACTACACCTTCATCCGCGTATATTGTAGTAAATTTACTAAATTGAAAATGTTACACTGTTCTTAATTTGGGACACTTGTCTGCAACTACTACAGACAATAGATCATGGTGAAAAGAAAAAGGCAAGTATCCTCCATTACTCATCTCTGGTATGCCTTCAAGACGCTATTCAAGATTAATCAAATTAATTACGCTCATTTCCCAGCTAAGGAGACTGAGGGTTCTAAGGTTTAGACAGTAGCGATTCTTCAAACATGGCGCAGTAATTTTACGAATAGTGTCTTTCAAGTTCAAATTTTAAGTAAAAATAATAAAATCGTTTTCAAATATTTAAATGATAAATAAAGAACACCGGGACGTTCCAATAAAAAAGTAAGATTTATTTAAAACACCGACTACACACACAGGTATTCGTTCACAGTAGGTATTCGTTCCTTTTTTTAATTTAAAACAAATTCATTAAAAGTCTTTTAAATTAAATCCGTGGCTTAACGTCGTAAATTCGCTATTCCCTCCAATTTACGCCGAAACCGAATTCTATTAAAGGCCTACCTACGTCGAATGTAATTTCGGAAATTATGGATTTTTAACGCGTACCCACTTGGTTGCCTTTACCAAGACACCGCCGCTGCCAAGTGTACCCAATACCCATACCCAGATGTAAATTAAATTACATTTTCTAAATGTTTTCTTTGACATTTTTTGTAAGGACTTTGTTGGAAACCCCGTAAATTAGAAAAATAATTTGTAGGGGTCCTTTTTATTAATTGTTACCTAGGACATAGTATATGGGGCAAGTATTGGATATGGGTATAGTCAAAAGATACTTATTTCTTCCTTTTTTGTGAACATGCTTATAATCAATACAATACATTTTGATATTACCTTATCTCTATCTAACGGTTAAAACTTTAATTGCCCAGAACATCTTGACCTGTGGGATTTTTTTACCATGTTTTTACCATGAATAAGAGTAGCTTGTAAACCACACGTTTTATAATTCTTTTAACATAATTTCGAGCAGCAAAAAATTTTAAAAACCTTACTGTTTATTTAACAATTAATTAACATATTCAATTACGGAGGTCGTTATCAAATAATTATGTCCATTAACGCTCCTGTTTTTACTCACGTTAAATTCTGACTGCTCTCTCGAGAAATGGCCATTCATCATACCGGGATATCTATATAAACGAATTGAGGCCATTTGGTCATTTTCCACGTCGGAGAATCATCATTCGTCCATTATCTTGACAATACTCACTTTTAGATATGAGTCTTTATGACATAAGCCTTTAGCACTTTTAGAGGGAGTCCCTTTATAAGTGTCTTATGTCCAGCGGTCTCCGGCCTCCGAAGACCGCTGGACATTATTGGAGAAAGATTACTAACCGCAGTTTTACATACTTAGTTCTTTAATCTGTCACATTACAACCAATGGTTAAAAGCCTAAAACTAAATATTTGCGTCTGTTTTTTCAAATCTTTTTGTACTTAGTATGGAGACTAATTCGTTCAGTAATCGGTCGTCCAACGAACTTTAGTATATATTCCTCGGACTAAAGCTTCAAGTTAGACTTGCAATAGATTAATACAATTTCTGCGTATTTACGTCGGCAGCGCGCTCTAACGTTATTAAAGGGAACTAAGTTATACGTATGAGCCGTGACGTAGGCGCAGTTAAGTGAATTATCCAGTAATAGAGAAGCGGTGACGCACTGACATTTTATGAGAACATTTGTAATGTAATATTTATTACATCAAATTATAATTTGTGAAATGCTTAACTGACTTAGTTAAACTCACTTTGACACTCATTTGAAATTTGTTTTTTTTGTTTAGTCTAGAGTTTCTGTTTTAGTTTTATTAGAAATCGAGTGTCGTGTTAAAAATGATATAGGTATCACAAATGTTCACGTAGTGCAATACAGTCTACCATATAAAATATACAGGGTGACATCGAGGTCGTGTAACACCAAAAGTAAAACAAGACTAGCTACTTAATTAGGAATACAACGCTGTAGATTAGAGTGCCCAAATCAGTATCTTTTAGGTATTTGAAAAAAAATACAACATATTTTCGGGTCACGCACTTGACAAAGAGCCATCTAGTAAAGAACGTAATGGTAGCTTAAAGAGGTTTCATCAACATGAATTGTAAAGTGACCATAATTTAAGTTAAAAACTAGGGTATCGAAACTGTTAATTAATTAATAAAAAGCTGCAATTAATTAAAAACTAGCCTTATACATATACCAATAGGTATGAATCACGAGCCAGATTTCACGCTATAAATGTAATTGTAAATAATGTGCAAATTCAAATTTAAATAAGGAATTCGAATCGCAAATCTGACCGTTGCTATTCTCACGAAATTAAAAGGAAAAAGCAACGAATACGCATTTACAAATTACTTTGTAACAATAGTGACAAAAAATATATTACCCTATCCCGTATCTATGACAGTCCTAGGGGTGGTCAGATCGTTGACTTTAAGGGAGATTGCACTATTATCCAACCCCTAAGATGTTCTAAGATTTTTCTCACGATCAGGTGCATATAACAATGTCTTAGACCTGTCTCAATATGGCGTCCTAACGGTTTTCTTGCTCAATATTTTATGACCTTTTGTGTGAATGCATGCTTGATTGTTTGTAGTGGTATTTTTGGGGTGACTTACTAATAGTACGTGAGAGATGTCGTCGTCTATTGTCGAGGTCGAGTCTAGGATAGATTTAAATGGCCTTTGTTTGTTACTTAGGGGAAGTCGTTGAACTCTACAATATGTTGACAAGTTTTTATGTACTCCTTTGAATTTGCGTGATAAAAAGTAAAATTTCTCACGCATATTTTAGACTTATTCAGCACCATCCATTAGGTCAAAAGAAATTTTATATACATTTGTAAATTAAAAATAAACCGTGCATTCGAAATTTTGAATTAATTTCTAATTTGAATGGTGCGGTCTTACGACGTCGAATGTTATCGAATTACCAATACATTTTGTAAAATTCGTGAGGCAACCACAGCGGGCCGACAGCTAGCACCCCGTAAGGTGCAACTCGGTAATAAATAATACTAAATTTAACAATATCACGGTTACGTGTTCCGGAGTTGTAAAATTAAGTTGACGAACAACCCACGTCGGAACGAAGGGGTAAGCAAAATAGAATGTTTACCGAACCTTGATATTAGCTCGGGAGTTGTAAACGGAAAATGTGCTTTAGTTTTTATTTAAGCTTTAAACGTTCATTTCCTCAAACGTGTAACTTTTTACATCCTTGACGACGTAGTCATACGAGTCAGTTTGTTTTTCTACATAAAGGGAGAAAACAAATTCTATATTATTACGTAAACCGTCTTGCTTTTGATAGGACATAGTCTGCAAATGTTATCATACAAAAATGTGTTCGGAACCTTTCAATAAATATAAATATCGAAAAAGGGCTTTGTACACACATTTTGGGAAGTTTATAGTTATATTCTTTTACATAAGTGAGGTTGAACTCCGATCCGTCGGCTTCCCATCTGCGCAATATTATCATGCCCCTCGTAAACATAATAAAGTAAGTACTTGAGTGGGAAAAAAATATTCCGAATATCCAACTCTCGTCCTATCACGAAGTAATTTTAATCCTAATCTAAATGTAGATGAATGAAAATTCGTGCTCTGTTTCGGCGGTGCAAGGCCGCGCTTACTTTGTTCTAATTTTAATTGGGTACCCGCAGACCTTTCCCTATTGCTAATATTCCATAATTAAATATAAATACTTTATCTGTGGTTTTCGAATTTATGCCAATGTTGCCATAATATAATTAGATAAAATCGAAGAAGGTAATTCATTACAATAGAAAGTATATTTACGACTTGTTTTGATAGATAAACTTTGACGTAGTTCATAAAAAGGTCTTCATTAATTTACATTTATTTATTTAATAATAATTACAACGGTAAATTACTACCAATTACAATAATTATTACAGAATATACGATAAAATTAATAGAAATTAATCTCTAACCGGTTTATATCATATTTCCTGTGGCCGAACTTAGTCCATTAGGCGTTGGAAATGTTTTTAATTTAGTCGAAACCCTCGTTAGATTAATGGATTGTTACCGTGACAAGACGTGATAATAGCCTTTAAAAAAAATCTAACGTTTTTTGTATTTTTGATGACGAGGAGTGTTTGCCTCTTTTTATTACACGGCCAGTTTCGTTTAAAAAAAACCACACGTAGAGTTTGTATTTTAAGATAGTTTGTGCCAGATGTCTTAAGCGAAACATTTGAAAGAAAGAAGAAAGAAAGAAATAAATTTATTTTGTTTGCAAATGAGTAATTAATTTTTTTTATAAATAATATAATATAATTGAAACATGCAACAAACAAAAAGGGCCACTTTCTCAGCTATGTGCTCAGGTCAGTAAACTGACTTAAGCGCTGATCTTCCGAAAGCGCCCTTGCGTGATTTCACGGACTGAATAAAAGAATTATAAATAAAATTAAATTGTAAATACATAAAACAAAGCAAGATAAATAAAAAAATTAAAAATAGCATACAAGTTTGAAAAATAAGTTAAAAGTAAAATTAAACATTGAAAATAATTATAATTATGTGTTTTAGAATAAAATTAAATAATAAGATAATCAGTTAATTAATTAATAATAAGTAATAAACTAATAACAAATTAAAATAAGTAACAGGAAATAAAAACAATAAAATTACACAACAGAAAATAGTTGCTGCATCTACACAAATTTGCGAATCAGTGCTATGCGTATCCGAACGCAATGCGTGTATCCCTATCCCTATCCCTAACCCTAATTTTTCCTATCCCTAAGAAACTATTAGGTAACATAATTATTAATATTTTGTTGTTTTGATGAAAGGTTCTAAAAAGCAATTTAGGCTTTTGTTTTAAACAGCTATTTCTGACTGTAATCGAAACATTATTGGATAACTTATCTTAAATTCAGTTAAACAGATAATCAATTATTATTTCTAAGTTTGTTAACATTACTGACATATCATGGTAAAGAAAAACATGAGGTCTGGAATACAAATATAAAGTTACCAATCAAAAGCAAGCGCGGTGATCAATTGCCATGTCTATAAGATAAATTTTCCTTAATAAGAAGAGATCTTTACCCGCGCGGGAGAATAAAAAGTAGTAGTACCTATTTAATCTATAATACTTACGATCTTTTAGCTTTAAGAACTCCAAGGTCAAACGTTCAAAGTTCTCAAACAGTTGTAAAGTCAATGTCACCATTAAGTTAACATTATGGTTATAATTTGAACGAAATTAATAGAAAATTTTGATACAATTTATGTATTAGCGTAGAACATTAAACTCTACACCCAGTGAAATAACTTTTAAGGCGGGCGTTATGGTAGGAAAATATTTCATTGCTTTGTTTTTATTTTAAGGTTATCTGTATGTCGTAATCGTAACCGATTTATTCTTTATTTTATACACAAAAACATATAACAGACATAATAAAACTTGTGTAGGCTTAGTTTGGTCGTTGTGCTAAACTCACTACCTACCTTGATCGAATACCTAAAATTAAATAAAGTTGAAAAAAGGATTGGTAGAGTTGCGTTGACTGAAAATCTATGATGCGATCTACGTTACAAGACTTACAAGCTACGTGCACGGTTAGATAATCGTGAGAAAACTTGAACACAAAAAATAAATCACAAGATTTAATGATAAAAAAAATATGAACAGTTAAATAATGAATACATTTATTTAAAAAAGAACGCATGTTTAAGAATAACTGCTTTACGTCATGCTTAATCAGATATTGTCAAAAAAAAAACATTCGCTTTTTAAACATGGAACGCACCCTGACTCCCGATTAGCGTCTAAACGAGCGTGCTTAGTTCCGTCACGTAGCAGATGCCAGATAAAACATGGCGGCGTATTTAAATCATGCCCCGTAAACGGACGCCACGACTTCCCTTTAACCGCCAGACTAACTTGAACCGTGGATATAACGCTAGTTATCACTAGCGGACCAACAACTCCGACATTCTTGAACATTCTAACCATCAGTTTACTTCACTATACAGCACCACAGCTCCTTTTAGAATGGTTGTTAACACCAGCGTTAACTGAGTTCATTAATTACTTTTTTAAACTTTCACAGGAGAGAGGGTGGTTATGCGGTTTGTACTTTAAGTATTAAAGTATTTTTTAGGGTTATAACAGGTCGGTTACTATATTTATGCTATCTCCGTTTTATGGGATATTTTACAATGTTGTGATAATACTCATTAAAACGAACGTGGTTTGCATAAAACTGAATATTTTATAAGTTACTAAACCTGGTGTTTAAATGCAGAATGAAATACAGGACTTCTTCGGTCATTCAAATTCATTCCGGTCTGGGTGAAATTTATCTATAATATGTATGAATTTACAAAAAAAAAAAATGTATATAAGTAGTATATCAGTTGTTTAGTACCCATAACACAAGCAAATATAATTGTTTAATTTGGGGCTAGATGGCGTTGTGTGAATGTGGTAGAATATTATTATTATTATTATTATTCCAGTTTTAAAGGAGGTAATTCCTGTATATTAATATTTCTCTTACATTTATATTAACAATTCCTTTAAAATAAAATCAAGTAAAATGGCTCAAAAAACAGCGTTGTAACTTCTGTATCTAAGTTAACATTTTATAAATATAGACAAAGTAAATAATACCTAGTTAAAATTGCCGTTTTCTTTAATTCTTTGTTATAATTGCGATCTTTACCAATTATGCGACGCTTTCGAGTTTTACGTAATCCTGTTATTTCCTATTATTATTATAAATGCGATAATTTGTTTGTGTGTGTGTGTATACGTTTATTACCGCTCAGCGCCCAAACGGCTGAACTGATTTCGATGAAAATTGGTATGTAGATAGATTCGGCACCGGAGACGGACATAAGCTAGATATAGGGAAAATCATTCGGTTCCCGAGGGATACAAAACATAGTATACGCGCGGGCGAAGCCGTAGGGCGCAGCTAGTTTGAATATAAATCTAGATTATACCAATATATACTACCTGAATACGTAATAATACGTGATAATGAAAGCCAAACATTTGTTTTACCACAAATAATCGCTTGCAGTTATTTAGTCCAGCACTGTTATGTCAGCCGCCATAACGTGTGTTTTTCTTTCAGTGTAATTATACGTATTAATTATGTTTTCTCTTCATGTTTTGTAACGTGACAGGTTTAACATATCAATGTAACTTTTTATTTATGACCAGCTAATTAGTAACTTTTGCTATGTTATGTTTGAAAATGGCTACATTTTATGATAAAAATTAGTAACATAAACTGTGAAGTTTTTGTGATAAGGACTCTTTTACTACACTATTAAAAGGTTGTAGGTATTACTATTACAAGATGTTAATCGACTAAGTACAACCGAGCTATGGGTTAGTTATTGAGATCGCCTCTTTAAATACCTGATGGAAGCTTTGACTTTTAACTAAAGTATCAAAGTTGTATGTTCGTATTTTGCAAATTTATCTTATACAATACATCTCTCTAAGCTAATCTATGCTTTTCCAGTACAATACAATAGCCTTATTCAGATTCTATATAGGTACGTGAAAATGTATCTACCCCGTAAAGTATCTCCTTATAGGGCTGTAGGGCAGAAATTAAACTCCAATATTTCAAATCTTGAAAACTGTTTCAGATTTAGTAAAATATGTAGATATGCTGCCACTAACATTTCACACTAGTCGATTCCTAAACCGATTATTCAAGTTCACAACACAATTTATCAATAAATTAAGGCCGAATTAACTGGAATTGTTCAAGCGTACTTTTGAAATTCGAACAGCGTTATTTTAATGTACGCTCCATGTAAGTCTTTCATCGTTAGATGTGATAAAGTGATAACTGCGCGGGGGCCGGAATGCTAAAGTAACCTTTAATGCGTAGGGTTGACGGGACGTTATTGCTTGCTTGCTTGTAACTAACAAATAATTTTAGTATGAGCTATATAGTGCAATTTTTAATTTTAAGTGATAACTGCGCTGGGGCCGAGATGCTAAAGTAATCTTTAATGCGTAGGCTAGACGGTACGTTATTACTTACTTGCTTGTAACTAACATATAACTTTAGTATGAGCTATGCGGTTTTAATTTTGACTACACTGCGTGCGTGCGACTGTTGCGCAGGCTGTTTGATTTCCACGTTAAAATTTTGTGTAATCAATTAATATATGAGCCGAATGTAGGTGTTCTTCAATTTGGTAATAAAGTACCTATCCAATGTCACAGACCATGCTTTGTATTGTATTTGTAGCAGGTAATTTTTAAAAAATAATTTCGCTTTAATTGTAATAAAGTTACTGTTCATTAAAAGAAAAAAAGGTCTATTCAGCCGAGACTGAAGACACACAAAAATTATAATAAATAAACATGGTGTTCTAAGATATAAAACTTTTTTCTATTTACAAACGTCCCGAAAAACAGCTTCCAAATATAACAATGGATATAAATAGAAACTTGAACCATCAAACACACCCCAAGCAGTATATTATCAAGTTGGGCCGTTTTCTACACCATTTGGCGTTTAGCATCGATTTTAATTTGTACTCTCTCGCATATCGATATCGAAATGCTTTATTCGAAATCACGTAGTGTAATGCGCGCTTCAGAAACGCGATCGTATAAATTGGTTCAACAGCGTTTTTAATTCGTGCCATCTAAGATTATGATTTCATTATCACAGTAACTAGATATAACTGCTTTGCAGGTTTAATAATACTATGATCGGTTGGGTCTCGGGTTCTATGTCCGGGACGGGTTTATTGTTTACCGACAAATTGTCTATTTTAGCCCTGAGTCTGCAATTTTAGTTGGTAAATGCCAACAACCTATATAATTTTACCTCACCTAAATAATTCTTCTCCCACATTGAATACAGCACCACATTTAATCAAATAAATAAAAAATCAAAGTTACGTTAGTATGGCAATACTTAGCCACGATCCCACACGAAGCATACTCCAATTAAAGCTATAAAAACTTACAGCCGCGGCCTCAATTACAAGATTTGAGTACATTTACAAATAAACTCTATTTTTAGACGCATAGGTCGTTTCTATTTAAAGTAACAGCAACAAGTGGAACTAGCTCGATGGGCTTGCCGCCGTTACAATTGGTAAAGCAATTGCGGCTTTTCTAGATAGCTTAAAGAAAATTCTACTATACTATATTTGCTGCAAACCAAGAAAAAGATGGCGAGTTAAGATAAGAAAACTAGTAAAAAGTGGTCCACATTCCTTATAGATCAATTTTTCCGTGTTATCCTATGTCAGAGAAAGCTTTAGAAACAAATAATTAACGAAAGAAGAAAATAAATGCACAAAGTAATATTTGTCCTGCGTAAGACGAAACGTACAACTTCTTGCACAGGAATCACTTGCAATTCCATTACAACTACGCTATAGAGTGAATTGGACTTTTTTGTGAAAACTTACACTCTTATTATACCTACCTAAATAAATATACGTAGCAGCACAAGCAAGTACGATATAACATCAAATAAATAACAAGCTAGCGAGGATTCTCGCATAAAATTCTAACAGTATCACACGAACTAACAAGTTGTATTGTTAGATACAATTTTCAAGCGCGAACAGTAGGTGTGTAGTTCGCAACAGGTAGTACTCTTCTATCAAGAATGCAAGCTTTTTGTTATTTTACAAAACATTTTATAAATAAATTTAACTGTAACTATAATGTGTAATAATAAAACTAGCACATTATTATCCCAACAAAGCAAACGCAATTTAAATGCTGTCATTTTTCTTATAAGCTCTCATTGTTTTAATCCATGAATGGCTCTATAATCTTGTCCTGCAAATATTTCATACAGGAAAACAGTACATTTTCCAGAGACAGCACAATTCGCTGCAGACCGCTCCGTTTCCTGTCGGATCGTCTTTGTATAACTTTATAAAATATTACTAACATCTAACGAAGTTGCTTCTGATCTTCGCAAATGAGCTGACGTTTTCCCCTAGTAATATAAAATAAATACTACCTTGTATTTTTACTTGGAAAATTTTATTTCGGATCATCAAAGGCGACGACGATTTGATTCAACGTTATTGTTACTATTGATGTATGATGATAAAAGCCTTATTTTTCTTTGCCAAACAATAGCTATATCGATATAAAGAAAGAGTTTTCAATCATCTCGTCTCTACGTCTGTGTTAGTTTATGTGTGTTTACTTCCTTGTCAAAGGGTTATTATGTGAAAATACGCTGTTACTGAAAACGTTTGCAAGTTTATTACATTTCCTACGCTTTTGAGCAATAACCTGAAATACTTTTCGCACGTCTATTCAATGTTTTGTTACGTCAATGAATAGAACCTACATGCTACATGTTTTCCGCGTCAATACGTTCGGCTTCCCAGAAATTGGACACCAACAAAATCCGGACGCGAAAAATGTTAACTTTTGCACAAGTCACACTATTTATCTCCGTGTCGTCTCGAATTTCGTCCTTTGGCCCCAAACAAAGGCTCGTAATTCTGTATACGAGGAGCCCTAAATCGTCAATATCGTTTTTCGTCCAATTGAGGCTTATTTGGCGTCGCGTTTAGTCTGTTTGCAAGCTTTCAAGTTTCAACAAATATTAGGCAAAGTCAAGGTGAAGGTCATGTAGGCATTGAGTTAGTGCTTTTGTAATCTGGTTGTTAGGTCGTTACTAGTTAATTTATTAGATTATCTGGAAGGTCGCTGGACCAGTTGCAGAGATTTCTCTAGGGAATAATGGTTAGGGTTTGTAAATAAAGATATTGTGCAACATGAACATCGTTAATGTACGAATAAATTTTTTTATTTTCGCCCTATTGACGAAATAAAAACAAGGTTGTTACTTTTTTAAGAGTGATCAGAACTTTATAAACATAAACTACCGTCATGTATTGACAGCACAAATGGTTCGTTTATTTCTCTTGTGATACGTGTTCCTTTCAAAGTGGTTTGCCTTCCATAAACGGGGCTGCGTCAAAATGTAATCTCAAACGGTACTGAATACAGGGGCCCTTGTAATAATCAAGGGTATCACGTAATAGACTGGATACTCTACGTCAGGCGCAGTGGCCCGGACTCCACAAACATTACATACGCGATCGGAATTGGAAATCCTCTTGAGCTTTGTCGCGTCGTATCGATCCTATTTCGATACCATTATTCTAGAGGTTTGGGGCACAAAGTGGTCCGAAGAGCCCCTTTTATACTTGAAGCAATAGAATTTTCAACATTTTTACTATTTTACGGAGTTCACCTTTTCTTTTAAGTGCAAGGAAAAGAGTCTGGAGTCGAGCCAGAAAGATTTGCGCGCTTTTATGCCAATTTGGAGAAACTAGCAAAGTAAAGCAGTTATCAGGATTGAAAAATGTTTGGATTCATTAAATTTTAATGCTTGACTATCACAATTTTAAATTTACGACAGAAATAAATTATATTCTAAAAGTTAAAAACTAGTAAGTACCTATTGTATACTTGAAAATTCAAAAGTTCTGTTAAATATAATGTTTCCCAATTAATATTACCAGTTCGTCTCCATAATTAATGCTTTCGTCTCAACGGTCTAAAAATAAAACTCATCTCTAAATAACCAGAAGCCATCATTTGTAACTGTCTATTTTCGTAATTAGCTATCTATCTATACTAAAAAATAATTAGGCCGGCCAATAATTGGTGTCTTTACCTCATTTCCTAAGAGAAGCACTTTTCAATTCCACCAATGGTAAGCTCACATAGAAGCTTCGTAATAGAAATTCTTCGGAAAGTAATTAATTTTTCCGCAAATAATTTTCGCCCCAGCGGAATGTTTTATTAATTTTCTATTTGTCTTGGTACCCTCTTATTGATTCTTGGATTTCAGTTTTGGAACTACGTGGGCTGGCCAGAATTGCACATTGATGATATTGAACAAATTTTATCGAGTTTATCATTGCACAGTACTATTCTAATTTTGTTTGACACAGCATTTCTAAGCGACGTAAGTACGTCTGTTTAGTAATTAAATAAATATGTTGCTGTCACTCTTCATTATTTTAAACTCTAAACATGTACTGCTAAAACTTTGCTAACTGCGAGCATTTATCACTTAGCTTTGTTTTAATTATTCTAAAACATTCCCTTACATTTTTATTTATTATATTATTTTTTTTAAAATATATCCTCTTTTACAGGTAAGTAGCTGAACCGAACGGGACATTCATCTCCAAAATTGAAACCGTATGTAATTCTTTTAATAAGAAATCTCCGGTATCATCTTGTGCGTTAATATTACATGAGATATTCGAGATGAAACTCGTAATCCAAGTGGGGGCGTACTCAATTTAAAAAAGAAGATATAATGCGAGTCGACAAAATAGAATCCTCAATTTAAAAGTCTGAGGCAAGTATTAATGACGGACGGAATTGGGTAAAATTACTCTACAAATTCTAAACAAAAAGTTTATATTTTAGTACATTTTGCATAGTATAAACGTACATAATAATATAAACATAACCGCAATGTTGTTATCATTTAAAATGTGGTGGAACGGTACCATTTCATATGCAATCGTTTGTTTATAATTTCCTATCTTAGTAAATAATCTAAAATGAATCTTAAATTTCATTATTTTGTAAATTTAATTATCTCTGTTCAAAGTGCGAACTTTTAATTATCTATCAATTAAATGTTAAATAAATTAATTGTTTGTAAACTTTCGGGCATTCTTTAAATATTTCTTTGACCATTTAGAAAGTTCTCTCAATTTATGAGTTGTTAATACAGCCCATTATTAATTGCTCAAATACTTTAAATTTAATTTGATTTGTAACAAATATTTGTTGAATAATAGGTTTTATACTAGACATAGAAGAGTGGCAGGCAACCGATGGATGTGGGAGGCTCACGACTGGCCAAGGTAGCGAAAGTTGAGGGAGGCCTATGTCCAGTAGTGGCCGTTTTTCAGCTGATATGATGATGACGAAGAGATGAACAAACACGACTTTAGTTTGGCTGTTTTAAAAACTGCAGATTTCTTGCGTATCTACCGAAAACTCAGTACTAGTAGGTGTAAGTAACATAAATATATAAAGGATTGGCATAACATGTCTTAGAATAGATAAAAGTTTTACCTAAATCTCTAGTCTGAAGGAACGTATCCTAAAAAGAAGAATATACAAAATCTCTATTGAGATTTCGATGAAGCACATTATTATGCGAAATTTAATAATAATAACACCAGCCTGTTTATTGTCCCACTGCAGGGCAGAGGCCACTTCTCATATAGAGAAGACATGAGCATTAATCACCACGCTTGCTCAATGCGGGTTGGCAATTTCAGACCTTTAAGTTCAGGTTTCCTTACGATGTTTTCCTTCACCGTCAGTCAGAAACTTGGAAAGTACACGATTTGAAAAATCATATTGGTACTTGCCCGGATTCAAACCCACTACCTCATTACGAATCGGGTGCCTTATCCACTGGGCCATTTCGACATATTTGATTATAATATGACCAGAAAAAATCATTTCTAACTCGAGTGTCTTAAAAATAATAGAGTCGTAAATGTTACAAATCCAGTGTTAAGGGCTTAGACATGACAGGTGGCGAAACATCTTAAGGTGAACCGCGGTGTTAAATGGTCCTAACATACAGGTTGCTCTAAAATTTTGTTTTCTGTAAAAATATGTATATTGCTTCCATTTATTTTTAATAATAACCCTATTAGATTCGTGAAAACAATATTTTATATATCTATGTTAGGCAGTATAATCTTAAGTCAGAAGCATCCTAAGAGCATAAAATTATTTTTCGTTTTATAATTTTTTTAATGCCGTTTTATTTTACCTGTAGTGTTCGGGTAACTGTAACCGAACACCTTATATTGTATGCATGCGCACATCAGCAATATCTAATGCTAATAAATTAACTAAAATTAATATCTAAATCAGTGCTGCTTTTACTCGCGCGTGCACCAGGTGCCTACCGCGGCAAACTGTCGTACTCATTTACATTTACATTAACATTATTTTGTAACATTCTTTATAACATTTAACTATCCTAATTTATAGTTAACATAACTTGTGTGTGAAGTTAATATATTCTTTACATTTTAAATAAACTTATTACATTTCTCAACCCTACTACATTCCGCCACATGTAGTATCAGTAGTAATACACAAAATCTAACCAATATAACACTAATTTAAATAAAAACTCTTAAAGAGATACTTAGGTAGTCGTTTTTTGCAATTTTAATTAAGTGAATTATTATAATTTCATTTAGTTGTTGACAACCCTGCTTAAGGAACAAAATAGTGAGCTCTACCTACCTGTACTCTATACATAAATTAAATGAACCTTTCTCAACGTACAAAATCGCTTCTATCTTTACATTTAAACATGCACTAAGCAATTTAAGTAAGCAGAAAATTAATATCCCTTTCCGTATCGATCGAGCGGAATCTATTTCATCCCTTCTATTCTGACTTTGAGCGTATTTTTTTATTTATGGGTATGGAGCTTACGTCAAATCCTATTGAGGGTAAATAAAAAAGGTAAGGCTACGTGACGATCGTCACCTATTAGCGGTTATTTTCGGTTCTTTGTGACTGTTCAACTAACTAGTAAATGATTTACGGTTCAGTTCCGGTTTTTGTGTAATATTTATTATAGTTTTATGAATTATTCCGGGTACGTATATGTTACAAATTATACGAACAGCTCCAATATAAGTTTTAGATTTACGGTTTATATAGTTACGGTTTTTTGTTTAGTGTTTGCATTATAAATGATTTTCGTATGGAAGCGATAAGATTAAGTGTATAATGGTTAATCTGCGTACTAACTGTTGCTATATTCTGAATAATAATATGAAAGTAGAACTCATATCAGTCACTACTCCATGAGGGTTTTCTAAAATGACGCCCACGAGGTGGCAGCACTGAGGCGTCAGGTCCAGGAACCTGTCAAAGCGCTTTCAATCATCAATCAACCCTGAACGATTCTATCGATATCTAACTGTGAATTAATTTTGAATTTTGATTTTGAATTTTTTGTGAATTTCAACTAAGTGGCGCCAACTGGTGGCGAAAATTTTTCTAAACACCCTCATTAACCAGAAATGCTTACCAACATTTTACTGAGCTTAGCTGGTTTAAACAGGTTGTTCTTAATTTGTATAACTAAACTTTTATTTTAAATTTTATATTTACGGCGACGTTGCCCATATACGAATTAAGTTTTTAAATTTAGAACATGTTATTAAAAAATGGAATACATTGTTTAATCATGATGCATTCTAAATTCAATATGTAAGTACTTATCTACTTAGTTTACCTTTCGGAACATCCTGTCCGTTTACCATAAGACCCGTTCCCAAAATCTCCGTTCCCGTCACCACCATTTTCTTAATAATCAGTTTCCCGTTACATGAGTTTCTTAGTTCACTGTTAGATAGTGATCTAGTACTGTATCTATATGGATTGAAATGTCGTTAAAGCGTAACAGATCAAAGCTAAAGTTTGTAACGAATTGAATATTAATACAAACACTATTAATAAAACTGATATTGAACTTTCAACTGTAATCTCCAACTATAGTGTTGTTGTACATAAGTTAAACAACGAACCAATTACAGTGGCAATCATACTAGATCTATATCGCTCAAGTTGGAACATTGTGCCCCAAGGTTGGGACACAATGGGGTATGGGATACAGTACCCCTTGATTTCGGACCCGCACGTGACCACCCGTTGATTAAATACAATTATTACCAACATAGGGTATGCTGATGCGTTATAAATAAGTGTGAATTTTATATTTATTGTTACTCGTATAAAGCCATTTTCATTCTTATTTTACAAACACAATATTTCATTTTGATCTTTATTATTTTTTGAAAATATATTAATTTTAGCTACGCGTTTCTTTCGTAGTAGTTATACTTAACAATATATAAATAATAACAAATCAGTGTTTGGTGGCAAGGAAAATTTAATAAAAAATGTTGGTTTTTAGTAAATAGCACAGATATAGTAAAACGGCTTTAAATGTCTATTAAAACCCACCTGTCATAATTACTAATATCAGTACCAGGTTTTATTTTCATAGAGAAATTTTCTATCTAACTGACACGTTACTTAATTCACAAAGTTCTAAGTTTCTTTAAAGTATGCTTATTTACCCTTATACGATATTATAATAACTTATAAATATAAATATAACTTAAAATTATTATTATAAAAATTAAGCTCACCGAACTGTACAAAATAGAGCTTAATAAACACCCCCTTTCAAAATCATCCCTTAAAGCAGTCACGTGTCATACAAAGCTGGGGTGCGACTAGGGGAGAGTAGCGAAACCAATTTGCCTTTTGTATTCGCTAAGCTGTCACCACTGTCCCTTTCACTCCTGCAATAAAACGGACACGTGCGAAAGAGATGCCAGGTTAATCCTGCATTCTATGAGCGTTCGAAAGTAATAAAGATGTCCTGGACGTGTATAGTGAGAAAGTTATAGCTTAAATAATTTATATATAATGGCACCAACTTTTGCGTAATATATACTAAAAATTACGAAATATAAACGCAAATTCTATGATTTCTAGGCACTAACATACCACACGAAATCATAATATGTATAAAAATTAATAAAATATCAAAGCTGGCTGAATATACAATGACAGTAAAAAAATATTGAGTTGCAAAAATGCATTTGAAAGCTGTTCACGTGTTCGTAATACGCTGACTAAGCTTGATGGGTGACTTAGCAAAAAAGGCTCCGTAACAAATTGCATCCCCGGTCCCTGTGCAAGCTGTGTAGCAAACTGTCATTACAACTTGTAGTACTCGTTCCTTGTTTCAATTAAAACATTCCACACAAACACTTTCAATTTCAGAACGCTAATTGGTCGTCAAAAGCGCGCCAAAAGTGACAGTTCGGCATCCAAAATGGCCACTGAACGCGTTATTTAAACGATTTAATTTCTACCATTTATTCTCACCCCTTCGTTTTAGATTGAATAATTGGCGGATTAAATGCAATGTCATTTTCTCTGTTTGATAAAGAAAAATGTAGCTCAAAAATCTTTTGTTCGGAGCACCATTTCTTTGTTAGTATTCTATATAACAAACACGTTGCATATTAGAAATAACAAGACGCTTTAGAATATTAAAATGTGCAGTATTACGTACGTTTAAGCAAATTGGGGGGTTTTGAGACCTCTTTCATCAGGTTTTGTTCCGTAATTAGGGGCAGGACTGAATATAAGACGCTGGAGCAGATGGAAAGAGAATTTTTATCAACTTCGCGATTCGTATAAAATTACTCTGTTTTAAGAGAAGAATGGAGATAGTATTTCTTAAGTAAGATATAGATAAAGCAACAAGCTCTTTATAATAAAAACGTTTCGATGCACATATTACAATAGCAAATACTTAATGTTTAATTTTAATGAATCTTTATCTCGTACTTCGACACTTTCCTATTAAAATACCTTCTCTAATAGATGACGCTCAAATTTATTCCCTTCTTCCCTTTATGTACCTTCTTTGAAACCGCCGAGAGGCATACAATACTCCCATAGAATAACGTTCCAGTTTTGTTGTTATTTTACTTCGTACGAATTTGTGTTTTTATAAATTTTAAATTATCTGCCTTTCTTTCAATCCATAGGAGATGCAAAAGAAATTTCCTTCGTTGTCCCCATTTCCTTCACCCTCTCAATCGACAACAGCTTAGTGGTATTTTCATCACTTTTTCAAACTTTTGAAGAATATCATGTCCATAGAGTAAGGTAGTCATTTATGAAAGAAATCTATTTTTATAAAATAATTATCGGGCCATTGCCGAGCAGAGCGAACCTTCTAGACATCGTGACCCTATTAAATTACTAATAGCATTACTTGATTTTGATGATTCATTTCATGTAAATATTTACAAAAACAAGTTATAACTAGATTATAGCCAAGCAAAACCGCGGGCGTAGTGATACTCATGAATAATTTAGCTGAACAAAAACTTGAGTCCAAGCTTATGCAGTCTGCAAAGTTTAAATGGATTCATCCAAGCCGATCCATTTTACTTGATCTATGGGTCCAAGTTACATAATCTCTTTAAGCACTCATACTGCTGTTATCATGTACTTGTTCGTGAATTGAATATATTGGCTATTAGTAATAGAAACTTTGAATACATCTCTGTTCTAATACTGTCTTACGGGAGTCACAGAGATTCATCTGTTGTCGCTCTGGTCTTTTAAATTTAAATTTCAGAACATTCTTATTTTCTTTCTTCACAGCTTAGACATTAATTATATGTACCTATTTAGTATGGTTCTGCTGATGATGCTATTCGTTAGGGCCATTCTCTTTGCACAGTCAACTGTTTCTGTCTTACAAGTGAGGCCCCTAGTTAATGCAAACATTGACACTAAGAATTTTGTGTTTTAATTTTCTTATAATACAGGTTTCCTCCAAGGTATTCCCATAAATTGTAAGTGCAGACCCTGTAAACTTACCACGAATATAAGGGCGTTGTCCAGATACAACGTAGGGGGCAGTTATCGATTGTAACGCGATCATTAGGGCGCGTCTATAAGCCGTGTTTACACATCACCAATATTCTGGTGTGGTGACCTCGCTTTATGTACTTTTAAGTGTCTTTATTGTTGTTTGAAGGTTTTATTGCCTACATTTTTTCGTATTATTACTGCTTTATGAAATTTTGTTTAAAAGGAAGCGGACTTAAGGTTCGAGAAATATCTAAAGAAAGATAAATGGCCTCAATGATGCTCCAAAAGGAAGTTTATGCAGATAAATTTGATAGAAAAGCAAAGAAAATATTTTGCCTATCCTAAAATAACTAGAATCTTGAGATAAGCCAAATAAGTATATAGAGTTTCTATTTTATTTACACACAAATGAATACATTAAAATTATGAATGGTTCAAACACATGCATAGAACACAACATACACCATACTATGAAGGTTTTCTTTTCCACCTGTCTAGAACGAAAACAAAACATTCTCAATTTTTTCTCCCTTAACCTCTGGCCCTTATTTCGTATAAAAAATGATACTACTCCATCATGCGGGGGATTGTGCCGAATGGACTGCGTACGCAAGTTAATAACTTACTATATATCATAATACACGACTTACTACGGCGGGCACTCACAACAAAATGTTATTATTCTTATAGAACCATAAAACTTAGATACAGTGCCCTCTATGTTTATACCGGAGTAATTTTTCAACAAGTATTTATACGAGGAACCAACGTTAATTTTAGACAAAGACAGATATATATTATGTGAGAAGAAAGATAAAATGAACGCATTAAGTTAATTTATGTGTTGCGGGTATGTGATATAGATGTTGGGTAATGGGTACATGTTCGGTGCAATACTAGGGGGTTTATTAATGGGTTTTATTGTTATGTGCAAACAGCACTCAATACATAGAAAATACTGACATAAAATTGTTAAATACATGTAGGCAGTAAATATGGACCTCTTTCTCAAAATTTTAGTCTGATATCTAAAGTTTTAAGTTTGTAAATATCAACAGCACTCTGTTAACAATACTCAATACGACTAACAATAAGTGTGTGTTATACACTTCTGCTTACCTCTTTTGAAGCAAAAAAGGCGTAATGTAATGTTCCAACTTATTCATTAATTATTCATTCAATATTTTAGCTTTTCTTTTATTCTTTTACTTCGAATCTATTTCTTTTTTTACATAAATAAACTTCAATGAAGGAATAAATTTGAACACACAATGCTTGCTTAATGAACACACAATCTATAAACAACACAAATATTTCCTTTACATACAATCAGGCTTGTTGTGCTACCAATTTGCTTTTCAAGTAACTTCACGAAGACAATGAGATGATCAGTTAGTTGCTTTTCTATAAATCCGTAATTTACGAAGATAAGTTAACCGGATAATTTTGAAAGTTTCAGTCAGTTTGCAACAAAATTATTAACGAAACGAGAATACGATAAAAGATGAAAATTCGTCACAAATTTGTAACACAAATGTAACTTATCATGAATATAAAGAAAATGATATTAATTCTCTTTTTATTGTGACGAGTATACTTTGGTATGCATTATTTGTTTGTGTGAGGTCATGCCTCCCTCTGACAAACATGTTTCTGTAACACAATGGCGACGTAGTAACTGCAACAGAAACAAAAAAATACAATCGCTTAATAATAAGCTTAAAAAGCGGCTGTAATAATAATGCATAATTACGTGAAAGCGTGCCGTATTATAATACAGTACTTTGAGGGGAAAATGTCGACAGCTGCGTGTGAACAGTACATCTGCCAACCCTAGCGTGCACACAGTGACACGCACACACACAGGCTCGCACACACACACAGGCTCGCACACACTCTCACTTACGCACTCACACGCACACACCTTGCCGCGCGCGTCAGGGTGTTGCTTTATTGTGCGACACTGCTTTCAGGCCGCACCCGATAACATTTTGTTTTTACTTGTTGAATGTTTGATGGATGATGGGCGATGATTGATTGAGCCTTTTTCGAGTTGAGCTCAATTGTAATAGATTTCATAAAAGCGATAGACTCGCCTGCTTTTGTATGAGATTTTTGTTAGTATTTGAAATGTATCAAATCATTTTTTTTTATTTTTAACCAGACCTTTTTTGTTGTTAACATACACAAATCGTATTCCAGCGATGGAATCGTAACACCGTTGCTTTTATCGAGAGAAAATCATCGGCGAAGTGTACCTATGCCATTCCCAAATCCCCTTGGGATCTATGTAGACAATACAAATCCATACCCCTGTTCTCGGGGACAATTTACACAACTCGTCAGGGACAACCCCTGTTGCAATTTAATCAGTTAATGTATTTGCTCTTGACGCTTTTGGTTTTATGTACTGCAATGGTAATATTTAAAATGTTGCTTGTTTGACCAAATGTTGGTAAATTGAACAGCTGACATTCGTGTTACATTTTTGTTGATAGCTGCGAACCGCTTATTACTAATTCATTGAATGAGTGGGAGAATGTTGTGCGCGTCGAGGGAGGCGAGTGGCGAGTAGGTACTCGTATTGTGTCATTATCCTCATAAAACTTCACCCTCGCGTCATTATCAACTTATTGTATAAACAAGTTCCAACAAAAAGTAATCTTAAAGCATCACTTTCGCAAACAAAACAAATAAGAAAGAAATCCAAGAATTGAATCTCGAATTAATTGGGGAGAGACCGGACACTTGGGGTAAATTCGGTCCAAGTTTGTGCGAAAAATGTATGTCTGAACAAGTTGGCTGTATCAAATGTCACTCAGATAGGCGAAGGCAATTCAGTGAGTGCCATTGTCCGTACCATCCGGAACCTTTATACAATTTTATTGGCTTTCTGTGCTATAAAACTTTGGACCAAAGGAATTCTTCCTAACAACCCCAATGCTGGTTTCCTCGAATTTCTTGATCCGATATATTGTACAGTGTAATTCTTTGTGTTATTTTTTTATTGTGGTACCTTTTTGTAGCTTGCTCTCCCTTTTACTTGAAACTTATTACGTCGATTGGGAAAATGTTATTTGGTAAATTTAATAAGTAGGTATAAGTTAAAGTAAGAACAGTTTTCTTATTGTGCTATATATTATTGCCTTTCTTGAGTCTGATGTAAGTTCGTAAGTTTTCTGGAACATTCACGATGCCTCTTATTAACTAAATGATGATTACGATCTTCGGGACAATGTTCCGGCAATAAAGACACCCTTTTTCTAGCGTTACACGCGTAATCGTACTTTTTATTGTTATTTATGTCTGCTTACGACTTCTATCGCCATTAATTCGATTTCATTTTACGTAGTTTTGTGTTAAATTTACTATGCTTTAATAAGCTTTAAGTTTTCTATCATGTTTTAATTGTCTTGGTGAAATATTACTGTCTACGCTATGCTAATGTTGAATCATTCGAAGTATTTAATCAGGTACTCGGCGACTAAAGGTAAAACTAATACCCATTGCACGTTGCCATTTACTTTAGCTTTCGTGAGCAGCATACGAATAGTACGTAACATCTGCATTTGAGACCCCGATAGTCTATAAATGTAATAGACTATGGTACATTATGTAAGTACAATTTAAACTCATATGAACTGCATGTTTGTTTGAGGAAGTACTTGTTTTACCAGCATACTGTACAATAGTTCTGAGATTCTATCTTCGCAGGAAACAAAATGTTTGCCGAATTTTATCTGGATTATAATAAAAAGATTTTATATACAGATATTTATTTCAAATAAAGGACATTCTCGATTGGAAATCAAACAAAAGTGGTAGAATAAGGACAACAGAAGTAAGTGGCTAACGGACAACACCATAACTTACGTATTATAATAAACTCCATCTTTTAGTAGACATTTTAAACATAAGCTATGTCAGGCAGTGGACATCTTTGGGCTAAATTCTATTAATATTATAAATGCGAAAGTTTGTGTGTGTGTTTGTTTACCACTCAGCGCCTAAACAGCTGAACCGATCATTGGTATGTAGATAGATTCGAATCGAATCTAGGTAGGCTACTTTTTATCCCGTGAAATCGGTCTGGTTCCCGAGGCAGACAAAACTCATTCATTTCACATGCGGGCAAAGCCGCGAGGCGCAGCTAATGAAGTAATATAATTTGAAAACGTTTCTATAGTGTATATTATTTTAAAACAAAAAAGATTTAAACTGAAACCTTTCTTCGAAAAATAGATTAATTTTTCGATCTCGAGTATTGCCTTCACTTAAGCCGAATCTCATTTTCCAGCTTTTTGCTCACAAAAGGTTTCATTCAGTCAACCATGTCGGGATGGATAATTCATGAATGCCAAACGAAATTTGCTAAGTTCCTTCAAAGTTCATAGGGCTGCGGTATGAGGGTTGTTATCCATAATAGTTCCGATGGGGTACACAGAACCCCATCTGGCCGTCACGTACACCTACGTGCCTTGTGCTAAGTTAATTGTCGTTTATTTGTACCTTTGTACTTTCACGTTACAAAATAAACGTAGTCTTTTTATTTTCATTTAGTTACGGAAATAAATAATATGATTAAGTTTAATTCATATTGTAAGTTGAATTTTATCTCTATATGAAAGTTCCATATACCGGGCACAATTCCAGAAATTGTTATAACACTCCCTTACTCGGGGTTAAAGCCAGAACCGCTTCCTTTTACATAAAACATATAGTTAGCGAAAATTTTGTGTTAATTTCTGAATACCTATCGGACAAACAAGTCGTAAAGATATTACCTACGCACTTCTTCATTTTCACATCGCTTAATACAATGTACAAGCGACACATCTGCCTACCCTACGAGGCACATTATTGCCTAAACATAGCATCGATAAATACTGGCTCATAGCTGATTTATAGCCCCAAGTTGATGCTATTATTTATTGCATCTACGTGATTAGCTTGTTACAACTTTGGATGCAGTCCTCGTGAACTGGGAATTCGTAAACTTAGGTGATAAGATGGTAAATAGTTACTGTAACATCTGAGCATAGCAGATACAATGCTAAAACTGGCCAGTGCCAATTGTTTTACCTGACGTTGTACAAATATTTGCCTTTCAAATAAAATAATATACATAATTAGGATTTTTCAGAACATAAAAGCTTAGCGGTAACAAAATTGAATACAAAACACTAGTAAAACAATAATTACACAATGAATGGTTGGCGTGTTTAGCACCGCAATGCAGCTATCTGGTTAACCCGAACGTACCCAGAGGGACATGGGGTAAAGCGTACACCACGCTAATCGTGTACATGATTTAACTATTTAAACTTAGCCTGTGTAATCCGTGGATAATTTTGATATTGTAGCATAATTTGCTATCAAAAAAAGTAATTTTTAATATTGTAGTAAATTTACACCTCACGCGTGTTGAATCGAGTCTGTTGCAAAAATAAGGCAATATGGGCGCAGAAAAGATAGCTGAAGCTGATACTCTTCGATCTATAGCCGATGAGTAAATATTGATGAACGAAAGATCTCATATTATGGACAGACCTATATCAGAGATTGTGGAATTTAACAAAGTATCATTAAAAAGCAATCAAGGAAAGAAATGCTAGAAGTTACCATAATTATCTCGTAATACCAGTATGCCACTTTAGCGCAACATCATTTGCCATTGCTGATTAAAGTGTCTAAAGATCCTCGCTGAATTTCAAATAGGAAACATCTAGAATACTCCATAAATATGTAAACCACTTTCAAGACGAAATTCCTTAACACTTGATGTTTGTATTTTCTTCTTAAATTTTAAGTCGTGTTGTATTTTAAAATGTGGAGCACATTTTGTAAATGTTCCGTTGCCTCTTTGCATTTCATCTAAATTGTGCATAACTCATTTCATGTGAAAACTATAAAATATAGTCGACTATAAACTCTCGACACGACATTTTAAAATCTACATTTCCCAAAATCTAGAAATCCTTTTAGCCAACCTTTGCTACATGAATTTTCATAAGAGCTCAGGCGAAATACTTCGTGTTTTCCAACAACGTAATACTGTGATACATACTATATCAATTTTGCACTCGGGGGTTAGCACTGGGACACTGTGGCGCCTGTTTTCACCACCGGAATTCTACAATGAAGCAATACACGCGACGACGTATGATTTTAAGTTAAACTTCCTGATTGAACCCTCGTGTGTTCGTAATAAAGTTTGATTTTGCAAAATAGCAGTAAGTTTTACTATTTGTTTGACGTGTTTGTGATGGCATGCCCATGGAAGATACAGTTATCCAAAACATAATTGATTATGTAGTTATAATTTCAGTTCCTGTACACGTAATATGAAAAATAAAATAGAATTAGGCTTCCTTTTTAACTGTGCTTGGCTTGCCAATCTGATTTAAGTTTGATCTCTATTGATGCTCATGTCTTCGAAAGAAAGTCTTTAGTCTGCAATGGGACAATTAATGATCCGTAACCTTTTAGTAAACAATACAGTTGGAGGTCTACCTGTATGTGAAGGCTTGTCCCAAAATATGACAACCTTCAAAATGACGACAGGCTTATTTTTAAAAGGTATGACATCAGAGGTAATACTTTGTTTGTCCGGTAGACCGGTAAGTAAAAACTTGTCGCCGGAAATTGGCCAACAAGTTATAAATCTACAAACCGGACTACATTGTTCAACTGATTCATTAACGAACAGATTTGCTAAAATATTAAAATTTCAACGGGTTTTGGTTATAAAATCATTCACAAAATATGGGATAACAATAAAATCTCGGGTGTTTATTTAGTTCCATATTACATTTTAATTTTCGACTTTTAGACTCCGGTCTGAAAATTAAAACTATACAGTTTCTTCTCGTGAGTATCTGAGATGATTAAGGGAATATCAGATAAAACAGTCGCGTTATATCATCCTAAGTATTTAGATATCATCTTAATGCGTTACCAACCCGTTGGCTATGCGTAGCTAGTATGTCAAGCCTTCCTTTTCATTTTTACTGTTTTACATTTTTGGTTGTAAAAACATAAAGTAATTCCATTTAAAGATTTTTTTTACGTGTAACAAATCGTGTAAAAGAATGGAGTTAGTTGCAGCTGCTTTTCAAGCAAAAATTCTCGAATGTTAATCTTGAAATACCTCGTATTACTTTTTAAACTGCGATAATATTTCCCTTTTTTTAATTTTAAAATCCAAACGCCGCATTCAAATCGCGTGTAAAGGTACAAAGTTGCAATACTTTTGTTTTGATTCAATCACGCGAAGACGGCGAAAATGGTTCGCTTTACGTGCTCCTGATAGTATAATTTAGTTTAGTTTGTAACTTTTAATATTAAACACGACATCAGTTGGTAAATTACTTCATTATGGCGTACGCTTGCAGCATGACATAGTTACAACGATTTTGCTCATACGACTAGTGTACTGCATCAATCTGTGCAAACGGATCGCAATTAGAGTACTTACTTGCAATGAGAATACTGAACCTTAATTCATCGTTGGATTCCATTAAACATGTTAGTAGTAAGCATAATTCAACCGTTACGCGTTCTTATTTTAACCGAAAATCCATTCCATGCGTTAACCACCTCATTAATGAAGACTGAAAAATTAAAAGCCGCGAGTGAGTACGGGATATAGTGGGAAAGAGAGGAAGATAGTCTATCTAACAGTCAATATCCGGTCGATCAGCTGTGCTGCGGAAACAGCTGGCAACTTGAGTGAGCTAGAGCGTCATTCATTCTCAACGATTTTTTTTCGAATGACTAACGATTTTCCTTCGTAACGAATTTGACCCAGGCTTCTTTTACACGTGTGTGCCAAAAAAAATGTCGTCATGCCATAGTGTTGTCGTTACGCAGATGTTTTTCGATTTGTTTCAGTGACACCCTTTTATGGCCTATTTTCACCTGATATTGATAAATGGCTGATAGTTGACCAGGCGGTGTAGCTTATACGAAAGTACTTCAATAACGTATTATTTTTCGCCCGCTGTTTTATGTTTGAACAAATTGTTTATTTAGAACTCATTAGTTTGTTTAATAATAAAAAAGTTTAAGATCTTAAACGTAAATTATGATTTGGAAAAATTTTCAAGCTTTATGTTTTCTTCGCCATTTTAATACGTATTTTAGCAATAGAAAGACTTAAGTATCACTTAAAGTGAACTGCTGCGTTAGTATTTGGACATAAGTCTGGTTAAGGCAGTTTTAGCTACCATTTGGTGCACTGAAATTCTCTCACCTTCATCTTCCTCGTAAATATTTCGCTTAGAACGATGCAGCAATGTGGCATTCAAACGAATACTCTTAATTATTAAAACCCCACGTGCACCCAATTTGAATCTTATCTTATGTAAAATAGAGATTAATTTATATAGCCCGTTTTCTATAAGAAGTGTTCCTAGTTCCTTCCAGCGTCTGATTAATATGTTAATCTAGTACGTCATACTATCTTAATGTAGTCTCTTAGTTTCGCTATATTCTGAGTGAATACTCTATATAACCTTACGTACGTACCTTTGTGTATCTCATTATGCGGTTTTCTTAGTACGGCAAAATCAGCTTGAGAATGTCGAACGATGCTTTTAGGTAATTATGTTTTAAATACGATTCCGATTGGGAAATTTATATAAGTGATGATAATTCGAAACTGAGTTGAATCGATTCGTCTCGACAACTGTTATCGGCGTCTATTCCGGACATCTGTTGTTTCAAACAAAAGTAATCATACGGACGCTCGTTATACACTGTTCCGCGTCTAAACGCCGCTTTGCAAATGACACGTTCCGACGTTAACGTTCGCGATTTGAATACCGTTTGCAATTCGAACGATACGACAGTTGGGAAATGCAATGGGCATGTTACTTGTTTTTTAGTGTTTTAATTGGTATTTGGTTGTAAAAGAGTCGGAGCAAGAACGCAGCTCCTTTAATCAAGTATCTGCCATCAGAAAATCGCAGTCATATCATAGTCAGTTGATTGTGCATTGTGACAGTGGCAGGCCGCAGTACTGGGACATAGTTAATTATACTCCTGTCGCTTCTGAGGTCCATGACAGGCGGTTGCCACTAAAAGAGCCAATTCCTCGTTTGCGATAGCAATTAAAAATAGCCGCTATATTCTCAATATTTTAAGACAAATTCAAATTATCATTATATAAATCCGTAGCACATTTTAGTATGTACGTTTCAGTGTTTTCATTTAAAGCAATTCAAACAAACTTATCTCATTAATGTGTACGATTAACAATATTGCCTATTCGATTAGAACACTGCGGATTATTTAGCGCAGTTTTGGCCCGAGAAGCAATCAAGATAGGTGTTGTCGTTATGTTTGATGGAGCCTCACCACATTTCTGTGTACTAATTACCCGCCCACCCTTAATTACGACCATTGTGGAAAATAGAGCAACTTCAGACTATTACAAGTATTATGTAGCACAGCGAATATCGATTGGGCAACCGATTAGGAATTATCTAAATTAATTTACACGATTAGTATTTACTTAAAACCAATAATTGATGTTTGGTTCGGTTTAATCCCATAACCTTTCGCGTTCATTATTCTGTTTGTAAAATAACCTAAAAAACTTGTATTTACTGAACGTTTTTTATTGGGTTTCCTGAGTTTTAATCCACACTTACATTTTTATCTAAGGACTAAAGGTGTTAAAGAAATTGTATTGCAGCGCAAATAGACGGTAAACAAGTAGTGTAACAAACAATTGTAAATCTTATTTGAAAGTAGGAAGGACGTTTTTAAAGTGCATTGGTGTGTGTCACATAAATATAACAAAGTTCACCGTCTCATCGAATTCCCTGCCGGGGCTGACACGTCCGGAAACTGGTAACTCACATTAACGAGTATACTCAAAGTTGTTCCAACGTAGTGTTGTCTTGGGAAAATATGTTTCGATGTTTTTCACATCACTAATATGTGATTATTAAAGTTTATGACAAAACTAGTGTTGATTATATTAAAATTGTTTAATATGGTGGCAATTGTTATGATATTTCTTATACCTACATGTAAATAAAATTTAATGAAAATTTTAGCAGTATGTTTTGGAAAGTACATTCACACTACAGACCCTACTAGTGTATAGTGGTTTCCACTGCTGCGAAATAAACATTGTAATAGCGGTAGAAACGATTGGGGACTAGTACAGTTTTTCTCTATTTTATACTCGGTGTCGACGACAGCACCAACTAACTCTTACCACTTGACATCAGTCATAAAACAAGTGGGTTCTCCAATACCCGCATTGGTTTTCATAAATTAATTTTCATTTATTAGAAATGTTTGGTAAACCATACTCATCATTGGTTTTATATAATACGAAAAAGATTTTACAGCTCTGGTTGTATTATCGTTGTAAAAAAGCTTCGTATTTTCATAGTTCAACCTAATTATGCGTAAAATATCAAATTTTAATTCCATATTAAAAAGAAGACCCAAAAAATTTCTAATTAGAGTATTTAGCTTAATTAAAAGGAAATTTATTCGGCACTCGGTGAGCATTTTAATTTGCGGTTTTATTATAATATTTGAATATTTTGGCTACTTCATGAAGAAATTAAAACTGTCATAAGTACTATACACTGTATTTAATCGCATTCAATAAAAATATAAATCAATACTACTTTGTTCTAATACTCTTTTTCTAATGTTATATTAAAGAATTAAACCTTTGATAAATATTCTTTTGTATCTATTATTAATGTATTTCTATTTATTTTCAGGTAAGTACCTCATTCAAGACTGGAATTAATCAAAAGGATCCATGAGAAAAATACTTTCAAGTATGTATGTGTGCTGTATTTTGTATTCGCAATAAATGGAACACAAAGACATTGACCAATAAGAACAGTAACTTTTTGTTTTGATTTGTTCCTATTGTTCCACTTTTCTAATGTAAGCTTCAGATAAATTAGCAATACAAATATAATTAATTTTCGACATTTTCTTATTGTGTTATATTGTGCTCGTGTGCGAATAGTTAGGGTTAAGCCATTCTATTTAAATCACTCAACAATCTTAGTTACAATGATTTATCTAAGTGGGCAGAAGTTGTATTTTGGCCAAGTGACCCGTAAGATAAACACGTTTAAATATTTAGTTTGTTTCATACATTCACGACATTATTTAAATAAATAGGTACACCTAATACACTAGGTAACAATTTCATGAACAAACCAATAATAATAATAATTATCAATTAACTTCAAATAATATTGACAGTTATAATTGAACATTGTGCGGCAACCATAGTTACCGAGTCAATATTGGCATAAACGACATTCTCTCGTTTATAGTTTTAGTTGTTCAGGAGACGATTATATGACAAAATAGTATAAATGTAAACATAATGTAAAATGTTGACAATTAACCAATTAGAGAGTGTTTACATTCGGTACATAGTAAGTCTATGTACCGAATGTAAATATGAAAGCTTTGATACAAGACGTTTATGATTTTAAGCTTTATTTGGTACCTTTGTTACTAACGGTACCTATTCTAAACTTGTTTGCACTAAAATGTACCATTAAGTTGTATAAACATCACTAGAGGACGGTGCGGTCCGTCACCCTTGAAAGTTAATGTCTAGCAAATTTATTCATTTAGATCATATATTATGCATGATACTGGTAATTGGTAGACTCAGGCCTCACTTTTTAATCGCCAGATAATTAAAATTTTTGTGTGTTACAAAACACGCAAAACATAATTTTAATGTATTTTTTTTTTATAAACAAACTGAAGAGAGAATAAGCAGGTCCTTGAACTGATAATCGATTAGGGTTTATCGAATGGGTCCTAGAGCTAGAAATCGTGGTGTAGTATAGCCTCCCACATGTTTCAAAAGTATAGGCCAATAACCTTATCAAGGTGGCTAGAAACCGTTCGTATAACATATTGGAACTTAGGGTTGGATGTAGATTGCTTAAGATCATTCTTTAAGGAGGGTTTTTGGCAGAAGTCTGTGTTAAATAATGAGCTAATAATGATAAAAAAATAATTCTTTTTTATTACGCGAGTATATTAACAACAATTATAATTTAGCTTTAAACGTGTAGCTTTATCTAAATATAAACTAACAATAAATATACCTATCCTTTGCACGGCTTAATATATCTGACATTATAGGTAATACGTCATAGCATAACTCTAAACCACTGTATACTAGGTATATACAAGTAATGCTAGATACCCGCTGTATACTAAACATCCATTGATACGCAAATGTAAATCAGATAATTTTGATCGCTACGGAGCGGGAATTAACAGCGTATTTATTAACGAGTGTGAGCGAGACGGCGATACGTCATTACAATGTATTCCAAATTCAATTTGCAGGGAGCGTTTAGATTCATTACCTACAATTTCGTATTTTAGATCTCCGTTGAATTTTAATGGCGGCAATTTGCGTGACGCTATCTCTGTGACGCCATCAGCTCTTAAAAATAATTGTCTATAAGTTATAATTAATATTAGATGAGGTGACGATGTGGCGTTGTATGTGCGTGACGTAATACACGTACGTTCAAATAACACTGTAAATTCAAACATTTTCGTTATTTTGACGTGTAGAACACCGTTGGGAAATGCGCAAGTAATAAAGCATTAGTTAAATGCTTATGAACGATTATATTATGTACATGTTGTATATGCATATCTCTATGGGAAACAAAAACATTTTAGGCATAAAAGAAGGGAATCGTAACACCCGGCATTTGTATAAAAATATGGCGCCGCAATATAAAAATCCGTCAATAAACTCAGAATAATTTCAGAACGGAATTATTTAAATTTGGAATCTAATCGAAAATTTATTCGTAATGGCAACCATAGGGATGGGATACATTCGTGGGTAGGATTTGTGACGTTAGTGACCGTTTGTGACGGATTACAGAGCAACGTGGAATAACGTGACATGTATGTGTGAACGTGATATCAAAATTATACCTTTTATCAATGAACGTGGAATTAACTTGAGAGTAGAAAAATATACGTATTTTCGTGATTCCAATTTTGAATGATTTGAATGACTTTTTATATTATGGTTGTAATATTTGAATTTGTGGCGTATTGTGTACTAAAACGCTATGTCCATAGTGGTGGTAAAACGAAATGGTATACTAACGACCCTACTGTGTCAAAGTGCTTCTATCCAGTGAGAACAACTCAAAGATAACTGATGTTATGTTAATAATGGGTTGACCTGCTAAAGTTGACTTTAGCAGTTTCCTAAGAAAATATGAGATCCTGTTTAAATAAAATATTTAGTTTACTTAGTTCTGATATTTCCACTTTAATGTCAGTACATTTAAGGTAAACATAACTAACTTGCAATTACGAGTAGCAGAGGCATTTATAATTCAGGTGTTGTGCTGTCAGCGCATGATCCCCACAAACGGGATTAAGCTAACAGTCAGCGGAGGCCGAACGCTCATCAATCATTTTAGATGACGCCAAACCGCTGACGGATGCATTACGTGAATGTTGATTATGTCAGCCAATTGTGATTATCTTATTAACTGTTATGACATACCTTCTGCTACTAATGATTAATTAATCGTGGTATACAATTCGAAAATTGAAAGAGAAAATTGATTGTCCAGCGGTAGGCGTCTTTCGGCTGTTATGATACAACTCACGAGGTTCGAATCAGAGCAAAAACTAATGTGACTTCTTCTGTCATATATATAAGATATTACTGACTTACGGTAAAGGAAAACATTAAGACAATCTGAAGTTATAATAAAAATAAAGCTATATGAATAGAAAGAAAGAAAATACATTTATTTGACAAAGGCAAAAGACACAAATTTACACAAGATAACCGACGACACAATTATTTACAACAACAGATATAATACCTTGGAACAGGTTGGTAGCATGTGTCTCACGGCTGCGCCAAGTAGGTAATGCAGTGGGAATATAATGGACTGAGGAGACGACGACAGGTAGAACTCTATCTCACTAAAGAAAAACGACGCATTTCTGTGTTTCGGGAAAGTGATTCTTAATTCTGATATCTTAAAGACCTTCTTAATTGAAAAGCAATCATTGTCAACAGATATAAATTAAAATTACTGGTAAGCTATTACCATCGCAGTACTTACATAATGTTCTGAAGTAGTTATCACAAATAAACCCAACATGAGCAGGGTCTCTACATGGTAAAGCTATGATCTGGTAAAAATATGTTTAGCGGTGCACTGTGGCCAATAATAGATAATGGTTTACAGCCGCAATGAGGAAAAATAGCACATTTACTTATAGATTGTCAATCTAAAATTAAGCGCCGTTGTAGCAGACCGATCGTTTAAAAAGTATTCCGTTCCTCACTTCTCTGGTTGGTAAAGTCGTTCACTGCTGGACATAGGCCAACCTCAATTTTCGCCATCTCGTCCATCAGGTCGTCACTTTTATCACTTTTATCAGGTCGTCGGTCCACCCTGTAAGGGATCAGCCCGCGCTGCGTCTTGAGCTGTTTCCTGAGAGTATATTGTCTTTATGTCAAGGTTCTTATTTTAAAACTGCACACTACACTACACCGCGAACATTTTGATCTACATATAAATTGTCACTTTCTCAAGGACAGAGAGTATATTATTTATTTGCTAAGGACAAGGGATTTGCATATCCTTCGAGTATATTGAACAAGTTTTATATTTTGTCTTCAATATTAAAGATTAAACTGTAACTTGGGAACATTTTTGGATTAACAATTAAGTTTGTAAGATTATTCGAAAGTTTTTATTAAAATGTGGGTTTATGAGTCCTTTAGAAATACAAAAGTTAGCGCTATTTGCATAATACTTAGCGATTAAATCGATCTATTGAAGGGTGGTCTCGCAAAGCTGTTTTTTGTCTAAATAAATTAAAGAACGGTTACTTACGAAGGGTGACGAGCGAAATGTCGACGGGGTGTTGGTTGGATGAACAAACATTAAAAGTGGAGGATGCTTTAGAAAAGCCCGTATGTAGAAGCGACGTCTTTGGTCTATTCTTCTTTCGCTGTCACCTTGTACTTACGTAACAAATTTGAGCGTACGGTTCATCTAACGATAAGTGGTTACCATAACCTGAGGACATAGCTATGTTATCTATGCGTTGCAGAAACTAAGCTCAAAAAATTTACTAACCTGTTAGAAATGATTCGAGCACGAGAAAGAAAAAGTAGGAGGACGTAGCTTATTTCTAATAATTATACTTTCGCGTCATAACGTTTATTTTACTGATGTTAGATACTATTTATTATGTAGCATATTATATAATGTAATGTATCGTACGTTTTATTACCAAAAGACCTACACTTTTTATATACAGTAAAAACTTGCTCTGCATTAACATGATACGTGACGTAATAAAACTAGGGATGTCACAAATATAAACGTATCTATATAAGTATCTCATGAATTTTAACTTTTACAAGCGGGTGTTTTGAATAATGCTCACGAGGCAGCCCTGAACTATTTTTAACTACCAGTTTGATCGTATCGAGTATGATAATAGTTTGTCACTTTTACCTCGTACTCGTAAATTTTTGATACATAGTTACTCGATTTAGGATACTCCAAAATGCTTATATAAACTCATTTTGTTTTTTATTTTCTTTATCACAGAACTTTTATTTTATAACATTAGGTTTATAGTTTAGTTCGGTGAGTGAGAGCGCCGGAGGCCCAATTTCCCCCCTTTCCTCTTTCCTCACGTCCCTCATTTCCTTCCCCTAACCCCATTCCCAGCCGCCATAGTGGAGGCCACCATACCAGCAGTTTAAAACGATATCTTTTGGTATAGTGGCCGCCACTTCTGGATTCCACTGACTGCTTACCATCAGGCGGGGTGGAGTCACTTTGGTAGGCTATACTATAAAAAAAAAAAAAAAAATAGTGTAAACTAACAAACCTTTCCGTTATTATTTTGCTACTTCAGCGTTTAAGTACTTTTCCTACTTTTGCCAATCCGCCTGCTAAATAATGACTACGGCCAATAACTCATGCTTGAAGTTTATCTCCTGCAGTGGACGTGTTGACCCCGGGGACATAAACGTACGATTATAAAACATAAAGTACACTCGAGACTTTAAAAATAAATATTTACGTATCACACAAATTTTTATTAAGTATTATTTTTCATCAGATAACTAAGTCTGTTAATGACAGTATAGTGACCCTTGGGAGATTTTATGCATTATTTGTTATGATTTGTTTTTCACGAGATTTTCAGTGTTTTTCTACGCCCTTTTATAGTTAATTTCAAGATAACCCTATATAGTACATATAACTTTTATAAAGTCATTTTTTTTAGAATTCTTTACCTCTAGATACCGTAACCATTATTTTATTTCACAAGTCATTTCAAAACTCAACGAATAAAAGGGCGTTAGGTAACAAAAAGGAACAATAAAGAAAAATAGCAGTCCTCACAACATAGCATCGTCCATTTATATAATAAACCCGCATAAGTCCGAAGATACGCGTATCTTTTTCAACGTAACCGTTTCAGGAAAAGGTACAATTAATTGTGCTATTCGGGGAACAACACTAGTAAATTTGTTGACACGCTATTTCTGGATAACATTAGTTACTGTGGTGAAAAGTTAACTGTACATTATTTAATGTTATGGCCTAATATGATGTTAGAAACCGGACTAGTACTTTAAAGTTAGTTTCTACATACATACTCCAATATCGTGAAGAAAATCAATCTCAAATACTGACTACTCTCCGTTTTTTTTTATTACGACGAATTTTGCATAATGTTTCAATTATGTTCTTCATATTCTTACACTATAAAAGCCTAATATTTATATTTCTTAAACCAAAATTGATCTGTGTAAATGGTGTGAACCACGGGTTATGCTTTCTTAAGCATCATTAGCATTATGAAGTGCCATATTTTCTTATGTAAGTATTACTTACTTTTGAAGACAATAAAGTAAATGATTATTACTAAATTTAGCAATAGAAAATCTTTTAAATCTAACTTAAATATCTAGTATAATATATGTAGTTGTACTGCTACCGCCACCATGTAAAAACAAAATCCTACCCATAAGCGAAGGTACTGTCTCTGCTACCATTTGCTTTCCATGGCAGTATACCTATTTTTAAATAGTTTCTCGAACATTCCACCCTCGCCATCAGGCTATCCTAATATTACGAGGGGAACAAAATTAGACGGCTAAACACAAAACGTAACAAAAAATATTTATCTTTTTGTTGTGTAATTTTATCTATTTTGTTTTAAAACAGATTTTAAACAATTTAGATTACAGACTATCTCGATGGCGCAGTGCTTGTAGATACGACTACTGTACAAGTACAAGAAGTATAATTCTTATACGGTACAGAACTTTTCAAGGTCCATAAATTTAATATTTGTACCAAATCTGACTTATGTTTGTAAAGGGCATCTTTATACATTACTTGTGCCCTAGAACAAGTTTTTTTTTAGTAATAAGAGAAATCCTTTTCTAACATTTGCTTTGCAAAATCTGTATCTATGAAATATACATAATCAAAGTCAATTTGAAGTTAAGATTAGTATCTCGCCACTATTGTTAGTACAATTGTGGAAATTCGTGTATATTGTACCGACGCACGATAGTAGCTTTCTATACAAATACTAGAAAGGACTTGATTGCGAAGTTAGTATTCAGACTCAATTTTAAATAAGAATAACACAACAACAGCGCTATCTATACAAGCATGTGTTAAAGCTAGTGTATTAGAGCAAGCTGAAGTATATGCTTACTTTAGTTCTAGATGGCGCTGTGTTTAATTGTGGTGATATTATTATTATAAAAATACCTCTACTGCCCGTATATTAGTCGCGTTTTACCACAGGAAGATAAGCATCTGTGTCTTATTCCTCAGAAATATCAATTTAACATTTTTAACAATTAACTTTTAAGCATATAGTAGCTCTATAGTCAACTGAGACCGTTCGAACTTATTCCGCGAGATAAGTCACATTTATTTTCTGTGAAAATCATATTCTTGCTTTGAATCTTCATACATAATATACGAGTACGTAACCACTATACAATTACTATAAATAGTGTAATACGATTCAACAAAAATAGCTTTTAATTAAGTTACGGGTGCCAAGACGCATCCAGTTAAATGGCATCCCGGACGAGACCAACGCCCGAGAATCATTAATTGCGATTGGGTCGAAGCTGATTACTGAACCCTGAAAGCCCTCTCAAGTGTCGTAAATTACAGAACGCTTCAAGCAAAACTGAACTTTGCTCGCTATATAATAGAGAACATATTCGTGTATAGCATTAATGACAATTGAAATATGGGGAGGGCCTGCTAAGTTCGGTTCTCGATTGTGGCCGCAACACGTAAGGTAAAGTAAAGACTATTATTTTAGGGTAACATGTACTAATTTGGGACCATTGTTAAGAAAGACGCAGGCTGCGAAAGGTCCTTGGGTTACATTAAGTGTTACCTATTTATTTGTCTATTGTATTTCAATATATAGACTTTATTAGCTATTGCCCGTATCTCGGCCCGCGTGAATATCGATTATATCTCTGTTTACATTGACGATTTTTCATACAAACTTTCATCCCCTATTTCAACCTCTTTCTGCCATCTTTTCGCGATAAAAGATGCCTAGCCTATGTTGTTCTCTGAGGTCGAATCTATCTCTGTACCAAATTTTATCACAATCGGTTTAGTGCTTTAGGCGTGAAGCGTAACAGACAGACAGAGTTACTTTTGCATTTATAATATTAGTATGGATATACTTAAGATGTTAGTATAAATACAAACGCCCAATCTACATTATTTTACGATAAGTGAGATATCTATTTGCAAAACTGGTGCTTAAGATCATTACGCTGTTCCACACTGTTGAATTATTTTGAGTACATGCCGTAAAGATCATATTTGCTTAATATAAAAACGTATTTCGATCATAAAATTAAATGGCGGTATACTAGCGGCATAACGATAGTTGAACCATCACTTATGGTAGTGCACGAGTGAAGACATTCTGGATATATGTTATACTAGCTGTTGCCCGCAGCTCCGCCCGCTGAATGTCAGCTATGGCGCATAATCATATTTTTTCAACATGCTTATACACTGAAGATTTTTTGTACCAACATTCATCCTCTATTTCAACCTTCTTTAGCCATTTTTTCGCGATAAAAGTGCATAGCCTATGTTGTTCTCTAAGGTCTAGTATATCTCTATACCAAATTTCATCAAAATCGGTTAAGTGGTTTAGACGTGAAAGCGTAACAGACAAACAGACAGACAGGGTTACTTTCGCATTTATAATATTAAGTATGGATTGATCACAGGTTTAGGAATGTACTCAGCGTGTAGAAATAAGTGCGTTTAAAATGAGACCATATTTGCTTTACTACATACCTAATATTTCATGTTTATCATCGTTAATAAAAGGCACTAAAATCACTTCAAAATAATTTTGCTTCAATCTGGCATCATAGATTAAACAATAATACAGTATGAAACTAGTAATTATACGAGATATGCGTCGAACATAAATTATGTTATAACTAATAAAACTTTTATTGTTTATCAAGATTATTTCTATATAAGTTTGCGTTTTCATGTGGAATATAACTTGTAGAATTTCAAACTACCGCGAACATGTAATATGCTGAGGTAATTAATCCATGCAATCTAAAAGTTATCTTTTATTAAATAAATTTTATTTAAGGACTACAGGGACTTTAATGACATATAAGTGGCCGTTATGTTTACGTCTATTACCATTTCATTAAACTTTATATCGTGATCGTGGACAGTGAGTGTTCACCTTAATTAATGTTTCATCTTAAATACGCCCATTGTTGCGCATAGACCGCTTGCATGTTCAATTTCATAGTTTGTGTATGTTTTAATAATACAATGAACTAGAGAACCGTATCTTTTACTACAATTGGAATTCTCGAGAAACACTCAGACCATTGCAAATAGACATGTTCACGCATACAAATATTTGCACTGAGCGGGAATCGAACCCGCGACCTCTGCGTGGCAGTCCTTACACCACCGAACTATACGGCAGTCATCCTTTCTGCAACTAACATCATCGGTTGATATAAAAATATAACCACTCATCAAAGCTTAGCCCACAAACAAATAGTACAATAATAAGCCGCTATATTCCGTACAAAACCGCTGATTGATCAGAAACAGCATATCGATGCTGCAGTAATTACGGCAGAGGACCGCAACGTATATACTGCATGAATGTACGCCAACGACAAGCATATTAAATTTCACACTGAATATTATTGTAATCTTCATATTAATCCTTTCATGGACAGTGATGTAGACACAATAGATGTTTTATTGTCATCATTATCACGGCCACATACGTTTACTGTCCCGGAAAGTGTTAAAGGACATAAGTGAAACGTAGCAATTAATAAAATTGCTACTTAAGATTTATGTACTTGGGTATAGTATAAATTATTGTTACTTTGATACTGTTACGAGGCCTTCCTAAAGCGTTGTTTTATTTCTATTTACTCATATATAACATTTTTGAGCCTCTGAACCAATTGAACTGCATATTTATTTATTTTGTGTCTACAGAAAGGAACAAAGTTCAAATTATTCAACAATAACGTAATTATATTTCCGTGGAATCCCATATAAACAAATCTTTTGAATATTTTCACATACATATTTCATAGTGAATATCATATACTTTTCTGATAATTGTATATCTTTAATGGCTTCTGAGGTAAATAGAGCTTCAATCTAATTTCATTTTATTAGTTAATATGACCAAGAAACAGCTCCGTGGTTCTCTCAGTTATTATAGCAATAAATTCAGTCGTTTATTCTAAAAATAAAGGTTATTTACGGACTCATTTCAATTTTACTATATTTAGCTTTCACTAATATATAGCTACCTTTTTTCGAAATCTGAATATACGCAATTTGGATTCCCTCGAATACAATAAATGCTATATTCCCTGTTAATCCAGTTTCAGAAGTATGGTCAGAATCGCTTATGACCCCAGCTCATCCTTACGACACCCGCGGGAAATAGCGGCTTTAGAAAAGCTTCTATTATACCTACAAACATAGTATACTAGCCATAAACGAATATCTAATTTTTGAGCCTGGTTTCGTCTGATGCGCCTTTGTTAAATCGCATTCACTGAGTTGTATTGTGAACACTACACAAATGTCCTTAGCAACGTACATGAATGTTCGATGAACCGATCTAGAAATGCCATTTGTTAGGGTGAAACAATTCTCAAACGCGTCCCAAAACGCTTACCGTTCATCCATCGCAGTGCGGTACTAATTTGTCTCATAAAACGTTCAAATTTGATGCGATGTCTTCATTAGTCCCGAGCGGTCATTCCGCATGCACACAGCATCGTGTGCAATCGAGCCTCGGTAGTAAGCTGCGCCCCTGTAATGTATTGCGGTCGTTTCCATCCATCACGCAAACACCTATAGCCTAGTTCGTAGCTGCGCTATTGTCTAAATATTCAAATGACAACTTGCGCATTTGTAGAGAATTTTGAACTGAGAATTTCGTAGCTTTGTAATTGAAATTGCCTTTGTTCTACAAGAATTGAATTCCACTGATTCACAAATTACATAACTCTTACGAGTCCCAGGCGGATTTGGTAGACAGATGTTGTGTTGAAATTCATGTTTCAACTAAACAGTTTTATGTAAGTAGTTTGAAATGAGATTCATTAAATTTTATGAACAAAGATTCTAAGGTCTGTTTCGGAGATATTTTACTTATCTTTTTCTAGTTGCCCGAAATAATAAGGGCTGACATGCGATTCGTCTCGCGAAAATTACATCCTGTAAACTGGAGCTCGAATCTTTATATTGCCCTATTTGTGTAAACAAGCACCCGCTTAATACACGTAGTTCAACAAATATAGTTTTAATATAAAACTTAACGGACCCAGACAGAATTTTACAACCCCATAGGCAATTTTTTTTAATTAAAATTTATATGAATAGCCAAGCGTGTCATATTTCATAAAGTTGCGCACCCAGCGTGGGATTAGCGTCATTACAATTCCAAATTTGCACCCGAATTGCATCTTCAAAAATAGACATTAGAACCCTCAAACCAACTGACTACAAGGCCATTCACCTCAAATATATATTTCCCCTAAGGTAAAGCGAGGGAGTCGAAATACTCCACCCTCTAATTCGAGAACGGATCCCCTTACGCGTCACCCCATGCGTTACTATGGAAACCCCGCCCTTGGGAAGTGCATCTGATGTTAAACATTTCTAACTCCCTGCATTTTGGATACCGTTATTGATGTTTTCGCTACTCTACTTCGCTACTTCCTGTGTTGCGCTCGGTTGCTCGTAAATATCCCGAAAATATCGAGTAAAGCTTCTCTATTTATCAAGTTTATAGCTCGGCTTCCTCCTGTATCTTAAGGTCACGGCTTCGAGGGAAAATGCATTTACGTAATACTCCCTATTCACATAAGAATTTTTCTATATCGTTTATGTCATAAAAGAGCGCTAGCTTCAAAAATATTAGATCATATTCTTATATTTGATGTCAGCAGTCACCTGCATTTAAGTGAAGTATTTCTTAGCTATGAGGCGCAGAGCTTCGCATATGTATGTAGTAAACTGATATTGTATTAATATTGAGTATATTAATATAATATCAGTATACCTTTGTACATCTTTTGAATGTTTGCTATGACATTATTCTAATAGTTAATTTTTTTTGTTCCAGGGATGCCGGTTTCCTGAAGATGGCCTCACGCACCCCGTCCCTTGAGTCGCTGCCCGGTGCCAACTCAATAGGTTCGCTGGAGCGTGGCTCCTTATCGCCCCTGACTCTTAGTGGATCCTCGCCCCCAGCGAGCGACTCCGCCGTATGTGATCTTCGCGAGTTCGACGGTCTCGACACCACCTGCGCGATCTGCCGAGAAACTTTCATCGATCCCAAAGTACTCAACTGCTTCCATACCTTCTGCAGGGCTTGCTTGGAGAGGGAACAGACGCACCCCGATAAAGTCACCTGCGTCACTTGCCGCGTAGACAGTCAATTACCCCCGGCCGGCGTCAACGGACTGCTCACCAATCTTGTAATCGCCGCTGCCGTCGAGCAAGACGCGGACCTTCTACCGTCCGCTCGCCAAACCAGCTCGCCCTCCGCTCGCTGTACTGGTTGCAAATCCAAGGAATCTGACGCTGTAGCTCGTTGCGTCGACTGCGCAAACTTTCTCTGCCCAAACTGCGTAATGGCGCACCAATTCATGCATTGTTTTGAGGGCCATCGTGTCTTGGCATTCACAGATTTGAAAGATGACAAGGGTATGCTTGGATCAACAACCATCACCACAAGCGGTGAAAAAACCGCCTTCTGTCCAAGACACAAGAACGACATCCTTAAATATTTCTGCCGTACTTGCTCCGTGCCAGTATGTAAAGAATGCACGATTATTGAGCATCCCGCTGCGCTACATGATTGTGAGCATTTATCAGACGCAGGACCTAAACAATTAGAACTGATGCAACAAGCGGTAACCGAAGCCAAGACTCGTGCTACTGAAATAAGGCACGTCGTCAAAACTGTTGAACATGCCGCTGGAAAATTACAAGTTCAATACCACAAAGCTCAAAATGAAATAAATGATACGTTCCAGTTCTACCGCTCTATGCTCGAAGAGCGCAAACAAGAATTACTGAAGGAACTCGAAAGCGTGTTTTCCACGAAACAAATCGCTCTTACCGTCGTCGGGCAGAAAGCTCAGGAGACTGTTGATAAAATATATCAAACGTGCGATTTTGTGGAAAGACTGACTAAATGCGCCAACATAGCTGAAATACTTATGTTCAGGAAATTGTTGGATACGAAATTGCAATCCTTAATGAGCTCTAACCCGGAGCAGAGCGTACAAACTGCATGCGAGCTTGAATTCGTATCGAACTATCAAGCTATACAAGTTGGTGTAAGAAACACTTTTGGATACGTGCGTTCTAGCTCAGAAGCGAACGTTGGCCCAACTAAACAACCGCCAATCGCTCGTCCTACCAATGGCTCACTTTTGAATGGAGGATCGTCATCGAGCAGCAGCAGTGTTAACGGAAGCTCGGGCAGCTTAAACGGTGGAATTCATCTTCCGTCGGGATTAAATGGCGTCCTGGAACGACCTTACACAAACGGTCTCCTTGGTCCCACCAGCCAGTCGACCTCTCCTTTCGAGTCGAACATTATCTCGAAACGATTCAACAGTGCCAACAGCCTCGGGCCATTCTCAACTGCCATAGGAGATATTAATTTGAATGGTATTAACCCATACGAGAAGTGGTCAAACGGTGGTTGTGATTCTCTCTTCCCTCCGACGACGACTGATCCTTACTCGCTCACAAGTTCGGCTCACACAGATCCCATCTTAGACTTGACGAACAAGCTCATCTCTACTGCCATTTTCCCGCCGAAATCCCAAATCAAACGACAAAAGATGATCTACCACTGCAAATTTGGCGAATTTGGTGTAATGGAGGGTCAGTTCACAGAGCCAAGCGGAGTAGCTGTAAATGCTCAAAACGACATAATCGTTGCCGACACCAACAACCATCGCATACAGATATTCGACAAAGAAGGCCGGTTCAAATTTCAATTCGGTGAGTGCGGCAAACGTGACGGACAGCTACTGTACCCCAACAGAGTAGCGGTTGTACGCACTTCTGGAGACATCATAGTAACTGAACGATCGCCTACGCACCAAATTCAAATATATAACCAATATGGTCAATTCGTACGTAAATTCGGTGCCAACATTTTGCAGCATCCGCGTGGGGTCACAGTTGACAATAAGGGCCGTATAGTAGTAGTCGAATGCAAAGTTATGCGTGTCATTATTTTCGACCAAATCGGCAATGTTCTACAGAAATTCGGCTGCTCTAAACACCTGGAATTCCCCAACGGTGTCGTGGTTAATGACAAACAAGAGATCTTTATTAGCGACAACCGTGCGCATTGTGTTAAGGTGTTCAACTACGAAGGTATTTACTTGCGTCAAATCGGCGGTGAGGGTGTCACCAATTATCCAATCGGCGTAGGCATCAACGCGGCTGGTGAGATCTTGATCGCCGATAACCACAACAACTTTAACCTGACGATATTCACGCAGGACGGACAGCTGGTGTCCGCACTGGAGAGTAAAGTGAAACACGCTCAATGTTTCGACGTGGCGCTGATGGATGATGGATCTGTTGTGCTCGCGAGCAAGGACTACAGGCTGTACATCTACCGCTACGTGCAAGTGCCGCCGATAGGCATGTGAGCCGCACGCTCTGATCACAGGAGATCCGAATGACCGATGAACTATAGGCCAAAAATCGACATTACGAAGCGTAACTAACTCGATAAAGGACTTGCAGTTCTAGCAAAGCGTGTCAATTTTTGTAGTTCAAGTGACAATATTGTGAAGAGAACGTTGGTGACACGTGCGCAGTGGTGCAACCGTGGTGACTGTCTCGATGTGATCATACCGGCTAACGATGGGTATTCTCTAAATTATTCGGCGTAAGATCTCTTTATGAATTATTTCTAAACGAAACTGTAATGAGATTAGTTATAGTATTGACATTGTTATTCGAGTACCTATTGATTGATGGTTAGAGATTAATTCCGTGTGAACGATCCATACATTCGCGCGAACGGTGTTCTCGAAACCCTTATCATTTTTTGATCTATTGAATATTTTTTCATATCCCACATCGTTAAATTAGGGATGAATATTAAGGGCATTTGTATTATTTAGCCCATTTGTTGGACCAATATTTTAACTATTATTACTTAACAAATTGTTAGGCGTTAAGCGTGTGATTTTATCGTAAATAAGAGATCATCGAGCGGTATTGTTGTTAGTTTTAAGATTATTTCTACGGCACAACAGCACTTCCTGTTTTTAATTAGCACTTATTCTGTGTCGATGGAAAATGGAATATAAAAATCTAAGTAAGGAGTTGTTACATTATTAATTAGGTAAGTGTTAAATTGATTGAGCTGAAATGGACAATCTTTAGTTACTACCCCACTTAATGTAGTTACTAAATTTTAGGGAAATAATGATGTTAGGGGTTTTATCAATGACAAAGTTGACTGCGGCGTTTGGACATAAGCAAACAATGACTACGAACTTCTCGAATATACTATTCTTTTTATACGTAATAGTAACATCACAAAGTGGCCATCGGGAATGTTTTATAGCCCTCAATTAGTTTGACTCCTTGCGCTCCTGCGTTCCTAGTAGCGATCTCACCAGATCACTTGAGAATTATAAAGCATTGATCGATTACTAAAAGATATCTGTTGTTCTATGTCGGAGGGCAGTACGTGAAGCAGTAAATGAATATTGATCGTCGATACCGCCTAGTCACTGAGAGCCCACGGACCTTGGTCTGCTAATGTTGTTTTGTAACATTTGGTTGGTTATATTGTTCGTTTTTATGCATTCGAGTAAGTTTTATAAGCATTGGACACGGTAGTAACTATTAGAGCACTTAGAAAATGGTCGTTTCGCTAGCATATTTTTTTTTAGTTTTTGAGATTTTAGCAGATTTAATGAAAATCGCGTACGCGTATCTACTTACTGGGAGTATTATTAACAGCTCGGTATACAAAATAATTATACAATTTGTTATTCTGGTAAGATATTTTTATACGGAACCAACTTTATTTTTGTAGTTTTAGTATTACGGTGCATGTGTAACGTATACTTTCTTTGTATTTTATGAACCGCTATTATTATTATTATTTTTTTACTTCATTACCGTGTGTTTGAGTGTGTTAGCAGAATTATTTTAGTTTGATTTTTTTCATTAGAACTTTTTGGTTTTCTTAGCAAATAATGATTTTTTTAGTATTTTTTCCTCGCTGAATCTATGACAATAGAGAGATCTGATGCGACCGTAGTGTCGGTATCTTAATGATCTGTTAGATTTAGGTTACGCGTTTCCATTTTGGTGATAATATTATGTTAAAGAATACGTTTGAAGATGCGCCGGCGCGCGGGCGCGGCACTGTGGCGACCTGTTTATTGTGTGCCATAAGATCATGTTGTGATTTAATAAGTGATATTTAGTATTGTTTGTAAATATGTACCATACTCTCATAAATCTAATCGTAAGGTTGTCTGATCGAATTACTTATGATTTTTCATCTTAACTTGTAGTGCGAGTCATCGTAATGTTATACACAATTGTTATATTTATTTACCACCGAATAATCATAAGTCATGGCTATAACACGTGTCTGTCTATAATGTTATTAATTATTTATATACCAATTATATTTGCCAAATGTTAATTACAATATTTAAATAGTATGAATTATCTAAATCGAATTTAAATAAAATTCGTTACCATACTTGCACTAAAAGTTAAATGTTTTGAACTGATTTCTTCAGATTATTGTTTTCTGTATTGCCTACCACCGTGCTCTCGCCCTCGTCGCCTTGACGCATCTTCGATCAAATAGTTAATAAAACACTGGATTAGATGAAGTGCATCCGCTCGTCTTAGACTCCAAATTTCAGTGATGATTCACCAATGATTTTATTATAGACTGCCCTGTTCCTAAATCCTATGACGGCGCGCGATAGCCTTTCATCTAATCCACTGGCAACATTGATTGTAAGGAAGTTGAGCCACTGTCTCTGGCGTGTCTCCGTGCGTTCCGTCGACTCACAAACTCGTATTATTTTTATTTTATTCTGCAATGATTCTCTTGAGTCGCCCTAACGTGCTGAGGATGCCGGTGTTCGGTAACCGTTATTTTAGACTTAATTATCAGGATTTCTTTGTGAAAATTACTAGAATTCTCAATATTGTTGTAATTTTCAGTAAAGAAACACTATTTTTTTGGTAACAACATACGCTTCTACTTAATTGAGATCATTAATTCATCGTATTATATTTATATTAAGTATAGAATAGTGTATCGAAATTTTAATAAGATTTGCAAATTATGACAACTCCAGTTTTACGCCTAGTGAAGCAGTGTATTCTGATTTTATTTTTTTTAGTTCTTTTGTCGTCCGGTAGTTATTATTATTTTAACCAGAAAATGGTAATTTAAGTTTCAGTTATAATTATTATTATTACAAACTTAATTCCCGTTCATTTATTTGTGTTTTTTGCATAATAATGTTAGTGAAAAGAAATGATTTTTCTGAACGAGAAAATATTTTCATTATTAAAATTGCATTTCTAAAGCTCGAGGACTGAATTTGAAACATGTTTTGTCTTTAAATATATTTTGTCGATGTTTGTTGTTATAATTATTATATTTTTTTAATTATTTGTATAAACAATTGTTCTTTAAATTAATGTACATCGTTTTGTTTTGAATTATTTTTGTTGTAATTGCTTTTTTATAATAATACCAGTTCATTGCAGTTTTGATGTGTGTTTTATTTTTCTTTTTTGTTCATTGTAGAGCTTTAGTAGATCACTCACTGTTGGAGCTTATTTAATATAATTAAATGAGTTACAACTGAATGCATGTTTGTGCTAATGAATCCGCTTGTACATTACACTACTTTGAAGTAATTACTTGTAAATATTTAAACTGAATCTAAATTTAAGCAATTGCCTCAACATTCACATTTTACAGTACATCAACACTTAGAATAATTTACTTCTATCTCCTTGCAAATTATTGCAATACCTCTTATCAATTTTTATAGAAAATGTTAAAATGATATTAAAACATGGACATCCCAGCAGTACTACAAATACTTATACTATTTGTTGGGTGATTCTTTAGCACAAACATTTTGGTGTTAGGCCCCTGTGTGTCCCGTGTGTGTGTGCATTAGACGTATACAGTTGGTGTTGGGGAACAATGGCATGTCGTAAGTATACGCTTTAGGGTTAAGTCCACCACAAGTAAGGGTTACTCTAATAACGACAGGTTAAAATACATTTAACAACAGCAAAACATACGCCTCAACCTGTCTCGCTGGTCTGAAATTTATTGACCTTTATTGAGAAGTTACAAAATACAAAAGACTAAAATCTATCAAATAGTTTACCGAAATAGATATAAAATTCTAGAAATAAAACATTTGAATAATAGGATTATGTTGAAGAAACACATCATAAATTAAAATTAGAGTAACCCAGAAGCATTTTTATTTTTTTTTATTTTACACCCTACATGAAGTTGGATTAGAAACAAATTTTTACCAAAACTCATTTTCCCTTGTAACTTATACATAAAAATTCTAAATATAAGTATTGTAATCCTTAGACCAAATTCACTTTCGCCTTATAAATTTATTCTAAACGCACAAAAACTTGCTCCTAATCCAAATTACAATAAAAACCAGTTACTTGAGCAAAAACTGTACAGTGTAAAGTCGCTTGTTAAAATGATAATGACACGATCAAATTATATTTCTCTTTATTAATCAAACAGATAAAATAATATAAAGCTTAAAGCTTACCAGAGCGATCACTAAAAACTGGTGTCCAATTTTTGTTCAAGCGCTGTACACAAATATGAAGCGCGTTAGTTCCAGTCGACCACTCAGTGCTCTCTAGTGAATTAGGCGGTACTCTGTCAAGCACCCTAAACTATCTACCTACTTAAAAATACATATTCTTATGAATGTAGGCTATAAATCGTCGTGTGTAAGTACTATTTGTATTCTAATGTAAGAACCTAATATCCCTACAAAGCTTTACTTTTCTACGAAGACGTAGCTATTAATATCCGTTTTAGGACTCCTTGGATACAGTTCCCCTGTCTTAACAGCACTGCTTTCGAAGACCGCTCCCACACAACCAATATTTCCAAGTCAATTACTCTAGGGAACATTTTACTACTAAATTAGCACCTACTAGTGAAGTAAGCGCCAGCTAGGCTTACAAGATTGTTTATAATTTTATACTCAGCAGTTTTCTTAAGATTAAAATTAAGATTAAATAAATTGTTTCACGGCCCTTGTTTGTTTGACATCTACATATCTAACTCGACGCTATCATTAGTTTCTATTGCTGCTGTTCCCGCGCTGATTCATTGTATGTATCGTACATGTCATTGTGTGTATGTATATGAACAAGAGACTTGATCATTGATGAAATTTCAAGCTTCCAGTCATCCATCGCCCCTTGTTTTCTTTTATTGCCGTTATAATACCATAAATTCGCCAGGAAGTGTGTAGAGGTAAATTGTACATAGTCTTAGATTAATAACGATGTTGGTAGTATCACTAATTAGATGTAAGAAGAGCTGGGATCTGAGAAGTTGGACAAGTGAGTGATTAGCGAGGTTACATAGTGTGAGAGAGAGTATTTTTATAAACGAAAATTAAGATGTGAGATATTTGTAGTGTGTTATTTAGGCGATGTGTTGTTAGGCGAGAACGGACGGCTAGGGGCTGGTACTTTGTAGACAGAATATTGAATACTGGAACGATATCCGAATTCGACAGGATAAAATAAGGGTTTTACATTAACCATATCGATAGTGTATTGTACTCTTAAAGATGATTGTTTGAAAACGATATTTGCGACAGTTAAGATTCACCTGTTAATGTATTCATCAAGGTAGATTATAATGTATCGATGTTAGCTTATCATATTGTATGTGGTTAACGATTTGGTCACTTATTATATTACTTGGTAGTGCGTCGTTGAATTTTATAAGTTAGTTGAGCCGCGCGAACTTGTACATACCATAGCCGCTTCAGCGTTCGGTTCTCAGGCCGACACCACGTCATATACGCGTTCGATTGCTCAGGAATTGTATTCATTTTCATATACATTCGACAGTTATTTTAAATGGTCGCTTCTATATATGTAATAAGCGATGTTGTGTCATTGTTGAGAATTCGCTATTTGATGAGATGAGAATAATTTTAGTGAATTGCACAGAACGTTGGTATTTCACTTAATTTTTGATGTATTTTTTCTTGAAAGAGAATGTATTCAATGATTTTACTGTATCATGACTGACGTTGATTTTGAATGATAATTGTAAAATTCGTTGACGTGTTCTGACGGAGCCCTAGCGGCCCACGCTAGTCGTGTATGGATAGACTAGGGTGGCTAGGATCGTCCGTCAGAACACTTTGTCTTAAAAATTGTGATTGTAAGTTTAAGGTGATTAACAAAGCACATATTAGCACAAACCATCCATCCTCGAAGAAGTACTACGCTGAATGTTTTTAAATTAACTCACGTTTGAATTTATGATACATTTTATGCTAAAATTAAATGCAAAATATTTTACTATCGCTTAAGTTAGTTGAGACGTTTGCATATAATAGTGTTTATTTTCACAATGGTGATTAATGGTGAGGATTTTTTTAGTGACGAAGTTTTTGGACTTGAAATGTTTTATATGATATTGATTCTACTTAAATATTGACACGTAGGTTAATGTGATTGTGTATCTATTGTCGTATATATTTCTTTGCCCCTTCATGTACCATAGTGATCGATGTTGCTACGACTTGAAAGCGTACTGTATTAGCCAGTCTATCTTCATCTCGCTCTGTTCACCGTGTATTATGATATGAACACGAGATGAAGCGAATACAGTGATGGTTTCATTTACTTCATTATGTGTAGCTAATTTGTAATGTAAGGTGTGTGATTTTTAGTTTTAAATATTTTTACAAAGTGGAAAGATTCCAAATGCTAGGATACAGTTGGTAGCAAATGACATATCAAGTAATGTTTTTAATTATACGATTGTATGTGTGGAGGTGCGGATTGGTTAGTGACATAATGTTGGCCGTGTTGATATACTGTTTCTAAATTGACAATACTGACGGATTATTCGAATGTTGATCAAATGATATATTTAATAGATGAATTGTTTACGAAACGCGACATATCGTCCACATAGTGGTGACGTAGGTGAATTGATAGACCAATCGGGGGTAGTTTGACATTGTCGCTGGCGGTAGAACGTTTAGCTCGGATCTAAGTCGAGAACATTTTGGAATCTTTCTTATCGATGCTAGTCGCCAAAGAAATTGCTTTTAGATAATTAAATGTTATCATAATATGTGTATGCACGTAAGTTTATAAACCTACATTATATTAGTTATACGAAGCTTGAATTGTCCACACACAAATCGATTTTACACACTTATGCCATCCTGCCAGTTGTAAGGAGAACACAATGCTTATGATGAATTAAAATTAAATCCTATATAGTGTATGAGTAGTTGTGTATTTTTAGATATCGCATTGTCTATGTTAGTTTAGTGGGTAAGGCACATTGTGAGCTTTGAACCAGTGTAAGTCTGTCACCAATATTTTTTACGATACGAACGTAGTGTTGTTAAATGTAAAGTTTCAAGCCGTGCTTTCCTCAGTCAACTTAGTTTGTAAGACTTTAGCGTGTCGCTTGCACCACCGCTGCGCCGGCGCCGTCGTGACGTGCCGCGCCGAGCCGCACCGAGTCGCGTCAATCCGGCGCCGTATCACCGAGACTACGCGCTATGCTTGCGCCTGTGCCTGCGCCTGCGCACGTTAGACACACACACTCACACTTTCATTTGAACTTCACGCTAACGCTTGTACACGGGTATCGTCGAGCTGCATAACTATGTAATACGAAGAGCGTGCATAGATGTAAATAAGGCCATTTTTAGATGTATAAATGTCATCCTTAAAAACATAAATATAATTCAGTAATCTAACTATAATCTACTGAAACACCATATTGCGCCGTGGCCTTAAATTTGAAGGAATGTGTTAAACCTTTGATAAAATTAAAAAAAAACTAATCGTTCATTTGGGACATTTTGTACAGATTTGGAAGCTGTATGTTTCACATGTTCTGTCATGTATCATTACTGTTTTATAGTGTAAGTGCTAATATAACTAACTCATTGACGTGTATCGTAACCCTATAGGTTAGACATAAACAGTAGTGTACTTAGGATCGCTTTACTTCGTCCTAATATGAAACGATTGTTAATTTCTGTAAATTTCCATTCTTGCATATCCACGTTTTAATGAACATTTGTGATTGTTACCTACGCATTAGTTACTTTGAGACTGTTCAAATTGTACTATCGAGAACTTTTCACTGAGGGAAAGGGATGTTCTAGCAGATATTTTTGATACTTTGAGGATAATCGAAGGGAAACGATGGTAGTATAGGGAGTGCGGGAAGCGACACGCGCCTGGCGAGGGGGCCAGCGCTCCGCACGGAGCCTCTACGAGGATCTACTCCACGTCTTCGTGAGCGAATATTAAATGTTACTGAAAACGAATAAAAACAATGTTGTACTTATATGAAAACGCGATGGATTTCGCTGATGACTTGTTGTTTTTCATATATTCAATAATATTTCCTTTATTTTTTGTACTCTTTAGTATTAAGAATTAATATTAAAATAAACTATTCAATGTTGATTACTCTAAAATACCAATAACGTATATGTTAGGGAATGTGTGAAATAGTTTCCCCGAGAGCCTTACTAGTTGAGACACCTTTTCCTTAGACCTTGATGCCGATATTGTAATGGACTGTTAGTAAATGATGTGAACCGCACTTGTTAACATCCCTAAATGTTACTCGTCTGCTACTCTCGTGTATATTCCCAATTCTTACTTCCACTCAGCAGATATGAGATTACAGATCACGAAATTCCAGTAAGATCAGGCCTAGGAACTTAATATAAGAGTTCATCATTCTTAGTTAGATGGTATGACTCAATTTTAAGACTGATGACAGTAAAAGAAAAAAAACTAAAAAAAAATGATTAAAAATCCTGGATAACTGTTTCTTAATTTAGATAGACCTTATAAGTTTGCTTCGATGTGGCGCCAGTTGTCGCAACTGTAGGGACGTGTAGTTAATATTGATAGCCAAATTGTAGCGCGAATGGGTGTAACATGTTTCGGCAACTGGCATTATCGTTCGGTATAAATTTTCTGTCGATACTTCTCTATGTCTTCTATCTAAAGACGGTGATGAAAGTCGACAAGTAATCGGGATCGATGTAAACCAAGGTAATGTTAACATCAATCGTGTTGACGTTACAATTTAAATTGATGGATAAAAAACATAAAAAAAATGAAAATACTATTTGTTGCCAAAGTGTTGTTAGAAATAAACATGTAGTTATAAAAATCGGTTGTCACATGCATAATTAAGTTGTTCTTGGGTGGTTTGAAATTAAGGAGAGAAGTTGAAAAATATTTCCAATGATATATTTTTTCATAATGAACTTGAATGCTAATCGATACTTAAGGTTTATATCTGTGTAGGAATAGAAACTTGTGTGGTAATAAAATGTGTCGTTGCCATGGTTTGTACTGTGTTATGTAGAAAATATCAATTAAACTCAATTATTAACCATACTCTTGAACTAATCGAGTCTAATATTGGTATATACTAAATTATTTGTGTTACGGAGTTTCGGAATGAGCGCAAGAGTTTCGCGTCACACAGTGGAATCATGGCCAATGATTTAGTTGTTTAGTGTTCATGTTGCATTAGATTGTATTCGACAGTTCTGATCTCTAAATCGGTACACCTGTTTCCGCCTTTTTAGCACATCCAATTTTATCGATATATCAACCCACTATTTATTTTCACAGCCCTAATGGTTGATTTATGCACTATATGTTATATTTGAGAGACTGTGTCTATAACTTGGTTGGTTTTTAAATACTGTAGCCAAATTAATGGTCTGCAGAACTTTTTGTATACATAAAGAGCTATGTTATATAAAATTGAGTAGAGAAAATACACCAGAGATGATAGACAAATTCCACCTTACAAAATATGCACCGAGATACAAGAAGTAAAAAATCTACCAAGATATATAGACATTATACAAAATTGATTGTAGAAGTGTAAAGATAACATGTGGTGAATAGTTAAATAGAAGATAATGAACTAAAAATCGGACTTTTGCCATAAAGTATCAAACAATTGAAAGTAATATCTATAATGTGTACCTATCACAAAGCTTGAAAACTTTCTGAAATTCCAAAGGCAATAAGTACAAATAATTTTTCACCACAAAGTTATCTTGAATCTTCAGTAACACACTGTTTTGACATTGAACCTATCAAAGGCTAAATGATCATGACTCGGGATACGAACTTACCTAATCAAAGTTTAAAGGCAAGTTGATCCGCGAACTCTTGCGAGACAATAGATAAACAATAGACGTCGGATAACTTTGTATTGGGGATGAAACGTGATTACATGCAAAAGTTAATTATTTAAGCTATCAAACGCCTGCTCGGTAACTCCTAGTAATTGATTCTTGAACATTTCTTGTATAAATGGGACTTTTAAATGTTCTAGCAGCGTATAATCTTATTTAAGTGCGGGGACTGTAATACTAAATTAGAATGTAACGGTTCCTATATCAAAGTGGCCTCTGATCGGTTCAGTGAAGTCTCGATAAACTATTTGAATTTAATTGTTGAAAATATGTAATTTATTAATAATTTATTTGTAATTTATTAAAGTGTGTCGCCGACGCTAGTCATCAAAACTTTTCGATTTAGGTTAGACCCTAAGTTTTGTCGCTATAATCGTGTATTAAGTAACTTTTTAATACTTACCTTGCTTAATGAATAGTGTACTTTTATTTCTTCCCTTTGCAGTTCAATGAACTACTTCTTTTACTAGTCACACTGCTTGACACTTTATCGTGTGTCCGGGTATAATTCTGAACATGAAAGCTAGCAATTTTAACATGCAATTATGATAAAAATAACTTGTAATTCAAGAATACTGAGGCGTTTGTGAAACCTCTATATTCCTCTAGCTTGTGTCATTTCTTCGCTGTGACTATCTCAATGACTTTTCAATAAGTATAATAATATATGGAAAATTAGATTCTCTGTTAGCTAATCGTTGTCAAGATAATACTGACTGTGTATCTCTTGTTTTATTTTAAAATAATAAAGTATATTATATAGAACATATTTTGCAGTTGGAATTAATGTTAACGGTCATTTGTCTTTCAGATAAAAAGAGTTTCAGGTTTTGTTTATAAGAGCCGTTTGTGACGTTTTTTAACTTGTTTTTTTCTGGTCTCCAAAGTCTGCGATAAAAAAATAAAAAATGCTTATCTTTAAAATATAAATGTACACATTCCCTTTTATTAAAATAGTCTTCGTGAGTTTTAAGCTTAATCACTAAAGCCGTCATAACTTTTGAATATTTAATAATAAAACTCGCTCATAACGCGGACGCGCTGTCTTGGAACTATACTGCCATAATAATAACCGTCAAATGACGTCACAAACATGGCGAACTATAAAAAGTTAAGAGATTCATCTTCCATGTTTTAGTTATTGTGTGAATTTGTGCGTTTTTGTGTTTTTTTTTACCAGCCATTTTATACAGGCTTTTATTGGAATTGATACTTTTTAATACTAAACATTCCATTTACGGTTTTATTGAAAAAAAGATGTTTGTTAATTTGTTTATTTATCTGTGGATTAACACTATGTGTGGGTTGAACATTTAAATACAGTACGATATTTGATACATTTTCTATGTATCGATATATCGATATAAATACTCATACATACCTACTTGTTATTCAAGTCTTAGTTAAGGTAGAACTTAAGAAACGATAAAATAATATCTGATGATAAATTTACTTGTATGTTGTATTAAAATGATGAACACGAAATAAAGAAACTGGTTTGAAAACAATTGAGTTTTATTTAGAAAACCTTACACTTAATTCAAACACTATACTGCCTTAAAAGGCAAGCCAACACATCACCCAACGATGATAATCAGAGTCCTAAAGAATGGAACGCAACGAGATTTCTTCGCTTCTAACTATCTCTGCTCAAAGTGAAGCAGCAGAGCTCGAGGAGTTCGATTGCCATACTTCAAAATAAAACACTATATTAGTAGCAGAACGTAGGTACGCAAACCACAAACTCCAAACAACAAATCACAATTAGTGGTTGGAAAATCATTCAACACAGAATATTAACAATATCCAATGATGAGACTTCCCTCATTGTAAATGAATCTGTCTGCCACGCGTGACAGACATGGCAACAATTATGACGATAAAGCTTCCGTAATCGTATACCAACTGTTAGCCCAATAGTTCTTATACTAATGAAGTATATATTACCTTAACTTATTAGAATACTGTGTTTACTTAAGTGGAAACAATAAAATATGTAGACTTTAACAGAAAATCTCGATGGTTGGAAATTTGGTAAGTAAATAAATAATAGATAGGTAACGGAGTTCTTAACATCACTCCTCCTATTCACTAAGGAGTAAGCAGAGGTGTATAACACTCACGTTGTTGCGCCAGATATGTTGGCTTCTATATAACAAGGGCGAACTTGTTGCCATTTATCGTAAACAATTTCAGACTCCGGACTAATAAATACTGAGAATTTCTAGATAAAAAAAACTGAGTATCAATTACTACTCGACACGGGAGTCGAATCCGACCCAACCGCTCACAGTACCAAAGAGGCAGTTCTACTATATATCTTTGCTTTTATAGTTTTCTATTCAGCTGTTAAAATATCGCAAGTAAATTTTGTTATTGGATGACAAAATAACGTCATGTCGACGATACTGGACAAAAAAACAAGTGACATATCTATAATATTTTGTACAGTTATAGTAAAGAGTTCTTTATTCTACATATCTTTTTAAAATATCTCGATTGTGCTTGAAGTTCAGTAAATGAACTTGACTGCATGTTAAGTGGCGGTGGTACACTGTGAGTTTGATTTCCACAATAAATCAAAATATAATCCACCCAGATAATACAGCTACAGATATTAATGCCATTCCTCTTAAATATTGATAAAATTTTGATACACAATAGGTGGCGTAGCGGTAGAGTGATCGACTTTTAATTCAAAAGTCGTGTGTTTGATTCTCGCTCAGTGCAAATATTTGTCTACATTATCAATTATTTCTATTAGCCTGGGTGTTTCTATGTTTTGAGTTTTTAAATGTATATTACTATTTACAAAAATAGTATCTAAGTATGTTAATCCGCATTCTAGAACCCATATCATAAGCTACAACATATTCTTCAATCAATCAAATGATTTATTTGCTTAAAATGTAGTACAAAAGTTACTTGGTATTTAGAATATCGCTGTGCCTTTGTACAAAAAATAATACGAGTATCAGTGCCATTCCTCTTAAAATAGTCTAAACTTGATACACAATACAAATAAGTATCTGTTTTGCATCAATTTGGGCTGACGCGGTTTCCCATACATTTTATGACGATCTCCGCGACATATTGCAAATATTTTGGTTATGTTTTATGACCGAGCACTGATGTCAATCCTTCCGGAAAAGCTACAACGTACAAAAGGAAGAACAATATTTTCTGGTAGGCCCTTAGTTGCATCTCATAACTGCCAGAAAAAGATGGCGTTAAATTCTAAGCAAGAATCAGATATTATATCGTTTTAATCAAGTTTGACGGACCTGTTGGTATAGTGGTTAGTGACATTGACTGCTAAGCCCTTAGGTCGTGGGTTCGATTCCCACCCAGGACAAATCTTTGTGTGATGAGCATGATTGTTTGTTCTGTCTGGGTGTAATTTATCTATAATATGTATGTATTTACAAAAAAAAAATGTATATAAGTAGTATGTCAGTTGTTTAGTACCCATAACACAAGCAAATATAATTGCTTAAATTGGGACTACATGGCGCTGTGTGAATATGGAAAAAAAAAAAGTTATTATTAGTAGTAGCATTTGTAACAGGCTATTTTTGAGAAATACCTGCGCGATTAATTACTGGTAAACTTTTCACTTCATGTCCATTTAAAGGTTGTCTGGAAGAGATTGCTTTTAGCGAAAAAATCGACCATCTATACTATATAAAGCTGAAGAGTTTGTTTGTTTAAACGCGCTAATCTCTGGAACTACAGGTCGGATTTAAAAAGTTCTTTTTGCGTATGATAGCCTAGTTCTCGAGGAAGGTTATAGGCTATGTAACATCACGCTACTGGTGACGGGAGCAGAGCAGTGAACAAAGACGCGGATGAAACCGCGCCGCGGAGAGCTAGTTGTTACTATATATTGTTACATAATTTTAATATCTGATGTAAGTTACATGTGGTGTACAATAAAGCATATTCTATTTTATGGTCTTCAGTATACAATAAGAACCGTCACCAGGTCTAATATTACCTTCCTACGTTCAATTTCTCTGACCAGAGGCCCTAGCAGTGGCGAAGCGTCCATATAACACGATTCCTGCCGGCTTCCTTCTTAAAATATGCCCAGACCTTCTTATACCTATCACTGCTTGAGTGTCTACCCAAAGTCTAACTGACCTTCCGAAACTCGAAAGTATTTTAGTCCCACCGGCTTCCCTCCCCGGAAAAGTGACTCTTCGCTACTGGGCCCTAGACAAGTAGCAAAGATTTCTATTCTATTCATAGAATAGATTAAAATTTAGTTCTCAGAGTTAACACTATTGGCGCTGTTCATTTTTACTAAAAATTTTATACGCATTAAACGTGCGTTTGTAAAGCACGTTTGTATCAACAATGCCTACCCATGGCAGACTTATAAGTTGAGATATAACCCTCGTGTTTTTAACAAGGAACGTGCCAATTGGTAAATATGAGGTGGTCGTCGCCTCTATCGTCACACCGAATGTAGTCGTACGGTTCCTTTTCAGGACAAATATTTGAAACACACTGTTTGGAGTGTGAAGGAGTGTTCTTTGTGTCCACAATATGTCTGTTCTCTAGTTGGGTAATATATCTTTGTTTGCAACCTAGTCGTTATTTAATCAGTATTCTGTCAATTTAATGGCGGCCGAGGGCAGATTGTGCATTACATAATATTTAATACAATGTTGTTTTTACCAAAAACAATGAAGACGGAAAAGTGTTGCACGCAACAAAAACTTTTTACAACTAATTTACGAAACCGAAACATTAATTTGCTAACATTATGGTTACGCAAAGAAATTTAAGGCTTTTACGTTATGGAACCGAAATATTTTGGGTGGTATAGGACCTTATTATTATTAACGCAATGCGTAATCATTATGTTAACAAATTAATGTTAATAGGTGTAATTTCACTCTAGGGCCTCTGGGTTTTATCTAAGACTAGTGGACGTTACACGGTTTCACCCGCGTGGTTCACGTTACCGTGGGAGTATGAGGATAAAATATAGCCTATGTTCCTCAGTGATAATGTAGCTTTCTAATAGTAAAAGAATTTATAAAATTTATTGCATACAAAAATACAAATCTTACTTTTTTATCAGTATAGATAATATACATGTAATATACATATAAAAAGAAAGAAACGTCCTAAACGATAGTAAAAACCGAATCAAAAACCATTGCGTGATTTAGAAGAAATTAGAAGCGAAACAAATAGGGAAAAGTAACGACTTGTATTCTATAAAGATTTTGATAGAAAATTGTGTGATGTTGGTTTCGATTTTGCAATTGTGTCGATGAAACTTAAGACGTAATTTGCCGACAGCCAAGTAAAGGTTCAGGTGACTACGACACGTGAGCGTGTCGATGTGAAAACGACACGGCATGCACGTGTCGTTCTCATGGTCATTGTAAAAATGATGCAAAAGGTAAGAAAGAAATTGAGAGCGTTTTTGAATTTAGTTTACAGTAGGACAAAATATGTACTCGTAATTATGAAATTTAGGAAGTATAGCATACTAGCTTTCCGTAGCGCGGGTTCCCGCGTCTTTGCTAACCGCTCTGCTCCCGTCGCCAGTAGCGTGATGTTACCTACATAGCCTATTATAATCTTTCTCGAGAACTGGGCTATCAAACGCAAAAGAAGAAGAATTATTCAAATCTGACTGGTTCCAGAGATTAGCGCGTACAAACAAACAAACCAACTGGTCCGCTTTATATAATAGTATAGATTTATGGTATACTCTCACACACTCACTCACACGCCTACACACTAACACACACACACACACAAATATAAATACATACATATTTACACACACACGCTCGCACGCCCACCCACACGCACACATATACAAAATCGTACCTCAGTTTCATTTCATTATCTATTTCAGTTAATTTTGTTATGATTAATTTTCTTTTTTATATCTATGTTATTATTTATTCTTATTATTGTTAGCATAATAAAACGCGCAATAATTTTATAGCATACCAACAGGGGATCGGCACTGTAACTCCTAAACACAGGCTACCCAGTAGCCTCTCTAGGAAAACAGCAATCCATCCACGTTTATTGTAGACTACGCGCATTGATGTTATTAACTATTGTAAACTGTATACAAAATGTAACCTACAATCTCTTATATGAATAAATATATTATTATTATTATTATTATTATACTATAATAATAATATAACAACGACTACACAACGCTATCTAGACCGTAAAGTAAGCATTATATAATAATAATGTATAATCGCATATAGTCTATTATTTAAACATGACCTCTATCACCTGTATCATAAGTAGGCTTTTGCAAGAGCACCACACATCACTACAGCACATCCAAGCACCCATATCTACATTTACTATACATGAGCGTAATAATTATACGTTATATTTACGCTACAATAAATCTGTATCTAAAGAGATAACCTAGAAATTTGTCACAAAGGTTTGTGAAGTACAGGCTCTCTTAATAGGTATAAATTAGAATTAGATTCTATGTATTGATTAATTTGTAGCTTTTTCATACGAAAATTGATTTATATGTTCAAATCTATACTATTATATAAAGTGAAAGAGTTTGTTTGTTTGTTTGACCGCGTTAATCTCTGAAACTACCAGTCGGATTTTAATTATTCTTTTTGCCTATAATAGCTCAGTTCTCGAGGAAATTTATAGGCTATGTAACATCACGCTACAGGCTACGAGAGCAAGGCAGTAAGCAAAGACGGGGGTGAAACCACGCCACGGAAAACTAGTATGAAATATTCAATTGCATAGAATATTCTTCGCACAACAAATGCATATTTCCAATTTAACTAGAAGGAGTACAGTCCGTATACTACATGATATATCACTGGCTCGCTCCTCACGGCTGTGTATTCTCGCTTCCGACAGTAAACACTACAATATAACTCACTGTATGCATATAAAATATTAAAAATGAGATATTGGTGGGAAAATGTCCTAGCTTTATCAGTGTTAAAAGTTTTAAATAATAGTGATTTAGTTCTATCTGATGGTAACGAGGTTTTGTTTGCCCAATTGAGCCTTTAAGGATCCTGAGGGGGAATAGAAAAGAAGGCACAGAAAAGTAAGATGAAAAAAGGATAGTTCGGCTTTGAACGCTCTTATTAAATTCTACACTTATGTACAGGTACAGCCTTTACATCGATGTTTTTGGGAAGACATTAAAAGAAACGAACAACAATCTTGGATTTAATCTAGTTTCAAATGTTTCTACCTAATTCTAACTTTGTATTTACTTCGACAAGAAGGTATATATATATATCATAAGAAGAATTGATAAAAACTACCACGCTGGTTTCAGAAGCCACCCTCTCATAAAAGATCGACGTAAATGTAGTAGTATCCGTACTATTGCGTTTCGTCCGGTGAGTGAGAGCGCTGGAGGCCTCCATTTTCTTCACCTCCCTGAATCTCTTCAACTACCCTGCCTGCTGGGAAGGAGGTTCCCGTTACAGTAGGCAGCGGCTTCGCAGAGTCCTTGGCATTGCAGGAGCAATGTCAAAGACTCTGAGTATTCCATGAGCGACAGTTACCACTTACCATCACGTGGACTGTTTGCTTGTCGGCAATAAAAAAAACAATACTTTGAGCTACGAATGTTTACAGCAAAAGCTAAATAAATAATCATGTAATTTTTGTACTAGCCAAACGTAATCCTCTACGGAGTATATCTACGGCGTAGTACTCGTAGCGCCGTAGCGGTATTACGCCGTCTAAAATTCATGACCATCCTTTGAAGTGTTAACTCCGTCTGGTGTAACATTTTAAACTGTGAACGTATTACGTTTTGAGTTTAAATGTTACAAGTTGCGGCCACTTTCAATTTAAATCCAGACTAAAATGTTTAGGTATTTCCTTTACAATTTGCAGACCGCAGTAACATTCTGATTGCATACGTCAGAAAATATTCTGAAGTGTTTTGTATTCATTTTTATAGAGTATATCAGTTTTGATTATTGTTGTTTTTTTGTGTATTGAGGGCCTGGGTTCGATTCGCACTGCAAGTATAAATAATGTAGTGTATTGCTGACGTCTTGAGACATTGTAAATGTCTCGCTCTTTCACTTGAAAACAGACTCTAAAAATCTTCTCTATTCGAAATAATAAAATTAAATGTTTGAAAATGCTAAAGACATTACCTACTTTTATTACTACGTATATTCGTACCTACTTAACCGCAGACCATTACCCGCAGTTTTCTTCGGTTTACAGATTATTTGACGTTTCAAAAGTGGCTTAACTTCGTCATGGCTGTAATCCCCTAACTGGCTGGAGTAGTTTCATTTCTGTAACACATTTTGGAGCTGGATATAGGTACTTTTTATGTAAAGTGTCATACAAAGAGATAGAATGCTGCGATATAGTTTTTACTTATAAAATACGAAACGTTATAATATTATTAAATAATGAACTTAGAAAGTACATAATATATGAATTCGAAAAAAAAGATTTTTCAAATCGGTTCATAAATGACCGAGATACGAGGTAACAAACATACAAAAAAAAAATAACATACGACCCGAATTGATAACCGCTTCTTTTTTGTAGTCGGTTAAAATGTCACATTAGTACTTACCGACTTACGGTGAAGGAAAATATGGACTTAAAAAAAGTCTGAAAATCCATTCCGCATTTTCAAAGAGGCCTTTCCTTGTAAGTGGTATAATAACAGACTGGTATGATGTTGGTTCTTTTTTTTTGATATATATTAGCCTACCAAAGTGTTAAAAATCTGTTAAAGCCTCTCGGGTATCCTGGTTCTTATTTGAGAGGTGGCCTGTGTTTGTCAGGTGTAGGCTTTAGCTCGTCTCTGCGTATAACTCAACTGCGTAGTATCGAACACACACGGTCAACGACCTAGTTGATGGAAACAAAAAATATAGTAATGATAATAATATACAAAACATACTTAATACTAATATATTTAAATATTTTTTGTTGGTAATATCATTAATATATTTTTAGTTTCCCGCAGCTTGGTTTCACCCGCGTCTTTGATTACTCCCGTCGCCAGTAGCGTGATGTTACATAGCCTATATGTTATATCTTACATACCTTCCTCGAGAACTGGGCTATCATACGCAAAAAGAAGTATTCAAATCAGACTGGTAGTTTCAGAGATTAGTGAGGTTCAAACAAACAAACTCTTTCGCTTTATATAATAGTATAGATTTATTAGACTACACAGTACGTTAAGACACAAAATATATATCAAATAATATTTTATTTAAACAATAATTCATTACTTCATACTTCATAACACGCTGGCTTTTTAAAAATCGATGGCCGCACCCCTGCAATCTCCCCCACATGGACGTATGGGTAATCCCAAAATGACAAATAATAAGCTTTCATGTATAAGTGCATGCAATTACAACCGCTAATAGTTGCGCATAACACTGACTATCGCGTGCATAATATGATAAATGAATACTTATGTGGATTTATTAGAGTTCCGTATTGAAATATTGATTGAATTTGCATGATAACAATATATGATTTTATGTCAAGTCTTTGAATGAAAAATCATAATAAATTTTCGAGCACGAAGAATATCAAAAAAAATATAAAAATAAGTTTTGAAAGAGCTATACATAGTAACTTACTAGCTTTCTGCACCGCAGTTACATCTTTGGTTAATGCTCTGTCCTCGACTCCTATCGTCAGTAGCGTGATATTACATAGCTTATAACCTTCCTCGAGAACTGGGCTATCAGACACAAAAATTATTATTCAAATCCGCTGGTCGTTCCAGAGATTAGGGCGTTCAAACTAACAAACAAACTTTTCCTTTATACAATAGTAATATACGAGTAGATATATATATCGTTTACTAACTCTATATTTATAGAATTAGAAGGCTATAGAGAAGATCGGCGTAATGTATAAGTTTTCATACTAATGCGTTTCGTCCGGTGAGAGAGAGCAGGAGGCCCCAATAGCCCGTCTCAGTTCTACAAATATTCCTTTACATAGAAACATTTATCACAGTTCACATGTTGCCTTTACCTTTTGTAGCAATATGCAAATTGAGGCAGCCTGTAAAGCACACATTTTACTTTTTAATTTTTTTTTACAACTCTATAGATACTTAATTACTTACAGCTTTCTAAGCTGTAAGTAATTAAGTATCTATAGAGTTAAGTGTATTGCCTGCGTCACTTTGCATGCTACTTGAAACTGTAACTTACAAAAATTGTAATAACCTGGCGATTAAAAAGAGTGACCTGAGTTTCTTGCCAGTTCTTCTCATGGCTCTACTTCGTCAGCGAACTGGCTGTAAGTTAATTTGCTGACATTTTGTAAACTTTGACGTTCATAAGTGTTAATTTAATTAACCTATATGAATAAACATATATTTCATTTCATTTCCTTTTCCTTCTTACCCCTTTCTCTCTACACGGTCGACTACAGCTTATTGTGTTTCCTGCATTGCATTCCATTGTTTCTACAATACTTAGAACACACAACCATTTCCATACTTTTACGGTTACAAATTTCAGCTTACGTATGTGTCATAAAAAATTGCAAAAGAAAGTTTATTCCGATGCTACAAGTAGCTTAATGAGCTTAATCACTATCAAATTCTATTGTTATTATAAATGCGAAAGTTTGTGTGTATGTACCATATATGTATATGTGTTTGTTACCACTGAGCACCTATACGGCTAAACCGATTTTGATAAAAAATTGTATGTAGATAAATATGCTACTTTTTATCCCGAAAATCGGTCCGGTTCCCGAGGTGGAGAGTACACATTTTAGGCGCGGGCAAAGCACATGGTGCGCTGCTAGCCTTTCTTTATGGTTATCGTACAATCATAATAACTTTATACGGAACTCTTCACTGTCAATTAACACGTACGTGTTAGTATGGGGACGCCGCGATCGATAGTATTGCCCGCGGGAACCCCATGCGATCAATACGAACGACTAGTAAAATCCTGTCAGAAGGGTCGCTTTCACTCAAGGTTAAGGGTAGAGGGTATGGAATAATATGGATGAATAACAAACAAATATATTTGTTGTCATTTAACTGAACAATTCCTTTTACACGCCATCTAATCAATACTAAAAGCGGACGAGTTTGTTTGTTTGTTTGAACCCTCTAATCTTTGGCACTACCAGTCCGATTTAAACAAATCTTTAATAATAATAATAATAATAATATTCTTTATTGTACACACCATATACAGATACAAGTCAAGAATACAACATAAATATAAGTAGGTACAATGGGCGGTCTTATCGCTTAGAGCGATCTCTTCCTCTTTATACGTATGATAGCCCAGTTCTCGAGGAAGGTTAAAAACTATGCAAAATCACGCTACTGGAAAATCACGCTACTGGCGACGGGAGCAGAGCAGAAAGTAAAGACGCGAAAGCTAGTCCTACATAAACCTCGGTGAGTGTGACTCTTGTGAACCAAGATGAACCGTGAAGGACACTTGTAACACTAAAAGAATCCAGCGTATTGCTAAAGATACCTACTCGCTACCTACCTGCTGGATCGCGCAATAAATTTAACCAAAACCAAAAAATTGTTGATGTAAATTAATATTGTTTTGATTGGCGATTTTTTATTTTACACACAATTTTACTATATTTACACACACTGTTGCTAAAACGGAAAAATCTGAAATTTTAGTAAAATTTTTGAATCGATTACATTTATCGATATAGCAAATATCTTGTTTTAACCTATACTACTTAAGTTATAAAATATACTATCAACACAGCGCGGTCTAGACCCAAAGACTAGAACCAAATGTTGTGTTATTATTATTATATTATTAATTCTATTCGATATATTCACATATAATATTGACATCACACACGCGACATTATTCGATAGTACCAGAACATTCCACGCGTTCGAAGGGCCGCTATCTCCCCATCCAGTTAACGACCGACTACTTATGCTCACCCCACCTGAACATTGATTTAACTATGTAGATACTACATATTGTTATATTTATAGAACTTTGTAAACATACATTTATACACAACAAACTTTATTTGTAAACTAGCTTCCTGAAGCGCGGTTTCACCCGCGCCTTTGATTACTGCTTTGCTCCCGACACCAGTAGCGTAATGTTACATAGACTAAAACATTCCTAAAGAACTGGGCTATCATACGCAAAAAGAATTATTTAAATCCGATTGGTAGTTCCAGAGATTAGCGCGTACAAACAAACAAACTTATCCGCTTTACATATATATAAAGATTTAGCTATATATTGAAGATATAGATTAAAGGTATAGATTAAAGATTTTGCTGCTATACCGATACGATTTCTTGAATATTCATGATCAATGCTAAGAAAACATAGTCATGCCCATAGGTTACGTTACCATCAGGGCCGTATGCTTGTTTGACATCAAACTTGTATAAAAAATAAAACAAAATGGACATTTAATTGTAAATTTCTGATATTTTGTTATAGAAAATCGTTATCGTACATTTAAGAACACTGTCTTTGTGAAATAAGGAAATTTTCTGACAAATTATGCATTCGAGCTTCAAATCAACACTATTTCATAAAAGTATATTCTGCATGGCTCCTAAAATTTATAATAAGCTGCCTACGGAGCTCAGAAATGAGAACAACGTCATACAATTAAAAAAAAACTTACATTTCTTTCTTGCCACAAAAGCATACTACACTGTTATGGAATACTTAGATGACCGAACTATATAAAATGTAATGTATTATAATAATTATGTTTAGAATTGGATAATATTATGTTTAAAATAACGAGATATGACTTTGTATAAATTTTTCCATGCTGAAGGGCTAAATATGGCGAAACTTTTAAAATGTAACAACTTATGTATACCCATATTAAGCAAATAAACGTTTTGAGTTTGAGTTTGAAAGAATTTACAATCACCATTTAATTTCTATTCACCCGTGAAATATTTATTCACCATGCTTTACATTATGGTGTTTGCATGTGGTTACTTTGTATATTTTATAACTCGTTTTGTATAATAAAACTGTAGCTTCGATGATCGCTAGTTGTGTATGTGACAATTGAGTGACGGTAAACTCGATTATAAACGCGAAGAGATATCAAATCCATATAAGTTCAAGTTAATAATAACAGCATAACACCTACACATCGCTATCAAGACCAAAAGTACGTAAAGTAAGATGTAAATACTTAATATTATACTAGAAACACTCACACCAATAATTATTAGATCAATTTCAGAATTTCAATATATGAAGCATCTTCTCATCATTGAGAAGGTGCTTCATATATTGAAAATATATGAATATATAAGTGTCGTATTGCATCATTGCAATACGACACTTTTGCAATGATATTTTCCGAAGGCGTTTGTTAGACCAAATGAAACTTTTGATACGGCGAACGTCTAGTATAAATATATTTAATACAAATACTCCAACTGTAATATACTACAATTTACATTATGTCAAGGCTTAACTAAATAGGCCGTACAATGGTATTACATCGCTAATTTTAATGTAGGTACAGTTAAATTATTTAATTGTAGTGCTCCCTGAGTACGGACTCGACGTTTAGGGTTTAGATGCTTGTAAACTAATGACTTACGGTCCAAATATACATTTCATTTTCATTTATTTATGTACCTACCTATTAAAATAATTATAATTTTAAGGCACCAAGGACCAAGTCACGATACTTTACAAATATTTTTTACACCTTGTGTGTATTTACGCAGACTTGAAACAATTTTTGTGGATCGTTCCAAGTTTGGTCTCTTGTAAAAATCGAACCCACAACCTCTTGCAAAGCCGTGACACTGCGATAAGCCCACTGCGCCACCTAAGCAAAGTTAAGCAAACGACAAAACTATCATATACCTTATTACCTAAAGCTTCCTGCAGCACAGTTTGACCCGCGTCTTTGCTTACTGCTCTGCTGTCGTCACCAGTAGCGTGATGTTACATAGTCTATAACCTTCCTCAGTATCTGGGCTATCATATGCAAAACGAATTATTAAAATCCGACTGGTAACTCCAGAGATTAGCGCGTTCAAACAAACAAACAAACAAACAAACAAAAACAAACTTTCGCTTTATATAATAGTATAGATAGCTGAGTATGGATAGCTGAGAACAATTACCTTTTCCTTCCATATCCTTTTCGCCCTAAATACATAGGTTGTATATTTAGAAAACTTAACACGTTTATAGGTCACGGTAATTACTTACCATCAGGTGAGTCGAATGCTTGTTGTGTTGTTGTGAAAGTTTTAAAAAAATTACTATTACTTACCATCAGGTGAGTCGAATGCTTGTTGTGTTGTTGTGAAAGTTTTAAAAAAATTACTATTATCGTTTCATCGATTATTTTTATAAAAAACATTTCTTATATAAATACCTACCGGTTTTTAAACACTACAAATAGCTGCAGGTATGTGATTGCCATCCTTAAATATAACGTAACTTACTTGTACAACAATTAATTTAAAATATATGGTAACTCACTTGTGTAAAAAAATATTTAAAGTTACAATAAATCTAAATATATTATGAATGGGCACAATCTTGCACCTATAAACCTTTTGTTATGAAGAGCTTAATACATTACTGATCAGAAGTGACGGGAAATGAATAGCATATGATGTATAAAGAGATGTAAATATTATTTACGCAATTGAGAAATTGTTATTATATTGTTATTCATCTAGTGAAGTTACTTCGAACCTAAATAACAAACTATTGATACTATTATAGCAAGTATAATACTATAATAGAGTCACTTTTGATACGCTCATATAAAAAAAAAACATTTTTAAAATTACAACTTAGTGGCTATATAGTGCACACACGTGCATTGCAATCGCAAGTCAAAAAGTGATGTAAAATTGACATAAACAAGAATTGCGATTTAGTACTTAGTTTAGATCTTTGTGGGAATCAGTACAGAGTACACATTTCTCGGTAAACGTATTTTGTCTTATGTCCTTTTTCCATTAACCCACCTGATGGAAAGTAGTAACCGTTGCCGATAAAGTAGGGACAAAAAGATGAGGAAAGCAAAGGGAAAGGGAAAGGAACAGGATCGGGCAGGTAATGAGGGTGTTTAGGAAAATATTCGCCGCCAGTTGGCGCCACTTACACTTTCATATTGGGCCAATCACGGTTTAACTTTCTAAAACCTCGTGGGCGCCATTTTACCCTCTCAGCAATTTTCTTTAATCCTTAAGCACGTGTATTATCCATTTTGTAAACATTAAAATTTCAAAATGAACACTGAAAAATATTTGTTTGATAGCGCTGCCAAAATTGAAGACCTTTTAACAAAGTGGCGCCAACTAGTGGCGAAAATTTTTCTAATCACCCTCATTGGGCTGCCGGCGCTCTCAAAATTATCTCAACCCTCGTTAGCTAGACAGATGGTTTATAGTTTTTTTTTATTTGCCCAAAGGGCAGGCTATAGTCTTTCGACCATACAGCCTAGTCTTCCCTGTAGGCTTTCTTACGTGGTAAGATGGTTTATAGCTATACCATAAGACAAAGTAAGGCTGCGTACACAGTTACTCTGATTTCCCCCGAGTACCTCATTACGTTTTACCACCACAATACTTAGGAATTAGTTTAAAACTATGAACGTTTTAATATCTTTTTATACACCTAGACATTACTTATTTTACGGGCAACACCATTTTACAGTCTGTTTATAGTCTATGAATATGGTATTAAATATGACCTTGCCTTTCAAAATTATGTGACACATAAAATAATTTTCGTTAAAAAAAAACTTACAGATTAAAATATTGTTACTAAAACTACATAGTTTATAAGAGAAAGAAGTAAAATGTAGAGGATTGAAGAGATATTAAAATCACTAGTACTCTATGAACGAAACTTAGTATTTATCTCAGAACAAGGACTAGTAGGTATTTATACTATATGTTCATAGTTAATATCTTGACTACTATTCGTTTTTTTATTCCTACCAGTCCGTTATCATAACATACCACTGCGAGGAAAGACCTATTCTCAAACAAAGAATGCTGCATTATCGCAATGAAAAATAAAATGCTTGCTCAAGGCTGATTGACAGTTTAAGATTTAGTGACTCACACTTTTTTACTTTTTTCAGTAGACAAATGTGCATAATAATTATAATATTACAACAACTACACACAACGCCATCTAGACCCAAAGTAAGCATATATTATAGCATATATTATACATACTTTAATACCTTTTTTTGTAAATTCATACATATTATTATACATAGAAAAACCCAGACCAATGCAAATAGACATGTTGATGTACACAAATATTTACACCCGCGGGAATCGTACCCGCGATCTCTGCGTGGCAGTCTACACATAATACTACCGAACCACAGAGGTAGTCAATCCCTTAGCAAGTGCTGTTCCACACACCTATAAATTTTATTGTAGAAAAGCCAGGAAATTACTCTCATTTTAGCCTTACAAAAACTATATTTGAACTATAGAATAAAAGAAAACCGTACAATATCGGTTTTTGAAACGGAAAAACTCTAATTAAAACCGGCTTGGACTCCGTACAGATTAAAACTTGGACTTGACATTGCAGTCCGATGCAATTAGTTATCTGTGCCTTTAGGATTAAACGTGGAGATCTAGACATAGACATTTCAGTTTTTATGTTTTATCTGTTTTGGGTGTTTGAAGAAATTGTTTCTATAACTGACTGTTTTGTTCCTTAAGCGAGCTCCACGTGTTCTGCAATCCAAACTATTGTGTCCTCTGTCTTTGCCTGTGTTAGCATTATAATACCACCATGATTTATCATCAAAGTCAATACTATAATCAACTACTAACAGATCATAATACATGATACGTGTATATGACATGACCAAAGAGATGACAACAATTTGCCTATGGCCAATTCGTTGACAAAGGCCATTCTTATATATATATCTATATCTATACATATAATAAAAATGTAACCGATCGCTGTCTGTACATGAAAGATATATGAGAAAAAAAATTATTGGGGCCTTTATATATATATATATAAAAATGAATCCCTATTTTCCTTGGTCATGGCATCACGCGTAAACGGCTAGATCAATTTCGTTAATTCTTTTTTTGTTGTGTTTGTTATTGTCAGGAGAAGGTTCTTATGAAAGAAAAACTAAGAAAATTGCGCGGTGATTTAGAAATTTAAGAATACTTCACCACCATATAAAATTTAAACCGCTAAACCAAGTTCGATGAAAATTGGTACCTATGTAGATAGATTTGGTTTTGGGACATACGCTACTTTTTATCCCGAAAATCGCTCTGTTGCCCGAGTTACGTTAATTAAACAAAAAGTATTTTTTGCGCGGGCAAAGCAGGGCGCAGCTAGTAATATATAATTATAATTTTTGTTATGAGTTAAAAATAACACGCAATGCAATGCAACCAAAGCACCTTACGTGCTTTTGACACCGGTGCGATGACAGCGTTAAATTTGTATAAGAAAATATAGTTCTGAAAGTAAACACTAAAAGCGCTGTTCGAAGCCAGCACTGACAAATGGATAATGAAAAACCGATCATGTTCAAAATGAAATCTATTTTATTTTTATCATGTTATTTTGTTCGCGTAGTGTTTAAACATCTGTGGCGTATGGCTGATATTGCAAGCGATATTTTTTTATTGCTGACATTAAATTTTAGATGTTGCGATGACGACGAAATTATCACAACGGTCTCTTACCTTCTTTCTTTAATTTTGAGATATCAAATTCCATTTCCATTTTCCATTATGATCCCCTTCTCGCTACATGGTCGGCAAAGGCTTTAGTTGTGTTTTTACCCGACTGCCGAAGTCAGGGAAGGTAATTTTTTTCAAGCATAATTATGTATGTATGTATGTATTGTATGTATGAAAGAAAGAAAGAAAGAAAAGAAAGAAAATACATTTATTTGACGTAAGCCACAGACAACACAAAAATTTTCACAATACACAATAATAATAAAAAAAAAAGTAACAAACAACCAAAATTTAGGCATGCTGTCGGCGTGCTTACTACAAACGGGTCGCCAACTCAGCACACAGAGTACCTACTATTGTATAATTTACCACCATTACATACACAAATTTACCACCATTACATACACAATTTACCACCATTACATATACAATATGTATGTATTTATGTATGTATGTATGTATGTATGTATGTATGTATGTATGTATGTATGTATGTATGTATGTATGTATGTATGTATGTATGTATGTATGTTTCTTTGGATAATGGATTTTAACACATCAAGTTTAATTAGATTCGTATTAATTGTGGGAGTGTCATAGTAATAATGTCCTAAGGTTACGATAACCACTTACCATCAAATGGAAAGTTTGCTTATTTGCCACCAAAGTTTTTATAAAAATACACCCATTCATAGTCGTCATTCATAGCGAATTGGCAATCGCAATGAATTATCACAATATTTAGAGTGCGTATTACAGTTTTTTTTGCATTTCAAAATTGCACTTAGGCTAAAGTATTCTATACAAATGAGTCTAGCTTCTGTAACTGAACTAGGCCTGTATTTTTTTTTTTTTTTTTTTTTTTTTTATATTATATCCTACCAAAGTGACTCCACCCCGCCTGATGGTAAGCAGTCAGTGGAACCCAGAAGTGGCGGCCACTGTACCAGAAGCCATCGCCTTAAACTGCTGGTATGGTGGCCTCCACTATGGCGGCTGGGAATGGGGTTAGGGGAAGGGAATGAGGGAGGTGAGGGAAGAGGAAGGGGGGAAATTGGGCCTCCGGCGCTCTCACTCACCGAACGAAACGCAGTAGTACGGATACTACTACTCTTAAGTCGATCTTCTATGAGAGGGTAGTACTTCCCCGGACGATCCAACCCATTCATGCTGAAATCAGCGTGGATCTACTACCGTGAGTTTCGGCTATCAGTGCCACTCCCCTCGAGTATACTTATCATTTTAGTATAACGCTGTTGTAACCTGTTTACCTGTACCCTCTGAGACTCTACTACATCACAACAAGTTGGGTCCGTCCCAACTGGTCGCTATCCTGATTCGTGACCATTATGTTTCTTCATACAACTAGTCCCGATTTGTTACCATAATCCTGACGAGTCAGGATAGACTCGACATATTTACCTAAACATTGTCCTTGCCTAACTCATTTATATAACTCATTACACTTCACTCGAATAAGTTTATGTTTGCATCATTCAATATAAATCCGAAATGTATGTTTTTTGATAAATAAAAATAAAAATGCACTTTCATAAAAAGATATATTTTAAATTACGTAAGAAAATGTTAAATCTTATTAAATTTCAGACTGCATTTCCCGCGTCTCGTTACCTCTTTTGTTGAAGTTTCAAGTTACCTAACATTTCATTCTATTACGTGACTTATTGTTTACAAATTACTTACATCCATACTAATATTGTGAATGTGAAAGTAACTCTGTCTGTCTGTTATGCTTTCACGCCTAAACCACTGAATGATGATATAGAGATATACTAGACTTTGGAGAACAAGATATGCTATCTATTAATGCGATAAAATGGCTTGAAGGGGTTGTACGTTAGTATAAAACATCATCTATGTATAAACATGTTTATGATTAGTAAAAATATGCGAAAACCGACATTCACGCGGGCGAAGCTGCGGGCAACAGCTAGTAAAGAAATATAACAGAAGCCAATGTCAACAAACAAACTCCGTCATTAATATTATCCTTTGATCTGTCACAAAGAGCCAGACCGACCAATCACGCACCCCCTTTAAATCATCCCCAAATTTGTAGTCGGTCTAATAAAGTACTTTACGCTTATATATATAGATATCGTGATGTCCGTCTGTCCGTCGCATTCATGGTGCAGTGCCAAAAATCGATACCTGCCTCCCCATGGAATATCCCGATGTTAATAGGGTGGCCATGTTGTAGAAACGTCTGGGTAACTGTTTCGATTTGGGAGGATAATAATTGAAGATATTTCTATCTACCATTATGTGAATATTAGTACGTGTTGTCCTACCTGTCGTTTAGGAACTTCATCACTGTCAGGGACTCTACGAAGCCGCTGCCTACCTAGAAAAGAGTGGAGTAGGTGAAGGGAATAGGGTAGGTAAGGAAAAGGGAAAGGGGAGGAATTGGACCTCCGGCTCCCTCACTCACCGAACGAAACGCAAAAGTATAAATACTACTACTCTTACGTCGATCTTCTATGAGAGGGTAGTACTTCTCCGATCGACCCACTGACATTTACAATGATGGAAATCATGTCACAATTATGTTCCTAGCGCTTGGCGTCTTGTGTAAAACTTTGGCTTGTTTGAAATAAAAACATTCCTTATTAACTAAATCCAGTACAAAACGTATATAAGTAATTCACAAATGTTTACACTAAGAATGTCGTGGCTGAAATTTGACATCTACGGGACATCCTGACTTTTTGGAACACATGGCTACCTTAAATACAAGTACTACCACTGCGGGGGGCTTTTTATATACAGATACTAGTAGATAGTTGCGTTTATAATTGACTTTGATCGGACCCTTTGACAGGACTCCCGTATATTGCCACGGGCTACGATTATTGGAACCCTTTGATACCTAAACAACATTGGTTGTAGGAGGTCTGTCTGGCTTCACTATATCTATATACTAAAGCTGAGAAGTTTGTTTGTACGCGGTAATCTCTGGCAGTAATATATGTGTGAAAGTTTGTGTGTGTGTGTGTGTGTGTGTTTTTTACCACTGAGCGCTTAAACGGCACAAACGATTTCGATAAAAATTGGAATGTAGATAGATTCGGTGCCAAAGACGAATAAGCTACTTTTATCCTGAAAATCGTTTCAGTTTCCAAGAGATACAATACATATTTTACGCGCGGGCGAAGCCGTGGGGCGGAGCTAGACATAAATAAATATTTTATTTGTATTTTTATATTTATACACATAAATAAAAATACATTTGACGTCCCACTAAACGGTAAAAGTACTTAATAAGAAATAGGCGAGTAATTTTGTAAAAGAATAATATAAATGAGCAGGCACCTGCTTATCTTCCCACAGTAAGTTATTACCCAGGCAAGGGAGATAGGAGCTCGATTCTGACCGATAATGGCAGCAACAATACAACAACTCATAATAGATATTATAATAGATTATTTTTAGCACCTTTTGTCTATTAAATCATAATGTATCTAAATTCTACACTAATAATATTATAAAGAGCAAAGATTTGTATTTTTGTTTGCAACGAATATACTCAAAAACTACTAGACCGATTTAAAAAATTCTTATATAAGGCTTTAATTCTAAAATATAGGCTAATTCTTAATAGGCTATATTTTATCCTCGTACTCCCACGGAACGTGAATCACGCGAGTTTAACCGCGTGACGTCCGCTACTTAAATTATAAAGAGAGAAGATTTAATTTTTTGTATGTTTGTTTGTTTTGATTTAACTCAATATCAACGTAACTGATTTAAAAAATACTTTCTCCTTTAGAAAGCTACAAATAGGTCGGCTATATTATGCTACATTTTATTATGTCTAACGTATTTATCACAACAAGGATTTCAATGAGTGTGGGGTCACACTCATTGAAATCCTTGTTGTGTAAAACGTAACACATATCCTAGATATACGAGTACTATATCTGTACTATTGTAGACAAGTTATGAAAACGTCTCATACTATTTTACGAGTACATTAAAAATCTGAACCAAAATGTAGAACCTAGGTATGTCATCTTGTAAACTTTACAAGAAAGTTTACAAGATGACAGAAAAGAAAAGAAAGTTTTATAAACAAAATAAAAACCCATAGAAACAATGCATAATCGTATTTTCTGCTGGAATGAAATATTAAACATACTTATGTATTTTCTATTATAATATTTTTCTAAAATTTATAGAACTATTCAATTAGGAGTACTAAATCTTCAAAAATAAGAAACTTTTAGAAATAATTTAACAATTTTACAAATAGTTTTTGTTTGTAAAAGAAAATAAATTTGATATCTAAACAATAATACTTACTTCTAAGTTTCTGTGTTCAAATTATTTATATACAATCAGATACAATTATTTTCAGAGAAAGCTTTTATATACTAGTAGGTACAACATAATTGATCTGTTTCTTTGGCTTAATCTCTTAAGATGCGTATTATGAAAATATAGCATTGTGTTTTGGGTCCTATACAACAGGTGGCGAGCCTGTTATCAATTTTATTATCAATACATTTTTTTACTTTATTGTGCGTGAGGAGATAGCCTGTAAGTGGTTGTTACACATGTAAATATATTTACTGTAGCAATTAAGTTAAAATGTGTTTGTGTAAACAATCGTTGGTTAACCAAATATAAATAAAATATTCGAGTACAATTTTGGACTTCAGACTAATATTGAAAATTTCTAGACTTTTCTAGATTTCTCAATATCACTTCATCCACCACGGAGATCAAACCTGATCTTGGTCCTACCTAGACCGGGTCGTCTCTACACCTTGTGAGGGGTGCAGACCCCTCACAAGGTGTCATGAGCAGTCATGCTGCCTCTTCGTTCTACGTAATATATTAACTGTTACAAGAACCTATAAATAAACAATAATTAATATCACATTAGCGTTATTATGGCCAGAGAATATTTTCTATAAAGTTCCACTGTAGATTACCAACGTATTTACGAGGGTAGATCGCAATTAACCGTGATACTGGCCATCTACATTTTCAAACTAATTTTGCTAGAACGCTGAATCTCGACTTTCGATCAACTTTAATTTCGCGCTGAACTAATTTTAATCTTAGCTACTGCGCTCCAATGAAATATAGTTTGTTCTCTTACGGATACTTAATACAAATTGTTTTATTTATAATAGTTGGTTTTCTGATTGCATTGTCTACTGCAATATAATATTATTCTACGTTAGAACTGAAGCTGAACTATAACAATTATATTCTACTCTGTTTCAGATAAATGATAATAATATTCTACCACATTCACACAGCGCCATCTAGTCCCTAATTAAGCAATTATATTTGCTTGTGTTATGGGTACTAAACAACTGATATACTACTTATATACATTTTTTTTGTAAATACATACATATTATATATAAATTACACCCAGACACAGAACAAACAATCATGCTCACCACACAAAGATTTATTTATAATTTAAGGCGAGGTATTTCTGGAGATAGGCACTCGAAGGTAGTATAAACGCTAGCCCAGCCTTCGCCAATACAGAGGCCCTAGACAAGTGTCAAAGATTTCTATTCTATTTATAGAATAGATAATAAAAAGTATTGGATTGACATAAGCTAACGCCAACGCTTATGTCAATCTCATACATTTTGTAATCTATTCTATGAATAGAATAGAAATCGTTGACACTTGTCTAGGGCCTCAGTACGACTTATTTATCTACGATCATCATACGATGACAGCGGCGGGCCCGGCGCGACGTCACGCATTGAGAGTTTGCGCATCGCAAGCTCCCTATCGTAAAGCTCGTGCCGCGCCACAATGCGGGACATACAGTAGGTATATTTTTTAACATGATTCATAAAAATCGGTACTTTGCTACAGTGTTGTGTGCAATTTAATGTAGGCTTATTAAACCTAAAATGAAGGTATAGTGGTGGTATTAAATAATCTTGTCGAAGTAACAATAAAATGTTGAATAAACGTTACATACTAAAGTTTATTTTTTTATTTTATTTTTAATTATTGAACATCATCCACGAAAGTACAAAGGTGGAATTCTTTAGCAATCGGTTTAGGGTTAAGTTTAGGAATTAAAATCTGAGATAGAAGCCAAAAGAAACAAATCTTTGGAGACCACGTACTTGATTTTAAAAGATGCGTATGTTAATTGTTCAATATAATTTAGGGCTTGTTTCACAATTTAAATCATTCATCAATTGACAGTTAAATAGTTGATGATTAAGAAAATAATAAAATAAACCAAATAACAAACACTTGTCTTAATAACTATTAACATAGTAACAACTAGACGTCGGTCTAATACAAAAATCAAGCAAAAATGTCACACGTTCACCTATATAAACGTAGATATCGGTAAAATCTACTTCGAATTTTGCATTTTTTAACAGAATTGATGAAAGATATGTTCCGTATTTTATTAAAATTCATCCTTTAAATGGGCTAGAAAGGAAAAGAGATAATTTTGGGGATGATTTGCTTCGAAGTTGATATCAATACACCGTAATGGTTTTGATTTAAAATATTTCATTTTGACACATGTTTGAAAACTCAATCAACCTTCGTCAAATAAAGTTGCTATAGTTATTTTTGGATAGCAATTTTCTAAGAGAGATATTGAGGGACAGTGCTATCAAAACAAATATGTTTCATTGCTTTTAAACAAATATTTTTCATTAACCCCTGATTGGCCAAATGTGACACTTGAAGTGGTGCCAACTGGTGGCGAAATTTCCTAAATACCCTCATTGAGTACTATGATAACACAATCATTGCATCGAATAATTGAAATCCATCTCTCATGCGGTAAATTACAGTACTCACTTTTGTTTTGCTACGGTGAGGATAGATACTTCACTTTTGTACCCCAGTAATATAAACATAGTAGTATTTGCTAGTAGTAGCTAGTAGTAAGTTTTTATTCTACCGTGTAATGATTAAGAAAGGAGAAGATAATCATCTGCTACATTTTCATTTGTCGTATAGCCAGTTTTTGTTGTTTGCGAAAACGAAAAAATTTAGTTATATTAGGAACAATCAGGCGCAGCTTATAGCGGACAGTTATATATACTTGCAAGATGCGATAGGGATACAGGACGTTGATGCTGATCAGCTGGGTCAAAAGGTGGTGCTGGCTACTTCTTTGATAGAAGGGAAGAGGGCACGCTATACGAATGAGCGGGCACAAGTCACTACGGTCAAATTGAGAGCGCGCCAATGCTCAACATAAATTCACCAAAATTATGCAATGGTACCAGATTGCAATGCAATAAACAATGTAATGTAATCGAAACAACTATACTAACCGGTTATTCTCGAGAGGATTCTGTAGATATTTATTCCTAGGATTCCCCCTAACACCATCAAATACCCCTTTTAATTCAAAAGAATGCAGTTTCCCATCAAAGTTTGTTTCAGAATGAACATAGACAAATCTCAAAGTTAAACTCTTAAGGTAACGGGCGTAGACTTAAAGGAAAGTTGTATGTGGCATACTCCAGAGTAAGCTAGAGTAGTAATAACCAGATCTATATATATTTAGATAAAAGCAAAAGTTCACTTACTCAATCATCACGAAATTTCAGAAAATACAAGTGCTAGACGTCTCAAATTTTGCATGAGGGTTCCTTTTAGGACATAGGTGCTTACTGAGACGAGATTTTGCGAATTCGGTTTAAAAGGATGACAAAGTTTGTATGAAATTTCTATAATTCGTTATTCATCATCATCATCAGCCTGCGGCAGTCAACTGCTGGACATAGGCCTCTCCAAAAGCGCGCCATCTTGCCTGATTCACGGCTGTTTACATCCAATTTCTGCCAGCCGCCTGTTGTAAATCGTCGCTCAATCTAGCGGTGGGTGCCCCACTCTACGTTTCTTTGTACGAGGTCTCCACTCCAGAACCTCGCGGCTCCAGCGATTGTCTGATCTGCGACAAATATGACCAGCACATTGCCACTTCAGAGTGCTAATTCGGAGAGCTATATTGGTAACTTTAGTTCGCCGTCGAATCTCCTCGTTACGGATTTTGTCGATCAGACGAACGCCAAGCATAGCTCTTTCTAAAGCCCTCTGAGTGACTTTCAACTTATGGACCAGTCTATTTGTGAGTGTTCATATTTCAGCACCATAGGTCATTGTAGGACGCATTGGTCAAACATCTTGGTCTTTAGGGTTTGCGGTATGGGCGACATAAAGACTTGACGGAGTTTGTGGAACGCTGCCCAACCCAACTGAATCCTCCTGTCAATTTCTCTTTCGAAGTTGCTTTTACCTAGTTGTAGTTGTTTTATATTAAGATTTACAAATTACTAGAAAATAAAAAAAAATTATTACTTGGAAATTACCATTATTAAGTGGGCAAATAGGAGTCGCAAGTTTGTGTTAAATTTCGTCAGTTTTACTGGTAGCGGATAAATAGATTTAAATGGGATTCACCATAATGACGGATTATACTGATATTTATTACTGATAAATTGTACGATTGCCGTAAGATCAGGCAGGCAATAGCCTCATACAGGCACACATGAAATATCACGCGGACGATGTCGCGGGCAACAGCTAGTCACAACAACATTATTTATATATTATTTAAATAATTTGATCGCTTTTTATGATATTTTTTAATTATTTTAAATCTAAGTTTTTAACAATTCACATAACTACTTGTAAATCATAAAACAATAGCCTACTTACTAATATAGGATAGAATAGGATAATAAGAACATTCAAAATAAGTAATAACTAGTGATTTAGAAAGAAAAGGCCCATTATATTTTCAATATTTTCTTAATTTTCGCTCATTTTAATGTTTCTTACTGTCATTTTTGTGGAGGATGTATTATAATTTCAGGCAAAAGTCTGTACATATGAGATTAAATAATTTTTGATACCATTTTTTTTGTCAAAATTTATGATTTCACTCGCGTTTTAGCTTACTACTCTGCTCCCGTCGCCAGTAGCGTGATGTTACATACCCTATAATCTTCCTAGGGCTACTGCAGTGCAGCTTTGCGTATGATAGCACTGGGCTATCATACGCAAATAAATTTCAGAGATTAGCGCGTTCAAACAAACAAACAAACAAATTCTTCGGCTTTGACAGTGATTGTATTCGTAACAACTTGTAATACAAAGTCCAAGCGTGACGTCATAATTACATGTAATTAACTTACTGCAACATTTCTATATTGTAACACCAATGAAACGTCAGTTTACCCAAAATACTTTTAAATAATATTAGATTTTACAATAAAAATGAATTCTTAACAGAAACATAATGTTAAAATATACTTATTTACCTATTCTATTACTATTATTTGTTTAGCCTTCGTGAAGATATTATTTTTTTAAATTACGCGCTTTTTCTGGATAACAAAAAAATTGTCACAAGTCCGAACTCTGACGCTGTCCCAGCGGGACTGAAAGAGGAACGCGGAAGCCTCAGGAAGGACGAAAACTCATTTTCTTAGGAAACGGAGGAGACGACGGTCTAAATTTTACTTTTTGATTACCGAAAAACCTTACATTTTTAACTACAATACATTTGATATAAGTTTCATTAAACAAAAACTAATGTACACTGAATGAAATGGGTTTAAAAACTAAGAACCTGTTTTTGAGCATTTGTGGGAAAAGAAGAATTGTGAATTGAATTTTGTTCGCCTTAAGAAGAATTTTTAGACAATTTTGAAAACGCTTAATTTGGCAAAATTAACTGAGCAGTACAAATTTCAGGCTTTTTTGATAAGTTCTAAAGATTTCGTCACGGTATTTTTCACCGCCATAAGTAAGTAATATCCAAGATAAACTTAGAAAGTACATAATAATATGATTTTCACGAAGTTTCGGTATATGAGAAGAATCCTTTCCTTCCAGTCGGATAACAACAGGCTGATATGATAATGGTTAGGAATTGAAGGCTTGTTATCTATACTATTATTTATAGCAGAAGAGTTTGTTTGTTTGTTTAAACGCACTAATCTCTGGAACTACCAATCGTATTTAAAAAAATATTTTTGTGTATTATAGTTCAGTTCTCGAGGAAGGTTATAGACTATGTAACATTATCTGCTATGGGCGCAGATCAGTAAGCAAAGACGTGGGTGAAACCGGGCCGCTGAAAGCTAGTTTGCAATAAGTCTAGCAATTAAAAGTGTATTATTTTTTAATTGTATTAGTCTGTAAGCCTTTCTAAAATAAATAGAAAAGAAATTATTAGTAGTTAACCCGTTACAAACCTCGTGTTTATAAAATACATTATTCTATAAAAATAACTACAAGATTTTATCGCAACTTACATTATTATTGTACCACACATAGACCCAGGGTCTATTGTTGATAACAACAGATATTAAACCAAGATGGGACTCTATTTTATCTACCCACTTACATCTTACAGGGACTATTGCGTAAGTTACTGAGCGGGCACGTGCAAATAATTCGCCTATTTCATTAACTACTAAATTACGGTAGACATAAACAGTTATAATTATATCCTTGCTTAATTTGTACACAGACAACGAATGTCTATTCGTTATATTATTACTTATTAGGGCTTATAAAAAGGGTCTTATAAAGCTATATATATTTCGACAATCTCTGTGGTTCGGTGGCACTGTGTATGGACTGCCACGCATGCACACAAATATTGGCACTGAGCTGGAATCGAACCCGCGATCTCTGCGTGGCAATCCATACACAGTATCACCGAACCACAGAGGCAGTCAGAGAGGAAAAGGAAGAGGAGGGAGAGGGTTATAGAGAGATTCGATAAATGTGTGTGAATTTCGTGCGATATTTAGCTATTTACTGCAGTTTTCTTACGAATATCTTCGTTCAGAACACAAACATTCATGATTAACTTTGAAAACATAAAAGACTTTTGAAAAGACATATCTATATCTCTTAGTTTTGAAATTACCATTGTTATTTCCAACTCTTGAATAACTGTAATTATACATCTACTGCTGTTGTTTACTACGCTCAAAATAATGATCGGAAAGCCTAGCTGTTTCCAACGTGTAATTACAAGCCATAGTTTGCGCGGAATCAGTGAAATTGAATTGTAAAAATTGCATATCTAATCAACAACGGTCGTATAATATTTGTAGCTTTGCCTCGGCCCATTCAAATGCATTCATTGCATGATATCTACTTTAGATAGAAATACACTAATTTGTTACGTCGAGTGTATTTTTGTAATTGCTTGCACTATTACGTCATTAGACACTTAAACATTGCCAGACTAAAATAATATTATTTATTGCTTGTGAAAATTAATCTGTATTTTTCTTTAAATGTTGCATATTTTTTTTAACAATAAATAGAACTGAAATAAAAAATAAAAATAAACTTTTTATTATGGGCTAATTGGTAGTACTTAACTTATTATGCTTAGGTATAGGTAGTACAATAAAATTAAGGTAAGTAATAGTTTCATAATGACAGTTACACATTAATACACTTTTTCTAACATTATGTTTTTCAAATAAAAGACGAAACTAAAAAATGTTTAAGCCCAACATCAATCAGAGGTTTCACGTTCTGTAAACTAGGAAAATATACAGGTTTTAATTTGATATGTAGTTCAAAATTCAACCTTGTGTCTATAGGGATAGGATCGAATAGTTTATTTGATTGGTTTCAAAATTCCTTGAATGAATCCTGGGTATTACCAGTAGCCACTCGTTCGACCAATTACAGCATCAAGTGGCATGAATATTCACTCGATACCGTGAATACAGATTCGATTATAGAATATTCAACGGCTTGTGGAATCGATGGATTTAAATGAAGAGTTAGGCAGTTATTAAAAAAAAGATAAGAAGGAATAGGAGTGTGGTCGGTGTTCTAATATATATCACCATGTTATCTCTTGCTTTGTCGTATGAAGCGACTACGATAGCACCAGATAATGGGCAACTGTGTGAACTAAATATCACTCATGTGTTGGTGACCAATCTGCTAAGCTTGGCGACTATGATAAGAGTTTTAAGAATGGAGTGGAATAAACATGTATTATCTAAATTCTTTGGATTCGCTAATTTTGAGAAACTCGTCGACACGTATCGAAAAGAAAAATGCAAGTGAACTTTTATATGAAAATTATTCTCTATTGACTATATTCAGTTACCTGTACTGGTATAATAAAGCTAGAGTTTGTTTGTTTAAACGCGCTAATCTCTGAAACTACCTTCGCAGAGTTTCAGACATGCAGAGATCTGTAAGCGACAGTTACCACTTACCATCAGGTGGGCAAAAGCGAAAAAAAAACAATGAGTCTGGTATATTGATTAGTGCAAAGGTTTCCTTTTCTATGTACAGAATTCTTATATAATCATCTTCATTATTGTAGACGAAATATGTTCATTGCTGAACATTAACTATGTCATAGACCTACTTAATATATAGATGTTACTAGTATTATTTACACACAGGTTCACTCACTCACAAAGTTAGTAAACATTTTCAAACAAAGAAACGCTGTCAAATAACCGTTTGACGAATTTTGAACCAACATTTAGGTTATTTATTATTTTATTTTCTAAAACATTAATAAATAAAATGCTAGTACATTCACAGAATCTACATACACGGCATCAGTAATAACACAATAATTACAAAGCGCTATCTAGACTCAAAGTAAGCATATGTAATAGCTTGTGACATGGGTTCTAGAATGCGATACTAGAACTAGGTACTCGTTACTACATTACAAATATAATATCATCCACGTCAAAACCATTTACACCACAACATTTCAACGGCATTTATATTTAATAACAGCCCTGTTAGGGGGTGAGCAGTGAACACAAAAATCAATACATCTGTCTGGGAGGGCCGAACCCTCCTAAATCCCTATCCGCCCGTGCATCCTCGTCAAACATCTGCATTTGAATCGACCGAATTGCATGGGGTATGCCGATGTTGTAGATAAATAACGAAACCATACTTATGCCAAAGTTACTAATGGTAAAATTAATGAGACAATTGTCATACAATTATGAGGCTTTATGCGTCATGAAAGGCAACAAGCTAAGAGGTGCAGTTACAAAATATAAATTAACTTTGTCTTTTATTTTATTTTACTTCTCAGCTTAAAACTCTTAATTTTCACAAAGAATATTAAGAAATTCACAGAAAATTTTAACTACCTTAGTTAATAAAACAAAAAATAACTGATGCCGATATTTGTTTTCGTAAAAATGCTTATTTCGAAAAGCATATTGGAATAGTTTAATCTGTGTAATGAACTCTTGACCAGGATTAAGCTCATCTCACTTCGCAGTTAATTCGGTTCGAGTGAACAATTCCGCAGTTAAATTATTTAGCATAATGCTCAAATACCATTATAATGTGCTACGGTCAAAAATAATGTTCGGCTATTTTAATAGTTTGGTACTGAGCTCCGTAGGTAAGTTTTTAAGAAACTGTACAAAATTTCTAAGCAAGAGCATCTTCTATATTTGTACTAGTACTCGTTCCTTATCAAAACTTGTGCCTTATGATATTGAGTCGGAATATTCCAGAATATTCAGCGCATTCTGTGTTACAAAACAAAGTGCCTAATGCACTGTTGACAAGTTTGCTTTTTAGTTTTTTTCTGTACAACTAAGGTCAAGGAGAAAGCATACGTGTGGTGATGATGATGGTAGAAGTATTGATTGCACGTTGCCGACCTGTTGAATACACTTTAACTCCTTTCCCTTTTTGCACGACGACGCGAAGCTTTATGAAGGAAATTTCTTAGAAACTTCATTATACCACTCAAGTGGTTCTAAGATGTAAGGAGTAATTCCCGGTCGATAATTAATCTTGATCGAATTAGTAACTAGGAAATTTTGACAAATGACTGCTTGTCATCAACTAACTGCGACGTGTTATGTACCCACTAGCAACAGTATGCGATGCTGTGTTACGTGTGTGTGCCTGAAATTGGGTATCATTGATATACGGTGTGGTGTGTTGGTAGTCTGGTGCCCTTGGGTGCCCTTGTGTGGGTGCAGGCCAAGGGTAGCCATGATCAACTAATTACAACCTTTATTGATTAAAACAAATATTTTATTTCATTGTTTGGAAGTTTGTTCGATAAATTAGGGTGTGTATATTTATCTTGACTGTTTCTGGCATGGTCAAGGAAATAATGGCTATCAATGGAAAACGTATAAAATGTACCTATTTAATTCTTAAACGAAAACCAGATTAGTGTTTTCGTTGCTTCTATTTTATAAGTTTGCTGAATTGCCACTTTTTCTGGCTTATTTTTATGGCTATTACGCTAATTAATAAGTTTGCTGAATATCTTGCCAGTTTTGAAGCTGGTAGCATATTGGCAAGAAAGCGATGCCTACAATACATTTAATTTTTCTTCAAGTTCACGTAATAATAATGAAAATATTCGCAACATATCGTAAGTTATATCACTCTAAACTTCTTTAAAACCTGAACCTAAACTTCTCAGATTTCTTTTTAGTTTATTAATCTGAAGCTTGTTGACATTTTAGCAGTGCAAGATTCTGATTAACATTATAATGTACGAGTTCGTTCTGCTCGAGTTTTGTGTCAACACATTTTTAATCGCCGCCTGTCAGCGAGGAGGCTCTTAAGTGCAAATTATCCAAATCCCGCACCGAATGTGATTTACCAACGAGATTCCGGAATCTTATTCTATATTTACGTGCCTTTAATATGTTACTTAATTTATTTTTGTGAATATTTAATGTCAATGTCAAATAAAATAGCTTGTTAAGTTGTAAATAGCTTGTCGAATTGGTTTGAGAAATTGACTATAAGTAAGAGAGTCTACGGGTATGTCTAATGTATTATATTTGATACAAAATCCATACATAACTGATGATGTAAAGTTACTATAGTCTAATTTTTATAGCAGTGGTAAAAATAACAAAACAAAAAACATCTTGTCAACAGGCTTTGAACAGATTTGATATCGATAAATAAGGCAGCTATTTTGCCAGCGTGCTGAGTCTACAGAAAATTAAAGATATATGGTAAAAAAAATACTAATAATAATATCACAACAACTACACACAACGCCATCTAGACCCAAAGTAAGCATATATTTATAGCTTGCGTTATAGGTTCTAGAAGGCACATATAGTTTTATTTGTAAATAGATACATATTATACATAGAAACAAACCTAAAAAAATCGAAAAGTAATACATATTAAAATTTAATAAAACTTATTACCCTTACAGAATAGTGTCATAGACAAAATTGAATATCGAATGGTTGGATCGCGAGCGACAGTCGGAGCTTGGCTTGTTGACACAATTTATTAAACAGCCGCTGCGCGACGATTATTTTACCAAACATCAACACATTATTGAAAAAGTAATTCGAATAAATCAAAAATAATTATCAAGATTAACTACTTTGATAATAATACTAATATTAATTCCAAATATATATCTGTACTAAGAGTTTGTTTGTTTGTTTGAACGCGCTAATCTCTAAAACTACTAGTCGGTTTTGAATAATTCTATTTGCGTATGATAGCTAGATAAGGTTATAGGCTATGTAACATCATGCTACTGGCGACGGGAGCAGAGCAGTAAGCAAAAACATGGGTGAAACCGCGCTGCGGCAAGTTAGTATTATATAAAGTTGCTGTTTTTGTATCCAACTCAAACATTTCATTCAAGTTTAGGTATCTCTCAAGTAATTCTCATTCATCATATCTTACGTATCTACATCAATGTCGCGAGGTCTCACGAACCTATTTATATGCAAATTTTAAATCTAAAATAGGTATGCGTTTACGAGACTGGTTAATTTTGTTATAAAATCTCTCGTTGATTTATTGGTACCTATTAACACTAATTTATTCTAAGTCCTTTAGATCGAAGCTGCGAAGTTGTCTGACGGTAGCTTAAGGGTGATAGCGTAATAGTTTCTGCTCGGGGATCCTCAAGGATCTTTGGATTGGCGATAAAATTGAGTTTTATAAGATTTAATAGTTTTAGATGTTGAAACGGGGATAATAATGGCTTGGTCAGATGAAATTAACTGTAATGCTCTTATTGAATATCAACGTATATTGTCTGCTTTTGCTATTTATTAGATAAGTAATATCGTTGGTCTTCTGGAAGGAGTAGGCAGAGGTGTCGCACTTACGCCTTGAGCATGGCGATGAATGCTCATGCTTTTATATCTATACTATTTTATGAAGCGAAAGAGTTTGTTTGTTTGTTTGTAACGCGCTAATCTCTGGAACTACCAGTCAGATTTGAATATTTCTTTTTGCATTTGATAGTCCAGTTCTTGAGGGAGGTTATAGGCTAATGCAACTTTACGCTATTAGTGACGAGAGCGAAGCAGTAACCAAAAATGTAACATAAAGCGGGTGAAATCGCGCTGCGGCAAGCTAGTGTTTTTTTATACGAGACGAAATGGCAAAAAAAAGATCCTCCAGTGAGACAAGAATGGGCTAGTCTATGCAAACCTATTAAATTGATTAAAAAATCGATGCCAAGCGAACATTAGCTGCCCCATACCGCTTTGATCTACTAATCACGTCACTCAAACATACTTACATTTGTGCCAAAAATCACTGCTACCACTCACAGATTTCCCTTCTGAGACAGTTCAACGAAGGGTACTTTAAATGTTATCTGCCCATAAAACAACAAAGCCTTGCCCTAAATAGAAACTGTAGCTTTTAGGAAACAATTAGAATTTATTTAAACAAGACAATTTTATTTGCGCCACTGATAATTTAGTTAAACAAGCCACAAGGAAAATAATTAGAAGTGGAACAATACGAAGCGGCAATGTGATGCCGACAAATAACTTAAATTTCTTATTAATGTGAAGGACTTTATACTAATTCGTAACTAAGGATATAAATACGATAATAAACACGCTATGATATTGAATATTTTATGTAAAGAACGCAAATGGATGGGGGACCGCATAGTGGTTTAAGACCCGCGCATCTCCGTGCTTTGGAAGGCACGGGAAAGTCGGTACCGACTGTTAACATGTTGATAACAGTCCTGACAGTAGGTGGACCATACGATAAGCAAGATAATGTATGATTTATTGATACAGTAGCTGGCGCCAGCCCCACTGGATCAATGAAAACGTTTTCAATCCAGTCCAGCATCCAGTGTATCAATGTAAACGTTTCCAATCCAGTCCAGCATTCAGTGTATCAAAGTAAACGTATTCAATCCAGTCCAGCATCCAGTGTATCAATGTAAATGTTTCCAATCCAGTCCAGCATCCAGTGTATTAATGTAAACGTTTTCAATCCAGTCCAGCATCCAGTGTATCAATGTAAACGTTTTCAATCCAGTCCAGCATCCAGTATATCAATGTAAACGTTTTCAATCCAGTCCAGCATCCAGTATATCAATGTAAACGTTTCCAATCCAGTTCAGCTTCAAGTGTATCAATGTAAACGTTTTCAATCCAGATCAGTATCCAGTGTATCAAACTAAACGTTTCTGATCCAGTTAATCAGCCTTTATGTTACGCCGACGAGACGAGCGAAGAGTCGAGGAGTGATACCATCACAATTGTTAATTCGTTTAAGAATTTTCTCGACGTATTTTATTCCATTCCCTTTTGTGCACAGAAATAAGTGGACGTTTATTTATTACAGTCATTCCTTAAGTGTTTGGATATTCTCATGATAAGAGCCAAGATTATTGTCACGATAAATGAATGTTAATAACTTAATACTAATGTTTATGATATAATTAAGTAAACAAAGATTATGTCATTTTTTTACGAGTACATGGTAGAAAAAAAAGTGGATGGAAAGCGGCTGTCTGTCAGAACCGCGCAATGGATTTGAATACAGCTTTCACTGTTATACCTATAGTGCGGTTTTTGAGTAAGTTTTTGGTATATACTACACAAGCTTCTCGCAGTGCGGTTTTCTGCTCTGCTCCTGTCGCCAGTAGCGTGATGTTACATTTCCTAGAGAACTGGGTTATCATAAGCAAAAAAAATTAATTAAATCCGACTGGTAGTTACAGAGATTAGTGCGTTCAAACAAAAAACAAACAAACTCGTCTACTTTATATACTAGTACTAGCTTGCCGCGGCGCTGTTTCAACTGCATCTTTGCTTACTGCTCTGCTCCCGTCGTCAGTAGCGTGATGTTACATAACCTTCTTCTGGAACCGGGCTATCATACGCCTACCGACTGGTAGTTCTAGAGATTAGTGCGTTTAAACAAACAATTCTTTCGCTTTATTATAATAGTATAGATAGATTAACCTATCCTTTCTCATAAAGGAGACGAGCAGCAGCAGTAAAACAAGCCGAGAAACCGCAACTTTTGACATCAATGCCGAAGCGAGGGTCGCGAGATAACTAAACAATTTTAAATCAACACTAGAAAGTTGCCTCCTTCTATTCTGCATCTACAGGCAGTACGACTGTGATAAAACGGTAACCACTGCAATTGTCATTCGTTCTACCATTCAGTTATAACAAAACCTTACAATACTTTATCGAGTAGTGTTCTTATTTCCCTATCCAACAAATATTGATATGTCTTTTGTCTAATTGCCGCGACAATATCGGTCTAAGTATTCATAGTTTAACATTGAATCTATCATAGCTAAGTCCATTATTCATACCGTTATGATCCTCTGAACTCTTATCAAATATATCAGCGACAGTTTTCATCAAGTCTATCTGAATATGAATATTTTCTCACGTCGTCTTTAGTCTAATAACCAATTACTAAGGTAGATATTATTTTATTTATTTAAATATATTTAAATATACATAGCGGTTATATCTTCGAAGAAAATAAATAACAATCTCCAAATTCTGTATTGAATTTCAAAGCTATAAATTCGAATGACTGTTTGAAGAGCCATAACCACCATTTAAGGTGAGTACTACGAGGCGGTGCGAGCGGATTTTATTTAAAAAGATCACGGATAGGTTCCTTGAAGGTTTTGTATTGTATCGCCCCTAAAGACAATTATAGCCATTAAAAATTACATCTAAGTCTGTAGTTATATAAGTGGTAACATAACATTACCTAGTACTACCTATGTACGCGAAATCTTTCATCGCCCAGGAACTCACGCGGTGTTTTCGTTCTAATTTTAAAGCCCAGCTGTTTTAAGCAAGTCGTGATACAATTTATTTTGTCATTATAGCAACTAGGATTGTGCCGCCACTGTTATGATCACAAATCATGGCGATGAATTCCCGACAGTTCAACTTAAGTACAAGTACGTTGTATCAGCAGTTTGGGTGTAGCATAAAAAATGATTTTTATTGCTAGGCATGAATGTGCGTATCGCTCTCCGCTACGCTTCTAAACATGTTATGGGCTTAATAAGCGTTCGCGCGTTCCAATTAACGAGCGGATTTGTCAAACTAAACAGAGGCGTGAACCGTTGAACTGTTCATCAAAACAATTTGCACAAACAATTAATCGTTGGGCATTCCTACAATTATTTCTTCCACCTCCAAAGGCGAACTTATAAACGAAACGGAACGTGATTAAAGATTGTCTTAGCAAAGGAATTGATATTAAATACAGTTTGTGTAGGTCTACGCGGAATATTGCTTCTTAAATAAGAATTAAGTAAACAGTCTTAAGCAATTAACAGCGTACACGGAACGCGTTATTCTAAAAGTTAGCGTACAACTTTAGTATATAATATATAGCCTACCTTTTCGTATGGTAACAGTAGCGTATGCACACCGCTGTTTTCTAAGTATTGCAGAAATAATACTAAGAAAATATAACAATGCAGTGGTCGACTGTGAGAGAGAAGGATGAAAGAGCAAATCAAGATAAAGATCGTGGAATAAGTAGGTTACGCCAGTAGCCTATAGCCTTCGTCAAGAACTGGGGTTTCATACGTTAAAAGAATTATCAAAATCCGACTGGTGGTTTTAGAGATTAGCGCGTTCAAACAAACATACAAACAAACAAACTCTTCCACTTTATATAATAGTATAAATATTCTATGAGAGAGTATATACTTCATCGGTTGATTCTGCCTATTCATACAAAAGACCTGCTACCACACAATCATGTTTAAATACGTAATTGTCAGACAAGTATTTATGAAATGAAATCACATTCTTTTAGACACACTAACGTAGCTAATTCGTAGCATTTTCCGCTACGCGTGTAGCGCAATTACATAATCGTAGAAGTGCTACGATTACAACTTCTATTAAAACAGTGCATTTTGTAGCAGCTTTTTCTGTGTCATGTAGTGATATGAGGACTGCCATGTAAGGAACCTGTTGCCATTTGCCATACACAAGCCTGTGTAATATTCTGATGTATGCGCTATATAATAAATAAAGTTGCATTGAAATCTATTTAGCAGTTTATGCATGCAAAAGTAACAAGTATACACACCCATCCATCTAAACTTTGCTTTTATAATATTCGTGGAGTTTGTAGAGTATAAATAGTCTGCATACAGTTTCATAATGCGATTGACCTCAAAAGTTAAAGTTATTAAACTGACGCTACCTGTATAGGACCCTGTTACGTAAGCTCATTACAGTGTAGGCTCTCGTTCACCCTGCAGGCTGTACACACCACTCTGTGTATACATATTACACTATACATTACACTGTAACAAACTTCCTCGCTTTCTGATTTAAAATTCCGTTTGAGACAAACATATTGTAGTTATATTAAACCTTTCATAAATGTAACAAATATCTCTGTATTTGCATGTAATGTATGAAAAGATTGATGAATATTGAAGAGGCATTGAATAGCAGTAAATGGCGTTCTTAAGTCTCTGCTTACCCCATTAATGGAAAACAGGTGTGAAGTTATGTTTGTGTATTTGACTGGCCTGTTGGTCTAGTGATTAGGTCGTGGGTTCGAATCCCACCCAGGACAAATGTTTGTGTGATGAGCATGATTGTTTGTTCTGGGTGTGGGTGTAATTTATCTATAATATGTATGTAAATACAAAAAAAATGTGTACTTATATCAGTTGTTTTGTACCCATAACACAAAATAATAATTGCTTAATTTGGGGCTAGATGGCGCTGTGTGAATCTTTGCATTTATAAATTTCATAAACATACAGAAGAATAAAGCTATTTACGTCTAGCAACGGGCGACTTTAAAAAACATCCAAATTTCAAATAAATATACTTAGATCTGAAAGAAGTATTATAAGAGTTTGTATTTACTGATGATAAAAAATGCGACATAAATATCATCATGGTCATTATTATCTCCGTCGTAGGATATCCAGTTCACCATATGCTTTCGTTCAGACGCAAAACAAATGTCGAGAGCGCCCTAGACACCTCATCGCCATCGGGCCATTAATTCTTTGTTATTTAGGTAACTGTATGTTCAAAAATTTCGCGTGCGACTCCATAGTGTCCTTGCGACCATAGGCACGTGCCTAATTTCCCTTAATCCGCTACTGCTTCCCTTGCCGATATCTAAAGGAGCCCTGCCTACCCTGTAACCAGCGTGATACAGTCTTTTTTAACAAATTTTCTTTTCACCATCCGTCCTACCCTGCTCGAATCTATTTTTTTCTTATTCATTCATTTTGGACCTAACGTACCTACATCTGTGCAAGTGTACAGAACTATAAATTTTCTCGACAACCTCTGTGGTTCGGTGGTACTGTGTATTGACTGCCAAGCTGAGATCGCGGGTTCGATTCCCGCTCAGTGCAAATATTTTTGTGCATGAACATGGCTATTTGCATTGTTTTGGGTGTTTCTATGTATATATTTACAAAAAAAGTATATCTAAAAAAGGTATATAAGTATCTTTATCCGCATTCTAAAACCCAAATTATCACAACCTAATAATATAATTATGGTTACTTTGGGTCTAGATGGCGTTGTGTAGTTGTTGTGGTATTATTATAAAAAAAATAATTCTCTTAGCCACGAGGAAGCTACCACTGTCATAATTCAACGGGCGGTGCCGCATTAGCCAGCCGCAATCATTGCCTGCGAAAGGGCATTTTCCTAGACGCTGCCGCGCTGTTAAGTTAACAGTAACGAGCTGCCCGGAAATTGTAAGGAAAAATTCCGCAAATCCACGGTCGTGGCGCTATGTAGTTTAGTAATGTATCCTGTCTATCGTCATTTCAATAAGGCAATTCTTTCTTGATAAAAAACAATAGAATGACCTTGTAAACATCAACTTTACTCAGGCAACTGCCGCATAGCGCCCGCAACACAAATAAGGATTCTGTTAGACCTGATTGTTGCCAACTTAAAATATTCAGTACCAAATGAAACGAAGTTATCCGAAGCCGTTGCCATGGAAACATTAATGGAAGAGAGAGAATAAACGTAGGTATAAAAGGGTCAAGGTTGGTTTGGAACCGCTGTTAGTGTTGCCCGCCTTTTTGGGAAATAGGCAAAACCATTTGGACAAACGGAATTGCTTGCAATAATGTGGACTTAAAAACAGCGGCTATTTAACTTTTTTATACAACTTTGGTGGCAAATATGGCCATGATGGTAAGTGATATTTATAATATGGCTAAGATGTTCTTGTTTTTATTGCTAACAGCCGCAGATGAGCAAACAGTCCACGTGATGGTAAGTGGTAACTGTCGCTCATGGACGTCTCAGAGGCCCTAGAATTGCTCCTGCAATGCCAGGGACTCTGCGAAGCTGCTGCCTAACGTGAAGAGAGTGGGGTAGGTAACAGCATTGAGGGAGCTAAGGAAAAAAGGAAAGGAGGGAAATTGGATCTCCGGCACTCTCACTCACCGAACGAATCGCAATAATACGCATACTATTACTCTTACGTCGATCTTCTATGACAGGGTAGTACTTCCCGGGATGATCCGGCCCATTCATGCTAAAACCAGAGTTTAGTGCAAAAATGAGGTACCAATGGTTTAAGGCTGTTAGATATCTGTGTATAATGTCTGATAAATATACCTACAGTAAACTTTCTGTTTATATATATATCTATATATACCTACTTTGTTTTTCAAAAGTATTTATTACCGTGCACCAAATAAATGTTTCTTTTTTTCTTACTTTCTTTCTTTCTTTATTGTTTTATGATAATCTTTGGACATCGAACAAAATAATTGTGACAATTGTTTACTGGATACTGCCGAAGCCAAAATTTTTTACTTTATTGCTATTTTTTTTCACGACTCTCTTCGTTTACAGACCACAGCACAAAAAAAACATAATAGACGTTCTATCCATACCTGAAATTTGCACTTAACGTTCAAGTAAGCTCAGTCGTTGTCAGAAATAATCAAATTGTATATTGTTGTAAAAATTATTACCGCAATAAAAATATGTTATGTGTGATTTTATACCATCCGTAAATAATAAATTTTTAATAAACATAAAATTTTTGTGTGTGTTTGGCAAAGACTTATGCGGTTCGGTGGTACTGTATACGGATGACTACGCAGAGGTCGCGGATTCGACTCCCACTCAGTGCAAATATTTGTGTGCATGAACACATTGATATACAAAAAGGATTTTTTGTATATCAATGCATGAATATGAACTATTTGCATTGGTTTGGGGGTTATATATTTAAAAAAATAATGAATTTAAATATGTTTTAAATTCGCCTTTTAGAACCCATATCACTCTTTAACAAATGCTTACTTTGGAACTAGATTGTTGTTGTTTATTTTTCTGCTATTGAAATTAGAGATGTTTGGTGATCTCCACAGCTGATCGTATGGCCCAAACATCGACAATGTCCAATCGTTGCGATGCCTTACTCGCTGTACTTTATCACCAAGATCGCCGTAAAGTGTTTTTTATTCCGTCTCCTTAATATAGCACGGGACATTTCTCTTTATATACCAGCTATTTATATTCAATTACTAGCTTCCCGCGGCGCGGTTCCACTCACGTCTTTGCTTACTGCTCTGCTCCCGTCGCAATAAGCGTGATGTTACATAGCCTTAGCTATAGCCTTCCTCAAGAACTGGACTATCACACGCAAAAAGAATTATTCAAATCGCACTGGTAGTTTCAGAAATTAACGCGCTCAAAAAACATACAAACAAACAAACAGTTTCGCTTTACATAATAGGTATATAGATTAGAAAATTTTACTTTTACTAATATAAGCTTTATTAATGTTTTAATTCGGTATAAATACAGCAAGTTGAACTTTTGTTTAAGAATTATGTTCTAAATTTTTTTTCTTATTAAGTACATGTTAATATATTTGTTTATTATTTTAATTCCGTATCTATTATTTAATACTGTAATAATGATTTTCTGAATACCATAATAAGATTATAGATTACCACGTTTTACATTTTGAGAGGCCTATTCTAAGATTTAGATTATTTCAAATAATAATAAATATCTCTATAATAAAAAGACTCTCTTACCAAAAAATAAAAGTAATAACAGTTGCCAGTTCGTTCAACTGGTATAATACATTTAATTAACTTTAACGCCATCTATTGGCACATACTAAGACTAATAGCTGTAAGTTCGAGCAATACACACCTTGTCCTGTCACATATTGATAAAACATGGTGCTGACCATATTTCAGGACTCCTAAGATAAAAGTAGCGTACTTAGTACATAAGAATGCTACACATTAAATTTGTATTCAAGAGCTCTAAAGTTCGGCATAGTTTTGTATGAAGTACTAGCGTTCGCCCCGGCTTATCATATTTAGTACTACATCATTATAATGATTTCCTCGTCTTTTCCCTACTATATAATATGCATGTGTTATACATATGACCCTTCCGAAAGAAATTCTCTGAACATTAATAAAATCCGTTGCGTGATTAAAGTTAGAAAGATGGAGCTTGACGAAAACTGACTTTTCTCGAGGTGACTGGACCGTATGGTCACCGGTAAATATGGAACCACCCTATCACTTTCCTATGTGTTCTGAAAACGCCTTTCACGTCTTTCACTAAGGAAAATATCAGAAATTAAAAATATAAATTATTCTTCTGATTAAATTTAATTAATATTGTGTTTGCAGCAGTGGCGAAGAGTGACGTTTTGTAAGAAGGAAGCCGGCGCAAAAATTGCTTACCTTGTAGCACGACGTATGGTCTATTTCTACCTTAGAGCATTAAACCAACAGGAGTGGACACGCGCTCTATTTCCCTTGCGCAAAAGTCTGCCACTTTCGGCGGGGGACGGGGTAACGCGAGCAACGCACACTAATTACAATGTTAACTACTAATGCATTTTTAAATCGCGTCGTTATACACGCACACAATAAAATTATTACACACTAGCTTAAACTAAACACACACAATCACATTCACACACAGGGACGTCCATCAGTTTACGCTTCCTTAGCGTAAAACAGTTAGAGCTTGACTCTGTCGATATTTAGTATCGATGTTTAGGATTTCATGCAAGTACGCGAAAGATTTAATTATTTTCATGATTATTATGTTTGCTTATTAAAATGAGCATTATCTTATATTATATAGAACAGTTTTAGGTAATAATAATCTATTATAATTTTAAGGTTTTTTTTATTTAAGCACTTTGAAATAGATGAAAGTAAAGTAAATAGTTCATAAACATGAATTAACTAGAAGTAATTCTGTTAATTCATGTTTATGTCAATATTACAGGAAGAATAAAACAGTGCTTCTAACTAGCACACTTTTTTGTAATTATTATCAAAAAAGCCCGTCATACGGTCGGGCTAAATTTATTTGTTAAACATTGTTCGACCATCAAATCTGGTTATGCGGTCGGGCTCTCCTACTATGTTTACTACTGTTTATTCAATACTTCCGATCCCTGATAGTACGGAACCCTCGGCGCGCGAGTACTACTGGCATTTAGCCGTTTTTTTTTAAGTTATACTTTTTTTGGCGCGATTGGGAAAAATGATGAGAGTGAATTTTTACGATGCGCGCGCACACCGACAGAAAAAAGCAACACCCTGAAGTTAGTTGCGAACCTTTTACACACTGAAGTTAGTTGCGGATCTTTGTGTGTCGTATCAGTGCAAATAATCTGTGTGAATAAATAAAAAATATATTGGCGTTTATATCAATTCAAATATTTATGTATGTATGCGTTGTACTATTATTTGGTATTTTTGGATTGTTATGCCAAAGAAGTATAACTTCTTACGTGAGTACATGGGTACCCACTCTTTTTTTTTATTTTACTACTGCGCACAAGGATGTATGTTCAATAACCACCACCTGTTGAAATTTGTTCTAGTGTGGATTAAAGATTGTAATTAATTATTACGTGTCAATTTTACGTGTATTATTCCTAAGTATGTATGTATATTCAAACCAAATAATACTTTGAATTAATTGTCTGTTGCTATTAAATTTCGTTCCAACTAAGCAGAGCTTGTAATTGGAGGATTTTGTTCTGATTACATAGTAACAAGACACTGACATGAGAATGTATGAGTAGATTTTTATTAGAGAGATATTTTATCTGTTCAGATAACAAAAAAACAACAGAATATATTTCAGAAAGTCTTTATTTAAGTAGGTATAATAAAATACTCAAAAACTGTGCAATTTAAATTAACCTTATAAATCTAGTTTAACTAATCCTAGGTAATGCAATAAGAGGAGGTAGCGCACAGCGAGTTTACGTGCTAAAAACTGAGCTCTCCGCCGCTTGGGGGGTAGGGAGGAGGTAGCAGTGCTGGCAGCACAGAAGGCTTTGTCTTTTAAGCTGTTAGTCAGATACTTGTACGCATAGGAACCCACTTCAATGGTTCCTACAATATTGGACCCAAACGACTCGAGGTGCCGCTTCTTTTGAAAATCTAAAACAAACAAAAAAAAATTAATTTAATACTGGAAAACCAATATCGATATTTGTGATTAAACTGTCTCATCTCTAATTATGTTAAAGTGTGACCAGTTTCTTAAAAACAAATACGCTTATTTTTGTAAGAAATGAGCAATTATCTTTCGGAATAAAGTGCACTAATCTTGTATATTTGGATTTATAATCTCATTTTACTTGTTCATTTAATATTATTTTGTGCATTACTTAGTAAAAAAAACATTGGTTTTAATTAAAAATAAATAAATATGGGAATGGTGACACAATAATGTAAATCCAAAATGAAACTTATTAGATATGTCAACAAGGCGAGATATAAAAAAGGAAAAGTTAGTTTTTATGTTAATTCAACTTAAAATATTACCCCAGATTGGAGTATTGATGATAAGCCTGGCAACACTTGTTGATTAGCATTTTATTTGGTTAAATTGCTAATTTAATGCCTTATTTAATAATATTAGAACAAAATAATACTTACAGGTGGAATGTAATATATATCCTTTTGTAGACTTGATGTCGCTGAACGCTTTTTACACCAAAATACACTGCAATTCGGCATTTCTATTGAGACGCTATTACGCATGCACTGATAGGTGACTTATGATGCGGAACGCGCGTCAACTAGTTTTATACGGGTATGACCGGTGGGCTGGTACCTTTGGCAGAGGGGTACGCCTGTCAGTGGCCTCTCCGGTTGGTTTAATGCTCTAAGATTTCTACACTTTAATAGATATTATAGTTTTGTGATTTATCTCAAAAGGGAAGCCGGTAGGAATCGGGTTATATGGACCCTTCGCCACTGGTTTGCAGCTACCATAACTGCTAATCCATAGGTACGTGCAGCTTGTATACGTTCTCCATAATCAACAAACTAACGATGCGTTTACTTTGATATAAGTATTTGACTACACAGTGATAGACAGCTAATGAGCTAGCTTCGACAAAAGTCTCACCAAAACTCAATTGACTTTCCAACTCTTTATTTTTTATTAGCTTTTTGCAGACTTTTTCTCAACCAATTAGTTTGCGTACGAAACACTTATTACTTGTGTAGCAGTAGCGTTTACAGGAGCGACGCCGGGAACAAATTTATATGTCTGAGAAATTCGCGTACCTACTGCTCGGCTCTCTCGAACATTTCGCCCGAAGGATCGGTAATGCAATAAAATGCAGACAGACGACCATAGAATGTAAATTGTTGAGCCAGTTTTATTTTTATAAATATTAAAAAGCAGATATTTATGAGATATGTACATATCTAGAGGTCGAAATGGCCCAGTGGATATAGCACCCGTTTCGGTATAACACAAGGTAGTGGATTCGAACCTGGGCAAGTACCAATGTGATTTTTCAAATCATATTATACTTTCTGAGTTTATCTTGGATATTTCTGACTGACGGTGAAGGAAATCATTGTAAGGAAACCTGGACTTAAAAGTCTGAAATAGCCAATTCGCCTTGAGCAAGCGTTGTGATGAATGCTCATGCCTATATGAGAAAAGGCGTTTGCCCTGCAGTGGGACAATAAACAAACAGGCTGGTATTATCATTATTATTATATCTCTACAGATTGCGGCTGGTCTATAGTGGTATTTGACCTGAGCGTCTCCGTGCTTCGGAGGGCACATTAACAGTTGATCTCGGCTGTTTCCGTGTTAATTACAGTCGTTAGGTCAAGTCTGATGCCTCTATAATAAATATTGGGCAACCTGAACAAATCCACTTGATTATGATTACTAGAGGCTACTACTTCAAAAGAACCGCTTACGTGTCTGGCACCAATGGCAACAAAAAGACATAAAAAAATAAAACCTAACCCTCCTGTAATAAAACCTAATGATAAATGAACTCGAGATTAGTTAATAAATTGTTAATTACAATAAATCATTTCTACAGCACAAAATTCGGTCATTATCCGTTTAAGTAGCTTATCTGTCATTCCCCTCTCTGGTTCACAGTAGGAGATTGGTTGATAAGTGGTGATAAATGGTATAACTTCCCTGTGGAGTACTACTAATAACTACTCGTAGAATGACTGTCGTTTTGTTCCAATATAGGCGTTTATTGCCTACCTAAGTATCTATAACATGTAGAGCGGCTCACGATCGGCCAAGATGACAAAAATTAGAGGAGCCTGGATCCAGCAGTGGATGTTTTTGGCTGATATGATAATGATGACAGAACATGTAACAATGAATACTGCGATGATTCAGTGAAACTGTACAGATTGCTACGCAGAGGTCGGGTAAAGTAATACTGTATTAGGTTTTTTAGAATACATATTCTCAGCATTTTGCCGGAGTCAACAGATTTCGAGTCAAAGTTTACCTTGGACATTACTTACATTACTGACTGTAAAGGAAATTATTGAGAGAAAACCTAGCCTTAAAAAAGTCTGCAATTGCTAAATACGTCAGCGTAGCGGTCAATATTCATGCCTTCTCTATGAAGAGGCCTTTGTGCTGCAGTAGGACAGTAACAGATTGATATTATTATACTTCTTTGGTAGTATTCCTAGCACGAATCTTCTCTTAGGTATAATACTTAATTCGTCCAACCAGTTATTACAATAGTAAGTTTGGTTACCATTCCTTCATTAAAGTCATAAGTATTTTAGTTATCCATTAACTTTTAGCGAAGCATACACAGTTACGTGGTATGTCACAGGGAAGTTTGCCGCCACAAAGGCCGCCGCAGGTGTCGATCGATGCGACGCGACGGTCCGACGAACCAATGAAACAACCGCTCGTTTCGCGCTTCAAACCCCCTACCTGAATACTATTGAATATTTATTATTCATTTTGATGAAACACCTTCAATTTGTGCCTACAGGCTTCTGCTACCCTAGTAGGTACTATTTTATAAAATAATTCAATATTAAGATAAACAAAGGTACTTACAGTCTTCGATCATAAAATATTTGATCAAAGCTTACAGTTTTATTATTTGCGGTAGTGGAACCACGAAGTCAAAGTAAAAGACATTATTTATTTGGGTTAATTGAATTACCCCTTAATAACGTTAAAGTTACAAAATGTCATCCAATTATCCTACAGCCAGAAGAATAGTTTTTCCACCGGTGAGTCATAGTAGTGGGGCCACGAGGGACGATCTGTTTTGATGTAACAATATCTGTCTGTTTACTGTCCTACTGCATGGCAAATGCCTTTTCTCATACAAAGACATGAGCACTGAACTCCACGCTTGTTTCAGATTTCAGACAATTTCGGACTTTTTTTGATAAGCCCAGGTTTCCTCACGATGATTTCCTTCGCCGTTAGTCTGTAATGTCCGAGGTAAATAGCGTTTTATGGACACTTTACAAACTTACTACCTACTATTAGTATCTCGTATTTTATTTATTTATTGCACACAGAAAGATACATAGCTGTACTAAATTTAGTTAACCTTTATGTGAATCCCGAGTCGACCACAAACAAACACGGTGTGGGCAGAGCTTTCTAGTGAAAGCTCCTAGGTCTACCTAGTGGTAGACCCAAGACCGTCGACTTGACAACCGGACAACCGGTAAGATGGGCATCGGAATTGGGCAACCGATGAGGCAGTCAACGACCAGTTAAGGTGGCGTAGCTTGTCCAGCAGTGGATGTCTTTTGGCTGGATTGGAAGATGATGATGATAGGTAAATTTTGACCAGTAGCTTGTTTGCCATTACTAAGTTTAACATGCCTTAAACAAATTTTCCACAGAATGAGCCTATGTTGGACGTCTTGTTGTCTACCACGACTGTTTAACTTAAATATTTGAACTAGACGAGACTTACGTAGTTGTAACCCAAATAACCCTTGCAACCGAAAAACCCGTTTTGTAAAATAGGTACATAAAAAGAAAGAAAGGAAAACAGCATATTTTTCACATACCTACAGGTGACGCACACAATTAAGAGTAAAAAAAACATTACCATACAAAATTACAAAGAGATACATTCATTTCTACCATAAAATCTGTAAACGCTATTAACTCTAAACTTCTCTTAACACACCGTTTCCTGACAACGCTATCGCAAATGTTTCGTGCAACGTCAACTTTATTTCTAATCGCATAAAAGTTATATTCGTTTGTTAAAATGCTAGTTAACTTTGTATTTTCAACCTTTGTTGTCTAGTGACTAGACTAAAGGGGGATGGGGGTGCATTTTGTTTTATTTGTTTAGTCGCGACGCAGGTTTGTGTATTTGTGTGTGTGCGATCGATGCGTGAACGGGATGCACTTTAAAGATTGTTACTTTTTTATATTAGGTGATTATGTTATGTATGGTGTAAATTGTTATAATTACTCTGTGAATAAACTTAGAATATAAAATACGAAATACAGACAAGAGTTTCAGAATTGCAGTATGAAACTGTGTTGAGTGCTAAATCTGCAATGGTTTTATCTATCCATACTATTATATAAAGTAAAAGAGTTTGTTTGCTCTGCAACTAGTAATCGGATTTGTTATTCAATTTTTTTTTTAACATATGATAGCCCAGTTCCTGAGGAAGGATATAGGCTATATAACATCACGCTAGGAGCGACGGGAGCGAAGCATGGAGCATGAAGCAGGATGAAACAAACGCGGGTGAAGTCTCGCCGCAGAAGGCTAGTATTTTGAATAATAATTTTAATTGTTATTGTGTGACAGTGTGATGTGAATGAAATTCTTGAAGACCAGTTTTTTCTCATATTAAGTACCTATGTGTACCCGTGATAACTGTTCTGTTGGTTGATTCGTTTATGTTTTGTTGGACAACACAGAAGAAAATTGGTCTACTTCAGCTATAGACTTAAGAGTCGAAGTTTTAGGAAAGTCCATGGCCTTTGCCCAGCCATGCAATAATGTAGACTAACAGTAATAAATACAAAAAAAGTACAATATTAGTTGATATGTTTAGTAACTCTATTGCATTGATGACAAGCGGTTATTTGATAGGAGGTAAGACAGTTTAACCCCCTTAATTCTCTTTCTTTCCCTTTTCCTCTTTTTTAAAGAAAATCCTGGTGAACTAGAGAACTGAGGGATTCGGCTAGCTATTGGATTCTGGTGGGTTTAGTCCCTCTACGTTGAGTCGCCGCTACGCCTACCGAAAACAAAGCGCAGAAAACCTTGCGCTTGTATGTATGTTGATAAATCCTCCAAGCTACAAGGCTTGTTCTTTAAAGCCTACCTACTTCTACTACATACAAGGAGGCATGCAACTACTTCTCATTCTACTCATTCTTTACTGGTATATTTACCTATTACCTACCTATAAGTAAATAAAACATTGAACAATTAAATTGAGGTATTTAATTGTTCAATGGTGGGATTAAATTAGATAAGTATAAGGTTCATTTAAAAGTAGGACAATGCACTAATTAAACTAGATAAATATAAGATACTTGGTTCGTAAAAAACTGGTCAAGCTTCGGTATGAAATATTAACTTTTTCTTTACGAACTGTAAAATCTTTCATTACAGATGGCTGCAATGCCAATGGTGGACAGGGCCGCATCTTTGAGACTAAGGTGATTTTTTATTTATTCACACACACAATATCTACAGATTTACAGATTACGATAAAAGCGTAAAAATAAAATATTAAATTCGAATATCTACTCAAATATCAACATTTGTCTAAAACATCGCCATTAATAAAAAGTACCTAATAAATTATGTCAATTTATTGTCAATACCTAAAAGTAAGTTATGAGTGCCTACCTACGTCAAAAGTACATACAAATGGTGGTGGTGATGAAATTAAATGACTATAATTACATAAATGTTTTCAATAATGTTATTTTTAAAACAAAAATCACGCAATCAGTTTTATTAAATTCTGATTTAAGCGCCATCTGTCTTTTTACATATAAACTACGTAGCGTTTAACGAGCTAAAAGGGTGTCTACACACCAAAGCCGCTGGGCAAGGACGGCCACCGGCAGCCTCTCTTTGCCTGACTGCCGAAGTCAGGGAGCCTCAAGGAGATTAATGTTTTTCGAGCGTATACCTACCTATGCATGCATCTATCTCTATTTCTTTGGCACGCTCAACGCTCTTTACAAACAGGCTAAACTTAATATGCATTTTGTAAAAGTTATCTTTATCGTAGTTGTAATGGCCCAATAATTCGACTGGCCTGTTGCTCTAGTGGTTAATGACCCTGACTGCTTAGCCGGAGGTCGTGGGTTCGATTCCCACCCAGGACAAACCTTTGTGTGATGAGCATGATTGTTTGTTCTGTGTCTGGGTGTAATTTATCTATAATATGTAGGTATGTATTTACAAAAAAAAATGAATATAAGTAGTATATCAGTTGTTTAGTACCCATAACACAAGCAAATATAATTACTTAATTTGGGGCTAGATGGTGCTGTGTGAATGTGGTAGAATATTATTATTAAAAAGATAATTATTACAAAATGCATATTACTTAACTATTTTATTATAAATTGTCGCTATTTATTATTCATTAATATAAAAACACTGCACGACTCTAAATAAGTCCTCTAGCACCTACAGACTCTGGGTGTATCTTTTCACAAGTTTGTAATTAAAAATGTTGAAAGTCAATTAAACTTGGCCACTCGAACTCCTCCGGTTTGACTTGGGATTGAAATCATAATGAATGGTGCTAAATCAAACTTGGATATTTTAGAGCACTAGCTTCCCGTTACCTGTTTGGTTACTGCTCTGCTCCCGTCGCCAATATCGTGATGTTACATAGCCTCTAACGTTCAAGAACTGGGCTATCAAACGCAGAATTCTTATTCAAATACGACTGATAATTCCAGTGACTAGCGCGTTCAAACAAACAAACAAAATCATCCGCTGTTCCTATATAAAAGTCGGTTAGTTCGTTTCCGTAAGCTATATTATATTAGCGAACAAATTCAGGCGTGATACCTACTGAATTTTAGTTTTAGTTGCGGGGGCGGTAGGCAACGGACTAAAGACGGTTGCAGGCCCGGGGAGGGAAAAAAAGTGTTCCGTCCGGTCTATTTACAACATAGTGGTATGTGTGTTGTATTAATTATTTAGGAATGTATGGATGTAACTAACAGTAGAACTACCCGAACTAGACGAATAAAACTCACCTAGCTTCATTACATGTCGTGACTTCTCACTTCATTTTTAACTCAAAACCAAACTTCTAAAGAAATATATTTTGACTCATAAAGAACCGAAAGAATAAAGTGAGTCACCTTTTTTCGAAACAACCATTTTATTGAAAAGAACTATCTATTGCCTCTATTGCAAATATTACTTAGGTTCTGTAATATGTCCTTTTGAGAATCGGTCCTTTTGAAAATCCGTCTTTTTGAGAATCTGTCTTTTTGAGAATCTGTCTTTATAAGAATAATCCATATTACTGACTTTTCTCCTAAATAAATAGGTTGATACGAGACACTTTAGCTTTGAAATCATAGGACAGTTCTCATAAGCTACTGTTTTTAAGACTGAATAAGTGAAGAGAATTTAGAAGGCAAACATTTATTAAGTAGGTAGGTAGATATTATTTATTAACAGAAAACTTTATCTCTTGCGGCTTTTGTTATACCTGCTCCCGCTATGAAATTTCCTTTTATTAGTCTCTTATACAATGTCATTGGAAGGCACACAGGCGGTGGCATCGGTCTTGTCATCTTCTTTGGAGAGGGAGACTTGAGCATCAAAAAGTCAATTTTAATTCCCACCGGTGTAGTTCTAAAAAGAGCTTTACAAGATTTATGTAAATATCCACCACAAGCTAAGTGTACCATAGACATATTAATAACAATTTTTAACAAAAAGTAATCAATCAAATCGATTTTATTATGTTCAAATTCAATAGGGTAAGTTAATACCTCGTTGACATAATTTATTGTCATGGAACTTTCTTTTTAATATCCATAGATTAATATCAGTACGAAGAGTCTTTATCCTGTTTAACACTCTGCATTTAATAATGATTTAAAAATGAGGTATTTGCACTGAGCGGGAACCGAACCCACGACCTCTGCGTGGCAGTCCTTATACAGTACCACCGAACCATAGAGGTAGTCAATGATCCTAATGATCAACTTTAATATCTAAATACAATAAGGCGAACCCTAAAAATCTAAGCTAAAAATAGAACATCAAAATATTGCGTGACCTCGATTTGCATCTTTAATATTTTAGAGACGTTTGCGCATTGAGTTTACCATGTCAGCTCATGTGTTTTATTTATTTATTAATAGGGTTACCAACATAAGCACAGCATAATTATTACAAAGTAAACAAATAAATTAAAATTATTATTTTGCCTTACTGCACTTACAAATTATAGGTTACCACAGCATGCGTTAAAAATTTTAATTTTACAGAATTTTAAAGTACTTACTTTAAAATAAATTACTAGTAATACTAGTAATTACTTAATTACAAATTAAATTTATAAATATGAAAATCGGGAAATTGCAAAAAAAATGAAAAGGATATTAAATTAAAATAGAATAAAAAATAAACAATAACAACATCAATCTAAAGTACATCACTATCTTTTAGAAGTTTTGTGGCAGCCGCCACTATTACTCTCATATGAAGTCGTTGTTTTTATTCTCACTCAGATAAAAACAATTTTAGTAGTTCTGAAAAGAACTGTTTTTATCTCGCCGCTAAAGACACGAAGCCGATGTATACTTACAAGTTTACAGCACTTTCAATAATATAATAATCTTCACTTCGATGTTCAACACGACGACTCACGCGGCGCGCTTCGCCGCATAGTGAATGCGCGCGCGCGACCGCTCCGCAACAGAAGCCCTACGCGAGTCGCGAATAAGTTCTCCGATTGTCCGCCTTGCAATATTTATACTTCTGGACCACGCGAAGCGATGGCGCGGTGCTAGTGTCCTTACTTCTTACACGTGCCGCAGAAGTTTAGGTACTCTCGCGTTTGACCTCGCTCAAGCGGCGTGTAAATAATGTATGCTGTCTTATTGGACAATATTATTTGGACTTCAATAATCTAGATATCTTTTAACTCTGTAAATATTATATAATAATTTAAGCATGTCATTTTTACAATATATTCATTCATACAACCGGAGTTAGAGTTTTATTATAACTTACGCTACCAACACTACTGGCCATCTCTGCCTACTAGGCAAGCTCTGCCAAAGTTTCATAAACATATGAAAGCTTTGAAAACTAATGTCGAGCTCGGGCAACTTATTTGTCAAATCGTTGTACAGACGGGCCAAACGTACAACTGGACCTGGTGAATTACGACCCATTCTTGTTCTACAAAATTTGTTTTTAAACAATTTGCATGGGTATCTTGGTATTCTTGTAGGAACATTAAATGCGAGTTGACCAATCAGCACAGGACTGTCAATTTGGTTGTTCGTAATTTTATGTATTAAGGACATACATATACAGATGAACCCGACGCACCAAAAGAGCATCCATATGGAAATGTTTTAATTTTTCAGTGCAGGTTCAAATTTTTCTCGGTATCTTAAAGCGGTAGGATAGACTGCGGACCAATTTTTTTTGTATTCTCTCTATTCTGTTTATATGAATATAATAGTCTGGAAACCAGACGGTGCTGCAGTACTCTAGTTTACTTCTTACATAAGCATTATATATCAAAATTATTGAAGAAGGGTTTGTGAAATCTTTAGTATTTCGGAGAATAAAACCTAATAATCTATTTGCCACCTTTATGATTTGATCAATGTGATCTATGATGCCGAGGTCTCTTATGGCATTAACTTCTTGGAGTTGGTCGCCACCTATTAGGTATTTCGAATGATACTTATTACGTTTCTTGGTAAACTTTATGTGGTGACATTTTGCTACGTTTAGAAACATTTTATTTGTAGTGCACCAATCTTGGAGTTTGTCAACGTCTTCTTGCAGTTGCTTAGAGTCTTCTTTACATATGATCCTTTTAGTCAACTTAAGATCGTCAGCGAAGAGGTATAGCTTGGAATGATTGATACCTTTTGCCAGATCGTTGATAAATACGTTAAAAAACAGTGGTCCCAGTACAGAACCCTGGTGAACACCAGACAGCGCCAAAAAGCGTTCATTATCCACAACCACTTCTAACGGACGTTTTGTGAGGTAAGATTGACACCAATCTAGAATGTTATCTGTTATACCTAACATGTAAAGTTTGTCTAAGAGTATTCTGTCGTTTACCTTGTCAAACGCCTTCGAAAAGTCGGTGTAGATTGCGTCTACTTGTGACCCTTGATCCACGGACACCATTAAAACTGAGGCATAAAGTACCAAGTTCGTGTTCGTAGATCTCTTCGCCATAAAACCGTGCTGCTCAATGATAATATACTTTTGTACATGCCTATTAGATGTCCCATATTATCTTCCCTTACGGTCATTGCGGACCAAGCTCATACAACGACTGGCCAACGTCAAAAAGTCTAGGTTCACTCATCGTCTATTGGTACCCCATAACTTTTTGCAGTTGAAAGTTTTCTTTGTTCAGCTACTTTTGACAATCTGTTGTTCAGTTAATTCTCACAATGTGCATCTATTTATTTGACTGGCCTGTTGGTCTAGTGGTTAGTGACCCTGACTGCTAAGCCGGAGGTCGTGGGTTCGATTCCCACCCAGGACAAACCTTTGTGTGATGAGCATGATTGTTTGTTCTGTGTCTGGGTGTAATTTATCTATAATATGTATGTATTTACAAAAAAAAAATGTATATAATTAGTATATCAGTTGTTTAGTACCCATAACACAAGCAAATATAATTGCTTAATTTGGGGCTAGATGGCGCTGTGTGCATGTGGTAGAATATTATTATTATTATTATTATATATTTCTGACGCTCGTCGTGGTAAACGAACATGGTAAGCATGGTACGTTGTTCATTGAATATGGAAATATGGATGTGCTCAGCGACTTTTGGGGCTGACTATACTTCACTATAATTTTGATTGTGCTGCCTATAAAATATTGTTAAGAAAACTGCGAAGCTTTCTATGGATCATGTATATTGTTTATTACCAAATCAATATCCTAAGATCATATCATTTATTACTTCTTAGAATTTAAATTTTTAAGCATTTTACATAGGATTTTTTTTTGTCAGGTAGTATCACTCACGAAATTTTGCATGCTTTTTAACTATTTATTTTGCATCTGTGGGAATTATAATAGGGTATTACACCCATTTTTGAAAAGTGTCTCAGTTAAATTCTACAGTGCTAATAAACAACTAAAAAAATTAAAAAAACATATTCAGTGGATAAATGCCATAAAAATGCATTTAAATTTTGCATTTTCAAATTTAGTGCGTAATTTGACGAAACCGCTGGATGCAGTGGACGCCATATTGCTCTGTGGTCATGACGTCAGTTTGACTTGAGTAACTCGGGAGGGACACATCTACATCCTCGGATATATTTCCCAGAATGAATATGTCCCAGGCAAATTGTATTAATCGGCCGTTTACAACCTGCCTCGGCATATTACATAACGCCGACTATGTTACCAGCAAAGTGTTAACCTAATTTGGGATGTTTAAACCAGTTTGACAACAAATATAATTCGCTGCTGCGGCACGCTCGCTTCGCTCCCTCGGTTCGTGCACAGGGGTCACAGTTCTAACCTAACCTAACCCAATCTGCTTCCGGCATATTACATCACGCCGATGACATCGAGCATTTACAAAATGTAGGGCAGTATGTAAACGGCGGATTTATTACAATTGCCTGCGACAGATATATCACCACTCCTTCCCTATCTAAAATATTATTATTATTATATCCGACATATTCATATATCTACATTAATCCAGAACGATAGAGCGAGACGAAGCGACCGCGCGCAATAAGGATACCAGTGTGTGTTGTGTCCCTATGTCTGTCGCGCGCGCTAATAGTGCTTTAAAAACGTAGTAAGTAGCAGATAGAACTTAAGCGATAAAACGGCTAAAACTCTGTTTCATTATAAAATATAACAAGCAGTTTACTACCCATAATTAAAATAAAAAGTGGGTATATACAAAGACATATTAGTATAATAATATATTTAAATTACATTTTTTGTAAAAAAGCATGTACATTGTATACATCTCAAACTGTGAATTGTATGCAGAGATAGGTATATATATCTACTGTCCGTTAAACATTATTACATACTGATTTCAATGACAATTTTATTTTCATTTTAGTATATTTAAACCTTTGTATATAATTATGAAGAAAAATCAATTATTACCTTACGATATCGCTCCATCACAGATTTAGTAAACTCATCGAGTAATGAAGTGACATTACCATGTCGATAAATTTTCCGTGTCCAAAGCTGACAGATAATAATAATAATTGTAAGTCACTCCGTGGATATGGATATAGAAGCCGAAGTTATCAATTTATCATTCGCCGAGATCAATTATCTATGAATATATATGTTATGTTATGTTAATATGGATATGTTAAACGGATATGAATACGTTAATCGAATGTATATCCTAACTTGGAAGGATATAACAAATCCAATCTTTTACGGGAGTTACTAAGTCCATACCTACAAAGCAGTATGATGTAATAATATGGCGACTACTATAATATAATGATAATATGAAACATATTAAAAAAGCTGAAAACTTTAAATTGAGTTTGCTTTTTTTTGAACTAAAAGTAAAATTTCCGACTGCTTTCTGCCTAAGCTATCTCAATAATATATTTTTAGATTTTTACTCATATAGAGTAAAATACCCTAATAAGTTTATCGTACTCAGCATTCAGCAAAAGACAAAATTTATGTCCATGAGCACCACTTCGGTTAGGACCCTGTGGCTATGCACAAATCAAAATAATTTATTTTATAGTTATTTTTTATGTGCTGTGAGTGATAGATAGTAATGGCAACTTTGTTGAACTTGTCCTCTTCATTACGTACGACTGTGGAATGGAAACTTGCTTGTTCTATAAATCTATAAGTTAGTCTGTGGTAATGGTTATGGCCGCCGTTTGGCCGTTGCCGTTCTTCGTTTTTGTTCTTGGATTACTGTGTACAGTAATTTAATTTATTAGTGTTAAACTTTGAAACGAAGGCAAAAGTAAAATGGCTTTTTCTTTTAGCACACCTTCGAGTGCCCCTGCAGGTACAGGGCTTACAGGCGGTTTTAATTTTGGCGCTAATAAGTAAGTTTCCATGTACTCCTTTCAGATGTTTTTAGCTATAAACTCCCTTGACGTAAAAAATAAATACGTATTGGTTTTGATTTTGAAAATGAAATTGAAGTAGTATAGATAACTTTAAAAATGTCCAAAAAGTATCTGAAGTCTAAACATAACCTCTTCTTTAATATTCAACTGTCAAAAATAGTGATAAATTTTCATTTAATTAATTAATTAATAAAGTACTCTGTGCTTGACACAGAGTACTTTATTAATTATGTTTTCAAGGCTTAATGAGTGACTATTATTTTAGACCGGCGACGCCAGGATTTGGTTTAGCGACTACCTCTCAGCCCTCTACGGGTTTGTTCGGGACTAGCCAGCCGGAGCAACAAGGCGGCTCGTTACCAGGTTTCGGTGCAACAGCTACTCCTGCCTTTGGTGCTACAACGCCAGCATTTGGCGCAACAACCCCTGCTTACGGCGCTGGGGCAACAGCTTTTGGTGCGACGTCCACAGCGCCAGCGTTTGGTGCGACGTCCACAGCGCCAGCTTTTGGTGCGACGTCCACAGCGTCAGCTTTTAGTGCGACATCCACAGCGCCAGCTTTTGGAACCACTACACCTGCATTTGGAGCTACTGCCGCTCCAGCTTTTGGTAAGTAAAGTCTAGAAGCATAGTTTCTTAATAGCCTACATAAATACTCCTGGCATAATGACGTCTTATTTAAATATAACTAAACTAACAATTTATTAGTTGTCTGATTCAGTAAAAACAATTAATTTAACATTCTCCTATGGATTTTGTCTGACTAAGCCCCAGTTCCTGAAAGGCTGATCAATGAAAATTAACTAATCACCTGGTAAATGTCATGTAAAGTACCTAAAAGCATGCTAAAAGCATGAATTATTCGTTTAATTTGATTAATTCGTTACTAACTAGATCAAATTAAACTAATTATTCATGCTTTTAGTAACCTAATTGGTACTTCACATGAGATTTAACAGGCAATTAGTTAATTTTTCATTGATCAGCCTTTCAGAAACTGGGGGTCAATCATAATTATTTCTATATGTTAACTATATGATTATGATTGATTCGTATCTCAGATGAAATTTTAATACTGTAAAGTAATAGTGCCAAACTGTGAAGTGGTGAGTGAGAATATAACCAATCTCATAATAGATCTCCTAACAAGAGATTGGTTATAATAATACTAGCCTGTTACTGTCCCACTGCATGCAAAGGCCTCTTCTCATATAGAGAAGGCATAAGCATTAATCACCACACTTGTGCAAGGCGGATTGGCAATTTCAGACTTCAGTCTAGGTTTCCTCACAATGTTTTCCTTCACCGTCAGTCAAAAATGTCCAAGATACATTTAGAAAGTACATATGATTTAAAAAAATCACATTGTTACTTGCCTGGATTCAAACCCACTACCTTGTGTTTACGAAGCAGGTGCCTTATCCACTGGGCCGTTTCAACTTATAAAGATTGGTTATATTTTTATAATAGAAAAGAAAATGCTTTATAGTACAGCACATGTAAGTTACTTTAGAAAATAACCTGTATACCTGTATACAGTATTGTAGTCAAGATGAATACAATTTTTATATACACTTTTGACATCTAAAGTGTATAGTATAGAACTTGATGAACTATTAGGTTAGTAGTAATCTCTTCTGGAGATTCAAAGAGAGTGCGAACTTTATGCTAGGCATCAGTTCCCTTAAGTCTGGTATAGGTGAAGTGCTTGAGCGGCGATTGCCTCTTATCATATGTTTAAATTTGATTGACAGGGGCTACAACAACACCTGCTTTAGGTGCTAGTGTCGCTTCCACATTTGGTGCCACAAGTACCCCATCATTTGGCACTACTGGGTTAGGCACTGGAGGACTCAATTTTGGAGCGGGCACTAACACATCCACTCCAGGAACAGGTAAAAATGCCCTATTTAGTGTCATAAATTCTCATTAATATTGTTACTAGGTTGCTACTGTTGCACTGCAGGTCAAAGTCGACGTATATAAAGAAAGCATGAGCATTAGTCACCACGCTTGATCAAGGTGAATTTCAGGTTTTAAAGTCCAGGATTCCTTACAATGCTTTTCTTCTTATAAGTCAGTAATGTCAAAAAAATATAAGTATGTTTATCTGCATTCTAGAACCCACATCACAAGCTAAAATATTATAACTTTGTCAACACTTCCAGGGTTATCATTTGGGACTCAACCAGCTGCAACCACAGCACCGGGCCTCGGTGGTGGGTTTGGGTTTGGTGCCACAACTACTCAAGGCACTGGTTTTGGGTTATTCAGTGCAGCAAATACTGCTACCACTTCTTCTAGCATATTTGGTAAGTATTTATTGCATAGTTTGGAAAGTTAGATTTGTAATATTATATATAACTTGTATTTTTGACAGGTCTGTTAAAATCATAGTATTAGTATATAATTAAATAAATATTCAAGAAACAAATAAAAATTTAGAATGCATATATTTATATATCTATTGTAAGTGATATAATGTGTATAGGCTGCCACAAAACATCAGAACGCAAGATGTAAAGAGTTTCATAGTGTTAGATTGAAATGCAATTTTTGTAGAATTTGTAGACCCGTTATCTGTGTTTGGCATAGGATAAATGAATCTAGTACCATAGTGATCTGTTTGTATAATGTATTCCTTCTGTTCCAGTCCAGTATGTTTCCTTATCCAAGTTCTTGCCAAAGTCCGTTGATCCCTGTGACTCAGACCTTCCAAATGCTGACTCCAACTATGATTGTCCCTAAGCCTAACTTTGACATTAGTCCTATAAAATGTGAGCCGTGTGGATACAAGCTGTTGAGTAGCAGCAGAGACCAATATCCAACGATCACACCCACTCGCGGTGAGATTAAATTTATCTACATTTACTAGCAATTTTATAAAAATGGTACAAATTATTACACATTTGTCAGTACCATCAATATTTCATTAGAGGAGACACAGTGTTTTGCTATTCAGAAGAATATTTTGTTAATGTGCAATCTACAAAAAGTGTCTTAATAGTTTTATATAGCTGAGTAATGCACTATTTACCTATTCTAAAACAAAAAATACTTTGTTGTTATCTATCTCTCGCCCCTTAGATCTTGACCCTTTCAAATCAAGTAAAATATATTGTAATTTATTTAAAGGATCAAGGATCCAAGGTGTGAGAGGGCCATAGACCTCATTTGTGTAGCATAGAGAGGTTTAATATGATTTGTAGCATGTGTGTAGAATTGTATTGGTTTATTGCTAAGCACAGAGCAAGCAATTTGCACAAGTACTTTAGTTGTAGAATGGTTTATGCACAGATTAGCACAGAAAAATTATATTTCTCAACAATTTGTCAGAAAATAAGGACAATGTCAAAATTAAAAATGAAATTATGCTCAAATGACTACATTCATCTAAAAATTAACATCATCCTGCAGTTATTAAAAATAACTGTATTGCTACTTATTATCATCAATTGGTACTTATAGTTTAATTTCATAATTTCATCAGAAAACTGCACTGATTCAATATTTCACACCATCTGCTTTATATGTTCAAGTTGTTATAGCAATCTCAGACATTATTCAGATCAATGTACGAGTTGTAAGAGTAACAGACATGCTATTTAAGTTTTTACTTTGCCAACGAAAATGCTCTTTAATATTATTGTAGGAATAAAACCGCTAATGGCATAATAATCTCGCGAAAAGCATGCCTGTTAAAAAAATATTTTATTTTTTAGTTTAGTATTAATTTATATTGATTTAGAATCCATGTTAGGGACTACTCACACTTATTTAGCTCTATTCAGCTTATGCCCATAGAAAACAACGATTTTGTATGTAGACGTGTACGCATACGTTCAGCTTTCCGCATGCGTACGCTTCTTCGTACAAAATCGTTGTTTTCTATGGGAATAAACAAAATAGAGCTAAATAAGTGTGAGTATTACCTAACGGTTTTTGTTATCTTTTATTTAGTGAGTCCAAAACGAAACATCTTGCAACAAAAATGAGATGTATATAATTTTTACTTACCTACTTAATAAACATATGCTTAGCTAATGAAATATAGTTTTTGGATACATTCAGTAGGGTCCAGAATTGTTTAACTTTTCAGTAAAAAGTGGTTTAGTGAGATACTTTGTCACGCCTCGCTTAACAGACCAAAGGCTTATATCAGCCGCTTTCTATAAACAATCCTTAATCTAAGATTCTATTAAAGCTTGATTCGATTTCGTATATAGAAAGCGGCCGTATACATTTGTGACAATATTCCAGGTGGTAAATTGGGTACTACATCTGTTACTGGCAGTCTACCATCCACGTCAGGTAATCTTCATTCATGTTTTAACATAACGTATCTTTGCCCGGAAGGGGGTAGGCAGAAGTGCATAGGTAAACATCCATCTATGTTCGATCCTATAACAGAGGTCCCTGTTGCTATTTACAAAGACCGGACTAATACTGAAAATTTATAGATAATAATAATAATAATAATAATAATACCACAACAACCACACAACGCCATCTAGACCCAAAGTAAGCATAATATTAATAGCTTGTGTTATGGGTTCTAGAATGCGGATAAACATACTTATATACTTTTTTTTTTTGTAAATACATACATATTATACATAGAAACACCCAGACCAATGCAAATAGCCGTGTTCATGTACACAAATATTATCCTATAATATTATAAATGCGAAAGTTTGTATGGTGTGTGCGAATGTGTGTGTGCTTGTTACTACTCAGCGCCTAAACACCTGAACCGATTTCTTTAAAATTGGTTTGTAGATAGATTCGGTGCCGGAGACGGACATAGGCTACTTTTTATTCCGAAAATCGGTCAGGTTCGCAAGGGATGCAACAAAACATATTTTACGCGCGGATGAAGCCGTGGGGCGCAGCTAGTTAATATTATAAATGTTAAAATTTGTGAGGATAATGTTTACTCTCTCACGCAAAAACTACTGAATGGATTTTAATATAACTTTACAATAATATCTAGGGTCGGCAGACTAAAGAACATAAGTCAAAATATTCGGTTTATTTTTTATTACATCATCCGTGTACATTTTGTTCTACACACAATCTGACTAAAGCACATAAGTCAAACTCAAGTATTTCGTGGGGTATTCAAGTGGCGTACTTTATCAACCTTAAGCAATTGAAACACAATTCAACGAACTAAAAAACATAACTGGACTTATGTTCTTAGGAACAATACAAGTACAAAGTTGTTTGAAGTGACAAGTCTGACTTAAGTTATAAAGAACATCAAAATGTAACATTTGTTTAGAGAATGTGGGTGCTTATTTTGTCGATCGTAATAATCCACCTTCAATCAAAATCTATAGCTAGTAATTTCACAAATTAGAACTTTCATTTAAAAAACCGCGTGTCGATACTTGTTTCATCTGTGACAAGATTAAGATGCAGATACAGTTGTGTCAAGAGGAATCTATTACAAACGATCTTATACTACAACATGTTAGCCACAAAACTCTAGCCGAGCAAGCTTATGACATTAAACGAGCTGACACACAATTGTGTAAAAATGATGATACATTACAGGTGCACACATTCCAGTGTTTGCCAACACCTGATCTAAGTTTTCGGTAGCATTTTACAAGCGGCAATTATGGACGTTCAATTTAACTTTCCACAACAATAAGACTGGTGAAGCTGTATGCTATGTGTGGCACGAAGCGGTAGCCGCTCGTGGCGCTAACCAAATTGCATCTTGTATTTACAAGCATTTAGAAACATTTTTTATCAGATAATACGAAACATGTAATTTTTTACTCAGACACATGCGGCGGGCGGAATAGAAATTCGCATGTCAGTTGTATGTTTACCTGGGTATTGTAAAAATATCGAACAATCAGCATAATAGACCATAAGTTCATGATTCCTGGCCACAGCCATTTAGAAGTAGATACCGATCATAGCATAATAGAAAAGACAAAGAAAAAAAACGGAATTACAAGTATTTCATCCACATGATTGAATACAGTTGATCCGGTCTAGCAGCAAAAAGTTGTAGAAAAGAAAAGTACAGATTTTTATGACTTTTCATCCCTGCTCAAAAGTGCTTTAGTTTTAAGAAATAAAGGTACCAATGGGCGGCAATTTAAATGGCTGGAAAAAAGGTGGCTACGCTATGAAAAAGAATTTGGCATCCTTTCTTACAAAGACACCCTGGATATAGATTCGCCTTTTTCTATATTTAACTACTAAAGAAGAGGTTCTAGTATACCTGATCATATTCCTGTAATATCTATACAGCTATTACCTATATCTATAGAGAAAAAATGATTTAATTTCGCTGTTGCCTTTAATACCGGACATTTTTCATGACTTTTACATAAGTCTTCCCACACTGGAAACTTTACGAAATACTGGTCCAGGTATCTTAGAACCCGAGGAAGAACAACAATTCTAATTAGAGATTGAGTGGTCATAATTTTTTTTATTAATTGTTTTTTTTATATTATAGCCTACCAAAGTGACTCCACCCCACCTGATGGTAAGCAGTCAGTGGAATCCAGAAGTGGCGGCCACTATACCAAAGCCATGGTCTTAAACTGCTGGTATGGTGGCCTTCACCATGGCGGCTAGGAATGGGGTTAGGGGAGGGGAATAAGGGAGGTGAGGAGAGAGGAAAGGAGGGAAATTGGGCCTCCGGCGCTCTCACTCACCGAACGAAACGCAGTAGTACGAATACTACTACTCTTAAGTCGATCTTCTATGAGAGGGTAGTACTTCCTCGGACGATCCGGCCCATTCATGCTGAAATAAGCGTGGATCTACTACCGTAAAAATTATAGTATATAATATTATAGTATTTATTTTATTTGTTGAACATTTTCACCTAACTCATACTATTCTTTTGTTCCTTATAACTTAAGTCATCTAAATATTAAACTAAAGCACTTCCATTAAAATATTTAATCTTAATAATAAGGTGTTGTTTCAGACTTAGATAATTCAAATAAACATTATTAAGTTTGGTAACCGGTAAGATTCTAAATAGTTTTTTTTAATTCCTGTAAAGTAAGGTTTTTTGACTTATGTACTTTATTCTGCCGGCCCTAGATATAATCTTTTATATCAGAATAACACTGTGATAATTAGACGCTATTTTGTAATAATTCTGCTATTAATTAATAATGGTAATTTGACATCATGATTTTATTGATAAATTCGTTACAACTGAAGAGATAGGTACTGGACAAGCTACCTATACGCTACAAACAACACTGCCCTTTAGAATGTCATGCAAATTTATTAAAAAAAAAAAAAATATTTTTTATTTTTTATAGTGACACGCATTAAACACGCTTAATACTTTGAACACATGTTTGCACTACAGAAGGCAAGCTCTTTGTCAATCATGCTTTATTTGCTTTATTCTCTTTTAGTGCGTTTTAAGGTGCTTCCTCACCGCGAACATTCATTTGTTGATTCATTTTTGAGCATTACGTTATAAACTATCTAACTGCCGAGCATTTGTATGTTATCTAACAATCCAAATTGAAAACAAATATCTGCACATTGTATCACCTTAGAACCATTCTAGAACTGTGTCTCTAGAGTGACGACCACGAAACGGCAGACGCAGCATGGGCAGACCTCTCATGGTGGACTGACGACGTATAGATGGCGGGCAACCGATGAATGAGGGCGGCTCACAACCGGCCAAGATGGCGAAAATTGGAGGAGGCCTATGTCGAGCAGTGCACGTCTTACGGCTGACATAATGAGAATGATAATCATCTTAGACGTATAAAATAAAAATAATTTGTTCACTGTAATTCTCGGTTCGCCTCCCTCAGCAATGTAATGCTCGGATCTGTAACGTTATATTACAGGTGAATGCTCGCGGTCAGGGTGATAGGGTGAGGGTGTAGATTATAATAATAAAAAAATAACTAGTTATATAAGATTGCGTTCTAACTTGTCTGCTCTGAAGTAAGCGCAAATGAACCCGCGACCTCTGCGTGGTAGTCCGTACACAGTACCACAAACCATAGAGGTAACATGCAAAGAAAATTGTATGTGCACTTAAGACGATTGTAACTGTAATTATTATTATTTGTTATAGCAACACCGAGTTTTGGACTAGGCGGTGTTGCCCCATCAACGAGCGGTATTGGAGCTGCAAATACAACAGCGGATGCTAAAAGTAAGTTCAATAATGCTTTATGTAAGCTATTATGAAAGTATCATTCTCGTATTCATCATTGTTTCTGTTTTGTAGGTGAACCACCAAAACAGACAAAATTACCAAACGAAATATTCACAACCGTAGATTCGTTCAAGGAATTTGTGAAGAAACAGAAGTCATTGAGCTCCGAAGTAATGCGGGTCTCCATTAAACCTCTACATAAGGTAAGTATTATGGTGTAAACTGACGAAATGTGAAATCACTTATATTCTTGGTAGCATCACCGTATGAAGGACAATGGCTATAAGGTTGGTATCACACGGGATTTGCGAGCGAGGCGAGTGCGCGGCGAGCTCGCTGCTAGTTCGCCACGAGCGCGCGACGTAGACATCGCGGTGGTTTGGACACTCTGTAGTATAAATTTGCGAACTATTCGCGACGAGCTCGCTATACACCTACGCGCTAGCACGTCTGCGCGCGGAGTGTGACCGTGCGGCCCGCGCCATGCGAGGACATCGCGCGACCGACGATTGAGACTGGTATTGGTATGAACGGGCTGTTTTCCGCAACTCCACGACTGTACGCGTATTTCGCGTGACACTGACGCTGCTGCGTTGAAGCGGTTATATTAAGTGATGACCTTATTTTAAAATATTTGCTAAAAAATTTTATTTGTTGCGTACTTTGTAGGTGGCACGTTCAGCGGAGGCGACCCTGCGCGCGGCGGCGTCGCTGGGCGCGGAGGTGTCCCGCGCGCGCGCTCAGTCGCGGCGCCTGCGCTCCGCCGCCGCCGCCGCGCTGGCCGCCGCCGAGCTCGCCAACAGGGACTACACCACTCCCGGTATGTACATATAGCATGCATGCGAGGTGTCGCGCTCGGCGTCGCTGGGCGCGGAGGTGTCACAAAATCGCGAGAAATAGAAGATTCCTGCCTGCTACCACTATGACTGCGACGATGACTCGGAGTAGCACACGCTGGATACTTGTTCGGAGTCGGGGCTTCGTCGTAGTCATCGGCGTCAATCTCTCGCGACAGATGAGGGTGTTGGAGTGCGGTCGCGACCTTCTGTGAGGACATCATCTCACAGAAGGAACGGTCTCAGGGATAAAAATTTCCTTGACAATCCGATTAGTCGCTGATGAACGGAACAGTGTCGACTTAAGCGTAAATAACGTAATAAGTAACGTAAGCCTTCATAGAGAATATGAAGGCATACATGATATTATGCTATGTATTTTATATTATTTATATTTATAATATATAATATTGACTTATAAAATATATTTGTTGATAGGCGCTGAGTTGGAAGGCACAGCGCCGCCACAGTATGTGAAGGATTTGATATCGGAGTTGGAGCAGCAAGTAATTACATTCCGCAGACAGATGGACGTCGCAGATAAACAGATGCAGTCCTCTCCCAAACTACTTACGGAACAAGGTATGCCTTTTACAGACAACTCCCTAATAGATTCTGAATATAGGACAATAGGCACGCACAACTCATACCGGCATTCGCTAGCATAACAACTCTGCGGACGCTACGATTGGTGCATTGTTGTGCGTTCAAATGCTTTATCTTGAAATAGCCAATCACAGCGCAGCGTTTACGCTCCGCGCATCTAGTTCCAGCCCCTTATTTTATGAACTTGTCTCAGTAAATACTAATGTGGTATCTAGTAAATCCATAGTTCCATACAAATCCATACTATTGAAACAAGTGATCATGACCCACCATAAGCTTATATTGCCAATCCATCTAAATGCAAGTAGGTCGAAATTTGCTTGAAGACTGATTTCCTTGGCAACAAGCTTGTTATTATCAGACACGACATTTTACTGAGTACACTTTTGATAAGTTAGTATTAAAAACGTCTTAAGTGCAACATGATAGATCTTACAAGTTTGGCAGTTTTTTAAGTAGAGTGGATCATGATTTAGTTGCAAGCTCATGTATTATTTATTTTTCAGAGTTGACATTGGGCATAAGGCGAATGCACGAGTCGTTAGTGGCACTGGCTGGCCGCTTACAAGCCGTTCATACACAAGTCGAAGCCCAAAAGGAACAGTACCTCAACCTTCGTAAATACATACTAAAGGACCCCACTAATGTGTTCGATGCTCCTAATCGTAAGTTTTAATCTACACATATTAAAGGAAGTCGCTGGAAAGCGTCTGTCTATTTAAACGCGCTAATCTCGAGAACCATCCAATAGATTAGGATGCGGTTTTCACTATTATATTTCAAGTTTTCGAGGACGATTTAAGTATATAATACATCAACCTATCACCTATAGCCGCTGCGTATTTACAGCAATAGTCCAAGTGGGGAATGGGCAACAATTTTTGGAGAGGCAACAAAGCGAGGTGGGACGCTAGTCGAGCATAATGTAGTCACTTCGAAAAACACTTCTATTTCATTACAATTAAAACTCATTTTTCTTTTCTTTTTTAGTGATTCCATTAGTAAACGAATTAGTAATTATGTACTGAGTCCCCATAGTGACCTTTTATCACACCAACAAAAAAAAGATAGGTTTATTACAGATACCACAAAGCATACTTATTTCTATGCTATTAGAAAGTAATCCATCAATAATTTATTAAATAATTATAATTGCAGCGTCTACAAGTTTGGACCAAATACTACGCGATGCTGAGACCAATAGAAAGAAGATGAAGTCTAGCACTTTGGCCGATATTAGCGTCGGCAGTGCAGTACTATCGGACCCGCGAGCGGCTTTAGGTAAACAATTTAATCTATACCATTATTTGAATAGTTCTTTTTGCGTATGATAGCCCAGTTCTCGAGGAAGGTTTTAGACTGTGTAACATCACGCTACTATCGACGGGAGCAGAGCAGTAAGCAATAAAGCGGGTGAAGTCGCGCCGCGGAAAGTTAGTAATAAATAATAGTAATCGTTTATTTAATAATTTATTATGAACTCCATAGACAACCGTCTAATATATTCTGCATTCTGAGCAACAAACACGCACAACTCATACTGACATTCGCTAGCATAAGACTCGGAACGGACCCTACGATTGGTGCATTTCAATGCATCGAATACTTATAGAAATAGCCAATCACAGTGCAGATTCAACTTTCCGCGCAAAATTGAGCCAAACGTTACAAAAAATGTGTTTTCTAAGCATTATTTCTACAATGCTTTAAAAACACAACCAAGCCGTTCCCGATTATGTAGGGAGATGGAGGGAGGAGAAAGGAAAAAGGAAAATGGAAGGAGTAATTAATGAGTTTATTTTTAACAGGTAACTTGCAACATTTAGCGGGACCTACGCCATTTACTTACGTCGGTAGTGCGATATCGCCTTTCCCGACAGCGGACACTTCAGGTAAGCAATCACAAAAGCTACCTTAAGAGCTTTCGCATAAGAGTGGCAACGACGCAATTTTGTATCATATTTTCGGAGCTATATTTTAAAAATAGTTTTAGAACACTTTTTGGAATTACGTGAAAACTGTATAAAAAGTAAGTAATAACAATGCTAAATAAATTGACTGCTTCTGTGGTTCGGTGGTACTGTGTATGACTGCCACGCAGAGGTCGCGGGTTCGATTCCCGCTCAGTGCAAATATTTGTGTGCATGAACATGTTTATTTGCATTGGTCTGGGTGTTTCTATGTATAATATGTATGTATTTACAAAAAAAAAGTATTTAAGTATGTATATCCGCATTCTAGAACCCATAACACAAGCATATAATATGCTTACTTTGGGTCTAGATGGCGTTGTGTGTAGTTGTTGAAATATTATTATTATTATTATGAAAATGCTTACAGTTCTATTTATATGCAAATTATACATTGGCAACTTGGTGTTCTTTTCATAGTAAAATAACTGTGAGCCACTTCTGGATTCCACTTACTGCTTACCATCAGGCAGAGTGGAGTCACTTTGGTAGGCTAATATAAAAAAAAAAAAAAAAAAAAAAAAAAAGAGCATTATAGTTACTTACTTCTTATACAGCTTTCATGTAATTCGTAGACCCTTGAGTTTCAGCATGAATTGGCCGGATCTGGGTAGTACAACCCTCTCATATTATATCGACGTACCACACTAATGTGTAATAGCTTGTTTGTGTCTTCTAATTCGTTGCCGACCATATAGGACAGGGGTATGAGGAAGGAAAACGGAAGAGGAAGAGGACCCAGAGGGGGTAATTATCGTCTTATATTCCATGAAAGCGTACTTCCCCGTTCGATCCGGCCTATTCATGCTGAAACCAGCAAAGCAACTACGATTCAAATGAAGCTTGTTTTAAGTTATATAGGAATAAAGAGCTTTGTTTGACTAGTTCCAACATGGCAGCCTCAGCAGACAAGTTTGAACACGTCGCTGAACACGAGCGGGTTCGGGGCGGCGGACACTAGCTTCCAGCTTCAAAAGCCGCCGGGAAAGCGCGGGAAACAATGATATTGGCGGTAAACTATCTAACTATTGCCATTAACGGACAATGTTAGTTAGGTAAACTTAAAAAAACATGATAATACTAAGGGTTATGACGTAGAATTAAATTCTGAAAATGTCAACACGACGCATAACGTTAACTTCGCGTAATGTCAACTTCGCAGAACGTCTGCTTCGCATTATCTCAACTTCGCAAAATAGATTAATAAATACATAATAGATATACAAATAAAAGATACATTGTTTGAAGTTGGCGTTGTAGGTCGTGTTGGCATTTCGAAATGTTGTTCTGCGTCAGAACCGACATCAGAAAGCTAACAGTGAAGGGAATCAAAAGATATAAAGCAAAAATGCAAAATCAATTTCTTCTTTTTTTATTTTTTATTATAAATAATAATTTCTTCCATAGTTTATATTAATGCAGTCGATGTACAAATTGGCTACGACAGTATCACATTAAATGATAAAGCAGCCTATGCAAACCCATACAAATACTTTAGTATAACTATTTAGGTGATTCCAAGAAAATAAACAAAAAAAAAATTTCTAACAAAATACACCATTTTTTTGGATTACTTTACTGATATTTATGAGAACGGCGACGTCGCTGTGCAGCTTCACTGCCGACAAACGCGCGGGCGGACGGGTTCAATGAAACGTTTTATTGAACCCGTGTCTACACGCGCGCGAGTGAAAAATCGGAATGGCAGCATTTGGCTTTCTACGTATTACTACAGTCGTATAGCGCAGGAGTTGGTATTGCTGTGAAGTCTATAACCGGTTGACACATATACAGCATGGTTAAATATACGAAAATGTTAAAATGATTCTGCGTCCAAATCTTAAATATATTAAATTTCTTTTTTTCGTGTACGGCGTCGTGACCGTACATACTACACGTGATTTAAATTAACATGATACTGTCGTAGCCACTTTGTATACATAGCGTTCACAGGCGATAAAGTCGAACACAAGCTCTTTGAACGCGTGTCCGACCAAATTAAACGGTGTCTTACCTGTTCCGCTTTTGTTAGCTTTTTTAGAATCGGCAAACCTAGAAATACATTAATAATAATGAATACATAACAAGTGCTAGAAAATTTGTGTAGACTCACTTCCCAATTTGTGACTTACACTTATGTATATTATATTTTGTATCTCCTACAACACTACAGAGCATATTCGGTCGACGATTCCCAAGTTAAAAGCGATTACATCGCAAATAAAACTATTAAATAATAAACTCTATGCAGTGCGTGTAAAGTTCAATGTTAATAGTTAGCTAGTGAATTATTAAATAGATAATAATACATTTTGTAATGTAATGTAAACGAATAAATTGTCTGGTCTTTTGTGAAAGGATGATATTTATTGGTATGCGTCTCTGTAGCTATATCATTAGCAATGAAAAAGCATTGTGAGAACAAAGTATTCTTAAAACCCATAGTAGAGAGATACTGAGCTAAATATATCGTTCTGACAGATTAAGGGTTGAACCCATCTGGCAGCACAGAACGGCTCTTTCCTAAGGATCTATCCATTTCTGTCACTGAGACATTCATTTATTAGAGCGAGAAAGAGCGATGGAACGCGACAGCACGCAGCGCGCGGTAGCATGCTGTCGCGTTTCTTAGAAAGGATAGAAGCGCAGGAAAGTGTAGTTCCGTGCTGCCAGACGTAGTTCAACTGAATTTTACCCTAAAAGACAAAGTTCCTTTCTGCGACCAGCAAACTGCTCCTGATCTCTGATGGTGATTATTGAACGCCTCGAACAAAAGACATTAACCAGTAATAATTTTTTTTATACTTCAACCATTATTGCCCTACGCCAAGGCAAAACGTAATTATTAATCAATTTAGATTGACAATGTTAGAACTTAAAAGTTATGGTTTCCTCACGAAGTTTTCACTATGTCAAAAATCCATGATAAACGTTGATGTCATAATGTTTTTATTTGTTTCGCAACGCCACGTAATATCAGTACTACAATTATTATAGTAATAAAATACTTTTTTTATATAAAACCTAACGTTTTCCCGTTTTAATATCAAAAAAGAAAAAAACTGAAAATGAAAGATAGAAAAAAGAAAAGAAAGTTTCAATAAGCTCTCACTTACAGCGACATTAATTGCATCTAAAGCCTACATGAGATAAAGTAGGTACAATCAATGTTTTTTTCAGTTTTCTTTTATACTAATGTGAAAATAAATATTTGCACAAAAATATTATCCCCAGTATATTTTTGTATTGCTTATTTTTTACAGTGAATTTAATTTCAGTTAAATAAATGTTATGTAATTACATATTTGTGGTCTTATTTAATGTTGACATATATACGCTTATACGTTTCGCACATCTTGAATAGTGACATTTATAAAATAAAATAAAAATAATATGGACTTTTACCGCGGACCTTTACCGCATGGATTTTTTTTTTTAATATAATGATACTTTATTCTTAATATGACTCATTAAAAAATTAAAAAATTACTTACTTTCAGGAAAGTTACAGTCAAAGAACCGTTAGTTCCAGATCTGGAATAACATGCAATACAGCATAAGTAAATTATGGTTCCAGATTCGGAACATCGGAACATAGTTTAGATAATTTTGAATTCGTAGGGTACTTACAATTTAAAAAAAAAACATTATTTTATAAAGAATATAATAGAATATTTTAGATAGTATGAAATTGAGTAAAATAATTACGATCTTTGTTCAGGCACAAATAACATTTCGACGATATTGCTTTTATTAGTTTCGACAAATTAAGACCTTTCTTGTAACAGTTTTAATTTATAAATCTTAAGTTTTACAGAAATAATTAACAATAAAGAATCAACAACGTTACGATTGCGCGGCCATAACATTCAGTCGTAAATATTTCGTAATATATTAACCAAGGACTTCTAATTCTTTTTTCGACAAATTCAGTCTTCAATTGGGAAAAAGAATTAGATCTCTAACCCAAACAGTTGCTGAGATCTCCATGGCCGCGCAATCGTACATGTCACGTTGGCGCGGCCAACTTAAAACCTTTATAACATTTCTACTTCGACAAATTTTTTGTTTGCGCACTTCGATTTCGACAAATTCCGACAAAATTGTGGTCAGTTTTTTTTTGATTGGATAACTTGGCGGAGCAATCGTAACGCACACCTTTAGGTCTCTGAGGAAGTTCTATCCATTCCGACTTATAATCAAGTTTTACTCTAATCAATCCATCTGGTAGGTAAGAAATAGCTTATATGTCTGTAACTTTAGGATCACCAGCTTTTCTACCTGGTCTTATCGAAGAGTATAGCCACAATTTATGATCTGCGTAGTTAAGAAAAAGTTTATAGTCTAACATGCATGTCTCATACGGAAAGGGTTTAATTCTTGCTTCTTTTGTAGCTGTTATATAATCGCTTGGTAAGTTAATAATCCTATATCTCCTTTTAAGCTTCCTTTCAATACAACTATGTACCGAATCCCCCCATCTGGGTATGTCCTACCTCTAAAAAATTTTTGGTACACACCTATTATTAGTTATGGCGTATAGAAAAATTGAGTTAAGCATTAGCTAGAACATTGTTACGATTTTGCGCCGCACAACCATCTGAATATATTATAATGGGGATATTTTCCGATAGACAATGTTTTTCTAAATAATCTATAAGCATGGTCGCAAACGTAGAAGATGACAAGTCGGCTTCTGCTTCCACAAACTAATAGCATGTAGCATTGTGCGTTGCCACATTATAGACAGAGTAATTATGCAGAGTCAATTTGGTTTAATAATATACTGCACTAGCAGTCAAAAACGGACACACCTTTACAGCTTGTAGATCAACATTTAAAATTATACATAAACGTTCTAATGCGTCCTTCTTATCCTTTTCTTTCTCTTGTCTAGTATGTTATTTTGAAATATGTTGCTGATAATCATCTTCACTTAAATTTCCGTTCTGATAGATCAAACAAGTGTCACACATGTCTTTCTTTAATTGGTGTATTGCAATGTTTTTATTTGCAAAAATTATATCAAACTTTTTTCTTGAAAATGGCGTAGAATTTTTATCATTGCAGAACTGCTTATAAACCTGGTATTAATCGGACTTATTGCGAAAAACTGGTTCTATAAAAAGTTTACTAGTGTCTTTTCTGTTATAATGTGACGGTAGTTTAGGGATAGAATAGAAGAATTCGTTTATTATTAGATCTTGTGCTATCCGACCTTCACGTGGTGTAGTATTCCTGGATCTATATTCATTCTCTCGAGAGGGAAGTATTCCAGATCGGCTGTTTTTCGCCCATGATTGGACTGTAAATGTACCGAGGCATAGGATTTTTATAAACATTTTTCTGCATACCGCAATTCTCTGTCATATTATCTTCTTTAGTAAGTGGCAAGTAATATTTTAACGTGCCTCCACGACGTGATGGGCCTGAAGTAGTTATTCGCTTTTACTAACAACAGTAACATTGTTGCCGACGTAAATTTTACGTTGTGACCACTCCATAGATTTCCAAAAAGCTTCAAAAATGTTATTGCGGTTGTCTTCAGTAAATTCATCACAACGGCATACTGCAGATTTTTACAGAAATCAGACGTGCATGGAGGTCCCATTGATCTTTCAGGTCTATTCTTATTTTGCTGTACTTTTTCACCTCTTGGAGCATTATAGCCTAAATAAGCCTTATCTTCCATCCGAAGCCTCTTGTTAAGGTTCTTTTTCCATTGTTCAGGATCAGCCTTTTTTCTCCTTCTTCTGCCGTCAGACATATTGCCATAGAATACTTCTGAGTTACATTGGAGCTCTTGTACTGTATTCTCTACGTCGCTGTCGCTCAGAGAACTGTCAGAAGATGAACTATTGGAATCGGGCGCCGAATATTCGCTGTCTTCCCTAGCTGCCATGTCAACATCAGCGACGGCACTTTGCTGCAATGTTAACTGTGAAGACTCATTATCAAATCCTAAATCTGTAGATTTAATTTGTAAGGCATCGATTCCTGATGGCATCTCAGTAGATGGTTATAAACTTCCTGAACTACTTTCTAGAGTGAATTCTAAAATTTCTTAAGAGTCTGCATGTATTTGTAAAGAGTTGGCTAAGGGAATATTGTCGACAACTGAATTTTCTATGTTAAGGATCGGCAGTGATTCAGAAGTGATATTTAATTGGTCTATATACACTATTTACACAGGTATTAGAGGCGCAGTATGTGGAGGTATGATGGAATCTTGAACCGCTTGGTTTTTATTTTGTTTTGTGTCTGAATCTTGTTTTTCTAACTCCAATCAAAGTTTGACCAAGGTTCTTGACCGGTGGGATGTCATTCTGAAATTATTAAGACACTAAATCTGAGACTACTTCTGTACTGTATTCGTAAAAATTGGAGTATAATAACTCCTAACTGCTATTACACTGAGTGAGTTTATCGAGCGATCGCGAAGATTTTTATACAACTAATAACTTCTATCTACATATTTTTTATTTACAGCTGATTTCTTAGTAATAAATTGACAATCCCATACAAACACCATATCTATAAAATATTGGTACAAAATATAAAAAAAACAATAAAACTTACTTTTAGTGTGGAGAGCGCGCGAAATGCGACGAGTTCGTACAAGTTGCGAAGCACACACTGAAGTTAGCAGCAATTGCCGCCAAATTTTGCACGCGCATATTTCGTACCGTCGTGACCCCTAACTTCGCCTGGTTTTTGACACATTTTTCTAACGTGCTCTCAAATTGTGGAGTATATTAAATCACACTCAATAAAAACCGTTTCTACTTATCTAAGGCTACAGCTAGACATCGATACTTAATAATAGTTAATATAAACGAATGAAAAAATGATGCAAATGTAGTAGGCGAAGTTTAGGCATTGTTTCCCATCTTCGCCTGCCTTGTATTTCTCCATGATATACACTAACGGACTCATAAACTGCATCAAAGTAATAGACGACTTTGAAATAAATATTTTAACCAAGTATGCAAACTTTCTATACAGTTTAAAATTGAAACCTCTAGAATGGTTCGTGAACTTTAAAACAGCGTAGGGTCATATCCTTAAGTTTAAGTTTGAGTACTGGAAAGGACCTTAACCCTTTATAAGGCAGAGGAAACTGCTAAGGATTTGGAAATAAAAAATAGATAAATATGAAAACTAGGACGTCTTTATTAAGAATTTATATATATATTTTTTTATTTACTTGTTTACATGGTGTCCATTATTTGGACAGAGCCTTATTAGGGTTTATGGAATTCGGCAAAACATGGGACAACACACAAGGCAACTTCACAGCGTATGCATTGAATCTTTGATTTTTTGCTATTTTCTTTGCTGCTGCAAGCTCTGCATCTTCTGTAACTTTCCAGTGGACCAGGGAGATGAGATCCTACATCTGTAAGCCGCAGATCGTCTGGGAGGCCATACTTAGCCTTCTGTCGGCTATCAAGTTTTGGTTTTTTACATATAAATGATGGCAAGTCAGATACTCGCTTCTTCCTACTGCTGAAAGAACCAATCAGATTTCTTCCCAGCATTGTGCGGAACTGCAAACTATTCATAGGGTATCGCATTCTTTGAGAATATAAAATATATGCGTTGGTGATGGCAGCATCTATTATAAAATAAAATATCCTCATCCACCATCTTCGACTTCGCCTAGCCACATGATATGTGCCACGCTTTTGGTCGAAGCGGTCCTCTTCGTATATTCAACTACTCCCAGTGGGCAAGGCACTTCCTGCTTGCTGCCATCTTTTTGTGTCCTATTGCAGGACACCATTTGTTTTAGATGGTAGGCAGTACTGAGAATATTGACGATCTTGGTATCCATCCAACAAAAAAAAACTAACATTTTTGTTTACCCTCCACTTATACTGCCCCTTTGTAAGTTTAAGTTTTGGACGATTTGTTTTGGCAGTCTGCTTTTTCAGTGTCAGGGGCAAATTCGTTCTGTTAGACCGAACTGTCGCTGTTGAATATATGTTTTGTTCAAATAACCTCTGCATTACCTCAGTAGAAGAAAAGAAATTGTCGAAAGCAACATGAATATTTTCTATCTTTTCTTCCACCAGTGCTTTGCAGAGACTATTTACTACACTGGCTCCCAATCCAAACTCTGTTTCGTTGTCCTTTTTGCCAGTATATATTTCATATTCATAAAGATAGCCAGAGTTACTATCACAACGTGCCCATATTTTGAAACCCCTCTTTACGGGCTTATTGGGCATATATTGTTTCAAAGTACTGCGCCCTTTGAATTTCACCATACACTCATCTATACTTTGTGATGAAGAGTTCCTTGCCCCATTTTTAAATGCAGTATTCATGAAGTCAACTATCGGCCGAATCTTATACAGTTTATCAAATTCTGGTTCACTCCTCTTGGGCATTTTTTGGTTATCATTTAGGTGTAAATTTCTTAGTATCATTTTGAATCTTTTGGATGTCATTACATTTGCAATTTCCGGGACGCAAAAAAGTGGATCCGTTGCCCAATAAAGATCTAGATTAGCAAGAGGATGCATACACTTTAGTATCAATAATCCAAGAAACGCCTGGATTTCTACATCAGAAACATCAACCCAGTTCTTCTGCTTGTTTTGAGCTGCATAAAGATTAGTTTGCTCCACTATTATCGATAAAATTTCGTCAGAGAAAAATAATCTAAAATATGTAAGAGGACCACTTCTATTTGGAAAATTCCACTTTGGTTGTACTGGAATGTCATCAAACTTTTCAATAGGCGCCGTATGAGGAAAAAACACTTTATTCCAATCATCATCGTCGTCTTCTTCAGTGTCTGAAATTGTTTCAGGCTCCTGACTATTGCTTCTAACAATAATACTATTATTTTGATCACCTACTGCTGATTTGCTGACATTTAGAATTTCAGGAATTCCACTTCCAGAAGGTACCGGTGAATTGACAGCAACTTGGCTTCGAGAAGACGACGGAGAATCCAAAATGTTTTCGATTTCGTCTTGACTCATACCTGTGAAAACCGCCTCATTTTCCCTCGCTTTCATAACCGTCTTCCGAATGCTCACCATCGGATAAGCCAAAAAGTTCTTCTAATGTTTCCTCAAGTTTATCGTATGGTATTACCTGCAACAGAAAAAAAAAACAGTATTCAAATGCGCAATTGCCGGACACGCCAACGGGCTCTGTCCAATATATGGACGTCATAATTTTTCGAAGTCCAGTTAGAAAATGTGACCCTTATGACAAAAATCAATGCATGGATCCGATATTTACTATATTTAGAACATCTTGTAAAATAAAACTTGCCTTTCTATTCATTTTTTACGAAGATTAGGTTGGATTAACACAGAGCACTCAAAAATCACTGAATTTTGGCAGTTACCCGAACACCTGACAAATGACGTCCATAGATATAGATATTGTTTTTTACTGCGTTTTGTTTTTGCTAACAAACTGTCAAATCACAGAGTAAAAACGTTCAATTCGCGTGACGTTTACTTCAGCCGCCAAAAATTAAATATCATGGTGTCCAAAATATGGACAGAGCCTTATAAAGGGTTAAGACTTTTTTGAAGTAAAAACATAAATTATAAGGATAATTGGTTTAATAAAAAAAAATGGTTTTAACAATAGACACACACTTTATGCAAGGGTTTATTTATGTTTTAATAAGGCGTATTACCTCCACGTGCCCTTATTACGGATTCTAATCGGTTCCGCATAGATTTTATTAGTGTTATGAAAAGATCTTGCGGAATATTGTCCCATTCTTCTGAAAGTGCTATTCTTGGTGCTGCCACTGTCGTGGGCACAGGATTTCTCGCATATACAGCTCTTTTTAAATTGTCCCAAACATGCTCAATGGGATTCAGATCCGGGCTGCGTGCTGGCCAGCTCATTGTACGTATCCCAATCTCTTCGCAATATTGTCGAACTTGTGCAGCAGCGTGCGGCCGCGCATTATCCTGCATTAAAGTAAAATTTTCACCTATGAATCCCATGTAAGGCACCACGTGATCTTCTAAGATCTCTGTTATGTAGCGATGTGCAGTCAAATCCCCTCTATTATCGTTTTGACGGACCATGTCTATGAACACAAGTTCTGTTCGCCCGTTCATCGATATGCCACCCCAGACCATACACGAACCGCCTCCAAAAGGAACACGCTCCTCAATGCAACTTTGAGCATATCGCTCCCCACGTCGACGATAGACTCTTTTGCGACCATCTGCACCATATAAACATGTCCTACACTCGTCCGTGAACAATACGGAGGCCCATTGCTCTTCTGTCCAATTTAGGTGATCACGCTCAAATCTTAAGCGAGCTTGTCTGTGAGCTACAGACAACTTTGGACCATTTTCTGGTCTAAAAGGGGTGATATCAGCTTCCTTTAACCTTCTTCTTATTGTTCGTGCACTCACATTTACTACACGCACTTCATTAAGCTCTGTTTTGATGTTAACTGACGTGAGGAAACGATTTCGCAGGGAAGTTGTAACAATAAATCGGTCATCACGACCGTTGGTTGCTCGAGTCCTGCTTGTACCACGTCTCCTTCTGTAAGAACCTGTCTCCACAAACCTTCTGTATATTCTAGAAACCGTAGACTGGTTTAAATTTAAATTTCTACCAATCGTTCGTTGATCCAAGCCCTCCCGCACCAGTGCTACAATTTGAGCCGCTTGTTCGGACGAAGTATCCATATTATGGTTCATCTCTCTCGATGAGTTAAAAAACTAACCCAAAAATTCTGCTGGTAACAATAATTTAATTGACAAAAGAATAAAATATCAATGCGAATCAATTTAAAACTTTGCTTTAAATAACACGCAAATCTGATACTCATATCTCTACGAGTAAATTTTCTTTTCCCGGCTATATTCATTTGTTTTACTGCAGTTCTATTTTTAAATTTTGCTTTTTTTTAAGATTAAGAGCCAGTCTCTCCATATTTATATAATTTAAGCTAAAAAGTTTGCATACTTATTAAAAAAAATCATTTCATAGTAATCCTGAGCTTTGATGCAGTTTATGAGTCCATCAGTTTAGATACCTACTTGTTTATTGGTGTGTTTGTCAAAAATGTTGAAAAACTTGTTAAAGTAGATTGATCCTAATATATACTACTGTAAAGTTGATTTTCAAAAAAACAACGATATAGGCGAAGTTTGGCACCAGTTTGAAGTTGTTTCCATACATTTCTTGGGATTTGCCTAGGGTTGTCAGTTTTACCCGACCTTAAAAAACAGAAGTATGTAAGAAAATAAAAATGTATTTATTAGGAAACATTTTTTGTTATCTAGTTAAAACTATTTATTTGGCTCTCATTTTGGATTATCTCAGTTATCCAGCTCAGGAATGGTGAAGTAGCCTTTTTTTACAAATTTAGGAATTTCAATCTTCTGTAATACGTTCTCCCAGGAATATAGTTGTTCGTCTTTGATGAGCGGCCATCTCCAAAAACTCTTTTCTTGTTTCATACAGTTTACCATTACTCCTTCAGCATGTTCTGAGGTGATTTGGCCTGGATAATTAGAGGACCTTACAATCTCTTTTGGACAGCGCCTTCTAATCAACACAGTTCTGAAAACTGGACTCTGGAGGCACTAGCACTTTTAATTGGTAACCAGGTTTGCTTCCATCTCCGCAAATCTGAGAAATAGGATCGAGCAGCTTGGCTGGTAACTGGTTATGGACAGATTTGTCTCCACCACCGGAACTCTGATGACTAGAGCCTGGCAGCTTCGACAATATTAGTTGGTCATCGATAGGTTGGTTTCCATTGGACAGCTTTGACGATTGGACTTATAGATACTTGCCAATGGTAAGTCATCTTCTGAATTTTCATTTTCAGAAATTTCATCTTGTGTACATGCTAGAATCAGGTCTTCAGTTGAGGAAGCGAGGCTCATTTTATCGTCACTGCACTCTGTCGAAGATGAAGAATTTTTACGGACACAGCGACTTTTCTTTGCTTTCTTTGTCTTATTGGTTTGAATTTTCAAGATACCTGAGGGTCCAGCTTGATCAACGGACGGTGTTGCTTTTAGAGGTTTCTTTTGTTGAACATTTTCTTTCAATGCATGTTCGAAGTCAATACTTGTTACAGACTTGCCGGGAGGAACACTAAGTTTCTTGTTACGAACTTCCTTCATGGGATCTGGGGCACGATTTTCTTTCAGGAATTGTAAAAGCGCAATGTCAATACTGTAATCTGTTTGTGGCCTGGAGTCGGGCAGTTTGTTATTAACCCGGCGAGCATGAGGTGAAAAAAAGTTACATCAAGAATGCGGCAGGGTACGACATACCCATAATTTTATGTACCAAAATATTATTGTGGTTATTATTATATTTTAAACTTATGACTTTACTATGTAAAATGATCAATTATTTAAAGGAATTAAAATGAAATAAGTTTTGAATTATGAAAAAATAATTATTTATTAATATTTTTCATTATCACAATAATTATAGGAACCAACATTTAGAGGTTTACAAAAATCAACATTGAAACAAAAATATTATTCCTTAGAATGTAAATCAACTTAAAACTTAAACATAATGAGATTCTTTTTGTTATAGAACGTATAATTATTTTTTTTAAATAGAAAATAAGACTAGACTAGAATCGAGATCAGCACAATTTTCGCAAATAAATTTTGCATGCTCCATACTTACGGGCTTGGCACAAGTATTGCAGGCACGCTTGGTTTTTCTATCCTTCTTGTATGGACACTCCTGGCATCTGACGTATCGTCCTGGTATATTCACAGGTCTAGGTGATGGTTCACCAAGCTGTTTTTCGATTCGCTGACGAAGGTAGGTGGGAATATTCTTTTTTTTATTTCTTAGTTGCAGGTGTTCATAAATCATCGATAAACCTAAATTACGAATGAACTCTGTTCTCTTGATTGTAACGTTTTTATTTGTTTGATAAATAATGCAAGCATTTATAGCTGCCATATTCAAGACACCATAAAATAAAGTCATTGGCCATCGTTTACTATTGCGAGAAACGTTGTAACTGGCACTCAACTCGTCAACCACGTCAACGCCAGCTTTGGTCGAATTATAAAATGTTATTATTTCAGGTTTTTGTTTCTCTCCTGTAGATTCATCTATTGTATCATCATGGTGCAGGGTGGACATGAGAGTAACCACCTTGTTCTTTTTAGGCGCGTAGGAAACAAGTGTGATATCCTTTTGAAACCCAAAGACTGAACTGTTAGGTTGTTTGTTAGTTCTAATAAAAGATTCAGAAATCTGTTTCTTGTTCTTTCGTACAGTGCCTACCGACGTAAGTCGATGCTCTTTGAGTAAATGCAACATAAGCTCATAACCGGTGAACCAATTATCAAATGTCACGTTGCGGTGTGTTCGTGTAACTGGTCGAATAAGTCTTTCTACTACATCAAAAGGCTTATTACTGACTGCATATGGTCCTGCCGGTTGTTTTCCTGCATACACTTCTAAATTCAACACATAAAAGCTTTTTGCATCGACTAGAGCCTGAATTTTTATCCCGTACTTAGCAGGTTTATTTGGGATGTAGACACGAAACAGACAGCGGCCTCTAAATGATAGTAACATTTCGTCGATAGTCAAAAACTCACTTGGAGAGTAGGCATTCTGACAACTTTGAACAAACTGGTCAAAAATGTGGTAACTTGTAAATACAGATCCTTGAAAATTAAATGCAAACCCAACTGTGTTTCTATGTCTAATAGAGTATATAACAGGACAAACAGCATCCGTGGTAATTGCCGACTTAAAATACTCTTTGTTACCTATTATTATTGATCCATAGTCTAACAAGTTATAATCTATTTGCATTCCAACAGCAAACTCTTTATTTTGCATAGTCAATGAATTTATTCTATCTACTAATTGCCTTGTCTCATCGTCTTCAACTTTTGCCGATATCTCATCCATTTGCTTTGATGCGTTATGCTCTATTTCTTGATGTATTAATATGTTTTTAATTGTATTTTTTGATTGTATAGGGTCCCTAGTATATCCGCAATAGAAATGACCCTCTCGCTTTATTGATTCATTGATTAGTCCATTTTCATTAAAAGTTCCACTTTTACCAGAGTGGATTGGGCATTGCTCTTCATCATTCTGGTCAACTTGTATACACTTGTCAAGAGAACTTACTAAGTTTCCTCTATAGGCAGCTAACATCCCCACATCAGTTGTGAATATGTCCATCTCATGCATAAAATTTTTAGGTAGAATCCAATGAAATACACAAGTGACATCATAACCAATTATATGTATTCTAAAAATTTTTAAGAAACAGCATAAAAATATCTTAATCATACTAAATATATCTATATTATCATTCAAAATATCTATTAGAGTTGACATATAAAATAAATTTGATAAATCAAATAACAAAACATGCATTTTAAAATAACCTGATGTATTATATGAAAACTTATTCATTAATTTGAGGTATATTTTAGATACCTTGTACAGCAATAACCAAAAAAAATATACTTTATTGATAACAAAAGCTAACAGCATATGTATAAACATATATGTTTCCATATAGTTATGAATTGTTACACACATTATTGCCAGAAATCGCAGACCCATCAAAATTGGGTTTATATTACTTAATTCAAGCTGTCTAACCTTATACAACAAAAATTTATTAAAATATTTACTCAAAATAATAATAAGAAACATGAGCAAAATCTGTATATAAGTGTCGTCCTTATATATATTTTCATCACTTGCTGAAACAACATTCCATGTGTAATACAAAGCCACTCCCATACAGGCTCCTAATATAGGGTTAGCTGTAAATACTATATACACTAATATCACTACAATGACAACTTTAACAAACTTATTATTTATTATATTACCCAAACTGAAACTACTGAATATATCTTCAAAAAAAATGTGAATTTCTACCGCTAACTATATCTGTAAGAATTACCCCACCAGCATTAACAAATGACCACAGGCTTATAGGTGGAACTGTACCTAAAACTAAACTAGAATTGTTATACTTCAATGTAGCGTTACATTTATCCTGACACATCATTACAATTTTGAGAGGTTTATGACTAGAAATAACGTAATTGTGATCGGTCATAGTACAGCAATTGGCATCCAACAGTGAAAACTCAACAGAACAAGGACTCTTTCTTACTACTAACACTTTTAGGTTTGCAATAACCTCGTATGTCATCATTCTTATCAATATTCCATCAAGTTCAACCATTACATACTCACACTTACCCATCTCATTAACTACACTATTCACCGTTATTTCAAACGCAACTGAATCAGCTTTGAAAGTATACAAATCCTTTGTCACATCAGATAATGTGTTTTGTGGTACTCCAGTAAATAGGGTTTTTATGTCTGATTTAAATGTTTCATCGTCAAAGGTTAAATATCTGTCATAAAAATCCCAATCAATTTTCCCACCAATTTGAGCTACTATTATATTGTGTGGCCAGTAAAATGTGTCTGATATATGGTAAGTTGTGTTACCACATAAAATTCTTATGGTATCACGTCTATAGTTATGTACGCTTTCCAATTTAACTTTAGCATCAAAGAGTTCGAAATTTTCTGTAACCTTTATAGTGAACGATTCATCATGAGATGGTTCCTCATCTTTTTGTATTTTGAATTGTAGTGATACAGTTTCTATATGAGATCTTTCATGGACTTCGCACTCACTACCTATTGTCCAACCAACACACAGTACATGATGAATAACACAATACCATTTACCACATCGCCAAAAACCCCTATCTTCTCTTCTATTATAAACATGACTGTTATCTAGTAATTTACAGTTTTCCTCGGCGGATTTAGCAGCATTGTCATCTATAATATAATTGTTCTCATACCATTCCATGTAGTGTCGCTGATGTAATACCAATGGAGTTGTTTTCGTTTTTATCCATCCTATATTAGCATCTATATTAACTAACTTAATAATATAATTGTGAGTCATATTTGACGTATCGTTAGACTTCCACGTAAAACAGTCTCCTTCCTTCATATATATTTCACCTCTTGTTATATCTATGGTTTTAGAGTTATCTTGGTGTTTAAACCCTCCTAGAGTATTGATTAGGTAGCTGTTACACGTAACTTGGGCACTAGCTTTTGGTAGACATATCCAAATAGCAAACAAGAAAATCATTGTGGTGACGATACCTGACTTAGCAAATAATACAAAAGTTATAGCAAGCAATACTATTACCTTAACAAATGGCTGTAGTTCCTCAAAATTTACATTAAATCCAAAAACTGTAACAACAACTGTAAACAATGTTATGAAGAAGTAACCATTAACTATCCCCAAGTACATTACTATTATGATGAAAATTAATTTAATATTTATATCTAATCCATCTATTTTCTTGAAATATTCAGAGGATGTAATATTACTAAAAAAATCTGATACTTTATCCTTTGCGCTACTTATTGTATCATCGATACCACGTCTATGTCTTCTATGCTGATTTATACAATGCATAGTTAAAGTTGCCTCATTAATTGAAAGTCCCTGTTTACATGTCTTAACCAATTTGTGCATATGCTCAATCTCTTCAGAAGAAAAATCATAAATTCCACTAACCACCAAATTGTCTAATTCTTCCATGTTACTTACAGTTATCTCTTGAGCCTCTGAATATATCAAAAATCCCGAAATACATAATAAAACCATAACAAAACCTGGGGTTTTGCTAGTAAATAGAGTTAAAATAAATATCATAACTATTAAAGGTATCTGACTATTGGGTACTTTAATCTTAACAGAATCACTATTTGTTGTACTTAAACCTACTAATTTATCAAGTTCATATGAATTTGTTTCGATTGTTTTCGTCAACTGATCCAAATAATGTATGCTTGAATTTATCTTAATCATAGCATCGCGTTCAGTCATAACGTCAAAAATAGCTCTTTTTCTTCTAACTAACCGAACGTTCATACCAGATAATTCACCAACCAAATGTTGAATTTGTACATTGTGCTTATTAGCAGTTGTTGAAATCTTGCTAGCAATGGAAAATATCAATCTATCATATTCATAAAGAGTATGAACTTTTGTTTCTATAGCACTTATCCAATTCCACATGTCAGATATTATTATACATGATTTATTGTAGTTAGTTTTAACCCCGTCTAATATTGAAGCAGCGTGTGGCATAGGTTCAAAATTATCCAAAAATTGTCTTTGTTCGTTAGTTTCTTTTTGTAATATAGTAAGTTTTTGCTTCATGGTTTTAGCTTGCAACTCTCCCGTAGCTATTTCCCTTGTTATGCGACTTTGAGAATTTTGGACATCATTTAGTGTTTTTAATGTTTTGTTACTATAATCGAGTAGGACTTCAAGCGTATTAATTACAGCTGTTGATGTGTTACGATAACTTATTTTACCTTCGCTTGGAGTTGATTTTTTACTAATAGATGCAACACATCCCAAAGACAGAATAGAAATTAACATGGTTATTGTTTTGGCAGGTGTAAAATGATAAACATTAGCAAAATCACATTTAAATCTTAGTTGCAAATTCGTTTTTCTACTCTTGTAAAAAATTACATTGCTATAACCAGGCCTAAGGGCTCCCACACAAAACTGCGATGCGATGCGATGCGAATTCGCATCGCAGGAACCTGCGATGCGAATTTCTGCGATACGATTTAGTGCGGCAAACCGTTTGGTAGGGCGACCATTCCTTCAAGTGTAGTCAGCCGTACTAGACGTGTTTTTAGGAAGCGTAAGATGGATCGCAAAAAGATTATTGCACTGCTGTTATTGTTAAATAGATATAAAAGAAAAAGAAGATTCTGGGTTCATCCATTTATTACGATTATGAACTCTGATGGGAACTATTTTACTCAAAAGTACTATGCGTTGAGAACTGAAGAAGATAAATTTTTTGATTATTTTAGAATGAGCATATCTTCATTTGAAGAGCTTTTGAGTTTATTATCACCATGCCTTCAAAAACGATCGTACAAGGGAAGAATTCCTGTTATGCCTTTGGAAATGCTGGGACTGACTATCAGGTAAAGTAAAACAAAATTTATTTATTGACATTTTAATTGTTTTTTTTTTGCGAAAAATCAAATTTGTGATTATCAGCAGTTAATAGTAAATTAATATAATAATATTATGTAAAATCAAACTCTTCTTCCGTCGACAGTAGAATAATTATCACTAGGTGAATTAATTTGATCTTCCCCTGCGTTTGATGATTGTTCGTGTGATAAATGTAGAATTGGTGTTTGGTCTGCATTTGATGACTGTTCGTGTGATAAATGTGGGCGTGTCAGTGGTGTTTGGTTTGCAAAATGTTGAGTTTGATAGCCTGTGTAGCTCTGGTAGTTGCTAGGCTGATAGGAGGAACTATAAGGTGGGTAGCCTTGATATGCCGGTTGAAGTAAGTCTGTTAAAGTTTGGAGAACACGACTTTGAAAAATAAGTGTTTTGTTCTCATCCAATTTTTCCAGAGACGGTAGAATTCCCTTAAAAAAAGACAAGTGCCTGTTTTCCGGTTCCTTTATAATGTTAATAATTTCATCTTCAAACTCGTTTGCCTTTCTTTTTCGCGGCTTCTGCTGGTATCGTCTTGGAGATTTTTCAGATCTTGCTTGATTCTCTTGTCCAGGTGGTGCTTGCATTTCCGTTTCATTAATGCTATCTGTTGTCTCATTTTGTAAATTTTTTTTAAGAAATAATAACTGCTTGTACAGATGGTATTCTTTGGTAGATTTTGCTCCTGTTCCAGATCGCTTTTCGTCTTTAAGTTTCTTTACGTACTTTTTAAAGGTATCGTTGATCCCTCTCCATTTTTTTAATACTTCATTACCTGTAAATTATACAAAATTAATCATTAATGTAGGGGTATCCCTATGAAATTAAATACAAAGAAACCATTCATATGTTTAAAAATATTTTATGTGTGTATTTAATGTCATATTAGGGTAAATTTTTAATTGTCTCCACTATTTTTTGTTAAATTTTCTATTTTAATTTCAGATTTTTAGCAACCGGAGAAGAATTCAACGATATGCATTTAAACTATTATAGAGGTGCAAGTACAATAGCGAAAACAATACGATTGGTGTGTAACGCAATATGGGATCGCTGTTTACGTCAAAACATGCCTGAAATAACACAACAGCTGTTTGAAGAAATTAGTGCAGATTTTGACAAGAAAGCCAATTTCCCTAACTGTTTAGGAGCCATTGACGGCAAACATATTCGTATCCGTAGTCCCGCAAATAGTGGATCACTGTTTTACAATTACAAAGGTTATAATTCAATTGTTTTGTTGGCTATTACTGACTCTAAATACAGATTCATCTACGTGGATATAGGAGCATATGGAAAGGAAAGCGACTCCACAATTTTCCACAACTCGAAACTTTATGACTCACTGATGAAAGGTAGCTTGCCCATACCAATATCGAAGCCGTTGCCAGGCTTTCAAGAACCGGTCCCGTTTGTTTTCATAGGAGACGAAGCTTTTTCTATTTCAAATAACGTTATGCGCCCTTATTCTGGCAAGCATTTAACCGTTAAACAAAGAATATTTAACTACCGTTTGAGTAGGGCGAGGCGATATGTCGAGTGTGCTTTCGGCATACTAGCCAACAAATGGCGAGTATTTCATCGACCCCTTAACGTCTCAATTGATTTTGCAGTCGATATTGTCAAAGCTTGTTGTATATTACACAACTTTGTACTGAACCGCGATGGATTACAATCCCCCGTAGAAATGATCATAGATGATTCTGAACTACAAAGCCTACAGACGTTGAATGCAAGAATAATGAGTGCAAATATAATAAGAGACAAGTTTTCGAATTATTTTTCTAGTGTCTTTGGAGCCTTGAAGTGGCAATTAAAAAAAATTTGAAATTATAGAAGTACTTGCTTAGTTCTAAATACAGTACGTCCGAAATAACTTGGCAAGCCTGAACATAGGCTCTGCGAACTTTAGCGCATGTACACTCGTAAAAAAACTGTTATTGACATTTATTTTTTTAAACCAAAATACGAATAAAAATGTACTAATACAGGGACCAAGTACCAATAAAATAAATATTTAAACACTTTGAGACAGAAAGCTACAAAAACAACTTCTGAGTTAAAGAAAAAACCTAACACTACACAAAAAACTTAACAATTTAATAATAACAACCACTTTTGTCACCGTCTGTGCTCAAGACAGAGATAGCAACACGAAAATGACACCAATGCTAACATGTGAGTGAGATATATTACCGGGACCCGAACATTGCCGAATAAGCACGAAGCTTTACGAAGTTACTAAAGAGAGATGTCCAATACGCGTGTCTGAGGGTGTTGTTTAATCGATTTTTCTTCAAATCGATTTAAATTAAGTAATAAAAATATATTTATATTCAATTTTTTATGGAGGTTTAAAATATTCTCAAACAGTCGTTATTTGTATAGAAGCTTATAAATAATTGATATTTAACTAAATCATGTTTTTCAACCAAGAAAATAAAATTTTATTACTTTTTTTTTTTATTAAAGTCGAAATCTCGTTTACTAACGATAACATTAACTATGTTTGTAAATCGATTTCGTTCAATATCTCGTATAAACAAAAATTAATAAATTCCAAATCGATTAAAATCGATTGCGATATTTGATTGAATAAAGGGTATGCCACCATTTGGTTCCAAAAAAACGTTCGTGCGCAGCCTTCTGCGCGTGGTTTGGGCTTACCAAGTTATTTCGGACGTACTGTAGATATACAGTAGGTACTTCAAGATAAATAATGGGCATAGGAAAACATCAGAAATAAGTAATAACAATTTTAAAACGTTATTAAAAAAAAAACATAATTCAACTTTATAAGCAAACAAAATAATTGTCAGTCATTTATAAGAAAATCAAAATAGGTCAGAAACACGACATTAGTCGATGCTCATTATTTACCTTGTCGTACACTTTATTCCACTGAATTACATTTATTCATAGAAGTACGAATAGCGCGCCAGATTCTGGAAGTCCTCTTACACGCGCGCACGCTATTTAATTCATACTTATATGCATTGATTGTATTGTTGTAGAAATAAAAGTACTTACCAAGTTTTGTTTTTTCACTGTTTTCTTTGTCTTGGAAATTTGGAAACAAACTTTCACAGACGCTCTTCCACGCATCTTGCTTAATAAATTTATTTTTATAATGTTCATCACTTGTGTCCCAAAGGACGGGACGCTCCTCAATTAAAGATATTAAAAAATCTATATCATATTCCGCCATTTTTTTATAAACAAAGAAGGCGGCGCAGGCACCGCGCGTCTTTCTCTAAAGCTGTCTCAGAGCGGACTAAAATGGCGTCACCAAGGATGACGTAATATCACAGGAATGTGCGATGCGAAGCAGATCGGAAATTCTTGCGGTGCGTTCGTGCGAATTCGCAGATATTTGCGATGCGATGCGAATTCGCGGTTTTGTGTGGGAGCCCTAACATGTACTGCCACTCCGTTATCATCTGTCGGTTCTTCTATGTACCTAGACAGCTCTTCTTTTGTGTTAAATTGTTTATTTGCGTAAGAAATTGGTTTTGTGAAATTAAATGTTTGCAATGATCCTTCGTTTTCATCCCAATCAAATGCTATTGTTTCACCAAAAGTAGCAATTGTATATTCAGACCCATTACTAGTTGTAACTACTGATATTAAATCATTCGTATCGTAATCGTATATGGGCATGCCAGAAATTAACCTTTTATCGCTCTTAAAAGTTTTGAATTTACCAATATGTGCTTGAACCCCATCAAACCCTATGCTAACAAGTTCCCGGGATGTCACGTAAAAAGTGTTATTTTTATTGTGTACGTATACTCTCTTGATATCATCTCTAACAGGTTTAAGAACATTACGCGAAAAGAAATCCACATAATGGTGATGGGTTTTTTTGTACTCAGCTCGTTGGGATAAACTGAGGCAATGCATAGGGATGGTATCATATTTACCATCGTTGGATGTTCCAACTCCTACCATATGATTGTTATTTAATTGAAATTCCATTTTTTATATTGATTGAATCGAGAATGCAAAGTAAAAATTTCCAAAACTAGAAATCATAAATTGTTACCATAAGAAAATAAAAAAGAGAAAGTGGTAAGCTTTATCTTCCTACAAAACTTCCAGAAATTAGGAGACCAAAGACCATGCATACCTCTATGACTACTTTATTCGTTCACAGGTATATTCCCGATCGCCGCTGGTTCTTACGCCGTCGAGGTTTTAGACAAAGCTAAACATGGTTTATAACAAACCGTTAAACAGTTTATTGTCACATCCACAATTGCCTGAGCGGTTATTTTCGGTTACTACTTGGGTCTCATACATCGGACTAAATTAAGCCAAAGATTACAGTCGACACGCGCGGTTTCCCGGTGACGTTAAAGTAAACAAATGGATTTTGCAAATGTATGTTAGCTCTTCGTAGCGTACTTATAAACATCGAGGACAATGTGATGCCTTGCCTTATTACTATTATTTTTACAACATGAGTCATTTTAGTGATCACTTTCTGAGAGGTGATTGTTGCCACAAGGGATGATTATGCTTGTGTCGTTATTTTTCTCTGCTTACTTAAAAGACTTATGAGAACGGCTGATAACGAAAACACTTGAAAAAACAATCACTAATTGTTAAACATGTCCCCGGTCAGTACCGAGTATTTTTTATTTTAATAATAAATATAATGTTATATTAATACTGGGTGGCGCAAAAGTACTGGCACTAAAGAAAATACTTTTTTTTTTTATATATGACATTTTCTGTCATTCTGTTGTTGAAAATTGTGTAGAGAACAAATGTAAAATACACTGAAAATAAACATGGACCGTTTTACTCCCCAAGAACGTGGAATAATTGTGTCAATGTTCTTACGGAATAATTCATCAGTGATAAGAACACAACGTGAATTTCGTCGACGATTTCCCCACCGTCCGGCACCGATTGGTCGCACAATTCGACGCTTTGCCACACGCCTTGAAGCAACTGGCTCAACATTGGATAGACCTAAGTCTGGGAGACCAAGAACAGGCCGTTCAGCTGAAAATATCGATGCTGTGCGCGAAGATGTGGAAGAGTGTCCAGAAACATCAACGAGGCGACGTGCCACGCAATTGGGCATTTCCAGACGGACCCTGCAGCGTATTTTGGTGAAAGACTTAAAGATGTTCCCGTATAAAACTCAAATGACTCATCAGCTGCTGCCTGCTGACCACCGAGCTCGTCTAGATTACTGCCAGCGCGTCATAAACCTCAACCTTGAAGAGGATGATTTTCCTTCAAAATTGGTTATGAGTGACGAAGCGCATTTCCATCTCTCAGGGCATGTCAATAAGCAGAATACTCGGTTCTGGGGCACTGATAATCCGCGCATTATTCAAGAAACACCTCTACACCCACTAAAAGTTACTGTATGGTGTGGCATCTGTGTTGACAGAGTGATCGGACCCTATTTTTTCGAAGACGCTGGAGGCAATGCGATTACTGTCACTGGAGAACGCTACAGAACCATGTTACGTGAGTTTTTGATACCCAGTTTGGACGAATTGGGGCTGGAGCACATCTGGTTTCAACAAGACGGCGCTACGGCACACACAGCGCGCGACACTATGGACTTAGTGAGGGACGCTTTTCCAGGCCGAGTTATCTCTCGTTTTGGCGATTTGCCTTGGCCTGCAAGATCACCCGATCTGACCAGTCCAGACTTCTTTCTTTGGGGTTTTTTGAAATCTCGGGTGTATGTGAACAAGCCACAGACTCTCGCAGCTCTAAAAGAAAACATTCGTCAAGAAATAACGAACATATCGCAGGAAGTGTTACGGCAAGTTATGCAAAATGTCATAAATAGGGCTCAAATGTGTATCAACTCTGGAGGTCACCATTTAAAAGACATCATCTTTAAATCCTAATGGTACGAAATTTAATGGCACAAATATACATTTAAAAAAATCTAAATCTAGTTTTCTAATTTAGAAAAAATGTTATAGCTGAACCAAATAGGGTCTTTACTTTTGCGCCACCCGTTATATATGTACTATATCTAAAAAACTATTGATTTCAGTTGACAAATGAACACCAGACAAAAAGCCTGAATACATTCATTGTTCAACTAGAAACCAATATTGTTTGCTCCACCTCCTCCAGAGGAGCAAATCTCTCACAAAAACTTTGTGAGAGCAAACAAATTCCGGGTAAATCGACCTCGCTGATGTTCTACGAGCCGTCGATTTGATAATTACCTTTAGAAGAAAAATTTGTTTCTTCTGAAGGCTGCCATATTATCAGTTTTTTGCGCTCATCTCTTGTAGATTTGTCATCAAAACGAACATTACTTTGCAGAAACTGAAATCTCTGGAGTGACATGGTGGTGCGAAAAATATCTACGCCAGTTCCATCAGTTCGCCAAAGATCTTTCAAACTCTGTCGATTAGATTTGATAACACCAGCTAAATATAATAAGCCAATAAATGCTTTGAATTCACCTAAAGTGACTTCATGCATGTAGGAAGCGATATTAGCACTTGCATTGTTAGCGGCACTTTTGGTTTGTCTATGACGAATTGACGAATTAGTGTGAATCAAAATTTCTTGTAACATATCTAAAGTAACAAAAATATTCCAGCATTCATATTCTGTACCAGCATCCCTTCCAACATCTTTGACTCTAGTAAGTTCCGTCACGATGTTTTCTGAACGCAATCTCACGTTTGTACGTTGACAATTTTTATACCACTTGGTACCATCTCTAGACGTATAAAAAGGACCACCTACTTGTTCTGAAGCTGAAACTCTCTGTCTGATTAGCGATAATGGTAAATCGTCATCGGGGTCACTATCACGCTCATTTGTTATACTTTCAGCCTGTCTGGAGGTAGATGGAACATCGGTTGAACTTTCACCCTCTTCCTCTGTGTCAAAATCCACTTCGTGCTCACTACAGTGATCGGTTTCGTCTTCTGAACTGGATTCATCAGAAAAATCACTGAGTACCTCCTCTAATAAGACACAAATCTGCTCTTCTTGTCTTTCCATTGTGATTAAAAACTAAAAATAATAAAAAAAATCCAATGAAGAAACGAAAGACAACCAATATAATAAATTATAACAAAGAACAATATAGATAATATTAAAAAATACTAACAAAACAGTTAAAATACATCATTAGAAAAATTACATTAAAAAAATACGTCAAAAATGAGGCAGGGTATAACTTACCCGAGACAGGTTTGCACACGTATAACTCGGCTGACTTCCCGCGCCACAATGCGATAACGCCACTATCCCCTCCCGCGCGTCCTTACCTCCAGCTACTCAGCGAGCTAGTGTCGAGCGACGAAGATTACAACAAATACACAACTTTAAAATTGTAATAGGGTATGAGATACCCTGGATCATGCTCGCCGGGTTAACTTTGTCAGGGTTGAAAGGATGAATACCAGTGCTTCTAAAGGCGCTTAGAATATTAGATGTTTTTTTATTAAGTTCGTGCATTAACCGTTTTAGCAATTCGGGAAAATGAGATTTATTGATAGTTGTTTCTCGCGGGTTTTTGATTTTATAGACCAGGAGATTTGCTCTCCATAGTTTCTTCAGGGGGCCAAAATAGCAAACATCAAGAGGCTGTGTCAAGTGCGACGAGTTAGGTGGTAAAAATACAAACCTTATGTCATTTGCTTCACACATTGTAACAATCCGGTGGTTGATATGCGACGCTAAATTATCTCCTATTAATATTTTTGTTCCAATTTTGCCCTTAGCCCAAGGCAAAATAATCATCTCGAACCAATCTTCAAAGGTTGTGCTGTCGAACCATCCTGATCTTGAGCGATTATACCTAGCTCCTTTCGGTCCATTTATTCTCCATTGCTGGTATAGATTTTCGGCCTTGTATACCACATACGGCGGTAGGCATTCACCCCCTGCCGTAATTGCAAACATGATAGAAATCGCACCTTTTGTATAGTTTAAAACTCTTTCAGGGTATTTAACGCCTCTGCGGAACAAGCATTTTTGCGCACCGGGATTGTCAGTCAAATTCGTTTCATCATAATTTAAAATGTTTTCCTTGGGTATACCATCTAAAGAGTGTTGTAGATTATCGAAATAGTTAGACATCTCGCCAGAGTTTTTCTCAGCTCTGCTCCTTTTAATGTTTTGCGTAGCCCGGTGAGTAAGTTCACTTTGGTGGTGTTTTATAAATAAATACGCCCATTTTTTGCCTGGTAGTTTTTTATCAAAAACAGCTGTTCTTCCATTAGCTTGCAAATACATCTGTACGATAAGTCTTAAATCTAGCAGAGTGAGAGGACTACCAAAACCGCCAGCAGCAATAAGCACTGTTATTATATTTTTTTCTTCGTCAATCGTAAGCCGGGTTGGACAACCCGGAGTTCGTTGATGTTTACCGTGCAGTTTATCTAAAAGCGTTCGTCGTGGAATACCAAATTTTTTTTCTGCTTCATAAGAAGACATTTTTTAATAACCCCACAGCAACATCTATAATTCTTGACTGTGCTTCAATGTATAATTTCTTTTTTCTTTTTAATTTGCACGTTTTTAGGTTTCGTCATTATGACCTGTAAAATATCAAAGGTACGGAATAAAATAATGTAAAGGTGCCTACATGATAAATTTTCGATATCCCTATGTAACATAAAGAAGAGCAAACATTGAAATTAATTGGTGGGTATGTTGTGTATAATTAGTACAATAATATATTTTTGTTACTATCTACAATACCTACCTACCTACAATAGTGTAAATAAATGATGTGTCAAAAATACCATATGGTGTATTCGTCAGAAAATGCGCTGAGTAACGCAATGCACTTTACAATTACTAATTTACATTACTCGGCTTCTTATACAACAAAAATAGGCACGGCACTTAACTCGTGTTCGAACAGTGACAACCCTAGGGGTAGGCCAAGATAGGTAACAACATGGCGGCCATGGTTTCACAAGCGCTATTTCTTTCGATTACTCTTTAAGTACATAACTTATCATAAAAACAATTGCTTTTTCTGAAAGAAGCATAAAAATTGATCAAGATACACTATAAAGTTCAGCCTTACCTGCATATAATCCACATAATTCAAAGTTTCTTCCGTGTTGCAATATAAGTTGCGTTCCATTCGCCGAAAAATGCATTGTGTCACTAGTGAAGTGAAGTTAGCTACGTTTTGATCGTTAAAATGTTGCTAGGAATAAAAACTGGTTTGTACTTGGTAGTTTTACGCATAGGTAGTCGTAAATTTTTTTGAAAATTTTAATTTTCTTTAAAACAGGCGAAGTTAGTGTTCACAGGCGAAGTTTACTTTCACGACGCACATACGGATATTTGAACAATCTACGCGGCCAAAATTATTTAATGTTCTAATTTGATTGTATGGGGTGGGGTGTAATTACTAAAAAAACACTTATTGTGATGTATTAATATTATTCATGCTTCAAGTAATATGAGTTAAATTAGTAATATATATATATATGAATACATAAAATTTTAATATTACAACGAAAACTAAGACTATATAATTACACTAATCACACATTAAAGAAAGAAAACTACATAACATACATATTTACATTATTTTATACTCTGAAATTAATCTACATCTTCACTTTCTGAGGAATCACCAGCATTTGGTTTCGCAGGCATGAGGAGTTTAATTGTTTCGGGCAAAAAACAATCAATTTTACTTGTTTGTACCTTCCTCATGCTACTTATGAGAGGGTCAGAACTCAAAAGCAGATGATTGAAAATGTCTCTGTTGCAAGACTCTCTGGAGAATTTTCGAGCGAAATCTTGACGATAAGATCGAAAATGTTTTTTTCGTGCTTCCGCGGCCTCTTCTGATAGGTGGCCAATAGACAACAATGCGTTTTTTATAATAACTGCACCGTGAATTAGGATCTTGTGCATTGTTGGGGTCATTGGATGCCAAGGGTACAGCTTAACATACAAACGGGCAGTATCTAAGGCATATTCATCATATTTTTCTGCATTGACTATATGCCCGCTTGAAATAGCCTGTAATATGACCTTTATTCTACATATAAGGTCATAATCAATGCCAGTTATGTCTGAAGCTAATTTAGGGTCTTCAAAAAATCTCCTGCTAGTGTTACCGTCATTTGTATTGCCGAAGTTAGCCTTAGGTATATCCACCAATAAACCGGTTTCCTTCCGAAACCTGGCCTGTATTTCTAGCTTCTTTTCGTTTTCAATAGTTTTTTCCACTGCTGTCTTCCTCTCTCTATACTTTTTAACTGGAAGTTTGTAAGCCAGATGAAGAAGACTTTCAAAAAGACGAATTCTTGCGTGCAAAACTGAAAGGACAAACTCTGTAGCCCCCAAATTAATCTGCCTTTCAATATCCAATCTGTTAAATTCTTTGGAAGTTGCACCACATATATAGCAACGACTCGTAGATTTAGTGCCAGTGGCAGCGTTACAGACCTTGCCATCTACCATTGTCATGATAAAGACGGTCGCACAGAAAACTTCGTTCTGTTTATTTCCACCACAGTGGCATTAAGCGACTCCGCAGAATTCTTTACGAAGCTACTTTCTTCTTCAGTAACGTCCGTACTCTCTTTTACAAAACGGAATCTAATTGGACGACAAAACCGCGGAGAAGAGGGTGTTGGATTTTCCCATAAGACCTTCTCATCTTGTTTGCCAGAAACTAATCTTAGAGGAACAAAACAACTCTGAAAAATATTTGCATCTGAGTCGGCATCTTTAACAAATTTTTGCTTAAATTGCGACTGTTGAGAACCATCACAACCCCATTTTGATATCAACTTTAAGCTCTCTCGTTCTTGCTCCTTTAAAGTTATAAGAACCTCTTCTAAGAAAGTAGATAAACGCCTAACTGTATGGTCGAGCAAAGGTTGTAAGTCGGTCTCTGCGTATGTGCTCGTTACTCTGATCGATTCTGGTGGCGGGTAGCAATCTTGTTTTGCTTTTTGTAATAAACTATAACAAGGGAAAAACTTCTTATTGGTATTTCTTACAACTTCATATTGTCGACGAGTCAAATCGGCTTCAACAAACATCGACAGTGCTAGTAGTGGCGATAAAGAACACTCTCTCTCACTCTTGGATTTTGAAAAAGCCCTTTTATATTTTGTTGCACGTACTAGTAATTTCTTTTAATACTTCCGAAGCATCCCTTTTTCCAGTTTTCCGCAACTCTACCTGCGCAGTATGTACGATTAAATCTTTATCTAAATTAGAGCGAACTTCTTCAGTTTTCCTTCTTTTAGTTCTGTCACTTGAATCTTTAAATAACTTTAATGGGCGACCTGGGCGATTTTGTGGGATGACAGGTATCTCAAACGTTCCTTCCAACCATGAATGGTTATTTTTAAGAAAAATGTCTTCTTTTTTATGAGCTTTCAACCATTTCTGCTTAACTTGTGATTTGAAATGTGCAAAATTGCGTTTTAGAGACTCAATTTGGTATTCTGTGTAACCTTCACTCGGCAAAAGTTGGTCCTTTAAATGATTTAATTTGTCTTCCAAATTTGGTAAATCAAACCTCTGTAAGCGGTCAAACAAGTATTTACGGGTTACAATTTTCACTCCCGAAGCACCTTGTACACCTAAAACAAAACAGTTTTATTTTTATGTTTTAAACCTCAGTCGAAATATTTTGATGTTTACAGGCAAAAGTTTAAAGTGCCAAGACACTACTATTCCGCGCTTTTCCACGGCTAATTTTTAGATTAGTTAATATTGGAAACTCCAAAGTTTACATTCTAACTAGAATTGTAGCAGGATCTTACTTGATAGTATAACAAATACTCATTTAAACAAAAAAAATGCAAAAAATCTCAACATGAAAATGTGGGTTTAAAAAAAACTCTGCCTGTTAACTTTCTCGCGATGAATATAATAGTGAATGTAATAAGTAACATGGTGTTTACCTGGTTTATAAGGATCCATCACTAAAACTTTAGATATAGACGTAGAATATTAAATATTTTATCACAAAGTTAATGTTTTTACACAAACGCCGAGTACAGACACATGCACCGCGATGAACTATCTAATTCGGACTAAGGGTAAAGGCGCGACGTGCGCCGCGGAAGGGTGGAAGGGGCTGAATATAATTCTCAGAACTATCCTCTGTCGCAGGTAGTCGTCTGTTTTAGTATTTCCTGGAATTTATTATTTTGACTTATGGCCGCGTAGATTGTTATAATACCCGTATGTGCGACGGTAGGTATTGTCATGACATAAAAAACACTCGAAATATTGCGAATTCTATATAAGAGATTTTAGTATTAGATACAATTTTTTTGATTTTTTTTAACAAAAATAGTATTGGCGAAACATGTCAGTTAGGAGGTCTTAGTGGTTAGTCGTCGATTTGCACTTTTGGCAGTATATTTGGTATTTTTGCTTACATTCCGACGACGATCGGACTTCCACTCAGGCCAGTGGTTAAATCCATCCACTGCGACTTCGATTGGAGGTATATTCTCAATGTCTTGGTTCAAAGGGCGTCCTCTTTATCGTGTCGTAGGTCCACAAATATTTTGTAATTTAAGTTATTTGGAACGGTCTGCAACAATCTTTGAACGATATTTCCCGGTACTCCTAGATCTGAACACTTTTCTGGTGGCCCAGAATGCTTTCCCGAGGACACTTCAAAGTCATAACTAAATCGACTAAATCCGCTCAACACGTAATTCAAGTAACACCACTTAACTTTTTTGGCATTGTTCTGTCTTATTCATGATGTACGAGCTTTAGTAGGGATCATTTGCTCATCAATAGCTAAATATTCTTCCTTTGAAAGCCTATCGCGTAATATATTCATAAATGGGCGTATTTTCTGAAGCTTGTCATAATTGGGATTATCAGGCTTTTGCACTTCATTTTGTCAAAAAAATTTAAGAAACTTTTTTATCTGCTCGAATTTATTGCATGTCATTACGGACGCCACCTTTTCAATAAATGTCTCGTCTTTCTAATTATGACGCGTGGTAGAAAGGTGTACTACTGACATATAAATTAAAATTCCAATAAATTTCCGGATGTCTTCATGGGTCACTTCAGTCGAATTTTCTGGTGCAATTTGAGTTGCATATATATTACTCTGAGTTTCTATTAAGTTTATCTATCACTGATGATGGAAAAAGAAACTTGAAAAATTCCATGGGTGTTTCTAGCCGCATAATTTTGTCGGGAAGGGATTCACATCCAAGAAAAACGTTACTCGATTCATTATATTCAATACCGTCATCTGTATATTTATCATCATCTGAAATATCTTCATCCTTACTAGTATCTGGGACAAAGGTAACAACACGAGGTCGAGTAGACATTTTGTCTGTAATAAAATAATAAACAAGTAATATAACCCTTAATCGGGCACCGTGAATCGGTTTGAAAGAGGGTTTGGAAAAGTGTCGTGTACTGATAATAATATATTCAGAAATTGATTAAAATATTTTTTTATTTTTTATTCTTGGTTTTTTTATTTTGTTTATGTGGGACCTATTCTGCCATTGCCCAATTAGAACAACACTAATTTACATTCACAAAATAGAGCAAAACTCTTATTTTTCATAAATAGGCTAGTATAATCCAGGTAAAATAAATAACAGTATGTTTAAAATTTTTATTGCTCATTAATTGTATGAAATTGCTCCCAACAGGGGACAAAACATAAAGGCACCTCACATATTTTGCACTCAAAATAGGTCCTGACTTCTTTTGCTCTTGTGGTACAATATTTACACCTTCTATAACTCCCTTTTTTACCATAATGTTTACCAGGCCTTGATAGACGGATTTCGTCAGGCAAACAACTTAGAAAAATAATGAATAGGTGTAGCTCGGCTAACAGCAATAAGAGATTTCAGATTCTTTTCGAATGTGTTCTGTGAAAGTGGAAACATTTGTTGTCCATTGATGTTGCTTATTTTGTAATGTGTTGTAACTATGTGATAACTGTCTGTAATATTCTTCATCATTCTACACATTTTCCTGAGATATAGATGTACCTGTTTGAGGCATTTCATCAAAATTTCTTTCAGAATCCATAGAACAAGACGGTTTATTCATAGGCACATCATTAGTTGGATGAGATTGAGGGGATGGAAGAGCATTCAAAACTTCTTCAAATTCAGGTTGTTTTTCACCTTCGACCGAAGATTCCAAGGTCTCTAAAAGCTCTTCATATGAGGTACCTTGAATTCTATCTAAGGCAGAATCAATATCCAAGTTCAGATTAGTGTCATTGAAACTAAAATTTTCAATTTCCGCTTCATCTTCTGAAGACTCAAATGCTTGCAGCGCCTTAGCAATTTCGTCATCAACCAATTTTTTAGACATTTTACAATCTGAAAAGGAAAAATAATACAAATGAGACAATTTTTTTATAGGGCTCGTAACAAAATAGCGACACGTAATCGGACCGTGGGCGGATGTCTTCCACATTGTTTATAGAGCCAGTGTCATTTGAACTTACGATTCTAAATTGAAATTTATACACAAATGCATAATTACACTCAAAAACTATGACATACATAAAAATTGCACGACATACCTTTTGTTTACAACGGAGAAGATATTATTTTAAAACAATTTACGCCCCACTCGCAAAAAAACACCGTTGCAAATAAACTATCTTTAACTGTCAACTAGACATTGTCTTCTGTCACCGGTTTATTTTTTTAATTCGTTCGGAAATACTCCATGACCGATAGTCTATGACAAGATGTGGGATTATTGCACTCACGGCCTGGTTAAAAAATGAAAATGTATGTAGGAGCTATACTCCCATGGTTTTATTAAGGGTTGCATGATGTTCCAAATATGGCCATAAGTACTTTGTATTTTCCCAGAACTGCATGATGTTCCATATTTGAAAAAAAAAAGAATATGTTACTGCATGTTGCCATCTGTTGGAGTTTCGTTAAAACAGTCCATGATCTGACAAATATGTCAGATCATGGACTGTTTTAACGAAACTCCACTAATAAACACTAATAAGTGGCAAACATGATACAATATTGGCATCACTAGTCCTCTGTAACGAATTTAAGTTAGTTTGACAAATTTGACACGGTATGCGGTAAAGGGTCAAATTTCTTATTATATACCTACTTATTATCTATTACATTGAAATATGAAGGTTTTTATCAAGCGCTGGAAGATGGCTCGCTGGCGTATAAACGCAAATCATTGGTCTTCACCCTAGGCAAGCCTGTATCGTGTAGACCAAATGTTTTCTATCATGGTGTTAAGTTATCATTACTCAACCTTACCTTGTATCTCTGTTGTTTGCATGTGAGGTCGCTATTGGCCTGATAGGTAACCCCACATTGAAATATAGGCTAGTTAGTAATTTGAAAAATAGTAATAATATGTTGACGGTTATGAATCAATGAGGGTGTTTAGGAAAATTTTTGTTACCAGTTGGCGCCACTTCAACTTTCACTTTGGACCAATCAGGGGTTAAAACGTCTCTTGTTTTGTCTTTCAAAACGTCCTTGATAGCTAGACCTGACGCATCGGTGCTGCATTTTAGTAAACCCTCTCAGCAGTTTGATTTTGTCCTTAAGAACGTGAATTATCTATTTTGTCAATCTATAATATAAAAATGGATCGCTGAATGTGTTGCTAAGCGCAAATCTCGAGAGCAGCTAAACCGATTTCGCTAATCCTTTTTTTATAATATTCCTTGAAGTACGAGGGTGGTTCTTATGGAGAGAAAATTCAAAATTGGCTGAAAAAAAAAAATTATGATTAAAGAATCGACTGTTTTTTTTTTTATGTCCCCTCGAGGGTAAAACCGCCTCGAGAGGGAGTTTATTGCGAGCATAGCGCAAAGATACAAGTGCTTACTGCTATTTGATACAGTGTTAACTTAGAGTGTATCTTATGAATAAATAGTGAAATTATTTGATATAGTTATACAGATATTAAATGACATTTCTTGAAAACAAAGATAAAATAAAGTAAAAAAAAAGAAAAGAGATGAAGAGTGTGTTGGTGTGTGTGTATGTGTGTGAACATGTATGATTGTGTGTGGGTGTGTGTCTGTGTTTGTGAACCTATGTGTTATTGAATGATTTAAGTGTATTTACGATGTGAGTAATGTGTATCATAAATGTGTCAGTTGCGTCGTCATTGGTTAAGATGTTTTGTATGTCGTGTGGGTCAATTTGGGTGTGGTGACAAAGCTGTTCGTGCAATAATCGCGTCTGTGTGTATTTCGGGCATTGCGTGATGAGATGAGTGAAAGTTTGTGTGGATGAGTCGTCACAGGGACATGTGTTGTTGTTGGTGATGTGAAAACGGTGTAAATAATGTTTGTGATATGCGTGGTCAGTGAGTAGTTGAGTTAATGCGAATGTCTGCCCGGTCTTGTGTACGAGTGAGTGTAGTTGTGAGAGTGTGGGGCACCAAGTTCGCATGGTTTTGCCTTTTTGATTGAGGTAGCGCTCAGCCGCCTTTGTGTAGCTTTCTGTTTTTGCACAGCGTTTGGCGTAACTGAGCGGGTAGTGGTGAAAAGTGGGTGAGGTGTTTTTAGTGGCGGCGTCTTTAGCAGCGAGGTCTGCTAACTCGTTGCCATGTATGCCGGTGTGTGCCTTTATCCAGACGAACTTGACGTTTGTGTTAATGGAGTGAATTGTTTTATGAATGTTCGCGGTGACTTGGTGTGTGCTTAAGGTGTTATTAATGTCTTCCAGGGCTGATCTGGAGTCCGACATGATAACGGCCCCCGCAATGGACTGTGGTTTCAACCATTGGCAGGCCCGATCAATGGCCACCAGTTCAGCCTGGAAGACATAGCATGTAGAGTGGAGCTTGAATGTTTTGGTGGTGATGTTGTTGTCGGGTGCTTGTGCGATGAAGGCAGCACCCACGAGGTTATCGTGTTTGCTGTCGTCAGTGTAGATGTGGTGTGCATGTTGGTGATTGATGAGGATGTTATCAAGTTCGTCCTGGGTGTGTATGATGTCGAAGGGGTGTGGAGTTTTGTGTGCAGGGTGTAGTAGTAGTGTTGGGTGAGTAGGTGTATCGAGTGTGATGTCGTCAGGGAGGTATTCAGTGATGCCAGTTATGCGAGTGTGTTCGACTTTGGCACTTTCTGTCGCTTTGATGTCGAGAGGTGTTAATGTCGATAGAGCAATGGCATTTGTAGTGTTGATAGTGCGGAACCCTTTAATTATTTTCAGTGCAAAGCCTCTTTGTAACGATAGCAGCTTCTTCCGGTTGGTTTGGTATTTTAGGGCCGGTTGCCAAACGCTAGCAGCGTAGCATATGATGGGCTCTATTACCCCTCTGTAGAGCGTGTGAATGTTCTCGGAGTGTACGCCCCAAGTAATGTAATGTAGTTGACGTGGTGTGTAAAATGTAGAGTGTCATCAATGTGACCCCCAACACCTTGGTGGTCCGGCTAAAGGGAATGTGTGTGTTATGCATCTTAATGTGGAGAAGGCGTGTTTTATTTGTGAAGGCGAGTGCAGCTGTTTTGTCGGGTGAGAACGCGAGTTTGTTAGCGATGCCCCATTCGTGTATTATGTGCAGTGCTTGGTTGATGTTGTGTTGTAGTGGTGAGTTTTTTGTGTGAAGCGATTACAGTGATGTCATCGGCGAAGGCCTGCAGCTGGCAGCCCTCCGGAAGTTTCCCGTTCCCGGACGAGTCACCGGACTTGTCCAAGAGGTCGTCTAGGACGAGATTCCAGAAGGTCGGCCCACATACAGACCCCTGGATGCATCCCCTGGTGAGTGGTTTGGTGGCTGTGGCATCGGCGTAGTGTATAGTGGCTGTGCGGTCTGTGAAGTAATTCTGTATGATAGTGTAAATGTTTTTGGGACATTTGGTGTGGTGTAGTCGTGCGAGTATGGCAGGCCACCAAGCGTGGTCGAAAGCAGCTTTGATGTCCAGAGATATCATGGCGATGTGTTTGCCGCGTTTTTTGTGTGTAGTGATTGTGTTTATGATGTTGGTAAGCGCATGTGTTGTGGAGATTTGTTGTTTGAATCCGTATTGATTAGTGTTGTGAGCGTGTGTAGTATGTAGGTGGTACGTGAGTCGTTGGATAATTAATTTTCCTAGGGTTTTACCCAGTATGGGTAAAAGCCCTATGGGGCGATATGAAGATGAGGAAGTGTAGTCAGTTTTGTTAGGTTTGGGAATGATTTTAATTATAGCTTGTTTCCAGGATGTGGGGAAGATGGAGAGGGATAGGCAGCGGTTAACAAGGTTGGTGATGATGTCTGGGAAGCATAGTGTAAATTGGTAACAGATATCAGAGGTAAGGTGATCGGCACCAGGTGATTTGCCTGGGTTCATATGTTTTAGGATGGAAGTGACTTCGTGTATAGTAAAGGGCGATTCGTTGTAAGTATCAGGTAGATGTAGAGTGTTGGAACGTTGTAACGGTGAAGGGCCGCCTCGTTTGTAGAACGTGGCGGCCAGTAGGGAATTTAGTTCAGAGAGGAATAAAAATACAAATCTACCAAAATTTACATGAATGTTATATTCAGTATAATTTACATCGAAGTATAAACACTAAAAAGGGTTTGCCGCGGCTTATACAGAGCAAAGGAATATTTACAGGGCGTGGGTGCAACGTGTGAGATTTCGTAGGTGTCTGGCCAGGAACAAACAGGCAGACACTTAGCTTGGTTTGCAGACTGGAGCGTAAGAGGCGGCTGCGACTGTTGCCGGCGTTTATATACCCCGGCGCCGCGCGGCGGTGGTAGGTTGGTGGTAGGGTTCGGAGCGGCGGAGGCGAGTGGGGTCAGCATCGCCACACACTCCCCTCGTTTGGGGAGAATTTTTGCTGGGCGAAAATTCTCTGCTCCTGGGCCCTCCCGGCGAGATGTTTGATACCCTGGAACAGTTTTATAAGGGAGGTGTCAGGTTCTAAGTAAAAAGTATGTATATTTTTAAAAAGGATAATGTCAAGGAGTAACGAACAAAATGCTCGACGGAACGGAATACTAAATTATCAATCAAGCTACTAGGCAACATAATATATCTATAGTTAAGTATTTGCAAACGCCGAGTGAATGACTTTTGTCGCAGGTGGCTTACGCATTCCAATGCACAAAAGAGTGTCAATATAAAGAAATGATTTCCAGGTTCTTAAACATAAGATATAATTTAGAGTGTACAATGAAATTTGTTCAGAATAGTTTAGTTATTTTTTTTTTATTTTTTTTTTTTTTTCAATTATGTTTGGTTTTACATTTTAATAATGTATATATTTGTTTAATAAAATGGCTGGTTGAAACAATAGTAATTAGTACACCATCCGGAAAGACTTTAGAGAAGGGATATGCCCTTGGAGAAGAAAACAAAGATAGACGAGAAATCGAACCTTGTGTACATGGTTTGGTAGTGACCTTTTAACCACTGGACCATTTAGTGAAAAAAAACGATTATTTTAGAGTATGGTTAAAAATTCATAAAGCAATATTTCTTATAGCAATTGGTAAGACAGGAACGCTGTATTTTAGAATTTAAGTTTGTTTATGAGTAGCAATACGAAAACCAAACTACCCACGACGCAGAAAGGTGTTGTCTAATCGTATTAGACTGTGAGCGTTATTGTTGTGATTGTTTAACTTTATGAATTATAGAATTTTAGTTTAGGTACTTAGATTATTATTCCTTATAATTAATTAGTTTTAAATCTTTTATGTGCCATTCACCTAGTGGCTTGCCAGACATATCGGCTAGTTTGTAAACTAGAGGAGATTTTTTAGCAATGATTTTACATTTTATGTATTTAGGAGCTAGTTTTTTACTAAAGTATTTATCTTTGTCGCTGAGATAGAATGTACGCTTCCATACTATGTCACCCACATTGAAATCTGCGGGTTTACGACGAAGATTATAAGACTGACAATTGCGGCGATGTGCCGTTAGGAGGGCTAACTGTACCTTCTCAAATATAGAGGATAAGTAGCCTAACGACTCAGCATAACTGTCTCGTGGCTCGTGCACTATATTTGGATCAGAATCGTTAACAATATAGTGGGATCCGCACATTATTAATTCGCGACCGTAGACGAGAAAATTAGGAGAAAAACCTGTTGTTTCGTTAACAGCACAGTTGAGAGCAAATTGAATTTTATTTATTAAAACATCCCAAGTTCGATGATCGGATGTTACAAAAGTAGAAATAGATGTCATTATTGTTTTATTATATCTTTCTACCATGTTTACGTGAGGCGTGTACAGAGGTGTATAATGTAAATTTGGAATTTTGTATTTAGATAACAAGTTTTTGAAAGTTGCACTAATGAATTGTTTACCATTGTCTAGAACAATGGTTGATGGAATACCATGTACTAAGAATACGTTTTCCTCTAGAATTTTTGTTATAGTTTCTGCGGTAGCCCGTTTAATAGGAAAAAGTAAGCAGTATTTAGAAAAACAACAACTAACGACAAAAATGAAAGTGTTTTGTTTCCTGCTAGGAGGTAGTGGACCGATCAAATCGATACTTATCATTTGAAAAGGCTTCTGACAGGATTTAGGCCTTCCCATATGACCTAAGGTGGAATGATTTTGGTGTTTGTGAGCAATACAAGCGTCACACGAATTTATGTACTTGACGACGTCAGAGTACATACCAGGCCAAAAGTAATTTAATGCCAGCCGGTTATATGTTTTAAAAATGCCGAAATGGCCAGCAGTGGGAGAGGAGTGATTCTCGGCCATGATATTTGACCTATGTTCAAATGGGATTACCTCTTTCCATTGGAATTCTCTCGTGAGAGGATTTAAACTTTTTTTTAAACGAAATAGTTTGTTGTTTATTACTTGATAATCAATAAAGGAAGTCGGGGAGCTTTTACACCCGTTGTATATATTCAAATACCACGAATCATTAGTAGAAACTGGTGAGTTTGAACTGGAATTAATATTATTATTACTATCGTCGTTTATAATAGACGAGACAGATACAGAACGAATATTTGCGTACCGAGAATCATTAGTAGAAACTGGTACATTCGAATTAGAATTAATATTATTATCGACGTCACTTGTAATAGCAGATACGGATATAGAACGAATATTTGCGTACCGAGCATCATTAGTAGAAACTGGTACATTCGGACTAGAATTAATATGAGACTTGCGATAACAACGCTGACGAATTTTTGAGCTACCAACTGTATCGATTGAGTGAGGAACGATAGATTTACCATTTGTTTTAAAAGGAATATATGGAGAGCGTTCGACGCTAATATTTCGGATTGAGGAGAGGTGGTTACATTTAAAAAATTTTGATATGTAAGATAACCAATTTGTCCATTCAGTTTTATTAGTTTTAGAGAAATTATTATTATCTCCGCAATCCTTGTTATTTAGTTTTTTGTATGTGTAGTATTTGGGTTAGATTTGCAAGTAGGGCAATCGGAGACACGAAAACCTTTCGTCCCGCATTTAAAACAAATTAAATATCTCGGCCGACGACAATCAGCGAGCGAGTGTGAGGTAGATCTACAGCGAGGACAAAATCGATTATTATTGTTATTGTTAGAATTTGACGAAGATGAGTTGTTATAGGTTTTATTATTGGAATTTGAATATTTATTGTCGAGGTTTTTGTTATTGAAGTTTGAATATTTATTATCAAAGTTTTTATTATTGGAGTTGCCTTTAGAAGGGCTAGAAGAATTAGAAGAGGGGTAGTTGTATGCCAGATCTGGTGCTAGGGTGTTAGAAGACACCTTGGGAGGCTCCTGGAAGTCCCTTCTGCGACTATCGAACCTTTCGAAATTTCTGCACACATTGATCAGACTAGGGATGTCGACTATGTTTGCAGTTAGAAGAGAATTTGTATAACAAGGCCTAATATTATTTAAAAGTATTTCTAGTTTGTCCGATTCGCCTATAGGGGCGTCGAGACGGGAAAATAGACCTTGCATTTTTGCAACGTATAAGGTTATGTTTTCGTTTTCGCCTTGTGAGCGCAATCTTATCTCAGACATTAGTTTATAATCGTAGTTATGAGGGCTGAAATCTCTTTTTAATAACTGACATAGCTGAAACCATGAAGAAACACTATCTTTGACGCTACGGAACCAAGTCAAAGCATCTTCTGAGAAAATTTCAAAAGCAAAAGGGAGTATTTTTTTATCGGGGATGCCCCTACTCGACATAAACTCGTTCACTCTTTGTATGAAAGCGCGGACACAAGATTTACCATTATATTTGAATTTAGACAAGTCGGAGAATAGTTTCCGCTCGTAAATGAATGAGTTGATTGAAGGGTCTAACGTTCCGTCCGTTAAGCCGTCCGTCTGTAATACACGCTCGGGTGGTGGAGAGTTTAGTAAGCTAAATTGCTCGTATAAGGAATGAAATTCGTTCCAGGCGACTTCGCCTTGACTCCTATCTGATAGGGCGTCTAGGTCTAGGCGGTTCAACCTATGATAAATATGGTGTAAAAGGGCCTCTGTCCTTAACAAAAAATTTTTGTCTAGTTTAGCCTTTAACATTTTGATATTGTTATTCGCTTTAAAGATTGAACTTTCGATAGCTTCGATATCTTCTTCGGGAGGTAAATGAGACATTGAGATGTCCTCGGAAGGAGAGGTTGGCGCGAGCTTCGAAATTTGTTTTCGCAACTCGTCGACGGTGTTAGATTTTACACCGCCTCTTAAGCAAACTTCATATTCTAGTTCCGCTTTATGTAAGCACGTAAATCTGATCTCGTAAGCCATTTTAGCCAAACGAAGTTTAAGAGGAAAGACCGAAACAAAATCTAAGTAGGTATTTAAGTATACCTAGGCAATTCACAGACACAGGCTAATATTAAATTAGAACAAACACGAGATATTGCGCGATTTAGAAAGAAAAAAAAGTTACAGTAGAAAATCGGCTAAGAATGTGTAATGCAAATAGTGATTAGTTAATAATTATGCGTGAGGGCGTTGTCCGTCTCGCTCACTCTCACGAGTAGAGGACGGCTAAAGGTTACCGGGCGACCGCGTGGTTGCAAATACCAGAAGGATTTATTACCTGCGATAATATTTCTGTTAGTGAGAAAATTTAAGGGCACGTGGTCTGTATATCGATATGGTCACCACTAAAATATATAATTAATTCACGTGTAAAGAGAAAAAAAAACACTTTCTTTGCCGAATTTCACACAACACAATATAAAGAAGACACAGAACACGCTACGAAATCTCCACAGCCTGTTTTATTGGGCGCCAGATGTAACGGTGAAGGGCCGCCTCGTTTGTAGAACGTGGCGGCCAGTAGGGAATTTAGTTCAGAGAGGAATAAAAATACAAATCTACCAAAATTTACATGAATGTTATATTCAGTATAATTTACATCGAAGTATAAACACTAAAAAGGGTTTGCCGCGGCTTATACAGAGCAAAGGAATATTTACAGGGCGTGGGTGCAACGTGTGAGATTTCGTAGGTGTCTGGCCAGGAACAAACAGGCAGACACTTAGCTTGGTTTGCAGACTGGAGCGTAAGAGGCGGCTGCGACTGTTGCCGGCGTTTATATACCCCGGCGCCGCGCGGCGGTGGTAGGTTGGTGGTAGGGTTCGGAGCGGCGGAGGCGAGTGGGGTCAGCATCGCCACAACGTACGGCCTGTTGTGTGAGTAAGTCGGGTGTGTCATCGGGGTAGAACTTGTTAAGGAATGCTGTGGCTGTGTCTTGTGTGGATGTGGTGTAAATGCCGGGTGATATTTTGATTGTGGCAGGTGGTTTCGTGGGAAGGCCGGTGCGGACTATGCGGTTCGTGACACGTCCTCCTTACCTTGGCGTGTGCAAAACTCGCGGAAATGTTCAGTCGAGGCAGTTTTAATGGCTTGTGAATAGTGAGTTCCATCATGGTGGGCGTGAAGGGCGAGGTCCGGTGTGTGGTAGTTGTTGGTCGCAAATGTGTTTTATGAATAAAGTGAGTTTATCGGTGTATGTGTCTATGTCGTGCTGAGAGTTGAGTGTGTTAAAATCAGTTGTGTGTAAGTCTGTATGTGTGATTTGTGTTCGAAAGTGCTCGTGTAAATCGCTCCAGTGTTTATAATTACGTGTATTGTGGCGAAATGTGCTAGTTTTTATATTACGTGTAAGGCGGTGTGCGGTGTGAAATATGAAAGTGATGGCGTGGTGGTCGGATGAAGGAAGGGCAGATGGAGTGGTCGACTTTCCAGTCATGAATGTCGCGTGCAATATTGTCGCTGGCAATTGTGAGGTCGACAATTGAGCCTCTGAGCTGGCCGTTTGCTACGCTCTCGTACGTGTGTGTGTTGCCTGTGTTGAGTAATGTGATGTTGTGTGATAAGATGAAGTCAGCAACCTCTTTGCCCCTGTTGTTATCAGCTGGTGATCCCCAAAGGCTGTGCCAGCCATTAAGGTCACCGGCCACAATGTGAGTAGCATCGCGTGTGTCGTGAAGTAATAATTGTAGTGCATGTAAAGTGTTGTTTGTGTCGGTGTGAGGTTCTATATAAATCGACGTGAGTACTATGCGTTTGCCGGTGCGTGTAGTGAGTTGTGCAGAGCTTATGTTTGATGTGCTGTGTTGGGACAAGCCAATTACAGCTCCGGGTCCGTTGCGAATGAGTATGCATGCCTTAGCGTGTGTATTGGTAGGGAATTGGTATGTGTGGTAATTAGGTGTGTCCTTGGTGGTGAGTTGATTGGAGGTGTAAGGTTCATTAATGAAAATTATGTCTATGTTGTGTTGTTGGCAGTAATGTATAAGCTCATGTGTGGCTGCATATCCTCGGCCGAGATTGGCTTGTATAAAGGAGAGAATGAGAGGTGTGTGATTGTGTGTGTTTCGTGTGCGTGGTGATGTGTTGTGTGTGTTCCGTGTGTTACGTATGTTGTCCATGCGACGTGTGTGTTACAGACACGACACAAAAATACACAAAATACAGTAACAAGATTAATAAAGACAAGATAATAAGTAGATTACAAGAACAAATAAAGAGCGATATAAAGTAGATGTTATTAAATTTTAAAAGAGAGAGAGAGATTTACAGTTGGAAGGGCGGATTGCCAACGTTATACGATTTAGCCGTATTTGTCAATGATGTCAGCAGCGGCGGCGGCGCGGTGTAACCGTAATCCGTAGATTACGGTTACACCGCGCCTACAGCTCGTCTACAGCCTCTCGTGCGGCAGCAATTCGAGGGCAGGTGAAAGTGTTATTGGCCGCGTGGTTTGTGGGGAGTTTGGACCCGGTCCTCGCGTTGTGTCGGGAGCAGCAGAATTTCCTGTTTGGTGTGCTCTTCTGTGGGCAGTTGTCTGCCTGGTGTTCAGTGGCCGCGCAAATGGCGCACGGAAGAATTGTGCTCTGGCACCTAGCTATGGAGTGCCCAAATTGTAGGCACTTGCGGTACTGGGTGAGGTGAGTATGTTTTTCGAAATGTACCTGTTGTAAGTTGATGGCGACTCTGCCCAGTGACGACAGGCGCTGGTAGGTGGCGGGGGAGATTTCTATTACTGCGTTATAGAGCTTCTCGTTTCGGTTCTTGGTCAGATAACATAAGCGGATATCCTTAGGTAAGATCGTGTTTTGGGCACAGATGGTAGGGATCAGCTCTTCTCTTGTAATGTCCTTGTGTATTCCTTTCAATATAGCGAGGGGCGAACGGCGTTTGGCCTCTTCGGCTGTTAAGGGTGTTTTTTGGATCAGGGACAAGGCCTGCTCCTGTTCCTGTAATGTGTTGAATTCTAGGTACACCCTGCCGCCGGCTATGGGCTGAACCCGAGCGGGTGCGAACGACTCTTTCTTGAATGTTATGTGTTTTTTAAGGTTGTCAATTGCGTTCCCTGTTGTGCGGATAGAGGTGGTCAGGTCAGCTGGATTCCCTGGAGGCGGTGCGGGTGGGCTTACTATAAGAGCCGGCTTCTTGGGGGCTGCTGTTATTGGTGTTGGGCGCCTTGCGGCGGCAGAGGCGTAAGTCCGGGTGGTTTGGTCAGTGGTGCTGGTGTAAGTGGTGGTAGCCCCTTTAGTTACGGTGGCGTGGGCGTTCAAGGTGCGCTTAATTGCCTGCTGGACTTCAGCAATTATCTCCTTTTTAAGCGTAGACAGATCTTCTGACCTAACGACTTCTGAGGTGGTGGGGGATGGTTGAGGTTGCCTGCGGCACGCCTCAATTATGGAGTCGGCTGACTCCTTGATGATTCTCTTGTTGGCGGCAGTCACAGACTTGCCCTCAGAGACTGCTAGTATAATTTTCCGAGCAAGTTCGATCATTTCCTCCATAGTGCATTAGGGGAGGGAGTATGGGGGGGAGGGCGAAATGGGGTAGGGGGCCTTAAGTCCTCCTCTATGAAGAGGTTTAGGAGACAGAAGTGTGGGGTGACCAGTAAAAAAGATCAACTTGGGTTTATTAAAAAATGGGGGGGTACGGTCAAGTGGGGGGTGCCAATCGATAGGGCTATCCAGAAACTGTTTCAGTGCAAATGAATTGGGAATCGCTTATTTTTGCTCTATCTCGCTCGGTTGCCGAGTTATGAGCGAAACAAGGATAGTTGGTAATGGCGGCTGTGGGACTATATTCACTAAAACTGGTATGAAAAATCTATTATTTGTCTAAAAATTTTAAAACTTGGTGTACTCACTGATAAAGAGTTTCCGCAACTGTAGGCGAAGAGAAAAGGGGGGGTCACCGCGTCAAAACCGGATCTAAGGCTCCGTGCAGAGTTGTGATGAAGTTAGGTTTCCTGCATAACGGGTGGTTTCTGGTGAAGGTGGTGGTTCCGGGTGGTTCTGAAAGTGGATTCGAGCTCCCTGGGGCTCGCTCCTTCGGATACGCAGTCCAGAAGGAGCCGGACGCTGCTGGAAAAAATTTTCACCGGCCACGCCCTTTTTTTGAAATCCTTATAAGTTCGCCGTTCCGAGCCCAAAGGAAGGCAAACTCGCTGGGGATGTGGGGGGCACTGATGCACACACAAATCACTTAAAAAAGTTGGGGGTTGTCGAATCGACTGTTAGGCGGTACGAAGTTCGCCGGGTCAGCTAGTTAAACATAAAAATTTCCAAAATGAACAATGATTGCACGGAATCTGTACAAAGTACCCAGAGCCCAGTGATACTAAAGTAAAACAAGTACCTCAGAGCGAGATAATTTATTAAATAATTCGACGGGGTATATATACCCTGAATGTGAACGAAACCATATCGCGATCTATTTCAATCCTAACGCCATCTAGAGGAGTTACGGACAACTTTGAAATAAATTAGTAAATAAATTCTGTGATGACGTGAAGATCGAAATAGGATATTGTACATTCCGCCCACCAAAAGGAACTTTTCCTTTTCGTAACGCCCACCATGAAACTATAAAACTAGAACAGTGAACTGTATAAAATATCTAACAACTAATAATATTCAAGAAATGGTGGACGGTGCAAATATTACATTACATATGACGGAATGAGATGCGATATTATGGTCATTGACAATGGTACAAATAACTTCTAACCTTAACAAATCGTTATTTTTATATTTAAAATACAATAGAAATGCACTAGCATCAGGTTACATGTAATTTTAAACTGACAAATGGGCTACAAATATGTTGTGGAGAAAAAACTCGCCAAACTTAACGTACTATATTGAAGTATATACAAAACATTTATATAACACAAAACCCAAAATTAATTATGCAAAGCAATTCGAAATTTACATTGAGCCGTATTATTCGGTCACAGGAAGCAAACATAGCTTAGAGGTTGGACGTTTAATTAAAGTGTCTTTGCTACGAATAGTGACAACGCGCGTCAAATTGTCCTTGCCAGGGTACAATTGTTCAACTCGACCATACAACCATTTGGCTGGAGGTAAGTTATTTTCTTTTATTAAAACTATATATTATTTTAAAATCCGGGATTTTGACTGACCATTTATGCCTTTGGAAAAATTGCGTAAGGTATTCTTGTTTCCACCTACACCAAAAATGTTGTACCATACGTTGCACGAGTTGCCATCTACGTAAAGTACTGACTGTAGCACTTTCGTAATTATAGTCGGGTGCCAATATCAGAGGTTGCCCGACCAAAAAGTGTCCAGGTGTTAAAGGAGAGGGATCTTCAGGATCATTACTGCTCTGAGAAAGAAGAGGCCTAGAATTTAGACAGGCTTCGATCTGAGACAGAACTGTAGACATCTCCTCGAAGGAAACGACTTGGATGGTCATTCAGCCAAGCCAATACACAACCGAAGAATCAGTCCATGCGTGAATGTTTGCCTTGGAGACATTCATTACTTCAGCTACTCCAACCAATAATTTTGATAATAAGACCGAGCCGCACAGTTCCAATCGAGGAATAGATATTTGCTTGATTGGAGCTATCTTAGTTTTAGCGGTAATCAGATGCGAATGAATTTGTCCATCTGTGTGAATAATTCGAGAGTACACTACAGCAGCATAGGCTATATTTGACGCGTCGCTAAACCCATGCAACTCTATCACAATATTACTTTCTCTTTTGCCTATCCATCTAGGAATGTGAAAATGTAATAAATTCTCTAAGTCTGATCTGTAACCTCTCCATTCTTGGACGAGTTCTAGCGAAAGTTCATCGTCCCAGTCTATACCAGCAATCCATAGCTTCTGTATAAAAACCTTAGAAGTAATAATACATGGTGCTATCCATCCTAATGGATCATAAAGCCGCGATATTTCTGATATTATTGTCTTTTTTGTTTCAGATGCAGCAGGTGGTGACATTCGCACGGAGTAATCAAATTCGTCAGTGTGCCGGTTCCAGGTAAGTCCTAAAATCTTTGTTACCTTATCCATTTTTATTTCCAAATCCTTACCCGAGTCGTCTTAATTTCTTTAATAAATGCATACGATTGCTTGTCCATTTTTGCAACTGAAAACCTCCTTTCTCTAATAAAGCACTCATTTCATTATAAATTATTTTTACTTCTTTTCAGATTCACAGCCAGTCATTAGGTCATCCATGAAGAAGTCCCTGGTTACCCTATCAGCAGCCAATAGGCGGGTCCACACAGAGCGAGCAGCCTCGCGAGGCATTTGCCGCGCGAGGAAACTATCCCCAAACGAGCGCGGCAGCCTCGGTATCATCGCGAGGCTGCCGCGCGTGGCAAGCCCGAGCCATGTTCGTTCGTTCAGTTGAGAATTAAGGCATCATGGCACCAGACGTACGTGTTGCGGTGGCAGCTGTTGCTTTTATCCTTATAAATAGGATTATAAAAAAGAGAAGACAACAAAAACTTAAACGAAGACGATATTGGATCCAGACTTTATACAAAAACAGATTATTATATAATGGGAACGAACTGTACCAAGAATTGATAAATGATGGAGTGGAAAAAAATTTTGCACGCATTACTACAGAGGAGTTGGATCTATTGTGTTCAGAATTACAAAGCAGACTTCGAAGAAATGATACGAACTGGCGTCGAGCGATAACCGTGAGAGAAAGGATACTTTTGACATTACGGTTCTTAGCGACAGGAGATTCTTATACCAGTTTGCAGTATCTCTTTCGCATTTCCAAACAATCTATTTCGAAGATTGTTCCTGAAGTTTGCGATGTCATCATCGAACATTTAAAGGATCATGTAAAAGTGAGTAAAAAAAACCAATCTTGTCAATTTAGTCCAATCATTTTAATAGAACTTTAAAATAACCATAAAAAGAAAGAAAGGTGAAATTAATTTTAATTAGTGGTTCGTATTACGTTTTAGCATAATTAGGAGGCAGGAAGCCGTGGGAGAGGAGGAATGTCTGATAGATTTTGAAAAGCCATCGGAGGGGAAGGGGGAGTAGGAATGTCTGATGAATTTTGAGAAATCATCGGAGGGGAAGGGAGAGGTGGAATCTCTGATTGAATTGGAGAAGTTATTGGAACGGTGGAAATAGATGGTTGAGGAGTTAGTGGTGAGGGGGACGTCGGATCGTTATAAGATGAAGCATGAGTGCTTGGACGTTGCGTAGACCCAGCATAGCTTTGTGTATAATAGCCATATTTTTGATAAGCTCCTGTGTCGGCTTGAAATATTATTCCGCATATATCTTTTTTTACGTGCGCCAGAGTTACTGGATCATATTTTCTCAATTCGTTGGCTATGTATTGTCCAAATGCCGAGTATGAGTCACAAGGCGGTGGGGTTGGCTGTGGTTCTGTGCATTGCTGGAGAATCCTGAAAGCTTCAGAAAGAGTTTCGTCCGATAAATCGTCTGTGTCTTTCGCTGGTCTTCTTTTGCTTCGTTTTCTGGATCTCTGGTCTTGTGTTCCAACTCTAGATTGTGTGTTATTGGCGCCATCTTGTTGTTGCTGATTTTCCATAACTTGAATGTTGTCATTGTCAAGTGAAGGGTCTTGAGCGATTTGAGTTGCTCTTACTGTTTCATCGTTAGTATCGGTTTCATTCTGTAAAATAATACATACTTTTTTACATCTGTTTTAGGTACCAGGTACAGAACAAGAATGGGTTGCAATTTCAAACGGTTTCCTAAATAAATGGAATTTCCCACATGCTGTGGGAGCGATGGATGGGAAGCATGTTGTTTTGCAGTCACCCATAAACAGTGGCAATGACTACGATAATTATAAATCTTTTTCAAGTATAGTTTTGTTTGCCTTAGTAGATCATAATTACAAGTTTTTATATGTAAACGTTGGGAGTAAAGGACGGATTTCTGATGGAGGTGTATTTAAAAATACAAAATTATACCAAAAGTTTGAGAAAAGAGAACTTAACATCCCATCACCCACAATTTTGCAATTACCGTACTATCCCAAAGTACCATTTTATATATTAGGTGACAAAGCTTTTCAGCTAAATGAATACACCATGAGACCATACGAGGGTAATCCAGAAAGAGGTTCAAAGGAAAGAATTTTTAATTATAGACTCTCCAGAGCACGAAGAGTTGTAGAAAATGCTTTCGGAGTGTTAAGTTCTGTTTATAGAGTTTTGCGTAAACCAATTTTATTGGAACCCGAACAAGCAACAAAAGTAGTCTTAGCATCAATACATTTGTACAACTATTTACGGAGAACACCTTCTAATAGCTTTTCAGCTCCCGGCTTTTTTGATGCGGTGGGAAATGATGGGGAAATCGTAGAAGGAAGTTGGCGAAATGAATCAGAACCAACATCATTATTACCAATTCAACAAATACCACGACGTGGAGGAAATAATGCTAAAGAGATACGTGACCACCTAGCAAGACATTTTATTACAAATGGAACTGTCTCATGGCAAGATGACTATCAATAAAAACTATATTATGTACTTACATTCTCCATAGTATCCCGCGTGGTACCTGGCTCGTTCCTATCAGACATAAATGCAAAGGCATTATATGCAAACCAGCTAGATCTGTAAACCTCATCACGACCTGGAAAATAAGTTACAAGTTTTTATAATAGATAAATAGTTCTTAGTAGTAACTGTGAAAGCAATTAATAAATATATATCTTACCTGATCCTGTTAAACGACTTTTCTTTTCTCGTGATTTTTCCCGCCGGAAGGATCCCATTAATGACTCCATTTTCTTTTTTAAATCAGGAACCGGTACATTCATCTCGCGGCTAATATTTAACCAGGCATCTTCCCTAAGTCCCCTATTTGTATAATTAGGATCACTTGCATTCCATAGCCAGGTGTTTACACCATAGAGAGATATTAATTTTAAACACTGATCTTTATTCATATTTTACTCTTATTATACTCGAGCGAGGCATGAAACAATATCGAGCGTCCAGAGTGCGCGCGGCAAACGACTGAGGCGCCTTTGAGCAAAACAAAAAGCCGACACTGGATGGCTCGGGCGCACGGACGCTCGCCCGCGGCAGCGCGCGCGTTTGCCTCGGCCGAGGCACGTCCACACAGAGCGAGCTGCTTCGCGCGGCAAATGCCTCGCGAGGCTGCTCGCTCTGTGTAGACCCGCCTAATGAATAGTTTTTGCCTTCATCGCATGCAATTTGATGCAATGACTTGACTGCTAAGTAGGGAGCACATGATGAACCTCTTGAGTAGGATCCTCTCTCCAGACAATTCTTTGGATTTTAATTTGGCGATACATTTTTACAATGTCTGCAACTAGACAAATTGGGTGTTGTCGCCATATCATGACAATATGTCGCAAATCAGCTTGGAGAGTGGGTCCTACCATTAAGGTATCATTTAAAGAAACCCCGTCGGTCCCCTTACATGACGCGTCATATACCACTCTCACTTTAGTGGTCAGTTTATCTTGTCTCAACACCGCGTGGTGAGGTAAATAAACTGCATCACTTTTATTTCTTTCAGATTCTTCTGAAATTTTTTGTAAATGTCCTAATAATAAATATTCTTTAATAACTTCCGAATACTGTTGTTTCAATTTATCATCCCTAGCCAACTTCCTTTCTAATCCCTGTAACCTCTTTATAGCTATATTTTTTGAATGACCATATTTACACGGGGGATCTTCGTAAGCAAAGGGAAGCTTGACCACGTAGCGTCCATCGGCTTCTCTCCTCGTGGTAGCCGCATAAAAATCCTCACAAGCTTGCTCTTCAGGTGTAAAAGACTTCTTACCAAAGGTAGGTTCCGCATCCAGTTCCCATAACTGTTTCAGCATATCATTCACCTCAATCTGAGTGAGCATTGCAATAACCGTGTTATGAGAGTTAGATGAACACTCCTTACTCTCGACATGGCCCGACACAATCCACCCTAAGTGTGTGTCTTGTGCGACCGCGGAGCCCGTAGGACTCTTGATCAATCATACCTTTATTATACGACAGTATATTTCCGCGCCTAACAAAATATCAATTTTGTTCGATAAATTAAACAGGGTCGGCTAGACTAAGATTATAAACTTCAGGCCAACCCTGAAGTTTTATGTTTTTATCTGGCATAACTGAGGTCAGTGTACTTAAAACATGCGCAGTTGATATTAGTATTATAAATAGTAGTTATTAGTTATTTTTAAAGAAAAAGAAGGGTCACCTAGTGACTGTAGGTTAATATTAACAACATGTCTAGTGACAAGTTTGCCATGACCACCTCCTATACCAGCAATAATTGTCTTTGAAACAACCTTTTTCAAACGAAGCAATTGCGCTGCTGCCTCAGTTATAAAAGATGCTTGAGATCCTTGATCCAACAATGCTCTCAAGATTTGACAAGACCCGTTTCGTGACTCGGCCTTTACGAGAGCCGTGGCTAACAGGACTTGACCCTGCGCTTGTTCATTCACGAAATGAGTTGCTATATTGGCACTTACATCTTGTGGTGGGGGCTCTGAAATATTTTCATGTGTGGTTGTAGCCTCTACTGGAGTAGCAACCGCACTAGTTACACTGGGGTTTTTAGGGTGCAACAACGTATGATGTTTCCGCTGGCAAATCCGTGTCGGCAATGTCGTGTTCTTCTTAAATGCCGTACATTTAAGAAGAACACGACATACCTTTGAAGTATGATAACGACCTAAGCAATTAAAACAAAAGCCTAATGTTTGGGCAATGTGACGGCGTTCGTCACCATCTAATTTACAGAATTTTTGGCAATTTGCTAGTTTGTGACTTTCATTGCAATGAGGGCATGACATCGTAGTGCCATGCATAACTTTGGTACAAGGAGCGGAATTATTACCAATCTTTGGCTTAGTCTTGGGTTCTATAAATTCTAAAGCTCGAAACCGAGTTTCTAAACATTTACAATATTGTTTGAAAGATGACAGATCTTCGGATGATTCACTAACCTGCAGTTCCCACTGCTTCCTAGATTCTACGTCTAACTTTTGGCTAATGACATATATAATAATTACATCCCATGAACTAATGTCTATGCCAAGATTGGTAAGCTCATGCAAACAATCATTCGTTACATCAAGCAACTCTTTAAGTGACTTTCTTTAATTTACACTTTCCTTAACAGAGGTATTTAATTTAAAATTAGCAAGTACATTTTTTAATTCTACTTTATACGATAAATATGATTCGTAAGTTTTCTCATAAATGTCCCCTTCAAAATAATCGAAAAGCTCGTCATCTTCGCACTCGCCGACTACATCCTCATATTTGGAAGAGAAGTTCTTAAACTGGCTCTCCAATATCTCTAGTCGCGTGTCCACATAATTGTAAGTGATTCGTTCCTTTGGAGACTTCTTAAAGTTTACTAAACCTTTCTCAATCTGTGTTTGCAAGTCGCTAAGTTTCTGTAATTCCTTTTCCATATTGTTTAATAAATTTGGTAGTGTCCTCAAATCAAACGTATCAGCAAGAGTAAATTTTCTAAGTGTCGCCAAGAGTAAATTTTCTAAGTGTCGCCAAGAGTAAATTTTCTAAGTGTCGCCAAGAGTAAATTTTATAAGTGTCGTCAAGAGTAAATTTTCTAAGTGTTTAGGACTTGTCAAATTCGCTCAGAATTTGGGCATAGGTTTGTCGTTCCCCTTTTGATCGAATTACTTAAAACGCAAGATGCCAAGGAAGTCGTTATACCTAAATATCAAATTTGCCTCTATAGCTGTTTGTCCTAAATTGGAGACGCCGATGAAGTAGTATGCCTCAAATGTAATATTGACTAAATAGCAGATTGCCTACAGACGGTACCTACAAATCAAAATGCCTAAGTGGTTAAATGCCTACAAGGCAAATTGACTAAGTGGTAAAATGCCTACTTAGCAAAGTGCCTAAATTTGTGAGAAAATTTTAAATGTTTGCGTGTGTACCTACCTAAGATAGCGTTTTGTGCACAGCTTATTAAGTATCTACATATTTAACATTTTGTAGATATACATTGGACGACATACAATAAGTTACCAGCGATTTATCCCTTTTATCTCGATTTAGTCAGGAACAACGATTGAAAGAGACAGAGCATCTGGACGTTTCGGATTTGGCGTCCGATTTCGTTTTGGCTATCCAGCACATACGTAAACATACAACGTTTCAACTTTCAACATCCTATTAATATTATAACTGCGAAAGTTTGTGTGTGTGTGTGTGTTTTTTACCACTCAGCGCCCAAACGGCTGTATCGATTTCGATGAAAATTGATATGTAGATAAATTCGACGAGACGAACATAGGCTACTTTTTATACCAAAAATCCGTCTGGTTCCCAAGGAATACAACAAACATAGTTTACGCGCGGGCGAAGCCGTGGAGCGCAGCTAGTAGTACATAAATAAGTACTTATATTATTTCTTATGTGCTACAGTCAATAACTTACATTATTCTATGGAATCGTGTGGTGTGCGCTCGCGCAGCGGAATGTTGTTGAATTTAAAGATTTTAATTATGCAGATATTTAGTGTATGACGTCGTATAATTGTGTATGGTAAAAAAAAAATTGTTCACGCAGCCATTGTGGAGAAATTCACCAAAAACTGATTCCGCTGGGCGAACGTTGTCCTGGCGGACCTTTTTTAATCCATAGACTAGAAGAAAAGAGATGTGTCCAAAAATGAGTGTATATTTTTGTGTAATTGTGTATGTATGAATAAAATTAGTGCATGCATAAACTTCGGAGAAATTCAAGTTTCCGCTACGCGAACGTTTGGCCATTAGCCAGTTTTCATATAAAGCGCTTACATAGAGAGCTGTAGATTTTTACATACGTTGTTTTGAATTTGTTTAAAAACAGATTTAGAAAAAATCGCAGGGCTTTAAAGATAAAAATATAAACGTAAAATACGCTTATTAGGTCTTAGTTCTTAAAGTATGCACTTTGGGGTCTAGATTTTCACGTTTATACAAACCTTGTAAGTGTCTGCAACATGTTGCCAAGTATCAATGATGTTCCGTTAGTCCGATTAAAGAGTTATAGGACAATTTACCATGAATAGATCACTGTTTACAAAGCAGTCAAATATCACGACGTTCTAAAGGAATTGCATGGTAAAATGTACGCCAATAATTAGTTTATTCATTCAACTATTCTCATGCAAAATTTCATGCCATTAAATTCAGTAATTAAAGAAAAACAATTATAATAATGACGAAGCATCGTAAACCTTATGAAGGTTTTCGATGCTTCGTCAGTATTATAATTGACCAAGTTCGGATAGCTACAAAAAAGCGGCCGTGCCATATATCTAAGAAACGTTCTTAACCTTCCAATATAGTATTTATTAATATGGTACAGTTGCGTACACAAGCGTTAGGAAAAAATTAAACAATTGCATTTCTTGAATGAAAAATATTTTTTTAATAATAACGCCACTATTTACGATAAAAATAAATCTTTAATTAACAAGAACTTCTCTATTTAAATATCCGTGTACAAAAATATTTTTAATTACATATAATACTTAATTATGTAATTATAATAACGTTAACAAACGCTTGCAACGACAGCAATAGACTTAAATGTGTTTTAACTAAAATAGGTTTAATAAACGATTATGAATATAAGGGTAAGTATAATATTTCGAGCTTCAATAAAAATTAAAATCACATCACATAACTAGACTATTCAGTTGTTTAGATTTGATCAACATTAAAAAAGTGCTTATAAACTAAAACATTGGTATAAAAAAGGTATTTTCAAGAAAATATTCTTAAATGAGTAGCAAATACAGTAAATAACCTCAACATTTCTAAGTATACCTAATATTTTCTAGTTTCAATAATAAAATCACAGATTAACAATCACAGATCACATAACTAGACTATTCAGTTGTTTAGGTGGCTTATTGGACGATTCGCACGAATTTAACTCGCACAAAACGTGCGAATCGACTCCTTTAAAACATATTATTTTTTCTGTAGTCGATTCGCACGAATTTCATTTATTGGCGTGCGAATCGACACCCTCACAAATATGTAGTAGGCTATTCGCACACATATTGTTTTTTATGAAATGCAGTTAAGATAAAGTACACTTGAGCACAGAAGTAGTAAGGTCAAATATGTTTTACTCGTAATAGATAGAAAATAAAAACACAATCTATAATCAACAATATCTGTATTAAAATTAAAACTAAGTACTAAACATCTTCTAAGCTCGTGGTTTGAGGATTAAAAATGAGCAAATATCGATCACAGAATAATAAATGTCACTAACAAACTACTACTCCACTAACCACGTAATAAAAAATAAAAGTACTAAAAATTTACTTTTTTTTTTTTACTTTACCCAAACATTTACTTTTTTAATAAGGTAGGTATATATATAATTAACAACTTTTTCTTATATTTATTATTGACGAACATTTGGTACAACAAAAACATGTCTTAATGTTTTTTAGAAGTGTACCTAAAATACACAGTTCTCATCATTATAACAATAAAACTTTTAATCATAAAACTAGAACTAGGGCTATAATCACAATTTGAATCACAGATTTTTCTTTAAAATAACGTATAAAAGTGACTAAACTTTTATATACAACTAACAAATCAACAATAATAAATCAAGTCACAACAATAATAAAATGCTTACTTCTAATTTATATATAACAGGTTAAAAAATAAACTTACGAGAATTATAAAAATAGATATTTGGCTTTAATCACAATCAAAATCACAGTCGTTACCTTTTAGGAATAAAATAATCATCAGTTATATATGTATTATGTATACAATATTACCGCCAACTAATTTCGTAATTTTTCAATACAAAGTTGTATATTAATTTCGCCACGATTCAATTGGCTTACGATGTCTTCGATTCTTTTTTGAAGTTTTATTCTCTCAGGACTTTTAACTGAAATATACTGATTTTTATTATAAAGAGTTAAATAATAATTGGAATCTTTACGTAAAGTATCCAAAAACATTGCAATGTTTGGTTTAGGTTTTACCAATCTGTTAAAACGCGAGTTCCATGATTCGATGGCATTATTTGTTTTATGACACACATCAAAAAATGACCATGTGTTTGAGAAATAAGCATTTTCATCTAACCAAGTACGAACAAAATAATCATTAAATTGAGTAATTTTCTTTTCAGGCTCATTTTCTGATTCAATATATAACCAGCCATCTGATCTATATTCTCGAGGTACATATGCTAGAGCCATGCAACGTTTAACATGCATTTTATCAATTAATGATTTATCCATACCTAACTTCTTTGCATTTCTCCATAAAGACTTTTGGAAATGAAATAAACAACCTTGAATACGTGCGTCAGGAAATATTTTTTCAATAGCAGCCATCGCACTTTTTTCAAAATCTGTGGTGAATATACGTGGAGAAAATTGAGGAATTCGACTTTTTATAAGGTAAAAAAAAATTTCGTATGTTTTTTCTTGTTTGTCCGGTAGTAAAGCGTATATGGCTGGTAAAATATTTGTATGTTCATGGGTACTTCCCAAATCTAACGGGTGGCGCAAAAGTAAAGACCCTATTTGGTTCAGCTATAACATTTTTTCTAAATTAGAAAACTAGATTTAGATTTTTTTAAATGTATATTTGTGCCATTAAATTTCGTACCATTAGGATTTAAAGATGATGTCTTTTAAATGGTGACCTCCAGAGTTGATACACATTTGAGCCCTATTTATGACATTTTGCATAACTTGCCGTAACACTTCCTGCGTTTCCATTTCCATCTCTCAGGGCATGTCAATAAGCAGAATACTCGGTTCTGGGGCACTGATAATCCGCGCATTATTCAAGAAACACCTCTACACCCACTAAAAGTTACTGTATGGTGTGGCATCTGTGTTGACAGAGTGATCGGACCCTATTTTTTCGAAGACGCTGGAGGCAATGCGATTACTGTCACTGGAGAACGCTACAGAACCATGTTACGTGAGTTTTTGATACCCAGTTTGGACGAATTGGGGCTGGAGCACATCTGGTTTCAACAAGACGGCGCTACGGCACACACAGCGCGCGACACTATGGACTTAGTGAGGGACGCTTTTCCAGGCCGAGTTATCTCTCGTTTTGGCGATTTGCCTTGGCCTGCAAGATCACCCGATCTGACCAGTCCAGACTTCTTTCTTTGGGGTTTTTTGAAATCTCGGGTGTATGTGAACAAGCCACAGACTCTCGCAGCTCTAAAAGAAAACATTCGTCAAGAAATAACGAACATATCGCAGGAAGTGTTACGGCAAGTTATGCAAAATGTCATAAATAGGGCTCAAATGTGTATCAACTCTGGAGGTCACCATTTAAAAGACATCATCTTTAAATCCTAATGGTACGAAATTTAATGGCACAAATATACATTTAAAAAAATCTAAATCTAGTTTTCTAATTTAGAAAAAATGTTATAGCTGAACCAAATAGGGTCTTTACTTTTGCGCCACCCTTTATATGTAACGTGTATACTTGCAAAAATGGTGGTACGCAGCTTTTGAACGTCCCATCGCAGAAAACGCTTTCTGCTGTTTCAATATATTTTATAACATTTTGGTTTGCAAAAAGTGTAATTCTTGTTTTCTTATATCCATAATCAGCAAACTTCAAATCTTCGTAGCATGGAGGAATAATAAGATCTGTAACTTTTTTGAATCTCAATTTTTTTACCTGTAGTGATGTGTTTCTGTGTCGATAGAGTCTTTTCTTAATATTTTTAAAATCAGGAACTTTTTGTATGAGATCATATCCAGCATTATGCAAGTCCGAAACCATTTCACCATAAATTTTTGGTATAGTTGTGAGCTCTTTCTCCGATCGTTTAATGCATTTGTCTAACTGATACTTCATTTCATTTTCTATGACGCTTGGTTGGCATGAATGAGGTTCTTCTTTTGTTAACAGGAGATCATTATTTGTATGTAAGAGTGCTTTACAACGTTGTCTATTGACGCACCTCCAGACTGTAACACCATTTTTGTTCTTGCGCTGCTTATTATATCTATATCCATGCCTTAATAGAAGTTCTTGACCTCTTTCTGATTTTATAAAACCAATGTCAGCCCTTTCATCTCTACTCGTCGATGGTTCTGCCGCCATACTTAGGTATTTTCAAGAAGCTTTCTATTTTGTCTGAAAATTAAAATAAGTATCCAATGAGATACTAATTAAATCAAGGAGGTTTTACCAGAATTACTTTTATCGCATTAAACATTATTAATATAATTAACTTCTTTGCTGAGCAGATAGTAAATAAAAGTTGTGCATAGTATCCATCATCATTTATGCAATACTAAAAGCAAACTTATGTTGACTCATTTTTGTAATCGATGATTTGGTGACGCTTCCACTAGGTGGCGTCACTTGCTCTTCAACGACCACAGTTTATAATTATTTATTATTAATATGTAGTATTAAATACAAACCGGAGTATAAAAAGCTTTTTTATATTAATATTTGAACTATAGTAGATCGTTATAAAATATATTTTTATAGGCAATAAATAATAAATTAAAAATTAAGAAAGATTTCTCATAATTCTCAGTCACTCAGAATAAAGGGGTTAATAATGTTATCACAGTTAATACTAATAATTCTATTACTTACATGCTTAACGCCTGCACATTACTTTAATGTCCTTCCAGCACACAACACTGTGTCACATCACAATAATTATCTTAAATTACCGTCCGGCACGTGTACTTTCTACAGTTACAATACAAAAGTAAACCAAATGTAGACCCATGACCAACCCGAGTGAGCGTGATAGCATATATATAGCTTTCTCTTTCATTTTTCCTGTAATAGGCGAATTTTGCGGTCATGTTTATATTGTTTTGTATTAGTAAAAATGTAGATATGCCACGTTTTAAGTAATTATTATTATCACTTATTCCATACAGATCTTTCTTACTTTCAAGTAAATATCTGCTTTTTAAACTTCGATTATTTTTTATTTTTATTTCAGTGATGGCTGAATACGACTGTACTTGAATTTTTTTAAACCTTAAAATGAAATGTGTGCGAATAGCCTACTACATATTTGTGAGGGTGTCGATTCGCACGCCAATAAATGAAATTCGTGCGAATCGACTACAGAAAAAATAATATGTTTTAAAGGAGTCGATTCGCACGTTTTGTGCGAGTTAAATTCGTGCGAATCGTCCAATAAGCCGTTTAGGTTTGAGAGTCTGCCTAATATAAAAATAAATCAACATTTAAAAAGTACTTATAAAATAAAACATTAGTATAAAAAAGGTATTTTCAATTCAATACCAATTATTAAATGAGTAGCAAATACAGAAAATAACCTCAACATTTCTAAGTAGAATGTACTCTAGCTTCAAAAAAAACCACAGATTAACAATCACAGATCACATAACTAGACTATTCAGTTGTATAAATTATTGCATGAGGCATTGTTTTTGGAACTATTTAGAATTTTGCTACATAAATCATCGTAACACTGAAATGATTTATTAGTGTACGGGGGTCTCGAACAATGCGCCTTGTAATGACCAATACCTGGCATTTGTAAAGGTGGTACATATTCAATAATAGCCAATATTAAAAACAGCTTATTATTTATTTCAATATTACGAGTATGTCCTCTAGATTTATGTACAAATTATGTAGTTCAAAGATAATCAAATCATTAAAATCATATTTAAAATCGGCAGTGCCTATTCCACAAAAATCACAAACAGGAGGATTGTCACTCCTCATACCAGATTCTACAGACTCTTGCAATTTGGCAATGCCTTTACACTTAATGATATCAATGTTTAAAGGTAGGTATTTACATTTAAAATTGCTGTTATTTATGAAAACAAAGCATTCTTTGTTTGAACAACATTTCTTTCTGTTTCCAGAAAAGTATGGCAAACAGGTCTTCAATTATTTTTGTGACATTGCACGCACAATCTATAATTTGGCACTGTCTTGCATCGAGTGTATTGTCATTAACAATAAACAATGGATTTAGTAAAATGTCTCGTTTTGCGTATAACGTTTTGCAATTCTTTTTCGTATTAGATAATTGGATAAAAAAACGAGTGAATGAATCTTTGCTAATCAAGGGATCTATAAAATGACGGACAGAGATACGGTCAGTATATGCGACTGCGAAAGCTTGAGCCACTGCGTCAAATGCACAGGTATTAGTCACTAAATTTTTGATGTCTTTCGATATTGATACGTTACCATTTTGTAAGATGCATAGAGGCTTCGACGAGATAGTTTTTGTGTTGGGAATAACTAGACCTCTCCAGTTTTCTATTTCAACAGGACAGTCTTGAAAAATGGATTGCTCCTCGAAATCACCTATAATTTTCGTCTGTTTAACTTGATTTAAAATCATATGTTCATTCTTTTTCTTAATTATCTTAGTAGCAGTTTCAGAATATTTAGCTTTATTTAATTTGATCATCCCATTAATGTAAGTGTAATTTTGTATTAAAAATTCGTCTAAACGTATTCGCTCCTGCTTTGTGTTGAAATATATGGTCTTTATATCTTTAAAATGATTTTCAACATTTGAGCTACTCCCAACATTTCTAACATTACGAAAATACTTATCCATAACGCCACTCCACATTGGCAACTTTCTCAATAGTCTTTTTAATATATCATTTATTTCTAGTAAATAAAATTCGTTTTTATGTTCGTTCGGGTCAATTAACATTAAATACAATTTTTCGGTTTCTAGAATATTGTCGTAATATTGAATGAGTGGGTTTGTATGCATTGTTCGTGTCATTCTTTTCATTGGGTAATACAGAACATAATGACTCATCATCGTTACATTTATCTAAATCTTGGATGTCAACCTTATACTCGCTTATATTCGCTAAACACGATTGATCATATTTCTTGCATGATTGCCCATTCAAATCTAGGGTTACATCAATCAGTAATCAAAGATATCGTTACTGTATCTTTACATATTCATGTAAAGATACAGTAACGATATCTTTGATTACTGATTTGACTTCGTCATAGGACTTAAGCAAGTGAATTTTTTTATACAATTTATATATATAGAAGTTTTTACATTTTTCTGTCGCATTTTCAAAACAGCTTTGTTTGTATCATTTTTTGAAAAAATGAGACTTATCTAATCTAATGTAACATGCTGGTATAGAATTATGTTCACCTTCTAATATCGAAAAACACTGCGCCAAATATTTGTTTGTGTCGGTGTTTAAAAAACTGCGACATATTGCTCCTAATAGGGCAGACGAATCATCACTGATAATTTCATTCGGCGTATTACGGTTACGCGCCCATGTGCTTAACCACGTGGCTATGGTTTCAGTAGTATGGAACTGGGACGCCATATAACATAAAGGTATACTTGTGTTTGCAGTGTATGCCACAACAGCATACAAAAAGGTATGTTTGGGTTCCTTAGTTCTTAAATTATCGTTAACATTTGGCAGTACAATTACTTCAAAAATCGAACGGGTTGCATCGATAGATAAAACGATATTTGTATTTTTTAATACTTCATCATAATATTTACCTTGTTCTTGGGTCCAAAAATATAAAAAACGGGACTAAATTAAATTTTTGAACAAAAGAATCAAATAGTGGACTTTTCGACATAGCATAAATGGAGAGAATTGTGTTCTTATCGAATTGAAGTGCCCTTTTACCTTCGTGTCGTATACGCCTCAAAGTACTTAATTTCGGAAATGTTGGAGGTTCACTTGGTTCATTTAAGCCTATAATTTTGTCTGCCATCATAGCTCTAACTGCTAATGCCCTATTGTGTTTTAACATTACTGCTAATTTTTGTTTTCTTACAGAATTAAGTTTATTCTTTATAGTCGAATCATGGACAAAATCTTTTTTATATCGGCTTATCAAAAAAGTAACATCTATAAAATTACTAGTTATTGGATCAATAGTCACTAAAATATTTGCTCCACATTGGGTACATTTGCCATCACATTTGATGTTATTTAGCTTTAAATTTGAAGGAACGTAATTGCTTTTAAATGAAAAAGTGCATTGAATGTCCGTTTTTGCCCATATTTGGTCTTGTAGCTCATTCGTCCAATTATTTTCTAACAACTTGTGATTTGTTGGTTCTATATTTCTGTACTCATGATAATCCATAAGAAATTTTACTTGAACTGCAATAGATTCGTCTATAATATCAACATTTTTTTCATCAGAATTATCAAAATAATGTGTACTGGGTATGTATGTATTCACTGTCGTCAAAAAAGAATTATAATGGCGTTTAATTGACATTTGTATGGCAGGTTTCTTCATGTGGTAGTTAAATAATTCAGCTAACTGCTTTTGTATACAGTCATACACTTCATGGCTAACAGGAGGAACAGATTTAACAAACGTGTCTTTATGTATTCGTACTACTACTTTCATATTACTTAACGTTATAGTATTTTTTCTGCCGGCCATTTTAATTTTTCCTCCCATCGGTAGCGCCGCGCGATGTGTTGGATGAATTGGTTTGGTTTGTAGAATTAGGTCGTTGAGGTGTTCGCTTCTAGTGAGATTAAGACGACATTATAATCTGAAACATTAATGTTAAAAAGTATGAATTTACGTATATGGATTTAAATAACGCATTTTCAATAACGCCACAGCCTTTTTATTAATTATACAGTTTACATGCAAATTTTAGCACCACCGTCGATAAAACCCACTTTATACCTATTATCTATGCACTGTTGCCGGACAAAAGTGAAGTTACATATAAACGGTTTTTTTTACTATTGAAAGATCGTTTTGGCTTGTCCATGGTATCATACAAATGTGACTTTGAAGTAGCTACAATTAACGCGGTAAGATATGTTTTTCCGAACATTGCCGTCACGGGTTGCTAATATCACTATAAAAAAGCCTTGTGGAAGAAATTAAAGCAACTTGGCACTTTCTCTACCTCGGATGGACGTAAGTTAACGAAATTATGCACAATGTTGCCTTTACTAACGCCACCTTATATACCAGAAGCTTTTCTTGCAATTTGTGATGTAATACCTGACAATGAAGAAAATATTAATTTCCAAAGTTATTACATGGATTACTGGATAAAACAAATTACATCAATGGTATTAAGTGTTACAGCTGAAGAACATAAAACCACAAATTCAGTGGATATCATCGCCGATTAAACAACAAAATACCAAAAAATACTAATTTACTTTATTTTATTAAACTTTTAAGAGATGAAGCTAAATATCAAGAAGTGAGAATAAGACAGGGACAAATTCACTGCAATAATAGAAGTCGTAGGTCAAGAGACATTGGTGTGTTTATGCAGCAGAGAGAAATTGTAAACGATCTCTTAAATGAGAAATGTCTCAATCGGTTATGTGAAGTGTAATTTTTTTTTTTTGTCAATTTATCCTTTTATTATAAGAAGTGTTATGTTATGTTATTTTTGTTACGTTAGAAATACACTACAGAATTTAAGTTAAATCGAATGGTATTTTATTGTTAAGTATACTTCCGCCCAATATGGAACCCGTCCAAAATGGAATCCGTTCAACATGGAATCCATCCTAAATGGCCAGAAGTATACATAAAGATAATGTAAAATTGTGATACTTTATTAGTTGCTTTCCTTTTAAGGGGAGTATGTCTTAGTGATATAGAATCATATGCACTAGAAATTAAACATAAAAAACGTATTTTTGTTTCATCTCCAGAACAAAAGTTTCCATAATTTGCGATCTGCTCAATACAAATGGTGAAAAAAACGTTTTTTCGATTTAATTTTTGGTGCAAATGATTATCTATCAGCTACACATAACTAAAGATGGTCGTTATTTGAACAACCGATAATGTAATGCATTATTTCTGCACAATGTATAACACATTATTGAAGATTTCATTATCCTGTTGTCGATTATCCGTTGTTCGGCATTATTCGGCAATGTGAGCGAGCAAGACTTACCCAAAACTAATAGGTGTGAGAGAGACGACACTAGACTCGTGCCGCGACGATCGCAGGTTGCCGATTCAAGGTCATGACAACAACAAGTAACTCCAACTAATTCCAACACCGAATTGCAGTCAATGGAAAAACATTGCGGATGAATTTTTCGCTAATGCTCAATTTCCTAATAGTATTGGCGCGGAAACATGTCCGAGAGTGAGACAAAGACAACCAAATCACAGTGGATCATTATATTTCAATTATAAAAATATTATTCTCTAATTCTATTGTCAATGTGTGACGCTAATTATGCTTTTACGTACATTAATGTAGGATCTTACGGTAGTAACTCTGATTCTTCAGTCTTTCAACAGAGTGAACTATATTCTCGATTACAAAATAATATGTTAGATATTCCAAACCCACAGCCACTACAAATTCTTAATAATAATGCAGAAAACCAATCTCACATAAGACCTGTGGTCCCATTTGTAATAGTAGGAGATGAAGCGTTTGCATTATCAACACATGTTATGCGGCCTTATGCTCGAAATAATTTGTCTTACAAAAAAAATATATAACTATAGACAATGTAGAGCCCGAAGGTATATTGAATGCACATTTGGAATACTGTCAAATAAATTCAGAATATTGAAGTGAATGTTAAAGAAGATTTGGCTAAATTAATAATAAAAACAACTTGTGTTCTTCATAATTATACAAGAAAACGTGACGGATATCGAGTTAGAAACACGCATCCGTGCGCCCCTGCCGCGTTTCACCCGCGTTCCGCGTGCTTGTGGCGCGCATGATAGTAAAAACATGTATGACACGATAGCTTGCGGGCGGCACGCATGCAGACGTGACCTGCACGCGGGCGCAAACATGCATGACAGTAAAAAGGCCCATAGGGTTCGTTCCAGATCAAAAGTAGCTACTAATAACGATTCATCAGTTTTGACTTTACCTTTACAGTCGTTTGATATGTTTCTTACTTCGCCTGCAAGTTTAATATGCTGATCTTTTTGTACCCTTTTAGCTAGGCATGTTTCTATATCTTCTTCCGCCTTTATTGATATCTCGAGCATATCACAGGTTTTACAAGTATCTGCCTTAGGGATATAGAAATGTAAATTAAACTCGGTTGTAAATACTTTGACGTAGGCACTCTTTTTCAATATTGGTTTTCCTTCTGACTCGCACTTTGATTTAAAAAGTTCATACATTTTGTTTATTGAAAGATCCGGGCGCAAATATTTTCGTGTTGATCGTCTTTCTACGTAGTGACTCACAACTTTCGGAAAACTATAAATGTGGTTTTTAATCCAGTTCAACTTTTCATCAGACAGCTTGTTAGCAGGTACATGTTGTCCCCTCTTATCTCTTTCCGCTATTCCAGAAACAGATTTTTTATTGCGTAATGCATAATCTAATCTTTTGTTAAATATTTGTATGACCTTTAAAAAGAAACTTTTGCAAACTCTTTTAGCCAACAGCATGAATTGGCGTACATAATTTATGCGGCTAGGATTTTGAGCATTTTGTCTTTGCTTACGGCGTTTTGGTTCTAAACTCTAAATGACGCTGCACAACCATGTTGTTTGAGCATCCCATGAGGTGAGCTGATAAAACATTACGTGTATTGCATCTTGATTTTCAGGTGGAACCAGCTCACTGCATTTGAACCCACAGTTGCATACAACTGGTGTAAATACTTTAGCCGGGATAATATTACCTCGCGATATTCTTGGCCTGCAGTTCTTTTTCGCTTCCTTATAATCTTTGCCCATTTGTCGAAATTTCGAACTCTTTTTCTTCCTCTGACAGGTTCATCGGAATCTGGGTGATTTATTTCCCCCAAGTTACCTATATACCTACAAGGACCCTCTGGATCTCTTTTTTCATTATCTGTAAAGAACGGCATAAGCTGTAACCCAAGCCCAAGCCAGACTCAGAACATGAAGCAAAAACGCCACAAACGAGTATTTGCTTATAAAAATAGATTGTATTATGGAAGTAGTTTATTAGTGTATAGCCTTCTTCGTGCTAATTGATAAAAAGAACATAAGTGTAAGTCAAGCAACAATTTTTAAGTTTGTGGTTGTAGTGATTGAGTTCCTGAATCGTAGGTGCTTTTTTTAAAATGATTAGCGAGATGCAATGCTGTTTTGTCTTGCATTATTTCTAATTTTCGTACATATTCAATTTTATCGTCTTTTTTTTTATATTATAGCCTACCAAAGTGACTCCACCACGCCTGATGGTAAGCAGTCAGTGGAATCCAGAAGTGGCGGCCACTATACCAAAAGTCATTGTCTTAAACTGCTGGTATGGTGGCCTCCACTATGGCGGCTGGGAATGGGGTTAGGGGAAGGGAATGAGGGAGGTGAGGAAAGAGGAAAGGGAGGAAATTGGGCCTCCGGCGCTCTCACTCACCGAACGAAACGCAGTAGTACGGATACTACTACTCTTAAGTCGATCTTCTATGAGAGGGTAGTACTTCCCCGGACGATCCGACCCATTCATGCTGAAATCAGCATGGATCTACTACCGTAGAAACATGTGACCGTCAAAGGTTATTGACATGATGTCAACACCGGCGTCGTGACATTTGTATAGGACAGTTTTAATAATATTAGCCTTTTGTTCGCCAGTCAGTCCATGTATTAAAAAGTAGCCTATCGGTAACTTCCAAGGTTCATTCAATGATACTGATACTAATCTTTGATATTTAAATTTTCATTAGGGCCACTCCCCATGTCGACAATACCCTTATATCCCATGTCTTTTTGTTGAAACACTTTTGCTGTATGATGGCCGTCTCATCAGCTATTAGTGCACAAATAACGTTTTGATAAGACTGATCTCTTTTAGCATTCAATATTTTAAAAGCATACTCTGCTAGACCTGGTGAACCATCGATATTTGCGTACCATCTTGAAATGGTTTTTGAATGAGGAAGGCAACTTTCAAACTTAGTTCTAACATAATTATACGCCTTAGAGGAATAGAAATGCAAAGTTAAACAAAACTTCCTGTATTCTGGAGCATACTTTGCCACAGGTCTTTTGGCAACTCCTTTCACTTTTTTGCTCATATTTGCGTACAAGTCTGCTGCAAACACATTGCTTTTTAAAATATTGTGAGTATCATTCTCGATGTATCGCTCTTTCTTTAATATCGTGATAATTTGTTTAAAAGATGCAACCTTCTTTTTTAATCGAAGATTTTTTCGCCTAAGGGATTGAATTTTTAAGCGATGTTTTTTTTTCAAGTTGTATCTTCCGTCGTAAATTTTTTCATACAAAGGTTCAGTTTTATTTTGAACTTGAACTGATATATCACTGATTGCTTCGTCAAGTTTACGAATGTCGGAGGATTCCATATTGGAGCTAAAGAAATGCAAATCTCTGTGCATACCTGAAGGCCCATCCTCATTTAGATTAGGTTTCTGTAAATAAAAAAAATATAGATTAATATTATGTAATAATATTTACACATTGTATTGCGTTATAAATTAGGTACATTCAAATTATTAATTTTGTACTCCATTTTGTACATTATATTTTAAACCCTATTATTAAGTATATTTTATGCTTTAGTTAACACAATACTTATTTATTTACGATTAGGCTGATACGAGCCCTGGTATTTCCTATCTTCCTGTATGGAGTAGAAACGTGGACAATCTTAGCCCGAGAACGACAAAGGATCGATGCATTCGAGATGAGGTGCTGGAGGCGATTACTTCGAATACCTTGGACCGCAAAACGCACCAACGTGTCTATTTTGTATCAGCTCAAAATAAAAACCCGCTTGTCGACCATATGCCAACAACGCATTCTTTCTTATTTCGGCCACACAGTGCGCAAGAGGCGATGAAAGTCTGGAAAAATTGATTGTCGTTGGGAACACCGAAGGCAAACGGTCGCGTGGTCGTTCACCAACCAGATGGACCGATCAAGTGAAAGACTCATCGTCCTCCAAATTCCACGCGGTCGTAAGAGACGCGCTGGATCGAGACCGGTGGAGGAAGATCATCCGCTCCAGATGCTACCCCGATGCTGACCACGATCCTCAGACATGAGGGACCGATTAGAGAGAGACATAGGAACCAGATGTATCAAAATTTGCAGATAGCAAAGCCCAAATATTCATCTATCTAGTATTCTCTACCATATTAATGCCTGGTACGTACGTGTGTAATAAACCAAAAATATAACTGCATTTCATAATTTAATACAATATGTTTTAATTATAGAAATTGTGACCTTAAGTTTTAACTTCAAAATCATAGTTTTCAGTTTAATTATTCTTAACACTTTTGAATTCAATTTATTCGATTCAATGCAAAATTAATCATTAGTTCTTAAGGAAAAAGTTAATACGTAAATTTTTGATAGGTAATATTATATTTATAATAGTACCAAAAAATTAAAAGAAATTAACTATCTAGTATAATACAACTTAGACTAAATTTAAATGCAGACATTAAGTTGGGAGAATCGAACAAAAAACTGACAACACTGATCAATATGGCGTAATTTAATTACGATGAAAACATAAATCAAAATATGTCGTATTTTAGCAACTTACCGATGATAAGTAGTGTGTATAGTCGTTTTTACTCGTCCTTTATAATTCCGTCACGGTTTAATTACGCAGCCCGTCATTATTCAATGTATTTTTGATATTACTTAGCGCGCGTAATACGTAGTGACGCCTAGGCGACACGATCGCCACTGAGCGGCGGACAAGAACTTATGAGCCAACAGTTGGCTGATATTTTTTGTACGTTTTCGCTCGTTTGAAGCTCTATCTAGACATTATATAATTAATGATCAAAGTATATTATAGAAGATGTATACAGACTATTCCATGTATGTATGTTTAAGTATTAAATACAAATATAATGTTTTATCAGAATTCTTGTCTTCTCATAAAAATGAGTAACTACTTCTTCTTCTTCTTACCTACTTTGTTTCTCTGCCCCACCTCAAGAGGTAGACTGGTAGAGAATGCCATTGGCATTAAGTCCGCCTATATATGTTTAAAGAACTTTATTACTATCTCAAAAGAACAAGTACATAGTTCACTTAATGAGAATTTTAACAAATTGTAGAATACATAAACAATAGGTACCAGTAGTTCGTCGATACAGTGAATAAACGTAGGTATGTATAACTTTAACGTCAATGACTCAAAAAGTACTTTGTGCGTGTTTACTTTATTTAAATATATCAATTTTATTTTCTTTTTATTTTTCTATAGGTGAATTTGAATTTGGATTGTACGGAGTGGTGGAGTGGATATGTATGTTATGTATAGCGCAAATTTCTGTAATTACTTCGTTATCGAATTTCGAATCAGAATCTGTTGTTATTTTCTTGGGTACTCCTATTATTGAAAATATATTTAGAAGTGCTTCAGCTATGTGTATACTGGTAAAGGCTGTAAGTGGTATAGCTTGGGCGTATTTTGTGAAATTATCTATTATTGTCAAGAATGTGGTACTACCGCTGATATACAGGTCCATGAACATCTGTACCATTGACTTATGTGCGGTTTCTGTTAGTGAAACTGGTAGTTTTAGGGGGTTGCGTTCATATATACTTTTTACACATTTGTCGCATTTGTTCATAAATTTTTGGATTGATAGTAACTTTTTGACCAGTGGTAATTTCTATTTATGTGCTTATACGTTTCTTGGATTCCTCTGTGTACCGTTTTTCCTTCATGATATTTTCTTATTATATCTGTTTGTTCTGAGACGCTATCTATTAGTGTTACTCTATTCATGCATCGAATTAATTTCGGTCCTCTTTCACTAAAAATATTTTTATAGACTTCACAAAAAAATAGGAAATAATTCTTTGTGATGAAAATAACAGTGGAAGTGGTTTGGTATTGTGTGTTCTTTTAGGAATTCAATTACTTGTTATCTGGTATTATTTATCGGTATCCATACGACTTTTATTATTTTTCCTTTTGACCTATCGTCTAGTCTGTAAAGATGTCCTGATGTTTTTCTTATATGGAATTGTTTTAATCGTCTATCAATTGCGTCATTTATTTCCTATATTTTGTTTTGTAGTGTATCTGTCTCCTGTTGGGGTTGTGCTGTGGACTCAGTAATGATTTGACTTTCTTGTATTTGTTCTGACCGTGTGATGGGTGTGATTGGCATATCTAGTAAGGTACGTATGTCTATGTTATCGAAATCTAGATCTATAGCTGAGGTGCTTGGTTGAGGGTTGTGAGGTTTGGTACTCGTAGTGTTTGTGCTATGATGTAATATATGTATTCTAGATAATCTGCTTTTGTGTTAGTGTTACCTTTCTTATACTGCACATCGAAATTGTATTCCGCTAGTCTCAAGCGCCAGCGTGTGAATTTAGAGTGGATCTTTCATAGACATTACCCATGTTAATGGTTGATGATCTGTGTAAATAGAGAAACGCTTAACATATAAATAAGGGCGAAAGTATTTAATTGCCCATACAATACTTAATAATTCTTTCTCTATTGTAGAGTATCTTTGTTCTGTGTCAGATAGTGTGCGTGATGCTTACGCTATCGGTTTATTTTGTCCTATTGGTCCTTGGGATAGAACAGCACCTATAGCTACGTCTGATGCGTCCGTTGTCCGCTGTTAGAATAAATGGTTTTTCGAAGTCTGGGTATTGTAAAATTGGTGCGTTAATGAGTACTTCTTTACATTTTTCGAATGCCTCAGTGTATTCTTTTGTAAATTCTATTTTACTGCCTTTCTTTAAACATTTTGTTACTTTGCAAAATCTTAAATGAATTTTCTGTAGTACCCTATTAGTCCTAAAAAGAATTTGATTTCTTTCTGAGTTTTTGGTATTGGGAATTTTTTACAGCTGATATTTTGTCATCGTTAGGCTGAAGTCCTTTATCGGTTAACGTGTGTCCTAAAAATATTACTTGTTTTTGTAGAAATTCCGACTTATTCAGTTGAATTTTTAGATTGTGTGTACGGAATCTATCGAACACTTTCTCTATATGTTCTTGTAGTGAGGTTGAGTAAATGATGACGTCACCTAAGTATGTTAATACGTTAATTACGGAGTACTGAGTCCATTAGTCTTTGAAATGTACTACAGGGTCTTTCATTAAGCGTGTCCTATTTTTAAATTTAAATAAAACAAAGTGTGTGTGAGATATTATCGAAATTATTTATGTATTTGAATGATGTAGTGATGCCATTATGTGTGAAATATGACATCATTCAAATGTCCGCCACGGCTTCTCTGGATGGAGCGCATGCGAGATATACAATTTTCCATGACTTTTGCGCATAAATCAGGCTGAATTTGACCTATGGCATAGGTTATGTTGGCTTTGAGGCCCGCTATGGTTTGTGGTTTATTCGCATAAACCTGCGACTTAAGAAAACCCCACAAGAAAAAGTCTAGCGGGGTTAAGTCAAATTCACCAAGTTGTGGTCTGTGAAAGGCCGAGTTCTTGTGAGCGAAGCGAAATCGACTGCCTCGGATTCTCCTGCACACTTTCACGGACAGCGGCGATGTTTTCGGAAGACCTTACGTTTCGTTGACGTACGGGTGATGGTCGATTATTTACCGAACCAGTGGACTCAAATTTATCCACCACACGACGAATAGTCCTTTCGGTAGGACGATTATGGCGACCGTAAAATGGGCGAAGCGCGCGATGCGTTGCCCGAACAGAACACTCATTTTGATAAAACAATTTTATCATTTGCACGTGTTGTTGAATGCTATAACTATCCATGGTGATTTGGCAAAACAGAATGAATAAATGAAAACCAATTTGACAGATGTAGCTTCAACAAGATGTCCGCTACCAACTGTCAAAGTTCGGACGTGCCTATTGGAAGACCCGTTAGTTGCGTTTTTTAAACCGAATGGCATTCTAAGGAATTCATAATGTCCTCTTTCAATTGTGCTGTTTTTCTGTATCTTTTTTCTGCTTTTCTACTTGATGGTAGCCTTAGTTTTTTTTTTTTTGTATATATTATAGCCTACCAAAGTGACTCCACCCCGCCTGATGTTAAGCAGTTAGTGGAATCCAGAAGTGGCGGCCACTGTACCAAAAACCATCGTCTTAAACTGCTGGTATGGTGGCCTCCACCATGGCGGCTGGGAATGGGGTTAGGGGAAGGGAATGAGGGAGGTGAGGAATGAGGAAAGGGAGGAAATTGGGCCTCCGGCGCTCTCACTCACCGAACGAAACGCAGCAGTACGGATACTACTACTCTTAAGTCGATCTTCTATGAGAGGGTAGTACTTCCCCGGACGATCCGGCCCATTCATGCTGAAATCAGCGTGGATCTACTTCCGTAGCCTGATGCTAAATCTATTGTAGAAAAATATTATGCACGTCCTAGTTTGTCTAATCGATATTAGGGAGTGGGTATTTGTCTTCTATTGTTTTGTCGTTTAGTTTCCTATAGTCTATTACTAGTCTGTACTTTTGTTCTCCTGTAGCGTCTATTTTATTTGGGACTAAGTGTACTGGGCACGACCAAGGGGAATTACTTTCTTCGACAATATTTTGTTTAAGAAGTTTACTTAATTGTTGTTTTATTTCTTCTTTTTGTTTTCGGCTTGCCTATAATTTCTTACGTTAATAGGTTTGTCATCGGTCAATCTTAGTTGGTGTTTGATTTCGTGTGTGAATGTTAATGGTATTTCTTCGCAATGAAAAATATCACGATATTTATAACATAACTTTTTTATTTCACAAGCTTCTTTAGGATTCATATAGTCTGTTCTTATTCTTTTTAGGTTTTGTTTTTGGAGTTTTTCTATTTTTGTTATTTTTTGCTTACTGTTTGGGGCTTTTTTGTTTTTTATTGTGTTTAGTTTTTGTAGATTTAAGCTGCAGCTATTTTTAAGGTTATTATTGTTGTAAGGGCGTTTTCGTTTTTAACAGATACGATTGCTGCTGGTATTATTAAGCCTGATTTAGTTCTTAGTCCGTTTAAAAAGTAATATACTTCTACATAGTTACATAATAGGTTTATCACTTGTTCACTTTTGGGTTTTATTTTCGTATGCGGTTTAATGTCGTCCCTTATAGGGATGTTTGCTTTATCCGTGCCAAGTACCATGTTTTAATGTCAATTTTTCAATAAGTCAATAAGTCTAATCCGAGTAGTCCTACAAATTCTGCGTCGAAGTTGAAAATTAGGAATTTATGTGTAATATTGTCGTTAAAAAGTTGTCTCGGTAGCCTTATGTATGCTACTTGCTTATGTTTAGAGGTAGCATGGACTGTTTTAATGAAGTGTTTCATTTTTTATTTGTATTCTATTTTTTCTATATTTTTAAGATATTTGGGTTTATTAATGATTGCGACGCTCCTGTACCTATCAAAAATCTACCTTCCAGTTCGCTTATATAAATGTAGAGGAGACGACTGTAGTTTTGTTTCATAAAAACTATGTTGTGTAAAGTTTTTCGATGTCCTGAAGAAATTTTTCGTCTAAATTTTCTTCTTGTGTATTTTCCTCGGAGGTTGGCTCGTTCTCTTACTCGTCTATTTCTTGGAAATGTAGTTTATTCCTATTTTGTTTGAATTTTTTTATTGGATTTATATGCAACTGATTGTTTTTGTTGTTGAAATTACTTTGTCTTTGTTGCTTATTATTGGGGTTAATTGTATTTTTGGGATTTATTTCACTTTGATGTAAGCGCCTTATTCTAAGTTTCGCTTCTTCTTGTTTTGCTACAGTTATAGCTTGTTCTAAATTTTCTACATGTTTTAATCGTATTAAGATTGTAGTAATAGGATTCAATTTCTCAAGACATGTGTCAATGGCTATTTGTTCATAGTATAGTTTTTTCGATGGTTCTAGTGATATGAGTGCGCTCATGAGGTGTCTAATTTTATCACCGAAAAAGTCTAGAGAGTTGTTTTCCCTAGTAGTTTGACTTAATTCTTGAACCAGTTGTAATTCAGTTCTAAATTCACCGAATTAGCGTTGTAATGTCTGGCCAAGTTTTGGCACCTGGGCTCTGGAATAAGGTTTCTACTGCTTTCCCTGTTAATTTATTTCCAATTAAACATGTAATATAGGGGTCTTCCCTACTTTTTACTATTAAGTTAAGTGCCTTTTCAACACCTTCGAAATAGAATGCAAGAGTGCGTCTGTTACCATCGTATGTAGGTAACAACTTTGCGAATGTGGAGAGGTCAGCGCTTACTGGCTTTTCCTCTATATAGGATTTTTCACCAAGGTCCTTCTTATCTACAGACATTTTGATCTGTTGACTCGAATGATACACTAATGGGCTAATCGACAAGGGTAGCGTCCCTTGTGTGTCATTCGAGTAAGTAAGTAAGTAACACCGATAATTTATATTTACCTTAACACTCGAAACACCACAATGTTGCGTAACGCGCGGACGGAAAGGATTTCAAGTAGTCTCGGGAGTAAAAGAGTTTAATGCTTACCCCACGAGCATTGCCAAATTGGAGGCTTGTTTGGTGAGTCTAAATGTCCCTAGGCTGTTTGTGCTGCTGTTGCCGTCTTCTCTGCTGCCTGCACCCACTGTAGGTTCTTTTACGCGTGCGGAGTTGAAGATTTGACTTTTCTATTGTTCAAAAGATCACTGCCGTTATACGCGCTTGCCGACTGCGCCAGTTAGGTTGTGGGCGAGGGCAATATAGTTTTTAAAAAGACACGTGTTGCTTACACAGAGAGCAAATTAGAACTGTCTTTATTATTGATACATCGTCTTATACACTGACGGACTCATAAACTGCATCAAAGTAATAGACGACTTTGAAATAAATATTTTAACCTAGTATGCAAACTTTCTATACAGATTAAAATTTAAACCTCTACATTGGTTTGTGAACTTTAAAACAGCGTAGGATCATATCCTTAAGTTTAAGTTTGTGTACTGGAAAGGACCTTAAGACTTTTTTGAAGAAAAAACAGAAATTTAAGGAAAATTGGTTTAATAAAAAAAATGGTTTTAACTAATGAAATGACTAAGAATAATTGTAATAATGATACTTATTGGATTATTGAGAGTAGGTACATATTTTTTTATTTGATTAAATGAGGAACATCAAACAGCGGGAATGTGTCACGATTATTAACACAAATAACATCTTTACGCCATTATTTTCCTGTTTGAAGATAATATTCTTTGGCATCTACGAAAATTTTTAATTGTGCTGATATTTGCCGAACTCTGATCACAGACAGTTGCTACAATCTTCATACCAGTAGCTTGTACATTTCTAATTACTTCTAATAAAAATTTCTTAAGTTTTGGAGCTTTTAAGGTTTGTGTAAAGTGGTAAGCTACTGGCTGTTTAAAATTCTTTTTTACACCCTTGACCATAAACACTAAAGCGTGATTCACAATTTTTCCTGTCTTTTCTTTACCATAATTCTCAAAACCTACAAGATGGTCCATGTAAACATTGTAATAGATTTGAGGAGAAATGGACATTTCATCAAATACTAATGTACACAGACGATCTTGAGGAAACATTTTGGTCACAATAGACTTTAGTTCCTTAAAAATAATTCATTAATGCCCGGGGATAATTTAATTTGTGTGAGCGTTGATTTAAGCATTTTTCTTGATGGCAAAGTAAAGTGTTTACATAAATAATTATATCCTTTAAGACTTTTCTTTAAGATAGTCAGCGATAATATTTTTTCTTCTAGCGTGAATCTACCCTACCCAAGCCCTTTTTTCTTTTTTTGTGCTTCTACAATATCCACATATTGCATTCTTGTGAATAGTTTTGCCGTTTCCGACGTTTTTTGATAATTTTTCAAAATCGCTTGTAACTGCAAGTTTGTGTCTTTGGCGGAGGCGCAACTTAAAACTTTTTACTTTTTAACGTCGTCTTCTTATTTCATTTTGCATCTGTCTCGTTTTTCTCACAGATCTAACTACAGTTTTATTCTGCAGAAACTGGGTTGTTTTATCTGAAACATTTATGCATAATTTATTTACAGAAAAGTCCCTTTTTTTTTAATTACGGGGGGTGCATATTCCTTATATTTTTAATGATTCTGTAATTTTAAAAATGTACAAGCGGTACAACACCGCTGTCAACGATCATTAATAGACAATAGTTGCGATAGACCAAGTTATGATCATTTGTGTAATAAACTCACTCATACACTATGAACGTAAACCTACTCCTAGCACAAGCACTTAGTTTAGCTAAAGGGGTTTACAAGATTACTAGCATTGTGCCTCACAACACATAGCTAGTAATGTTTTTTAAAATTGTCTTGGGATCAGTTTTTGTATGCTAGCCATCAGCTGACACCCAGCTGTCTAACAAAGCAGAGTGCTTCTCCGGATTCGGGAACCGGTGAAGAGGTACTCCAAGAGTAACTGAAATAAATTGAACTAAAATTAGCAAAGGTTAAAATACTGTAACCATGTAGTATTTAAGACTTATTACAGTGATAAAACACTTGTTTATTTATTTATTTATTTATACTTCATATACAGACTATGTATAAGAGGACTTAATGCCTGAGGCATTCTCTACCAGTCAACCTATTGGGTGATGCAGAGATGAAGTGAGGCAGATGTAAAGATCAAGGATCAAGACTAGAAATAAGAAAATGTGTTTCATAAAAATATATAATACCTACAGTTCATAATAAAAATAATACCAACTTACAAATTATTATAATATAGAGGAATTAATGAAATCAGAGGTGTGAAAGGGACACAGAAGAAGGAGATTATTTGTAGAGCGGAGGTTTCTGTCATGAGTAGAACATAGGTACTGAAACTGAGGAGTTAAGTAGGAGGGAGTATAAGGGGATATAAGGGTCGTGAGTGCGCGTAAACTACGACGCTGACGAATTGGAAGCCATTTCAGTTGTGAACGATAAGTAGACACGTGGTCATACTTGCGAAGATTAAAGACGAATCGAATGCAGTTACTAAGAAAACGATCAAGTTTATTAAGTAGGTCTGCATTCAGTTCATAATAGCACACATCACCATAATCGATTAGCGAAAAAATTAAAGTCTGCACAAGCATTGTTTTAGTCTGAATTGGAAGAAAGTGCTTCTCCCGATACAGAGCACGCAAAGTACCGGTGACCTTCTGACTTACCTGTGTGACTTGAGCTGCCCAATTTAAGGTTGTATCAATGTGCAATCCCAGATTTTTTACAGATGTACTCAAATCAATGTTGATACCGTTGAAAGTAATTGAGGGCAGAGAGAGAAGGTCGAGTCTGCAGAGTAGGCGCTGGCTGCCAATGATGATGGCTTGACACTTGGTTGGGTTTACTATGAGGCATAATTTATCCGACCAGTTCTTTATATATGCCAAATCTTTATTCACCATATCCACTGCAGACATAACGCAGCTTAGACTGGCTTGAGAGTAAATCTGCAAATCATCCGCATACAGATAATACGCACACTGAAGATTACGGGTTATGAAATTAATAAAAATTGAAAACAATAGACGAGATAAAATGCCGCCTGAGGAACGCCCAACAAGATGACGAATCTTTGTAACGAACAGACTGCTGACGACCTCGAAGATAACTTAAAAGCCATTCCAGAGAATCGGAAGAGACCATAAAGTGGGATAGGATAGAGAGGAGGATGTCGTGACTGACGGTATTAAAGGCGTTCGAAAAATCAAGCAAAGCCAGCACTGTCACCTTGGTGTCTTCCATAGCCTCTCTAATATCGCCAGTCACTTTGAGGAGCGTGGAAACAGTGCTATGACCAGGTCTAAAGCCAGATTGGCAAAGACTTAAGAGGTTGTTGCGATAGACAAACTGGGAGAGCTGTTTGTGCACACAGCCCTCGAGCACTTTGGATAAGAAAGGAAGAATGGATATAGGTCTCAGGTGACTGGGGAGAGAAGGGTTTGCAACTATGGGTAAGGGAATGACACATTCAGTCATTCTCTCATTCGCGCGAAATTATCTTTGTTAGGTTATGTTTCATTTCTTCAGCGGTGAGACCGACTGTGTAAAGGGTGATCGCGCGGGATAGATCGCGTGAAACTGGTGCGTATTGGAGTGCGTGCAGTTTACACAGTTTTATCTAAAGAACGCAGGTGGCGGCGGTAAAATTGGATTGAATATATCGTGTGGCGCAAGGTATCATGTTCCCTGGTATGGTTCAACTTAAAAAGAAGAAGAAATGATCAGTGTGGGTTAAAAAATATAGAGAGCAATTTTGTCATAATGCCTTTGATTGATGAAGAATTTTACATTTACTCCACGCACTTCATTAAGCTCTGTTTTGATGTTAACTGACGTGAGGAAACGATTTCGCAGGGAAGTTGTAACAATAAATCGGTCATCACGACCGGTGGTTGCTCGAGTCCTGCCTGTACCACGTCTCCTTCTGTAAGAACCTGTCTCCACAAACCTTCTGTATATTCTAGAAACCGTAGACTGGTTTAAATTTAAATTTCTACCAATCGTTCGTTGATCCAAGCCCTCCTGCACCAGTGCTACAATTTGAGCCGCTTGTTCGGACGAAGTATCCATATTATGGTTCAAAAACTCTCGATGAGTTAAAAAAACTAACCTAACAATTCTGCTGGTAACAATAATTAAATTGACAAAAGAATAAAAAACCAAACGAATCAATTTAAAACTTTACTTTAAATAACACGAAAATCTGATACTACGAGTAAATTTTCTTTTCCCGGCTATATTCATTTGTTTTACTGCAGTTCTATTTTTAAATTTTGCTTTTTTTAAGATTAAAAGCCAGTCTCTCCATATTTATATAATTTAATCTAAAAAGTTTGCATACTTATTAAAAAAAATCATTTCAAAGTAATCCTCAACTTTGATGCAGTTTATGATTCCGTCAGTTTTTATTATAATCTTAAGAGGCTCGCGTTAGCTAGTTGGGTCAAGGACCAGATCAGAAGGCGGTGTTGCTTGACACGGCCCGCATTGTGAGAAGGATCCTATCTCTGTAGCCCTAACCGCCGGTAGCTTGGTCCCTGTACCCGATGCCGGTGGGTCTCCAATTTTTATATTTTTAAATGTATGTTTTTTTTATATATTTTTTTTTATATATTTAATAATGGAATTTTGAGAATGAATTTAAATAAAGGAAATAATAATATGTTCATAATAAGTTCTTAATTGATATAAATTTTGTTGATCTTCTATCTGGTTCCGGTCCATTTGTCTACTAGAGGTAGAAGAAAGGAATAGAGTTAACAAAGACTGTGATTCATATGAACTATGTAAGGATTGAACGGAAACTGGTCTTTGAATGTTCTTCACATAAATCCGTATATTCTGTAATTTTTTTCAGTAATACTTTGCGTAGAACATTATTTATTATTGATTCCGCATAAATGGCCTGCAATGTATCCATTTTGGCCAACTGTTTGGCCATGTTCACTCCTGCAACGTCAAACTCCGAAAGCTCATTGTTAGATGTATTGATAGTATCTGTGGAGTCTTTGAAGAATTCTGCCTAATAGTTTTGTGTGGCCTTTCTTTTTTTCTTTGAAGTGTCAAAGGAGGTGTGGTAGGAACAGCGTCAGTCTAAAAAAAATATTATTCGACGTTTCAGATGCCGTCTCCAAAAGAAGAAGATATAAAGGTAGCACAAGAATTTGATAAGAAATGGTAATTCATCAACTGCGGGGGTGCCATGGATGGCTAACGAATCCGCATTATACTCTTGCCACATTCTGGAGCAACTTACTATAATTACTAAAACTTTTATAGTATCGTATTTTGGTTGGTCCTAATTATAAATTCCTTTATGTTGATTTGGGTAAAATAGGCAGAATGTCCGAAGGTGGGGTATTAAATTTACAGAATTTATCGTAAACTGAAATTAAGTTATACATATTTTAATACAGATGGAAGAGTTGAGTGGCAAGAAAGTATGATCAAGTGGAAGAGCTTAAAAGTGGATTACTTATTTAACCTAATTATATATTTTTTAGGATCAATACTATTTTAAATAAAAAAAAACAACAATCTCACAATGGCGTCAATCACATATATTTTAATTAATTTAACATTTTACTAATTAACAAGGAGAACAATTTGAACCTATATATTATAAGCAAAGAAACTTTACCACACGGTTTGCGGATAACACCGACACGCAAACCAACAGCGCTTCCGCTCGCGAATGAGTTCGAGATAAGAATCACAGAGTACATTTGTATATTATACTGGAATAGAGACCTCTCTCGGCCGCCAAATTGGGCAACGCGGAGCGACCTCTGTATTTTAAAAATATCAACTTTTAGTAACAAGTACCTACCTACCTAGATTTACTCCCACTGATCACATTTTAATTTTTTGTTTATTTTCGAATGCAGCAAATTAATATTAGCAGCGAATTTTCAGAAAAATCATTATTCCGCTACTAATATTAATTTCCTGCATGAAGCAGTTAGTGAATGTGGAAGAAGCGAAAGAGGCGTTTCGAGTTGTAGCAACTGGCGAGCGAAAGTCTTTGCCTACCCCAATGGGAGACAGGCGTAATGATATGTATGTATGAAAAATAAATCTACTTTTTATTTTATTTTTATTTTTTATATTGTGTTTTAGCCAGCAATTGCATCAAATCATTACTATCATAATGAAGTAATATTATATTCTTTTTCTAACTTTGTAACTAAGTCATACATACCATCAAGTTTTGAAATCCAGTTTCTAATTGTTGGTACAGACTCCTTTTTATTGTTTTTGCCAATAAACTCAAAGGTATTTAGTGCAGCTTTTGCTTCTCTCCACGTCCTAATATGTGAGGAATTTGGACTCACTGGACCAAGCAACGGTTTCGCAAACCGGTTTTTATTATAACTTCCATTCACGGAGTCAAACAAATCGTCCATAAACAATAAAAAATCTGCTGTTTCCTTGCACTCCTCACGCAGGATTTGTTTTGCTGAAAATAAAAAAATATATATGGGTATTTTTTATGAAATCTCAAAATTTGAGTTATTATTGAAATTTCTTTTTTTTTATAAACTTAGATATTTTTTTGCAGAGATCATTAAAGTTTTGCTTTTAGAGATCTGTCCAGGGGTGTTGGTCTTCCATATTTTTGTATATAACCTATAAAAAATAAATAAATGAGGGAATGATTAACGGAGTGAGGGAATGATTTATGATTATATTATAATAAAAAACAACATGTACAAATAAAAAAAATTATAAATTTTTGTATTAATCAAACAATGAAATATCATATTCTAAAGAAAATCAACTCAAAACTTTGTACTTATAGAACATAAACAATCTTTTGTACTTATAGAAAATGACCAACATAAATATATATAAACCCAAAAAAAATAACCAATAAACTACTATAGAGGTAACCAATGTTTTTATCTTTATACTTATTACTATTTATTTTTAAACTTTGTACTTAGCACTTCTCCAAAACTTAAATTAAAACATCTTCATATTTATTTATTAAGCATTAATTATTATTAATATTACCCTAAATTAGTCTTTTCTTGGAGTTTTTTGGTCTTTGAGATCAATGAGTTATTCAATCTTAATTTTAACATCACTTGTAGAGTCATCTAATTCTGTAATAACGTATTTCCCCCTTTTAACTAACTTTGGCGACTTTATTTTCTGTATCACATTTTCCCATTTATATAATTGCTCATCTTTAATATTAGGCCATCACCAAAACTTCACACCTTGCTTCATGCACCTAACCATCAAACCATCCTCAAAAACAGATAGAACTTCTCCGGGATACTTTGACGTGCCCCATTTAATTAGGACATGATATCCAATGGTAACATTCTTATCACTGTTGGAGACAACAGTAGATCCCTCATTTTCTAAATCAATTGTATCATTTTCTTTTGACATTTCAGTATGATCTTGAATGCGCGATGACGACGCCGTAATTATCCTTCATTATATCCAATTCCATTGACTTTCGAGGGGATTTGCTACGCCTCTTAGTAAATCGATTACTGCGGTGTTGTTGAATATACCCCAAATGATAGTGGGTACAAACTTCTTCGCAATCTATGCATGAAAGTCTTCTGCACTGTAAGGTGTTGTGAAAAAATACGAACTAGCGTATTTTTTGTGTTCCCCGGAAAGTAGGAATAGTCTTGGACTGTTTTATGAGATCATCCATCAGCGAAATATCTGCTGTGGTAACTTCAAACAATAAAATAGAAGGACACCTGGATTGAAGGATAGGTTTCAATGAATTCAGGTCTACGATATCATGGCCTTCTGCCACGACTTTATCAGCTGTCCGTTTCAGGGTTTCACCGACACCGTCAGGCGCTCCCTTACCGTGCCCGGGTTCAGAATAATGCCATGAAAAGTATGTGATTTCTGAATAGAGATCTTTTAGATGGCGACACACCATTTCGAACATAAATTTATTTTTGTATTGATTAACAAGCCCATCACTCAACATATGTAATCGGGAAATAGGTAAATGTTGTTTTTTTATCCACTCAAATATGGGTTTTAAATGAGCCCAAACAGCCATTGTGTCATGTCTATTGTCGCTAGAGAGAGAACAAAAGGATACAGGTTTGATTGCATTATCCTTGTGCAATTTTCACATTTTTAGTATCGCTAAATCTTTTGACCATTTCCCTATAGAATATCTCTGGTGCTGCATTGATACCATATGGAAGACGTTTGTACCTATACCTCCCAAAAGGTGTTATAAAAGTACATAGTCTTGATGCAGTATCTGACAATGCCAGCATCCAGAAACCCTTGTTAGCATCTAATGTAGTGAAGTATTTGGCTCCGGTGAGATCTGACTTTATCTCATCTAATGTTGGAAACTGGTAATGGGGTCTCATAATTGCCTGATTCAGTTTACGGGGATCTATACAGAGTCGTAACTTATTATCTTTTTAGTAGTTATTACAGGAGAACTTACCCATTTCGTAGGCTCATCAACTGGACATATGACATCACATTTCACAAGCTTGTCTAGCTCTAACTTAAGTCTATCTTTTAGATGAAATGGTACACGGCGACACACATCTACACTAGGTGTTGCATCTGGCTTAAGTTGAAATTCACAGCTGAAATTCTTAAGACAGCCTATATTCCATTAAATATATCACTATACTTTGACATAATATTTTGGCTAGTGTCAGTCTCGACACAATGTATTTGTTTGACTAACGCCAGTCTGTCACATGACATCCTGCCTATAATATTTTGTGTATCAAGGTCTATTATATGGAACAAGACATTATAAATTCGACCTTTGTAACAAACTGGTAAGGTACATTGACCTATGGTCGGTATTAGCTGACCACAGTATGTAGACAATTTGTGTGTGCTCTTATTAATCAAGAGAGATGAGACATTTAGTTTTTTGAAAGTTTTAGTTGACAAGACATTGGTGTCTGCACCTGTATCTATCAGGAAGCTAATTTGTACATTGTTAATTCTTAAATTTACACACCAGGGATCTGACTGAAGGTGATTTATATGAATTGATCCCATAAAAAAATTGATTTACTGACTCATCAGTGTCTACTTCTATCCTTTTTACCTGTCTGTTGCGGCATACGGCTGCGAAGTGATTTAGTTTACCACACTTCTTGCACTTGGCTCCATTGGCTGGACATTTGAAACGATGTACCTGTCCACAGCGACCACATAACCTGTTGTTGTTGGGTTGCTTTGCAGGGTGCTGTGCCTGTAGCTTAAAGTTTGGTTCTGCCATTTGTTTTCTCTGAATTTGTAACACACTGTCAGAGTCTTGTTTGCCTATCTTCTCGGTATTTTCCTTGGCCATCACCACTGATTTGGCAATGCTGATAGTCTTCTCCAATGTTAGGTCAGTCTCTTGCAGAAGTCTTTGACGAACATTGTTATATTTAGCATTCATATTTGCTATGAAAACATCACGAATGAGAGTCCTTTAAAGTTTTGAATTCACAGTTGTTGCTCAAGTTTGTCAGGTCTGTCAGAAACGAATCAATGCTTTCGTCTGGCGTTTGATGACGTGCGAAGAATGCATGTCTAACCATTGTCATATTCTTCAGCGGTTCAAAGTAATTTTCGAACTTTTGCTTGACCTGTTCAAGTGTATTTACTAGTGGCGAAGAGTGACGTTTTGTAGGAGGGAAGCCAGCGCAAAATTTGCTTACCTTGAAGCACGATGTATGGTCTATTTCTACACTTTAATAGATATTATAGTCTTTGTGATTTATCTCAAAGGGAAGCCGGTAGGAATCGGGTCATATGGACTCTTCGCCACTGGTATTTACATTTATATTCATGTCGAACGAATTGAAAATTTCTATACCTTTTTCACCGATGGCGTAAAGCAACATGGCGACGTGTTTCGTAGTTGTTTGCGACTATGAACAACTCGAATGAGTGCCACCACTTCTTCCATGTCAAGGCATTGTTTTGACCGCCTTCGATGCGCAGATTTGGAATCTTACTGAAATTAAAACTTTGTGGCGCGTCAGACGCCATTTTCTTTTCTTCGCCTTCTTTTGTGCTCATTATGCCTGCGGTGCGATTTCTTCTGACACCATGTTAGGTTGGCCTTTGGTAAGTTAGGAAATGATAGCCGGACTTTGGGCGTGACTGTTTATTAATTAATTATTAATAATGACATGAGCAAGTAGTCTAGACTGAGCCGTGTCCATCGACCACAGAGAGAGGGTTAGTTCCGAACCATAGATTATTGGCGTGGACTGCAGTGTTGCTATGTAACACTATACACTTTACTATTTTGTTTCCATTGTTTTCGCTTTTGTCTAAGTTCTCTAGCATTCATATGAATAACTGGTTTTATTTGACCTTTCTCTTTTTTCTTTAAATATTTTAATCTTTCTTTTTCCCGCAGTTTTTCCAAAGATTCAGTATTATTTTTCATTTTCTCTCGCCTTTTTCTATCATACTCTTTCTTTTTTAATTTTTTTTCTGCATTACTCAACTTCTTTTGTCGTGCCATTTTGCTTCCACATACATGCACCTGTTTTATCATCATTGATAAAACAGGTGCATGTATGTGGCATTCATCTTGAATCATTTGAGAGTGTTGCCAGGTACTAAAAACTTAGGGTTGCGTTCCTAAATATCGTTTGACACGTTCAGAAATCGAATATTCTTAATAGGATGAGGGAATGATTTTATTTGGCGGGACATATTTAAAATCGAATTATTGTTTTTATAAATTCGTTGTTGTAAGATGGAATCTTTTATAGACAATAACAAACATCTTTCTTATATATTTGCATAATTTTATTATTAAGAATATTGATATATTTCAGATAAATAGACATTTTAGTAATATTTTTAAACTAAGGGACAAGGTGAAGGAATGATTTTCACGGTAACAAAGTAGCCATATCTTTTTTTTCTTTAGAGGTAATACGTTTTCTTTTTAAACTATAGCGGTATAGACAGCGTACATTCAAATAAAAAAAAGACTTATGTAGTTAATGCATATGACTCGGCACTAATGGCTCGGGAATCAAATTTCGAAATTTGATGAGAAATACCCATATACCTAAATAAATTTTTACCACATAGAACCCGATCCCATGAAAACCGCATTATTTTGCTGTTTCCATGGGATAGTGCAAGCAAATAACCTGTCCTGTTACTTCGGCATACAAATTCAACATATTTTATTCATATAGATCACTTATACATGATACTTATAACCGTCATAACCTCATGCGTCATAACCAAAGAGATGTCAGCAATTTGCTTATGGCCAATTTGCTGACAATGGTGCAGTGACATTTTAGTGAGCATGACAATTCAGGACATGGGTGTTATAAAAGACCTTGATAGAAAGATAAAAGGCTTTACAATCACAACATGCATCCACTTACATGATTCCTCTTTTAAATATTAGTGTAGATTATACATAATTATGGATAACCATACCTGCAAAATATCCCATATTGGATGCAACCTTTTTACTAAAAATTTGAGAGGCATATTTTACCTTCATTTTGGGTATTTTCGAGGCACAATGTGGCTTTCTATTTATGTCGGCATTAGTTTTATGCCATTGTAACCAGGGTCTTCTTTATATAGCATCTTGTAAGTGAGACCATTTTGCTGTACCAATTTTTCCGTTAATTTCATATTTCAAATTTTTGGTTAAAAGGTTATTCCTAATACCCTTTAATAAGTGAGGTGGGTCAAATAAGGGTATTATATCGTAATCATTTACAGAAAAAGGTTTTCTTTTCTTATTTGAAATCCTTTTCTTAATTTATTTTGACGTGTCTCTTCTTTTAAGTACTTTATGGCACAGCAATTGTTGGTACCCGGTCACAGACAGTTGCTACAACATTAAAGCCTGCCTTCTGAAGTTCTGTAATTATGATTTTTAACTGCTTAGCTAATTCTAAGCCCTTTGTAGCCCCTGCCGAAAATGTATAGGCAATAGGTTGTTTAAAATTTTTTATAAGCCCACGGATAAGGAAGACCTGTGCATGATCAGCCAGTATTTTATGAGTTTCTTCTCCATTTGTCACAAATCCACTCACTTTATCTTTCCTTTCATTATATGCAATCCTGGTTTCAACTGCATTTCATCAAACGCAAGGACACACAGTTTATGTTCGTCTTTAATTTTTTCTCCTCTTATTTTGAGTTGGGTAAAAATAATTTCATGCCTGGTCTCAAATAACACTTATTTAATAATTTTATAAGTGTTTGACATGATGGCAAAACAAAAAATTGTCTTAGGAATCTATATCCCTTGGGACTTCGTTTCAGATGACACATCATTGTTACAGCAACAATCTTCTCTTCAGTAAAAAATCTCCGACCTTTACTCTTTTTCTTACTTTGCTTAAATTGCATTAGAGTGAATATTTTAGCTCATATAGTCGAATTATCCATGACTTTCAAAATTCTGGATTAGAGAATAATTGTCTGGCAGACTTTAGCTCAATACTTTGTTTTTTAACTTTGTTTCGACATTGCTTAATTTTATGTTAAAAAAAAAGTGTTTTTACTAGTGTTGCTAAGTCCTATATAAATTGACATGGATGACTTATTTCAAGGTGTGACTCATTACACATAACAAGACTCCAAGACTAAACTATTGCTATGGTTACAGCAGGAGGGACTTATTATGAAGGTTTAGACCATATACACTAGCGAAATGCAGGTTGTGTGTGCAATGTACATGTTCTTAGATTTTCTTCTAGAACATGTTGGTTTGCTACATTATTCTTCACCATTAGCCAATGGAAAAGCATTCGATTAGCACATATACATCTGAAAATGATCGTTAGCAGACCAGACTGTTCTATACAGCGGCACTGGGTGGAAGTAGCTATAGGTACGCGTACATAATTTCATCACATACCAACTTAATAGCATCATGTACCTATAGTGCTTCCACACTGAGTCTCGTGGGCGGGTTTAGCCATTGTAACCGTCTTCACTTGTTTACTTACTAACAATACTAACATAGACTATAAGTACGCTTTGTTACTAACTCATTACTAAACAATTTATGGACTGTTCATGTAAGTGTTCATGTCTGAAATAAAGATATTTTATTTTATCTTTTATTTATTTATATAAATTTCACAAAGTTAAATCCACATTGGTACTGCCAGACAGGTTCAAAGTAACACTTCACAAGTGTAACAAGTTAGTTACTTTCTTACTTGGCTACCATCACCTTCAGTTGTATGCCTACAATAAAAAAAGAACTTACCCCTCTGTGCACTTGCACAAACATTTGTTTCAGTTGTTTCTGCCAGTATTGGGTTGTTCTTCAGGTTAGTATCATCTGCAGGATCTGAAATCCAATAAGAAGGTTGTAATGTTGTTATTGTTTAAATTTTCCAAATGTATTCTAAAATAACATTCAAAAGACATTAGACTGACCAGACCATTGGACATTTCGACACTTAATGATGATGCTATTAATTACATAATATTGTCAGACTGGTAATTTATACATTTTCTACTGAGAGCTTTGGTATCGTTATCACGCATCCATTGTATCGTTATCGCATGTATATCGCATTAGTGGTCCAGTGGTCAACCTACAGTTAAAGTTTTTAGGCTGCTGCATCCATGTGGGTGCCAGCCTGATTTATTTTAACATTGAAAGGCACCTACCATCAATCAGCATTATATTTTCTTTGTCTTCAATTTGCTGTATTATATTTTGTTGGCAATCAACTTTACACTCTTCGTGTATTACAGGATCTGTAACAATAGCAAATAAATATTTTGATTATTAATTACTCTATAATATAACCAGAAAATGGGACGGCTACATACAGGTACTTATAGCTACATACCTAAACAGGAGTGAACCAATTCAATTCAATTCATTTATTCAAAAAACAATAGAAAATTATGTATGAATGTACAAAAATAAGTAACTAAAGGTATAAAGTGGGTTACAATATATGAATTAATAAGCCAAAACAAATTATCAAAATACAATATTACAATAATTCATGAACACATCAGCATACTAGATACAATAGAATAAAATTATACATAATGAAGAATTTATTGCAATGTCAAAAATAAAAAAATATAATGTCAAAAATAAAAATAAAATGTCAAAAAATAAAAAAATAAATTAACGTCAAATAAAATAAAATTAAATTAAATATAGAAAACGTTATTTATTATTTTTTAATGCAGTAAATTCATCTAGGGAATAAAAACAATTTACTGAGAGGGAGGCTCGTAGCTTTTTTTTAAATACTCGTGGTTTATAGATTATTTGTTTTATGTCAATTGGCAAGCAATTAAAGAGTTTTACGGACTGATACCTTGCTCCATGTCTAACAACATTTAATTTTGGCTGTAATTGGTTTTTGAGCAATAATGTCCGTGTACCTTCTCGGACCACCCTCTCATCGAAAGTTTCGAAACTATTTATGTGTTTAGCCATGTTTACAAGGACAATCATAATATACAAACTAGGTACTGTCAGTATTGACAGTTCCTTAAAATGATCTCTACACGACTGCCATTGTGGAATCCGCACAATTGCTCGTATGGCTCTTTTCTGTAGTACAAAAGCTCTATTATAATTGTACTGATAGCTATTGCCCCAGAGCTGAATGCTATATCTTAGTCTAGACTCGACTAGAGCATAATATACAGATTTTAACTGATTTAAACTGACTTCATCCCGTAGACTTCTTAGGGCGTAACAAGCGGATGATATTGATACATCAATTGCATTTAATTCTTCTTTCCAGTTTAATAGAGAGTCTATATGTATACCCAAGAACCTTGTTGATCTAACACTGTCAACCTTATCTCCATTTAGTGATATGTCCAATCTGTCTATGTTACGAGAAGTAGTCTTAAATAAGAAAATATTAGTCTTAGTTGAATTTATTATTAATTTGTTAGAATTAAACCATTTTTGGAAGATGTCAAGAGTTAAGTTAATAATAATATTTAATTCCCGAATATCGTGTGCACTTACAATTGCATTTGTATCATCTGCAAATACAGTGAGACAAGCATCAGGATTTTCCTGCATGGTATAATTAATTAAATCATTGGTAAAGACTAAAAATGGAATGGGGCCCAAAATTGATCCTCGAGGAACGCCTATATTTACACTTTGTATTTTAGAGCAGTAAGTTTTTTGTACTATAAGGTTAGGTGTCAGATAGATTGAAACATCACAGCTCTTGGTATAAGAATGTCTTTAATTCTGTTCTTACATGGGTTATATAGATTACACACTCTAACGATTATAGGTACTTACATTCTACTATGTCACACCTCCCACGGCAGTAAAAAAAAAAAAATAATACTCATAAAGTAATCATTTTGTACTTTTACATTTATGTGTTTTTTTTTTTTTTATACATTACCTGTTAATAGTTGATAATAATAACAATAGGTACCTACATTTTTACAACATGTGTTACTACATAATGGTAATTTTAGTAGAAAGTTTACACACTAATACATTCTTGATTAATTGATAGGTTTTACATAAGTAAGCCTTATAATGATTACAATTTATGACACTAGCATAATGGTCATTTAAACACACTAACACTACATATATATGACACTACATAATTATGGTCTTTTTATAAGTTTATACACTAATACATTCTTGATTAATTGATAATTATACTAACGTACTTAGATACAATTAAGTTACGAGTTATTAAATTACTCTTATAGTCTATCCAGTGCAACATGAGTGCATGTAAGTGATGCAATCGTAATTGCAATGTAAATATTGAACAAAGATCAGCGTAATATTTATGAATAGTACAACTTCGTTCTGTTTTTATGAATAACATCGGTTTTTCCTTTAATGTTGACCTCTACATTAGGTGATGCATCTCTTATTACAGTATAAGGGCCGGAATAAAGATTTGTGAGCTTGTTACCAGTTTCATTTTTTATTAAAATTTTGTCATTTGTCTTATATTTTATAGATTTTATATATTGATCATACCTGCTTTTTCGTTCTAATTTGGACGCAATTAAGTGTTTTTGCGCTTCCGCTTGCGAAACCTGTAATCGATATTTCAACTCAAAGGGATAACTATCGTAATTATAAAGTGGATCTACTGTTTTTATAAGATTAGTTGACAAGTTACATTTCTTTCCATAAACGAGTTCGAATGGTGTAAATTTAGTTGACGTATGTACTGTAGTATTATAGGCAAAAGCCCAAAAAGGTAACCAAGAGCTCCACGTATCCGGTCTACCATCGACATGTATTCTTAAAAATGCCCCTAGAGACTTGTGAGAATTCTCTAGAGCGCCAATACTTTGATGGTGGTATGCTGTTGAATTTAATTTAGAAATATTAAGAAGCTTACATACCTCTCTGAAAGTCTCCGACATAAACTCCGAGCCTCGGTCAGTTGCTACTTCTCGAGGTACTCCATGCTGAAGGATAAAGTTATTGACGAACACTCGTGCTACTTCAGTTGACGTTTTACTAACTAGTGGAAAAGCACAAACATATTTTGACAGTTCACATTGAAGTGTTAAAATGTATGTGTAATTATGACAATCCTTGTCGAGTGAGCCAACTATGTCTAGAAATATTTTGTCAAATGAAGAGTGAGCAGTCGTAGTGATAACCATAGGTTCTTTTACCACCACTGTATATTTTTGTTTCTGACAAACATCACATTTTTTAACAAATTCAATAATATCTTTCTCTAGACCCGGCCAAAAGTAATATTTTTTAATGTTATTAAACATTCTTCTAATGCCTGCATGCCCACTTGACGGTAACAAATGAAAGTCATTCAAGATAACTTTCCTATCATCTAAATTATCTATTTTTTCTATGTCATTTAAAATACATAGACGAGGTCCTTTCCATTTGGTGTATCCTTTAATTTCATCCGTTAATTTTTTTAGAAATATTAGATTATGTTTATTTTTTATAAAATATAACTCGTTTATATTAATTTTTTCGCAAAATACACACATCGCTCTCACAAATGCGGCTGGCGTCAGCTGTGATCGAGCTAATGGATTTATATATAATGCCTTTTGTTCGTGACTATATGAAAATATATTATTTTCCTGAGTTATTTTATTAATTTTACGTAATTGTTCTAAGTATTTTTTATCAATGAATTGTAACTCCACTACGTTGTTGGGCTTAATAAAGGTCTCTACGATTTTTGGTTGGGTAACCGAACAATTTTTTACAGCAGTTTCCTTGACCGAGGAAACTGTTTCCGATTGTTTTCTCTGGGCGCGCGTCATTACAAATATGCATTCGTGCATTGTTTTTAGATCCTTAGACGATATCGAGATTCTAGACAATGCGTCCGCGGCGGCATTGTCTTTTCCTTTAACGTATTCAATTAAATAATCGTATTCTTCTAAGCATAATCGGAATTTAAGAAGTCTACTTGACGGGTCTTTTAAGCTAAATAAATATACTAATGGTTTGTGGTCTGTAACTATTTTAAATGGACGGCCATACAAATAAGGTCTGAAATGTTTCACGGCCCATACTATAGCCAAAAGCTCCTTTACAATGGTTGGATAGTTTTGTTCCGCTTTATTTAAAACTCTACTGGCGTATGACACCGGTCGGCCATCAGAGTTTGATAAAATAGCCCCTACTGCGTAACCTGATGCATCAGTTTGCACTATAAACTGATTTTTATCTGATAAATCCGGATATTGTAGAACCGGAGGCGAAGACATTCGTTTTTTAAGAGTTTCGAATGACTTTTGTGAATTTTCATTCCAAATAAATTTAACGTTTTTTCTACATAATGAATTCAAACTGTTGGCTATTTCGGCAAAATTTGGTATAAATCTGCGATAATAATTCGCCAAAGCTACAAAACGTTTTACTTCATCGGTGTTCTGAGGAACTGGATAGTTGTGTATGGCGCTAATTTTTCAGGGTCGGGCAGTACACCGTCGCTTGTTACGATATGCCCTAAATAAAGCATTTCTTTCCTAAGAAAATCGCATTTAGCTGCGTTTAATTTTAAATTTACACTGCGTAACCTTTCGAGTACTTCACATAAATTTCTATTATGGTCCGATAGCCCCCGCCCCATAATAACTAAATCGTCTTGGTAACATAAGCACTTTTCGTAATTAAGACCAGACATTGCCATAGTCATCATTCGGGCAAATGAGTTAGGACTTGTCTTAAGGCCCATTGGCATTCTAGTCAGTTGAAATTGACCCGAACAAAACGCAGTATATTTTCTACTGTCGGGGTCGAGTGCCACATTGTAAAAATAAATTTAACGTTTTTTCTACATAATGAATTCAAACTGTTGGCTATTTCGGCAAAATTTGGTATAAATCTGCGATAATAATTCGCCAAAGCTACAAAACGTTTTACTTCATCGGTGTTCTGAGGAACTGGATAGTTGTGTATGGCGCTAATTTTTCAGGGTCGGGCAGTACACCGTCGCTTGTTACGATATGCCCTAAATAAAGCATTTCTTTCCTAAGAAAATCGCATTTAGCTGCGTTTAATTTTAAATTTACACTGCGTAACCTTTCGAGTACTTCACATAAATTTCTATTATGGTCCGATAGCCCCCGCCCCATAATAACTAAATCGTCTTGGTAACATAAGCACTTTTCGTAATTAAGACCAGACATTGCCATAGTCATCATTCGGGCAAATGAGTTAGGACTTGTCTTAAGGCCCATTGGCATTCTAGTCAGTTGAAATTGACCCGAACAAAACGCAGTATATTTTCTACTGTCGGGGTCGAGTGCCACATTGTAAAATCCTTGATTTAAATCCAAGTGCGTAAAGTAGACGCATCCGGATAATGAATCCAATATTTCATGAATATTTGGAAGAGGAAATTTATCATTTTGTATACATTTATTTAATTTACGATAGTCAATAACTAGACGCCATTTTTTCTGTGCGTTTAAGTTTGGTTTCTTTGGGACTAAAAGAATGGGACTAGACCATTCGCTATTACAAGGCTCGATAATGCCTTGTTCAAGCATGTGGTCAATTTGCTCCTGTATTTCTTTTTTTTGTGAATGCGGAAGCCTATAAGGTTTACTATATATTGGTGTGGTAAAAGGTTTTAAATCTATTGTGTGTCTATATATGTTTGTCGTAGTTAACCGGTCACCTTCTAGATAAAATATGTCATTATATTTTGCACATATATTTTTAATACTGCTTTGTTCCTCATCATTCAAATGCCGCAAATTTAATAATGAAAAAAGTTTTTTAACACGTTCGGCATTTTTTACAGGCTTATTGAATCTACAGATATTATAGTCACTTGCCTTTTGTATATTTGGTTGAATATTATGGCAACAAAAGTCAGTTTCTGAGGTATTCAGGATACGTATGGGTATTTTTCCATTTTTCGGCATTACTAAAGTATTTGCTAAAAAGATACCTTTGTGTATTTCCGATGCGCAAACTATACATTCCTCCGTTATATTGGTATTTATATAATGTATACTTTCTGACCTAGCCGGTATAGTCAGTGAATCGTTATGAAAACTTATCGGCAACTTAACTTCTATATAATTGTTATAAATTAGTAAAGAATGATCTCTAAAATTAATTATTGAATTATATTTGTTTAAAAAGTCTTGGCCTAAAATTCCGCTAGCTTTACATGGTAATGACTCAAATACGTAGAATTTATGATTAAGAACTTGATCACCCGCACATAATTCAAGATAAACAAAACCCATTGATTCAACTTTTCCACCTATACCGCTGACCACAAGATTACTTATTTGGATTGGTATGTTCAATTCTAGAACATGTTTATGTTTTATGGCTGATATAGAAGCGCCGGTGTCAATTAGCCACGTATAAGAAATATTATTATTTTTAGAACTCAATGTAATGTGATATATGCTACTACATGACATCATAACACTTTTATGCACGAAAAAATTTGTCTGGAATATCAATAGTATTTTCTGATTGATTTTCTTGTGAATCTGTATCTGTCAAAATATGCATATTTTGTTGTTGCTGTTGTTGCTCCTCGGAGTGTCTAGTTTGGTTAAAAAAAATCCTACCTCTAGGTCCACGTGACGCCGACTGGTTCGCTGCCCCACGACCACGGTATCTCCAACCGCCTCGTCCTTGTTGCGATGTGCGGTCGTCCTTGTATTCTGATACGGGTACCTGGCCTCGTCCTCGTGTCGTATACTGGCCTCTATAATTCCTATATTGGTAGGTATTATTACGACGCATAAATAAAATATCACCAGAGGTAGAAGGTGTAGAAACTTCTTCGTCTACGGCTGCTTGAACCGCATCGCTTAAGGATGAAAATTTTCTTGCAGCAATTATAGTGCTAAGGCGTCGATTTCTCAAACCGTCGGCAAAACTTTTTATGGCTAATTTTTCATTAACTGACTTTAAAATATTAAAATTTGATGTCTCACCTTCGGATTGAGAAATCGTCAAGTCAACAAACAAATCAGTTATTTGTTTACCGTATTCATTCATGGAAAGATCGTTTTGTTTTAAAGTGTACAATTTATGATGAAGAGCTGTTGCTGATTTTTTAGGCAATAAACAAGTTTTCATTGCGTTGATTAACTCATCGATACTGTCATACTTAGTGTTAAGTTTCAATTTAGCAGACTGCGAAAGTCGGCTCTTTAACACAAAGTTAATTAACTTATTTTGTCCCTCCGAGTCGAGTTCCGACTGATAGTATTCTATTCCATCAATAAGCTGTTTTGTGTTCGCCACATCGTCATTTAATACTGGTAACAAGTTCAACGCGATTTTTAAATCAAACTTAGCCATATTTAAGCTTTCTTTCACTGATGAATTACTACACAAATCGATGATATTATCATATAAACTAAAAAAATCTATATTTAATTGATCAATTTTACAACATTCATCTTCCTCTAATGCACTTTTTAATGTAATTAGACTTTCTAAATGAGTATTAAAAGCACAAAATAAATCATTGGCTTCTTTTAATTTTTTAATTAAAATTTCACCTTTTCGTCTACTTGGCCCAATTTTTATTAAATATTTCCTTACTTTACCAAGATCATCAAATAAATTAAATAAGTTTTCATACATTACTGTCCATTATCTTGATATTTTATATACCTAAATCACTCACTGTTGATTCACTGTTGTTCACAGTTGCCGCACTTTTACGAACTATATTAGTAACATAATACTCACAATTACACTAGCCGTATCGTCGAATTGAATGCCCATCCGTGAGCTATTATCAGGGATTCTTGTTGGTGGCATGGACCCGATAGTCCTCGCCAGCAATTGCGCCACATGAACCTCCACGGTACCTCCTAGATCGAAGCGAAGAACGCCCCAAGATATGCCTCGTTATTTGCTCTCGCGTCCAAGACTCGTGACATCTTTTATAGAGCTTATACATCCAGTATATCGCGCCAAGGAATAAAACCGTGCAAATTATTATTAATACGATGCTTATTGTCGACAAATGAAATTTAAACTCCTCTACTGTAGCCGAATTTTTAGCCGCACTATTTTTTATATAGATTACATACTCTAACGATTATAGGTACTTACATTCTACTATGTCACAGTACGTTGTTTTCGTCAATTTCTTTTATTTCAACATACATTCTACGATTGTGTAGGTATGATTGAAATAAATTCAAGGCTTTGCCTCTGACTCCATAATGTTCCAATTTGACTAAAAGGAGTTTATGATCAACAGTGTCAAAAGCGGCACTCAAATCCAGATATAAGATAAGATAAGATAAGATAAGATAAGATAAACTTTATTTGCAGTAGATAGGGTTTTTTACATAGGCGGTACAATAATTTTAGTTCAGGCCTATTTAACTATAAATTAATAGCATGCAAATTGTTACATTTTTATCAGTAATACTCCTCTAGTAGTAATAATAATCCTCTACACACACACAATCAACAATACACTAGTATATAAGTAGTCAGTAGTATAAGTAGGTAGGTACAATACATTACAGTATTTTTTCATTTATTTTTGTAATTGCTTACATTTAACTCACTAAATAAATAATGTCACATATACCTACACCTACTGTGTCATAATATAAACAAATACAGCATTTTATTACATAATTATCCAATTGAATTTATTTTAAATTTAAGAACTCTTTTATTGAATAAAACGTATTACTTATAAGCCATTTTTTTAATACGTAAACAAATTTATTAAATGGCAATTGTTTTATTTCTTCAGGAATCTTATTGTATACTGTCTTACACATAACATAACAATTTTTTTGTAGCCTACTTGTTTTTGGGATCTGTTCCAATATTAATCTGTTCGGATTTCTGATGTTGGTTCGGTTAGTGATATCTTTGGCTTGCTTAAATATATCAGAGTTCTGTTTAACAAATTTTCCTATCTCAAGTATGTATAAGCAAGGCAGTGGTAATATATTTAATGATTTAAAATATGGGCGGCAGGATACATCGGGAGCGATACCAACTATCGACCTTATGCAGTGTTTTTGTGCTACAAATACCTTATTTATGTCTGTACCATTTCCCCAGATCAACAGGCAATATCTGAGTACAGATTCTACATGTGCATGACATGCGGTTAAAGCCGTTTCCTTGTTTGTAACTTGCGTTAGTTTATAGAGGGCATATGCGAATTTGTTTATTTTGCCACAAACCTTCTCAGTTTGTTCTTTCCATTTTAAACTAACATCAATTGTAAGTCCTAAAAAAATAACATTATTAGATTTCTTCAAAATTTGTCCATCGTAATTTATGTCAATAATTTTATTTTTATAATTATTAAAATTCATTAAATTTGTTTTATCTAGATTAATTTTTAAATTATTATTATTTAACCATTGTATAATTAATGTCAAAGTATTATAAATGTCATGTTTGTGTTGTTCTATTGTCACGGTTTTATTCGATGTCACTATAATTGAAATGTCATCTGCGAAAAGTATTGTTTTGTGTTCTGTTACTTCTGGCAAATCGTTTACGTATACTAGAAACAGCAAAAGGACCTAAAACGCTCCCTTGTAGTACGCCGAATTTATTAGGTTTGTAATCGGATTCATATATTTGCATTGTCTTTGAGCTCAACTGTGTCAGTTGTACACATTGGTATCTTTGTTTTAAGTATGTTTCCAGCCAATTTAGAGCTGGTCCTCTGATGCCATTATGTTCTAGCTTAGCCAGTAATTGGTCGTGCGACACAAAATCGAAAGCTTTCGACATATCTAAGAATAAAGCCGTAGTGTGCTTTTTTTCATTTACACTCCATAGTATATCATTAACCAAATTAAAGGCTGCGTCTCTAGTAGATTTATTTTTCTGAAAACCGTACTGATTTACCTTAATCGTATTATTTCTATGAAAGAAAGATGCCAACTTTTCTTGTATTACCTTTTCAAAGATTTTTGAGAATACAGGTAGTATTGTTACTGGTCGATAATTACACACATCCTGTTTTTCACCTTTTTTGTATAAAGGTTTAACTATAGCATATTTAAGCTTTTCTGGAAATGTGCCAGTTTCCAATGATAAATTAATGAGAAATGTTAAAACAGGACTTAATTGATCTTTACAAGATTTGATTATATTTGTACTAATGGAGTCGTATCCTTCTGATGTAGTGTTGGATAAGGAAGTTATAATTTTTTTAATATATGTTTCATTGACTGGCGTTAAAAATATAGAGTTTAATTCTCGAATTTTGCAGTTTGTTAAACTAACGTCATGATTTAATAAATTAGTACTAGCTATAAAGTGATTGTTGAAAGCTGTTGCAATTTCTAATGGATCGGTAATAGTCATATTTTTTGTAATTATTTTCGTTATGCACTTACTATATGATGTATCACTCGTTTCGCTCTTTATTACATTCCATGTGGCTTTGCATTTATTTTTACTATTTAACACATACTTTTGATTGGTATTTTTTTTGGAGCACGTGATACATTTTCTTAATAGCTTGGTATAGTTCAAGTATCTTTTTTTGTCTTCACCAGATTTTGTAGAATAATATTTGTAACGAAGATCTCTTTTATTTTTACACCCAATTTTTAACCCTTTTGATAACCAGTTTAATTTATTTGTTATGTTTATCTTTATCTTGTTTATGGGAAAGCAGAGCTTATATAAAAGACAAAGGTAAGTATAAAATTCATTGAAAGCTAAATTTAAATCTGTAATATGTGTTTCTAATTTTAAATATTATTATATACCAGCTACTTTCATTTTATCATTAATTTTCTCTAATGTGTCAGTAATAAGATTATTAATAGCATCCGCCGTGCCTACTCCCTTCTGATAGCCAAACTGCCTAAGATTAATAATTTTGTTTTCAAAAAGATGACTTACAAGTCTAGTTTTTATCAGCTTTTCAAAGATTTTTGAGAGAGTAGGAAGCAGAGATATTGGTCTATAATTTTTTGGATTCAAAGATGATCCTTTTTTTAATAATAGGACAACTTTAGCAATTTTAAGTTGGTCTGGAAAAATACACTCATACCAGGCCTGGTTTTACTATTAAATTATCAATATAAGCAGTAATTTAACATTTTTAATGTACAATAAATAGAATGATACAAAGCAAAAGGCATGGCTATACAGGAGCAAATTATAAATACCTTTAGAACATGAGGGAGTATCTATCATCAAGTTCTGTTTAGCTCTTAATGGTTTGCGTTCAACAATATCGTGTAAAAATGCCATTTGTCCTAGAACAAACAAATGTGTAGGTAGTTAAGGAATCTGCAAAATAAAAATATAATAAGATTTTATGATAAATATGATAATGCACACAGGTAAATTTATAGTAGGCACTGCAATATTGCTGATTCTATTGAAACGACAACAATATTTTTCCTCAAAATGACGATGGCATACTCTTCGTAGCTTGTATATATATTGATTATTTCGAGAATCGAAAGTGTAAAATGGAAATCGCCTTAACAAATCAATATTGTGTCTATTGCTGAATGCGTTAGGCATCATCTCATGCATACGGCCGCCGCTGCCGTGCCGTGCAAAATAGATATTAAGTATGAATAAGTTACAATGAGAGCTTTCACAAGGCACGACGACCGATCTACTGCAATGCTCATACATTTCTATTTTACACGGCACGGCGACCATGTTGTGACCGTATGCATTACAAAGGGCCCTACTCCTGTTACGGTGTTTAACTGTAACATTAAACGATGTGTTGGATAAACGTTCTGCAAGTAATGCTTTCTGATCAAAACGTGTCCTATGTATCGCGTAAAAGTTAAGCTAATAAGGTACTCACTTCCACTATTAAAGCATCCAGGTACACAACAATGATCTCTTGACATCATCGTTTCGTGTCTTCTAACAATAATTAAAAAAGAATTTAAGATTCCTGTCTCGGTTAAGTAGTATATAAAGGTATATGTGATGGTAGATCGCAAATCTGCGCTATTCGTAGGAACTAGGTAGCTCAACTCAACGAAATAGCGGAAAAACACAATCTTATCACAATGATGGTCACAAATAAACAATTCAAACGGAAACAAACAACAACGACAAAGACATCAAAAACACACGACACTGGCCGGCAAACGCGCCATTTTTGCATTTGTTATTTGTCAAAGAATCTAGGGTTACCAGCATATATATTGATTGCTTCTACCAGTTTCCAAGTCAAATTCTAAAATTATCATTATTTCACTTAAAGATTATATTTTTTGTATAAAAACCTATGACATTTATTTAAATTGCAGCATTCTATATTAAAATAATTCTAAATATGTGCTAATAACTTGCATGAAAATAATGAAAAAGCAACTAGAATAGATCAGCCGTGACACAAATTCTACTAAATGTAAGAATGTTATTAGTTCACAACTAATATTATCCTACTAAATGTTAAAGGAGTAATGGTTTAGATTCGTTCTTGTAATCGAATACATTTTCAATTAATTAGTATTATTAAGACGCTAGTGCCATCTGTATGTTCTACGTGACATCACTTGATTATAATACGGCTAATAGAAAAAGCTATATCCCTCTAAGAAATTTTAATATTTTGGAGGCCTTCCGATTTTGTTAGTATTTTCTTTTAGTTATTACTCGGTTGCTTAGGAGATTGTTCCGCCTGATAAGAATGCCCTACGGACGTTGCTACACTCGTATTTGTAGGCAATCCTCTCACTACCTTTTCTCCGGATTTTAAAACAGCTGACAATATTATATTAAAACGTGTAAGTATCTAATGTTCGGACTGTAATCTTTATTGATACTATAAATAAAATCTAAAAAAAATTCACTTACGACTTAGTTTTGTTGCTCAGTTTCACCGTTATTTTGATGAATATTGTCATCATTTATACTATCATTCTCTAGACCTTCATCAAAGTTAGATATACCAAAAAGTACCTAATAACATATTAGGTACTTTATGGTCCTTAGTAAAGAGCATATTTTCAAAGTACCACGAGAAAGATTTGTACACGTCGTCTGTTCCTCTTCCACTACACTGGCTGTCTGTAATTTTCTTAAGTTCCTTTCGGAATGAGCCCCTTAAACTTGGTAATTTCTTAACAACAAAATCACGATTGGCATTGGAAAATCCTTTTTCTTTACTAAAGTAAATTATTTTTTTATAAGCTTCGTCTTTAAGATTTTTGTTTTTATATTCTTCGGACTTGATATTCCAGTCGCAAGGAAAAGACTGGTACAGAGTAATTAACTCTCATATTAAATCTTTATTCTACTTACGTATGCCCGCCATTTTAATCAAGCGCGAAAGAATTTGGCAAAAAAATAGCAGCCCGAGGGAACGTGATTGCGCGCACGACTTATGAGCGCGGTGCGTGGTCTTTCCCGTCCCCTTCTTTTATCCGAGCGCTCTTTCACGCACGATTGCTGCGTTTTGATAGATTGGTATAAAGGCTGCTATTGAATTTAGGGCAAGATGCTTTTTTGCTTTGGCGGTCAAAAGTTTAAGAAATTTGCTTGAAACTTCCCGAGTTGTGTCGTAAGTTGTACTGGACATTAGGGTAGTAATTATAATGTAGTTAATTACTTGCCAATATAATGCACGATTTGTAATAAATAATACTTAAATTTATTTTTTGTGGTTATTGGTGGTTGGCATCATTTTCATGTAGATATGCCTGCCTACAAACCGGACAGGAGGTCCAATTTATAAACAGTCTACTTTGGCAAATAAGGCAATTTCCGTATGTTGCCTGGTACTTCTACGGTGTAGTTACAGGACGCTGCATCCTTCTTGTCAGATTTATGGCTTAGTTTGGCCAAGAAAGACTCCAAAGACAGGCACTTATCGGCTAGGTTTTGTTCTTAGATGCAATTGAAGACTTCATGCTCTGCCATATAAGCAGGCAAGTACTCCTATCAATTCGTGGCTTACGTTTGTATGGTTCGTCAGTAATAAGAGATGTCGAGTCCTGGACTGCGCTCTTTAACTTCTCTATATCTTGCTTATTTTCAGTGTTAATAATCACTCCACTATTTTTCGTTTTTCAAACACCACATGACTTTTAGTTTCATTTGGTCTGGGCGTATTATTTTTTTAACCAAATGGCTAGGTTTATCGCTAGATTTTAATTTATCTTTCGGATAACTTAAAATCTAGCGATGAAACTAGACCTTTTGTAATTAATAGTTATTAATATTATTTGACATGTGTATATTTTAGAACAATTATTTACTGCGTGCATTATTGCTATAAGGTTTATTGTATGCCTAAATGGCTGAACATATGTAGTAAAACACTAGCTGTGCCCGCGACTTCGTCCTCGTGGAAAAGTTTGGGCAGCATTTTTTGGATATTGAACGGTTTTGTACGGTAGTAGACAGTAGTATGCATACCTACTATTGCATTTCGTTCGGTGAGTGAGAGTACTGGAGGCCCAATTTTCCCCCTTTTCTTTTTTCTCCCTTTCCTCAATCCCTTCACCTACCCACTTCCTTCACGGTAGGCAGCGGCTTCGCGACTGCCAAAGACTCTGAGCCGTCCATGAGCGACAGTTACTAGTTACCATCACGTGGGCTGTATGCTCGTCTGCCAGCATCGGCAATAAAAACAAAATTTGGTTTATTTTGGAATATAAACAACTTCGTTTGGGTTTTTAAAAAATATACTTTACAGTAGGTAGGTATATAGGTACGATATTAGATGTATAGCCATCGGGTATCAAAGCATACAGGCTGCTAGGATTGCTAACACGTGACAGGAGCCGCATAAAGCTGACCGTACTAAAAACAACTACCTAATATTTAGATCAACACCCACGAATTTTAGTGTCTGACCTTGGGCTTTATAAATTGTCATCGGAAAACATAGGAAACTGGACTTGTTTAAAACTAAACGAAAAATTGTTTGGAATGAAAGGAATCCGAGGAATAGAAACGCTATCACCTATTCCTAAACTTTCGTTGTAAATTAACAAATGTTCGACGTGGTTATTTAAATTCGCATAACTTTTTTTTTTTTTTTTGATATTAGCAAACACTATATTTAAAGTGAAGCTTACCACAACGTATTAGTGAAAACCATATCAGTTCAAAGAAACTTTATTCTCATAAGAACAAATTACAGTTCACTTAAATGAGATTTACAATAAAAACAAAACTTATGTCATCTTGTGACAAAACATGCTTATAGTTCAACACAATTATAGTTAATAATACGATTTTTATGTAACTATAGATAACATCTCAACCATACGTAGCTATAAAAAAATGTTTATACGTTTTAGTTATAATAACACATAATTACGTTTCATACTTTATTTGTAGGTAAGATAATAAATTTAGTCAGCCATTATTACAAGAATACCCCCTCACTCATTACATTTTTCTAATTTGCTTCCGAGCATTTCTCTAAATAATTGTACCATTGCTCAGAAATGATGCTAAAATGAAAATATTGAAATATACCTGATTTCTTTATTTTGAGCTATGGGTTAAGGTCTAAAGATTATGAATATAAAGTTAACAAATGATATAAAAACAGACCCAAGATGGAGAAAAATTCTTATTTTGTTACTTACCTTTACTAGTTTGTGCAAATTTTATGTTGAAACCGATTACGAGAAGTTTTATTGAATTAAATGGGATAAAAAACAATATTTAATTTGTTTTTGAGAAAATTAGTCTATATTAATATAAAAGTAAGGTAAAAGGTAAATCTTAATACACAGACGGTAATCTTTCCTGTACGTTACTATTCGGCCACAACTCTTGTTTAACTTAACATTATTTACGCTATTTTATTCTGTATAGCTGTTGCCCGCGACTATGTTCGCGTGAAAATTCAGATGGGTGCCTCTATGAGAATATTGCGTGCCTGATTTTTATGGCAATCGTACATTGTATCAGTATTATCCGTATCTATGGCGAATCCAGTTTAAAGCCGCTACCGCTAAAACTGACAAACCACTTTCACACAAACTTGCGACTCTTATTTGCCCATTTAATAAGGGTGGTTTCTGAATATTAAAAAAAGAGTATTTTCTAGTAATTTGGTAATCCTACTATAAAAAGTATAGAAGTTTCATACAAACTTTGCCATTCCTTTATACCCCCTTAGGGGATGGATTTCGCAAAATTCCGTCTAAGTGAGCACCTATATTCTAATAGGAATGACAATGCAAAGTTTGAGATTTCTAGCACTTGTTGCTTCTGAGATTTCGTGATAAGTGAGTGAGTGACCTTTTGGGCTTCGCTCGCGTAAATGTGGTTTTTCCCAATAGACATTTTTATATCGTTTAAATACTGTTTTTCATACTATTTTTAATCTCCTATTCATACAAATCCTCTTTCACCTACCTAAAGATATCCCTCGTAAATCAATATACAATACACAAAGGCAAATTTTCAATACAATAACTTTCCCCTTCCCCTTCTTCCCTATTCCGCCTCACTCCCCCTCACTCCCCCCTCACTTCCCTCTCACTTCCCTCTCACTCCCCCCTCACTGCCCCCTCACTCCCCCTCACTCCCCCTCATTTCCCCCTCAATTTTCCCTCACTTCCCCCTCACTTCCCCTCACTTCCCCGTTACTTCTCCGTCACATTCCCCTCACTTTTCCCTCACTTCCCCTCACTTCCCCTCACTTTCCCCTCACTTCTCCCTCACTTCTCCCTGGCTTTACCCTTACTTCTCTCTGACTTCTTCCTGACTTTTCCTTCACATCTTCCGCATTTTCCCCACACTTCCTCTTCATTTCCCCCTCACTTCCCCCATCACTTTCCTCTCACTTCCCCATCACTTCCCTCTCACTTTCCCCTCCCTTCCTCTTTCTCCTCAATTCCTCCTTTTCCTCCCTCCTTTCCCTCTTTCCCCCCTCCCTGTAAATTTCAAGTCGCTAGCTTCAAAAGCTAAAGATCTTTGTATAGAATATTTCATCCCTAATTTCATTCCTCTAAATCCACCCCTGTTAAAATAAAATTATAAGGATATTTTTTATTTAAATAGAAGTATTCCAAAATAAAATTTCAAAACTGTAAGTTAAAAAATGAAGAAGATTCATAGAATCGATTTCATCCCTTTTCACACACTTAGAAATTAAATTTTAAAAAACCCTTTTTTAGTACAACCTCTAGACATTTAGACAAACACATCCTCCAAATTTCAAGTCACTACGATCAGCAGTTTAGGCTGTGCGTTGTTTGTTAGTCAGTCAGTCAGTCAGGACAAAGCCTTATATAATATGTATGGGTGTATGGATGTATGGATTAGACGTATAGCCATCGGGGATCAAAGCATACAGGCTGCTAGGATTGCTAACACGTGATAGAGCCACATAAAGCTGACCGTGCGAAAACAGTTAATACTTAGATCCACGCACACAACTTTTAGTTGTGTCTGACCTTGGGCTTTATTAATTGTTATCGCGAAACATAGGCTCACTGGAAACTGGACTCATTTAAAACTAAACGGAAGATTGTTTAGAATGAGAGGAATCCGAAAAATAAAAACGCTATCAGCTATTCCGTAACCTGTTAAAGTCTCTGTTTCTATCAGATTTCGTAGTAAATTAACAAATGTTCGACGTGATTCTTTAAATTGGCATAACTTTTTTATTTATGAACCGATTGACATGAAACAAACACTAAATGTTAAGTGAAGCTTACCACAATGTTTTAGTGAAAACCATATCTAAATCGGATAAGCCGTTTCTGAGATTAGCGTGAACAAACGCACAGACAAACAGACAAAAATTGTAACAATCATTGTTTTGGGTTCTATTTGCGTTGATAAAGGCCCCAATAATTTATTTTCTTATATATCTTTCATGTACAGACAGCGATCGGTTACATTTTTATTATATGTATAGATAAAAATTTTGTATACATACATAATGTATATATTTAAATTTTTATCACAAAAAAATTACTATCAGCAAAAAAAATATGATTAAAGAAAATAAATATGCCTCTGCTTTTATGAGACAGTAACAAAAAATATAATCCTGGTATCAAAATAGGATTTCTTAAGCTTAGACTTCACAGTAGTGCAAATAATTGTATTTGACTTAATTATATATTGATAAAAACTTCTGTCAGGAGACATATTTACATTTCTAATAATTAGCAACATTATGCTACTAGATAAACTGTCTAGAAGAGGTTTAAAAAATTCCAGGACTAAATATTGTTAGCGTTAATATTTCTCAGAATCAATCTACACATAATATTAACATCTTATATACATATAAGTTTGCCTATCTCTTTCATGCCGTAATACGCATAACGCCTTATATAGTCATTTATTACAGTAAAGTGATAGGCAATCCGAAAAAAATACACTCATCGAAAATTAATTAAAATGTAGGTGCCATGAAGAATCTTCAAAAAGTTTAACAGTCGCTTAATACTGTAAGTAGTATTATATCAAGGAATATTATTTTTTGGAAATTACTTACTATAAGGTAATAAAAATATCTGAAACAAAATATCATTTGTATTTTTACTACTTATTGAAAATTAAAAGTGTAGCTGCTCAAAATTAGATTTTGAAACAAGATGAACAAATTATAAAATCCTTGAAAGTTTTACTACCACTACACGGTTGACAGTAGTATAAATTGCATACCATGCACTTGGTGACTTCGTGCATTAATACGGACCGGTTACATTTATTACATGTTAATTGTCGACTTACAATCGTTCGCAGTGGTTTAAATTTTGGTTCATATGTTTTATGTTTGTTGTTATTAACACTTTGAGACGGTTTTAGAAGAATATTTGAAAGAATTTTTATTCTCTTACAATGTGTCTTGCCATAAAATTTATTACAATTTTCCTTGTCTGGAGGTGATGTTGATGGTATTGGCGGCGGCGTAGGGCCAAAAATGGGCCGGCGGCGGCGTGAACGGCGGCGTCATCGGCGTGGCTATTCATCACTTCAACTAGTATTAAATATTCAATAAAACTGCATCTGATGTTCTTAATTATATGTATTATAAAATATTTTAAACACATGCAAAATCACAGCCTATAATTAGTACTTCCTACCTATTCCTCTTTAGTTTAATAACTACATTTCTCATAATTATCGTCAACGAAAATAATTTTGTTCACACTATTTCCCGACAGCCGGGACCGTTTCGCAGTGATAGTGAGACCAGCTACTGAAAACACACGCTCATTCGGTGTGTTAGTAGCTGGCACACATAAAATTCCCTTTGCTAGATTGGATAAATACGGGAGAGTTTCTTGCTTTTCTCTTCAATATTTAAGAATGTCCCCTGAACTTAGACCTTTTGGATCGCAACTAGCAAAATACTTCCAGCACTCCGCTTCGATGGAGGCATCGTTTTGTGTGGAATATCCGGCTCCGTATTTCATTGATAGTTGTAGCAGAAGAGAAGATGACTCGGAAGTTTCTGCCTGTGATGACTTAGACACCGTTGCTGGTGCTGTTTCTTCGGTCGGCTTTTTTTTATGTGGTTCCGCGTACAGGATGCCAAAAATGAAACACGATCTACTCCGTGCCTCTCCAAGTACTTGTCGACTTCAGCTATCGCTTGGAATCTGCAGTCTAATAATGTTGCAGCCACTATTAAATCATTAGTCGGAAAACGGTGGTTCAACTTAGCCACCATGTTCTTTTTCATGCGGAAAATTTCAAGGCTCTCGTTTTCATCCAGAGTGTTAAAAATTTCATATAATTCCATTTTGAATACAAGTGCTATATTAATCGTACACGATTTTTCTGCGCTCATGATTGTAACGCTGTCCCTGAATTTAGTTATAAAATCAATAATATGCTTCATTAAGAGCCATTCACTTTCAGTTACTTTTAGATAAGACTTATCTGTCTTTTCAAGCAGCTGGTTGATTGGTACTTAATTATATTTATTATATAAACTTTCCAGCATTGTTAATGTGCTGTGCCAGCGCGTCGGCGTGGCATTTTTAATTGATACAACACTTTTAGGCAGATTGTCAGTCTCTCAACTGTAGTCAATTTCAACGTTTACTTCACCATCTTCCATTCCGTCCAACTCCAAGCTTATATCTTCGTCATTATCTATTACTTGACCAGCATCTTCTATATTGTGCAAAATTTTACGTTGTTCTTGGTCAGCCAACTCTTTAAGTTCCGGTAATTTAAACCGCAATGTTTTACGATCTTTTTGCACTTTGTTATCAAGTTGTTTATGTTAGGAGTGCTCTTGATACCGTCTACGACAACAAGGTTATGCAGACCGTGTCCCAGACACAAGTGGTTTTCACTGATAATTTGCTGTGACAATAACGTCACTGCCTTTTTTACATTTGCTCCCGCATCAGAAACCAGGAATATGTATTTGTCTTCGAGCTCAAATTTTGTCAGTGTCTTGTATAAAGCTACAATTTTTTTCTGCGGTTTTAGGTCCTTCCATTAGTTCAGTAACAAGAGTTATAGTTTCCAAAAAAAAAAAAATTGTTATGTAATTATTGCGCCTGTAGCAATCGCCCACAAATGGTGATAGCAGGATGACTGGATACAGATGTTCTTATATCTTTCTTTATATACGCTAACATAGACTCGTATACGTCATCCAGAGCAGTTCGAGAAATAGTAGTTCTTGTTGGTAGGTCTTCCGGTGTCAAAATTACGTATATTTCTTTAAAAAGTCTATCATAGCATCGTTACTTACTGAGTCAAATAAAAGAAGAGAGTGACAAAACCATAATGCCAGGTCACTGCCAAGTACCCATTTTGCAGGTTTGTTTAAAGTAGCAACTTTTTTTGAGCTGCTGGCTCCAGGTGTAGGTCGAATCACGTTGAAGAAATGTTTTAAATGATGTGAATCTTCAAATCTGTCATCTGACAATTGATGTTCTTCTTCAAGATGCCTTATGAGGTTTCCTGTACTTACTTTACCACTGTATGACTTTACTACCACACTGAAACAAAATACAGAAGTATAAAGCTAAGCTGTAGGAGGTACGCTACGTACGACTAAACATCAAGCTATACAATTCCAATTGAAGCTGGCCTCTCATAATATAAAAAGCCTATCGGTACAATGCGACGCTAGTTCTGGAAATAGCGTGAACACTAAACAATATAACTTGTGAAAGTCTCTGTGAAAGATCTATTACAGAAATAAAATCATTTATCATTTAATGTGTAGGGGGATGTGCAACCGTGTGTATATGTCGGCAGAACACAGTGCGTTACAGTTTGCAACTGACGAAAACGGCAGACACTAACGTACATTAAAGACTTCCGCTTCTGCGCAGAAGCGGAAGTCTTCATTGTACGTTTGTGTTCGTTACTGTTATTTAACAAAACAATAATAAACTAGGCAAGATGGTTCTCTAAATACGAAAATACAAAAATTCATTGCTTGGATTTACGAAATTTGGTAGGTATTTGTCTCGTAAAAAAAAGTGCTTTACCTTGGATATGCTATTACTAAAGACGGACTAAGGCTAAGTTCAGATGACAAGCGTTCGACGCGCGTTGAACGCTCGTAGGATTTTTGTGTAGTGTTCACATGGCGCGCGCTAATATAAACACGCCTTGTCGTGGCCGTCCATCCTGTTTCAGTTTGAGTTCTACATTTGTCGAAGATGGACGTAGAAACAGTTTTAGCGGTGATTTTATACCGACGGCAGAAACGACGCGACAAAAGACGGAGATATTGGGTCCACCCAATTTTGTCACACAGGCTGACTGAAAGCCAGTACATTATTTTGTATCCTAAGTTAAGGGAATTTGAGCCCAAATTCTTTAACTACTTTAGAATGTCCATCCAGTCATTTGATGACTTACTGACTCTCTTAAACGATGAACTCGTAGCGGATAATAACGCTGTGCGATATACCATTATTTCATGGATGAATATTAACAACTTAAATATTAATCTCAGTAAGACACTAATTATGCATTTCAGCCAAAAACCTGCTTCGGAAAATAAACAATTCTGTATTAATTATAAAGATTAAAATTAAAAAATTAAAATTAAAAAAAATTAAAATTAAAAAATTATTTATTTCCTCTACACAAAGTTCTGTACAATAACTTAAAATAAGTACTTACTAACAAAACAAAGTCATCACAAAACTTTGTGAGAGTCTGGTGCATGTTGTAGATTTATCGCTAAATCTGTGTTACACGTCACCAGGCCCCTCTCGCGGTTTGTATGGTGGTAACAAATTGGGTAGGACAGTTTTAGTTATGTTGTAATTATTGTATCTTGCATAAGCTATTGACAAATATGCATAAGAGCAAAATATTGTTATTAATATAGTAATTACAAGATATACCAATATACCAGTGGTGTGTGTGTGCGTGTTAGTGTGCGTGTGTGCGTGTGTGTGTGTGTGTGTGTGTGTGTGTGTGTCTGTGTGTGTGTGCGTGTGCGTGTGCGTGCGTGCGTGTGTTTGTGTGTGTTTGTGTGGCTGTGTGTGTGTGTGTGTGCGTGCGTGCGTGTGTGTGTGTGTGAGCGTGTGTGTGTGTGAGCGTGTGTGTGTAATTTTGAGCATATTTATTGACAGGCAAGCGGCTGAGGATGTGTGTGTTAATGCTATGAAGGCGTAATTGGATATAATGTTACAGTTTGGTCGGAGAAAGTAGGTTCTCTGTTTGTTGGTAGTCTAGCGTCTTAAGAAAGTTTGTCACCGTGAGCTTGCAGCGAGTTTTGAGAAGTGGATAGATATTTAATTTTGTATTTAATTGATTGTATAGAAAGGGTCCTAGGAAGCAAGAAAATTTGTTAGAAAAGGCGGTTTTGAAAGACTGTGTCTGACAAACCTTACCCTTTCTGCGTTTATCACTATGTAATCCATGACTATAGGGCAATGAAGTGTGGGTCTTTTGAATGGTGCGAAGGACAAAAATTTGTCGGACAGTAAGTACACCCCAGTCCTTGTAAAGTTGTGTAGTAGTGTATCGGAATGGAAGCCCAGCGCCAACCTTAAGGATAGCCCTTTGTGCTCTCTCCGCTTCAATTAGATGAGTTTTAGCTGCACCACCCCAAGAGGTTATGCAGTACTCAATTAGGGACTGACACAACGAAAGGTAAAGCATCCTGATGACCCCCTTGTCTGCCGCATGTCTCATAGTTTTAAATATGTATATAAGTTTACGCAGTCGAGTCACCAGTATTGCTATATGCGGTTTGAAAGTCAGCGTTTGGTCTAGTGTTATGCCCAGGTACTTCAAGCTATCCATCCTTTGCAAGCCGGTACATGAGCAAGACGTAGTGGAAAGGAGGCAGTCGTGTGCTATTATACTAAAAGATGTACTCGGTAGCAAGTTAACCCTATGTGCAAAAACCATGTACTTAGTTTTGTTAACATTTAGTGAGAGAACATTATACTTAAGCCAATCACATATTCGGTTGAAGCCGCTTTGAGCTGTATAAAATAACTCCTCCCAGGTATTACCTGAAAATAGGACAGCTGTATCGTCGGCGTAAGTTATTATTTTGCCTTGATTAAGTTGAAGTTGGCACAATCCGTTTATGTATACCAGGAACAAAGTAACACCGATCACGCTGCCCTGTGGTACACCAAATTTGACCATTAGCTCGTCACTCACGAAGCTACCAATCTTAACCTTCTGGTATCTGTCTGCTAAATAGTCCTCTAAGAGTTTCAGGGGTGTGCCCCTTATCCCAATGTAGCTAAGTTTTTTTAGCAGAAGTGGAATTGACACTGTGTCGAATGCCTTTTTTATATCAAGGAATACTGCCAATGACTTTCTACCACTGTCCAGGTTATTTACAGCGTGATTTAGGAGTTCATGGACAGCATCACTGGTAGATTTGCCACGCCTAAAGCCGAACTGTGAAGAAGCTAGAAGGTTATTATTCTCCAGGTAGTTGACAAGCCGAGTATTTATAATGCGCTCTAAAATCTTTGACAGGGCTGGTAGAATCGAAATGGGACGAAAATTATCGACACAGTTCTTTTCTCCTCCCTTGTGAATTGGCTTAATAACAGCAATTTTGAAACACCTAGGAAAGACACCAGTCTCCAGAGCCAGGTTGCAGACATGCGTAATTGGTGCAGTGAGAACATGAGCGTATTTCTTTATAATTTTGGTGGAAATTTGGTCACAACCCACTGCACACTGGTCCTTTAGGTCCTGAATAAGGGCGAACACCTCCCTTTTGTCTGTAGCGAGCATAGCCATTGAGTTGAGTGAAGTTATAGCAGGGGAAAAATTCAGATCAGTCTTGTAAGCTGTTGATAATAAAGTTTGTTCGGCTATGTTCTTACCACAATTTGTAAAGTAGGCATTAACTCTATTGATGTCGTCTTGCGGGTTGCTATCTCCCAAAAGACAGCTGGAATAATCTGAAGGCATGTTGGTACCACTAATCCTTTTAATGGCATCCCATAGTTGCCGCTTATTGTGTTTGGCATTCTCAATCTCCTGTCTCTCATAACTTCTTTTAGCTTTTTTGATTATATTGTTGCAGAAGTTGCGGTAACGCTTATAAGTATACTTTATAATCTCATTCTCCGGATCACGTTTGACTTTTTTATGCAACTTATCCCTGTTCTTCATACATCGTAAGATTCCCTTGGTGATCCAAGGCTTGTTGCTTCGTTGTCTGTTAGGAATTTTCACAGTGCGCGTGTTGTTTGTGATTGCGGTAGCAAGGGACGAGACAAGCAAATCTGCTGCCTCATTAGCATCAACGCAATCCAGTACTGGCTGAAAATCAGTATTGCTTATTATGACGTCCAGACCCTCAAAATTAAGACGGGAGATGTGAATGTTGCAACAGTCAGTACTGGCGTGAAAGTCAATACTTACAGCTACACTCTCGTGATCTGTGATTGAGGACTCTATTATGATACAGTTAGTCTTTAATTTAGTTTTGATAAACATATGGTCCAGGCATGTACGCCCATGTGTAGGAACAGTGTGACCAGGTAACATGCCATGACTTGCTAGGAGGTTTAAGTACACATGGGAGCGATTGTCTGACGAGCTAGAAGCAATATCGATGTTAATATCACCGCATAAGAATATGTTTTTATATCTGCTCATATTCGAGAGTAGAGTATCTAGTGAGTCAATGAAGTCAGTAATATTTTGTTGACTTGGGGGGCGGTAGATGCCAATAATACACGTGTCATTGTTTAGTTTCAAGAGAAGACAGTTGGCGTCATTGAGAGTGACCTCTTCATGTGTTACCTTAAGATCGTTTTTAAAATAAATAACAACACCCTCATTTTGAGTTTTGTGAGCAAGTGTTGAAACATGACTGTAGCCATCAATAGGTGTAATAGTCCTGGAAGACTTCAACCAACACTCAGAGAGGACCAGAATATCCCAAATTGTATCCGATCTTTGTAAAAGCGTCAGGAAACTTACTAAATTACAATTAATACTACGTATATTTTGAGACAAGAGGTTGAGAGAAGAGCCCTTATTTACTATATGACCTGATACATCCTCTACGTCGCAGGTAAAAGTTTTAGCTATATGAATCGCATCCAGTTCCAAATTTATTGTCTCAATTGTTTGCATTATATTATAAATTTAGGTAGAAAAAAGGTCACGATGAATACGTGACGTTGATTGCAAAATATGAAAAAACATGATTGGAACTGCGATACAGCTAGGTATATATAAATATCACGTCTTGTTAAATATTTTACCTGTACTCCGTGGTACATACCAGACAATAACAATGCTCGATGTTTGTGGGTAGTGTTGTGTGATAATAAAAATGTGTGATCGATCTGTAAATATGTAAGTATAAGTATAAGTACCAGACTGGTATGCCGGTTAAGGTTAGTAAAGCAGTAAACATAAAAACTATGCAATATAATTATGCTACGGAAAGAGTGTAACACATGATACATTAACAATGCTTGATATTTGTGTCTAGCTTTGTGTGGTACTAAATATATGTGATCAATCATTGCATATGCATGCGAATGTGCCAGACTGTTATTCGGTTTAAATATTAAAGTAAAAAAGTAAAAATAAAAACTAAGCAGTATAATTATGAAACTGAAAAAGAGTAACATTGATATGGTTAGAAACAAACAGTATGTAACTATAGCTAGTCATATCAACAACTCATTTAATTCAGCCTCGTCTGTTATAGGAACTGGTTTAGAATCCTCCCCCTTCTTGATGAAAACTTTTCCGTACGAGGTCCACGCAGCAGCAATTTTCTTGTTTTTAAGATGCTGGCGAGCAAGATAAAATAACTTCTTATTTTTAGAGCTCAAGTATTCAGACATGTACAGCATAGTTCTATCACCAGGTATCTCTAAATGTTCAGTGTTGAATTGCGGGAGTTTCTTCTGACGGCATTCTCTATTGTAAGCAATGTATTTAGACATCAGCGACTCCTTCCTCTTCACAGTGGTGAAATCAACAACAATGGCTATTGGTTTTGTTCTGTATATGTCTCTGATTTCTGAATCCTCAATCGGTGTATCAAGCCCTATTTTCGACCCAACATTTTTTATGATATCAGTGAGTACATTTTTGTTTTCGTGTGTTTGTTTAGGTATGTTCCGGATCTCGATAGTTGTGGAATGGGAATGTTTTTCAACCATATCTAACTGTTTTTCCAAGCTAGAGATTCTATTTTTCTGGGCAATATTTTCTTTCTCCAGGCTATCGACTTTAGACAACAGGTTAAGGTGTTGTGAGGACAAGTGCTCAACAGATTTTTGGATATTCATATTCTGCTCCATGATCGCCATTAGTGTGTTATTTAATAGTTCAAATTTTTCATCATGATAAGTTTTTAGCTCATTAATCAAAGACTTAACTTCCGTGGAAGATGTCCCAGACTGCGGTGATGTAATCTCACCGTGCACTCGTTTATGTCTCTTGGTTATATTAAAATAGTTGCTGTCCGTACCTGCATCTGTTTTAGAGTTTATAGCCGAGTCCGAACTGTAGTGAGTAGTTGCAGTAACTACATTTAACTGTTTGTCTGATGCAACAGGTGAACGCTGTGTCTTTGGCATTGTAAAAGTAACAGTCTAGACCTAAATGTTCCGTCAGCAACCGGTTACGCTGTTGCGAGGAGCATGCGCGTGCGCAGCGAAGTGAAAGGTGTGGCGGAGGGAGTAGCCGGGCGCAGGAGGCGTGACCTTGGCTCTCGGGTATAGTTATTAATGTAGAATATGACTCACGAATATGTAGATGTCCTTGTCACCCTTTGACCGGTCTCGCTCGTTCGACTCTCGGGGCCGCAGTTCTTAGCCCTGCTGCTACTTATGTGCGCCTGGTACTTCACTGTTTTTATTATATTTTAAATTTGCCAAATTTAATTATTGTGGAGATTTGTTTAAACTAGAAACACGTCTGCTTTCTATGAAATCCACGGAGGAAAGGATTTATAATATTAATGAAGTAGATAATGCCAAATTTCTGGGTCTTGTAATAGATAATAAATTAAATTGGAAAGCACATGTTGAACAGCTATCTAAAAAAATTTGTAGTCGTACGTATGCTATTTTCAAACTAGCTGCGGTAGTTAATATAACTGCATTACTTACTGCGTACCATGGCCTTGTCGAATCCATACTCAGATTTGGTATCATGTTCTGGGGTAACTCAACCAACAAAGATATATTGTTCAAACTTCAAAAGCGGTGCGTTAGAACTATGTTTGGATTACAAGTCACAGATAGCTGTAGACCTTATTTTAAACAATATAAAATCTTAACATTAACGTCTTTATATATTTACGAAACAGCTGTATTTGTAAAAACAAATTCACAGTTATTTTGCAAACTGTCGGATAACATTAATCGCAATCGCCGTGATAATCATAGACTGTGTATGCATACTGCAAAGATGGCACTTCTGGGTAAAAGCATTTTCTGTATGGCGCCCAAAATTTACAATAAAATACCTAATACATTTAAGAACTTTAACATCAATATTTTTAAGCGTAATTTAAGGAACCTGTTAGTTAATAAATGCTATTATACTATTAATGACTTCCTAAATGATGGACATTTAATGTAAATTTTGTTTACTAATTATTACCAGGATCTAACATAATTGACATTTAATCATAATATTGACATCCTAAATTATTGACATCCTAATTATTGACATTCTATTTTATTTACATTAATATACTGACTTATTTATTGTAAAATTTAAATTCATTAACTCTATATAATATATCAAATTAAGATCGACATTATATTAGATCCTCGACAGCACTAACTTATGTACCTACATTAGAATGCCTACATATGTTTTTTTTAATCCTTATATATTTGCATGTCTAACGAGACAGAACATGTTGGCACTAAACTTGCTGTAATACCTAATTGTACACATGTTGAGACAAATAAATTATCTTTATCTTTACCATTTCACCAGAAGAAAAACTCATAATTACATTGAGGTAAGTTTTTTAATAATCAATAAAATCTATAAATCAAACAATATAAATCAACTTGTTTAGGAATAATGTTGTTACTCGCGGAATAAATCTAACTCCGAATTATTGCTGGCATTAGTTGGTGCTGGCGATGGAGTGTGTGGTACTAGCGATATAGATCTTATTGCTGTAGTATAACCATAATGTGCTAAATTATTTGGCACACCAGATTGCTGTGATATATCATGATATTGAAAGCCTCCAACAGAAACTTGATTACGCTGCTCTTGTGACAAATAATTTCTTTGTTGTGGTACCGGGTAACGATAATTTTGATTTTCAAATGTTTGGTTTTGTAAGATTAAATTATAAATGGCAATTTTAGTTTTAAGTCGTCGATATTCCGGGATTTTTTTAATCTCTTTAACGAGTGACAAACAAAACAGCTTGTCTTCATCGTCATCTTCTTTTGGGTGCGAAACATTTTTCTGTGCTAAACTCTTCTCTAATATGTTTGCAAATCTTTCGTCCGCAGAACTTATTTTTTGTTTTTTTCTTGGAGTAGATTTAGGACTCTTAAAGGCAGAACTTATTTCTACTTCAGCAACTTCTGACGAAGCTGATGCATTATCTGTATCGAAACTACTGTCCGTATCTTTGTTGGCTATTGATGCCTGTAGAAATCGTAGTCTATTATAATGAATATAAGCAGAAGTTTTAGAAGCTCCTGATCCAGATTTGACAGTCTTCATTTTCTTTACCTCTACCCTAATATAATTATCTCGTAAACTCTTCCGTTTCTTTTGCAGGGATGACGCTGAAAAATAAAACTGTTTTAGTTTACCTTTTTTTTTTCAGATATTTGGCCATAGGATGTTCTTTTGGGACGTTAAGCTACGACTATAGAATTGGCAAATCTACTGTGGCTACTATAATACCACATGTATGTGAAAGTTTTTGTAAAAAATTGAGGCCCATTGTTATGACTGAACCAACGAAAGAAAAGTGGTATGAAATAGCCACGATATTTGAAAAGAACTCAATGTTTCTCAATTGTTTGGGAGCCTTGGACGGGAAGCATATACGGTTAATCCAGCCTGAACACACGGGTTCTGTGTATTAAAATTATAAAAAATATTTTTCGCTAGTTTTATTGGAACTAGCGGATGCCAATTATTGTTATGTGTGGGTTGACATAGGTGGCTATGGTAAAAACAGTGACTCAGGTATATTCAAGAATTCTTCATTGTACAAAAAACTGACAGAAAGGTCATTAGATTTACCTGAGCCAAAGTCATTGTTAATACAAAATAGACCGACAGTGTTGCCATACGTAATAGTGGCTGATGAAGCTTTTGGCATGATGGAGAATTTAATGCGTCCATATGGGGGAAGGTCACTAACTTATGCTAAAAAAATATTTAATTACCGTTTGACATTAGCACGTCGGTATGTTGAGTGTACTTTTGGCATAAAGTGCAATAAATGGCGCATTTTACATAGGCCGTTAGATGTTAACATCGGTTTTGCAGAAAAGATCGTAAAAGCGATATGTACACTACATAATTATGTCAGAATGAGGGATGGCTACAATTTTGAAGATACTCTTTGTACTCCACCACTGGATAATCTAACCTCACATTATACAGGGCGTGCTGTGCGACAGGCGGATAATGTTCGAGAAAATTTAACAAATTATTTCATTAATGAAGGAAAAGTTGATTGGCAGGATCGCAATATTTAACTTGTAACACAAACTGATTGTAAATGTAAATAAATACTCACATAACAATTTCTTCTTTTCTTCATTGTCATGTCCTTCACAGAATATAAGAACGAGTTCTTCCCAAGCCCGTCTTCTTAAATTCTTATCTGCATAATTGCTACTTCTCATGTCCCATATCGCAGGACGTTTCTCTATTTCATTAATTAATAAATCCGTATTAAAGGCTCCTGCTTCCATTTCGAACGATTTCCGGACGAACTTGATGAACCCTGAAATATGTCTATCAGCGTCGAAAGCGCGCGCTCAACTGAACGGATACAAAGAAAACCAATGATCTCAAAGCGCGCGTTGACGCGCGCTGACAACGGTCCCGCGTTAGCGCAGCGTTGAACACGCGTTAGACTAAAACGCGCGTCAGCATGTGTACGGCCTGAATAAAATGTATGTATTTGTAAACGCGCGTTGAGCGCTTGTCATCTGAACATAGCCTAAGACCAAATAATGACAAAATTGACGCTATTATAAAATACCCCATTCAAAAAACAACCACGGTAATCAAAAGCTTTTCGGGACTCGTGGGATATTAACGCAAATTCATTAAGGATTTTGCGAAAATAACTCAACCGTTAACATCTTGCCTAAAGAAACGTAACAAAATAATAATAGACAAAAATTACATTGATACTTTTAATAAATGCAAAGAACTTTTGACGCATGCCCCGTTATTACAGTACCCCGATTATAATAAACCATTTAAACTCACAACAGACGCCTCGGATGTTGCATTAGGTGCTGTTCTGTCACAAGGACTTATAGGCAGTGACAAACCTGTGGCGTATGCTAGTCGTACCCTCAGTGACACTGAAGCTCGTTACAGTACTATAAAACGTGAATTGCTTGCAATTATTTGGGCCTTAAAACATTTTAGACCGTATTGTCGAAAATTCTTAATATATACCGACCATCGTCCTTTAATATGGCTTAAAAATTTAAAAGACCCCAGTAGTAAGCTCACTCGATGGAGATTACGTTTACAAGGCTATGATTTTGAACTCTTGTATAAACAGGCTCAATGTGTATTGCGCTTTACAACACATAAAGATGTTGAAATATACATATACTGATAACTTTAAAAAAAAAGGGTTTACAAAACTACCGGTATACTGTTCATGTACTAATAAACTAAATATTTTACCATTCTTGTTCCATGTAAAGTCATTCCGGGTAACTTTGGACCACTCAAGACAATTTCAGATAGTTGTTAATAAAATGTATAGATTTACTACTCAGTTATTGTGACTTATGTGATCTTTTGGTGTTTCAAATACCAATTGCATTTAGGAGTTCACAAATTATACGTAAATGCTGAGATAGAGACAGAAATTATCGTGGTCCAAAGTTACATTGATTTGGGGTAACATTAGACCAAAATTTTTTCTCTCCTTAAATTTTTTTTTTTTTTATTCTTTCTGGGTGTAGAAGCAGTGCGTTAGCTTTCTACCGAAAAATTTACTATAACTTGGGTTATATTGAAGAGAGAAAAATAATACGTCCAGTTTTTGAGAATTTAAATTTGTATATTAAAATTGAAAGTCATACAAGGTTACGGGGCAAGGTAGGTGGGGACAATATCGCGACATATAAGTAGTTCTTATTGGTTAAACGAAGATCGCATCATCATGCGTGATAGGGATTGGCTGCTGATGCCGTCCAGCCGAATCCTTGTCATAGATAACTCCTAACTTGAATACTAGTCTTTTGATCCAATCCCGAAATGCCCCCGGCCTTGAAAGCCCTAGCTTTCTATGATATCTTCTGTCCACCCTGTCCTGCTTCCACCGTTGTTTAGTCTTCCTCAATTAAAGGACAGAATTTGGAGTAGGCTCGCCTAATGACACCTGATGATGTGCGTATGTCTGCCACCCTTGAGACACCGTCTTTGCCAGGAATCGTGGATAGTATACGGCCCAGTTGCCACTTGAGAGGCGGAAGATTGTTTTCCTTTATGATGACTAAAGTATTGGGCTTCAGTTCAGCCGTATGGTTGCGCCATTTCGTCCTAATCTGCAACTCCGAAATGTATTCCTTTGCCCAGAGGGCCCAAAAATGCTGTCGAATTTGTTCCAGTCTTTGGTAGCGCGAGAGGCAGTACGTTGTTGTCTCTGTGACGTCAGTGCAGGCGGGCGCTGTGAGGGCACGACCAACTAGGAAGTGACCTGGGCTAAGGGGCAGAAAGTAATAATATAATAATATGTGGACACTATCACACACTGTCGTCTAGTCCCAAGCTAAGCAGAGCTTGTGTTATGGGTACTAGATAACTGAATTATAATACATATACATACTTTTTTTTTTGTAAATACATACTTATAATACATAGGAAACACCCAGACTAAAGACAAATACAAATGTTCATCACACAAATATTTGCCTTCCGCGGGAATCAAACCCACGACACCCGGCGTCGCAGTCAGTTACACTAACCACTAGACCAACGGTGCAGTCGGTCGGGGTCACCAATGTAGGAATATGTACCAAGGTGGAGGTACCCCTATGTAGGTGTAGAAGGTGTGTAGAAATAAGGAAGTCCGAAGTCAGCAGAAAGAAGAGAAGTTTATTGAAGAGACACAGGTTACAGTTCGTACACAATACACAGAAGTTCCACACAGATATGAAGGAGAATAGTAGTAGATAGGATAGACACTAGTAACAGCGAAAGCGAAAAGATTAATTATTTTAGGCACACAAAAATATAACATACAAGCACGGCGCGGCGAATGTTTAGTACACGAGTACTGACCATAAGATTTTATTAAGACTCATCCTGATAACGATAACGTTATCTTCCTGTTTACCTTGAAATTCATGGACTGTGTGAACGGGTTCAAAACCCTTCTTTAGCAACTCATCCTTTTCAGATTGCTTAAAGGTAAGATATATAACCCCTCCGGAGAGCTTCGTGACATTCAACACGCCAGTGTAAACAAGTAACTTGCACTCACGCTTAATATTATTCACTGAAAACATCTTAGTAGTGTATTTAGGTCCCAAAACAAAAGCAATCGAGGCTGTACATCTAAACGAGACATTCAAAACCTTACGGTTAGCCCTAGGGAATATCTTCAAAGGATCATGATATTTTAAATGACATTGACCAATCCTATTGATGAAGGGGATCTGCTTCTCATCACCGATAAACATTAAGAATCTAGCACCGGAAGCTATCAGAGCCAAAACGACCTGACCAGCGTGTAACATTAACGCCTCTTCAATAATCAACAAATCGTACCTTCGACCCTCAGCACTAGCATAATTCTTAAAGTAAGAATCAACAGTCATTACGGTATCTCTAGCTTGTTTTTTTGAAAATCCTTTGGTCGACATCAAACGTGCTCGAATCTCACCAGCACTCTCACGAGTCGGAGTCAAAACGAGACATGAACCTACTTCCATAAACGTGACATCCTTGCTGAACCTCGAGGACCTTGACGGGATCTCGAGGAACATTCTCAACTATGCAATGGGTCTTCCCGCAACCTGGAACGCCCTGAACAAAATTTACTCTGACATGATCATCTGTATAACCGTCTATAACAATTCCCTTCGTAGCGGTATATAAAAGCTCATCCTGCATAAGCTTAAAAGACTTACCAGTTAAATAAAAAGTTGGTGTAATTGCGATTCTATCATTCAATATATCATCCCATTGAACAAACTTAGTACCGTCAAAGAAAACTTCATACTTACCGTCCGACATAGAAGAGGAAACAACAGAATTTATTCTAGGTTCACCTGTTGATAGATTAATGTCTATCGTAACCACTCTAAACTTCTCAGTCGACAAATCACAAGCATCTTTCAATCGACGTTTGTCAAATGAAAAACTCCTACAATTATCGTCATAGAATTTCTTGTATATCTGGAAACAAATCCGGCTCGAGATTCTCCAGTATTCTCTAATTTCCTTAGCCGCATTCCTGATCAAACTATTAAAATATGGACCATTTGCGGTTTCCAAATATCTAAAGTTAGAGATCACCTTCCATTTTCCCTCAAGATCTGGAACACTATAGACTATTACACGAGTTGCAAAATCTTTTGGTATATTTGATACCAAATCTATAAAAGCGGAAGCTGCGAGCTTGTATTTAATAGAGAAATTCAACTTATCCCACTGAACCGACCGAACGAAATCCCTCGAAATGGTAACAACTCCGGTTTCAAATGATATACCCTTTGAAAACAGAGCTGAATATAAATCAAAGGCTTCATTAGCTGTTATCTTATTCTTATAACTAAGCTGAATAGAAACCGCTGTTCTATCTCCATATTTGTAGTATCTCACACCGGACTCAACGACGACATCATACTCAATAAAATCATTGTCATAAAGAACAATCTCAGAGTGGTTGCTAAGAATTGGAGTGAGATACCCAATAGACACAGTCATCATCTCAAGTGAGAGAATTTCAATAAATTTATATAGATCCATGGTTAATCTAACAATTTCTTAAGTTTAATCTCGAATCCCTTTCTTAAGGAAATTAGTCAAAGTTTTAGAATTGGAGAACTCGCATGAAAAATTTTTCTCATGTTTATTTAACAGAACAGCGGTTTTCTTATCAGTTAACATATAACTTAAACTACCTCTATGGTCGCTAGGATATCGAATAGTAGATCTATTGACTGCATAATCGTTAACGCTATGGTTAATATTACGAGTATCATTAATATTAGAACTCATGATTGTTATTGTGTGAGTGAACAGAAGATATACCGGAGAGCAACATTTATCTAACCATTAGCCCACCCTCGAGTACTTCACCTGAACTCTCCAAAAGGAGGTGTTAACTGTGAGGTAGACAAAAATGTGCTGACTTCAACGGATCGATAAACGAAACCAGGTACTGGGACCTTCTGGAAGGAAGGAATCAGATCTTCTGGTTTGAGTGGAGATGAGCTTCTGTCTGATGGAATTAAACTAAGTGAATAGCGAGATGAACCTCCTTGTTTAACTATCCTAGCGACGCCACTAACATTATAACTAGAAAGATTAGAAGATTGGAAGGCTGTCATGACAACTGAACCAAATTCGATCAGTCTATTGTCAACCGAACTCTTGACAACCTTCATTATTGTGTAGTCGATTATTGGTCAGCCCAAATCAACGCGTAAGTCGATTCGAAAGTGGACCTGGTGTGAATTTCATATATGGACAAAGAGGGTACAGGTATCCTAGTGACTATCTCCAGTAACCTCTGCACTCTCTTCAAAAACGACAACTTAGCATCATCCAATGAATTAAACCTGGATGTCGAGTTCGACGAGGAAGACTGCTCAGCGCAGAATCTCTCACCAAAATCGAGAGCAGAGTTTATCTTATCCAGAAGATCAGCTATGACTCCAGTAGTAGTATTAACAAACATACCGTCGGGGAATCTAATCATCTGCCCAAATTCGGCAACACCACTTCCCAAAGCATTGACTAACGCTTCCCTCGTCTCGTCACGTCGTGCCTTAATCGCAAATGGAATTCTATGAGAATTCACCAACACTCTAACAAGAGATTCCACGGGTATGAAATTCTGAGCACTAAGCATAGAATGGTTAAACTTCCAGTTTGCGTAATGGGCCATTACTCGCCGAAACAATGGAGGAACCGCCCTTGGACGTACAAACCCAGAAGGACCAGCCACCTCTACAGGTGGCGGGACTACCAATAAGGACTCAGAGATGGACCGACTAACGTCGGGTGTGGGAGCCGGTCTTTGATCTGGTTCCAATCTACGACTTCGTCGAACAACACCAGTTGCTGGGGTCGCTGTCCTGGGCTTACGCGTAGGAGAAATTTTGAGAATTCTAGTCGAGCATTAGCTCGACAAGTTTATTATACCAGATCGCAATATCTGAAGAGTAGAGAACAAGATAGTTCTACTCTCGATGGGCAACTAATTTATAAGATGGTATATTACTACTCTATCTACGGAGTTAGTATAGTCAAAAGATATCATCTGAGATAACACAAATTTAGACAACGAAAGGTCAGAACTAGACATGATAATAATTAACCCATTTTATCTAACAACGGTTAATCAAATTTAGCAAAAGACGGATCCAAACATAGCACATCAGTCGGTCTAGTATAAAACAAAGTTCTAAATAATTCTGGTGATCTTGCAAAATTGTAGATTACTGAAAAAACGTAACTAACCCCTTTCGTACAATTATAACGTTCACAAACCGCATCAGACAATTTGGGATACAAATAAAGCGTTGGAGTAAGACTTCAAATCCTCCAGAGACACCCTGTACTCCTCCAGGTGTTCCCAATTTGGCAAATCGTGTCTTCCCCATTTCGTAACCAATTTAACGGGATGTTTCCCACACTATCTTGAATAACAAATTTAGAGCAAAAGTAGTTATATTTATAAGTCTTAAAATATTTTGACTCCATGTTGAACATTATGGCAGTTAAAGAACTAAGATTAACGTTGAACTGCTCATCACCCAAAATGAGACTGTCATCACCACTAAAACACGCCAACTTAGAATCCTCTATGGGCAATAAAGTGGCTAACATTGCCATGAGATAAAATGTATTCATGGTGAACGTGCTGGCATCCCCGGACTTTCTCTGATAGCTAACCTTACATCTCACTTTATTGTTCATGTCCATGAGAGTAGTCCGTTCATGAGATCTAATCCAAGACAAAACGAACTCTTCATCCATACCGAACTGTTTTAAAAACTTTTCTTCAAACTTTAACATAAGTTTCCCTTGGGATTTATCATACTTGGACATATATACTTCGAGTGATGTAGCTTTCTAGATGTCTAAGGATCCTACAAATCTCCGAGATTTTTTCGTCAAGCTGGTCGGGAGCCATACATGTATTCACTACCAAATGAGGTTTCAACAGAGGCACGACCCTGTCAACCAATTCACGAAACATCGGACAATAGTTGACGTTAATACTTTAATCACTATAAGCAATTGTCTGTAATGCGGAATAAACACAAGGTGCATTAGTAGCTAATTGGGGCTAAATTTTGAACTATATGAGGATCAAAAGAATAATCGTAAATTGAATGCCCGGGTAGCACCTGATCGTAAAATATTTGTAATAACGCTAAATCATTCAATTCCAAATTTGGAAATAACATGGGACTTCGGATTGGTTTATTAACGACTGAAAATTCCGACTGGGGTACTATAGTAGGAACATCGTAGTCCCTATATTTTTTTGTCACAGAGTATATGTACTCTGTTACGTTACTGAAAGTCATGGGATGCTCGCTTGACGAAGGAGTAAATTAATTTTAATCTTAATTTTAATGACATTATACTTTAAAGGACATATTTTTGTTAATTATTGTATGAATGACATTTTTTATGATTATTATGAATGACATGGTTTAACAAATAATTTTTTTTGTATTAATTTTAAATGACATGATGCCCGAGCCATATTTGAACAGTTAAGTACACATTTTGTATAGTTTTGTTAAAATTGTATACTTAGTATTGTTAATGTTTTTTACATTGTGATTTGTGAAATAGAGGTACATTGTGAACTCCTGTGGTAAATTAAGTTCATCTTACTTTATACTTATACCAAAAATTAACAGTTTATATAATATCTACATAGAAACATTTATCACAGTTCACATGTTGCCTTTACCTTTTGTAGCAATATGCAAATTGAGGCAGCCTGTAAAGCACACATTTTACTTTTTAATTTTATTTACAACATAGAAAGCTGTAAGTAATTAAGTATCTATAGAGTTAAGTGTATTGCCTGCGTCACTTTGCATGCTACTTGAAACTGTAACTTACAAAAATTTTAATAACCTGGCGATTAAAAAGAGTGGCCTGAGTTTCTTGCCAGTTCTTCTCATGGCTCTACTTCGTCAGCGAACTGGCTGTAGGTTAATTTGCTGACATTTTGTAAACTTTGACGTTCATAAGTGTTAATTTAATTAACTTAAATGAATAAACATATATTTCATTTCATTTTCATTTCATTTCGAAATTCTTAAGAGGTTGTTTAACCGGTATCAAAGCCCCACCCCGCAGATTAATAAACTCTCTATTTCTACGAGTTCTGGTTGTAGGTAATCCTCGGAATGAACTAATATAATTATCCTCATCTACCGATATTACGTTGTCGGGATCTAAGTTCTCTATCTTTGGGGATGGAACCTCTTCAGGCTCGGTCGGGTCATCGGAAAGTCATCTGGATCTGTGGACAGAGGGGTTATAGGACGGAAATTTAGGACAGCTTCTACTTGTGTTAATACTGTGCTAAATTCCTCATATGTAAGATGCGCGTTTCCCACTACTCGGCGTAAATGGTACTTACATGATTTTACCCCTGCTTCCCACAAACCACCAAAATGCGGAGCTTAAGGGGGAATAAAGCGAAACTGGATTTGTTGACTAGCCGCGTATTCCTTTATTTCTGAACTACAATTATTCAAAAATTGAGCAAAATCGTTCATAAGACCCACAAAGTTTCTGCCATTATCAGAAAAGATTTCACTTGGCTTTCCACGACGAGATATAAAGCGTTTTAATGCAAGTTAATATGTGTCAGTGTTAAGGTCACTGACCAGCTCTAAATAAATTGCTCGCGTGACAAAGCAAATAAACAAACAAATATATGCTTTTGTAGTTTTAGCACCCCTTCCCTTTCTGTTCAAAATGAGCACAGGCCCAGCGTAATCTACCCCACACCGTAGGAACGGATAGCTCTGAGTGATCCTTTCTTTGGGTAAATTGCCCATTATAGGTGACAAAGTTTTCCCTCGAATGCGTTTACAGGTGATAGATTCATGGACCACCTTACGAGCCAAATCTCTGCCACCCACTGGCCACCATGATTCCCGTAAGGGAAATAACATTGACTGCGGAGCTGCGTGTAAAATTTGCTTGTGCTCATGATGAAATAACAGAACTGAAAAGTGGATGTTTTTTATTATATTCAAAGGTTGACGAATTCTTAATGCGGCTACCCATACGTAAAATACCGCAATTATCTAATTATCTATAAATAAATTTAATTTAGATAAATTATGTTTATGTTTTAAACTAATTCCTTTAGGTAACAATTTATACTCTTCATAAAATGATTCCATTTGAGATAACCTAACTAACGTAATTTCAGCCTCCCTTAATTCAATAACACTAATAGTGCCTATTCGTAACCTTTGTTTTTTGACTTGTATTATTAATAAAACGTAACATGTATGCCACAGAACGTATCACACGATTATACTGTGAAAACCGAACAAACGGAAACAACATTAATTGTGACGGACTGTTATCAGCTTTCAATGAAATAACACTAGATTTAATTTCTGGTAGCAGCTCACTGGTATGTTCTGTCAGTGTGCTCGGACGAACATCTTTGTCTAAGCTTCTATAAACACCTAGTGCCATCTATTTACAATAATAGAACTAAAACTATGCTTTAAACTAAACTGCAACAAATTGTGGGTAGAAGTGCGCGGCGAATGACACTTTTTGTATTTGACATAAATAATTATTTGGAACACCTACATTATATAAAATCTTTTTTCTCTTCATCATTCCCTACTATACATTCAATATTTCTCTCTGTAAACCTAAATCAAGAATTACAACATTAATACTAAAATCAAGAAGTTTTCATTTAACAAAACATCATACACATTATGTCCAGTACTTGACATAATTTGGCGACCGTGTTTTATGAAGAATCTACAAAATTCGGATTACGATTTGAACATTGGAATTTTCCACTACGTTCCATCACCATACGAGGGAAGACATCACGCGTCTGCGAGAACTTTTGAGCTGCAAGAAGATCAGAGAACAGTAGCCAAGGCCAGTGAAAGCAGTTTTGTGAAGCATCACGCCTTTCAGTTAAGTGCCCTACTTTGACCTTTGACCTTTTGCCTAATACCTAACCATTGTTCCCACATGTCGCTCTTTTGACTGTCTTCCTGTGCAGTTTACAGTGTCTTACACAGTTTTATATCATACTTTGCACGGATATTTAATACTCGTATGCCATCCGTGCGCCCCGCGTGGTGGTCGGAAGTGTCGTGCAAGGCGACAAGGCCAATTTTATATTGTAGCATCATAGATATTGTGTTAGAATACCTAAATAAGCAATAGTTTGCTCCCAATTATATTTTTATTGGAACTAAATTGGCGAAACGGTACCGCGTGCGTGGGTGTAGTGTACCTACCTACTTTTCGGTTACCCTTCCGGAGTGGAGGTGTAATGCTATATCATATTATGTTACATAACTAGATTATCCTACAAATACATATCTTGTTACTTTATTGCAAATATTCTAAAAATAGTTACAAATTTGCATAGTTACAATAATAATCTACCTTCATTAATTAACTATAAAAATAACACTTACTACTACATAGTTGTTAACACTTACTACTACATAACTACAACATCATTTTAATTTATATTGATAATATTTACAAACTTTTAATTTTAATTAATTTCTTACAACAATGGCTACGTGTGACGATATCAATATTAAGCAATTAAAGGATCTTTTTGCAAAACGTAGCTCAATAAAAGGTCGTTTAACAAAGTTTAAAAAATACTTAGACTATGTTTGTTCTTTGCAATTGTCTAAAACACAAGTCAAGGAATTAGAGATGAACATTGATAAAATTAAAACTATGCAAATAAAGTTTGATGAAATACAGGATCAAATTGAAGTTTTGAACATTGACAATTTAGAAAATGAAATTGACGATCGTGATGACATTGAAAAAATATTTTCTTCACATCTTTCTGTTGCTTTTGAATTACTCGATAAGTGCAATGAAGACTTGAATACTTCTCCTGTTCATAACTCATCTCAATGTCACCATGATTGCTCTCCGAGTTCTTTTAAAGGTATCAAATTGCCTGAAATACAAATAGCGAAATTTGACGGTGCATGTTTCCGCTGGCTAGAGTTTCGCGACACCTATTTATCGCTAATTCATAATAATCAACGTATTCAGCCTATTTACAAATATCACTATTTAGACGGATATTTGGAGGGTGAAGCCGCAGAAACTATTTGTAATCTAGGCAAATCAGCGGATAACTATGAAATTGCATGGCAGACTTTATGTGAACGCTACAACAACAAACGTAAACTTTTAGATCATCATCTTGAGTCATTATGTGATATCGGTACTATTCGTGAGTCAGATAAATCGCTTCGGTCCATAGTTGATAACGTTAACAAAAACTTACGAGCTTTATCAAGTTTAGGTGAACCCACCGAGCACTGGGGTACATTAATTGTTCACATGGTCACGTCTAAACTAGACAAGCGCACCGCTATAAGATGGGAAGAATATCGCAACGAATTGAAAGATGTCTACCCCTCTTTAACACAACTCAATACATTCTGGACAGATCGTGCTAGAGTATTAGGCAAAATATATCCTAATAAAACTGAGTCATTAAAATCAGGTTCAACACAGTCTCGATCTTGTGACAATAACACTTCACGCAATGTTAAAGCAGCTAATGTCAAAGCTTTAGTTTCTACTACTCCAGTATACAAACCAATCTGTGTGGTCTGTAAGAAGGACCACAGGATCTATGATTGTCCAGTTTTCATAGGCATGAAACCTCAGGAAAGAAAATCTGAAGTATCCAAGTTACGTTTATGTCCTAATTGCCTAAGAATGGGACATAGTGTACGTGATTGTAAACTAGGACCTTGTCCATGTGAATGTAGACGAAAACACAACACACTACTTCATTTTCCCACTACAAACAATACTGAATCAGATTCTATTAATACTGAAACTCACTCAGTATCAGTCAACACTTCTATTAGCAACAAATTAGGAGATTTTCAAGTTCTTCTCTCAACCGCCGTTGTAAAGATAACAAATCCTTACACAAACAGCGCTATAGAGGTTCGTGCGCTTCTAGACTGTGGAAGCCAAGCCTCATTCATTAGTCAAGCATTAGCAGACAAGCTATCATTAAAGTCGCACACAATTAATTCTATTAATATTATTGGTGTTGGCAACTGTCTAGCAGAACAAATAAATCACAGTTGTATTGCTCAACTACAATATTTAACAACAAGCTACAATGTGATTCAATCATTCTACTTACTAAAACAAATTACAAATGTACCTAAGGTTTTCATAAACACTATACAACATAAAATACCAAATGACATTAAACTAGCTGATCCTAATTTCAGTCAAGCCTCTACTATAGACATCTTGATAGGCGCAGACTTATTTTGGGACCTTTTGAGCTGTGATCAGCGCTCTCTAGGCCATGATATGCCTAAGCTACAAAATTCTAAATTAGGCTGGCTAATAGCAGGACGCTTGCCTAACCAGACCTTTAATAAACCATTATTAACTAAAGACATCAAATGTCACACTTCAACTATAAATCATGTTGAGACAATACATGACATACATTCACAACTTAAACTATTTTGGGAGCTAGAACAAGTTTCAGACAAACCTTTAACTTCCCAAGTAGATAAAGAGTGCGAACATCATTTCATGACAAATACCTATCGTCTAGATTGTGGTAGATTTTGTGTGAGATTACCTCTTATTGACACTCCGGATTGTTTAGGTAATTCCTATTTAATGGCTAAAAAACGCTTACTTGCCCTAGAAAAACGCTTCAGGAAAAACCCTGAGCTTAAAACATCGTACGTAAATTTCATACAAGAATATGCCGATTTAGGTCACTTACGAGAATGTGCTACAATTAATCCAATATTGTCGTATGACGTATATTGTCTTATGTTAAACGTTACATACACAATGCACGATTTCCTAACACTAAAAATGTTGGTTCTTTATCTGTTGATGAGCTCCAATCAGCGTTCATCTATTTATGCAAAATAGCTCAGCAACAATCATTCCCTCACGAGTACGAGTGTCTGAAAGGACACAAGGCTCTAAGTACTAAATCTTCCCTATTGTCACTGACTCCCTTTATGGATGACGACGACGTCATTAGAGTTGGTGGCAGAATTGATGCATCCGATTGCAGTTACAACAAGAAACATCCTATTCTATTGCATTCAACTCATCACTTAACCAAACTTTATTTTAATCATCAGCACATAATAAACATGCATGCTGGACCACAGCTATTACTTGCCTGCGTACGTGACACTATATGGCCAATCAATGGACGACATCTAGCCCGACATACAGTGCATAGTTGTGTTACATGTAGACGCGCACAAGGGAAAACTATGACACCCAGAATGGGCAATTTACCATCTCAAAGAATTACTGTTGATTTTCCATTCCGTACAGTGGGTATAGATTTTGCAGGTCCTTTTTATACTATTAATAAAAAAGGCAGAGGTGCTCGTGTGAACAAAACCTATCTTTGTTTGTTTGTATGTTTTCGATACAAGTGCGTACACCTTGTGGCCGTAAGCGATTTATCTAAGGATGCGTATATACTTACCTTACGAAGATTCATATCTAGACGGGGAAAACCAGCGGAAATATTCTCCGACAATGGTCGCAACTTTGTGGCAGCTGCTAGAGAGATCGGAGATTTCATTAAAAAACATCAAAACGCTATTGATGACTTCGCTATAAATAAACATAAACTAAAACATATTTTAAGATATATGTAATCAAAAAAGATGAACAAATAAATAAACATATGTTTTTGTAGTGAGAGTGTGGTTACAACCGCTTACCAGTGCTCGATTGCTCTGTAACGATCTTTGAAATTGAACTCTTCTCTATAGGTCTTTCTTGCTATTGTCCTACTTATGACGGTAAAAACACACTCTTTAGTTTTTCGTAACTTCAATACTGTTATGCAACTGCAAGCCTTTGTTTGGGAAGATACGTATTTCAATAAGCTATAATTATGTGGTTACTGCGTTAAACGCTAAAATCATTCAGATGAATGATTTATGCAAATGAAGGAATAAAGTTTATATTTTCGCCTTCTTATGCTCCTCATTTTGGTGGCATTTGGGAGGCCGGCGTCAAATCCGCGAAACATCACATAAAACGTGTAATGGGTAACACCCACCTCACATTTGAGGAAATATCCACTCTATTTGCACAGGTGGAAGGTATACTTAACAGTCGACCTCTGTGTCCACTATCCCCTTCTCCCAACGACTATCTCTTCCTTACTCCGGGACACTTTCTGATAGGCCGTCCGCTCAACGCTTTACCTGGACCATCACTAGAAGACCAGAACCCTAACAAACTAAAACGTCACGAAAGACTCGAGCAAATCCGGCAACACTTCTGGCAGCGATGGCAAAAGGAATACATCTCTGAACTGCAGCAACGCTCCAAATGGCGATCCAACACTGCCAAGCTACGCATCGGAGATCTAGTTTTGCTGCACGAAGACAACGTGCCTCCTCTTTGTTGGCGTCTGGGACGAGTCACTCGCCTATTCCCGGGACCCGACCGACTCTCACGTGTTGCAGACATTGATACAACCAGAGGCAGCGTCAGAAGGCCCCTCACACGCATATGCCCTCTGCTGACAGCCGAAGACGAGAATAGCTAAGTTGAAAGCAGGCTTCCAACGGGGGCGAAGATGTCTAAGCTTCTATAAACACCTAGTGCCATCTATTTACAATAATAGAACTAAAACTATGCTTTAAACTAAACTGCAACAAATTGTGGGTAGAAGTGCGCGGCGAATGACACTTTTTGTATTTGACATAAATAATTATTTGGAACACCTACATTATATAAAATCACTTTTTTCTCTTCATCATTCCCTACTATACATTCAATATTTCTCTCTGTAAACCTAAATCAAGAATTACAACATTAATACTAAAATCAAGAAGTTTTATTTAACAAAACATCATACACATTATGTCCAGTACTTGACATTGTAATTAAAATTAAAATCATGAAGAAACTGGTCCATTCCACCACAAAGATGAAGAAGACAGATCTTGTAAGCTAACTCCACGCGAAACCAAGTCAGCTGTATTTAATTTTCCACTAACATGTCGCCAAGGAAGTTCCGCCATTAACTCGTGAATTTCAGATGTCCTATTTTGAACAAATGTCTTTAGCGTAACCAGCCTAGTACAATAGTCGAATCAGTCCAAAATATTATATTTTTAAATTGACATGACAATGCATTTTTTACCTTCTCATATAATCTTGCTCCGAGCAGAGCACCACACAACTCTAATCTAGGCACACTAATAGGTATAATAGGCGTGACCTTCCCTTTAGAGCACAATAACTGCACCGATACCGTCAAATTATCACAATTAATAGCACGTAAATAAATACTAGTACCGTACGTCGACTGAGACGCGTCAGTAAAAATATGCATTTCTATAAATGTAGGATTGGTACCTATAACGTGTCGAGGTATTCTAATGCTGTTAAGAATAGAAAGAGCAACAAACTAGTTCCACAGCCGCGTGACGTCGCCGTGTGTAACTGTTGTAATAATACACTGACGGACTCATAAACTGCATCAAAGTAATAGACGACTTTGAAATAAATATTTTAACCAAGTATGCAAACTTTCTAATTAAAATTGAAACCTCTAGATTTGTTCGTGAACTTTAAAACAGCGTGGGGTCATATCCTTAAGTTTAAGTTTGTGTACTGAAAAGGACCTTAAGACTTTTTTGAAGAAAAAAACAGAAATTTAAGGAAAATTGGTTTAATAAAAAAAATGGTTTTAACAATAGACACAAACTTTATGCAAGGGTTTATTTATGTTTTAATAAGGTGTATTACCTCCACGTGCCCTTATTACGGATTCTAATCGGTTCCGCATAGATTTTATTAGGGTTATTAAAAGATCTTGCGGAATATTGTCCCATTCTTCTGAAAGTGCTGTTCTTAGTGCTGCCACTGTCGTGGGCACAGAATTTCTCGCATATACAGCTCTTTTTAAATTGTCCCAAACATGCTCAATGGGATTAAGGTCCGGACTGCGTGCTGGCCAATTCATTGTACGTATCCCAACCTCTTTGCAATATTGTCGAACTTGTGCAGCAGCGTGCGGCCGGGCATTATCCTGCATTAAAGTAAAATTTTTGTCTATGAATCCCATGTAACACCACGTGATCTTTTAAGATCTCTGTTATGTAGCGATGTGCAGTCAAATCCCCTCTATTACCGTTTTGACGGACCATGTCTATGAACACAAGTTCTGTTCGCCCGTTCATCGATATGCCACCCCAGACCATACACGAACCGCCTCCAAAAGGAACACGCTCCTCAATGCAACTTTGAGCATATCGTTCCTCACGTCGACGATAGACTCTTCTGCGAACATTTGCACCATATAAACATGTCCTACACTCGTCCGTGAACAATACGGAGGCCCATTGCTCTTCTGTTCAATTTAGGTGATCACGCGCAAATCTTAAGCGAGCTTGTCTGTGAGCTACAGACAACTTTGGACCATTTGCTGGTCTAAAAGGGGTGATATCCGCCAGTGGCGTGCATAGACATTTTCGATGGGGTATGCATAACATAATTTGCCGAAATGTGTTCATTAATGGTTATGATAATTTTGAGTGACCACCTCCAATTGACATAAAATAATATAATTTAATATTTCAACAACTACACACAACGCCATCTAGACCCAAAGTAAGCATTTAAGCTTGTATTATGGGTTCTCGAATGCGGATATATACATCCTTAAATACTTGTTTTGTAAATACATACGTATTATACATAGACAGAAAAATGCAAAAAGACATGTTCATGCACACAAAATTTTGCACCGAGCGGGAATCGAACCCATGACCTCTGTGGTAGTCCATACACAGTACCACCGAACCACAGAGGCAGTCACTTATGATGAAGCTTCTTTGCGAATTGAAAATTTATTGTTAGTTAGATCGGTAATGTATTACGAACGTTTTGTAACTTATGAAATAGCTATCACGGAAAACACAAGAGACTACGTAGGTACCTACCGATTGTCTACTTTGTAAATATAGGTAAAACCGGTTAGGTAAATTAGATGTATAATTGCTAAAGTACTTACAATATTAAATTTTAGTTTGTCTTTTCTGTACTTAACTTATCATTAACATAACAAATCACTTGGTATTGAATCTTTATTATAAGAAAAATAAATTGACCACTGAATCACATCAACCTTAATAACACAATCACACCACAAGAAAAAAATTACATTACCTACTAATATAAGTCATAAACATCTTAATTTAATTTAATTGTCTGCACTCAAACAAAACAAAACAAAAACATTAGGTAATGGCGACTAGCTATTTTTTGACGCGAATAAAATATAAATATATTACGCAACTAATTTAGGTCGTTTACCAAAACTCTTAAAATGTCATCTATAGATACATATTTAATTTAATAGGATAATACTCAAACCACAAATCAACCAATGAGAACTCATGAAATGCATCGTCATTGGTTAATTCAATTTAATTCAAAATTGACGCTTTCTATTGGCGTGTTGTTCAACTCTCATTCGAATGTCCTTAGTATTAAGCAGTGCTTTAGTCGGGAAGAAAATCAACCTCGTGCGTCTGTGTGCGTGCGTGTACATATAGAGCATAAGAAGCTTGCATGTGTGTTTTTATAGGCATTGCTGTTTTCTGATTATTCCGCGCGCACGACCGCGGCGCTGTTCTATCGTAGATAGATGTTAAGTAATATTGTGTTGATTAAATTGATAGAGTAAATCATTAAGCGTGAAAATATACATATTGCTGAGTATAAAATAATGGTAATCTAACTCTTTTAATATAATACATTATGCATATTGCTAGTTAGATAAAATTATGATGAATTTATTAGGGTAGGCAGTGCTTTTATGCCTCTAGGGAGTGCACGCAACTGATATCCGCTTCCTTTAACCATCTTCTTATTATTCGTGCACTCACATTTACTCCACGCACTTCATTAAACTCTGTTTTGATGTTAACTGACTGGAGGAAACGATTTCGCAGGGAAGTTGTAACAATAAATCGGTCATCACGACCGGTGGTTGCTCGAGTCCTGCCTGTACCACGTCTCCTTCTGTAAGAACCTGTCTCCGCAAACCTTCTGTATATTCTAGAAACCGTAGACTGGTTTAAATTTAAATTTCTACCAATCGTTCGTTGATCCAAGCCCTCCCGCACCAGTGCTACAATTTGAGCCGCTTGTTCGGACGAAGTATCCATATTATGGTTCAAAAACTCTCGATGAGTTAAAAAACTAACCCAACAATTCTGCTGGTAACAATAATTCAATTGACAAAAGAATAAAAAATCAATGCGAATCAATTTAAAACTTTGCTTTAAATAACACGCAAATCTGATACTACGAGTAAATTTTCTTTTCCCGGCTATATTCATTTGTTTTACTGCAGTCCTATTTTTAAATTTTGCTTTTTTTAAGATTAAGAGCCAGTCTCTCCATATTTATATAATTTAATCTAAAAAGTTAATACTTATTAAAAAAAATCATTTCAAAGTAATCCTGAACTTTGACGCAGTTTATGAGTCCGTCAGTTTATTTTAACACGCATAATTGAAGGACTAAGCTGGCCTAAAGGATCAAAAATTTGAGAAACATTAGATAAATTGATCGCTTTGTTATCGGTTTATTATCAAACTTGAACTGTGAATTAAAATAAAATTGATCTGATAAATTGTGCCAACCTAGACCTAATGTTTTAGAATTATTATTTTCAATTATTTTAAAATTCTCCGACTCTGATAAATCTACAGTTGTGTGGTGTAAATCTGGGTCAGGGTTGAAGTTATATTTCCACTTACGTAGTGGAAAACATCCTAATTTAGTATTAGTAACCTTTTCGCATAACTCCTATAGGCGTTGTTTTTCATCTAGGCCGCTGATTAAATCGTCGACATAGAAATCTTGACTAATAACTCTCTTAACATCTGGATCCGTAGTTTCTAACCCTAACTGTTTTAAGCATCTCACACTTAAAAATGGTGCAGACGCGGTTCCATGTGTGACAGTATTAAGCCTGTAAGTACACAGTGGTTGAGATGGTTCATCACGCCAAAGAATTAATTGCATGTCACGTTGGTCTTGTGTTACCAGACACTGACGGTACATTTTTTCTATGTCTGCGCAAGCAACGTATCTATGCTGTCTAAACCGGAGGAGAATGCTAAACAGATCACCCTGTATGGGTTGACCTACTAACTGAATGTCGTTAAATGATACCCCAGAACTGGAAGCGGCGCTTGCGTCGAAAACAACACGCAGCTTAGTTGTGATGCTGTGTTCGCGGAAAACACCGTGATGCGGCATAAAGTAATGGGGAGATCCATAAGTTTTAATTCGAGGGTGCCATTTGTCGAGCACTGTTCGCCAAGCTGACTTTAATGACGAAAAATATCCCACGTCTAAGGGTTGTAAAAGATGAGTTGAATTAGGAATGAGGCAAATCAATTTTATGTTATGCTCCTCACTTACACTTACATGTGAGCTCAAATTGTCACATATTAGAATTTTTCCCCCTTCTTTTTGTTTAACAATGGGTACAAAATGGTTTTGCAGCCATTTTCAAAATCTCAGCATCTATCCAGCCTGACTTTGAAACAGCCATTTTGGAAAACTTTGGGGCATTACCAAGCCAGTCAGACCAACAATGTTTCCCTTTAAATTTAAAGAATGGAGGTATGAAGTCTCCAACAACATTTCCAGCAAATACTATGGACAAATACAAAACAAGACTTGTTGGAATTTTGCACTTGTTCTGGGTTGCGAGTGGAACGTCTGAATAAAAGTTTCTTTTTTCCAGGGTCATCATGGAAACCGCTTTCGTCCATATTATATATATTTTCAGGACTTACACCTTCAATTTCTTTTCCTAACCTGTCAAAGAATTCGTTCACCATTTGTTCATTTACTTAGGCTCGTTTTCTGGAAGTCTTGTGAGCAATTTTTCTTTTAAAGCTGGGTGTTGTTCCATATAAAGTTTTGCCCACTCATAACCGGGACTGTTGTCTTTGAACACAGGAACTGTTTTGCCAATGTTATCTAAGTATCTTTTAATTACATCTTTAAAATCTTATAAGTCAATTGGAATACCCATGCCGCTCAGCGCAAGCAAGTGATCTCTCGTGAATTTATTTATGCTCTTATAAACAAAATGTGGGTAACATTAGACCGGTCCAATGTTGCCCTAAATTTCTTTATATTTTTGGTTGCAGGATAAATTTTGCTAATTATGGAATTAAAAAGCTTGGATAAATTGAATAAAACATTTAAAGGGCGCCAAAAGATCAGCTGTTTGTTATTAAATGTGAAAATTGTTTACCTGTCAAATTACATTTTTAGTGTCTATGGATTCTATAAATTCCATGGATTTAATAATAATAACTGGATAGCTCACTTGAGCTACAAAATGTGAATGAGAGAGACTTGCTTTTAAGGTCCGTTGTCACTTTCTAAACGAGCAGCCATAATGTGTCCAATATAATAATGCATTTAGGATGCTGTTGGGGCTGCCCCGCTGCTGCAGTGCGTCGGGGATGTTCGCTGAAGCTAACGTAAACTGCTTCTATACAGTAATGCGGAAGAGATGCGCGTCCTTGGTCCGCCGGGTACGAGGCAGTGCCAACAGCATCTTAGCTATGATAGCAAGCAGGCTCGACTGCGTGTTTGTGACTCACTGCTGCAGGATATCAGTTGGGCCTGTGACACTGCTGCAGTGATGACACATTTTGTTGATATTTGTACATATTATACTAACATAGTTCATAAGTTATTGCTGTATACTAACACCATGGATCTTTGTTGTCTAAATAAATGAAATTATTAATAAATTGCGATTTTTGCGGACACTACAGAAACATTAGCAAACAAAGTACCGGCTTATCGGAAGCATCCCCTAAATGCGGTTGTTTTGTACCGAGACATTGACAACGGATTTGACGTGAAGCGATTGAAAAAGGGGTATGTTCTGTACTTATACCTCCAATAATTGAGCTTATCAAAGAGGTATGCAATTACTTCGGGTCGGCTTTGTTGTTAGACAAATACTGCCAATCCAACAATACTAACCCGCTTGTGTATAGCAAACTTCACCTGTGCAAAGAGGGGTTAGTTACAGTTATGTAAGAAATGATACACAGTCATATTATTAGGCATTCAATCATGTTTATTGATTCAGACACATCCATGTAAAATTATTTTTACACGTTACTAAAAAGTATGGTTTTATGTAATTTGTGGCGCAAGGTTGCACGATTGCCAATTACCTTTAATGTTAATTGCTTACCAAAAGTTGTCATTCTGATCGTTAAATATTTATTCGTAATACACTTGACGAGCTGAACGTCGTGTCTGTCTTCGCAAGTGAATGCATTGACAGGATGAGGGGGAACAATTAACACTTCCAATTTATCATGAAAATATTGCACAGTCAACATTTGTATTTATTTTTTTTACTTGTTTTTATAAGTGATTGTTCTGCTGACGACACAAAAACTTTTTCAGCATAAACAATAACATCGAACACAAAACTCGATACATGTTTTAGGCCTCCTCTATCAATGAACGAAGTAAATGATGAATATTTATTTATATCTATTGCATAATTGTGCTCTTTATTATTCAAACTGTCGCCCAACAAGGTGTCTGCACAATAATTGCATGTGATATTGTCCAATAGTTCTTTTACAATGTATCCTCCAATAAAATATAACACGTTGTTTTTATAGTCACTCATTGAAATCGAGTCTATAAGGTGCAACAAATAATCAATCTGTTCTTTTTCATTTTCATCCTGTTCTAATGTAGAAGGGATATCTAATACAGATTTTTGCAAATGCCTGAATTCTAATACAGGCGTACATTCGTAATCGTCACTAGTGCAGTTTGCGTTGACACTAGAAGTGATACTACAGGGTGGACCAAAAGTCCGGTAACATTTCGAATGGTTATAAAAAATACAAAAACAGATATGAGAGAAAATATGTTTATTTATTATAAAAGTACAAAAATCAGGGTTTTATTTTTTAAAAATAACGTCGTCCAAATGTGTCCCTTGTTTAGTTTGGCACTCCTGTAACCTAGAGCGGAAATTTTCTATCACCGCCCGACAAGTGTTTGGGGAAATGTTCTGAATTTCCTCGTGTATATTTTCTTTTAATTCTTCAATAGACTGAGGGTTGTTATTAAAAACTTTACTTTTGAGGTATCCCCAAAGGAAAAAGTCCATTGGTGACAAATCGCAGCCCGGATTTGTCACCAAGGTCAGTTAATGTCACCTCTTTTGGATATGACTTTTTGCCCAAAAATTTCACGAACCGCTGCTATTGAGTCGTTGGAGGTGTGACATGTGGGAACATGGCCCCATCTTGTTGAAACCATGTTCGTTGATTAAAACCAGAGTAGTCCTGTAATGCTGGAGCAAAAAAGTTCTGTAGCATGGCAATGTATCGCTGTGTGTTGACGGTAACGGGACGGCTTCTCTGATCCTCATAAAAATACGGACCAATAATTCCACTGGCTGATAAAGCTGCCCATACAGTAACTTTGGACGAGTGTAAGAGCTTTTGGTGCTTCAATTGCGGGTTAGCATCACTCCAGTATCTGCAATTTTGCCTGTTCACATGCCCAGTTAGGTGAAAATGTGCCTCGTCTGAGAAAAAGATGTTATTGAAGCTCGTAAACCTCGCAAGCATTTCGTTGGCAAACTGCAGTCTCTGAGTGTAGTCATTTGGCCTTAATTGCTGTACAATTTGAATTTTATACGGGTGTAAATGTAAATCCTTGTAAAGAATACGATTTAAAGATGTCCTGGACACATTTAAAACACTAGACCGCTTTCGAGTAGAGAGGCCAGGTTGTTCTCTAACAGATGCTCGTACGCGCTCTATGTTTACGGGCTCTCTCGACGTCCTAGGTCGGCCGGATTGTGGCTGATTTAATGTTGAACCCGTCTCCTCGAACTTCTGTACCCAATTTTTAATTGCACGAGTTGATGGACCTTGATTTTTATTTCGTATGTTGTACTGTGTACAAAATTTTCGTTGCGCTTCAATCGCAGAATCGTTGTTGCGATAGTACTCGCGTACGCAAAACGCGCGTTGTGCTCCGCTGAACGACGCCACGGCACTGAATTCCAACAAGCCGCTCTCGCGTTCAGTAATGCCCCGCTCCCCCTATCCCCCGCAATTCGAAGCAGCGCTCGATTCAAATGTTACCGGACTTTTGGTCCACCCTGTATTTCGGAATAACATTTTTCGCAACGCATATCTAACCTGTAACGCACTTGGATTGTCATTGTGACCTCCCGCTGCTCGTAAACAAGAAAAGAACATTTCTAAGTGATCCTGCGAAGCTTTATAAGTTAAAAAATATTTAAGATTACTATTTTCTAACAAATCCATTGCTAAATTTGAAAAACTTATCGTATCAATAATCAAACCGAGTGCAGGAGTACGGCGCCTGTGATGCAAAATATTTTGACCATTAATTTGAGTTTAATTAAGTATTCCCTTGTCTCTTTTAAAATGTTTACCCAAATTTCCTTGTTTTGTAATCTCATTGGAGACTTAAAACCTTTTCCGAACGGATTTTTACAGTTTAAGACGTCAAAAACTCTGTCAATAATCCTAATAAATTGTACAGTCGCCTCAGATCCTTCAAACTTATTGTTACCACTTTGTCTCAAAAAATCTATGGCATCAGCTACAGATGAACTCAATAATTGAGTGGCTAATCTAACATTCATCTTTTTGTTAAAAAAGTTGATGTGAGTGCTTGATAATTTATTTGCTAATTTAAATCAATCTGTTTGGTCGCAGAAAATATCTGAAGCAAATTAACGTATTTTAATAGGGGCAATACATACTCTGTGACTTTAGCTGTCTATCCATTACAGTTCATGATATACAGTTCGCCATCGACAGATGGGTGGACTGCGGATGCTTAGTAATAGGGTCCCATTGGCACCTTTTGGGTACGGAACCCTAAAAGACTCAAACCCAAGTTTGATTGTTTCTGTAAAAGTTTACAAGCAAGACTAGTGAGGTAATATTTTGAACCATGACAAAACCACAATATAAAAGGTCATGTATGTTTATATTGTACAACAGCAAATATGGAATATATTCTTAAAGGGCCTGCAGATCTATCGTCGATATGTTTAAAATAGTACACTCACAAAGATTTATATTTATTTAAAATTATTTTGAAAGTTAATCAAAAATGACGTTTACCTCTGGAAAAATAGAAGGTACCGCTTGTGGTTTTAACTTCTTCTTGGCTTCTGTTAAAAAGTCTTCCTTTTTAAAATGTTGGCTACATACCACACTGTATTTTGTAATTTTTTTGGGGTTTTTTAATACTTTAAGCCATTTGTTTTTGACTATTTCGTCAAGACGGATTTTAATAAAGTTCTTAACAAAAGAAGTACTTTCACATTAACATGGTCTAATAATAATATTTAAGAAACACAAAAAGCCGTTGTAGTAATAAAAACAAATCGTTGGCAACATGAGAGTAATAGGTACTTGTTAAAAAGATATTGCTACTAAGTTATTATGATACAATAACAACACATTTTTTTAGTTAAACCTTTCGGTATTATTTACAATCATTAAAAAACTAATATATACCTCGTATACTATACTATACTATATAGACAAAAATAAATTAAGAAATTTTATTTCTCGCTGAAAAAAGTGTCACCCTAATAACCTATTACAAGAACATCTTACCTATGAAAAGATATTCCACAACCAGGATATGATTCAGTTTTACAACCAGCTACAGCACAAGTCTGAACCATTTTTTTAATTTATATTGTTAAGAAAACTCGTTACAAATTGGAAAATAAAACCGACGTCCGCTGGGTAGACCAACAACAACAACCGCCATATTGTTTTGGGGAATCGTGAAATGTGTTACCAGGACAAAGACTGACATTATCCCTACAATATATTTTACTTTAACTTTCTTAGATTTATTAACCCTTTTTTATTTGACATCGAATTATAGATTCTCTTTTTCTACAGATGTCAATATATTTTTGATCTAAGTGATTCTTTGGTAAACTCCTTATTGTGTTATGTAGCCACACTTCGATTAAAAATTATACAATGGCAACTGTATGAGAGGGACACCGCTACTGAAAAGTGAGTCTCTGTCGAGACCGCATTTCCTTATTGGTTATTGTTGATTAAAAATAGTCTGTGTTAACTGGACATAGAGCTTAAATTCTTTTGAAGATTAACATCCAGTAAACCTTCCAGTTTAGATACACTTCGATGATAAATTCATGTTTGGGTACATGCATTTTACGTAAACATGTTCGAATACAGATAAAAATAATGAAAAGTGTTTGTTTAGGATATGGTCCAATGTTATACCGCTAATCCAAATGACTGTAAATTATTTTTTTTTTTTGTTTTAGGTAGTATGTATTTGTTCTTTTTTTTAGTGAAACAGTTATTTGGAACTTATTTATCGACGAAAGTGCCAAAAAACACCTAACTGACACGAACAAAAATTTACACAAACTGTAAAAAACATTTAATTTCTTAATAAGCTTAAAATTAGTTAATACATTTATTAATTTTGAATAATAATAATATATGCTTTATATACACTGACGGACTCATAAACTGCATCAAAGTAATAGACGACTTTAAAATAAATATTTTAACCAAGTGTGCAAACTTTCTATACAGATTAAAATTGAAACCTCTAGATTGGTTCGTGAACTTTAAAACAGCGTAGGGTCATATCCTTAAGTTTAAGTTTGTGTACTGGAAAGGACCTTAAGACTTTTTTGAAGAAAAACAGAAATTTAAGAAAATTTGTTTAATAAAAAAAAATGGTTTTAACAATAGACACAAACTTTATGCAAGGGTTTATTTATGTTTTAATAAGGTGTATTACCTTTACGTGCCCTTATTACGGATTCTAATCGGTTCCGCATAGATTTTATTAGGGTTATTAAAAGATCTTGCGGAATATTGTCCCATTCTTCTGAAAGTGCTGTTCTTAGTGCTGCCACTGTCGTGGGCACCGGATTTCTCGCATATACACCTCTTTTTAAATTGTCCCAAACATGCTCAATGGGATTAAGGTCCGGGCTGCGTGCTGGCCAATTCATTGTACGTATCCCAACCTCTTCACAATATTGTCGAACTTGTGCAGCAGCGTGCGGCCGGGCATTATCCTGCATTAAAGTAAAATTTTCGCCTATGAATCCCATGTAAGGCACCACGTGATCTTCTAAGATCTCTGTTATGTAGCGATGTGCAGTCAAACCCCCTCTATTACCGTTTTGACGGACCATGTCTATGAACACAAGTTCTGTTCGCCCGTTCATCGATATGTCACCCCAGACCATACACGAACCGCCTCCAAAAGGAACACGCTCCTCAATGCAACTTTGAGCATATCGCACCCCACGTCGACGATAGACTCTTCTGCGACCATCTGCACCATATAAACATGTCCTACACTCGTCCGTGAACAATACGGAGGCCCATTGCTCTTCTGTCCAATTTAGGTGATCACGCGCAAATCTTAAGCGAGCTTGTCTGTAAGCTACAGACAACTTTGGACCATTTGCTGGTCTAAAAGGGGTGATATCCGCTTCCTTTAACCTTCTTCTTATTGTTCGTGCACTCACATTTACTCCACGCACTTCATTAAGCTCTGTTTTGATGTTAACTGACGTGAGGAAACGATTTAGCAGGGAAGTTGTAACAATAAATCGGTCATCACGACCGGTGGTTGCTCGAGTCTTCCTGTACCACGTCTCCTTCTGTAAGAACCTGTGTCCACAAACCTTCTGTATATTCTAGAAACCGTAGACTGGTTTAAATTTAAATTTCTACCAATCGTTCGATGATCCAAGCCCTCCCGCACCAGTGCTACAATTTGAGCCGCTTGTTCGGACGAAGTATCCATATTATGGTTCAAAAACTCTCGATGAGTTAAAAAACTAACCCAACAATTCTGCTGGTAACAATAATTCAATTGACAAAAGAATAAAAAATCAATGCGAATCAATTTAAAACTTTGCTTTAAATAACACGCAAATCTGATACTACGAGTAAATTTTCTTTTCCCGGCTATATTCATTTGTTTTACTGCAGTTCTATTTTTAAATTTTGCTTTTTTTAAGATTAAGAGCCAGTCTCTCCATATTTATATAATTTAATCTAAAAAGTTTGCATACTTATTAAAAAAATCATTTCAAAGTAATCCTGAACTTTGATGCAGTTTATGAGTCCGTCGGTTTATTACGCTGAATTCATATATTTTACGATATTGTTGTAGGTATTCTGTTAGATAGAAGGTATTATCTTCGTATTTATTATTCTTATGTGATAATGTTATTATATTTAGAAGGTAATAGAATTAATAAAACAACGATGTTTTTAGAACAGAACCTTTAATTCGGGAATTATTAGAAAATAAACAAAACAATATAACGAAGCAATTTTTTGCTTATATGCAACAAGTGAATGAATGTAGCTGCTTAATTTAGTAAGGAAAATAGTCATCAAAAATTAATTAACAGATGAAGAGATTTTTGTGAGATAAAGTGTCATAAAATAAGTGACAATTTTTTAGCAAAACTTCTTTTAATTGTTGAAGATAATTAAATTTAGTAGAAGCTATGGGAATTGGTGCAACATGCAAAGCTGAGTAAGTGGCAGAACTCAGTTTTCTCGGTCTAACAGGTAACTCTGTCCAATCATCATCAAAGTTAATTTTATAATAAATAGTGCCATCTAGTCTATATTGAATAACTCTCAAATCAACAACTACAGGATCGCGTGCTTTTCGACCGGGTCTTATAGTGCTGTATCACCAATTTGTTTTATTATTGTAATCCTTAACAAAATCGTAGTTAGCTTCATAAGAAAAAGGTTTTATCCGTGCCTCCTTCGTTACAGTTATATAGTCGCTGGGAAGATGTATCTCCCTATTTTTCAGCTTCCTTTCAATCGCAGCATGGACTGCATTGCATTCCATTTGTGTATGCCCAGGCTCTAAGTACTTCTGTGTTATAGTCACTTCTTGTTCAATACTAATATTCAACAAGGCATTTGCCATTATATTATTCCTTTTTTGGTAGTGGCATCCATCTGAATAAATGACTATAAGCAATGCTTTACGCAGACAATATTTCACGATGTAATGGGACACAAAAGATGTGAAGGTACTAGCGGTAAGATCTCTTTAGCCTACACAGCCCTATTTCGAAGTAAACAGCAGTTTGTCTATCATTGCAATCCGTTTTCCTTTCTCACGCCTCAGTCATCCTCCAACCTCTCACACGTTCAGTACTATTTCTTGTGAACTCTATTTCCGTGTATTTTGTCAAAATTCTAAATATATTAACCTTCAATTTCAATTAAAATCTTTTTTTTTTAAACTCATAATCGACCCGAGCGCGTAATATTTGGTGGCAGCTGAAAGGGGATTTGAATTTCCTCGGAATCTTCTCCGTTAGATGACTCTTTCTCGTTAAAACCGTGCTCGTGACCTCGTGACGTGAACTCTATTACTCGCTATACTCTATGTGAAATGAACTATTATACTTACCGTGATACCGATTTTTGACGGTCGCTGAACATCATCCTGAGTGTAATAAACAATACATATACTCACGAACTTTCACCGAATCCAGAACCTTGAACCTTGAATAAGATCGTGTGTGCGCGTGTGCGTCAAAGGCTCTACAAAACCAATACTTACTACATCCTGCCTCGTCGTCCACTGCCGTGCATCTACAAAGAAGTTCTACATAATATAAAAATTATAGTTCAGTGTTTTTTTAAATTAATTTATATTTAAGTAGATTTAGATAAGTTTATACACTATTATATTAGGTACGAACCTGTAAAAATAGTTGTATATTGTGTGTGTGTAATAAAATAAATAAATAAAATACATCTACTCGTAATTTCTACAATGTTCCTGCCTATCCTGTGAATTATTTCATTTTAATAACATTGCATCGTGTTCTGTGTGACTCGCAAAAAAACGTTACACGTCTATTCAAGAAGACTACACAGTGTCCGAATACAAACTAAAACGTTAATAGTGCTTAACCTTGACGTATACCAATTTTATATTATGTGTCAAATTGTATTCTAAAACTCCTGTTTAGATACCGAAACGTATTTCTAATTCATTTTTTCATTGATTTAAATTATTCAATTCACTTTCAACATCTTAATATTATTCATTAGTAAAGACGACCTTTGTTTATCGCTTCTCCGCCCACGTAAGAGTCGCCGTGCAGCCGAGGCTCTGAGAATAGATAAGAACGCTGTACTTCACTGTAACTGTGCACTGATTTAGACCCATCTTAATAACTAAGTTATAACCTTGAATCTATTTATAATAATCGACTCGTACTTTCTTAAGCATAAAACTAAATTTCTAATTGTTCAAAATGAGTAAGAAGGAAGAGACCTCATCTATTTCAGATGAAAACTCTTGTGTTAGTATAAACATTTTAATTAAATTTATTTCAAAGTTTGATGGAACACGAGAGAAATTAAATCCGTTTTTGAATAATTGCCGAAGTGCTATTGAATTAGCTGACCCCGCACAACAGATCATTTTGTTCAAATTTATACTAAGCCAACTAGAAGGAAAGGCACAGACCGCGTGTTCCTGAAAGGAATTCGATGATTTTGAGCAACTCGAAAAATTTTTAAAGAATCTTCATGGAGAGCGTAAACATTATGCTTATTTATTGACGGAACTTCAGGAATGTAAACAAGGGCCAAAAGAAACGGTGAACCAGTTCGCCTTAAGAATAGAATCGTGCTTGTCTTAACTTTTAGCCGAGATAAATATTACAGTCCCTACTTCCAAAAGAAAAGCTGAAAAAAAAGGAGAACTGGTTGGCCGTGCCGCTGCAATGGAGGACTTAGCCCTCCATACTTTTGTGACGGGATTGAACCCATCTATATCTACAATTGTCCGGTGTCGTGAACCTGAATCTCTAAGTGATGCTATAAGCTTTGCATTTGAAGAAGAAAAAATATTTTACAGTTCACGGCGTCATTTAAATACCACATATCCTAAGTCTCAAGGTCGTCCTCATCTAAGTGATGCCCAAGGTCAACGTTCTACCAATAAGGGTGACATAATTTGCAGGTATTGTAAAAACATTGGGCACACTATCGAAAATTGCTGCAAACGGCAATTCAATAATAATCAGCGCAATCAAAATAACAGCAACTCTAGTAAAAATAGTAATGAACGTCCTTATGCTATAAACACTACTACTTCCCATGATACACCAGAAAAAGGCAAAAATGATCAATGCGACAATTTAAACGTATAAAATTTCTCGAACAGTATCGCGCGAGAAATGCGACGACTAAATCCACTGCATCCACTGAATCCAATACTAAATCCACTGCATCCAATACTAAATCCACTGAATCCAATACTAAATCCACTGCATCCAATACTAAATCCACTGAATCCAATACTAAATCCACTGTATCCACTGAATCCAATACTAAATCCACTGAATCCAATACTAAATCCACTGTATCCACTGAATCCAATACTAAATCCACTGTATCCACTGAATCCAATACTAAATCCACTGTCTCGTTTGCTAAATCCGTTGTATCAAATACTAAATCCACTAAATCTAATACCAAATCCACTGCATCCGCTGAATCCACTGAATCCTCTGTAGCACTTACCAAATCCACTAATTCTTTTGCTAATTCCACTGTATCCTCTGATATCATGCCGAAATCTTCTGAATCCTCTGTTTCTAATAGCAAATCCACTGTGCCTAACTCTAAATCCACTGGTCCTTTTTCTACATCCGCCAAGTCTCTCTCAAATAACCCTAAATCATTAACATGTAGCTTTCCTAATTCCACTGTTTCTAAATCCAAATATTCTAAGCTTAATTCTAATGTACCCGCTGTTTCCTATGCTAAATCTGCCGATGCCACTTCCAATACTAGATCCACTGACTCAAGCCTACTATTTCAGGAGCATAACAACAAAACTGTATTTGAAGTAACGTCGAACATTACTTAGCGATACTCACCTCATGTCGTTTTTAATACAGAATTAGCAGACTCTCCTTTAACATTTCTCGTTGATTCTGGTTCTATGGTCAGTCTTATAAAACGATCTGCAATTCAAAGAATGCCTTCATTAGATAACACACGTGTAATTCTGTTGAAAGGTATCTATCGATGCTGGGGAAAATGTTACACGAACTATAGGTTGTTTTAATTTAAACCTTTTTTCTAACCCATACGATACTATCTCATACAATTTTCATGTAGTTAAAGAAATTAATTTAGCCTATGATGGTATTATTGGCAGCGATTTCTTGAATGAATTAAATTGTACTATTGACTATAATAAAAATATCCTGAAAATAAGAAATACTACTATAAGCATTTACTTTTGTGAGCCAGTCTACTTCATAGCCCCAAGATCAGAAACCGTAGTCGAATGTTCAGTGTCTAATCCTGAAATAATAGAAGGCCTTGTATTAGACCAATCCTTCCATGAAGATTTGTTAATTGCCAACTGCGTAGTCTCTGTCAAAGAAAATAAAAGAATTAATATCTCTGTAGTCAATATATCTGAATCGCCTGTAACTCTGAAATCAAATTTGAATATATCTCTGATTCCATTAGATACCTTGATACCAAATCCTGACTCTATTCATGCTACAACAATAAGCCAGGGTTATCCCGAAACTGATTCCTATCTCCGAACTCAAGAGGTACTAAACCTTCTCCGAATCTCCCATCTCAATACCGAAGAAGCAAATGCTCTTCATGATGTTTGTTCTGAATATTCAGACATTTTCTTCATTCCTGGTGACAAACTTACTTTTACAAATGCAATCAAACACAATATTATTACAACCACACCGAACCCTATTCACGTAAAATCATACCGCTTTCCCGAGATACATAAACAAGAGGTAAACAAACAGATTGATCAAATGCTTGACCAAGAAATAATAAAACACTCTGTATCCCCTTGGTCATCACCCATCTGGATAGTTCCAAAAAAACTAGACGCATCCGGACAACGCAAATGGCGTATAGTCATTGATTATCGAAAGCTTAATGACGTTACTATTGGTGACAGCTATCCTATACCACAAATTTCCGAAATCCTTGATCAACTAGGCCAAAGTAAATATTTTTCAACGCTTGACCTTGCATCTGGATTTCACCAGATTTTAATTAATAAAGAAGACGCGTCCAAAACAGCTTTCACCGTCCCACAAGGACACTTTCAATTTAATAGAATGCCATTTGGTCTCAAAAACGCCTTTGCAACTTTTCAACGACTGATGAATACAGCCCTCTCAGGTCTCCAAGGCGTGCGCTGCTTCGTATATCTTGATGATATTGTTATTTACTCCCATGACCTTCCAACCCACATAGAAAACCTCTTCTCTGTATTCCAAAGACTGCGAGACTTTAATCTCAAACTCCAGCCGGCAAGTGTGAGTTTCTTCGACGCTAAGTTGCTTATCTGGGTCATTTAATCACTGAAGATGGTGTTAAACCTAACCCTGAAAAGGTAAAAGCCGTTACCGAATTTCCTACTCCTAAATCCCCGAAGGACATAAAATCCTTTCTTGGTCTCGTTTCTTACTATCGTCGCTTTATACCTGATTTCTCCAAAATTGCAAAACCTCTGACTCAACTCCTTAAAAAGGATTTCCTTTGTGGGAAAATCCACAACAAGTCGCTTTCGATGAACTCAAACACAAACTTACCACTGCGCCTGTTCTAATTCACCCTGACTTCTCTGTTCCATTTATCCTAACTTGCGATGCCTCTAATCATGCAATTGGTGCGGTTCTTAGTCAAGGACCAATCGGTAAAGATAGACCAATAGCCTATGCTTCCCGAACCCTTAATAAAAGCGAAGTCAACTATAGTACAACGGAGAAGGAGCTACTTGCTATAATCTTTGGTTGTAAGACCTTCCGTCCATATCTCTACGGACGTAAGTTCCAGATCATTACTGATCATCGACCACTTCGGTGGCTTTTTAATCACAAAGATCCTAGTAGCAAAATGCAAAGATGGCGTCTTAAATTAGAGGAATTCGAATACGAAATCGATTATCGAAAAGGAAAACTAAACGCAGCCGCTGATGCCTTATCCCGGTACCCTGTAAATCCTGTGGAAAGTGATGAACTTTTAGATCTTAACAAAAATCCAAGTCCTTTTCATGATGATCTCGATGCAGGTTTTAACCCTCCTGAATTACCTGAGCCTTTCCAAAATACTTTACCAGATCAACAACTTCCACACTCAACTCCAGGTGACATACCTGAATTTACTATTCCTGAAAATAATAACTTACCTTCAACATCTCGCCTCGATCCACTGCTAACTCCTTTATCGGGCCAATCTGAAAATCAACAACATTACCAACCTACTGTAGACAATCCCCTCGAAGTTATCGATATTCCTGACGATAACTACTCCGATTTCCTAAGAATTATGAACGGCGGCAATATTACATCTAACGCAAAAATAAATTAATCAAATTCTAATATTTTAACTAGCACTGACAAAGTCATAATTATTCCAACTTCTATTGATCTCGATGAAAGTAACTCTTATGTAGAGGACATTCTAGATGAAATCCCTAATAAAGACGATATTTTAAGTAAAGAAAGAACTCTGTGTTCGTTTCTTAATTTCGAATATAAAAATCGATTAGTATTCTTTTTATTTATAAAGGTCAATCATTTTGATAAGGCCACGTATGAAGATCTATACAATAGTCTTAAAACTTTAAGAAATTATTTATCTCTACAACCCCAATGTAATCTAAGTATTATAGATTTCAAAAATCCCTTTGAAAACCATTCTTATACTAAATTAATTAAATTATACAATATTATTTTATACTTATTTCATAATACTGATATATTTATTCATTACTATCTACCGTAACGTTATCGTATTCCCTACTTTAAGTGAAATCAAGAAAATACTTCGTGATAATCACGACATACCCATAGCAGATCATTTAGGCACCCTAAGGATGCTCAAAAGAATCGAAAGAGAAATATTACTGGAAGGGCATGCGCAACGATGTCGAAAATTACGTAAAAACTTGTAAATTATGTCAAGAAAACAAAGCTCTTCGTAGAACTAACCGTGCGCCAATGAAAATTACTATATAATTATTACCTCTACTTCTCCTTTCCAACGTGTTGCTCTGGACATAGTAGGTCCATTACCAAGAGCAGGTCCTGCGAAACTTAAATATATTCTGACGTTACAGGACGACTTGACCAAATTCTCTTTAGCATATCCTATAAGATCTACGACAGCAGAAGAAACAAGTGACTGTCTATTACATTTTATAGCGTTATTCGGAATACCTAAAAGTATCCTAACAGACCAAGGTACTAACTTTACCGCTGATCTCTTTAAAAGGACATGCGATTTCCTCAAAATTAAGCAGCTGTGGTCAAGCCCCTACCATCCCCAGACTCAAGGCGCTCTCGAGCGTAGTCATTCGACATTAAAAGAGTACCTCAAGTCATTTGTTAACGAAGACCAAAGCGATTGGCATCGTTACGTCTACACTGCAATCCTGACTTACAATACTAACGTTCATTGCACTACTAATTATACCCCTTATGAGCTATTATTTGGTCACAAACCTTTTATACCTGACTCCATCTATGACTCCTCTCCCGAAGCTACTTATCCTGAATATCTGAAAATGCTAAGTCATCGATTCAAACACACTAGAGAAAAAGCCCTAGATAATATCAATCAGTCCAAAGAAAAATCCAAAAGATATTATGGCACTCATACAAGACCAAGACGATATCAAGTAGGTGATCTGGTATATCTTCGAAATCACTTAAGACTAATAAAAGCACTATCGCCTATATGGAAGGGGCCATACAAAGTCATAAAAGTTCATGATAATAATACTGTAACTTTACTCATTAATAGGCGACATGCTATACATCATTTCGATCAAATCAAATTAGCCAATTCTTATTCAGTTTAATAGCTATTCTTTATTTCCAATTTCAGAGTTATCTTAACAATTATCACTGCTTCAAACATCGCTCAAGAGCTTGTTCAACCACTGGACAAAAGCCCAGGTATATATTTTGATCCAGTCAGCAATCTGAAACTAATCAATGATCATGCATATCTTCTATATCCTACAGATTTAAGCTTTATTAAGCCCCATTTAGACAATATTAATAGTGCCATTGGTACTTCTAGATACATATGTCAGCAAAATGAAGCAATTAATGATTTCCAATGCCATAATATGATTCAACCACTTACCTCGCTTTACGATGATATTGTGCGCGATGTCGATGCTATATCTCACTTAATGTCTCCTAGAACTAGACGATCTCCTTGGTTCTCTGGAATAGGTTCTGTAATGAAAACGTTGTTTGGGACAATGTACGAGGAAGACTTTGAAAAGTTTAATAATGCTATTAAAACTCTTAGTTCTAATAATAAGCAACTTATCTCGTTAGTTAAACAAAATATATTTGTTACTGTTTATAAACTAGCCTTAACGCCTACAACCATAATAACATTAGTTGTATTTACAAATTGCTATTTGAATTATCAGGCGCTCGTAATGCGGGTATTTAGTTATAAGTATACCTCCGTAATATTATAAATGTAATACGCTCTATCTTGTAAAAAGGAATACACGTAACCTATTGCTCCAGTTTAAGATTTTTATTTCCTGCCTTATATAATTCATCTCATCTAAATCAAAACATAATTTGGTCCATAACGAGCCGGATGAAAGAACCAGGAATAAGAATAACTCCAGGAAATATAAAGTCTGTTGAAAAACTACCGTTTGGAAATCCGTGAGTAGCTGACTAAGGTCAAAGGGTCATTTCGCAAGAAAAAGGATATTTAAGGATATTTGGCCAGTGCAGCGTCAATATTTCCATTTATTTATAAACCCATTACTATAATCAGGTAGTATTTCATGTATTTATGGAATTGTAAAGGTTAGTATCTATTGGTATAAAAGTTCTTTGTTCTTGAGCACGTGTGTGATTTCATTAAAGTTACAAAATTATTGTTATAATTTGTAGTTAATCTATTGTGTTAAAGGTAATTAAGCAGCAAGCTAGGTTTTAATTATTGTAAGCCATTATTTAATCAGTTTCCTTAATTATTTTGCATTAGATATGAAAAGAAATCACACATAAAAAGTGCCTACCAAATTAAAAGTTACTTTGTATTCTTTTACTTTTACTTTTATGTTTTATTGTAGTAACGTTCATAATAACGATTAGTTATAACGATAATTATAATCATTTAAAATTATAGTGTTTAAATTATAGAAAGCAGATAAGTGCTTATTTAAATGTTTATATTTGTTTGTTTCTGCAGTACTATTTAGCACCGTTATTTCATTAATTGTGATTGTTTTTGCATTACAAAGCAGTTTAAAATATAGTTCGTTAAATTTAAATCAGTTATTTCGTTGTATAAGAAAACCCTGTCATAAATTAAAAATTTAAACCCAGATCAACGAACTGCAGTTACGTCTCGGTAAGGTTGAACTTGTTTATTCGCAATATGACGAGATTCAGTTAAGGTTGGAATGTGTAGCGTCTGACATAAACGTACAGTTATCAGAACGGAATGATTTTGAATCGTGTTATTACAAACTTGTGGCGAAAGCACAAACTTTACTAGCTAATCAGAATGAAGCTGTCAATGAAGATAGGTCATCTCGGATTAGCAATAATAAGCTGGTTAAGTTACCAACCATTCAATTGCCAAAATTTAACGGAACATACGACAAGTGGTTTGAGTTTCGTGACACGTTTTCAAGCCTAATACATTCGAATGACCAAATAGATGAAATTAACAAGTTTCATTACCTGCGAGCTTCCTTAGAAGGGACAGCCGCCGTAGTCATACAGTCGATTGAATTTTCTGCTAACAATTATTCTATTGCGTGGAATTTGCTTAATATAAGGTTTGATAATAAGCGGCTTTTCATTCAAAATCATGTAGCAGCCTTATTTAACATTGAAGTACTTAACAAAGAATCGTCAGATTGTATAAAACGTATTATTGATACCTTAAACAAAAATCTACGTGCGTTAGAGTCTTTGGGCGAGCCAATTAAATTTTGGGATACTTTGATAATTTACATAGTCACTCACAAGTTAGATTCGAGGACTTATCGACAGTGGGAAGAAGAAAAGGGACATTTTGATAAAAATAAATCAATCACATTAGAGAACTTTCTTGATTTCCTACGAAGTCGCGCAGACTTGCTTGAAACAATAGATTTATCTCGCAATCAGTTTAATAATCATAATGGTGCTTCTAAATCTTAACACAAAACAATGATATCTTTGACTAATGAAATATCATCACAGAAAACTAAAAATAATAGTTCCATGCAGGCGTCATGCCCGCATTGTAATAGTAAACATACTTTAATTACTTGCCCACAGTTTCTTTGTATGAGCAATGAAGAACGACTTAAACAACTGCCTCAATACAAGGTATGCTTCAATTGTTTTCGTTCTGGGCATTATGCAAATCACTGCAAGTCGCAGGGTTGCAAAATATGTAAGCGAAAGCATAATACGCTGATTCATGTATCTGGTGTTTCACATAAATCTATATCTAATGTTTCTGCTTCACAAACTGACAACTCAGTGTCTGTAGACATTAAATCAACTGAGAATAAGCAAAATACAAATGTTACGCTATCTGCACTTGCTCTAACTAATGCCAGCAATAAAGGTCAAGTCCTATTGGCCACTGCAGTAGTTAAAATATATGATAAAGATAATCGTGAACATCTCGCTCGAGCTATATTAGACACTGGCAGTACTTCTTGTATAATGACAAACAAGTTATGTAATTTATTGAATCTACCTACAGTTCACGTAAATGAGTCCGTACAAGGTATTAACAATTCTAAATCAAATATTAATAAAATGTGTGGTATTACTATTAAGTCATTAAGTGAAAACTTTTCTACTAGTCTTTATTGTTTTATTTTACCTTTTATTACGGATGAAGTACCGTGTCATAAATTATCTATTAATAATTTAAATATACCGAGTGATATTTGCTTGGCTGATCCTCACTTTCACACACCGTCAGCGGTGGATTTAATAATAGGTGCAGATGTATTCTGGGACCTACTGGGCAAGCAAAAAATCAACTTAGGTAAAGGTAAACCGATACTATTTGAATCTAGGCTAGGGTGGCTAGTTTCAGGTCCATTAATTAATAGTATCCAAGAATCAGTTTTACCATTAACTCATAAAGCAAACATTGCAAACCTACATGTCAGTTCTTCACGCAATTCTACTAATGAAGATGACATTCAAAACCTTTTAACGCGTTTTTGGGAACTAGAAGAAGTAGCCCATCAGTCATCTTCATATTCGGAAGAAGAAGCTAAGTGTGAAGAACATTTTGTACTTAACACAATTCGACTGGCGGATGGTCGGTTTTGTGTTAGGATACCACTAAAACAATCACATAGTGTTCTAGGTGACTCATTCACTAGAGCAAAACATTGTTTTTTATCTCTTGAACGTAGATTAAATAAACAGCCAGTTATAAAGACTCTTTATTGTAATTTTATGAAAGAGTATATTTCATTAGGGCATATGTCTGAATGTTCAATTGACCATGAGCAATTGGCATACTTTATAACGCATCATGCCGTGTTACGCGAGTCTAGCCTTACTTCAAAATTAAGAGTTGTATTTAATGCCAGCAGCCTTACTACTTCGGGCATCTCCTCTAACAACATTCAAATGGTAGGTCCAGTTGTTCAAGACGACTTAATGTCTATTCTACTTAGATTCAGGAAACATAAATATGTTATTTCTGATGACGTAGAAAAAATGTACAGGCAGGTGACAGTACACCCTGATGACAGACATTTACAAAGAATCATGTGGCGTGAGAACCCTTCAGAGTCTATTAAAATTTTCGAATTGAACACTGTGACATATGGTACTGCAAGTGCACCTTTTTTAGCAACTCGTTGTTTAAAACTCGGCGGTAGGTGAAGAAAAAGTTAGCACGCATTTTTGACACATTTAATTTAAAAACTTTATTAAAATTAATACTTACTTATTTCATATATAAAATTACTTGATTTGTGGTTATTGAAGTGCAATAATTAAGTGGTTACGTTTGTATCACTCTATGTAAAGAACAAGATTCTGCATCACCACCTGCCAGCTTCACATAACCTAACTTGCACACAAGATTAATAATATCACTACAACACAAACAGCAATAAGATGTCACAATTGCGTGAGATTGTGTCCGTACAACAGAGTCTGGAGGACAGCTTCAATAGGAGAATGGCAGACCTTGAAGCTCAGCTGAGTAGTGGTGGTTCTGCCAAGGACACCGTTGCTCGTGTGGCTGAGGAGTTCCGTACATTCAGAGAGCTGATATTCAAGATACTGGGATTGCTACGAAAACAAATCAACGAGTGTTGTCAAGCTACTGATCACATTGAGACCAGGCACCGGCGGAAGGCGGTCATCTTTTTAGGTGTCACAGAAGTGGATAAGGAAGAATGTACTGGTATCATTCTTAATATTGTCCAAAATAAGCTGGGTCTGAGTAATGTTTCTGCGGCCAACATTGTGCAGTGCCACCGGATCGGAGCCCAGAGCAAGGAGCGTTCCCGTCCTATACTTGTGCGTTTTTCAGACTTGAAGTTGAGGACTGATGTCTGGAAGGCTAAATCTAGGTTGAAGGGCTCATCAGTGTCAGTCCGGGAATTTCTCACCAAAACCCGGCAAACACTCTTCGGAAAGGCACGCCAGCACTTTGGTGTAAGGCCTGTCTGGACACAAGACGGCTGCATAGTGGTCAAGGTACCGGATGGAAGACGTCATAAGATCACCTGCTTAGACGAACTGGATCTGCTGACAGGCAAGTACCCAAAGGTCTCGAATAACACGGCCAGTTTAGGAGCGAGGAGCGACGTCGGTGCTGCGGGTTCATCGTAGGGGACGAACAAAACTTTGGTTCCCACTAACCAATAGTTTTCCGACGCTTATTTATGTGTATATAGTTTTACTCTTGTTTTTTCTATGATTGTATGTTTACTATTTAGTTTGCCTTCTTGTGACTTTTGATCTTCGTACCCACAATATTTTGTTTTGTCGTCCGTAAAACTTGTTAAATATTTGTTTTAGTTGTCAAACTGACACTTACATAGCACAGTTATTTGCGTTCGGAAATTATATTAAAATATTATGTTTATTAGAGGTCAATCTCCGAACGAGCTAAGCATAATTATTTTGTTATTTTATTTTTATTTTAAGTGTCACAGAGTGTTTTGTAACTCCAAATATTTTTTTTTTTTTTAGTATTCTTCATTTATTTTTGTGTGTATTTGTTATTTGTAGGTAAATGTGTTACAGTGAGCTGGCGGGTGGTACAGAGACTATTGCATCTTCAATATTATTATTATTATTATTATTATTATTTTTTACTTTTAAATATTTATCTAATTCTTATTATTATTATTATTTATAGATATATATATATTATTATTATCGCTTATGTTATTTTCTGATGATGATAATTCTTATCACTCTGCCAATAGTTCTGTTTGTCTGTCGAATGACGATAGCTTTTGTTCTGTGACTGAGACGCTGGGGGACTTTGTGCGGCGGACGTTTGACCAACTTGGTCGTTTGTTTAACGTCTGTCATATTAATGCTCAAAGCATTCCCAGCCACTATAGTGACTTTCTTGAGGCTTTTTCGGCTTCTAATGTTCATGCCGTCCTGATCTCTGAAAGTTGGCTCAAACCACATCTCCTATCCACTACTTACCCTCTACCTGGCTTTATACTGATCAGGAATGATCGCGTTGGCCGGAGAGGAGGTGGAGTGGCTATCTATCTTCACAGCAACTTTCCCTACAAAATTCTTGCCTCTTCTTCTTCTAATCCTTCTTCAACTGCAGAATTTCTTTTTCTTGAAGTTGGTGTCAATGGAGCTAAAATAATTCTAGGGGTTGTCTATTGTCCACCTTCTGTCGACTACTTCTCCAGTCTCGAATCGATTCTGGAATCTTTAGGGTCAGAATACGTGCATCATATCATCATGGGCGATTTTAACACTGATCTCCTTACTCCACAGTCCCATCGGTCCTGTAAACTCCTTCAAATCATCGATTCCGTTGGTCTAACCACTTTACCTCTTCAAGCAACCCACCACAATACTGCAGGACCTGATACATGGTTGGACTTGATTCTCACATCCTCTCCCTCCTTAGTACGCTCACATGGGCAAACTCCTGCTCCTGGTTTTTCCCATCATGATCTCCTGTTCCTTTCCTATAATCTCAAACCTCCTAAACCGCGTCCGAAAATTCTGTACATTCGTTGCTTTGGTCGAATGAACACGGCAACCTTACGCCAAGATGCCTCCGATCTTGATTGGAAGCCTTTGGAAGCTGCCATCACTGTGGATGAAAAGGTAGACATATTTAATGATGTAATCGTAAACTTATATAATACACATGCACCCATCAGGAGAGTGAAAATTAAGCGGCCACCCGCTCCTTGGATGTCGAAGGGTGTTCAAATGGCGATGCGGGTCAGGGATAAGGCTTTCCGCAGGTATAAACGGGACCGCTCCGAAGACAACTGGAAACTTTTTAAAGTTGCAAGGAATCGGTGTAATCAGATGATACGTAACGCAAAACGCCGACATATTCTCAACAATCTTTACACCTCTACTCCCGCTGATATCTGGCGGTTTCTAGGAACGCTAGGTATCGGTAAACAGAGACCCACGGATTCTCGGTTGACGGTTGGTCTTGATGATATTAATAAACATTTTACCTCTTCTATTCCTTTTAGTCATCAGACCAAGTGTTGTACCTTGAATTACGTGGCTTCCTTACCTAAACCCAACTTAGACTGTCCTTTTAAATTTTCTCCAGTTGCACCGGGTGAAATCAAGAAGATAATCCTGTCCATCAAGTCCAACGCGATGGGATGCGACGGCATTAGTCGCCGTATGATTGTCCAGATTCTAGATTGTCTCTTGCCTGCAGTTTCACATTTGATTAACTTTTCACTAGAATCTGGGCAGTTCCCAGCACTGTGGCGCAAGGCGTTTATTATTCCTTTACCTAAAATCCCTAATCCTACAGCTCCCAACCACTTTAGACCCATATCCATTCTTCCATTCTTATCGAAAGTTGTCGAGGCCTGTGTGCAGAGGCAGTTAGCTCGGTATGTTTTTTGCAACAACTTATTGAGCCCTCTGCAATCTGGCTTCAGACCAGGACACAGCACAACTTCTGCTCTCCTTAAAGTGACTGGCGATATTAGGGCGGGTATGGAGGATACCAAGGTCACAGTACTCACTTTGGTCGATTTCTCAAATGCCTTCAATACCGTCAGTCACGATATCCTACTGTCTATCCTCACCCATCTCATGGTTTCTCCTGATGCACTGGAATGGTTCTCAACTTATCTTCAGGGGCGTCAACAGGCAGTCCGTTCCGATGATTTATCATCCATGTGGCTTGACCTCAACTCCGGCGTCCCTCAAGGCGGTATACTTTCACCCCTATTGTTTTCTATCTTTATTAATTTTCTAACTCCAAATCTTCATTGTTCGTATCATCTTTATGCTGATGACTTGCAACTGTATTCTACAACTAGTGTGGATGATGTGTCGGTGGCCATTAGCGATATCAATCGTGATCTAGACGCTCTAAAGTGTTGGTCTGATAGATTTGGCCTTTATGTAAATCCCACTAAGTGCCAGACCATTGTCATAGGTAGTCAGCGCTTAATAAATAGACTGGATATCCGATATGTACCACCGGTTGTTTTTGATGGATCGACTATTCCATTTAGTCATGTAGTGAAGGATCTGGGGTTGCTCATTGACTCCAACCTCAATTGGCAAGCTCAAGTCACCAGTGTGAGTCAAAGAGTAACTGGTACCCTACGTGCCTTATACCGCCTAAAGAACTTTCTTCCGGCTAAGACCAAGGCAATGATTGTGCAGACTTTAATTTTTCCTTTAATTGATTATGGTGATGTATGTTATTTTGACCTGAATGCAGATCTGCTCAATAAGTATGACCGACTTCTCAATAACTGCATTCGATTCATTTTTAATCTTCGTAAATATGATCATATTTCTTCCTATCGCTCAGACCTAAAATGGTTACCCATACGGCAGCGCCGAAATCAGCGCGCTCTTACTACCTTATTTTCTTTCTTACACTCTCCCACACTTCCCAGTTATTTATCTCCACAATTCCAACCTTTGTGTTCATTTCATGACAGAAATCTTCGCTCTTCTAATAATCTTCTTCTAGCATGTCCTTCTCATACTTCTGATTTTGTACATTCTTCCTTCTTTATACAATCTGTCTTACTCTGGAATGCGCTCCCTCTTGAAGTCAGGATGGTTACGGACCGCTTTAAGTTCAAACAAAAGGTACGGGATATTCTCTTCGACAGATTGGCAGAGTCATCACATCAGTAACATGTATATATTGTATATATATATATATATATAATATTTATAGGTGTATTTATATTTGTATGTGTGTATGTATTGTATGTATATGTGTATTAAGTATAATATGTATTTTTGTATAAGTATAGGTAATAGTCATATTTATCTGTTCCTTTGAAGTTAACTTGCACCTACTTCGTTTATCTCTGCATCACCCAAAGGTTGGCTGGTAGAAAATGCCTTTGGCATTAAGCCCACCATTGTACAATTTTGTGCATAAAGTTATAAATAAATAAATAAATAAAACAACTCGGCTTAGACTGTAAGGACAAGAAGATAGCTAACATTATTTTACATGATCTATATGTTGATGATTTGCTCACAGGGGGCGCCACAATCGCTGATATTACATATATTCGCGACAAAATCACTGCTATTTTAGCCTCAGCTGGAATGCCATTAAGAAAGTGGAAATCTAATAATTCCCATATTATATCAGATCGAGCAACAAATTCATTGTTCAATTTAAACATTGGTTCTAATGAGCCAAGTAAAACATTAGGCCTTAACTGGCTAACAGACTCCGACACGCTTTGTTATTCAATAAGTAATACATCAATATCTGAAAACGTAACAAAGCGTGAAGTTTTGTCAGTCACATCTCAAATATTTGATCCTTTAGGATTATTAGCTCCTTGTATCATACCTATGAAAGTTATGATGCAAAAGCTTTGGTTGCACAGATTATCATGGGATGACAGTTTACCTCCAGATGTCGCTAAGACATGGAGTAATATTGTTGAAAAGTTATTTATTTTAAATAGTTTACGCATCCCACGTTTAGTTTTGTGTGATTCTTGGAAGGTGATAGATTTGCATATATTTTGTGATGCATCACAAACGGCTTATGGTGCTTGTATTTATGTTCAGAGTACTAATAATAATAATGAAATTTCAGTGCGGCTGCTCACAGCTAAGAGTAGAGTAGCTCCTATAAAGGCAACTACAATTCCTCGGCTTGAGCTCTGTGCTGCCTTGGTTGGAGTAAGACTGTATAAAAAAGTCGTTGCCTCACTAGATGCACCAATTCACGGTAGTACATTTTGGAGTGATTCTACAATAGTGCTTGGGTGGTTGAAAATGATTCCAGGTAAGTTACAAACATTTGTACGTAATCGTGTCTCAGAAATTGTGGAATCAACGAAAAGTAGCAATTGTACCTGGAGACATGTTCCTACACATCTTAACCCTGCTGATCTTATATCTCGAGGAACAGATGTAAGTCACATTCAAAATCTTGATTTATGGTAGACGGGACCTAATTTTTTAAACCAGGATACAAGCGAATGGCCTTCTTTTCCTACTACAGTAGAATCGCTACCTGAAGTTAAAACTGAGATTTCTTTGTTAACTACGTGTGACACTCCTAAGCCATTAATTGATTTTAATCGTTTTTCAAACCTTTCTCGACTTAAACGTACAGTAGCATACGTGTTACGATTTATTAATATTTGTAAAAAGCAACCACCTACCACTATACATCTTAATGAAGATGAATTGCAAAATGCTTTGACTTTAATAGTGAAACAGTCACAAATAGAATCGTTTCCTGAATATCAGTTATTAATTAAAAATCAGTGCTTACCAAAAGGAAGTCCACTGACTAAACTTAATGTATTTCTAGATAGCAATAAATTAATTCGTGTTGGTGGTCGCTTACAAAATTCTTCATTTTCATACGAGAAAAAACATCCGTTAGTCATACAGTCCATTCATCGATTTTCTAAATTATTATTTGAATTTACACACAAAAATTTAATGCACGCGGGACCGCAGTTGCTACTAGCCAGTATAAGAGAAACTTATTGGCCAATAGGCGGTCGCAATTTAGCTAAACTGTGTTATCATCGTTGTGTTGTTTGTAGTCGCATCACAGTTAAACCAATTACTCCCATCATGGGAAATTTACCTGAGAAACGGCTCACATCTGGTGGTCATCCATTTGAATGTGTTGGGGTTGATTACGCTGGGCCTATACTGTCGGCTTCCCGACAAGGTCGTGGTTGTCGACTTGTGAAGGTTTATATTTTACTATTTGTTTGTTTCACGACGAAGGCAGTTCACATTGAGTTGGTTGGTGACTTAACCAGTCATAATTATTTATCAGCACTTCGTCGTTTTATGTCTCGTAGAGGTAAACCTACGCATATATATTCCGACAACGGAACCTCATTTGTAGGCGCTTACAATGAACTCGGTAAATTTTTGAAAGAAAATAGCAGTACGTTGTCTGGTGATATTGCTGATGAAGGGATTAATTTCAATTTCATTCCTCCTTATGCTCCACATTTCGGTGGTCTTTGGGAGGCAGGTATCAAATCAGTCAAATTTCATTTAAAAAGAGTAATGGGAAATTGTCACTTAACGTTTGAGGAATTATATACAGCACTGGTTCAAATTGAAACCATCCTTAACTCACGCCCACTCACGCCGTTGTCATCAATGACCTTTTGCCGCTGACGCCTGCACACTTTTTGATAGGACGTACACTGACGTCTTTGCTTGTGCCGTCTTATGAAGCCACGTCAGTTACTCATTTGAAAAGATATGAGAGAATAGAGGCGTTACGTCAACACTTCTGGTCGAGGTGGAATAAAGAATATATCTTGGAACTGCAGCAGCGGACAAAGTGGAGATCTTCAAAGGCAGCATTAGAAGTTGACCGCCTTGTTGTTATAAAAGATGATAATTTACCGCCACTGAAATGGCGACTAGGCCGAATATCAGCTGTCTACCCAGGACGTGATGGAATCAATCGTGTGGCAGACATAAGAACTGCCAATGGAACAATCCGCCGTGCATGCAGCAAGATATGCCCATTGCCATCAAATTGAAGTTATGGTTGAAAGATGGTCTTTCAACGCCCGCGGGCATGTTTATAAACTAGCCTTAACGCCTACAACCATAATAACATTAGTTGTATTTACAAATTGCTATTTGAATTATCAGGCGCTCGTAATGCGGGTATTTAGTTATAAGTATACCTCCGTAATATTATAAATGTAATACGCTCTATCTTGTAAAAAGGAATACACGTAACCTATTGCTCCAGTTTAAGATTTTTATTTCCTGCCTTATATAATTCATCTCATCTAAATCAAAACAGTTACTAAATCTTCTATCTCAAAGTTTAATGAAACTTTTTATACTATTTCTAAAAACGAGGCTTACTTAAATGATGTTATTGATAAGCTATCATCTAGTTTTAAGAATATTTCTATTTTCAATAATGAACTTATGTTTAGAAATAAGATAACTGAAGTACTCAATGTGCTTCAAGCTAGTTTACTTACCTTATCATTTAAAATAGAAGATATTGTTAATTCAATACTCTTGTCAAATATTAATACTCTGCATCCTTCAATTGCAACACCAAAGCAATTGCTACAAGATCTAATAAACCATTCAAAAGACCTTCCTAAATTCAAAGAATTTCCTATAAACTTAGATTTAATTAGTGTAAACTCTCTGTTGAAAGTATCTGAACTTGCTCCCTATTATTCTTATAATAAAATTGTTTATGTTTTAAGAATTCCATTAGTACTTCAATTAGATTACGATCTATATAAAGTACTGCCTATTCCCGTACCACATAATATAAATGATACTAACTCTTATGCATTAATAATACCTACAAATAAGTTCATTGCACTAAGTAAAGATAAAACTACATATTGCACATTTGATGACACAAATTCTTGTAAGTCTGTTACTAAAGAAACTATGATTTGTGATATTGCTAATGTCTTATCTACGAACTCTGATCCTATTTGTGAAATAGATTTATTAACGAAATTCGTGCAAGACCTGCCAAGCCAATGTCACACTAAATTCATTTTCGGTAATATTAATATCTGGCATAGTATTAGTAATAACAGATGGATTTATGTTCAGTCTACTACAACTAGGTTATCTATATACCCCCCCAACGGGGTTCTCGCCTTGTCGCGGCGGGGGGGCTTAGTAGCCGTGGTTACCAAGGACCACGGTGAACCAAGAGGAACCCCAAGGAGGCGCCGCTCCTCTGGGCTTTGCCGGTAAGCCCACGATGGAGCGGCTCTGGTGGGTTGCGGTGCTGTTTGGGCAGCACCGCAACTGGGCGGGACCGCGGCGGGAGAGGAGTGCCGGTATAGCGGTGCGCCGCTCTCCCTACCTTCCGCGGCCTCGGCGGGGCCGCAACCGCCGGATTGCGGACGCGGTGGGGCCGCAGGGGAAGAGGAGTGTCGGTATTGCGATGCGCCGTTCTCCCTATCCTCTGCGGCCGAGTTGGCCTGCGGGCGGCGATCGGGCAGTCGCCGCCCGAACAGCACGGGCCCGAGACGGCAGTGCGCGTGTTCCGCACGCGCCTCTCGAAGGAGGGGGGGCTAGGCCCCTAAATCGGACGGGGCCCGCTCGCGGTGAGCGGGCCATGGCCCGTCGGGGTCGCGGATGAATGCGCAAGCGACTCCCGTGACCCCGACACTCTGGCCGTCTGGAGGAACACCGTGGGTTTTAGTCGGTATGCTGGCCGCGCTTTGAGTGCGATCGGAGAGTCCGACATAACCCCCGCCTTGCCCGGGCGGGTGCGTATGCGTAATGCATTTCCCACGTAAAAAAAAAAAAAAAAGGTTATCTATACAATGTTTAACTAATACATCGGAAGTTGTAATAAAAGGTACTGAATTTCTATATCTAAAACCAAAATGTATTGCACTGACAAAAATTTAAAACTATTACCAAGGTCTGAGATTGTAATCTATGGTAAAGAAGTAAATTTAGATTTTAATTTAATAGATGATAAGTGTTGTAAATTAAGCAAATTCAAAGATTTAAACATCAATGTATCAACGAGTTCAATTTCTAATATCGATTTTCAAAGTCTAAAGAATCTAGATCATTTATTAGATGAAACAGATAGAGCTGTTAATAGAATTCCTAATAGCAACAACTATAACTTTGCAACACATCCTAGTTTTCCTATTTTAACTATTATATTCATACTTTTATTTCTTGCATTCTTAATTTGGCACTACCGGCAATCACTGTGTAATTTATTACCTTGCAAGAAGCCGGTTGAGAACCCGGTTGAACTTCATGTTATTAATGTAGTTGAAGAAGAAAATACTCGTAGTAGGCCAATATCTGTACCTAGATTAAGAATTAATAATTAAGTATTTTTATGTTAAAACCCTACTTACCTTACCTCATTATTATTCTCCTTCTTCTTAGTAAACTTACTTTAACGGGTAAGTTTACACTTGGCCGGGGAGGTGTTATACCCCGCTCTCCCTAACTCTTTAGCCTACACAGCCCTATTTCGAAGTAGTCAGCAGTTTGTCTATCATTGCAATCCGTTTTCCTTTCTCACGCCTCAGTCATCCTCCAACCTCTCACACGTTCAGTACTATTTCTTGTGAACTCTATTTCCGTGTATTTTGTCAAAATTCTAAATATATTAACCTTCAATTTCAATTAAAATCTTTTTTTTTAAAACTCCAAATCGACCCGAGCGCGTAATAGCATGTTTCATCAAACCAATAACAGGAGGCTTGGTAATCAGGTCATACATAGTAAAGTTATGACATGTAAGCTGTGACTTAAAGTATAGCGCGCTAGCTGTTTAATATGGGCATATTTTTACAGACTCTAAATCCATAGACAACAAAGTAAATTCACCGGATTTAGCCTTCTGTTTGTCTGTTTCCTTCTCTTGCCTCGCTCTATTTTTGCGTCTTATGTGTTGTTCATAATCGAAAGTACTAACATGCCCGCCCTACTGCATGACCACAGCAGGTATCGCACATGTCCTTTTTAAGGTGTATAGGGACAGATTTAACTCGTGAAACAATTTCTCGAAAGTAAAGCGAGAAATCACAGGCTCTTCGTTGTCAATGCACCGTTCTCTGTACTGTTTATATAAATCAGTCCGAGAACGGTAAACAGGTTCTAAATACAACTTCGACGTTTCCTTCCTGGCATAGTGAGAAGGTAACTTCGGAATATTATCTAAAAAGTGACGTGCGGTTAGAAGCTTTCGCTGTGTTCCAGATTGTGGCGTTCTGACTCTGACTGTATTCTGAATTTCTTGACAAGCAATTACTCTATCACGCGATTTTTTGACCCAAGATTGAACTGTGTATGAGCCTAGGCACAAAGTATTTAAAAATGTTGTTCTGCAAACTTGTAAATTGTGACCTTCGTTCATTGGCAAAAAATAATCGAACGTACCTTCACGTCTCGATCCCTGATCACTTGTTTTGCGTGTCGTATCCTTACGGTTTACAAGTCCGACAACATACACTTTGCGCTGGTCCCAGTTCATATTTTTCCAAAAACGGTTGTGTATCTCATGACGTCTTTCATCATCAAATTTTCACAGTTTCTCCCTAAGACTACTCTCCCTACAAAACTGCGAATTGCATCTATCACCTAATTTTCTAGCGGATCTTATTTTATCTAAAACTTAATTATTTTATTACATAAATTAAAATTCGACCTATTTTATTATATTTAAAAGTAACAAATTTATATTTATTATGTACAAATCTAAATAATTAAAATCAACATAGTTCCTGATAATGCGATAATACTTATGTCAAGGTCGTTTCCTATTTACTCTGTCTTTGTCACGCACTAAGTTATTTGTAACAATCTTTCTCTTTTTCTCACCGATTGAATGAAATTGAATGAATATTATTGTCGATTTCATTTCAAAAGACTCCGTTCCTAAATGCTATTTCACTTGACTGAATCATTTAGACGTCTGAATTTAGTCAGGTGGAATACGCGCTTAAATTTACTTGTCTTAGGTGTACAAAGTTTTTTGCATTAATATGCATTATTTAATTGATACTAGCTAGTCTCTGACTAGTTTAAAATTAAATGGGATTTGGTATTGTACGTGCTTAAACCAGGTTTGACTGACGGTTGTACTTCATTGGTTCCGACGACAGACATGCATAAAATACCTAAATAAATTTAGTAATGATGATTATACTATTGATTAGAATAAATAGTTTTAATTAAAAATATGTGTTTTATTTGCAATATTTTCATAATAATTATGATATTAAAATTTTAGTAGAATTTTGGTATTAATGGAATTTTCTTTTTAGAATTTTTAGTAGATTTCCTAGATATCTTTGGTAGGTTTATAAAATTTAAAACGGGTACACTGGTCAGGAGGCTCGCCCATGTATTTTGACATATTTATTTAATAAAGAAAAAAGGCGGGAAACTTTAAAAGTGAAAAGGCGCGTTTTCTCTATCAAATTAACGTAAAATTCACAATTTGTATTATAAACAATATTTTTGTAAATATTTTTGTTAAATAGACTGTCAAATAGACTGTCCATAGTGTACATAATAAATTAGTAACCCGAAATGGGTAAAAAAAGGCGGAGGAAGGACGAAATTTCGTATGCTGACTCGCTGCAACAGCAGCAGTTAGCTGAATCTTCGGTCTCCGATTCAGCGGAGTCAACAGTAAGCTGCAAGGACACAACAAAGGATAAGTAGGCCATTTACACGGTAAAAGGATACAATCGTAAATATCCCGAGGAAACCAAGCATACGGACCTCATAGCCTTCCTGGCTCATTACGAACAAAATGCAACATTTAGCGATAGGGATCGTATGGCCCTATCAAAAGGTTTACGGGAGCATGGAGTTTCAGGCGTCATGCTTCTACGTACTATTAATAAGTACAAAGTCGGCATAACATTTGACCTGCCAAACAACGCCAAAAAAGTTGTTAGATCAGCTGTCTCTTAAGGCAACTATACCGGCTGGAGATACCGAAATAACGGGAGTACTTACTTCGGTTCCCGTGGAAATGTCCAACAAACAATTTTTTTCATTGATTGGCAGCTCTAAAAACGTAATACAAGTAAGGCGCTTCATACGCAGGGTCAGAAGTGACGCTGGCGTAACTTTCGTCCCTACACAGGCTGTCGCATTAACCTTCGCGTCCACTATTCTTCCTCAGTTCATTTACTTGGCGTCACGAAGTTAGTAAATACATACCACCAGTAAAACAATGCCTTAAGTGTCTGCGGTATGGACATATTGCTAAATTCTGTCGCAATACTGAAGTATGTTCAATTTGTACATTGAACCATAATTTTAAGAATTGTCAGGTTGACCCAAAGGATGCTAAATGCGCAAACTGCAAAGGTAATCATATAGCTATCTCCTCATCTTGCCTAATTAAAAAACAAAAAGTTGATGAAAATAAAATTAAGTCACGAAGTGTCACTTACTCTGAGCTCTTTGACGCTAATGTATTCCCAGCTTTAACTGCTCGAACTTTAGATGTACAAATTAATAATCTAATGAAATCCGATATATTTATAAGTACTTTAGTAGAAACAATTACAAAAATAGTTACATCTAAAGATGTTCCTATTAATTCATCATCAATTAAAGAGGTTTTAAAAACAACTATAAGTAAGAAATTTCTATCATCCTCATAATGGATTTGTCAAACTTAAATATAGTTCAATGGAATGCACAGTCTTAATAGCAATCTATATAACGGGTGGCGCAAAAGTAAAGACCCTATTTGGTTCAGCTATAACATTTTTTCTAAATTAGAAAACTAGATTTAGATTTTTTTAAATGTATATTTGTGCCATTAAATTTCGTACCATTAGGATTTAAAGATGATGTCTTTTAAATGGTGACCTCCAGAGTTGATACACATTTGAGCCCTATTTATGACATTTTGCATAACTTGCCGTAACACTTCCTGCGATATGTTCGTTATTTCTTGACGAATGTTTTCTTTTAGAGCTGCGAGAGTCTGTGGCTTGTTCACATACACCCGAGATTTCAAAAAACCCCAAAGAAAGAAGTCTGGACTGGTCAGATCGGGTGATCTTGCAGGCCAAGGCAAATCGCCAAAACGAGAGATAACTCGGCCTGGAAAAGCGTCCCTCACTAAGTCCATAGTGTCGCGCGCTGTGTGTGCCGTAGCGCCGTCTTGTTGAAACCAGATGTGCTCCAGCCCCAATTCGTCCAAACTGGGTATCAAAAACTCACGTAACATGGTTCTGTAGCGTTCTCCAGTGACAGTAATCGCATTGCCTCCAGCGTCTTCGAAAAAATAGGGTCCGATCACTCTGTCAACACAGATGCCACACCATACAGTAACTTTTAGTGGGTGTAGAGGTGTTTCTTGAATAATGCGCGGATTATCAGTGCCCCAGAACCGAGTATTCTGCTTATTGACATGCCCTGAGAGATGGAAATGGAAACGCAGGAAGTGTTACGGCAAGTTATGCAAAATGTCATAAATAGGGCTCAAATGTGTATCAACTCTGGAGGTCACCATTTAAAAGACATCATCTTTAAATCCTAATGGTACGAAATTTAATGGCACAAATATACATTTAAAAAAATCTAAATCTAGTTTTCTAATTTAGAAAAAATGTTATAGCTGAACCAAATAGGGTCTTTACTTTTGCGCCACCCGTTATATAAAAATGAATCCCTATTATCTTGGTCATGGCATCACGCGTGAACGGCTAGATCAATTTCGTTAATTCTTTTTTTGTAGTGTTTGTTATTGTCAGGAGAAGGTTCTTATGAAAGAAAACTAATAAAATTGCGCGGTGATTTAGAAAGTTTAAGAATACTTAACCACCATATTAAATTTAAACCGCTAAACCGATTTCGATGAAAATTGGTATGTAGATTGATTTGGTTTCGGGACATACGCTATACTTTTTATCCCAAAAATCGCTCTGTTTCCCGAGTTACATTAATTATACACATAGTAACACATAGCAATTTTCGCGCGGGCGAAGCCGCAGGGCGCAGCTAGTAAACATATATTTATTCATTTCCTCTATGCATAAAATATACATTAGCAATAATTTCTGAAACATGGTTCAGACCTGATCAGTCTTTTAGACAAAAAAATTACAATATTGAAAGGAATGATTGTGGTAACAAACACAATGGAGTTGCAATTATAATTCATGAAAGCATTACTTACACTAAAATTAACACATATTTTGATAATTCTTTACAAAACATTTGTGTGAAAATTAAAATTAAAAATAAAGAAATAAGTGTAGTCAGCTTTTATAGCCCCCTAAACTCTAATCCAGTTTTTAATAAAGATGATTTTGATTCATTGGTGAAATCTATTCCTGGTCCTTTTATATTTGCTGGAGACTTTAATGCCCATCACACTTCCTGGGGATGCGTTTCTGACTCTCCAAGAGGTAGAGAAGTCTTTGAAGTCATTGACGAAAATAATTTGGTTCTACTTAATGATGGTCAAGCAACAACTGTTAGTTCTCTAACATGGCGTCCCAATGCACTGGATTTATCGTTGGTTTCATCGTCGTTGGCAATTATTGACTCCAAACTGATCTGAACACTCATATAGAACAAAAGTTAACCAAGGCTTGTATCATATTTTGGCAGTGCAAACGCTTCATAGGCAAAACCTGGGGACTTTCCCCCAGGATTGCAATGTGGCTTTATACTGCCGTAATTAGACCTATTATTACCTATGGTGCAGTGATCTGGTGGCCTAGAACAGACCTCTGCACTGTAAAAACCCAGATGCGACATGCTTGCATGGCTATAACAGGAAGCATGCGCACCACACCGACCGCAGCCCTGGAAGTCTTGTTGGGACTTTTGCCTCTTGATTTGTACGTACAGCAAGAGGCAAAAGCCTCCTCGGTAAGGCTCAAACATGCAGGACTGTGGCACGATGACCGGGGACCACACACTAAGATACTGAGTAGGGCAATTGCGCACCAACCGCTAATCGAGGCGCCCCATGATAGGATCCCCAAAAAACAGGTATTTGAACGTAGTTACCATGTTCAACTACAAGAATCGACGACAGACTATTCGGGTGTAAATGAGGTGCGTATCTACACGGATGGCTCTAAGACCAAATCAGGTACCGGTGCAGGAATATTCTCGATGGACCTAAATATCAATTTATCAACAGCTCTAGGGACAAATAGCTCGATTTTCCAGTGTGAATGCGTAGCTATAACTAAAGCGGCAGAAACGGTGCTGCGTCGAAAGATAACCAATTTCGACATCAGAATACTCTCTGGCAGCGCAGCAGTACTTGTAAGTAACGTAATATACTCAGGGCTCATATATGAATGTCACTCAACACTGGAAAAAGTTGCAATAAGCAACAAGGTGACACTCCAGTGGATGAAGGGGCATAGCGGATCTCTCGGGAATGATGCAGCGGATGAGCTTGCAAGGCGAGGGTCCAACAACCCACCAATCGGACCCGAACCAATGTTACCCATCACTGCGAGTCTACTCCGCTCGTGGATTAGAGAATGGGCCCGAGAACAACACCAGATGCAGTGGGCAAGTTATAACGACTGTAGACAGTCAAAAGAAGCTCTGCCACAACCATCGCCAAAGCTAAATATACACTTAATCAACCTAAGAAGGGATGACCTGCGCATATTGGTGGGCACTATCACAGGCCACTGCCCTCTTATTAAACACCTGTATGTTTTAGGCATTACCGACAGTCCTCTGTGCAGCGCATGCATAGAGCACGACGAAACCGTCGCCCACGTAGTCCTGGAATGCGAGGGAGTGATGACACATCGGGCACAAATCCTCGGCAGCCCGAGGTCTCTCCGCGAAGCCTGCGAAGATCCCAGGAAGCTTCTGCGCTTCTGGGCGGAGTTGGGCTGGATGAAATAATCCAGCCAAACCGGACGCAACAAAAGACCAAGAGGTCTAAATGCGGACAACGAGCCCACCAACAAGTAACATCGTCGTTGGCACTTAATTGTGAATGGTCTGTACATGATAGTCCTCTTGGTAGTAGTTATCACATTCCTGTAATCATAAAAGTAATAGTTAGCAGAAACAAAAACAATGTTTTTTATGGGAATTGTTTGAATGTTAAACATTTGCTCATTCACCCAAATTATAAACTCGTAGATTGGCGAATGTATAGCAATTGTGTGGAAGAATTGCTAATTGATTTTCAAATTGATAATAAAAGTCTTCTTAATTCGTATTCTCAATTTTGTACTATTTTGCGCAGAGCAGCTGCTAATTCCAATAATTTAAATGATCATGTTATCTCAAATACCACCAATCACACATGCAAAAAAAATAAGATTAAAGGACCTTCCCTTCCTTGGTGTAATCAAAAGTGTACAGAGGCTGTACTAAATTTCAAAACAGCTTATATAAATTTTAAACAAAATCCAACAGAAGAAACCTATCTTCAATTTAAAAGACTCCGGGCAGTTAAAAAACTCATTTTAAAAACAGTAAGACGAAAGAGTTGGTTTTCTCTTTGTGAAACTTTTAATAGATGCACACATTTATCCGTTGTATGGAAATTTATGCGTAAATATAATAAGACATATAATTTTAATATTCATGAAAATGACGCATGGGTTTTAGATTTTTTAAAGAAATACACTCCAGACTTTGTGCAACGATCTTCAAAAACTCTTACTGACAGTATTAATTCCAAAAATAATTTTCTACTTAATCCTTTTACAATTAATGAATTAATATCTGCCATCTCCTCCCAAAGAGATACTGCTTATGGTCTTGATGGAACACCATATATCTTATTTAAAAATCTAAGCACTGCAAATTTAGAAACATTTCTAAAAATACTTAATTTACTGTGGAAAAATAATGTTATACCTCAAGATTGGAAAGTGGATTGTTTTGTACCAATTTTAAAACCAGATAAGCCAAAGTTATGTCCTGATTCTTATCGTCCCATAGCACTTACTTCTTGTGTAGGAAAGTTATTTGAACAATTGTTAAAGCAACGTTTAGAGTAGCAACATAGAACAAAACAATATTTTACCTTCTAATCAATTTGGTTTTCGTAGGAATCGGTCTGCTAGGGAAAGTGTCTGTCAATTACAGCTCGATATTCATAACTCTTTATTGGCAAAAAAAAATTTGGTTGGAGTTTTCTTTGATGTTGCAGGAGCTTTTAATAGTGTAAATATAGATACTCTCTGTCATTAATTATCGCAAATACAAATAGGAATTCCTGTAAAAATTATAAATTGGATTAAAAGTTTTCTGAACAATAGAGAAGTATTTGCTAAATTTAATAGACATCTCTATGGTCCTAGACTCTCGTCAAAAGGAGTTTGTCAAGGCGGTATATTATCACCTTTAATATTTATATTGTATATAACGATTGTCTTAGAATAAGGAGGATATTTACCATGACATTGACAGTAAAATGACATGAATAATGGTTTTGGACAAAAATAAAATTACTATTAAAAATGGGTTAAATACGAAAGACAAAATAAATAAAACAAACAATATAATGAGTATATAAACGAAAAACATTATTTTTACAAACTTACCACGTAAGAAATCCTACACGGAAGACTAGGCAGTATGGTCGAAAGACTATAGCCTGCCCTTTGGGAAAATAAAAAAAAAAAAAATTTAATAAAACTAACTAACCTATGAACAACCTGTTACTAATAAATACGCAAACTGTCTTACTAATAAACATTTACACACTACTTATAACAGGGTTATAACAAAAACGTTACTAATAAACGCACTCGAGCTTTACGCATGTTATAACGGCTGTGTAAGTAGTACGCCATTTCGTACAACCCTTATAAAGACGGCAGACCTCGTATAGCACGCGCATAACCTACAAACTTGTGTTGTTTTGTGTTAAGTTTTCTGAAATAGTTATGGATTATTTACATTTTTTTGATATTTTTGACAAGTTGGAGAATGAAAAACCACCAAGAAAAAAAAAAGACTTACAAATCTAGGTATAATCCCTTTATTTTAGAAGACGGCGAGTTTAAAAGTAAATATAGATTTACGAAGGCATATGCAAAGGAAGTGGTAGATTTAATCCGAGGCGAAATTGAACAGAGTGCTAGAGGAGGTGGCTTTTCTGCAGAACTTTAAGTTTGTACAGCATTAAGGACATGGGCTAGACAAGAAGTGCAAGATGATGCTTCAGACATCCACGGCATGAGTCAACAATCCATAACCAATATATGCCGTCGAGTTGCTATTGCGCTGGCAAGGAAAGCTGACCAATTCATACACATTATTTTTTCCTAACGCTTGTGTACGCAACTGTACCATATTAATAAATATTATATTGGAAGGTTAAGAACGTTTCTTAACTCGGATAGCTACAAAAAAGCGGCCGTGCCATATATCTATGCCATGGCCGCTTTTTTGTAGCTATCCGAACTTGGTCGGGTTATGAAGGTGTTCGATGCTTCGTCAGTATTATAATTGTTTTTCTTTAATTACTAAATTTAATGACATGAAATTGTGCATGTGAATAGTTGAATGAATAAACTAATTATTGGCATACATTTTACCATGCAATTCCTTTAGAACGTCGTGATATTTGACTGCTTTGTAAACAGTGATCTATTCATGGTAAATTGTCCTATAACTCTTTAATTACACAGGTCTGCAAATTTGAACTCTTATTTTCCCCTTTTGGATTTGATTGCTGATCTTGAGGTATTTTGGTGCGCTGATTACGAATATGTACTTGGATTTGTCCTATCACCCTCAGTTTTTTTGAAAAATCCTTTTATGTGAAATCGGAAAAAAAGGCCAACTTTACAAAGTTTTTTTTTATTACAATGAAGTAACAATTATATTACTAAACTTAAAACATTAAAAATACATTGAAGGGACAGTAATAAATAAATTAAAAATATTAAATACTTTTATGGTATCTTGCTTTTTTGTCACCGAAGCTCCGATTGTGAGATTTTCGCTTGAAATTCCGACTTGGATCATCACGCTTTAATAGCCAACAGTAGTCTGCCATCATTACTTTATTCCACTTTCCCTGATAGCGACGTTCCATCTCCTTCAAGTCCTGGTGATATCTTTCGCCTTGCTCTTCACTTACAGCTCCCAAGTTATCAGGAAAGTAGTCCAAATGCGAATTAAGGAAGTGAAGTTTAATGCTCATCGAACATCCCATTTTGCCGAAATTTTCAATCATTTTCTTTACAATTTCCTCATAATTTGGACTTTTATAGTTTCCTAGAAAATGCCTCACTACTTCCTTAAAAGATTTCCAGGCTTCTAATTCAATTTCACTCAATTTTTCATCGAAACCTATATCTTTCATCAATTTTCTTATGTCCGGGCCAACGAAAATACCTTCATTCAGTTTAGCTTCAGATATAGATGGAAAAATCTGGTGTAGATATTTAAAACCTTCTCCTTCTTTATTCAGCGCCTTCACAAATTGCAAAAATTGTCCGGAGTTTAAACACTTTCGCGATGACATTTTTCAAGTAAGCGTTACGAATTGCACAGAAGTACTGACTTTTTAAAAATAGTGATGGTGCTATTTATACAAAATAATATTAATCTACCCTCATTAACTGTCTTCTAACGATTTAAGTTAATTTCTATAAAAAAAGCATTTAGCCTACAAGAAATGAGGTCTTTAGCAAATGACCTAAAAATCCACTAGTTTTTTTGATAATAAGGGTATATCACATACTTAATTAAAAGTTATTATTAACTACATTTATGAGAACTCATCCATTAATGTCTACTTCAACCATTTAGTGTGTTTTTTGTTCAATAAGATACGATTAAAATAAAATAATTAATAAATTACTAGGAAGGCTTAAGTAATTTAGGCAAAAAAAAGGATGATCTATAACTAAAAATCCTGACGTGATGGAATTTTTTTAATATTTTTCCCGTAATAAGCGCCCCAAAATCTATCCAAATGGCTCATCAAAACTGAAAGGGGAAAACTATTGCAGACCTGTGTTACTAACGGGACATCATTGATACTTGGCAACATGTTGCAGACACTTACAAGGTTTGTATAAACGTGAAAATCTAGACCCCAAAGTGCATACTTTAAGAACTAAGACCTAATAAGCGTATTTTACGTTTATATTTTTATCTTTTAAGCCCTACGTTTTTTTTTAAGTCTGTTTTTTAAACAAATATAAACAAATTCAAAACAACGTATGTAAAAATCAACAGCTCTCTATGTAAGCGCTTTATATGAAAACTAGCTAATGGCCAAACGTTCGCGTAGCGGAAACTTGAATTTCTCCGAAGTTTATGCATGCACTAATTTTATTCATACATACACAATTACACACAAATACACACACATTTTTGGACACATCTCTTTTCTTCTAAAGTCTATGGATTAAAAAAAGTTCCGCCAGGACAACGTTCGCCCAGCGGAATCAGTTTTTGGTGAATTTCTCCACAATGGCTGCGTGCACAATTTTTTTTTTACCATACACAATTATCTAACTAATTCACTAAATATCTGCATTATTAAAATCTTTAATTTCAATAACATTCCGCTGCGCGAACGCACGCTGATTGCATGCATATCAAAATTAAAAAGGTCGGTGGTGACAATGCACAATATTACATAAATAGGAAAGGAGTGTGTTCAATAAACGTGCAAGTGGTATGCGACTCCAAACTATTAATAAGGGACATTGTAGCGCAGTGGAAGGGAAGTACTCATGATTCCCGAATATTCAGAGAAAGCCGAATACGGCAAAGATTTGAAAATGGCGAATTTCATGGCCGTTTATTGAGTGATGCAGGTTATGGACTAACAGGCTATTTGTTTACACCTGTACAAAACCCTGCACATATTAAGGAGGAGGCTTACAACAAGACTTCTACTAGAAATCCTGTGGAAAGATGCTTTGGTGTGTAGAAACAGAGATTTCGATGTCTTTTGCATGGCTTTAGTGTATCATTGGAAAATGTAAAGCTGTATATAGTTGCACTTGCAGTTCTGCACAATATTGCAATGAAAATGGGGGAAAATGCAGAGATAATGGACATGAGGCCAGGGAAAAACAGTGTAGGTCAAAGGTCACAAGATGCTCAAGATAATGCAAGTGGACAAGTTGTAATGCAATTATTTATCAATACATTTTTTATATTATAACTAGTATTTTAGTAATACTATAATTATTCTAAATAAAATATACATTTTAGTTATCACTTATTTTATTTAATTTTTCCATACGTAATAAATGATCTAATTCTAAATTCTTTATTCTTAACTCTTGTTCTTTTATACGCAGTAAATGTTCCGCTTTAGCCCAATCATGGGACTCCCTCATTTGGGCCATTTTAAGTTTGTGCTCTTCCTCTACAGTGTTAATGAGCACTTCACTTCTTTGCTTTTAATAATTATTTACCTATAAACAAATAACAATCAAGAATTAGTACTGTATTACTTTGCTTAATGTTTTTACATGATTAAAAAACTAATAGCAATTCAGAAGTACCCAGGCACTGAATTGGCTGTCTTTAGATAGATAACACTGGCAATCTCACAATGACTGGAGATTTGCCAATTCTTCTTATCTTTGTTTCCAAAAGATTTGAACTCGACAGCAGGAAACAAAAAGAGCTTTTACTTTTGTGCTCATCTGTACTTACTTCAAGGGGCAACCTTCTTTTAGAATATTTGATTTTGGATGAGTTACATAAATTCTCCACTCTCTGGGTCTTTGTTGTTGGAGTAATAATAATCTCTAAATTGAAAACAAATTATGAGAGGTAAGAAAAATATTGGTATACCTTTTTGATAAAACTTACAAAAACCAACAAACCTTTTTGATGTTTTCTTTATTTTGCATCGGGCTTAGAACTACTTCCTGAACATCTATACACTCTGCAGTATTTACTATTGAAGCTATAGATAAATTTTGTGTTTTGTCCTGTAAATAAATCACACATTAAATTTATAATCATACGGGAATTAACGCGATCATGCATTAGGTATTTACATACCTTATTTTGCTTGACGTTTCGACCAGGTTACACCGGCCGTGGTGAAAAAAGCAAAATAAGGTATGTAAATACCTAATGCATGATCGCGTTAATTCCCGTATGATTATAAATTTATATCATGCAACGCGAAAGTTTAAAAGTAAATAAATCACACATTGCATTAATAATGTCATTTATTAGAGGTAGTTATTGTCCATGTATTAAGAATACAGTATATCACTAGCCCATCTCTACCAGAGGGTGTCGTAGAAGGCAACTAAGGGAATTGATTTATAGAAAATGATAGCGCTGTAAGAAAAGGGAAATTCGAAGTAAAACCCTATACCTCTCTCTCGCTCTACTCTGCTTGAATCTATGTCACATTGACCTGGCTTAGACATGTTGTATTAATTGCCAAATTTTGAATTTTACTCTCATGTAGCAGATTATTAAGGTACAGATGGAATATTAAGATACACCTAGGGTAAGTGAAACTTAAAATAGCTTTGTAAACTGCATACCTTATGAATAATGCCATCACTATCAAATTGATTTGAATCCACCTCAAACTTGGATTTGGAATCCATTATTTCCTTTGTTTCAGGATCTGGGCTTGGTGGCTTTGGTCCACCTCCTGTCCCATTCAGTTCCTTCCTATAAAGAGAATCTTTCTTTTTGGCATCTAATTTGGCTGTCCTCCATTGTTGTTTTATTTCCACTATCGTTCAGTGCTTATTGACTGCACCGTTGGTCTAGTGGTTAGTGTAACTGACTGCGACGCCGGGTGTCGTGGGTTCGATACCCGCGGAAGGCAAATATTTGTGTGATGAACATTTGTATTTGTCTTTAGTCTGGGTGTTTCCTATGTATTAAAACAATTTTCTTATTACAAATTTAATTAAGTATAAAAGAATTACAATTTGAATAAAACTATAGATATGATAATTGGACGATGTGAGTACCAAGAATGAATTATATTTTAATAAAATGAATACTATAACTCTGGAAACGTATGCTAAATTGAATGTGGCGTGATATTGCATCAGCTGCGTGGAATGTTGCGAAAGCCGTGTGAGTGCGATTTGCTGACTCGGCGCCTCGTGCTTTCCGCCGTTGCGATGTGCAGTAATGGTGTCGCTTAACGTCAGCGGACCGCCTGTTACACCGATGCGTAACACGTAAGCAAACAATGCGTCATTCGCAATTGAAACCTACGACTTATAAAAACAAAACAAACGAGCGCCGCGCAGCGCTTCCTGTCTGCCGCCGCGCCGCCCCCACCCCGCGCACCAAACACTCCGTAGCGTAGGATCACTCGCGTTCGATCCTACGTAAATACTACAAAATACCTACTACTGAACATATTTTTTACACATGTTTTATGATCGGCAACGTGCCCAAAATATGGTGTTGCGTGCCATCAATGGCATGCGTGCCATTGGTTCGCCTACCCTGCCTTAGAAGATGTACTTGACTTTATCTTTTATCTCTCGGATAAATGCATTGCCATCTAATTAAATGCTTAGACACCTGCATTTACCTACCCCGTGTGTTGCACATATTGTATGTTTTCTTGCCTACTTACTTTTTATTTTCTTTGCAAGTATACTTGTGTTGTTTTTCTAAATGGTGTTAACTAATGCTTATTAATATTACTATTGCATTTGTATGTATTGTTCTGCTCGTGTGCGTGTTATTTTATTGTTTTTACAGTTTTTATTACATTATGGCTCATAAACAGTAGCAGACCCAACTTGATGCATTGTTGGCAGAAAATAAAATAGGTCAAAATCAGGTATTGCAGTGAAACTTCCCACATTTTGGGCTGATAAGCCAGCCATTTGGTTTGCTTAAGTGGAGGCCCAATTTCATATCGCTAACATTGTCGGAGATAATACAAGGTACAATTATGTAAACAGTCAATTAGATCAGAAACTGGCAGGTGAGGTTGAAGATGTCATAACTAGCCCTCCTGAAGAAGAAAAGTACGAAAAATTTAATGAAATTCTTATTCAATGCCTGTCTATCTCCGAGGCGAAAAGGGTAAATCAGCTCTTAAGTAATGAAGAACTTGGTGATAGAAAACCATCACAATTTATTGCTATTCATTAGATACATCACCTGCATCTTCATCAAGTTTTTCATTAGATTCATCACCTGTATCTTCATCAGGTCTTTCATTAAGTACATTGGCCAAACAATTAGAAGAGGTACGTAACGAAGTAGCGGCACTTTCAAAACAGCAGCGTCGCCCTCCACGCGATAGATCCGTTTCTTCCAAGCATCGCTGGTACCATAGAAAATGGGGCTTAAAAGCTGCCTGATGCATTGGCCCATGTAACTGAAAGTTGGAAAACTCAACCAGCAGTCAGTAGCGGCGGCATCTGGCTGTTCTTTTTATTTTTTTCGAGCCGTCGTTCTTTTTGTTTTTTTCGAGCCGCTTTTTATCACCAATCATGTGACCAAGCGCCGGTTTTTAATTGATACGGGGTCTGACCTACGTTGTTTCGCGCATCGTTGGCTGCCATCACGCAGATAAGCTACCGATTTCGCCCTAACTGCAGCAAATGGGAGCTGTATTCAAACCTTTGGTACAGTCAACTTTAAATTGAATTTTAGTCTTCGGCACAATTTTGTCTGGCAATTTGTGATTGCTGATGTTAGCACAGCCATTATCGGTTCAGATTTTTTGGCATTTTATCATTTATTACCCGATTGCCGAAATAATAAATTGGTTGATGGCACTACTGGGTTTACTTCTGCCGCTACAGTTGCTTGTATTAATCAGCCTAGCATTCGCGCAGTAGCCTCTGGTAATTCAATGTTTACAAATCTTTTGGCGGATTTGCCAGATATTGCGAAACCGCCTGGCCTTTCAAGGGCCATTAAGCACGACACGGTACATTATATTACAACTACTGAGGGACCTCCCGTTTGATACCGCCTTCGTCGCTTGGCGCCCCAGAAGCTCATTTCGGCTAAGAAAGAATTCGAGGAAATGGTAAAATGTGGAACCGCCAGGCCGTCTAAGAGTGCTTGGTCTTCACCATTACACATGACCATTAAAAAAGATAATTCCTGGCGTCCTTGCGGCGATTATCGCGCCTTGAACGCTAGGACTGTGCCAGACCGGTACCCAGTTCGGCACTAAAGTATTTAGCACTTTAGATCTCGTAAAAGCCTATCACCAAATTCCGGTTTTCGATGGGATTATTGCAAAAACATCTATTGTGACCCCGTTTGGCCTTTTTGAATTTCCTTATATGACATTTGGTTGAGAAACGCTGGACAAACCTTCCAACGATTTATGGATGAGGTCACAAGAGGTTTCGATTTTTGTTTCCTGTACGTGGATTATATTCTTGTTTTCTCTAAAGACGAATCATGATATTCATTAATACTAATATTTATTGCGACATTTCGACGGGTAAAACGTATCTTTATTTGACCCCTTCTTTTCGCCGCGCAGCTTTTAATAAGTTGCACAATTTAAGACATCCCGGCGCTCAAGCTACCACGCGTCTTGTGACTGAGCGTTTCGTCTGGCCTTCGGTGAAAACTGTCGTGTTTGGTCTCGGTCATGTCAAGCGTGTCAACGCAGCAAGGTTTCGAGGCACAATTCTGTTCTAACTGGTCATTTCGATTTATCATCAGGTCGTTTCTTGCATGTTCATATCGACATTGTCGGACCCCTTCCCATCTGTAACGAGTATCGTTATTGTTTGTCGGCAATAGACAGAGTGTCCAGGTGGCCTGAAGTTTGGCCAATGCGATCCATCACTGCAGAAGAAGTAGCCGAGACTTTTACCAGAGAATGGATTTCCTGTTTTGGTGTTCCGTCCGTTATTACTACAGACCAGGGTTCTCAATTTGAGTCTGATTTGTTTCACAGGTTGTTAAATCAATTTTCTACTAAGCGCATTAGGACAACCTCATACCATTCTTGTGCTAACGGGATGATTGAGAGAGTTCATCTCCAACTGAAAGCCGCTTTAATGTGTCACACCGACTCTTGGGTAAGGTCACTTCCGATGGTCCTTCTAGGAATGCGGTCGGCTTATAAAGAAGATATTTAAGCTTCGGCAGCAGAGTTCATTTACGGTGAGCCACTGAGGCTCCCTGGAGAAATGTTATGTCCTTCTTCCAACCCTAAAAGTTTTGAAGACCCTGCTGATTTCGTTGTACAGCTGCGACACAAAATGTCAGCGGTACGGCCAGTGCCGGCATCTAGACATGGTGAGCGATCTTTATTTATTTTCAAGGATATTTTGACTCCCTCTCATGTTTTCCTAAGGGATGATACCATTCGTCGGTCACTGCAGCCACCGTATTCAGGGCCATTCAAGGTTCTGGTGCGCTCAACCGATGGTAAGACATTCACTCTTTTAATTAAGGGAAACAAGGTTGTTGTTAGTGTTGACAGACTTAAGCCTGCTTTTATTGATCATTCGAATGAGCAGCCTAACCAAATTGAACCTATTCCTGCTGCTTCACCTCCACAACCAGTTGTTTTGTCTACGCCTTTGATTCCACAACAGCCGGTACGAGTTGATCCACCTGTTAAACAGCTATATACCACACACTCGGGCAGGCAGGTTAAATTTAAGAATTTAGATTGATTTTAGTTGCATGTATAATTATATTATATTGTTATTTTGGGTTTGGTTTGTTGTCTCCGTTCGATTAGGCACATGCCTACTGACCTTGTAACGGGTGGCGCAAAAGTAAAGACCCTATTTGGTTCAGCTATAACATTTTTTCTAAATTAGAAAACTAGATTTAGATTTTTTTAAATGTATATTTGTGCCATTAAATTTCGTACCATTAGGATTTAAAGATGATGTCTTTTAAATGGTGACCTCCAGAGTTGATACACATTTGAGCCCTATTTATGACATTTTGCATAACTTGCCGTAACACTTCCTGCGATATGTTCGTTATTTCTTGACGAATGTTTTCTTTTAGAGCTGCGAGAGTCTGTGGCTTGTTCACATACACCCGAGATTTCAAAAAACCCCAAAGAAAGAAGTCTGGACTGGTCAGATCGGGTGATCTTGCAGGCCAAGGCAAATCGCCAAAACGAGAGATAACTCGGCCTGGAAAAGCGTCCCTCACTAAGTCCATAGTGTCGCGCGCTGTGTGTGCCGTAGCGCCGTCTTGTTGAAACCAGATGTGCTCCAGCCCCAATTCGTCCAAACTGGGTATCAAAAACTCACGTAACATGGTTCTGTAGCGTTCTCCAGTGACAGTAATCGCATTGCCTCCAGCGTCTTCGAAAAAATAGGGTCCGATCACTCTGTCAACACAGATGCCACACCATACAGTAACTTTTAGTGGGTGTAGAGGTGTTTCTTGAATAATGCGCGGATTATCAGTGCCCCAGAACCGAGTATTCTGCTTATTGACATGCCCTGAGAGATGGAAATGGAAACGCAGGAAGTGTTACGGAAAGTTATGCAAAATGTCATAAATAGGGCTCAAATGTGTATCAACTCTGGAGGTCACCATTTAAAAGACATCATCTTTAAATCCTAATGGTACGAAATTTAATGGCACAAATATACATTTAAAAAAATCTAAATCTAGTTTTCTAATTTAGAAAAAATGTTATAGCTGAACCAAATAGGGTCTTTACTTTTGCGCCACCCGTTATAAACGTCGTGCTATCGACACATCACTTAAGATGTCAGTTGGTGACAGGAATTCAAATTTACCATTCCATGTAATTTTTCCTTCTAGATTATATAATAAAACAAAGTTTTATTTTAATAAGGATTTCATTTCATTAAAAGTCAGGAGATAATAAATCTCCTACAGATGTTTTTGTAACTTTTAAAGACAATTTTAATATCATCTTGCCCACTACCTCCACTCCAAGTGCATTGACACAGCAAGTTTCGCCAAAATAAGATATCTACTAATGTATAGGCGCAATCAATACCTTTACCCTCGGAGCATTACCGAATACTTGTTCTTTAATTGTTGTCTTATTCTTCTCTCTGATTACTGCTGTTCTAATTCGTTTAACTTTTGGATATTATCCACTGGTTTTATGGCTGGGTATATGTAGCGGTACAAAATTTAAAGTATATTCCTCGGATCAATGGTTGATCGTCAGTGGGGCCAGTCACTTGTGTCTAGATAGTACTCAGTGGAAACAAAGATTAAGCCCGACAATATGTGATTGCAGAGTTATCGGCACGAGCCTGTTTTTGATCTTTTGTCAAGTTGTGTTGTATCCAACGCGAACAAACTGTTTTTACAGCCAAGTGTTCTTATGTATACTCACCATACTACTGCCTAAGGACGCTCCTATCTCTCGATATGTAACATGACGATCATGCATTATTAGTTCACGCACTGCCTCGATGTTTCTTGGCACAACAACTGATTTAGGCCGACCATCTTAATTTCGTCCGTGAGCATAGGACGTCCACGAATAAACTCACTAAACCAGTGATACACAGTGGTCTTCGATGGTGCTTCAGTCCCAAAAGTTGAACTGAGTTGATCGATGCACTGCTGTCGAGTTAGACCACGTCGAAAATCATAATAAATCATCGCACAAAAATTTTCTCGAGTTAAATCCACTGTGATAATCACTCGCAATTTTTAAAATCGACACACAATGAAAATAATTGACAGTCAGATGAAACAAACTGCATTCTTTAGCCAAGAGTTCGATTTTTAAATGTATTAGGTGTATTTTTTACTTCCGATGCCGAAAACAAAAAAAAATATTTTGTTCAACTTTACTTGAAATAGCTATAAAAAATATAATATAGTTTCGGTCACTATCTACTGTAAAAAAATATGTACTGAGCCTACAACTCTTTAGTTTTATTAGAAATGGCCCATAAAATTTGGAACGTCCATGGTAGTGACACTGAATCCAGGGAAGTGACTTTCCTTACGGTTTTTTAACTTCTTATACAAACGATAAAGTCACAGATTTTATTTTATCCAAGAATATCATGATGTGTATGTACATTGGATTTATTAATTAAAACAAATGTTTGGAAAATCAGCTTTAATTGCTTTGAATTTTAACTTTAACCTATATCACATGTTTTATTTTAGGATTATGGTATCAACAATATTTTGTAATAAAATATGAAACTTAATGTATATTTTTAAACGTAACTGCTAAAGTGATCATTGTACTTATAGCACATTCTAATTTCAGTCTCAAAAATATCTTAATATTATAATAATTTTATAGCTTTAGAAATATTTCTTATTTAAATATTTTGAGGTCATCATCGCTCTCACTGTCAAAGATCCTCATCCTCCTCTTCTTAGGTTTACCATCCCGTTCCTTATCCTCCTGTTCTTCAATCTCACTATCAAGATCGTTATCTTCTTGTACTTCAGTCAGATCATCAAGTTCTCTATCCTCCAGTTCTTCAATCTCACTGTCTAGTTCCTTATCCTGCAGTTCTCCAGTCTCACTATCAAGCTCGTTATCTTCTTGTTCTTCAGACTGATCATCAGGTTTTCTATCTTCCAGTTCTTCAATCTCACTGTCTAGTTCCCGTATCCTCCTGTTTGTCAGTCCCACTATCCAGTTCCTTACCCTTCTGTTCTTCAGTCTCACTATTAAGTTCATTATCTTTCTATTCTTTAGTCTCATCATCAAGTTCTCTATTCTCTAGTTCTTCAATCTCACTGCCTAGTTCATTATCCTCCTGTTCTGCAGTCTCACTATCCAGTTCCTCGTCTTTCTGTCCTTTTGTTTCACTGTTAAGTACCACATTCTCCTGTTCTTCGGTTTCACTGTTAAGTACCAGATTCTCCTGTTCTTCGGTTTCACTATCCGGTTTCTTATCCTCCTGTTCTTCGATATCTCTGTCATATATTTCTTCCTGCAGAAATGGGTTATATAATTCCACAAAACTGTTGGGCAACAAGAGCTCCCGTTCTCCGGGAGCGCATGTGAGGCATGATAACTTTCGTGAAAATATTTTATGCGTGATTCGCGAGTCCCATGTCATTTGATAGACTTTTGTGATTCCAGGAACACTATTGGTTTTTCGTTGCACAGCTTATTAATTTCTTCAATTTGTTTTGTAGTTACGGTTGAAATTATGACATTGGTAGTGTTCTACACAGTACTAGTACAGCGGACTTTCAATGTGTCTGGCAAGGTGTAAAAACCATTAAAACTGATCGTTCTTACCTGTATAGGGTACATGCACAGAAAAAAATTCAGCGTTTATAAAATAACGAAGGTCTGGGCCATCGTGGGCTCTTGCTCTATTATTAAACATAGTGATGGTTGTTAGTGTGACGCTACTATTGAACTGAAAGATTCTCTAATTAACTATGGTAGTTTTACCTTGCATACATAACCATTTATTATTTTAGTGTAAAAATGAGGATGTTGCATGGTTTGTGATTGTGTGCCGTTTTGAATTCTTATTTTAATATTAGATGAAATAAAATTACTGGGGATAGTTATTAAATCAAATCAGAATATTTTTATTTCAGGCACTTGACCCATAGTACACAAATTATTACAAATAGCAAATTTAAAAAGACACATAATACAAATAAAAAAGTGACATAAAATAATATTTATAACAACACATTAAATTCAACAACTACTATTATATTTTTTTTAAGTATATGAATATGGACAATAATGGACATTAGCAAATACGGCGGCCACAATACGGTTCTTGCCACTGCTCAGACGTGCTAAAAAATATTTATATATATATTTATTTATATACACAACATACGACTATCTTTACAGGTAACGCTTAACCTAATGCGATATTGTACCACAATAACATAAAACTTAACTTTACCTAGGCGTCGCAGCTAAGTACCTACATTCATTGTTTTGTTATCGAAATTTATCGGCAACTTTGTAGTAATAACAGGAGGGTTCTAGAAATCTATTGTATGACTATAAAAAGGATTCGAACGTCGGCGATTTAATCAGTTGTGAATACAGCGATCGATCGAACATCTAAGTGATACGGAAGTTTACGAAGAGCGATCTACGAAGCGTTATAGTGCAGTATATATGTTTATTGCTTTATTTTGGTACAGTTACTGTATTATGTGAGTCTTGAATAAACTCATCATCGCGCAACTGGCATTTTACGTCGAACCCCATCCTGACACGTAACAATATTATTAAATTTTTTTTTCAGATTTAAGTCGTCAGATCAATGAACAAAGCCCGTTAGACAATCACATAAAAGCAATATTTTGGAGATATTTAGAAGTCCGAATTCATTTTATTATCATTCGGCAAGCGAAAATAACGACTGCAGATTTTTCGACCAATCGTTCATTCGATCAGTAGTAAAAAAGCCAAAGATTTGTTTGATAAAATCTCTAGCCAATTGTTCATTCGATATGTAACAAAATTTCCAATTGTTTTGTTGGCCATATGTTAAACGACGAAATATTTTTCGACAAACAGTGGTACACTCGAAGAGTAAGGTGGAGCAAATGCACAACGAGTTGGTTTCATTTAAGTGCCAGTAGGTTACTTTTATAATCATCCTGACTGACGGATTCGTCAACGTAAAACTTAAACCGCCAGGACTACAAACCTAAAATTTTGGCAGTTGACGTTGTTGGCGGATGCATTTCAACTATGATACATGATTTGACGTTGAATATTCGCCTAATTGATGGAAGCTAACGTCATCAAAAATTGAAGATCCAATAAAACCTTGAAGAAAAGTTTGACTCAGTACGGCGACCCAAACGCCGTGACAAAAAATAGGGCAACTTTATACATCAATTCTAAGAATACTGTACGTCATGTAGTTTAGATTCTTATTTTATTTATAAGTGTGGTTCACGTACATAACACAAGCAAAGTTTCAGCTTTTACAAGTGCTTACTTTATTAGAAACGAAGCAATATACCAGCCACTTGAAAATGAATGCAAAAAAGAACCTCTCAAACTTTAGGTCACAGAGTATGTTATAAATACAAATTAACATTCTACAAGCTGATGAGTTGTACAAATTAATTATCACAATCAAAAAGCATGTTGCTATACAAATATATTTTATATACGACAATCAAAGTTAACGATTTCACTACAAAACCGAACTTTCAACAGACAGGGACAAAAGTACACGGTTAACATAATATGGATACAACCAAAAATGGAACAATTATGAATTAAGTTTAATAAAATGAAGAATTATAATAATAATTAATAATCATTATTATTATTTTTTGATGTTTATTTAAAAATGTAACAAGTATGAATTAAGTTTAATAAAATGAAGAATTATAATAATAATAATAGGTACCGATTACCGAATAACATAGGTAACATTGTGTCTGTACTAGGAAGATTTGTCGTGTCCATGTTGAGAGTCTACTGATGTCACCGCGTAGTGCACTGAGGTCCTCTACGCGAATCGAAGATAAGTGATGTAATCGCCGTTATATTTATTCAGCCAATAGGTTCACACAACAAGTACAAACGTAAAGAAATAAAGTAAATTAAGGCTAGGTTGTAGCTCTACGTGTGTTTATACCAAGTCTATTCAGAAGTTTAAAAACACGTCCTGCATTACAGCGGTTAACAGTTTCAGAGGTATGACATCGATGTAGCAGGCATGAGCCGCGGCCTGGTAACACTAAGGGTCCACACACATGGTGGACATTAAACCCCATAACCCCCCTTGCCGTGCTCGCTGCGCTGGGTCTAGAGCTTTGACCATGTTAGATCACCCTACGAACAGACGTACAAAAGTGTGGTCCAAAAAATATATACACATACATATACAGGTAAATAAAGGAAATAAATATTTATATTATAAGAAAGTGAAAATATACAAATACATAAATACATACAAAGAAAATATATTACATAAACTACGAGTGAATAATACGAAAACAGGGATCAATACATACTGTTTTGTTGCGGCCAACACAGAACGTACGGACCAATCGCTTGCACGCCGAGCACACCCGCTGCATCTTCTGTCGGGAGTTGGGGGTTGTAGGGTACTCAGCCAAGCGATGGGTCACGTCCGCTCTGTGTATGGCTACAACAGGTGGGATTGGGGGAGGTGGAAGGGAATGTTTTTGAATAAGGGATTTGACGAGGTTGATACGGAAATTTCGATGAGATAGACCTGATGGTGAATTTTTTTTATGGATGATGAATGCATTTAATACAGAAACATTAAAAAGACGTTTAAATAATTTTTTGTACCACACCTTCGTACGTTTGCGTTCGATCGGATACATGGCCAGGAGCTGGTCTTTTTTATACATCCCACCCATCATATTGTAATCTAATATTAGGAGGGTTTGGTGGATTCACCAATTTGGCTTTGGCAGATGCCATGGTACGTAGAGAGCATGGCCACACGGTTTGCATCTCTCCATACCATGACATCTACGTCGCCTGAGGAAAGACATGTGATCTGCCCCTGGCGCATGTTCCGCTTCGTGAGCGCATGAAGCGCTTGCGGCACGATATTGCGATCGGTTCGTAGGGTGCCCAGACAGTCAAAGCCCAAAGACTTCAGGCGTCGAGCCAGACAAGGAGAATAATAGAAGTTGTCCATCCACAGTGTGTGGCCTATGTCCAGCAGTGGACGTCTTTTGGCTGATATGATGATGATCCATAGTGTGTACCCCTTGTGTTCCAAGCCGCTTATCATACGTAAAACTATTGAAGGCGTGGAGGCCTGAAGTGGATCCTCTGGTTGCTGGGGGCATTTCTTATGGGCGTGAACCTCAAACCGCCATAAGTAGCCGGTTTGAGAATCACAAACCTCATAAGTTTTAATGCCCCGCTGCGCGGTTTTGTTGGGGATCAGCTGGGCGATCTCCAGCCAACCCTTCCAAATCAGTAGACTCTCGTCAAGGGCGATGTTTTGCTGAGGAATGTACATACTTTGGAACTTATTGTTAAGATGCGACAGAATTGGTTGTATCTTAAACAGTCTGGCCTCAAAGAAATCCAGCTCTAGTGCACACATGTCGGCGTTATTCGCGAAATGTAAACAACGGTTTATTAATAAAAATTGATCAATCGACATGTGTGCGCTAAAGCCAGGCGTACAGAATATGTCAGGGGTGGAACCCCAATATTCCTCAACCCGAGACTTTACCACTACACCCGTCGCCAGTACCACACCGAAGTAGACATATAACTCGTCCACAGAGGTGTCACGCCAACGGGTGATACGGCTTAGGGGGCGTAACGTCTCGGATTGGATCATTTGAGATGCCACCTCCTGAGCATACCTGTTCGTCTCTGAGGCCATGTGCTCCATAATTTGCCGATCCCATATGTCAATGAAAATGTCATATGGTTCGACCCATGGAGCTGACGGTCCGACATTAATCTCGGAGAATTTTTACCGCCCCAATTCAGGTGAAATTTGAGGGTTTGGAAACGCTCTCCAGTCGAAATGATGAAGAGCCCAGGGCTGCTCCGTCGCCGTAGCACAAACCTCGGCGGGTTCAAAGCCGCCGAGAGGTGCTGGGTCGACGTCGGGCCCTGGTTGACTGGCAGTCTCCTCTTCATTATCCAAGGGCGTGTCCATCATAGCGCGGAACACCCTTGGGATGAAGGGTACTGCCAAGTCCTCCTTATCACTGTCGACGTCGCTCTCCCTGTCGTTGTTACTAATCTAATAGCAACCACATTTTGCCATGACCCATGGCTCGCAAGTAAAATAGCAGGTAATTACCGAAATTGACCAGGTCCCCAATTTCGTCATCTCGCAAGCTTGTTGATACTTAACGTAGTCAATATGTTAACCACTAGCAAATAAAAAAAGTAATTGACTTACGGGGTGGGCGACACCGGTGGGGCTAAAAGTGGTGCAGCAGGTGGTCCAGTTAGCCGTAGTCGGGATCTAGATGAACATATTATAACAATGGTTAAAACTCTTAGTCAATTGCGTAGAATTTTAGTAACTAATTGATTTTTAATAACCTTTTGGAGCTTGTCGGTTTGTGACCTAATAACCATTTCTGCTCTTATACAAATTTTTATAACATCGTTTGATGAACACAACAAACAACCCTTATGTTTAGTGACAATAAATTTATGGAGCGAGTTTGTCTTGTTAGATAATAGCACACTAACACAAATATATAATTAAAAAGTATTTTTTTACTGTGTATTATATTGCTTCCTATATGAGATAGTACCTGCAAACCTTATTCAGATAGTTGGTATGTGATAGCTAAATCGGACCAATCATTGTTGTCATTAGGGTCTACAACATCATCATTTAGCGGAATACGATTATTTTGTTGTACGATTTCTTCTCTCTACGGTAGAAAAGCAATTAATCATAGATAATTCCTCTAGTGCTGTGCAGTTGCCATTGCCAAAATTTTTGAGCTCTATGTGTACTAATAGCTTTTTATATGCTGATTTAATTTGCGGGCAGTCAGGTTATTATTTTCTAAAAGAGCTCTAAATGATCCTGACTAGCCTTGTAAAAGGGCATGTAAATTAATTTATCAGTCTGTATGCGACTTGTATGTTTAAGTGCTTTAGCACATCCAATTAACCCCAGGAAACCTACTTTCCTGGGACAATTGATTACTAGGCTGCCATCTTCACACCTCAAAGATGATAAGTATTTTACTATATCTTATTAAAAAAGTATATCATCGGCATTGTTTGCAGAAAGTGTTTTTTATATCCATATTTATGGTATGACTTAGTGGTTTGGCTTCAATTTTATATTTTGTAACAAAACGTATGCAAGAAGTGAAGACGTGTAAAACAACACGTCTCTCACAATTTTTCTCAAAAATTTTGAGGTACTATCGGCAAAAGGTCCGGTCCACCACTCATCGGTCGTGAATCGCTTGCACGCGTTGCGCATGGGCACAGCAAGCTCCGCCCTAGAGTAGAGCAGCGATATCGCGGAACTTTTCTCATTTATAACAAAACATAACCATAGCTAAGTGTAATCGTTTCTATTTATGCATATTTTCGTTGTTAGCATGATTTAGTTACTATTACTTTTGGTAAGGATTGTTTATTTTTCCAATGTATCCAAAAAGGTATCTTTTAAAGCAAAAAGAGGCTTTGTCAACGACATGTTTTTCTAATTCTAGGTAGATATAATTTGGAAAGTGGAGCCGTCGTTGCGTTTCAACCAAGTCAACCGAGCGGCATTCATTAGAGGTTTTAGAGTAGCTTTTTTATACGCTTTTTTGTTTTGAAGTACGCACGTGCTTTATGGTAGGTATTGTTTGTAAATTTCCTTTGTCATTTAAGTATTGTTTTTATAATCCTAGACAAGGTATGCGAACGGGAGTCGTCGTTGTGTTCCTACAAATTCCTACATTTATGACTATGTTTCTGCAAATTCAGAATGGCGACATTAGTAATGATGCCCCAACAATGCTGTTACTTTCTTGTTACTAATTATTAGGTATGGTTAACATTTTTTGAAGTAGTGTGTTCCACACAACAATGATTTTCGGAGTTTCAACTAGTATTGACTACAACGCGCAAACTAATAAAGCTAAAAATCTAAAGCTAAAAGTTGTTTCCTTTTTTAAATTCCAATGCTTTCGTTTGTTCTTCGGCTCGCTATTACTCCTTTGACCTTATCAATATAATCACGTCGTTCCATTAAGTATTAAACCCCTTTCAGCTATTTTTTCGCGATAAAAGATGTTATTCCTCGAGGTATAATCTATCTCTATACCAAATTTCATCAAAATCGGTTCAGTGGCTTAGGCGTGAAAGCGTAACAGATAGAGTTTCGCATTATAATATTAGTATGGATTAATAATACACGATAATAAAGGGCGTGTAGACATAGTAGATAAATGATTGACTAATTTAATAATCTAATAATGCTTTGATATGACATGTTATGAGATAAATTGAATCATAATAACCATATTAACATCACCATCATACTGTCATATAATCACAATTCACAAATTAATAGCACTTCACGGTCTGCCTTGACTTCAGACAAAATAAGTACTATTTATTTTCATGTTTTGGTTTGAATCTAATACCTCCATGCAATTTTGTGCATATAATATGTAATGTAATGAATAGTTTTCAGAGATTGCATACAATTCTAGTAAAGTAAGGGGCAAATAATTTTAAATATCAATTGAAGTAGTAGAAGAGCAAACGCGAATTTTAGTTTAATCTAAAAAATAAAATAAAAAATAAAATTCCTGGGAATAAAAAATATTTCTACTTACCGTAATATTTACCTAATTCCTGTGATATGTTTCGCCGTGTAAAACCAAAGTTTAGTTCCTCTCGTCTGTCACTATTCTAGGCATGTTTCAAGTCCATTTAACAAACCAAGTTATCATTTACACAAATGACGGTCTGGTAAGCAAGCACTGTCAAACTTCAAGCAGGATCAGTTGGAGTCCGTACAGAAAACAATGGTCGTCACTCGACGTAGAGCACACAATATAAAACGAAAGCGCGTTGACTTTGGCGAAAACCAAATTGCAACTGAGTAATATTCTCTCCCGGCAAAAGCGCTCGTTTAAGAAATGTTTTGATTGGCTGAGGCTAAATAAGGGCGGGGTTTATTTTTGCAAGCTAGTTCAAACGATTTCGTTTGCAAAGTGGTCAACCGCCAAGCATCGCCATAGTACCTAATCTGGATTTAAATTTAAAAAGAAACAAAAGGTAAAGTAAAGTAGTAAAGTGATCGGAACGAACTTACTGTTGAATCACCAAACCCACAAACAGAATCGCGCCTGATGGTCTGCTATCCTGCTTTGTGTGAATATTAAGATGCTTGATGATGTAGCCATTGCTAATTGCTACGTAACTGTTGATGATGATAATGATGGCTTTTGAGTGTATGTCTGGATATTGACTACTCGGATGAACCCTCGCCTGCGCGCGCTGAATTAGCGCACGCACCACGTTCTTTTGTGCTTATGTCGTGTTCTTCTTTTGTTCTCAGCTCGCCGGCCGTGCGAGCGTTGAATGCGGAGGTTATCTGTCTTGACACGTAGCTACCGGTTTTTCTTAAATGATCCGGCTCGAAGGATCCCATGAAGATGTAAATGGTCTCTGGGTGGTAAAAGAGTGGACTGTATTTAGTTACAACTGGTTTACTTCGAATAAGAAAATTACGTTACAATTAAATTAATAAAAGAAATAAAATATGTGAGCGCACGACATGCGGCTTGCGATACGGTCGTCCAAAGAGTGTTGAGGGCGAGACTGCTGACATTGATAGCAATGTATAGTTATGTATCAGCGCGCCGGGCCGCTTTTGTTACAGGTGTTTAAATGTATTATTTTGAACAGAACAGCCCAGGTGATGAAGCATTTCTAGGTTAGATGCGCAACTATCGAATGTTAGTGATACAATATTAATTCCAGAGTCGTAGATATATTCTAGACACTGATTCACCAGACTAGCGCGTTGCGATCCCGTCACGTGGTCGACAAGGAATTATCCCACGGGTACATTGAAGTTTTAGTTTATGCCCGTGAACAAAAAGACTAAAACTTCTTTAGCTTTTATGACATAGTCACTGTTGAGGCCAATTTTAATGTACCCGTGCAGTTTATTACCATCCCACTCAATGCACCCCGTCTTATCGCCATTTTATCCATCAGCAATCCAGCAAAGATAGGATACTGCGTAGACTCTGACTTAAATTTCAGAGCCGAAAATTATTCACGAGTGAAACCCGGTTCTCCATTAATACTGGAATACCACTTTTTTATTGTGCGCTTATGAGGCAGGCAGTTATTGAATGTTTGACGCACATACTCGTACGCTTTTGGTGAATGGTAGTGCAAGGTGACTGCGAATAAGCGAAGTTTAGTGATTTATTTCTTGTACTTCGACCAACATGTCTTTCACTTAATTTATTTTGTTTAGTTACTAAGTTTTCAGTTTCTGACGTTTAATTATTTGATCTTTTGAATTTATTAACCTTTTAATTTATTACAATTATCATAAAAATCAAAAAGTTAGGCTATGAAGTTGGGTGTTCGGTCCATAGGTAAATCCATTTGAGACGCCACAATAGTTTGCAAGTTGTTCGGTAAGCGACTAGACCATAACGTCCTTAAAAAATCTTCGGGTACCCCAGCCAAATGTTGCAAATGTCTGAAAAACTGAGGTTTCCAGTCACCCAGTTCCTCCTGCATCAACAATTGTTTAACCTTCTTCTCTTGCGATGCTGATAACCGTTTAATTAGCTCAGACTTTAATTTTTCACATTAATCAGCCGTTGGAGGGCACGTAATGATATCTTTCACTTCGGCTACGTAACGGTGATCCAATACGTCTATTACGTGATAGAATTTCGTTGTGTCCGCAGTAATATTCGCCAACGCGGACTGACCTTCCATCTGCGCAAACCACAACCCTGGTTATTCAGGCCAGAAAGGCGGGGCACGTACACCAACACAGAGGGTTTCGGGGCGTGTGGCCCCGAGACCATCATTCTTCGACTCTATCATCCTGTTCTTTATACGGGGTCACCAGTTTGTAGTGTAGTGTCGGTGTCTTATAGGGTCTTGAGGTGTTGAAGATAGTCGAATATTAAAAGATTGAAGGAACAGTTACAGAAGTTTAATTCGACACACTAAAGAGTTACAGATAGAAGTCACAAGATTTTTAGAGCTAAATAAACAACTACAAAAAAAATTTAAACAAAAGTAAAGGGAAAGAAGAATTCAGATTACAGAAACGTGAATAATTAATTGCTAAATTTGCGCGTGCTCTCGACGTCTGCGATGACCAAGCGTTAGCGGCTCGCTGTCTCTCGTCGCGGCCCGAACAGTTCTCCAAGCTGGAATTGCGCGGGCGCAAGCGCTGAGGTATACATCTCGCGCGCTCGAAGACATAGCACATGCGCTAAATATAGGTGTGTCCTCTTTCGACTCGACGAGGCTATGATAATGATGCCACAGACTGGTTGATGATACTATGGATAAAATCGTCGTCTGCCATCCTTTCTATGCCAGGATATATTTTTTAAGAAACTGGGTAGACGGTGACTTGCATTTACACTACATGGCGCCCTTATGCATATCCGACATGGGCATGGCTGCCCACAGGCAAGAAGGCGACGCCGTAGTGCGCGACTAGGGGTGTCGAGCAGTGCGGCCAATAAGTTAGCCGAGGTGAGGCCCTGATCGACTCTCGGGGCATTCAGGACTAATAATTTTATTCTTGTAATAATTTTTTTGTTGAAATCACAAGCATGGAAAAAGCTACTGTACTCTGCCCTGCGAAGATTGCGTTAGCCTTATGAAGAGATAACGACTTCCACAGATGGGTTATTATATTAATATTAGTACTATAAAGCCCGATTCATATATACTTTTTTCCTTCAGGACCATTGACATTAAGAAGATTACCATCTGTCAATAGACAGCCATTACAACCATTACCAGACATACCAAAGCCATCAACATCATCAGGTATTTTTCCTATTTATAAAAATAGGATACGTTTACTACGTTGCGATGGATTGCTGCTGATGTTAAATGAAACACTTCGATAACCCGTTATATAGACGTTTATTACCGTAAGAGTTTGAGTACGATAATTTATGCTAAAATGATAGATGAATGATATGTGCAATGCTAACGATTACGAATGCACCCGGTTTGCTGTCCGAATATGCACTGAAGTCGCCGCATATGTATACCTGTAACAATCTGAAAGCAATTACTATTTATATTAAATTATTTAACTATATGTAGTCTTAAAATAGAACTAGTAGGTATATTTAATCAACATAAAAAGTGTATTATGCAAAAAGTAGTATGTAGGGTAAAAGTACATGTACAGTACAGCTTGAAAAATTTGTGTAGCCATGAGATGCATAGCAAGCAAATTCCGAGCGCTCGTAAGTAGCACAACGTATTATGAGTTAATGATTGTAAATAGGTATTCATTAAAATAGTGTCTAAAATTAGATGGTAATGTTTATGAACCCCTTATAATCAACAGAGTTAATATATCTTAGCTCAGCAGCTTTTCTAGCTGGGCAATCTGCTTCTCCTGTTAGATGATTATGGGGCTTTTTAAATTGTGTGCACGTTGCGCATTTTGCTGATACATACCTTGTCGGACATTCGGCAAATGCGTGTCCAATTTCAGCACAATGTCCATATGTATATATATGTATATATATCTTGTCTGTAGAACTTGGCAGTATGTCCATACTGCTGGCACTTGTAACATCTTGTTACAAGTGTAAAGTCCCTGACAGGACAAGACGTCCAATTTATGAAGAGTCGGGATTGTGTAATTAGAGCTTTTCTAATATTTGCAGGCACTTCAATAATATAATTACACGTAGAAGCATCTTTTTTGCCAGATTTATGGCTTAGTTTGCAGGAGGTCAAAAAAGAATCTAGGGACATTGATGGTATCTTATCGGCCAGGTTTAGTTTGTATACACATCGTAAAGCCTCATTTTCTGATAATGTGGAGGGCACACCAATTATTACAATGCGGGGTTAGCGTTTTTGGGGTTCATCGGCGGAAAGACCGGACATAGAGTGCTGGACAACGTGTTTCACTTTTTCGGCATCTTGTTTGGTCTCCGTGCTAATTATTACACCTCCGTTTTTCGTCTTACGAAGTCCGCGTACTTGCAGCTTCATTTGCCCCGGATTAATTAATTTCTGCACAAGGATCTTAGTGCCATCACTCGTCTTTAATTTGTCATTCGGATAAATGACTACAGAGCTGGGATTTGCACGCCGAACAAAACTACTTGACCCCTTTTTGACCATGTCGGCAAAAGAAATGTTTTCAGTAGCACGAGAATCTTGAATTGCTTGTTTAAGTCCAGTGATATGTTCCGACAGATCACACTTTTCTTTGAGGGCTTCATTTAAATTTTGAATTTCAGCTGATATAAAACTGCCATTTGAGAAGTACCTGATCCAATTTTTCGACTTTCATTTTGTGGTCACTGTTGAGCTTGCCTTCAGTCGATATAGAGCAAACCTCGTTCAGGTGCGACTCAATGGTAGACATCCATCTCTGTAGCTCTGACGTAGATACAGCTGCAACCGGCACCGAATCAGTGGGTTGCACCAACTTACACGGAGTACGGAGGCTGTTTGCCATTTTTATTTACGCTGTACTAGTATTATAACTAAGTTAGGCGTTCATTGTTTGTAGAAACTAAACAATTTGCAACATTGCATTCCACACTACACAGTTATTTACTAAAGGAGGTCACAAATAAATTATATTAAACATTGCTTATAAGCAAATGTTTGACTTGGTGCCATCGTCTCCTTTCTATCATCGCACCACTCGACACTGCAGCAAAGTCCATCCATACTACCTGGACACGATCTCGTCTAGCTCGGTTCGTTTTCAGCGTTCATTTCTCCCACGTACGTGCAGGCTCTGGAACGAACTACCAGCTGCGGTGTTTCCCGAGCGCTATGACATGTCCTTTTTCAAACGAGGTTTAAAGAGAGCATTAATATCACGGTAGGCAGCGGCTTCTGGCATTGCAGAAGTCTATGAGCGACAGTTACCACTTACCATCAGGTGGGCTGTTGGCTCGTCTGCCACTGTAGGCAATAAAAAAAAAAAAAAAAGCACGTCTGTATGCGTCAACCGACGCGATCTCAATGATCAATCATTAATGAACTTATGTTGTGCCTCTATTATTTGTAATACACTGACGGACTCATAAACTGCATCAAAGTAATAGACGACTTTGATATAAAATAATTATTTTAACCAAGTATGCAATCTTTCTATACAGATAAAAATTGAAACCTCTAGATTGGTTCGTGAACTTTATAACAGCGTAGGGTCATATCCTTAAGTTTAAGTTTGTGTACTGGAAAGGACCTTAAGACTTTTTTGAAGAAAAACAGAAATTTAAGGAAAATTGGTTTAATAAAAAAAATGGTTTTAACAATAGACATAAACTTTATGCAAGGGTTTATTTATGTTTTAATAAGGTGTATTACCTCCACGTGCCCTTATTACGGATTCTTATCGGTTCCGCATAGATTTTATTGAAAGTGCTGTTCTTAGTGCTGCCACTGTCGTGGGCACAGGATTTCTCGCATATACAGCTCTTTTTAAATTGTCCCAAACATGCTCAATGGGATTAAGATCCGGGCTGCGTGCTGGCCAATTCATTGTACGTATCCCAACCTCTTCGCAATATTGTCGAACTTGTGCAGCAGCGTGCGGCCGGGCATTACCCGGAATTAAAGTAAAATTTTCGCCTATGAATCCCATGTAAGGCACCACGTGATCTTATAAGATCTCTGTTATGTAGCGATGTGCAATCAAACCCCCTCGATTACCGATTTGACGGACCATGTCTATGAACACAAGTTCTGTTCGCTCGTTCATCGATATGCCACCCCAGACCATACACGAACCGCCTCCAAAAGGAACACGCTCCTCAATGCAACTTTGAGCATATCGCTCCCCACGTCGACGATAGACTCTTCTGCGACCATCTGCACCATATAAACATGTCCTACACTCGTCCGTGAACAATACGAAGGCCCATTGCTCTTCTGTCCAATTTAGGTGATCACGCGCAAATCTTAAGTGAGCTTGTCTGTGAGCTACAGACAACTTTGGACCATTTGCTGGTCTAAAAGGGGTGATATCCGCTTCCTATAACCTTCTTCTTATTGTTCGTGCACTCACATTTACTCCACGCACTTCATTAAGCTCTGTTTTGATGTTAACTGACGTGAGGAAACGATTTCGTAGGGAAGTTGTAACAATAAATCGGTCATCACGGTCGGTGGTTGCTCGAGACCTGCCTGTACCACGTCTCCTTCTGTAAGAACCTGTCTCCACAAACCTTCTGTATATTATAGAAACCGTAGACTTGTTTAAATTTAAATTTCTACCAATCTATCGTTGATCCAAGCCATGCAGCACCAGTGCTACAGTTGGAGCCGCTTGTTCGGACGAAGTATCCATATTATGGTTTAAAAACTCTCGATGAGTTAAAAAACTAACCCAACAATTCTGCTGGTAACAATAATTCAATTGACAAAAGAATAAAAAATCAATGCGAATCAATTTAAAACTTTGCTTTAAATAACACACAAATCTGATACTACGAGTAAATTTTCTTTTATTTTATTTATTTATTTATTTATTAATTTCATTAACAATTTTTTACAATTGTGTTTGAACATATCAAATCAAAATAACAACTAAAAGTAATTAATAATAATAATACAAATTAATTATGAACATGTCAAACCTCACAACACAATTACATGTCAATATTAATAAAATTCCAAAATCATCGAGTCGAGAGTGATTTTGGAATTTTATTAACATTGAAAAACATTGAAATTGCCTAAATGTCCCATTCAATAATAAATAATAATGAAATAGAATTATATAATGAAAAGATTTAAAATAAAATAAGTTATTGCATGTCAAAAGTTATTAAAAATACAAAAAAAAAAGCACTAAAAGATTAAATTAAATTTAAATTAAGTAGGTATAGTTTGTCTAATTTACATTATTAATCACACGTTATGCCCGTAAATTCATCCACAGTGTAAAAGGATTTATCCAATAAGAAGGCTTTGACGTTTTTTATAAATAAATGTCCCTTATAGACATCTCTTTTTAGATCTACAGGTAGGCAATTAAATAATTTTACACCTTGAAAGCGTGCACAGTGTTTAGATATATTTAATGCTGGAGTAAATTTGTCTTTTCCCGGCTACATTCATTTGTTTTACTGCAGTTCTATTTTTAAATCTTGCTTTTTTTTAAGATTAAGAGCCAGTCTCTCCATATTTATATAATTGAATCTAAAAAGTTTGCATACTTATTAAAAAACATCATTTTAAAGTAATCCTGAACTTTGATGCAGTTTATGAGTCCGTCAGTTTATATTGTATTCTACTTCTTAGACTGATGTTTGATTCTGATATAACTGGGCGAGATGTGTTATGTTACTACGTACTAGGTCAATGTCACTTTGATACTTTTTTGCGAAATCCTGGTCAAGTATACCGAACAAAGTATTAGATAACGAACCTACTGCGTTTATAAGTATGCGTCGAGTTCTTAGATGTTTATTTAATAACAGCTGATTATAATATTGTAGTTCGTTATACTCGTGTTGAATTTGCAGTGTAATGATCTGACAATGACTTTGATTTTTAATTTTATCGCAGGATTGCTCTAGATATTTTGTAAATTTTGTTACAACGCTATCTCCCTGCCAGAACGGAGACATCTCGTAATAAGTCACGATCTTCCACTTATCACGAATAAGCTGCATTTTGCCTAAAGTATCAAAGTATAATTTCTGATTATTGCCAAACGATGTTAAATTAAGCCCCGGCGCCCACTATCGGCCGGCATCGGTACAACTCAAGCGCCTTAGAGCGGCTTCGGGCGCCTTAGAGCGGTTTCGCGCGCCTCAGAGCGTTTCAGGTGGCTTTAGAGCGACTACGGGCGCCTTCTAGCTACCTCGGCGGTCGTGGACGTGCCCGGGGACGCCAAGGCAGTCTTTTGACAAAGCTAGATTAGTATAGTGTCAGATACGTCGCAGAGCAGTCGTAACGTTGCATGAAAAATAGTTGTGCGTGTGTATTTATAATGTTGGATTGGGACTCAGTTCTTATTGCGCATCTTGCTGAAGAAGAAGAGAAACTTAGAGCCTTAGGCCCGGCGCTCACTATGGGCCGGCATCGAAATAGAAGATTTTGGGTGAATAAGCTTTAGAAGCAAAGATGTACTCACGGTGAATTTCATAACTTGTTTAATGATTTACGATATGATGTTCGCAAATTTTACGACTACTATAGGATGAATCATGAAAATTTTGAAGCCTTGGTTATTTTGCTCCGTCCTCACTTAATGAAAAAATCGTCTACTTTCCGTTTGTGTATATCTGTTGAAGAAAGATTATCTGTGTGCTTAAGGTAAATAATAAAATGAAATAAATTCTTCAATTATTTATTTAGCTTTAGACATGATCATTTTTAATTCGCCTTATTTTTAGCTTGCATGAGCGCTTTCCGTTTATTTAGTTTTAGTTCCAGTGTAGTGCTATCTATTACAAATGAATGGCGGTTGGCGTATTGTATTATTAAATATTAGTATAAAATAGACACACTATCTTTGGAGCTGGAAAAACGCTCATTATATAAGTAATTGTGGATGATATTATGCTTGTATTAGCACACGTAAAAAAGTAATTTGTTGGTAGATTCCTCTCATAATCATATTCACCATTTTCATTATATTAATGTAGATAACATGTCTGTGTTTAGTACACGTGAAAAAGTAATGTGTAGGTAGATTCCTCTCATAATCATATTCACCATTTTTATTTTTATTATATTAATGTAGATAATATGCCTGTATTATTAGTACACGTAAAAAAGTAATTTGTAGGTAGATTCCTCTCATAATCATATTCACCATTTTATTTTTTTACGATAATATGCATGTATTGGCGCAATAAAAAAATACTTTATAGCTTCTGATAATCATATTCATCACATTCAAGACTATCTTCATGGTTTCTAGTTATGGGTGTAGGTGTTATATGTCAGTGGTGAATGTGATATTGTGGATGTTGATGAATACTTTGCTTGACCGAGAAGAAGATTATTTGTTGATGTTGATGGTTCATGTATACATCCTTTTGCTGTTGTCTCTTGTTCCGATAGCATGATCCCTGTAGCTCCCTGATTAGTATTACTTAGAGATGCTATTTCAGCTTCATTAATAATTCGTAAAACATTTAGTTTTACTTCAGCCTGAATGCGTAACGGTAATGTTTTTACTGTGACAGCCATGGATTTGAAAATATATCGACGGGATGTACCTCTTCTTGTTTAGAATTTTATATTGTTGTAAAATCTCAGCTGTTGTAACACTATGTGATTGTGGACGAGACTGTTGTGATTTCCGTTGTGGCAGTTGTGATTCTGAATGTGAAGATTCTTGCGACGGTGGACGTGATAGAGGCGAAGTAGTAAAAGCATCTTGTGTGTCATCTGTAGGTGAATCTAAATTGGATATCTGTGATCTATTTTCTTAAAAAGAATTTAAGAATTGGAGTTCCTTTTCATATTTTATTGGTCTCTGATTTGTTGCTGCATTACCACTTTTGTATGTTCTATTTTTAAATGATTTTCTATAATTGTTCGGGTTTTCGTCCACAGTCTTAGACAATCGCTGGCCGAAAAAAAAATATTTTCTAATCACAGGAGCTAGTTTCAAGACTGGCCTTTAATTACCGAATGGGATTTACTACAGTTCGTCGTATAGTCCACTAAACCTGCGTAATAATATGGAAAATTTTAGGTCGTATTGTTCTACCAAAGCCAACAACAGCACAATGGAAGATAATTGCCGAAGACTTTGAAAGAATATGGAATTTTCCAGTTTAGTGACCATCGATATAGCCACGGAAACGCTCCACAGCCCAGACTACTGCAAGAGCCTCCCTCTCTGTAGTGGTGTAGTTCTGCTCGGCACCAGTCAGCAGGCAGCTGGCGTACTCTATAGGATGTTCCTGATGTGTTGACTCCCCCTGGAGTAAGGCTGCGCCTAGAGCATATTTGCTGGCGTCAGTCCGCAACAAAAATGGTTTAATATAGTCCGCTTGTACCAGAATAGGAGCTGATGTCAGCAGTTTCTTCAGAGTTTCGATAGCCTTACCTTGCTCCGGTCTCCATTCCCACGTCTGAGACTTCTTGGTTAAGCATGTGAGCGGCTCAGATACTTTCGCAAAGTCCGGTATAAATTTACGAAACCAGGAGCAGCTCTAGAGGAATGTGCGCAACTGTTGAAGACATGTGGGCTCCATCATATTCAAAACAGCAAGCACCTTGTCCTCATCAGGTGATATACCTTCTTGAGAGATCACGTGGCCTAGGTACTTAACCTTCTCCCTGGCGAAGACACACTTGTCTCGATTCGCTCGGAGCTTAAATAAGCGGAGACGGTCAAATACGGCACGGAGATCTGAAAGATGACGAGTATAGGACTCTGATATTACTAGTATATCATCGAGGTACGTAAGTACGGTGACATCCTTGAGCGATGACCCTGAACGGAACCGGTCTATGAGCCTCTGAAACGTAGCATTCTTGAAGCCAAAAGACATACGTAAAAATCTGTACGTAACAAACGGGGTGACAAACGCGAGTATTTACGAGGTTCTCATTTACTGTTATAGATGGCGCTATGAGTATCGAATGAACAAATGAGTCGGATCAGGATATGCGTTGCGAGGATTACTTCCTAGAAACGCGATAAAATAAATTTGAGCAAAAATGCATTCCCGAGGTTTTCACTCTAAGGCGACGATACGCAATTAAATATTTACGTAAGTTACGGAAGCAATAGCGTCATCAGAATTACCTACACAATAGTATTATAATCTGGGTTAAAGTAAATACAGTTTATGTCACGTTCGAGGCTACTCATGTTCATTTAACTTTTTTTGCTGTGGATGCATTTTGTTCTTAAGTAAATAGCAATAAAGCGAGATTTACTATCTAGGTCATTACATAATTTTGATTTTAAAACATTATTAACTAAATTTATTAATAGAGAACACGTACAAGTAAAATAAATGTAATTACGAATAAACTTAATAGATTAATAGGGTTTTCAAGACCCCTCATAATCTATTGAATTAATATAAATTATCCTCTGCATATTTACGCGCTGGACAGTCGACGTCACCCGTGTTATGATCACATTTTCTCTTAAAACGTTTGCACGTTGCACAATTGGCCGGAGAGGATTTATTGGTGCATTCCTTGTGAGAGTGACCGTTTTCTCCACAATGATTACAGGTAGGACTAGATTCTTTGCAGAACTTGGCTGCATGACCAAACTGTTGGCAATTAAAACACCTAGTAACGAAAGTGAAGTCTCTAACGGGGCACGACGTCCAGTTTATAAAGACCCGACCTTGAGTCATAAGAGCTTTCCTAACTGTAAATGGCACTTCTAATATATAATTACATATTGGTAAACCTCTTTTACCTGATTTATGGCTTACTTTTATAGTCGCCAGAAAGGAATCAAGGGTAGAGTTCTGAAATTTATCCACGAGGTTTTGTTCGTATAAGCAATCAAATGCCTCCTTTTCGGTGAGGGCTACAGGAACTCCCATGATGACTATTTTGGGACGGCGTTTCGGCGGCTCTTTGATCGTGAAACCAGAAGATATTAGTTTCTCAGAACTCAGTGCTTATTAATACGCCCCCATTTTTGGCCTTTCTTACGCTACGAACATGCAGCTTTAGCTCTTCTGGGGATATCATTTTCAGCACCAGGGATTTGGTATCGTCACTTGTCTTGGTTTTATCGCTGGGATAGATAACTACAGTGCTCTGCTTATTGGGGCGAACGTAATTATTAGTACCTTTTTTCACCATATCTGCGAAAAAACTCTTCTCCGTATGTTTCAACCTATCTTGCACAACCTCTTTGAATTGTGTAATAGATTTCGCTACTTCTTGTTGAGTCTCTTGGTTATTAATGGTGTCGTATACTTGAATGGTCTTTTGTTTTAAGGATTGATATAAAACAGCCATTTGTGACGTTCCACTTGTAACCCTTCGACAAAGATTAGTCACACGAAGCTTCGGGTCAGAGTTCATTTTGCCCTCCGCGACTATAGCACATATATCATTTAGATATTCGTCTATAGCCACTAACCATCTTTGCACCTCTGATGTTGGCTTGACTTCTGGTGGTAGTTCTTTACGTGCAGTAATAATTTCCTGTTGAGCTGACCTCGGTGAAGGATGGCTGCGCCCACAAGGGCTACATCCTGGATTAGACATAGCTAACACAGTAACAGCCGCTTATTTATTTTAGTAGGTAATTTTAAATCATACTTGCAGTTTTATGAAGAAGTTTAGAAACCTCTTGTGAATCACGATACACTTTATTGCTTATACAGCGCAAAAACTATATTAGTAAAACGTAATTAATTAGAAAAATTTCATTGCAAACAAATAACACGTCTGCTATACGTGAGTGCTAGATAGAGTTGTGAATAGGTAGTTTCATTAACAAATTTCCATACTGGTTTATCACAGTAAGTACCATATGGATTAATTTCTGTACCTGTCACCACATGTGACAATAACTTTCATTTTACAATACATACGTACGGTCTCGAACGCTAGTTGCCGCAGTCATTATAATGACTAATACTGCTTACGTCCATTTCTCACTATGTTATAAAAGCATTTTGTCGTAGTCGCAGAATGTCTAAATACTTGAATGCACAGAGAATACGGTACAGTCGATTGCAATAGAGATTTTTTTGCGGAAGATTCATAGCTGGCATGAGAGAACTTTACCTACAACTAGAAAATAATATTATGTAGGTATTTAAACTTTTTGATAATTATTCTTAATACTGGCCGGTCATATAAGGTATATAATAAAGTTGCAATTGTCATAGCTTTTCCTTCCTGTTGTCAAACGTGGGTTTTGTAATGGCTGTTGTGTTATGATCAAAGATTGTTGAGATAGATTTTAATAAAGAAAATCTGCATTTTATTGAAAACCAAAAAGGAAAATCTTCGCTTTTATTTGGTGGACATCGATATAATTGGGGACATAATATAATAAGAACAAAAATGGTAACTCTTTATGGAGGTGCATTAATCGCAAACTATGTAGTGCATCTGTTACATTAAATAGCGAGCGAACCGCTGTTGTTCGGCAAAGCAAACATACGTGCAAATCACATCATGATAAGAACGCGAGGGCTTATGTGATGGATTCTTGTAGACAGGCAGTGTGTAAAAAAATGAAATCAGTAAAATCAATTTTTGAAAAGGAAATTTCGAAGTTTAATTCAAAAGTACCTATGCCCTCATATATAGAAAAAAAAGATGTTTTGTACAGAGCTAGGAATAAATATTTAAAAGTTAGAATGACTGAGTGCAACAATTTAACGGATGTAAAGATTCCTGAAATACTGGCAAATGATTTCCTTCTCGTAGAAGACGGGGATGAAAACAAGATTATTATATTTTCTCTAAAATTTGCAGAAAATCAATACAGCATTTTAGAAATAAATTATTCTTCGGCGATGGAACATTCAAAAGGACACCAAAGCCCTTTAAACAATTTTTTTCAATCCATGTAGACCTCTACAGTTGCGAAAATTACACTAATATCGTACCTGTACTCTATGCTTTATTACCCGATAAAACGGAAACTACCTACAACAGATTATTCTCATTGATAAAGGCCAATTTAGGAATAGAGATAACTAAATACAAGTGTGATTTTGAAGCAGCATTGATAAACGGGTATAGATCAGTATTTTCAGATGGAAGAGTTAGTGGGTGCTATTTTCATTATAATCGTGCTGTTTGGAAGAAGGCAAAAGAGGTAAAATTGACTGAATCCAGATGTGGTAAAATATTACCAGAATTACAGCCAATTTACCACTAGTGCCTCTTGAAAAAATGAATGAAGCATGGTTATCTATAGTTGAAGAATCTCCTAAAACTATTGAAATGGAAAAATTTACTAAATATTTTAATAATCAATGGCTGAAGTCCGCCGCCATGATAAATTGTGCAGCAGTTCGACACCGCACTAATAACAGTGTAGAAGCATGGCATCGACGATTAAATGTTAGGGTGCCACACAAAGCCACGTTGATTTTGTTTTTATATTTACTAAAAAAAGAAGCAAGATTAGTGGACAAAAAAATAAAAAACTTTTATTTTGAAAAAAGACAGAAAACGAAGCGATATTATGTTTGACAAACAGTATAAACAAGAACTGGACAGCTTAAATGATGGCCACGTAACAATTATTGAGTTTTTAAAGAACATAGGATTATTGAAATATAATATGAGGCTTAAGCATATGTAGTGCAATATATAATATATAAAACATCGCTTCTTTTTGTTTTTTTTTTTTAAATAAAGTCAGTGTGCGAATAAAGTCCCTCAATATTATTGTCAATAAAGTGCGATATTGACAATAATATTGTGTTTTCGGGCAGTATTACAGATTTTTTCTATACATTGGCTGATTGTCAATATTAACATTGGTAATATTATTGGGTGTGTCAGCCAAACAAATAAATGTGTTAATTTCTTTTTTTTTCAATAAAATTAAGATACTAACTGACTTGTTACATATTTCTTTTGTAGATTTATTAGCTACATATTTTATTTGTACTGGGTGGCGCAAAAGTACTGGCACTAAAGAAAATACTTTTTTTTTTTATATATGACATTTTCTGTCATTCTGTTGTTGAAAATTGTGTAGAGAACAAATGTAAAATACACTGAAAATAAACATGGACCGTTATACTCCCCAAGAACGTGGAATAATTGTGTCAATGTTCTTACGGAATAATTCATCAGTGATAAGAACACAACGTGAATTTCGTCGACGATTTCCCCACCGTCCGGCACCGATTGGTCGCACAATTCGACGCTTTGCCACACGCCTTGAAGCAACTGGCTCAACATTGGATAGACCTAAGTCTGGGAGACCAAGAACAGGCCGTTCAGCTGAAAATATCGATGCTGTGCGCGAAGATGTGGAAGAGTGTCCAGAAACATCAACGAGGCGACGTGCCACGCAATTGGGCATTTCCAGACGGACCCTGCAGCGTATTTTGGTGAAAGACTTAAAGATGTTCCCGTATAAAACTCAAATGACTCATCAGCTGCTGCCTGCTGACCACCGAGCTCGTCTAGATTACTGCCAGCGCGTCATAAACCTCAACCTTGAAGAGGATGATTTTTCTTCAAAATTGGTTATGAGTGACGAAGCGCATTTCCATCTCTCAGGGCATGTCAATAAGCAGAATACTCGGTTCTGGGGCACTGATAATCCGCGCATTATTCAAGAAACACCTCTACACCCACTAAAAGTTACTGTATGGTGTGGCATCTGTGTTGACAGAGTGATCGGACCCTATTTTTTCGAAGACGCTGGAGGCAATGCGATTACTGTCACTGGAGAACGCTACAGAACCATGTTACGTGAGTTTTTGATACCCAGTTTGGACGAATTGGGGCTGGAGCACATCTGGTTTCAACAAGACGGCGCTACGGCACACACAGCGCGCGACACTATGGACTTAGTGAGGGACGCTTTTCCAGGCCGAGTTATCTCTCGTTTTGGCGATTTGCCTTGGCCTGCAAGATCACCCGATCTGACCAGTCCAGACTTCTTTCTTTGGGGTTTTTTGAAATCTCGGGTGTATGTGAACAAGCCACAGACTCTCGCAGCTCTAAAAGAAAACATTCGTCAAGAAATAACGAACATATCGCAGGAAGTGTTACGGCAAGTTATGCAAAATGTCATAAATAGGGCTCAAATGTGTATCAACTCTGGAGGTCACCATTTAAAAGACATCATCTTTAAATCCTAATGGTACGAAATTTAATGGCACAAATATACATTTAAAAAAATCTAAATCTAGTTTTCTAATTTAGAAAAAATGTTATAGCTGAACCAAATAGGGTCTTTACTTTTGCGCCACCCGTTAGATTTATTAAATATATCCTTACTAGTAAGTAACCATTTTTTTAACAACTGTACCTTTTGTCGCAGTATTTTTTTAGACATTCTGCGACTACGACAAAATGCTTTTATAACATATTGAGAAATTGACGTAAGCAGTATTAGTCATTATAATGACTGCGGCAACTAGCGTTCGAGACATCTATCGCCCGACTCTATTCTACGATGTTCCTATTAACCTATTTCAAAAACATTTCTTTTATGTTTCTCATTTTTTGAGCAATTTTCAATGAAATATTTGAGACGTCATAGGGTTCCAATTTCCGTGTTGCGCTTATTTTTACCAATACAGTGCTAACCGTTTTGTTTTAAACATTCCAGAAAATCCGAGGTTTAAAAGTCCACGGCGCGTGGCCCACGTGACTCGCGGCTGCCTTACTTGGCTTGCGCGCCTGATGTTTTGTGCTAGCCTACCCTTGCTGCTTTGCACTGTTTCTGTCGCAACTCACCTGCAATTTTAAAATTTAAGTATCGTTCCGTAAGGTGTTTTACTTAACTTTTTCGATTTAAATGTGTGTTAATTAGTGTGACACAGCAATAGTACTCACAATAGTCCTAAGATATTCGTAGCTAACCAAGCACTAAAACAAGCGCTGTTTAAATGTCCTGTGTGCAAAAATAATCATACAATTTACCAATGTACGAAATTCAAATCAATGCCGATGGAGACTTGTCAAACAATTAAATCTATGCACAAACCACCAACTATTAACAAACCACTCAAGTTCTATTCAGTTCAGTATAGGCTCTGAAAATGAATCGCTTACATCTTAAACTAAGCTGACACGCATTTGATTCGCTCGAATGAATGAAAATTGTCGCTTGTCTGCTAATATGGCCTTGAGAAACGAAAGAGATGGTGCTACGTAGAATTGCCATAAGAGCGTCTTGCTTACAAGTAAGCTTAAAGTGCGTTCGGAAACTACTTTAATTTTTTTTCGTTACTAATCGGTTTTTATAAAGGTATTTTAATTAATAAAATATGATTTCAATCTAATTATAAACAATGTTAAACAAAGATTTTGTAAATTTTTGGGTGGAAAAACAGATTGGTAATACTTTTTATAGATAGTTTCTATTTTTATTTACAAAGATTTGACAAAATGCATTTGAAACACATTGATGAACGTACCTGCCTGACGCCACTGACAGTAGTGATAGTACTCTTGTGTTGTGTGTGTGAAAACCGCGGTAGTTACAAAAATCAAATAAATTCAAATACTTAGTTGAAATTTTATAAAACAATGCCATCGTAAGTATTTAAAATTGAAGTATTACTTATCAAAACCTAGTAATTTGTGTTGTTATGGTGTTCATTTACAATCTGTTCACATCCCACGCCTTCGTAATCTCAAATTTAAGACTTGAGGAATGTGGCTATTGAAATGTTCTCAAGGCTACAACAAAACATCTCAAGCACGAGAGTTATTGCGGCAAATGTAGGAGACGGTGGCACTAAATTAAAAATTCTTTTGGCGATGGTGCCATTAAAGATTGGAAGGGTTGGAGCAAGGTAAGTGAAGAAGCTGTTTTGAATATAAAACGTTCTAAAGTCATAATGATGCTTCCTAGGTATATAGGTGCTATTAAAATTAAAGAGAATGTGCGCCACATGTATCCTGTGAGGCATAGCAGTTTAAGTACAATACTTACACACAAACACGCACTGCACATTATTTCAATAAGACCGACTGCAACCTCTGACCAAGTTTCTATTGATTACAATCAATTTTTCCTTTATAATATTAGTATAGTTTGAGATAAATCTAAAATTAAACCATTGTACCTTCTAATTAAATTTCAGTACTGGAACGACTATAAGTTGAAGCTAAAATAAGAGCATCGCATCAACGCACTGGTGGTGGGCCATCAAATGAGTACCCATTAACGGATATAGAAAACAAATTCTTAAAAATTGTAGGAAAGGATTTTGGTACTGGTATTCCGGATGCCAGGGTTGAACCATTTGATGATGTGAGTGTCATTTATTTAATTCAGTAGCAGATAATGTAAATGGCCCAGTATAATTTATTTTTAGCATATTTCACATGACAAACAGATCCCCATATAAAATTTGCCTTGTGGAAACTTATTTCAATTTTATAAATTCATCCCTTAAAAGATTTGGAATTAATTAAATAGATAACAAAATTATATACTTTAATAAACACACTTAGTGTTGGGGATAAAATGTTTATAAACCAATGGAAGAAAACCACTTTTACTTTCGAATAGGTAATCGAAGAAGAGCCAATATTACAATGACTTTTCTAGTGCCATAAAAATCGTTTTTTAATATGACAGGCCCCATCACCACCACCACCATCAGACCACCAAAGTCAGCAGGGGTCTGAAAGTGTGTTATCACAGTGGCCACACTCAGCACTGCTGCCTGAAGGTGAAGAAGAGCAGCAGCAGCCACCAGCCACACCTCCACCTGCGTCACCGCAATACACCCCTCGCGTTCTACAAGTAGGAACGCCGCCTTCTCGACAACAGTCGACGCCGAGACCCGCACTAACACGCCAGAGGCAGAGACGAGGTGAACCGCCGATGACGCAACAGGCGGCACGAAGAGCGCTGGTAGCAGACTCCCTTGACAGAACTGCATTGTCAAGGGAGAAATTAAAATTACTCAAAGATTTGATCACAGAATTGAGGGAAATTAAAAATGTACTTTCACGGTAAGTGTTTAATGCTTATAATTATGACAATTATCTTCAATGACATTCGAATTAATTTTGAATTTTCTTTTTGTATTTTTTAATTACAAAAACCAAAATCTATGTTTACAAGAATGTTTACAAGTACAACAATATTAGTATACACAAGTATAACAAGAAACTTGTGCCAGATTTATTTCAAATAATATAATTTTACAATATAATATTAGACTTTAAAGACTTCTTATTTAAAATAATTTAATATCAAACAAAATTAATGTATTTTATCTAAAAGGAGTAACAAACAAAGAACATTATTAACTATCGATGTTTCATTTTTGGATGCCCTTGCCTGCCACAGACGTAGAATAAGGTCCTGCCTTGCAGTGGCGAAGGGTGACTTTTTGTCAGAGGGAAGCCGGGGCAAAAATTGCTTAGCTTGAAGCGCGACGTATGGTCTATTTCTATACTTTAATAGATATTAATTATTTATTTAATAATTTAATAAGAGAGATATTAAAATGTTTAATAAATCCATAATTACTTTTAAAATTTATTGTCATATCTGGGCGATCACGGCCGATCTAAATGAGTTATTCCGGTCTGATCCCCCAGATCTGATCCTCTGAGATTATTATTATTCTTTAATTCCGTTCTGATCCCCTGTATATTTAGTCATTCCGGTCTGATCCCCTGAGTCTTTTTGACAGGTAAGTACAGTCAAGAGAAAAGCAGTTTATGTAATATTTTATTAAAAAAATAAGAATAAAAAACGCATTACAATCTCTGCTTACTCCATTAATGGGAAACAGGCATGAAGTTGTATGTAAACGCAGTAAATATTACCCTAAAATAAATTTTTCACAAAAATTGTACTAGGCTAGCAGAAGGTTGTAGGAGGTTGTTTGATCGAAATATTTCTTTTTTGTATTTTTTTTTTTCTATAAAGTTTAATATAATTGAATATGTTAAATAAAATAGTACTAGGCTAGCAGAAGATTGTAGGAAGCATGTATGATCGAAACAGGTATTTTTATTTAATTACCACTATATTATAAGATACTATTTTTCAAAAAAAAAGTACTAGGCTAGCAGAACGTTGTAGCAGGTTTGTGTTGTTTATTCTCAATTTAACCTTCCGGTGGTCGCGCGCGGTCTCCGAGACCGCAGCAAACTTATTTTGTTAATCCTCCGTGATATCCTCAAAGGCGTGAGGTACTGTCTCTTGGTAGCCCTATGACATTCATCCCATGCGCCTTTGCTGTATTATTGTTAGACCACGCACGTGTACTGACTGAATCAATTAATAGAATAAAATTAAAAATACAATATGCTAGCTATCCGCGGTGCGGATTCAGTTCGGTTAATCTACCTACATACCAACTTTCATCGAAATCGGTTAAGCCGTTTAGGCGATGAGTGGTAACAAACTCACACACACACACACTACTACACCTCAAATTTACTTTTGCTATCTTCCGTATTGCAAATTTACAAATACTGAAATTGTAATAATTGTTAAATTATGGTAAACATAATAAAATATAGCCTATGATACCCGCTCCATTTATTGATTTCTAAAACTGAAAACATTTCTTAAATTGGTAACGTAGATTAAATCAGTACAAACAAACATACAAAAAATTAAATTTTTTTGCTTTTTATAATATTAGTTTAGATTTAGATAAAATACCTTTCAAAATATTTTGTTATTGTTTTGTTTTATGTTATTACAAAAAATGAAAAAATAATCCTATTAATCCTATTAATATTAATAATTAATAATATCATAATTGCGAAAGTTTGCGTGTGTGTATGTGTGTGCGTGCATGTGTGTTTGTTACCACTCAGCGCTAAAACGGCTGAACCGATTTTCATGAAAATTGGTAGAAAATCGGTCTGGTTCCCGAGGGAGTCTAAACTCATTTCACGTGCGGGCGAAGCCGTGGGGCGCAGCTAGTAAAAAATAAATCTAAACTATACAATATAATAATTTATAACGAGAAAAATTCAATCTTTTGTATGTTTGTTTGTTTGCAACGATTTAACTAAAAATCTACGTTACTGATTTGAAAATTCTTTCACCTTTAGAAATCAATAATTAAAGCGGGTAATATATTTTCGGAATTTCAATAGGTATTTGTAAATTTACAATACAGAAGACAGCAATAGTAAATTTGCTGTATAGCAATAATATTTCGCAGACGAAGGTAATATTGCAATCATATTTTATGCAAGCGTTTGTTGTGAGACAAAGGCGTTTGTTGTCAAAACTAGACCCGTAAAGTTGCGGACTCACAGATCACACATCACCACTCGTGTTCCTCGCCAGGTTGCTACCACAAGAAGGTTAATCAAAAGTCATACGTCCGTCTGACAACTCTTTTTTTTCATCTTCGAATAAAATGCTACCGGCCAGCTCGAATTTAATATCTCAATCAATTAAAGGTCAATTAGAGCATACCGCAAAAAATAGGTTACATACATATTTGAATATTTTTCAGAAATAGTAATAAGCTAGCAGAAGGTTGTAGTAGTAGTTTGTCCATCCCATCCATAATTTAAGAGTTAGACTCTTGTCGGTGGAACTGATGCAATTCCTGCCACTTCTCCCTGTCCAGAGCCATCTCTTTAACCTCCTTATACGACATGGCACCAGCACTTTTCTTTATTTGACTCATATAGTTTATCCGTGGTCTTCCCCTACCTCGCTTTCCTTCTATTTTCCCGTCTATGATGTTTCTTATAAAGCTGTCATGTCGTATAATGTGGCCAATCATCTTTCCTCTTCTACTTTCTATTGTCCTGAGCAAGGTCCGCTTTTCTTTCACTCTTCTCAACACCTCTTCGTTTGTGATCCTCTCTGTCCAACTTATTTTCTCCATCCTCCTCCAGCACCACATCTCAAATGCCTCCAACATATCCCTTTCTCTTTGTGTCATTGTCCACGTTTCACACCCATACAGTGCTATGCTCCAAACATAAGTTTTTATAAATTTCTTTTTCACTTGTTTTGATATTTTAGATGTAAATATATTTCTGTTTTTATGAAATGTTTGTTTTGCTATTGCTATTCTGGTTTTTATGTCTTGTATACATCTAGCATCTTGTACAATAAGGCTTCCGAGATATTTGAATTGGATTACATTTTCTAATGGGTTATTTTCTATTTTTATTGTTCTGTGTGAGTTCAAACTGGCTTTGGATATGTTTAGTATTTTAGTCTTTTTAATGTTAATTTTAAGAGAAAATTCTTTAAATATGTTGTTCATGGTGTTTAAAAGTTCCTGTAGGTCATTCTGTGACTCTGCTAATGCCGCAATATCATCAGCAAATCGTATGAATTGTATTGTTTCTCCATTAAACTTAACACCCTTATTTGATGTTTCTGAGATTTTCTTTATGGCTGATTCTATAAAAACATTAAAAATGAGTGGTAAAAGTGAACAACCTTGTCTTACTCCTTTCCTTATTCCTGCTCTTCCTCTCTTGTTTCCGATTTCTATAATAGTTTCTTGGTTCTTATATAATTCAAATATAGTTCTTCTATCTCTAAAATCCAATCCAATTTCCTTCAATATTCTCATCATCCTCTTCCAGTCAACATTGTCGAACGCCTTTTCTAAATCTATAAATGCTATATGGGTGTTTAGTCCTATGTCCATTCTTCTTTCTATGATTAGTCTCAGGGCCAAAATGGCTTCTCTTGTTCCTCTGTCCTTTCTAAAACCGTATTGGTCGTTGCCTAAGTTATATTCTATTTTATCTATTATTCTGTGTTGGATGATTTTCAGTATAATTTTGGAGGCTTGAGAAACCAAACTTATAGTTCGATGTTCTTCGCATTTTAATGTGTTCTGTTTTTTCGGCAATGTGACTATCTTAGTTGTCATAAAATCTTTTGGCATTTGTCCAGTACAATAAATAAATTTTGTTATTTTAAATATCTCTTCCACTACTTCATCATTGCTGGCGTATTTTATCATTTCTATGTATATACCATCATCACCTGCTGCCTTTCCATTCTTGATACTGTTTAGAGCTCTGTCGAATTCTTCTCTCCTTATATCCGGACCTATCATTACGTCTTCTACTTCTTGTTCATCTTCTATATCACCTTGTGTTAATCCTTTACCGCTGTACAAGTTTTCTAAATAATTCTTCCATCTTTCCAATATATCTTCATTACTTATCAATATTTTATCATTTTCATCTAGTATAGCTGTAGATTTCTTTTTATGTTTCTAATAATGCTGTATGCTATGTCCATCCTTCCCATCTTCATGAAATGAGCTATACTCTCGCAGTCTTTCTCTACTTCTTTTTCCTTTCGCAGTCGACACTTCAGAGTGATTTTATTCGTAAGTTTTCTATACATATTAATACTATTTTCATCTTCTTTATTGCGGTATTTTCTTCTTTCTAGTAATAGTTCCATTATTTCTTTATCCATCCATTTTTTCCTAGGTTTAATTTTCTCTTTACTTAGGCATTCTTCTGCACTAGACTTTATTATATCTCTTATATTGCACCATTTCTCATTTATATTATTGTCTATATCCTTATTATTAAGTTCTATCATTTTTTCCCCCAACTTATTACTATATTGCACTCTAATGTTATCATCTTTTAATTTATTGGGATCAATATCTTTGGCTTTACGTTTCTTCTTACTTCTTTTGATATTTATGTCAATTTTACCAACAAGTAAATTATGGTCAGTGCTAATATCCGCTCCCGGGTATGTTTTAGAGTTAAGTACCATGTATTTATATTTTTCTTTCGCTAATATATAATCTAACTGGAATCTTCCTATATTGCCTGGCATTTTCCAAGTGTACCTTCTTCTTATAGGTTGCTCAAAATTTGTATTTGTTATAGTCAAATTATACTCCTTACAAAACTGTACCAGCCTGTCTCCTCTTTTATTTCTATTTCCAAGTCCATATCTACCTACTATGTTCCCCTCCATTGCCTCTCCAACTACTGCATTAAAATCTCCCATTACATACAAATTATCCTTTTCATAGGTCAATTCCATTAGTGCATCTAGTTGTTCGTATATATCCTCTATGTCTTCTTCTGGGTAACTTCCTGTTGGCATATAAAGTTGTATAATTACTGTATCAATTGGTTTAGTTTTTATCTTTACTAGTGTTATTCTATCACTGTGGTGTATAATATTTTCTACTTGATTCCCCCATTTTTTATTAAGTATTATTGCTGTCCCATTGCTTCCTTTAACTTTTCCGGTATATATGACTCTGTATTCATCACTCCAGTAGTCTCCACTTCCTTCCCATCTAACCTTACATAATCCCAATATATCTATTTTCAGTCTTCCCATTTCTCTTTTTACTTCTTCCAATTTTCCCGCCGGTAACATTGTCCTAACATTCCAGGTTCCTATTTTACAAGGGTTTCGCTGGATGACGACCTGAGTAGCCTTGTTTCTACTCCTGCCGGACTCAGACCGCCACGGCATATTACATCGTGGAAGCCCGTTGTCAAGAACGTTATTTCCTTTTTGTTTCATTGCATCAGTTTCTTTTTTTGGGAATATAGTGCAGTAGTCTCCCGTTGCTTTCTGCACCGCAGTTCAAAGACCGGCGAGCCGATTCTTGGTGTCTGACGGAAGCCCTTCCAGAAAACTATTCTTCGGCCTTCTGCCAGTACTGATATGGCTGCTGCCCCATATCAGGGGAATGCTTATTTACTGGCGGCATTGATTCGCCATGTCACAGGGTCGTTATAGGAGTTTGTAGTTTTTTATAGGTAAACCTGTCCCACCAGGTATCCCATTACTTCCTGATAACCCTGCCGCTGCTGGTCGGGGACTGCTTATTCAATATATTCGCAGCTAACCACCATATCTGGTGGCCATTCCACTATCCGCCACCTGTGGACCCCGTTGGTAGCTTGCAGCTCAGCTCAACCAACGTTAAAGCAAAAAGTTTGTAGAATAGTAATTTTTTTATGAATAAATATTTTTTTTTAATGTCTAGTCTTTTATTATCCAGTTACCGGTACTATAATTCTAAAAATATTACACCTCTACCTCATACTAGCCTATTACATTTTTGAAAATAGGCATATATCAGATAAATAGGTTTGTAGGACGTGCATGTAGTTTCAGTTGTATTTAACCTATTTTTCAGTACGGTCTAGTTGACCTTTAATTGATTGTAGTTATTAAATTCGAGCTGGCCGGTAGCATTTTATTCGAAGATGAAAAAGAAGAGTTGTCAGATGCACTTTTTATTTTTTATTAGATTGAGAATGACGTAAAATGGTGAATTTCATTCACATTTTTCCTATTTAAATCATTTTATTATATATTAAAATCATCAACGCGAAGATTATATTAATTAAACTTGACGCTGGCAGAAACAGATGACATAATCGTCAGTTCAGTCGCCATGACAAAAGGAGAGGAAGAATAAACATACCAACAATACTTTCTAGTAATAAAATCAATGCTTTGCATGGAAAATTTAAAGACGAAGTCCTGATAAAATACGTGATTGATGGAATCAAAAAATTTATTCAATAAGGTAATTATTTATGGTGCCTTTAAAATTAAGAAATTTCGTAAGAAGTTACCGAGGTCTATAGTGGATTTAAGAAGTTACATTCACAGCCAACTCCTTCCATTTTTTTTTAAGAAAACCTTAAGCTTAATATTGAGAGCAGAAAGAGAGAGGTCATTTTGATTTAGCAAAGATACAAGAAGTATAAACAGAATATTAAGATGAGTATTTAAAACTAAGATTAAGAAGGTAAATAGTTAATTGCTTAAAGATAAGAATAAAAGACGACGACATTATGAAGATTATCTAAGAATAAAACATAGAAGATTAAACGAAAGAAGACGACAACGACTACGAGAAAAAGCGAAGGAATCTAGAAGAAAAATACAAGAAGAAAACATTAAAAGCTAATCGATGGTCAGTTTATAACTTTATGGCTTATTCCGTTTATCCACCCTAAAAAAGCCACCCTAAGGAGAATACTCGGAAACGCGTGTCCTTCTATCCACCCTGAACGGGGTGGATAACCGTAATTCATATAATATGTTTCTTCCGATTTTTTACCCCAAGTACAGTTGAATCAAATTATCTTTTAAGTTTTAATTTAATATTTATTGTTAAGCGAATAACATAAAATAGTCTTAAAATCTAAATTGTAGGTACATGGTACTATAAGATAGAAAGCCGAAGCGGGGCTGGTGGTTTTTTATAAATTTTGCAACATGTCCAGAAAATGACCAACGCTTATTTCATTATTGAGTAGACGTAGTTGCGTATCCTGGATAAATTCGTCCCTTTTAATGTATATTTGCAATCGTTTTCTAAATTTTTTTGCTACAGCAGACGTATTAGCGAAGAACTGTGCGTTTTTTTGCACGCATTCCAAAAACTTAGCTAAATGTGGATGTTTGTCTTTAATTTCATGTGATATTGTTTTATGCCAGGTTTCTAATGAATTTGTAGTCCTATGAGACACCCCGAATGAATTCCAAACAGCCACAAAGGTTTCGTCCTTGAGCCATGTTTTTTCAAAATATTTCACAAATGCCGCCATATTATTATCATCGTCTAATAAAAATGATTTCACAAACAACCAGCCTTCATTAATCAAGTTTGAAGGTAATAGTGGCAACCTTGCCGTAAGTAACACTAATCTTTTTGTATTTGGGTATTTATTGATACCTAGCTTATCTGCTCGTTTTTGAATGGACTTCACATAATGAAAGTAGCAGCCATGTAGCAATATATTTGGAAATACACTTTTTAATGCTCCCATTGTAGCTTTTTCGTAGTCGAGCGTGAATGTTGCGGGATTCCATGCAGGAATTTGTGATTTGATTAAATTAAATACCGTTAAATAAGTGCTTTTCTTTCTGTCACTCATAATTGCAAATGCCAAAGGTATTATATTTGTTGAAGTCGTGGTACTGTTCATATCAGCGTGTATACTGAAAACTTGGTTAAACGGTTTGGGGCATATTCTAAAAGTTGCATCGCCAAAGAAATTTTTGAGTTTACCCATTTGGTCTCTTGCGAAATTGTTACAGAATATCAAAATCCGAATATTGTCTATTTCATCTATGAAATCAGCTAATAAAAAGTTCTCGTATTTTTTCGGCACTACAACTTCGGCAACTTTTTTAAAATTAAGTTGTTTTAAACCCAATGCTGCATTTCTATGTTCCTATAAAGTAGTTTTAATTTTTGAAAATTCAGGAACTTCATTTAGTAAGTCGACATCATCTTCATTAAGTGACGCTACCATGTTTTTATAGATTTTCGGCACCGGATCTAGTGAAGTGGTTACTTCGTTGATACATTGGTTTATATGCGAGTCAATTACATTTTTAGTGAAATCTTGTTTACATAACTGTATGTGTGGTTTTGTTTTCATCACAGTATTTTCCTGTAATAATAATGTTGGATGATGCTTAAACAAATAATTAAAAGTTAAAAAAGTTTACATTTGAAAAACAAGGCTATTAACAAAAAAAAAAACATATTACATTTACAATAAAGCAATTTAATTATAAATTTGCTAAAAATAAAATTAATAAATTTGACTGTGCATATTCCACTATGTCATTAAAAAGTAAGTACATTATAGAAGTATCCTGTATATATTGAATCAATGTTTGTCGCTACAAGTTATTACGACACATTTTTTAGGAAAGTACGAGTATGTGCCGGACACAATAGACGATGATATGACTCAATGTGATAGCCAAGAATCATTGGATATGGCAGAAAGTCAAAGGTGGGATTCAATGGCAGTTAATATAGGCGATAAAGAAACCACGACTGAACGAGATACTCAAACGACTAGTTCCAGCTTCAGCTCGTCATCAACCCAAACTAATTTTACTGCTATTGACGAAGAAAAAAATACCTTAGCTAACAATGCTTTTGGGGCGTTAGTTGGGCACGAACTGGGTAATGTACCTTTATTTAAAAGAAAATATGTTATGTGCAAAATCCTACAACTATTGGATAATAATTAATTAATAATACTTTTATTTACCATTACAGTAATTGTCCCGACGCAGTGGTTTATTTTTCGTTTAGCACACAGCCAATAAGTTGTTTGATTTGCGTATGTTTTCTTAAAGTGATATTGATAACCATTATGTAAAGCTACTCGACCCTTACCCCTTGTCAATATTTTTATTTTTTCAATTAAAGACATTTTAAAGTTTAAATCAAGCTATGATTTATATTTAAGCACATACAATCCTTCTGGCAACATAGTTCGATCGAATCGTTCGATTAATCGCACGAAATGGAATAAAAAATCCTCATTGTGCGACCACTCGCATGAAGAGGATTTGTAAATCCATTTCGTGCGATTGGTAGCACTATGAGGATTTCTTCAATCCTAGTTGTTCGATCGGTCGCAATACCCGGATTCTTAAATCCACTTAGTTCAATTGATCGAACAATGTATTAGAAACATGCGCTTGTTATATTTTCCTTCCGGCAACATACGTACATTGTAGGTATGTTGATAACATACGTTAGCTTGTCATACAGATACCTACATTAATCTTTTTTACTAATAATTAGAAAATACTATCATCACAGTTTTATTTAGATAAATGTTATCATCTATAAACTCCTTCTCCTTGACCTCTTTATTAGAAACTGGCAGTTAAAATGCATTGATGTGTCAATAGGAAATTGTCAAATGCGAATATAATTGATTAGCAGATTTCGTGCATTTTGCATTAAGTGTTAACAGAAATAGTATTTCATTTCATTATTACTCTTATTATTATTTTATTTGAAATCCTACATATGGCAGACGAAGATCTAGAGATCATCAAACGTAAAGGGGGGAATGTTCTTTTATATAAAGGTCACCAATATTTTAAAAATAAAACTTACAAAAATGGTGCTTCTATTTGGATGTGCAGTTTTAAAAATAAAAAACAATGTTACGGATCAATTACTATACATGTAAGTAGGTTATCACTTTAATTACTTGTATCAAAAATTGTATTCTTATAAAACTAACAGTAAAGTCGCCGTAGTGCTTACAATACTTTTAAAATTGATCGTTTAAATTAGTGTAGGTAAATACGCAGCGCTAGAGCCGCTTCACATAGACAGTGACACTTTTGACAACGCCGTTGATGCCGATTGACATCAGTCATTGTTAGAGATAAAAAAATTCTGTCCGTTCTACCTGCGTTTAAACTAAGTCTATTTTTTTCAGGATAACATAATTATAAAAATAAAAGAGCACTCATGCGAATCTGATTTTAATAAAAACGAAATTGACAAGCAAATTAATAAAATGAAAGAGGCAGCATGTGAGAATTTTAAACCTATGTCAATTGTATACACTGAACACATAACGCCTTTGAAAGATGCTGGTTTGGAATTAATACACAAAATTCCGTCTTATGCGTCAATAAAGACATCTTTGTATAATAATAGAAAAAAGGCTGCGAAAGTAAAGAATATAATATATAAAACCCCTTCCGAAGTAGAAATACCACCGAAATTCGAATCTTTCATACTAGGAGATTACTCGTTTGACAATAAACGCATAATTTTATTTTGTTCAAATGAGTCAAAAAATAAAATTGATCATATTAACAGTTATTTTGCTGATGGAACTTTTAGTAGCTGCCCGAAGCCTTTTGTACAATTATATACAATTCATGGAGATATTGATTCTTCTCTGAATTTTTCTAATATTGTCCCGCTTATATATGTATTGATGTCTGATAAAACTGAGGAGAGTTACATTGCTTTGTTCAGTATTATAAAATCACAATTACCACAAATCAATCCATTACAATTTATGACTGATTATGAAGTTGCAGCGATGAATGCTATAAAAAAAGTTTTCCCGGAAACAATTATAAAAGGTTGTTTTTATCATTTTTCGAGAGCTTTATGGAGAAAGGCAAAGTTTTTTGGAATAAACAAACATCAAAACACCAGAAGAATAGTTGCACTATGTACAATGCTTCCATTGTTGCCTGTAGATTTAATTATGGAAGGTTGGTCATATATTAGGCGCGATATAAAAGATGACGAGGAGCCGATTAACAAATTTAGAAAGTATTTCGAAAAGCAGTGGCTAAGAGACATTGATTTCATTAAGCAATGGTCTGTTAATGATGAGCTACATCGAACTACGAATTTTTTGGAAGGCTGGCATCACAAGTTGAACTTGTGTGTAGGAAAGAAAGGACCAAACCTTATGAATTTGTTGGACATTTTATTTAAAGATAGCTCATTTTATTCAATTAGGATGAAAGGAGGAGTATTGCAACGACGACGAAAGCAACAAATAGAGCGAGATGAATTTATTATCGACACAAATATGTTGCTTATAAGTGGGGAAATTAGCGTTGGACACTTTCTTGAACGCGTGTCATGGAAAGGTTCATTGTATAAATAAAACATCTAAAAACCAAGCAGTCTTTTATTACTGGAACGCTTGCTAGCTATTAGCGATCAACGAGCACCATTAGATAATGCAAGCTCGTGGTTTGACCGATCTATTGAAGAATTTAAAAATACTATTCGTTCGATTGATCGAACAGTGTGCACCTTTAAATAAGACCAGCTCATGGTTCGACTGAGTTATCGAACAATGAGGATTTAAAAATACTGTTCGTTCGATTGATCGAACAGTGTGCACCTTTAAATAAGACCAGCTCATGGTTCGACTGAGTTATCGAACAATGAGGATTTTTTAATCCATTTCGTGCGATTAATCGAACGATTCGATCGAACTATGTTGCCAGAAGGCATACAATAATATAACTGGAATGGAAATTAATTGCAATGATATGTGTCATTAAAAGATACGTCTAGAATGACGTAATAGTCACATAGAATGTTAGATGAGTAAACAAAACTATTTTCAGCTCAAAGAAGAAGGTAAGTATGTACATCTAAAGTATTTTAATGTTCACGAAGTTTCTTGGACTGGGTTTGTGTATGTTTCTGTGTTAATGACTGTACTTAGGCAGGTGAGAAAAACGGAAGAAACATATTATATGAATTACGGTTATCCACCCCGTTCAGGGTGGATAGAAGGACACGTGTTTCCGAGTATCCTCCTTAGGGTGGCTATTTTAGGGTGGATAAACGGAATAAGCCAACTTTATGAAATAGATATTTTGTTTTCTGAAATTTGGAAAAGTGTATTATTATAAGCGAATTATACACATTTTGAATTCAATTCGTTGTTTTTTTTATTTCATAACTGAATTATGCCATATATGGCAACCGATATTTTGTAATCGATACATAAGAATTATTCGCATTGAATATGTGTTGATTAATTTAATTTTAAGATATCATAATTTCCAGATTGCTAATTGAGCTTATTTTAGCGATATTTATTGTAAATACCTACATTAGTTTTTTAAGCCATACCACAGCTTTTGGGTCCATTACGTTCTCCTTTTTACCTCTATCTCCTACAAACTTCTGCTAGCCTAGTACGTTTTTAAAAATAGTCTTAGTTTCTGTTGTATAGAACCTATTTTTTTGGTCAGCTGTTTATTTATTTTTTATTTATTTATTGGGTTAACCAACGATTGTTTACACAAATACATTTAAACTTAATTGCTAAAATACATTTACATGTGTTACAACCACTTACTGGCTAACTCCTCATGCACAATAGACGGATAAAGTATAACAAAATAGTATTATACTAAATTATTATTTTTATTAAACATTATTATACATTAAAATTTTAGAATTAAATAAAATTTGATAAAAGAACAACTATGGAATAATATAAAGTAAGTAAATCGGTAGAATTTTGGAAACAAAACAAATAACTATAAGTTTGACACAAAGCAACAAAAACATTCAGACTACATGAATTGGATCGATGATCATTCACTATAAACAATATAACAGCACAGGCAACTAAACATCAGTGTTTATCTTGTCTAAAGATCCTAATAAAACGGCTCATGCTGTCATAGTGGACATCAATTAAGTCACTATGACTATTGAGGATTTTACAAAGCCTTGGGATTGGTGAGTTTGCACCGAGCACAGACCTACGTAGCGGCGGGCATAATGGTGTGATAGCATGTCTAGGGTATCTACAAGGAACACGATATCTGACAAGATTCAGCAAAATGGGGCAGTCTATTTTATTTCTTACTAATTTATATAAGAATAAGGCATCTGTGACTTCTCTACGAATAGATAGGCGTTGTACCCTGAAATGTTGCAGTTGTGATGCATATGATGGTAGACACTTAGCTTTACCTTCACAAAATGCCAGGTGCCACATAAATCGTTTCTGGACACGTTCCAACCGTAACATGTGAGTGGCATAGTGAGGTCTCCATACAACACTGCAGTATTCCAGCACACTCCGCACTAGACTATAGTACAGCATTATTCTAGTGCTGCTTTTCTTAAACGCTTTGCTGTTACGAAGTATGAGCCCTAACATTTTAGAAGCCTTCCCAATAATATTATCTATGTGAGGTACAAAGGTCACTTTTCTATCAAAAAGTACTCCCAAGTCTCTAATTGTTTCCACCTCCTGAACCTTGTCTTGACCAATAAAGTAATTAGTGTCAATAATGTTAATTTTTCTAGTATATTTTACATGGTAGCATTTTTTTGAGTTCAGTTGCATTTTGTTAACATTACACCATTCGATAACTCGGTTGAGATCGTCCTGCAGAAGATCACTATCGCTAGACGAGTGAATTTTTCGTGCAAACTTTAAATCATCAGCGTATAAGTAAGGTTCAGAAGATCGAAAACATTGAGGAAGGTCATTAATAAATATATTAAACAAGATCGGAGCTAAATGTGAACCTTGTGGGGCACCCGAACTAATATTGTGAGATGCAGATCGAGAACCGTTGACCACCACATAGAACTGTCGTTTGGTTAAATACGATTTGAACCAGTTTAGTAAAGCTCCTGTTACTCCGTAGGCTGCTAGTTTGTACAATAATGTAAAGTGCGACATTTTGTCAAACGCTTTACTGAAGTCCGTATATAGTACATCAACTTGGTCACCCTCATCTACCGCCTGGACAAGAGCCTCCGTGAATGTAACTAAATTGGTGGCCGTAGATCTTGCTGGTACAAAGCCATGTTGGTAAAAACTAAGATTCATTTTAAAGTGATGTTGAACGTACTTACAGATAATGAATTCAAAAATTTTTGCAAAGGTGGATAATATTGAAATTGGTCTGTAGTTTGAAATAACATCCTTTTTATCCGATTTGTATACTGGGACAACTTTGGCTGTCCCCTGTACGATCCTCCAGGGGATCAGATCTGGGGGATCAGACCGGAATAACTCATCTAAATTAAGTACATGTTTTTTATTTTCCAAAATTAACTTTGAGAAACGTGTTTACTGAGATAATTAATGAATCAGGCAACAATCTAATGCTACTATCGTCGTAGACACACAGAAATCAGAATCAATTTTCATACTACGCTCTAAGATCGGCGCAGCGCCCGACGGTCACGCTAAGAATCTCAACTACTGAGAGGGGAAGAATCTCAACTACTCCAAACTAGTTAAAACCCGCAGTAATAGCCCGCAAAGCAGAAAGCTTATTCTACAATATTAAACAAAACCTTAAACATACTATTACAATAAAAAGTATAGATACAAAACAAAACATAATAAAATTTTACTGTGAAATGTAAAATTTTATCGAAAATTTCTAATAACTTCTAAATGGATTACACTATTTAAACAATTTCTTTTGCCCTACTCATTTCAGACCTAAACCTATCAAATTAAAATATCTACACAAACAAAAAATCATGTTTTCAACTTACGTATTTATGCGTGTCTCAAGCGGACGGACGGCTACTAGGTATTCCCAATATTTTCCAATAACTCCGAGATATCGTGTCCATACATGAAGGTGCGTTGCTCAAGCTCACTTTGTATGTAGTTTACCTTTTGAGTAAACACTAAATTACTTTCTACTTGTTACTTTCATAATATTATAAATAAAATCTATAAACGCTTAGAACTACTTAATAAACAAAATTTATTATGTTCACTCCTTTACAGTACACGTTACACAAACGCTACCCTACACAAACTATATTTCGAGATACTTTATTATAGAATTAAAACAAAAACAAACAAAATATTGCTTTAGTATTTGTAAATAATGAACTTTAAATAAAATTTCAACAACAGAGTTACCAATACTCGAAAATATTTGTCCCCAAACGTAAACTAAAAAATCTCTAGAAATGAAATCATAAATCACCAATAACCGGGGCGGTTCAACTTTATTTTATTAATTACTTTATTTTTACTAATTTTTAATTACTTTTTTTCATTCTCAAAACCTCATATTATTTATTATCTGATTTATTTTAACAGCTAAGTTGGTAACCCTGACATGCACATCTCTTTTTTGTCAAATTTTCGTCCTTCGTACGTTCTGGAATGTAGCTTTGTTGTCTGTCTCGCTTACACCTACGCAATTTGAATGTTCTGTCTCTGTCATAAGCCGGCAAATACCGGGTTATACTTCACCTACATTACGCGTAATTTAACTATGTACTTACGTTACTTGGAACGTACGATTTCCTATATTATGGATTCCTCTCAAGTCCTGCGGCTTATTTTATAACAATTTGACAATTTGGCGTTTTTGAAATGTTTTCATTTTATTTTAGTTTATTATTACCACAGTAGAAAGACAAGATAGTACTTAGGGTGGTTTTGAAAGTTTTTAAAGTGATTTTAGTTAAATATACCAGTAAAAATAGATTATATTTTTATTAATAGACACTAGTCTTTGTGATTTATCTCAAAGGAAAGCCGGTAGGAATCGGGTTATATGGACCCTTCGCCACTGCTGCCTTGTAGCCTGTCTCAGTTGCAAGTCAGGATTATTATCACCGCCAGGGTTATATACTTCTTGGCCTGACTGCATTTGAGCTTCTTGTTGAAGTTCGGCATCACTCAGTTCTGGAACTAATGTTTTTGCCTTATTGCAAATATTGTGAAGAATTACACAAGCATTCACAATTGAGGCGGCCACTTTAGGAGTGTAGTGCAAAGCTCGATGAATCAGAAGACAGCGAAAACGTGCCTTTAGGAGCCCAATAGTCTCTCTACAATGTTCCTAGTCCGAACATGCATTTCCGTATAGTGAGCCTCAGGAGTATTTGGCAATGCATTGACAATAGGCGTCATCGTGTACCGCCTTAATGGATACCCAGAATCATGTGAAATATTTAGAAGAATAGGTAATTAATTATAATAGTATTTTATTTAAAAAATTTAAATATACACTGATTATTACAAAGAATAGTAATTTATATAAAAAAATATTTAGTATGTAAATTAAATGCTTACCAAGTAACCACACAGATTCATTTAGATTTTGTAGATGATTTTTAATTGGGTGATAATCTACACTAATATTATAAAGAGGAAAACTTTGTTTGTTTGTTTGTTTGGTTGTAATGAATAGGCTCAAAAACTACTGGACCGATTTTAAAAATTCTTTCACCATTCGAAAGCTACATTATCCACGAGTAACATAGACTATATTTTATTTTGGAAAAAAATAGGGTTCCGTAAGATATTTGGATTTTTCGGACACAAACTGAAAAAAATCAACCAAAGAAGTTACTTATTTTGCGTACGCTGCCTAAACTACAAAAGATAGAACCATAAAATGTTATAATTAATTGTAGATCTTATAAATATCTACAAAAAAGTCCGCGACACACTATACCTATCTATGTCGAGTGAGGCACAACAACCACATTTTTATTTAAAAATCTTGAATTTTTTTTGGACTACATTTAAACGCGTTTATTTTACTCATGCTATTAATCCTTATCAAAATAAATTATTTCATCAATAAGTACAGTTTATGTTGATAATATTTGGTCTTTGAATGATTAAAATTGGACGTTTGGTTTTGAAGTTGTGGTGAAATTAAAATATTACGATTTCTGCTGCACGGCCCGTTGCGAAGTGGGCGTCACCAAGGCCAGGGGTGCGCGTGCGGGAGAGGGGTGTTTAGATCTATGAGTGAGCGCGGCTCAGACTGCTCTATTCGGAAAAATGGGCCTCTTGGTAAGTTGCTGCAAGACGCGTCGTTGGTAATATGGGATGAATGCACCATGAGTCATAGAGCTCATGTGGAGGCCGTGGACCGTACTTTAAGAGACCTCCGAAGCTCTGCTGATGTCATGGGTGGTATCACTTTTGTATTTGCTGGAGATTTCCGACAAACGCTTCCAGTCGTCAACAGAGGTACGCGAGCAGATATTATGAAGGCATGTTTAAAATCATCTCACCTTTGGACATCTGTACAACATTTGAATTTGCGCACCAATATGAGAGCTCATCTACATGGAAATATGCATAGCAACTTTCCACAACAGCTGCTGAAACTTGGAGAAGGAATTTTTCCATCTTTAAATTTGGGCACCGATTATGCGGTTACTTTGGATGAGTCTCTAGGCCAAATAGTCCATAATTTAGATAGTCTGATAGATGCTATATATCCTGACATCGAAAACTTAGATCAAAATGATTTTCGTTGGCTGTGTAGTAGAGCAATAGTTTCTCCCAGGAATGAAACAGTCAACGAAATAAACAATTTAATTATGCAGAAAGTACCGGGTGAAGTTAAGTGCTATAAATCCATAGACACCGTCACTAACATCGAGGACGCAGTGCACTACCCCCAGGAATTTTTAAATTCCCTGAACCCCGCTGGGCTACCACCTCATGAACTATCGTTAAAAGTTGGCACACCGATAATGCTTCTCAGAAATTTGAGCCCCCCCAACATGTGCAATGGTACGAGACTTCTTATCAAGGAGCTAAAAGATAATTTAATAGTAGCGAAGATTATCACCGGCCCTGCAGCTGGTGAATTAGCTCATATACCAAGAATACCCATGATCCCTACTGATTTGCCAATACCTTTCAAAAGGCTCCAATTTCCAGTAAAAATTTCTTTCGCAATAACGATAAACAAATCACAAGGCCAAACATTCAAATTAGTAGGAATTGATTTACGAAAAGAATGTTTTACGCATGGGCAACTTTACGTTGCCCTATCACGGGTCGGGGCTCCTGACCATCAGTATATTTTGTTAGCTGAAAATAATTTAACGTCAAATGTTGTTTATAGAGAAGCTCTACAATAATTTAGTTATGTATGCTAAAACAACAGGTTGCACTGCGGGACTGCAGGCAGAAGTGAACACTTTTGCCGGGCGCAAGACTTAGTTAGCGCTTTGCGGGCGGTCCTTTAGTTGGTTCTAATAGAGATATATTTAGTATCGGCTGTGCACCCGTGCGAAGCCGGGGCGGGTCGCTAGTTCCATATAAAACTATCATGAGTAGCTCCACCATTACTAGCGTCCACACTAATAATCTGCATATTCGCATCACAAATCTGCAATAAAATTGATATTAACAAAATTATTAATATACTTATACTAATTTTATAACATATTTATGTATTCAAAACCATAGGACAATAAACTTTAATTATTGAAGGTGGATTAATGAGTTAAAGAAACTTACCAATTGAACATTTAGGGAATGATAGTGTTTTCTACGGTACCTAATATCTTTCTTCGTGTTGCGAAGGTCTGATTATAGCAACTTGAGTACAATCGATACATCCTATTACCCCAGGTATGTTAAATTTCTTGTAGAACTTTAAAAATATTCAAAATATTAGTTTAAGTTGTTATATGTATATTTGTTATAAATAAATTGTATGATCTTAGGGCATAAACTGCGTTACGCGTGTGCACGCACGTGAGCACGTCGCGGGCCACGCTTCTGGTGCACGCACGTGAGCACGTCGCGGGCCACGCTTCTGGTGCACGCACGTGAGCACGTTCGCGTGCTTATGCGCGGGCATCGGCGCGTCAGTTTTCTCAGTACAATTTTGACGTTGGAGGTGTACAGTCGAGTAATTATGGATAAATTAATGTTGTATTATTTATCAAGACGACGGCGACGACGAATTGCCAAAAAAAGACGCCAGCCAGTAAGCCCGTACGTTGAATCTAGGTTACTGTGCGGGGAATTCGTGGTGAAGTTTGGTATATTAAGAGAAAATGAAAGGTTTTTTTTCAAATATTTTAAAGTTTCATTACAAGTCTATGATGAATTATATTCAAAACTGGAGCCCTATTTGAAGACTAACAATCTACGATTGAAATCTACGTCAATCGTATCACCAATGGAACGATTTGCAATGACATTGCGGTAAGTAAAGACATTTCGATATTAATAATCATCTTTATTCATGTAAAAAAAACAGTCATTATTTAACAAAAGTTTAGAACACTCATATTTTTTTGCCAATTTATGTAAGTCACACTACTGTTTAGCCACATCAAGCCAGAAAGAAGAAGTTCTTATTGTTTCGGCAGTGACACCTGAATATGGCTTAAAATGTTTTTCTTGATGTGGTGCACTCTGTTCTTAGGGCCGAAACACATAACCGCACACTTATTAATCATCATATTAATCACAGTTTCTTACATTTATTAATTATATTTTGTTATTTCTAAATTACACAGTTTTATCGTTTTCGTTTTTTTTATCTATACCTACTTATTTACTTATTTTTTTATATAATCACAACAGTCATCACAGTGTCTTGCATAAACGTTACGTTACAATTAGTTTTTGATTATTCATTTGCAATACACTAATAAAATCACAGGTTCAAGTTTAAAATAAAAAAACACAATAACAGTTAAAACAGTACAATAAGTCTAAATGTCTTAATTATAATAATATACCTACCTTACAAAGTATTAATTATAATGACGCATATTGATTGCAAGTTTTTACATACGAATATTTCCCTTATTAATTATTCCCTTCTATTACTAGATCGGGTACTAATATTATTTTAAATTCTTATTTATCATCACAATCATAATCACAGTTTACTACATAAAAGATTAAATTTAAGAAGAGGATATATGAAGGAGCAATGTTATGAGTAGGTTCAAAAAAAAGGTCCATTAAGTAAAAAAAGGGGTCTATTGATACACTTTTTTATTTGACCCTAAATAGGGTTTAAGATAAGTGTCCGAATCGACCCCGTTTCTTTCCTTATGAACATTACACTCAAGGCTTGTAAACTTTTGGCGAATGCCCTTGTATATCATAATAATTGCACATGAGACCAGAAAAATATAAATATAAAATTGCGCTTTTTACTAACTTAAATAGTTCTTCATGTTCTTCTCTTTCTTTTGTTCTTAATAATTAAACAGTCTTAATCAAATCTTCAGTCTTTCTTGTTACCTATTTATTCATTGTTCGTGTCTGATCTTATATTTAAGGATTCTAAATCATTCGTTACCGTATTTTGCGTTAATGAAAGGTCATCAATGGTAATAATAATTTCTTTTTCTATATCAATTAAAGCTTCTAATACTTTTGTACGAAATAATAATTTTTTAAAGCAACTCAATTTTTTCACAGTTGGTAATAATGACTTAAAAAAATTTAAGTCTTCGTCCATATTATCTGCAGTGTTATTCTTCACGCAATTTAACAACTCTAATTCGAAATCAGTTGGCGATTCGCACTTACGTTTCTTGGAAGATCGTGTTTCTTTGGTAACGCTGGAGCTGGTGCTAGGTACATTAATCAAATCTTCTTCAATAATCGTATTATTTTGTGAAGTTCTCGGTGACGCGTTTTGCTCTACTGACTGATTAAAATCGTCTGCCGATTCTTCTCCTTGAGTATTCGAGTTTGAATCTAAAAATGACAGCATGTCATAGTAAATGTATGTTTTATTTGCCCTGGAACCGGAACCTGATTTAAGTTTTTTTTTAGTAGACCTCACTCTTATATAAGTGTCTCTTGCAGTTTTCCATCTTTGCTGCAGCTTTTTCACTGAAACAATAACACAGGTATTTTATTTTATTACAGATATTTAGTTAGTGGACATACCTTCGTCGATATTCATCTGGCGTATCAGACAGGACTAACCACGGTCAGAAAAATAGTAACAGAAGTTTGTCAAATTATAATTGAAAGGTTAAAGGAAGAATGTATACCAAAATTTTCCCGTGCGCTATGGGTAGAGACTGAAAAAGGTTTTTTAACGCAAGCCCAGTTTCCTAACTGCATAGGTGCAATAGACGGAAAACATATACGCATTATAAGACCTCCACATAGTGGTTCCCTCTATTACAACTATAAGCATTACTATTCTATTGTACTGCTTGCAATGTGTAACGCCAACTATGAGTTTACCTATATAAATGTGGGAGTGCAGGGTAAAGAATCTGACTCCGCAATTTTCACACAAAGCCGATTGTACGAACAAATCAACAATGACTTAATAGATATTCCTCCTGCCAAAGCATTGCCCGTAATACACAATGATAAACCAACCAACACTGCTGCAACCGCAGCTTTGCCCTATATTATTGTAGGAGATGAAGCATTCGGGTTATCTAGCCATGTCATGCGGCCATATGCTCGAGCTCTCGATTTAAACTACAAAAAAAAAATATTCAATTATAGGTTAACGAGGGCGCGACGTTATATTGAGTGTACATTTGGTATCATGGCTAATAAATTTCGCATACTCCATCGTCCATTGAACGTTGGAAAAGACAAAGCAATTTGTTTTCTTAAAACAATTTGTATTTTGCATAATTTTATAAGATCAAGAAGTCAAATTAATGACTTTCATGATATTGTCATTATACCAGACCATATACGTTCAGTTCGGGGGTTAATTGGAAATACCCACAGAGATTCGTATACATTACGCGATAACTTCGCAGATTATTTCGTTGCAGACGGACAGCTGTCATGGCAAGATCGCAGTATTTATTGAAGATAGTTGGCTTTTTTATAATTTATGTACATTCAATAATTGATTTTTCACGGTTTGTTACCACACATTTTTTATTAACATAGCAGGCATATTTTAATAATATACCTAATGATTTTATTTGTTAAATTCATCGGATGTAACCAAATAACTTAGATTGTTGTAAACTAAAGTTGAGAGATGTCAAAGAAAAACCTACAAAACTACAAAACGCACGCTTATTTTACAAAGTTACTAGCCCAATTCTAAAACCAATATAATAAATATTTTAGTTGATAATTGTTTTATTTATTTACCTACCGATCCACTGTTTCTGCCCTAAAATGATTTTGAACCCTAAATACACCGATAGTGTGAAGTAGTGTGAAGCTCGCAGTCGTGAACATAGGTACTGGTTGTCTCGTGACGCGCAAAATGGCGGCGACCGCGTGGCCGAAAGAAAGAACTTTGGAATTTATCGAGCAATATAAAACCATACCAATATTATGGGACATTGTTCACACGAATTTCACAATGTTCAGAAATACGCAGTATCTCTGCACTAGTTTTGAATATAAGCATGATTTTATATTTACATAGGTAAATTATTGTAAATATTCCGAGTTTTAATTTTATAGTTGGATTAATTGTTGAAAACATTTAATTGACACAAATACAATTGAAATAACTAATTATATATAACTAATTGCATAGATTATTAAAAATAAAAATTTGGCGCAAAGAATAGTTTACCTAACCTACGTTATTATAAAATAAATAAAGAGTGTAGGTACTTACCTTGTATTTTTTTTTCTGCTTCACTCCAGTCATCAAAATTTTGAAACAGTACTGTACAAATGTCTAGCCATGCTTTTGATTTAGCGTCCCGGTCTTTAAATATTTCGCTAGATTAGTCCCATATGGCAGGACGACACTGAACTTCAACAATTACCCTTTCTGTATCAAAATTTGTCATTTTTTGTTATGGGCCGGGCACGCGCGTGCGGTCGGTTCGAGATAGCGCTGTCAACTGAACAAGCACGCGCGTGCACCCGCTAGCGGGCTTCGCGCGTGGACCCGTCCAACGTGATGCGTGATCACGTCGCGTGCATGCGTGCCCCGTTGCACGGAAGTATCACGCGACGGGCGCCCGACGGGCTCACGAGCGTGTGCACGCGCATGGGCACGCGCGGGTCGGTTTTGTGTGGACACGCGAGAGGCACGCTTAACGCAGTTTATGCCCTTACACTAAATATATTATTTTAATTTATCCTAATCTTAAAGTGTATAAAGTACAATGGATGGTCAAATCTAAACATGACTTACTCTGCTCTAATGAAGGACCATTCTTGTTGACTTTTAGCAAAAAGAACATACTTTTCTCATTGCAGGTGAATTTAGACATGCTGTCACCTGTGATATAGCTGATGATACAGTTTGTTGAGCCAAAGAATGTTCACTGATACTACCAATGGGTCTCTAATAGGATCCATTGGCATAAAATGACAATGCACATAAAACCTGAAATAGACATATACTTATAGTTTTAAATGGGCAGAACATAAAACAACATGCAAGTTACTAAGTATAACTGCTGACTCTACCTTTGTCTCCACAGACAGATCACTGGACCGCCTCGTGTTCTTCATCATTGGTCTTAATTCCTCGCAAAGCTCTTGCGCTACTATCGGTCTTCCAGTTCAAAGGCTGTACTCTCAGCAACATACGCTGACGTTTTCGGCTTATATTCGACTCGCTGCGCTATAGTCGTTCTCTAAAAACTCAAATTTAACCCAATCATCCGACATCTAAAAAGTACGATAAAAATATAAAAAAATGTTAAGAAAATAAAAAGAAGCTTATAAAACATCACTAGATACTTACGATTTATTATAATCAATTTTAATCAAAGCCAATACAAATAAAACAAATCACTTCTAATTATTCAGTTTAGGTTCAAAGATAGCAACTTTTTTTGAGTCGCTCTAAATGACAGCTACGCGGATCAGTTTAGGTCGACAAAGCACATGGTGGTACCAAATTGCCTACAAATTGAGTGAATGAAGTCGAGTCAGTGATCCAACTTTTATGTGAATCGCTGTCAAAAAATGACACTCAAACCGAGACGTTTAAGAGATGTGGTACGAATTAGCGATTCTATTCAGTTTAGGTCCTAAAGTGAATCGCAATAAGAGATGGTGGTAAGCCTCCAGTTCTTGCAGGCTGTGCACACAGCGCCATAACATTCTGCTACGCAATAGTAACACTGTTCCGAAGGCTTTAACCTCTTCAGAAGGTTGTGCCGCTTTACCCGCCGTGCAGGAACAGAAACAAACAGAATCGAGGAGTGTCACACTCTCATCCATACATCGCAGTCAAGTACTTCTATCCACAACTATAATCAATATACACGATTGTGACGGTCATACACACAAAGTTCGCGTACTGCTCGACAATGGGAGTACATCTAGTTTCATCACAGAAACTTTGCGATCTAGATTAGGAACACCCAGATATTCTACTTCACTATTAGTGCAAGGATTGAACAATCAGTCCTCTAAAATTACAAAAAGTTGTGACGTCACCATATCGACACTCACAAACAGTGGTTATACAACTGATGTCAATTATTTTGTTGTGACACATATTACCCAGTTGATACCTACTTCACAAGTTATTTGCAATTTCTCGCATCCACCTTGCAGATCCAACGTTTTCCAAGCCATCTGAGATGCAGATGTTGCTGAGGGCGGACATCTTTTGGGATGTCCTTCTAAACAATCATAATGCCCTGGGAAAGAACAAGCCAACTCTAATTGAAACAACATTAGGGTGGCTTGTCACAGGCTCTATACTATCATCAAACTCCAAATCTAACACTGATCATACAGTCCATGCTATTTGCTAAACAACAGTGAGCTTGACGAGAAACTAGACAAATTTTTTGAACTTGTATCAGTTCCCTCTACTCAACAAATCCATACTAAAGGTGAGAGTGAATGTGAACAAATTTTTACACAAACAACAAAACGCCACCAAGATGGCGAATTTATTGTTTATCTATTCCATTAAAGGGATTACCTGAATCCTTCCTTTATTAATTCCAAACAGCAAGCTCTAATAAGGTTACAATCTTTGGAACGTAAATTTAAACGAAACTCAGAGTTCAAAGAAAATAAACAAATTTTATTGACGAATATTTAGCTTTAGGTCACATGTCAGAAAATCTATGACCACAGAACGATTCCATTTCATATTTCATGCCTCATTACGGCATTGTGCGTGACAAGCACAGGAATATCATTAAATGATATTCAGCATATTGGGCCAACTGTACAAGACGATTTACTTAGCATATTAATTCGATTTAGACAACATAAGTTTGTAGTGACGTAAGATATAGAAAAAATGTATAGACAAATTTATGTAAACAATGAACAACGATGTTTGCAACAAATATTTTGGCGATCACACCCCAGTCAGCCAATTAAGCAGTATAAATTAAACACTGTCACATACGGGACGGCGTCAGCGCCATATTTAGATGCCTTGTACAGTTGGACCAAGAATGCACCAATAGAGATGTACGTGAAACAATTTTACGCGATTTCTATATAGATGACTATATATCTGGGCATAAAGATAAAAAAAAAATACAAATATGTAAAGGCGTCATTTCCATTTACGTAAATGGCGGTCCAATCAACCGTCTATCCTCGATGATATAGTGATATATCAGGAAATATCAGGTCACAAATCGTACGAAGAACATGTTTATAAATTTTATAACGGTGATGCTAATAGTGTAATTAGTGCTAGTAGGAAAGAGTTTGTGACGAAAAATAAAGTTAAGATGCAGAAAGGGTATTTAAATGATGCGTTAAAGATACTGTATCGAAAATTTGTACCTCAAGTTGATAAAAAAACAAGTTACTCGACTTTTATAAACTAAGACCCTTTTGGACAGTTTTCCCAAAACCTTCCAATACTTGTCTCTGTTCACGACATCTTAATATGCAGCTATTTATACAAGATGTGCATAGAGCTTGTATAGTAATCGTAAGAACTAGTGATCTCTTTTTAGCTTGTTTAAATATAAGTTGTAATACTTGTTCATCGAATCATCTCGAATATATAAATGTTTCCGATAACAATGTATCATTTTACAAATGGCGAAAAACAATCAAAGAAATTACACTGAAAAATGGAACAAAGAAAACACAACAGATAACTTAAAAAGTAAAGACTACAATTAGTGTTAAAAAAGCAATAACAGAATTTGAAGTGGATGTGGTTGCTTTCTTGAATCATGTTCACAAAATTAATCATCAATATAGTTTTTTTTTAATTAGCCTACACTAGTGACTCCATCCCACCTTATGGTAAGCAGTCAGTGGAATCCAGAAGTGGTGGCCACCATACCAAAAGCCATCGTCTTAAGCTGCTGGTATAGTGGCCTCCACTATGGCGGCTGGGAATGGGGTGGGGGGATGAGGCAGGTGAGGAAAGAGGAAAGGGGGGAAATTAGGCCACCGGTACTCTCTCACCGAACGAAACGCAGTAGTATGGATACTACTACTCTTACGCCGATCTTCTATGAGAGGGTAGTACTTCCCCGGACGATCCGGCCCATTCATGCTGAAACCAGCGTGGATCTACTACCATAAGCAATGTCATTAAAACACTTAAAAACAACCTATCGGTGCAAGAAGCATGTCTTCAATTCTACATATTAATTTTGCAGAAAATTAAGCCCTAAAATTTGCCGAAGAGGTCCAGGCTTACCATTTCGGCGGTGGCCGCCAACAAGTCTCTTTACACACTTCTGTGGCGTACACTCATTACTTTACTTCCGGTGCTGTTACCTCGATTTCTTTTTGTACACTTAGTGATTTTTCAGGCACAGAAAATTCTTGTAAGTCATCTTCTCCAGCGAAAACCCGAAGTTTCTACGACACTTGGTGTGGGAGTTATTACCACTTTTTTATTTCCAATATGGCGGACAGAAATGCAACTCCGGTTCCCCTTAACGGATTCCGGCCGTGTTTGGGTTCGTTTTACAGGGTTTTAAGTGCCCCCGCCCCCCAACGGGGTTCTTGCCTTGTCGCGGCGGGGGGGCTTAGTAACCGTGGTTACCAAGGACCACGGTGAACCAAGAGGAACCCCAAGGAGGCGCCGCTCCTCTGGGCTTTGCCAGTAAGCCCACGATGGAGCGGCTCTGGTGGGTTGCGGTGCTGTTTGGGCGGCACCGCAACTGGGTCGGGCTGCAGTGTTGCTTCGGCGACACTGCGGCTGAGGAGTGGCGGGGCCGCGGCGGGAGAGGAGTGCCGGTATAACGGTGCGCCGCTCTCCCTACCTTCCGCGGCCTCGGCGGGGCCGCAACCGCCAGATTGCGGACGCGGTGGGGCCGCAGGGGAAGAGGAGTGTCGGTATTGCGATGCGCCGTTCTCCCTATCCTCTGCGGCCGAGTTGGCCTGCGGGCGGCGATCGGGCAGTCGCCGCCCGAACAGCACGGGCCCGAGACGGCAGTGCGCGTGTTCCGCACGCGCCTCTCGAAGGAGGGGGGCTAGGCCCCTAAATCGGACGGGGCCCGCTCGCGGTGAGCGGGCCATGGCCCGTCGGGGTCGCAGATGAATGCGCAAGCGACTCCCGTGACCCCGACACTGGCCGTCTGGAGGAACACCGTGGGTTTTAGTCGGTATGCTGGCCGCGCTTTGAGTGCGGTCGGAGAGTCCGACATAACCCCCGCCTTGCCCGGGCGGGTGCGTATGCGTAATGCATTTCCCACGTATAAAAAAAAAAAAAAAAGGTTGTAGTGTGTTTAAATGACCATTATGCTAGTGTCATAAATTGTAATCATTATAAGGCTTACTTATGTAAAACCTATCAATTAATCAAGAATGTATTAGTGTGTAAACTTTCTACTAAAATTACCATTATGTAGTAACACATGTTGTAAAAATGTAGGTACCTAATGTTATTATTATCAACTATTAACGGTTAATGTATAAAAAAAAAAAACCCATAAATGTAAAAGTACAAAATGATTAGTTTATGAGAATTATTATTTTTTTTTTTTTTTTTACTGCCTTGGGAGGTGTGACGTAGTAGAATGTAAGTACCTATAATCGTTAGAGTGTGTAATCTATATAACCCATGTAAGAACAGAAATAAAGACATTCTTATACCAAGAGCTGTGATGTTTCAATCTATCTGACACCTAACCTTATAGCAAAAAGTTCGTAGCAACAATCGTAGTACTCGTAGTCGTGACGCTTGATGCGGATGGCGGTGAGATATCATTTGTCTTCTCGCTCACACCTATAGTAGCAGCCGGATAGTACCTTGGCAAGCAAATATCTTGTAATGTTTTCAATAAACAAATCCATTTTGACCATTTATCGAACAATGTATCGGATAAATAATCATCCCAATTAATATTTAATTTCCAAGTTTCCTGTAGTATAATTTTTCATTTATTGTGTACGGTGCTAGAATGCCATAAACGTCAAAAATGGACATTACTACACGTAACATTTCCCTCTTGGTAGGCTTTTGTATCCCATTTATAATACTTTCTGGTATCCGCTTGAAAAATGCGTCGAATCTCAAAGTATCATCACTTGGATGCCATATCAATCCAAGCGTGCGTTCGCCTTCATCATATCGCTGACCTATTTTAAATTTGACTGATGCATCGCCTAGTAAATCTTTAGGTAGGCTCGCAAGTACGTGTTTACTATTACTCGTCCAATTTCTCATCTCGAACCCGCCTTTCTGGTGAATGGATATGACGTCATGAATCAGCTATATTGCGCTCTCTTCAGTAGGTAGGCTGTCTATATAATCATCCATATAGTGACTTTTGTATATAGCAGAAGCCGCAGCGGGCATAGATGACTCATACTGCTTTGCGTTTCTATTTTTTACAAATTGGGCTACAAAGGGCGAGCAATCAGCGCCAAAAATTAAAGACGTCTGGTACTTCTCTGTACAGAAATCTGCAGGCGTCTTGGTCTTCTGGTCGAATTTTCACTCTGAGAAACATATCTTTAATATCGCCAGACACAGCTACTGGATTTTCTCGAAATCGCAACATAATGCCGAACAACAACATAAGTAGGTCAGGGCCTTTTAATAAATAATTAGCTATGGGCGTTTTCGTTATTTTTTGTCATCGATGCGCACCGATGTCGTTCAACCGGCATCCGTTGCCGACACCGTTGATTTTGTCACCGGTGCCGGGCACCGGTATAGACTATAGAGTTGTGGTATTCTAGGTTGTTACGGCGCACTGGATCGGCGTTGCTGACATCGATGACGCGATGCGCATCGTTATTAGTTGAACGATATATATAAACATCGAGATTTTTTTGTAAGGTTAATCTAATACAATGAAAACAATTTAATTTTAAGAAAATGCATTGTTCTCATTTAGATGTAGAAAGGCGTGTTCTGCGTTCATTTAAAATATATATATCTACCCCTCTTTGGAAAATAGTTTAGTTTTTATTTGACATTTAGTTATTATTTTACAGACATAATAATAATATACTACCGTGTATTATTCTGAACAATCAACCAACCGGCCGCCATATTGTATTGAATCAACGCACAAAGCGGCCAATCGGTGCCGGTGATACTCGCCATTGTTCGTGATACTTATCGTTCCGTTGCCAGTTTTGAGTTTTGACACTGTGGTGGTGTCGATACCGTTGCCGGTGACGGTGTGCCTTTTACGATATCAGAATTTATGGCCGTTGTTGCCAGCATCCGTTGCTCGATGTTTTGACATCGGATGCCGTCAACGAATACTGACATCGGTGCTCATCAACGTTATTTTAAAAACGTCCATGTCTATAAATAATCGTTTAGTGAAAACCCATTTGTTTTACATGCCGCGTCGTACACTAAACGCAGCTTTTTCTTGTTGGGGTTGTCGACCCCAAAGTGCGGCAAGTACCAAGTTCTCGGCGGAGTAACATTTAAGTTGTTACATCTTTTTGCATATTAAATGCAATATTGTTATTAAATAGATGGCGCATGCGCTCTTCGTATCTTTTCGCATATTCTTTGTCTCTTTTTAATTTTAGCTCCACTCCTTTTAGTCTGGATAAAGCCGTTGGGTACGAGTCCGGCATCACACATTTCTCGTCTCGCCAAGGTAAGCCAACATGCCATTGACCATTGATAAGTACAGAAGTCCGTTCCAAACATTCTACAGCGCGTAAGTCTTCTGAGTTCTGTCTTGGCTTGCTAGACACGCCCATGGACTCGAGTGAGAACGACATTTGTACCTCCTCCTGGATCTCTCGCAGTATACGTTCTGTTTCTATGACGTCACTAGTGACAAACAATGAGGAGTGACGCACAGCAGCATCAGGTAAGTAGACATTAGGTACTCTTCCATGTAGGCACCAACCCAGAGGGGTCCGGGTGGCACAGGGTTCATCGGGCCTACCCACCTTCATTTCCAGAGGTAAGAGAAGGTGACAATTATCTTGTCCGATTAAAACTTGTGGTTGAATTTGTGTTTTTGTGCATAAAATATGGCTGACGTCACTTAAGTGCGTGTAGTTTTTAGTATTTACTGTTGATAAACTTTGAGGTAGGTTTAATTCTTCAACAATTCGCGCGTCGATTGTAAACATCTTGTTATCGGCACCACACAGTGTCACCTGTGCGCGCTGTGCGTCGCACACTAGCTCAGTGTTGTTCCACGCGCCACACACACGAAAACATTCCCGGCGGCCGCGAAGCTCCACTTTCTCGGCCAGTGGAGCGCTAACCAACGACACAGTCGAGCCGTCGTCTAGCAGGGCGGTCGTACTCACACTTCCGTTCGGTCCGTGAATGTTTGTAGGTATAATTTTTAACATAACGGAACAGTTGACATTAATATTTGTTATTGTTTCGGATGGAACTTCCATATTGGGTGGAGTTTCGGGTTCAATCGTAGGCACGGATACACTGTTGTTTTGACGCAGCACATAATGTAATAATCGGTGATGAGATTGTCCACAATTGTTTATGTCACAGCTAGGCGCAGTGCACGTATCCCTACGATGATTAGCTAGTAAACACTTATAACAAATACCGTTGCGCTTTACGTGCAGCCATCTGTCCTTTCGTAGTGACTTTTTAAACTTTTTACACTCAATTAGTCTGTGGTTAGCAGTACGACAATAACGACACTTTTCTACACTTTGTCCATCATTTTGCACTAATACAGTTTGCATATTGTTCACTCTATCACTTTGTTTACGTTTGGAATTGTCCGTTCTAGGTTTTTTTTCGGCGGTAGGTGTAGAAAAAGTCGACACATAGTTTTGCAAGTTATAATTAATTAAAAATATTTAAGTATAAATAATCAAAAGTTTAATAATAATAAATAGTTTAATACCTACTTCTAAGTGTAGACAGTTGTTTGTAGCACTGTATGTAAGCTTATAGCTTCAATTGGACACCACCTGCCAGCTGATCTTGACACTTCACTACATTTATCTATTTAATATTTATACTGAAAACATGGCACAACTATCCGAGATCCAATCAGCACAGAGGAGTCTTCAGGAGTCTGTCACAAAGAAAATGGATGAAATCCAAGCACAGCTGCAAAGTGCGGGCACTGCTAAGGACACCGTAGCAAAAATAGCTGAAGAGTTCAGGACCTTCCGGGAGTTAACTTTCAGCATACTTGATTTGCTAAGTAAGCAGATAGCGGAGTGCAGCAAAGCTATCGATTCGGTAGAGACTCGGCATCGCAGGAAAGCCTTGCTGTTATCTGGTGTTCGTGAGAATGAGACGAAGAATTGCATCGATGTTGTCCGGGATATCCTCCAGGCCAAGATGTGTTTGAAAGATGTCTCTAACTCCTCCATAACATCTTGCCACAGACTGGGTAATGCTGCTAAGGACCGGCATCGCCCCATATTGGTTTGGTTTGCCAGTCCTGAGATGAAAGCTGCCGCTTGGAGAGCCAAAACTAAACTTAAGGGTTCTTCAATATCTGTAAAGGAGTTTTTGACAAAGGCGAGACAGGCTGCATTCATCAAAGCAAGGCTTCACTTTGGCATGAGAGGTTGCTGGACGCAGGATGGCACCATAGTCATTAAAGCTGCAGATGGACATCGTTACAAGGTAACATCCATGGGCGAGCTCAATCCTCTTCTTAAGAAGTATCCTAAGACAAATAGTACCGTGTCGCAGTGATCACTTTTTGGTTGTTTGTTACTTTATTTGTGTATATTTTCCGCGTTTACTATAGGTTAACTTTATTTTCATTTACCGTCTTTTAATTCTTGTAAATTGTACATTTAGTTTTATATACACTACCCTCTTATTCACAGTTTTTCTTTTACAATTTATTGTTAAAGTTTTTATATAGTTTTGCTAAATTAAAACCTATGACTGTCAGTCTCAATCAGATACACGTCACTTTGACGTTTACTCCGGTCGGAAATGTTGTACCATTGCGTCCCGAAACTTTGTATTTTTTTTTCTTCTTCTTTTACTGTTTTTTTATAATAAGTTGTGTTGTACATTTTATTAATTTATTATGTTGTTGTTATTTACTCAGATCAGTTGGCGGGTGGTGCAGAGATAATTTTTCCACAGTAGTGAAATATTTTCATATCATATTATTATTGTATTTTATTATTATATACATATATATATATATATTATTTTATGTCATTATCTGATGATTCATCTTTTTACTCCGCTAATGATACTGCTGATTTTGTTTCTGACGACAGCTTCTGCTCGTCCAGTGACACACTTGGTGACAGTTTGCGTCAATGTTTCAATTCGCTTCCCACTCGTTTGTTGAATGCTTGTCACATTAATGCTCAGAGTTTGCCGAGTCATTTTAGTGACCTTTTAGAAGCTTTCACTGACACAAACGTTCATGCCATCCTGGTCTCTGAGAGCTGGCTGAAACCTCATCTTCTTTCTACTACGTATCCCCTGCCCGGTTTTGTTCTTATCCGCAATGACCGATTGGACAAGGGAGGAGGCGGAGTTGCCATTTATTTACGTAGTAACTTTGCGTATAAAATTATTGCTTCATCTCCTTCTCATTATTCTGCATCTGCCGAATATCTTTTTCTTGAGGTTTCAGTCAGGGGAACTAAAGCTGTTCTCGGAGTTGTATATTGCCCTCCTTCTGTGGACTATTTCACTGATTCGGAATCGGTATTTGAATCGTTGGGGTCTGAATATGCACATTATATCATTATGGGAGATTTTAATACCAACCTTTTATTCCCTGAATCCTCTCGTACACATAAACTCCTACACATTATTGAATCTGCCAGTCTGCACATTTTACCACTTCAGGCAACACATCACAATGCAAATTGTGAGGACACCTGGCTAGATTTAATAATTACCTCTGATCCTTCCTATGTCCGCTCTCATGGTCAATATCCCGCACCTGGCTTCTCTCACCACGACCTTATTTTCCTTTCATATGTCCTTAAACCTCCTAAAGTCCAGCCCAAAGTACTGCACTTACGCTGTTTTGCACGGATGGACATTAATAGATTGCGAGATGATGCTTCAGGCATTGATTGGTTGCCTTTGACTGAAGCTACAACTGTGGATGATAAAGTACGCATATTTAATGACGCTGTGTTCGCGTTATACAACGTTCATGCTCCAGTCAGAAGGACTAAATTGAAGCGTCCACCGGCTCTTTGGATGACGGAGGGAGTTCGAATGGCAATGAGGCGCAGGGATCGCGCATTTCGACAATTTCGCAAAGACCGCTGTGATTTGAACTGGACATATTTCAAGACTGCCAGGAATCGATGTAACCAGATGATACGTAATGCTAAACGCCGATATATTCTTGATAACATCACACAATCTTCACCTGCACACCTTTGGAGGTTTCTTGGTACACTCGGTATCGGTAAACCTAGTTATGTGGAGTTTCCCAAGACATTAGCTTTAGATGACATAAATCGACATTTTGCCACCTCAGTTTTACTGGATAGTCACACTCAGACTCAAACGATGAGTCACATACTCGAATTACCAAAGCTCAACATCGAGCAGTTTTATTTTTCTCCAGTCGCCCCAAACGAGATCAAAAAGATTATCCTATCCATAAAATCCAAGGCTGTGGGATGTGACGATGTAAGTCGTCATATGATCACTATTATCCTAGACCAACTTCTTTCTCCTATATCCCACATACTTAACTTTTCCCTTGAATCCGGTAAATTTCCACAACTATGGCGGCGAGCTTATGTGCGCCCACTGCCCAAAGTTGCCAATCCTTCCCTCCCTATTCATTACCGCCCAATATCCATTCTTCCTTTTCTTTCCAAGGTGCTTGAAGCATGTGTCTATAAACAGTTGTCCGGGTTTGTATACAGCAACAATATCCTTTCTCCATTTCAATCTGGTTTCAGACCCGGACACAGCACAATAACTACTCTGCTTAAAGTGACTGGCGATGTTAGGGTGGGCGTGGAGGAAACGAAGACCACTGTTTTGGTTTTAGTGGATTTCTCGAACGCCTTCAACACTGTCAGTCACGACATCCTTTTATGTATCCTGTCCCATCTTATGGTCTCCTCTAAGGCACTGGAATGGTTCTCATCTTATCTTCGAGGGCGCCAGCAGTCAGTGCGGATCGATGAAACTTTATCGACTTGGTGCGATCTTAACTCTGGCGTTCCTCAAGGCGGTATACTCTCTCCTCTTCTATTTTCACTATTTATTAATCTTCTAACCAATTAACTTCGCAATGCGTATCATCTTTATGCCGATGACCTGCAGCTCTACACCCAGGCAAGGGTTGAGGATCTTAGCGGGGCGATTGAAGGGGTCAACCAAGATCTAAATGTCCTGAGAAAATGGTGCGAAAGGTTTGGTCTAAAGGTGAATCCGTCCAAATGTCAAGCCATTATTATAGGAAGTCCTAGAATGATGGCTAGAGTAAACCTGGGAAACCTGCCACCTGTAATATTCAACAGCTCAGTGATCCCCTTCAGTCAGAGTGTTAAAGACCTTGGACTGTATCTGGACACTACCCTTGATTGGAGAACACAGGTAGCTAATGTCAGCAGCAAGGTAACGTGTACCCTGCGCTCTCTTTATCGCTTAAAGAACTTTCTCTCACCTAAGACAAAAACTATGTTGGTGCAGACTTTGGTGTTTCCCGTCATCGACTATGGTGATGTGTGCTACTTCGACCTGAATGCAGATCTGCTCAATAAACTTGACCGACTTCTCAACAATTGCATTAGATTCATTTTTAACCTTCGTAAGTACGATCATGTATCCACACATCGCTCCCTGCTGCAATGGCTACCTATCCGCCAGCGGCGTAGTTGGCGAGCTTTAAGTACTCTTTACTCCATACTGAACTCCCCTAACGCTCCCACTTATTTAACTTCTCATTTCCAATACCTTTCTAGCACACATGACAAAAATCTTCGTTCATCTAATAATCTTCTTCTTTTTTGCCCTCTTCATGGCTCAAGTCTTATACATTCATCTTTTAACATTCAGTCCATTCTTCTTTGGAATGCGCTCCCTCTCGAGATCAGGATGTCCACTACCCGTGACATCTTTAAGGCAAGAGTTCGTCAGCTTTACAGTAAGTTATTAGCGGAATCATCTTAGCGTTCATTATGTATATATTATATATTTATTGGTATATGTATGTATATATTTGTATACGTATGTATATATTGGTATGATATCTATGTATATATTGAGTATTTAATTTGTTTAATTTTGTATTTTTGTATTCATAAGTAAGTACTTATTCTAACTACTCACTACATAAAGCACCTACCTGGTTTCATCTCTGCATCACCCAAAGGTTGGCTGGTAGAGAATGCCTTTGGCATTAAGCTCGCCTTTGTACAGTGTTTTGTGCATAAAGAAATAAAATAAATAAAATAAATAAATAGGTTGTAACAAAGTAGCACTACAGGTTGATATGCCAGTTTTTCGCGTGGACGTGGCGCACATCTGCACGCGAGCATATATTATGTGAAGTCCAGTGCCATGGTACTCTGTTTTTTTTTTTTATGTCAATTTTATGTTTTTGTGTTTTTTGACTGTGGCTAAACATTTATTTTTAATTAATCTTGTGTGTGTCACCTTCATGTGAAAAATAAACTGTTTTCTTTTGTTTTCTTTTCTTTTCTTCTTATATTTTAACAGCTTCTTCGGTGAGGAAATCTGATAACACATCTAGTCTGGGTTTTGGTGATTCGGCAGTAATAAACGAGTAGCTATAGTCTGTCCATTTCGCGAGCAATGTGGTAGGTAGCTTGAATAAAATTATGTTAGCTACTTCCATGCCTTGTAGATATTCGTGACGGCCAAGGGCTCGTACAGCTGCAACATAGTTCTTTATTTTGATAGAAAATGGAACTATTTCTCTGTGGTAATCTGTAGACAGATTGTTCAACTTTTTTGTCTGACACTATGCGCGAAAGAATGACGTCAACGTTTCCGAATTGCAGTTTCAAAGTGGAAATCACCTCTGTAGATGAAGCACCACTGATAAGCAGACCGGCTACAGCTTCTTGAGCGGCGCCGCGTAAACACTTACGTAACCGCCAAAAGTTTTCTTTATCAGTGAAGTTGCAGATTTCTGTGGATTCCTTATAAGCTTGCTCGAAATGGAGCCACTCTTTTGGTTCACCGCTAAAACTAGGGAGTTCTTTTGGTGTGCTGAGACGACTTATCAGTTTGGTATTTTGCTGGATAGAGGAGGACGTGACGAGTTCTTTGACTGCACTCGCGAGCTGTTGAACTGCTTCGTCTGCGCTGGCCGGGTTCGGATGCGACTCGTGCTTGCTACTCTCAAGCTGCTGTAGTTCTTGGTGACTATGCTCTAGCCACTTTTCAATATCACCCGCGCCGTTATTTTGTTCCAATATTTCCGATGGTGGACTGTATTCTTCTTCAAGTTCTGCTAGGTCCGCCGCTAACTTTTTATTGACGAGTTCCACTTCAATACGTGCCTTCGCCTGGGCTGCTTCTAGTTCCAGTCTTTTTTTTTGCTTGTATAGAAAGTGATGATGGTTTCTTGGACTTGACTGACTGTCGTGATGTATGTGAAGGCGGAGTTTGTTTTCCGGTTCGTTCCGGTTTCACTACACTTGCGGCAATCGAAATGTATACTTTAAGTTCATCACCCTTCTTTTTCACTGGTGTAGGCGGTGGCATCTCCTGTGCCCCGGTTACTGATTGTAACTTTGTCTCCAACTCCTTCTCGTTCTGTTTGCTGGTGGTTCTGCGGGTGTTTACCATGATTTTATTCGGCGGCGGTGTATTAAACATTCGCGATCGGGCTCGAAGATCACTGTTAAGGGTCTGGATCAAGGTAAACGACGTGTATTGAGCAAAAGGTTTGTAATTACTAAAAATTTACGGTTGGATTACATAATTGTTGCACAAGGAAGCGTGCGTCGCGCGTGGCATTAGAAATGACAACTCACTCACTAAAATGGCGGCTCGGAACGAACCCCACGCTCCCGCGTCCCCGCGCGCTTCCCTTACATTAATATTTTTATGTCATTACATCGCTAACAGTCGGCATCGTCTTGAATACGTGTTTTTATTCTTCTGTCTTTATTATTGTTACATTATTATTTTTAAGTTTTGTTGTTATTTTCTTATTTGTTGTGTTTGTTGTTAATAGTTACATAATGCCAAAAAGAACACAAAAAACTGTTTTGAACAGTGAATGTCGCGAGTTTGTGGTCCGATTGCGGGATTATTTTAAGCGCGAGAATCAAAATGGTGGACCACTATTGCCATTAGAGCAAGTGTGCAATAGAGTCGCTGACGCTCTTGGTATCGGACGAAATACAGTGTCTCGAATCAGCAAAGAAAAGTATGGAGAGCTGCAGCAGTCAACAAAGGTGTTGGCCGACGACGCAGATAATAAACTATCGACGCCAAATAAAAAAAGGAAGAAAGTTTCTCCTGTCACCAAAATTGATGATTTTGATGCTGCTGCAATTCGCAGCCATATTTATGCATATTACGCCCGTGGTGAATTTCCGACGTTAACAAAATTGGCAGTGTCTCTTGAAGACGCAGGTTTGTTTAAAGGAAGTTTGCCATCACTATCTACAATTATGAAAAGTATCGGATTCGCTTACAAAATCTGCGATAAAAGAAAAATTTTAATGGAGCAAACAGACATTGCTCTTGCGCGAATAGATTTTTTTCGCAAAGTTAAAGATATTGCCAATTGGGATAAAGTAGTTTTTCTTGACGAAACATGGCTCAACGCAAATCACACTGTTTCAAGATCGTGGACAGATGATAAAAAAGAGTCTACCACCAAAGTGCCCGAAGGCAAAGGGCAAAGATTGATAATTGCTCATGCTGGGACATCGTCAGGTTTTGTGCCCAATTGTCTACTGGCGTTTAAGTCTATAAATACCGCAGAGTACCACGAGGAAATGAACTTTCAAAAATTTAAAGAATGGTTTTTAATTCTCCTTAATAATTTAAAGGAACCACACATTATTTTAATGGACAACGCTCCATACCACTCTGTTCAAAAAGATAAGGCGCCTACGACAAGCAACCGTAAAATGGAAATAATTTCATGGCTGCAAAGCAAAGAAATAGAGGCCAACGACACGATGCTGAAAAAAGAATTACTAAGATTAGTTAGCATACATAAAACCCGAACTAAAAGATACATTTTGGATGAAATTGCAATGGAAAAAGGCCATACTGTCATCCGTTTACCACCATATCACTATCAGTATAACGCAATTGAACTTATATGGGCTCAAGTCAAAGGTTTGTATAAAGTTTGGCCAACGAAAGCTGTCCACGTATTATTTTCAGAAGTTTTGCTATGGCAATAATTTAAGAATGTCAAAATTGACACTTTGACGTTTCGTACTTGATTCATCTTCTGTTTACGTTGGTGTATGTGCATCATATTTTCATTGATTTTGTTTAAAATAATGCCGAGAACAATTAAAAGTTCGACGAGAAAGCTTCTATTTACTATGATGGTCAAATATAAAGACATAAAAAGTGATTTAAATCAGAAATCTGCAGAGAAAATACTACGACTGGATTCAATCCTTTCACTTTCAGGTTAGTTTATTTATTTATTTAAAACTTTATACACATATATGTAAAGGCGGACTTAATGCCTGGGGCATTATCTACCAGTCTACCATAGGGTGATGCAGAGACAATCAAGTAGGTGCAAAGTACTTTGGTTAAAGGATAGGATATACATATGTATATAATATATATATAAATAAATATACATATATATAGTATTATATAATAATATATATAAATATAATAAAATAATCCATTTAAAGATGAAAAATAATACATAATTACTTATATGTGTGATGAATGAAACTGCCTTATTATTTGGATAATAATAACTCCCGGACTTTAACTTTAAACACATAACGGTTAGTGGACTTCTTGATTTCGAGAGGAAGCGCATTCCAAATAAGGATAGATTGAATAGGAAAAGAAGAGTGAACAAAATCTGTTGTATGAGAGAAACAAGTTAAGAGAAGATTATTAGCGGAGCGAAGATTTCTATTTTTTTTATTGAATTTCTAATGAAACATTTTGATACTTTTAGACTATTTAAGACAAATCGCAATATTTTTCATGGTGTATCTACTTTTCAGGAAGTATTAACAACGAGGAGACAAAACTTAAAATTGTGGAAGCAGTAAAGAAATTGAAAACTCTCGAAAAAAATGAAATGGCGACTTCTGAAACACATTATTTAGAAAAGATATCTTCAATGACAGGTATTACTTTAGAAATTATAGATGTTAACAGTTACTTCGAAGAGTTATATAAATTTATGACAATGTATGGATGGCTAAATTAAATAATATAATATTATGGTTTTGTAATAATGTCTTTGTATATTATTATGGTTTTTGACTTTAATGACTGATAATTAATAATATACTGTTACATACATAATTTATTGTATTTGTTATCTTCAGATGTCAGTGTGAAGACTCTAAGAAGAATTAAAATTGAAGGGTCTAAAAATCAAGGACAGTGGAATACTCCGGGGAAAAATCGTCCACATTCAGCAACAGTTTCCAATTTGGATAATTTTGATATTTCAGCTATAAGAAACAAAATAAACGAATTTTATGGAGTTAGAAAACAAGTCCCAACACTGAGAAGCCTGCACAATGAGCTGAGGGAAGCAATTAAATTTAAGGGATGCCGTGAAACCCTTAGAAAAATTTTACACAAGAACGGGTTTGAGTTTCAAAACAATAAAAATGAACGGGCTTTACTTACAGAAAAATATGAAATTGCGGCATGGAGACATAGATTCTTGAGGACAATACATAAAAAGAGGCTAGAAGGTAAACAGATTATTTACCTTGATGAGACATATGTACATCAGAACTATAAAGTTAAAAAATCATGGCAAGGACCTTCAACAAGCGGTGTCACTACTAATATATCATCAGGAAAAAGACATATTATTGTGCATGCCGGATCAGAGGAAGGGTTTGTGCCAGGTGCATTATTGGTATTCAGCACAAAATCCAAATCAGCTGACTACCATGATGATATGAATGCTACCAACTTTATGAAATGGTTTGAGGAAATGTTGATACCTAATCTCACTAAACCTAGTGTAATCGTGATGGACAATGCAAGTTACCATGTGAAACAAGTAAACAAACCCCCTACTATGTCTGATTCTAAAGCTATCTCCGAATATGGCTTCAAGAAAATAATATTCATTTTGAAGAATATCACACCAAAGCTGAATTAATGTGTTTGGTGAAAGATAATAAATCTGCCGTTGTTATCGAAGCATAAGTGCTTCTAAAAAAACACAGTCATATCCACAATCACGAAATTTTGTTGCTGCCACCGTTGCGACCTCAATGCTATTGAGCTTGTATGGAGTCTAGCGAAGAGAAAAGTAGCAAGCAAAAATATAGGAATACCAGGGTCTGAAATGCAAAATTTAATAAAAGAATGTTTTCTATCCATAACTGCTGATGACTGGAAGAAGTACACTGATCATGTACTAAATGTGGAAAATCAGTACAAATTAAGGGACCGTATTACTAAAAACGAACTTGAACCATTCATAATACATGTTGGGGACAGTAGCAGTAGCAGCGAAGAAAGCAATGAAGCTGATTCAATATCAGGTGTAGAGTTTTTGGAATCCCATTTTAACTATGACTCATAGCTCCTATATTTGTACGGCTCCTCGGGGTCCTCGACTGTACATAAATAATGGATTATTTGAAAATAATAAAAAGACAGAATTAAAAGTAATCTTTTATTTGATATTCTTCATAATACATTCGAAAATTTTATTATAATAGTATTATTATGATGAATGATTCATTTGAAACCGGAGAGAAGCGGCGGCGCCGACGTCGAGGTTTGATAGACGGAGTGGGTTATGTAGCGAATAGCTTGTTCGGCGTTTTAGATCAGCGATTTGCTGAGCAGTATGAAAAGGACATCGACCTTTTAAGAGATAATGAAAAACATTTGTATAATCTCTGGAAAAACCAAACCTCAGTCGTTGAAGCTGAATTTCATCTCATGAAAAGAATGGAGAGTGCTATAAACAAGCACCACAAATCTATTAACCAAAAACTTAATTATCTTAAAGACTCTTATCAAAATCTACAACTCAGCATACAAAACATAAGTAAGGAAACTCCATCATCTCTCAAATCGCCTTATGATTAACAGAGGAAAACCATCCCCTCGAACACAAAGCCACCACATCAAACCACCTACTAAAAAAACTCGGTCACTGATCCCCACCTCCAGAATCTTTATCAACAGCAAATACCAGGCCACAATGTCAACCCCCAACTTAAGCAAACCAGAATCATGGGCTAAGCAAGTAGCTCTAGATCTTCCAGAAGAAATTAATGAAATTGGGGAAGCGGGTCTAGGATATGAGGGATATCTCCTAGAGTCCATGGAGATAAAACCCTCCACCTCCTCTCCCTTCCCCAAGCCCAAAGATCCAAAGCCCGCCAAAACTCAAAGAAGCGAAGAAAGCCCCACCCCATTGTCCCGTTTCAAAGCTCAATGGGGAGCCTTACGGAAAGAGTGTGTAGAGCCAAAAACTACTCTAAAGCCGGGTATTCATTAGGCAACATTTGTTTATAAACACTGTTTATAAACAGTTTATAAACAGTGTTTCACAATGTAGTTATGTATATAACCCTGCGCTGCGATAGAGCTTTAGCTTGCAGCTGCGGTGAGGCTGTGCGACGCAGCACTTTCTTATCTCTGGCATTGCGCCGGACCACCACCGTGGTTATGCATGTTTAGTCTATAAGATATTACTAAGGATTTTGTTAGAATTAATAATTAAGTTAGTCTTACATCCAACTCTGTAAGCTACGGTCGAAAATAATATAATCTTATTTCGATTTAATTAATTAATATCTTTTATTTGTATTTTTAAAAAGCTATTTTCTCGCTCCCGAAATCTAACTGGCGCAGCCGGTAGGATTGCTGGTTGTTGCCTTCGCGAAAAGTCACGTGTGAAAATCTGTGAAATAAGTGTAAGCTTACGAATAAAGCAGTGAAAAGTGTTTCGCGAGTGGTAACTCACTATATATAGAGTGGTTTTTGCTTAGAATCAGTAAGGCGCTCTATATCTGGCAATCCTCGAACCAAATAAATAAGCTTAGATTAACGCGTAAAACAACGCAGTGTGAGCAGAAATGGTGCTAGTTAATAAGGCGGTTGGACTGTGAGTACCCTTCCACTTCCTCCCCAATTTCCTTACACAATTTTTGTTAATAGAATTTTAACATTGTGTGTATTTTGTATGACTTACGTCTTAAATTATTTTTCTATTGTGTTTTTCTTTTTATATAAAAATCATATGAAAAATATTCACATATTATAAACTCTAATAGTGAAAACTTAACATAAGTGCGATATTAATATAGTGAATAATAATTGATTAATTTTCCAATAAAATTTTGAATACTAGTAATAATTTATATTATAAAAATTTTCATACGATTTTTACGTAGCATTGTTGATTGTGATTTTAAACTCAAATTGCAATTTGTTCTATTATTTCGACATATTTGCCTTATTTTTAGTTATTAATTAAAATGAGTCTGGATCAGATTCATATGCCTACGACGGCGGCAGCTGCGTCCGCTCGCCCGATTACACCTATACCTGAAATGCAGATGCATGCAATACCGCGAGATGTGCTTAAATTAATTCCCGATTATTGTGGTGAAACTAATTTACTAAGTTTATTTTTGCGAAAATGTGAGTATGTTATACAAAAGTATCAGGGGACTGTAGAAAGAAATGAGTTTCTTATGCAAACAATTACTAGTAAATTAAAAGGGAAAGCAGCAGCCCTTATTAGTGAGAGAGGAGATTTTGAAACATATAACGAATTAAAATCCTTATTAGTCCAACATTTTGGGGATCCCAGGAGTGAAGAATGTGTAGCAATTGAGCTAGAAACTCTGAAAATTAGACATAATGAGACATATTTAGAATTTTGTAGCCGCATACAGGATATTCGCGCTATATTAATATCCAAGGTCAATCATAATAGTTCTATTACTCTTAGAGAAGCTAAGCGCGTTATTTATAATAATACTTCACTAAATGTCTTTATGTATAATTTACCAGAGCATATGGTACGAATTGTGCGAATTAAAAACCCTAATACATTGGAAGAAGCATTGAAATATGTTCTTGAAGAGGTTAATTTTCAAGAACAATATAATTTACGTAGTAGAATGTTACAACACCGTTCACAAAGCGCATTATTGCCATCACGCGATAAAAGGTTTGTTTTCAATTCGAATAGTTCTAAACCAATTGCCACACAGCCTCCTTTACAATTTAATAGTAGTAATAACTTCAGGCCTTATAATAATCAACCTCAATATAAATTTGGTATACCTAATCAGCACCTGGTGCGCCCTAATATGTCAAACCAACAGTTTGGCTTCCGACCTCAATTAACACAGTTTGGTTATAGGCACCCTGGTCAATTTGGCTCTAAACCTAATCAACAATTCGGCTATAGACCTCAGGTAGGGCAGTTCGGGTACAGGCCACCTCAGCCTTTGGGTGTTCGTCCACCCAATGCTTTCGTAAACGACCGTGACGTGACAATGAGGACTGCCCCCGCACCTTCAAAACCACAGCAAGGTTTTCCTGTAAATGAGTTGTACACTGGTGTCGAAAACTGTTACTACGACCCCAAAAATTACACTTACGGTGAATACCTAAATAATATGACGACTGACTTTGATTACAGCCATACAGACGCGTATACTTCTGAGGACTGTGTAAATCAAAATAATGACTCGGAATATGCTGAAAATGCAGATATTCCTTATTCGACTGAAAATAATAACGATTTGGATGAAGTACAAAATTTTCAAATAGGTTCGAAGCAAACGTACCAGAAATGATAGAGCTTAACTATGACGCAAACTTAAAACATCCATATATATATATTCCAGATATAGACGGTAAATTCATGTTGGATACAGGAAGCACGAGATCCTTTATTAGCCCTGGTAAGGCCAAAGAATATTTTACCGAATTTACATTCCACGAACCATTTACAGTTACAAGTACGCACGCTTCTAGTATTCATCACGAAGTGACTAACATTCCTCTTTTTTCTATTTTTAATGATAGTAGTTATCATAAGTTTTACATTTTTGACGTTGACAACAGGTATGATGGACTTATTGGTATGGACCTTATGTCCCGACTTAAAGCCGACATATGTATGAAAGACAAGACGCTTAGGATTAATGGCGTGGATATACCTATAGTTTATAACACTGATCTTGACATTAAATTAGAGCCGCGTATGGAACAACGAGTGAGATTGCCTGTAGACCAGAAAAATGGCCTTGCTATTTTGGATTACAAGCAGTTTCATGATGGTGTCCGAATGCCTGCTGCTATTGTTAAATGCGAAAACTATTATGCCTTTACTGTAATACAAAACACATCCGAACTTGAATTTAAATTGACCATTACAGCTCCTTTTAAGGTTACCCAATTCCGTAATGAAGAATGTGTGGTGAATGCCACAGTTGATTTTACTGATGTAGAAATAGACTCACTACTGACAGAAAATTTATCAAAGTTACGACTGGACCACTTAAACAGAGAGGAACATGACGCCATACGTAAATTGTGCGAGGAATACAAAGACATATTTTACTGTGACAAATTACCTTTGACCTTTACAAATCAAGTAAAACACCATATACGGACCACACACGAGGATCCAATTTATATTAAACCATATCGGCAAGCACCAGCACAAGCTGAGGAAATTAAACAACAAGTCGAAAAGCTCCTCAAGGACAATGTGATTCAGGAATCACATTCCCCTTGGAGTGCCCCCGTTCATTTGGTTCCCAAAAAGGCTGATGCTTCTGGTCAGGTGAAATATAGAATGGTCATAGACTATCGCCGACTCAATGACATTACCATCGACGATAAGTACCCACTTCCCAACATATGTGACTTGTTTGATAAACTGGGTAAAAGTAATTATTTCACAACGCTAGATTTAGCTTCCGGTTACCATCAAATTGAAATTTTTGACACTGAAAAAACAGCTTTTTCGACACAAAATGGTCATTACGAATTCCTCCGCATGCCATTTGGACTCAAAACAGCACCTGCCACTTTCCAGCGGGCAATGGACAATGTGTTAAGAGGCTTACAAGGGATACATTGCCTAGTATATCTAGATGATATACTTATATATTCAAACGGATTATTAGAGCACCTCAAAAAGTTACGCGCTGTCTTCGATAGACTTCGTGAGACTAATCTAAAAGTCCAGTTAGACAAATCTGACTTCTTATGTGGGGAAGTGCAGTACTTAGGACATACACTGACTAAAGACGGACTCCAACCTAATAACGACAAGATACAAGTAGTTCTTAATTATCCTATACCAAAAACTCATACTGAAATCAAACGGTTCTTAGGCTTCGTAGGCTATTATAGACGGTTTATCAAGGACTTTTCTAAAATAACGCAACCTTTAACAGCCTGTTTAAAGAAAGGTAAGAAAGTAGTCATTGACCAAAAGTATATTGAAGCATTTGAGAAATGTAGAGAACTCCTTATCAATGCCCCAATATTACAATACCCAGACATGAATAAACCGTTCATACTAACCACAGACGCTTCAGAAGTAGCAATTGGTGCCGTACTCTCGCAGGGACCTATAGGCGGTGACAAACCAATAGCTTATGCCAGCCGGACTTTGACAGATACTGAGAAAAGATATAGTACCATTGAACGCGAATTGTTAGCAATCGTTTGGGCTACAAAGCATTTCAGACCCTATTTATATGGTCATAAATTTGATATTTATACTGACCACAGACCTCTGGTCTGGTTATACCAACTTAAAGAGCCTAATAGTAAGTTAACACGTTGGCGCTTGCGCTTGCAAGAGTACGATTTTAATGTCATATACAAAAATGGAAAGCAAAACTTAAATGCCGACGCGTTATCTCGCATCAAGGTCAATGCTCTCGGGGCTGACGAGACCGATGACAGTTCAATGATTGTTAATGTAGACGAAAAAGAGGAAAGGCTACAAAATTACCTGAAAGATGTGAGTAAACAAATTACTGATCTTTCTAAGAGACAAAGTTCTGACGACTCCAAGACCATAACTATATCCGACGATGAAGAAACATTGACAGCTAGCCCTATAACGATTCCAGACACTGATACAGTTGAAGAGTTACCCAATTACCCCGTACCATCTGAATCTACTTCTACACAAACAGTTCATTCTGCTAAAGATCTTGAGTCTCACGGTATACCAATCCTTAACGAAGCTATTGATACAAAGCCAAACCAAATACTTGTTTATAGTTGGTTTCGTAATGAAACACAGGTGAGAGACTTATCCAGGGACAAACAAAAGGTGCTAGAGGTCTTTTTACCCCTTAATAACCCTGAACTTATAAAAGAGTTTTTAAAGAAATATATTAAGCCGAAAACTAAATACTTCATTTATTTTGAAAACCTGGAACATAGAAAAGATTTTAGTAACATTATTGTTTCCTTATTTAAAAAGGGTATGGTTAACTTTTATGAATGTACTGAGCGTGTGATTTATATCGAAGATGAGCAGGAACAAAGGGCTATTATAATTAAGTTACACGAGGGCAAGACTTGCCACCGTGGCATTTCCGAAACTATTAAACGAATTAGACGTACGTATCACTGGCAAAATCTGAATGAAACTGTTTCCGCCATCATAAATTCTTGCGAACAATGTAAAACTTCCAAATACGACAGAAAACCTATGAAACCGGTACTTCAGCTAACACAGACTCAGAACGCGCCGTTCCAAGAAATCTTTATTGATCTATTTACTATACAATCTAAGTATTACTTAACCTTAATCGACGCTTTCAGTAAATTGGGACAAGCCATAGAAATTTCATCTCGATCAACACCGGAAGTAGTTAGAGCACTCATGAAGTATTTTTCTTTTTACGGTATACCTCAGAAAATAAGCTCTGATCCGGGAACTGAATTCAACAACGAACTACTAAAAGAACTAACAGATTTTTACAAAATTAAATTACATATATCCACACCAAACAACCCAAATTCTATGGGTCACATAGAACGCTTTCATTCAACAATCATAGAAATCTATCGGTTAGCTAAATATGAACGAAAATTTACGGATGCAGCATCCGTCATGACCTATGCTGTCATGGCCTACAATAACACTATACATAGTACTACAGATTTGACACCATTTGAAGTTGTATTTGGCCACACCGAATTAAACTCAATATTTAACTCTGAATTTGATAAGGTCTTTAAACAACAGCTAATCAAAGATCATCAGAAAAGAACCCATACCTTATACAAATATCTTACAGAAAAGATAAAAAATCATAAAGAAAAAATTGTAACTAAGCGAGGCGGCGAAATAGTACCAGTCTTAGAATCAGGGCAATCAATTTTCGCTAAAGCCGTAAACAAGAGAAAAGCTAAAGACAAACCTAGGTACGAAAGAGCCGTAGTCACCGGTCAATTAGAACGTAATGTTATACCAATAAAAATCAAAGACAGGGAAACGAAAGTTCCAATTAAAAATATAAAACGTCCTCCACAGGTCGTGGTTACTCCTGGTGATATGGACAACGACGAATCACGCCCTAGCAAACCAGCATCTCCCAAACCAGGCACTTCAAGCAGTAAAGATTAACCAAAACCCTGGTATACTCCCGGTAAAGCTAGGTCAAGCGTTTATAGAACATGATAAATGGTCAATAGTCAAAATAATTAACCTCAAAGGTATTAGTACTGACCTTTCTTTCAATATTCAAAAATATTACGAATTTACTCAAATGTTACACCCAAACCAATCTTACGCTGATGAGTTCAGAGGTCTTAAGACTCAAGTGCAGTTTATTCGAGATCAGGCTCAGGAAAAGTTACAACAGTTAATTCCATCAAATAGAATTAAACGTGGTGTAATAAACCCCTTAGGGTCCATTATTAAAATTATTACAGGTAACCTTGATCACGAGGATGCGATTAGGTATGACAAATTGATCAGTAATATTCAGACTAGAGAACAAGCAACTTCAAATAAATTTACTGTGATATCTGGAATGTTGGACCACTTTTTAAACTCTACCGAAACTATTGATAATAACACAAAAAAAATGAATGCACGCATAAAACTAATTGAAAATTTAGTTAACGATCTGACTAGGAAGGATAATCATTCTATTTATATGACTTACGTATTTGGATTACTTTACCAGTTCATTATTAACTTTAGGACTATATATGTTAAACTTAGTGAAATAGAAACAGCTCTAGCATTAAGTAAAGTATCTGTTTTACATAAAGCCATTATAAATTCTGTAGAATTACTAAACTTATTAGAGCAAATTGCTAAACACGATAAATTAATGTATCCTGTAAATGAACAAAACTTAATTAATATAGAAGAGTCATTATCTGTAAAAACCTATCTTAAGAATAATGAAATAACTTTCATTATAGAAGTACCACTGATTGATAACTCTACTTATAATTATTACAAACTGTATTCCCTTCCTATGTCCAACGATTCCTTCAACCATACTTATGTTGTTATTCCTGAATTTCCTTACTTACTTGTAGAAGGTGTGAGATACCTTTCGATTGACCAACCATGCCAAGAGATAACAGCTAAAGAATATCTTTGCTCTGAAAATAAAATCGTACAATACGCTGAGGAAACCTGCATAGAACAACTCATGAAGTACCATCGTAATCTGTCACGCTGCTTACCACGTCCAATAGAATCTGAAAACTTAAAAATACAAAGAATTACACCAAATAGTTGGATTGTGTATTCCAAATATAGTAAAGTCATATCTCAAACATGTGGCACCGACGACACAAAGGAACGCATAAGGGGAACGTACTTATTAACTATAGAAGATCAGTGCGACGTTTTCATCGATAGTACCCAAATTCATAGACGGCGCTTTTACCCAATGAAAACGGGACATATGCCTATACCCATTATCAACTTACCTGATTTACAAGAACAGACTTCTGGCGCTGCAAATATTGAACCTGTAGACTTAAAAGGCATTAATCTGGACGACATCAGACATCTGAATTACATATTGAAGAAAAGTGTAAAATTAAATAGTGTGAAAGGTCAAATAAGTGAAAACGAAATTGAAACAAAAAGTATTAGTGTCGCGCTTTACGTGTTGTACGTGATCATCATTATATTGTTATTAGCTGTAGTTATGTATAAGTACTTACCAGTTTTAAAGAAAAAGTTCTGTAAAAAGCAGGATTGTCATTCAAAGGAAATTGTAAGTCCTGCAAACCTAGATGAAAATGGAGTAAATAAAAAACCCTTATTAATAGTGGCTAATTAAATCTATTTTCACAGTTCATATACTTAGTTACTTATTATATTCTGTATACTTTAAATATAAATAATTTTATAAGTTAAGCACTTTGTACTATAACGAAGTTCTTGGAAAAACGCTGCTTTTCCGATAACTTCGGTCTAAGGGGGAAGGAGTTATGTATATAACCCTGCGCTGCGATAGAGCTTTAGCTTGCAGCTGCGGTGAGGCTGTGCGACGCAGCACTTTCTTATCTCTGGCATTGCGCCGGACCACCACCGTGGTTATGCATGTTTAGTCTATAAGATATTACTAAGGATTTTGTTAGAATTAATAATTAAGTTAGTCTTACATCCAACTCTGTAAGCTACGGTCGAAAATAATATAATCTTATTTCGATTTAATTAATTAATATCTTTTATTTGTATTTTTAAAAAGCTATTTTCTCGCTCCCGAAATCTAACTATGTTTCATCATCTCTGTAAACAGTTTATATACAAAGGTGATGCAACATTGTTTATTAAACATGTTGCCATGCTCCCCACTTCGAGTGGAGAGCAAGACGAAACGTCTAGTTTATAAGCAAAAGTCAATAGGTGTGGACGTGTGTTGCGCGAGTTTATAAACATGGAAGTAGTGTGGTCCAACAACCAGGTTTCGATGCTCATAGAGCTTTACCAACAGCGTAATATACTTTGGGATGCTTCAAATAAAGATTATAAAGATAAATTAAAAAAAAATGATGCTTGGGCTGACATTGCTGCAGAATTGAATATGTCGCAAAAGGAAGTGGAAACAAAGATGCATATTCTACGCTCACAATTTTCTCGTGAAAAGAAAAAACTTAAGTCATCAAAAAGAACTGGAAGCGGTGCCGAGGAAGTGATTAAAAGCAGATGGCAGTGGTATGATCCGCTACAATTTTTATTACGTGGTGCAACGACATCTGGAACATCGGATACAATGGGAACGGTGAGTACCTACATTTTTATATTATTTGCTAAGTTGATAATATTAATGTAATTTTTTCATCTTTTCAAGGTAACGGGTTAGTAAATTTTAAATCAAACACAAAACTCTAAATTATAATCAGAACTTTATTTGGAAAAAAACAGGTAGGTACATAGGTACCTACTATTTTAAGTATTATGCATGAGAATTTTGCCACGGCACACTACCTTCTGGACTAATGAAATATTCAGCAAATTGATCTCTTACAACCGTAGCAGCTAGTGGGGGATGTCTTGCAATAGGTTGTAAATCCAACATGCTGTTGTGAGGGCCGATTTCTCTTCGCCAAAAACCTTCTATAATGTTATATTCTGAGTCTTCATAATCGAATGTTCCTGGTGGAGTATATATAGCCCGAGACTGTTTATTGCGCCTCAAAAAGTTATGCAAATATACACATGTCATTGTTACAATTTCACAAGTAGCAGGCTTAAGAGGTATGGCTTTTCTGAAAACGCGAAAGACAGCACATAATATGCCAAACACATTTTCTACTATCCTTCTTGATCTGGAAAGACGGTAGTTGTAAATGCGCTTTATAGTTCCACGATTGTGAATACCAGGATAAGGCTTCATAATATTTTCGGATAAGGCAAATGCGCTGTCCCCTACTATTACATAAGGTAGATTCGGACCATTTGGTAAAATTGGTTGTGGCTGTGGAATATTCAAATTGTTTTGAGTAATTGCATCGTAAAATGGAGTTTCTTGAAATACTCCACTGTCGGAAGATCTGCCTTTAGCACCACAATTCGCATATATAAAGTTGTAATCTGCATCAACTATTGCCAGTAGTACAATGCTGAATTGTTCTTTATAGTTGAAAAAATCACTGCCAGAGTTAAATGGTGCTTCAATAACAATATGTTTTCCATCAATGGAGCCGATACAATGAGGGAAATTCCATAATAATTCGAACTGGCGAGCCTTGTTTTTCCATTCTTGTTCAGTACTTGGAACCTGTAACCAATTTAAAACAATGATTTACAGGATGGCAGTGCCTCAACGCAGCCGTCAAATACACCGCCAACTGTGCCGCCGCCACCGCCAACATCACAACTGCCACTGCCACCGCCGCCACCGCCACCGCCACTTCCACAGTCAAACAACTCCAAAAAGAGGAAGTGTGACGAGAATCTCAATGAAATGTATGAAATTATGAAAAGTGCCAAAAAGAAGATGGAAGAACCTAAAGACGAATTTGAAATTTATGGCCAGTATGTGGCATCTGAATTGAAAAATGTGAAAAACCAAAGAGCACTGTTACAGGCCAAGTATTACATAAATAATATATTGCTACAAGCGAGAATGGGCAATTTCGATAGTAATTATTTTGGTGGATATCAAGGCTATGGAGATGGAGGGCTCGGCTATGGCGACGGATACCGCACCACATCATCAACGTCGACATATGCTGATGCATCTACACCAACGCAGACACCAGAACCCCAAGTCCATACTGCTACTGGTGACGAGTTGCGCTTTAGTAATCTTGACGAAATAGTTTCCCAGTTGGAAGATGACACACAATAAATAAATTGATGTGATTTGATTTAAATATTTGATAAATACCTACTTGAGTGATTTGAATTTATTTTATTTTACTCACCTTTACATAGTCCTTTAAAACTTTTGTCAATTCCTGACAAACTTCTCATATAATCTTGCTGATTAATTGTTTTGATACTTTAAAAGTATATGACAGTGAGCCATATGAGTCACCTGTTGCAAGAAACCTTAAAGTTATAGCTAGTCTTCTCTGGGGCTCAATAGGATGCCGAAATTTCGTTTCCTGTTTTGTTATGGCTGGTCCAATCAATCTCAGTAAAATTTCAAAATCTGATGTTGACATTCTCGTGAAATTTTGAAAAGACCCATCAAATCCACGAAGGTCATGAAATACATAACTTCTATTTAAAAGATAATTTCGGATCCACCACCTTTTCTTCTTTTTTTTTCTAGTAGCACTCTTATGTAATATTATATAAGCAGCACAGAGCATCACTACCTCCTCGGGCGACATCCTGGCAACAACTGAGAAGTGTGGACTGCCAAGTTTCAGAAACAGTGTTTACGGTAAACTTGTTAATAAACCCGTCATAAACAGTTTATTAACAAATGTTGCCTAATGAATACCCGGCTTAACAGTTATATCAACAATGAGAAGCAAATCGTTAGTCTGTTTCCGAGAAACAGGTTTGATGACGGCAGATGTGGTTGACTTGTTAGACCAATCTTGGGATCTGTTGGGAGTTGACCAAATCTGCCTGATACTGGATAAGATATTGGGTCCTGTCTCAGATCCAAGGATGACCTCTAATGAAGGATTATATGCTTATTTGCGGGGATGATTGAGTGTCTCTGTACCACCCAGAAGGATACATTCAAAAACTTTATGGAGGTCTTAGCCACCGTGTCCGCAGACTTGACTTTGGCGTCTAAGTCAGTACAGCAATTCCAAGCCTCAGCAACTCAGGCTGAGGAGGCGTGGAGGGATCAGTCATCTCTTTGCTCAGAATATCTCTCTAAGTTAGAGAGTCAACTAAAGACACTATCATTGAGATTAGAAAGTGTAAAACCAGAGTTATCTTCTGTACAATCCAACCAATCCAAGCCCTCAACATCCCGGGGTGACGCCATCTATGATGATTACATCTATGTTTGGGATGGATCTCGGTATAAGCTTAGATATAATGGCCCCCTCACTAAGAAGATCGAAAAAGTAGTAGACCAGATAAACTATATTATGGAGCCCCTACAGGACACCACCCCTATCTCAACAGTTCGTCCTGAAACACTATTTAAAGCCTTTATCACAGAGTACAAGAAATCTCAGAATGACCCTGACACAGCCCTTCTACAGCTGATGCAGAGAATATCTTCGAAAGACATCTGAGGAAAGTTAATTAAGAAAAATAGGAGATGAGGCTCTGTCCTCTTTTTGTAAGCACTCGTTAGATTTACTAAGTCCTTTATGATCACTTTTCACTGAAAAACATTGCTCATTTGCCCTAAGATCACAGCAGTCACTCACTACACTATTCACTTTAACTAAAGATTGCCTTTTTTCCCTACTTTCACAACACTCACTTAGCACGCATTTGTTGTCACAACGCAAAGCAGACTCCGCAGCAACTGCGGGTACTGCTCCTCGACGCGTAGACTGCCTTCTCCAACGCCAACAGAACTCTCTATTACATACATACTCTTGTCATTCCCATGTTTTATTCAAATTTTAAAATTAACTTTGTATCTGACGTATTACAACACGCGTCAATAATAATAATTCGGCACTCTTCCTTTTTTTAAATCCCAAAAATAATGGTAAAAATCACACAGCTAGCAACCCAAAATAAAGTACCTGTCATGGCGGCAACTCTCTTGCGGACATTGTTTAAAGGTATTAAAACGCCATTATTGCGCTGTTCTGCCTCACAAAACTCCTTTATCTTCAGTATCATTTCTCGGCAAGCACTGTTCACAACTTTAGGCATTGTAAATAATACTTGAATTAAGAGAAATTATCGAAAATACGAGCACGATAACAGCACCTGTCATCCACCAACAACAACAACATGGCCGATCTTTTATAATTAGTTCCACTTCTTGCCGCGGGACTTCTTTCGTGAGACAGACTTTACACACTCAGAGACAAATAGAAGTTTAATAGTGCTACGATACCTTCTGACAGTTTATCGATATCGATAGATGAAATTTGTCTATGGGCTATGGCAAATTAACAGACATGCTAAAATCAAATGAGGTCTGGTTGCATAAAAGCTCTTGTAAACGAACTACAAAAAACAAAGGGCCGTTTCACACCTCACCGGAATGGCAGAGGCCGGCAGCGGCGCCAGGAGCACTTTCAATGTGAAATAATTTTAAAGTTTATACAAATTATATAATATTTTATGTTTCATGCTGTAAGTTCAAACACAATGTAAACTGTATATGAATAAATTAAATAAATTGAAAATTGAAATATACATGATCGATCCACACACTGCCTCGCATCACGGAGCGTAGTGCGAGCGTGCGTGTTCTTGTATTGTTTGTAAGTATCTCTCTTTGTATAGAAATCACGCGTGGTGCAACACACTGAAAACGCATTTAACGCTGTGTTACTGATCACACGCTTACATGCAGAGAAACACGCACTCACACGCGTGGATTCGGGGCCAGACGGTATGGACACCGAGTTCTGCAGTAACGTGCGTGATTGATGATGCAGACCAGTACTCTCGCATCTGCACGCGTGGCACTATCACCGCGTCGCCACGCTCCCGCAGCGTAGTGCGGGGCAGTGTGTGGATCGCCAAAATACCAGTATCGGCCCTCTGTTCTTTTCTGACTTTCTTAGTATAGCATCAAAACAGATACCCCAAGGTAAAAATAAAACACAGCTGTAAGATTCATGTCACAAATGTATGATTATATTTCCAATAATATTGAAACACATTATTACTGTCCCTTAAAATTACAGTTTTGTTTAAGAATGTTTAGCTGAATAGGCATTTGGTTGCCTCAGGTAATTATGTACGGAGATAAATAAAAGTTCGTTAGCTCACCGAAAATGAAGAAGATAGTTTATTGTACGAAAGAGCACACACAGGATACAGCGAGAATACACGTACGATAGCACATAGAAGGAGAAGATAGAAAATTAAGCACAGATATGAAGACTTAGGCGTAATTAGCTTAGCACGATAGCGAGCGGAGCGACACAGCGTATGCGCGGAAGGCGTTCGGGAGACTGGTCGGCCGCCTATCGACACTAGTGCGCCGGCGGTGCTCAGGAATGCGAGCCCCCACCGCGCATGTTAAAACAATGGAGCGACAGGCGGTCGGCCGGCTCGATCACTAATAACAAAATTGTTTGCTTGTCACTCCGTGAATATTTAACAATATTATTTTTACTTATACATTTATTATTTTTGTTTTTATTATATAATATTAAATAAACTAAGTATGTACATAAATTTAGTATGTTACGCCACATCACCCCCCTCCAGAGACCGTCATTATGGGCGATAATAGTCAGGAAAGTGAACCCTACGACCAGATCGTGTTGTTCGAACAGTATTTCCTGAGTTTAATGGTAAATTATTGGTGGGTGTAAAATGTGGCAGTGGTGTATTTCTTGTACTAGTGTGTGTGTTTGTATGTGTATGTGTATGTATATTTGTGTCGGTGTTTGAGTCGTTCATAATATACGCGGGTTTGAGGCGATCAACTGAGACCGTGACAGCTTTGCCATTGATGAGGAGTCTAAAGACTTTGTTACCATGCTGCAGGACTTCGTGTGGTCCTGTGTATGCGGGTTTTAGTGAACCAGAGACCTCATCTCTGAGAAATACGTGACTGGTTGAACTCAAGTCTTTAAAGACAAAGGTTGGTTTTCTACCATGTCGGGATGCTGGGGAAGGTTGCAGTCTTCTCGCAAAACTCCTCAACCTTGCCACATAGTCTGTTAGGTCAATTTCGATATCGTCTTGTGGCTGGAACAATTCTCCTGGTCGTCTAAGTGTTTCACCGTATACCAGCTCGGCAGGTGTAGCACCTAGGTCTTCCTTGAATGCGTTCCTGATTCCTAGAAGTACTAAAGGCAAAGTTTCGACCCAGTTTTCTTTAGAATGGCACACGATGGGAGCTTTTAACTGTCTGTGGAATCTCTATATGAGGCCGTTACAAGCGGGGTGGTAAGCTGTGGTACGCTTGTGGTGAAACCCAGCCATCTCCGATAGGTGCCTGAAAAGTACTGACTCAAACTGTCGACCACGATCCGTTACGATGTCAATGGGGCAGCCGAATCGCGATATCCAGCCACTTACTAGTGCTTTAGCCACTTACTAGTGCTTTAGCCACTGTTTCTGCTTTCATGTCGGATATAGGTATCACCTCAGGCCAACGTGTAAACCGATCGATGGCTGTGAGGCAATAATGATATCCTTGTGATAGTGGCAGTGGGCCTATCAAGTCGATGTGAATGTGATTAAATCTCGCGCGTGGTAGTTTAAAGTTTCCTAGTTGGGATGAGACATGACGAGTAATCTTGGATCGCTGGCACGCCAAGCAAGAGCGGCACCATTCTCTGCAATCTTTCTTCATTCCTGGCCAAACGTATCTCTCGCTAATCATCTTGATTGTAGCGTTTGCGCCAGGGTGGCTCCACGAATGTACGCTCTCGAAAACTCTGCGACGGTGTTCTTTTGTGACATATGGTCGTGGTATCTTGCCACTCTCATCGCAGTACAGTTCGGACTCAGATATCGGCAGTTTCATCTTTGTAAGACACAGACGTGTTGCTGTTTAATAGCTGGTCGAGTTCTGCATCACGTTTCTGTGATTCAGCTAACTCGGTCAGGTCTAGCGGTTGAACTATCTCCTCGATACGAGAGAGGCTGTCAGCGACGATGTTGTCTTTCCCTGATATATGCCTGATGTCTGTAGTAAACTGCTATATGTAATCCAGGTGTCTGAATTGTCTTGGTGGGCAATTCTCCTTCCTCGAATGAAACGCGAAACAGATAGGTTTGTGGTCTGTGTAGACCAAAAAGTGTCGTGCCTCGACCATATGCCTAAAGTATTTTATGGCTTCGTAGATAGCAAGTAGTTCTCTATCATAAGGTGAATATTTCTTCTGTGCGGAACTCAATTTCCTAGAAAATAAAGCTAGTGGTTGCCATGGCTCCCCGTCATAGCACTGCTGCAATACTGCGCCAATCGACGTATCTGAGGCGTCCGTCACCAACGCTAGTCTGGCGTCGCAATCAGGATGCGCGAGCATTGCAGCTTTGCAAAGGGCTTCCTTGCAGCAGTTGAAGGCCTCCATCTCTTCAGCTGTGAGAACTGAACTGGATGAGAGCCTTTTACAGATCCTGTCAACAAAGCGTGTAGTGGGGCTTGATGTTTTGCTGCACCTGGGATGAAACGCCTATAAAAGTTAACCATCCCTAAAAATCTACGAAGTTCTCGAACGTTCTTTGGAGTAGGATATTTGGTTATGGCTTCCACCTTCTCTGGTAGTGGTTTGGTACCCTGTGCTGAAATCTTATATCCTAAGAAATTCACCTCCTGCACACCGAAGATGCACTTAGCTGTATTAATTACCATACCATATTTTTGTAACCTGGTAAAAAGCTGGTGTAGGTGATCTTCGTGAGACCTCTGGTCTTTCGAGAAGACCAAGAAATCGTCGAGGAACGCGTAGCAAAAGTCTAGTCCTCTCAGCATCTCATCAACGAATCGCTGGAAAGTTTGCCCAGCGTTGCGAAGACCGAATGTCATGAACGGAAATTCGTAGAGACCAAATGGTGTGGTAATGGCGATCTTTTGAATATCCTCTGGACTTACGGGGGGGACCTGATTGTACGCTTTTATAAGGTCAATGGAGCTGAAAACTGTACATCCTGACAGACTATGTGAAAAATCATGTATATGTCGGATTGGATAATTATCAGGTATTGTCCTGGAATGCAGCATTCTGTAATCCCCGCAAGGTCGCCATCCTCCATTCTTCTTAGGTGCTAAATGTAAGGGTGAAGCCCATGGTGAACTCGAGGGTCTGGCTGTACCATCTTTCAGCATAGCTTCAAACTCCTCTTTGGCGATGTCAAGTTTGTCAGGTGTAGTCTGAATGTGATGGAGTGTATTATGTGTAGGTGTACGATGAAAGCCGGGTGGGTGTGTAATGTCGGGAAATTTCCGTAGTATGTTATGGTATGTGGTGTCACCAATAATTACCTTAACCGAGGAAATATTGTCCGACGAACGAGTGTGTGAAGCCGGGGTCGCAAGCGTTGTATGTTGGTCGATAAGTTGTTGGTTCCTGCAATCAACAATCAGATTGTAAAAAGACAGAAAATCCACTCCTATTATCGCCTTAGTGACGTCGGCTACAATAAATCGCGAGGCATAGTCACGGCGCAACCCTAAGTTTAAATTTAAATTTATACAGCCGTAAGTTTTAATCGTCGTAGGGGAGAGCAGGTAGGATTCGTACACTTTTTATTCTAAGTCGAATATAAGAAAATATATTATCTATTTTAAAATAACTTCATTGCTGCTATATACCCTATATATTTAGCTTTAATAATAGTGAAGTGTAGTTTCGATACAAACCAGCATGGTAAAGCTACGGACACTTTTCTAAAAATTGGAATTCGTACGAAACTACCCCACACGTGGGGTAGCTTCGTACATAGTGTGGGGCACATTCGTACACAGTGGGGAACCTCCGTACAGTCAAAGAAAATGCCCTTTATTCAATATAACATAATTATATATTGAGATCAAAGTTAACACAGAATCAGTCTTGATCTAGTTTAAAGAACTAGTAACTTCTTAAACATAAAATAGAGCACTTTTAATACTTTTTTTTAATAAAATAGAAACGAATAAATCAACAGTATTAGTTTTCCATTAGAGCAACGGTCAACAGGTATAAATTTTATGTATAATATACCTAAACTATCCAACATTATACATAGATAGATCCCTTTCGAAGCTGTATATATTAGCTGTTCTTGCAGTAAGAGCAGATTTTGATGGCGGCAATATACACACAACAACTGATAAGGAAACTGTTCCTTCATCTTTGGTAGTTGGAAAGACAAACTTCCAAGTCTTTCCCTCTACCAAAGACGAGGGCTTCTTTCTCAAAAATGAAACTTTGTACTCCATGGGACTATATTTTTTGAGCACCTGCCCAACATAGTATCGAACCGTCTTTTTTCTTTTAAATTTTACTAGCACAAAGCTTTCTTCTCTGATGTTTTCCGAAATAACTGGAGTTTCATTCTCAATATCCGATCCTTCAGGTGTCTCTTCGATAGGAGAACATGAACTTTGTCTTAAACTCACATTAGCCTCGTCCTTATAATCAGTCTCTTCCTCACAGTCAGTCTCATTCTCATCATCAGTCTTAACATTTTTCTTTTGTTTCTTTGATTTAGATGTCTCTAAAGTTTTCTTCTGTTTCTTTAGTTTGCTTATTTTATTTATATCTGATATTAAATTTAACGCTCGCTTCATTTTCTTAGCTCTTTGTTTCCTCTCTTGCTCTTGCTTCTTCAATTTCTTTGCTTGTTCTATTTCTGCTAATCTACTTTTACTTTTTTTAACATACTTCTATCCACTCTGGGGTGAGGCCTGATTACTTCTGGAGTTATTAATCTTACAGCAGGTAAAGCCACAGGTACAGTTGTAGGTGATAGCAAAGAGGGTGATAAAGGCGGTGAGCTCCGTGGAAGATGTTGAGTAAGCTCTGTTTCTGCAGGTAGGTCTTCTAACATATTGGAAACTGGGCCCGCTCTAGAACTTGATGGTCCATCTTGTGTGGATTCTAATGGGTGTGGTGGAAAAGAAGTTGAATTGTTCTCTAGTCTGGCAGAGAAATCTTGTTGGTCTACTTCTTCAGCAATAATTTGTTCCATGTTATCTGGGGCTGATGTTGAACCAGAATCGTAAACACTAACAGGTGCAAAATCATCGTCACTAAAAGCAAGCTTGTTGAATGGCCAAATTCCAGTCTTCTCGAGAGCGCTTGTTATATTTTTGCCGTTGAATGATTCAAAGTATGTAATTTTAGCCAGTTTCGGTATATTATATATATTAAGGGTTTTGCCGGGGTTATTTACATGCCAGTCATTAAACGCTATCTTCAGTTTGGTCTTAAAAGGTCCAAATACACCTATGTCTAAGGGTTGGAGACGGTGTGTTGTACGAGGTGGAAACGATAGATAAACAATGCCATTATTACGTGCATAGTCCACAGCTTCTATGGAGACGTGACTTTCGTGGTTATCGACAAGGAGCAAAATAGGGTTATCTTTCGAGCATGACGATTTCTTCTGTATATGTTTCAGCACCTCCAAAAATAAAGAAGAATTTATCCAGCCACTCTTTGTAGCAACTCCCAGACTGCCTTCCAGAGCACCAGCCATAAAGTGATAATTAAAATGGACCCTGGGAAAGATAAAAAGTGGCGGAATCGTGTTACCACTAGCTGAAATGATTCCTCCAAGTGTGATTAATTCTCCCCTCTCTGCCGAAACAAGTTGACCTATTTGTTTTTGGTTTTTCTCAGCCAAAATCTTAGGCGTGCTTAGCACTGTGGATATTCCTGTCTCATCAAAGTTGTAAATTCACTCAGCAGTAAACTTATATTTTATAAATACCTTTTCAAGGTTTTCGTAAAACTCATTTACGGCAGTCTTGTTGAATGCAAAAGACCTTGCTGCACTAGTGTTTTCGGGTTTTCTAAGACTTAAATTTGCGTTACGCCTGCGGAAACTGTCTAACCATTCCTTTCCAGCCATATTATTATGATCCCAACTAGGAAGATAATGTAGTTGATTCGCCTTTGCAAACTCGAACGCTAGTTTCCTTACCTGAACAATCGTCAATCCATAATGCAATTTTGAGCAGTCCAGTATATACTTATTTAGTAGTCTCTTCTTCGATAGTAAACACCTGATTCGACGTGAACATGGAACTAAAAACACGCACCGGTATATTATCAGCAGCTGTTTGCTTATGAAACTTTGTCAAGCGACTTTCAAGTGTTGTTGGTTTGACACCATACTTTTGTGTAGATTTTCTTATTGATAAAGTTTTATCCAAAACTTCTTTCATGGCAGACTTCATTGCATATTCATCTACCTGACCTGTTCTTTTTCAAATATATTCGCGGCATGGTTCTGTAATAATATTATTCTTTGTGAACAATTTTTCTGCTACTTCACAGTTAGAAGTGGGGAGCATTCGTACTGTACGAATCTACCCCACTAATAACTGTACGAAGGTACCCCAACCCGAGAAATCAACAAATAAACTGAAAATAAAATTTAAGGTTATATTTAGATTAAAATGACTATTGAAATATTGAACCATGCTATCACTGCATAAACTATATTAAATGACTTTAATAATTAGAGCAAAACTTACAACAGCCAAACGTGGTCAAAAGTGAAAGAAAAAAATACTTACGAAGAGCGAAAACACGTATTGACCTGTTCCGTTGAAGTCCGCGGCCGCACTGTCTCCCCGCCTCTCGGTCCTCCTATGCGTATAAGCGGGAGTCACTTGCACAAATTTCGACGCGTCAGTGTATTGGACATTATAGATATCACCACTGTACGAATGCTCCCTGTGTACGAATCCTACCTGCTCTCCCCTACCGTTAGCTGCACATAGCTGGTAGTCCGAGGTCTCTCGACGTCCTGGCAATGCTGTCCGGGGGAAGACGCAGAGGTCACTGCCAGTGTCGACCAAGAACTGCATCTTCGAATTCCGATCCGTGACGAATAAGCGACCAGAGCTCGGACAATCGTCGGTCGCCATCACCGATTGCCCTTCTCGTTTCCCGCCGCGTTGAAATCACATGGTTTTATACACTTCTTTGCAGCTTCTCCGAAACGATGATGATACCAGCATTTTGGAAAACGGCGGTAGTTAGACTGCGACCTCGTCGAACTTGACCGGTGACGTGAGCTGTTACTCGATCGATCTCGGCGTCTAGACATTCGATCTATCTTCTCGGTTAGTATTTCCACTTGTTTAGCTAATGCGGCGATTTCGGGGTTTACGCTGCTCGACGGTGTGGCAGTTGCGACGGCGGAAGTTGACGCTACCTGCAGTCCGACGACATCTTTGATCCGGTCTGCTAATTCGGCTAGTTCTTCAGTTGTGGCTTTTGTCTGCGAAGCGATTATAGCCTAGGTTCCATTTGGAAGCCGACTAGCCCATATGGTTCTTAGGAATTCTTCTGGAACGCCCGGCCCAGCCAGATTTAGGAGATGCCGGTAAAACTGAGATGGTTTCCTGTCGCCGAGTTCTTCATGCATGAGCAGCTGTTTCAGTTTCTTCTCGCGGGACGCTGACATCCGTTTGATTAACTCAACTTTCAACTTTTCATACTTGTGGGTAGCGGGAGGGTTTTCAATAATTTCCTGCACCTCTGCTGCGTACTGCGGGTCCAGGTGGCCCGTGATATAGTAAAACTTCGTGTCATCTGCTTTAATATTCGATAGCGCGAACTGAGCTTCCATTTGCGAAAACCACAGAGACGGTTTATCCGGGTAGAAAGGAGGTACCTGTACGCCCACACGAAATGTCTCGGCGCCATGTGCTTTTTCCTCTGCCACGCCCTGCTCCTTAATTTCTTCCATGTTCTAGCCGGGGTCACCACTTTAGCTGAATAGGCGTTTGGTTGCCTCAGCTAATTATGTACGGAGATAAATAAAAGTTCGTTAGCTCACCGAAAATGAAGAAGATAGTTTATTGTACGGAAGAGCACACACAGGATACAGCGAGAATACACGTACGATAGCACATAGAAGGAGAAGATAGAAAATTAAGCACAGATATGAAGACTTAGGCGTAATTAGCTTAGCACGATAGCGAGCGGAGCGACACAGCGTATGCGCGGAAGGCGTTCGGGAGACTGGTCGGCCGCCTATCGACACTAGTGCGCCGGCGGTGCTCAGGAATGCGAGCCCCCACCGCGCATGTTAAAACAATGGAGCGACAGGCGGTCGGCCGGCTCGATCACTAATAACAAAATTGTTTGCTTGTCACTCCGTGAATATTTAACAATATTATTTTTACTTATACATTTATTATTTTTGTTTTTATTATATAATATTAAATAAACTAAGTATGTACATAAATTTAGTATGTTACGCCACAAATGTCCTGATTATTTGTGCATAAGCAGAAATATTTTTTATTATGTTATGAATTGGAACTTTTAGAAATTTTTCCCGATCAATTTTATCAATAAATTTCTGTAGTCATCTCGAACATTTATTTATTTATTTATTATTTATTTATTGAAAAAGTATTTACAATATTATTACAGATAAAAAATCCAATACGATATCATAAAAAAAACCTAAAATTTAAAACTTTACTAAATAAATATACCTATTTGTAGCATCTGTGCTACGTGTGGTGTTCAGTATACCACTCTTTAGTGAGGCCCTAGACAAGTGTCAAAGATTTCTATTCTATTCATAGAATAGATAAAATAATGTATGGGATTGACGTACGGTATCGACATGTAATTTGATCCAACAAATCGACATTTAAATTCGTAGCCAAATGTCATAATAATCTATTCTATAACACGAAACGCCAGATTAATACACTATTCTCCCTACAAATGGCAGCCAAATGGCACTTTTGACAACGGAATAGTTTGATAACGATCGACAGATAAGCGAGGTCTGACACCGTGTAGAAAGCGCTAGCGTTAGGAAGTACAAAATGGCGGATTTGATCAGCTGGTGCTAATTGGAGGAGTTGTGATTATGTTGTGATTTTTTTTGCTTAATTTTTTCATAAAATGCATGAATAGTCCATTGTGGGCTACACGTAATAAAGAAGTGAATTGGAAACGAGAAAATAACTATATTTTGACAGTGTCGTTGGAGCAAATATGTGAAATACCGGCTTTTTATTTAGGTACCTACCAACTGAAAAGTTTAAATTTAACAAAATTGTGTTTGGAAAGTTTCGTCCGGCTCCGAATTTACGCATTATTATTTAAGAGGCACTAAAGAAATACTTTTGGAAGTAAAGGTAAATAAATAAAATTATCTACTATACTTAGTTATTATATCAATGATTTCTATTTAACAGAGATATGTTATGAACGCGTAATCGTGAAGACCCGAAAATGTCCTAATTAGGGCGTATTGTATGAATGAAGAATGTGTACAACGTACGTTTTTCGGTTGTTTTGTGAGTGTATAACAGGGTCAAACACAAAAAAGTATAAAAAACTGTTCAGTTTACTTAAACATTACACAAATAATTGCATGAATTTTATAAATCAAGGTTATGGTTGGGCCTACTTAGTTTATAAAGTTTTTATGATTTAACGCCGCAAATATAAATTTGTGAATCTGATATGTATTAAAATGTCCCCTTCTGTAGACTGTTCGGATACGAGGTACGACAGTTCTACAGTAGTTTAAAAAAATTCAAGAACAATTAGGACTTTACTTCAATTAATTATACATTCGAAAACTAAAGCACTTTTACGACATTGTTCGTAAAAAGAAATAGTATTTTTCGTTACGAATAAAACTAAAATAAACATTTGTTCCAATATCCATAGTATTCTCCTGTAGACACGTAAAAAAAACGTAAAAAAAAAAAAAAGTTATGGATGCGTTCAATAATTATAAAATTATGTCTATAATTTTATAATTATTGAACGCATCCATAACTTTTTTTTTATAGTGTTGGCATTACAGATTTCTACATCTGTCATTTGTTCGTAAATGGGTAAAAATATAATAAAACATCTTTTAGGTGTTAATGCCGGTGAATAAAAAATATTTAAACTGTTACACAAGATTTTGGTCACGTTTGTTGGATCTTTCCTGTACTACCTGTATGTTGGTAAGTAGACACTTTAAAAATAAATGAGACGTAAGCTTTTACGCATATTAGCGAACTGGTGGCTGTATCCAATATGCTTTTTTCCTAACCTCAAAATGTAATCCGCCATCTTTAAGTTTTTGCTATTTGTCTTTTCTGTAGACAACTTTCCTGTGGATTCCAATGTCTACAGGAGATATTGTAGTCTACAGGAGGGATAAAAATAAGTTCGGTTGTCTCAGAAAAGTTATTTTTTATACAAAATCCTACATTGTCATGTCATAACTTCATCAGTAAATCTTTTTCTATAACTTAAGTAGACATTGTTTTAGCATGTAATGCATCATTAACACAATTGTTCCAGTTAAGATGCCTCGAGCAAGTAGAATTTCCGAGGAAGAAAAAAAGATACGCAGACGGGAGCAAAAGAAGCTCAGTATACGCCGTGCTCGTGCAAAGATGAACGAAGCAGATTTAGAAGAAAGACGAAGACAAGACAGAGAAAGATATCAACGAAAGAAGGATCAAGGAAAAATCAAAACGATTAAAGATTACACACCCAGGGAACAACGACAAATCAGAAAAACATGGAGAGAAAAAGCCAAGTCAAGACGTCAGAAGCAAAAAGTTCACAATAATGCGTTGCGTATCATTGAACAAGACACGCCACCTACAAGTCCTTCATTTTCGCGTATGAGGGTTGGTCACGCAGTTATGAAACACAATGCACGAAAATTAAGAATGGAAAATAATAACCTAAGAAAAAAAATACTGGAATTAGAATCTAAACTGACAAAATACAGAATGAGATATATTCGATTACCTAAAAAAATTTTAAAGGAAAAGCAGACATTAAAAAAAGTGAAGAATAACACAGCACAAGAAAGAAAAAAGCTGTACAAGAATTTTTACTTCAAGATGAACACAGCACACTTACACCGGGAAAGAAAGACACCATAACAAGGAAAAAGGTGAAGAAACAGATTCGTCTTTTAAATGATTCATTAATAAATTTACACAAAGCTTTTATAAATAAGTCTGGTATTAACATGTCATATGAAACTTTTCGGCGGTACCGACCGTTTTGGGTATTATTTCCTAAAGTAAACTCTAGAAATACCTGTTTATGTGCCATACATGCCAATAATACGTTTATAATACAAGCACTTTATAATGCTAAAATTATTCCTTATAAAACCATAACAGACTTACTGAAATTTTTATGTTGTAACAATACGATAAGCGTGACTTGTTTAGAAAATAGATGTTTTGGTTGCAAAGGTAAAACTTTGCAGAGTAACTATATTGATGTCAATGATACTATATTGTATGAAAGGTGGATCACCAAAACGGTTCCAGTTGTCATTAAAAATACTACAAAACAATGTCGCAAAACGGTTAAGGAAAAAGTTTCAACTACAAAAAAGGCATTGTTTCAAAAATTAAACATTAATTTACCTACTCTAAGGAAACATATAGCAAATATGACTCACCAAATTAAAGCTATACAACATCTTAAGCAGAATCTGTCAGCCATTGAAGGATTACTTCATATAGATTTCTCCGAAAACTATAATTGTAAGTATGGGCAAGAAGTTCAAGCAGCGCATTTAGGGGGATCAAAGGCACAATTGTCATTACATACGTCCGTATATTATAGTGTTAACTTAGAGGCTCCTACGAATTTAATAAAGTCCACATCTTTCTGTACAGTTTCCGAGAATTTACGGCACGATGCGACGGCCATATGTGTGCATTTAATGTGTTTGGTAAAAAGAATAAAGGAGCTGACTCCAGATTTACTAAAATTGCACATTTTGAGTGATGGTCCCTTAAGACAATACCGTAACAAATCAATGTTTTTTTTACTCGCCACGGTATTAAGTAAAGAGTTTTCCGTACAATCAATTACTTGGCATTTTACTGAGCGAGGTCATGGGAAGGGAGCCCCTGATGGCGTTGGGGGCTGCATCAAGCGCATTTGTGATAGTCATGTTGCAAAAGGAAATGATGTATCGAATTTAAATGATTTAATGACATGTTTAAGTGTAAATTGTAAGGGCATAGAAACTTATAAGATTGACGAATCCAAATTTCTCCAAATAGATCAGGTTCTAAATAACAATGCTACACGTCCTTTTAAAGGAACGCTTGAAATATATCAAGTTTTATGGGACACTCAAAATCCCGATGTTCTCAATGCTCGACGTTTAAGTTGCTTAAATTGCGCAGCTTATGAAAGATGTTCCCATTACGAATTAGGACAGATTCAAATACAGTATAAAGTCCCAAATTCCCCTACTAGCTCTATCTTATTTGATGATCAATTTGATAATTTATTACCTATTTCTCCCCAACCGGGACCTTCCAATCACCGTAAAACTTCACCTGAAGCTCACTTTATTCGATCTCCCAACAGTTCAAGAATCAGTGAAGCTACAACCGAGTCAATAACACCCGGTTACTTTGAAAGATTAACACCTGATAACCCAATCCCATATTCATGTTCACCAAATCAAAGACCTATGAAAAGGGCAGGTATGAAATTTTTGAACTTTTTTGAGGACAGTGAGTCTGATTCGGACTCTTCCTTAAAGATTACTCCAAAGAAACGACGCCCAATGCAGTTAATAATATCGGATTCTTCTGATAATGAAGAATTTTAATTTGCATTAATTCTAACAGAAAAAATATCTTTCATGTGGACAAATGTGCGATTATTTTTTATTTTTTTTATTAAATACAATTTTTCTAGTATCAGTTACTAAATTATGAGAAGTATTTTTGTTATGAGCATTTTTTATTAGATATTAAGTAAATAATGATAATTATAGTAAGTAAAAGTCAATGTATGAACCATCCTGTAGACAATTTGATCTTTTCTGTAACGTTACCATAGAAAAGATGTCCATTCTGTGGACAAATTTACATTATTTTTTATAAAGTATACTACACGTATTTAAAATCATTAATTGCTAAGTAAGGAAAATGAATGTTGTTTTGAGTATTTGTAATCAGGGTTTGCAATAAATAATTATTTTATAATTACTTATAATAAGGTTTATGTTATCATCTGTGGACAAGTAAGACTTTTCTGTGTACAGATAAAAAATTAAAAAGTGATTATTTGCAAAAATATTAAAGACTGATCTATGTCGATATTATTAAGGATAAACAAAGTGTACAACATTAATAAAAGGCTGATTTTCAAACTGATATGTGGTGTTTTTTCTTTTGCATATTTTGAAATACACATTTTGTGTTTGACCCAACAATTTGTTAAATAGAATATCATTGGTTAGGTAATATTAAATTTATACATATTTATTGATACATGAAATGTTATGAGGTTAAGAATTACTTATCATATTTGTAGGTCCTGTGTATTCTGAACTTATGACGACAGGATCCTCTTAATAAACTGTTTCAAAGGAGATCAGAGATCGTTTCAGTACCGTACTGAAACGATCTCTGATCTCCTTTGAAACAGTTTATTATACCTAACTTAAACAGTTAGGTATAATAAACTGTTTCAAAGGTTAGTTTAAAGAATCTCTTGGAAGAGTATAATCAGTTACTTATACAGTTTAGACTGTATTGACTACACATAGGTACCTAACCATTACCAAACTGAATAAAGAAAAGCACCTGTTTTTTGATAGTAAACATAAGTACCTACCTACAAATACATAAATAAGCTTTTCATTTATGAATCTAGTACTTACTAGAGAGAGAAGAAAATGCGGCCCTGCTGCTTCTTGTCACTATTACTACATAGTATAAAACAAAGTCGATTCCCGCTGTCTGTCCCTATGTATGCTTAGATCTTTAAAACTACGCAACGGATTTTGATGCGGGTTTTTTTAATAGATAGAATGATTCAAGAGGAAGGTTTATATGTATATAACATGTATAATATAGTAGAGAAACACTGATAAATTTAGACGTAAATAAACAATTTTTTGCGCTTACATTGCAACGCTGGCTAAACCCTACAAGATAAAGTATCATATACAGTCTGTCAAGAAAGTCGTGAAAAGAATAAAATCGGAACTAATATTTTTCGTAATTAGGCAACCCAGTATTTACCAGTGTTGCCAATTTAGCAAATTTTATGCTAGATTTGGCATATTTTTATGTTGTTTAGCATTTTTATAAGTTATTTAGCAAATAGCATATTTTTTGGCATATAAAATAATTATGAATAACAAGTTTACTTTCCTTTTTTAAGTCCAAATACTTCAAAAATATATATAAAATATACTGTAATTATCATTTGTTTTTTATTGTTGATGTACTTCTTTATAGTTGGATAGGGCATCACTGTCTGATATTTGATGATGGTGCCAACTAGTGGTGGGCGATTATGGATGATTGGTATAATCGAATTACTTTGAAATACTAATTTTCATAATCGATTATGAAATTAGTAACTAATTTATTTTGATAATCGAATAACGTTACTAATTTGTACTACTAATCCTGACGTGTCAAGTCGAGACTCGAGAATCACTGTTTGGCTTAGTTTTGAGTAGAACAGATGTGATTTGTTTTGTTTTGTTCCGAGTGGCGTGACACGTAGTCATTTAACAGTAACACAACAGTAAATTTACTTTATTCGTTTGTTTTTTTTTTTTTTGCTAATAACTTTAACTTTTAAATTCGATATTATTTCAACAAAATATATCAATTTAATCAATATTATACATATGTAGGTACTCAAAAACAGGTACTCACCTAATAAAAATGTTATGTTAATTATTAATTATAAATAAATATATTATTACACAGTCATTGTGATTATCAGAAAATAATTATAATGGTTAGTATTACACAAATATGGTAAACGCTATTTTTTATATAAATAAAGGGGGTATAAACTTATTTCATTATTTATTTATATACCAAAATCCAACACTCACTATTCACCAATATTCTTATATTCTCTAATTTTACTGGAATATCACTTTCTTGCATTAATATGACGTGCTAGTAATTTAAAAAAGTAAGATACAATATTATTCAAAACGCGCGTTAGCAGTGTGACGATATCCGCACGAGCGAGAGGGAGATACCTGACGCGAGAAGGGCGGCGCACCACATAGTGAGTTTAAGGAGTGCTGGCTAGGGGGATCCCTAAATTAATAATTACTAATCTGTCGTAATCGAGATATTTCGAGATATCTTTATAATCGAATGATTTCATTAGTATATCTCATAATCGCCCACCACTAGTGCCAACTTAACGGCAAGGGTAACCTTTACGTCAAACGCTCTCAAGCGTGTTTCGGGGATTCCCCAACAAATCTAATTCAATATACCATAGACAAACAGCATTCTTTCACTCCCTCCTTCCTTTACGAAAGAAGCGAGATAGATTGTAAGTACTATACCGCGATTACCGCGTATTCACGTATTTACTGTCACTGTAAATGAAAGAAAGTTTAAAAGTTTTACGTGCATTATTAATTAATTGCTTAATAGTCGTTAATATGCCGCCTAAATACAGTCAGCATTACCGGTCTGAGTGGGAGCAAATGCTGGATTTCAAGGATTGGTTACAGCCTGTCAAAGATGATACGACGAAGGCCTATTGTAAGTACTGCAAGTGCGAGATGATTGCAAAAGTCCATTGTTTAAAGTTACATATTTTGTCAATAAAGCATAAGAAAGCTATAGAACCAGTAAAAAGTCAAAGAACAATTAATTTTCCCAAAGTTAAAAAAGATCTAAATACACAGAGAGCAGAATCTTCACTAGCGATGTTTGTGTGCGCGCATTGTTCGATTATGGCTGTCGATCATTTATCAAATTTATGTAAACACCGATTCGGTGATAGCAAAAGTGGAGACTTACGAGTCCATCGTACAAAATGCACAAATATTATAAAAAATGTTTTGGCGCCTCATTTTATTGAAGAAATTGTGTCAGATTTGGGAGACCAAGAGTATAGTCTCTTGCTCGATGAGTCCACGGATATTTCTGTAAGCAAAATGTTGGGATTATCGATCAGATATTTCAGCCGATCTTTAAAAACAATAATATCCACATTTCTGGGGTTGGTCGAGATTGAAGATGGCACTGCAAACAGCATAGTCAACGGTATTAAAGGATTATTGTTAGTTTTGAATATTGAAATAAAAAAAATGATCGGTATTGGCACAGATAATGCTACGGTGATGACAGGCACTAACAACGGAGTACATGCCCTATTAAAAAATGAAACTGGTAATGATAATTTGGTATTAGTTCGCTGCGTGTGCCATTCATTACAGTTGGCTTTATCGCATGCTTCGGAAGAAACTCTACCACGGAATGTTGAATTTCTAATAAGAGAAACCTACAATTGGTTTAGTCATTCTTCGAACCGTCGACTATATTACAAAAATATCTACCAAACAATTAACTGTGGCTCCGAACCATTGTTAATTCCACAGATGTGCAACACCCGATGGATATCAATTGAACCAGCAGTCAACCGTATTCTGGAGCAATGGGTGGAATTAATACTCCTGTTTGAAGTTGCTAGGCGCGATAACCACTGCTATATGGCAGAAACACTATACTCCATGTATAATGATCCTGTGAATCATTTGTATTTATTGTATTTAAAACCTATTTTGGAGGAAGTCCAAACTGTGAACAAGCTATTTGAAAGCAACAATATTGACCCAACAAAACTTTACAAAGATTTGTGTGCCTTAGTTCAATCTACAAGTCGGCGTATTTTGAACCCAACTGCGAGAGTCGATATTTTTACACAAAATATAGAAAGTTATTTGGATCCGAAACCGTACATGGGATATGCTTTTGAAACAAAATTACGGGAATACAACCTTCAACCTGAAGTGGAAAATAATTTACGTCAACGTTGCCTGAATTTCACACTGAAACTTGTTTCAGAGCTGCGTTCTAGATTACCAATTAATTTTAATATACTTGAGAAAGTATCTTTATTTTCAGTAGAAGAAACTTTAAAAGCAGTCAAGCCTTCTCTAATCGATATTGCCCAAGAATTCCGAGTGGATGCATCTACAATGGATAGGCTCATGTCTCAATGGAGAAACATAGTGCACATTAAATGGGAACGCACATCTTCCACTGTAGAATTCTGGAATGAAGTAATTGATTACAAAGATGCAGCTGGTAATAACCCCTTTGCAGATTTATCTCAGTTAGCAATATCATTATTATCACTACCTCATTCCAACGCAGAAATTGAACGCGTTTTCAGCCAAATGAATATAGTCAAAACTAAACTTCGCAACCGTTTGTCGATAAAAACTTTAAATGCCATTATATACGTCAGATTCGGCCTAAAGAGGGCAGGGAAATGCTGCTATTCTTACACAGTTCCGGATAACGTACTGCGCTCTATAGGTACCAAGGAGAGTTATAGTCTTGAGAATAAGGCTTCCACGTCTACATGCACATCAGCTGCCGAGCCTGCCGATGAAGACGAAGATATTAACATTTTATTTAGTAACATAGTCGATTAAAACGTAGAATAAATCAAAATTTTAAACATTTAAAATTAAATGACGTTGTATTTGACATTGAAAAATGTTAGCTTATTTTCTGGCAATATTATAAAGCAATTAGCATAATTTTGGCAAAATTTTAACATCAGTTTAGCAAGTTTTAGATTCACCTTGTTGGCAACACTGGTATTTACATGTCTATGGTGGTAGTTTAAATTTTTTTTTTTTTTTTTTTTTTTTTTTTTTTTTTTATATTAGCCTACCAAAGTGACTCCACTTTGCCTGATGGTAAGCAGTAAGTGGAATCCAGAAGTGGCGGACACCATTCCAAAAGCCAAACTACTGGTATGGTGGCCTCCACTATGGCGGCTTAGTGAGATGCTTTTTCACGCCCCGCTTAAAAGACCCAGGATCAAAATTAGATGGGAACACATGCGCTGGCAAAGAGTTCCAGGCTTTAATTGAGCGACAAAAGTATGAAGTGCTGAACCGTTTGGTTCGAGACCCTTTAGATTCCACTGTGAAAGGGTGGCACTTTAGTCCCGCACGTGTCGTTCTGGATAAAAAGGGAGAGGGTGGGATTAATTCAAAGAGCTCTTCAGAACACTCTCCATGGTAAAGGCGATAGAAGACGGCCATTGAGGCGATGTCTCTTCGCAGCTGTAAAGGCTCAAGGGTCTTAGTAGCCTCCGGGCTTCCGATGATACGGACTGCTCGCCGCTGCAACCTATCGAGTGCATCCAGTAAGTACTGTGCGGAGCCATCCCAAAGATGAGAGCAGTACTCCACGCAGGAACGAACCTGTGTCTTATAAAGAAGACAGAGCTGCTCGGGCGTGAAGTACCGCCTCACCCTGTTCAGGACACCGAGTTTACAGGAGGCGGTTTTAATGACGCACTCGATGTAGTTCTTGGGGTTGAGATCTCGGCTGATGTTCATACCCAGGATACTTAGGCTATCCTGTAGTGGTAACACTGTGTTCTGAAGAGAGGGAAGGGGAAGGAACGGAGATTTTTTTGCAGAGAACGCGCACACCTGTGTTTTCTTGGCATTGAACTCGACCAAATTCTCACAACCCCATTTAGAAATGCGGTATAATACTTGGTCGAGTTCAGCGACAAGTTCTAGGCGTTTTCCCTCGATGTCAGTCTGTTTAGCCGCAGGATGTCCGAGATATCGCCCATGCACTGTACTATCATCTGCATAGCAATGAATGTTGCCAAGGGACAACATGTCATTGACATGCAGAAGATACAGGGTGGGCGACAGGACGGACCCCTGAGGCACCCCAGCGTTGACCTGCAAATAATCGGAGGCCGATCCGTCACAAAGGACTCTAATGCGGCGCTCACGCAGGAATGCGGCAATCCAGTTGCACAGCTGGGGTGGCAGACCATATGCTGGAAGCTTGGACAGAAGCGAACGGTGCCAGACTCTATCGAAGGCTTTGGTTATGTCAAGGCTGATGGCCAAGGACTCTCCATGCCTGTCCATAGCTTCACCCCATTGGTGCGTGATATATGCTAGAAGGTCACCCGTAGACCGTTTTGACCTGAAGCCATATTGTCGGTCACTAATTAACGAGTGACCCTCTAGGTAGCGGACTAGTTGGGCGTTTATTATCCGCTCAAGCACCTTGCAGAGAACTGAGGTGACAGCTATGGGTCGATAGTTGCCTGGCTCGGACCTATCCCCTTTTTTGGGAATCGGTTGAACATTCGCCTCTCTCCAAGCCTCCGGCACAATTCCCGAGGAATAAGATAGGCGGTATAGGCGCGTCAATGCAGGAGACAACTCCGCTGCGCATTTCTTGAGAACCACCGCTGGAATACCATCCGGTCCGCTGGCTTTCCGAACATCGAGCGACCTTAGTTCCGCACGGACATCACGATGCCTAATACGGATATTAGGCATAACGGAGTCGCAGCCAGATATAGTCGGCGGGTGCAAGTCACGGTCGTCGATTCGGGAGTTAGCCGCAAAGAGTTCAACATGTCAACCTCTGATAATTTTATTGTGTAATATCAACAAAATTATATTTAAAGTTACAAATTAGTAATGTTTGTACTATGAATTAACAGAAATACTGTCACCATGAGTAAATCTATTCGAAGTGCTGGTAGAGAAATCATTTTCCATGTATACAAACAATGTTTTACTGAATACACCAAACCAGTCGAGTTTTATGGGATTTAGATGATGTGTACGCACGTACAGATAAAATGACTGGTATGTAATAGTGTTTTACTTATATCTACACATATTGTAATTAGAGATGCTAAACTAAATCGTTGTTTAAGATAAATACAAATGTTTACAATGCGATATTTTGAGGTTAAGTATTACATAATCTACAACAGTTTATAGATCAATTTGATGGTTTTGATACTTTTATTACACTTGTATATAAGTATATAATTATAGTATATAGTATGAAATATTCTTTTCTGAACGATGTTAAAATGATGATTTCAGGCAAATCAGAAAGTCCCTCGTATAATGAATGTTTCAACAACAATGGCAAATTCACCACACCTGGAAAACATCGCAATGGTCGATCCAAAAAAATGCTGAATGCTGAAAAGATACAATTCTTTCATACGGTACGAAAGGAAGTTCCTTCATTAAGAAAATTGCTTGCCGTTGTCAAGAAGACTTGGGTTATGATAGCAGTCTTGAGCATTTTAAGCAGATTATTACATCGATTGGTATTTCATACAAAAAATATAAATCAGAGCAGAAAAATTGTTTTATTTTGATTAAATCTGTTTATTTTATATTTTCAGCAAAATTTTCTTTCTAATGTTGATATCATTAATGCATCATTATTATTTCAAAGTAGCTGAAATTTACTGTTGCATATAGTTTTTAACTTTTGAATTAGAATCAGTCTTTTAATAATATTTATACGGGTTTCACCTTATAAATAATCACACAGCCTAATGCGGGTTGGTGAATCTGACATGCCCATAGAATTTCTTTTAGGACATGTGGTTTCCCTCAAGATGTTTTCCTTCACCGCAGCAGATGGTATATCGTTTGACTAGTACTTATAAAGTGAAATTCACATTGCTTCTGCCGGCGGGGATCGAACTCACAGCTCCACTGCCGTTTTTACATTTAAGGCACATAAACAACACAATTTGTTATGATGTACTTAATTTTAAGCTCAATTATGATTATAATATCTACCTATATATGATTGATAAATTATGTGCTTAAGTTAAATTTAACAATAACATTACAATTATCTTAATTATTCTAGTCCTAGTACAAATGATACCAGTTAAATAACAGTGGCCCCCTTATTTATTGTCACGACTTTCTTGACAGACTATAAAGGTCTACAAAAAAGTCCGCGATATTATATGTCTATCTCTAAGGGATAACCCACAATAAGCATTTATCCTTTACTTTTTATGAGAAATAATGGCTTATTTTCGAAGCGATTTTAAGCAATACAGCATTAGTCCTTATTAAATTACGTAAGTACCTTAAATACATTGTGCATTTAAAATTAGTGCCCTTTGCAGCATGTAATTTAAATAAATATTTTTAAAGATATTACAGATAAAAAATGCAGGGAGAGATATAGCATAGCGGCAGGGGGCTGGCATTCTGTAGTAAAATTAAATACACTACAGAATGTGTAAATACAATGTTCACAGCATTTGTTTTTCGTCGCACGGGCAATGCTGATACTAAATATAGTACCTATCAGCATTGCACCCGTACGAAGCCGGGGCGGGTCGCTAGTTAAAATCAATAAATGTTTTATTTAAGTATACATCTAATAATAAGTATAGGTGTAGGTACCTACCTACCTAAAATATAGAATTTTATAAAGTTAAGTACCTACGTACTTACTTTTAAATATTTTGGTGTTTTCAGATTTGTCAGATGAAGAATAAAAAACATTTTTATATTCAAAACATGGCATAACCATGCATGACTCTTTTATATGGACATCCAACCTAGTGGAACCTTCATCAACATGGTGAACAAACATGTTCGTTAGAGGTACTTGCAAGTGTAAGCAGCAATGATTGTACTTACGTTTCAGATAGGTAATAAACATGATTTACCACTAAATCTCGGTCTATAAAATGTTCTCTGCAACTAATCAAAATTATTATTCAATTTGTTTCAGGTGATTTTATATACCTACCAATATTAAATGCTACATCTGGCTCTCGGAAAGATGTCTACTACCTACCTGGCAAATCAGAGCAAAAAAGTGCAGTGCATTGAACATTGTTTTGGCTTATAAAATATAATATATGGTCGAATGTCTGCTGAAGCACGGAACCCTATATTACCATGCAGTGCCGTAAATAGGGCGGTGCCACCGGTGCCCAGGCACAGGGCGTAGACTCTGGGGGGCGCAAGAATGGCCAGACCAGGCAGGACTATTATTTTTTCGGTTTGCTCCTGATAAGTTCCCGCTGCGCCCTAGTGCTCGATTCCAACACATACGTACCTACATGCCAGTATCATCAAAAACGAAACATCGCGCTCTATTTTTTGGCAGCGCACGAGCGTTAAAATTAATGAAAACTTACTTGCGCTCGACGATTGGCCAAGAAAGGTTGACGGGCTTAGCGATTTTGTCGATTGAACGCGACATAGGAGGCGAGGTCTGTCGTATGAAAAGGTTATCAACGATTTCGCAATGAAGAAAGCGCGAAAAGTAAATCTTTAAAAAAGTTTATGGCTTGCTTTAATAAATCTTTACTATCTGAACTCATTCATTTGTGGTCTCATTTATTTGTGTATTGTGTAGTTGTGAATAATCTTGCAAATATTTTCGAATAAACGTTTCTTCACCAATTCATACTTAAACGCAATTTATATTATGCTACCTTCCTTATTCAAAACTCTACCATACCAAGTACTTAAAATTAAATTAATTCACAGTTTACTGAAAACTTTGCAGGGTGTTATTTTATTATAGAAGTATGAAAACCATAGTGGCCCAAAAATTAAATCTTAAGCATCAGGGTGGGCAACGCATTTGCACTAGTGAACTTGCGATTGAGTTTTAGGGAGTGAGACACAGTGGGTGGTATAATAGGCGAAGGGTCCACTTAACATCAGATGGCTCGTCTGCTTGTTTGCCTACATCAGTTCTTTAAAAAAAAAGATTTTTCTTCCAAAATATTATATAATTGGTCCACCAACACCAAGTTCCTTGTGCTTTATTTTATCACCCTGAATGAAATAAAGTAGGCCTATACATAGCATTGCTCTAGGGTACCTTTAATATCTAAAAAAACAAGGGCGCAATTATAGAAGCTCGCACAGGGCGCAAAAAAGGCTATTTACGGCACTGTTACCATGTATAGATGTTGTCAGAAAAATTGTATCAGCATGTTGTATATTACATAACATGGCATTGCAAGCTTGCCTGGCGACGATAGTGGCTCTTTTGCTCTAGCAGTCCAGAAGACTTCATGTAGGGCTGGGCAATACTTAATTGTTTAGTAAATAAATACACTGTAGTATGTAAGAATTTCTTTTATTTCGTTTTATGTTTTGATTTAGATACGTTTAAACTTATTAAATAATACTTACCTACATAAAAACTAAACAACTTAGTCTAATTATTTGAACTTAAAGTAACTCAGTATTATTAAATAATACCTGGCCTGTTGGTCTAGTGGTTAGTGACCCTGACTGCTAAGCCGGAGGTCGTGGGTTCGATTCCCATCCAGGACAAACCTGTGTGATGATGAGCATGATTGTTTGTTCTGTGCCTGGGTGTAATTTATCTATAATATGTATGTATTTACAAAAAAAAAGAAGTATTTAAGTATGTATATCCATATTCTAGAACCCATAATACAAGCATAATATAATATGCTTACTTTGGGTCTAGATGGCGTTGTGTAGTTGTTGAAATATATATATATATACCTAGGTAGGTACCTAATTAATACCGAGTTGGTACACAGTCATCTCAGCAGACGTCCATTGCTGGACTTATCTTATTAATATTATAAATGCGAAAGTTTGTATGTGTGTGTTTGTTACCACTCGGCGCCTTAACGGCTCCGATTTCAATAAAAATTGGTACCTATGTAGATAGATTCGGTGCCAGACATGGGCTACAAAATCGGTTCAGTGGTTAAGGCGTTAAAGCGTACTTAACAGACATACAGGGTTACATACATAGGTACCTACATAACATCACGCCCGTCTCCTATTAGTGGAGTAAGCAGAGACTATAGAACGTAATTTGCTGCGATCCAAACATACTTCCTCTGCCTATTCAACATAACTTTTCATACACACGCCGGTTACGGGTGCTTTGTAATCGCGCCCCTTGTCAAACACATCACTTACCTAATTGATATTGGTCCGAGTATGTGTCCGTCTAGGGCGATTCCTACCTACTAACTTTCTCAAGTCATTTTTGCTCCATAAATCTTTCGTTATCCTACTCTCAGCCACCCTTTCCACATGTATAAACCACCTTAATTAACATACTCCTTTCAATTTTAGTCACCTATATCATCATTCATCATACAATCCACATTCTTCTTTTATTACGCTAGCTATTCCTTACTCTATCAGAAGTTTGAGAATAAACGTTTAATTTTAATTACACAAGTGCCTATCAGTGCTCTCTCATCTTTACTGCATTTATTATGCTTTCATCTTTTCTGCCATACGTAAGATTCGCTTTCATACATACTTAACTACTGATTGTACCATGGCTAGGCGAACTTTGTTTGGATATTATTTTGCTAGCAATTATCAACTTTAATTGACCCTTTTGCATTTATAATATTAGTATGGAAATATGAATTAAAAACGTCTGTTGATATTACATCAATGAGCCGTTGACCAAGAATAAGAATACTTAAGTACTTTGTTTGCGTGAAACATGGTTAAATAGTGGTTAGTAGGTGCATTAATACACATATATTTATGTCAGCATGTCACGCCGTAATCGGCATGCAAATTTAGAATACAAGTCAATTACAAAAGCAAAAACAAATTTTAATTATTAGAGGCAGGCAAATTACAAATAGGTACCTACATGTAAAATTAATAGAATAAAGTATGCAAATAATAATAGAAAAATGTCAACTTAAATCTAAATAATAATCATAATACATAATATAATAATCTTCCGTTTTTACACTATGAAGGTACATAGTGGACACAGCTATTTATCTTTACACTAGCATCCTGCAGCGCGGTTTCACCCGCGTCTTTGGTTACTGCTCTGCTCCCGTCGCCAGAGGAAGATTGAGAAGGTTATAGGCTATGTAACATCACACTGTTACATAGCCTTTAACGTTCCTCAAGATCTGGGCTATCATACACAAAATCCAATCATTATTCAAATCCAACAGGTAGTTCCAGAGATTCGCGTTCAAACAAACAATCTCTTACGCTTTATACAATCATAAAAAAGTATAGTACGTAGTATATGTAGATGACAACCATTCTTGAACGGAATGAAAACATAGATATATAAGCCAGCCATTTAATAAGCGCACGCGATAAGCACGTTAGTGGTAGTTCTTGAATAGATTTTTGAAATGTTATAAAATGAATCAAGAGGGTCAATCTAGCACCGCGCACCAAGGCTGAATTGATTGTAGTAACCAATTGTATTTCGAGCATGAAAAGGCACGAGACAGAAGTCTTCATGTACGGGAGATGGAGAGGCCGAGAGGGTAGAAGATGTGGCTTAATGGTGGCGTTGCTTGACGGATGAAATTTCTTCTTAACACTCGAGGCGGAGTTGTAGCTGTCGTCTGTGGTGGTGGTGTTGAGATCGGTGACGAAAGCGATGCTGCTGTAGTCACAATAACATGTGATGTAAAAAGCAGCTGCTGGGGTCGTGTGAGAATGTGGCTGGCAATAGTGTGTAGTGGCTACTGCAACTGAAAAGTAATGATTATTTGATTGAGTGATTACTGATTACTTATTACCTACCTTTTTAAGTTATAGGTACCTACCTAATGTATTATAATAACACCTAAGTAAGTAGCCAAAGTTATTATTTTCGTAGTCATAAAAAGTTGTTTAGGAGTACCATATTATTTGACTACCTCTGTGGTTCAGTACAGTGGTATTATGTATTGACTACCACGCAGAGGTTGTGGGTTCAATTCCTGCTCAGAGCAAATTTGTGTGCATGAACATGACTATTTACATTGGTGTATGTACAAAATTATGTAGGTACAAGAATACAATTTAGGTAGGTATGTTTATCTGCATGTAAATTCATTACCACAAGCTAATAATACCTATAGGCTTACTTTACGTCTAAATGGCGTTGTGTAGTTATTGTGTTTATTGAGGTGTACGGCAGTTTTAATTTTTCAATTGATACATTTAATTAAACTATAATTAGGTACCTACCTATGGACCTTAATCAGTATAAAATATAGTTATGTAACTAGTAGCCTATCACACTCTGAACAACCGCATTATTGATATAGGTATGTGGAACAAGGACCCAGAAAGTATAGTGTCTGCTAGCCTAAATCAGTAGGTAAATAGTTGTAAGTGTTGTTTGGATAAGTGGCTTTAAAACAAACCTTTCACTGAACCTCCTTAAATAAATTTAAATTTTTTTAATCATTTCCACATTATTATACCTACCTACTTGCTAAGTGTAATGAATTTTATTTATTTATTTAACAATAAGCACACCAACTGCTTAATCAGACACAAACATATGTATAGTTACATTATTATTAACATATAAATATTAGATAGTAATCACACAAATTACAGGTATGCATAACATTTTAGATGATTTCCTTTTTTAGTAGACTACAAAGAGTGCTTACTATATTCAAGAAATATAAATCTAAAATGAATGACAATTATGCTAGGTTAAGACAAAATTAAATGGTAAACAATATTCAATTTTAAAATAATTAATGAATGAAAAAAATTAATACACATTTGAATTAGGTATAACTTAAAATAATATTATAACACTAAATTAAACTAATATTATATTATCCTTTTTTAATTCCTAAATTATTTAGGTTACTCTGTAGCTGAACCATTAAAACAATTTATCAAGAAGTGCCTGTAAAATGCAAACGTCATAGAAAAAAGGTCAATGGAATTGTTTGAAGTTACTGTTATGGATATCTCATTGTATAGCCTTGCCATGCGTGTAAGAGGACTGTTGAATGTTGCATTTAAAGTAGAAGTGGGTATATCAAAGACTACTTCAGTGAAGTGAATATAAGATCACTTCAGTGCAGTGATATGGACCTAATGGCAAACCTGCTGCTCGTCCATCAATATAATTATAATAATAACTAAGTACTTACTATTCTGTCTGTGGTCCTCCAACACAATCTCAGGTAAATTTACATATTGCCATGTTTCAACAACCTTCCCTTCACTTCAACCTTGAAAACAGATTCACTTAGTCTTCCCTGAAAACAGTAAAAGCATAGGTGTGTACTTAACATAATTTGTTTCACACTAGAGGTATTTTAAATGGTGAGAAGTATAAAGCCAACTAGACATCTAATTTCGTTTATGTTTAAAACTGTTTACAGTCCATAGACAGCTACATAATAACCTTGAATGGTCCCTGAGGACTTAGCTAAGGTCTTGAGATATCCCTATGCTTAAAACGTAAACACAATTAAGTATTGTATTGCTTATTATTTATTACATATGCGACAAACCCAAACGTTGTTGCGAAATTAAAAGAACTGATTTTAACAAGTACCTAAGTACCTACCTCTAGTGATTAGTCAAAGACCGCGTGGTGTAAACATTAAGTACTTATATATATTTCGTCACACAGCTACACATTACACACTTACTTTATTTTTTAAAACAATATAGCTAAACATAAGTAGGTAGTTATAGAAGCAAATATATTAGGAGCGCGCGAACATGCGCGGGGCCGAGACATTGCGCCCATGCTGTGTCGACTTAGTACTTCAGTTCGTGACAGGGGTTAAAGTATGGAAAGTGGTGCCATCTAGTATTTATATTGTCACAACAAAATCGAGAGGTTGCAACCTTAAAAAAAAAATTTTTTTTAATTATTTTCGATAACGCAGAACATTAATTTTATTTCAAAATTAAAGCACAAATGTAATAAATAAATTATTAAATATATAAAAAACTATTTTAATACATTAATAATCGTTTAATTTCTCATTCGAATGAAAATTTTATTATAACTAATAACAGCGCGTTTGCGCTTACCACCCTGAGAAAACATGTCGGCTCGTCTCTGATGCGCGTGCACATAGTTTTTTCGCCCATATTCTAAGTGATTATATTCCTTAAAATATTACTGAGTGTGTGAAAGTTATTTCCCTAGTATCGTCGAGTTGACTACCGTTCGCGGATCCTCCGTTCTAGTGTGAAAACTTCGCATTTTCAGATTTGTGGCTTGTGAAAAGTTGAGATAGGACTCGTTAAAGTTAGAAAGTGTGCAAAAACAATGTCTTTTCTAGCTTGTTGTGTACCGGGCTGCTCTACCAGATTTCCAGATGGTAAATATAAATAATTATTTCATTTTAGTTCATGGTTTTCATAGTTGACTTGTCCTAAAATATTCTGTCTAATTTATTAGTAATGCACCTCAATTCATTCAATACATTTCAAATAATTTTCTTAGACTGCCTACTCACTAAAACTTAAGCTAAAGTTGTTAGTTTTTGGATGTTTTGGTCATCTGTGGGTGGTCAGTTATCATGCCCATTAGGGCATGATAACTTACAGAACCTGTAAGTTTATTTGACATGATAATATGTACTCATTACTTACTCACATACATAATTAATTTTGTTCACATATATATTATATGAATTATAATGTCAATATCGAAATCAAGTGCCAAATTAAATAAATAATTTCAATCTATCAGAACTGAAATTATTGATCTGGATGAATGTTCTAACAGCCATGTAATAGTTTCCCTTAACATGGTCAGCGCCAGTGTATACTTAAGTATACACCAAGGGGTGAGTTGTCACAGGCCGGTGTATACTTGAGTATACACAGTACTATGCCAATTTCGCGGGCCAGTGTGTAGCTCAGAATACACCGTTCCACACATTTTAGATGACTGACACGAGTAGAATCCAAATTTGCAATAAAAAAATATATGAAAATCCACACATTTTTACAGAAGTGGCTTTGGCGCTGACCGTGTTAACATAATCATTGTTGAACAGTTAAAATTGGCTCCCCTTAGGTCCGTTTACTAAGGAAAATGAAAAAATTTCAGGTCCTCCATTACATCGCTTCCCAAATCCAGAGAAAGATCCTGAACGTTTCCGTTCATGGGTCATGAACATAGGCGGTGACATTGTTGGATTGGATGAAAATTTTGTATGGAAGAATAGGAGAGTGTGCCATAAACATTTTCCTGAAAATTGGCATTACACCAAAAATCGATTATGTCCAATAGCTATTTCCATGTTGCATCTTACAGGTGAGTAAAACATTTTTTTTATATATTTGTATTTAAGTGACTTAAATCACTGGTCTGATGATAATAACCTTACATGCTTATAACACCTGCAGAAAAAAATTGTATTTCAAAGCTTTAGGGTCACTTCGCTGCACCTAAACACACTACTGCTTAATGGCAAAAGATCTGTCATATTAATGTTTTCTATGTACAATTTCTGTCACTTAAAAAACGGACTCAGTTTAATGTCATCTTCATCCAGCTTACATATATATAATATGTATAAACTGGTTGAAGGATGCTGACCTATATTATAGGTAATCTTCACATTGTCATTTAAAAATAGCAGCATTTGCTTTAGCATGCCGTTTGTTATAACTTCCCAGAATATGATTTCAGTTTTCATCAAAATCAGGCTTATAATTTCGGATTTAGCCGGATGGTAAAATTTTAAAGTGTGTGTGGATACGCATTGCTTGAAAATTCACCATGTGTAACCCATTCACTATGAATTTAAAATCATTCTAATATTGGTTTTAGGAGCTGCAACCATGGCTACTATACAAGATATCATGTCTGTTGATCAGCCATCTACCTCTATGCAGCACCAGGTTCCAATGCCTATAAGTGATGTGGGCCCTCAAACACAATCTATGCAGACTCAAACTGTGCAGAAAAGTATGTATAATATTCTAGACATGTAAAGTTTTAGATAAAAATTAATTTAGATTTTTTTATTCTTATTTCAAAGTTTATTAAGATTGTAAATAATTTATTTAAATAAGTTAATCACGCATAATAGTTACATATTATGAGTGATTAACTAAATTTAAAACTAAATCTTTCAGAAATGAAGATGACAAAGGCAGAACTGCAGATGAAGAAAACTGTTGCAACATTAAGAAAAAAAATTCATGCAAATGATAAATTAAGAAAGAAATATGTGGAGAGATTAATGTTGGCAAAAAAAGCCTCCGTGGATGTATTGACGAAAAAGTTATCTAAGCCAGCCAAGACTTTTGTGAAAATGCAAATCTCACAGGCTGGGAAATGTAAAAGAGGGAGAAGATTTACTCTTCGTCAAAAAATTTTAGCGCTGTCACTTTATAAGAGTAGCCCAAAGGCTTACAGAGTGCTCAGCGAAATCTGCATTTTACCAAAACGCAGTACTCTCCAATGCCTCTTGAAAAAAGTTTTTATTAAACCGGGCATTAACAAATTTATGTTTGAAAATTTAAAGAAAAGAGTGGATAAAATGCCCCAGTCACATAAGTTTTGCTCACTGGTGTTCGACGAAATGGCTATTGCAGCACATCTGGAGCTAACAGGTGATAAAATAGTTGGCTTTGTGGATGATGGGGAATATAGAAAACCTGAGCTAGCTGACCATGTGCTTGTATTTATGGTGAGGGGTGTAGTAAAAAAATATAAACAGGCAGTCCAGTATACCTTCTGTGCTGGAAGTACCACAACAACCAATTTAAAAAAAATGATTGTAGAAGTAATAAAAAATCTGCAAGACTGTGGACTGAAGGTGGTTGCGACAGTTTGCGATCAAGGTGCAACAAATATGGCTGCAATGAATTCTTTGCTCAACGAGACAAGAGCCAACTATTTAAGAAATGTAGAAGAATATACTGGAGGCTTCTTCACAATCGGGGGCCAAAAAATTTTTGCACTGTATGACCCCCCTCACCTTATGAAAGGTATTCGCAACAATATGCTTTCAAAAGACTTGGCATATGTCATGAAAAATAAGAAATGTGTAGCCAAATGGAAACATATAATAAAGCTACATGAAAAAAGCCCAGGGTATGGAGGAGTGCGACTAGTTCCCAAATTAACTCAACACCATGTGCTGCCACACCTAATACCCAAGATGAGGGTAAAACACTGCACACAAGTCTTCAGCAGCACTGTTGCTACAGCCCTTGGTTTTGTGGCAGGTGAGTTATTAACTATACATATTTACTACACAAAACAAAGTCCAAGACACCACATAGTTTATTATGTCGTTTTTGTTTGTCTGTGGTGTTTACTTAATTTAATTATTTAAATGATGACTTTTCACTTTCAGATGCTGGCATGCTACCAACAGAGGCAAAGGAAACTGCTGACATACTTTTATTTTTTTGATCGCCTCTTCGATTCCGTGAATGGCAGCTTTAGCAGACAGAGGGGCGGGAAGATTTATAGGGCAGCCGTAACTCCGACATCACCTCACCACAAATTATGGCGGGAAAGCATACCTGTACTCAAAACAATGTCGTATGTGGACAAAAATGGTAAAGCATCTGTGGTGCCAACAATCGCCAGCTGGATTAAAACTATAGAGGGGTTTAAAATGTTGTGTGCACATATGTACAAATTAAGGGAAAATTCTTTATTACTGAGGCATTTCAACCAGGACCCCCTTGAAAATTTATTTGGAGCTATACGTGCTCATGGGCACAGTAATATAATGCCAACTGCTGCAGGCTTCCAAGCCGCATACAAAACTCTTCTTATCAATAATTTTACCTCAGCACATTCGGTTGGGGCGAACTGTGAAAAAGATAAAAACACCTGTCTGCAGAACCTTCAGTACTTTTTCCAAATTGAAGGTCCTGCAGAACAATCTCAAAATCAAACAATAACAATTGAAGAAGAGCATCTCAACATTACAATTGATGTAGATCTTTTGTTGAGAAGCAGTTCGCCCAAACATATAGAAAAGTGTGCGGCTGTAGGATACTGCAGTGGTTGGCTAGTAAGAAACGCAAAAAAATATATATATAAGAACTGTGTCACATGTAATAGCCAGCTGGAGAGTAAAAAAAAGGAAAGTTTCCACCACTACATAAAGATATCAGAATACGACGGTAAAAATTGGCTATGTTATCCAAGTAAAAATGCTTTCGACATTTTTGTCCATATGGAAGTAATGAAAATGATGAGCCACAAAGAACATATTATAGCATACGTCAAACTGATTGTATCAGTTGTGGTTAATTTCGGGTTCTTAACATGCAATGAACACAGAAGTAAACTAATAGATTACCTTATAAAAAAAATTATTGATTTTTGTATGAAAAATTGGTGCAAGGAGGTGAACCGAATATTATCTGGAAAAGCCACCAACTGTGATGAAACCGATCCCATAAAAACAGCTGCACAAAATCATCATAATAAACATAAATTAAAAAAAAGGCAAAGATTAACAGGTGTGCAGCTTACAGTTTAAGGTTTTTCCAGATAGTACCTATCAAAGTGAAAAATCCAATCAAAATTAGTTTCTATTCACCCCTGTATTTATATTCATCCCATTTTACCTGTTAATAAAACGTCTGAAAGTATAGATTCACTGTAGGTATTTGGAACAACGAATATCTAAAAGCAACACAACTTTTTCCTAGATGTTCTTTGTTCCGAAATAAATAGGTAAAGTAATCAATAATTATAAGTAATTATCAGTTTACTTCTGGCGGAGTCATTGTATTGGATGCCCTGGATAAAACTCACTGATTACACTTCAATAGTATATTGAAGTGTAATCAGTGAGTTATTTCTGTTAATGTACAAAATAGTGTTTGATTTAAAGATCAATGAATAAATTAATTACCAAAAAACTCTCTTTTACTTATTGCTCAAAACCCATTCTTTGTTTTCCTACGCTGTATAAATAATCGTAATAATGTTATTAATGTGTATTGTCGAAATAAAAACGCTAAATTGAAGTTCACGACTATTCAATTTAGCGGATTTTTTTGACAATAAACATTAATTTCAACAATTCAAGTTCGAAAATACAAAATTATATAGACAGCTGCAAACACACATACACACAGCCACACACACACCTGCACATAATACGCCTGTCAGTGAGAGTTTAGTTCGATTAACAGCTACCAGGGCGGCGCTGCTGCCGCGTGATTTAACCTAAAACGTGAAGTTAGCACTCTATCTCATAATATATACTGTACTCTTTGATTGCGCCTAGACCGATGCGAATGCGCGGTAGACATGTGTAAGTAATGCGAGAGATGCATTACGCGTCATATTACCTATGACTGTATTGTATCATTACACATCACTCGACCGGTAATACCATTACATATTACACTAAACATGACGCGCGCGTCATAACTTAAGAGATGAGATACAATAGTACGAGCGCAAAGTACTGCGAACTGTGATGTGATGCGAGGTGCCCGGCGTAATGTAATGTAATGTTATTAATGTAATGTTACCTACTTGTTTCAACTTTGGTTTGGTATCATGACTGTCATGTGTACGAACGAAATAGAGAGAGACGAACACATAAGTGCGAGTGAGTGAGAGATTTTGCAGTGTCAATTTGCGTGTGGTCGCTGAGTATCGCTAGTTCGACAACAAATTGGTCTCTCTGTGTTCAAATTGTCGCTTGAACTTTGAACAGTATCTCAAATGCTATAAGGTTTATATTACTTATGTTACGCAAGTCATGGTAGACCGTGCGTCGTTGGCGTTACAATATCGCGCATCATGGCATCATGACAGCCATCACGGGTAATGTTTAAAGTAATGATGTAATGTCATATTACTCGGCACGAAATGTAATACCACATAACATTACTTTCGGAAGTAATGTTTTGCGCATGTCTAATGCGCGGCTCGGCTCGACTGTCCAGTGGTCTGCTGCGATCCGTCCGCACGCCGCGAGCGCTGCACAAGGATGCCCATAAATCATAATATCGATACAGCACTATATATCGATATTATCGTATTCCTATACATATAAATATTGAATTTATGAAACTGTGGCAACGTTGTAAGTATAATATCTTATAATTTCAAAACTCATAATACATCTTTACAAAATGACGGTAACCAGTGCCATTGAATATAATTATTGTTATTCCTAATAAGAGATACTGTTGACAAATTTGCTTTTAAAACAAGATCAGCTACCTTTTGTTTAGACTTTTAGGTATTTTAAATTATTTTAAATACATCTATAGTCTTTGTAATTAAATAAGATTAAGTAGTAAAAGTATATTATTTTATCCTATTTAATTTCGTTTGAGGTCGACAAAACTTATCGAGTGTATTTCATTATCTAATCATGACAATGGCAAGTAAAATCAGTCATGTTTGAACTGAATTGAATAATTAATTAATTTCAAATAATTATTTTTCCTATTATTATATATTATTAAAAATGAAAGAATATAGATGAATGCTATTAAAAAGCATGCGATACTGTTACGTTACGATATATCGATACGAAAAAAAGCGATAATATTGCGTATTGATACAAACTAATTTCATTCGATAGGTACAATACACTTTTTTGGGCATCCCTAGCGCTGTTGCGATGCATGAAAGCGGGACGCGTGTGGTGCGAGGAGTGCAGCTGCTGCAGTGTCGTAAAGTGCGCCTCCACTCCACCCACTGCATCGGAATCTAAGCGTAAACAGTGGACGGATTTGTTGCTTTGTATTATTTCTTTAAGTTTATTTTATAAACCCACTACTTTCGTCGTTTCCTTTTGGTTTCCTCTGCTGATAATAAACAACTAATGACTACAATATCCTCATCACTATCCTCCATAATGCCAATACACGTGCACAGGTGAACTCGATTACTTTCAAAGAGTACTAATATTGCCGATGTTAAATCTGAATCCAGTAGACGCAACCACGGAGCAAATATAATATTTATATTTGCTCCGTGGACGCAACTCATCAGAATTTTATAAATACCGACACGCCTCGTACACTGCGAAGCAGTGAACGCGCAAGTTTATAAACGAGAGCTGATGGCGCGATGGCGCGAAGGCCACCGTGCCGCGTAGAAACATTACTAATACGCGCACGAATGAAAACCCGCTTTACACTTATTGACTTCTATAGGTAATTAATGCGGTACAAAACAGTAATAATTATATATAAAAATCTTTTCACGTCTATTACAACAAGAATTAGGTAGCTCATGGCCTCAGTTACATTTCATCACATGTAAAATATTACAACTTGGAAAGATAGATATTTAAGTACTTTACTTTCTCGACAAAAGTAATAAATAAAAGTAAAATATGTAGTTAATTATTAGTTAAAGTAGATACGTAGGTACGTAAGAGTGTATTCCAACTTAAATATTTTAATATTACTTAGGTAGGTACTTACCAACTTTCAACTTTATAACTCCTTTTCCTTAATTTCATGTATAAAACTGAGCATGGCTATGACTGTAGTAATAAATACCGTCAGGCAACATAAATATCTTTAACTTTTAATTTAACTGAAGTGAACTTAAAGAACTGAGAAAACTACAAAATTAAATACGTAGATCTTTCTCCTTGTATCTTTCAATTAGCTATGTGTAACTCATGAGTGAATTGAAAAAAAGATGTACATCTATTAAAAAGATGTATTAAATCACTAAATCACCCTTGCTTCAAATGCATCTTTAACTCATTACTACTACGATTGGTTTTAGTTAGTATGAATTATGAAGGATGTAGATTGAGACGAATTTATCAGAATTATATGGAACAAAAAGAGAAAGTATTATTAGAATAGTGGCGCATGCGTACTGCAATGATTCCTTTTAGCCGCGCAAAGAAAACTTTTTCATATGCCTTTGTAACTAAGTGCATAATCAAATGTAGCCAAAAAAATTCGTTATTTATTAAATTTTTACGTTTTATTTTTAAATGAATGGAACAATAAGTTGTTTCATTTTGATGGTGCGAATTTTAAGTTTATTTATTAGTTATTACCGAATAGTGTGCAATAAGTGGACTTTCTAGAAAGTTATTTTAATTTTTAGACTTTTTAATAATATTTTCTAGAAATTTTAATAGTGTAGTGTATAGCGTAAAGGAAAGAAATTTGTTTATATAGAATTTTAAATAACTTGTAAATAAATAGGTACTTAGTGACTGTTTCTGTGTAGGTAGGTCAAAGTTGAACTTTATTAAAAATGCCTCCTTATCGAAAGAGAAGTCTTGTGTGGACACATTTTACGGAAATAGACAATAAAAAAGCAAAGTGCCTATACTGTGCTCAAATTTTGGCTTTACCTAACGGTAATGTTTGCAATTTAAATAGACATTTAAAAAATAAACACCCTACTATACCCCTTACAGTAGAGAGGCAGCAACAAGTTGCTGAGGTCGCTGTGTGTCACAGTGATCACGTCAATAATGTGGATGTAGACTTGGCGCCCGGCACCAGCATCACAGCAGCGATACCGCTGGAGCCGCCACGTAACATACGGATCCAGAGCGTTATGAGGGACTTCATACAGTGCACGAAGCCTGTTCCTGCACGTCGCGCTGAAATGCTCGATGAGCAGTTGCTAAATATAATAGCAAAAGAATACCATCCCCTCAAATTGGTAGAAGACCCTGAATTTAAAAAATTTGTTAACATGTTTTGTCCTGGATATTCGCTACCGACGAGAAAAACAATAAGCGAGAATTTTTCAAATTCAAATTCAAATTCAAATTCAAATTCATTTATTGTTTGTAACAGGTGGAAGAAAGTTATTACACAATGTTAAGTCTCGCTGCAACATACCATAGAGGTGTACAATATTATTATGTCATATTAATTAGTGATTTTAATACGGTTTACAACACACTTACATAATATTATATACTATACATAGTCATAAAATTACATTTTTTTTGGGCATCCAGCTTAGTCAAAAACATTTTTGTCATTTAAAAAGTCATTAATTGAGTAATATTCTTTACATAATAATAATTTCTTAAGATTAAATTTAAATTTATTTATTGTATTAATCTCTTTTAGAGAGTCGGGTAGTTTATTATATATTTTCACTCCCATAGCAAATATACTCATTTTAAATTTAGTTGTTCTACACTGTATATTTTTTAATTCATTTTTATGTCTTGTACTTTTCAATGTCTCATATTTGCCAATATTGCTTCTTACCATACTAGCCGCTTCGAGGATATATAACGATGGAAGCGTTAAAATTTTTAGTCTCCTAAATACTGTTCTACATGAATCAGTCTGGCTAAGTCCACAAATACTTCTAACACATTTTTTTTTGGGCTATAAATGCTTGTTCTCTATTAGTAGAGTTCCCCCACAATAATATGCCATATTTTAATGTAGCACCAACATGCGCGTGATACACACTAAGTAATGCTTTTTCATTCACTACCTTTCGTAACATATACTGCCTAAGTTATACATGAAGACTCTTGGTACAGCAAAAAATAAAATTGGAGGTGCCAATTCCATTTGCATCACTACCGATGGCTGGACATCAGCAAATAATGACAGCTTTATAGCAGTCACGGCGCATTTTTTGCTGTCTTCAGAACATAATTTACACTCGGAGAACTTGTTATTAGGTTGTGTGGAGTACAACGAGCGACATACTACACAAATCTTTGTAATTTTTTGAAGAATTTATTGCGTGAATGGGAAATAGATCAATGAATTACGGCTATTACAACGGACAATGCAGCAAACATAACAGCTGCTATAAGAGAGGGCGACTGGCGACACATACCATGTTTCGCTCACAGCCTAAATTTATGTGTACAAGCAGCAATTGCGCAGATCTCTTCGACTGTGACCAAAGTAAAGAGTATAGTTGAATTTTTCAAACGTAGCCCTCACGCGCAAAGTAAACTACTTGATATGCAGAAGCAATTAAATTTACCAATTTTAAAATTAAAACAAGATGTGTCCACTCGATGGAACTCAACATTCGATATGATATCACGTCTGTTGTCTGTGAAAGACGCCGTTATCGCCACAATAGCATTATTGCGAAATGACTTGACGCTTAGTAATCACGACTGGTCCATCATTGAAGATGCTGTGCCTATTTTGGAAACCTTTGCCAATGTGACTCGCGAGATCAGCTCAGAGAAACATGTAACGCTCTCTAAAATAATACCCATGTGTAAATTGATGTCAGCAGGTACACAAATGAGATTGCGACAGCCAATAAGAATTGACGTCGTTAAAAAATTGCTAGAGACATTAGACCAAGAGCTACATAGAAGATTTAACTACATTGAGTCAAATATATTGTATTCTGAAGCGACTATACTTGACCCACGGTTCAAGCAAAAAGCTTTCAAAAGCGAAATTTATTTTGAAAGAGCCCTGAGCTGTCTCAAACAGAAGGTCGGTAGGAAGACAAACCAACCGGAGATTTATCTAAATCCTATACCAATCGCCGTAGTACCAAGCCAACCATCTACTTCATCTTCGATTTGGGACGAATTTGACCGGGAAGTGGCCCAATTGACGCCAGCAAATACCACTGCTGCTGCTATTGTAGAAGTAGATAAATATATGACAGAACCTATACTTCCAAGATCCAAGGATCCTTATATGTGGTGGCATGAAAGACGGCACGTGTATCCGCTTTTATATCAATACGTTCTAAAACGCTTGAACTTGGTTGCCACTTCTGTACCATGTGAGCGGATTTTCTCCAAAGCCGGGTACACATTAAACGACAGAAGAACCCGACTGAAGTCAAAGAAATTATCGCAGTTATTATTCATAAGCTGCAACAACTAACTGCGTAGGTACTTATATACATATGTACATAAATGTAGATAATGTAAATATAATTTAATGTAAATTTCAATCATGTATGTACATACTCTGATTTTTAAATACGCCAACCTAGACTTTGGTCGTATTGTGCATAAAGCATTATTTTTGGGTATACGTAAGTATGTCTATGTAATGAAATTTAATAAAAACTAGGTTGACAGTCCTAAGCCTGTCAAGTATGAAGGAAAATCAGAGTACATAATTATAAAATTGTAAACTGATGTTTATATAAATAATTTTAAAGTATGTTTTAGTTTAAGCTGGATTGTTTATGGATTAGTCACTGACCTCAAAAAAGAGGTTAGTTTATGTTTTTTTTAAGATCCGTCACTGACCTCAAAAAAGAGGTTAGTTTATGGTTTTTTTAAGATCCGTCACTGACCTCAAAAAAGAGGTTAGTTTATGGTTTTTTAAGATCCATAAAATGTAATTTTTGACATTATAAGTTAGCTTTTGAACGTGACTTCGCCCGCTTTAGAGTAGGTACCTATTCTCGGGAATTTGCCCGAATACCTACAATATATGTACTTACTTAATTAAAATAAGTATAAAATATATCCTTATTTAATTTCTAATATTGTAATCCAGATACAGGCAGTAGGTACAAACCGTACAAACAAAGTCGTTACGTAGGTAACTAGTAGAGATGAGGCGTATTTACTAGAACAGATCCGAGCACTAGGTATTTTACAAGATTAGGCACCTGTTCTAATTTTTCAAATACTTGATCCACCTAGTGTTTTTGTAAATTACACGATTTTCGACTCTATATTAATACACTAGAGGTGATATTCGCATGTACACGTTGTCAAGTCTCACGTACCACCACCTAGTATTTTTGTAAATTACACGATTGCTGACCCTATATCAAGATGTTAGAGGTAATATTCGCATGTACACTTAGTCGAGTATACGCAAGGACTAGATAGTAGATAATACATACTTCATATTGACCTGATACCTATATTGTTGTGGATTAGGTAGATCATTATTCACCGAGTAATTAGGAACAAGGAACAGGTATTTGGATCTAGTTACCGGATGTACTAGGAATAGGCGCACCTACTGCCGGATTTATCTAGTACAACCCATCTTTAATAATCAGTCATAGAAAAATTGAAAATTATACCTATCCATAGCAACGCAATGTAAACTAATAAAAAAATGAAACAAATTAGATATAGATACTATCCTGTATCTACCTAACCTACCTACTTATACGATACGATCAACTGTGTCAGTAAAATAATTATTAGAATTTTGTTCAAAATACATCATGAGACCAATTGTAATTCAAAGATGTAAAAGAGTTCAAGATTTAGAAGAGTTATTTAAATCTTCAGAAGTAAAAGATTTATAAATCGCAAATCTGTTCCATGATTTAGTTTGCGCATGGCTACTTTCAATCTTTTTCACATTCACAATGTCAAAATGACAATCACTGTAGACAGTAGACACAACCACAGACAAAGCTTTTAGTAGGATCGTTTGGTAGCATTTGGTAGAATAGATTTAGCGATCGACAACTGTTGGTACGCTTGTCTGCCAAATTGTTATCGCTAGCTCTAAGGCGCTAGCGTTTGTAGAAATGAAATAGATACGGAGCGTGTGCCTCTTGTCTAGAGGGGCTGGCTTGTCACTACACGATATAGCTAGTTACGTACAAGATATTGGTGTGTCCGAGCACCAGCACGTGTTACTCGGTCAACGATCAGGGAGCGACTCCCCGTTCTATGCGCGCACCGGACGGAGAGTGAATATCCCCTCTCCGCATACACTACATCCCTTCCTTATTTTTATTTATTTAGCTACTATGTAAGTACTATATAATAGGTACATCATTCTTTGATTTTAACCAGTGTAACTATTAATTATATCATTATTTTTTTCTCGCAGAACCTCACTTGGGCTACACGGTTTCGAGTGAAACCCGACCTTATTCAGAGTTGACTGGTACGACCACGTACTTACAGTCTAATATAGTAGTAGTCCCAATTTCGATCATCATGCATTGTAAGTTATGCTTTGATTTTCAGACATTTTGCAATTCGGTGGCTTGTAAGGACGTCTAGAATCTAGCGCAATTAAACCGTACCAATCACCTATCTCGAGCCTGTAGGAACTCAAATGGACCCTTGATTCCGGAATCCAACTTTGCTTGGTTACGTTCCTTATCCACCTTTATTTAAAACAAAGTCTCCTACTTACTAAGAATTTACTAATTCTTGCATTTGTCTGGTCAAATCTACAATCTACATATTACACGACGAATTTTCCCTAACTGTAACTAGTCAAGCTCATGTTCTACATTATCAGCTGCCATCAAGGGTAGAAACCGCGCAAGCTTGCCTATTAATAAAATTCAAGCGCCTAGATTTTTTCGTACGGTTGGCCGTGCAGTTAATGCTAGTTCCATATCGCCTCTACACAGTCGTTAACATCGACTTTAACACTAACATCACATTTTATGCCTGCCCGTTAGCACAAGAAAATCTCATTTTCAAGTGTAACTTAATTACGAGAACCACAAAACACTTTGATTTATCGTACTAGCAAAACCTCTTTCCTGGTCTGCGATTATACTGTTTTATAAAGATCACGCGCTAGAATGTTCCAGAGGTGAGGCATCAACCGGAACAACAACAGCGTGGAGCGGTTGCTCCATGCGTGGAGGCGTAGAGAGAATAAGGCCAATGATCCAATGCTGATTACCTTAATTCGACGCCACACAGTTGACATTCGCAAGTTCGCATGTCAAGACAGTACCTTTTCTTCCATTGCGAATTGACCAACATTTTGTAGCAACTATTAAAATTAATTATTAATTATTAATTTGTAATTTCTGACTCAACCACAAAAGCGTTGGCGCGGTGGCCTAGTTGTTTATCTGTGAATACAGCGGTCCACAGTAAATATCGAAAAGATGCAAAAGATTAAGAAGAACGATATAATACAGCACTGGAGTAATGTATAAGCGCTCTTTTGGTTTTTGCTCGGTTGGAGTGTATCCTTGAAGGCGCTATGGAGCTAGGACTTAAAGGAATTTGGCAAATTAATATTTTATAATTAAAATGTATAAGTAAGTAAATACTTACCTAAAAACAATTATTTAAATAAAGTAACCAAACTACTAGTTTTTATTTCTGGTTACTGCAATGGAGTACCTATAAAAGTAATCGTAATTGCAACTACAATAGTCATCAAAATGTGTAACTACTTTTTACGATCATTTTATGAAATCATCAATCATTTAGTAGAGTAATCATAGAAACCTATGATTACTCCACCAAATGAAAACGTAGCTAGCAATCAATAGTTAGATTACATAGGTACGGAACTTTACTCTCTAATCTTCGTATCGATATTAGTCGAATGAAATAACTGACAAACTTTGCGTCTATGTGTATAGTACGCCACGGTGTGATTACTTTAGGTACTTATATAGTGTAATTAAGTATTTGATCGACCATTACGTCCGTCATATATTTTCACGTAGGCTTTTTTATCTAATCTTTGCTCTTAGCATAGACTGGACAAAACTATAGAATTCTGAGGTTAAGTAAATTTATTTTAAATTGAGTTACAGTTACTAAATTTCTTTAACCAATTAATAGTACTCAAAACTCAAGTATCATATATCAGCTTTGGCAATTACTTAAGCAACTGGATTGATCTACACACATTTTCTCAAGGAATGCTTAGTCATTACTAATGAGAACTCTTATGGTCTTCGCAACAAGGCTAAATTTGGCTACTAGTTATGTAACATTGTAGTAAGACAATTGAAATAACCTAAAAATAATGAAAGTATTGAGTGATTGTACTTCTACCATATGTTGCCAATTCAATAGAGGTAACATTAATAAATAAGGCAGTTTCATCACACATATAACAGGCTGGCCTGTTGGTCTAGTGGTTAGTGACCCTGACTGCTAAGCCGGAGGTCGTGGGTTCGATTCCCACCCAGGACAAACCTTTGTGTGATGAGCATGATTGTTTGTTCTGTGTCTGGGTGTAATTTATCTATAATATGTATGTATTTACAAAAGAAAATGTATATAAGTAGTATATCAGTTGTTTAGTACCCATAACACAAGCAAATATATAATTGCTTAATTTGGGCCTAGATGGCGCTGTGTGAATGTGGTAAAAAAAAAAAAAAAAAAAAAAATATAAGTAATTATGTATTATTTTCCATTTACATGTGGATTATTTTATTATATGTATGTATATTATTATGTCATATTATTATATATTACTATATATATGTATTATTTATGTATATTATTCATATATATATATATATATATATATATATATATATATATATATACATATATATATACATAATTAATTATAAAATATATCCTATCCTTTAACTTAAGTACTTTGCACCTACTTGATTGTCTCTGCATCACCCAATGGTAGACTGGTAGATAATGCCCCAGGCATTAAGTCCGCCTTTACATGTATGTGTATAAAGTTTTAAATAAATAAATAAATAAATAAATAAAACATTGTACCAATGTTCTCAGTTTAATAGAGCAATGCTCTGCTTTCATTTTTTTTAATACCAATTTAATTATCAATATTATTTAAACTAATTATTATAGAGAAAAGATTTGACTTTCGTATGTCTATGTTGTTTGTTTTTTAGCAACGCCATAGTACCCAAAATCTACGCTACCGATTTGAAAAGTTCTTTCATCCCCAAAATTAACAAACGAAGCGGGCAACTCAGGCAATGTTTCTTTTTATATTTAACATATTTCCCCAGCAAGTTCTAAAATCTCAATCTTTGTAAATTTGCAAAACAGAAGACAACAAAAGTAAATTTGCAGAATAGTAATAATATTTCGCAGACGTAGGTAATATTTCAGTCATATTTTATGCAGGCGTTTGTTGTAAGACCGAAAGAACACGAATAAAGGAAACCAACAGATGTAGGTTCCCCTTCGCAGTAAAGCTTCCGAAAAGTCAGCTGTGACATAATAATATTAGTGTGATATCTGAAAACAACCGATTATTATTAGTTTTAATAATATTATAAATTTGTATCAATTTAATGATCAGCAATGCTGCCACCATGCCACCTTTGTGACTGTATATGTCAATTTAATGACCAGCAATGCTGCAACCACGCCACCTTTGTGACTGGACATGTCAATTTAATGACCAGCAATGCTACAACCACGCCACCTTTGTGACCGTGTATGTCAATTTAATGACCAGCAATGCTGCAACCACGCCACCTTTGTGACCGTGTATGTCAATTTAATGACCAGCAATGCTGCAACCACGTCACCTTTGTGACCGTGTATGTCAATTTAATGACCAGCAATGCTGCAACCACGCCACCTTTGTGACCGTGTATGTCAATTTAATGACGAGCAATGCTGCAACCACGCCACCTTTGTGACCGTGTATGTCAATTTAATGACCAGCAATGCTGCAACCACTTCACCTTTGTGACCGTGTATGTCAATTTAATGACCAGCAATGCTGCAACCACGCCACCTTTGTGACCGTGTATGTCAATTTAATGACCAGCAATGCTGTATTCACGTCACCATTGTGACCATATTAATTAAATGACTAAGCTAACACCATTCACATTTTAATATGTTTTGTATTAATTTAATGAGCAGAGATACACTTGTTCACTTACAATACTTTTATTTATGTCAGTATCTTTTAGTCTACACTGATTTGAGTAAACGTTCAGTTGTTACACAAATTTCTGGACTATCAGCCCACTAATGACGGTGTCAATTTAAAGACCAGTAATACTGTATTATCTTGTTAATTTAATGACAATCACAATTGGATGCTATAGTTTAATTTAAGTACAAATTTATTATTTTATGTTTGTCTGTAAATGCTGTGCATATTTAATTTTGCTATTGGTGTAGCACAACATGCCTAGTGTCAAGGTATGTTTATGGATAGCCTGTAATGGAACAAGTACTTTCGTATTTGGCTTGGCTTTTTACTAATTACAGTAACAGTAGTATAATACGTAGCTTTATATATTATTCTGTTTAAAATTATTTCCAAATGAAGTATTATACTCGTAGCATGGACAATATGAAATATTGTCCCTTCGTTACGAACTCACTTCGTGGTTTTTAAATAAACGTCTAACCTATTATAAATGTATCAAAGTCATAGCACTTCATACCGATCACATACATATTACGTTATGAAAATGTCTGCCAATAATAACCTAAAGCTATGACAATGTTATCATAAGCAGCGGCACTGTTTTTTGAATGACCTAGCTAAGACTACAGCATGTCATTTGTTTATCTGTTTGATAAAGGTACTTCAATATTTTATCACACACTGGAAACTATTGCAGTAAAAGTATTTACTTATAATTATGTTGTAATCTTATAATATCTGTGTACGTATGTGATATAAGTACACGAGTGTGTTCACACCTCTCAATCTAAAATAGTATAAATCTTAAAATTGAGTAATTTATTCAAACACACGATCGTAGTTTTTACTACAAACTTATTACTTTTATCTTTTACGGTTTACTATTACCATAACTACTTATGACTCCATCAATATAAATTGCGCAGCATACAAATAAGTGACATAATTTAGATATTGTAGTGTTAACTTCGCCAATAATGTAGCCAAATATTTACTCTTTCATTTAAACGGCCATTTTTAAAAACATTACCTAATGTCCAACCGTATTTTATATTATAATATATCTAACGTGTTAAACAAAAATGTTTAAATGTAGGTAGACACTCTATATGCCAACTATAACTCACTTAGTAATTTTATTAATAAGGTTGTGGATCTTCGCCTCCCGCAAGCTACGTGAATATAAACTAAATCTTCATCTTCAATATTATATAAAAATAAACTTTTTTTTAAACCTTAGGAATTCCTTCTTAACCTGTCGTATGCTATAATATAAGAACCATAGAAATAACATTGTGTCTTGTGCAGATGCTGTTTCAGTCATTTTAAAATTTGCCATTTCATATCATTAGTTAAAATGAATAAAAGACAAATTGTTCTGTAAGCACGGAATAGATAAGTACTATAAGTAACACACAACAAGTAGTCGACCTACTATTATATCAGCACTAGAGGAATAAGCCTACTATTTGTACGTAAACCGTACAGTAACAATTAATTATGTACTTATTTTCTTCCTTCCTTTACATTCCCCTTTTTTTTTTTTTTTTAGGGGGTAGACATAATAATTGTACTCACATTTTTATCCTCGTCGCCACTTGTAGCATCTGTGCTACGTGTGGTGTTCAGTATACCACACTTTACTGGCTTGTCACTACACGATATAGCTAGTTACGTACAAGATATTGGTGTGTCCGAGCACCAGCACGTGTTACTCGGTCAACGATCAGGGAGCGACTCCCCGTTCTATGCGCGCACCGGACGGAGAGTGAATATCTCCGCATACACTACACTATTTATCCAATACTATACATTTTTGTGCAACATCTTTGAATTTTGACAGGGTACATTGAAAAATATCAATTTCTATAGAAATAATATTAATAAGTCGTATGGCGCGTGACAATGGAGCAAATTTGAGTAGATTCGTCCTCACCGCTGGAACGTTAAACGTGTAACAATATAATATATATAACATAATTCTCTCTTAATTTGCTTCATGGATCTTCCGGTCTGATCTTTCGGAAACCTGCAAAAGAACACAATGTATGAAACGCTATGAAAGGTACAAAGATAGTTACCACAAAATCGTTACCTACAAATTACAGTAATATTTTTGTCATCGATAAAATATGCAGCACAAGTCACAACACTATTGAACATGACTACACAAATTGGTAAAAATGTAAAATACTTAAAAATTACTGAATCGAATGGCAAACAGACGATTATAATATGATTGCAGTATAGTATGTATAGGTTTTTAGTATATATTATTGGTTTGTTATCTACTCACCAAAGGAAGTTGACGATTTTAGCTTGATTTTCTTTGCGAAAAGAATGTAATTTACAACCTACAATAACGCAGGACATTGCTTATCCAATGGGCTTAATTTTACTTTACAATAGCACTATGTAATTATTAAATAACATATATTATTTCACAAAACAGATAAACAACAATGAAAATTACGAGCGGCGGTATAATCCGACTAAATTGTCTAGAGGCCTTGACAAGTGGAACATTTGACTCTAGTTCGCTTCATAATTCGGAATCCAAAGGTAACCAAAGGTAACCAAATTGACGTTTCTACAGTGTACACCAGCCGTCCTTAACAAAATTATTTGTCTCTTTCTTTTCAATGTATCCGGCTTATTTGGAAAAATAGGACAAGTATATGAGGGTGATTAACACTCCTTCTATGCTTTAGTACTTGTTCTGTGGATCTAAGGCTGTTTATTTTCTTCCGTACGTCTGCCACAAGGCATACTCTTCCTGTGATATCACACAATTCTGCAATATTTGCCATTACTGCCTATCGTTTGTCGCGATTTCTATAATCTGGAGCAAGATTATTATATAGACACTCGTTTTCCTCATAAAGACTAATTAACGTTTTGTAGCTTCGATATTCCAGTCAAATTTCTTAGAATTGAAAGACGACATGTTTTGTTTGAGATTGTTTGTTGACGGATTGAAGATAAATAAATGATCTTAATTGTACGCTAGCTGTCAATTATGATCCCATATCTATGATCATAGACAATATGAATCAAATGTAGATATTAAACCGTCATATTTATGTTCTTCATATAAAAATGACTCACACATCTATGATCTAATTTCTATGATAGTCTAATAGCGGCCTTAGGCCGTGACCCTACTCCGAAGTATTATCGAATTGGCGAGTTTCGGTCGGAGTCACGTGATAACTATCGTGAACGAACAATGAACGAATTAATAGTGTGGTCGGCTACAAAATGTTACATCTTAGTTACGGTTTTACTTTTTAAGTGCAGTGTAGTGATAAGTGAGAGTGAATAAAATGTCCTCAGATTCGAAAGAAGATACTGCAGGTACTTCTACTCCTAAGAAGTGTAAGAAAAGTAAACACAGAGCCCAAAAATATAGAATTCAATGGGAATCAAACAGCGAATTTAAAGATTGGATTGGCTCTGACAAAAATAATATTTATAGGGCATATTGTCGATTATGTGATGTGAAGATATCTTGCGAAACCTCAACTTTGAAGAGACACATGTCCACTGCTGAACATATACGAAAAACTAAAAATAAAAATGTTTCTAAGCCAATACACAAATTTTTCAAAAAATCTGATGCCTATTCCTCCCATGAAAATACAGTTGCTGAATTTGAATTAAAGTTATGTTCATTTATGGCTGAGCATAACATTTCGTTCCAAACCATGGATCACTTAAATGATAAAATTAGTTAATAAAAAGTATACCTGATTCAAAAATTGCTGCCGATATGAAATTGAAAAGAACAAAATGTTCAGGAGTAATAAAAAACGTTATTGGGGAAAGCCACAAAAGCGATCTACAAACTCTGTTAAAATCGACCAAATTCAGCGTGTTAGTCGATGAGTCAACTGACATTTCATCAGTAAAAACAATGTGTATTGTCGTCCGATTTTATGACACAGAAATGGAAAAAAATTCAAGTTTTTTATGGGAACTGCGACCTTTGTTTGAGAAAGATGATTTTGACGCTGCAACTCAAGGCGCAACTGGAGCAGCTATTTATAATTCTATTACCAAAAGTTTTGAAGATCGAAATATTTCTTTAGATAATATAATTGGATTTGCTTCTGACGGCGCTAGCGTAATGATGGGTCAACACAATTCAGTAGCTAGTCGTTTTATGGCGAATAATCCCGGCATAATCATTCTTAAATGTATCTGTCACTCATTACACCTGTGTGCAAGCGAAGCTTGCAAAAAATTGCCAAGGCGGTGCGAGGACTTAGCGCGGAATGTATTTGGATTCTTTAAGCACAGCTCAAAACGTCAATCTGAATTTGTCGAATTTCAAGCTTTTACTAACACCAAAGTACACAAAATATTGCACCCTTCCCAAACACGTTGGCTGTTTCTCTTAGCCGTTGTTCATCGACTATTGGAACAGTGGGATTCTTTAAATCTTTTCTTTACAAAAAAGTGGGTAGATGTATTGTGTCAGCAGAGCTTATATTTAAAGATTTAAATGATCCATTAATTAAACTGTTTTTTCTATTTTTGCAATGGGTGTTGCCCAAGTTCGTTAACCTAAATGAATACTTTCAAAAAAGTGGTGTTGCCATAACAGAACTAGACAGAAAAATGAGAGCGACATATCAGGAACTTTTGTTGTGCTATATGAAACGAGACTACATTGTTCAAAATGACTTAAACACTATTGACCCCACTAAACAAGAATGTTTTTTACAAGCTGATAGTATGTATTTCGGGGTTCAAGTAATGACAGAAATAGCAAAGCAGAACATTCAATCAAAGCTAGACTTAATTTCAGATTTTCAAAAAAGATCTAGAGACTTCCTTATAACTGGATGCTGTCAAATCAGGAATAGATACAATTTTTCCGACGTATTACTGCACAAGTTATCAATATTGTCACCAAAAAATGCCATTTCTCAAGTTCAAAGAACCACGGAGCCCACTTTGTTGCCCATGATGCTAAAGGTTCCTTGCATCATGAAAGATAAAACAGATAAAGAGAAACAAGCAATAGACGATGAATGGAGACTTTTACCGAATATAGTTCTTCCTGAAGATTTATTTTGTAACATAGAAACAATGTCACCTGATGAGTTTTGGAGCAAGATATTAAATTTACCAGAGCCGCTATTTTGTAATTTGGCAAAATTTGTTTTAGAAGTTCTTTCCTTGCCACATTCAAATGCCGATTCAGAAAGAATCTTCAGTGCAGTAAACCTTATTAAAACAAAGCAAAGAAATCGCCTCATAACATCTACCATAAATGGAACATTATTAGCAAAACAGTGCATTGCCAGAAAGCATTCAAACTGTACGAACTTTAAGCCAACCCTTGATATGATCAATAAAATGAAAAAAACATCAAATTACGAAAAAGATGACATTACTGAAACTGAACTTACTTTATGCAATAATGCAGATTTGATGGGAAGAGAGGAGTGAAAAATATGTATTGTTTTCATGTCTAGAAATAAATAATAAAGTACTTTGTACGGCAATTTTTGTTTAAATACGGTAGTTTTATTTCTCCAGTACGGCAACCCAATCTTTGACCAGCGGCAACACTGGTGTGGATTCTCGCAAACCCGACACACGATTGAAATTTATGATCCACATAAACCAATGTATTTAGAGGATTTTTTAACACTATCATGGCTTTCTATGGGTTAAGAATTTGTTTCTATTTAGTTAGTGTCAGGAATTTGTGGGCATTGTACGCATATTGAAATTAAAAATGTCGGCCCCAACCGACCTCAGAACAATTGGAGGTGTTCTTCAATTTTCTTGAGGAACACCGTGAGTTGGCTAGGGGCCATCTGAGGAGTGTGGAGGGCAGATTACAATCCCAGCGCCTTTGGGATGAAATATGTACAACCCTCAATTCAATGGGTGGTTGTACAAAGACTGTACAGCAATGGCAACGGGTAAGTTTAAAAAAAAAATTCATTAACTAGTGCAAGCTTGAGGCTTTTACTCACTATTCCCTAATAATCATTTGTTTACATAACATTGAACCGTTTTGACCTAAAGACTATTAGACTAAAGATTTCTTACCTAATGTTATTATTTGTCATCTCTCGTGCGTGCGTGCGCGCAAGACCTTCTGCGTCTGAGTGCTCCGTTTAAATAATTATAATATTCCGGTTATTAGTGATAGTAGTGTATTGATTTTTATAAAATTTAACAGCGGAAGTGTTAATAATAGTGATATGCTATTTAGTTGGTGCATAATACTCTAAACAATAACACAGTGACCAAAAAACATTTGCCTAGTTATCTAAATATACCGACATTAACTTTGTGAACCAACTAATTAAGTGAAACGCGTAAGCGACACGGAATACACGGCGCTTACGACCTTCTTCTCGCCGACTCAGTCAATCGGATCGTGTATCGCCATCGTTCGTCACCGCCGAGGGACTTTATTAGTAAACCGGGCATTAGACTTTAAAGCCGAGGGCCTTTATTAGTGTGCGATTTATTTATTCTTTATTAACGTGCACTAAAACTAAACACTAATTAAAATTATTTTTAGTTACCCTTAAATATTGAACGTATCCCTACTAAGTACCGATATGAATTGTGATTGCTGCTCCAAAGAAATAGTCAAGGGAAGTTCGGTTGTAACGTGCTCATCGTGCCAGATACCGTATCATTATTCCTGTCTTAAGGATTTGTTGGGTTCCGATTTTGATCCTAAGCTGCATAATTGGCTCTGCCCTACCTGTAAGCCTAAGATGGGTAACGCAGACAACACCCCAGTGCGTAAAGGTCAGGCCTATGATACAAATGTCACACATAGGAAAAAAGGGTCACCGGTAAAAATAATAGCGAGCAAGGAACCTCCTGTTACTTCAAGTGAAGTTTCTCGTATTATGAAGCAGCAGATAGACGATTTAACACGACACCTCAACCAAACTTTGGCAAACTATGTGAACAAAGAGCTCAAGACAATTACTGATAAAATAGAAGGACTTAATTCTTCTATAGGATTCATGAACGAAAAATTTGAGGAAATGAAGACTGAGTTTACCCTAAACACAAAAGTCGTCCTTGATATTCAGAAGGAGAATGAGCTACTTAAAGCTACTATCAAGGACCTAAGTACGAGACTTAACCAAGTAGAACAACAAGCACGTTCCTCAAACTTGGAAATCCAATGTCTACCCGAGCACAAGAACGAAAATCTGGTTAATACTGTTTTGAATATTAGCAAAGTTATATCTGGCGATTTAGTAGAGAATAACATACATCATGTTACGAGAACTGCAAAACAAACAACAACTAGCAACCGTCCGAAGTCTATTGTTGTTCAATTTAGTAGTCCACGAGTTCGAGACAACTTTTTGGCTGCATCTATCAAGTTTCAAGCTTTCTATGGGTTAAGAATTTGTTTCTATTTAGTTAGTGTCAGGAATTTATGGGCATTGTACGCATATTGAAATTAAAAATGTCGGCCCCAACCGACCTCAGAACAATTGGAGGTGTTCTTCAATTTTCTTGAGGAACACCGTGAGTTGGCTAGGGGCCATCTGAGGAGTGTGGAGGGCAGATTACAATCCCAGCGCCTTTGGGATGAAATATGTACAACCCTCAATTCAATGGGTGGTTGTACAAAGACTGTACAGCAATGGCAACGGGTAAGTTTAAAAAAAAAATTCATTAACTAGTGCAAGCTTGAGGCTTTTACTCACTATTCCCTAATAATCATTTGTTTACATAACATTGAACCGTTTTGACCTAAAGACTATTAGACTAAAGATTTCTTACCTAATGTTATTATTTGTCATCTCTCGTGCGTGCGTGCGCGCAAGACCTTCTGCGTCTGAGTGCTCCGTTTAAATAATTATAATATTCCGGTTATTAGTGATAGTAGTGTATTGATTTTTATAAAATTTAACAGCGGAAGTGTTAATAATAGTGATATGCTATTTAGTTGGTGCATAATACTCTAAACAATAACACAGTGACCAAAAAACATTTGCCTAGTTATCTAAATATACCGACATTAACTTTGTGAACCAACTAATTAAGTGAAACGCGTAAGCGACACGGAATACACGGCGCTTACGACCTTCTTCTCGCCGACTCAGTCAATCGGATCGTGTATCGCCATCGTTCGTCACCGCCGAGGGACTTTATTAGTAAACCGGGCATTAGACTTTAAAGCCGAGGGCCTTTATTAGTGTGCGATTTATTTATTCTTTATTAACGTGCACTAAAACTAAACACTAATTAAAATTATTTTTAGTTACCCTTAAATATTGAACGTATCCCTACTAAGTACCGATATGAATTGTGATTGCTGCTCCAAAGAAATAGTCAAGGGAAGTTCGGTTGTAACGTGCTCATCGTGCCAGATACCGTATCATTATTCCTGTCTTAAGGATTTGTTGGGTTCCGATTTTGATCCTAAGCTGCATAATTGGCTCTGCCCTACCTGTAAGCCTAAGATGGGTAACGCAGACAACACCCCAGTGCGTAAAGGTCAGGCCTATGATACAAATGTCACACATAGGAAAAAAGGGTCACCGGTAAAAATAATAGCGAGCAAGGAACCTCCTGTTACTTCAAGTGAAGTTTCTCGTATTATGAAGCAGCAGATAGACGATTTAACACGACACCTCAACCAAACTTTGGCAAACTATGTGAACAAAGAGCTCAAGACAATTACTGATAAAATAGAAGGACTTAATTCTTCTATAGGATTCATGAACGAAAAATTTGAGGAAATGAAGACTGAGTTTACCCTAAACACAAAAGTCGTCCTTGATATTCAGAAGGAGAATGAGCTACTTAAAGCTACTATCTAGGACCTAAGTACGAGACTTAACCAAGTAGAACAACAAGCACGTTCCTCAAACTTGGAAATCCAATGTCTACCCGAGCACAAGAACGAAAATCTGGTTAATACTGTTTTGAATATTAGCAAAGTTATATCTGGCGATTTAGTAGAGAATAACATACATCATGTTACGAGAACTGCAAAACAAACAACAACTAGCAACCGTCCGAAGTCTATTGTTGTTCAATTTAGTAGTCCACGAGTTCGAGACAACTTTTTGGCTGCATCTATCAAGTTTAATAAAAATAAAACTACAGATGAAAAGCTCAACACTACACTACTTGGAATCGGCGGTAAAAAACAAAATATTTATATCGTAGAACATCTATCCCCAGTAAATAAAGCTCTGCACGCTGCGACCAGGATCAAGGCCAAGAGTCTGGGCTACCAGTACGTGTGGCTTCGTGGTGGAAGAATTTTTGTAAGAAAAACGGATGGTGCAGATTACAAATATATTAAGGACACAGACACATTGGAAAACCTACAATAAACGTAATATAAGAAATATTATAAGGTATTGGATTAAATATGTAAAATTCGATCAGTTAAAAATTTACTACCAGAATGTTAGGGGTATCAGGACAAAGTTGAATGACATCTACCAAAGAGTAGCTTGCTACTCATACGATATTATAATGTTTACTGAAACGTGGTTGCAGGATGGCATTTCTGACTCAGAGATCATGGATGGCCGATATACAATTTATAGGCGAGACCGAGTTAATAATATCTTTAATAACAAATCAGACGGTGGTGGAGTTCTAATGGCAATTTCTAAAAAATACAAAACACATAGATTGCTTAATTTTGAAAGCTCATGCAATGATCTCTGGGTCAAACTAACACTCGAAGTAGGTAGAAAAACTAAAGAGATATATCTTTGTACTGTTTACCTGCCGTCACCTCTGGATCTTAAAGTGCTGGAACATTTTGTTGATAATACGAACAATGTATTGGAACATGCTACGGACTGTTTGATTATTGGCGATTTTAATGTAAAATCTATTAACTGGCTCGGGACTGATGGCGATGTGATAAAAAGTCCACAAAGAGTTTATTCGTGTTTCGAGCAGACTCTTTGGGACTTTATACTGCTAAATGATTTGAAACAATGTAATTATCTATCTAATCATAATAATAGAATTCTGGATTTGGTATTGACCAACTTAGACTTACTTACAGTGAATGCACCGGTTGATGTCCTCACTAAAATCGATATACACCATCCACCGGTGCTATGTGAGCTCTCGTTTCCCCAGGTAATTAAACCACATCAACATGGTAAAACTAAATTTAATTATTTTAAAGCAGACTACGAGGCTATCAATCTAGCTCTGAAGCAGGTTGATTGGACAGTAGAACTTGAGTATTGCATGGAGATTGATAGTAAGGTTGATAAATTTTATAATATATTGTATAAATTAATAGACCGCTACGTCCCACTAGTCAAAATTAATAATAAAAAATTTCCGCAATGGTTTTCTCGAGAACTAATCAAAAGGTTAAATGAAAAACACCGCTTACGACTTAAAGTAAAAAAGTATAAAAATCCGTTAGATATTGTTGCTTTAGAATTACTTAAGAAAAGATGTGACAAGCTGACGACTACATGTAACAATGAATATATTTCAGATATAGAGTCTAAAATAACTTCAAATCCAAAATATTTCTGGAGCTACTTGAAAATGAAGAGAGGTGGAGCCAGTAACTATCCTAGCACAATGTCAGACGGTACAAATAGTTCTGAAAATATAAATGAAATATGTAATTTCTTTGCAACCCATTTTGCTAAAGTGTATCGCAGCGATGACAGTGATGTGTTGGTGGACGTGCTCGACTGTGACAAATGCTTAAGTAATAAAACATTAGGTTTATTAGAAATAACACAAGATCAGGTCAGAAGGGTACTGAAAAAGTTAGACGTCAACAAAGGGACTGGCCCTGATAATATAACTCCGTTGTTTTTCAACAGGCTGGCTAATAGTCTCTCATTGCCATTATGTAACGGGTGGCGCAAAAGTAAAGACCCTATTTGGTTCAGCTATAACATTTTTTCTAAATTAGAAAACTAGATTTAGATTTTTTTAAATGTATATTTGTGCCATTAAATTTCGTACCATTAGGATTTAAAGATGATGTCTTTTAAATGGTGACCTCCAGAGTTGATACACATTTGAGCCCTATTTATGACATTTTGCATAACTTGCCGTAACACTTCCTGCGTTTCCATTTCCATCTCTCAGGGCATGTCAATAAGCAGAATACTCGGTTCTGGGGCACTGATAATCCGCGCATTATTCAAGAAACACCTCTACACCCACTAAAAGTTACTGTATGGTGTGGCATCTGTGTTGACAGAGTGATCGGACCCTATTTTTTCGAAGACGCTGGAGGCAATGCGATTACTGTCACTGGAGAACGCTACAGAACCATGTTACGTGAGTTTTATCCTACCCCATCCTTTGGCTTCACGTTGATCTTGGTTCTCTGAGCCGGGTCTACGCGTGCCTTTACCGTTCCCACTCCGGAGATTTGGAGACAACTCGACTCTTTGACCATCTGAGTAAGGCGGCAGACTTAGCGCAGGAGCGGTTTCCGAACGCGGAACTGGTGTTTCTGGGAGACTTTAACGCCCACCACGAGACCTGGTTGGGTTCTCTCAGAACAGACCATGCGGGACGAGCCGCCCATGCATTCGCTCTCACGCATGACCTGACGCAACTGGTAATCCATCCCACCAGGATACCAGATATTCCAGGTCAAGCGCCCTCTTTGCTAGACCTACTGCTGACGAGTCACCCAGACCAATACAGTGTTTCGGTCCACGCCCCACTGGGTAACTCCGACCACTGTTTGGTCTGCGCCTCAGTGCCTCTTGTTGCTCCCCCACGACGTGCGGAGGTAAAGCGACGACTATGGCACTACTCGTCAGCAGACTGGGATGGTATGCGGGAGTACTTTGCTTCCGTCCCATGGGCATTACGCTGCTTTAAAAACAGGGATCCGTCGCAAAGTGCTACTGCTGTCGCTGGTGAAATCTTGTTAGGTATGGAGTATTACATTCCATCCTCAGATGTCACCAGTGCCGGCAAAACGCGTCCCTGGTTCAACCGTGAGTGCGCCGATACTGTTAAACAAAAGGAATCGGCGTACCGCGCTTGGATCAGGGCCCGAGCACGGCGCGACCCTAGCTTGGATCGCCTAAAAGCAGCGTACAATAAAGCCACTAGGAAATGCAAGAGGGCTTACATCAGAGCGGATGCCCAGCGCATTGCACGGATTGGGCAAGAACTGATTTCGCATCCTACGGGTAGCCGTAGCTACTGGCGACTAGCCAAGGCCGTGCAATCCAACTTCTGCAAGCCTTCGCTGCCCCCCTTGAAATGTCCTGATGGATCGCTGGCCCACGAGCCGCAAGAGAAAGCAAACTTGCTTGTAGAACTCTTTGCGGCTAACTCCCGAATCGACGACCGTGACTTGCACCCGCCGACTATATCTGGCTGCGACTCCGTTATGCCTAATATCCGTATTAGGCATCGTGATGTCCGTGCGGAACTAAGGTCGCTCGATGTTCGGAAAGCCAGCGGACCGGATGGTATTCCAGCGGTGGTTCTCAAGAAATGCGCAGCGGAGTTGTCTCCTGCATTGACGCGCCTATACCGCCTATCTTATTCCTCGGGAATTGTGCCGGAGGCTTGGAGAGAGGCGAATGTTCAACCGATTCCCAAAAAAGGGGATAGGTCCGAGCCAGGCAACTATCGACCCATAGCTGTCACCTCAGTTCTCTGCAAGGTGCTTGAGCGGATAATAAACGCCCAACTAGTCCGCTACCTAGAGGGTCACTCGTTAATTAGTGACCGACAATATGGCTTCAGGTCAAAACGGTCTACGGGTGACCTTCTAGCATATATCACGCACCAATGGGGTGAAGCTATGGACAGGCATGGAGAGTCCTTGGCCATCAGCCTTGACATAACCAAAGCCTTCGATAGAGTCTGGCACCGTTCGCTTCTGTCCAAGCTTCCAGCATATGGTCTGCCACCCCAGCTGTGCAACTGGATTGCCGCATTCCTGCGTGAGCGCCGCATTAGAGTCCTTTGTGACGGATCGGCCTCCGATTATTTGCAGGTCAACGCTGGGGTGCCTCAGGGGTCCGTCCTGTCGCCCACCCTGTATCTTCTGCATGTCAATGACATATTGTCCCTTGGCAACATTCATTGCTATGCAGATGATAGTACAGTGCATGGGCGATATCTCGGACATCCTGCGGCTAAACAGACTGACATCGAGGCAAAACGCCTAGAACTTGTCGCTGAGCTCGACCAAGTATTATACCGCATTTCTAAATGGGGTTGTGAGAATTTGGTCGAGTTCAATGCCAAGAAAACACAGGTGTGCGCGTTCTCTGCAAAAAAATCTCCGTTCCTTCCCCTTTCCTCTCTTCAGAACACAGTGTTACCACTACAGGATAGCCTAAGTATCCTGGGTATGGACATCAGCCGAGATCTCAACCCCAAGAACTACATCGAGTGCGTCATTAAAACCGCCTCCTGTAAACTCGGTGTCCTGAACAGGGTGAGGCGGTACTTCACGCCCGAGCAGCTCTGTCTTCTTTATAAGACACAGGTTCGTTCCTGCGTGGAGTACTGCTCTCATCTTTGGGATGGCTCCGCACAGTACTTACTGGATGCACTCGATAGGTTGCAGCGGCGAGCAGTCCGTATCATCGGAAGCCCGGAGGCTACTAAGACCCTTGAGCCTTTACAGCTGCGAAGAGACATCGCCTCAATGGCCGTCTTCTATCGCCTTTACCATGGAGAGTGTTCTGAAGAGCTCTTTGAATTAATCCCACCCTCTCCCTTTTTATCCAGAACGACACGTGCGGGACTAAAGTGCCACCCTTTCACAGTGGAATCTAAAGGGTCTCGAACCAAACGGTTCAGCACTTCATACTTTTGTCGCTCAATTAAAGCCTGGAACTCTTTGCCAGCGCATGTGTTCCCATCTAATTTTGATCCTGGGTCTTTTAAGCGGGGCGTGAAAAAGCATCTCACTAAGCCGCCATAGTGGAGGCCACCATACCAGTAGTTTGGCTTTTGGAATGGTGTCCGCCACTTCTGGATTCCACTTACTGCTTACCATCAGGCAAAGTGGAGTCACTTTGGTAGGCTAATATAAAAAAAAAAAAAAAAAAAAAAAAAGTTTTTGATACCCAGTTTGGACGAATTGGGGCTGGAGCACATCTGGTTTCAACAAGACGGCGCTACGGCACACACAGCGCGCGACACTATGGACTTAGTGAGGGACGCTTTTCCAGGCCGAGTTATCTCTCGTTTTGGCGATTTGCCTTGGCCTGCAAGATCACCCGATCTGACCAGTCCAGACTTCTTTCTTTGGGGTTTTTTGAAATCTCGGGTGTATGTGAACAAGCCACAGACTCTCGCAGCTCTAAAAGAAAACATTCGTCAAGAAATAACGAACATATCGCAGGAAGTGTTACGGCAAGTTATGCAAAATGTCATAAATAGGGCTCAAATGTGTATCAACTCTGGAGGTCACCATTTAAAAGACATCATCTTTAAATCCTAATGGTACGAAATTTAATGGCACAAATATACATTTAAAAAAATCTAAATCTAGTTTTCTAATTTAGAAAAAATGTTATAGCTGAACCAAATAGGGTCTTTACTTTTGCGCCACCCGTTATAATATTTAATAGTTCATTAGCAAAGGGTATATTTCCGACGTTGTGGAAGGAAACCAGGATTGTGCCCATTCACAAGAGCGGTGATCAGTCGAATGTGACTAATTACAGGCCGATCGCTATTCTCTCTGTGTTAGCAAAAACTTTTGAGGCTATTATATGTCCCGTACTATCTAGACATCTTACTCAATTAATTATAGACAACCAATACGGGTTTATAAAAGGTAAATCCACAGCTACCAACTTGGTGACCTATGTTGAGTGTATTGTTGATGCAGTCGATATGCGTGTTCAGGTTGATGCAGTATACGCCGACTTCAGCAAGGCATTTGACACAGTCGATCATAGAATACTCGTAAAGAAACTTGAAATGTATGGAGTGTCAGATCCCTTGCTGAGTTGGTTGAAGTCATATCTGGCTGATCGAAAACTTAGGGTTGTGGTGGATGGCTGCAGTTCTGACCCTTATACTGCTGTTTTGGGAATTCCCCAAGGATCCCATTTAGGCCCGCTTTTGTTTACTCTATTCATCAACGATATAGATAAATGTTTTCAAAATTCGGAAATATACCTTTTCGCTGATGATCTTAAAGCAATAAAAGAAATAAGAAGCCCTGCTGACTCGAGTCTGTTTCAGAGTGACTTGGACAGGCTAGCTGAGTGGTGTGAGAACAACAAAATGACACTAAATGTAAAAAAATGCAAGCACATCAAATTCACCAAGAAAAAGAATGTCTTTTATTCAGCTTACAAACTGAATGGTGAATTATTAGAGGAAGTAACAACTATAAGAGACCTAGGAGTTCAGCTAGATAAAAAACTAAGCTTTATTGAACACATCGACACAATTACTGTAAAAGCTGCGAAAACACTTGGCTTTGTGATAAGGGAATGTAAAAATTTCAAAAAACATAGCACTAAGAGAGTCATGTACAGCTCGCTTGTTAGAAGTCAACTAGAATATTGTAGTGTAGTCTGGTCTCCTAGCTATATTGTACACATCAAGCGTATTGAACGATTACAAAAGAGATTCTTATGGCACTTAGCTTACACCAGTAAAATGGGCAAAATACTAAAATCGTATCAAGACAGACTGGACTACTTTAAGATGGTGTCATTGGAAAAACGGCGGGACATGGCGGATTTGGTTTTTCTTAAAAAAATTGTAACAGGTTCTTTTCATTGTCCGGAACTGCTTAGCAAGGTATCATTTAATTTGCCACGAAATTTACCTAGAAGCTCTAACAGAAAGCTTTTTTGTTTGCCAAAAAGTAATACCAATTTAAGGCAACACAGTTCATTATATAGAATGTATACTACATACAGGAACCACGAAACCGACATTGACTTGTTTCATACATCTGTGTCTGCTCTTAAGAAAATTATGCTGTCTGGTTGAGTTCTTTTATAGTACTTATAATATTCAGTTGTTTTATTCATCAATATGTTAAATTGCTTAACCTATTCATCAATTTATATGATAGGTCTATGTACTATTAGTTTGTTAGCGCGTAATTTAGTGCATGCAGTGCTCTTCTTTAAGTAATGGGGCACTTAGACTTAAGTTGCATTGTATATTTTATTATGTAATGGTGTACTCATTGTTGTTGAGCCAAATAAATAAATAAATAAATAAATATTTAATGATATTTAAATTTGTTTTAAGGTGTGGACCGATAAGAAATATATCTCAAAAAAAAATTTGGCTGCTTCACGCCGGTCAGCAAGTGCTACTGGTGGTGGCCCTTCAACTGCGCCATAGCCTACCCGATGGAACCTTAGGGTCCTATCCATCATGGGAGGTTTTGGGGAACCTCAAACAACAGCTATAGAGGTGTTATTCATTTTTTTATTTATTACAAATCTACGAGTAATTCCACTTTGCCCCACCAAGCCCGCCACCCTGGTGTGGCAAAGTGGACTGCCTAAAATTTTGCAGTGGAATATGCCCCACTATTCTGATTTGATGGGGCGGATAACACTAGCATAAACACTTTGTGGATTCTGCCCCACTAGGGTTGGCACCTCAGGATTTGTGTATGAAGGTTAACATGTATTTTTACATTTGTTTGTAAAAAAAATAAATGTAACCACTGACGTTAGGATTTGACAAGTCTGAGACAAGCAAACGTAAATCTAAATACATCAAAATGGTTATTTAAACAGTGTATTAAGGTTCTACTTTTGTAAAAAACTGTCACATATTAAATCTTCCTGGATTTAATTAAATACATTATATAGTTTTGCTGTATTTAATCAATTTAGTCTGACATAGCTGTGACATTTGCTATTTGTATTCCATTTACGTTCCGATCCATCCGTTGCAAACATTAAATGATTTAAAAATATATTTAGATGTTTGCCCAGAAATTGATACATTATCACTGTTGATAACTATTAAATAACAAAAAACGAAGAATAATGTACGAGAACACTATTACTAAAGGGATAATTTAAATAATAATTATTAAAAGAAATCGTAAATACTATATTACTAGTATCGAAACGTAACGTAACCACAGATTGTGAAAGAATGCGTTCAGAAACGCTTTATGAGAGTTATAGTTTTATGTTAATTTATTAAGTCTAGTTATTAAGTCTTGTGATATGTACTTGTATTATTGTCATATTATTATTTTTTATCTTTAAATAAATCAAATACTTATTAAATAATAAAAAAATGCGTTGAAATGCATTCGAAAGTAATAAAAATATCGGAAGGATTTAAGTTTAAAAAAAAATCTATATCATTTTATCCCGGCTTCGAAAAAGTAAATAAATACTTGTAATTATAAGCTCATAAAATTAGCTTCGAGTCGTATGGTTACATCACTAATTACGCCGCGAACACAAATGTCAAAATAGGTCTATTATTTTGAGGTCCTTTACGTACAAACATCATGGCTTCATTTGTTTGTTAGTATTTTTTTATTTAATCTGAGATTAAAACATGCTGTTGGAGTAAAAATGACTAAACCGGTTATGGTTCACCACTGCCTCGCCCACCGCGACTTATCGGTTGTCCTTGTCTGACATTTTTTGTTTCATTCTGTTTGTTTACAAAATAGACGGACATTTGCATTTGTGGAGTGGTGGTGAGTGGTATTGAGTTTATTGTAAGTATTTTCGTATTTATTTTTCATGGATGCTGATGATTTGTGTAGATTTTTTTTAATAAGATATTTTTTGTGTTTTTCAGCTTTACAAAAATGGCAGAAGACTCTGTAGCAGGAAGTTCTAGTGGGCAAACTGGCCTTGAATTTATAAATGATGGAAAATGTATTATTAGAGCTGGGCATCAATACTATTTCAAAAGAAAGTACAAAAATGCATCTGAAATTTGGGAATGCAAAAACAGAAGGAGACAAAATTGCAATGGGTCGATTGTAGTGAAAGTAAGTCCCTACTTATTAGTAATTCTTTTTACTGACTCACTTTTAGTAATACGGGTCTAATACAATTTAAAATAATAATAATACATATACATATAATATTACTTGAAGTTGTGCTATGTTATAAATATTTTCGGGTTATTCCCGCTCGGTAACACCCTTTCGTCAACACTGTTGACGATCGGGAAAAAAAAGTTTCGTTCGTTCACAGTGTTGACGATCGGGAAAAAAAAGTTTCGTTCGTTCGCAGTGTCCATGAATGCTGGTTTTTATTTTTAAAATATGGAAATAAAAATAAAACATGTCATGGATTTTCAAATGTTTAATTACGACAAAAGTCTAGTTTAATTGATAAAAAATGTTGAATGTTGTTCCATTTGTAGAATTTAAGTTAGTAGATTGCAAACTTCCCTTTGCAGCAGGCAGGTATAGCGATGCCGCGCCGGTAGCCGGTAACAATAGATAAAATAAACAATAGATTCGCACACTACCCCCGACCGGTCTATTCTAGTACGTTATCCACCATGACCTTGAATTAGCCAATCAGAGCACTGCAATAATAAGTATCGTTCATTTTGGGTAGCTAATCCTGATTTATGCATCGTACATACAGTACATTATTAGTTCTAAATTCGGACATGTCGGAACAAGATTTAGCAGGTAGTTCTAGTGGAAAATCCGTGTTAGTGCGTATAAAAAGAAAACATGGGACTGTTTTACTTCATGGCGGTCGCCAATATTACACAAGAAAGGCGCATAAAAGTGGTTTAGTTATTTGGAGTTGCTCTCAACGTAAATTAAAGTGCAGTGGAGTTTTGAGAATTAAGGTAAGTGAATTACCATAGCATTTTACGTAAACGTCTAAACTCACTTTAGCTTTGTAAAAGTCCTATTATCGCTTTTTTTCACAATGATTTGTATGATGTTATGAATGATATATATACCTACCTAGCCTAGTGTGGCATTTCATGGCTTGGCATTGTTTAAAATACGATAACCAAAAATATCAACATATTTTGACATACCTACCTACCCACTCTTTTTTTTAATTATGCTGTGTTTGAAATATGCAAAACGTTTGTGTTTATTTTTAAGTTATGGCTTAATTGTAATGCATAATTCAGTTTCCAGATTTTATTAGCTTTGTTATATAAAAACATGTGTTATGTTTGTTTACATTGTCGGATAAATAAGATAAATGTAGTAGAAACGAGTAGTTAACTAGTAATAAGTAGTAGTAGTAATAATATTAATAAGTATAAAACAAAGTTTTAATGATAAAAATCAATCAATTTTAACATTTTATTAATTTCATTTAATTTTTATCTTATAATTAAATTTATTAATCTATTTATATATTTTGTTTTAGAACGACCAAATCATAGAAGAAACGCTTCATAAATGTACACCTAACTTTGAGAAAAATGAAATTGACGCATCGATTTATAATCTAAAACAAAAATTGATTGCACCAACGTTTCCAAGCGTACCAAAAACATATAACGCCGAAGTCGCATGTTTAAAAGATGCAAATGCAGAGCTACTAAGCAATTTACCAACATTTAGTAGCGTAAAGAGTTCACTGTATAGATACAGAAATTCTGCAGCAAAATTGCCAAAAATACAATGTAAAACTGTAGAAGAAGTACAAGTGCCACCGGATTACCGAGATTTTCTTTTGGCTGACTATACGTACGGCAACACAAGAATCATTGTATTTTGTACAGAAACAGCAAGGGAGATCATATGTCAACTAGAAGATTTTTACGCAGATGGCACTTTTAAAAGTTGCTCTCCTCCTTTTGACCAGCTTTATACTATCCATGGGGATATTGGAAGTACGGCAAACCACACATATTTAATGCCACTGGTGTACGCTCTCATGAGTAACCGTACGACTGAATCTTACAAAATATTATTTATGTTGATAAAAGCGGAAATTCCAAAATGGAGTCCGAAAAAATTCAAAACAGACTACGAGAGAGCAGCCATGAAAGCCATTGTTGACGTTTTCCCTTGTGTTGAGCTCAGGGGTTGTTACTTTCACTTTAACAAAGCAATTTGGGCTAAAGGTCGGGAATTGAGTCTTACTAATACAAAAGAAAAGACGTTTGGTGGCACTCAGCGCAGTTCTTCCTTTATTACCAAAGTCTGAAGTAATGAACGGATGGGCTTACATCATGCGCCATGAAAATGACGATTCAGCTGTGAAAAAGTTTAAAGCTTATATGGAAAAACAATGGCTAAAGGATAAATTTATACCAATATGGAATGCATTCGGGGAGAAACACAGAACTACAAATTCTTTGGAGTCTTGGCATCATAAGTTAAACTGTACTGTAGGTAAAAAAGGACCCAATTTGTTGCATTTACTGCACTGTTTGTATGAAGACGCTGCTTTTTATTCTGTACGAAATCGTCAAAGGCATACTGAGACGCCAGTGACGAAAAGAATTGAAAAATATAAGATCAAAGACGAATTTATACAGGACGCTCAAATAGAGTTAATACATGGTGGTTTGACAGTTGGACATTTCCTTGAAATGTTGCGAAATTAATTAAAAAAAAAACTATGCTGCTGATTATAACTCTTGAGGTGAATTATATAGGGCTGTCTATGTTATACGTAGGCTAAGTCATAGAAGCAATGATATTGTTTACAATATCATTGAATAGAAGTCATAACTTTGAGTACCTATGTGTAACGAGTTGTGTCTCTGAGAATCTGAAATTTACTTTTATAGGACAATATTATGTAAATTATTGAAAACATGTGATTATCTGTGATAAAAATGCTTAGGTATTTACAACGCTTTCATTAAAAGAAATATATAATAATAATTATATTATTATACATATATTTATTTTATTTAAAACTTAGGTATTTACAACGCTTTAATTATTATTGTAAAATAGTTGATTATCTGTGATACAAAATTCTTTATTTACTTGATTATCTGAAATATTTTATTTTTACTGTTTTTAATTAGGTATATTTTAATTTTAGGTACTTGATATAAAAATATTAAGGTTTATGGTTTTAGTTTCGTTATTTAATTAGTGTAAATTAGATGATTATCTGTGATACATAATAGTGTACTTAGTTTTCATTAGTCACTTTCTCAACTATATTTGATTATGTTAAATCAGTGTCACAATTTTATTACTTATCAAAGTGTAAAATGGTTATTATGCACATAATGAGGCCATTTTTTTATTTTCTAGTTAATTGTGTATTAAAAAATCTAACATAATCCATTAAAACATTTTAAAAATCCATGACATGTTTTATTTTTATTTCCATATTTTAAAAATAAAAACCAGCATTCATGGACACTGCGAACGAACGAAACTTTTTTTTCCCGATCGTCAACACTGTAAACGAACGAAACTTTTTTTTCCCGATCGTCAACAGTGTTGACGAAAGGGTGTTACCGAGCGGGAATAACCCATATTTTCTAATACCTACATTTTTTTGTTTTCAGGGAAATATACTTTTAAACGAAAAACCTCACCAATGTCAACCTGATTTTGACCGAAACAAAGTGACAAAATTAATGCAGAAAATAAAGAGAGAAATCACTTCAGCAGACGTACCAAGCATTCCAGCAACATACGACAAAAATGTAGCTTCCTTACATTTAGAAAGTAGCAACAGCAATATTGTGAGTAAAATTCCTCCATTTTGTAAAGTAAAGTCTGCATTGTATAAATACAGAAACAAAAATGCTAATGTAAAAAAAATATATTACAATACATTATCGGAAATAGAAGTTCCTGAAAAATTTCATTCTTTTTTACTTGCCAAGTATATTGACGAAGATATTTCTATTTTAATATTTTGTTCAGAGCATGCTAAGAATTTGATGAAAACCTGCAAACATTTTTTTGGCGATGGCACTTTTAAAAGTTGCCCACAACCGTTCATACAATTGTATTCGTTGCATGCTGATTTGGGTAGCTCCCAACAAACAACAAATATTGTGCCATTAGTATATGCTCTTATGAGTACTAAATCAACCAAAGCTTACACCGCTCTCTTTTCTGTAATAAAATCACAGATTCCGGATTGGCAACCACATAGTTTTCAGTCGGATTTTGAGGCAGCGGCTATGACTGGTTTTAAAAATGTCTTTAAATCAGCATCAATCAAAGGGTGCTTTTTTCATTTTTGTAAAGCAATTTGGAAAAAGGGGAAAGGGTTAGGGTTGACAAAATCTAAATATTTGCGAAAACAAGTAGCGCTTAGCGCAGTCTTACCCTTATTACCAGAAGAAAAGATTTTTGAAGGTTGGTTTTACATAGCCGCACAAAGCCCAGATGACGAAAAAAGTAAAGAATTTAGAAAATATATGCTGCGCAATTGGCTGAAAGATAACTTTTTAAAAGTGTGGTGCGTATTTGGGGCAAAACACCGCACAACTAATGCCCTCGAAAGTTGGCATAATAAACTTAACAAAAAAATTCTTAAAAAAAGCCCCAGTTTATTAAGACTTCTTAATGTCTTATACGAAGACATAACGCTTTCAATAGTTAAATCTATGCAGAACCAACCTTCCAAGCTACGCCTTGATAAATATATACAAAACGATCAGAATATACAAGATGCCCAAATGGAGCTCATAAACGGCGACATTACGGTTGGACATTTTTTGGAAAAACTAAGATAGTTTTTCCAAGAAATCTATTTTAGTTTTTCCAAAAAATGTGAACTAAACAAATACAAAATCTATGATTTTAGATGATTTTAATTCTTATAAATAGTCAGTACTCAAACTAATATAGTGGCTGTTTGTTATGATAATTATTTTGTCAACAGTCAGTATTTACCTACTTTCGTTAGGATGTTTCTTATTTGTATTAATAAGACTTTTTGCTATGTAAAATTTTATCATTCTATAATTTTAGTTTTTGTTTTTTAGCCGGAAGTAATTTCGTGGCTGTTTTTTTTGCATATAAATTGTTTTTATTCATAAGGTAATACATAAGACTGTTTTATACCATGTCGATCAATGTGTGATTCTATAATCTGTGACTCTATAATCTGTGATTCTATTTTTTGTAACAAGTAATTTAGTGGCTGTTTGTATGTATATAGTTTAAATTTATTTTTTTTATTTATAACGTAATCAGTAAGAAAATACCTATATCTACACAAACCATACAAAATGATGACGAATCTGTGATTTTGAATAGTTATGTAGTAAATATGTTTCGTTTTAAGAACATATCATAAGAACAAATCATTGTTTAATTTGTGATTATCAAGATTTATCTTAGTTAGTAAGATTTTATTTGTAAAAGGTATACCAAATGATGAAGAATCTGTGATTTTGAATAGTTATGTAGTAAATATGTTTCGTTTTAAGAACATATCATAAGAACAAATCATTGTTTAATTTGTGATTATCAAGATTTATCTTAGTTAGTAAAATTTTATTTGTAAAAGGTAATTAATCTGTGATTTATAAACCGATTCCTTCCAGAAATAAATAGTACATTAAAATTATTTATTTATTTTTACTTTTATTTAAACCACTTCGCTACGTATTAAATCTAAGCTTCCAGCACTAATAACGTTTTACTTACAGATATAGGTATACATTTATTTTTTTTACAAACAAATGTAAAAATACATGTTAACCTTCATACACAAATCCTGAGGTGCCAACCCTAGTGGGGCAGAATCCACAAAGTGTTTATGCTAGTGTTATCCGCCCCATCAAATCAGAATAGTGGGGCATATTCCACTGCAAAATTTTAGGCAGTCCACTTTGCCACACCAGGGTGGCGGGCTTGGTGGGGCAAAGTGGAATTACTCAAATCTACCAACAATGCTAGACATCATCAATACCTTTACTATGCAAAGGTATTGATGTTTATATATCATTCTTTAATTTTAAATGTAATGTTTTCAAAGGGTATTAAGTAGGTATAATATGATATCAATCCCTTACTATATAATGTAAAATCCTAACACTATTGTTAGGTAATCAATTTGTATGGTCTGATGATAATACTTTAATTTTTTACAGGAGAGTTTGACACAATCTCAGCAGCCAACTCCTGCCACAGCCAGTCAAATAGAGCCCGAGTCGCAAGTGATTGGGGAATTCTATTTATTGAATGGTAAGTTACTATCACTAAAAATATTAATAATATTTATGTTTATATTTTTACTAGCAAGGTGTAAGTAATAGGTTGATGAATGTCATGAAAACAAAAATTTCAGTAATCAATTTATTGTAAAAATATATAAATGTATTTAGGTAGATTACAGTAGTAAAAACAATGTTTTACTAATTATATTAAAAATATCACATCTTACATAATTTCCGTTTTCGAATTTTCAGAACCAACACAACCCTTAGGTACTGGCAACCAGCCAATTCTGCCAGCTCATAGTGAACAAAGTGCCAATGAGCCTACACAGAGACGTGAGTAACCACTGCATTCATGACAATCATAGTAAAATATAGATCTTTATGCCAGATTTCATCTTAATGGGTTTAGTGGATTAAGCGCAAAGATAAACAGGTGGACAGTGTTACTAAACGCATTTACTAATGAAATAATCAGAAAGTCCACCTATGATAATGTTACTTGCATACTTAGCATATGTATAAGATAATATATGTAATCTAAGTATACTTTTTTGTTAGGCAAATATTAGTGGTATAGTTTCATTTTATAATCTCTTGCAATATTTTTTAAGCACAATTTCAAATAGTTAACAAGTGTTAAGGTACTAGCTAATATTTTGATTGATTGAAAATTAGCACCCAATATCTTTGCCACGCATTTTATATAAAAAAGGGATGCACAAATCATAATTAAATATGTTAATAATACTTTTTTTTTTTTTTTTTTTATATATTAGCCTACCAAAGTGACTCCACCCCGCCTGATTGTAAGCAGTCAGTGGAATCCAGAAGTGGTGGCCACCATACCAAAATCTATCGTCTTAAACTGTTGGTATGGTGGCCTCCACTATGGCGGCTGGGAATGGGGTTAGGGGAAGGGAATGAGGGAGGTGAGGAAAGAGGAAAGGGGGGAAATTGGGCCTCCGGCACTCTCACTCACCGAACGAAACGCAGTAGTAAGGATACTACTACTCTTAAGTCGATCTTCTATGAGAGGGTAGTACTTCCCCGGACGATCCGGCCCATTCATGCTGAAACCAGCGTGGATCTACTAAATAAAATACTTTTTGTCTTTAGCATTAAACACAAGGGAGAGCAAGACGACCGCGATACAATGACGACTCCGTAACGCGTAGATTTTTTGCTCTTGAAGAACGACGGCTAGCTCTACAGGAAGCTTGGACTGCCGAGTATGCTGCCATAAGGACTGCCATTCAGGAGGGCTTTCTACAAATAGCTGTGGCATTGAGGGAAAGGCATCCTTAACCAATTTTAAAATAAAGTTTGTTAAATTTAAAGAAAGTAATGACTACATTATTTTATAGTCTTTCACTGTTTTATATTTTTTTTTTTATTTGCCATAGGATTCATAATATTTTGTTAAATTTGTGAATGTGTATTAGTGGTTTTATAATGTTTAAGTATTTCAAGTGCCATTATCTAGTGCCTTCACTATGTAAGTAGGTACTAAACTTTTTAAGTTTAGTAGGGGAAGGTCGTTACCCTTCGTACGCAGGGCACATTCAGTCAAAATAAAACTTGAACAAAACGACGGACGGTCTTGCTTTTGTACGTGTGCGTGAGTCGAGCTACCTACTTTATAACAACGTAGTATCGCGCCATTCCCACCAGTGGGATTGAAGTGACAGGTACGAACGTGTTTATGCGCTCGGTAAGTAATTTTTTGATTAATGTTTTTGTCTATTGTTACCGTAGATAAAATAAGTTTTCGTGTAGACTATTCTGTCAGTAACTAGCAAAATATACTTAGGATATCGCACCTTCGGTAGAACAGGGGCACAATTGTCAAAAATTGCAAAAATGAGTTAAGTATACAGAAATGCCTTAAAAATGCTATTTGAACTGGAGGAACAAAGACAGTCATTTAATTCCTTTAAAAATCCGCTAGGCGAAAATAGTGACTTTGTCTTATTGGTGCCTTTTTACTGCTCTCTTGGCTGGACATAGTCTCATTGGTCAGTTGCGCCGTCGGCGGGGAGAGAGGCAGTCGTCACTTGGACCGCTAACGTCGTAAAGGTAAATATGCCCTTTTAATTTTTTGGTTTCTGGAGCGACAATGCCACATCTATTACACTTATGCCTAATTTATAATTTTAAAATTGGAAGGACAAAGTCGTTCAGACAGTTATGCCCTTGTCCGTTCAAGATTTGTTTTATTCCTTGGTCTTAAAAGTAAATGTGTTTTTGTCATTCCAATTGCAATGCTATTTTGCTAGACTTAATGACAATTACGTTTTTGTCATTCCAAATTGACTTGATTTAATATTAATGTTTGTTATTTAAGTTAATGAAATAATTTGTATTATTTTTTAATACAAATTTTGTGATAAATTTTCTGTTTATTTATTAGTATCTATTGGTATTTTTATGTATTTACGACTAGTAGGTATGCATTATTTGTGAATTGTGATATGAATAGTTTCTTTGTATGATTTAAATTTTAATAAAATTTTCAGAATTTAAAATGGGATCTCGTAGTAAAAAAATTTTAATGATGCTTAATGACGAAAATAATTTGCAAATCAAAGAAACTGACACAAATTCTAATAGATCTTGTCGCGAAGGAGATGTGGGCACTAACAGAGCAGCAAATTCAATCGAAAACTCGTCAATGTGTAAGTATATTGTTGCTATTTCTTAATTCATATTGGTATGTTACTTAAGTTTTTTATATAAATATATATTTTTTTACAGCTAATAACATGGTTGAAACATGGATAGATATGAATATAAAAAACCAGGGTCCTGTTAAATCAATGGAAGGCATCATTTCAGAAACAACGGATACACCTATTGAATCATTACCGTCACCTCTTCTAGATTTCGAGAATTCTGATGTTGAAAAAATGGAAAATAACAATTTTGGAACAGAAATTTCTCCTGCGGTAAATACTACAGGTAAGATAATAAAACTGCTATACAAATATCTGGATTATTTCATGTGTAAAGTAACTGAGATATTATTCTTTCATCACCTTTTTAGAGGTTGCAAGTGAGCTTAACTCCTCAAAGAGTGGAGATTTTTCACCATCTGAAGGATCAGATTATAAACCGCCACGAACTGTGAAACATAAGAGTATATTTAAAACTAGATCTCCCAAACGTAGCACCTCGTCCAGTTCTTTAAGTTCCAGCAGTAGCTCGTCTAGTTCCAACAGCAGCAGCTCATCTAGTTCGTCGAGTTCTTCTGACACTGATAATAGGGGTAATATGGATGAGGCTGATGGTAATACGGAAAGTGTTGAAGTTTATAACGACCCAGGACCCCTTGTGGATACGAGTGAAGATCACACTGAGCAAGTAATTAATAAAAAGCAGTCAAGAAAGCGACAAAAAAATACACAGCAATGGAAACAAGCTGTTTCAAAACGTTTAAAAAATAGTGGCCAAGAATACACGACCAAAAGATGCAAGATCGCACCAGCGAAATCCATGCGCCCTCCATGCAAAACCTCGTGTCGTCTGTCTTGTTCTACTAAAGTTTCTTTTGAAACGAGGAGTGTGATTTTTAAATCCTACTGGGAATTGGGAACACACCAAAGGCAAAGAGATTTTCTTGCATCATGTATTAAAAAACAAAATCCTACAACCCGAAGAATCAAGATCACAGCAAATAACACATTTAAACCACCGAGGAAACCGAACTCAACCTATCATTTTCTGATAAATGGTGAGGAAATCAGGATTTGTAAGACTTTTTTGCTGAATACTTTATGTATTGGTGAAAAAACATTGCGGAATGTAATTGACAAAATATCTGATCAAGCCTTGTTTATAATGAGTCCTGCCGATAATCGCGGAAAGCATAATAACCATTGTAATTTAAGCGATGAAGTCGTGAAATCGGTCCGAAATCATATAAATTCCATTCCTAGAACAGAAAGTCACTACTTAAGGGCTAATACAACCAGGGAATATATAGATGGAAGTTTAACTATAGCGGAGCTTCATCGTGATTACAAAAAGATTCAAGAAACCGCTGGAAAGGAATTTGCAAATTATGATGCCTACTATCGAATTTTTAATACTGATTTCAATCTTGGTTTGTTTATTCCCCGAAAAGATCAGTGCGATGAATGTGAGGCGTACAAAAACTCTAACGATAAGGAACCACTGATGGAAAAATACAAAAAACACCTAGAAGAGAAAAGTTTAAGCAGATTAGAACTAAAACACGACACAGAACAATGCAAAAATAGTGATTCTAATAATATAGTTGCCATTTTCGATCTACAGGCAGGCTTACCTTGTCCAATTGGCCAGTCATCAGCTTTCTTTTATAAGTCCAAGTTAAATTGTTACAATTTTACGGTGAGGACTCATTTTCTAATTAGTTAATTATAGTGTTAAAATTAATCAATTTATGTTCGAATGTACCTAATGTATATTTTGTTTTAGGTATCCAATATAAAAGACGATACCACAATTTGCTTTTTCTGGCACGAGGGTCTTGGCAAACGCGGCGCCAATGAAATAGGAACATGCCTTTACAAGTTTTTGGAGGATCTTTCTAACAAACAACCAGATAAAGACATAATATTTTATTCGGATAATTGCTGCGGGTAGCAAAAAAATAAGTAAGTTTGTTGCCTTTTATAATACAATTAATTTACAGTAGATTTAGATAAATAGGAGTGATTGTTGTTATAATTCATACTGAACAATATAGGTAGGTAATGTACTTATAATGTAAATAATTATTTCTACTTGTTTCAGATTCGTTTTTGGAATGTATTATTATGCTGTCAACACATTGCCTATAAAGTCAATAACACACAAATTCCTTATTAGGGGTCATACCCAGAATAAAGCTGATGCCGTCCATTCTGTAATAGAAAAAAACGTTAAGCGAGCTAAAAAGGCTGGACCTATATACACTCCAGCAGAATACATCAGTCTTATTAAAAATGCTAAGAAAAAGGGTGTTCAATTTACCGTTAAAGAAATGAATTTTGATTCTTTCATTGATATGAAGCTGTTATCTGAAGATATTAATTTGAATTTAAACAAGGATGTTGAAGGAAATACTTTTAAAATATTGGATACGAAAGCGATCAAATTTATGAAAGATTCAGAGATATACCAATTTAAGTGCAGCTACAAAACCGACGATTGGACAGCAGCGAGAATTCGAACAGGTCGTATCGGTAATAAAAAAAGTGTGAAAGATGTCACACTAAACCAGCTCTATAAGGAAAAGTTACCAATCCCTCACAGAAAAAAAGAAGACATTCGTCAATTGATATCCTCAAATATAGTTCCTAAGTTCTATGAACAATATTTTAACAACCTTTTTTAAGAAAAGGAGAGAGAGCTAGAACTGATTCGTTAGTAAGAAAAAAATAATTGTTATAAAGATATTTTTATATTTTTTAATTAATATTTTTTGAAGTGTGATTCTAAAGAATTTCATTTGCATAACAGTGAATCTTGTTAAAAATAATGTCACTGTTATTTTTGTTATCTTCTATAATTCTATTTTCATTGTGATTCCAAAGAGACACAAACGTGAGATTATTGACGACTGATTAGTAAGACTATAATGATAGTTTAAGTATTATATTTCGTGAAAGTTACTACATTTTTTTTACTTTATAAGAAAATAAAAAGTTTATACGGAAAAACAAGGTATTTTTATTCGAAAATCATCCTAAATTAAAGCTCAAATTTAGTCCTAATTACAAAATAATATACATTTTGGTAGAACAAGGGCACAAATGTATCCCTTCCTTAAAATTAAAATTAATTGAAAAAAAACTAAAAGTTCTTAATTCTTGTTAACTATACGCCTAAAAAGGATATAGTATATAGTTTATATCATGCAAAGAAGAAAAACTTTCGAGCAATATTAACAGAGCAAGACCTCACTGAATGCAATAAATATCTTAAAATAGCTCTCCTGTAAAATAGCAAAAACTGCAATTATGCCCTTGTTCTACCGAAGGTGCGATATGTTTACAAAACTTACTTTTTGACGTTTTCCTACTGATATTAAAAGAGGTTATATTTTGTTGTTATTTAGTTAGTGGGGTACCTTCGGACAAACCTAGATATGGCACATTTGGACGCGTACGAATGTGCCCCAACTTGTAAGTTGGTACTTTTTAGTGTGTTAGTGTTCTAATTACTAATTTTTGCATTAACTCTGTCCTATGTTTTGCTGTGGTCGATGTACGTATATCTGATCCTTATTATTTGTCCACAGAAACATGGTGCGGACATATAAACCAAAAAATACAAGTAGACAAGACGTGGATGAAGAATTCATGCAGTCAGCAATACAGGATGTTTTACAAGGAGTATTGTCATAGAGAAAAGCTGCGGACAAGTACAATGTGAAATTATCAACATTAGAAAGCCGAGTAAAAAAATACAGGAATAGCAATGATGCTGATGGGTCAAGCAGTCGTACATTTGACTCTAAATATACAAGTTTCCAAGTCTTTTCGATGGAAGAAGAAAAACTGCTAAATGATTATATTATCAAATGCTGTAAGATGCATTATGGACTTACGACGATTCAAGCAAGAAAGCTAGCATATGAGTATGCCAAATCTTTGAGTTTGCAATATCCAGCAAAGTGGGAAGAAAATAAGATGACAGGGAAAGAATGGATGTATGGTTTTCGCAGAAGAAACCCGGAACTCAGTTTACGCAAACCCGAAAACACAAGCGCGGCCAGATCTTTTGCGTTTAACAAAACATCGGTTACCGAGTTTTTTACCAACTTGAAGACAGTGTTGGAGCGACATCCATTTATTGCTAACAGAATCTTTAATTTCGACGAATCAGGTGTATCTACCGTTCTAGCTACTCCCAAAGTCTTGGCTCCAAGATGTCAAAAACAAGTCGGACAAATAGTATCAGCCGAAAGAGGAGAGCTCGTAACTTTCGGTGGTATTATATCTGCCAGTGGAAATACCATTCCTCCACTATTCGTGTTTCCACGCGTTCATTATAAAGATAATTTTCTCGAAGGAGCACCCGAAGGAAGTCTCGGCGCTGCAAATAAAAGTGGCTGGATAAATAGCGATATTTTCGTCTCTGTTTTAAAACATATCCAGAAGCACACACTCTGCACAAAAGAAAACCCCATATTATTGTTGTGTGACAATCATGAAAGCCATGTCTCGCTCGAAGCCATCAACTACGCCAAAGAAAATGGCATAATTTACTTATCTTTTCCACCACATACATCTAACCGCCTTCAACCACTTGACGTGGGAGTCTTTGGACCATTTAAATCAAAGTTGAAAATTGCTTTTAATAATTGGCATATAATGAATCCAGGCAAAGCAATGACAATTTACAACATTCCAAAGCTTGTGGAAATAGCATTTTTCGAATCATTCACGGCGAAAAATATCACAAGCGGGTTTAACAAACCCGGAATATGGCCTCTTAATGAATTAGCCTTCAGTGACGAAGATTTTGCTCCAACTAACGTGTATACATCCGGTAACGTAGAACATGTGCCTCCTACTCAAAACGTCGTTTAAGATTTGTCAGCACCTACTCCGCAGCCAAGTGTCTCTGATATCTGCCAACCCTCTACTTCCGGAACACAGGATTCAGCACCTACTCCGCGAACAAATGCTTTAAATAATTCATCAATTCATCAAATAGTAGCTCCTTTGAAAACAGTTTTGACACCAGAGGCAATTCGACCCTATCCGACTGTTGTTAGAAGTAATAAAACAAACAAAGGACGACGTCCAGGAAAATCACGAATTTATACTGATACACCCGAAAAAAAGTTAATTGAAGAGAAACACCACGAAAAGCAATTGAAAAAGGTGGAACAGGAAAGAAGGGCTAGGGTTAAACAAATGAAACTTAGTTAAGCTGATTTTAATTTACAAACGAAGAACAAGAAAGCTAAAAACACAGAAAGTGATGAATCTGATGGTGATGGATCTGATATAAGCTTTCAAGAGAGTTCAACTTCTATCACAGATGAAGATGAAACCGAGCATGAAAATGTTGAAATTAACAGAAGCCAATTGATAGTTGATGTAATACCAGAAAATATTAAAGACGGTTCGTTTATTTTAGTGAGGTTGCCTAAGAAAAATAGTATTATTTACTATGTGGGAAAAGTTGTCAGTCACTATAGCCAAACTGAATTTAAAATATCTTATCTAAGAAAGAAGCCAGGTTTTTCGTGGACATTTGTTTTCCCTAATGTTGAAGATATTCATACTGTTTATATAACTTATGTTGAAATGATTCTTCCTCAACCTAAGCCTCCAACAGTTTGTACTTCTAGAACATCGAAACTTTTCACTTTTTCAGCAGATTTTTCTAATTTTACTGTTCAATAGTTTTAATTATCTTATTAATTAAAGACAACTTGCAATAAGTGCTAATCTGCACCAAAGATTAAAAAATGTGATTCTAAATTTAGGATAACTGATATACATAGAAAATGAAGCATTTTCATGTTTTATTGTTAGATGAAAGTAATTTATTTTTTGTTAATTCTAAGAAAAGTCATTTTAGTTTTGTTTAATAAGAAAAGCTTTGTAATTTTTAATGATTCGTAAGAAAAGTATTTTATTTTTGTTTAATAGAAGTTAAATGTTCATTTTTTTTGTTTAAATTCAATGCTAATAAAAGAATTTTGATTTATATGTGCCATTTTAATCGCACGTACGAAACTACCCCACAGCGTACGAAGGTACCCCCAACACTGTATGTAGGTGCCCCGTTATGGGGCAGATTCGTACATTTTCCCGATTTACTTTAAATCATTAATTATGGTTGAAACATCAGATGAAATCATCTGTAATTTTTTTATATGAATCTCAAATAGTTAGACTCTTAGAGCATTAAACCAACAGGAGTGGACACGCGCTCTATTTCCCTTGCGCAAAAGTCTGCCACTTTCGGCGGGGGACGGGGTAACGCGAGCAACGCACACTAATTACAATGTTAACTACTAATGCATTTTTAAATCGCGTCGTTATACACGCACACAATAAAATTATTACACACTAGCTTAAACTAAACACACACAATCACATTCACACACAGGGACATCTATCAGTTTACGCTTCCTTAGAGTAAAACAGTTAGAGCTTGACTCTGTCGATATTTAGTATCGATGTTTAGGATTTCATATAAGTACGCGAAAGATTTAATTATTTTCATGATTATTATGTTTGCTTATTAAAATGAGCATTATCTTATATTATATAGAACAGTTTTAGGTAATAATAATCTATTATAATTTTAAGGTTTTTTTATATTTAAGCACTTTGAAATAGATGAAAGTAAAGTAAATAGTTCATAAACATGAATTAACTAGAAGTAATTCTGTTGATTCATGTTTATGTCAATATTACAGGAAGAATAAATCAGTGTTTTTGACTAGCACACTTTTTCGTAATTATTATCAAAAAAGCCCGTCATACGGTCGGGCTAAATTTATTTGTTAAACATTGTTCGACAACAAATCTGGTTATGCGGTCGGGCTCTCCTACTATGGTTACTAATGTTTATTCAATACTTCCGATCCCTGATAGTACGGAACCCTCGGCGCGCGAGTCCTACTGGCATTTAGCCGTTTTTTTTTGAAGTTTTTTTGGCGCGATTGGGAAAAATGATGAGAGTGAATTTTTACGATGCGCGCGCACACCGACAGAAAAAAGCAACACCCTGAAGTTAGTTGCGAACCTTTTACACACTGAAGTTAGTTGCGGATCTTTGTGTGTCGTATCAGTACAAATAATCTGTGTGAATAAATAAAAAATATATTGGCGTTTATATCAATTCAAATATTTATGTATGTATGCGTTGTATTATTATTTGGTATTTTTGGATTGTTATGCCAAAGAAGTATAACTTCTTACGTGCGTACATGGGTACCCACTCTTTTTTTTTATTTTACTACTGCGCACAAGGATGTATGTTCAATAACCACCACCTGTTGAAATCTGTTCTAGTGTGGATTAAAGATTGTAATTAATTATTACGTGTCAATTTTACGTGTATTACTCCTAAGTATGTATGTATATTCAAACCAAATAATACTTTGAATTAATTGTCTGTTGCTATTAAATTTCGTTCCAACTAAGCAGAGCTTGTAATTGGAGGATTTTGTTCTGATTACATAGTAACAAGACACTGACATGAGAATGTATGAGTAGATTTTTATTAGAGAGATATTTTATCTGTTCAGATAACAAAAAAACAACAGAATATATTTCAGAAAGTCTTTATTTAAGTAGGTATAATAAAATACTGAAAAACTGTGCAATTTTAATTAACCTTATAAATCTAGTTTAACTAATCCTAGGTAATGCAATAAGAGGAGGTAGCGCACAGCGAGTTTACTTGCTAAAAACTGAGCTCTCCGCCGCTTGGGGGGTAGGGAGGAGGTAGCAGTGCTGGCAGCACAGAAGGCTTTGTCTTTTAAGCTGTTAGTCAGATACTTGTACGCTTAGGAACCCACTTATATGGTTCCTACAATATTGGACCCAAGCGACTCGAGGCGCTGCTTCTTTTGAAAATCTAAAACAAACAAAAAAAAAATTAATTTAATACTGGAAAACCAATATCGATATTTGTGATTAAACTGTCTCATCTCTAATTATGTTAAAGTGTGACCAGTTTCTTAAAAATAAATACGCTTATTTTTGTAAGAAATGAGCAATTATCTTTCGGAATAAAGTGCACTAATCTTGTATATTTGGATTTATAATCTCATTTTACTCGTTCATTTAATATTATTTTGTGCATTACTTGGTAAAAAAAGATTGGTTTTAATTAAAAATAAATAAATATGGGAACGGTGACACAATAATGTACATCCAAAATGAAACTTATTAGATATGTCAACAAGGCGAGATATAAAAAAGGAAAGGTTAGTTTTTATGTTAATTCAACTTAAAATATTACCCCAGATTGGAGTATTGATGATAAGCCTGGCAACACTTGTTGATTAGCATTTTATTTGGTTAAATTGCTAATTTAATGCCTTATTTAATAATATTAGAACAAAATAATACTTACAGGTGGAATGTAATATTATCCTTTTGTAGACTTGATGTCGCTGAACGCTTTTTACACCAAAATACACTGCGATTCGGCATTTCTATTGAGACGCTATTACGCATGCACTGATAGGTGACTTATGATGCGGAACGCGCGTCAACTAGTTTTATATAACGGGTATGACCGGTGGTCTGGTACCTTTGGCAGAGGGGTACGCCTGTCAGTGGCCTCTCCGGTTGGTTTAATGCTCTAAGGTTAGACTATACATTTAAGCTATCGGATGATTGATTCAGAAAAAAATAAAAAATATAAAAAATAAAACGTTGAAACCGTACGAAGGGTCCCCACCTTCCCCTATATACTTTGTTATATTATTTTAAGGTTTTAGTTTATATATAAAAAAAATGTTTTTAAAAAAAAGTGTTTTACTTTCTTAATAACTACTATATATGTTGACTACTTAGTACTTATAGCTAACCAACAAAGGTGTAAAAAGTTAATTTTATATTATATAGCAAAAAATAAATAAATAGGTGGTAGCCTATAATAAATATGTGGTTTACTGGCTGTCTCAGTGTGCATATTGCTACAAAAATAATAACCGTTAAAACTGTGATAAATACAGTTTACAGTCTTCCCCCTGATTCACAAATTACGACTTATAATGACTATACTACGATAAATTTTGAAGTGATTGCACTATTCGTGCTCGTGCTCTTTGTCCTCGTTGAAGAGCTTCAGTGGAAGACTGTACAGTGCGGACAATCACTTGGCGGTTGGTTTCAGCGCCGAGGTCCTCTTCTGTAAGCTCGGGAGCTTCTAAGCCAGCCCGTATGCACATGTTGTGCAACACACAGCAGGCTATTGTTATTTTGCCTGCTGTCTCTGGCACATAATGAAGCTCTCGAGCTGCAAGAAGACATCTCCATCTGCCCTTTAGTATCCCAAATGTGCGCTCAATGGTGGAGCGTGCACATTTATGTCTTATATTGAACCGACCTTCTGGAGAATCTTCTGGTACATTTTCAAAAGGTGTTATCAAGTACTCCCTTAATGCATATCCTGAATCACCTGTAAGTTTTTATTATGGTTAGTTTTAGGTATGATTTGTAGTATTTAAACAGTATTGTTTATTAAATCTCTAACAATATCTATTTGCAACGCCAACTTTGAGTCGGTGGCTAGCTTTCCGGTTGACTAGTACAGAACGCTTAAAGGCATCAAGTCTGCATTATGTACACTTTCTTTATGCAATTAAGATAAAATTAAATAAATGTTTGTTATTATATAATAGGACATACCTACAACGAAATCAGATAAATTTCAGTTAAAAAAAAAAAATCTTACCCAATAAAATGTACCATCTTCATTAAGATTCTCCAGATGGCTTTTAATTTCACTATTGGCCCAAATAAAAGAGTCATGCGTAGCTCCACCATATGAGGCATCCACATTTAATATATAACACTCTGCATCACATATCTAAAAGTAATAAACCTATTGTATTTTAAAAGACAATGCAAATATACAAATATTGGCAGTTCATAATGACACTTACAACTTGAGCATTTAAAGAGTGGAAATGCTTTCTATTAAAATATCTCTCCTCATCTTTGTCTGGTCGAACAATTGCTATGTGACTGCAATCAATACAACCAATCACTCCTGGGATGTTGTAAAGTTCATAAAATCTGTGAATAAATAATGTCATAATTAAAATGTTGTTGACATACCGTCAAACGGGGTGAATGTATGTTAGCGGTGGGCGTTTCGACGACGGACCGTTTGCAAAGACCGTTTTTTGTAATGGGACGATGGAACCGTTTCCACGTCCTAGGTCTAAACAGTCTTCGTCGCACAAACCAGTTATTCATAATACGTCATACGATTTTTTACTTTATGGCTAGGCATATACACTCGAGAATGTAATGTATTATCTATCAAACTAGTCGCGCCCTCGTTCGTCGAGAATCGTCGTGTCTGTCAATGTCGTTTCGTCCGCCTTCGTTCGTTCACAAAACGGCTCTAAGATGAAACCGTTTCACGTCCTGCAGTCTTCGTTACACAAACCAGTCTTCGAATTACATAATGCGATATTTTATTTTACTGTTATAAAAATACAGTCGAGAATGCAATGTTTCAACTATCTACCTATTACACTCGTCCGTCGCGTCGTTCGGCGTTCGTTTAAAAAGCAGTCTGTGCAATTAAAAGTGAACCTTTTGTTAATGAAATACAGTCGATAATGTATTACCAGTCGTCAATGCTGTCGTTCTTGATGCGACGGTCAAACCCTAGCAAGCTTAAAGACGATGACATATGGTACAAAATCAAATTGCATGAACAATGAATTGGAGTACTCGCTAAATTTCTTGGAATTCGAGCCGTGAGTGCCTCACGTGGATATTATTTCATATTTCGACGCTTCCAAGGAATAAACCTGTATTAAACTATTACTGGTTTATTACTGTTATACCACGGTTATACCTAGCATTTATTTATGGTACTTATGGATGGAAAAATCTGAAAAATATTGCATAGGTGTATACCGATACACCTATGCAATATTTTTCAGATTTTTCTGCGGTAATTAAGACGTTTCTAGTTGTAACATTTTTGATCTTTGGAAAATTTCTGTGGCTATGTTTTGGTAAAATAATATAAAATGTAAAACATTTCAATAAGACTTCTGGCTTATGCGTTTACAGGTTTATTAGCGTGCATTTTGACGTAAACATTTTAGGTAATACACTAACAATTATTTACCAAAGCAATTTTTGTCAATGATTTTCAAGAAATTTGCAAGATTTTGAATGAATGAAATTTGTAATTTAATAAGAAAATATTACTGGAATTAAACTGGTAAGTCAGGATCGTAAGATATCAGAACCATAAAAAAGTAAGAAAACATTTCCGGTAGTATAGATAGTTCATAGTAAGACTGGCCTGTTGGTCTAGTGGTTAGTGACCCTGACTGCTAAGCCGGAGGTCGTGGGTTCGATTCCCACCCAGGACAAACCTTTGTGTGATGAGCATGATTGTTTGTTCTGTGTCTGGGTGTAATTTATCTATAATATGTATGTATTTACAAAAAAAAAAAAATGTATATAAGTAGTATATCAGTTGTTTAGTACCCATAACACAAGCAAATATAATTGCTTAATTTGGGACTAGATGGCGCTGTGTGAATGTGGTAGAATATTATTATTATTATTATTATTATAGTATGTATTTTGGTGACTAACTAATTCTGTGTACCTTGTAATAGTTACAGTCAAACTGTAATGTTTATGCTGGTTGGGTAAAAAATTAGCTTTCCCGTCATGTAACAATGTTGCCATGGTTACTTTTTATTGAATATAATATATAATATCCAAAAAACACTAATAATTTTTCCTGTGAAATTTGATTTTTACGAATACTGGTTTATTCCCCGGGGGCGTCGATTTGTTTACATTTTTTTGGCAAGTCAATCAGTTGTTTTGTTATTGACTGATAATGAGCACGCCCTATAGAAGTTTTAGTTATTGTTTCGTATTTGGAATTTTATTACAAAATAGTTGTAAATTGTAAAAACTCTTGAAATATTTAAGTGTAGTGTTAAAGTGTGTGTAGACTGTAGTGTATTAAAATTAGTATCCACCCAGGTATTATCGTAATGTCGGCGGCGCGAAAAAATACAAGTATTTTATGGTCGCATTTCGATAAAGACAATGAAAATAAAAAAGCTAAATGTCATTTATGCCACGAAAAATTTAGCTATAAATCAACAACAGCAAATTTAAGAAACCATTTAAAAAGAAAACATATTGGAACTTTTACTTCGCTAATGGAGGAAGAAAACCAGCAAATTTCCAGGATTCAGGAGCCTGTACTACCAACAGAAAGTTTAGTAAGTTTACCTTCTACTTCAAGAGGCCTTGGAAGTCCTGTTCCACCACCAAAGCGTACTGTTACTACTGTTAGTCAAAAAGTAATAGATAGTTATATTAATAAAAAAATTAGTGTTGAGCAGAAAAAGGAAATTGACCGGGATTTATTGGATTTATGCGTGGATGGTTTTCATCCGTTTTCTATAGTGGAAGAACGAGGGTTTAAAAAATATAGCCGTTGGATACCCGGCTACAAATTGCCGACAAGAAAAACATTGTCCAATTCCTTACTCGACGAAACTTATAATAGAGTAGAACAACAGATAAAGGCTGAAGTAGCTAATGAAGCTGAATCTATCTGTCTAACAACAGACTTATGGACGTCTAGAGTAACAGAGAGCTACATTGCCGTTACGGGACATTACTTTAATAAAAATTTAGAATTTAAAACAGTTTTATTGGGATGTTGCAATTTCTCTGGTAATCACACATCAGCCAATATAGCATCTGAATTGAGTGCTCTTGTGGATCAGTGGGGGCTTACGGGTAAAGTTAACTTTGTTGTTAGCGACAATGCAGCTAATGTTGTAAAGGCCGTAAAAGAGTACCTCGGGCTTAAGCATTTTGGATGTTTTGCTCACACTCTAAACTTGATCGTCGAAGGTGCAATAAGACCTTGCAAAGAGCAAATAGACAAAGTTAAAAGAGTAGTGGGACACTATAAAAAAAGCACCGTATCGGCAGAGCGCTTGGCCAAGTACCAGTTGCAACAAAACACACAACCTAAACGCCTAATTCAAGATGTGGAAACTAGATGGAATTCCACTTTTTATATGTTAAACAGATTTTTAGAACTGAAAGAAGCAATCCGTTCTACAATGGGCCTGGTGGATCGAGACTTGCCGCAAATAAGTGTTGAAGACTGGAGCATAATGTCTCAATTAATTACCGTCCTTCGACCTTTTGAAGAACTTACTAAAGCTATGAGTGGCGAAAAATATTTGACCGCAAGCTCGGTCATCGTTATGACAAGATGTCTAAAAGAGGCATTAAATGTAACAATGGAAAAGATAGATCATGAAACCGTTAAAGATGTAATTGCTTTATTAAAAGACGGATTATCTGAACGGCTAAAGGGTATAGAACAAAGTGGTACATTTTCACTATGTACATTCATGGATCCACGGTTCAAGATGCAGGCATTTGCGGATCAGAACGAGGCGGCAAAAACAAAAGACCGTGTGAGGTCGCTCGTGGCTGAGATTATTAGTAAAGAACAAGCAAATGAAGAAATACCCGAACGGACACATGAACCACAGCCCCATGACGACATAAGCCCTTGGACAATTTTTGATAAGTTGCTTGGGCAGCCTACTGGAAAAGGCACGCCGCTATCCCGAGCCATCAAGGAGGTTGACATGTACTTGTCCGACGAGAGGTTACCTAGGAAGAACTCGGCTGGTGACTGGAATTGTCCATTACAATGGTGGAGGAACCACAGCGCAGTCTACCCACATATGGCGAAGCTATATGTCCGCCACTGCAACATTGTAGCAACATCCGTTCCCTGCGAACGGATGTTTTCTAAATCTGGTTTAATAATTAGTCAACGCAGAACACGGCTGACCACCAGTAAGGTCGAAAAAATTATGTTTTTAAACGTAAATATGCCAGAGGAACGATTCGCAGGGTTTAAGTAAAAAATGTAAATAAGTAGGTAATATGAAAAAGAAACTAAAAAAATTAACAAAAAAACAAAAAAATTAAACTAAAATACAAACTAAAAAAAAAAACTTAAATTATGTATATAAATGATCTTCTAAATACGCCTGGGAAATAAAAGTCTGTCCCAGCCAGTCTTAAGCCTGGAAAAAGTATGAAAGGAAGTTCATTTTATCGCATCTATTAAAAGTATTAAAACTAAGTCGAGACATTTGAAATAGTTGTAAGACTAAGAATAAGAACTATTTGACTCGACGAAAACGCTCGTGACTGGGTGTATATAAAGTTCAAAGTCGCTGGGCATTAAACATTGCATTGGCACTTGTACGGTGTAGGTATATATCTTGTAAGTTTAAATATAATTTTAATTATTTCTAATAAGTTAAATAGAAATATTAGTTTTGTTTTGATTTGTTGTTTACAATTGCATATTAAATTCATGTTGTTAATAGTTAAAGTCTGGAAAAGTATAAAGAGAAGTTAATTTTGTCCTTAGTCCGTGAAATCAATAAATAAATAGAATGAAACTGTAAACAGTTGCAAGAAACTACTCCGTAAATCGTTTCAGTCGTCGCAATTCGTTCCAGTCAACGACAAGTTTCGTCCTCTATGACGTCTCTAAACCAGTTGCAACGAAGACCGTTTTTTGCAACCGTTTTCGTCGTCAGGAAAACGGTTGCGTTTCGTCCTTCTGAAATTCGAGAACGACCCACTACTAATGTATGTGCCGTGCAGGTGATATTGTGCAATAAAGCAGTTGTTTTGACATTTGTCGAATTCCTGTTTTATCTCTGGATAACTTCCCATTTTTATGGCCTAATTATATTCTCTATGCTTTTAACTATATTTTAGGACATTTGTTATTATTAAGTGGTAACACAAAACATAAAGTACTTTGATAAAAGTTTTGATCTGAATAGTCGAGTTTAGTTGTAAGTGGTTAACTTTTGGTTGTGGAATAAAAACTATCGCAGGTAGTGTTATTAAGGTAAGTTTTAGTAATAGTACAATTAATTGTCGACTAAATGCTCTATATATCAAAACAAAAAGTCTCGTTATGGTGGCACAAAATTGTAAACAAAAAAAAAACTAAAGTAGGGTAAACCAAGGTATAACTGGCCACTGTCAATAACTAGCCACTTGATACTTTATCTGTTTGAAATAAGAATAATGTTTTATTTGCGCATATAAAATTATATGAACATATAAAACAAATGCCTTGTCATTTAAGTTTCAAAGTAGTTTAACTTTTTTTTGCTACGGATACTAGCGCCAAAGCTAACGGCCATTTACTGACAGTCGGTGTGGCGTGTCTCGACATGTAAGTTACTTCACTACGTAAATGTTAGTGGCTAAATTTTTACTAAAATTAATCTATGGATGATAATAGGTAGTGTTGGTGAAAGAATCGCATATTTCTACGTGTTTGCATGGTAAGTTATATGAATCTTTAGCTTAATTCTAATAAAATCTTAAATAAGACGTTATTGTAAGGGTGGCTAGTTCCTGAATATTTTTTTTGCATGTTTTTAGTTATTGGCCACGTATGCCAGTTACTAAAGTTAATCCAAAAATTCAAATTTCTTAAACAAAACTAATATTTACGATGTTTATAAGGTGTAGAATTGTGTGTTTCCTTTTTAGAAGAATTAGTCTACTCTATATAGAAACTGGCATAGGTGGCCAGTTTGTGGCCAGTTACTAACCTATTTTCTTTTTTTTTACAGTTCGTTGAAGTAGTCTTAGTAAAATGTCAAAAAAACGACAATACGGCAAAGAAACAATAGATAAAGCTCTTAAATTTATTGAAAATAAAGAGGGTTCAATTCGACAGGCGCCAAAACAATTTGGTGTGCCTAGAAGTAGCCTTCAATTTAAAATTCAAAATCCTGACACAAAGTTTAAGTCTGGACCAGATCCAGTGCTAACTGAAGCTGAAGAAAACAGTTTGTGTAACTTCATCATACAACTGTCAAAGCGTGGTTTCCCAAGAAAGAAAGAGGATATCCAATTGTGTGTCCAGAATTTTTTGCAACAAAATCCGAAATCCAACCCTTTCCGAGACAACAACCCGGGAGATGTATGGTTTAAGGCTTTCATGAAAAGACATCCTAATATTTCTATTCGAACATCAGAAGGAGTAACCAATGCAAGTGCATGTGTTTCTGAACAGGATATTAGGAAATGGTTTCAGGAAATACAGCAGTATATTGTCGAGGAAGGACTAAAAGACGTCATTCAAGATCCCACAAGAGTGTTCAATGCCGATGAAACTGGATTCAATATTTGCCCGAAAACAGGCAAAGTGCTGGCTGAGAAAGGGTGCAAAAATGTGTATCAGATAGAAAAAGGATTGTCTAAAGAAAACGTAACAGTTTTATTTACGTTTTCTGCTGCTGGACACGTTTTTAGACCAATGATTATCTATCCTTATAAACGGATACCTGACAGAGTTTCATTGAGTGTGCCATCTGGTTAGGGAATAGGGCGAAGCGACACAGGTTGGATGACTGCAGCAGTATTTTATGATTATATCTCTAACTGTCTACACCAACAAATTTTAGAAAGTAATATCCCATTTCCTGTAATTATGTTTGTCGACGGACACAAAACTCATGTAACCATAGAAGTATCAGAACTATGCCGTCGTCTTTAAATTCATCTAATAGCGCTTTATCCAAACGCAACTCGCATATTACAACCAGCAGATGTTGCAGCTTTTCGTACAATAAAGGTTGCTTGGAAGAAGGTACTGCGCGATTTGTACGCTGCGAATAATTACCAGAAGAGTCTGACCTTTGCTCCACTGTTAAAAAAAGTTGTAGACTCGTGTTCTAAGAAAGAGACATTAATAAATGAGTTCAGAGTATCCGGTTTGTTTCCATTTGAACCAAATAATGTCGATTTTAGCAAATGCATTGCAAGAGTAAACCAACCCTATGATACATCCACGTCAGACACAAATGTTAAGCATAATATGAGTGTGCTGACCTATTCAGAGTTTTGTAACATTGTGGGTGAATCAATTCTTGAAAAATGTCGCACAGTTTCGTCCATTATAGAGTCAGATGATAACTTTACTGCTATTTACAAGTTATGGCAAAGGTTTGAGGCTACATCGAAAAGCAATAATAATTATAGAAGTAATAATGACGTGGACTGTGAACCGTTCGACCAACCTACCATAATCATAGAAGACAGTTATGTGACTAACAATATAGAAGAAGACGAAAACCCTAGGACGATTCTTGATGAATTTACAGGTGAGTTGATAAATAGAACCGAAGAAAGAAAAGATGAAAATAAAGAAGTGTACAGTGAGCCTATATTTCAGAATACTATAACAGAACGTAGTCTCACTCCGCAGCCCAGTACGTCAAAACAAATCACATATTCGAAAGTTTCTATAATTTCTAATGTGTCCCTAACTGAACATTTGAAACAAAACTTACCAGTGTTACCAAAACGCCAAGGAAAGCGCCTAATAGAAAGACTGCCATTTGCATTACTTCAGACCAATACGTAGAAAAAATTAAAGCAAAACAGCTAAAAAGAAAGAGGAAAAAGCTGCAAAAGAGGAAAGAAAGAGACTACGAGAAGAAAAGAAGAAGGAAAAAGAGAACAGTATACCTAAGAAGAAAATAAAGAAAAAAATTTATGTAAAAAATAACATAAATATAATTGAAGAAAATATATTATCTAAAGAAAAGGCTGAAAATACATACTCGTATGAGGTTAAAAAACAATTAGCATTTTGTGATTTTTGTTTGAATATCATTACACGTAGGGTTATTAAATGTAACCAGTGTAAAAAACGGTTTCATTTAAATTGTATTCCATCATATCACAGACTCCATGTACCTGTGGAAGATGAGGATCAGTTTTTGTGCCACGTTTGCTATCGAGGGAGTAACACTGACTCATCTGACAATGATTGTGATGCCATGTTTAGCTCTGCTTGTGAAGAAGCTTGAAAGCAAGGCTTTGGTACTAACTTTTGTTAGATACAAAACACACAAGATAATGCTATAAACTATTTTATAATAAGCGTCACACTTCGCGCCCAAAAACGATCTCCAAACCGGCAGTTCCCGCCAAAACTAGAGAGAGCGCGCGTGTCAATGGTGTAGAACTAGTGTTGCACCGCCCTCGTGTAGAAACCGATTATTTTCTTATCAGTTCGGCCATCCTGTTCACTCCTTCGCCCTCGAAGGATAATGTCGATTCTTCGTCGGTTCGCCGCCGTCAGAGCTGCCACAAAGACTCGATGCAGCAACCAGCAGCAATAAGCCCCGTAGGCATAAAAATAGTCCCTTAGGTAAAATATAGCCCCGTAGGCAAAATATAGCCCCGTAGGCAAATCATAGCCCCGTAGGCAAATCATAGCCCTATAGGCAAATCATAGCCCTATAGGCAAATCATAGCCCAGTAAGCAAATCATAGCCCCGTAGGCAAATCATAGCCCAGTAGGCAATTCATAGCCCCGTAGGCAAATCATAGGCCCGTAGGCAAATCATAGCCCCGTAGGCAAATCATAGCCCCATAGGCAAATCATAGCCCCATAGGCAAAACAAAGCCCCATAGGCAAAACATAGCCCTGTAGGCAAACCTTGGCCCCGTAGGCAAAACACAGCCTCGTAGGCGGCACATAGTCCCGTAGGCGGCACATAGTCCCGTAGGCGGCACATAGTCCCGTAGGCGGCACATAGTCCCGTAGGCAAAACAAAGCCCCATAGGCAAAACAAAGCCCTGTAGGTAAAACATAGCCCTGTAGGCAAACCTTAGCCCCGTAGGCAAAACACAGCCTCGTAGGCGGCACATAGCCCCGTAGGCAAAACACAGCCTCGTATACGGCACAAAGCCCCGTAGGCAAAACACAGCCTCATAGGCGGCAAATAGCCACGTAGGCGAAACATAGTCCCGTAGGCGGAACATAGCCCCGTAGGCGAAACATAGCCTCATAGGCGGCAAACAGCCCCGTAGGCAAATCATAGCCCCGTAGGCAAATCATAGCCCCATAGGCAAAACAAAGCCCCATAGGCAAAACATAGCCCTGTAGGCAAACCTTGGCCCCGTAGGCAAAACACAGCCTCGTAGGCGGCACATAGTCCCGTAGGCGGCACATAGTCCCGTAGGCGGCACATAGTCCCGTAGGCAAAACAAAGCCCCATAGGCAAAACAAAGCCCTGTAGGCAAAACATAGCCCTGTAGGCAAACCTTAGCCCCGTAGGCAAAACACAGCCTCGTAGGCGGCACATAGCCCCGTAGGCAAAACACAGCCTCGTATACGGCACAAAGCCCCGTAGGCAAAACACAGCCTCATAGGCGGCAAATAGCCACGTAGGCGAAACATGGTCCCGTAGGCGGAACATAGCCCTGTAGGCGAAACATAGTCGCGTAGGCAAATCTTAGTCTCGATGGAAAATATAGCTCGTGAGCTGAATTGTAATATCTGAGGTATCCAGGCCAGCCTCTTAGATATAATGTAAAAATAATCTTAATATATCGTAATAATAATTTGAAAATATATATACCTGGCAAAAACTCCAGCCCATAGGCAGCTTTCAAGACATTTCATTGTCATTACAGAGGGGTTATAACATCTTGCTCGAAATCGTCCTCTGATGAACTACCATGTCTAGCTCTCCAAAGCTTTCTTATCAGGTGTAACTACGCTTTTTTACACTCTCTTGCCCCTGACGGCTGAGGTAACTTCATACCGGTCGTTTGACAGAACACCGGTAATTTTGTAAGGCTCCGCATATCTCGGACCTACCAACTTCCCACTCGTAAGTTCAGGCTGCAAAATTTTACGTTCCACCATAACCAATTTACCCAACGTTATAGGCTCAGACACTCGTCGGCCTTTATCAAACCGTGTCTGCATAGAAGCCGCATTTTGCTCTATCTTTTCAGCTGCATCTTTTCTTATTGTTCCAAATCCGTTGTATGCTGTGCACCTTGTAAATCACCAGCTAATCGAGGTCTCAGACCACAGAGTAACTCTAGGGGGGGATTTTTCTGTGCCCTGGCTCACCGTAGAGTTAATACCCAACTGCACTTTAGGTAAATAAGTATCCCATCCCTTCTTCTCTTCAACAAACTGCGCAGTCAAAGAACTCAAGATTGTGTGGCGTTTAGTACGTGTTTTATTTTAAGCCCACACAGTAGTCTTTAAATTCACGTCTCGTAAACGCTGTGCCTCTATCACTCACAATCCTCATTGGATATTCAAAGACTTGGCTGAATTTGTTAAGTTCTGCAATCGCACCTCTAGCATTCGCACCCGCAACAGCCTCTAGCCATACAAATTTAGTAAGTCCGTCAATGATAACAAAGGTGTATGTTTTATTACCACTCTTACAAAAGGCCCCAAGTGATCCACGTAAAGAGTGTGGAATGGAGCAGGATCTCTAAGAATTAGATGCAGTAATCCTGGCTGCTTCCCCGTAGGCTTCTTAGCAAACTGACATCCTATGCTATTATCATGGTAAGTGTTTAATATATGCCACCTTGTACTCTTGGGTAGAACAGTGTTTGAAATAAAACGGATTAATATAATTAGTTGAGATTTAATTTAACACAGAAACAAGAACAACGAGAGCAACCAGAGTGTGTGCGCGAGAGAGAGAGAGAGAGTGTCCAAGTCAACGAGATGACATCTAAAGTTAACATAGACAACAATAGAATGTGAATGACATTCTACTAAGAAGGCGGCAATTTTTTATTTATTTTTAACAAACCCACCAAATTAGAGCCTTCTCATTACTAACACACAAATTAAACATATGCACTATGACAAATCAAACAGTTGTTTAAAGTAGTATGTTGATATGTTATTGAATTAAATAAAAACAATTACCTACTTATTTAAAGTTATACCAATTTTGTCTCTAAGATATTGAAATCTCACACAAGCAAGAGCTTTTGTAAACATATCAGCACACTGTTCGGTAGTACATAAATACTTCACATATATTTCTTTCTCTTGAAACTTTTCTTGAATAAACTTATATTTGACATCAATATGCTTACACCTTTTATGAAAATCCATATTTTTAATTACCGATATTGCACTCTGATTGTCCACATTTATGCTGATAGTGTCCTGATTATATGCACTAATATCAAGTAGGTCTTTTAATCCATAATGCCTCTTTTGTAGCAGAACATGCGGCCATGAATTCTGCTTCTGTTGTAGACAATGCTATGCTTTGCTGTCGCTGAGTAGCCCATGTTATAGCTGCACCATTCTTAATAAAAACATATCCAGTAGTAGATCTTCTTGTGTCACTGTCAGCTGCATAATCAGAGTCACTATAGCCCTCTACTATATTGTTCTTCATTTTAGAATATAGTATGCCAATCTCTTTAGTTTCTTTCAAGTACTTTAGAATCTTCTTTACAGCAGCCCAATGAGTATTATCGTAACAATCTAGATAACGACTTACTAAACTCACTCCAAACATAATATCCGGTCTACTCACAATAGCTAGATGCATGAGTGATCCCACGGCTTCTCTGTATGGTATCTTTTCTTCAGGTACTGTATTTTTCTTCTCCAGTTTAGTATGGGGATCTACAGGAATACTATTTCCATTTGCATCACTCATATTAAATTTTAGTAATAATTTTTCAATATACTGTTTTTGATGAATAAATATATTACCTTTGCACCGTTCCATCTGCAATCCCACAAAATTTGTAGGTTCCATGGTTTTTATTTCAAAATATTCTTTTAGAACAGTTATAACTTTGTTATTAGCAGCAGTATCTTTTGATATTATCAACCCATCATCAACATATAATAGGATATATTTTTATTTCATTTACATGACCTGTAAACACACATTGGTCGGAGTGGCTGTTTACAAAACCAAATTTATTTAGTACAGATTTGAATTTGTTATTCCAACATCGTGGGGCTTGTTTTAGCCCATACAAGGATCTGTTCAACTTACAGACAAAGTTTGGTGGAGATTTTATTCCTTCAGGAGGATTCATATATATATTTTCAGTAATATCTCCATAGAGAAAAGCTGTTTTTACATCAAACTGTATAATTTTTAAATCATGTTGGCATGCTTCTGAGAGCAGTATTCGTACTGAATCATATCTCACTGTTGGTGAAAATGTTTCAGTGTAATCTATCTGATATTGCTGTGAACACCCTTTAGCACAAAGTCTGGACTTATAGATTATACCAGAAGGATTATTTTTGATACGAAACACCCACCTGCACCCAATTGTCTTCACTCCAGGGGGTTTTTCCACCAGGGTCCATGTTTCACTTTTCTTATGTGCTTTTAGTTCCTCGTTTATTGATTGTTTCCACTTTTCTTTATTTGTTGATGATATCGCTTCATTGTATGTCTCTGGCACATCTGTTTCTGGACTTTCACCTTTACAGAGATAAGTATTATTATCTTGTTTCCTTGCCTTAGATCTAGTAGTAACATAACTGTCATGTTCTAAGTTAATTTCAGTTTCAGGAATATACAGTGAATCATCATTATCAGAATGAAATGTATCATCAATACTGGAGCTTACAGAAGTATCTGGTTCAGAACTGTCAAGTGAATTTGCTTGTAACTCTGGACTAAGCATTATCGGATCAATTTTATTAACCTCATTTTCATCTGTAGTTAGGGGCACAACTATATGGTTTTGTGTTAATGAACTTTCCATAAAAACAACATCTCTGCTTATTACTATTTTGTTTGTCTTTGGATCTATTAATTTGTAGCCTTTAGTAGTGTCACTATAGCCAATAAAAATCATTTTACTTGCCTTAGGATCCAGTTTTTGAAGCTTCTCTTTTGGTATTTTGACCATAGCTTCACATCCAAAGATTTTTAGATGACTTACATCAGGTTTCTTCCCTGACCACATTTCCTCAGGTGTAGCATATGACAGTGCATGGGTAGGGCAGCGGTTGGTGATATAAGCAGCTGTGGATACTGCTTCAGCCCAATAACATTTCTGTAAATCAGAGTTAATTAGCATACAGCGTGCCCTTTCCATAAGTGTGCGATTCATAGGCTCAGCTAAACCGTTTTGTTGAGGTGTGTATGAATTAGAAGTTTGATGAATTATTCCTGATTTCTTTAAGTAATTGGAGAAATCATTACTCAGGTACTCTCTACCATTATCAGAACGAAGGCATTTAATTTTAGAATCAAGCTGATTCTCTACTAAGGCTTTGTATTCTTTAAACTTTGAAAATACATCTGATTTGTTATGCAAAATATATACATAATACTTTCCTTGTATAATCATCTATGAATGTGAGGAAATACCTGGCCCCTCCAAGTGATTTTACCTCCATTGGTCCACAGACATCCGAATGTATCAACTCCAGAGGTTTCTTCGCTCTGGAACCATTAGCAGGAAACGGCTGCCTTGTTTGTTTTCCTTGTTGACACGATTCACAAACCATTTTGTTTTTATTTTCAACCAATTTCACTCCATTAGTACTGTTACTTAGTTTATTCATATCATTGAAATTCAAATGTGCCATCCTCTTATGCCACAATAAGAAATCAGTCTCATTTGTTTTACAACTGTATGCTGTAATAGTGTCAGTATTCAGCCGGTACATGTTATTTATGAGATTTGCAGCTGCTATTTCAGTATTCATTTTGTTGAATATTTTACAGCCCTGTTTTGTAAACTGTATGGAGCACCCATTTTTGATAATTTGACTGACAGACAATAAATTAGTTGTTAATTCAGGTACATAGAGAACTTTTGTAATTTTGATAGTTTGTTTCACACTATTTGTTCCAACAATATTCAAGTCTATCTTGCCACAACTTTTCACCGGAAGCATTTTATTATTTGCTATTTTAATACTTGTGATCGGAGGGGGTACTTCATCATAAAGCCAGTCTTGTCTAATGGTAAGATGCATTGAAGCACCTGAATCTATATAGAACCCATCATCATATTTTGTTGTTGCAGAGAATACAGCTATATAACCTGACTCTTTATTTTTGTCTTGTCTTACTTTCTTTGATTTGCAATTTTTACTTAAATGTCCATATTTGTTGCAAGTAAAACATCTCGGACCTTTCTTTGGGGTTTGCTGAGACTGCTTTGAGTCATTGTGCTTTGTGTAAAGTACTGTAGTATTTGGATCAATTGTTTTTACTTCTTGGAGTAATTTTGTCTTGATCAAGTCAGAACTAATTTTTACACCAGAGCTTTCTATGCCCATAATCATCGGTTTGTAGGATTCCGGCAAACCAGCCAACATTAATGTTCCCAGCCACTCATCATCAACATTAAAGTTGATGTTTCTCAACTTGTGTGCGGAAGACATTATTTTATTGACATATGATTCTACACTTTCACTCGTCTCTAATGTTGTGTTAATTAAGTCCTTTAATAAGCCAACTTTTCTGGTTAGTCCACTGTCTTCAAATGCTTTGGTGAGGTTATCCCAAACTTGTTTGGCATTTGCGGCTTCTTGGATGTGAACATAAAGGATTGGATCAACTAATAATATTAGTTTTGATTTAGCTTTAACGTCATTCTTCACTGATTTTATATCATTGGGGTTTGGTTCTGTCGATATGCAATCATACAAATCTTCGTGCTGTAGGTTAGCTTTTACAGCAAAACTCCAAGTAGACCAATTATCCCGTCCCGTCAGTTTAGGAATTGACATTGTTGTGTTGTTCATATTGAAATAAATCTGAAATAGCTGAAAAACAGAAAATCTCGCGAGCTGGTAACTTTTGAGGTTATGTACGCGTTTGTTTTTTCAAAACTATTTTTTTATTTCGTTAGTTCGATTATTATATTATTTACAATTTCAAAAGCAACGTGTTAGAGCTATCTGGGCCCATAACCTGTTTGTAATAAAACGGATTAATATAATTAGTTGAGATTTAATTTAACACAGAAACAAGAACAACGAGAGCAAACAGAGTGTGTGCGCGAGAGAAAGAGAGAGAGTGTCCAAGTCAACGAGATGACATCTAAAGTTAACATAGACAACAATAGAATGTGAATGACATTCTACTAAGAAGGCGGCAATTTTTATTTATTTTTAACAAACAGGTTTACTTTCACAATCCACAACGCGACACAGCAAACCATTTATAATTTTGAAATCCTTAGCAAGACCAATTTTATTATTAGCTTTAAACTCTAGATCAAGGTTTTATGACAATCGTCTGTATCTCTTCATCGCCATCTTGAAGAGCATCAATGAACGCCTTCTCTTCAATGTGATATACTGTAACTGGATTCCGGCTAAGAGCACCGGCGTGTGTCATCGTAATTCCTGGTTTATGTTCTACTTCAAAATGATACTTCTGCAGATCTAGCTACCACCGGGCAATTCGGGGCGACAAATCTCTCTTTGACCAAGCTAACCGCAACGCAGAGCAATCTGTCACAATACGAAATTTCAGCCCTGAGACATAAACTTTAAACTTTTGAATACTAAAAACGACTGCCAGCGCATCCTAGTTCAAAGCTATGATATTTAGCTTCTGCATCTGTTGTCTGTCTACTTGCATAAGCAACAGCTCTCCATCCAGCATTTTAAGCTATGATATTTAGCTTCTGCATCTGTTGTCTGTCTACTTGCATAAGCAACAGCTCTCCATCCAGCATTTTAGTGACTCTGCAAAAGTAATGCACCAAGTCTCACTTTAGAAACATCGGTGTGGATCTGTGTTTCGCAAGATGGATCATAAATGGCAAGAATGGGGTCAGATGTCAAAAACCTTATCTTATCAAAGTCTACTTAGCATTGATTTGCTGCTCCAACACCATTCTACATTCTTCTTCGTGATATCAAAATTGCCCAACTCCATGCCTTTTCCAGAGAAACAACTATCAGACTCGTCGCGAAGAGATGTAAGTGAGTTTCTTTAACTCTCGGTTTAACTTTTCACCTATTTTGGGTAAGCAAGTTTCAATTTCCAGCAGTTCAGCTCTGGCAACACAATCAGCACTATTTAGCTGCACAGGTTCGTTAGTTTTATTCATGACTGTTGTACCTTCCTGACTTCCTGTACTCAACACACCCCTTTCACATCTAGGCTCTCGTGCATCACTTTTATAAAACCACTTGTAACAGGCTCAGTTCCGACAACAACCTTAATCAGTCCAGGTTTTAATGTTGTATCCTCATTTGGATATGAACTAACTTTTTCTACATTTTCACACAGCTCTGTAATATCTAAGGACATTTTCTTGTCATATACATTAAGCCGTTGATGTTTTAACAAACGGGATAACAAAAGAAACCCAGGAACCAGGGCGTACAAAAATTATACAGAGGAAACTCTTCAAACTATATTAGCAGAGATTAAATCGGGGCGTATTTCAGTTCGTGGCGCAGCCGAAAAGTATGGTATTCATCGCAATACGTTATCGTCTAAACTGAAAGGTAAAGCGCCTTTAAAACCTGGGGGACAACCTGTATTTAGTGATACAGAAGAACAAGGGTTCATTTCCCAACATCATTGCTTTGTCTTCGTTCGTATTCCCAATCACACCAACGGAATTACGTGTGATTGCAAAAACGTATTTAGATAAGCAGGGAAGAAAAGCGTTTGTTAATAATTATCCGGGAAGAGAATGGGCGCACTCCTTTTTGAAACGCCATAATTCTGTTCTGTCTCATAGAGTGGCCAGAAATATTACTCATGGCCGAGCAGAGATAAACGAAACAATAATCAACAATTTTTTCGACAATTTCGAAAAGGAGACTTAAGGCGTGCCAGATACAAATATCTGGAATTACGACGAAACCTGCCTAGTTGACGACCCTGGCTCAGTTAAGGTTTTGGTAAGGCGTGGGACCAAATATCCGGAAATTATACGGAACTCTTCCAAAGCATCGACGTCTATAATGATATGTGGCAGTGCAGCAGGAGAACTGACACCTGTCTATACAGTTTATAAAGCGGAAAATATGTGGGAGACTTGGACTGAGAACGGGCCAGAAGGAGCTCGTTACAACCGAACCAAATCCGGCTGGTTCGATGCTCGTTGCTTCGAAGATTGGTTCCATTTTACCATGCTACCAATTTTAAAGAAACAGAGCGGCAAAAAAGTACTTGTGGGCGACAATCTCAGCTCTCATATTAATTTGGAAGTCATGGCTGAATGCAAAGCAAATAATATTGCGTTTATTTGCCTTCCTCCGAATGCAACGCACTTGCTGCAACCCTTGGATGTTGCCTACTTTCGCCCCATGAAGATTGCTTGGAGAAGCACTCTAAACGATTGGAAAAACAACGTCCGCGGTAGTAGGAGTTCTTCTGTGCCAAAGGACCAATTCCCAGGGCTTTTAAAGGTGATGTTTCAGAAGATGGAAACAAATTCTTCCCAAAACCTTAAATCTGGCTTTAAAAAGTGTGGTTTGTGTCCTCATAATAGGCATGAAGTATTGCAAAGATTACCAAATCGACAATTGGAAAAAAATGTGCTAGTCCAGGAATTGTAAGGAGAGAGTTTCTTGGAGAATTTGAGATCTACAAGACTGCAAGTCACCGAAACCAGACAATGCCGCAGAAGGAAGCGAGTCAATGTTCCGGCAGGACGAAGCATAACTACTGCAGATTTACAACATAATATGCAAATTCAGCCAGCGCTATCAACTCCTCTTTTTCATGAAGAATCAGATTCCGAGTTTGATGCTACTTCAGATCCCCCTTTTCATGACCCGCTCTCAGACTCTTCAACTCCAGTGCAACCATACTCACATGAATCTCCATTTCCCACATTTAATACCCGTGAATCCTCTCCAACTCCATGCAGTAGTAATGCCATCATTAAAGATACTACAACATCTGTTCAAGACCCGCTCTTAGACTCTTGAACTCCAGTGCAACCATACTCATGAATCTCCATTTCCCACATTTAATACCCGTGAATCCTCATCAACTCCATGCAGTAGTAATGCCATCATTAAAGATACTACAACATCTGTTCAAGACCCTCTCTCAGACTCTTCAACTCCAGTGCAACCATACTCACATGAATCTCCATTTCCCACATTTAATGCCCGTGAATCCTCTCGAACTCCATGCAGTAGTAATGCCATCATTAAAGATACTACAACATCTGTTCAAGACCTGCTCTCAGACTCTTCAACTCCAGTGCAACCATACTCTCATGAATCTCCATTTATCGTCTTTAGTACCCGTGAAGCCTCTCCAACTGCATGTGGTAGTAATACCGTCATAAAAAAAGTCAACTATGCCCAAATCGCGCAAGAAGTAAGAAGGAATCGCGTAAGAAGGAAAAATACAACCAAGATTCAGACGATAGCTGTAATTCATACATGTCCCTTCAGGAAAACGACGGCAGTGTGACTTGGTTAGAATTAGACGATTCAGATAGAGAAAATGATAAGAACAACACAAATACAGAGATGGAAATCGACGAAAATAAAATAGATCTGACGAAATTGAAGGAAGGGAGTTATGTGCAAGTGGAATATAAAAATAAGTGTTATCCTGGAAAAATAATTAGAATATTAAATGACTCGGCGCTCGTCTCTGCCATGGCATAATCGGGGTATGATACATGGAAATGGCCCAAACCATCAGATATCATTTGGTATCATCACACCAAAATAAAACAAGTCCTCGAGGAACCAAAACTAATTTCCAAGATGGGTCTTTTTAAATTTTAATAAGTGATGTTGATGATGTTTGAATTGTAATTTGACCGACGGGTATTACATAATTATTATATATTTTTTTCATTTTGTTTTTCTGAGGTTACGTTTTGTTAAAAAGTTTTTCTCTTTAGTTCGTCTTAATAAACCTAATTTTCTTGTACCTACTAAATATTTCATTTCACTTACGTATTTCTATTATTATAAGCAAGTAAACAAAATTTCATACATTAATTTAATCAAAAAACAATAGCTTAAGTAATACGCCAAAGTAACAAAATTTCTACCAAATTTTTTTTCATTTGAAAAAAATTTCTTTTCAAAAAAAAGTTTTTATCATAATAATCTTATAACTAAATGGGGAAAGAGTTAGGGCAAATTTATTGTTATGGCGTACGGTTCATATATTTTTTTTATAGGATCAAAAAACCTTGAAAAGTGGCACATAGTCACCCCGTTTGACGGTAATAATGAACCTATAAACCTGTTTAAAACTTTTTCTATCTTACTTCCTCTTGATGACATTTCTTTCACCACGGTTCTGAGGAAATTTTATGTAGGTACTTCCTTAAAATAACAAGAGTATTGATTGCAGCCGTTACTTCCCTTAAACACTTTGACACAGACTGCTGGGACATTGGTGCCTCCAAGTTTTGTCCTACAGAACCTTGGTAGCTTCCCCGTGCGTAAAAGTTTAGGGCTGTAAGGATCTGAAAATTATAACATTTCTTCAATATCAGCAATATTCAAAAATAATATCGCAGATTATTTCTAACACAAAGTTTATGTACTAAAATATGATAGCATACCTTAACTATGCGATCAATTCCACGACTATTTCTTTTAGGCCACAGAAGAGGCACTATCTCCTCGCAGAGGGTTTGAAATAATTCCCGACTAAGTCTATAATTAAAAATAAACTCCCCGTCGGAAATCTTATATAAGTCAAATCCCTCTCGCAATTGACGACGCTGTCTTTTAAGTTCCAAACGTTCTTCTTCAAGACACGCTCGAAGAATAAAAAACCTTCCTGCCATTGCCAATATCCTATAAAGCTACTTAAAATAAACTTTTAAACTTCTAAAATCAACTTCACTGCCACTATTTAACTAATATTGTATTGAATCTTGCTTCCGAGAATGCTTTCGACGATGAAAAAGTAATTATTTTGACACTAAACTCCCGAAGAATCGTGTGTCAAATTAAAATCTTCGATCGTGTTTTGCGCGCTCGGAGTAAGCTTCGAGACGAGAAACGTCATTGCTAGTTCGGTCGGCCCGAACTTCGGTACGAATGTATTTCGGAGTAGGAAACGGCCCGATCAACCGACCGAAACTTTAAAAATTGACATTCGGAGTAGGCCTCCTGACTCGTAACTAAACTGTAAGCACCCTCTCTAGATCTTTGGGCCATAAGTGGATGCTGCCAATAACGTCGAATTTTCCTTCTCCGACGATAGCAATATAGAATAGATAGAATAGCGGCGGTATACTGTCAGTATGTAAAATGTACTCTGTGGTATACTGCGAGTTTTCTGTTCACACATCGCATCCAGTAATGACGGATCCGTTGAACGTTATACGGTGCCTATGTGTGAACAGAGCATAAATTTATGTGTGAGTAATTTGATATACCTACCTTAAATATGAATTAAACTATTTTAAAATTACCTAATATTTGTGTTTAAATTATTGTTTTCTAACGTTAAGCTCTTATGTTTAAGATGTGTGATGTTGACGAAGTATATTTATTTCTTGAAGACCATGAACATGAGCCTAATCCAAATACTTCCCGAATCCAAAGAAAAATGTTAAGAGGCTAATACAATCCTTTTGATGCTGACGATTCATTGTTTGTAAGAAGGTATCGGCTTTCAAAGGAATTGGTCTTAACATTGTGTGAGGAAGTGAAGCGCTTTCTAACACACCCAATGAGAGCACAAGACTTAGGCCTCTTGTACACACACGGTTTATCGCCGTGAAAATCTACGGTTAATTCGCCGTGTGGCGCATGTCACGGAGTGCATGAGGCACGGTCGTCAGTGTTGTATGGATTACTATGAAAGCTTGTAGACACGCACGGTGGCGCCACGGCACGGCGCCGCGGCCGTGTGCGCCGTGACTGCCCCTCGGAGCGCCGCGTCTACGCACGGCGTGATTTTCATCAGTGTTGTATGGCATTCTATGGGAGTGTGTCAACGGCGCCGGACGTATGCACGGATTCGTGACGGTTTACATACGCTGATTCCCGATTTTGTTATAAAATGTGCATAAATCAAGAATTATTAATTTCATTAATTCAAGAAAGGCCTATAATATGGGATAAGACCGTCGATGATTATAAAAATAAGCGGTGTTAGTTCCGATTCTGAATCAAGGGTGGACTCATGTTCACTCGCATTATAAAACTGAAAGTTTTCCTGCTTATGTATAAAATTTTGCAAAACACAACAGGTTTTCACAATATCAACTGCCAAATCGATGGACACATTCATTGGCCGGTGAAAAATGCGCCATTTATTGGATAAAATTCCAAACGCACATTCAATAAATCTTCGTGCTCTTGTAAGTCTGTAGTTAAAAGTTCGTTTTAATTGATCAAGATGATGACCTCCAAATGGACGAAGTAAATGGTAATGCAAAGCAAAGGCTTCGTCTCCAACGAACACAAATGGCAAATCGTAATCAGTTCCTGGCAAACGTGTTGCATTGGGTAGGTTAAATCTGTTGTTTGTTAATTTTTTCCAAAATGGTGTTTCTTTAAAAACACTGGAATCACACTCCTTCCCGTAGGCGCCAACGTCAACAAATATAAAGTTGGTAATCGCTATCTACTACTGCCATCAAAACTATAGAAAAAAAATGTTTGTAATTTAAAAACATCGAGCCACTGTCGATTGGCTTAATAAGTCTGATGTGTTTTCCATCGACCGCCCCTAAGCACAGCGGAAAGTTGGAAGATTCGTGAAATTTGCTAGCAATTTGTAGCCAGTCTTCTTGAGATGGCATTTTCATGTATTCTTTATAGAGTTCTAACCAAATGTGGCATACTTCACGTACGATGCAACTTATGGTTTTTATTCATATTCTATAGCTGTAGTGTAGGTCAGTAAAGGTATCCCCTGTTGCTAGATACCTGAAATATAAAACAAAACGGTTTAAATACTAAAAGGCAGCGGGTGGTCTCATTACGCATCTAACGTAATAACGGAAGGATGTTTTGTTTACTTATCCATCATTTTTGTTGTTCATAAGTGAATTTATTGAAAAACAGCGTTAAAATGGATAAATTTAATAAGAATACTCGTGGTTACCATTTCATTGCTTCATTAACAAGCAGTGATGCAATGCAAAGTAATTCTCTACAGGTATGTATCGTATACCTACTTACTACTCGTTTATTACCTACATTACATTATGTTGTCTAGTAATTCTGTTTACCTATTTATCTATACATATCCTATTAAAGATAAATAGCTATTCATTTATTTATCTACATACAGATAGTGCAATCTACGAAGACGCCTCCTACTCTTCTTCCTATTATAATCGCTTACAGTACAAGTGTACGCGCTAATTACTGTATAAGTAATTACATAATATAGGTAATTAGTGTGTATCGACAAAACTAAAGCACTAACAGACTGTAACACACTTGTACGCGACTAGGGAGAAGAGTGGGGCGCGTCTTCGTGGATTGCACTATCTATACCTACTAATGTAATAGGTATAAAATGACGAAATCGTCGCGCGCTTTTTGACATTACTAAATAAAATCCTTGATGAAATCCAACTTAAACATTAAGTGGTGAATTACACACATCAACGAACGACAACGAATACCTAAATCATAATTGACATGATTTTATTGTTTTAAGGACACTACTCAGATTTACGACAAAACCCGGATACAAAATAAATACACCCAGCTGCATGATGAGGTACTTATCTGTCAAATACTTTTTTATGTTTTCAAATCTTGCATGTTAGTGATTTGTGGGTTTGGTGTTAGTATGTGAGGTTTTGCCTAGCATGTGGAGAGTATGAATGTGTGACTTGTACCGATTTAAAGATTTTTCTTGTATTCGATAAGACTTGCCTTGCCTCTTTACTCGTTAAAATAAAGTTATGTACAATGACCCCTTAAGAGGTATTGCGTTTATTCTGTTACTCCCTGTATATTTTTGTACAATAATATACGTATAACCTGCAGTAGATGGTTCGCTCAATATTACCATTACTTGTTTTATATTTTTAGATAACCAAAGTATCTGAGGCTACCCATTACAATGTTTTACCTGAAGATGAGTTATTGGAAGCTAATGAACAAAGAGTATTACTAGATATATCTAACTCCATAAATCTTGTTCATACAACGACAGAAATTGACGAAAATAATATAAGCGTCTGTACCGAAGTAGATGATGCGTACCAAAATTTAATTCAGATGGAAAATGATGACTTAGGCTCAAGGTATTTAGATTCCATAGAATTCAATACTACAGCAAATTCAAACCATGAGTTACAACAAGAACCACAAGAAAAAAGTTACAACAACATTGAATGTTCTCAGCAAGAAAATGCAGATCTTACAAACATCGATTTATCTATATCAACAGTCAATCTATGTGACAATAGCCCCAGTATACTAGACAATAATATGACTACATCTCAAGTTAGTGTTTTAGCTGAAGAAAATTCACTTATAACTATATCAGAAATATCAACTGGCAATCATAGTGAAGGTGATCTACAGAACCCGATGATATCTGAACCAATAATAAATGAAAATAGAACTGGACGACCAAAGAAGGGCAGAAAACGGAAATATCCTGATCAAACACGTGAAATTCGTAAAAAGTTATGTGAAACTAACAATCAATACATAAATCAAAAGGGAGAAGTAGTCAATCAACGAAAGTTTATCGATGTTCGCTGTAATGATGGTTGTCATGAAAAAATATCGGTAAAAGAGCGCCAAGAAGAATTTTCAAAATTTTGGGCGTTATGTTTTGAAGGAAAGTGCTTGTATATATCTTCCAACGTGAAAGTGACATCAATAAAAAGGAAAAGAAACAAGAATTCAAATAAAAGAAATAACACTCAAGTCTATTCTTTAAAAAACATAGTTGTTTGTGCCAAAATGTTTATCGATACTTTAAGAATTTCATCTGCAAGGATTGACAGATACTTAAAAAAATGCTCACGTCCGGAAAAAATTGAAGACAAAAGGGGAAAGGTATCAGGAAACACTCGTAAGATGCCTCAGGATGTTGAACAAAGTATTATCGAACACATTGATAAATTCCCAAAATATAAGTCCCATTACTGTAGAGCGCAAACAGACAGGATGTATTTACCACCGGATATGACTTTGTCGAAAATGTACGACTTATATTTATCGGAAGCAAGCTTTGATGAATCAAGAAAGACAGTTTCATTTGCATCGTATAAAAGAATATTTTATACCAAATTTAATCTACAAAGGAAAAAGCCACAGAAAGACACGTGTAATAAGTGCGACCTATTTGCTGTAAAAATCAGAGATACCACTTCACAAGAAACCAAATTAAATTTAGAGAAGGAAAGAGAGCAGCACCATAAAGAAGCCGAAGACGCACGTGCAATGAAAAGACAAGATATAACTTTGGCTAAGACTTATGATCATATTGAAACCCTGACATTTGATATGGAAAAAACACTGCCACTGCCAAGAATTCCAACCAACATCGTATTTTACAAACGCCAACTGTGGCTTTACAACTGCGGTGTGCATTCAGGAAAAACCGGTAAAGGGTTTTGTTACGTCTGGGTGGAAGGAATAGCAGGCAGGGGAGCACAAGAAGTAGGCTCCACTTTACGTAAACATATATCTTTAAATCTAGACTCAAAAGTCAAAGAACTAATCCTATGGTCAGACTCCTGTGGTGGCCAGAACCGAAATATTAAGTTGACTCTGCTACTATTTGCAGTACTAGAAGAAAATGACAACCTAGAAAAAATCACCCTACGATTTATGGTCCCTGGGCATAGCTTCTTAGAAAATGATAGCGAGTTTAGTGATATCGAATCAGCGTTAAAAACCCATACTCGGCTTTACACTCCACAAGACTACATTGATGTGATGACCAGTTGTCGTAAGAGAAACAAGTTAATAGCTAATAAAATGGAAAGTTTAGACTTTGTCGGAGTTTCTAAAATGCTGAAGACAATAGTGAATAGAAAAAAAGATATAGAAGGAAATCCTATAAGCTGGTTGAAAACTAAAGAAATAAACATTTTTAAGGATAGACCTGGTCGGATATTTCTTTCAACCTGTCATGGCGGTCAAACCCATGAAGTAGATCTTAATAAAAGACCAAAAAGAGGGGCAATAAATAACCCATTGACATTATCAAGGCATTATGAGCAACTTTGGCCACAAGGAAAACCTATTTCTCAACCGAAGCTAGATGATATAAAATCCCTCCTTCATCTCATACCATCTGATGCGAAAAAATATTACGAAAATTTAACTGGATCTCGTGATTTAGAAGATGATGTTGAAGGTTTTGATGGATCCATTGATTTTGAAGTAGAAGATGAAGAATAAAAAATAATATGGTACAGTGTATAGGTAATTAATAAAAGAAAAAAAAGGAATAAAAGTATTAATAAGATGTGGGTCAAACACAAAAAAGTATAAAAAACTGTTCAGTTTACTTAAACATTACACAAATAATTATTATAACGTGCATGAATTTTATAAATCAAGGTTATGGTTGGGCCTACTTAGTTTATAAAGTTTTTATGATTTAACGCCGCAAATATAAATTTGTGAATTTGATATGTATTAAAATGTCCCCTTCTGTAGACTGTTCGGATACGAGGTACGTCAGTTCTACAGTAGTTTAAAAAAATTCAAGAACAATTAGGACTTTACTTCAATTAATTATACATTCGAAAACTAAAGCACTTTTACGACATTGTTCGTAAAAAGAAATAGTATTTTTCGTTACAAATAAAACTAAAATAAACATTTGTTCCAATATCCATAGTATTCTCCTGTAGACACGTAAAATAGACATAATTTTATAATTATTGAACGCATCCATAACTTTTTTTTTGTAGTGTTGGCATTACAGATTTCTACATCTGTCATTTGTTCGTAAATGAGTAAAAAGGTGTTAATGCCGGTGAATAAAAAATATTTAAACTGTTACACAAGATTTTGGTCACGTTTGTTGGATCTTTCCTGTACTACCTGTATGTTGGTAAGTAGACACTTTAAAAATAAATGAGACGTAAGCTTTTACGCATATTAGCGAACTGGTGGCTGTATCCAATATGCTTTTTTCCTAACCTCAAAATGTAATCCGCCATCTTTAAGTTTTTGCTATTTGTCTTTTCTGTAGACAACTTTCCTGTGGATTCCAATGTCTACAGGAGATATTGTAGTCTACAGGAGGGATAAAAATAAGTTCGGTTGTCTCAGAAAAGTTATTTTTTATACAAAATCCTACATTGTCATGTCATAACTTCATCAGTAAATCTTTTTCTATAACTTAAGTAGACATTGTTTTAGCATGTAATGCATCATTAACACAATTGTTCCAGTTAAGATGCCTCGAGCAAGTAGAATTTCCGAGGAAGAAAAAAAGATACGCAGACGGGAGCAAAAGAAGCTCAGTATACGCCGTGCTCGTGCAAAGATGAACGAAGCAGATTTAGAAGAAAGACGAAGACAAGACAGAGAAAGATATCAACGAAAGAAGGATCAAGGAAAAATCAAAACGATTAAAGATTACACACCCAGGGAACAACGACAAATCAGAAAAACATGGAGAGAAAAAGCCAAGTCAAGACGTCAGAAGCAAAAAGTTCACAATAATGCGTTGCGTATCATTGAACAAGACACGCCACCTACAAGTCCTTCATTTTCGCGTATGAGGGTTGGTCACGCAGTTATGAAACACAATGCACGAAAATTAAGAATGGAAAATAATAACCTAAGAAAAAAAATACTGGAATTAGAATCTAAACTGACAAAATACAGAATGAGATATATTCGATTACCTAAAAAAATTTTAAAGGAAAAGCAGACATTAAAAAAAGTGAAGAATAACACAGCACAAGAAAGAAAAAAGCTGTACAAGAATTTTTACTTCAAGATGAACACAGCACACTTACATCGGGAAAGAAAGACACCATAACAAGGAAAAAGGTGAAGAAACAGATTCGTCTTTTAAATGATTCATTAATAAATTTACACAAAGCTTTTATAAATAAGTCTGGTATTAACATGTCATATGAAACTTTTCGGCGGTACCGACCGTTTTGGGTATTATTTCCTAAAGTAAACTCTAGAAATACCTGTTTATGTGCCATACATGCCAATAATACGTTTATAATACAAGCACTTTATAATGCTAAAATTATTCCTTATAAAACCATAACAGACTTACTGAAATTTTTATGTTGTAACAATACGATAAGCGTGACTTGTTTAGAAAATAGATGTTTTGGTTGCAAAGGTAAAACTTTGCAGAGTAACTATATTGATGTCAATGATACTATATTGTATGAAAGGTGGATCACCAAAACGGTTTCAGTTGTCATTAAAAATACTACAAAACAATGTCGCAAAACGGTTAAGGAAAAAGTTTCAACTACAAAAAAGGCATTGTTTCAAAAATTAAACATTAATTTACCTACTCTAAGGAAACATATAGCAAATATGACTCACCAAATTAAGCTATACAACATCTTAAGCAGAATCTGTCAGCCATTGAAGGATTACTTCATATAGATTTCTCCGAAAACTATAATTGTAAGTATGGGCAAGAAGTTCAAGCAGCGCATTTCGGGGGATCAAAGGCACAATTGTCATTACATACGTCCGTATATTATAGTGTTAACTTAGAGGCTCCTACGAATTTAATAAAGTCCACATCTTTCTGTACGGTTTCCGAGAATTTACGGCACGATGCGACGGTCATATGTGTGCATTTAATGTGTTTGGTAAAAAGAATAAAGGAGCTGACTCCAGATTTACTAAAATTGCACATTTTGAGTGATGGTCCCTTAACACAATACCGTAACAAATCAATGTTTTTTTTACTCGCCACGGTATTAAGTAAAGAGTTTTCCGTACAATCAATTACTTGGCATTTTACTGAGCGAGGTCATGGGAAGGGAGCCCCTGATGGCGTTGGGGGCTGCATCAAGCGCATTTGTGATAGTCATGTTGCAAAAGGAAATGATGTATCGAATTTAAATGATTTAATGACATGTTTAAGTGTAAATTGTAAGGGCATAGAAACTTATAAGATTGACGAATCCAAATTTCTCCAAATAGATCAGGTTCTAAATAACAATGCTACACGTCCTTTTAAAGGAACGCTTGAAATACATCAAGTTTTATGGGACACTCAAAATCCCGATGTTCTCAATGTTCGACGTTTAAGTTGCTTAAATTGCGCAGCTTATGAAAGATGTTCCCATTACGAATTAGGACAGATTCAAATACAGTATAAAGTCCCAAATTCCCCTACTAGCTCTATCTTATTTGATGATCAATTTGATAATTTATTACCTATTTCTTCCCAACCGGGACCTTCCAATCACCGTAAAACTTCACCTGAAGCTCACTTTATTCGATCTCCCAACAGTTCAAGAATCAGTGAAGCTACAACCGAGTCAATAACACCCGGTTACTTTGAAAGATTAACACCTGATAACCCAATCCCATATTCATGTTCACCAAATCAAAGACCTATGAAAAGGGCAGGTATGAAATTTTTGAACTTTTTTGAGGACAGTGAGTCTGATTCGGACTCTTCCTTAAAGATTACTCCAAAGAAACGACGCCCAATGCAGTTAATAATATCGGATTCTTCTGATAATGAAGAATTTTAATTTGCATTAATTCTAACAGAAAAAATATCTTTCATGTGGACAAATGTGCGATTATTTTTTATTTTTTTTATTAAATACAATTTTTCTAGTATCAGTTACTAAATTATGAGAAGTATTTTTGTTATGAGCATTTTTTATTAGATATTAAGTAAATAATGATAATTATAGTAAGTAAAAGTCAATGTATGAACCATCCTGTAGACAATTTGATCTTTTCTGTAACGTTACCATAGAAAAGATGTCCATTCTGTGGACAAATTTACATTATTTTTTATAAAGTATACTACACGTATTTAAAATCATTAATTGCTAAGTAAGGAAAATGAATGTTGTTTTGAGTATTTGTAATCAGGGTTTGCAATAAATAATTATTTTATAATTACTTATAATAAGGTTTATGTTATCATCTGTGGACAAGTAAGACTTTTCTGTGTACAGATAAAAAATTAAAAAGTGATTATTTGCAAAAATATTAAAGACTGATCTATGTCGATATTATTAAGGATAAACAAAGTGTACAACATTAATAAAAGGCTGATTTTCAAACTGATATGTGGTGTTTTTTCTTTTGCATATTTTGAAATACACATTTTGTGTTTGACCCATGTAGAAGTGTTACAACATTTGTTTTGTTTAAGTAAATTTTATTAAAATAACTGGATTTAATCTTATGTTCCAATTTATTTCACCCGAAAAAAATCGCAATAAAGTATCAAACGACAATAATGCCGTATAGTACGTTATTGATAAATAAAATGGTCTGAATATGGCTTAAAACACATTAACAAATTAAGCGGAAAAATGGCTATAACTACAAAACTGTATAGTTTAGCCTTATATTTTTTTAACAAATGTGAACTTATACATATTTTATATGTTCAGAATAAAAATTATACTCTTGACATATTAAATGTATGCACAGCGACCATTTTAAGTTTGAAATTTTTGAAGCTCATTTTCTCAGGATTCGTTAAATGGCGCTTAATCGGTTCTTACATAACGCAGTCCAATTGGTGTTTTCACTATTCTCAGTTTAAAACTAACAAATTGTGACCCAATTCCTATATTCGCGGATCTAATCGGTACATAGTACATGCATATTAATAAAAAGAATTCCAATATTGTATCCAACCAAATATCCTTTGTAAACACGCCGATAAATGGACTAATAAAAAAGTAAAATAGACCTTGTTACAACTATGTAAGTAATACCTAAGTTTGTAAATAAATGATATCGCCACTGTATTGGTTCGGCCTATAACATAAACCGCCTTCGCCGCGGTCGGTGTTTTTGAGAATGTAAACAAACAGAATTAAAGCAACATTACCACTTAATGCATAAAGTATATTTTTAAAGGCTGCCACGTATATCTTTGGTAAAAGCCGCTTTGGGTGTTTTATTATTTTATTGCTAAGCCTGAAGATAATAACTAAACAAACAAAAACAAATAAAACTTCAATAAATTGATTTTTTATATTATGATTGTTTTTTATTTTGTCACCTAGGAACGTATCCCCTATAATTCCATATAAATTACCATTCCGTATTCACGGTTTCTGTATTCGCGGCATATTAACGGAACATATACCCCGCGAATAAAGTGCTTTTACTGTACTTTAATTACACATACACACAGACACATCCATACATACTTACACACTCATACTTACTTACACACAAACATACGTACATACATACAAAATACAAACATACCGGTTTAAATAATACCGGTATTAATATATTATAAAAGGTGTGCGAGATGCAGGATATGATTCAGGTAGGTGCTTTATTCATTCACTACAACGAGCTATAGATCATTCGCTAATATCTCAACCAGAAGTACAACAGATGATAGCTGCTGCGAGACGAATTGTTACCCACTTTAATCATTCTGGCTTAGCAGAGCAGAAACTTAAATCTATTCAACAAGAACTTAACTTGCCAAACCACCAACTAGTACAAGATGTGAGCACACGCTGGAATTCTACCTATTATTTAATGGAGCGATTATTAGAACAAAAGCGAGCTGTCTCCTTGTACATAACAGATCATGAAACTTTAATAAATCTGACACATGCTCAATGGGAACTATTGGAACAGTGTATCAAACTCCTCAAACCATTCGAAGAAATAACAAAAATATCTAGCTCAGGTATCTCTTGCATCTCTGAAGTGATTCCACATGCAGTAACTTTATTAAAATATCTGGGAAAAGCAGAGACAGCTGAGAAAGTACCTAATTTAGTCACGATGAGATCTTCACTGCAGGCCGAGCTAGAAAGGCGATTCAGCTTCGATGATAAAAATAAATATCTGGTTGCTACTTTTCTGGATCCTCGATTTAAAACGAGTTTTCTAGGATTGGTTCAAGCAGAAAGAGCAAGACAAAATATTCTTCTAGAAGCTCTAAAAAAAAGTTGTGATGAACTAAGTAGTACCGATGACGATTCTTCTCCAGCGCGTAAGAAAAGAAACTTGAATGAAAATGATAGGACTGTTGAAACACACAACAGTTTCTGGAACTGTTTTGAAGAAGTCGCTACAGATAATGCTAATAATGATGAGGAGGACGTGGAGAAGAATGCTGTGGCAAACGAGTTGGATTTTTATTTGAAAATAGTTCGCCTAGATCGGAAGGCCGATCCTTACAAGTGGTGGTCAGCAAACGAAAAACAATACCCGAACCTTTCGAAATTTGCAAAAGTTTATTTTTCTTCGCCTGGAAGTAGCGTTTATAGTGAGAGGTTATTTTCTGAGGCTGGTAACGTTTACGATGAAAAGCGCAAACGTTTGCTACCAGAAAATGCTGAAAAGCTCGTTTTTATCCATCACAACTTACCACTGATTAATTTTAAGTACTAAAATGTTGTAATTTGGAAATAAATACATAATTTTTGAGTAAAATAACGTGTCTTTTTTTACATGATTTGCTATTCGGTATTCGGCCGAATAGTACGCACTATTCGGCCGAATACCGAATAGAAAAAAAGTGGCCGAATAGGCCGAATACCGAATGTTGCCGAATATTCGTGGCATCATTAGTGATTACCATATTGTGTTCTAATAATAACTAAGTAGGTATCATCAATATGTTATCTAGGTACTTACTCATGTGTCTATTTGATTCTTATTAGGAAACTATTTTCTTTTTTATACTATGTATTAGATACATAACGTGATGTAGGTTAAGTACATGGTAAATTTTATATAAATTACATAGGTACCTACACTAAATATGTAGCCAGCAGGCTCATATCTTTAATACTGTTATCTTGTTTCAGGTGTTGATTGCATTGTCCTATGCCACAGGATCATACCAGAGAGTAATTGGCGATATAGCTGGTCATTCAGTGGCACAGGAAACTATATCACACATTTTGAGGCAAATCACTAAAATATAGAATTTGCCCTATTTTCGACAGAAATATATAAAATTTACAAGAGATCTAGGACAAAGGAGGGAGAAATATAAATAACAGCGTTAGTACTGGGTGGCGCAAAAGTACTGGCACTAAAGAAAATACTTTTTTTTTTATATATGACATTTTCTGTCATTCTGTTGTTGAAAATTGTGTAGAGAACAAATGTAAAATACACTGAAAATAAACATGGACCGTTTTACTCCCCAAGAACGTGGAATAATTGTGTCAATGTTCTTACGGAATAATTCATCAGTGATAAGAACACAACGTGAATTTCGTCGACGATTTCCCCACCGTCCGGCACCGATTGGTCGCACAATTCGACGCTTTGCCACACGCCTTGAAGCAACTGGCTCAACATTGGATAGACCTAAGTCTGGGAGACCAAGAACAGGCCGTTCAGCTGAAAATATCGATGCTGTGCGCGAAGATGTGGAAGAGTGTCCAGAAACATCAACGAGGCGACGTGCCACGCAATTGGGCATTTCCAGACGGACCCTGCAGCGTATTTTGGTGAAAGACTTAAAGATGTTCCCGTATAAAACTCAAATGACTCATCAGCTGCTGCCTGCTGACCACCGAGCTCGTCTAGATTACTGCCAGCGCGTCATAAACCTCAACCTTGAAGAGGATGATTTTCCTTCAAAATTGGTTATGAGTGACGAAGCGCATTTCCATCTCTCAGGGCATGTCAATAAGCAGAATACTCGGTTCTGGGGCACTGATAATCCGCGCATTATTCAAGAAACACCTCTACACCCACTAAAAGTTACTGTATGGTGTGGCATCTGTGTTGACAGAGTGATCGGACCCTATTTTTTCGAAGACGCTGGAGGCAATGAAAAAAAAACTTAAAGTGTACGAGGCGTGTGTCGCCAAGTCCATATGATTGTGTATACTAAACATGTATTCATATGACCAGCGAAATAAATACTCTAATAATGCATTACTTTAAGTTTCATCGGTGCTTTGTTACTAACTGATATAACAGAGTGCAAGTATAGTATGTTGTGACTCATACCTTGGGTATGTGGTGCTTCGCCTGCCATCCGTGTCCAGTTCTGCCGTTCAGATGAACTGTCTGCCAGTCTCGCCTGTCTAGTTTCACCACCTGGGGGTTTAATTATATCATGATTCCTCCCTTCATGGAATCACATAAGTGTCCTAGATCTACCCACATCTTAGTATTATTATACATACACGTTACCTTTATACAATGTCACTAGTGTGACCAGGCTAAGTGCTATGGCACTACGGAGAGGGCCCAGGATGTCCCTCACCGCGCTCACCTGTATCTTCTACAAGCCAGAGCTCACCTCTTCTACAATATCACTAGTGTGACCAGGCTAAGTGCTATGGCACTACGGAGAGGGCCCAGAATGTCCCTCACCGCGCTCACTCGTATTTTCATACAAGCCTGAGCTCACCTCTTCTACCGGTAGGTCCCCGCTATTGCGTGGGAGAACAAAATCAGTTACTATGGTAACTTCATAAGGTACGTGTAGTCCCCAAAGGACTCATTATATCAAATCACATATTAAAGAAGATAAATTCTGTAAACCGAAGACACTTAGCTTTCAATCCAGGCCCTTCTCGAAATAAGCACACTAATGTAATAGCAGTCTAGCACTTGACACTTGATTGTAATAATATTATAAAACTAGCTGTACGTAAAGTGATTTAAACTTTAGTAGACAATCTTAAAATGAAGCTTCGAGAATAGCGCCAAGCGGGATGACGCATGTTAATTGAACAATGACAGTCAGAGAGATGGGAGTTGCTTACCATAGAGTTTCAATGTTGCTATATACAATATTTACATTTCGCGGAAGTGTCGCGACACTCCCGCCGGGAACATTTACAGTAAGGTTATCATCAAATTCTGCGTCCACTCCCTTATCTTCTCAAGGGCTCGGACCGCAGCGATTCGCTTATGTCTTACTTACTCAGGTCGATCCTCTTTAGTCGACGTATCCTTGTCTTTCGTGGAATCATTGTCCATCATATCATTTGAATGATCTCTCAAATTCTCATTTTGAATTCTATCAGCACTCTCAATCTCTAGATCTGGTTCTTTACTTGTGACACTCCTGTCATCTATCATTTCCTCATATATTTCCTGATTAGTAGATGTTTCCTTCTTAGCAACATCAGTCTCCGTGATAACATGAGGCAAAACTTCTGTGTCCTCTGGAGTTTCTTTAGGTACATGATGAGATTCACTCATTTCCTTATTTTGTGGTACTGTATCCGATCGTTCATCGTCTTCTATTTCTAGAGGATATAAATGCGCAACGGAGCGCGTAAATATAGTCTCTCCTACTTTCACTCGTGCGACTCTAACCAAACCGTCGGAACCTTTAATTAAAGAAACTATCCTTCCTACCTTCCAGCCTTCGCGGTTTTTATCTCCTTTTATCTGAACTATTTGGCCTTCTTTCGGAGTTAGTTTTGAAGTCACGCGTGGTGGTTTGTGCAAGTGACTATATCTTTCCCTTAGGCTTGGTAAGTAGCGATTTTGGAACATGTCTTTGAATTCATCTAACATTACACGAGACTTTCTCCAACCCATGATTAAATTGGTTTTGGTTGACGTGCCTTGTATTAACGCATCATTATCTGCAGTTTCTAGAGTGACACATCTGCCGGGTTGAAGAAAATCGGACGGTTTCAGAATGGGCTCCAGTTCTGTATCAACACAGGTTAATGGTCTGGTGTTTATTACCGCTTCTATTTCCTTTATCATTGTTAACAGTTGACTGTCTTTTAAGAGGTGTTTTTGAAATGTTCTTCGCATACAGTGTTTAATTAGTCCTACCAGACGTTCGTAGAACCCGCCGTGCCATGGTGCAAGTTCTGGTATGAATCGCCATTTTATTTTATTCTCAACACAATATGCATTGGCCACTATATCTGCGATCAGTTTAAAGTGTAAGGCGTTGTCAGAGGTGATAAGAGTAGGAACTCCTCTAGTTGATATCATTCGCCTTAAAGCGAGTAGACCTTCTTCAGCCGATAGATCCTCTACCACTTCTAGATGAACAGCCCTAACTGCAAGACACGTGAATAAGCATATCCATCTTTTGCTTGTTCCCTTTTCTGTCCTAACTAGTATAGGTCCAAGATAGTCAGTTCCGGTAAAGGTAAATGGTTTGCTGTAATTAACCCTTTCATGTGGCAACGCAGGTGTAGATGGTAGTTTGAATGGTCCACCACCATGTTTCAAACATTGAGAACATTTTCTTAATGTTTTCTTAACTTGATTTTTGCCTTGCGGTATCCAGTAGGTTTGACGTATTATACTCAGTGTATGGTTGACACCAACATGATAGTTTTTCTCATGTGTGTCCATTATAACTTTATTAGTGAATTCACTATCTTTCGGTATAATTATCGGATACCTCTTGTCAAATGACCATTCGGCATATTTAAGTCTGCCTTTGCAACGTAATATGTTGTCAATGTCCTTGAATAGTCCCAGATTCCGACTGAGACTGGTCTCTTTGCCATTCACTTCATCCCGAAAATATTCTGCTTGTATTTTCTTAATCTCTTTTAATGTACTGTCTTCAGGTTTAATTCCTTCTTGCGGTTCTTCTAGTGATTCTTGTGACTGTTCACTTAGAACCTCTTCATCTGGTCTTATAGATGTTTGAAGGCTTTCTGCGTTTTGCAGACCCTCCCGCGCCAGAAGAGAAACTGTTCTCGATGGTCCGACTGGCCATTCAGTATGCTTCCTTTTTAAAAATTTTGGTCCCAACAACCATCTTGATCTCTCATCTTTTGAAGCGGACGGTCTGGTTCCTACATTGGCAGGGTTCAGTTCTGAGGGTACGTGTCTAATTATGAGGTCTTTGTTTTGCTTTACTTCCTCCAATCTTCTGGCTACAAATGGCATAAGCAGTTTGTCGGAATTGTACCAATCAATCACTATCTGACTGTCCGTCCATAACGCTGTCGAGTGACTTTCAGCTGTAAGAATTTTAGGACATATTTGATCAGTCTGCTCCCAATAAGAACGCCAAGAAGTTCCAACCTGGGTATTTTCAAATCCTGTTGGTCTTTGATTGGTACCAGCCGTGATTTACCTATCAAAAAGTGGATAGAATTTCCCTGTACTAAATAAACCACGGCAGCATAAGCCTGCATCGAGGAGTCTGTGAAGCAGTGCAATTCTGCGTTCTCAGCGTTAAGGTTAGCAGTTCTTCTTGGGACACGTACATTTTCAACGTCTTTTATGTCTTTCAGAATCATCTTCCAGCGTATTATGGTTTCCTCATCTAAAGCAGTGTCCCATTTTGCCTTCGTCTTCCACAAGTCTTGTAGAAGAATTTTGGCTGCTAGCATAATGGGCACGGTGAAACCGCAGGGGTCGTAGACTGCTGCTATCGTTTTCAGGATACCTCTCTTTGTGTAGTTATTATTCTCGTTGACCTTTGCCCTTATACTCAGTGTATCATCCTCTAGATTCCAATCTAGACCTAACAATTTTACCGTTTTGTTAGGACATGCGTCCGGGATATGGTCCAAGAAGGTTTTGGAGTTTGAACTCCACTGCCTCAAATTCATAGAGATCTGATTAAATGTGTTCTTTAAATCGTGATACAACTCTAAAGCTTCGTTAACACTGTTAGTTCCGGTCACAAGGTTATCCACGTATATATCATTCACTAATTTTTTAATGCTCTCATTTTCAGATTTAGTCATGTGATGCTTAACAGTGGCGCTTAGAATAAATGGAGATGAAGTAAGACCAAACGGAAGACGAGTAAATCTAAGGTGCATGAGATTATCATCTACTGCTGGTTTGTGAAGATCCTTTAACCACAAGAATCTTGTTACATCCCTGTCCTGTTGTTTGAGACCGATCTGGAGAAAAGCCTTTTCAACGTCGGCTGTTAGTCCAATCACGTGACACCTGAATTTGATCAACAATCCGGTTAAGTCCTCCAGTAACAGGGGTCCACAGTAGAGATGTTCGTTTAGACTTTTGCTACCCTTGACTTTTGCGGAGGCGTCGTAGACAATACGAAGAGATTTTCCTGGTGTCGAGACGCCATGGTGAGCAATATAATGCACTGCATGGTCTACTTTTCCATCTGGAACTTCTTCAATTATTCCTTTATTTAATTGTTCCTTTAATGTCTCCTCATATGACATTAAAGTATCTGAATCCAGTCTTTTAAGTAAGTTTACTAGGCGTCCCCATGCTAATCCAAAGTTAGATGGTAGATTTGTTGGACTATCACTCCATGGCCAACTGACATAATATCTGTTATCTCTGTACTCTGTCGTTTCGTTGAAATGCTTGATGGCTTCTTCGTCTCTGTTTGCCTTTGGTGAATCAGTGATTCCTATTGATTCCAAGTCCCATAAGCGTTTTACATCCCCACTATCCAATGGTGGGTCTGGATGATTCAAACCGACTTCGCAAGAAGTTTGAAAATATGTCAGAACAGACAACTGTTCAATTGGTTTGGTGGATATTCTACCAGAAAGTATCCAACCGAATTCTGATTCAACCAAGTACAAGTCTTCTCCAATTTGTATCTTGTTTGTAGATATAATCGTGTAATAATAGTCATTTCCGAGTAATATGTCAATCCGATCAGACAATGAGCCATCATCAGCTAACGGGTAATTTCCATCATTCTTCCAGTCAAGTAATTCTTCTTTTGGATAAGGCACTCCTTGCGATATTAATGTTACTACGTTAGCAAATAGTGTTTTGACTTTGTTATTCCTTGTCATGATGTCTAGTTTTACTAGCGAACTCTGTATTTCCCTAGGACTTTGGCATCCAAACGTGAATATCGCTAGACTGTTTTCTTCTTCCGCTTGAAGATTCAGGTCCTTAGCCATCCTTTCAGTTATGTAGCTTCTTCCACTTCCAGTGTCTAGCAAAATCCGGCATGTCCTAGTGATGTTCCCATACCTCGCCTTTAGAGTGTCTATGGCAATTTGGTAACTCTTGTTGGTGGTGTTGAATCCATCCACTAATCTGGCTGCCTCCCCCTTAAAGGAGCTCTTCAGATACAGTAACTTGTCTACATCGTTCAATTTTCTTCGGTTGATACTTGAATTGAATTGATCCCAAAACTGGTGCCAGTCCAGCAAGTCACCATTGAATTGCGGCAGGTTTAAGTCTGGTAGCTTGCTATATGTTGACGGTTCAGCTTCCTTTGCCGAAGTTGTAAGTCCTTCACCTTTTAATTTTAATTTTGTTTCCAGCTCGACCAAAATTTCTTCACCTTGTAGCTGATAAGTAGTGAAATTAGATATCTCATCTGGATCAGGATTCTTGCAAATATTGAAATAATTATACAGTTCAGTTGAGAAACGAAACAGAATAGATTTCAGTTTAGCTGATACAACTTGTGCTGTGTCTAAGTTATCATTATTCAAGTTATCATAGAGATTGTGAGCTTGAGCTGATAAAGATTTCACTTCTTCAATAAATTTGGACAAACGGTCTATAAGTATGTCTTCCATTATTTTGGAGGTAATTCTGAAAATAATGTTTATATACCTATACATATGTTTACTACTTAAGTATGTATCTAAGAATATAATTATAATATAAGCATAGTATATTTTATTTGTTTGTTACTGACATAATTTATCCTTAAGGTTGATTAGTAGAGAGTACCCTATTTTATATATCAACTTGTCCATTTGTGCAATAAAGAGCAAATATTTAAATGTAGAACAATTTGGCATCACTATTGTAAAATAAAAATTCAATCATTTCTTGTTCAAATCTCATCATTTTAATACTACTACCATATCTGAACTAAAAGCTAGAGCAATATAAGAAATAGCTTTAATAATGTTTGCTAAATTTATTGAATTTATTTTTACTGTTTAATTATTGAAACCCTTCACTATTAACTCCAGTGTCAAACTAGTTAACATTCAGTCAGCAACTGTTCAATGCTCATAAGGAGTAGATCTCATTTGGATAATTTCCTTGCAAATGAATATGTATTTAAATCAAAAGTTCAAACATAGGTACTCGTTTGTCTTAACATATCTTGCATATTTACACATTTATTTAGTTATTCCGCGCTGTATAGAAACAAATAGTAACAAATCTAAGACCAAAAAATAATTTCAAATCCAAAAATATCTTATCATAACGCTTACCTGACGATATTTTCACGATTTTATACGATTTCAATTGGTTTAGTTCACTTTTCTACCTCAAATTAACTTTCTCAGTTTTAGCAAACGTCACAAAGTTAACGATGAAAAGCATAATGGCCGCCGCGCGGGACAGTACCTGCCATAGGTACCTGCTGTCTCCACACCATAGAGTAGTACCGTAAAATAGCTCCACACAATTAAGATTCTCTTAAATTGTTTAGTTTAACCTTTATTTAACAATGTAGTTATTTATTACATATACCAGTGAAAAGCTGAACATAAGCAACAATTTATTATGATTTGTACAAAAGTTGTCTTTACTGGGACACAGATGGCGCTAAGAGTTATGAGTCACAACTTGCAATTTTTAGATATCTTTAAAAATCTTTTTCTAATGCATTATTAGATTTATGGATTCTTTTCAGGGATCCCAGCATCTCCACCATGTCGCCAAGTCCATATGATTGTGTATACTAAACATGTATTCATATGACCAGCGAAATAAATACTCTAATAATGCATTACTTTAAGTTTCATCGGTGCTTTGTTACTAACTGATATAACAGAGTGCAAGTATAGTATGTTGTGACTCATACCTTGGGTATGTGGTGCTTCGCCTGCCATCCGTGTCCAGTTCTGCCGTTCAGATGAACTGTCTGCCAGTCTCGCCTGTCTAGTTTCACCACCTGGGGGTTTAATTATATCATGATTCCTCCCTTCATGGAATCACATAAGTGTCCTAGATCTACCCACATCTTAGTATTATTATACATACACGTTACCTTTATACAATGTCACTAGTGTGACCAGGCTAAGTGCTATGGCACTACGGAGAGGGCCCAGGATGTCCCTCACCGCGCTCACCTGTATCTTCTACAAGCCAGAGCTCACCTCTTCTACAATGTCACTAGTGTGACCAGGCTAAGTGCTATGGCACTACGGAGAGGGCCCAGAATGTCCCTCACCGCGCTCACTCGTATTTTCATACAAGCCTGAGCTCACCTCTTCTACCGGTAGGTCCCCGCTATTGCGTGGGAGAACAAAATCAGTTACTATGGTAACTTCATAAGGTACGTGTAGTCCCCAAAGGACTCATTATATCAAATCACATATTAAAGAAGATAAATTCTGTAAACCGAAGACACTTAGCTTTCAATCCAGGCCCTTCTCGAAATAAGCACACTAATGTAATAGCAGTCTAGCACTTGACACTTGATTGTAATAATATTATAAAACTAGCTGTACGTAAAGTGATTTAAACTTTAGTAGACAATCTTAAAATGAAGCTTCGAGAATAGCGCCAAGCGGGATGACGCATGTTAATTGAACAATGACAGTCAGAGAGATGGGAGTTGCTTACCATAGAGTTTCAATGTTGCTATATACAATATTTACATTTCGCGGAAGTGTCGCGACAGCGTGTCGGTATTTATAAAATTCTGATGAGTTGCGTCTACTGGATTAAGATTTAACATCGGCAATATTAGTACTCTTTGAAAGTAATCGAGTTCACCTGTGCACGTGTATTGGCATTATGGAGGTTAGTGACGAGGATATTGTAGTCATTAGTTGTTTATTATCAGCAGAGGAGATGAAAACCAAAAGGAAACGACGAAAGTAGTGGGTTTATAAAATAAACTTAAAGAAATAATACAAAGCAACAAATCCGTCCACTGCGTACGCTTAGATTCCGATGCAGTGGAGGCGCACTTTACGACACTGCACCCCTCGCACCACACGCGTCCCGCTTGCAAGGGGTGTACTCATGCATCGCAGCAGCGCTAGGGATGCCCAAAAAAGTGTATTGTACCTATCGACATATCTCACCGTAACTGTATGAAATTAGTTTGTATCAATACGCAATATTATCGCTTTTTTATCGTATCGTTATATCGTAGCGTAACAGTATCGCATGCTTTTTAATAGCATTCATCTATATTCTTTCATTTTTAATAATATATAATAATAGGAAAAATAATTCTTAGGTAGGTATATGTATTTGAAATGAATTAATTATTCAATTCAGTTCAAACATGACTGATTTTACTTGCCATTGTCATGATTAGATAATGAAATACACTCGATAAGTTTTGTCGACCTCAAACGAAATTAAAAAGTAATATACTTTTACTACTTAATCTTATTTGATTACAAAGACTATAGATGTATTTAAAATAATTTAAAATACCTAAAAGTCTAAACAAAAGGTAGCTGATCTTGTTTTATAAGCAAATTTGTCAACAGTATCTCTTATTAGGAATAACAATAATTATATTTAATGGCACTGGTTATCGTCATTTTGTAAAGATGTATTATGAGTTTTGAAATTATAAAATATTATACTTACAACGTTGCCACAGTTTCATACGCTAATTCAATATTTATATGTATAGGAACACGATAATATCGATATATCGTACAGTGCTGTATCGATATTATAATTTATGGGCATCCTTGTGCAGCGCTCGCGGCGTGCGGACGGATCGCAGCAGGCCAGTCGAGCCGCGCATCCACATCGGTCTAGGCGCAATGTCTCGGCCCCGCGCATGTTCGCGCACTCCTAATATATTTGCTTCTTTATCTACCTACTTATGTTTAGCTATATTGTTTTAAATAATAAAGTAAGTTTGTAATGTGTAGCTGTGTGATGAAATATATATAAGTACTTAATGTTTACACCACGCGGTCTTTCACTAATCACTAGAGGTAGGTACTTAGGTACCTACTTGTTAAAATCAGTTCTTTTAATTTCGCAACAAAGCTTCGGTTTGTCGCATATGTATGTAGGTATATTAGAAACAATGATATCACCAAGCCATACAATACATAATTGTGTTTACGTTTTAAGCATAGGAATATCTCAAGACCTTAGCTAAGTCCTCAGGGACCATTCAAGGTTATTATGTAGCTGTCTATAGACTGTAAACAGTTTTAAACATAAACGAAATTAGATGTCTAGTTGGCTTTATACTTCTCACCATTTAAAATACCTCTAGTGTGAAACAAATTATGTTAAGTACATACCTATACTTTTACTGTTTTCAGAGAAGACCAAGTGAATCTGTTTTCAAGGTTGAAGTGAAGGGAAGGTTGTTGAAACATGGAAATATGTAAATTTACCTAAAATTGTGTTGGAGGACCACAGTCAGAATAGTAAGTACTTAGTTATTATTATAATTATATTGATGGACGAGCAGCAGGTTTGCCATTAGGTCCATATCACTGCACTGAAGTAATCTTATATTCACTTCACTGAAGTAGTCTTTGATATACCCACTTCTACTTTAAATGCAACATTCAACAGTCCTCTTACACGCATGGCAAGGCTATACAATGAGATATCCATAACTTCAAACAATTCCATTGACCTTTTCTCTAGGACGTTTGCATTTTACAGGCACTTCTCGATAAATTGCTTTAATGGTTCAGCTACAGAGTAACCTAAATAATTTAGGAATTAAAAAAGGATAATATAATATTAGTTTAATTTAGTGTTATAATATTATTTTAAGTTATACCTAATTCAAATGTGTATTAATTATCACAATTTTTCATTCATTAATTATTTTTAAAATTGAATATTGTTTACCATTTAATTTTGTCTTAACCTAGCATAGTTGTCATTCATTTTAGATTTATATTTGTTAAATATAGTAAGCACTCTTTGTAGTCTCCTAAAAAAGGATATCATCTAAAATGTTATGCATACCTGTAATTTGTGTGATTACTATGTAATATATATTAATAATAATGTAACTATATATATGTTTGTGTCTGATTAAAAGCAGTTGGTGTGCTTATTGTTAAACAAATAAATAAAATTCATTACACTAAGCAAGTAGGTAGGTATATTAATGTTGAAATGATTAAAAATTTTTAAATTTATTTAAAGAGGTTCAGTGAAAGGTTTGTTTTAAAGCCACTTATCCAAACGACACTTATAACTATTTATTATAACTTATAACTATTTACCTACTGATTTAGGCTAGCAGACACTATACTTTCTGGGTCCTTGTTCCACATACCTATATCAATAATGCGGTTGTTCAGAGTGTGATAGGCTACTAGTTACATAACTATATTTTATACTGATTAAGGTCCATAGGTACCTAATTAAAGTTTAATTAAATGTATCATTGAAAAATTAAAACTGCAATACACCTATAATACAATAAACACAATAACTACACAACGCCATTTAGACGTAAAGTAAGCCTATAGGTATTATTAGCTTGTGGTAATGAATTCTACATGCAGATAAACATACCTAGCTAAATTGTATTTTTGTACCTACATAATTTTGTACATACACCAATGTAAATAGTCATGTTCATGCACACAAATTTGATCTGAGCAGGAATTGAACCCACAACCTCTGCGTGGTAGTCAATACATAATACCACTGTACTGAACCACAGAGGTAGTCAAATAATATGGTACTCCTAAACAACTTTTTATGACTACGAAAATAATAACTTTGGCTACTTACTTAGGTGTAATTATAACACATTAGGTAGGTACCTATAACTTAAGAAGGTAGGTAATAAGTAATCACTCAGTCAAATAATCATTACTTTTCAGTTGCAGTAGCCACTACACCACTATTGCCAGCCACATTCTCACACGACCCCAGCAGCTGCTTTTTACATCACATGTTTTTGTGACTACAGCAGCATCGCTTTCGTCACCGATCTCAACATCACTACCACAGACGACAGCTACAACTCCGCCTCGAGTGTTAAGAAGAAATTGCATCCGTCAAGCAACGCCACCATTAAGCCACCTCTTCTACCCCCTCGGCCTCTCCAGCTCTCCCGTACATGAAGACTTCTGTCTCGTGCCTTTTCATGCTCGAAATACAATTGGTTACTACAATCAATTCAGCCTTGGTGCGCGGTGCTAGATTGACCCTCTTGATTCATTTTATAACATTTCAAAAATCTATTCAAGAACTACCACTAACGTGCTTATCGCGTGCGCTTATTAAATGGCTGGCTTATATATCTATGTTTTTGTTCAAGAATGGTTGTCATCTATACTAAGTACTATACTTTTTTATTATTGTATAAAGCGTAAGAGATTGTTTGTTTAAACGCGAATCTCTGGAACTACCTCTTGCATTTGAATAATTATTGGATTTTGTGTATGATAGCCCAGATCTTGAGGAACGTTAAAGGCTATGTAACAGTGTGATGTTAAATAGCCTATAACCTTCTCAATCTTCCTCTGGCGACGGGAGCAGAGCAGTAACCAAAGACGCGGGTGAAACCGCGCTGCAGGTTGCTAGTGTAAAGATAAATAGCTGTGTCCACTATGTACCTTCATAGTGTAAAAACGAAGATTATTATAATACTAGCGACTTGCCCCGGCTTCGCACGGGTGCAATGCTGATACTATATTTAGTAACAGCATTACCCGTGCTATGAAAAACAAATCTGTGAACGTTGTATTTACACAATATTCTGTAGTATATTTAATTTTACTACAGAATGTCGGCCCCTGCCGCTATATCTTTAGCCCTCCCTGCATTTTTTATCTGTAATATCTTTAAAAATATTTATTGAAATTACATGCTGCAAAGGGCATTATTGATTTACAATGTATTTAAGGTACGTAATTTGATAAGGACTAATGCTGTATTGCTTAATATCGCTTCGAAAATAAGCCATTATTTCTCATAAAAAGTAAAGGATAAAAAATGGTTATTGTAGGTTATCCCTTAGAGATAGACATATACTATCGCGGACTTTTTCGTAGACCTTTTTAAGATACTTTATCTTGTAGGGTTTAGCCAGCGTTGCAATGTAAGCGCAAAAAATTTGTTTATTTACGACATCACGTTAAAAACGTCTAAATTTAAATTCTTTACGTTTCTCTACTATATTATGCATGTTATATACATATAAACCTTTCTCTTGAATTACTCGTATCTATCAAAAAAACCCGCATCAAAATCCGTTGCGTAGTTTTAAAGATCTAAGCATACATAGGGACAGACAGCGGGAAGCGACTTTGTTTTATACTATGTAGTGATAGTGACAAGAAGCAGCAGAGCCGCATTTTCTTCTCTCTCTATTACTAGATTCATAATGAAAAGCTTATTTATGTATTTGTAGGTAGGTACGTATGTTTAAGTACTATCAAAAAACAGGTGCTTTTCTATATTCAGTTTGATGATGGTTAGGTACCTATGTGTAGTCAATACAGTCTAAACTGTATAAGTAACTGATTATACTGTTCCAAGAGATTCTTTATAAATAGTTAGGTATAATAAACTGTTTCAAAGGAGATCAGAGATCGTTTCAATACCGTACTGAAACGATTTCTGATCTCCTTTGAAACAGTTTATTCAGTATTAAGAGGATCCTGTCGTCATAAGTTCAGAATACACAGGACCTACAAATATGATTAGTAAATCTTAACCTCAAAACATTTCATGCATACATATCAATAAGTATGTATAAATTTAATATTACCTAACCAATGATATTCTATTTAACAGATTGTTATACACTCACAAAACAACCGAAAAACGTACGTTGTACACATTCTTCATTCATACAATACGCCCTAATTAGGACATTTTTAGGTCTTCACGATTACGCGTTCATAACATATCTCTGTTAAATAGAAATCATTGATAAAATAACTAAGTATAGTAGGTAATTTTATTTATTTACCTTTACTTCCAAAGATATTTCTTTAGTGCCTCTTAAATAATAATGCGTAAATTCGGAGCCGGACGAAACTTTCCAAACACACAATTTTGTTAAATTTAAACTTTTCAATAGGTACTTAAATGAAAAGCCGGTATTTCACATATTTGCTCCAAAGACACTGTCAAAATATAGTTATTTTCTCGTTTCCAATTCACTTCTTCATTACTACATTACAGACTAGTTCATGCATTTTATGAAAAATTAAGCAAAAAAATCACAACACAATCACAACTCCAATTTGCACCAGCTGATCAAATCCGCCATTTTGTACTTCCTAGCGCTACCGTTTTCTACACGGTGTCAGACCTCGCTTACATGTCGATCGTTACCAATCTATTCCGTTGTCAAAAGTGGTCATTTGGCTGCCATTTGTAGGGAGAATAGTGTAATAATCTGGCGTTTCGTGCTATAGAATAGATTATTATGACATTTGGCTACGAATTTAAATGTCGATTTGTTGGATCAAATTACATGACGATACCGTACGTCAATCCCATACATTATTTTATCTATTCTATGAATAGAATAGAAATCTTTGACACTTGTCTAGGGCCTCAGATATTATTATATATTATAAAACTATATCATTCTTTGAATGGGCAATTGGTGAGATTTTTTATTGATTTAATGCGGGTGGGCGGGTGCGAGACGGCGCGGGCGGCGGCGTCTCCGCGACATAACTGCGTACGTACCTATGGGCCAGGCCACAACAGTGCGTTGCGGCGTCGCATCGCAAAAATCAACGACGCCGCACAACGCATCGTGGAAATTTCCGATGCGCTGCCGCAGCGTACAAATCTGCGATGCGACAACGCTTTGCCGTTTAGTCGGTGTCCATACTTTGAACGACCTGCACGTGTTTTTTAAGCGATATGGCGCAGTACGATGTCGACCACCTGATATCTTTAATTTACGAACGTCCCGTCCTTTGGGACAAAACTATATCACAATTCAAAGACAAATTTTTAAAAACAGAAGCATGGAGGGAAGTGTGTACAAGTTTATATTCAAATTTTGAGGAGTTAAATAGTGTTGAAAAAACAAAACTCGGTAAGTACTTATAAACATTTATATTTTTGTTAACTGCCAACTAAGACCTCCAATGTTACTATTAAAATAATTACAAAATTCGTTTCTGATTATGTTAGCTCCTGTTCTACTTTCATGTGTTGTTTCGTGTAAAATTTGCAAAGAATCGTCAATAATCATTTCTTCAAACGTTTGTGCGCCATCTCGATTCAATACAAAGTTGTGTAATACACAGCATGCTTTTATAATGTCTATTGTGAAATCGTAAGAAACATTAATGGGTCGATGAAATATGCGCCATTTATTTGCGAGTATGCCAAAAGCGCTCTCAACATATCGTCTGGCTCGGCTCAAACGATAATTAAAAACTCGTTTTTCTATCGATAAAAACTTCCCAGAATATGGGCGCATTATATTATTTGTCAGTGGTAATCCTTCATCCGCCACGAAGACAAAAGGAATTTCTTTTTGAAAGCCAGGTAACGGTTTTGGCGGAGGTATAGATAATTGACCTTTTTTTAATAAGTCGTATAGATTTGAGTTCTGAAAAACAGTAGAGTCACATTCCTTACCATATGCACCTATATCGACATATATAAATTTGTAATTCGTATCAACAAGTGCTAATAGAACAATGGAATTATAATTTTTATAATTGAAAAATAGGGATCCACTGTGATCCGGGCTCAATATACGAATGTGTTTTCCATCTAGCGCTCCTAAACAATTAGGAAAGTTGGTCTTTTTTTCATACTCTTGAGCAATTTGTTCCATCAGCTCTGTTGTAATTTTTGGTAATTCCAACCTTTTAAGAATGTTCCATACAATACGACAAACAAATTTTATTATTCCTGTTATTGTAGATTTTCCACGATAATATGTGAAATGCATATCTTTAAAAGTATTTCCCGTCGCCAGGTACCTGAAAGAAAACAAAATAAATCATTATTCGTCATATTTTTTTAGGTAACGATGTCATAAAGAAATGGAGAGGAATCAAGGATAATTTTACAAAATACAAGTAAATCCGGAGCTGGGGCCAAAAAAATTAAACAATATCATCTATACGACCAGCTCCTATTTCTGAAAAAGAATTCTCAAAATAAAACAACATCAAGTCTTGACGATGAAGAAATAAGACCAAGCACCTCAACCCAACAAAGCCAGCAACCTGTCATGCCACGTTACCAGCCTGCATCGCGTAAAAGAAAAATTGACGAAGACGAATTTGAGAAGAATATTATAGCTGCTTTAAAAACACCTGAAAGTAGACATTTATCTTTTTTTAAAGGAATTTTGCCATCATTGGAAAAATTGAATGATAATCAAACAATAATTTTCCAAAGTCGTGTCCTACAGATATTAAGTGATTTACACCAACCATCATACTATCCCAGCCACTATCAAACTTCACAAACATCCGTCCAAGCAAACTATCAAACATCTCAAACAACTGTTCAGACTGGCTATCAAACAGCTCAAATGTCTATGCAGAGTGGCTACCAATCAGCTCAAATGCCTATGCAGAGTGGCTATCAAACATCCATTCAACGCAGTGCCTTCCAAAGCGGATGCGAAACATCACCGGCACCTATGCAATCGTCTCCACAAACGCCAAGGAATGATGATGTAAATGAGCCAGAACAAATTGATTTCGATGAGGAACTAACAAATTTGACGAATGACACACAATCGGAATACGAGTTTTGAATAACACTAAATTATGAAAATGATTAAACAGTATGATTATAGTAAAAATAGTTTATTTTTTTCTTACCTTACAGTTAATCCCAGCATCTCCAGAGGTTCGATGGGTTTTCTAAATATGTATTTCTTTTGTAAATGAGGCTTTATCAAACTAAGAAGTTCTTCAAAACTTACTACACTCATCCTAAAGTAATCGAAAAATTTAACCTCGTCCACTTTTAGCGCCTCATATTTCCTTTTGAAGTGGTTTCCATCTTTATTCATAATTGTCAGTAATGGGTGTACCCAGTACTTTCTTTTCTGTTTCTTTTTCTTAATACGCCTTAACGCAAGCAGAAGTAGAACACGCGCAGTGCGGTCCATGTCTCACTAGAAACTGAACTGACGGTTAGCGTCTTGTCGTACGATGTCATATCCGATGAAATTTTTGCGTTGCGACATCGCATCGCATAGCTGTGCAATGTTGTTTTTGCGATGCGACGCCGCAACGCACTGTTGTGGCCTGGCCCTATGACTATGATGTAGGCTTGCGTTGCGTCGCCATCCCGCATCGACTGCTGTCTGACCATAGATAGCACAGCACTATGCTTGTGCAAAGCAAAAATACCAAACATAATAAAGTATAGGTCTATCAAATCTTCTAGTTCGCTCTGACGTTGCATCGCACACTGTTTGCGCAGAGTACATTCACGAAGACAATGTTTTTTTTTATACCACTAGTGTGGCAATCGAGCATGCGGGTCTCGACAAAACTGTAATCGTACCCTATTTACTTACACTTGCAAGAAAGAAATAAGCAAGGCCCTATGAAAATAAATAAATAAATTGTTTGGTATAATATGAGTTAATGTTAATAACAAGTAAGTAACCTAATCTCGCATACAAGGAATACTTCTTGGTAGATCGAAAATAATACAACAATAAAATGTTTAAATGTTTGTATATAAAATGTTTAGTAGCTATAGGGGTTTTACACCGTCTATATAATTAATTAACGATTTGCTTGAACATGGCGTGTCCTCAGAATCTAAATAATCACTTTCGTCTGTTTCAGAAATTAGATCTGTTTCGCTTTCAGGTTCACTTTCACTGACATGTATGAAAAATTCTTCCGTTTCATTACAAAATCACTTTTTTTGTATTATTCCTCAACTTTCCTTACTTACCTTAGCGCATAAGTTTGCCCATTCATCCCACTCCATCAAATTTACTATTTCCCTAATGAGATCCATAACTTGATTAATATTCCAAGTTATGTATTTTTTTTGCAACATACCCTTTTATTGCTGCCCAAGCCATCTCAATAGGGTTTAAGTCCGGGTGGTATGGCGGCAGCCGCAATACAGTATGATTTTGTTCTTTAAATATTTTATCTATATTAAATATTTTATGTGTATTTTTGTTCTGTGTTATTAATTTGTATAGTTGTGGTTTATACATAGTTGTATTAAAAGGAATGGCATTTTCTGTCAACCATGCCATCATCTCTGATTTTCTGGAATTGGATGTAGGGATAGTATCATCTCGTTTGTTGTGGTAGGATGCATTGTCAACTACCACAACGGAATTAGGAGCTAAATTGGGTACAAGTTGGGTTCGTAAGCACCTCTCGTAATTCTCAGCATTCATATTGCTGTGATAATCACCTGATTTTGTACCAGCTTTTTGTACCAGCTTTAAACAACAATAGAGCATTTGGTACAAAACCGGCCTCAGACCCCACGTGCACTATAATAACTCGTTGACCTTTGGAAATTTTTTCTTTAGCCCTTCCTTACTTCCATCATTCCAGGACTTGGTGCTGGTATGGGTCGAATCACAGTATGATTCGTCTGTGTAAATTATAGGTCTTCCTTCGGCACGGTACTTTGTAATTTTTTCTAAGTATTCTATTCGTTTTAATCGGATATCGTGGTGCTTGATTACAGTTTTTTTACAACAAAATTAGGTACAGTTATTGTTTGTTATATTATAAAGCTTGTGTTTAAACATTGTGTTCGCGCCTAGAAAGCACGGGCCATTGCAACCAGCACCTGCACCAAAATTAGACTGATACGAGAATGTCACTCCATTACTAGACGTACTCTTTTGTCTATGCACTTATCTATGCTCTCACTGGCCAATCCGCGCTCGCCACGGACAAGCTGTCATCGCTTCACCAATCAGCAACTCTCCCTCTCAGCCGACTACAATAAGGAAAGGAATTAACAAGAGAATCTTCGAGAACATTCACACCCAGTTTCTGAAAGGCCTGTCAAATCATTGTTCAACTAACACGACTGTTAATTTAACAGGGCTGTCAAATAGCCATGCGCAAACTAAATCATCTAACAGATTTGTGATTTATACATCCTTTACCTCTGAAGATTTAAATAACTCTTTTAAATCTTTAACTCTTTTACATCTTTGAATTACAATTAATTGGTCTCATGATGTATTTGAACGAAAATCTAATAATTATTTTACTGATACGGTTGGTATGATATCGTATCGTCTAAGTAGGTTAGGTAGATACAGCATATCTAGTTTGCTTCATTTCTTTTATTAGTTTGGATTGCGTTGCTATGGAGATAATTTTCTTTTTTTTGTACTGCCTTTATTTAAAAATAAGTCTGAAAATTGAAATAACTAGATAACTAATATTAATGTCCACTTAGTCCACTATTCGGTAAAGTATACACTTTTTAAAAATTGCACACCAAAATAACCAACGTAATGCAAGCAACATTAGTAGCTTAAAATTATGTTTCACTCATTTAAAAAGTAACAATTTCATAAAATAATAAGGAATTTTATTTCATTTGATTATGCACTTAGTAATAAAGGCATAATAAATAGTTTTCTATGCGCGGCTAAAGGAATCAGTACATGCGTGTGCAACTATTCTAATCATTCTCTCTATTTTTGTTAAATATAACTCTGATACAGTCGTCTCAATCTACATCCTTCTGAAGGATGTAGATTGATTCTGAAGGATGTAGAAGTGTGAAGGATTCCTTCACACTTGAAATAGTAAAAGTAAAACTAAATCAAAAGATTTAAAGATGTATTTTAAACAAGGGTGATTTAGTGAATTAATAAATCTTTTTGAAAGATGTACATCTTTTTTTCAATTCACTCATGAGTTACACATCGCTACTGTCAAATCATTTCGAGTTTCTGGAACGCCAATCAGAGCAAAATTAACTAATCTATGATTAATTTGATTTGACATACGGTTTGTTTTCACACGTTCAATAGTTCATTCATAACTGTCAAATATGCCAATACGCCTGGTTTCAAAGCGATCGTTAAAAAGTTACAAATATACTGCGAATTTCAAATCTTTCTAAAATGACTTCACGAGGAAAAAATTTTACCGAAAGGGAAAGACAAATACTTTTAGAAATAGTTCAAAAGTAAGTATTTGCAAAATAACTTAATATGCTCGTAGACACTTTGCATTCTTTATACTTACCTTTGTTGTAGTACCTATTAAATATCGTTGTTTACATTACACACTGTGCTGAAGCAGACTGGTGTTTATTACGTATCATGCTTTATTTCAGGTATAAACACATTATAGAAAATAAATGTACGAACGCAATATCCACCCTTAAGAAAAATGAAGCTTGGGAAACAATTACGAAGGAGTTTAACAGTACTGCAGAAGTGCCTCGAACTTTTAAGCAGCTAAGCACAGCTTATTTAAATTTAAAAAGAAAGACGAGGCAGAATGTGGCCGATATAAATGTAAGTTATTGATCTGGCTGAATTTGATCTTTTTCTTTTTTCTCTATTGTACCTAGACAACGTAAATGAAATGAAGACAGTAAAATAAACAATAATATTGTTTATTCAAAGGCGAGCTTAACTCAATATTGAGTTCTCTCACAGCAAACCTTTGAGTGGAGGGAAAGTTAGAGATCAGTAAAGGTAAAGCTGTGCTTAAAGTGAAAACCACAAATGACAATCATTAGATATAAACATACTTGTATAAATACATGTTATTATTTTTATAATGCCGAGGGAGCTGGATCTGGGGATTGCATCAAAATACTGTAACACTGATGCCTGATACTAGATTAGGATAGATGTCTACCTAACCTGACTAGGTAATATGTATGTTGTAAGAATTCCATGGTCACCTTTATGATATGTATTGGCAGTGGTCAATTTTCGCTACTTAAATATCAAATATATTTAGCTAAAGCGACTATAAATAAAACATTATATTCACTAAACAATTAAACTTTAATGAAACCCATTTCAGGTAAAACAATATCTAGAACAAAAAAAGAATGATCTTTGTGACAATCAAGCAGGACCATCAAAAGTGATCACATTAATTGATGAGGTAGAATTTTAAGTACCTAGCTACACTTTCTCATATTTAAGATATAACTAGTGATTGGTTTACATGTAATTTTTATTAATAACATTGCCTATATGTTTTGTTTCAGACAAATAGTAATAAAGAAAATATTGAGATATATGATCTTATAAAACAATTAAAAAAAGATGAAATAGCTGACAAGGTTTGTATCTAACTACAATCAATTTGTTTGTTGTGGTTATGAATTAAAAGTTTACTAAACAAACATTATAAAGCTAAACTTCAATAGTATATAATTATATAAATTACAAATTAATATTTTCAGAAGGGTATCATGATAACTGGTGGTGGTTTACATAAACCAGTGCTTGGCACTGTAGGTGCACAAATTTTATCAATAATGGGTGATCAGGTGAAACCGCTTTCAAATACCTGTGACAGTGCATCAAGTTACTACAAAAACGGTACCTTATTCTCTATACATTAATATGTTTTGCATTATACATTAATTATCCTATGTTTTATTAATACTGTAATATTTGTAACTAAAATTTACTTTGTAGTTGAAGATGTGACTATTTGTGATGATTTGGTGCCAGTTAAATCAAAACTTCCTGATGCTCAAAGTTGTAATACAACTCTACTAAGGCACAAGAAAAAGACACAAAAAGCCAAATTAATTAAGAATAATGTTGATTTGAAGACGAAATACTATAAAACAAAAATGGAGTGTGTAAATTTGGAGAAAAGAAATAAATTATTAGAATACAGACTTACTTTAAAACACCATAAGTTATTGGATTTGAAAATAAAAATTAAACAAAAAGAGTATGAAAATATGATTAAAGAATAAATATTAACTTTTATTCTTTAACCATATTTTCATAGTTTTTTGCCTTAGTTTATATATTAGTAAGTTAGATAAGACAGAAATCACAGACATAAGACAGAATTATTGTTTGATTTTATTAAATTTTAGAGTTCCTATATTTCAAATATTATAATAAAAAACTAAACATGTTATTATTCTGGTCTTTTCTTTTACATACCCTAGCACTACTTACTATTAATTTAATATTTAGCAATGAAAATGAGTCAATAACAGAGATGATCGAACAGAAGTGTTTTCATTTATAACTGAACTTGCACTTGCACTAGTGTCTTCTTGGTCATTCAAGTCCATTGATGAATTGGATGCTTCCTCAAAATGATCATTGTGTTTTAGGCCGGGACTCCACCAAAGCGGAGACGAGACGAGCGGAGAGGAGATGTTTTTTAAACAACCAATAGAATTGAGTTATTGACACGTCTCCTCTCCGCTCAGCTTCAGTGGAGATCGCTGTGCGGAGATGTGTAATATTTGTATGTCGCGATGGAAGCGGAGATGTGAGCTGTGCGCGGACGACGCGCAGTGGAGACGAGAGATGTGAGCGGCGTGCAGTGAGCGATGTCACCCTCCCCCCTCTCGCCCGCTAGCAACCCGCAGAACCCCGCGCGCGCGCCGGCCGGCCGGCCATCTTGCTAGTACCGTGCACGCGAGCACACGCTTTTATCGTGAATAATTCGTGCAGTTTGTATTTTTCAACGTAAACAATTAGTTAATTTAAATAAAACGTAATGGATGAACAATTTATTGAATCAGTAAAAAAATATCCATGTCTATGGAACACATCAATAGATACCTATAAACTTACTGACGTCAAAGATGCAGCTTGGGAGAACGTTTTGAAAGAAACTCAATTATCTGACGATAAGTGCAATTTATTATACTAAGTATTTCGTTCAAGTAATATTGTAATACGAGTGTCTTGCCATGGAACGGCGCCCTCGTTGTTGAAATAACTACAGAATTTTTCTCGAACTTGATAGGCATCCATATTGTCATTCGATAATAGATTTTCCACGTTTGTGTCGTTAAACATAGTCGTGGCCAAACCCGTTTCATTATTATCTAGATAGCCAGGCATCTTGTCAATTAAAAAGTTGTGTAGAACACACGTTGCTTTTATCACTTTTTCCACTGTTTCTATTTTACATTCAAATTCTTCACGGTATACGTACCATTTCCGTGATAATACACCAAATGTAGCTTCCACAATACGACGAGCTCTTGAAAGTCTATAATTGTATGTTCGTTTTTCGTTATTTAAATTATCGCGTGGATATGGTCTCATTAAGTTAGGCATCAAAGGGAATGCTTCGTCTCCAATAAAAACAAACGGTACAGGTTCTCCATTTTGGTACAAGGGTTGTGGCTGTGGTAGATTTAGTCTGTTTTCTCTCAAACGAATTCCGAATATACTATCAGCAAAAATACCACCATCGCTGAACCTTCCCATTGAACCTATATCTACCATAATTGTTCTTCGGGTAGCGTCGGCTACGCACATCATTACAGTTGAAAACCTGTGTTTATAACAGTAATATGAGGACCCAGATTTTGGGGGTGCAAACATGTACACATGCTTGCCATCAATGGCCCCGACGCAGTTTTTGAATTGCCAGATTTCTTCAAATTGCTTTGAAATTTTTTTCCAATTATTTTCATTAAGTTCTGGCATAACCAAAGGTTGTAATACTGTCCACAAGGCATCGCAGACATCTTCTATAATTCTTGGAACAGTCGATTTTCCAATCCTAAAATTTTCAGCTATTTGTGAAAATTTTGAACCAGTCGCCAAATACCTGTGATAATTATAATATAGATTTATATTTGTGTCGTGGTTTCAGTTAGAATAGAAGGGTCATTTCAAAATAATATCTTAATCAGTGTCGTGTTGTTTCCGGAACTATAAAAGATTAGGCATTACTGAAATTATGTATTTACAGAATTTTCACTCGTTCAAAAGTTATAGCCATTTTTAAATAATAGAAAATAAACAATTAAAAGTCTAAGATTCACACGAGCACAACACATTGAAATCAAACAAATAAAATGGATTTATCACTCGTTATTTATTAACATTTCAAATTTCGACGCCGCCGTCTGCCGCGACCACGTACGAGAGATACAATCCGTTTTGTATGTTTGATTTCAGATATTTTTATTTATAAATTGGTTTCCCTTGAAACTCTGGTATTTTTTAAATATTTATAATGGTTATAAATTCTGCATGAGTGATAATGCGGTAAGTATATTTTGACTATGGCAATGTCAACATTTAATATTTATAATGATTTCAATTATTTTTATTTCAGTAAAAACGGCTAAATCTAAGTGGAAAAAGTTGAGAGACAGCCACCGGGACGCATTAAAAAGGAAGAATGCCACTAGAAGTGGACAGAGTGGTAAACAAATTCGTGAATGGAAATATGAGAAGGTAATGGAATTTTTGATACCATATATGACGAATAGAAACAGAACTACAAATTATACCTCACAAACAAATATAAATGAACAGGAAACAAATTCATTGGAAAGTAATGTAACCGATGAGTTTTTTGAAACATCAAGCAATCATACAAGAAGCACTCCAGAAGATCGTCCATCTGTACAACATTCGCCGTCACCGACATCAAGCGTCTCAGCCTCGACATGCAGAAATGCAACAAGAAAATCGGATGAAATAAGTAATTTACTTATACAGCACCATGCAAACCGTGAAAGAATACGCCAAGAAAAACTAGAAATACAATCATTGATAGAGAAAAATAATACCCTTGACGAAATGGACACTTTTTTTCTGTCGATATCAAAAAGTGTAAAAAAACTTTCTCAATATATGCAGCTTCAGGCTAAACGTAAAATTTTCAATGTTCTTTTAGAATTGGAAGAACTTGAGCTACAAAACACATGGTATAACACAAATGAAAATAATTGGTATTCCCCCGGTTACACTTCAGCACCGGGTCCAAGTTCGACACCGGGTCCTAGCTCAACACAGGCACCGGTTCTTACATCAACACAGGCCGGTGGTCCTAACTCAACACAGGCACCGGTTCCTAGCTCAACACAAACACCGGGTCCAAGTTCGACACAGGCACCTGTTCCAAGCTTGGAAGATACGCACATGACCGATGAACAGATAGAAGAAGCATTCAGAAACGAAGAAGACACATATGATAATTTGTAACTATATGGAAAAGAAAGCAATATGGCTCATGTGATTTACTGTTATAATTTTTTTGTACGTTATGTTTCTAATATAACCTTACGTTTTTTTTGCTACTCCCAGAACGGCAGTTGATTTTTTTGTTTTCTTTATGAATAAATAAGATAATATAAAAATATATTTGGTTTTTACATAATATGCATCACTCCAGTCTCCCGGAGGGGTAGAAAGAGACAACGGATCTCGATTTCTCGTAATCCTTACATACCTCAGTTTACATAATATTTTTCATGTATTCTCGTACTTCTTGATTCTCGTTTTGAGTACTTCTCACTTAGCCCTTTTACACAAAAAAAAACAAACACTCAAAAAAGACTGATCACATTCAAACGCAGATAACACACATAAACACAAACACACATTAACAAAAAAATAATTAGGTAGGTACTTACTTCAAACATACTGCTAGCCGCTCTTGGGTGCAGATAGATCTCCTGTAGTTAGTATCTTGCTTAAATATATGCGGTTTAATTAAGTTATGTAGTTCATAGAATATATTCCTCGGTAGTCTGTAGGACTTGGTAAAACTTTCATCATCTAACTCATTAAACAGAGTAAAAAATTCTCCATGACTGGTATGGTAATACAAGTGACTTCTTTTCCAAAACCGATGTTTTCTTTTGTTTAGGTAGTATAAAGCTATCAATTCTGCCTCTTCAGACTGTAGTTCTTCTTCAAGTAAAAGAAGATACTTTTTTTGTAATAATAGCGACATCGTCTACCTTTCGTGTCAGAATGCGTACTGAGCACTCAACGCCTCGCACCCGAGCTGAAAAACATCTCTTCTCGCACAGCACACAGCACACCGCACACATCTCCGCTTTGGTGGAGTCCCGGCCTTAGTGCCAAGTTATGTAAAACACAGCAAGCTACAATAATGTTCATAGCAGTTGGCAGCTTAACGCGAAGGCCCATAGACAAACATGGAAACCGTCTCTTCAAAACACCAAAGCATCTCTCCACAGTATTCCTGGTCCTTATATGTGCTCGATTATAAGCTTCCTCACTGGGTGTTGAAGGGCGTAGAAAAGGTGTTAATAAATATGACCTGCATGGATAACCACTATCCCCCAATAGATAGTCACTGCCATACACTCCACTTTCAAAATCAGCCCGAATGTGAGAATCATTAATTATTGTTGTGTCATGAACAGATCCAGGCCACCGACAGATCACATCTACTATTTTTAAATTTGCATCACATATGGCTTGTACATTTAAAGAAAAATATCCTTTCCTGTTCCTGTATAGCTCAGCTTGTGGACCACCAGGGGACTGTATCTTTACATGTGTACAGTCAACTGCACCAATTACATTAGGAAAGAAGCTTATGTTGTAAAATTCATTCTTTGTCCTATTGCGTTCTTGATTTGTACTGGGCATAGAAATAAATTGTGGCCTAAGTTCTGCAATAGCCGCAGATACTTTTTTTATAATTCTACAAGCTGTAGATTTGTGCACTCTTATGTGGTCGGCAACAGTTATTTGAAATGCACCTGTTGCAAAGTAACTTATAGTAAGTAGCACTTGTTCCAAAGCACTTAAAGATTGATTCCTGAAAGTGAATTGCTTAACTTTTGGCTCTATCAAATTCACTAACAACTGTACAACGGCCTTTGTTAGTCGGTACCGATTCTTGAATTCGTCGTCGTTGTAAAAATCAAAAGGATTCATTCTGGCCTTAAAATTTCTTCGCGTCCTTTGATCTTCATCGCTGCTAGATGAGATACTCATGCTTAAATCAGAAATAGACATGATTGCGATCTAAAACAAGAAACAATGTTAAGTTTAGCAAACTGTCCAATTTATACACTTATTTATAAAGAAAAACAAATATTACAAATAATTTTGCATTCAAAATATGTTTTGACATACCTTTTTAATGTAAATTCGAAGAAAACCTTAATAAATCAACTGCAGTTGTAAGTTAATTCGCCGACAAGCACTGATTAGTTGACAAAGCTTTTGACAGACGTATAATCTATGATCACGGCATAATTAGCGTTTCAGAAACCCAAAATGTCGGTTAACTTACGATTTTCGTGTCTAATTTGACAGCTATGTCAACTAACAAGATGATCAAGTTAAATTATTTAATCATGCTTTATGCAACCCAATTGGTACTTGACATGAGATTTAACAGGTGATTAGTTAATTTTTGCGTTGATCAGCCTTTCAGAAACTGGGTGTAATTCTATTCAATTCCAACATTAGAATCGCACTCGCTAATAATTGCAAAAATCATTTAATCGCATCCTACTTTTGTAAAAACTCAAAAAACCAATAAATGGTTATTTTGATAACGCAATTTTCTTTTCTTTTGTTCCTGGCACGAACAAAAAGTGGCGACCGTGACAGGACCTGCTTTCACACGCATCGGTTCTCTAATAAATGTTATCAGATTCGCAAGAGGATTGAAGCGGGACCGCGTGGGTGCCCCTTGGACCGGCGCAAATGCAGCGCTAAAGGACGCAGGCGCCATAAAACTCGGCACTTCGCGCCGCCCATCCTGCAGCGGAGGCTGAAAGGAAGACTGCGTTCCACGCGGCCGACAAAATTTAAGCTAAGTGACCTAATGCCTGCCTGAATTTGAGCTGTCCCCTTCCTCTTGTGTCCCCTATCTTAGCCTAATAACATGTTTTTACCTAGCCTACATTTCATTACCTAAACCTAAACTTCTTATAACTACCTAAATAACCTAATACCCCTAAGATCTATCATGCCTATCTAACCTATATCCAATTCATAGGTACCTAATTCTTTAAGGGCTTCACACACAGCAGCTATAATGTAAAGATGTACATTATAGCACGATACATCTCATTACATCTTTCCATAGAAATCGTCAGGAGACCACACACGACAGCTATAATGTATATTTTTACATCTTCGAATCTTAAAATACAGAGCGATACGAAAATATACATTTATATTTCGATACATCTTAACCCTAGATTACGAACCTTCGTCGACTCGACGACACGGTTTTAAAAAAACCGCGAAAAATTTCGCGCGCGCTATTGCACTTCTTTCATACCGCGGCTAATCTCGGTTGACCCGTCCCCCCCGCGACGGACGGCAGTGTTTTGTGTGTACGAGGTCTGTGAGCGGCGTTCCAGGAACCATGGCTCGTCGCATCGACGAAGGTTAGTAATAATGTTATTTATACGTGATATTTTATATAATAATTTAGTTTGTTTATTTTTATGTATTTTTTCTTTCGTAGATTTATTTTATTTATTTTTAATAATATATTACTATTCTTTGTTTTAGATATTATTTCTCAGCTATTATTACAAGGCGAAAGTGATGACGAAGATTCATCGGGGAGCGAAAGAGAAGATCACATGGAGGTTGATCCGGCATATGAAACGGATGGCGATGAAGAAATTTCTGCATTGACCCCGCCCCAAGCTCCAAGTCAAGATGATCAGGCAAGTAGTGATACATCTATCCTACAATATAATGAAGACGCGACACCTGGCCCTTCAGTACCATCCAACGATTTGATAATACGTCCATCGCGTAACATTCTTCGTGGAAAAGATAAACACAAGTGGTCATCATTGAAGTCAAGGTCACAAAGCAGAACAGCTTCAAGGAATATAGTTCATGTTAGACCTGGACCTGTACGCTCATGCAAAAATGAGTTAGATCCTCTCAAATGCTTTTCGTTTTTTATTACTGACGATATGATAGATATGATTGTGACCCACAACAATGCAGAGATAGAAATAAAATCGCAAAAATACAAACATATGAAAGCTACTCAGAGGCCCACAAATGCTACTGAAATTAGAGCTTTAATTGGCGTGCTTACATTATCAGCAGCTATGAAGGACAATCATTTGCCATCGAGAGAATTATTTGACGTCACATATTGTGGAAATCGGTACCGTAGTACAATGTCCTGTGAGAGGTTTGATTTTCTAATAAACTGCCTTAGGTTCGATGATAAATCTACGCGTCAAGAACGGAGGCTAGTCGATGTTTTCGCTCCATTTCGAGATCTATGGAATCTGTTCATAGCAAAATGTCAAGAGAACTACAAACCGGGTAGCTACCTTACAATTGATGAACAATTATTGGGTTTCAGAGGAAGATGTCCATTCCGAATTTATATACCTAACAAACCCAATAAGTATGGTATAAAAATTGTAATGGTAGTAGATAATTCTACAAAGTATATAGTGGATGCAGAGCCTTATCTGGGTTCTTTTACTAAAACAGAAGGATTACCACTTGGCGAGTATTTTGTGAAAAAATTGTCACGCACTGTTCACGGCACAAATAGAAACATAACAATGGACAATTGGTTCACTTCAGTGCCATTAGCTAAAAGTTTAGGAAAAGAGCCATATAAGCTGACTTTAGTTGGGACTCTAAGGGCAAATAAAAGAGAGATACCTGTAGAACTACAAAACGAACGCACGAGAAGAACTGGAACTGCCATGTTTTGCTATGACAATGAACTTACCCTGCTCTCCTATAAACCGAAACCTCAAAAAGTCATATTTTTGCTATCTTCATGTGACGAGGAAGGCACGATTAATGAAAACACTAAAAAGCCCTCGATGATAGAATTTTACAATCACACAAAAGGATGGGTCGATACTTTGGATCAAATGTGTTCCTCTGCTTCATGTAGTCGCAAAACACGACGATGGCCTTTATGCAATTTTTATGGCATGCTCAACATTGCATTTATAAATAGTTATGCATGTTATTTATGTATCCAATAATATAGACGCTAACAAAAAACCTCTATCGAGACGTAACTACCTAAAAGCTCTGCATCACAAGCTAATTGAACCACACATGCAAAAAAGATTAGCCATACCAACCCTTCAAACTGCTCTTCGGGACTCAATTGCACACATTTTGAACTTGCCGGCGTCTAATATTATCGAGAATGAACAAAATAATGTGCCTGAGGTACCTCCTGTACAAAGAAAAAGAAAAATTTGTGCCTTATGTCCCTCCGCAAAACGAAGGATGACTAAAAGTAGTTGCTCCAAATGCAATAAATCGCTATGTGGCGAGCACAAACTTGACGTATGTCACAAATGTATTAGTTCCTAGATTTTTACTATTATTTTCACTTTATTAGTTTATTACATTCTTTATTGTTAATATTTTAAGTTTATTTTTTTATTTTGCTTTAAATTTATGTATAAGTGAGAACATTAAAAATGTTACTAAGTTGATTTTGCATGAAAACTATGATCTCAATTGTAAGGCTGTTTGATTAATAAAGGTGCCATATTAGTCATTGTAAAAGTAAGAAAATTATAAATAAATACTGTTTGATTATATTAATACCAAATATGTGCACATTTTATTTTAATAAGACCTTATAAAGCCCCTTAGCAAACAAATACCGTAGTCGAACCGACGAAGGTTTGTATTAACGTTCGAAAAATAAGGTTAGTGATCTAGGGTTAATACATCTCAATACATCTCAATACATCTCAATACATTTCCGTATATCTCTCTTCGAAAAGGATGTTCAAAAAGTTTCTGTGATAGACAGAGACACACACAGTACAGTCTGTTTCAGTCACTCAGTCAATCAGTCTGTTGACAGTTGCCTGTTCCCATCCAGAGCCTTCGAAGAGCGGACGTGTCGTAAAATCATGGGACATTTAATAGAAAGCGTGCGTAAGTATCCATGCTTATGGAAAGTGGATTCACGTGACTACAAAGACAATGAGTTAAAAGAAGCTGCGTGGTGAGAAGTAATAAAGGATTGTGATTTGCCATACAGTAAGTACCTACCAATTTTATTTCAAACGATTCACATTGTCTGTAAATATATACACTTTATCATTTAAAAACTATGAAACTATAAACCTTCACATAGTATAAAAATAAATAAAATAAAAATAAAAAAGCCTTGTATTTCTTACTTTACAAAGATATCAATTTTATAGTATAAATTTCAACTTAAAATTAAAACTAAAATTTAATAACATAAAAATATAAATATATATATAAACTCTCTATAATTAGCAAGAACCCCTCGTTTCGAAGGTGAAGGCCTCCTCTAGAGATTTCCACTTCTCTCTATTCTTTGCTGTCTCCATCCAATTTTTCCCAGCTAGTTTTAAGATGTCATCTGCCCATCGGGCCGCAGGTCTACCTCTCTTCCTAACGCCTGATGGCCCTGCCCAAGATGTTATTTTATGGGTCCATCGGTCGTCTGTCAGTCTGGCTATATGGCCAGCCCACCGCCATTTAAGCTTTTTGCAGTAATATAGAGCATCGGTAACTTTTGTTGTTTTCCTTATGGTTTTGTGATTAATTTTGTGTATTTTTCTAACTTTCAGTAGACTTCTCTCCATACCTCTTTGACATGATGTGATTTTTGATTAAGTTCGACTTGTGAGCTTCCATGTTTGACTGGCGTAGGTTAGTGAAGGTAGTATACATGTATCCATAACTTTTTGTTTTATAACAATAGGCATGTCACTCTTCATAATTTCTTTTGTGCTCCAAAATTTTTTCCATGCAATAGTTATTCTCCTGTCGATTTCTAATTCGTTTCTGTCTTTTTTAAAGGAAATTTGTTTGCCAAGATATATATAGTTGTCGGCGTATTCCAGCGCTACATTTTCTAAGTATACTGGTTGTTTTATTGAGTTCGTCATAATGTTGTTTTTACTGCGATTAATATCTAGGCCTACCTGTTTACTAGCGGCATGTAGATCATTCAACATTGACTGGATCTCGGTAATGCTTTCCGACATCAGAACTATATCATCAGCGAATCGTAAGTGGCTTATGTATTTATTGTTGATATTTAGGCCAGTCCTTTCCCAGTTAAGTTGTCCGATGACTTGTTGTTTAACAGTAATTAATATTGTTGGTGATATGGCGTCTCCCTGCCTCACTCCTCTCCTGATTGGTATAGGAGGGCCTGTTGACTAATCGAATTCTACTGTAGCAATTTCGATATATATTTTGTAAGACTTTCACGTACGTTGGTTCAACATTTTGCGATTGTAGAGATTCCCATATTGAGTGATGGTACAGAGAGTCAAAAGCTTTTTGGTAATCGACAAATATTAGGTAGAGTGGCCTTTGTAATTCTTGGTACCTATTTATCTATAACTATTTCTATTGAATGAATATGATCTGTAGTGGAAAAGCCTTTCCTGAATCCCGCTTGCTCTACAGGTTGGTGCATTTCTACAGTAGTTCTGAGTCTCTTATCTAGAATTGATGAAAATAATTTGTATATTGGTCGATAATTGCTGTTATTATTTGGGTCTCCCTTTTTATACAATAAGATAATATCCGATTCCGTCCATTGTTTCGGTATGACTGTCGATTTTAGCACCAAATTAAAAAGTTGTGTTAGAGGGCCTGTTAGGTAGAGACTGCCCACTTTTAGAGCTTCATTGGATATCTGATCAGGCCCTGGGCATTTTTCAAGTTTTAATTTTGCAATCCCTGTAATTACTTCCGTTTCATCAATGCGTCGTGTTTCTGAAATTGAAATTGTTTCATTTGGGGTAGAATCAGGCGGCACATGATTTTCACATTCGTATAGTTTTTTGTAGAAGTTTGTTGCAGCTTGGAGAATTTCATTCCTATTGCAAGTTGTTTTATTTGATGTTTTAATTTGTTCTATCCAGGTTTTATGTGATCTCAGCTCTTTATTTGCTCTTTTTAGACTCCCTGACTGTAGTACATGTTTTTCAATAGTCATTTTACGATAGACGATGTAGTCACGTTGAATATTCTTGCTTATGAGTTTGTAGAGAGCTTTAAGCTCGTTTTTCATACTACGTGTTTTTGGTTTTATTTTTTGAAGGTGTTACCGTCTCGACATTAGTTTCCTTGTACTTTCAGATAGAATATTCCTATGTTTTGATGGATTAGAATTGTGTTTTTTTAAGACTGTTGTTTATTGCAGAAACAATTGTGTCATTTAGCTCTTGTACTGTACAGTTTTGTTCCAAAGTAGTAATAGAGTGATCTAAACTCTCTCTAAGTATTTCTCTATATATTTGCATTTCTTCTTCGGTTTTTAATGTGCTTTTAATATTATTTCCGTAAGTTTTTCTACTTTTGTTCAGGGGCTGAAGCATAAATGTCGCTCTTACTAGTCTATGGTCGCTAGGGTATGTGAGATTAAGTATTTGTATATCTTTAGCACATTTTTGAAGATTAGTTAATATGTAATCTAACTCATTTTTTACCACGCCATTAGGTGATCTCCAGGTCCATCTCTTATTATCTTTCTTCTTAAAAAAGGTATTTAAAATTGCCAATTTATTTTCAAATGCAAATTGTATAAGTCTATTTCCTCTATTATTTCTACTTCCATAACCAAATTTTTTCATAACTAGATTTTCTTCTTGTTTTGGTTGGCCAATTTTAGCGTTAAAATCACCCATTACAATAACATTTTTTATTTGACATTTTTAGTGCATTGTTTACAGTATGGTAGAAAAATTCGACTTCTTTTTCGGTTGCTGTTTCTGTTGGAGCATAGCATTGTATTATGCTGATATCAATATTATGTATTTTTAACTGAAGTAGAGCCACTCTCTCTGATAATCCATTGAAACATATAATGTTCTTTTTGTGGCATTTGTTAATAATAAAACCAACTCCATACAAGCCTCGTGTTTGTCCTATATGGTATAGTATAAGATTTTCATATTCTTTAATAGAGTTACCTAGCCGCCTTACTTCACACAGACCGATGATATCATATTTGATGTCTTTCAGGGCTTCATTTAATTCAATTAGGCGGGAGTGGGTTGACAGTGTTCTGACATTATATGTTGCCACATAGAGTTGGTTTCGCTCAAAGTTATTAGTAGTATTTGTTTCCTCTAGAGGGTTTCGGTCTACGTCTCCCACGGGGACCAGCCGTCTTGGGAGAGTTTGATCTTGAGGGGCGCAGCTTAGTTTTTTGGAGATTCTTGGTTTTCACGGCTTATAGACAGGTTGGTTGCGGCATTCAGTTGTGAGGGACGTAAGAAATGTGTTATATTTTGATGTTTATTTTTCTTAAGAGCCTGTTTTGTTTGTTCTCGATTTTCTAATGATTTTATAATATTATTTTCGTTTTCAGGGGATTCAGATAGCTGCCTTTTATTTGAGGGTCCTTTGGATGTGGAATTGTCCTTTGGTTTTAACGTGACAATTTTGTCGTGACGAAGCATTACTTTTTCTCCTGATAAACGCTTGTTTTGAAGTTCTTCTTGAAGCTCTTTGCGTTTTTGTAGAACTGCGGGTGTATAATCCTCTTTTATGTATATGCCAGTATTTTCTAGTATTCTTTTATTTTTTTAAATTTGTAGTTTACCTCTTGTTGTTGTGAATGTTACCACAACCGGTCTTATTGTAGTATTGTTCTTCTTACCCCGTCTAATTGCCGTTCCAATTTGTAATAATTGGAATACTACATCCATTTTTTTATTTATAATATCCAGGATCAAATTCAATAGACCCTCATAGCCTCTTTCGGTTTCTGGAATACCAAAAAATATAAGATTATTTTTTCTTATTTGTTTATCTAGGTAATCTATAGTTTTCTGCTGAGTTTCTATTTTTTGTTCGAGTTGGTTTGTTTTTGTTTCAATATAATCGAATCTTTCATTAATATTTTTATTAATGGCTTCTTTAATATTCTCCTCCATATTTTTCATGTCCTGTTTCTGCTGTGCTAAGTCTTTCTGTATGTCTTGTAACATTCTCATTATTTCATCCATAGCTACTCTAGTGGCGAGTAGTTGTAAACTTCAATTAGTATTGATCTTGCAAAAGGTTCTTGCTAGTCGCTCACAGATGGCGTTGTTACTCGGCTATTTGCAAAATAATACCAGTATGATTTGCAGTTTTTAAGGTTATGTTTTACAACTTTTTATTTATAACTGTATTTGTTCTCGTACTTATTTTAAAACACGGACTAACCTTTTTTCTGGTTTGTTATATCCTTTTACACCTCTGTCTGCATGTTAATTCACTTTTTTCTTGTATTGTTAGTTTGATGTTATTTGCCGGTTTTTTTCTATAAGTACAAGTTTTCTTGGCCTAACCACAATTCTCCTGGTGCTTTGCACTATTCTTTACGATATTAAGCAATTTGTAGAACACAAACAGTTATTATACTTTTTAACAATAAACTTTTACGGAACCGATATTGACACATAGCACAGTAGCGCCACCTCCCTTCCCCAACCTTCACATATTACTAACACTAATTAGTTACTTTGTTGATACTAACAATATGGCCTCATGTCTGATTTAAGGAATTTTTTTTTATAATTACGAGAGCAACTTGAAAATGTGACTTTTTGTTTGTTAAGATTATTTAACGGATTTGGTAGGAGCGCAGCGGCGCGCGAGCCATATGTATCGTGTCACTCTGCGCCAGACAGCGACAGAGTTACGCGTTAGAAGAGAGCGGCAATATTTAGGCGAATATCTCGTAGGTAGGTAATGAGTGCTTATGCGAATTGAATTGAACTTTGTTGCTTAGTAGCAAGAGTCGCTATTTCTATGAATTGTTACGAGAATATCCATATTACTCTAACCTACGACAAGTACGTAAAATCACTGTGCCTATTCCGATCTGTGGTAATAATACATATTTGTATATGGCAATAAAACACGTTTATTTAACCTAAGTTTCTTATATTAATTATAAAATTAAAGGTAAACAACATAATTATGATATGAGAACCTATGTATGTAGATGTAGCTATACTATTTTTAATGTTTACCATTAAAAATGTGCATATTTTGCTAGTGAGAAAGTACATTTGCCTTTAACTAAAAAAAAAAATTGTTATTGTTATTCTTATTGAAAATCGAATTACATGTCTAAGTAGATGAATTCTATACATTTAATCTGTTTTCAATTCGTGTATCTTGCCAAGAGACGGCTCCAATTGTATTAAAGTATCTGCAAAATTCTTCTCTAATAAAGAAACTTTCATTTAAATACGTCATTTCAGTTGACTCCAATGGCGTCAACTGATTGTTTGCCACTTGTCTTAAGTTCCTGTCTGTTGAAACATTGAAATACCTATCTATTCGTTTTTCGATTAAGTAGTTATGTAGGACACAAGTTGCTTTAATGATTTTATCAACCATATCAATCTTACATTCTAATGGTCTCTTGTATACTCTCCAACGAGATGATAGCACACCAAAATAATGCGTTTTCTACAATCCTACGTGCTCTACAAAGTCTGTAGTTAAAAATTCTACGACTCTTTGAAAGCATATCTTTAGGATATACGCGCATTAATTTCGGCAACAGCGAAAGGCTTCGTCGCCAATAAAAACGTAAGGCATATTTAGTCCGCCAGAAGTCAAGGGCTCCTCTTCAGGCAATCGTAATTGACCATTATGTAATCTTTATCCAAATTCACTTTGCGAAAAAATTCCACCGTCGCTGAATCGTCCCTTGGATCCCACATCTATAATTGTAAATTTTCGTCTTGCGTCGGCTACTGCGAGTAGCACTATTGAAAAAGTTTTTTTGTAATTAAAATAATCAGATCCAGAATTAGGTGGGGCCTTCACAGTCACATGCTTCCCATCGATCGCACCGCAACAATGATCGAATTGACACATTTCTTTAAAGTCGGTTGCGATATCTTTCCATGTTTCTTGCGTTGGCTCTGATAAAACTTTGGGTTGAAGGTACTTCTATAAAGCATCGCATACTTCTGTTATAATATTAGTCACAGTAGATTCTCCAATTCTGTAACTGAAGGCTATATTCCTGAATGAATCTCCAGTTGACAAATACCTGTAACATAAACAATTCTATTTACTTTTGTTGCAGTTATAGAAGCAAAAACTTTATGGAAGAAGCTTAGGGATGGACATCGTCAAGCCACGGGTACTAGAAAGAAAACAACTTCAGGTCAAGCGTCAAATAACACCCCAAAATGGAAATATAAAGACCAGATTTCATTTTTGCTTCCTAATATGAGAAATAGACCTGTATATATACTCACAAACACAATGAATGAAGGTAGTGAAGCAAGTAATGACCCGGAACTACTTAATGCATCAACCAGTGGAGAACAGCAAACTGCTTCTGTCATTGGCAATGAAAATTCTCAGCCTCGAAAAAGAAATAACAAATCTATTGTAAACATATTAGAACAGGACGTAAAGAGAAGAGAAAAAAAAGCAGTTGAGAGAGATCTGTTGAGGAAACAAATCCTGGAGAGTAATTATAAAAATGTATCATCGAGCAACAAAAGCATGAAAAAGTTTTTCATGAGCATGTGTGATGCCACATGTGAGCTACCTGAGCATCTTCAAATGAGGATTCAGAGACAACTATTCAATATAGTAATGGAAGCTCGAGAGCAACATTTGAAGCAAACACCAAGTTACCCGAGTCCAGGACATGCTACTAATTACAATATGTCGCCGGCCAGCTCTCTGAATTTGCCGATGCGTGCTGTTAGCCCTAATTCATTGCGCTCGAACTCAGCAAGCTCTGATTATTTAAATTCGCCTGTCCATTATTCATTACAAAGTCCACCGACGGCATCCAGTACTCCAATGATGCCACCAAACACTAATGATACGGAATTGATTCGTCAGTTTTCACAACAAAACACAGATATGTCTACCGACGCACATTCCTCTGCACATCATGTTTATTCAGTACAAAATCCATCACCGGAATCTAATTATTTAATGACACCGCAGAACACAACTGAAATTTCTACTCATGAAGACATCCGTTCCTATCTTGTGAACTTTGAGTTGACAAAATATAATCAATAGTGTAATGATTACAATAAGCACTTTACAGTCATTGGAATAAGCGATTAAAAATTTAATGATTATTTTATACTTTCATTTCATTCTTACCTTAAGCACACAGCAAGTCGTTCTTCGGAAGATATACTTTTTCGCATGTGGGTATTATTTTTCTCAATATCTTCTTTAATTAGATCATGAAGTTCGGAAAAGGTTGATCTTGACTCCCGGAAATAATCACAAAATTTTCTGTCAGATAATTCATCAAATATTTTAAACTCTCCGGAAATTTCCTTATACTTTATGTGATCTTCAATCCACATCGTTCTGTTTTTGGCACATGTGGCAATACGCGCGTCCAAATCACAATCCGAATCATCTTCTGATGAACTATCTAGTAGATCTAACGCGGTGTCCTGCGTGAGCGACGAACGCGACGCGACGCAACGCTACGAACGCGACGAACGCGATCAACTCAATGGCATACCCTACATGCGGCCTATATGACAGTCTGCGGCGAGACGCGACGTAACGCGCACTTGTTTTGAGGGCGACCAGATGCGACAACGTGAACTACGTAATGGTTGATTCAGAAGCGTTGATCACCGCAGTGCGTGCATTGTTGTGGGACAAAAAACATAAACATTATAGGAATCGTTTATTAATACAAAGAAGTTGGAAGAATGTTGCCGAAGCAGTAGAATGCACAGGTAAGTTTTATTTACATTAATATTAAGTTTAGTAATTTACTCTTGCAAGCATTTTGTTAATCGTTAGGTGGCTGGCTGCTCTTCTGGCCTGCCACTTCCGCTAAGTAACGAAACCTTCAATGTTCATTAAAATAATTCGCGAATATCTCTCTTGTATGTATGGCTGCTTGACTTGAGGCATTATATCTTCTTGATCTTCGAAGATCAGGGGATGAAGTTGACGTCAAATTTTCGCAATTACTCTCAAGATCACGTATTATATTGTGAAGTAGAGTTATAGCTTTTATAGTGTTAATTGTATTTTCAACATCTGTCTCAATTGGCGTATTAAGGCGCTACCCAGAGCAAAGGACCTTGAGCATTCGACCCCCCCTTAGCCGCACGACCCCTCTGCAATAGATCGTCAAATAGTCAAATACTGCTGCCGCCATCTATACAATATGATACGAACGACCAACGCATTACAACTCTTGAGTAGTAACAAAACCTCAGACCTATGAACTCACAGATATGGCAATAAATTTTTTTTTTCATAACAATGTGAATCATTATGATGTGTTTGTGTCTGTGTGTGTGAGAGAAAGAGTGAGAGAGAAAGAGAGAATGAATAAATACGTTGTGTAACTGTCCATATCTTGAAAATATTTTTTTCCGGTATTGTGTGATTAGGAAAATTAGGAACAGTAGGTAGTTTGTTTTTGACGTTGTCAGTTAAACTACATGTATAGTCGCGTCGTAGGACATTAAATTCCTAAAAGTTTTCATTTTTACAGAATTTATAGATTATGTGCATTCAGAGCTATTTAAAAAAAGTTAGAAGTTTTGTGACGGTGCTTTATTTATGATTTTGGTATTTTGTAATATTTCGTATAACGTAAAGTATATAGAATTAAAAGTTGAAATGTTAAGTGTTTCATAATAGGAATTGTTTTATCTTCATGTTGTAAAATTTTTAGAAAGATAAACTATGGGGTACGAAGAAAATCACAAAATCAGTTATCTGTGTGGATGTAACTAAAATTTTAAAATGTTTGAAATAATATTTTAAGACATCCAGTGGTTAGTAATATACCTGTTGAAAAAAGTTTACAAAGTTCTTATCCATAATAATTTATTATTGCATATGTTACGAAAAAAAATTATCAAAAAAGCATACAAGTTAACTTTCTAAACTTTGTTAAACAGGTATCTTACTAACCACTGAAAGTCTTAAAACATTATTTCAGACGTTTTAAAATTTTATTTACAGACAAAAGACTGATTATGTGATTTTCTTTGCTCCACATAATTTATCTTTCTAAAATTTTACAATATGAAGATAAGATAGTAGTAGTCATTTACTCTTAACGTTGGTTAAACAAATTATGTGGCATTCTCAATCAAAGCCAAACCTCCACCCGTAAATCACAATATATGGTTTAATATATCATACATGCTCAGCTATTCGCTCCTGTTCTTGCACTCAGCTTAACGTAGCTTCCAGCATCAAGTACTTGGGAGTGGTATTAGACTACTCGCTGAGTTTCAGTCACCATCTGGACCTACTGTCCTCCCAGAACTCGGAAGTTGATGTTCATCTTTAAAACTTACGGCACATAGCGGACGCATAGGTGATCAGGATGATTTACTTGGCCCTCTGCCAATCAGTTCTAAGTTATTGTATCACTATGTGGGAAGGAGCATGTAAGAACAGCCTGACTAAACTAGAGAGCCCAAAGAGCAGTCCTGAAGGTTAGTAGGTCCTTGCCATTCCTTTTTCCAACCAAAGACCTGTACCAGCTTACTGACGTCCTGACAGTGAGACAACTATTTGTGCTAGGGATCGTTCTAGAGCAGCATGCCACAATGATTTTTTGGTTGTCTGGGAGGTTACTTGTACAACAAGATAAACAGAAATATCAACATTTACTCACTTACGCGATATAATTGTAATAAAGTAGTCATTGCCCGACTGAAATCCCTTAGTTACGATGAGACAGAAAATCTTTTACAACATCCACAACCACACGCATAGACAAACTTTCATACATACACTTAAGGTTTACATAAACCCACTGAGACACTTACCTGACATACTGGGATTGCACGGATCTAGTGCCTGGAGAGGCTGGTAATCTGTAATACTGGTCTCCTAGTACGGATACCAGTCTCACATAGTCGCAAATAATGTACCTACTAGATTAAGTTTCTTTTTGTATATATTTGTGAATTTTCTATGTGAGAGAGAAACAATAAACCATTATTATTATTATTATTATTTTGCTTAATTTGATGTTGTTTTTTGTATTGTTTTTGCATGTTGCCACTGGGCAGTAAATAATAATAATAATATTCTACCACATTCACACAGCGCCATTTAGCCCCAAATTAAGCAATTATATTTGCTTGTGTTATGGGTACTAAACAACTGATATACTACTTATATACATTTTTTTTTGTAAATACATACATATTATAGATAAATTACACCCAGACACAGAACAAACAATAATGCTCATCACACAAAGGTTTGTCCTGGGTGGGAATCGAACCCACGACCTCCGGCTTAGCAGTCAGGGTCACTAACCACTAGACTAACAGGCCAGTCATCAATAAATAAATACTAATCTATACTTTTTATATATCAATAAATACTTTATCTTTCTTTCCGTGTGTGTGTCTGAGTGGACTGGATGTGTGTGTGGGTGTCAAGATTAGACGTTTCAAGAGAAGAAAGCTGCTGTGAATGAGATGAGTAATGAAAGTAGATAAATAAAATTTATAGTAACTACACATTTACCATTTATTTAAGCCATTGAAATATTTATTAAAAATAAAAATCAATATTAACATCAATTTCAGAAAACTGTATACAATTTCAGCAATGAGGATAAGTTCTGAGAAGCCACACCCAAGCGGTCCATGGTTTGAAATGCATTTTAATTCAGTAATAAAATGGCTGACATCGATTATTCTCCTCCTTATTATTTTTGCAATAGTACCGACTCCTCTTCAAAAGAAACCATATAGTCATTCTGAAATTAAAAAAAACAATTACATTAATTTCTTAGAACAATTTACCGTATGTCTTTAGTAATTTTTCTTTTATCACTTTTCATAAAAGATTTATTCATTTTCAGAATAATTAAAATGGTAAGCTTAAATGTGTAGCCCTTACAACGCAAATTCAGGCTGCTGCTATTGTAGAAATATTGACCCTTTGCTATTGACAGTATACTTCATTTAGTCCGAATGCTTTATACTCGTACTTTATAAATTAAAATGAAATATATGTTTCCTAACCCTTTTTCAAGTTAACGCGACTTTGGAAAAGTATAAGAAACTTACCATTTCATCAATATTTTCATTTATCTTATCAATGCTTCTTGTACTTTCAATGTTTTAATTTGCATTGCCTATCAGGTTCCGTAAACTGCAAAGGAGTAAAATTTTATATTTATTTTAAAAGAATAATAATACCAGCCTATTTGCTGTCCTACTGCAGGGCAAAGGCCTCTTCTCATATAGAGAAGGCATGAGCATTAATCACCACGCTTGCTCAAGGCGCATTGGCAATTTCAGACTTTTAAGTCCAGGTTTCCTCACGATGTTTTTCCTTTACCGTCAGTCAGAAATGTCTAAAATAAACTTAGAAAGTACATATGTTTTGAAAAATCACATTGGCAGTTGCCAGGATTCGAACCCACTACCACGTGTTTACGTGTTTATCCACTGGACCATTGCGACACGGACATTTTGTTAAAAGAATAATTGCATAAAATTATGTATGTGTTCCAATTTCCGGCAAAGACTGGTTGAAGATGTAGGTACAGATCAAAATGTTTTTAAATGTTTAAAAATTATATTTCTCTCGCAAAATAAATTATCTGTGTATTTAGTTAGCGTGTTTATACCGCCTCCTTTTCATTTTTGGATCTTTTATTACAGTTATGTAATAAGAACCCAAAAAAAGAAAAAGTGGTGGACCTGAGGAATGACGACCTTAGGATAAGTTGCGCCCTCCCACTAACGCTTCTCCACAACACTTTTTGACATATTTTTACATTTTATCCAGAATAGATAAAATACATACACATTACTTTCATCCACCGGTTGCGAAATAGAAATGTCCATTAGCAGTGCTACTGGTTGGCTGTCACTCGTTCTAGAAAGTTAATGTAATTATGTTAGGATACCTTTATTCAGTAAAACAAAACGCATAGTATGAAAAGTACATGTTCAAGTCTATGCGTTTCTAAGTCTATGGCTCGCACAAATAGGTAACTGTGTTTCATAGTTTTTGTTGATAAATAATACAATAACAACAATTCTTAGAGTGTCTACTTAGTAAGGTTGCGGTATTAGAGTGGGTTACATAGGTACCTGGTATCAAAATAACTTTGTTTTGATGTGGTTTGCATTTTTGTCTTTGTGCGTAATTTGTGCTTTTATGACCTCATCTACAGAAAGAAAATGCCTGATATGTGAAATGTATTGTTCAGATAATTTAACGTAAATAGAACGTAGGTATAGGTTGATATTGGTGCTTACCGAGCTGCGTTCATCCTTGCTGCATTTGCAATCCCTTGTCGTAATACTTACAATAATAAACACAAGAATGTCTTCTCGCAGTAAATTCCACTAGGTATACACAAACACAACAGCGTCTTGCCGCGGTTACTAATAGAAAGAAACTCTAACACAATAAATGCGAATAATAAATTAAAACTACCGCGCTACTATTATAAGTTTATATCAATCACCTATGCACACAGATTGATATACATTTACGTAAAAATACAAGAGCGCGTTCTGGAAACATTTCGTACGTCCGTCCGTCGAAGAGGCTCGCGCCGACTGCCGCCCGTCGCCGCGTCGCCCGCGCAGAAACCCACTGAGAATTCCTGTGACATTACGCGCACTTCATGGATATTTATTTTCTAAAATCAGTTGTCACTGATGACTTTGAAAAGTTTAATCGAACAAAATATTCATTATTAAATAATCTATCTATTGATGTTAGTTACAAACAAAAATAATGTACAGTTCAAGATTAGAAGCAGCCAATCAATCAAAATTTTTCATTTTAATGGCTCTTCTTAATCGAAATTTTATACATTTTTAATTCAATAAAAATAAATTTAAATCAGCTAATGTAAAGTCAACATGATGTAGAAATGTAATATATGTTTTGTAGTACAATGTTTATTGTAATTAATTAGTAGATAGCTTCTAAAAACTGTACTTAATGCGGCCAGCACACCGTTTTGGTGGGGGCAGCGCCTTAAGTAATCCAAATCTTGACGCTATTGAACCAAAAGAACACTCAACGACCATCCTCGTTCGAGACAATCTATAATTGAACCGCTCTTTAATATCTCCCTCACTGACATTTTTTTGTGCATAAGGCTTCAGAAGGTATGTTTTTAATGGGAATGCAGCATCACCCACAAATACAAAAGGCGCTTTAATGAGGGTATTAGGTAAAAAAGTCGGGTTCCGGTATTTGTAATTTTTGATGTTCTATTGCTTGTCTTAAGTACATGCGTCAAAAACTCCAGCGTCGTTATATTTTCCATAGGCCCCAATATCAACCATTATAAATTTATAGTTAGCATCAGTTAAGGCTAGTAATACAATAGAGAAAAATCCCTTATAATTGTAGTACATAGAACCAGATTTTTTTGGTTTCTTAATACGTATGTGTTTGCCATCAAGGCTACCAATGCAATTAGGAAATTGCCATTTCTCCCAGAAATCTTTTGCGATACTTTTCCACAGTTCAGTTGTAGGTATAGGCATATGTTTTATTACTTAAGTTTTCCAAATTGCAGTACACACTTCTTTCACTATGTTTGAAATGGCAGTTTTTGATATACGGAAATTGAATGATAACTTTCTATATGGTGTTCCAGTAACCAAATATCTGTAAATAATAATATTGTTTTAATTTCAGCTGATGTAAAAAAGAAGTGGAAGAATTTACGAGATTCCTATAACAGAGAGCTTAAAAAAGTAGAAAAGCCAAGATCGGGTTCGGATGCAGATCAAAATGGTCAATATCAAGGCGATTGACCACATTTTGAATCAATGCAATTTTTAAAGACAATTTTGAAACCTCGTAAAACTACGAGTAATATTCAAAATAAAATATTAGGTGAAAGCGACATTATCGATGATGATACAGTGATGTCTATTCTTTCTGAGCAATCGGCATACAGTACACAAACCGATGAATCGCAGTTCAATACAGGTGATACCAATTTGGCAACAATTGATGGCCCTACGACTGATACTGCAACTCCACAAAATGCTATTTCGGCACAGATACTATATGATACCTCGACACCTGGACCGAGCTATACTGACCCATCGCGAGCTATTGGAACGTTGGCTAACCAAAAGGTACAAGAAGGTGCAGCAAAAAGTATTGAAGAAATCTTAATAACACTCGAACGAGAAAAGATAGACCTAATGAAGAAAGATTTAAATGAAGACGACGACGACTTGAACTGGTTCAAGTCTATAATGCCGTATATGAAAAAGCTACCATCTCTGAATAAATTATTATTTCGGACTCAGGTTCAGGAGATGCTCATCAACGAAATATGTATCAAAACTGAATTCCACAAACACAGAATCTTCAATGACGGGTTACTTCACTTCTGGTGATTCATCTCAGTGATAATTTCATAATAATTAAAATACATATTTTCAATAATACAATATTATGTAGTTTCATTTCTATGTACTTGTAGTGGCTCTTATTCTTATATAAAATCTTAATTTATTATTATGTATTCTTACTTAAAACTCTAATATTATATAAAATCACGCGGGTGAAACCGAGTGCACAACATAGTTAATGCAAACGAAACTTTTATCCGCTTACGTACACGTTGGAATGCGACCGGTTCTCGGCAGGCCGCCGCGGAGCTCCAGTAAGTGGACAGTCGTCGCAGGCATTCTTAAAACAACATTGACGGCGAATGCACGCTCGTTTTCACCCGCTTACGTTAAACTTTTTACTAAATCTATCTAGCTCAATCTTCTTGTATAAAGTCTATTCTACACTCTTAACTTCAACCTTACTGTTCCTTAAATTTCTTTTTTCTTCTTGTGCTATAAATCAAAAATAGTGTGTACAATTAAATACGTTCATTTCATATCGCGTTTAATTGAGTAAACTACACCTATATTGGTGACCCCGCGTCGCGAGACGGTATATATACGGCTCAACGATGAACACGGAGAAAGAAAGCGCAGAAGATTCTCGAACGATGCGTACAGCGGGCAACGCAAGTGGCGACGTACTTGGAGAACGTGGCATATTCAAAGTCGGCGTAAGAATACCTCCGTTTTGGCCAGAGGAACCAGCACTATGGTTTGCACAGATGGAAGGTCAGTTCATGCTATCAGGTATTAGTGCAGATAGTACAAAATTTTACTATGTTATCTCTCAGTTAGAAAATAAATACGCAATAGAGGTGAAAGATATTATTAACTCACCCCCATCTGAGAATAAATATCTTAAACTTAAGACTGAACTGATTAGGCGTCTCTCTGCGTCTCAGGAGAAGAAAGTTCAGCAGTTATTGATGCACGAGGAGCTTGGTGATCGCAAGCCCTCGCAATTTTTGCGACATCTACGAACATTAGCAGGACCTACTGTGCCAGATAGCTTTATATGCACATTGTGGTCAAGCCGTCTGCCTCAGAATATACAAACAGTAATTGCGTCACAACATGAATTACCTTTAGAATCTGTTGCAGAATTAGCTGACAGGGTTTATGAAATAGCACCACCGGCGCCGTCATCAGCAGTAGCGGCCGTAACGAGACCAGAGACCAGCAACCCGATCAGTGAGCTCACAAAGCAAATGGCGGAGCTGATGCGAGAGTTTGCAGTTTTTAAAGGTCAGGTACACTCACTTTCACATAGACATAGTGGACGTCGTAGTGATAGACAACCGACCCCACACAGAGGACGAAGTCGCTCGCGCTCTAAACAGCGTAATGATGGCTACTGCTGGTACCATAATCGATTTGGTAGTCGATCTACTAAATGCACTAGACCCTGCTCATATTCGGAAAACACAAATGGCAGCCGGAAGTAGCGGCTAACGACTGCCCAGCTAAGCCCAGCCGCTTCTTTATTACTGACAAGACTACTAAAATGCAGTTTCTAATAGACACAGGATCTGATCTCTGCGTGTTTCCTCGAACAATGGTTCGACAGCCGCGCGGCAAGACTGAATACCAGTTATATGCAGCAAATGGTAGCATAATTAATACTTACGGTTGGTTACACCTAGACCTCAATCTTGGACTTCGTCGTGTTTTCCCCTGGAGGTTTGTGGTAGCGGATGTTCACAAACCTATAATTGGTGCAGATTTTCTTGTATTTTACCATCTACTTATTGATATGAGAAATCATCGCTTAATCGACGGCCTGACGCAACTGTGTTCAATGGCTTCACCTGTAACAAACTCTGCAGCAGGTGTAGCATCAGTAAAAGCTATAGCCGGTGACACAAAATACCACTGCTTATTACGTGAGTATCCAGATATAACCAGACCTGCTGGTATTCAACGACAGGTAAAACATACAACAGTTCATTATATTCGAACGATACCTGGCCCACCTGTATCCAGTCGCCCACGTCGCCTGCCGCCAGATAAATTGAAGATTGCCCAGAAGGAGTTTGCTGACATGATGTCAAATGGGACAGCTCGGAGGTCTGACAGTTCTTGGTCTTCGCCGCTGCATCTGGCACCTAAGAAGGAAAATGGGTGGCGTCCATGCGGCGATTACAGAGCCCTTAATGCCCGCACCATACCAGATAAGTACCCGATTCGCCATATACAGGATTTTGCTCATCAACTTGCTGGCAGCGCAATATACTCTAAAGTGGATCTAATAAAAGCCTTCAATCAAATTCCTGTAAACCCTGATGACGTAATCAAAACAGCCATTACAACACCGTTCGGACTCTTTGAATTCCCTTACATGACCTTTGGGTTGCGAAATGCTGCCCAAACTTTTCAAAGATTTATTGATGAAGTGCTTAAAGATCTCCCTTTTTGTTACGGATACATTGATGACATATTGGTCTATTCTGAAAATGAAATACAGCATATTCAGCACCTACGTGAGTTATTTCAGCGGCTGTCAGAATATGGCATGTTAATCAACTCTGCAAAAAGTGAGTTTGGTCTGTCAAAGATAACCTTCTTAGGACATGAAGTGTCTGCTGACGGTATTCAACCCCTACCAGAGAAAATCCAGGCACTGAAGGACTACCCTATACCCAAAACCGTGAAAGAAATGCGACGATTTTTAGGTATGTACAATTTTTATCGTCGGTTTGTACCTGGAGCAGCAGATAAACAAGCACCGCTTAATATAGTCCTCACAGGTCCAAAGACAAAAGGTTCACAGCGTATTACTATGACACCTGAAATGTTAGAAGCCTTCAATACCTGTAAGTCTAGTTTAGCAGAAGCAACAATGTTAACGCACCCAGAACCTTATGCACACCTAGCTATATATACGGATGCTTCTGATACGTCAATAGGGGCAGTACTTCAGCAGAAACTGAATAACGAATGGAAACCATTAGCATTTTTTTCTAGACGGTTAACCCTAGCTCAGAAAAAGTACAGCCCCTATGACAGAGAACTTCTGGCTATTTACGATGCTATTAGGCATTTTAGGCACATGGTCGAAGCTAGACACTTTACAGTATTTACTGACCACAAACCCCTTACGTATGTATTTACTACAAATCGAGATAAATGCTCTCCTAGACAATTTCGGTACTTAGACTTCATCTCGCAATTCACAACAGACATACAGTACATAGCAGGCAAAGATAATGTAGTAGCAGATGCCCTGTCTAGAATTGAAGCAGTGTCAGTACCAATTGATTATAGTAGTCTTGCACAATCACAAAACACAGACTCTGAGTTACAAAGCTTTTTACAAACAGGCACTTCACTTAAATTAGAAAAGATAAAGATACCGCAATCCAATGACTTAATATACTGCGATATGTCAACTCAGTATCCACGTCCATTTGTTACCTTACCATTCAGGAAGTTGGTATTCGAAAATTTACATCGATTAAGTCACCCAGGAACCAGGGCGACCGTCAAATTGTTGACAGAGCGGTTTGTATGGCCTGGGATAAGAAAAGATTGTCGACAATGGAGTAAAGAGTGCATTGAATGCCAGAGATGCAAAATATCCCGGCATACTAAATCCCCTACCTCACCTTTCTCCGTTCCTTCCCAACGCTTCTCCCATGTCCACATGGACATCGTAGGGCCATTACCAATTGCTTCTGATTTCAGATACTGCCTCACAGTCATCGACAGGTTTACCCGTTGGCCTGAGGCGTATCCATTAGCTGACATCTCAGCTGAAACATGCGCCCGCACATTCATTGCGGGTTGGGTATCCCGATTCGGCTGCCCACACCGCATCACCACAGACAGAGGCAGGCAGTTCGAGTCCAAGCTATTCAACACCATGAGCGCTATCTTAGGGGCTCAGCATCGTCCTACGACAGCTTATCACCCGGCTTGCAACGGAATGGTCGAACGTCTCCATCGCCAATTGAAAGCCGCAATCAAGTGCCATGGCAACAATAACTGGACAGAAGTACTTCCCCTTGTGCTGCTGGGTATCCGCAGTGCTTGGAAAGAAGACATCAAGGCTTCAGCAGCAGAGCTGGTCTACGGAGAACCCCTACGTCTACCCGGCGAGTTCTTTCAACCTCATTCACCTGCTGATATAATCGACGTGACAGACTATGCAACACGGCTACGCATATACATGTCAAAACTGTCACCTAAACCTACAAGTCGCCATGGACAAAGAACTTTCTTCATACCCAAAGACTTAGCAACAGCAGAGTATGTCTTCTTGAGGCAAGACGCAGTACAACGTCCACTCGACCCACCATACTCTGGACCATATAAGGTAATCGAACGTAGCACGAAGACTTTTAAGATAGCCATCCAAAACCGCGAAGCAACGGTGACGATTGACAGATTAAAGCCAGCATATTTAACCAGAGACGATGACACTACTACTACTACTTCAGCCTCCATTCCACCTGCCGATATCGAGAAGAAGACGAAATCTGGACGAAGTGTACGATTCCCAGATTACTATCGACCTTAGGCTAGTGAGCACCGGTCTCAGCGGGGGGGTAGTGTAGTGGCTCTTATTCTTATATAAAATCTTAATTTATTATTATGTATTCTTACTTAAAACTCTAATATTATATAAAATCACGCGGGTGAAACCGAGTGCACAACATAGTTAATGCAAACGAAACTTTTATCCGCTTACGTACACGTTGGAATGCGACCGGTTCTCGGCAGGCCGCCGCGGAGCTCCAGTAAGTGGACAGTCGTCGCAGGCATTCTTAAAACAACATTGACGGCGAATGCACGCTCGTTTTCACCCGCTTACGTTAAACTTTTTACTAAATCTATCTAGCTCAATCTTCTTGTATAAAGTCTATTCTACACTCTTAACTTCAACCTTACTGTTCCTTAAATTTCTTTTTTCTTCTTGTGCTATAAATCAAAAATAGTGTGTACAATTAAATACGTTCATTTCATATCGCGTTTAATTGAGTAAACTACACCTATATACTCACCGCAATGTCAAGAGTAATCTTTCTTCAATAGAAATAGGTTTTTGAAAATTTGTTGTTTTTAATTGAAATTCAGACTTAATATAAGCAATAATGTAATCGAAAGTAGAGGGTAACACTCCACAATATTGTTTAAACATTTTAGAATCGTTTCTTAATTTTGGATATAAATGATGGAACTCGCCAAATGTGTTTCTTTGTAAAAATATTATATTTGTTTTCTTTCTGTGCTTTTTACATTTTTTCAAAAGTCTGTACTTTAAATATGAACTTTCAAGCAAAATTAATATTAATAATAATAATAATAATAATATGTGGACACTATCACACACTGTCGTCTAGTCCCAAGCTAAGCAGAGCTTGTGTTATGGGTACTAGATAACTGATATATAATACATATACATACTTTTTTTTTTGTAAATACATACTTATAATACATAGGAAACACCCAGACTAAAGACAAATACAAATGTTCATCAAACATATATTTGCCTTCCGCGGGAATCGAACCCACGACACCCGGCGTCGCAGTCAGTTACACTTACCACTAGACCAACGGTGCAGTCAATTGTACTGTACTTCTCCATGATTCGAGAAGTAATGACCAAAATCACGTAGGACATTTGTCGCGTATAGCATCGCGTCGCATTACGTCGCGTCGTGTTGCGTCGCGTTCGTCGCTCACGCAGGACACCGCGTTATAGTAAGTAACTCGACGGGTCCATAGTATTATAACATTAAAAATAAGAACATCTTTATAACACTTTAGCAGCTGGAGAGTGTGTCAATTCGGACGTATGCCAATGAAATGAAGGGAAAGATAAAGATACATTACATTACCTGTTGTGTGTGTGATACATTAAGATAATTTAAAGCTATACATCCCGGGATGTAATATACATTACAGCTGCTGTGTGTGAAGCCCTTTATATTCATCGTAGCTTTTATGCACAACACGTTTTACTTTTCTTTTCGGTCAACTAAATACCTATTTATTTCCTATTAGCGAGTGTATATTTTGCAGCATCAATTTTAATTCTATTGTATCTAATTATTACGCATTTTACATAGATAAATGCATCCCAATAGTGTTTACCTATTTGTCACTTTAAACTAAGTCTTACAACAAACCTATGTTCTTTATTTTTGATATTGAACGTCATAAAGCTTCTCCTTGCAATTATTTAAGCGAATTTTAGCCTTTATCTGCGCTTCTTAACCTAAGTTTGAGAATTTCATCGCGCCTCAGACACGTGTTCATTTTGTCGTGTTAACATTCATTGCGAAGGGACACGTTCTTTGCACGGCTCTGCTCGCACGCTTGCTGCTTACAGGCATTCAGTGGGTTTTACTGTGTTTTTCAGACAATCTTCGCACAATTATTTCGCTGGCCGGACACGTGTCGGCCACATCAACACCCTCTTTGTGCCCTGATCTTCGCCTGGTTGCCCTTCTGCTGAGCATCGCTTCCCATCTTCGCTGACATCCGCTGGCCTCTGCTGCGCATCGAACGACGAAACGAGGAGCGTATCGTACCTATTTGAATTTCACTTGTTTGTCGGCATTCGCGATGGCTTCCGATTTGACACTCAAAGAACTTATTATCAAACGCGGCACCATTAAGGGCCGTGTAACTAAATTCAAACTTTATTTGGAATCTATTGTTGCTTCTGAGACTACTTCATCCGTGGTAAATCAATAAAATTTCTATGAAGCTATCGCGAATGGAAGCATTACTCATTAGCTTCGACGAGGTGCAGAGTCAAATAGAGATGTTGAATGTTGAAAACCAGGACAATGAATTAATTACTCGTGACCTAATTGAACAAGAGTTTGATCACTGCATTTCTGTAGCACAAGATTTTATTCAATCCCGGGGCTCGCCTCCTAAGAAGGATGAATGTATCTCTAATTTTTCACATAGTAATGATTGCCATCATAATGATGGCAATGTTTGCAATACATTAGGGTTTAAACTACAGTTTGTCAAGAAAGTCGTGAAAAGTATAAAATCGGAACTAATATTTTTCTTAATTAGGCAACCCAGTATTTACATGTCTATGGTGGTAGTTTAAATGTCAACCTCTGATAATTTTATTGTGTTATATCAACAAAATTATTTTTAAAGTTACAAATTAGTAGTGTATGTACTATGAATTAACAGAAATACTGTCACCATGAGTAAATCTATTCGAAGTGCTGGTAGAGAAATCATTTTCCATGTATACAAACAATGTTTTACTGAATACACCAAACCGGTCGAGTTTTATGGGATTTAGATGATGTGTACGCACGTACAGATAAAATGACTGGTATGTAATAGTGTTTTACTTATATCTACACATATTGTAATTAGAGATGCTAAACAAAATCGTTGTTTAAGATAAATACATATAATGTTTACAATTCGATATTTTGAGGTTAAGTATTACATAATCTAGTTATGTATATAACCCTGCGCTGCGATAGAGCTTTAGCTTGCAGCTGCGGTGAGGCTGTGCGACGCAGCACTTTCTTATCTCTGGCATTGCGCCGGACCACCACCGTGGTTATGCATGTTTAGTCTATAAGATATTACTAAGGATTTTGTTAGAATTAATAATTAAGTTAGTCTTACATCCAACTCTGTAAGCTACGGTCGAAAATAATATAATCTTATTTCGATTTAATTAATTAATATCTTTTATTTGTATTTTTAAAAAGCTATTTTCTCGCTCCCGAAATCTAACTGGCGCAGCCGGTAGGATTGCTGGTTGTTGCCTTCGCGAAAAGTCACGTGTGAAAATCTGTGAAATAAGTGTAAGCTTACGAATAAAGCAGTGAAAAGTGTTTCGCGAGTGGTAACTCACTATATATAGAGTGGTTTTTGCTTAGAATCAGTAAGGCGCTCTATATCTGGCAATCCTCGAACCAAATAAATAAGCTTAGATTAACGCGTAAAACAACGCAGTGTGAGCAGAAATGGTGCTAGTTAATAAGGCGGTTGGACTGTGAGTACCCTTCCACTTCCTCCCCAATTTCCTTACACAATTTTTGTTAATAGAATTTTAACATTGTGTGTATTTTGTATGACTTACGTCTTAAATTATTTTTCTATTGTGTTTTTCTTTTTATATAAAAATCATATGAAAAATATTCACATATTATAAACTCTAATAGTGAAAACTTAACATAAGTGCGATATTAATATAGTGAATAATAATTGATTAATTTTCCAATAAAATTTTGAATACTAGTAATAATTTATATTATAAAAATTTTCATACGATTTTTACGTAGCATTGTTGATTGTGATTTTAAACTCAAATTGCAATTTGTTCTATTATTTCGACATATTTGCCTTATTTTTAGTTATTAATTAAAATGAGTCTGGATCAGATTCATATGCCTACGACGGCGGCAGCTGCGTCCGCTCGCCCGATTACACCTATACCTGAAATGCAGATGCATGCAATACCGCGAGATGTGCTTAAATTAATTCCCGATTATTGTGGTGAAACTAATTTACTAAGTTTATTTTTGCGAAAATGTGAGTATGTTATACAAAAGTATCAGGGGACTGTAGAAAGAAATGAGTTTCTTATGCAAACAATTACTAGTAAATTAAAAGGGAAAGCAGCAGCCCTTATTAGTGAGAGAGGAGATTTTGAAACATATAACGAATTAAAATCCTTATTAGTCCAACATTTTGGGGATCCCAGGAGTGAAGAATGTGTAGCAATTGAGCTAGAAACTCTGAAAATTAGACATAATGAGACATATTTAGAATTTTGTAGCCGCATACAGGATATTCGCGCTATATTAATATCCAAGGTCAATCATAATAGTTCTATTACTCTTAGAGAAGCTAAGCGCGTTATTTATAATAATACTTCACTAAATGTCTTTATGTATAATTTACCAGAGCATATGGTACGAATTGTGCGAATTAAAAACCCTAATACATTGGAAGAAGCATTGAAATATGTTCTTGAAGAGGTTAATTTTCAAGAACAATATAATTTACGTAGTAGAATGTTACAACACCGTTCACAAAGCGCATTATTGCCATCACGCGATAAAAGGTTTGTTTTCAATTCGAATAGTTCTAAACCAATTGCCACACAGCCTCCTTTACAATTTAATAGTAGTAATAACTTCAGGCCTTATAATAATCAACCTCAATATAAATTTGGTATACCTAATCAGCACCTGGTGCGCCCTAATATGTCAAACCAACAGTTTGGCTTCCGACCTCAATTAACACAGTTTGGTTATAGGCACCCTGGTCAATTTGGCTCTAAACCTAATCAACAATTCGGCTATAGACCTCAGGTAGGGCAGTTCGGGTACAGGCCACCTCAGCCTTTGGGTGTTCGTCCACCCAATGCTTTCGTAAACGACCGTGACGTGACAATGAGGACTGCCCCCGCACCTTCAAAACCACAGCAAGGTTTTCCTGTAAATGAGTTGTACACTGGTGTCGAAAACTGTTACTACGACCCCAAAAATTACACTTACGGTGAATACCTAAATAATATGACGACTGACTTTGATTACAGCCATACAGACGCGTATACTTCTGAGGACTGTGTAAATCAAAATAATGACTCGGAATATGCTGAAAATGCAGATATTCCTTATTCGACTGAAAATAATAACGATTTGGATGAAGTACAAAATTTTCAAATAGGTTCGAAGCAAACGTACCAGAAATGATAGAGCTTAACTATGACGCAAACTTAAAACATCCATATATATATATTCCAGATATAGACGGTAAATTCATGTTGGATACAGGAAGCACGAGATCCTTTATTAGCCCTGGTAAGGCCAAAGAATATTTTACCGAATTTACATTCCACGAACCATTTACAGTTACAAGTACGCACGCTTCTAGTATTCATCACGAAGTGACTAACATTCCTCTTTTTTCTATTTTTAATGATAGTAGTTATCATAAGTTTTACATTTTTGACGTTGACAACAGGTATGATGGACTTATTGGTATGGACCTTATGTCCCGACTTAAAGCCGACATATGTATGAAAGACAAGACGCTTAGGATTAATGGCGTGGATATACCTATAGTTTATAACACTGATCTTGACATTAAATTAGAGCCGCGTATGGAACAACGAGTGAGATTGCCTGTAGACCAGAAAAATGGCCTTGCTATTTTGGATTACAAGCAGTTTCATGATGGTGTCCGAATGCCTGCTGCTATTGTTAAATGCGAAAACTATTATGCCTTTACTGTAATACAAAACACATCCGAACTTGAATTTAAATTGACCATTACAGCTCCTTTTAAGGTTACCCAATTCCGTAATGAAGAATGTGTGGTGAATGCCACAGTTGATTTTACTGATGTAGAAATAGACTCACTACTGACAGAAAATTTATCAAAGTTACGACTGGACCACTTAAACAGAGAGGAACATGACGCCATACGTAAATTGTGCGAGGAATACAAAGACATATTTTACTGTGACAAATTACCTTTGACCTTTACAAATCAAGTAAAACACCATATACGGACCACACACGAGGATCCAATTTATATTAAACCATATCGGCAAGCACCAGCACAAGCTGAGGAAATTAAACAACAAGTCGAAAAGCTCCTCAAGGACAATGTGATTCAGGAATCACATTCCCCTTGGAGTGCCCCCGTTCATTTGGTTCCCAAAAAGGCTGATGCTTCTGGTCAGGTGAAATATAGAATGGTCATAGACTATCGCCGACTCAATGACATTACCATCGACGATAAGTACCCACTTCCCAACATATGTGACTTGTTTGATAAACTGGGTAAAAGTAATTATTTCACAACGCTAGATTTAGCTTCCGGTTACCATCAAATTGAAATTTTTGACACTGAAAAAACAGCTTTTTCGACACAAAATGGTCATTACGAATTCCTCCGCATGCCATTTGGACTCAAAACAGCACCTGCCACTTTCCAGCGGGCAATGGACAATGTGTTAAGAGGCTTACAAGGGATACATTGCCTAGTATATCTAGATGATATACTTATATATTCAAACGGATTATTAGAGCACCTCAAAAAGTTACGCGCTGTCTTCGATAGACTTCGTGAGACTAATCTAAAAGTCCAGTTAGACAAATCTGACTTCTTATGTAGGGAAGTGCAGTACTTAGGACATACACTGACTAAAGACGGACTCCAACCTAATAACGACAAGATACAAGTAGTTCTTAATTATCCTATACCAAAAACTCATACTGAAATCAAACGGTTCTTAGGCTTCGTAGGCTATTATAGACGGTTTATCAAGGACTTTTCTAAAATAACGCAACCTTTAACAGCCTGTTTAAAGAAAGGTAAGAAAGTAGTCATTGACCAAAAGTATATTGAAGCATTTGAGAAATGTAGAGAACTCCTTATCAATGCCCCAATATTACAATACCCAGACATGAATAAACCGTTCATACTAACCACAGACGCTTCAGAAGTAGCAATTGGTGCCGTACTCTCGCAGGGACCTATAGGCGGTGACAAACCAATAGCTTATGCCAGCCGGACTTTGACAGATACTGAGAAAAGATATAGTACCATTGAACGCGAATTGTTAGCAATCGTTTGGGCTACAAAGCATTTCAGACCCTATTTATATGGTCATAAATTTGATATTTATACTGACCACAGACCTCTGGTCTGGTTATACCAACTTAAAGAGCCTAATAGTAAGTTAACACGTTGGCGCTTGCGCTTGCAAGAGTACGATTTTAATGTCATATACAAAAATGGAAAGCAAAACTTAAATGCCGACGCGTTATCTCGCATCAAGGTCAATGCTCTCGGGGCTGACGAGACCGATGACAGTTCAATGATTGTTAATGTAGACGAAAAAGAGGAAAGGCTACAAAGTTACCTGAAAGATGAGTAGTATATTATTGGGCATTCTGTCCCACCTGTCGCGCAGTCGAACAAGTTCGCCTACGCTCTGTTGTGACAGAATGCCCAATAATATACGATCGACTCGACTGTCTTCAGGATCTTTCACCGCTCATATCGTACCTACCACATATCGTGCCTCGTTGTCAAGCATCACTACGATGTGTCATGTTAAACACATTTTTATGACGACCAGACGGTTCTTTTATAGTCTTAAAGACGCGGAAAACTTTGCTTGCGCGATGTAGGATTTGATGTTTTTTTTTTTTTTAGTTCATCCAATGTGTCATAGATGGTGCTGTAGTACTTTTTGTAGTATATACTCACTGAGGAATCAGTCACGCGCTTGAATTTTATTACCTATCTGTCCAGAGTTGACCTATGCGCTCGATAGATGGCGTTTGACGTCGAATTAGGTCTCGCTATGATTTCGTTACCGCCGTTAGTATAAATATTTTCGAATATCTCATCTATCTCGATCGAAGATCGAGCAAGTTCTTCTCGCTTCGGATAAACGTACCCGAAATAGACAGTAGATAGTACGTAGTGTTAAAGTCTATAAATATTCTTGTAATAAACAGTTTTACTTATTGTTAATCAGTTGTTAACAACAGTAATCATGAAGTTTGTTAAACAACCACAATCGCTGCATGTAAACACAATTTGCGATGATTTTTGTAAAAGTAGTTCGCGTCATGGAGAATTGTTACCTAATTCAGTACGATGTATCATTTGTGGACCCTCGAATTGTGGAAAAACAAATTTACTTATTGGACTTCTTATACATGAAAACGGTTTGATGTTTCGCAATGTTTATGTCTATTCAAAAACCTTACACCAACCTAAGTACATTTTTTTAGAAAGAGTTTTACAACGGGTACCAATTATCTCACTCCAGAAATATCAAGGGAATGAGGAAGTCATAAGCGTTCAGGATGCGAAACCCAACTCTGTGATTATATTTGACGACGTTGCTTGCGAGAATCAAACTAACATGCGTGATTATTTCGCAATGGGAAGGCATAAACACATCGACTGTTTTTATCTTAATCAAACATATAGCAAAATCCCTAAACAATTAGTAAGAGATAATGCTAACTTAATTATACTATTCAAACAAGATGATATCAACTTGAGACATGTTTATGAAGAACATGTTAACACTGATATGACATGGACTGAATTTCGTGAAATGTGTTCAAAAATATGGAGTGAGCCCTTTAATTATGTTGTAATTAATAAAGATTGCCAGAAAAATAATGGATGTTATAGAAATAAATTTGATACTTTTGTAGTCTTTGATTAGAAATACAAATATTTAAGACTATGATACTTACATGATATCATTATTCTTTGACTGGCTCTTAATCGATAACTAGCTTATTCTATCGTAATGGAAAAATCACTGAAAAGACAAATCGTTGATGCTGCAGAAGCTGTAAAGAAAAAAGTACGAAGGATGCGAGATTTTGAGAGTGAAAACAAGCAAGCATTGGAATCAGTTTTTAGACCTGTAACAGAGTCTCTCAATTGCATAGCTAATAATACTAATAAACAAACTGAGCTCTTGCGAACTAAAGAAGTAGAAGAAACAAAAGTTCCGTTAAGAAACAATATTTTGCAGAAAGAACGTTCTAGTAATGACGAAGAAGACAGTGGCGCGGAAGAAAATGAATGTGATACCTACAGTGACGAGTCGTACCAATCATTAGGAGAGAACAATCAAGAGCGTGATACATCATCCTGGTCAATATCTTCAGAAGCATTGACAGATATTCCATTTGGTGTTCGAGCGGAGCGAGGGCAATTGATGTTAGGTTCTGCTTTCGTAACAATCAGCAATGATTATATTACCGTTGCTGGACAGAAATATCGAAGCACTCCCGGACTAAAACAATTGTTATTGAAAAAGGATGTAGATTTAAGCACCGTTACAGAGTCTGATATGCAGTATTATAAGATGATGTTGATTGCCACAAACGCACATCGTCGAGACTTTGACTCAAACAAACCAATAAAAAGTAATAAAGGACAAAAATATTTGCAAGTTATAAAACCTCTTTTCAAACAGCCAAGTACTATTCAAAGCTGTCAATCAAAGGGGAAAGGTTTACCCTTGACAAAAATGTGGAAAAAAAATGTTGATTTTGTATATTGGGATGACCCTAATGAACTTGTAGATAGGTTAAAATTATTAATTGCGTCTCGAGCTGCTGGTAACACTGGATTAGACAACGAAATTATTTCAATTATTGAAGAACTGCGTGAAATTAAATTGATTAAGTAATAAATAAATGGTATAAAATGTTCACTGCTCATTTTATTATAAGCCTTTAAATATAATACACCTTAAATATGAATGTAGACAAATTTGGACACCATATTCATAAGAGAATGCGTTTCTCTGAATTATTAGAGTTCAATGAAAATGCACTGCTAAAATCCGAAAGTGGGGATTTTGACATGAAAAAAACTAGATTGAGAGGAATAAGATCTCCTGTAGAAACAGACGATGCTGTGAATAAGGATTACGTCGATCGATTGCGTGATCAAACAATAAGTGAACTGAATAAAGTGTTTGGGTTGTTGCGTGCTCAAATCATAAAAGATGCACAAATAACAGTCCAAAACGTTTTAAAAGCGAAGATACCTGAAGTTTTAGTCCAGTTGGAAGATAAGTTTTATAACAAAGCACAAGTACAAAAATTACTTGAAAAAACTCCGTGATGGCAAAACAACAAATTGTTAATGAGCTACACAAAGCAGCTCGAAGAAACTTTGTTAGACGTTCAGTTATTTTAAAAGGCATAGATGATTTATGGCAAGCTGATTTGATAGATATGCAAAATCTAAAAAAGTTTAATAAAGGTTATAATTACATTTTAGTGGTGATTGATTGCTTCTCAAAGTATACCTGGACAGAACCAATTAAATCCAAGAGTAAACTTGATGTTACTCATGCATTTGAACGAATACTAACTACTAACAATCGAAAACCTAATCATTTACAAACTGATTCTGGAACAGAATTCTATAACGTCACATTCCAAAAGCTTATGAAGAGCTACAATATTAACCACTACTCTTCGTTTTCTACCAAGAAAGCTTCGATTGTAGAAAGGGTGATTAAAACAATTAAAAATAAACTGTATAAATACTTTAGTCTTATTGGGAACTACAAATGGGTAGGTCTACCATTAGAAGTTGTTTTAAAAACCTATAATAATACAAAACATCGTATCACCAAATTTAAACCAGTTGAGGTAAATAAGATGAACGAGTCAAAGATAAGAGAAAATATCCAAAAAACTCAAAAACATACATCAGAGAGATGTCGACCTAAATTCAAAGTGGGTGAAAATGTTCGGATCAGTAAATACAAACATATTTTTGATAAAGGTTACACTCCTAATTGGTCAACAGAAATATTTACTGTAAAAAGGATTAATAATACCATACCAGTAACATATCATATAGAAGATCATCGAAAGCAACCCATTAGAGGATCTTTCTATGAACAAGAACTTCAAAAAACTAACTATCCTGGTGTTTATTTAATAGAAAAGGTTCTTAAAAGGAAAGGAAAGAAACTTTACGTAAAATGGCTGGGCTTAAGTAACGAAGAAAATAGTTGGATTGATAAAGATGAAATTGTAGGTTAGGATTATTAATATATAACTAGGTTTGTAAGAAATATTTCGTTCATTACACTTTCTACTATGCAAGAGAATGGATGGACTAGTTAATAGTGTAATTAATAATCTGCCATTCGAACTCCATTTGCCTGGTTACAACTATTGCGGACCGGGAACAAAACTCGAAAAGCGATTGCTGCGAGGTGATCGAGGGGTGAATAAGCTAGACGAAGCTTGTATGCATCACGATATTGCATATGCAAACCATACAGACTTACCCAATCGTCACAAAGCTGATTTACAACTACTAAATATGGCTAAACAAAGACTTAAATCGAAAGATGCTGGGAAAGGCGAAAAACTTAGTTCATGGTTAGTGAGCAAAGCTATGAAAACCAAACTAAAATGTGGTTCCGGTATTAAAACGTTTAAAACTTTCGTGTCAAAAATAAGAGCAAAAATAAAAAAACTGAAACCAAGAGACAGTAAAACTTTAATTAACGCTGCTTACTTGGCAGCAAAAAAAATATTTCCGAATATTAAGAAAATTCGAGTACCGCGAGTGATACCCTTACCAAAGACGGGGGGTATTCTACCTTTAATCCCAATTTTTGCGGGTTTATCAGCTTTAGGAACCTTAGCTGGTGGTGCGGCTGGTATTGCAAAAACTGTTAACGATTACAAAGCAGGTCAACAAAATTTGCAAGAAACACAACGACATAATAAGGCTATGGAGTCTTTAAAGTTAGGCCAAGGTTTATACATAAGGTCACATAAAAATGGTAAAGGTTTATTCATAAAATCTTCAAAAAACTGAAAAATGAGCTACCTAATCGTGCTTTAACTAATGTAGACATCCAAAGGCACGCACACGACATCCCACACTTTCGAGGAGTCTACATGAAGGATCAGTTACCAAGGACGCCAAAACGGATTGAATGTGGTATCGTTAACTTGGATGATTATAAAAACGAAGGTACGCATTGGGTAGCTTATGTTAAAATAAACAATTATTGTGAATACTTTGATAGCTTTGGAGATTTGAAACCTCCAAGGGAATTAATGCAGTACTTTAAAAATTGTGATGTTTTTTATAACTATACTAGATTTCAACAATTTAATACAGTAAACTGTGGACACTTATGTCTAGATTATCTATGGAAATTTTGGAATAAATATGTATAAATTTTATGTATTTCTTTTATTTCAATCATTTTCATCATGTCACTCACCTTATCGATAACTGGAAACTCGTCTGATTTATGTACATATTATCCTAATACATTACAACTTCACGGACATTATGAGTGTGCCTTATTGCATTTCTCAACATTTAATTCGATTCCGAACATTGAAAAAATGAATAATAAATTATATTATGGCTCTAATGAAGTCCTTGAACTACCTGAAGGTACTTATGAATTACAAGATATCAGCGATTATTTAAAATCGGAAATAAAAGATTGTTCAATACTAATACGATGTAATAACAATACTCTAAAAACTTTGATATTCTGTACTAAAGATATCGATTTTACTAAAGAAGGGACTTTTAGGCGATTATTAGGGTTTAAGAAGCAGATATTGAAAGCAAATAAATGGCATGTGTCCGAGTTACCAGTCAACATTTTACCTACGACCGTGATCAGGATAGAATGTGATATTGTAAGTGGTTCGTACATAAATGGTAATCCTAGTCACATTGTACACGAATTCGCCCTCAACGTGCCCCCGGGATACAGAATTATAGAAATTCCGAAAAACGCTATATACTTTCCAATCAACCAAAACAGCATAAGCAGTATACATATCAGGCTATTAGATATAAACAATCGCTTAATAAACTTACGTGGTGAAGAAGTGCAGCTATATTTACATCTTAGAAAAAATGATTGACTACAATAAATATGAGCCTCAACAAATGGGAAATACCAGTTCTACTAAAACAATCAAGCAAATAAGACCTCGGTCAAATAAAAAAATTAAATTAACACGGGACAATAAGGAATTTCTTAAAACGATCGGTTTGCTAAAATGAATATCTTAGATGTTTTATCTGCTCCAACTTACGATAACACTGTTGAGGGAATCGAATTTCATTCTTACAAACCCTACATAACGAGCTTCAACAGGAACGATGAAATCCGCATACCTATTAATCAACAGGATCTGTATATACTACCTTCAGCGAGCACTTTGTATTTGGAAGGAACTATAATCGTTAGCAAAAAAGATCCAAAAGAAAAAGCGAGTAGCGTTTCTTTAACAAATAATTTTCTACTCTACTTGTTTCAAGATATTCGATACGAACTAAATGGAGTAGAAATTGATAAAATAAAAAACGCTGGTGTGACTACTACGATGAAATCATTTGTGTCAATGAATGAGAGTGAGTCAAAGATATCTTATGCATGGGGTTGGAATATCGATGGCACTAAAAATATTAATGGAGGTAGTTTTTCTGCTTCTATACCACTTTGTAATATTCTCGGGTTTGCAGAAGATTTTAAAAAAGTAGTGATAAATAGTAGACATGAATTGATATTGTTACGAAGCAATACTAACCTGAACGCGGTAAAACTGAATACTGGTGAAGTTGTAGATGATGTTCAGATAAATAAAATTGTTTGGCGGGTACCGCACGTTAAAGTGTCAGACAAAGAGAAAATAAGTTTGCTAAAACTGTTAGAGAAAGACCGACCGCTCCAGATGATTTTTAGAAATTGGGATCTGTACGAATATCCTACTTTACCTAAAACAACGAAACATACTTGGTCTATTAAAACATCATCACAAATAGAGAAACCGAGATATGTTATTATTGGTTTACAGACAAATAGAAAAAACAATGCAAGCTCTGATATGTCTCAGTTCGATCACTGTCATATTCGTGACGTTAGAGTATACCTCAATTCAAACTACTTCCCATATGAAAATCTAAATGTGAATTTTGCTAATAACCGAATTGCTTTATTATACGAACAATACACTAGATTCCAGCAGTCATATTACGGTCGTCGCGCGGAACCTTTATTAAGCGAAAAACAATTTAAAGACTTGGCACCCCTCTTTGTTATTGACTGCTCCAGGCAAGCAGATAACTTGAAGACAGGTTCGGTTGTGGATGTAAGAGTGGAAATTGAAACTGATTTGGATATACCTGATCAAACTTCTGCATACTGTCTTATATTGAATGATTGCATAATTGAGTATAAACCGCTTAGTAATACTGTGAGAAAAATATCATGAATCCGAATACTATCATAGTAGATGTTCAGGGGTTTAAAGATCTATGTAATAATTTTATAATAAAGGAATTAGCTTTTGCTAGTAGCGATTATACGCAGTCATTTTTAATAAAACCACCATATATGTTTAAATACTTAACAAGTAACGAAAAAAGGCAAGTTAAATGGTTGGAAAGGAACAGAGGCATTTATTGGAATGAGGGTTATATCGACTACAGAGAATTCCAACGTATAATCGTTCCGTATCTAGAAAATAAGGAAATCGTTGTAAACGGTTTAGAGAAAGTGAAATGGATTAAGGATCTTTGTGAGAATTGTAATGTGTCTGACCTTAGTGAAAAAAACTGTCCTAGTTTCTCTGTGTTGTATGATAAGTACTGTGATGAAAAAAATAATTTAAATTGTACTAAACATTTAAAGATGTGTGCCCTAAAAAATGTGTTGTGTATTAAAAAACATTTGAATTTGTAAAGAAATGTGTATTTCAGTTTAAAGTAAATAAAAATAATGAAATCTTAAAAATGTGTTTATTTCACTAGTTTACCTGCTACAATAAAAATAATTAAATTAAAAGAATAAAACAAAAAATAACTTTAACTGTCTAACCAAAGTTACAACATTAATTATAAATAACAATAAACACAAAACCCTGAAAAATATTAAAAATCGCTGTCAATCAAAGATTTTGATATTTTTTTAACTAACGATTCCGTATCGTCCATAACACTATCAATAGCGTCTTTAACGATGTATTGTGCATTTATTATCACGTTCTCACTATCACTATCACTATCACTGGTATTGTTATTGCAGAGATCGATAACTGATATTTTTATCAGTTTTATCCCACGTCGATGCAGTTTACTCATCACGAAAGATTTTGTAGGTTGTTTCTTAAGAGAAGGCTTTTCTCGACGTTGTCGTTTGGTTTTTTTTTCCTTCGTAAGTTGACTGCAGTGCGGGGGTTCGTTGTAAATCATCTCAGATAGTCCTTCGTAAGGATCCTGAGCGTACTGGCTGAATACAATTTCTGAATCGCAAATCTGAAAAAAAAATATAAGAAAATTATTAGCTATTAAAAAAAGAAAAATCAAATAAACAAATAAATATTAAAATAATTATTTTGCTCACCGATGACATGATTATGATGCACACTGTTAGATCAAATATCTCTTATTTTATTGTACAAGTACTCGAGACAGATAATATTTCTTAAACAGCTTAAAGGTAACTAATTTAGGCAAATAATTATATAGTTAATACCCTGACAGGAAACGAGCATTGCGACATTATAAGTTAGGGTCTGTTCACATAGACCTAATTGTTATACGGCGATGGTTTTCATTATAATGACAAAGCATATTATGCTCGTTATACATTTGATTGAAAATAACTCTTATCTATATAATAATAAAAGCGAAATACCACTGATAACAAAGCCTTTCAATTGTTGATATAAAGCGTGTATGAACTTGATCAATCAACAAATAGCAAGCTTGCATTTATAGTGTCATTGACAAGCAGTATATCATATTTCGTTATTGTAAACTAGTATCGCCCTCTGACGTTACCTGCGAATTATTGACATGAACCTAATTCGTTTATAATTTTATTGGTTAGCAATAATTAAACGGTGTATTAACAAATAAAACAATGTAAATTAATAATTTACTTCATTTAATAAACAATAATTACACTTAAGTACTTATTTATAATCTACAGATACAGAATAGTTACTATACATAATTATATTATACTAGGTTATCATTAACAATTATAATTGTTGAGTGCCAATGTTTTTATTGCTATTTGTTCTAGTTAGTATGGACTAAAATTCTCGTACGTATAATTAAAACGAAGAATTACAAACACATTTTTTTAATTAACCTATGCTGTTCTAACATACACATAAACATACATTTTTATTTTAAAAATGAGCAATGACCCCAAGCTTGGGTTGCGATTTTACAATTAGATATCGCGCGTTTATCATCATTGTTAGATAGAGCAATTTTGTTTACACTTTGTGTAAATATTTCGTGTTTAATGGATTTAAACACAATATTTTGCCTACGAATAACTTCACTATTAAATAAAACGTTTTCGTAATCTGTGATACTTAGATCACGAATAACACAAGATTTAACTCCTTTTGCTTTTTTAATTATTTTGTCCTCTGTTTTTATTGAATAAAGTTTAGATCTTAAACCGACGAAATCTGTTATAACTTTTCCTCCCATTTCATCTTTGAAAAGACCCGGAATTTTTTTATTCATTTGAGGTAACATAAATTGATTTTCTACATTATAGTTACTGGTGTCGAAGTATTGCAGTAACTGATGTTTTATATCGTGATAAAAATCGTTAGTGATTATTTCGTAAACAAAAGAATCCGTGTCTGTATAACATAATTTCACTCTTCCCTTATACATAGGTTTAATTATATTATAGTGAAAGTGGTACATGTGTGATTTAGATAGTTCTAAAACGGTGAAACCAATATATATAGGCTTGTCTAAAATTATCTGATCTGGTTTCATTTGTATCGTTACTAAGTTCTCGGAAAGAATTGATGCGCTATGAAAATAGGGGTTGTTCACGAGTCTCTCAGCGTAGGAAGACTTTTTGGTTTTGTTATTCGTATCATTCCACTGATTAACCAAATGAACAGACACTCTGTTTTCTGTGTTTTCCAAGGTTTTTCCAAAAACGCTATTATTTAACAACTTGAAGAAATCTTGTTCAAATGTACTGGTTGCCTTTTGTCGTAGTTGTGTATTTAATTCAATGTATTGCTTTAAATAGGGACTTTGTCTAAATGTGATGACTCTATGAATTTTGCGTAGTATCAAACCGTGCTCCAAACATTTTTTTAAATGCACATAATGAATCACATAGTTATATTTATTATATAGATTTGAAACCAGTTTTTTAGTTTTACCTCCAGGTGGTATGCATTTTTCAGGACAAAAAGGTAAGTCATTATGTTCGCTGTGTAAGGATTCAGGGTAAAGCAGATCGACTTCTAGTATGAAACCCCATTTCGCATTGTCATCAATACATTCAACATGTAATTGGTTTATTTCATTTTGATTTAAAAATCTAAAATCTGAATAGGGTAAATATTGACACATACTGTAACCGTAAAGGTTATTGCAGTCCAAATAAACTATAAAACATTGTGGTTTTGAAGCATCGCATTTTGATAAATACTTATTATTAGCTTTTGCATAGCGATGGGAGCACATACACAAACCACCTCTAATACCGTTTTGAATCATTCGTACGATAGCTAAGTCAGAAACGAGTTCAAGTTGAACACCTGTTTTCAATAGCATTGCGTCAAATGATAAACTAGGTGCGGTTATGTAAAACGCAGGGTCCAGTTTATAATGTTGTTTACAAGTTTTTCGAAAATTCTGGAATATATCAGTTAGTAACAGAACATCTGTTTTCAAATATAAATCAGTATATTCACCTAAATCTTTTATATTGAATTCATTCCAAACCAAACAAGCATGTTTATAATCTTCATCTGAAATAGCTTGGTTAGTTAGAACGCTGAAAAAATGTTGCCTCGATGGTAACTTGGTTTCTTCATAACATTTCCAGTTAGTCATATAATCATAAGGATACACCCCCTTCCTTGTAAGCAAATTAAATTGATCATTGTTAGGAAAATGAGAGCGTAGAGTGATGAAATCGTCATTATGCATAGTTTTCGCAAGTTTGTCTAAGCTAGCTCCTAAAAAACTAAAGGAATCTAGAAATCGTAATTGAACGTATTCATTTTCGGCGATCTGTATGAATTTGGAAAACGAAATATATTTTTCTTTAGTCTTTGGAATAATTGTTAACTTTCCAGGCATCTCTCCTAATTTCTGTATAAATAAATGACAATCGTATCCTGATAAGTTATGGAAAAATATCGGTATGAATTTAGGTATTTTATACTGTAGATTACAATGTCTATGAGCGGCGCCACGGTATCGTCCTGTTATATGACAATGATCTCTAACTTTATTAGTCCAAAGTAGGTTTTCACATATGTAACATTTATAAGCTTGTTGAAAATCTTGCGCGTCGTCTTCTGTAAATGTCATGACATGGGTTTCGGTTAATACTTTGTAAATCTTTTTAACATCAGCATAAAGAAATTCTATAAATTTTGAAACACAGTCAAAACCGCGATAACTTTTAAATACCTCCTTATTAAAAGTGTAATTTAACGAAGAAACAATGTTATAGGCGAATGCTACAGGCACGTGTCGTTGTAAAAACGATGTATTAGCAGTGTCGGGTTCACTAACGGATGTTGGTTCCAGCAATGTTTCGAAATCAGCGTATATGACGAATGGAATATTTTGTTTCCTATCATAATTTTTAAACTGTAATACAGATCCTTTTTCAGGTAAAATAGTTACGATTCCTCCACATAGATGATCATCGATTTGTTTAGGAGTAGGAAAGAACAATAAGCAACTTTCGCAAAAATATAATTTACTATGATGTTTCGTGATTTGGGTTTTAACAAGACGAGGCAAATCTTTGATGAGACAATAATGGGATGAACTATCATTTTCTAAGAACAATAGATGAATACTCTTAGATTTATCCTTACACGATTCAGGTTTGTACAGAGGACCTGTTATCAGCTTATTGTTTTTTAAACCGTATACGTATATATTTATAGATGGGTTATTTCTTTCAAAAATAACTATATCTGAAAAACTCATGGGAAAAGAAATATCCTTAACATTTAAAACATCTCGAAAGTGAGGATAAGATGTTACTCGCTCTGGATGTCGATTTGTTGGGTACAAGGCAGCCACAACGCACCACAAAAAACAATAATTATCATTATTGTGAATATTTAAACACGCCTTTTTGTTCTTTATAAACTTGGGTAAATCTATAAAATAAGATCCACCGAGTGGTTGATACTTATTAACATTGACTTCTAAATGTAAACTACTTAAAAATGACCATCCACTGTCTCTCTCCTCAAATTCTTCAATTTTTTTCAACAACGATGCGACTACCGTTTCATAAATAGTATTGAAATCATAATTAAAATGTATGACAAAATTTTTGGTGGCAAAAGATTTGATTTCTTGTAAATCATTTTTGTACAATAGAAATAAACAAAAATGTTGAAAATTAATTTTTACTGCGTTATGTTTTTTAAGTGAATCATCGATTAAAGATTTAACTTGTTCGCGAATATTACTAAAAAAGAATTCAGGAAAATTATTTGCTTCATCTTTGGATGCAATAACTCTGTAACTAATAATACGTCCTTTAAACGACGATCGTAAGATTTCAACGTTTTCAAGAATAGGTATAGTACTATTATTTTTGTGTTTATTAGTTCGTAAGTGACTGGTCCAGCAACGATTATCTACATAAACATTGCAAACCAAGCAATGAGGCATTTTGATACAATTATAAATGTATAAACATAAAAGTACTATAAGTAGTTAACTGATAAATAATTCGCTATGAGAATAATTGAAAGGTTAAAAATCTAAAGAACGATGTGTCAAAATTTTAAATGTTGAACGACAACACGATATGTGTGCCAAATCTAACAATATACAAATTACAACAAATGGTACAAAAGTGGTACTTGAATCCTTTAGATTTTCAACCTTTCAGCTGGTACAGAGCAATAAAATAGGTACCTTATATAACAATAATTAATGTACTACATGCATCTGGTATTTGTATCCAATTTCCAGCACAGCTTCATGTTCTGTATGGTCAGCTTTTCAAGTATTCTAGTGTGATCTCAGTAGAAAAAAATAACCGACAGTCAATCAGATGCTTCCTGAAAATAACATACAAAATATTTAATTAAGTCTATACCCGCTCATTCCTTTGTGAGAAAGTAAACGTTAAGTATCAAATTTACCTTTTATTTTCCTAATTATTTATGTTTATTTCCCAGCCAAACTTCTCAACGTAATGCGGTGTACCTAATATCTTGATTTGTTTGGAAACGGTTTCGCGAGATTCCAAAGTTTTTAAAAATTAATTCTGAAAATTATAAAAATTGGATAAGTACTATAAAACGTCATAATATTATTATATTACCACTGTTTAGCACTCATTAAAAATGTAAGTAGGTATACCCGTTATTTTCCACAAATTATGAATAAATATTTCGCTTTGCATTTAACTTGCGGCAGTCAGACCAAACTCCAAAACACGCTTTCCAACACAATTCGATGTAAATAACGCTTCCTGAAAGAAAACATACATATAATTTAATTAAGTAGATACTTTAAACGTAACACGCTTAACACACGTGATAAAATGTTAACATTTACCTTTATTTTCCTAAATTAATAACGTCATTTATTTCGCGTTAATAAATCAGTCAACCACTGCACCGCTGCTTTATGATAATGAAAGCCTATGTTTTAGAATATTTGGTTTTTAAGCGAAACAATTTTTTCAATATTTTAATAGGTAGGTACATAATTAGTCATATGAGCCTGTTATTAACTATAATCATACGACCTTTTTCCAATAAAGTAACCATTTCATAATTTAATATTACAAGCAATACTTATTCAACAGTTTTATTTGACTTTATTCAACCTTCATATTTTTCTGGTCAACAAAATCTATTCCCATAAATCAGCGATATTAGGTAAGGATGGCACGCATTCACATTTACCTTATTGATCTAAATATCATCGTTTGCTTTTGATAATATAGTTTATTTTGTCAGCCCTAAGTTTTTTCGCTGCATCAACAATCGATACTGTTTGCGTCGAAACTGTTTGTAATCTAATTCCTTACTCTTCATTTTTACGTTGATACACTACGTACAAGAAAAGTAGTTGATTTATTCACTATAACTTAAGGGTTTGCAACAACTTTGTAATACAGTAGGATTATCACACGATTTCGTTTTTAAACATCATGTTTTCGAAGACCTAGATACAGTCGAATTTAAGTATTCAAGTAGGGATACCGTACTCAAAGTACTCTTTCATTAGTATACAACTATCGGTTGTTGTTACTTTCGGTGTTGATTGCTGACCTGCTGCCGCTCGCTGACTTCTTCCGCTCCGCCTGCCGTCACCAACTCATCAAGCTACCTTCTCAAGAAATCGACTGTTGATTGAAAAAATGTAAGTATAATAAATAATGTAAGTGTAATAAGTTTCACTGTGTACTATCCATCTCTTTACTTGTCTAAATTGTTATGTTGTCCTTTCTAAGGTTGTCTGGTAGAAATCGCCTAGACCGTGATGAGACCGTGACCGTGATTTTTAATTAAATGTTATTACGTTTATATTTCAGGTCCGAATATGAGTGCGAGGTCTATCACCCAACTGCTGTAATTGAAAAGAAAACTACACACACACGCAAGCAGCCTGTCGCCAACAACAACAGGAAGCGCAAGTCAGGATCATCAACGAATTTATTAGAACCAAGGTACCTAATCAAAATTTGTTATAAAACAAAGTTGAGTTTTCGCCTAGATATTCAGATAAGAAGTGCGAGCGTTCAATTAATTTTAAAATTTAGCTTCGAGCACACATGATACATTTATCATAGGCGATTGATGATTTTGTGACTGGCATTGTTGTTAGGTTTATAGTGTTTAGTGACTTGTAGCGTTCGATCGCTTCGATGCTAGCTAACTGCGTTCAGTTGCTACTTCAAGCGTTCAAATGACGACATGACCGTCGCGACTAGATTTTGTATGTGTGCTGATTGAGGTGTTGGAGCTTCCGATAAGCTACTGTTGATCACTGATCAAGTCTGGTTTGACCCTAAATAAATTATTTTCAGAGACGGTTTCACAAGATGTTTCAGAAGAACTAACATTATTTTTACTCAAGTATTGTTGATATGATGAGTTGACTGCCTATGTGGTTCGGTGGTACTGCATACGGACTGCCACGCTGAGATCGCGGATTCGATTCTCGCTCAGTGTGTAGGTGTTGCTATGTATAATATTGTATGTAATACTGAGCGAGAATCAAACCCACGACCTCTGCGTGACACATCGACGTCCCTACACAGTACCACCGAACCACAGAGGCAGTCACATAGCATAACCACATAGTATAATTTCTACAACGCTTAAAATACAGTCATTTATTTTTTATTTATTTATTTATTTATATATACACAACATACGACTATCTTTACAGGTAACGCTTAACCTAATGCGATAGTGTACCACAATAACATAAAACTTAACTTAATCTAAGTTACTAACTACACTATAAGTGACCTTTGTGAATCCGTTTAATGTACACGAAAACAAATCAATTTGCCCAGCCACGATGTTGAACGTACGCAGCGCTCGCGTCAGTGGAGCGTGAAGCAATAGGTTGGTACGCGCTCGCGGCACCTCCAGCAACGGAGGTCGGCGCGTATATTGCTTGCGATAACCTCAGCTTTATGTATCTTTGTCATCGAAGGAAGAGACATTTGATTTGAGTAAGAAATAATGTAATTAACCGTTTTGTTTTCTATGTTGTTTCAGTAAGAAAACAAAGACCAGTCCTATTGATGTATTCGGGGTCAGTTGGAATAATGATACTGATACAGAGGCCAACGGTGGGTCATCGAGCAACCAACTGGTTTTATCATCGTTCTTCGTAAACCGTGTGGCTAATGGCACCGAGCAACGAACTGCAAACACCGACGGCGAATACTATGTCGATTGTAAAGTTTACAAAACAAGTGATGCGCGTGACACTGATTCCATGATGTTATGGAAGAAGGCACTTGTTCGTATTAAGTTCCAAACCGATACGGATACATTGCAGTGGCGTAAATTGCAAGATTTCGTACGTTCGGTTGACAAATTGTTTGAAGAACCTCCAAGATTTTATAAAGATAAATAAATAAAATAATTAAAAGACCTTTGTCTTGATTTATTAAATGAAATGAGGTAAGCGTAAAAATCCGTCTTAGGAATCAATTAATCCGTAAACGATACCAAAATACACAACACTACTACTACACAACTAAACACTTTTTTGTTCAAAAGGTTTAAATGTATACAAGACAGTCGAGTCGATCGTATATTATTGGGCATTCTGTCACAACAGAGCGTAGGCGAACTTGTTCGACTGCGCGACAGGTGGGACAGAATGCCCAATAATATACTACTAAGATGTGAGTAAACAAATTACTGATCTTTCTAAGAGACAAAGTTCTGACGACTCCAAGACCATAACTATATCCGACGATGAAGAAACATTGACAGCTAGCCCTATAACGATTCCAGACACTGATACAGTTGAAGAGTTACCCAATTACCCCGTACCATCTGAATCTACTTCTACACAAACAGTTCATTCTGCTAAAGATCTTGAGTCTCACGGTATACCAATCCTTAACGAAGCTATTGATACAAAGCCAAACCAAATACTTGTTTATAGTTGGTTTCGTAATGAAACACAGGTGAGAGACTTATCCAGGGACAAACAAAAGGTGCTAGAGGTCTTTTTGCCCCTTAATAACCCTGAACTTATAAAAGAGTTTTTAAAGAAATATATTAAGCCGAAAACTAAATACTTCATTTATTTTGAAAACCTGGAACATAGAAAAGATTTTAGTAACATTATTGTTTCCTTATTTAAAAAGGGTATGGTTAACTTTTATGAATGTACTGAGCGTGTGATTTATATCGAAGATGAGCAGGAACAAAGGGCTATTATAATTAAGTTACACGAGGGCAAGACTTGCCACCGTGGCATTTCCGAAACTATTAAACGAATTAGACGTACGTATCACTGGCAAAATCTGAATGAAACTGTTTCCGCCATCATAAATTCTTGCGAACAATGTAAAACTTCCAAATACGACAGAAAACCTATGAAACCGGTACTTCAGCTAACACAGACTCAGAACGCGCCGTTCCAAGAAATCTTTATTGATCTATTTACTATACAATCTAAGTATTACTTAACCTTAATCGACGCTTTCAGTAAATTGGGACAAGCCATAGAAATTTCATCTCGATCAACACCGGAAGTAGTTAGAGCACTCATGAAGTATTTTTCTTTTTACGGTATACCTCAGAAAATAAGCTCTGATCCGGGAACTGAATTCAACAACGAACTACTAAAAGAACTAACAGATTTTTACAAAATTAAATTACATATATCCACACCAAACAACCCAAATTCTATGGGTCACATAGAACGCTTTCATTCAACAATCATAGAAATCTATCGGTTAGCTAAATATGAACGAAAATTTACGGATGCAGCATCCGTCATGACCTATGCTGTCATGGCCTACAATAACACTATACATAGTACTACAGATTTGACACCATTTGAAGTTGTATTTGGCCACACCGAATTAAACTCAATATTTAACTCTGAATTTGATAAGGTCTTTAAACAACAGCTAATCAAAGATCATCAGAAAAGAACCCATACCTTATACAAATATCTTACAGAAAAGATAAAAAATCATAAAGAAAAAATTGTAACTAAGCGAGGCGGCGAAATAGTACCAGTCTTAGAATCAGGGCAATCAATTTTCGCTAAAGCCGTAAACAAGAGAAAAGCTAAAGACAAACCTAGGTACGAAAGAGCCGTAGTCACCGGTCAATTAGAACGTAATGTTATACCAATAAAAATCAAAGACAGGGAAACGAAAGTTCCAATTAAAAATATAAAACGTCCTCCACAGGTCGTGGTTACTCCTGGTGATATGGACAACGACGAATCACGCCCTAGCAAACCAGCATCTCCCAAACCAGGCACTTCAAGCAGTAAAGATTAACCAAAACCCTGGTATACTCCCGGTAAAGCTAGGTCAAGCGTTTATAGAACATGATAAATGGTCAATAGTCAAAATAATTAACCTCAAAGGTATTAGTACTGACCTTTCTTTCAATATTCAAAAATATTACGAATTTACTCAAATGTTACACCCAAACCAATCTTACGCTGATGAGTTCAGAGGTCTTAAGACTCAAGTGCAGTTTATTCGAGATCAGGCTCAGGAAAAGTTACAACAGTTAATTCCATCAAATAGAATTAAACGTGGTGTAATAAACCCCTTAGGGTCCATTATTAAAATTATTACAGGTAACCTTGATCACGAGGATGCGATTAGGTATGACAAATTGATCAGTAATATTCAGACTAGAGAACAAGCAACTTCAAATAAATTTACTGTGATATCTGGAATGTTGGACCACTTTTTAAACTCTACCGAAACTATTGATAATAACACAAAAAAAATGAATGCACGCATAAAACTAATTGAAAATTTAGTTAACGATCTGACTAGGAAGGATAATCATTCTATTTATATGACTTACGTATTTGGATTACTTTACCAGTTCATTATTAACTTTAGGACTATATATGTTAAACTTAGTGAAATAGAAACAGCTCTAGCATTAAGTAAAGTATCTGTTTTACATAAAGCCATTATAAATTCTGTAGAATTACTAAACTTATTAGAGCAAATTGCTAAACACGATAAATTAATGTATCCTGTAAATGAACAAAACTTAATTAATATAGAAGAGTCATTATCTGTAAAAACCTATCTTAAGAATAATGAAATAACTTTCATTATAGAAGTACCACTGATTGATAACTCTACTTATAATTATTACAAACTGTATTCCCTTCCTATGTCCAACGATTCCTTCAACCATACTTATGTTGTTATTCCTGAATTTCCTTACTTACTTGTAGAAGGTGTGAGATACCTTTCGATTGACCAACCATGCCAAGAGATAACAGCTAAAGAATATCTTTGCTCTGAAAATAAAATCGTACAATACGCTGAGGAAACCTGCATAGAACAACTCATGAAGTACCATCGTAATCTGTCACGCTGCTTACCACGTCCAATAGAATCTGAAAACTTAAAAATACAAAGAATTACACCAAATAGTTGGATTGTGTATTCCAAATATAGTAAAGTCATATCTCAAACATGTGGCACCGACGACACAAAGGAACGCATAAGGGGAACGTACTTATTAACTATAGAAGATCAGTGCGACGTTTTCATCGATAGTACCCAAATTCATAGACGGCGCTTTTACCCAATGAAAACGGGACATATGCCTATACCCATTATCAACTTACCTGATTTACAAGAACAGACTTCTGGCGCTGCAAATATTAAACCTGTAGACTTAAAAGGCATTAATCGGGACGACATCAGACATCTGAATTACATATTGAAGAAAAGTGTAAAATTAAATAGTGTGAAAGGTCAAATAAGTGAAAACGAAATTGAAACAAAAAGTATTAGTGTCGCGCTTTACGTGTTGTACGTGATCATCATTATATTGTTATTAGCTGTAGTTATGTATAAGTACTTACCAGTTTTAAAGAAAAAGTTCTGTAAAAAGCAGGATTGTCATTCAAAGGAAATTGTAAGTCCTGCAAACCTAGATGAAAATGGAGTAAATAAAAAACCCTTATTAATAGTGGCTAATTAAATCTATTTTCACAGTTCATATACTTAGTTACTTATTATATTCTGTATACTTTAAATATAAATAATTTTATAAGTTAAGCACTTTGTACTATAACGAAGTTCTTGGAAAAACGCTGCTTTTCCGATAACTTCGGTCTAAGGGGGAAGGAGTTATGTATATAACCCTGCGCTGCGATAGAGCTTTAGCTTGCAGCTGCGGTGAGGCTGTGCGACGCAGCACTTTCTTATCTCTGGCATTGCGCCGGACCACCACCGTGGTTATGCATGTTTAGTCTATAAGATATTACTAAGGATTTTGTTAGAATTAATAATTAAGTTAGTCTTACATCCAACTCTGTAAGCTACGGTCGAAAATAATATAATCTTATTTCGATTTAATTAATTAATATCTTTTATTTGTATTTTTAAAAAGCTATTTTCTCGCTCCCGAAATCTAACTATCTACAACAGTTTATAGATCAATTTGATGGTTTTGATACTTTTATTACACTTGTGTATAAGTATATAATTATAGTATATAGTATGAAATATTCTTTTCTGAACGATGTTAAAATGATGATTTCAGGCAAATCAGAATGTCCGTCGTATTGTAAATTAATGTTTCGACAACAATGGCAAATTCACCACACCTGGAAAACATCGCAATGGTCGATCCAAAAAAATGCTGAATGCTGAAAAGATTCAATTCTTTCATACGGTACGAAAGGAAGTTCCTTCATTAAGAAAATTGCTTGCCGTTGTCAAGAAGACTTGGGTTATGATAGCAGTCTTGAGCATTTTAGGCAGATTATTACATCTATTGGTATTTCTTACAAAAAATAAAAATCAGAACAGAAAAATTGTTTTATTTTGATTAAATCTGTTTATTTTAGACTTTCAGCTAAATTTTCTTTCTAATGTTGATATCATTAATGCATCATTATTATTTCAAAGTGGCTAAAATTTACTGTTGCATATAGTTTTTAACTTTTGAATTAGAATCAGTCTTTTAATAATATTTATACGGGTTTCACCTTATAAATAATCACACAGCCTAATGCGGGTTCGTGAATCTGACATGCCCATAGAATTTCTTTTAGGACATGTGGTTTCCCTCAAGATTATTTCCTTCACCGCTTGCAGATGGTATATCGTTTGACTACTACTTATAAATTCCACAAAGTGAAATTCACATTGCTTCTGCCTTCGGGGATCGAACTCACAGCTCCACTGCCGTTTTTACATTTAAGGCACATAACACAATTTGTTTTCAAATTCAAATTCAAATTCAAATTATTTATTTGCGTCATACAGGTATAAAGTTGTTGTACAATAATTATTTCTTGAACCTCTGTAAACTACCATTTCTGGTGTGCAAATTTTTAGTAGGTATTATAAAGTCATATTATAACATACATAAACATAATTAACTAATGATAAAGCAATACAATTTATATTTCATTATTATGTTTCATTATTATGATTTCATCATGTTATGATGTACTTAATTATAAGCTCAATTATGATTATAATATCTACCTATATATGATTGATAAATTATGTGCTTATGTTAAATTTAACAATAACATTACAATTATCTTAATTATTCTAGTCCTAGTACAAATGATACCAGTTAAATTACAGTGGCGCCCTCATTTATTGTCACGACTTTCTTGACAGACTATACATACCATAACTATTCCCAAGTTTGATGGCTCTTATTACAAATGGTTAGAATTCAAGGAAATTTACTGTTCTTTAATACATGACAATCCTAAAATAATAAATGTGTGTGTGTGTAAATGGTCTATTTTATGTTGTCGTTATGATAACAAACGACATTTAATCAATAATCATTTAAAATCTTTACTCAACATTGAAACGATGCGAGAGAGTGATAAATCCTTAAGGTTTATCATTGATCATGTAAACAAAAATTTGCGTGCCTTAAATTCACTTGGGTTGCCTACAGATAAATGGGATGTCCTAATCATACATATTCTATCAACTAAGCTAGATAATGGTACAAGTTTTAAATGGGAGGAGCATAGAAATACCTTGCCCAAGATACCTTCTATCGAGGACTTCTTTACATTTTTGAAGAATAGAGCTGATGTTTTGGAAACAGTTAATCGTAACAAGCATGACAAACAAGCTGTACATAAGCCAAGCACTAATAGTTTTGCACCTAAATCTAAAGTCAAATCTTTAGTTGTGACCTCTCAGGAGACTACTTCCGAACAGCCAAACTTTGAGTGCGTTGTATGCAAAGGCAAACATCGACTCTTTCGAGTGCAGTTCTTTCAAAACTAATACACCTGAGGAAAGGATTTCGTTGGTCTCCTCAATGAAGTTGTGCAACAATTGTCTACGCTCTGGTCACAGCTTGCAATCTTGTAAATTGCCAGGTTCTTGTCGCACCTGTAAGAAAAGGCAACTCTTTGCTACATATGCCTGGTGCCAAGGCTTCTTTAGGTGCAGGTGATTCCTCATTGGCTATGTCCCTATCGTGATTTTCTGTTCACGACTTACCCGTAGGTGCAACTACTGGTAAGACAGGCGTCTCGATTTTGGGAAGAGATAGTGCAGATTTTCGTAGAAGATGATTCCGACTAGCGTGTACCTCAAACGCACAGAACCCTCACAGGGAAGAAGTTTTGAGTTCTCTCACTAGTTCTTTTCGAGTTTCCACTTATTGCCTAGTTTTAAAAACAATATGTGATAAACTGCCTAAAACTACATTTGACATCAGTCGTCTAAACCTACATAAGTTTAAATTAGCAGACCCCAGCTTTAATGAGTCATCGCCTATAGATATGCTCATAGGTGCTGACCTGTTCTGGGAACTAATAGGTAATAACCTACACTCCCTTGGTCCAGGTCACATCTCCCTGAGGTCTTCTAAACTAGGATGGCTCATCGCAGGTCCCATGCCTACTCTAACTTGTTCTACTCAAAAGAAACCTATAATTTGTAATTTTCTACTTAAGGATGAACAATCCTCAACTATTAATCTCGAATTGTCTAGATTTTGGGAGCTGGAAAGTGTCCCTACAATTCAACCCTTCTCTGAAGAAGAAAGGCTTTGTGAGAAGCACTTCATTTCTACTACTCATCGCGACTCTGATGGTCGCTTTTGTGTCAGTCTTCCACTAAGAGATGATTTAGATTGTCTGGGTGACTCTTATTACACAGCTAAGAAGCGATTTTTTAGCTTAGAAGCTCGCTTCAGGAAGAACCCTGTACTTAAAAAACTTTATTCTGAATTCATTCAGGAGTATGCGGACTGTGGTCATCTTTCTGAATTGCACGGCCCCCTTGCCTACTAATTCATATTTTCTACCTCATCATCATGTCATCAGGGAAAAAAGTGAGTCCACTAGGCTTAGGGTTGTCTTTAACGCTTCTGAACCTTCTACTTCTGGTTTCTCAGTTAATGATTTCCAGATGGTAGGTCCTACTATTCAAGATTCTCTGTTTAATATTCTTTTACGCTTTCGTTTGTACAAGTACGTTCTATCTGGAGATATCGAGAAAATGTATCGCCAGATTAAGTTAAGGGAGTCTGATCGTGATCTCCAGCTGATTGTGTGGCGCGACAATGAACTTGAACCTCTCCGCATCCTAAGGTTGAACACTGTCACTTACGGTTTCTTCAGTGCCAGCTTTCTTGGCACTCGTTGCATATGGCAGATTGGTGAGGAGTGTAGCCACCCTAGGATCAAAACTATTATCCAAAGAGAAGAGAAGATCTACTGCGATGATCTTCTCACCGGAGCTGACAGTGAAGTGGAAATCCGTTTCATTCAACAGGCTGTTGCCAAGGAGCTTGCTAAGGGCTGTTTTCCTTTAAGAAAATATCGCTCTAACTTGCAAAACCTTATAACCACAGACTCCCTTGATTCTAATTTGATCCTAAGTAATGCTACTAGCACTCTAGGCATAGGCTGGTGTTCATTAAGGGATGATTTACATTTCCCTATCAATTATACTCCAGACACCCTTTGCACTAAGCGGTCTATATTATCTACCACATTTATAATTTTTGACCCATTGGGCTTAATTTCCCCATGTACTATTAAAGCAAAAATCTTTTTACAAAAATTGTGGGTCGACAAGTTAAGAGTGGGATGAACCTGTTTCCCCCCCTCTTAGGAGGCAGTAGTTGAATTTTGCTGAACAAATTGGGGAATTGTCTTTTTTGAAAATCCCTAGGTATGTTCTTATCAATGATTCTAAATGCATTGAACTTCATTGTTTTTGTGATGCCTCTCAGCAGGCTTATGGAAGTTGTGTTTATCTACGATCTGTAGATAAATTTGGCAACACACAAGTTTACTGTGTGCTAAGGCTCGCGTTGCTCCCGTTAAGGCTTGCACCATTCCTAGATTGGAGCTTTGCGTTGCCTTACTAGGTGCACAGCTGGTTTCAGCGGTTGTTAAGGCTCTCAGGTGTAACTTGAGTCGTCAGGTTTACTGGACTGATTCTACTGTGGTCTTGGGGTGGCTCAGGTCCCCACACAAAACAAAAACATTTGTTGCCAACAGAATAGCAGCTATTGGCGAGTTAACTGATACCTCAGCCTGGCGTTATGTTCCTACGGGCGATAATCCCGCCGACCTCGCGTCTCGAAGTATCGAGCCTCTAGCTATGGTTGAAAATAGTCTGTGGTGGCATGGACCTCCCTTTCTCAAACGATCGGAGTCGGTTTGGCCAGTCGGTTTGGCCAGTCGGTTCAGTGTTTCATGACGACTTACCGGAGTTGAAGGCTTTGCCTACTCATGTAGACGAAACTATCCTTAACGCTAATATTTTTGAAAAATATTCCAAACTGTGTACGTTGCATAGAGTGTATGCCACTGTCTTTAGGTTTATACACAACTGCAGGTCTCCTGGCAACAAGTTGACAGGAGTTTTAAGAGTTGAAGAGCTTGACCAGGCAATGACCTTTCTAATCAAAACAGCTCAAATGCAATCCTTTTCCAAGGAGCATTCCTTTATAATTTCCAAAGAATCTTCTAAAATTAAAGGTTCAATCAATTCACTCAACCCATTCGTTTACGCTACAAATGTCTACACCTTGAGGCTGTGAGTGAACTGACTAAGGACGCATTTATACAAACTTTAAATAGATTTATTGCTCGTAGAGGAATGCCTAACATCATATACTGCGATAATGCTGCAATATCATATAATGCCGCAATTTTGTTGCAGCCGCCAAAGAAATAGGTAACTTTCTACACACCAATAGTCACTCCATCGAGGACTTTGCAGCTCGCCGAGGCATTGAGTTTCGTTTCTCGCCTGCTTACGCTCCTCATTTCAACGGTCTAGCAGAGGCTGGCGTGAAGTCCGCAAAATTTCATCTACTGAGAATCCTTGGCCAATCTCATTTGACATTGAGGAGTTAACCACTGTGTTCACTCAAATTGAAGCAATTCTTAATAGCCGACCCTTATGTCTCCTTAGTCCTTCTCCCAACGATTTCCAGTCTCTCACCCCAGCTCACTTTTTGATTGGTAGGTCACTGGCATCACTTCCTACGCCGAGCTACGAAGACAGCAACACTCATCGCCTCGATCGGTTCCAACGCCTTGAGCAAGCAAGACAACATTTTTGAAGACGATAGGCTACCGAATACGTCGCTGAACTGCAACAGCGCACGAAGTGGCGTGTAAGATGCCGGGAGCTGCAGCTAGTTGACCTAGTACTTATAAAAGAAGAGCAAGTTCCTCCCCTATGCTGGCGATTGGGTCGAGCTAGCAAGCTCTTCCCCGGCTCCGACGGAACTCCTAGAATCGCTGATGTAAGGACATCTAAAGGTATTGTCCGGCGCGCTCTCAATCGCCTCTGTCTTCTACCAACTTCTGAGCACCTATAAAGAAAATTCGGTGAAAGTTGTCTCTGGACCTTTCAACGGCCGGGAGGATGTTCGCGCCTAGAAAGCATGGGCCAATGCAACCAGCACCTGCACCAAAATTAGACTGATACGAGAAGAGAATGTCACTCCATTACTAGACGCACTCTTTTGTCTATGCACTTATCTATGCTCTCACTGGCCAATCCGCGCTCGCCACGGACAAGCTGTCATCGCTTCACCAATCAGCAACTCTCCCTCTCAGCCGACTACAATAAGGAAAGAAATTATCAAGAGAATCTTCGAGAACATTCAATCCATTCAATTCCAACATTAGAATCGCACTCGCTAATAATTGCAAAAATCATTTAATCGCATCCTACTTTTGTAAAAACTCAAAAAACCAATAAATGGTTATTTTGATAACGCAATTTTCTTTTCTGTTGTTCCTGGCGCGAACACATTGTATTGTTGAACAATTACAGGTCTGTGACACTTACCTTCTAAAATGACTGATAATAAAGACTTGAAAAAGAAGCGTACCAGTTATAAAGGCAGATTAACTGTGTTTGGAAACCACTTGAGTACTATAAAGTATACTGAGTTAACACCTTGTCAGGTAATGGAGTTGCAGTTGCGCATTGACAAATTAGAAAGTCTTTATGATGAATTTAATGAGCTCCAAACTCAATTGGAGTGTTTTACTGACAATATTGATTTTCACTTCCCCTCCACGCTTCCGTGCTTGAGCAGTGGGACGTTGTTTACTGCGAATAAAAAATATTAAGACCCGGTTAAAATACGTTTTCCCGGCTCGTGTACTGTTTTGGGTGATTAATTAAGTGTTTAGGTGTATTTTCGTAAGTTTTTAACTACATATAAGTGTATTATAGTTTTAAATTCAACGAAAATCGGTAAGTCATTCTTTGTTATTTGATCACAAAGTGGGTAGATAGGTAACATTCAAACATTAAATTTATATTTGCTTTGTTTTCGTATAGTTTATATATTTTGCGTTTGTAGTAGTATAGGACGCTGATAGGTTTGTTATTTGAACGTATAAATTGTATTAATAGTTTTTATTTAAACGAGATTACTGCATATTTTTCTTTCGAAAGTAGGTAGGTATCGTTTCGACTTTGTTCATATTTTAGTCTGTTTTTGTTGTAGTTTTTATATATTTTGCGTATTTATTAGTAACAGGTCGTTCATAGGTTAGTTAGTTTTGTTAAACAAATATGTCAAAATACATGGGCGAGCCCCCTGACAGTGGGGGGAGGGAGTTTGTAACACCTACGGCGAAACGCTTGTTCAGTGACATTTCACCTACATTTGTTTCTCCCTTAGAAGGAGCCAAGCGAGTGCAAACAATGAACTTAGGCAAGGATAGCTCAATTTTAAACCTAAGCGATAGCAGTTCAGATAGGGACTATTGTTCGTTAGTAGCTCAGGCGACTGATTATTGGCGAAAATTAATGAATTAGTTAACGATCAGGGATCTCGTATGAATGTAGCAAATAAAACGGCAATAATGGATTTCACTCAGCGCATTACTGGTATAGTTTCTTTGTTAGCGATAAAGTCGTCATGTAATGAAACTAAGTTAGCAAATATCGAGCGTGAATTAGATAATGTAAAAAACACTCAACAAACATTATCGAAACCGAACCTCGAGCATAAACAAACGTATGCGGACAAGTTAAAACTGCGTGTACCACCTAAGTCGGCAGCCACGGTTCAGTCAAGACCACCTCTGCCGTGTGTTGTCGCCTATCCGACCACAGAGCGATCAGCTGACTTTGCGTCATCTTCAGCAACCAAACAAGCGCTCATGAAAGCGATTAAACCTAGTGACGACGGTTTTCAAATTGTCGGCGTTAAGAAGACCGCAAAGTCAGGTGTCGTGTTACGTGTCGCTAATGAAAAGCAGCTACAGAAACTGCAATCCGTAGAAGCTATTAAATCTGTAGGGTTACGTTTGGAGAAACCGAAAGGACGTAGGCCTCGTATACTTGTTAAAGATGTCCCAATTACTATGGAGGACTCGGCATTTATAACTGCCTTATATCGTCAAAACATCAAAGACGAAATGGCACTTATGGAAGAGGATTTTGTTAAGAGCACTAGAATCACTCGTAGGCGTAAATTAGATAATGGTCGTAAATGGATAGGCTTAGAAGTAGAACCTGCGGTTAGGAACCATCTGGCCACTACTAAAGATAAGCTTTTTATAGATTGGGCAACTTGTAGGTTTATTGATGACGTTGACATAGTGCGTTGTTTGAAATGCCAGCAGTTTGGCCATATATCTAAATTTTGTACAAGCAAAACACCTGCTTGTGCAAATTGTGCTGGGGAACATGATACTCGAGCTTGTCCCAACAAGAACACCCCAGATTTTAAATTTAGTTGCATAGCCTGTAAGAGATTTAAAAAACCTAGCGATCATCGTTGCGGCTCTCAACAGTGTCTTACTTATAAGCTTAAGCTAGAACAACTTATTTTAAGCACTACTTACTAATAAACCAGTTAGTCACAACACTCACAACTAATAGTTAGAAATGGCAAATCTTGTTATAGGACAGTTGAATCTACATAACGATAGGGTGGCAACATCAGAGTTAGATCGATTAGTTTTGGAACATAAGCTGGACATTGTTTTAGTACAGGAGCAATATCAACTTGTTCATTTACGTAGGAAAATTGTGCAGCTAAATGGCAGATCACGAGCAGGGATATACGTATCGAGTTCTAATTTTACTGTAACGTCATTGTCTAATCTTATGACGCCACACTGTGCAGTTGCGGAGGTTACATCCTCGTCCTGCAGGGTTTATGTCGTGAGCTGCTACTTCCAATACTCCCATCCTGTCGCTCCTCACCTACATCATCTTCGCCACGTTTTGCGGTCTCTTGCAGGCCACAAAATTATCATTGGCGCCGACGTCAATGCGTCATCTACGCTATGGTATGACAAATATAGGGCAACTGATAGGGATCGACGCAGTGCTGTCGAAGATTTCATTGCAGAAATAAATCTATTCATACACAATACCCCTGATGCACCACCTACTTTCTGGAGCCCAATGGGCGAATCTTCTATTGACGTCACACTTTCTTGTGGAGGCGTTCGTATTGATAGGTGGCGCGTTCTGCCGGACGCGTCGTGTAGTGATCATCGTTTAATCGTGTATGAATTCACTACTAGAGTGGCGCGGGATCCTCAAAATAATGCTGCTAGCTTTAGATATAAAACTAGAGGGGGAAACTGGGAGCTTTTTGGTACTCTTTTTGGTATGCATGCTAAAGACTTCACTCGTAACGAGCTGTCTGCACAAGAAAGTGCTGAGATCTTATCAGATACTTTTACCTATTGCGCTGATGTTGCTTTTGGCCGAAAATCTGTCACAAGCACTCGTAGATGTGATTGGTGGAATGATTATTTAGCTGAACTTCGTAGATGTTACCGTAGGGCGCGTAGAAAGGTTAATACCATTAGGGTTGCCAGGTCACGTTATAGAGCTGCTGTTGAAAAGCCTAAAGGTAACTTGTTGCGTAAAATAGTTGATAGGCTTGATAGGGAGGGTCCATGGTCACCTATATATCATGAATTCAAAGCTAATAGATCTATTGAACTTGCTTACATAGGAAACATAAAAATCAATAATGCTCATTCTATAGGTATAGATGAAACAACTAAATATCTTATACATACTCTTATACCTGACGATCGGCCGGAGGACGACACTGAGTATCACCAAGAGATCAGACAATGGGCTGCTGTACCGCCTGTGTCGCCTATGTCAGACCTACCATCAACTGACGAGTTTATTAAAATTGTTAGATCTCTGCCACTTAACAAAGCTTCAGGTGATGATAAGATTTCAAATAAAATGATTAAGGAGGCGTGTAGGATCTCTGGGGATGCAATTCTGTGTGTGTTTAGGCGGTGTATTGGGGAGGGTGTATTTCCTAGTATTTGGCGTAGTGGGTATATTAGAATAATACCAAAGAGTGGCAACAAGCTACCAGACGACCCTAAGTCATATAGACCAATTACGTTACTACCATCATTAGGAAAATTGTTAGAACGTCTCGTAGTTCCTAGGCTTATACCGGGAGGGGTAAAATTTAGTGATAACCAATTTAGCTTTACAATAGGTAGATCAACAGTCGATGCAGTTATATCTGTTAGGGAAACTGTTACTAAATCTGTTTGTCAATACGTGATAGGTATTTTCTTAGATATTTCTGGTGCCTTCGATAACGCATGGTGGCCAATATTACTTATGAAATTAAAATCACGAGGTTGTTTTAGTAACATATATTCGCTAATTTATACATATTTTATGCATGGCACAGCTAAGCTAAAACTTGGTCACCATGCTGTGTCGAAGCCACTGACTATGGGATGTCCTCAGGGATCAGTGCTAGGGCCGTATCTTTGGAACTTAGGGTTTGATGATTTCCTTTCATTGCCATTACCAACTGGCTGTACATTAACTGGATATGCTGACGATGGCCTGTTATTTATACAATCTAATACCAGGGCTGGATTAGAGGATTTAGCGAATAAATGTTTACGTCTAGTCTCTGACTGGGGAAAACGTAACCGATTATTGTTCGCTCCTCACAAAACTTTTCAGCTTCTTTTAAAAGGAAATCTGAAAACACCACCTCGAATAAAATTTAATAATATTAGCATTAAAAGTAGGGATTCAGTTTGTTACTTAGGATTCATATTAGAAAGAAACTTTTCATTTGTTAATCACATCACTACAATTGAGGAAAAATCTAAAAATAGTTTTTACGCTTTAACTAGAATATCAACAACAACATGGGGTCTTTCTTTTAATACTCTTAAAACAATTTATAGTGCTACTTATTTAGGAAGTATGTGTTATGGGGCGCCTGTATGGGCTGATAGGGCAACTATAGGTGCTGTAAGGCGCAAATTGCTTCAAAGTCAACGTCTTGCGTTTATATTTCTGTGTAAGGCATGGACAGTTATTAGCACTGAGGCTTTGCCAGTACTGGCAGGTGTTCTTCCGGTTGATCTTGAGGTTCAGAGACGAGCGGCTATGTATTATACAACTCACGAAGGCATGAATAGTGACTTCTTACAATCGCGCGATCGCCAGAAAATCATTAGATTATTTAAAGAAGAAAATGAAGTTTATAGGAGTCTTATAGGCGAATGGCAGCAGCGCTGGGATACTTCAACTAAGGGGAGCCACCTGTACCAGTTTTTTCCATCAGTTGTAAAGCGGTTGGAAGGAACATGGATAGAGGTAGATCACTGTGTCGCCCAATTTCTTACGGGTCATGGTAACTTTAAGAGCAAACTATTTTCGTTTAAGTTAGTTGATTCGCCGAGTTGTCAGTGTTCCAATCAAGAACAGTATGCTCATCACATTCTTTGGGAGTGTAGTCTTTGGCGTAAAGACCGCGAAATAATGTTAAATAGTTTACAAGTTACATCAGGACCAGTTTATTATGAGGATCTTGTGTCATCTAGGGTGAATTTCCGTGCGTTTAAGCGTTTCTGCCATACATATTACTGGAATCAGATATAGCTCACATAGGTCCCTTAATATTACGTGTCCGTGGTGCTCTCTTTTAATAGGTCATAATCCTATACAGATTAAATTTGTCGCCCGCTTTGCAATGGAGGGAAGTGGACATTTTATTTCCAACTCCTCTTACTTCTGATTAAATTCGTTGCGGGGTCCAAGACAGTAGGTTTAGCAGTCCCCGGGACTCCCGAGTGTCAAAGCTCGGTGTTTTTTCTTGGATATCACTGTTAATCCTGGCTTACAGGAGTCACAGTGATGGGCATGTGGGTGGGATTGTCCCGTAGTGACAATATTGATGCTGAATCACTTGAAAGAACCACAATAGAATCACAAGATTATAGCCTACTAGCTCAGGCTAAGGTCATGATTAATGATTATTCAACATCTAATCTAGATGATCTAATCGAAATCTAATCGCAGTAGTAAGCGTCAGTTAGTTAAGTTACCTACCATTAAATTGACTGATAAATTCACGGGATCCTCCGACAACTGGCTCGAGTTTTACGATACCTTTACTAGTCTCATTCATAGCAATGACGAAATTAATAAATTTCATTACCTTAGGTCGTCGTTAGAAGGTACTGCTGCTACCGTGATCCTGTCAATAGAATTTTCTGCTCAAAACTACACTGTGGCATGGGAACTACTATGTGATCAGTTCAATAAAAATCTTTAAATTGTTTGGGCGCTTTTATTATTCGTGCTAAACGATGTTTTCTGTCACATATGCGCAGAAATATTAATTCACCATCGTCGCTCGACAAAATAAACAAGGACTTCATGTCCGAGTACTTTTATTTAGGCCATAAGTCAAAGTGTGCTATCAATAAGCAGATGTCATATTTAAATTTCATACCTTATCATGGAGTACTGCGTGAGAGTAGTAGTACTACTAAATTAAGGGTCGTATTAAATACGAGCGCAGCCACCACCTCTGCAATTTATTTAAATAAAATACAGATGGTACGACCTACCGTATTAGACGATTCTGTTTCAATCCTACTAAGATATAGGATATATAAAAACGTTCTCTCAGTGTGCGACGTGGAGAAAACGTATAGGCAGGAGTCGGAACATCCGTCACACAGACATTTGCAGCAAATTATTTGGAGCGATGGTATTAATAATTCAGTTAACGCGTACTTTGATCGTTTCTCAAATTTATTTAAGTTACTGCGTTAAAACCAATTATTAAAATTAAATGTGTTTCTAGATAAAAATAAAATTATTCGCATTGGTGGTAGATTACATAATTTAGAATATTCATTTAAAAAGAAACATTCAATATTATTACAGTCCACTCATAATTTTGTTAAACTTTCATTTAGATCTGAGCATATCAGACTCATGCATGTAGGGCCTCAACTTTTATTAAGTACAGTCAGAGAATCATACTGGCCCCTTGGTGGTCGTAATTTAGCCAGAAACTGTTATCGTCATTGTTTACGATGTCAGCGTTTAAAGGGCCAGACAGTTGTATCTCAAATAGGTAATCAAGCAGACTCTCACCAGCCGACTTTCCCTTTCTAAGCGTAGGCGTGGACTACGCAGGCCCTATAATCGCGGCTATTCGTCAAGGTCGTAGACGTAGATTGGTAAAGGTATACAATGTAATCTTTGTGTGCTTTACTACTAAGGCCATTCATTAATTTAGAGTTGGTGGGTGACTTAACTAGCAGTAATTACTTACAAGTTTTACGTAGGTTTATGTCTCGGAGAGGTAAACCTGCCAATATTTATTCTGACAATGCAACTACATTTGTAGGAGCTTGTAACGAAATCGCTTATTTTTTTTTTAAGCGCAACTGTGACCCCTTGGCTGAGAGTGTGGCTCATGATGGTATTAATTTTTACTTTATTCCTGCTTACGCTCCACATTTTGGTAGTGTTTAGGAGGCGGGTGTCAAATCGACCAAATTTTATTTGCTTAAAGTGTTGGGCAATTGTAATCTAACGTACGAAGAGCTTAACTCGTTATTAGTACAATAAAAAGTATTTTTAATTCTCAGCCGCTGACACCATTATTGTCGAATGCAGAAGACTTGCTACCTCTCACTCCAGGTCATTTTTTAATTGGAAAGCCACTTACGTCGCTTCCAGTCAAGGACATTCGGGACTACTCCAATCATTACTTGACACGTCGTCAGCAAGTGAGCAGTTTCGGCAGCATTTCTGATCTTGATGGAGCAAGGAGTATGTCTTCGAGCTGCAGCAGCGAGTCAAGTGGCACACCAGCAACTTAGGCTACTTCTCACTTGGGCTACTTCTCATTAGGGCTACTTCTCAAAATTTGGGAATAGTTATTGAAATAAGTACTGTCTTTATGTATATAAACATGTTTATTCATTCATAAGAGATCAATTACAATTAAAAACATTATGTTAAGAATAAATCAATATTAATTGAACCAATGTAATAGGTAAGTATACAATATTATAAGTATTACTTCTTGTAATTACTTTAGTCTGGTTCGAAATTAACATTTATTTATTTATATTTACATACACAAATCAATATGACGGCGCGTAGTACACGTAGTGCCATCTGTTATTTCCTACCCCCCTTTCTAGTAAAGGCACAACCATCTTATACTGCCATCCATCTTATATACGTCCACAATAAATATAAGTTATAGATAATAAAGTATATGCACCAGGAAATCATTGTATTTAATAATTCATTAGTTCTAGATACACGAGAATAATAATTGTCATTATGAGTGCATTATTAAAAAATAAAAAGTTACATTCTTGACTAGGATTAAAATGTGGGTACTAAGTAAATTAAGTTATCGAAAATGTGGGTGCCTTAATTTTATTTTTTGATCGATCGTAAAACGGTGAATTGTCTCAATTATTGTTGTTTATTATTCGAAAAGATGGAAGAACTTGTGTTTGTGAAAAATCAAAGAGGTAACGACGCTCTGTTGCACAATGGATATAGATACAATAAAACTAAAAAAGTTAACCAAGATAAAAGTGTTTTGTGGCGTTGTACAAACAAAAGGGAATGCAATGCATCTGTTACTTTGAATGAAACTGAAAACCAAATCATGAGGCAGTCCCAACATACTTGTCAGGCAGATTATGATAAAAATGCTGTATATTCAGAAATGTGTACGCTCAAGGAATTGGTATGTACAAATTTAGAACCCATTAAAGAATTTTTTGAAAATAAATTAGATAATTTGACCTTTGAACCGAGCACATCCAAAGCATCAATTCCGACTTTTCATGAAAAAAAAAGATTGCTTTTTTTTTGATTACCGAGCGAGAAAAAAATTTTTACGTGCAGATCATCTGACTTTTTAAGATTTGGCTCAAGTGTCTATACCTGAAGCTTTAAGCGATGATTTTCTAGTGGCAGATGATGGAGAAAGCGACAAAATATTGGTTTTCGCATAAAATATTTCCAAAAAATTTTTGCGGCGCGCTCGACGTAAACATAACCGCCGATATTTTGCAGATGGCATTTTGGATGATGGATTTTAAATCTGTACCCAAGCCGTTCTACCAACTTTTTACCTTACACGTGGATTTATGTTCTGATTCCAAAAGCTCGTTACTTCCAAATAAAAATCAAGAGACGTATATAAGGCTTTTCGACATAATGAAAAGTGTATTGAAAATAAATATTACCAACTTTAAATGTAGGTTTGAATTAGGTATAATGAACGCGGTAAAAACCGTGTACCCTTATGCGCAAATAAACAGGTGTTATTTTCACTATCAAAAAGCTATCTGGAAGAAGGCGAAAGAATTAAATTTGAATAAAAGAAAAGAAACAAGACAGATAAGAAAGATAGCTATTTTACCACTTTTACCCGCAGGAAATATTCCAGAGGGTTGCCAAAAACTAACAGAGATTATTGAAAATGAATCGTAGTTACCAATGTTTGAAACGTTTTTAAAATACTTTGCAAAACAGTGGTATCCAAGAATGAACCCTGCGCTTCTTAGTTGCTCTGGACAACGCCACCGCACTAACAACGCTCTTGAGGGGTGGCACCATCGGATAAATGTGAAAATTCCCAAGCATCCAAGTTTATTTTTATTCTTACAGAAGCTCCGAAAAGAAGCCAAGCATTTTGACTCCAAACTCAAGAACAACCATATTCAAACAAAAAAGAAACGGCATAACAAGTACATTCATTTCGACAAAAATTATAAAAAAGTACTTACGAAACTAAAAAATGGTCGAATAACAGTTATTACATTTTTAAAGAAAATGACTTATTACCAGCTCCTTATATAAAGGAATCTAATTAATACTGATTGTTAATTATTGTGTTCATTTATGCTTATATAAAGATGTACCAGTATTTAAAAGAAGTAATGAAATTTCGATTTAGAATTAAAGAATTTAAATGTGATCTACATGTGCCAAGAAACTATGTACCTATAAGCAAATAATAAAGACGATGAATAACTAATAAATATTTTTTACTTACCGCAGCGTTATTGCCAGCCTTTCCATTGGTGTTATCACTGATACAGATTTTACTCTAAGATTGTTGATTTTCATATATGGCTCCAGTTTTGAAAATAATTCGTCATAAACCTGTACCGAAACTTTAAAATATTTGTGAAATGTGTTTTCATTTTCTCTTAATTTACTAAACTTAACAACAAACTCCCCGCACAGCAACCTAGATTCTATAAACGGGTTTACTGGCTGTCGTTTTTTTTTAATAGTTGGCGTCGTTTTGCTACGTAGTAACATATTAAGTTCTCCATCGACACGACTGTACATTCACAAAGCTAAAATTGAACTAGCGACACTGCGAAAGCCGGTCTCCGCGTCTGGTATACGCGACGGAGACCGTTGCGGGCGTCCGTCGCCCATTCGCGTGTCCCCGCGCATAAACACGCGGCGGGTGTCCGACGCGGGCGTCCGCTTAACGCAGTTTCAGGCCTTACTTATACGACTAAAATGTTTGTTGGGCAGGACCATCACAAAAACCTACGTCATCGCCACAACAACCCGAGCCACCCCCACAAGAACCCACGCCATCCCCACAAGAACCCACGCCATCGCTGCAAGAACCATCGCCATCGACACAACAACCATTGCCATCGCCACAACCATCGCGAAAGAAAAGACGGCTGAATACGAATGCACAAAATGATTCTCTTGAAAATATTTTGCTTAATTTGGGGCTAAATGGCGCTGTGTGCATGTGGTAGAATATTATTATTATTAATATTATTATTATTATTTTGAGGGACACTTTTGCCATAATTGAGAAAAGTTCAACTTCCATAAATGATCCATGTGTAGCATTCGGTAATCATATTGCACATGAACTCGGAAAATACGATCCTTACACTCAATCATGTGTTAAAAATGCTATTAATACTATTATTCACGAAGCGGACATGGGAAAATATCAGATGTATAGATAGAAAGAAAGAAAGAAAGAAAACTTTTATTGTGATATAAAAGACGACGTACAATGATACCTATAAAAAATAAAAATACATTTTAAAAAAAAAAACAAATACTTCATATCATTAAACAATTTTTTTTTTTAAATAATTACGACCAATATGTCCAACAAATAATTTCTAATACAATTAAAATAGCAGTGGTAACGTGGTAACAATAAAAATGATTTGTGTTTTTGAACTGTGTCAAACTTTCAAAACTTGCATAATCTGTGCTGTCAAGTGTCAAATGAGATGCTATTGATGACTCATGTTCTGACTTTAGTTCAATATAATTGGCTACTTCCCATTTGGTAAACTTCCCATTTCGTAAACCTCAAACTGTACCTACTAAAAAGTTGCGTTTGGTAAACATTTCGTTACTTCATACATTTAATCCCATTTGGTAAACTTTGTTAGTATTGTTATTTTTGTACGGTACAGTCAGTGTCAAATTAGTATTAAATTAGAGATGTATATATTTTTAAATGCTTCAGTCTTGAGATAGTATCTCGACCATCAAAAAGAATGGCTGATCAAGAAGAAGTAAAAAAAACGTATTAAAGTCTGTAAAAATACCACGATGCTACTAAAAATACCACGTGCTTTTCCCGCAAAAGAAGCACCGAGCGGGTTCTCAGGTAGGGATTTATTGTCCTTACCATCGTTTTAAACAAAAGGTGTGAATGAGATAGACATAAGTAAGTATACGTAAATTATATCTATTACCGGGTTTAACTTATCAGTTCACTCGTTTTATGCATAGTGCAAGGTCGTTGCAATGTCGGGTGAGGGATCTTCTAGTGGTGCAGTGAATTTAAAAATTATTAATAGTACACGAGGCGGTGAAATTTTATTACGCGCTGGGCATCAATATTATAAACAGAAAAATAATAAGGACTCAAGTTGGTGGCGCTGTGTTAATAGAAAAGATGGATGTTCAGCAAGTGTAACTTTGAATTCAAATCGAAGCCATGTATTAAGAGAAAATGCTCACTGCAGTTCTTGTATTCCGAATTTTGAAAAAAATGAAGTGAAAGTAGCCATCGAAAAATGTAAACAAACTATATGTGAAGATCTGAAGCCGATTCCAGCTACATACAGGAAATGTACTAAAAAGCTGAAAGATAATGGTTATGAAATTATTAAAGAATTACCAAATTTTGACAAAGTTAAAAGCAGTTTGTATAGACACAGAAATAGACAACTAGGAATCACAAAATCTCAGCACTCTAACTCTACAGAAATCGTGATTCCTGACCGTTTTAAAGACAATTTATTGTTTGATGAGATTGACGGTGAAAATAGAATGATTGTGTTTGGTTCAAAGAGTGCAATTGCACATTTAAATGACGTCCGTCACTACTTTGCGGACGGAACGTTCAAATGTTGTGCAAAGCCGTTTCTTCAACTATACGTTGTACACGGAGACATAGGAAGTACAGAAACTGGGACAAATATTGTACCATTTTTTTATGCAGTGTTGACAAACAAAGAAGAAACTACATATGAAAGACTGTTTTACAAACTAAAATTTCGGCTACTTCCCATTTGGTAAACTTCCCATTTCGTAAACCTCAAACTGTACCTACTAAAAAGTTGCGTTTGGTAAACATTTCGTTACTTCATACATTTAATCCCATTTGGTAAACTTTGTTAGTATTGTTATTTTTGTACGGTACAGTCAGTGTCAAATTAGTATTAAATTAGAGATGTATATATTTTTAAATGCTATCAGACTTTAATTTTGGTGACAGCTCCGTTATTTAAATATGAGGCAGATAAATAAATAATTTGATTGCTTAATTACCATGATTTTTATTTACCTTAACGTAATCACTGAGAGCGTCTATAATTGCATCACACGTTTCTGGAACTATAGTTGATACAGATTGTTTCGATACTATAAAAAGATATTGAAGACTGCATTTAAACATTATTGGATCATAGTGCAACACCCTGTGGACTAATAGGCTTCTGAACCGAGCACTACTGTGCAAATCATTATAATAATTTTCTGGAGTCCCAGTTTCTGGATTATTAAGTCGTCAAATAATAGGAGTCATTAAATATGGCCTTTCAGCATATCCTGAACCTTAATAGGCTCATACTTTGGTGCAAAAACCACAAAATGGGTTTAAACTGTAACAAATGCTAATATATAAAGTTTACCCGTAAACGCAATTGTATAAACTCTAATTACTTTATAGAAAATACTAAAATTACTGAGGTGAAAACTATTCGAGACCTTGGAGAATTGTTTGATTAAAAATTAACTTTTGAACCTCACTTAGATAGCATAACTAAAAAAGCAAATAAAATGTTGGGCTTTATTTTAAGAAATTGTAAAACTATCCATTACACCAAAACCAAAATTCTACTATACAACACCTTGATTCGTACAATACTAGAATATTGCAGCGTAGTATGGCGGCCACACTATGCATTTCACTCACTGCGCCTTGAACGTATCCAAAAGCGTTTTCTGTGGCATCTCGCGTTTTCTAATGGAATTTCACGTACAAAACGCTCCTACGAAAATAGATTTAATCCCTTTATCCTCGTCGTGCCACCAACTTGTTCCACCAGTGGCACGATAAGAAATTGTCATTTCTCGTCGTACCACTGATTAAATCACTTCGGCATTAGTTCATTGACAAAACGGAGATGCCTTAATGATGCAATGTTTGCATATAAAATTTTAGACCAGAACATTGACCGTCCACCGTTGCTCGCCCTTTTCAAGTTTCGCGTTCCTGCTAGAACACCTCGCAGCTCCATCACGCCACTTTGGCCACCTCTAATAAGAACAGTGCATGGTGCCAATTCTCCCTGTGCGAAATTGAGTAAGCTTGTAAATTGCTTCAGCGATTTAATCGATTTGAATTTTGATGACATTAACAAAAAAAGGCCCTACTTTTCAGTTTACCGAATCTGGAGACACAATTGAGCTCCATTTAAATAACTTGGCTTATATTTAAGTATAGTAGTGTATAATATATATAATAAATAGAGCCCTAGCTAAGGGCTCTATTTATTTATTTATTTTATTTATTTATTGTCAAAACAAAACAAAGTTTTACATAATCTTCATAGTTATTGGGGCTTTCAAAAAACAAATTTTGGCGTAAAAGTTTTAACCCTTTATAAGGCTCTGGCCATATATTGACATCATACATTGAACGAAATATCTTAAAAAATACTTTGGCAACACAGTTTGTGGTTAGCAGTGATTTATTCTTGAATGTTATGAGAAACGCAACGTAGAAAAAAAAAGTATGGCGCCATGTTAGTTCTCATCTGTCGAAATTGTGTCGATTTTTATAGTGCTACGTAAATCTACAAAAATCTTCGAAAAAAATGAGTGGACAGGTAAGATTTCAATTAAAATTTGTTAGATATATTCTAAATTTGATGTAATACAGTATATTTTTGAGGATACAAATCTTTTTGATATTAATTTGGAGTTTTGTCATGACGTCCATATATTGCCCAGACCCCTCTGAGTCAAACATTTTTTTTTTTGGTTACAGATAAAAGTGATCCCTTTAGACAAAATTGAGGAAACTTTAGAGTCTTTTTGCATTATCGGATGGCGAGGAGTCTGAAGATGGTCACGAAAGTGATGAAAGGGAAAGTGAGGCCATATTCTTGCCACCAAACTCATCGGACCTTGAGGATATTTTAGCTTCTCCGTCATCTTCAAATAACGGGAATGCCGGCAATTTTGAACCAGAGGATTTCGTAGTCCCTTCAGTAAGCGGAATTTCTATAGGACGAAATCAATCGGAAACAGCTGATGGTCCAAACATCAATGTGCCGATAAACAATAGTCCTGTGTCGTTATCCATTTCTGATTCTGAAGATGAAGATTGGAAGAAAGTACTTTTCCCTCACGATGTACCAAGGAACAAGTTTGATGATATTCCTCTAGTCTCACCAGAATATTCCCAACAAAATTGGACCTCATATTTATTTTCGTTTTTTTTTCAATGATGAAGTTTTATCTCGAATTGCAGAGCAGACAAATTTATATGCTGCCCAAAATAAACGACAAAACTGGGTAGATGTCTCAAATGAGGAAATACAAGCTTTTTAGGAATGTTGGTTTTGATGAGGGTGCATCCTCTACCCAATATTGACTTGTATTAGTCAACAGATCCATTTTTTTGTGTGAGAGAAATAGCAGACGTAATGACTGTAAAAAAAATTAAAATGATAATGAAAAATCTACATCTAAACGATAACACGAAAATGCCTCAAAGAGGAGAACCTGAATATGATAAACTCTATAAGATTCGGCCACTAATAACCTCAATGAACACTGCTTTTCAAAAGGGAGTAATGGTGCTCCCACATTGCCGTTAGAAAATGTTTAATAACGTTAGTAAACATTTGTTAGCAAACATTTAATCACAAATAAATTTTCATGTTAGAAAATGTTTAGTAATGTTAGTAAACATTTTATAACAAAACAAATTATAACAAAATAAAACATGTGTTATCTTTTGTTTGTAAACATTTTATAAGGGTGATGGCGGGATAGGCGGTGCGGTGCGGTGAGGGTTAGAGTACGCAGGTCGCTGCGCGTGGTGTCTCGCTTGTCAGCACTTGTCAGTCCCTTTGTGTCAGCGTGCATCGCTGTGCGTGTGTATTAGTGGTTGCGCGTGCGCCAAGCAATAAAATATGTCCGGTAATTGGAATAACGATGATGTTTACAAACTGATTGAAATGTTTCAAGCAAGAGAAGTACTATGGAACACGATGTCAGAGAGCTACAAAGACCGAAATAAAAAACACGATGCTTGGATGGAAATTGCCAGTGAATTTAATATGGATAAAAAAGTAATTGAAAAAAAGATTCGATCACTCGTAGGTCAATTTAACCGAGAATGTAAATCTAATAAATCTGGTGCAGAAGCTAATGAGTCAAGTAAATGGTTTGCATTTAAAAAACTCATGTTCCTTAAAGGCAAAAATATTCCAAGTTTAACTGTCGATGGAGGGTTGCAGGTGAGTTTTATTTTAACGTCTTTTAATAATATTTAGATGCCCAGTCCAAAAACCCTTCATTTGAAAAATATTCTGCGAATTCTTTTCTTATTTCTTTCCCATCATCTGTCAGGGATTCACATGCTTCAAGTGGTGTTAATTGCTGCTGTTCTAATCTCCATTGTCCATCGATACGTGTACCAGTTACTATGTCATCTCCATCATAGTATTGAGATGGAGCGTAAATCATGCTCGATTCAGTTTTTCTTATAAAATTATGCAGTAGCACGCATGTCATAATTAAAGTAGTAGTTTTTTCTGGATCTAATAATATTGTAGTTCGTAAAACTCTAAATCTGGCTGACAAAATCCCAAATGCGTTCTCTACTGTTCTCCTCGCACGACTCAGTCTATAACTGAAGATTCTTTCCTTAGAATTGCTATCCTGTGGTCCTGGAAAAGGTTTTAATAAGTGTTTTTCTAAAGGGAACGCATCATCTGTTACGAACACATAAGGAACAGGTTTGTTTCTGCCTGGTAGTGAGCTGTCACTGGGTATTTTCAAACTATTGTCGTTAATTTTATTTCGAAATTTTGTGTTTGCGAAAACTCCGCCATCACTTATGCGTCCTTGGCAGCCAATATTCACGTACAGAAAGTTGTATTCTGCGTCCACTATCGCTAAAAGTACAACGCTGTAAAATCCTTTATAGTTGTAATATTCACTGCCGCTATCAATTGGCTTTTGTATGGCTACGTGCTTTCCATCGATACTTCCTAAGCAATTTGGGAAATTCCATTTTTCTCCAAATGAATTTGCCACGTGTAGCCACTCTTGAGGTGTTGTTGGTATCTGGAACAAAAATAGAAGATTAAGAAATAGGCGCGAAAAATAAATTTATAACTCGTTATTTTAACAAATTTTATTGGATATTTTTATTAAGTATGACATATTAATAGAATACACCATAAAAAAATATGATTTCAGTTAAGGGTTGTTAAGTAATAGAAAAAGAAAATCGCGGTCATAGATTTTTTTACAATTTTAGCTAATTTGACGCGCCTATAACTTGAAATTATCGTTTAATTCTATTCTTTCAGGGTAACGAAGAAAACAGAATTGCTTCAGAAAACACTCTCAGTTTGAACGAAACAGGAAATACTGTCACTGATGAAACTACGGGCACGCCTTTCGCCACCCCAAAACCATTTCGGAAAAGAAGACGGCCTGAAGTAGAACAAGATCCAACACAACAAGAAGCTGTAAATATTTTACAAAGAATGTACGAATCTAGAAAAAGCAGGGATGAAAATGACGCATTTGGAGAGTATGTCTCGATGAAACTGAAACAAATAAAAAACAGTCATGCTAAGAATACTGCTCAACATCACATTAACAATATTTTGTACAATGCGACAATGGGACAATATGATTTTCCAACAACCTTTACAGACCCAACCGCTAGTAGTTCCTGGGGATACAACTCTGAACCAAATCTATCCACTTTTTCGGAAAATAATGCTGACTGTAGCTCGAGAGGATACTACACCGCACCGAGTCCCTCGGCTTCATTTGAAACCAGTTCTTCGGATAACTCCAGGACACATACTCGTACCAGCGCAAGAACACAGAGTCCGTCTAATTTATCGGAATCAAGCCAAGATTCGACCCAATCATTAAACGATTTGTTGGAATCAATCAAAAATTAAAAAATACATGTTTGGTTTGTTATTTATTAAAAAAATTATTAGTAAGGTAAGATAAGGTACCTACCTAAAGTATGATTAGATTAGATCATATTAAAAGTAAATAAAAAAATAATTAAAAATGTTGTTTGACTTACCTGTATGTATTCCTTTAAAACCTCATTGAGAGCCTCGCACACTTCTGGTACGATAATAGATATCACTTGGTCTGACAACTTGAACACATTTCCAAGACTTTTATAACTGCTACCAGTTGCCAAAAATCTTAACGTTACCGCAAGTCTTTCCGTCACACTTACAGATTTTCTAAATGTAGTGTCTCGTTTGCCTATTTTTGCCCCAATTAAATTTTGTAGATATTCAAATTCGGAACTGTTCATTCTTATAAAATCTTTTAAGCAACCGTCAATACCCAAATCCTTGAGATAGTCTGTGGCACTATATTTTCCTCTAGCTTTTAGCGTTTGGCGCATCCAATAAGAGCGCTTTTTCTTCTTTTTTAAACAAAAAATAAAAGCTATTCCAATGAGCAAATCTTCTTCCATTTTCGTGTAGACGTCCTCGGCCCTCAGAAGGCGAAACCAAACTGCGAGCCAATACTAGATGTTATAAAATGTTTAAACATTTTCCATCAATGTAGGAGCACTTATAACATGTAACAGTTTCTAACAAAGTGCAACAATTGTTAACATTTGTTAGTAAATGTTTTGGTGTTATAAAATGTTTACAAACATTTTATAACGGCAATGTGGGAGCACCATTAGGAATTCGTCATCCCAAAGTATAGACGAATGTATAGTCAAGTTCAAAGGGCGCAGTACATTGAAGCAATATTTACCAAACAAGCCGATAAAAAGAGGTTTCAAGATATGGGCGAGATGTGACAGTAGCACGGGTTATTTATTTAAATTTGAGGTGTATACGGGAAAAAAAGACAACGATACTGAATTTGGTTTAGGAGCGCAGCTGTGGTAAATAGTCTTTGCAAAGTACTTATTGAAGAAAAGATAGAAAACGCACATGTAACATTTGATAATTTCTTTGCTTCGACCCAACTAATGCAAAGCTTTTTTTTTTATATTAGCCTACCAAAGTGACTCCACTCTGCCTGATGGTAAGCAGTAAGTGGAATCCAGAAGTGGCGGACACCATTCCAAAAGCCAAACTACTGGTATGGTGGCCTCCACTATGGCGGCTTAGTGAGATGCTTTTTCACGCCCCGCTTAAAAGACCCAGGATCAAAATTAGATGGGAACACATGCGCTGGCAAAGAGTTCCAGGCTTTAATTGAGCAACAAAAGTATGAAGTGCTGAACCGTTTGGTTCGAGACCCTTTAGATGAGAATAATAAACTAATTTATTTATTTATTTATTTATTACTCTTTACTAATAATAGCTTGTATGACAATAATAAACTGACGGACTCATAAACTGCATCAAAGTTCAGGATTACTTTGAAATGATTTTTTTTAATAAGTATGCAAACTTTTTAGATTAAATTATATAAATATGGAGAGACTGGCTCTTAATCTTAAAAATAAGCAAAATTTAAAAATATAACTGCAGTAAAACAAATGAATATACCCGGGAAAAGAAAATTTACTCGTAGTATCAGATTTGCGTGTTATTTAAAGCAAAGTTTTAAATTGATTCGCATTGATTTTTTATTCTTTTGTCATTTGAATTATTGTTACCAGCAGAATTGTTGGGTTAGTTTTTTAACTCATCGAGAGTTTTTGAACCATAATATGGATACTTTGCCGAACAAGCGGCTCAAATTGTAGCACTGGTGTGGGAGGAGGGCTTGGATTAACGAACGATTGGTAGAAATTTAAATTTAAACCAGTCTACGGTTTCTAGAATATACAGAAGGTTTATGGAGACAGGTTCTTACAGATGGAGACGTGGTACAGGCAGGACTCGAGCAACCACCGGTCGTGATGACCGATTTATTGTTACAACTTCCCTGCGAAATCGTTTCCTAACGTCAGTTAACATCAAATCAGAGCTTAATGAAGTGCGTGGAGTAAATGTGAGTGCACGAACAATAAGAAGAAGGTTAAAGGAAGCGGATATCAACCCTTTTAGACCAGCAAATGGTCGAAAGTTGTCTGTAGCTCACAGACAAGCTCGCTTAAAATTTGCGCGTGATCACCTAAATTGGACAGAAGAGCAATGGGCCTCCGTATTGTTCACGGACGAGAGTAGGACATGTTTATATGGTGCAGATGGTCGCAGAAGATATGCTCAAAGTTGCATTGAGGAGCGTGGTCCTTTTGGAGGCGGTTCGTGTATGGTCTGGGGTGGCATATCGATGAACGGGCGAACAGAACTTGTGTTCATAGACATGGTCCATCAAAACGGTAATAAAGGGGGTTTGACTGCACATCGCTACATAACAGAGATCTTAGAAGATCACGTGGTGCCTTACATGGGATTCATAGGCGAAAATTTTACTTTAATGCAGGATAATGCCCGGCCGCACGCTGCTGCACAAGTTCAACAATATTGCGAAGAGGTTGGGATACGTACAATGAATTGGCCAGCACGCAGCCCGGATCTTAATCCCATTGAGCATGTTTGGGACAATTTAAAAAGAGCTGTATATGCGAGAAATCCTGTGCCAGCACACAGAACACTGTGACAGTGGCAGCACTAAGAACAGCACTTTCAGAAGAATGGGACAATATTCCGCAAGATCTTTTAATAACCCTAATAAAATCTATGCGGAACGATTAGAATCCGTAATAAGGGCACGTGGAGGTAATACACCTTATTAAAACATAAATAAACCCTTGCATAAAGTTTGTGTCTATTGTTAAAACCATTTTTTTTATTAAACCAATTTTTCTTAAACTTCTGTTTTTCTTCAAAAAAGTCTTAAGGTCCTTTCCAGTACACAAACTTAAACTTAAGGATATGACCCTACGCTGTTTTAAAGTTCACGAACCAATCTAAGAGGTTTCAATTTTAATCTGTATAGAAAGTTTGCATACTTGGTTAAAATATTTATTTCAAAGTCGTGTATTACTTTGATGCAGTTTATGAGTCCGTCAGTGTATATATTTTACAGCAACAGTTAGATCCAATAGAACTAACTTACCCCGGACACTAAAAAATCTGATGGCCAAGAAAGGTAAACCTAAACTTTCCAGGGGTCAATATAAGTGGCGGGTTAACCGAAATGTAGCATGCTTTACATGGATAGACACAAAATTAGTCAACATTCTTAGTACCGCCTTTCATCCTAAGGAAAAAGTAACATGCATGAGAACGCAAAAAGACGGAAGGAAACAAGAAGTGCCTTGCCCTCTGGGTGTTGTGGAGTATACCAAAAGGATGGGGGGTGTCGATCGCTTTGATCAAAAGCGAGGCACCTATCCTGTAGCTAGGAGGAGCAGGAGGTGGTGGATGAGACTATATCGCTCCCCCCACCGAATAATATCGTAATGTGATATAAAGATAATTTGCGTTTTATTGCATATTCGTCATCTAGACACTCTTTTACACGTTGTATTTTAGAAACTAGCATTTTTATAACAACCATAGCCTTAATATTCCGTTTAAGGTTTAACATATTTATTTACGCGAGTAATATCGCTATTAGTGATTACGGGTAGCACTACAAATAAGATTTTCAATAAGTTATGATAACGATATTATTCGAGTAAGAACATTAAACTCGCGTTGTAGTAAAGTATTCTTACAATACTATTCCTGTAGTCATTTTATTTGAAAAATATGGTGATGTACGAAACGATGCCATAATGAGCAAGAATGGTGTCACAACAGAAACAAGAGAGGGCACAATAAAAAAACGGTATGCTGCTAAGACTATTGGCCCTTCATGCTTATGCAAAAAAACATTGTGGCATAACATTTTCTACGGAACAACAGCAGGCAATATTTGACACATTTTATAGACTGAAGGATCATGAACTGCAATGGCTACATCGTGAGGCATGTTCAAGCACAACCAGTAAAACGTATTACTTTAAAAAACAAAAATTAACAGGACACATTTAAAATCAATTTTATATTATTTAACCAGGACCAGACTTCTATTCAAGTTTGTAGTTTTTTTTTTGAGTACTTTGCGAATTTTAGAACAAGTAGTTTGTACAGCTTTAGAGAAAATTAGGCAGGATGAAAGCTTATTAGACAACAGAGAAACTCATTACAATAGGGCTCATAGAATGTCTGATGCTACAAAAAAAAAATTTAATGACTCAGTCAAAGGTATTGAACTATTTCCATCTGTTGTACGAGCTCATTACTCATTATACACGCAAGATTATGCACCAATATTTATCTGAACAACAAAATATTTCCAAAATGTATCGACTGTACACTCTATGGTTTCCAAATCAAGAGTATACACTAGAACAATAAGCTTCAAAACGACAATACAAATCTATATTTAATACACAGTATAATTATTCATATTTTAAACCTAAAAAAGATCTAGACGTAATGTGCTCTCTGCATGATCAAGCTGACGAAGTGCAAAAATCTAAATTAGAAAAAATATTTCAACAGCGTTTACTACGTAAGACTACGCCAAATAAAAGAAGAAGAATAAGCAACAGCAGATAAGGATCATACTACAGTAGCTATTTTTTTATTTAGAGAAAGTGCTTGTGCTTCAGTCAGAAGTAGGAATTTTTCACTACAAGAGGAAATACCTAGTTTATAATTTTACCATCTACAATGCTTTGAATAAATCTGGACATTGCCACACATATCACTTTTAGCTATAGCTAAAAGAGTCTCTAATGAAATAGGGAGCTGCTTACTAAAATTTATAAATATAGAAGAAAAACGAGAAATCAAATACGTATCATTTTATTCAAATGGTTGCGCTGGCCAAAATAAAGACCCTTAAGTATGTTTTTGCACTTTACTTATATGCCATAAAAAAAGGTTTTTTTAGACGGGTCACAGTCAAAATGAAGGCGACAGTATGCATTCCTTGATTGAGCGAGCTATGAAAAATAAAGTTTTGTATACATCTGACTAAGTATATAGTGTTAAAACTAAAATTACTGGAGATAAATATAGATAAATAATACTCAAATTGCATGGACTAAAATCGTTGAAGTAAAGGTTTCAAATTCTTATCCTAATATAGTTCAGTTTAAGTATAATTAATTACCTATGATGATCAATACTTTGATTTAAACACGGAAAGTTTTATCAATAGGTCAAGAAGAAGCAGAAGAACAGTTAATGTTAAAGAGACCAATTTAAAGCAAGCATATACTGAACCAATTGCTGTCAGCAAAGCTCTGTTTACAGATTTACTCAGCTTAAGCAGAACTGAAGCCATACTTCCCAAGTATCGTTCGTTTTATGATTCGCTCCGAAGCTATAATGATAACCCACAACCAGCTTCAGATTCTAAAAATAAAAGTAAAATCATCTCTTTATAGATTTAGAAATACAGCAGCTGGAGTAACACTACTAAAATCAAGAGAAGGAGTGAAAGTTCAAATCCCCCCGAAATTTGATGATTTTGTATTGGCCGATTATAGTGATGATGACAACCGTATAATAGTATTTTGCAACAAAAAGGCAAAAAAGATGATGACCGAAGTTAATGATTTCTATAGCGATGGAACTTTTAAAAGTTGCCCCTCGCCATTTGTGCAACTATACAGTATTCATGGAGACTTGGGAAGTACTGTGAACAACACAAATATAGTAACGCTTGTGTACGCACTAATGAGTGATAAGAAGATGAATTCATACATTATTTTATTTTCTATAATTAAATGCCAAATACCTGAGTGGAATCCAAAGAAATATAAAACCGATTATGAAAGAGCAGCAATGAGTGCTATAAGGAATGTGTTTCCATCTGTAAATATAAGTGGATGCTATTATCATTACAATAAATCCATTTGGGAGAAGGGTCGTAAGCTTGGAATAACTAAATCGAATGATGAAAATAAGATAAGAGAAGTGGCATTAAGTGCAGTTTTGCCACTATTGCCGCCGAATGAAATTCAAAATGGGTGGAAGTATATAACTCGTAAGAATACACAAGAAGCCGACATTAAAAAGTTTAGAGCTTACATGGAAACACAATGGATGATAGACGAGTTCATTCATGTGTGGTGTGTATACGGTGAACAGCATCGAACAACTAACTTTTTAGAATCGTGGCATCATAAATTAAACCAAGCAGTAGGAAAAAAAAAACCTAACATCATACATTTTCTAAACACCTTGATTAAGGATTCGGCATATTATAGTGTCTGTAAGAATATGATTTCAAATAAAATTAAAACAAGGAAGAAAAAATATGTACTCAATGATGAATTCATCCAAGATATTCAAATGGAGTTTTTGCATGAAAATATGTCAGTGGGCCATTGTTTAGAAACTTTAAGGCGCTAATTTTGGATAAAAATACCTAAATCGAATAAATATGTTAAGGTTATTATTGTACTGGGTGGCGCAAAAGTACTGGCACTAAAGAAAATACTTTTTTTTTATATATGACATTTTCTGTCATTCTGTTGTTGAAAATTGTGTAGAGAACAAATGTAAAATACACTGAAAATAAACATGGACCGTTTTACTCCCCAAGAACGTGGAATAATTGTGTCAATGTTCTTACGGAATAATTCATCAGTGATAAGAACACAACGTGAATTTCGTCGACGATTTCCCCACCGTCCGGCACCGATTGGTCGCACAATTCGACGCTTTGCCACACGCCTTGAAGCAACTGGCTCAACATTGGATAGACCTAAGTCTGGGAGACCAAGAACAGGCCGTTCAGCTGAAAATATCGATGCTGTGCGCGAAGATGTGGAAGAGTGTCCAGAAACATCAACGAGGCGACGTGCCACGCAATTGGGCATTTCCAGACGGACCCTGCAGCGTATTTTGGTGAAAGACTTAAAGATGTTCCCGTATAAAACTCAAATGACTCATCAGCTGCTGCCTGCTGACCACCGAGCTCGTCTAGATTACTGCCAGCGCGTCATAAACCTCAACCTTGAAGAGGATGATTTTCCTTCAAAATTGGTTATGAGTGACGAAGCGCATTTCCATCTCTCAGGGCATGTCAATAAGCAGAATACTCGGTTCTGGGGCACTGATAATCCGCGCATTATTCAAGAAACACCTCTACACCCACTAAAAGTTACTGTATGGTGTGGCATCTGTGTTGACAGAGTGATCGGACCCTATTTTTTCGAAGACGCTGGAGGCAATGCGATTACTGTCACTGGAGAACGCTACAGAACCATGTTACGTGAGTTTTTGATACCCAGTTTGGACGAATTGGGGCTGGAGCACATCTGGTTTCAACAAGACGGCGCTACGGCACACACAGCGCGCGACACTATGGACTTAGTGAGGGACGCTTTTCCAGGCCGAGTTATCTCTCGTTTTGGCGATTTGCCTTGGCCTGCAAGATCACCCGATCTGACCAGTCCAGACTTCTTTCTTTGGGGTTTTTTGAAATCTCGGGTGTATGTGAACAAGCCACAGACTCTCGCAGCTCTAAAAGAAAACATTCGTCAAGAAATAACGAACATATCGCAGGAAGTGTTACGGCAAGTTATGCAAAATGTCATAAATAGGGCTCAAATGTGTATCAACTCTGGAGGTCACCATTTAAAAGACATCATCTTTAAATCCTAATGGTACGAAATTTAATGGCACAAATATACATTTAAAAAAATCTAAATCTAGTTTTCTAATTTAGAAAAAATGTTATAGCTGAACCAAATAGGGTCTTTACTTTTGCGCCACCCGTTATATACTTTTTTTTCCGAAATTTCAATATAGCGCCCATATATGATGTATACAACTAAGTTTCATTTCTGTACCTTCAGCCGTTTCTTCTGCCTTATAAAGGGTTAAACTCGTATTACAACACGGATGAGCCTTCAATGAATGCTGTATCACTATTAAAGCCCTCAAAATATCACCCTATCTTGCTTTAGAGGCTTCTATAGGTTAATGAAATAAACCCACAAAAGAAGAAAGACGTGGACAACACCTTGAAGAAACAGTTCGGAGATAACTGGATTGAAAATTCTGAGCTTGACTGGTATAAAATAAATATTTTCGATAACTCCTTAGTAGCAGTTGCTTATTAAAATCAAGCAGATGACGGTGATAATGTAGAATGTGATTGTTGCGAAACAGATGTGGGAGAATTTGTGTAATTTTAATAAAAACACAACAAACAAACAGACAAACACATTGCCGAGCTTATTTTTATTTTCTATTTTACTTTCAAGAATCATTATAATAAAAGTCCGAGCAATGCTTGCGAATCTAATTCTAGTCCCTCTGCTGTTGATGGGAGCGGTGAACCCCTCCCTCCAGCAAGAAGAGACTGAAGTCAATGTTCCAGTACAAGTTATCTGGAGCGCAATGTCTGATTCCTGGATACCTAGCCCATAATTTTCCCATCTTGGATTGGAGTCAACTGCCTTGTCTGAAATGAAGCAACATTACAATGACAAGATGTTACCAGAGGTGCAGAATAGCGTAAGAAACCAGTTGCTATTGGATTCTACTTCAGTTACTAAGCAGAATATTAAGTTTGCGTCATGATTGACAGTTGATTAGTTTGACTACTTGCGAAGAAGCATTTGAGCATGGTTACCTGAAAGATGGTTGTCAGATAGTACACAGAAACGAAGGTTTGATGGGAATGATAATTATATTTCTGAGTTTAACCATAGGGAGTGTATTGATACTGGCCAGCATCAGCACATTTTTATTTAGAGTGAGAAACCTAGTTAAATGCCGTAATTTTAAACTGAGGGCAGGAGGGTTGGAAATGAATACATTCGCAGCTTTAACACAGATGGGGATTTGACATTGGCAAAAGTGAAACTCAAGAAGATGGTGACGGAGGAATTATATAGAACAGTTGAAAGTGGTACCTTAGTAGCATTTGATAACTTTTTTACAAGCCTGCCTCTATTAGAGATGTTGTATCAGAAAAGCATATTTTCTGTAGGCACTGTAAGACAAAATAGAAAAGGCTTACCACCACGCCTTTTACCTCAAAAGGGTGACAAAAATGAAAACAAATTAAAAGCTGGAGTTTATGGTGCAATATGCTGCTCCTATTACTGTTATAAAGTGGCGTGATACCAAAGACGTGTACATCTGCACAACAGCTTTTGAACCTAAAGCAGTAGTGACCATTCAACGTACTCAGACAGATGGTTCCAAAGCCCCAATAACATGCCCATTGGCAATCGAACAACATACCAAATGTATGGACGGGGCTGACAGACTCGACCACTTCAGATCTTCTTACTCCATTGGTAGAAAGTCAACTAAGAAAAATTGGATACGTCTTTTCTGGTTCATGTTAGAAGTAGCCTGCATAAATGCGTATATCGTTTACAATATAACCCATAATAAAACGAGCAGCAGCCATCGAGATTTCAGGTTAAAGTTAGCCAGAGGCCTAATTGACAATTTCACCATAAGACTTCAGAGTACCAACAATATTCAAAAATAAAAAAGGTGGTCAGTTCGGAGTGTCGGATGATATAAGGCTGAATAATGTTGGGATTCACATGCCTTGTGAGGGAACCAGGAAGCGATGTCGCTACTGCAGCACAAGACAAAAACCCCAAAGGTCGAAAATAATGAGCAAGATCTGCCAAGTACCGTTGTGTGCAGCACCTTGTTTTGATGATTTTCACCATTAAAACTAATAAACATTATTTTTCTTAATTATAGTGTGGTATTAGAGTGAGGTGAGTAGTCTAACCCTTAAAATCTGCGTAGATTAACATGTAGGACAGTGGCCACATACAGACCACATGTCTGCATGGGTAGCAGGCAGTGGTCATATAGAGACCACAGGCAGGGGTATTTTTTTTCAAGAACAGAAAAAAAAAAACAAGAAGTTATATTTGTTATAACCCTGTAATCTATCAAAATCAGTATTCAAGAGAAAAAAAATGCCTAGGCCTGGTTAAGGGTTAAGAAACAGTCTCATGCAAGACAAGTGCGGAAGGTTCGTAAGTATACTTTTATATTTATTTATTTATTTATTTATTTATTTAAGCTTCTTACACACAGAATGTATAACGGCGGACTTAATGACAACGGCATTCTCTACCAGTCAAACTTATATAGGTACGTAAGTTATAATATCATCATAAAGTTATAAACCTCTTTACATATCAATGCTCTTTACCCATAAAATTCATATCCATTTATGTAGGTAGGTACTTGTTAAACATTTACAATTAAATTGTCTATGTAAGTAAATTTAAGTTCACTGACTAGCTAGTATAATAAGTTAACTAAAACATTACCTTGGTTTTCCAAGGATATACGTTGAGATGCATTTGATGTCAACGACGACTCGGATTGATCAGAGTAGTATTGAAGCCGGGATCGGCGGCGCTTGTGACGTAATTTCTTTTGTAATATTTTTATTTTATATGCAATCCGATTACAATCATCCCTTTTGCGTTAGGCATAGTCTCAAAAATACTTTTAATAATAAATAATTAATAATTAACACCTTTTAATTGCTTTAGCGAACGCGTTGTGGAACGGTGAAGCACTAAAAACCAAATGAGTAACATTGCGGACGCAGAACAGATAAAAAAATCTCAAATTAGTTAGGGCGCTTTTAGTGTCACGCGGATTTGCTCACGCACGCGGGATTGGACCGCATGCGTAGCATCCGCAAAGAACAATTTCATATAGGTATCTATTGTAAAGCGTGATAAACGCACGCGGGACGCGGGGCGCTGTGCGGGGCGTCACCCCGGTGCGGGGTATCCGCATGCGTAAGCGCTGCCTACAACTTCAGTGCCCATTTTAGAGTCGAGCGGGGCGCACGCGCCGTATTGTACTACCGAAATGAAAATCGATACAGAACGAGTAATCATTGAAGTTCATCTGCGGCCCGTTTTGTGGGATAAACGCAATGAATTATACAAAAACAGGGACGCGAGGGAGGCTGCATGGAGAGATATTTTGAAGGAATTGGCACCTAACTACGAAAATTTGAGCGAAGAGGAAAGAAAAGAGGCGGGTATGTGTTTGGTTCATTATTTTATTTATACAAGCATCATTACTTTATTAATATAAGCATAATTATTTAATTCACAAATAACATCAAAAACCTAAAACCTTTTGAGTTTAGTTAATTAATTATATATCGGTGTTGCCAGGAGACTTTTCCTTCATTGATAAAGTAATCTGCAAATATATCTCTGATATTACTTGCCGACGTATTACTACTTTCAGTCTGCTGCCTGGGTAGTGGTCCCGTAAAACCATTTGTGACAAATGTATGGCTGACCTTGTAGCCATCCCGTTTCCTTATGAAATTGTGAAGTACACATGCCGTCTTGACTATTAATTGTGCTAGATCTAACTTGACATTCATGGATCTGTGAAATATTCTAAATTTATTTGACATAATTCCAAAAGTGCATTCTATGTACCTTCTAGCTCTGGACAGACGGTAATTAAATATTTTCTTTTTGTAAGGTAAATTATCACGAGCATAAGGCCGCATCACATGTGATGATAAACCAAATGCCTCGTCTCCCACTATCACGAACGGCAACTTTGCTCTTACACTAGATGGATAAGCTACTTCGGGGCAAATAATAGGCAACTCTTGCGGGTCAGGGATACCCAACGTGTTACTTTCCAGTTTCGTATACAATTGACTCCTTCTAAAGATGGTTGAATCGGCGTTGCTTCCACTGGTACCGACATTAATATATGTAAAATTATAATCAGCATCACACATTGCGAGGAGCACTACAGAATAATATTTCTTATAATTAAAATATAGTGATCCACTGTGCGGCGGCCGAATCACTCTTATATGTTTTCCATCAATAGCACCCAAGCAATTAGGAAAATTTGTATATGTGAGAAATCCCTCTGCGATTTCTTTCCATTTGATCCCATTAAGCTGTGGAATACATTCAGACTTTAGTTCAATCCATATTATGTAACAAACTTGTCTTACTATTTCGCTAATTGTTGCAATTCCAATCACATAGGAATAGTGTAGATCAGTGAATGTATTACCAGTTGCCAAATATCTGAAAACAAAAACAATATATTAATAATATGATAACATAATATATTAATAATGCTGACATCAGACATAAGACAGCATGCACCGCTCGAATTTTACTTCAGAAGAAAAATAAATACCCTTAAGGTGAAAGGGCACGGAAGTAGCTAGCGCTAGAAGTTTTTAATTCGTTTTAACTACAGTACTATAGCTACGTTAGATTTCTATGATTTGCCGAAAATTTTATCATAGGGGGGTATTTATGCAGTTATGATTTCATATGAAAAGTTCGAAGTATAGTTATGTATCTCATATCTGCTAAAAGTGGCCACTTGTAGCAGATTTGAGACACATAACTATGCTGTAAATATTTTATAAGAAATCTTCTCTGTATAAATTAACCCCTATGGTAAAATTTCCGGCAAATGAAAGGAATCTAATAAATATATATAATATAATATAATAAAATATCGTTTATTTCAGGCAATATTTACATTACAAGATGGTAATGTAAACAGAGGCCCATAGATATATACCTTACAGACTAACATACATATTATTTTATATACAAAAACTATTTTAATTATTTCACACGTAATGTCGCCGACGTGTGCACGGTGTCAGCGGGCAGCCGCCCTCGGAACTTCCGAAACACGACACCCTGCGGCCAGAAGTCCTCCTTCATGAAGGTTGACAGATGCAAATAAAGCAAATTTTTGTTAAAACAAATTAAAAACTTACAGCGCTAGTGACTTCCGGAAGTTTTCACCTTAATTTTGATGATGGCAAATTTTACTGTAACAAATAAACAAATTTCCCGATTCAATCCGGTGTTTTTCCAAAAATCCTTAAATGAAGTTCTAATTATTTTTGTAAAAAATGAATTATTTCTATTCAGTAAAATTTGCCATCATCAATATTAAGGGTACTTTTCCTTCAACTGCGGCCTTATTTTTCCACTCTGTATAGGTATATATATATTGCTTGATTTATCTAATGCTTCATGAGACAGTGTAAAGTTGACAACATGTGTGAATTAAGGAGGGCCTTTAATCGAATGCAGTTAAATTTCCAACTAATATCAGATTTGTACACACGGCCACAGATCAAGCTTCCCAAAACCAGTATAAACAGGACTCATGCGTTGTTTATTATCGTAGACGACTCGGCGAGGCCCTAGCAAGTTCCGTTTATTGGTACTGGTTTTGGGTAACTTGATCTGAAACTGTGTGTACTTTTGCCACTTACTTATTATATTTTGTCATTTCAGACAAGAAAATACAACAACGCTGGCGAACAGCAAGGGACACTTACCAGAAAGACAAGATATCTGAAAAAAATCAGCCATCCGGCTCTGGGAGTAAGAAGAAGAAGAAATATTCTTACTATGACATTTTGACTTTCTTAGACAGTACAACGGAAACTGCTGGAGAAGAGTCACTCTGTGAAGAAATGTCTGAACAAAGTAATTTAGAAACACCTAATGAGTCCACGCAACCAGGTACTTCACGTCAAGAAAGTTCTCAACTAACATCACAACGTAATTTAGAAACACGTAATGAGTCCACGCAACCAGATACTTCACGTCAAGAAAGTTCTCACCCAACATCAAAACAAAAACAAGTAAAATCTAAAAAGCAAGCACCATCTGAATTTGAGGCACAGTTATTAGAATGCTTAAAGTCTAATCAACTGGAGCTAGAAAGTGAGGATTTGGCTTTCTTTCAGTCTCTGCAGCCTTCATTAAAAAGATTCACTAGATATCAAAAACTAATGTTCAGAACAAAAGTGTTAAATATAGTTATGGAAATGGAAAGTCAAACACAACCTGCATACTACAGTCCCATACCTACAACAAGTTCTAGTGCTTTTACTGAGCTTGACAGTTTGTCACCGATAAATCAAGATTACCAAACCAATAGTATAATCCAGGATACTTCGAGTCTTAACGACAATGCTATTAGTTCTGCTGCAGTGAATGACAATGAAACTCTTATTTCGACTGAAAGCGGCCTGTTTAATATCACGTCTTATGACGTAATTTATACCCCAGCAACAACATCATCTACAGGCGAAAGTAATGTCAACGCTCAGGATACAAATTTACAAAGAAATGAATGATGTAAAATTTGATTTTTTAATTTATGAATAAAACTCTTTTTATTAAAATGAGTACGATTAACTTTTTTTCTCCAGTTTCTCTCTAATTGTTTGTTTAGTCATATGAGTGCGGTTGTACACACGGCACAGATCAAGTTACTCAAATCCAGTATAAGCGGGACTCCGACGGGTTACCTAAGTATGATAATACGCAAGGCGCGAGTTCCATTTATGCTGGTTTTGGGTAACTTGATCTGTGGCCATGTGTACTTTATCAGATAAAAAAAAGGATTGTGTATGTAGGTTGAACGTACCAATCCCAAACCAATTAAGGACTTTTTTTGACTTTAAATTACTGTCATGTGCAAACCTATAACTTTTATCTATATTATAATAAGTAGCGTGTGATGAAAGGTAGGAATGATTCCACTTTAATGGCGACATTTTATGAGTGAAATAATCTTATTTTATGAAATTTCAACATGAAATTGAATGAAATTATGAACAATGAAATTTCAGAGTACATGACAAAATCTTTTTTTTGCACATGTAAATTTACACATGACAGTAATTTGAAGTCAAAAAACGTTTATCCTACCTGTTCAAATCCCTTTCCACTAAATCATAGCAGGAAATTAAATATTTAAAATTTAAAACTTACCTTAATGTAATAGCGAGCCTCTCAATCGGTTGTATTGTAATCCTTCGTAAACTGCTTTTTTGTAGCTTATTCTCAATTTTACACAACAGTTCATCAAAAGAACGAATGGACATTCGAAAGTAATTTTTAAATTTACGTTCATTATTTTGTAGTTTTCCAAAGTGTGTAACAAACGCCCCAGCAAGAAGCCTATTTTCAAGAAAGGGATCAACATGTACTCTTGTCTTCTTGTTTCGTCGTTTGTAAAGTATGTAAGCGACACATATTCTTCTGACATTGATCATTTTTGAACACGTCTATACCGTTACGCAGCCCGTAGAAAACTGAAACTCATGCTGCGTATGATCCGCAGCGTGAAATTTTACGCATGCGGTCCAATCCCGCGTGCGTGAGCAAATCCGCGTGACACTAAAAGCGCCCTTAGTGTGGAATGGTATGTGCTACGCGTTACTACATGTGTACCTAATATTGCTAATCTCGAAGACGAAGCACGAAGTATAATAAAATTATAGACGTCTTTCATTGCAAAACTTTTACTTTTATTTTTACAAAAACAAAATAAATACATTTTTTTTACAAAAAGAACACTAGTACAAACTACATTTTATCATTTTATTCCATAACAGTAGGTATAAATAATAAAAAATGTTACGTATTCAATACAATACATTTTATTAAACGAAAAATATGGATTGGAGAATGTTTTTTTATTTCCTGTAAAATTGTTGCTAAAAAGTTGTGCTGTTTTTGTAAAAAATTCTTCAACTACACTATGCACTCCAACCATCATGACATTATAGAAAAATGAAGCAAAAGGGAAGAAGTGGCACTATTAGGAGAGGACCATTAGTATGAAACTCTCATGAAAATGATACCCACTATTGGCAGCTGGGTTTCAGGTTTTCTGGCTCCTTCTTAATAGTGTTAATAGTTGTAGCTGTATGTTATTTTAAAAATAGGATTTTTGTGACCCGAAAAGTAGGCCATTGGTTTTCTTTTTGAACAGACTACATTATATTAAAGCGCACAAATGTTAGCAAACATATATCTAACAAAATACAGTTATTTCGCTCTACTGTTAAATTTAATTAATGGGACAAGTACGCTTTTGTTTCCCAGCATCTCAGTATTAATAAAATAATCCTTGATTATTTATATAGTTCTACTTCTATAGAATGTTTAAAACGTTTGTTGCTTGTGTAAGGTTTTTTTAAACACAAACATTGCCCCTGTGTTGCTACTTTACAGATGAGATGTTGTTTTACAAATTATTTTGAGTTTTGTTTTAATCTATTTTGTTTTGTTTTATTTTCAATAAACTTTGTGTTTAAGAATTATTAAGCAATAAATAAAGCATTTTTAATTTTATGGAATAATTGCTTATTTTAGTTGAGACATTTTTCATTCACATTATATAACGGGTGGCGCAAAAGTAAAGACCCTATTTGGTTCAGCTATAAAATTTTTTCTAAATTAGAAAACTAGATTTAGATTTTTTTAAATGTATATTTGTGCCATTAAATTTCGTACCATTAGGATTTAAAGATGATGTCTTTTAAATGGTGACCTCCAGAGTTGATACACATTTGAGCCCTATTTATGAGATTTTCCTTCAAAATTGGTTATGAGTGACGAAGCGCATTTCCATCTCTCAGGGCATGTCAATAAGCAGAATACTCGGTTCTGGGGCACTGATAATCCGCGCATTATTCAAGAAACACCTCTACACCCACTAAAAGTTACTGTATGGTGTGGCATCTGTGTTGACAGAGTGATCGGACCCTATTTTTTCGAAGACGCTGGAGGCAATGCGATAACTGTCACTGGAGAACGCTACAGAACCATGTTACGTGAGTTTTTGATACCCAGTTTGGACGAATTGGGGCTGGAGCACATCTGGTTTCAACAAGACGGCGCTACGGCACAAACAGCGCGCGACACTATGGACTTAGTGAGGGACGCTTTTCCAGGCCGAGTTATCTCTCGTTTTGGCGATTTGCCTTGGCCTGCAAGATCACCCGATCTGACCAGTCCAGACTTCTTTCTTTGGGGTTTTTTGAAATCTCGGGTGTATGTGAACAAGCCACAGACTCTCGCAGCTCTAAAAGAAAACATTCGTCAAGAAATAACGAACATATCGCAGGAAGTGTTACGGCAAGTTATGCAAAATGTCATAAATAGGGCTCAAATGTGTATCAACTCTGGAGGTCACCATTTAAAAGACATCATCTTTAAATCCTAATGGTACGAAATTTAATGGCACAAATATACATTTAAAAAAATCTAAATCTAGTTTTCTAATTTAGAAAAAATGTTATAGCTGAACCAAATAGGGTCTTTACTTTTGCGCCACCCGTTATTTGTCTTTATTTGAATTTGCTTTTTTAAGAAAATTCCCTTATTTTATATTTTTGTTATATTAGCCTACCAAAGTGACTCTACTCTGCCTGATGGTAAGCGCTTATCTCTGTTATTTTAGATGGGTTTAATAAAGAGTCTTTTTGTATTTGATAGCTGAAAGAAAGTTATAAGCTATATAAAATCACACTACGTCCCAGAGGAGCACAGTAGTAACCAAAGATGTAAATTAACATGGACAATGCTGCTAGCTTGGAATTTATAAATTGTGTAATGTTTAGTTGTTATTAACCACAATATAAACTGTGCTTAACATAACTGAATAGCTGTAACAGAAAGTAGTTCACAAGCATAATAGTGCAGACATTTGGTCTTTGATGAACAGACAACACGAATAAAAGACTACTATGGAAGCAGGAACATGCACCAACAACTTTCATCATTTGCACCAACAACGTTCATTATTTGAAAAGCTTTTTAGCTAAAATACAATCATATCTGCAGTTTGAAGATGCCTTATTCCAACTTTGAGATAAGCTTGATATAAGTAATGATTTATATTTTTACAACCTAGTTTTACCATAAAAAATAACACTCAAATTGTGGGCCCCTTGGCGACTTTGTCGCATGTAAAAATCAACATTTTGTTTAAATATTACTTTTTTACGTTTTAAACAATAAAATTTGTCTTAATGTCATGCCCGTCCTACACAGTTAACAATAATTTTAATTTGCTTGTGTGCATCAGTTTTCTACAAGGGCAATAAGGTAGATACATAAAGTTGGACCTGGAATCTACGAACTCCACTGCACTGACTCTATTACGGAGCTTGCGTCGTGGATTGCGACTAAAGTCAAGTCTGACACAAATAAAAAAGGTAGGAAATGCCATGGATCCATAAACTTTCAATCGTACAAACAAACTACTTATCGCACAATTTCTTACCCGGTACTACTTACAAGAAAACTAAACTAACAAATAGGTACCCAAAACAAAACTGTTTTCAGAAAAATAGAAACAGAACAAGAAATAGCAAAGAGCGTCATTTTAACTAACAAATGTGAACACAAAACTTCAAAACTAAGACCATGAGACCAATGTGCAATTAAATACTGGTAAACTTATGAAAATTAGACAAACTATTAATAAAGTTATACCAGAACACACACAAATAGAAAAGATAATACGCATCAATGCATAGCGCGCATAAAGCTATGCGCTAAGCGAGCGCTAATGTGCCTATGCATTGATGAATGCTTTTGCCTGCTCGCTAACGACCAGTGTGACTAACTTTAAATTAGAGATCCTGCCCAGCCTAGGCATAAAAACTGACAAATCCTGCCAAACTCATAGACGCAAAATGCCGATATAATTTAAAATCTTTTAGTCTTTTTAGTAATCTTCTAGTGAAGACGTTTTAAATAATTTATAAAAAAAAATTAATACCTACTTACTAATACTTCCTACAATTTTCCTGGTAAAATGTTAAAAAAAGTATAGTCACCGATGACTGCCCACTGTATCCGATTATGTTCTTTTTATGCTTATTAGATAATAGTTGCATGTTCTTTTATATTAGACAACCTAAGCACAAACTTAGTGTGTGCTTTACTCCATGAAACATCTTCAATCTGCTTCTTTCGCTTTTGCTAATCAGGACCAGGACGAATGTGATGGATCCTGCTCCCACTCTATGCGATATAATCGTTCATATTTACGTTTCATGATAAATCAGGAATTGAAACATTCACACCGCACGATATTCAAATGAAAATTTTGCATCTCCTACAGTTTTTCTAGTTCGACTAATTAGAAAAACAACTGAAAACTTTACTAAAAATATAATTATTATAAATATTTTGTTCAGCACTTTAAGGTTCACAATGGAATGAACTACAAATTCAATTAGAGATGATATGGGATACATCCTCGAACTAAAGGTCTTACTCTTATTGTTGCTAATGTTGCCATGGTCATTTAAAATTCCTCCCTAATGCTATTTCTTTTGTCGATATTGCACCAAACTCCTTTTAATAAGCTGTGCTGCCAAGTCTGTCAGCTTAAATTCTTTAAACTGCCAAAATAGTGCCAAATTTCTAAAACGTCAAACATATATGCCAGAGAGTAAAATAAAAAGCTTAACCTGCCGAAAAGGCAGGATCCTGCCAAATATGGTCACACTGGAGGACCTGAGCTGACGGCTGACGACTGGCCAAACGGCCAAAGAGTAATATTAAATTTTTTTTTTTTTTTTTATTTGCCCAAAGGGCAGGCTATAGTCTTTCGACCATACTGCCTAGTCTTCCGTGTAGGATTTCTTACGTGGGAGTAATATTAAATACTAGGGGGCGGGTTTATTAAACCACTGACCTGTATAATAAAGGTCAGTGTAATAAACTATATTAAATGAAAAGCGGATGGCTGGCTGATGCTGCAGAGTTGTTCTCTACTTAGTCTGTGCTGCAATAATGTACTCTGTGGTGCTCTTAGAACAAGACAGTACTAAAGCAAGTGCTTTAGTCGTGCTTTAGTCCTTGTTCTGAGGTGGTAGAGATTTAGAGCATAGACTAAGTAGAGAATAAGTTCATCTCACTTATAACATTTTAGAAAACTTATCCATGGAAAAGCGCGAATTCCATCTAAATTCACTAAATTCAGACGTCTAAATTTAGTCAGGTGGAATTCGTGCTAAAACCGTCATTATTAAGTTATGACGGCCTATCGATAGGGCCAAAGAGTAAAGTATATAAAGAGAGGCCACAACAAACGGAGCTATAATATACAGCGTGTCTTAAAATTCAACGACAACGGTAAAGAGATAATAATAAAATCAAAATGTATTTTTTTTCAATGTTCAACTTTAATAAAAGTTATTGTAACTTGATACCATAAAACATATATGATTAGATACTGTGGCTACAAATGTGAACATATCACCACATTTAATTTGTATTAGCTACTTATTAATAAGTAGCATAACTATTATTCAAAGTTCCAAATAGGACAAAAGCGTTCGTAGTTTTTTATACAAAAATAAAATAAATTATATATTTTCTTGTAATTTTAAAATATTATAACTTTTAATCATCTTTGTCATGCTAATATGTTAAAAAAATTTGTCAAAGGTACTATGGCATGTTATTTATTACAAAATGTAGCGCAACTCATCAAGATTTTAAAATGGTACAATCACAGTATAAAACAAAGTCGCTTCCCACTGTAGCTTGTAGCCACAGTATCTAATCATATGTTTTATGGTATCAAGTTACAACATCTTTTTTTAAAGTTGAACATTGAAAAAAAATACATTTTGATTTTATTATTATCTTTCCCTAGGTAGTTATTGACCCGACCATACACTGATACCGTTGTCGTTGAATTATAAGACACGCTGTATATTATAGCTCCGTTTGTTGTGGCCTCTCTTTATATACTTTACTCTTTGGACATTCGATAGGCCGTCATAACTGAATAATGACGGTTTTAGCGCGAATTCCACCTGACTAAATTTAGACGTCTGAATTTAGTGAATTTAGATGGAATTCGCGCTTTTCCATGGATAAGTTTTCTAAAATGTTATAAGTGAGATGAACTTGTTCTCTACTTAGTCTATGCCCTAAATCTCTACCACCTCAGAACAAGGACTAAAGCACGACTAAAGCACTTGCTTTAGTACTGTCTTGTTCTAAGAGCACCACAGAGTACATTATTGCAGCACAGACTAAGTAGAGAACAACTCTGCAGCATCAGCCAGCCATCCGCTTTTTATTTAATATAGTTTATTACACTGACCTTTATTATACAGGTCAGTGGTTTAATAAACCCGCCCCCTAGTATTTAATATTACTCTTTGGCCGTTTGGCCAGTCGTCAGCCGTCAGCTCAGGTCCTCCAGTGTGACCATATGTGGCAGGATCCTGCCTTTTCGGCAGGTTAAGCTTTTTATTTTACTCTCTGGCATATATGTTTGACGTTTTAGAAATTTGGCACTATTTGGCAGTTTAAAGAATTCAAGCTGACAGACTTGGCAGCACAGCTTATTATATGGAGTTTGGTGCAATATCGACAAAAGAAATAGCATTAGGGAGGAATTTTAAATGACCATGGCAACATTAGCAACAATAAGAGTAAGACCTTTAGTTCGAGGATGTATCCCATATCATCTTTAATTGAATTTGTAGTTCATTCCATTGTGAACCTTAAAGTGCTGAACAAAATATTTATAATAATTATATTTTTAGTAAAGTTTTCAGTTGTTTTTCTAATTAGTCGAACTAGAAAAACTGTAGGAGACGCAAAATTTTCATTCGGATTTTGTGCGGTGTGAATGTTTCAATTCCTGATTTATCATGAAACGATAAAAGAAAGAAAAGAACATGCAACTACTACCTACTAAGCATATGAAGAACATAATCAATATCATAAATACTTTTTTTAACATTTTAACAGGAAAGTTGTAGGAAGTATTAGTAAGTAGGTATTAATTTTTTTTATAATTTTCGATGCAAAAATGATTTAAAACGTCTTCTCTAGAAGATTACTAAAAAGGCTAAAAGATTTTTAAAATATATCGGCATTATTTCGGCATTTTGTAGAAGTTTGGCAGGATTTGTCAGTATTTATGCCTAGGCTAGGCAGGATCTCTAATTTAAAGTTGGTCACACTTCCCAGGTTATTGTCAATTTGCAATTTGTAATTTTTTTGGTTTGGTTTCACAGCACTACTTGTTCTGTGTTTCACAGGAATGGAATTTAGAGGTATTGTTTTGTAAAATGCCACAGTGTTGTGCAGTGCCTATGTGTGCAAATAAAACAGGAGGGCATAAGTTTCCTACAGATGATAAAAGCCGATTAAAACAGTGGCTTGTAGCCATTCGCAGAGATAAATATACTCCAACGAAACATAGCCTCGTTTGTAAAAGCCACTTCACGGCGGACGATTACCAGCTACCGAAGGACTCAGTATTAGAAAATCGTAAGAATATTTTGTACTTATTTGTAATGATATACTTTAGCTAAGTCACCGCGCGCGTCTTGATCAACCTTCAATGATGTAGTGCAAACGTTTCTTAGTACTTGCCTCATCAAAACTACTTCTATCTACTTCACTATAACATTATATTTATTTAATTATTATTTCAGCCAGACCTGTGTTGAAAAAATGTGCAGTGCCAAGTCAATTCCCATGGAATAAACAAAATTCTAGTTTGCAACACAAAAAGGAAGAGCAACATCAAAAGCATTTGGTGCGAAATAAAAGAAAAATCAGTGTCCAAGTACAAATGAACAATGAAAAAGAGAAGAATGACACATTCCTCATGGAAACAGCAAACTTTTATGAAGTGGAAATTGAGTTCGAGAAAAAACAGAAAGATATTGGCATCCAATGTGATTTATATGAAAGCGATGATGATGATTACTGATTATCTCAAAACACTTAAAGAATGCCCTAAAAATGAAAGCAAAGGAAAAGATATTCAATTGCAAATGTGCTGGATATAACCAATGCGGCCAAAGTACAGTATACTGGTTTCCAAGACAAGACATGAAACTCATATTTAGTATTTTTGGAGATGAAGTGAATAGTTTTAAAAGTTATCCCTAAATGATAACATTGAAGGTGTCGTGCTGTTTCTAAAACCTTGTGATCGATTTCATCTATTGTCCATTAAATTATGCCGGAACACGCTATTTACAGAAGGTTAATAAAACGGTATTAAACAACATGGATCAATTACTTATATTGTAAATTGAAAGAATAAATGTTTGAGTGGCAAAACAGTGCATAGATAAAAATATGAAGTACTATGGCAATTAATCCATGCACTGTGATTAGATTGCATGGAGACTTGTGATCACGAGTGATCGTGAATTGTTTGCAAAAAGTGAACTTATTGATATATATATTTTTTTTTATATATTATAGCCTACCAAAGTGACTCCACCCCGTCTGATGGAAAGCAGTCAGTGGAATCCAGAAGTGGCGGCCACTATACCAAAAGCCATCGTCTTAAACTGCTGTTATGGTAGCCTCCACTATGGCGGCTGGGAATGGGGTTAGAGAAAGGGAATGAGGGAGGTGAGGAAAGAGGAAAGGGGGGAAATTGGGCCTCCGGTGCTCTCACTCACCGAACGAAACGCAGTAGTATGGATACTACTACTCTTAAGTCGATCTTCTATGAGAGGGTAGTACTTCCCCGGACAATCCGGCCCATTCATGCTGAAATCAGTGTGTATCTACTACCGTATATATGATATACTTGAACCTAATGATATCATTCTTAGTGGCCGTAGCTCTTATGTGCAAGACCTAGTGTGCCATAAATATGTTAATTTGCTAGAATTTTTTAAAAATACTTTTAGACTATTTGAGACTTCTCAACAGACAAGGTCAAAAAAAATATCTTCAGTACACATACATGTTGAAAGAATCATTGGTTCAGCTAAAACTTTAAGGACTGAAGCGGCAAGTTTGATGCGAAATTGGTAACCTTTAGCAGATAGAATAATGTTTTATGTTAACCAATTTAAATAATCACTACATAGTATAAAACAAAACCGCTTCCTGCTATCTGCCTGTCCCTATGTGTGCTTAGATCTTTAAAACTACGCAACGTTTTTTAATAAATAGATTGATTCAAGGGAAAGCTTTATATGTATAAGAACACTGATAAGATCTGAAAATCTCAAAGATCAGAAAATATTTGGTTCGCCTAATGGCTGCCTAACAATGTTTTATTTCATTTTGAAAGACATAAAAAAAGGCATATTTAATACATAGAAGCATTTATTCGTCATTTTCGTCATCATCTTCAAAACTTACATTTAAAATATCACTTTCTATTAATAAATTTAGAACATCAGCCGAAAATGGGATATTTTTTTCCACTTATTGCTCCACTGCACTGCCTCACCAAGATGTAAAATTAGTTGTTGTGCCGTGTGTTCCATAAGATTTTGAACCTTTACTTCAGCACAGGTTTCAATTACTCTGTGGATGTCAGGATAGCACTCTTTCTTAACCTTTTTCAATATTGAATAGCACGTATATAATTGGATAATTGGGCTTGGATTAGTTTCTCGCACTACTTCATATTGGGCCTTTGTAAGTCCCGCTTCAACAAACATGAACAATGCACGAGAATGCGCAAATTTATTTTATTTCACTTGTTTTTCTTCTAAGGTGTTTTTTTTATTGCTATCGTATATTACCTTACTCTTCTGGGACTTTTTCTTAATATTTTATAATTTTTGATGCATCTATTTTGCCTGACTTTCGTAATTTCATGTGTGTGGCAAACGTCAATTCATTTGTATCCGATGAGTCTAAGAACGACTTCCGAGGTCGACCGGGACTTCTTCCTATTCATCATCATTATATCAGCCACAAGACGTCCACTGCTGGACATAGACCACCCCCAATTTTCGCCACCGTTGTCGGTCGTTCGCCGCCCTCATCCATCGGTAGCCCGCCACCTTTATAAGGTCATCGGTCCACCTTGTGAGGGGTCTGCCCACGCTGCGTCTTCCGGTTCGTGGTCGCCACTCTAGAACCTTTCTGCCCCAGCGGCCATCAGTTCTGCGAGCTACCTATGTGTCCTGCCCATTGCCACTTCAGAGAAGCAACTCTGCGAGCTACGTCAGTTACTTTGGTTCGCCTGCGAATTTCTTCGTTTCTCAAACGAAGAAATACAAGTACATACACTCGAATTCGAGCATTGATTTTTGAAAAACAACGACGCAGGCAAAGTTTGGCCGACCCTAAAAATAAGTGTGTAAGGAAATAAAAATGTGAGTATACGTGCTGGACGCACATAAACCATCCTGCAGACTTTTAATACTACTGTTTTACACGCACCAACCCTGGCCATGAAAGATGCAATCCGGCTCCGCAAAGTGTTCAGCCGCGCCTCCGCAAACATTCTAGACTCTAGAATTACAACGTCACTGAAGTGCCTCTAGAATCTAGAGGCACTTCAGTGACGTTGTAACACCATGAGGTGCCTGTAGATGTTATTGTACTGAACACGTATGCTATCATGAGACCTCTTAGTATAGTCAGTCCAGAGTTGGCACACGGTAAAAATTTTCTTCAAGTTAGACGTTAGCCATGACCAACAGACCAAGGTACCTACTTGAACGTCTACACAACCTTTACAAGCTGTCCCCCACACTGACGGGAGGTACAGTCTGCGTCTTACATTAAAATCAATAACACTTCCAAATGTAGAATTTAGTACTTCGTTAAAAAAATGAATTATCGTTTAGTGGCAGCCGAGCAGCCGACGACTGGATCCATCTCTGTGACACTTGACAAACCTTGTTTAGCTCGATAATTTGCTAAATCTACAGCGATGTCAATATTCAAGGATTGGCCCATGTCATGAACAAATTCCATGGCATATACTTCATGTTCTTAGTCCAGTTCAACGCCGTATGACCTGGATCCAACAAATATGCAGCCCAATGTATTGGCTTAACACAATTATTTTAACGTGTGTTGACAGCATTAATCAGATTTTCTTTGTGCTGCTCATTTAAAATAGTAATGTCAAGAAAAGGTCAAGAAGCACAAAAGGAAAAGTAGATTTAATATCTTTGAAAGCCACCCACCATACCATTCCCTTCAAGTATGAATTTTTTTTCATCTTGATAATTGGTTCTAATAATTTTATAGTTTTCAGTCATAGCCCCATGGATCCCATGCATAGCCCAGAAAGTCACGTCTAGTAAATTTGTTTTTATTTCACCAGAAATCGTAGTGACTTTGTGGACGCCTAGTGTTTGTAGAACTACTTTCGACTGCTTAAATCTTTTCAATGCAGTACAAAAACTGTCCTAGCGTGTTTTCCCTGGCAATTTTAATGATTTACCTGCCTTTATCTTTTACAATCTGGGCTAGTAAAGCACTCATATCTTAGCTTTTTTTTTACTGCCTTTATTGTATAGGACAAACCTTTGTGTGATGAGCACGATTGTTTGTTCTGTGTCTGGGTGTAATTTATCTATAATATGTATGTAAAAAATAATGTATATAAGTAGTATATCAGTTGTATAGTACCCATAACACAAGCAAATATAATTGCTTAATTTGGGGCTAGATGGCGCTGTGTGAATGTGGTAGAAAATTATTATTATTATTATTATCTATGGCAATCAAATTAAAAGGTTCAGGTTTTAAGCAGTCTTCGCTCAATAAATTTAATGTGTGTGCTACACACCTGAGAGGTAGTACCTATGTGTGTGTGCGTATCTTTTACTATTGAAACTATTTGACCATTGGATTATCGCCGATAAGGGTTACAAACTTTTGGCCTTGGTACACACTTTCTTGACCAATATATTGGCTCCAGTAAACTATACAAACCATCACAACTAGGTCATGAATGTCTCATTAGTCATCTAGCCACGAGCGTCACATTCTGCCGTCGTTCCTGGAGGAGCCCGATCCAGCAGCTCTTGCTACATCCTCTGTCGAGGAAATACTAACATGGGATGCATATAAGTGCCGGCTACAATAAAACATACCTCAACCGTAACTGTCTGTCCTTAGTTCTGCTGAAAAAGTAAGCCTACCTGTTTTCTTCCCTTTTCTGCAATTCTTTTGCTCTTAGGGTTTAACACGCATGATATGCCAATCTCATCGCAAATATAAATTCTATCTGGCGTCAGATTGTATTTGTCATACCTATACCTATGGGTTGCCCCATCGTGCCCCGTAGCCACACACACACAGGACACAGGTAGTCCCCGTCATGTCAATATTCTCATATTGTTATATAGAACGAATCAATCAGAACAAGTGACAGTTACAGTGATTTCGTTCAAAATAAATTAAAGTCTCTTCATAAACAAAATGAACACACGATACTAGTTTTTCAAACACTTACCTTTATAAACAGGTATTGGTAATCAAATAACTCAAAATTACATCAAAAGACTTTAAAAACAGTTTTTGTTTTAATGAAAAAATACGTGCAGTCTAGTCGCTGTTCATTGCCTGACTGAAGACCACAGACTACATTATTATTGCTGAAGACGAATACTAAATGTCGGCCTATTAGCGACAACAACACACACATCTAGTGAGTACAGTTTTGTGCGTGTGTGGGTGGCCCCGTCGCGCCTCGCCCTACCTTTCCTAGTATGTGGGATACATTGGATAAAAGTTAGTAAGTAAACTGGTGATTGTGGAACAAGTCGTTTATGTACCTATGCTTAGGTGGCTACCTACCGGTACTAGAAATGGTCTCTTAAGCGTCAGATATCTAAATAGATAGGTGCGAAGCAACTGTTTATGACAGCAGTGGTCACAGAGTACATTTTATAAACTGGCTGTCGGTTTATTGACGTCAACAACAACCCACTTTCACGTGGAACGACATCTCGTGTCGTGTTTTCAGTTGTCATACATATTTTCCAGCTGAACTGAATAGAAGCTGGGTAGGACGTCTACTCTAACCGGCTCTTGGCCAGAAACGTGAAACTCGTACATACCTACTATTATCTTGATTTAAAAAAAATCTATAGTCCGTCAACCAAATGTCTTCTCCCGAATGGGGGAAAATGGGAATTTTCGTGTCATCTTCCCCCGAACTTGTAATCGGGGGAAGATGGAAAGTAAAAGTTTCATTTTCCCCCGAAATATTTTTAATAATTAATTTTGTTTTGTGCCACCGCATCCAAGTATGGTTTGAATGAAATACCTTAACATGATTTTTTACATTAATTAATAAAACAAAATTAAGATTACCAACTTTATAGGAAACAAATAAGTACCTAATACAGCATTTTTTCGTTTTACAATTAGTGATACTTACACAAAATATAATACTATATCTAGCAATTCCTCTAATTTAAAATTATCAATCTAACAATCAAATGGACGTCGATAAGCAAAAAGGATCCAACCCACAACATGACCAAAAATGAGTTAAGTATACCAAACTGCTTGTCAAGGTCTATATTTTCGATTAGCAAAAACAATCCAAGTAAAATACGAATATTTTTGACATTAAAATGACACTGGTTACCAAGCCACATGTATGGCGAACCCCTATTTTAGTTTCGTAAAAACGATCCATTGTCCTTGGATCATATTGTATAACGGTCAGTCTAAGAAGCTGACTCAAAACTAAAATGTTAAAAAAAAATGCAAAGCATGTGGATCCTTTTAGATTATAATATTTACTTCAAATCAATGCAAAACATAAATCACTAAAAAGATTCAGAACATTTGGATCTCTTTTGTTAAACTAAATTTTTACTTAAAAAATGCACTTGATAAATCACAAAAACGATTCAGAACATTTGGATTTCTTTTGTTAAACTAAATTTTACTTAAAAAATGCACTGGTTAAATCACAAAAACGATTCAGAACATTTGGATATTTTTCACTAAACACATTACTGTGTTTCTGTATTGATGAATACAATGAAAGGGATCCATACACATCGCAGTCATTAATATATATATATATAGTCATTAATTTATATATATATAAATATTACTGAAAAATAAGAAAAGTACGTTATATTTATGAAAACTCAAAGCGAAGACCAGTTTCAAGAATTAATTATAGAGAAAAAGGTAAAAAGAAAATCTTTGGAGGTATCAGAAAACGATTTCACACTACTATGGCCAAATGGGAAAGAAATCATCATCATCATATCAGCCACAAGACGTCCACTGCTGGACATAGGCCTTCCCCAATTTTCGCCACCGTTGTCGGTCGTTCGCCGCCCTCATCCATCGGGTGCCCGCCACCCTTATAAGGTCGTCGGTCCACCTTGTGAGGGGTCTGCCCACGCAGCGTCTGCCGGTTCGTGGTCGCCAGTCTAGAACCTTTCTGCCCCAGCGGCCGTCAGTTCTGCGAGCTATGTGCCTGCCCATTGCCACTTCAGAGAAGCAACTCTGCGAGCTACGTCAGTTACTTTGGTTCGCCTACGGATTTCTTCGTTTCTAAAACGATCGCGCAGGGAGACGCCTGACATAGCCCGCTCCACCGCCCTCTGAGCGGCTTTGAGCCTTCGGATAAGACCCATAGTTAGCGACCACGTCTCTGCTCCGTATGTCATCACTGGCAACACACACTGGTCAAAGACTTTGGTCTTGAGACACTACGGTAGTGCGGACTAGAAGATATGTTGTAGCTTCCCGAACGCTGCCCAGCCGAGTTGGATTCGACGAGTGACGTCTTTCTCGAAATCGGACTTACCTAATCGGACTATTTGTCCCAGGTATATGTACTCGTCAACGAATTCGAGCATCGAGCCTCCGACCGTGATAGGAGTGGGTGTAACATGGACATTGGTCATGACTTTAGTCTTGTCCATGTTCATTTTTAGGCCCACTTATCGAGAGGCTCTACTGAGGTCATCGAGCATTGCACTGAGGTCCTCCACGGTCTCAGCCATGACCACGATATCGTCCGCGAATCTAAGGTGAGTGATGTACTCGCCATTTATGTTGATGCCAAGTCCATTCCAGGTCAGAAGCTTAAACACATCCTCCAGTGCAGCGGTGAACAGTTTCGGAGATATAACAACTCCCTGTCGTACTCCTCGCTGCAACTGGATAGGCCTTGAGCTCTGACCATTAATTCGTACTGACATGGTGGCGTTTTCATACAAACACTTCAGCAATTCGATATTTCGATAGTCAATATGGCACCGCTGGAGGGACTGCAGCACGGCCCAGGTCTCGATCGAATCAAAGGCTTTCTCATAGTCCACAAACGCTAAGCATAGGGGCCGGTTATACTCTGTAGACTTATGTATAACCTGCCGCAGCATGTGTATGTGGTCTATGGTACTAAAACCTTTTCGGAAACCGGCTTGTCCGGGAGGCTGGAAGTCGTCGAACCTGTTTGCGACACGATTAGTGATGACTCTCGAAAACAGCTTATAGACGTGACTCAGGAGTGTGATAGGTCTGTAATTCTTCAGAAGGGTTTTATCGCCCTTCTTGAAGAACAGCTCCACCACACCCCCGTCCCATGCTTGTGGCATTTTGCACTCGAGGAGGACGGCACTAAAGAGCCTCTGAAGGGCCTTCAGGACAGGATTTTCGCCTGCCTTTAGTAGCTTGGCTGTGATTCCATCCTCACCCGGCGCCTTGTTGTTTTTGAGCTGTCTGAGGGCCATACCAATCTCGCACAGGCTGACGTCCGGGATGTCTTCGGTGTAATGAAAAGAAATGGAAAGAAATACCACAAGCAAAATTAGACGATTAGGAGTCAAACTTTGACTATATACCTAAAGACTGCCTAGATTTCTATAAATCTTGGGGCAATCCGAGTCTTTATGACGATATGGACGGGTTATAAACAAAATTTTTGATAGCTAGTTGTTTTATTAATGAAATGAAAATTTTTTAACGATTTAAGTGGCAATTAGCTACTTTGAATCGTTTTCGCGAAATGAAAATCAACGTAACATAATTGAAAATAGGTTTTATCAAAAAGGATCCTAACACACATTTAGGTGAATATCTCAAGAAATAAAACTAAACTCAATAAAATTTATTTGTATGAATAAAATATACATTGACACACACATATTTTCTTAAGAAATAATAAACGCAAGCAAGTCTATTATTGAGCAAACACAGGTTAAACTTCAATCTTCAATAACTCAAATGTAACATTTTGTGGGGTGGATCCTTTTTGCTTATCTACGTCCAAATATTAATAATAATATTCATCTCTATAAAATCAGTATAACGATATATTAGAAAAAGTTGCGAAATCCAACTCATTTTGTATTTGTATCATGTATTTAAATGTTTTTTTCACACAATTAACTATATTAAACATTTGAATCAGTCCTTTTTTTGTATTTAAAATATACAGTCATGGCACTTGTATCTATACTTTTGTCTAACACATTAGACACGTAAACAAAAATGTTTACTGTCTAAAATAGTTGCAACAATAGTAAATATAGACGTACTTTTAACATTTCAATCTCACCAACCGCTTTTAAAATTAACAGTATTAGCATAAATACAAACACAAATCTAAATGGTAATACTCTTCTATACAAAACAAGTCTTAGATGTAAAAATATTCTTGAAATCCTATGTTTTATTATTAACTAGCTGTTGCCCGCGACTTCGTTCGTTTAAACGTTACAGTTTAAACCCGCTACCGCTAAAACTGACAAACCACTTTCACACAAACTTGCGACTCTTATTTGCCCATTTAATAAAGAGGGTTGCTGAATAATAAAAAAAGAGTATTTTCTAGTAATTTGGTAATCCTACTATAAAAACTATAGAAATTTCATACAAACTTTACCACCCCTTTATACCCCCTTAGGGGATGGATTTCGCAAAATTCCGTCTAAGTGAGCACCTATATTCTAATAGGAACGACAATGCAAAGTTTGAGATTCCTAGCACTTGTTGTTTCTGAGATTTCGTGATAAGTGAGTGAGTGACCTTTTGCTTTTATGTATATAGATAGCATTTTTATATTGTTTAAATACTGTTTTTATACTATTTTTAATCTCCCATTCATACAAATCCTCTTTCACCTACCTAAACTACGGTAGTAGATCCACGCTGATTTCAGCATGAATGGGCCGGATCGTCCGGAGAAGTACTACCCTCTCATAGAAGATCGACTTAAGAGTAGTAGTATCCGTACTACTGCGTTTCGTTCGGTGAGTGAGAGCGCCGAAGGCCCGATTTCCCTCCCTTTCCTCTTTCCTCACCTCCCTCATTCCCTTCCCCTAACCCCATTCCCAGCCGCCATAGTGGAGGCCACCATACCAGCAGTTTATGACGATGGCTTTTGGTATAGTAGCCGCCACTTCTGGATTCCACTGACTGCTTACCATCAGGCGGGGTGGAGTCACTTTGATAGGCTATAATATACAAAAAAAAAAAAAAAAAAAAAAAAAAGGCTATGTATAGCTGAAGGCTTACAGGCACCTAAACAGCATCCGTTTGGTATGGATTTGCATGATGTTCCAGGACCTTCATCTAGGAATATAATATTTAATCCTATAAAAGCACGTCCCGCTGAAGAAGTTAGATATGACGGCATTAATCATTTTCCTATTGTGACGTCTAAAGGGCGTTGTAGGAAATGTAATTCTGGCAAAACTACTTTTCTGTGTAGTAAGTGCGAAATAAGATTATGTATAAAGAAAGACCGAAATTGTTTTATAAGTTTTCATAATAAGGAGTAATTGTACAGTTTTCTTAATAAGTAAATATTTTTTATGAGTACCTACCTAATGTTGTTTTTATTGTTATTTTAATTAGATACATTCATACATACCATATTTTAATTATTTAATCACATTAATTTGTTCTAAACTAATCTAGCACGGTGACCCGCTGGGCAAAAATAATAGAGATTATCAATTTAAGTGAAATTGGTGATGTACCTTTTAGGGCACTATTGATATTTCCAAAAATAATAAACTAATATATACAAAAATATTCTATAACATATTGTTTTAAGACCTACAATATCCACAGATAAAAAAAATCATAACTATTTGCGATTTTTTACTTTGCCAGAATACCTACTAAAATGTGGTTTACATTTTGCCAAGTTAAGGGTTAATGAGACTGATTCAAATGTATAATATAGTTAATTGTGTGAAAAAAAAACATTTAAATACAAAATTAGTTGGATGGATTTCGCAACATTTTCTAATATATCGTAACACTGATTTTGAAAAGATAAATATTATTCAATGCGACGACGACCTTAGCAAACTTGTTACGATTTTTAGCAATTATTAATACATAAATTGCAAATACCAGAAATAAATACCTATTCCTATTATTTAAAAATAAGTACAATATCAATAAATAAGCATAGAATGCTTGTCTTACCTACTTAATGAATAATGCACGTTCATCTCGTTCTAGCCAGACCTTAAGCCAGGCCGATATCATTCGGCTTATCCAACAAACCTACCATTTGTAAAACATACAACCACAGAGTACATTTTACATACTGACATACAACTAGCTGCGGCGTCGCGCGCGGCAGATAGGTCACATCGTTTAGTCGGATTATGCTTTGTCTGTCGAGCCTCCACGCCTCCACTGCCTCCAAAGTGAATGCAAATAACGATCTCAACCGAAATTGGCCGAAACACTTCGGCTCTTAGAGGTTATAAATAGGACCCGCTTTTAAAACGATTCTTCAGTACTATTCCTCGCGTGTACAAGAGATTACGTGTCTCATACACTCAGCGTGCCGCCAACAATAACATTACACATTGTTATGTGAATAACTTGATATAATCAAAACAGTGACATGCCTACCGACATAATGCCAAATACATTCCACAGTGAGCATTTTGGACAAAGTTTTCATAAAAAAACTAGCGAAAATGAAGTAAAGTCAGGTTTTCTAGTGTTGCTGGGATCCGGCGGGATGAGGCAAGATGTCAGAGTCGTCGTGTACAGGACGTCTTTGGAGCATTTTGCAGTGATTTATCCGAGGAAACGAGTATCGAAACCGATCGGAGTGTTGAACTTGAGGAATACGGCAGTGGAGCAAGTAGAGTCGAACAGAGGCTTCATTGTTCGGCAGAAAGGCTACGACAATACTATCTCCGCCAAGTTTTTGTGCTCCGAACGCGAAGTGGGATCCTGGATGTCAGCATTTACATCGAGAGCTTCGCCCCACTCCGTGCACATAAGCCTGCCGGTCCTGATCGAGACGGAGGAAAGCTAAAATCAAATAAGATTGTCTAACCGGTAAACGGTCAGATGTATCTTCCTAATTTTGACACGCCACGTCAAAACGAGGTTATGTTTGTTTTGCAATGGGATGCGAAAGTGAAAGTACCTAGCGTTTTTTGCAAGCGCTCGAAAGTGTCTCTCGGCAGCGAGCTTCAAAAAACAAGTAGCACCTACTGTGTTCGTGTGCCTCATACAGTTTACACTAGTGACTATCTTATTGTATGGTTGCCAGAAGCAGTGTTTTGTATTGCAAATGAGAATGCGTTTGTATATAGGAACAATTAGGTAGGTACGCCGAATAAGGAAAGAATATTGTTGTTCACTTTGCATTGCGTCTTACTCTCGATATACAAGACATTCAAAGTAACAGTTAAAAAGTACTTATCAAAATATTGTTGACCGCGCTAAATGTCAACCGGGCAACCGCGAATGAAGGAGAACTAGTTTAGTTGATCAGAGACTACCTACTTATATAAAAGTACCTATTGTTGATATATAAATAGATACTTAATGTTTACAATCATAAAAACCTCTGACAATTTGCGTAGGGTTGTTTATGACTAATTCTGCCATGATCATTCTCATACTCAACCTGTCATGATCATTTTAGAATGAGCTTGTCACTTGCAAAACAACTTTCTTGTAAAGCAAAACAATGTATTGTAAGCACCGGCTGTTTTAATGTCGAGCGACCTACCTCTGATCAACATTAGATATTTCAGTGCGTTAGATAGGTACCTACCTATGTCTCGTTTGAATGAGACAGTTACATTTCATTAGTTCGATTTATTCAGGTAAAGTGATTAGTGTGTGATTACAACATTTATTTGTCTAGGATTGTCGGTTTTAGGTATTCCCAATCACATTTATTAGTTTGTCTAATTTTCCTGACTATCTAAGTGCCAAACCTACTTCTTAATTTGGTATACTTAAGTTTGAGGAATCTATCCGTTGTAAATGTTTATACCTATCTCGATTATAATGACAAACGTCTTGAATTCTACTCTTTTAAAGTGTGTTTTTGTTCTATCTTTATAACATTAAACGAAATAATAATTACCTAGTTTTAAGTTACTTTTGGGTCAGTAACAATATTGAAAGATCTACCTACTACCCATAAAAAAGAGATTTAAAACTCTCATCCATTGAAACGGCTATTATTCAAAGCTTTTATGGGCACTTACTCTAGTTAGCAATAAAACGTGCCAAATAACGGTCTTGCTGCCCTAGTCTCCATTTTAAAATTACACATTGGCTGTTTGAAAACTAATTTTAAACCCGAAATGTAGACGTTTTGACATGAAAAAATGTTTCTATTGTTACATAAGTTGGATCAGCAATAAGTTGTCAAACACGACGTGTAAACTACGAATCGGTTGGTCTAAAGATGCTTCTATGAGCTAAATAAAGACGTGCCATAAAATAAATAAAATTATGATCATTGCACTATTTAATTAATTTTTGTTGGGTCCGTTAGCAATACTTTAACAATCATACTTTTCATCGTTTTTACATTGTATAAGTTCCACATGCTAACATTAATTTATTTAGTGAAATTTATTATTTTAGTTAATAAAGGACGTTAATAGCTTTTTTTCTCACAATTACGAACGTTTCTATGTGGCGGATCTGCTTATAATATTGTTATTATGTATTTATTGTGATGCAATGCTCAGCAATGATATAGTTCATCCTCTTAGAAAAAATAAAAATATACATGTCATCAGAACCCCTTGTAGGTATAATAGGTAAGGTACCCGGTGTTTGAGCCTAATTTAGACTTACACCCAGTTTCTGAAAGGCTGATCAACGCAAAAATTAACTAATAACCTGTTAAATCTCATGTCAAGTGCCAATTGGGTTGCTAAAAGCATGGTTTTTTAGTTTAATTTGATCATCCTGTCAGTTGACATAGCTGTTAAGTTTGGCTCGAGAATCGTATGTTAACCTCAATATTGGGTTTCTGAAACGCTAGTTAAGTAGTAATCATAGATCATACGTCGGTCAAAAGCTTTGTCAACTAATCGGTGCTCGTCGGCAAATTAACTTGTGAATACAATTGATTTTTCATGTGAAACTCAGTTTTTCTTAGAATTTATCTTATTAGGGTATGTCAAAACATATTTCTAATGCAGTATTATTTGTAATATTTGTTTTTCTTTAAAAAAAGTGTATATTTTGCACATCTTGATAAATGAACATTGTTCCTGTTTAGATCACAATCATGTCCGTTTCGAATATTAGCATGAGTATCAAAACATCTAGCGGTGACGAAGATCAAAGGACGCGAACCTTTACGACGAGAATGATATCCAGTTTCTAAAAGGCTGATCAACGCAAAAATTAACATATCAATCTTATGTCAAGTGCCAATTGATTTGACATTTGGTTTGTTTTCATACAAAACTAATGTCAAATCAAAATAATCATAGATTAGTTAATTTTGCACTGATTAACGTTTCAGAAACTCGAATTGATTTAACAGCCATGTTAAATTAACAGTCGTGTTAGTTGAACAATGATTTGACAGGCCTTTCAGAAACTGGGTGTTAGTCTTTCTGTTGCAAAAACTCATTTATTAATGAACAAAGAAGCATGAGACAAAAAACGGTTTAAAATGGAATGACGATAATATTATATTAAAGCAGTAACTTTCGGTGTTATATAGGTATGTTCCAAGACAACCACTATGTATATATTTCTGTTATTTTATTATATATGTAAGAAAATTGTAATGTAGCTACCATTTATCAAAGGACCACCAGTTTAAATATGATTATATCGAACTTGGAAAAATGTTTATAAAGCCCATACAGATTAAAATACATACAAAGATTGTACTACTTGGAAGTTTTGTTTTATATATTTACCTAAATCACATATTAAGTATAGTCAGGCTAGTGACGTCACAACTGGACATATAGTTTTTTTTATTGCCTATAGTGGCGACGAGCAAACAGCCTAGCCAACGTGATGGTATATGGTAACTGTCGCTCATGGACAACCCAGAGTCTAACATTGCTTTTACAATGCCAGGGACTGCAAAGCCGCTGCCTACCGTGAAGGGAGTGTGGTAGTTGACAGGATTGAGGTGAGGAAAAAGGAAAGGGCGGGAAATTGGGCCTCCGGCACTCTCACTCACCGAACGAAGCGCAATAGTACGAGTCTATTACTCTTACGTCGATCTTTTTTGAAAGAGGGTAGTAGGTACTTCCCCGGTCGATCCGGTCCATTCATGCTGAAACCAGCATGGATCTACTACCGTACAAATGCCATAATATATGCCAAAGGGAGTTTGCTTTAGCCACTTTGCATGCTACTTGAAATTGTAACTCACCAAAATTGTAATAACCTGGCGATTAAAAAGAGTAGCCTGAGTTTCTTGCCAGTTTTTCTCATGGCTCTACCTCGTCAGAAAACTGGCTGTAGGTTAATTGGCTGACATTTTGTAACTTTAACGTTCATAAATGTTTATTTAATTAACCTATATGAATAAATGATTTTTACTTTGATTTTGCCACCACGCTTGACGGAATGGTAACCGCAGTCAGGTGATATGCAAGTAAAAATACTGTTGCTTACCTACCTAGTATATTTAGGTACACTATAGTCACCACTTACGACTCCCACTAAAAGAGATAATGATCAGTCCTGTGTCGCGATGGAATCCACAAACATAAGTACAATTGTAGGGAGCTACCTACACCCAGAGCCAGAAATATTTACGGATATGTTTTCCAGTTTTATTATATATGAGAATCAACCCACAATCCAAGGAAGTAGCCAGAATTTCAGTGGCGGATCCAGAATTTGGGTTCGGAGGAGGGGGAGATCGAAGGAGCTTGATGTCGTCGGGGTAGTTTTACCAACTGGTTTATACTATTCAGAGGTTCTGCTTGAATATTGAGGTAGGTATATTTATATACTAGCTTTCCGAGGCGCGGTTTCGTCCGCGTCTGGTTACTGCTCTGCTCCTGTCGACAGTAGCGTGATGTTACAAAGCTTTCTCACCTCAAGAACTGGGCCACCATACACATAATTATTCAAATACGACTGGTAGTTTAAAAGATTAGCGCTTTCAAACAAACACACTCTTCTGCTTTATAATATTAGATAATACTTAGATAGTACAATACGAAGTCGTTGGAAAACTTCTGTCTGTTTGAACGTGCTAATCTCGTGAACCACAATAATATAATAATAATAAGGTTTAGATTGGTTTTGATGTGGCTTGGTTTAGATGCTGTTTTCACTGGTATATGCTGAGTTTCTCATGGAAGCTTTATGTATAAAATGCATCAATATATTATCTAAGAGCCGAGCAGTACCTACTTAACGTTAATAAAATCCAAGCGCGGGGAACGGGCAACAACTTTTAGTACCGATGGGAAGCGAGGCGAAGCTCTAGTAAGAATAAAAGGTAATTCTTTGCTAACAAAGTAACGTTACAAAACCTGATTAGTTTTTATTGTTACTTAACTAAAGAACTGTGGTAATTTATTCGCAAACAAATCGTTTTGCATGACGTTCTTTTTTTATCGGCGCGGCCACTTCGTTCACGCTGTGCAATCTCGTAATGAAATTGCATTAGGTACCTACTTACTGTCTTAGCTTTTAGTTTTGAGCAAATTTATCGCTATGCTAACCATTTTTTTGTATGTTTGTTAGAATTTAACTAAAAATCTACGATACCGATTTTAAAATTCTTTCACCTTTAGAAACACATTAATGTTAATATTATTTAGATAAAACAACAAATAACAATACCTCGACTTGAGATGTTTAGACGTAGGTAGTTGCGTGTACATGGCACCTCTCATCTATAACACTGCCTGAAAATATAGTTACCCTCCCCCACAAATTCTGTTCTGCATTGCACAAATGGTTAGTTGACGAGAGTTATTACTCTGCAGATGAGTTTTTGAAAAAGTCTAGTTCTCACTCCTATTATTTCAGGAATGCATTGTAAATAAATAATGTTAAATACTTACCTAAGATATAATTATTTTCTATAACCAATATTCCTAGTAACTAAGACTGTATCTAGCACCTAAGATTTGCATGCTATTATTTATATGGCAAAAAGTGTCATTGTACCTACAAAACTATATCATTTTTATACTATACCACATTTTAAGCAAATAAATGATTATTATTATTATTGTATATTATTATAATGTAACGAATAACTTATGCTATATTTTATTACGTAAGTACAAGATATTTCTTAGCATTTTTCAGAATTAAAATATTTGTAAGTTTGCGATACAGTAGACAGTGAAAGTAATGTAGTACCTATACCAATAATATTTCGCAGAAAGTATTGCAATTTCTTGTACGCGTTTGTTGTAAAGTATACCGAAGCGGAGCAAAGGTGGGCAGCTAGTGTATTATAAAGAGAAAAATGTAGATAGGTATACGAGTAGGTATCTACGTTACGCAGCTACTAAAAACACAATGACATACCTAGGTATTGATTATCATAACAAAAGGGATGTCAACCAATAATTGCACACGGCCAATTCGCTAACAAAGGTAGAGCCGCAAAAAGAACTGGCAACACTCAGGTCACATTAAATTTATTAATCGATAATTAATAACATTTTTAAAATCATTATGGGTAGGCCAATTAGCATAAGTTAAGCGTTGGCAATAACCATAGATGTATTTAACGCATCTACTTCAATAGTGGGCTTATTCCGTTTATCCACCCTAAAAGAACTACCAGGTGAATACTCGGAAACGCGTGTCCCTCTATCCAACCTGAACGAGGGAGACAACAACAATAACAGTCAGAGAGTGAATTCCGTTTATCCACCTCGTGCATTTATCAAGTAGATATTAACAAGGCTTCCGCCCGTAGCATTGCAGAAGTTCTGGAGTAGCGTAATGGTGTGATCCGAGCCAATCGTTCAATGATTTTATTGCCACCGTAGGTAAAATAATTAACCATTGATGAAATACCATGTCGTCTAGCACTGTTTGCTGCCAGCGCTTATTTACCCCACGTACTTAATACGCTCTGGAATAAACTACTACCACAGTATTATTATTAGTAATAATAGGACTGAGCTACTATACTACTATACTACGGTGTTTTCGAGCGCAAGAATATCTATCTTTTTTTCGAGAGCATCATTTCACGTAGTGTCTTCTCAAAGCCTCTGGTAATAAAATAATAAAAATGCAATGTCTATACAATTAAACTTTCTGAAAAATATTTCACTAATTTACTTTCTAAACAATTTTAAAATACCTTTTGAAGCTAACGTTAATGAATGACTGTACCCTGAGCATACGCAACCAGAGACCGTTCGCTAAAGAGAACCGTAGAAAGTGAGGACGTTTAATATTTTGTAATTAACATGTTAAATAATTGACTTAATATACATTTATTCATTTTTAATTATGAATTTATAAATGCTTACTATTTGTTTCATCAAAACAAACTTTTATGAAACTACGTTTGTGTAGGTATTTGTTGAGGTAATTGTGGAAACGAATAGGTACCTACTTCGGAAGTTTTTTAATAGCATCAAAGTGGGACAATCGCGATACCTGTAGGTTTCGACTAGTTGCGATTTACAACCCATATCAACTTTACTAACAGCCTAATCATGTTAACTATACTATGTTACACGTCATGCTTATATTTGCACTAGCTTTACTTGCGGTTTTACCTATAAACCGTTTCTAACTATAAATTAATCAGTAACTATATAGTTCTTTTTTCAGCTACACTCGTATACCTGCCACTTTTAATAGACATCACGTTTTTTTAAAGGTTAGTCAGAGACCTCTAATACGTTTAGCCAGATGGGTTCCATGTAGGTAACAGGGAGAAGAGGGGTGGACAAGCTTATTGGTCTATTCTATCACCTGGGTCTTCACAGCAGACTCTTTAGTGTCATTTGATCACCCGCGTATATAAACCTGGGTGTTCATAGGCGACCCCAAACCCAATAAATTATTTCGGTATCCCAAAATCGCCTTTAAATATATAGTAACAGTAAATTTTGATATAAACAAAATACACGCAGAAACTTAGTATTTGCATTATAGTATGGATTACGTGGCGTTAGCAACCAATTAGTCAGCTCACCAACCATTTAAAATGAATACTAAAACAAAACGCACGCAGGTGTCGACGCGCAACAAAATGCATTCCTCCATCACGAATATATTCGCAACTATACTGTTTATATTATTCGCGACCGCGTTCTACCTGACCATCTCGTTCACTCCTCTATCCAAAGAGGAGCAAATGAGGAGGTATGGAAAGATAACGGACGATATAGAACCGTTTCGGAAAAACTTGACGGAATGCGCGCGACAAGTGAAGGCAACTATGGTCGACGTGGAGAGCTTTTTGAAAAGAATACCACAGTCTTCGATGCAAGGGAAGTGTTTCGTAGCGTGTATATTGAAACGTAATTTAATTATACAGAATAATAAGATCAGTAAGGATCATTTGTTGGAGCTGAATAGATTGGTATATGGTGAGGATAGCGAGGTGATGTCGAGGTTAAAGAAAGCTATCGCAGAGTGTTCGAAGGCAGTTGAAGGAATATTCGAGGTGTGCGAGTTCGCGTCGGTGTTCAACGACTGTATGCACATCAAGATGGAGCACATCCTGGACCAGGTGATGATGGAGAGACGGATGGAAGCCATGTCCAAGATGACGTCGGATCCTGAAAAGTGGACTGACCAAGATGATGAGATCTTGCAACTTGTGAAGGATGAACTTTAAGAACGTGCACTACTAAACACCAAATCCTAGCATCCTGAGACATTCATTTATCGGTTGCTCGCCACCATTCGCTTTCTGCTTATCTACTAATATTGTACATTAAATATAAAAATTGTAAAAGTAAATACATATCAATATATTATGTTGTTTATACACATCGATAAACTCTCTAGACGCGCAAATTAGTAGGTATTTAAACTGATGAAGCAATCTTACCCTTCAATCTTCTTTACTTTCATGGAACCACATCCTAATAATATTATAAATGCGAAAGTTAGTTTGTGTGTGGGTGTGGTGCGTGCGTGCGTGTGTGTATGTTATTTACCACCTAACGCCTCAACGGCTTGACTGATTTCAATTAAAATTGGTTATGTAGATAGATTCCGTGCCGGAGACGAAAACTTTTCATCTCGAAAATCGATCTGGTTCCGGGCGGTTCGCCCGCCTCCGTGGGGTGCAGCTAGTGTTCACACACTGTCACTGTCAGCCCAAACCATCCCACTGCTGAGCAAAAGCCCCTCCATGACTTCCATTCTCCCCGATCCATAGCAAGTGTGGACCACGATTTAAATATATATAGTAGCCGTTGCCCGCAGCTCCGCCCGCCTGAATGTCGGTTATATCACAGTTTACTTTGACGATTTTCCATACAAACTTTCATCCCCTATTTCAACCGCTTCAAGCCATTTTTCCGCGATAAAAGATAGCCTGTTTTTGCCCTGAAGTCTAATCTATCTCTACCAAATTTCATCAAAATCAGTTCAGTGGTTTAGGCGTAAAGCGTAACAGACAGAGACATATTAGTATGGATTCAATAAAACAAATACATATTACGAAGAAATTTAATTCTTCTCGAAATCACCTAATTATAACTTCGATATGATCACTTAAAATTTATAATAGAAGCGCATATTATACAAAACATATCGGACACAAACATGCTCCACAGGAAGCGTATACTGGACTCCCCTTTGAGTCAACCTTCGACACATGGCCGTTATAGTTAGTTTTTATGAAAATATACAACGACCAACTAAATAACGCCATCGTTTTATATAGTTGCAACACTGACGCGTATTTTTCAGATATTATAAAATTACAAAAATGGTAAATTAAATGATAAAATTAATAAAATGTATAATCGCTACAGAACAATATTTGTGTCCTAGTTTCAAAAAAGAGTATTTAACAAAGTTTCGTTGTTATATAAGGTACTTAATCTAAGGTAGATATTACATATAAATTAAATATGTTTAAAAAAATCAGTTCACAACAAAGTTCTTTAAAAAGATATTAATTTTAACCGCAACAACTTTAAAGGTGGAATATTTACATACAAAGTCGGTACTAATTCGGTGCGATGTAAATACAAAATACTAATTCATATTTTATACAAATACGTAGAAGACTTTGAATGTACAGTTCCTACAACTACATTATATAGCTAGACCTGTTGAGCTCTTGTATACAGATACAAATATGTACCGTATGAGGTAGTGGACTGATGTCATAACTAAACAAAACTGCAAACAAGTATTTTTGATTAATTTGTCAGTCTTGCCATACCAATCATAAAATCATGATGCTATTTTTTCTTAGTTAAATGCACTACTCATCAAAAACGTCAATATAACATATTTTTTTTTGAAAATTGAACCTAATTTGAAAGAGGATAGAAGTGTTTTTGCTGTAGTTGATTTCGTGCACATAGTTTTTCTTTAGTTAGTTAGTCTCGTAATATATCATGGTTTATTCATTGTGTGGTTAACTGAGCCAACAGCCCGTACAATGAATTATCAATAAAGCTGGGCAAGTGCTTCGAGCACATTCTATGGGATCTAAGCAGTATTTATATGAAACTATGCTATGGATAAACATCTCATTTTCTACAAATTCAGTGGCAAATAAGTATGCGTAACCGTAACTTAAACATTGTGTTGTAAACATAACCAATCAGATTTTAAAATTCATATGGAACTTTAATTTTATTTTTGACATTACTGACAATAAAATTAAAATAAAATGTCATATATAAATTGATATTAATAATGTTATGATTTAGTTATTACACATCAGACCACACAAATGGGTACAACGTGACAGTCGCATGTACTATCACACCAAATGAATCATGACCCACCTAGCTCATTTTGTCAATGCATCTGCATAGCATATTGGCATATGCCAATAGGCTATATATATCATTTCATACAACAGTGATATTTTATGAATACATTTTTTGAATACACTATATTTTATTTGTATTTTGAATACATTTGTTGAATACACTGTTATGTTAGTAATAAAAACATCATATGTGCATTATACACGATAGATCTTACAAGTTTGACGGTTTTAAGCAAACTATCAGCAGGGTGGGTCATGATTGAGTTGGTTCGATTGTACCTTACACTAAGTTATAAAACAAGTGATTTATATGAGAGTGGCTAAACATTCAACACAGTTATAACTTATACACTACACACTAACGTATCATACAGTCTTAATTTCATTCAAGTTTAAACTCAAAAATGTTTTATATAAATTATTATTTCGCTATAGTATAAATAGTATAATTAACTGTTTCTCTTATCTAAGATTACTTATCGTAAATATTGAAGTCGTGTATTAAAATACTTAAAACTAAAGAAAAGAAAAATCGATAATATGGCAGTGTCTTAAAACAAAAACATTATATAATGTTAAAAAATAGTAAGCGTATATGGGATCTTAAACAAAATAATATAAAATACATTTTAAAATATAAATGTAAAATACATTTATTCATTTATACACTTGCTTGCTATTAAATTGGTACAGCTATCAAATTATGTATCACTACGTTGGAAATATTTAAAAATATAAAATGTTGCAGTTTACACGTGTTTAAAACGACAGATGCTATGAACCGGAGACATTAACAGACTTATGGCATGACATTTCATAGACTGAGTTGCGAACTTCTATTGCTATAAGGTTTTGGTATACACTAGCTTTCCGCAGCGTAGTTGGACCCGCGTATTTAGTTATTTCTCGGCTGCCGTCGCCAGTAGCGTGATGTTACATAGTCTATAACCTTCCTCAAGAACTGGACTATCATACGCAAAAAGAATTAGTTAAATCCGTCTGATAGTTCGAGAGATTAACGCGTTTAAACAAACAAACGAACTCTTCCGATTTTTATAATAGTCAGATTAATCTATCCCTATAGGAGTAACCACGATAATAGTGAACCAAACCGGAAAACCGTTAACTGGAAACCGAAAATGCACTGCAGAAGAAAATGCACTATGACATGTCCTTCTTCAAACGAGGTTTAAAGAGAGCATTAATATCACGGTAGGCAGCGGCTTCGCAGAGCCCCTGGCATTGCAGAAGTCTATGAGCGACAGTTTCCACTTACCATCAGGTGGGCTGTTGGCTCGTCTGCCACTGTAGGCAATAAAAAAAAAAAAAGAAAAAAAAGAAGGTTAGTATCGCGTTGTCATTCCGCTCTCCGTCAGTCACAAAACAGTCATAGCTATTCTTAAACAATATCAGCAACTTTAATTTCTTAGCTGCGGTATTTTAAATAACGTTTAATTTATTAAATGGCAACAAACATTACTAAGAAATAAGAGTTTAAACTGTCTCTTAATTGATAAACACCTATTTACAATAATAATAACAATATACAATTAAACAAGATCGAAATATACACCACAATAACGGCGGCACTTATATTTATTTAATTGTAATACTACAAAAATACTTTATTTTATCATGGACACTTTTTTTGGCCCACATTGTTTGATTCAAAATATGATATACCAAAAAAATGTCGAGGAAGATATCTTATGTACAAGTAACATCGTGGCAGTAGGACTCAGTCAGCTAGACCAATACATTACAGTAGTAAGTTTTTTTTTATTGCCGACAGCCGACAAGCAAACAGCGCACCTGACGCTCAGAGGTAACTGTCGCTCATAGACGACCCGGAGTCTCTGGGATTGCGGGACTCAGCGCAGCCGCTGTCTACCATGAAGGAAGTGCGTTGATGTATATGTCCTAGTGGCTTTCTGTGTTTAATAATAGAATGTTCTGTTCATGCACACAAATATTTGCACTGAGCGGGAATCAAACCCGCGACCTCTGCGTGCCAGTCCCTACACAGTACCACCAAACCAGAGACAGTCATATATGGCAATGGTTATCAAAAACTTACCACTGTAATAACAATAAAAACTTTTAAATAAGATGCTAGGAAATTCTGAATATTCAACTACTGAATAATTTGGTCTAACTACATAAGATTTTGCTATAAAACACTAAAACATTTTATCTAATAATATAATTTTGAATACATTATTTAATAAAATCTTTGAAATTGTCTACTGTATTGCTGCGACTGGCACGAACTTGTGTTACATATTTTGTTGATAATTGTTTTTACATCTGTGTGCGTAAAATAATTCATATTTTTTGCTATACTACGAAAAATGCAAATTTTGTTCTTTAAAAACCCTCGTTTAAAACCGAATTTATAATCTACATTCGAAGTATACAGAGTAAATTGTATGTAATACCATCACGGCGTAGCGAGGTACGGGCAGAGGGGGGAGTGGGAGGGTAACTGCCCCTTCTCGCTCCTTAGAAAGGTTGTAGTTACGCTTTTATGCATAAATAGCAGAGAGGACAGCTGTCCCCTTCAAAAGTGCTATTTCCTGAGTCTGCCCCTCCAAAAGATACAATTAATTTCCCGGACGTACAAGGATCATCTTAGCGATCCTTTTGCCTTTATTCATTTACTTTATTCCCACGAAGTGTAATTGCACGGTAATATCTCGACTACTGTATGTAATCAATCAATCAAAAATAATTGTGTTTGCCATAAATATAATATGGTTTATAGGTTACGTAAATTTATTCCTTAGTGTCTTCGTAATTAGGTTTTAACTCTCATACAGTTTGTATTCAAAAGGAATTTTGGAAAATAGTATTACGGTTATTAATGCATTTACTAGTTTTGAATTGTATACCTTGAGTAAGATTGTTTAATATTACTTCAAAATTTATTCTCTCAACGGCGACACTGGAAGACAGATGACGACTGCGTCATACAGACGAGGTTGCCTTTTAACCACAGATAATATTGCATACAGGGTAACACTGCATACATTATACCTAGCATTTGCTAGCATAAAAGTAGCAACACTACTATTGCATTTCTGTGCATTGAAACGGTTGACCTTGAAATAGCCAATCATAGAGCAGCATACGTTTCGCGCATATCACTTTTATCATTTACTTTTGTAAACTCGATACAGAACGAATAAATGTTAATACGGTATCTATTAGGTCTGTTTCACATCGGAATGGCAAAGGCGGGCAGCGACGCAACAAGCAGCCTGGTCTTATAATCATGTAGATAAAGTTTAAAATTATTTCGCATTGAAAGTGCAAGCCTTGTCGCTGCCTGCCTCTGCCATTTCGGTGTGGAATGGCCTTTAGGTAATTTATACTTCTAACCTACTAGTAGGTGACAAAGTTGAAATCACATACAATAACACTAAAAGAGAGTCCCAAACCTCGAGGGTGTAGGCCTCGGTCAGTCATGGGCCTGTACAAAGGAGGCCGGGAAGAGGCCCGTGCGGCCGGTACGCTGCAGGGTCCCCTTGTACCAGCCGTCGCCGCGCTTCTTAGTCACTATCACTATATCGTCGACCTTTAGTTCGAGCTCGTATTCTGAGTTAGGCGGGTACGGGACTATGCAGCGGAATCTGTAGAATAACAACAATTTGTTAAAATAATTAATTAAATTAAAAGACTTTATTACTTTCTTCCTTATCCTTTCCACTTCCTACTCATCACCATTAATCATAGTCATAGTCACAATCATCTATGTTAGGGTGCGTTTCCACTGACGCGGAGCTGGGCGAAGTGAAGAGAAGCGGACCGTGAATTGACCAATCACAATGCTTAAAATCTATTTCCACTGATGTGGAGTGGCGATTTCGAGCACTGTGATTGTCCAGCGTCAGTGGAAACGCACCTTTAAACTATGTTTACAGTTACCATTTACCATCAAGCATACGCTTTTTGGTCACCAAAGACAAACAGTAGTTTAAAAACAGCTTTTTAAGTTTAAAATAAGAAATATATATGTCAATCTAACTGAATACGCTCGTCACCTCAATGAGTTGCATTACCTCTCTTTAACTGGTTGCGAATGATGTCGTTCCCTCCTCGTGGCCGTCACGTCAAGGGACTGCGACTTCCGATGTTGCGACTGCCATGGGTTCTCCGTAGTAGCTCTGCAATATCGTATACATCAGTGGCGAGGCGTCCATATAACACGATTCCTGCCGGCTTCCCTTTTAAAATATGCCCTGACCTCCTTATAACTATCACTGCTTGAGTGTCTACTCAAAGTCTAACTGGCCTTCCGAAACTCTTAAAGTATTTTAGTCCCACCGGCTTCCCTCCTCGGAAAAGTGACTCTTCGCTACTGGTATACATTATAGATATTTCAACTTGTGCATTACACTGTTGCCTGCGGCTTCGCACGCGTAGATACACGTATATGATAACATATTTGATTTACATCTTTTGACAAAAAAATAATTAAAATTTAATAAGGCTCATTATGACAGTGAGAACTGTCACTGAACTGAGGTAAGTTGCAAGCAATAGACATTATTATTTTGTGATATGCAAACGACATCTGTAAGGGTGGTAAAGCAATATTATAGTCGACTATACATAATAATAATAATAATATGTGGACACTATCACACACCGTCATCTAGTCCCAAGCTAAGCAGAGCTTGTGGTATGGTATTTTTTTTGTAAATACATACTTAGAATACATAGGAAACACCCAGACTAAAGACAAATACAAATTCATCACAAAAATATTTGCCTTCCGCGGGAATCGAACACACGACATCCGGCGTCGCAGTCAGTTACACTAACCACTAGACCAACGGTGCAGTCTAGCCAGCACTAGGGATACTGTACCTTTCAATTAGTAAGTAATTTAAAAAAAACATTCACAACTTAACCCCTTTATAATGTTAGTATAGCTAATAATACCAGCCTGTGACTGTACTGCTGCAGGGCAAAGGCCTTTTCTAATACTACATTCTTCATACTATCTCAATGTGGATGGGCAATTTTAAAATATATATTGTAGTATGAATAAATATATTGGTTATAAGTAATGTTATAGCTTTTACAATGTGTTAACTGTTAACATAAGAATAATCTTATTAGGAAATTAATCTAAGATAGATACAGTAAAGCTATCATAATTATATTAGCTATATAGTATATAAAAGACAAAATTACTACATAAATGCACTAACTATACGCTATTTTTTTATTTTAGTCTCGCATGCAAGTTGTGCTTGCTTTTCATCTTGCATCTTTACATTATGCAAGATAATATAAACTTTTAATAAATAAACGATATGATACATGCAGACCGGAAATATGATCAAAATAGGGGAGACCTATGTCCAACAGTGGACGTGTTTTGGCTGATAATGATGATGAGGACACATGCAGAAAGTGAACAGATTATATCTAAATTCATCTTATGTCAGGGTTTCTCTCTTTTTCTTCTTTCGTTCTATTCTCTCTAACGTTTTTGTTTACGTAAGCTTGTTTAAAAATAATTGGGTTGCAAAATTTCCATTGAGCAAATGGTTCTTATAGTTATATGTATAATTAATATAGGTTTTATGTTAATATTTTATTGATAAGCAACTTAAGTACTAACTTAAATACAGTTGCACAAAATGATTAAATAAATAAAATATTTAATAGAGCGATAGTTTCGGAACATTTTTAAGCGTATAGAAAGAGGACAGACTCTAGGCTTCAAAGTGCGAGTTGTTTTTACATTAACGCCATCGAAACATTTACCGCCTTCGGCTCTGATTGGTTTAGAGCTTAGAGGGGGCCAATCGGAACCCCTAACGTCATAAACGCATCAATGGCGGTAAAACAAACTCGCACTAGACACTGAACGTTGCTTTCAGTATCGGAGTACGGTGATGTTGCTATAGCTTTGCCTATGCGCTTCTAGCGTTCGGAAACTACCGCTATTATAAAAAGATATTATTTTATATACAAAATCTAATGACTACACATGCAAAACGATTATAATTGTTTTAATTAAAGGTCAGTACAGACAGTGCCGTAAGTTATGTAAGCAGTTATAAAAGTTGTCATAAACGTCATGTCGATCACAATAGCGGTGACGTCTTCTTTAATATAAGATACAACATTACAACGACTGCACGTCACTGAGCCCTTACGCTCTGTCTGGTCCGACCATAATAAGAACATTAATATTGTGAATAGTGAGTACATACAGTTACACAATGATTGAGCAGATACTTACAGGATGAAAGGGGTATTTAAATGGTCATATGATAAGAGCATAATGCAGGATAAAAGAAGGAATCGAATAATCAGGTAATTAAAGAAAAGAGCGAAAATATATCCTCAGAAGCTTTTAAACATTGGCGTATTCAGAAGATTTTAAGCATTGCTGAAATAATGGTTAGAAAACACAACCAAGCCGTTGGCGACCATGTAGGTAGAAGGGGATGAGGAAGGAAAAGGGAAAAGGATCGAGGGGTTAATTGGGCTGCTGGCACTCTATAGTGGTGGGTAGTGAGTGAGTGTGGTAAATCCAACCTGTGCATATGTAGGTGTTCATGCGTGACGGCGGCGGGAGCCGCGGGTCCCGGCGAGGGGGCGGCCGAGGGGGCGAGGGGACGCTCCTTGTGGCGCGCGGGGGGCAGCGCGCGCAGCAGCTGCGAGGGGCACGATCCCGACCTACCCACGCATACACACGCCGTAAGCCCCGCGCTGTGTTCCATACGTGTCCTTGATCCCACGACTCATACTAAAGTCTGGTCTAACCTAATCTCATATACACCCTTAATTTTTATTTTTCCTTTATTTTAGGTCCATTTACAGGTTGTCTAAAAAGATCGCTATTAGCGATAAGACGCCTACTAAGTTAATGTTATACTGCCCTGTTATTTGTTTAGTTATATGTGGCGTATATTCTTATACTTTTGTTACGGCATAGACAGCGACCTATGCGTGCGTGTAAATGTACTAGTAGACGCCGAGCGCGACGGCACTATGCATTTTCTATATAAGCTAGTACACTACAACTAATTCGCGTCGCCGAGCTGTCTGTATCGACCTTTATGGTCTACAAGTAGCTGACGGGCCAACGGTCTACCTCATGGTACATGGTAATAGCCGTTGTTAACTATAAAGATGGAACTCTGTTTAACTCTTATATGATAACCTTTACGTCAAAGCGCTAAGAAAACACGTTTAGGTCTCATTTGTCTTCCCAATATTGTGCAAACTACGAGTATATATGGATCCGTTACCAATTACGAACGTAAAGCGCGCATTAACTTAAATATATTCTACAAATTAATCTTTCAATAAACTCTTTTAAGCATAATGGTGGTGACACATAACAGACCCCTATAATTCGGGCTCAGTCACAATCCGATTTATTATTCTTTTTTATACTGACGTCTCCTTCAACGTACTAATGTATTTGCTAACTAATTCATTATTCACGTCGGGGAAGGACTTAATAAAAAAACTCAAAAAAGTGCAAAGTTAAGACTTTTAATTGCAATTTTTGAGTTTTAGTATGATTAATATACAGTATGAAACACAAGCGATCGGGGCTTACGGTGAAACACAAGTGAACAAATGCAGTGACGATGGGTGCTGTTAGGAACACAAAGCAGTAAACGAACACATATCAGAGTGCCTAGTGCGAGTTTTTATGTTAATGCGATCTTTTACCGCTTTTGGCTCTCTGATTGGTTAAGAGCTTGAACGTGCCGAACGTCATAAACGTGTCGATTGCGTTAATGTAAAACAAACCCGCACTAGGCAGAACAAACAAATATGTTAGACACATCGATGCACATGTAAAGGGATTATGTACTAAATCTTGTTTTTAATTTATTTAACGTTTTTACAAACACACTTAATACACGGACTTAGGCTGCTCGTCTACGTCACACTTTGTAGGATCGATAATCGAATCGACTTTAAAATTTTTTTTAGTTTAGTATATCATCCCCATAAACGACTAAGCGATACATCGCTTTCATTATTATAAATTTAAACACTTAATGATGCATAATTCTAGTTTTATTTAGTTATTTAAATATTTAGTGTATTTATTTAGTTACAAGTATGCGGTTTTATTTGCTACGCTAACAACTATAGGACATTGAAAAAACTTCTCTATAGTAATACAAATTAGGCAAATTTTTCTACGACTTCTATCACATAATTGCGTATGCCCAGGGTAAAATATTTGCTGTTTTTTTATTGATTTGTTGAAATTCGACATTAATTCCCCCACCACATACCGGCATTTGCTAGCATAAGAACTCACTACGGACACCACGATTGGTGCATTTTTGTGTGTTCTAATTTGTCCTTGAAATAGCCAATCAGCGGAGTTTTAACGTGCCGCGCATCCCGTTCGTGACCTTAATTTTTGTGAGCTCGTACAAATAAATGTAAATGCTGTATCTATTAGGGAGTTATAATACATGTGACGTATCTCGCTGTATTCTAGAATATTCTGGAACCTGTAAACCGGCCAAGGTGACGAAAATTGGGGAACGTCTATGTCCAGTAGTGGACGTCTTTCGGCTGATATGATGGCCTTACCTGACATGTACAGGATGATGTTGCTGGGGTAAGTTGAGCATGAGCGAAGTGCCTGGTCCGTCCTCAAACACAGGATTGTCCATACTGTAGCCGGCGGGAGGTGGCGACTTGCATTTCTTCATGGCAGCCAACCGCTTCATGAGACTCATACCCCCCGCAGATATCGATGATTTATCCGATTTCGATTTTTCTTTTGACTGTAATAAAAACACCGGTCAAGTGCGAGTAGTACTCACAACTGAGGGTTTCGCACATCTTTTTATAACATTGACATGGAATTTAGATTTCACACTATAGACAGTGTTTGATATAAATTTAAGATACATATGTCCACGCGTTAGAGAAAAAAAAAGTCTTGGCAGACAGATGGACGTAAGAATATTTTATTAGAAAGTCACGCTAAACAAGTATTAAGTACTTACTTTTTAGTGTTTTTTAATTGTATTTTAGTAATTATTCATGTCATCAGCTTATCTATTAAACCTTTATAATGTCACAAATAGACAACAAAGGAAAGATATAGCTATATCAGTCCCAAATTTAGTGCAGTATATTTTTGTTGTTTTGAATTAATTAAATTTATTTTGTTGTATTATCACATGTCACGAATAGACGACAAAGGATCTAAACTGAAATGAGGATTTACCTTATCTATTCTAGGTGTCGTCGGTTGATGTTGGCCTTGTGAATTCCACGGGTAAGTTAGAGGTTGCGCTGGAAAATTAAAGTAAAAAAGCTTATAAAAATAAAGTATTTTATTAGTAAAAAAGTTGTGGACCGAAATATGGCGTTAGTTGTAAAAAGGATTTTGATGCATATTTGTAATAGTATAAACTTACTAAGTTCTTAACTTTTCTAAACCACGCAACAGGGTGCCGAATGCGAGTTGTTTTTACGTTAATGCGATCGAAACGTTTACCGCGTTTGGCTCTCTGATTGGTTAAGAGTTTAGAGCGGACCAATCAAAACACCTAACGTTATACACGTTTAGATCGCGTTAACGTAAAACAAACTCGCACACGGCCCTCGGAGCACAGAACGTTATAAACGTGTTAGTCCGCGTTAACGTAAAACAAACTCGCACTAGGCTCTCTGATTTTAATACGGTTTTCACTATTGTTTAAAGCATTTCTTATGGAAGATTTATAAGTATAGCACATGCATTAGTAGAGAATAGGCCAGAATTTCATTTATAATCATGTCGTAAGAATAATAAAGTAAACACATGAAGCAGTTGCGGATCACTAGCTAAATAGAAAATAGAATAAAGTTTATTCCGAGATCACATTGGTGGTTGGTGATACTTATTGACGACAAAATAACAATAACAAAATGTCATTCAATTAATCTATAGGTGGTTTGCTGACGGAATAGAGCCGTTAGTAGCAAGAAACTCGCGCCACTTTTTTATATGTTGCAATTTTTCATAAGTCACTGTTTCAAGTAGCATGCATATAGATTATAATATGTGTTCTATAGAATGCGGATAGACAGTAGCATGCGGTATACATACAGGCGGGGGGCGCGGGCGCGGGGGCGCTGCGGGCGCGCGGCGGCGCGTCGGGCGCGCTCGCGGGGGGCGCGGGGGGCGGCGCCGACACACTCTGCGACTGGTGCACAACACCGTTCTGAGGGTTACACCATACCTGGCAGCACGGAATCGCACTTTCCTATGCGTTTGCATCCTTTTTTGTCACTGGGACATAATATGTCATTTAATAGAACGAGAAAGAGCGACGGAACACAACCGTCACCGTCGCTCTTTTCCACTTTCTTAAATGACGATTCCGAGTGAAAGAAAAAAGTAAAATTATAGGAAAGTGCGGTTCTGTACAGCCTGTAGGGCAACCCTAAGTCACCACTGCTACTGAAACCGACTCGCACACTCTCTCTCTCTGTCTGTTTCTCTTCCCGACTATGTCCCATATGTGTAGTCAGCCTACCTTACCCCTGTTCTACTTTGTTCTATCACAGATAGACTCTAAACCGACTCGCACACTCTCAAATTTCTCTACCGTTAAATTTGTAGCTTATCAAAGAGACAGACGATCGAAGATTCTATGCGAACTCGCATCGATACTATCCATAATGGCGAGCTTTGAAAATTTTAACTAAAATTCGATTACAAACATAATAATACAATTTAAAAACAAACATAGGTAGTCGAAGACAAGATAGTGTGTCTAAATAGATGAATATCGGTTTCAAACTAACATTTTTATCTGTGCGTAGGCGTTCCGGCATACGCACTTACACGCACGCTACATTTCCCGCTTATAAACGCGATAACGGTCGTACATATGATAAGAAATGCTTATAAAATACGCCTATATATAATATCGTACCTTGTCATGCTTGGGCCGCACGTTGTTGGCGGGCGCCACGTAGTTGCCGGGGAACACGCCGCAGCGCTGCGAGCGCTCCGAGCAGCCCTTGTACCAGCCGTCGCGGCACCGCTCCGTCACTGTGTAGATACCTTTGTACCAACACACGAGTACGTCACTTACAACACATACCTTACTTAAGCCACTATATCAGCTGATTTTTAGAAAAAAAAATATTTATACAGTCGAATTGAGAAACCTCCTTTTTTGAAGTCTGTTAAAAATAGAAAAAAAAAGTTAGTCGTGTACTCGCCTCCCTTCTTGAGCTCTAATTCGTCTGGTTTCTGCGGCTTGTATGGGTAGATGGCGACGTACGCGGCGGGGAGGGGACGCTCGTTGCTGCGCGAGCGTCGCCGCCGCCGCTCTCGCCCCCCGCCCACTGCGCCCCCCGCACCAGCCGCCACCCCGCCCCCTGCGTCTAACAGGCTCGTCGCTACTATCTCTGCTGAGTGCCTGTAATGACAACGTGATGACTATATGAGCGACTATTGTATCAACATACTTTTTACTATGTAGGATAGCACATCATAGGCTGCCTTCGCATTCACTCGCTCGCTGAGAGCATGCTAGCGGGTACGCGAGTATGCTAGCGGATACGCGAGCATACATGTGTAGACGCAATGCCCAAGTTCCTGTATATAGTAGTGTGCATGGGCAGGATGCGTCGGGTACCAGCGCATGCTCACGCATCCGTTGCGAAGTGCTGCGCTGCGCTCCGACTCCGTTCGCTTAGTGAAAATCGTACATTAGTACCGTTGTAAGCGGTGACAAAAAGTTATTGCAGGATAACGAGGTGCATAGGTTGGGGCTTCGTCCATTTGCTATGCAGACATTTCACTTGAACCTGCTGAGACTTTCTTTCATTGGACCGAATATTATCAAAATTAAAAACATAGTAAACAAAATGTGTGCTGGCTGACCTGTTTTGTTGCGTATGGTTGTGCTGCAGATGCGTAGAAGGCGTAAGGCTGTGTCGCTTGTCTCTTGGGTCGCGAGTACGTGCATGCGCAGGCGACAATGCGGCCTGCAGCCCCAGCCCGAACGTCAGCAGGTCCCCCGCGCCCCCCGCCCCCGGCTTGGGACTCTCGGAAGGTGGCAGGCTCACATTCAGCGACGTATTGGTGGCCGTCGAGCTCTCATTGACACTTAGCACTCCCATAGACGTGTTGAGCGCCTCGTCGTTCGTCTCTTCGTCGACGGTGTTCGTCGCAACGACGACGGTTGGCGCACTGTTCGTCACAACGACGACGTTACGCTCGTTGTTGTCGGGTGAGCTGGGCAGGCTGGGCTCGTCGCACGCGCTGGTATCGGAGCTAGTGTTGGGCGTGCTCGAGCTGACCACAGACGCCGTGTTATTGCTCGAGCTCGAATCCGACGACAAGTTGTTCGACAAGTTCGCCACCGACACCGGCAAGTGTTCGTGTGTTCTCACATTTTGATGTATTTCGACTTTATGCACCGGCGTTGAGGTGTAACTGTCTGTTGTGTATTTCACCGCTCGAAGTCTATCGTAGTTCTCGTTGATTCTCGAGACGCTCTGTATAGTGCCTTGGTGGGATTTGTTATGCATGTTGGTGAACTGAATTAAATCCAGCGAGTGTTTCGTGTGGGTGGGTTCCATGATGTTTCTCGGCAGTGCGGTTGTGGTAACCAGTCCGACGTGTGAGATGGCGTGCTGGTTGCCGGGCACCAGTATCTGCGGGTAGTTGGGGTGCGACTGACTCATTGTTGCCATGTTCTGATAGTTGCTCTGGCCGGTCGTAGGGGTCGACATCGACATCTGTTGATAACGGTGAGGGTGCTGTAAAATAATAATATTTTATACTTATACTATACAAAGTTGAGAAATGTCAACATTATTTATATATGATTCATTTGGTGAATCATGACTCACCATAACAAAGTGACCTCCACTTTGTATCTGAAGGCAAGAAGATTTAAATTCGCCTGAAGAATTATCATTTTATTAGACAATGACATTTTACTGAGTACATTGTTGATATGTTATAATTCAAGTTTGACAGTTTTAAGCGAAGTATCCAGCAAAATGAATGATGTGATGCTTCAGTTGATTTGACAGTACATACGAAAAAGTACTTGCCAAGCTTACTTTTTTGCCGTGTGTACTTTTAACATTAAACAATAGCTGTTCTCATTTAGTAAGTAAACTTATATTAAATACCTGCGTATGATGTCGATGGTCTGAGTGCGAAGGTCGCGCGTGCTCGGGTGCCGGTGGCACGGGACGGTTGAGGGGTGAACTGCAACCAAATACAGTATTATTAATATATGGACATAATAATATAATAATAACAACAATTATACAACGCCATCTAGACCAAAGCATAATGTTAATAGTTTGTATAGGTTTAGAATGTGGATAATTATACATATTTGTTTTTTAAATTATAGTATAAACATATACTTATACATATTATACATAGAAACACCCAGACCATGTAAATAATCATGTTCATACACACAAATATTTGCACTGAGCAGCAATCGAATCCGCAACCTCTGCGTGGTATTACACAGTACCACCGAACCACAGAGCCAGTCAAACAACTTTGTAATTTTATAACGCTTTTGAATGTCATAGTTTACCTGCTAATATATAGCGCAATAATAGCGTTTACACCTTATGAGTGAAAACGTCGCAGTTTAGTGTCATGTTTAGTGGTTTTCAATTTTTATCATTTAATGGGAGTTATACTTTAAAAATATGTTCCGCTAACATTTGAGTATTAGGTGAAAGCTGTATAAAAAGTAAGTAACCATCATGCTTACAATGACTGACAAACTTGACTGGCCTGTTGGTCTAGTGGTTAGTGACCCTGACTGCTAAGCCGGAGGTTGTGGGTTCGATTCCCACCCAGGACAAATCTTTGTGTGATGAGCATGATTGTTTGTTCTGTGTCTGGGTGTAATTTATCTATAATATGTATGTATTTACAAAAAAAAAATTTATATAAGTAGTATATCAGTTGTTTAGTACCCATAACACAAGCAAATGTAATTGCTTAATTTGGGACTAGATGGCGCTGTGTGAAAAAAAAAAAAAGTATTTTATTATGAAAATAACGCAACGCAAGTTTCCAATGTATTATTTGCATATAAATAGAACTGTTAACTCAATGATTTCTTACTTTTTATACAGCTTTAATCTAATTCTAAAATGTTAACAGAACATATTTAAAATATATAGCTGCAATAAATGATAGAAATTGAAAACCACGAAATATGTCACTAAACTGCGACGTTGCCATTCATGAAGTGTAAACGCTCTTAACATTTCATGCTCACAAAAATAAGATGCACAAGTGGGACGCGCGGAACGTATGCTGCATTGTGATTGGCTATTTTAATGTCAAGAATTCGAACGCACCGACATGCACCAATCGTAATGCAGTGAGCTTCCGTAATGTATGACTTGTGCGTGTTTTTGGTCAAAATGATATACACTCTAAAGATTATAAACATCTTCTCAAACGCTGAGTATATATAATAGTAGTACCTTACGTTGCTACATCATTTGCGAGACGTTTCAGCCTACACAAAGATAGCTACATCTACAATAAAGTAGCAAAATATTGTAATAGGAATGCACAGTAAAACAGGCAAATATCCAGGCAAGGCAACAGGCAAGGTATCCGAAAGTCTTAATACATATGACATATGACAGCATCAAAAATCTGCTATTGCACATAAGAAATATTAATTAATTTAGATATGCGCTAATTATTATATACTAGACGTCCGCCCTCGCTTCGCTTGGGTATCAAAAGTTTCATTCGGTTTCACAATAAACGCCTGTGGAAAATATCGTTGCAATAGTGTCGTAGTGCATCATTGAGATTTACAAAGGCGCTTCAAATATTGAAATTAAAATTTAAAATTACTGAAAAGTATGTTAGGCATAATAAAATATAACCTATGTTACCCGTCCTATTTGTAGCTGTTTTAAAGGAGAAAGAATTTTTAAATCGGTTACGTTAAATTGAAACATAAAAACATACAAAAAATCAAATATTTTCTCTTTATAATATTAGTTTAGATAAGTATTTAATATATACATATATATACATTTAATGACTACGAACATTTATATTTACACATAATTATACCAAAATTATTACTCACTTTTCACTTTGTTTCTCCTCATTGTATTGTGAACTAATAATAAGTTTAATTAACGTTAGTTTTATAATATAGAACATATCTGACAAATGTTAAATTACACACAGGAAGGCTTGTCTAGTGGGAACAATGGATAAAATTACGTATATTTATATAATTTTTATTAGGGAGCAAGATGTGAGTGGACTATCAAATTTTTGAACATTTTTTTTCTTGTTAAGTCTTACCTGTTCATGAGCTGCCTGGCTGCTTGGTTAAGCTCGACGAAGGCTATGGGAAATATCCCCACTCGCTGGTCGAGCCTTCCCTCCGCCCAGTTGTCGTCCACTCGACGGTGAACCGTTATTATTGCACCTGACAAACAATTTTCGACTTTATGTCAATACAAGTAACGTTATTTATTTACGTCCCACCACATACCTCATATAAGACTATATCCCGTGAAAATCCTGTCTTGACTTTGAGGCGGCAAATACCAAATCTATACTAATACTATAAATGCGAAAGTAACTGTCTGTCTGTCTGTCACGCTTTCACGCCTAAATCACTTAACCAATTTGAGCAGCAGGCAACAGCTAGTATTCTATATAACTATACTAGAACTTTCAGGGCTGAAATTACAAGGCTCAAAACAGACTAAGCATTTTTGCTGATACATAATACACTCTTTATTTTTTTATAATATGTGGACACTATCACACCGTCATCTAGTCCCAAGCAAAGCAGAGCTTGTGGTATGGGTACTAGATAACTGAAATGTAATACATATCGTATTTTTTTTGCAAATACATACTTAGAATACATAGGAAACACCCAGACTAAACTCTTTATTGGCTTACTTTCAGTTCTATGAAGTGACTGATCTATTCCTAACAATTTGTAAACAAATTTAGTATAATACTCTGTAGGCTAGCTTAGCTCGTGTACAAATTATCTTTAGATATAAATTGCAAATATTATACACAGATAAAAAAAGAAAAAAATCCCTGAATAATAGTGAAAACCTCATCAAAATAAGTTGAGTACTTAAGAAGTTGTAAGCGTACAGACAGCAGGACCGGTTTTGTTTTATACTATGCATGTATATTGTACCTTTGTCAAAGGCGAGACAACCCTCCTCTTCGGGCGCAGACATTCGGAAGTCGTACATCGCCTTGCATAACGCCGTAGCCACCGGTAACGGGATTACAACCTACAAAATATAATTATAACGTAAGTTTCTTACACAAAAATCTCGAATCAATAAGGGTGTTTAGGAAAATTTTCACCACCAGCTGGCGCCACTTCCAACTATCATATTGGGCCAATCAGGAATTAACTTTCAAAAACCGCTTGACAGCTAGACCTGACGCATCGGTGCTGCCCCCTCGTGGGTGCCATTTTAGAAAACCCTCTTAGCAATTTTCTTTTGTCCATAAATAAGCACGTGAATTATTCATTTTGTAAATTAAACAATAAAATTGCCGAAATGAACACTGAAAAATATTTGCTTTGATAGCGCTGTCAAAATGGAAGACCTTTTACCAAAGTGGCGCCAACTGGTGGCGAAAATTTTCCTAAACACCCTCATTAAAAAAAACATTAGAATGCATCTCACAGGGTTGCCAAAGTGCGAAAGAAAGCCACGGGATTGTAATTTTCCTAAACCCGTAAAATTTTTTAAATTTAAATTTTATATGTATTTCTTGTAAATCTAGTGTTCATTAAATTAAATAAATACCGTATTATTGCTATTTGTAACTTGTACTACGGACCTGTACATAGGTGCTGGGGAACATGCCAGTTCTGCCGGAACACTCTCCTTGATACCAGAACGGATCCAACTTCTTCTGCAACAGTATCGTCTCACCTTTCTTGAACGATAAGTCCCTGGAACAATATATTTCTAATAAGAATTATGAAGCAAATATGAAGTAAAACAAAAGAGTCTGTTACTATACGAGTATTAAGCCGAATTTATAAGCTTGGCTATGCACTCGAGTTCGAATGAGTTCTTATAATAACGTCAGAATGTTATTTGGTGTTCATTTATAATTGTAGTAACAAGTCCTTAAAAAATAAATTATTAGATATTATACAAAAAAATATAAAATAATAAAACTTTATTTTCATAAACAATAATTTATGGTTCTTAACCTAAATGTTGAGGTCTTCTTTTAAGCGTAAATCATACCTGTACTAGGAGAGTCCACAAAATACACTTATGTATAAATAATAATAGATGAATAAATCATCACGATTTATGATGTAAGTAAGGGTAATAATATGACGAACTTTTAAGTAATCGTAGCTTGCTCTTAAGGCTCGTTTTCACTATGATTAGTGCGAGTGCAGGTGACTAATGCTGGTGCGTAGTGTATAGAACAATACACGTGTGGACAGCAATTGATAAGTAGATAGAATAGAAGCGTGTTCTTAACGGCAACTTAATTGTAAAAGATTTACTAAAACAAAACAATTCTTATTTATTATTTATTTATTTATTGTATCTTTTTGCGAGTTGCTACGCCCTGCGCTCGCACTCGCACTAATCAAAGTGGAAATTAGCCTTTAGACCGTGCGTCGTATGTTTGTTCTGAAACTAAATAATCGATCGAAATTTTGCTGATTTTTTATATTACCCTGTCAAAGTTGCTCCATTCTGCCTGATGGTAAGCAAACAGTGGGCTCCAGAAATTAAGAACACCATTCAAAAAGCCATGTCAAACAAATAGCAAATCCGATAGCTTTATATTTCCAAACAAAAGTTCGATTTTTGGGAGGTCTTCTTATGGTTCAGTAGAAGCATATGAGTAATATTTGTTACAAAATTGCATGACACGTCATGTTCTTAATTATTGCCGAATCACACAGTAGCATGTATTGTAGGTACATTGACTGGATGAGTCACAACTACAATGCATCCAGTTTATTTATATCAATACAAGTTAAGTGGTCCCCTGTTAGGGCTGTCACTTGAGCATTACTTATGCCTTTGCGCGTATTCCCCTGTTTCCAAGAAATTTCTTTTTCTTCTATGCTTTAAGCGTGAATGTTTGTATTTTTTTATTGCCTACAGTGGCAGACGAGCCAACAGCCCACCTGATGGTAAGTAACTGCCTTTAATGGACAACGCCAGGGACTCTGTAAACCTCGTTTGAAGATTGATTTTTAGTTGTAGTGTACATGTGATGGAACTCTAACGTTTAGCTAATATTAGGTACTACGGCTAAAATTATCTTAAAAGAGTCTGCCCATTTTGCCATACACTGAGTGTGCTATGAACGTGTCAGGCAAAAATATATTTTTTGTATTAAAAAGTATGAGACTGCCTACTAGACCGTTCCGTCACCGACCTGCACCGTCGCGTGCCCTGCACGGGGCGTCAACAATTGCCGACAAGAATATATTTATACGCTCTAGTAGGCATAGTAGAGCGTATCGTGTTGCTTGCCGATTCTGATACGTTTCTGGCACGGTCATGGTATGGTACTATGGTACGGTGTAGTGAGAGCCTTAAAAAGTGAAAATAAATTTATAGTCCAACCAATTGCTTTGAAATTTTCTGTACTTCGTGCCTAACAAAATTGTCATAGACTACAATTTTCGACACCCTTATTTGCCTCCCAGTCTTTAATCTTAAATATCAGACGTCCCAACTTGAGTCATTGAGTTACGTGCTACAGTATACACCTAATCATTTACTGTAACAAATAACGTCCACTACTGGTCTCTGGCCTCTACCAACGAGAGGTTTAAAACACCACGCTTGTTAATCATTGATGACAGCAGTAAGGTGATTTTTAACACGTAGATAACGCCTTTAAAGACTCCCACCAGAGGAGTGCTCCCAATTCTAGGTGGAACACAACTTAGAAAGCTTTGGAAAACTTTTAAACTTGTTGTTAATTTAATCCCCAAGTTAAAACGTCGAGAATTTCTGATCACGCATACCCTAATTACCTATCATTTCCCTATGGCTTTAAACAGTTAATTTAGTAGGTTAGTTTTAATTTTAGGCGATTTTTGACTCATAGATATTTTATGTTTAAATAGTTTATTTTTTAAGGATTCCGTGGCCAAAGGGTAAACCGGGACTAGTAACGTAATAAGGACATACCACTCTTATTAGGTGCTTTGCTGTAGTCGTGTTGACATTTTTTACAATCACAGCGAATAACCTGACGATGTTTTCGGACAAACGGATGAATTACGTTTGTTTACAAACTAAATACTTTTGCGTAAATAAAAACAAAACCGCATAACATTTTCGATCAGTTATTTCACTGTTTTTATTTCTCAGCGTGATACATGTTATCAAACAGTCAACATAATGACGCATACCTACTTGAAACAAACAAGTATCTAATTGTTATTCCCACTACGCTGCAATTATACTTGTATAATCAAATTACGATGAGAAGTTTATTCATTGACAAGTAGTAGCTACCTATTACGATTACGATACTCAGGGCTGAACCACATCTACCAGCACGGTATCGCACTTGCCGACCGCACTACCACTCGCTTTCTCGCTCTAGTAAGTAAAGATAGAAAAGGATAGAAACTTATACAGGGTGTCCGGTAAACAATGGATAACCTGGCAGTGGCATATAGCAGCCCTTATGACCTTTCCAGAAAAAAATAAAAAAATAAATATATCCTTAGTAGTACCAAAGATATGACCTTTTTTTAAAAAAAAGTGTTTTTTTTTCCTTATTTGACGTCCTTGTTCACCACTTCCATAAATCAACAAATTTGCTCGATTGTTTGCTGTTATAATGCACTACATTAATAGTGCTGATAGATATTAAACACTAAACCGTACCACAAGCTGCCCATTTTTTTTTATTTAAGCTTGAACTGAGTTTTTACTACAAAAATGTTCAAGAAAATATTTTAAACCTAAGTTCAAGCATTTGGGGTGTAAAAAAAATGTATGAAAACCTCAGTGACCAACAATTTTAAAATAATGTGAATCTATCACAGATTTAAAAATGGTATAATTTATAATGATATCTTAAGTAAATATTTAATTATTGCTATTAATGTACAAAAGGGGCAAATTAAGTGACATATCAAATTTTGTATCATGCGAGCATTTTTAACATTAATTTGTCTCTGGCCATTGGGGTTAAATAAAAACGACTTTTAATATGGAAAAGACACTTTATTTTACAACAAATGTTCAAATTGTCTACCACCTACTCTGATACAAGCCCTGCATCTACGAATGATGGATTATTGGAGATTATTGGAGGAAATTCCTGAGGAGTTGAGAGACATTTATTGGCTACAAAACGATGGCTGTCCTGCACATTATGCAGTAAATGTACGTGCATACTTAAACCAAAGATATCCAAACAGATGGATCGGATCATGATACATCTGGGACACCCTGTATAGGAAAGTGTGATTTCGTGAACCGAACAAACCGTGTGCTACTGCTGTGGTTCAACCCTAACATTCACGTTCTCTAAATCTGACTCAGGGCATTTTATAATCGTGAACAGAACTATTAAATAAAAGGAATAAAAAAAGTAAGTATATGAAAAGTATTTTCACATTTACGTTGATACCTGTCCGATATCGAAACTACAACCTAATGTTAAGGTGAAAATGTTTTAACCACTAGACCATCACGATTGACTTTAGGCGATTTAAAAAAAATATAAATTAAGTGACTTACTCAGGTTCTTTAGATATGAAGTCGTATAAGGCTCTCGCGTGCGGCGGTAACTGTTTACCGTCGCGGCCAGTCTGCTGAAGACCTTGTTGCCCCTATAATACAAAAGGTTTTACATCAAAAGTAGTTCAAATACAAAGATAGCTGATGTGCTAAGGACAAAGTTACAAGCCCCCGTAATCGACGTGTGTGTATGAAAAGATGATTGAATGTGGTAAAGGCAAAGAAAGGTTTGGATCGTAGTATAATACATGGTTCTGTCTCTGCTTATCCGATAAATGAGAGACAGGTATGAAGTTATTTAAGTATGTAGTTATAAACTGGTAATAGTAATACTCACACATACACTATAGTTTACCGGAAAGTCGGGTATAAACAATAGGCGTCAATCAATCTGAGCTTTGTTGCAATTAATCACTGGATCGGTTTAAAAGGTTGCCTTTATCGATTAAACATCGAAACCGATCCAGTTGACACTTAAATTAATAGCTCTTTAGTGGCGAAAAATCTTAAGACGTATTATGCCTTTTCACAAATTTTACCTTTTGATAATTGCCATAACGCTTATAATTGCAATTGTTATTTTTCTTATTATTGTCGCTGAAGGTTGGATATATAGTAAATAATATGTTAAATAAGTTTCTACAAGTGTCAGTTCTTATTGCGGTGAAAGGAGTTATCACCAATATTACTATGCCAGTATGCGACATACATACTTTACAAAAATAAAATATTTGCGGACACAACACACAAACTCGGAATAATGCGTCATTAATATTTGTTCAGATTTCGAATCCATGACACTAGGCTGCCTGTCTATAAAAGTGCAGTGAGGCTGCGGAGTAGAGAATCGGTGAAATATTAACCAATAACAGTGTCTGTCCACAGAGTAGAGCGGCGATTTGAAGCAATGCTATTTGTTAATATTTCTCGCTGCAGGCTTGCTCTGCTTCTTTGGATATGCAGCCTCATTGCGGTACTCATAGCGAGTAATACACTAGCAATCAAGTAACAGTTATAAGTTTATATCAAGTTATACTATACCTGTGAATGCCCACTCCTGGAGGTCCGTTGCCCCATCAGTATCTTCCTGGGAGCAGAATTCTTCATACCCTCGAGGATCCTCATCAGTAGCACGTTTGGAGGCAGCTCCTCCACCTTCGTCTCTACAAGGATCCTGCATTCTGGACATCGTAGTTCTTTGTGGGATTCAACTATGACCTGAAATAAGAAACGGTGCAATAAACAAATGGAGGATAATACTGAAGATTTGCGGATACATTTTGATCTATTCTTTATTATACACAACTGACAGGTTAAATATAAATAGACAGAGTAGAAGAAAAAAAGCATTTCCCTGAAGTGAAAAAATAACGGTCTGTTAATATATAATTAACACAAAATTAAGTTCTCTTCCAGTAAACCTTTGAGTGGTGGAAATGTTATAAAGAAAGAAAAATGTAATATCGATTCGATTTTCTAAAATCGATCTTTAAAATGAGGATTCGCGTTTTATTACAGAGAAGGTCATGCTTGCTCATCGTTATATTTCTGGAGAATCGATAGATAAAAATAATCAAAAGGACAAGTTTGTTTATAACTAGCGTTGTAGCAATTGGGTTATTATGCCGCTAACGTACAGTTTCAAGTGGTACAACTAGGGTTACCACCACTTTTTAAAACAGTATTATGTACAAAAATACTGTTTAATAATTTAATAAATTTAATTCTCCTTTACTATTCAGCTCTTCGACCCATATTAGGGGAACTACACCACCGACCTGTCAAAGATTCGGAAGGATGTATGATATATAGTACTATAATATTTTATACCTACAAAACTTTCCGGAATACATTCTCTGAGTGATAGTAATAACTGTATCAAAACCCGTTGCGAGGTTTAGAAGAGGTTTGCGGACAAACAGACAAAAGAAACTTACAACTTTGCTTTACTATTTAGAGATGTTCCGTACAAAAAGTTGACAACCCTCGGTGCAACGTTAATATTTAATTAGTGCATCCTACATTAGCAGAGATGCCGCCCAATGCATGACAATAAGAGTAGAGTCTGCGTTTTCTTATTTAAGAATACTTTATGAAAAACACCGTAATTGTAACATAAGTTTTAAAGCTAGAGACGCTAAAAGTGTTTTTCCTGTAGCATTTTTAATGCACTTAGTTATTTCTTGGCAGGCAATACACTTTCAGTATCATGCGAGTCTTGAGCTTTGGGCGTTCTAATTAAAAATAAACTCAGCTCTCAACTGCGCTTCTATAGATCTCTGGTTATGTCATTAAAGACATTTTACAGTAGATGAGCGGTATGATTTGAAGGCATGTAATAGCGATTGTACTAGCCTTATTTATTGGAGACAAACGTAGTCCATACACATAGTCAGCTACACACGAAAGCATACAGTTATTTAGCAATACTTATTGCAATGAATACTATCAGTACCATATCAACTCGGTTATGGGCTATAGCTATACATATACCTATAAAAATCATATACATACACACAGCTGTAGATTCGAAAACGTGAAGATATCAACGTGAATTTAAAATAATTAGTATTATGTATTTTCTTGGATATTATTGACCTCGGTAAAGAAAACATCATGAGAAGGACATAGCCTTATTAAAAAGTCTGATATCCTCAATTTGCCTTGAATAAGCGTAATGTTTAAAGCTCAGTCTTCTTATAAGAATTGAATTGAAACAGTGCATTCATTGCAGGGTGAAGGTCTCTAAGGTATCCTATTATGAGTAGCTACTGAAACAATAGAAATAAAAACATAATATGTAAGTACCTATTATGTTTCAATGTAACTAATTTTTATCGAGTTATTCCGGTCTGATTCCCTGAATCTGTTATCCTGGAGGATCGATTTCTTTTTATTTTATTTTCTATTCCGTTCTGATCCCCCGCCAAGGGGATCAGAAACAAAAGATAAATATATTTAAATACTAGCTGACGGCGTCTTCATTCCGCCTAACAGTCGATTCTTTAATACTTTTTCTAAAATAAAATATTTTTTCTTAAATAAATGTAGCCTAAGTTACTCCTTATTACATCAGCTACTTGCCAATAAAAGTCCGTCAAAATCAGTCCAGCCATTTCAGAGATTAGCCGGAACAAACAGACAGACAGACACAGACAAAAATTGTAAAAATGTTATTTTGGTGTATGTACCGTATATATATTCATATACATGTAGTAAAAAACGGTTAATTCAATATTACTAAAAGATACTCCAATTTTATGTATAGATTTTATTCCGAACGGATTCCCTAGTTACTTTGACAGATTTTTGAGAATCGAGGAACAAAAACACTTCTTTGTTCATCCGTATATAGCCATATTGCAATTATATTTGTCTGAAATGCGTGCCAGTATATCGTGGGAGTTGCCAAAACGGTCAAGATCACAACCACAAGCAGCACTGCTATCTTTGAAATTGTTTCAGCTGCTTGGCTAAATGAATCATCGAACTAAGTAGAATTGCCAACCTTTGTAAAGAAGTTTGAAGAACAATGTTCGACCAACCATTGTTCTTGCGATGCTCACAGAACACAGCTATGTTCATACGATAACCACTTGTCACTCCTAAACGTAAGTGCTATAAAAATTAAACGTGAAACAGCAATAGTGATCAGTTAATTTAAATCTAAACCGACGAATAAAACCGATGGATGAAGGTGGCGGACGACCGGCAACGGTGACGAAAATTGGGCCTATGTCTGGCAGTGGAGTCTTTTGGCTGATATGATGATGATGATGATGAATTCAAATCTATAGCGATCGATTTAATGAATAATAAGTCAGAGGGAAACAAATATAGCTCGCGTATAAAAGTGGTGAAACTAAAGTAGAGCAGGAGTCAATACAGAACGACCTAGTTCGAAGGATCGAGTTAATTACATTACACGTTGTATAAAAGCTGTTATTTAACTTTGTATACTTTTTTATTAAAAATTCAAACCATACATTTCTCTATTAACATAACTTCACGCCTTTTTCTCGAAAGGGTAAGCATAAGTGTACAACACCCACATTTTACCACAGAACTAAAAATAGTAGACTAGTTGGGATTCTTGTGAGGGCGAGCCTGTTGTCGTTTATCGGCCACAGTTCCAGACTCCGGGTTATTACTGAGAATTTCTCAACAGAAAAGTTCAATATCACTTTACTCGACCTGGGGATCTAATCCAAGACTGCGTGGTAGATCGTAAACATTAACAACAAACCACAAAAGCAGACAGCTGACAGTGATAATAAGTATGAAGACAATTTTAATGTTCTTTGTCTACCTTGTCCCTACTTGTGGACATAAGGGAAGTATAACGTGCCAACAGAGGAATCTTCCAACGCTAGTCGGTTTGTTATTCTGGGTAGAGGTATAAAAGCATGTCATTTGTATATCTATACAAAGAAATTAATCTACAACTTTATCTAATCAATATTATCAAGTGTTGTGAGTCAAGATAACGTAGACAACTATTATATTAATGGCTAGATTCCCGCGGCGCGGTTTCACTCGCGTCTTTGCTTACTACTCTGGTTCCGTCGCTAGTAGCGTGATGTTACATAACCTATAGCCTTCCTCAGGAACTGGGCTATCATACGATAAGATTTATTTCAATCTGACTGGTAGTTCCAGAGATTAGCACGTTCAAACAAACAAACAAATTTTTCCGCTTTATACAATAGTATAGATAGAAATAAGTTCGTCTACACCGGTATGTTTGTCCTAAAGCAACTGCTCGCGCGTTCAGACTTGACCGAAGTGACGCATAATAGATACCGCAAAAATATTTATTTGTTCTGAATTATTGAACTCGCAATAATAAGGGACAGGAGCGGGATGCGCGAAACGTAAAAGCTGTGCTGTGATTGGCTATTTCAAGGTCAAGCATTCGAACGCACAGAAATGCACCAATCGTAGTGTCCGTAATGAGTTCTTATGCTAGCAAACATCGGTATGAGCTGTGTGTGTCTATTACATTGTATGAGGAATCTATTAGGTGATCAAGGCGGATAAGCGATATTAGATTTTTTTTTTGAAGTTCGGCTTTCTCTACGTTTTCCTTCATTGTAAATCAGTAAAGCCTAAGATAAACTTTTATTAAGAGTAAAGGGTAGGAAAATGACGAGCATTTCTGACCGCTACAATTTGTATTCGTTACATTGTCTATATTCAAGTTCAACATTAATTGAGTATTGTTAATTACTAAAACTAACAAAGCTATTTCACACCTGTTTAGTCTCACTAAATCGATTAGCACTTGAATAACAATTAGTGCTCGACTGTAAATATCTCGGCGATCAACATAAAAATTAGAAAACAGCAATCGTAACTCGACATCTGACATCTAATTTTTTTAATATACAAGGTGCATAAAGTTATCTATACTAATATGCATTCATACATATCTGTCTGTCTGTCTGTTACGCTTTAACGTCCAAACCACTGAACTGAATTTGATGAAATTTGGTACAGAGATAGAATAGACCTTAGGGAACAGCAGTAAATGTTTTATCGCGAAAAAATGGCTTGAGGGTGTTAAAATAGGGGATAAAAGTTTGTATGGAAAATGCGATATAAGCGACATTCACGCGGGCAGCTAGAACTAAATAATATAACTCAGAAAGAGAAAAAGGAGACTTTTTATTTGTATCGTTCCAAGATCGTATAAAATACGAAGAAATCTGTAAAATGGCTGACCAAGCAGAACAGAACACAACATAGCTCGCAAAGTCGGTAAACTATCAATCGGAAGAAGCAGCATGGCGTGGGTAGACAAGACATACAACTAATTGGTTTGTTCGGTTCTTGCCTCTTTCATATTTTGTCTCAAATTTGATCATGGAATTTGAAGCGATTTGCCCCTTTTTTACATCGTTGCTTTTTATTCGCATTTTGCCTGCGTCTGTGCCAAATTGATGCTTGATCCAGCGGACACTAGCCGAAATGATTTAAATTAAAGAGATTTAATGGGAGTAAATTTCTTTAGGGATATTACTGTTACAGTTGTCAAGTTCTATGAAGTATGGGGCGAGAGTATTGTAGTACGTTCTTTGGTTTTTGGAGTCCTTAGAATCCTTACATAAAATTTTAACCCATGTGTTATTAATTAACATCTTCGGCACTCAGTCACGGAATTTAAATAGCTTAAAATAGATGGATAAATCAATCCAATGTTTGATGTATCATTGTACCAAAACCAATGCGTTTGACACACTACACAGTAAATTTGGCATTTTTTTTCGTAAGTTAAGCTTTTGGTTTCGACGGCATACTTCACACCTAAAGTAGTTTTAACACGAAATAGGTTTTGCCGCAAATAATTTTACAAGGTTTGCTAATCTATAGTAACAATTTTACTGATCTTTTATATCTCTGGGGGAACGAGGAGTTGCAAGCACAAAATTTATGAAAACTCGTACTAAAGATCATAGCGTTTACCAGATGAGACTACTAGTTTTCTCTACCTCTAAATATCTCCTCACTAAAATATTTACAAAACGTCACATTAAACGTTTTACGTTTAATGTAGACATTTATTTGTTCCAGACACTGACGGGCCGGTCCTCCATCACCCTAAAAGTAAGTCTACAAATAAATACGGCGCTTCGGCTTTGACAACAATTATAAATAAACAACTATGCTACTTTATAAAGCCGTCTTTTAGCTACATTGAAATCAATGTGTTCAGAATGGAATAGAGTTATTACTCAACAGACAACAGAACAGCACATCATTAAGTAGTGACAACGAGCAGTTATATTACAGCTAAGGTATTGTCCTTAGAGCATTAAACCAACCGGAGAGGCCACTGACAGGCGTACCCCTCTGCCAAAGGTACGAGACCACCGGTCATACCCGTTATATAAAACTAGTTGACGCGCGTTCCGCATCATAAGTCACCTATCAGTGCATGCGTAATAGCGTCTCAATAGAAATGCCGAATTGCAGTGTATTTTGGTGTAAAAAGCGTTCAGCGACATCAAGTCTACAAAAGGATAATATTACATTCCACCTGTAAGTATTATTTTGTTCTAATATTATTAAATAAGGCATTAAATTAGCAATTTAACCAAATAAAATGCTAATCAACAAGTGTTGCCAGGCTTATCATCAATACTCCAATCTGGGGTAATATTTTAAGTTGAATTAACATAAAAACTAACCTTTCCTTTTTTATATCTCGCCTTGTTGACATATCTAACAAGTTTCATTTTGGATGTACATTATTGTGTCACCGTTCCCATATTTATTTATTTTTAATTAAAACCAATGTTTTTTTTACCAAGTAATGCACAAAATAATATTAAATGAACAAGTAAAATAAGATTATAAATCCAAATATACAAGATTAGTGCACTTTATTCCGAAAGATAATTGCTCATTTCTTACAAAAATAAGCGTATTTATTTTTAAGAAACTGGTCACACTTTAACATAATTAGAGATGAGACAGTTTAATCACGATATCGATATTGGTTTTCCAGTATTAAATTATTATTTTTTTGTTTGTTTTAGATTTTCAAAAGAAGCAGCGCCTCGAGTCGCTTGGGTCCAATATTGTAGGAACCATATAAGTGGGTTCCTAAGCGTACAAGTATCTGACTAACAGCTTAAAAGACAAAGCCTTCTGTGCTGCCAGCACTGCTACCTCCTCCCTACCCCCCAAGCGGCGGAGAGCTCAGTTCTTAGCAAGTAAACTCGCTGTGCGCTACTTCCTCTTATTGCATTACCTAGGATTAGTTAAACTAGATTTATAAGGTTAATTTAAATTGCACAGTTTTTCAGTATTTTATTATACCTACCTAAATAAAGACTTTCTGAAATATGTTCTGTTGTTTTTTTGTTATCTGAACAGATAAAATATCTCTCTAATAAAAATCTACTCATACTTTCTCATGTCAGTGTCTTGTTATTATGTAATCAGAACAAAATCCTCCAATTACAAGCTCTGCTTAGTTGGAACGAAATTTAATAGCAACAGACAATTAATTCAAAGTATTATTTGGTTTGAATATACATACATACTTAGGAATAATACACGTAAAATTGACACGTAATAATTAATTACAATCTTTAATCCACACTAGAACAAATTTCAACAGGTGGTGGTTATTGAACATACATCCTTGTGTGCAGTAGTAAAATAAAAAAAAAGAGTGGGTACCCATGTACGCACGTAAGAAGTTATACTTCTTTGGCATAACAATCCAAAAATACCAAATAATAATACAACGCATACATACATAAATATTTGAATTGATATAAACGCCAATATATTTTTTATTTATTCACACAGATTATTTGTACTGATACGACACACAAAGATCCGCAACTAACTTCAGTATGTAAAAGGTTCGCAACTAACTTCAGGGTGTTGCTTTTTTCTGTCGGTGTGCGCGCGCATCGTAAAAATTCACTTTCATCATTTTTCCCAATCGCGCAAAAAAAAGTATAACTTCAAAAAAAACGGCTAAATGCCAGTAGGACTCGCGCGCCGAGGGTTCCGTACTATCAGGGATCGGAAGTATTGAATAAACATTAGTAAACATAGTAGGAGAGCCCGACCGCATAACCAGATTTGTTTGTCAAACAATGTTTAAGAAATAAATTTAGCCCGACCGTATGACGGGCTTTTTTGATAATAATTACAAAAAAGTGTGCTAGTTAGAAACACTGTTTTATTCTTCCTGTAATATTGACTTAAACATGAATTAACAGAATTACTTCTAGTTAATTCATGTTTATGAACTATTTACTTTACTTTCATCTATTTCAAAGTGCTTAAATAAAAAAAAACCTTAAAATTATAATAGATTATTATTACCTAAAACTGTTCTATATAATATAAGATAATGCTCATTTTAATAAGCAAACATAATAATCATGAAAATAATTAAATCTTTCGCGTACTTATATGAAATCCTAAACATCGATACTAAATATCGACAGAGTCAAGCTCTAACTGTTTTATGCTAAGGAAGCGTAAACTGATAGATGTCCCTGTGTGTGAATGTGATTGTGTGTGTTAAGTTTAAACTAGTGTGTAATAATTTTATTGTGTGCGTGTATAACGACGCGATTTAAAAATGCATTAGTAGTTAACATTGTAATTAGTGTGCGTTGCTCGCGTTACCCCGTCCCCCGCCGAAAGTGGCAGACTTTTGCGCAAGGGAAATAGAGCGCGTGTCCACTCCTGTTGGTTTAATGCTCTAAGGTATTGTCCTAAAAGTGTATACAGCTGTTTAGAAGATGACGTCACTGAAAATACTTTTGCCGTGACTAACTTCCAGGCTAAAACTATATAGCTACTTCATCATCATGGACTGCAGGGAAAAGCCTCTTCTCATACTGAGAAGGCATGAGCATTGATCGCCACGCTTGCTCTAGGCAGATTGGCGATTTCAGACTTCAACAGAAGTCCAAGTTTCCTCAAAATGTTTTCCTTTACCGTTAGTCAGAAATGCCCAAGTTAAACTTAGAAAGTACACATGCTTCGTAAAATCATATTAGTACTTGTCCGGAACCTACGACCTCGTGTTTACGAAGCAGGTGCCTTTTCAAATTTTCGTCTGGCATAGCTACTTATTTAGTTCTAATTTGGACTAAAGGTTTAAAAAGAAAAGAAAGAGACTCGAGCAAGGTGTTATGTAAGTCGACAATAAAATAAAATAAGTTGTAATAAAAAGTAGGGCACACCGATAAGACTCTCGCTCGACTTGAAAACAGGCCGTCACCCGACAGAAAGCCGCGGGAATGGCAATTTATACTACTCAGGTAGTAAAGTGTTCCTGATGTAGTAAAGTGTTTTCTAGTAGAGGGTTTTCTTTCATATCTGCCAGCAGCGACAGTTAATTCAAGCGAGATCAACTTTCGCCTAATAGCCACTTGCTCACCTGCCATTATAGCAGGTAGGTAATATTTTTTTTTATAAATCTTCATTGCAAGATGTTAATAATATTTTCATCATAAACCAGTCCACTGGTATTTCACGGACTTCTAATCTTAGCCAAAGTTACAGTAACGTCCGAAGTGGACTTCGTTCTAGTCCAAAGGCAAGCAGAGGTCGGTCTATTTATATAGTGGGCTAACATGAACTAGTGGCGTACATTCGTAAGTAGGACAATTGGTGATCAATACCAATTCTAGCAGCATATTGGACATTCTGCTGTAAATAGTTAATCATTATAATATTTTTGGATTTTCTTGTACATTTCTGTCAGTGAACATTGTTACGTTTATAATAAGTTTTTATTTCGAGTAGTGTTGCTTTTTATACGAATGCCGGTCCGATCCCCTGAATCGGATACCCTGGAAAATTAGTTTATTTTTATATTATTTTCTATTCCGTTCTGATCCTCCGAGCAGGGAATCAAAAATAAAGGATAATATAAATAAAATATTTAAATATTTTATTCCGGTCGGATCCCCTCAACAAGGAGGCAAGCAAACAAACGACTATGATAAATAATTACCGTAGTCTATTTCTGTTCTCTAAGCACTAACACAAGAGAATGGAATTTGAGAGAAGGATGCAGAGGACTGACGGGGTAATTGGGCTTTTGGCGCTGTCACTAAACGCAATAGTTTACGTTGATAGTTGATATCAATAGTGAAAAACCACTTGGTACTCGTATAATACACCCTTATTTAAATGTATTCAAAAAAATGAATGAACTGTTCATGTTCATTATGAACATAGTACATAATATTGAGTTTATTATAATGAGTTATTCACCAATCACGATATTATTATAACAAAGTGCAATACAAAGGCAGGTACAGATTTGTAACATCGCCCTCACTAAGGTGAAGGCCACACAGGTGGCAGGAGGTGAACGTTTACATGAATCATCCGAGCGAGCCAACTCATTTCAATTATAGACACGGCTGCACTTTCCTCGGTTGACGGCGTCATTGACGTGATTGACGAAATATTGTCGTTATTGCCTATCTTCCTTTGGCTGAAGTTTTAGCTTTTACAATGACAAAAGAACTTAGGTATTGATTTTATCATACAAAGATTATTTTTGGTTGTTATTTTTGTATTCTATTTTGAGACTGATGTGACAAAGGGCGAGTCTGTTTACCGGGCACTTCAAACTTCATCTTTAACTTCGGGCTATTATTTATCATTTCAACAGAAAAATCCATATCATTTACAATTTGTAAGGCACCACTGACCACTGAAAAACTATAGGTACTTATCTAATTTTTACGATTCCCTACAACACATATTGAAATTGGAATCTTCAAAATCGTCACTAGGTTGTAAATATTTACATTGCTCCTGTATATTACGGTAAGAAGAATAGTGTATCGGACATTATACTCGTACAACTAGGTATTAAAGTGCGACTGCGAGAGCGGTTCGACCGTTACTTCATAGTCTCGAACTATGGAATGTTACGCATAGTTATTGATAACATCATCAAATTGTTAATTACAGCGATCCATGTGAGAACATTTACCAACAAGGAATTTTTAACACTATTTATTTTATTGTTTTATATTTTACTTGAATCTATTGTACCGTGTGGTGGCTGGAGAATTAGCCAAACATTTTTATCCTGGAGCTTATATTGACATATTATATATCTTATAGATCTTCAATTAAATATCAGTTATAGATGATATACACCTACTTTACTTTGTTTCTTCATGATTGTATCTTGTCCTGTGAGCCAATAAATAAATAAATATATTAGCGCCTTAATACAAGCTTTGTACTAATATAATCTGTTGGCATGCAGTACAGTATGTGCAGCAGTACATATTATTAAGAAGGTAAATCATTTTAGAGCTCACATCAAGAACTCTATAAAATAACATCGACACTGAGCTCGATGCTTATCTAAATATACAAAAACTGTTTAAACTGTAGAATAGAAATTGGAGGGTGTATAGGTAGAAGACATCAGCTAAGAAAATATTTTGTCACAGAGCTGATTTAAGAAGGTCTATACCCCAAAGCCGCTAATAAAACGCTAAAGTAAATGAAATAATAATACAAACCCATTATTATCCCGCTGCAAAGTAAAGGTACATACAAAAAACGCATAAGCCATACTTTCTCAATACGTATTGCCAGATTTTTCCCTTACGATGTTTCACCGAAATACAAATTAACTTTCGTAAAATCGCCGGTATTATAAAAACCCTGCGGTAGCTGCTTCATCCCACACGGAGTACCACATTTGATACATCAACTCTTAAAAAACTACAAATTTATCAACGTAACGTTACACCCAAATTTATATTTTATTCATATCAATGAAGCTTATCTTTAGATAATTAATTTATAACCTAAACAATGAAGGTCGTCTAAAAATGGGGCAATCCATAATCTATATATTTATCTATAATTAATTATCGTATAGTGTCATCACAGCGATATTACAGGTTCGATGGCTAGTGAAAGTGAGCGAACAACACGCGACGCAATCAATGTAACGTGGTCACCGCCTTACGTATAAGGTTCTACACTTCCCGCTTTAACTTTACTTATATTATCGTGATATACGGCTATTAAATACTATAACTATGGTTATATATTTACTCAGATTAAGCATTTTGTCGCAGCAAAAAAGATTAAAAATGGATTTTAATTAGGGTAAAGGAATTGCTTCTGTTTTCTCCAACCAATATTGGCGTAATCAAACTAAAATGATTGTATAAGGCCGAAGTGGTCAAGCATTGGTCTGCGCGAACAGAATCAAAAATGCGGACAATATTCTTCAGAAGAGGATTGCGATATTTCTATAAGTACTGAGAAAATAAATGGGGAATATCATCATAAAGGAGATCACAATCACAGTAACTAGCAGGTATCCTTGCTGGAGAGTAAAGAGTTGCCAGTGCTCCTTAGAAAACACTGTTACGGCGAAGAAAGTTATACCATCGGATACATGAAATATTTCGCAGGACACATCCAAATTTTGATGGTCTACAATGCTTAGTTGAATACTTAACACATTACAAGACAAGTCGATTGCTCGTTTAGCTGTCATCATATCGCTAGACTCTCAAGACTAAACATAAGTTTTCATAATCATTTTATAAAAAAATTTCACTATCTTTAAGGCTTTTAGAAATATAAGTTAGTTATGTCTAACAAAATATAGAAATGTAACAATATACAAGTACTACAAGACGTCTAATGTTTGTGTGTAGGCGCCGCATTCAATTGTGGCATAAGGTCGTTCTATTCAATTTAAAACGGTCGGACACATCTAATAGGACTGAAGTACTATTGGATACTTTTTGATTAATAATAATACATTAAGAGGACGGAACGTTTCTTTGAACTATGACTAACATTTTATAATAATCGCAAAAAAAAATATAAAGTTAGTTTTTCCCTGTTTGTCTTCCCCTATTTCATTTAGGCTTACTGATATTTGCCGCTAACTTTTTCTTACCACGATTTTGATACAGTACTAACTGTCGTTTAGAACATTTGTTCTAGGTTTATAATAATAAACTATGTATATTATAATAGAGAAAACCGAGAATTTTAATGATTTATAATCATGTGAAAACGTATCAACATGGGAAGGAGCAGATCGCTAGTACAGACAGTATTATTAATGTCAAGAGTTCACGACCTACGTTCTCTTATGGCTCGAGCTTTAGTACTATAGTCCTGTAAGTGCAGTCAGGTTATATCGAAAACATTGCAATGTTTCTAAAAGATTTCTATCTTTAACAAACTGTTTTATGAAAACACGATCGATCAAAACGACAATTTACATAGAGATTAAGATATTAAAGGAAAATGTAACGAAATTGAGCGAGAATTATGAGCGAGTAATATTGCTTCCTTTTATTTTGATCTTAGGCGAAAGCGTAAAAGGCCGCATTCGATGTCACTCACTACTGCTACTAATTATTTATCTTGGGGTCTTCCATCGCTCCTAGACTATTGACTGCTAACAATCAGGCAAGGTGGAGTAATTTAATTTTTTTAACGCAACTGGTTTCCATACTTTGGTTTCCAAAATGGCCGAAGGGATTTCGTTAGCATGAATAAAGTATACGTTGATCATGACATCATAAAAACGTGTTATTAGTAACACAACCAACGTAGTCTGCGCAGTGCCAAAACTCTACAACTTTCTACTAGCGTTCCGTTGATAGAATCTCATATAGGTACGAGTAATACACTGTTACACCACTCTCAAGCATAGAGGTAACTTTAGAAAACAAGTACTTAAGTTTTTTTATTATCTCTTAATGTTGGAGTTGTCCTGGGTCCAAGTACTCTGACCGACATTACATTGTATTATTTACTTTTTATAATATGTAAATACGATAAACTGTCATCCACCCAGCACGTGCAGAAATTTACCAAGCATTGTTTTTAAATATAACTCTGACAAAGCCTGTCTCGCGAGATATTTTACATAAAGAACACCTAGTTCGTCAAAACAAATATTGAAGCACACATCATGTACACAACTAATCAATATAATTACCTAAATTCTCAACAAGCAATACTCAAAAGCTTTGAATCACTCAAATACCTGACACGTGTCAATAAATCAAATGATTTGTTGCACCGAGAAATTTGAGGAATGGGCAGAGAAAAATTGGTTACTTTCGTTTTTAAAAAAGCTCATTTCTTAACCTCTATGGGCGAAATCGTGAACTATTAGTACATTACCATAAAGTACAAAAGAAATGAAAAAAATTAACACTCGTAATAATAATAGAAGGAAACATTAAGAAAACCTACATGCCTAAGTGTTTTCAGCAAGTTCGCAAACTCTTTATGTCGATCAGAGAAAGGACACGCGCGATAATCGATTTGTAACCAGTAATTGGGTAATGAAATTATTGACAGATGTAGGATCACATAAAAAAAACATTATAAACAACTGAGAGACATCTTTTATAAAACTCGTTTTCTGAAAGGATGATCAAATAATTAAGTAAATGTCAAATTTCTTGGTAATGTCATTCGAGTGGATAAAAAAGCAGCTCGTATTTTGATTAGATAATCTTATTACCTTGCAGTATATACGTATTGTTTTATTTATTTTTAAGATCTTTATAGACAAAAGTATTATTGTTAATTCTTAAACAATTTTGTTAGTAGATAAATTTGCGAGCTATTTTGTTACAATTATAATCACAAACTCGTTAGAGCTATCCAGGTAAGCAAATTATGGTAAACGCCAACAAACTAGTCATTTCAAGGACTTCAAGCTTTATTCCGAGAAGTTTATTTAATATGGTAACAAATAGATATTTGCCCTTCAAGCCCCTTCAAAGAATAAATGTCATAATTATTAATAGATGTCCAGTGGTGAATATTTCTGCTACTTGCATAAGTTCTAACAATAGGTGACCGCTGAATGGATAATTTTAATTCTCATAATTATACGTTATATATAAATATATCGATCAAAGGCTAATTTACCCTTTGGTCCTCCTTCAATCCTCTCTCTCATTATCCCTCACGATTGGTAACGACTTTTTAGTTTATCTAAACACTAGCGGACGTCACGCGGTTTCACCCGCGTGGTTTACGTTACCGTGAGAGTACGAGAATAAAATATAGCCTATGTTACTCAGTGATAATGTAGCTTTCTAATGGTAAAAGACTATTTGAAATCGGTCCAGGCCTTAAATTTTAAACGGAACTAAGTCTCATGCAACCTGTCTCCATTATGGTAATTATTGTAGTTAGAGGTAATTTATCGTAATCTGGACCTTTATCACTTGAGCAGGCTTCAAGCTGATTAAGTATCAACCGTTTTCTTCGTATATGATGTTATGTATCCAAATAATAATAATATTCTTACATGCACACAGCGCAATTTAGCCCTAAATTAAGCAATTATATTTGCTTGTGTTATGGGTACTAAACAACTGATATACTACTTATATACTTTTTTTTTTTTTGTAAATACATACATATTATAGATAAATGATTCGAAATAATTATTTAGGATTATAACGCCTAGTTTATCCATTTATCCGATGCGTAAATTTTCCTCTTGAATTTGGAAAGGACAGTTTCTGGTTGGGTAACAGAACTCAATGTTCGACAATAAGAAGGATCTCGATACCTATCATGTCTTCTTATTAACGTTTTTATATACAAAACAGCGTATCTCATAGCCCATTGTCATTGTACAATGATTAAAATCATTACATAGGTACACTGGGTGGACATAACGGTTACGAACGAGTGATTCAGGACTGAGTCAAAGCAAGCCAGTTTAGGACGTGTATTCACTTAGCAATACTGAGTACTGACGAATATGCAAAGCCACATAATAGTAGTTATGGGTACTATTTTAAATAAGGTTTTGTTGATAACTAAATATTAAAAACGTGAAAAAACTCCACGATTATTTTAGGGGTACAAAAATTAATATTAAAATAAATTCATGATTGTGGCTGTCATTTAATAATAGACCTGATTTTGTTCTTGTGATTTTGGTCACCTCACAATGTTGGCCTTCACAATATTTATTATAACTGCCCAATATTATAAGATTCAAACTAAACAATTTAAATTTGAAGAGTCACATTGGCTCTCTCGACTCTAGAACCTCGAGCATAATATGCGGGTAATTTGACCAATAGGCCGTCATGGAAGGATCTATAAAAGAAATTAATATCTAAAGCGAGTCATCTTTAAAAAAATACAAAATTCACAAGCAATCTATCAAACTGCGACTACTTATCGACATTGGCGTACAATACGCAAAAAATTGTTAGTCAGACGGGTACCCTACCTAAGTTAGTGAGACCAATAACTAGTGTTTATTTATGACGAGGGGTTATACAGGATGCGTGAACGGAACAAGGTAGGTGTGAGAGAGACAATAACCATGTTACGTGACATTGAGCGTGTCAGTGTGGTCTGTTAGCTGTCATAATGTTGGCTAACAAGTTCAGGATTCCAAGGGCCATATAAATTTCAGCACAACACCTACATGAATGAGTTGTGATAGAGGATATTATTCAGTACGACAGTTGCGCAATCCAAGATCAATTTTATTGTTAATCGTCAACGCCAATCTTTATCTTTCGAACCTTAACCACTTGTTTGGCTTTCTTACTTAGAAAGTTCTAATTAACATCTTTGTTTAAAAGTTGAATTTATTGGGATTGTTATTTTCAAAGAAAAACAAATAGCTCTAAATATTTCCGAATCAGAATTTCTTAAGGTTTATTGAATGTTTCTGTATTTTTGCGAACAGATCGTGATGCAAAAAAAACCCTGTGCAGTTTCAAAATTGCCGATCCTTGAGACTTAAATTAAATGTCTGTTAAGAGAACTTAAAACATTTAAAAATAATATTTTAAGGCTTTGCCCTGAAGTGGGATGAGTCTGGTATTATTCTTATTTTAAACTTAAAATATAGGCAACATTTGTTAATTTGGCTGCATAATAAGTAAACAAATATTTTGAAATACTACTAAGCGACATCACTGTGTTCTTCTGTTTTTCCGTTAACCTCTTCTAAACCAAACCAAGTAGCGGGTTTAGCTACCTAGTTTTCACTATGCCTCAGAATTTTTTACTGGAAGATTTATAACCAAGAATTTCAACTATTTGTAATCCTAATCATATCGTAAAAAAACATTAGCGCCCACGTGCGAAGATCGCTATCTCGTGAGCGTTTATTTTATATTTGTACGACACAGGGCTCATTCTCGACTTCTCGAGTGCTAGTCCTAAAAAATCATTCGTTCATTATTTTTGTTTGTACACAGTTGCAAAAAACCACAGGTTCCTACTGCTCAGTTTAAAATTTTACAGTAAAAGAATGGATTCGTTTTAACATATAGAAACTGTTAATTTATACCATTGTTAAAACTTTTAACAATTATCAACTCTAAACGCTTTGCAGTGATTTTATAGCCCCTTACCGAATAGCTAATTAACGTTAAAATAAGTAGTTAACTAAGTGTCAAATCGCATGTCGGGTCAGGGTGCTTTTTTATATTGTTAAAAGAATTTAGTTCCAAATCTTTTACAGCATTGTTAAATTTTAATTTAGAATGTATTAAGCGTATTGTCTAAATACTTTAGGTACTTTTCTAATAGAACGCAAGTTATTTTATGTTTAGGAGCTACAAGCCTACAATACAAACGAAAAAATTAGCTGTAAACTTGCCATTTCTGTCTAGAACAAAAAACCATTCAAGTGCGAGTCAGACAAACACAAAAAGGTTCGTAGTAACCATCGTACAACAGTTTATTGTATACGGACGACCTTAATTTGTTATTATTACAGCGACAACAGAAATACACCCTGCAAATTTCAACTGTCTACCCATTATGGTATACATGAGATACATACAGACGGACAGCGGGGGCATTGTAGTAGGGTTCCGTGTGCACACTTGCGATACGGAACCCTAAAAACTACATTTTCATCGTGTAAAACTTACGTTTTTATTTGACAAAAACTGTGTTCTCGTTGGTTACACGACCGGCAGCGGTTGTTTATATTCGCCGCCCTAATTTGTAGAGCATAGCTGTTACGATGTTGCCACTATATCCACTAACATCTTTTAATTACGCAAAGTGAGTCTTTCGTAGTGTTTATGTTTTAGTACTTTAAGAATTAATACTACAGCATCATCATAATTTTAGCCGAAAGACATTTTTCAAAGGCCACAGGACAAGGTCAAGTGGATAGATAATTTCATTGGAAAAGAAAACACGTATTTAAATGATTAGTAACACAAATCACTGATTGGCAATATACTAAAAGCAATTCAAAATATGCTTTAACAGAACAGGACCAAGGTTGCAAGTCGAAGATGGAATTTATATTATAGTGATATTAATAGTCTGAGATTGTGCCGCCTTTATTTAAGGACGAAGTGAGATGTGCGCCAATAATATATATGTACACACTAGAAGAGGTTTTTTTCTTATCGATCGAATGATTGGTGATTAGCCTAATGTTAGGATTTGTTGAGGGCACATATAATATTATAGAAGCATTAGACTTGATCTAATAATGGCTGTCAAGTTGCTATCAGAGAACGCTAGTCCGTCGATAGCTGGTACCTGGCGCGAGCCCGCAAGTGTATTTGGTTTTGTGGAGCTGTGGATGTGCATGTTACTGCTATGAAAGCGGCGGCAATGGATTCGAATCCTTCACCAGAATATAATTAGTGTGAAATATTTCTGCCGAATTTGGGATAGTCCTACACGAAACAAGGATCGTTACGTAAAAAGACAGTTACCAAAAAAAAAATTGTCCATTTTTCATAAACAAAGGTTGTACGGTTTACGTACACTGTGCTATATTTTTTAGCTGATTGCGCGAATCGGGCGATCGTACTTAGCAACTGCCGTAATTTAAGTCAGTGTGTACATTAACTCAATAACGATCAAACCTGTGTAAGAATTACATAAATTATAATATGCTGTCTTTACTTAACTAAACAATAAACTTTTACTTTTACTACGAGCACAGAAATACTACTAAGCGACATCACTGTGTTCTTCTGTTTTTCCGTTAACCTCTTCTAAACCAAACCAAGTAGCGGGTTTAGCTACCTAGTTTTCACTATGCCTCAGAATTTTTTACTGGAAGATTTATAACCAAGAATTTCAACTATTTGTAATCCTAATCATATCGTAAAAAAACATTAGCGCCCACGTGCGAAGATCGCTATCTCGTGAGCGTTTATTTTATATTTGTACGACACAGGGCTCATTCTCGACTTCTCGAGTGCTAGTCCTAAAAAATCATTCGTTCATTATTTTTGTTTGTACACAGTTGCAAAAAACCACAGGTTCCTACTGCTCAGTTTAAAATTTTACAGTAAAAGAATGGATTCGTTTTTAGAAACTGTTAATTTATACCATTGTTAAAACTTTTAACAATTATCAACTCTAAACGCTTTGCAGTGATTTTATAGCCCCTTACCGAATAGCTAATTAACGTTAAAATAAGTAGTTAACTAAGTGTCAAATCGCATGTCGGGTCAGGGTGCTTTTTTATATTGTTAAAAGAATTTAGTTCCAAATCTTTTACAGCATTGTTAAATTTTAATTTAGAATGTATTAAGCGTATTGTCTAAATACTTTAGGTACTTTTCTAATAGAACGCAAGTTATTTTATGTTTAGGAGCTACAAGCCTACAATACAAACGAAAAAATTAGCTGTAAACTTGCCATTTCTGTCTAGAACAAAAAACCATTCAAGTGCGAGTCAGACAAACACAAAAAGGTTCGTAGTAACCATCGTACAACAGTTTATTGTATACGGACGACCTTAATTTGTTATTATTACAGCGACAACAGAAATACACCCTGCAAATTTCAACTGTCTACCCATTATGGTATACATGAGATACATACAGACGGACAGCGGGGGCATTGTAGTAGGGTTCCCAGTGCACACTTGCGATACGGAACCCTAAAAACTACATTTTCATCGTGTAAAACTTACGTTTTTATTTGACAAAAACTGTGTTCTCGTTGGTTACACGACCGGCAGCGGTTGTTTATATTCGCCGCCCTAATTTGTAGAGCATAGCTGTTACGATGTTGCCACTATATCCACTAACATCTTTTAATTACGCAAAGTGAGTCTTTCGTAGTGTTTATGTTTTAGTACTTTAAGAATTAATACTACAGCATCATCATAATTTTAGCCGAAAGACATTTTTCAAAGGCCACAGGACAAGGTCAAGTGGATAGATAATTTCATTGGAAAAGAAAACACGTATTTAAATGATTAGTAACACAAATCACTGATTGGCAATATACTAAAAGCAATTCAAAATATGCTTTAACAGAACAGGACCAAGGTTGCAAGTCGAAGATGGAATTTATATTATAGTGATATTAATAGTCTGAGATTGTGCCGCCTTTATTTAAGGACGAAGTGAGATGTGCGCCAATAATATATATGTACACACTAGAAGAGGTTTTTTTCTTATCGATCGAATGATTGGTGATTAGCCTAATGTTAGGATTTGTTGAGGGCACATATAATATTATAGAAGCATTAGACTTGATCTAATAATGGCTGTCAAGTTGCTATCAGAGAACGCTAGTCCGTCGATAGCTGGTACCTGGCGCGAGCCCGCAAGTGTATTTGGTTTTGTGGAGCTGTGGATGTGCATGTTACTGCTATGAAAGCGGCGGCAATGGATTCGAATCCTTCACCAGAATATAATTAGTGTGAAATATTTCTGCCGAATTTGGGATAGTCCTACACGAAACAAGGATCGTTACGTAAAAAGACAGTTACCAAAAAAAAAATTGTCCATTTTTCATAAACAAAGGTTGTACGGTTTACGTACACTGTGCTATATTTTTTAGCTGATTGCGCGAATCGGGCGATCGTACTTAGCAACTGCCGTAATTTAAGTCAGTGTGTACATTAACTCAATAACGATCAAACCTGTGTAAGAATTACATAAATTATAATATGCTGTCTTTACTTAACTAAACAATAAACTTTTACTTTTACTACGAGCACAGTTCTCTCCTACTATAGACATAACTTACAAGCTATAAAGTGGTATACAGTAGGTACAGCCACGGCAAGTGTGTTTAGGTCCTAAAACTGTGGGAGCAAAAGCCATTCAATGGTATAACAAATTGTCAGTAGGTTATCGTGGATCAATAATGGGTCTTATTATTCTTGGAAGTAGAGAGAGACAAGTATATAATATAAATATTGTAGTTTGATAACTGGGGCTCTTTACATTTGATTCATGATACTAATACATCATTATTTATTTATTGAGTCATTTAACGGCAGCAGTAGTCAGTGATTTTACTGCATTACTCAGATTTCTAATAATAAATTAATAATAAAATTTATTATACATGATTCGATTATTTCTTAAGATAAAAACAACAATAACTGGTAACAGTAACTCTGTGCACTGGACAGGTGGCACATTGATTATTATGAATACTGTTGCTGTCTAGGATTCGATTCTCGATTCAGGTAAAGTATTGGAGAATTATGTATTTGCAAAGATATTAAGTAACGGATTTGTTTTTCACATTTTTTAGGTATGACTTAGGTATAGGGTTGCCATCTCTTAAATTTGTCGTTCGTCGGTTGATCGCGGCGTGCGACGTGCACAGTGCGTGTGTCGCGGGCGGCCCAAGACTTTAAATTTTTAAGCCTGGATACAAAAGAGACCCCACCCGCACGCTCCCCGAACGCCCTCTAAACTAGGACAAATCCGGGAAAACCCAGACGAATTGCAGTTCTACTTACAACGTAATAAACAAGCATATTGTTGATATAAGTGTAGCCAGTCTTTAACTGTAGGATTACCTTTAAGCATTTGAGGCAGAATGTGTGCTGGCAGGGCAGCACACGCGACGAAGTGTCGAGTCGCTCCAGACAAACGGAGCACTCGAGTAGATCGTTAAGAAGACCTTCATCCATGCCGGTCGGGGCACTGCAGAAAAAAAATACTAGTATTTATACACGGACCAAAAAATAAATACAACCACGAGCTTAACATTTTCTCCCAGGAAGCTTTAGAATGATATAGGAAAAGTTGCAGTGTAAGTAAATGATGTGTACTAAATATTTTTTTATTTTATTTACTAAAAGCAGTCTATGTAAGTATGCTTATTCACATTCTAGAACCCATATCTATACTTAGGGTCCTGCATAGTTATGTGTTTATTTATTTTTATTTAATACACACAGGAAAGAGTATATAAATAGGATTTATGTACAAAGGCGAGCTTAACACACAGTGGTTGTGTTATTTTGGTACAAAATGCAGTGATATACTTAAAGCATTTTTATTTGTCATTGGTGACAGATGAGCTAGCCACCCCAGATTTTTCATAATGCGGCTTTGATGGTAAACATGCATAGGAATGTAGCTTGTTTAGTGATGGTAAGTGGTCATATTCATAGTTCCCTATACTCTGTTGTTGCCTTTATGGCCAAAGTACAGATTACAGCACGTAAGCCAGAGCTTTGACCAAAAGCAATAAACATTTTATGAAAATTTATTTATCATAATCATAATACATCAACAAAAGATAAGGTTTAATTAGGCTACACCAACCAAAATAGTTTTTTCCTATTGATAATAATAACAATACCACAACAACCACAACACCATTTAGAACCAATGTAAGCATATATTTTGTGAAATGGTTCTAGAATGCGGATAAACATACTAATGGTATGGTGGATAAACATACATAACCCTTTCATGGACACTACTGTAGACAATAAATGTTTTATTGTCATCACTGCGTTTATTGTGTTAAAACAAAATAATTTGTTTCATAAAATATGTTATAATTTATTAAATATATACCTAATTATAATTTAAATAAAATAGACAATACATAATAACTGTTTATGTTAAAATAACTGTAATGTTTTGGCAAAATAATTTATAATTATTAAAATGTTTACTCCTACGCCATTTGCCATTGCAGGTTTAATTATGAAGTTTCATACTTATTTTAGATGACATGCCAATGTATGGAAGAGTCTTGACATGTGCTTCTAGAGAAAACAACAGATAAATCTTTTACTAAAATTTATTTACAAATTACAAATTACATCATCATCATCATACTTAACATCAGCTGATGTCCTAGACATCCACTGTTGGACACAGACCTCATCCAACCATCTCTAGTTTGACAGATTGTTTGCTTTAGCCAGGCCATCTGTCACTCTGCATTATTATTAATATATAACAGGCAGTCAGTTGTAACTGAAAGTGATTGTTTCCTATTTTTACCTCACTAATATCTTACTCTTTCAAATTATACTTACATATTTATAGATAAGTAGTTTCATTAAAAAATTTAAAGTGTGAATTGGACACAAAGGGAAGGAACGATTACATTGTACAAGATTAAATACTTACACCCAGTTTCTGAAAGAATGATCAACGAATAATTACCTAAAACCTGTTAAATCTTGACATGTGATTTCACAGGTCATTACTAAATTTTTCGTTAATCAGCCATGTTAGAGTGCCAGAAGATAAACTAATATTATTTTGTTGTTATAGCGGTAACAGAAATGTACACTTGACAATAACTGTCTCAACTATATACAAATATGTATGTTTAGGCTGCAAACTATACCAAAGAAGAAGACATACCCAATTAAATACATACACTCGAAAAACATTACCCTCTTAGAATTTGGCAGTCAGGCAAAAAGTTTCCTATACCTACTAGCTTAAGAATGGCACATGTGCAGAATAAACACAACTTTTGTAATTTTCATAACAATGGTATACATGTAATAGTACACCTGTTAGTTACACAATATTATAGTGTTGACTTTTTACAAGTTAGGTTTATGTCATGAGGTTGGGTGTTCCATAAACTAGTTTCAATATTATGTATTAGGCAAGTAAATGTAGGTATAGTTTGATATTATTATCCACATATTTGAGACATATTTACTACAAGCTGATGAGTGTATTCTACTACATCAGTGCACTTTTTGTAAACATTTATCTATTCTATTTTTGAAAGATCAAAATGAAGCTTAACTACTTTTCATACATGTAAGCAAGTAAAATTTAGTAAAAATAAAATATAAGCTAAGGAGTATTGTGTATTTAGTGGCACTGGTATGAATTAAATTGTTATCTGGAAGAATCTTGACTGATGTTTGATAACACATAATATATATATATTCATGATTATTTTAGTTGATTGCTTCTAGTTTCAGTTAAATGTAAAGGTACAATTAATGGAAATTAATAATGTATTGCTGTAATTTTTCTGTCATTGAATCATGTTTCCAATGATTTATGAAATAACTTGCTTGCAATTGACCAATAAATATTTCAAAAACTGTTTGCATTCATAAAATTAAAATACATTTGATTATAAATAGCCCCACTAACACGAGCCGACTAGAACATCGCTACAATGCAAGTTTTCTAGATATATTTAGATCTCCATGCACGTTCCCGTAAAATTTAGAGTTGTAACAAACGTTACAACTCAAAACGTTGATGACTCACCGAATGTTTTAAATTCCAACGATGTTAGCGGGAACTCTGACCATTATTGCACAGCACAATGAAAGTAAATCCACGGGATACCACCCCGAACCAGTCACACAAAAATTTTTCACCACAAAACTATTTGAAACTACACATAATTCAACACTTTGTAAGGAATAATTGCACTAATCCACTAAAGGTCGAAGAGTGAACTTGCTGCTGTGAGAAATATGCAGTTGTTCACATAAAAACTGATACAATTTCACGCACAAATGCCATTCTCGCCGTTTCTTAGTTCGACCGGACGGTGAAGCGGGGGCGGGAGCAAGCGACTATCATCATGTCGGGTGCACAGCCGAATATTAAAAACTCTACCAAATTAGTTTATTGTCCCAAAATTCAAAAAATAAATGTGATCATTGAAAACAACTATGACGTCCTATCATTTATTTTACTAATTTAATGTAAAACTGTAGGTTCTTTACAAAAGTCATATAGAATGCACGGATTCATTTTATTAAAATAACGGTAGAAATGAAAATTACACAAAGGACAACAGGCAGGATATTACTTTCTGAACGTATTCTTGCATTTTACTAGATGGCGCTTATTATAAAGCCGCGTATTCACTTGCACTACCTCATTGTGAGCGTGCGGCGCCTGAGGAACTGAGGAAAGTTCATATGTCTCCACTTGGGGCACATAGAGAGCAACCGAGGCAACTGACCTCTGCCCAAGCCACAATTCTCTCAGATCTGCATAACTGTGGTGTCTTTGGGCATGGACATTTACCAATACGTTTGGCTTGCTGCGCGTCTGCCTCATTTGGTTCAAGTTGCGGTAAGCCTCAACTTGCGGCACGGTCTCCACTTTCAATAGCTGCCGGTCGAGGCAATTGCTCGACCCACGGCTGTCTTCAAATGGAGATCTAGCTTTTTATAGAAAACCTCGATCGTCACATTTGACAACATTGAATATTGATTGTGTAAGCTTCCTTGTACTAATGGCTAATTTCCACTTTGATTAATGCGAGTGCAGGTGATTAGCCGTTAGTGATTAATGTGATTATTGTAAGAATGTGTAGTGTGAAGAGTGTCCAATTTTGTAAATTAAACATTAAAATTGCCAAAATGAACACTGAAAAATATTTGTTTTAATATCGCTGTCAAAATGGAAGACCTTTTACCAAAGTGGCGCCAACTGGTGGCGAAAATTTTCCTAAACACCCTCATTGGACACTACTCGCACTACACATTCTAATTGCTGATCACTAATTGCCTTAGAGCATTAAACCAACCGGAGAGGCCACTGACAGGCGTACCCCTCTGCCAAAGGTACCAGCCCACTGGTCATACCCGTTATATAAAACTAGTTGACGCGCGTTCCGCATCATATGTCACGTATCAGTGCATGCGTAATAGCGTCTCAATAGAAATGCCGAATTGCAGTGTATTTTGGTGTAAAAAGCGTTCAGCGACATCAAGTCTACAAAAGGATAATATTACATTCCACCTGTAAGTATTATTTTGTTCTAATATTATTAAATAAGGCATTAAATTAGCAATTTAACCAAATAAAATGCTAATCAACAAGTGTTGCCAGGCTTATCATCAATACTCCAATCTGGGGTAATATTTTAAGTTGAATTAACATAAAAACTAACCTTTCCTTTTTTATATCTCGCCTTGTTGACATATCTAATAAGTTTCATTTTGGATGTACATTATTGTGTCACCGTTCCCATATTTATTTATTTTCAATTAAAACCAATATTTTTTTTACCAAGTAATGCACAAAATAATATTAAATGAACAAGTAAAATGAGATTATAAATCCAAATATACAAGATTAGTGCACTTTATTCCGAAAGAGAATTGCTCATTTCTTACAAAAATAAGCGTATTTATTTTTAAGAAACTGGTCACACTTTAACATAATTAGAGATGAGACAGTTTAATCACAAATATCGATATTGGTTTTCCAGTATTAAATTAATTTTTTTTTGTTTGTTTTAGATTTTCAAAAGAAGCAGCGCCTCGAGTCGCTTGGGTCCAATATTGTAGGAACCATATAAGTGGGTTCCTAAGCGTACAAGTATCTGACTAACAGCTTAAAAGACAAAGCCTTCTGTGCTGCCAGCACTGCTACCTCCTTCCTACCCCCCAAGCGGCGGAGAGCTCAGTTTTTAGCAAGTAAACTCGCTGTGCGCTACCTCCTCTTATTGCATTACCTAGGATTAGTTAAACTAGATTTATAAGGTTAATTTAAATTGCACAGTTTTTCAGTATTTTATTATACCTACTTAAATAAAGACTTTCTGAAATATATTCTGTTGTTTTTTTGTTATCTGAACAGATAAAATATCTCTCTAATAAAAATCTACTCATACATTCTCATGTCAGTGTCTTGTTACTATGTAATCAGAACAAAATCCTCCAATTACAAGCTCTGCTTAGTTGGAACGAAATTTAATAGCAACAGACAATTAATTCAAAGTATTATTTGGTTTGAATATACATACATACTTAGGAATAATACACGTAAAATTGACACGTAATAATTAATTACAATCTTTAATCCACACTAGAACAAATTTCAACAGGTGGTGGTTATTGAACATACATCCTTGTGCGCAGTAGTAAAATAAAAAAAAGAGTGGGTACCCATGTACGCACGTAAGAAGTTATACTTCTTTGGCATAACAATCCAAAAATACCAAATAATAATACAACGCATACATACATAAATATTTGAATTGATATAAACGCCAATATATTTTTTATTTATTCACACAGATTATTTGTACTGATACGACACACAAAGATCCGCAACTAACTTCAGTGTGTAAAAGGTTCGCAACTAACTTCAGGGTGTTGCTTTTTTCTGTCGGTGTGCGCGCGCATCGTAAAAATTCACTCATCATTTTTCCCAATCGCGCCAAAAAAAGTATAACTTCAAAAAAAACGGCTAAATGCCAGTAGGACTGGCGCGCCGAAGGTTTCGTACTATCAGGGATCGGAAGTATTGAATAAACATTAGTAAACATAGTAGGAGAGCCCGACCGCATAACCAGATTTGTTTGTCGAACAATGTTTAACAAATAAATTTAGCCCGACCGTATGACGGGCTTTTTTGATAATAATTACAAAAAAGTGAGCTAGTTAGAAACACTGTTTTATTCTTCCTGTAATATTGACATAAACATGAATTAACAGAATTACTTCTAGTTAATTCATGTTTATGAACTATTTACTTTACTTTCATCTATTTCAAAGTGCTTAAATAAAAAAAACCTTAAAATTATAATAGATTATTATTACCTAAAACTGACTGTTCTATATAATATAAGATAATGCTCATTTTAATAAGCAAACATAATAATCATGAAAATAATTAAATCTTTCGCGTACTTATATGAAATCCTAAACATCGATACTAAATATCGACAGAGTCAAGCTCTAACTGTTTTACGCTAAGGAAGCGTAAACTGATAGATGTCTCTGTGTGTGAATGTGATTGTGTGTGTTTAGTTTAAGCTAGTGTGTAATAATTTTATTGTGTGCGTGTATAACGACGCGATTTAAAAATGCATTAGTAGTTAACATTGTAATTAGTGTGCGTTGCTCGCGTTACCCCGTCCCCCGCCGAAAGTGGCAGACTTTTGCGCAAGGGAAATAGAGCGCGTGTCCACTCCTGTTGGTTTAATGCTCTAAGCTAATTGCTGATCATCTGCACTCGCACTAATCAAAGTGGAAACTAGCCATAACTTTGCATAAGTAACAAAATTGATTACGTCTTATGAAAACATATTACTAAAGAGTTAAAATGACTATGCTTTAACATTAAATTATGTAATGTTAAAAAAAAAGCGAATAAATTTGTTATGGACATGTTTATCATACTATTCTAAAATAACCATTTTTATTTTTATTTTATTTATATTTTTTTAGAGCTGCCAATGCAAAAACGGAGTTCGAAATCGTAACGTCAGTGTCATTACTGTCAGCAGTGTCTTGTTCTTGTCAAGTTGTCACATTTTTAGCGTAATCTATCAAAATATGTCACGGATTGATTCGGCGGGTGTTCTTGGTTAGCACGTGTGTTTAGAATATTTGTTGTTTTTTTTTTGTTTTTTGAACGATTGTTATAACTTTTGTGACTTGTTTTTGTGTGCCGTCCTTGTGTTTGTAATCAGGTTTGTATTGTTTGTGTTCCTATCCTTTTTTTAAAGATGGATAAGAATAAACCTCCTGATCCTGAACCCCCAGACATTTCAAACCCTTTATCCCCTACCTTACTATCCCAACCGACTGCACTATCGCAATTTGCTGATGTTGTTTGTAGCATTACAGAGATGGATGTATCGCAGCATATTTCACGTAAACGCCCTAGTGATGAAAATATTGTGACACCCACCCCCCCAAGTAAACAACAAAAAAGCCAAATTGGCCGTGTCAGATATTCAGCTATAGACAAATCACCCTATATCGTCCATGTATCCCGTATTGAGTCCCAACCCAATGCAGGCTCCACCCTACACCCAGTTAGTTTTGGAAAATTTTTGTTGCATAACAACATCGCAAACATTATCAAAGGTGGAGTTAATAGAGTAGGTAGAAACCGTGTGTCCGTAGAGTTTGCCACCCCTCAGGATGCTAACTCATTCCTTGTTAATGCTTTACTCCCCAAACATGGCTATACAGCCTCAATCCCCACATACAACATTACAAAAATGGGTGTTGTGACTGGTGTCCCTTCTGATCTTACAGAGGAGGAAGCCTTAACCTATTTGTCTGTGCCTTCAGGATGTGGACATATTCTTAAAGTTCGCCGTTTAAATAGAAAAATTCAGAAAGACGGGGGTCATGAGTGGAAACCTACTGAAACTTGCGTCATCACCTTTGATGGCCAAGTCTTACCCAAACGTGTCTACTGCTGTTACACATCTCTTCCTGTTGAGCAATACATTTACCCAACAATTCAATGTCGCAAATGTTGTAGGTTTGGTCATGTGGCAAATATCTGTAGGTCTAAACCTCGCTGCAGTAAGTGTGGCCACGATCACCCTGGTGATGGTTGTAGCATTTCTGAGGGCGAGGCTTTTTGTGTGCTTTGTTCGGGGAATCACTTTGCTAATAGCAGGTCATGCCCTGAGCATGTTAGGCAGAAGGCTATTAAGACCTTTATGGCTGAGAAATCTATCCCTTATGCTGAGGCTACCAAAATGATTCCATCAGTTTCTCGCAATTACGCTAATGCCACTAAATCACCTATTTCTCAGTCATACCGTAAGACTATTACTCTTAAGCCCAAGTCTCACGCACCACTTTCTCCATCATATGATAAAGCTGCTCATCAGCACATAATTAATACCCCCCAACCTTCACAGCCTAATGGCTGCGCTCTTAATTCTAACAATCTCTCAGTGGATAATACTACCTCTTTTCTTGAACTCTTAATAAAACTTTTACCTACTATAATTTCTACTTCTAGTTTTCAATCACCGTCCAACGCTGCCGATCAACTTATTTCTATACTCACTCAAATTAAAAATGGCGGCTCGCCAAGTATTTCTCCAGTGGAATGTGAGGAGCGTGTGGCATAAGAAACACGACCTCATATTTCTATTAAATAAATACAAGCCCCTGGCTTGTTCCATAGCTGAGACTTGGCTCATCCCAAGTCTCAGCTTCCGCATACCACATCATAATATTCTTAGATGTGACAGATCTGATGGCTATGGAGGGTCAGCCCTCTTTGTCAACAATCGTGTTCCTCTTGTTCCCATATCTTTTTCCTCACTTACTGGTGATATGAGTATTGTAGCTGGTATAGTTGAAGGTATCACAGTGTTCTCAATATATATTGCTCACCCCCATCATGACTTTCTTGATATTTTAAAAAATATTATTTCAAATATTCATGGACCAATTTTGGTCATGGGCGATTTTAACTGTCACCATTACAGGTGGGGGTCTGAACGATGTGATTCCTTTGGTGTTGCTCTGGTTGAGATCTTGGATGATCTTAATCTCTGTATTTTAAATAATGGCTGCCCAACAAGAAGATCCCCTCCCGGACAGCAAAAAAGCTGTGTTGATTTATCGTTTTGTTCGGTTGAGTTAGCGGCTTCAACTCATTGGGAATGTACAACATTGTCGCATGGTAGTGACCATTATCCTATTGTTATATCCATAGTTAATAAGACTTATTTGGAAAAAACCTCCCCTCCACTTTTGAAACATAATTTATCCAAACCAGATTGGCCCAAGTTTTGCTCATTACTTGAGGACAAAATTGACAGCCTTCCAAATTTAAATTTTAACTTCGATCCTGCGGGTCACTGCCATGCTAAAAGCTGTTATGAAGGATTTGTTGCCGCTGTAACCTCTAGTGCAGATTCATGCTTTCCTTTAAAAAATAGTGCCCGTAGTAAAATTCCATCTCCTCCATGGTGGGATCAAGATTGCACCTCGGCGATAAAGCAAAGGAATGAGGCTGAAAAGAGATATAATACAGAGATGAACACTCAAAACTTACTAGCTTATTTACAAGTTAATGCCAGGACCAAACGCCTCCTCCGCAAAAAGAAACGGGCTGGTTGGATTAATTTTTGTACTTCTTTATCTCCGTCTACTCCAGTTTCAGTTGTTTGGAAAAACATTAACAGGTTCAGGCACGGTTGTTCCCCATTGACCTCCTCGCCAATGACTAGGGAAACAGCTGAATTCTTTTTTGATAAATTAGCTCCTCCTTATGTCCCACTTTCTTCGGAACATTTTAATGTGCTCGTGCATAATGTTTCTGATAATCCCTTGGATGCTCCATTTACCTTAGAGGAATTGAATTCGGTACTCAGATATGTCCAGGACTCAGCCCCCGGCATTGATGGTGTTCCATATTCTTTTATTGCGCATTCTGGAAATAAGGCTAAACTTTATTTCCTTAATATTATTAATTTCTGCTATAACTATGGTTGGGTTCCACAGCAGTGGAAAACACAGATTATTATACCCTTATTGAAACCAGGCAAACATGTTGATGATCCAAAAGGCTATAGACCAATTGCTCTATCTTCTGTTTTAGCCAAATTACTGGAACACCTTATCAAGAACCGTCTAGAATGGATAGTCGAATCGAGGGATTTACTGCCGAAACACCAATATGGTTTCAGGAAAGGCCTTAGTACAATGGATAGTGTCGGTGTTTTAGTCGCGGACATACGTTTAGCGTTTTCCAAAAACGAGTCTGTCGTTGCCGCCTTCCTAGACATTTCTTCTGCATACGATAACGTTCTTCTTCCCCTTCTCAGGCAGAAAATGCAACAGCTGAGTCTTCCGGTTAAGATGATCGAATGCATATGTAGACTGCTTTCCTCTCGTTCTTTGTTTCTGAGAGTTCAGGGCGAAAACTTTGCTAAAAGGCAAACTTGGAGGGGTCTCCCCCAGGGCTCTGTCCTCAGCCCTCTTCTTTATAATATATATACTGCTGATATTGGACTTTGTCTAAACACCAATTGTCACATTTTACAGTACGCAGATGACTTAGCATTGTATGTGACAGATCTCTCTATTGTCGATGCTGCGTCATCACTCTGCCTCTCTCTGGACTCTTTGAATCATTGGCTTTTAAGCCATGGCCTCTCGTTATCCGCCCCAAAAAGTACAGCAGTTATTTTCTCTCGAAAGAGACTCATTCCTGAAGTTTCAGTGGGTATTTTAGGAAATAATATTCCTTTGGCTAGCAAAGTAAAGTTTTTAGGAGTTTTCCTTGATTCAAAATTAACAGGTAAACCCCACTTAAACTTTTTAATTAGTAAATGCGAGCGCATTATTTCTATTTTAAAAGTCCTGGCTGGTGTTTGGTGGGGTGCCCACCCATATACCATGAAATTGGTCTATAACGCCTTAGTTCGTAGTGTGTTAGACTATGGTACGTTTCATTTAGTCCCATGCAACAAAGACGCTTTGGCTGGACTAGATAGGGTTCAGTCTAAGTGTCTTCGGATCATTTCTGGTTGTATGAAGTCCTCCCCCGTTAACGCATTGCAGGTCGAGTGTGCCGAACCCCCCCTAGCCCTAAGGCGCCAGTATCTGGCTTCCCGTTTTATGTCTAAAGTAATATGTAGATCTACCCATCCCCTTAAAAGAACCTTAAACGAGTTAGATGCCTTATGCAGAGGCTCAATTTACTGGAAAAATAAAGAAATTCCCTTAATCGTAAAATCTTTTCGTCAACACCAAAATTTAGTATGTCCTATCGTTCAGTACCCCAGAGTTCCCATTTTTAACTTCGCCTATGAAGTTTTATGTTTCATACCAAAAATTGTCTTTGACATCGGGATATCCAAACATTCCCTCACAGCGAATTCGACCTTCAATGCGGTGGTGAGCGAACGTTGGAATGGTTTCCAAATATTTTTTACCGATGCTTCTAAGTTAACTAATTCTAATTATACTGGAGCGGCTGTGTATTACAAAAGCTCTAGTATTATTTTAAAATATAAATGCCCTAAGGAGTCGTCTGTATTTACTGGTGAATGTGTGGCTATATTGGAAGCATGCCTTTTCATTGAATCACACACCAATATTGAGAATGCCGTTATATTTACTGATTCTCTTAGCTGCCTGCAAACCTTAATCCAGAATCCCTTTAAAGGTAAATTGTGTAGCCCCCTTATCTTAAAAATTAAAAGTTCATTACTGTCATGTGCTCGCAATCAGAAGAATGTGCAGTTAGTTTGGATACCTAGTCATTGTGGCATTGAAGGTAATGAATATGTTGATACTTTGGCTAAAGACGCTTGTTCATCTGTATTGGCGGATCTCAGACATAACTCTCATCAGTGTTACGACCTATTGAACCTCCCAAAATTGACTCTTCAGTGTTCATGGCAGGAGCAATGGAATGTTTCTAGCAGGAAGAAAGGTAGTTTTTTCTATGCAGTACAACCGTCAATAAAACCGAAACCTTGGTTTTTTAACTATAAAAAAGTTTCTAAAACTGTAATATCTGTCCTTTGTAGAATTCGCTTAGGTTTTTGTTGTACTCCCGTCTTTTTGAATAAAATTCGAGTCCGCGACTCCTCTCTCTGTGAGTGCGGATTGGCAGAGGGGACTTTGGAACACATATTTTTTGAATGTCCTAGTAATGTTACTTCTCTCAATTTATATAGTCGTCTTCCTAAATTTAAGATTCCCCTTCCTATTAATTTCCCTTCTTTACTAACATATTCCTCTCCAGATTTGTTTGTGGCGCTTATGACCTTCATCCGCCACAATAGTATAAAATTATGAGTCTAGTTTATGTGGGTGTGGTATACGTATACCTGTATGTGTTTTAACATAATATAATATTTATGTAGATATAATTATTCTATTTGTTTGTTTGTTTCAGTCCCGTACTAACCCAACAAGCTCTACTACATCGTGTCCAACTGTTATAATAAAAATAAAATCAATCATGTTTCTACTTTTTGTCTGATTTTTGCGCTTACCACACTTGCTACTCCTTGTCACTTTGACATTGGCAGAATTGTCGACATCGGCATTGCTTGCCATCGTACAAAAATAGAATAGAATAGAATCAAAATATGTCACGGATTGATTCGGCGGGTGTTCTTGGTTAGCACGTGTGTTTAGAATATTTGTTGTTTTTTTTTTGTTTTTTGAACGATTGTTATAACTTTTGTGACTTGTTTTTGTGTGCCGTCCTTGTGTTTGTAATCAGGTTTGTATTGTTTGTGTTCCTATCCTTTTTTTAAAGATGGATAAGAATAAACCTCCTGATCCTGAACCCCCAGACATTTCAAACCCTTTATCCCCTACCTTACTATCCCAACCGACTGCACTATCGCAATTTGCTGATGTTGTTTGTAGCATTACAGAGATGGATGTATCGCAGCATATTTCACGTAAACGCCCTAGTGATGAAAATATTGTGACACCCACCCCCCCAAGTAAACAACAAAAAAGCCAAATTGGCCGTGTCAGATATTCAGCTATAGACAAATCACCCTATATCGTCCATGTATCCCGTATTGAGTCCCAACCCAATGCAGGCTCCACCCTACACCCAGTTAGTTTTGGAAAATTTTTGTTGCATAACAACATCGCAAACATTATCAAAGGTGGAGTTAATAGAGTAGGTAGAAACCGTGTGTCCGTAGAGTTTGCCACCCCTCAGGATGCTAACTCATTCCTTGTTAATGCTTTACTCCCCAAACATGGCTATACAGCCTCAATCCCCACATACAACATTACAAAAATGGGTGTTGTGACTGGTGTCCCTTCTGATCTTACAGAGGAGGAAGCCTTAACCTATTTGTCTGTGCCTTCAGGATGTGGACATATTCTTAAAGTTCGCCGTTTAAATAGAAAAATTCAGAAAGACGGGGGTCATGAGTGGAAACCTACTGAAACTTGCGTCATCACCTTTGATGGCCAAGTCTTACCCAAACGTGTCTACTGCTGTTACACATCTCTTCCTGTTGAGCAATACATTTACCCAACAATTCAATGTCGCAAATGTTGTAGGTTTGGTCATGTGGCAAATATCTGTAGGTCTAAACCTCGCTGCAGTAAGTGTGGCCACGATCACCCTGGTGATGGTTGTAGCATTTCTGAGGGCGAGGCTTTTTGTGTGCTTTGTTCGGGGAATCACTTTGCTAATAGCAGGTCATGCCCTGAGCATGTTAGGCAGAAGGCTATTAAGACCTTTATGGCTGAGAAATCTATCCCTTATGCTGAGGCTACCAAAATGATTCCATCAGTTTCTCGCAATTACGCTAATGCCACTAAATCACCTATTTCTCAGTCATACCGTAAGACTATTACTCTTAAGCCCAAGTCTCACGCACCACTTTCTCCATCATATGATAAAGCTGCTCATCAGCACATAATTAATACCCCCCAACCTTCACAGCCTAATGGCTGCGCTCTTAATTCTAACAATCTCTCAGTGGATAATACTACCTCTTTTCTTGAACTCTTAATAAAACTTTTACCTACTATAATTTCTACTTCTAGTTTTCAATCACCGTCCAACGCTGCCGATCAACTTATTTCTATACTCACTCAAATTAAAAATGGCGGCTCGCCAAGTATTTCTCCAGTGGAATGTGAGGAGCGTGTGGCATAAGAAACACGACCTCATATTTCTATTAAATAAATACAAGCCCCTGGCTTGTTCCATAGCTGAGACTTGGCTCATCCCAAGTCTCAGCTTCCGCATACCACATCATAATATTCTTAGATGTGACAGATCTGATGGCTATGGAGGGTCAGCCCTCTTTGTCAACAATCGTGTTCCTCTTGTTCCCATATCTTTTTCCTCACTTACTGGTGATATGAGTATTGTAGCTGGTATAGTTGAAGGTATCACAGTGTTCTCAATATATATTGCTCACCCCCATCATGACTTTCTTGATATTTTAAAAAATATTATTTCAAATATTCATGGACCAATTTTGGTCATGGGCGATTTTAACTGTCACCATTACAGGTGGGGGTCTGAACGATGTGATTCCTTTGGTGTTGCTCTGGTTGAGATCTTGGATGATCTTAATCTCTGTATTTTAAATAATGGCTGCCCAACAAGAAGATCCCCTCCCGGACAGCAAAAAAGCTGTGTTGATTTATCGTTTTGTTCGGTTGAGTTAGCGGCTTCAACTCATTGGGAATGTACAACATTGTCGCATGGTAGTGACCATTATCCTATTGTTATATCCATAGTTAATAAGACTTATTTGGAAAAAACCTCCCCTCCACTTTTGAAACATAATTTATCCAAACCAGATTGGCCCAAGTTTTGCTCATTACTTGAGGACAAAATTGACAGCCTTCCAAATTTAAATTTTAACTTCGATCCTGCGGGTCACTGCCATGCTAAAAGCTGTTATGAAGGATTTGTTGCCGCTGTAACCTCTAGTGCAGATTCATGCTTTCCTTTAAAAAATAGTGCCCGTAGTAAAATTCCATCTCCTCCATGGTGGGATCAAGATTGCACCTCGGCGATAAAGCAAAGGAATGAGGCTGAAAAGAGATATAATACAGAGATGAACACTCAAAACTTACTAGCTTATTTACAAGTTAATGCCAGGACCAAACGCCTCCTCCGCAAAAAGAAACGGGCTGGTTGGATTAATTTTTGTACTTCTTTATCTCCGTCTACTCCAGTTTCAGTTGTTTGGAAAAACATTAACAGGTTCAGGCACGGTTGTTCCCCATTGACCTCCTCGCCAATGACTAGGGAAACAGCTGAATTCTTTTTTGATAAATTAGCTCCTCCTTATGTCCCACTTTCTTCGGAACATTTTAATGTGCTCGTGCATAATGTTTCTGATAATCCCTTGGATGCTCCATTTACCTTAGAGGAATTGAATTCGGTACTCAGATATGTCCAGGACTCAGCCCCCGGCATTGATGGTGTTCCATATTCTTTTATTGCGCATTCTGGAAATAAGGCTAAACTTTATTTCCTTAATATTATTAATTTCTGCTATAACTATGGTTGGGTTCCAGAGCAGTGGAAAACACAGATTATTATACCCTTATTGAAACCAGGCAAACATGTTGATGATCCAAAAGGCTATAGACCAATTGCTCTATCTTCTGTTTTAGCCAAATTACTGGAACACCTTATCAAGAACCGTCTAGAATGGATAGTCGAATCGAGGGATTTACTGCCGAAACACCAATATGGTTTCAGGAAAGGCCTTAGTACAATGGATAGTGTCGGTGTTTTAGTCGCGGACATACGTTTAGCGTTTTCCAAAAACGAGTCTGTCGTTGCCGCCTTCCTAGACATTTCTTCTGCATACGATAACGTTCTTCTTCCCCTTCTCAGGCAGAAAATGCAACAGCTGAGTCTTCCGGTTAAGATGATCGAATGCATATGTAGACTGCTTTCCTCTCGTTCTTTGTTTCTGAGAGTTCAGGGCGAAAACTTTGCTAAAAGGCAAACTTGGAGGGGTCTCCCCCAGGGCTCTGTCCTCAGCCCTCTTCTTTATAATATATATACTGCTGATATTGGACTTTGTCTAAACACCAATTGTCACATTTTACAGTACGCAGATGACTTAGCATTGTATGTGACAGATCTCTCTATTGTCGATGCTGCGTCATCACTCTGCCTCTCTCTGGACTCTTTGAATCATTGGCTTTTAAGCCATGGCCTCTCGTTATCCGCCCCAAAAAGTACAGCAGTTATTTTCTCTCGAAAGAGACTCATTCCTGAAGTTTCAGTGGGTATTTTAGGAAATAATATTCCTTTGGCTAGCAAAGTAAAGTTTTTAGGAGTTTTCCTTGATTCAAAATTAACAGGTAAACCCCACTTAAACTTTTTAATTAGTAAATGCGAGCGCATTATTTCTATTTTAAAAGTCCTGGCTGGTGTTTGGTGGGGTGCCCACCCATATACCATGAAATTGGTCTATAACGCCTTAGTTCGTAGTGTGTTAGACTATGGTACGTTTCATTTAGTCCCATGCAACAAAGACGCTTTGGCTGGACTAGATAGGGTTCAGTCTAAGTGTCTTCGGATCATTTCTGGTTGTATGAAGTCCTCCCCCGTTAACGCATTGCAGGTCGAGTGTGCCGAACCCCCCCTAGCCCTAAGGCGCCAGTATCTGGCTTCCCGTTTTATGTCTAAAGTAATATGTAGATCTACCCATCCCCTTAAAAGAACCTTAAACGAGTTAGATGCCTTATGCAGAGGCTCAATTTACTGGAAAAATAAAGAAATTCCCTTAATCGTAAAATCTTTTCGTCAACACCAAAATTTAGTATGTCCTATCGTTCAGTACCCCAGAGTTCCCATTTTTAACTTCGCCTATGAAGTTTTATGTTTCATACCAAAAATTGTCTTTGACATCGGGATATCCAAACATTCCCTCACAGCGAATTCGACCTTCAATGCGGTGGTGAGCGAACGTTGGAATGGTTTCCAAATATTTTTTACCGATGCTTCTAAGTTAACTAATTCTAATTATACTGGAGCGGCTGTGTATTACAAAAGCTCTAGTATTATTTTAAAATATAAATGCCCTAAGGAGTCGTCTGTATTTACTGGTGAATGTGTGGCTATATTGGAAGCATGCCTTTTCATTGAATCACACACCAATATTGAGAATGCCGTTATATTTACTGATTCTCTTAGCTGCCTGCAAACCTTAATCCAGAATCCCTTTAAAGGTAAATTGTGTAGCCCCCTTATCTTAAAAATTAAAAGTTCATTACTGTCATGTGCTCGCAATCAGAAGAATGTGCAGTTAGTTTGGATACCTAGTCATTGTGGCATTGAAGGTAATGAATATGTTGATACTTTGGCTAAAGACGCTTGTTCATCTGTATTGGCGGATCTCAGACATAACTCTCATCAGTGTTACGACCTATTGAACCTCCCAAAATTGACTCTTCAGTGTTCATGGCAGGAGCAATGGAATGTTTCTAGCAGGAAGAAAGGTAGTTTTTTCTATGCAGTACAACCGTCAATAAAACCGAAACCTTGGTTTTTTAACTATAAAAAAGTTTCTAAAACTGTAATATCTGTCCTTTGTAGAATTCGCTTAGGTTTTTGTTGTACTCCCGTCTTTTTGAATAAAATTCGAGTCCGTGACTCCTCTCTCTGTGAGTGCGGATTGGCAGAGGGGACTTTGGAACACATATTTTTTGAATGTCCTAGTAATGTTACTTCTCTCAATTTATATAGTCGTCTTCCTAAATTTAAGATTCCCCTTCCTATTAATTTCCCTTCTTTATTAACATATTCCTCTCCAGATTTGTTTGTGGCGCTTATGACCTTCATCCGCCACAATAGTATAAAATTATGAGTCTAGTTTATGTGGGTGTGGTATACGTATACCTGTATGTGTTTTAACATAATATAATATTTATGTAGATATAATTATTCTATTTGTTTGTTTGTTTCAGTCCCGTACTAACCCAACAAGCCCTACTACATCGTGTCCAACTGTTATAATAAAAATAAAATCAATCATGTTTCTACTTTTTGTCTGATTTTTGCGCTTACCACACTTGCTACTCCTTGTCACTTTGACATTGGCAGAATTGTCGACATCGGCATTGCTTGCCATCGTACAAAAATAGAATAGAAAATATGTCACGATTTCTTGCGTAGATTTTACTGTTTTCTTGCTTGAATAGTATAAAAATGTCCCGAGATAAAAGCGTATGGTTTGCTGAGGAGATACTATTAGATGCCAAATTAATTAATTTTCAATTGGAGACGGGAGAATGGGATGCTGTGGAGGACATGTTAAAAGCTGAGGCTCAGCTTTCCAGGGATGCAGAAACCGGACGATTACGACCGTGAGTAAAACCGACGAATTGTTCTACTCAAGCGTATTTTTTCGTGAATTATAAATCAAATTTCTATCAAAATATAGCGTAATATTGTTCTTCGTCGTTAAGTAACACGAGCGTGTCTTTTTATAGTTTTAACGATTAGATTGCGTTAACAAATTATAATATTTAACACCTATTGTAGCCAAAACCAACACACAGGCACCTTTTACATGTTGTATACTATTTAAAATTAACAATGCCTACGCCTTTGATTCAATTTAAATTGTGCTGATGATTCTAAACAAATAATTTTAGTTCTGCAATGTGACTATTGTATTTTTTATATTATATTAAAATTTGATTTTCAAACAGTTCTGTTCGATTCTGTTTGTTCGAAGCAGCTTCATAAAATGTAGAAAAAAGGATCCTGAAGTCAATATTGTAAATTTTAGGTATAGAATTTTTTTTATTGTAAGTACTTGTTTTATTACAGGAAAAAAGCATCTGAATATACATTACGTCTAATAGCTGAAGTACTACATATAATGAGGCTTGATGTTGAACAAGCATCATACAACAGAAGTACACTGGCTGTTGCAGAACAATGCCTTCGTTTAGTACGATCCTGTGCAGCCGCTGGCACAAAAATGCAAACGTATATCTCTAAAGAACTATCCATACTAGATTCAATGCTAATCTTAGCTACAGAATATCAACATCCAAGTGTTGAATTCATCAATGAAGAGTTACAAAAAAAATTTGAATCATGCATGACAGTTCTTATGCAAACTTTAGGAAATTTAGTAGTCAACAACCCATTTAACCAGATAATGATTTGGAATAAATTTGACGCAAATATTTTAAACAGTTTAGTTGATCAGAATGATAAAATAGCAACTGCGGCTGCTATGATTATTTACAACATATTGTTAGGCCAGCCAAATGTGTTGCCAGACGATGTAACACTGTTAAACTCTCTAGCGTACATGTATAGTAATGGCAACACTGAGTATCCGCATTTAATTATAGAGTATTTAATTGGTGTTGAGAATACATACATAGAAAAGTTGTATTCAAAATTAGAACCTGAATGTAGAATGTTGGTTTTAAATTTAGCGTACAATATACTAATGTCAACGGAGTCTCAAGATATTAATGTGTCTGTGAACTTTGTTAAATTCATGGCTCACGAGTTTAAAAGTAAATCTGACTGTATATTGAAGACAGTTGACAAATATGTGAATACCATAGAACCGCAAGAGGTTGTGTTTTTGTTAGAAATTGTAGCCACAGCTTCCAGTATGGATGCGTATATGGACTGTTTGCAGACCGATAGTTCCTTGTTTATAAATTGTGCATGTAAGTATCATTAATTACTTAATATACATCAATTTTCAATCTAGAGGGAGATAATTCTCTATATTAATAATAATTTAATTGTAAATATGTGGTAAAACTTATTTCTTTTTTTATTTATTTATTATAAGAAACTAAACTCTCGATAATGTGAAATGTCATATTTTCAATCTAGAGGGAGATAATTCTCTATATTAATAATAATTTAATTGTAAATATGTGGTAAAACTTATTTCTTTTTTTATTTATTTATTATAAGAAACTAAACTCTCGATAATGTGAAATGTCATATTTTCAGTTCTCCTCCGTGCAATACACAAACTGGGTAAAGAGAGTCAGAACTTCTTCTCTTCAATTAACAAGTTGTACGCGGCAACGGGTAAAACTTTAATTAACGACGAAAATATTTCCACTGTTCCACATATTGCCGAAAGTAAGTCTCATTTGTATTATTTTATCATCTACGATGAATGAACAATCGCTGATAACTTAGGTTGGTTACGTAATAAGTAACAGATCTTTCTGGAGTTACCTGGAAAGAAACGGAGATTTTATGCAATCCTATCTATAATATAAAAATGAATCGCTGAATGTGTTGCTAAGCGCAAATCTCGAGAGCAGCTGAACCGATTTCGCTAATTCCTTTTTTATAATACTCCTTGAAGTACGAGGATGGTTCTTACGGAGAGAAAAATTTAAAAAATTGCCTAACAAAAAAGAAACACTTCAATATTCCCATACAAAAGTATTTTTATTTATCCCAAAATGTTTAAAAAAAATGTTCACCCGTGCGAAGCCAAGGCGGGCCGCTAGTTGCTTAATATTTCTTCATTACTCTGACTTTGAAATTACTACATTCAGGACAAAATCAGTGTGTTCACAAAGTAAAATCATACAAAGAACTGTCCATACTAATATTATAAATGCGAAAGTAACTCTGTATGTCTTTTACACTATCATGCCTAAACCACTGAACCGATTTTGATGAAATTTAGTATAGAGGTAGAATAGCAACATATATCTTTTATCGCGAAAAATGGCTTGAAGGGGTTTAAATAGAGGATGAAAGTTTGTATGGCAAATGCGAAATAACCGACATTCACGCGCGCCGAGCTGGCAGCATCAGCTAGTCTTCCATATACGAGTTTATACGCACACCGACCAGTACCAATCAGCCAGTAAATCAACTATCCAACTTTCCAATATTTAGTGATAAGGTAAAAGTACAACCCTTTTTTAAATATTATTACAAATTGATACATATAGTATGAGGTTTTTCTAAAATGGCGCCTACGAGATGGCAGCACTGAGGCGCCAGGTCCAGGCACCTGCCAAAGAGCTTTCAATTTTGGATCGATAACCGTGAACGATTCTATTGATTTCAAACTGCAAATGAATTTTGATTTTTAATGTTTGTAAATGAAAGACCTTTCACTTAAGTGGCTCCAACTAGCGACAAAAAATTCTTAAACACCCTTAATAGTGGCGAAAATCTTGTACTTACCCTAAAATGCTAGTTGCCTTTCCAAAAAATTCGATATATTTTAATCGTGTTAGTATAGATATGTGTGAAATTAATTTAAAATCATCACGCTATCGTAATAAACCGGTATATTGGATTCGCGTGTAATTGTAAATGATAGAACGCTGCTTATAACAAATACTTGATGCTTACCGTTTCTAATGTTGAAGGCCGACCGCCACGACACTTCACAAAATAAAATAATTATTATTTTCTCGTGGAGTTTTTGTTACCTGAATTACGTAAATAAATAGTAGTATCCTATAATTTGTATTTTGCAATAGGTAAGAAACGCGATTCATGTTTCAAATTGACCACGGGCGTAGTACCTAATCAGGTTGATACGACAAAAGAGTGTATTTTTTATTTCTGTTATTATTTTAATGTATTGAGGGCTGTCCCACACCGGAATAGCAAAGGCCGGTAAGCGGCGCGGCGAGCACTTTCCATGTGAAATGATTTAAAACTTTATCTACATGATTAAAAGGCTAGTAGCGCTTGTAAAGCTCAAAAAGTTTGCGTGCATCTTGTTTCTGGTAATACCGCAGCACTGCTTGTCGTATAGTTCCTGGCCTTTGCCATTCCGATGTGAAAGAGCCCTATTTCATTTTTCATTAATGAAATTTACCTGTACAAAATCTCTCACTTTTATCAACAGAGCCGGCAAAAGAATTGTTCACTAAGCTTGCTCAAGGCAAATTGATTTCAGAGTTCTATATTTTATCCAGGTAGTGTCCAAATTAATATTTGAGTTTAAAAAGTCATATTAGCACTCGCCCACTTCCCTACCAACAATCTCGTATACATACATTACACCATAACATCACGACTTTTTAAATTATTTATTACCTACAAATTTTTATATTTCCAGTTCCTTTAACAAAGAATGATTCGGCTGACAACATGTTATCGTGTAACGAGACCACGTCAGAGTGTACTGAGTCGGAAAGCAGCGAACAGTACTTTGAGTGTAACGATAACCCGCCATGCACGGACAAACTAGATGCTATCGACAACGCATTTAAGTTCACAGACACAAAGCCCGACATCAAAAACGGAAGAAGCAACTCTGTCAAAATAGATACAGATCTTTCAAAAGTTGCGTATAAAAGAAGCAGCTCAGTACCGAAATCAGACGATCGTATATCCTTACCAACGAGACGTATTAGCTTAGAACATAAAATCGATATAAGTGACGATACAGAACCTCCTTTAATAATCGATTCCACGTCTCCTAATGGTAGCATGAACACGATAGCCGAAGTTATACCAGTCGGTCTACAACCTAGGCTTGATTTACAGCCAACTAGCAGGACAGAATCACAAGAAAGCACTCCAAATGACCCACCAACAGAAATACACATATTTAAGGAAGAAACAAAGAGTGAAGTCAAAGCATCTCCGAGTGAAATATCCCCTCCCTTAGCCGACAATTTAACAGAAACTGAGTCTCAGAAACAATCTCCTGACACGCCAAAAGAAGTGAAGAAAAGTCAGAATCTCTCAACGGACTTTGATTTAAGCGAGCAGTTGCAGAAAATTCTCGGTATATCATCGGAGAAGACGCGGAGTGATACTGAAAAGAAAAATGAGCCTGCCAAAGAAGTTAAGATATCAGAAGAGGTTCATGTTAATAAAATGCCTACAGTGAAGATTGATTCACCTGAGGCTCAGAAAACGAGGTATGTTTTAAACATTTTGTGTATATTTTGATGATAACTAAAATTTATAATACCATGTAATGTTCAATTAAGAATATTCTATTTTATTCTTTGACGTAAATGGAATCGATGCTGCGTTAGTAGAGTCTGCAATGGTTGCCATGAAAAACGCTACGAATTGCGCAGGTATTGATAGCCATATCAAAATGGTCAATAATTACGATGGATAGGTACCTTTTATGCTGTATCCTTTTAATATTATAAATGTAAAAGTTTGTGTATGTATGTATGTGTGTTTGTTACCACTCGGCGCCTGAACGGCTGAACCGATTTCGATGAAAATTGGTTTGTAGATAGATTCAAAGACGGACATAAGCTACTTTTTATCCCGAAAATCGGTTCGGTTCCCGAGAAAGACAAATCATTTAGGCGCGGGCAAGGCCGTAGGGCGCATCTTGTATATTATAATTATTGATGTTGTATTGCAGACTCGGCGCTATCGACATGACTACGCCAAAGAAAGCCGTGACGAGTGTAGAAACAGTGGAACGTCATGTCGCGTTTGGATTCAAGGCGGGGCTAGTCAGGACGCTCGCTAACCTCTGCTGGAAGAATCAGGAGAATAAGAAACTGGTAATAAAGTTAAGAATATAGTAGCTTTCCGCAGCGCGGAACCTGTGTTAAGTTACATCTTTGGTTACTGCTCTGCACTCGTGGCTCGTAGCGTGATGTTACATAGCCTATAACCTTCCTCAAGAACTGGGCTATCAAACGCAAAGTTTTATTTAAATCCGAATGAAATTATTCATAAGTAACGTGCGTGCGTTTGTGCGTGCGTGCGCGCGTGCGTGCGTGCGTGAGTATGTGTGTTTAGTACATTTTTCTTACGAAATTGGAATAAGAAATAATTTAGCATCTAGTTTTGTTACGTTTATTTAGAAGCTAATCCTAAAAAACTCGTTCTATAAATAAAGATAATCAATTTAATTACAGATCCGTGAGTTAGAAGTGATTCCGGTGCTACTGGACTGCTGTAACATCGACGCGCGCAATCCTTGTATCCTTTTATCAATAAAGTCATACGCACCTTATGTCTTCACGGTTTGACTGCTGCCTAATATTCTTATTCTGATAAGATCTATCTATACCTCTATGTCTCCCCAAATTTTTTACCACTTTGCCCGGTGGTAAAACGTCTAACAATACCAATTATAGTATTCTCTCGATTAAGTGACATTGTATCCAGTATTGCCCTGTTGAGAGCAATAATAATAAAATTCACATAATATGGTAGAAAATATTTTATTTTTTTTATGGCCAGAATGCTGGTTTACATGTTTACATTTTTATATGAACTGAATTTGTTAAAAATAAATGTAGCCTAATGAAGTTATTCGACTTTTGATCTGACTTACCGACCGATTAGAGTTGAAAAAGTATATACATTTGTTCCACGATGGTTTAATTACTTATATTAAATTTCTCAATCTGAATAATGAAATCTATATTATATTAATTTAAATAATATTTAAGCAGTATGTTCCTTACAATTTAACAGTAATTATGCAGTGGGTTATATTCGCTGTACGCAACTTATGTGAAAATTGTCCGGAAAATCAGGTAAGTCGCCTACGTTTACTTATCCAAACATCAATTAAATTGTAAATACTTACCCCCTTATTCATAAAAATCTTTTAAGCCTCTTTATTTAAAATGGGTTTTGTCTCTTTCTTACTAGTACAAATGTGAAGGTGACAGATAAAGACAAACGAATTAAAAACCTATTTTAGCTAATAAAGGCTTGTAAGATGTTTATGAATAAGGGGGTTAGTGTAAAGCAAAGTCGTTATTGCTGTCTGTTTACACTAACTTCTTCCCACAACTGATTTCAATATGGTTTTCACTACATACATAACTTCACGCCTGTATCCCATTAATGGGGTAAGCAGACTATAAAATGCCATTTGCTGCGTTCCTTTTTTTTTGCAGGCATATTATTTCGTAAGGTTTATGTGCAACACATGTTACATTGTGCATCATAGTATTATACATTGTCATAAAGTATTATATATTACGACAAAACAAACCTATCATAAATTTTATGCTTGTGGCAGGAGGTTATATCAAAAACGACTCTACAAGGGCCAGTAGACAATGAAGTACTTCAAGAAATGGGCCTCACGCTCCATACAGATTCACAAGGCAACAACATCAGGGTTGTCCCTCTTCCACGCACTTAGTCTGAACAAATAAGATTTATATTTATACCTTACGTCATATGAAATATCTTCATATTTTTTAACCACTCTGTTAGTATAAGGCAATATGAACCTTATCTTTGCTTGTTGCGAGTTACAATATGTACTATCCAGGATTCATCAATGAAATAAATTATACCAAAAATAGTTTTTTATTTTATTTACATATAATATACCTTGCCAAAATCACCCGTTAATTGCCTACTGTATTGATTCTCGTACTGCTTTATAGGTGACTAGTATTCCGTAGCGTGGTTTCACCGCGTTTATGGTTACTGCTCTGCTTCCGTCGCCAGTAGCGTGATATTACATTGTCTATAACTGTCCTAAAGAACTGAGCTATCATACGCATCATCAAAAATATTCAAATCAGACTGGTAGTTCCAGAGATTAGCGCGTTCAAACAAACAAACTCTTCCTCTTTATATACTAGTATAGATGGTCGCAAGACGACAGCTGCGCACAGGTCTTCTCTAAGCACCTCCAAAAGTTTTGCTATGATCACCACTTAGCTTAGCTATCTTTCATACTTTGAGAAAATGCTTCGCGCTGGCAGTGTACAGTACATTGTGTAGAAAACGGTTCCCCTAATGGATGTTACATTGAGAGGCCATTAGAGGAGCCGAATCCAATGACAAAGTGATATATCTATGTAATAACAATAATTCTATTTATACCGGATTATTATCGATTGCGCAGTTGTTTAGTCTATCACACAACAACGTGTTTGCAAAGCGCAAGCTGCAGTAGACCAGAAAAATAAGATTTCCTGAGCTTCTCGACGAAACAATAACCTAGTAGGCTGTACTACGGGCAAAAGATCCAGTAACAACAGCCTCTAACGATAAATGCAGGTAACGAAGTTTAAAAAGACCTGTTTTCAAAATATTATATTTTGACATTGACGTATCTTTAAAACGTCATTCTTTTGACATTGATTTGTTATTGACGGTATCAGTATCGGCTTTCGTGTTGTTATTTTCAACAAAATAACTTGATTACAGTACAAATATACCTTTAAAATGGTTAAGATCGCACTACAAATCAAAGCGACGTTAGAATGTATAGAAAAGTTGTACACAAACCATCCACATTACCAATGGTTCTTGAAATTCAAGTGTGGAAGTTGCGGCGAAGTGACGGAGAAGTTCCACGATCTTACGGAGGCTGAGAAAGTTCCACACAAGCACAATAGGTCGGAGACTAATCTGTTAATAAAGTGTAAATTGTGCTCGAGAGAGAACAGCATTGATGTTATCGAGGGATCGAACGGTAGGTTGCCATAAATAACCTCTTTTACAAACCTTAATATCATAAATTTATAAACATACGGGAATTAACGCGATCATGCATTAGGTATTTACATGCCTTATTTTGCTTGACGTTTCGACCAGGTTACACCGGCCGTGGTCACAAGCAGACTGGTGAGGCGATGTCACCATGGTGGTGGCCTTAATATCATATCAATCTTCTATAAAATTCGGAAAGTGTTGCAGTGTTTCTATTAAAAAGAAAAGTACAACAGAAATTGTGCCTGCCAGCACCCGTTTACCTGAATAACTTGAATATACCTATGTGAATATGACATTTCACATCACATCACAAGGAATCATCCTCCAACCCCTAACTGTTATGGAGTTGTACCTTGAACCCTCCATTAACAGCTAAATAACTAGGAAGAACATATATGAGGAGCTGGCGAACAAAACGGGATAATTACATGTCACCAAATTTTACAGGAGGAGTAAAAACCTGAATCACGTACTCACAGTGGGATTTTGGGTTTTTGTTTTATTTATCCTTAGGTAGTTTGTGACCTGATTTGACATTATGTTAAAACCTGATCGCTATCTATAATATAATGGAAAATATTTAAATTAGAAAAATTCAATTATGCCGTTTTGTTTGCAACAGGTGCAATTATTCCGTTTTGTTTGAAACCGCTAACATTGGATACAATTTAAATAGGGTTTTAGGCTATTTTTTTATTGAAAATGAGTTTAGATTCGTATTCAGCAGGCCCAAAACTACCGGATTAAAAAAAAGTATTTTGACCAAAAGTGTAATTATCCCGTTTTGTTCGCCAGCTCTTCATATGCTAATCAAACTATTTAAAATATTTTTAATATTTCAATAAACATTGATTGTAACAAATTTGAAGATTTAAGAATATAATGTAATGTTATCTTTTACTTGGTAATTTCAGGTCAATATACAAGCAATGATCTGAGCAAGTTTAAGACAATAGTGATATTTGACTGCAGAGGCTTGGAGCCTGTTGACTTTGAGCCTAAGTCAGGGTGGATAGCAGTTGCTGAAGATGATGGTATGTAACCAAATACATGTTACTGTTAGTATTAGCTTAAATCGTCCCACTGCTGGGCAAAGGCCTCTCCCATGATTGCCTTTATCTTCGGTTCATAGCTGTAGACTATATTCTATTTGTTTTGTTCAATTCTTCTCACCATCCAAATACATGTAGCATCTAAATAAAAGTCAAATATATACTATTGACTATTGAAAAATGTAATAGAACTTACATATTTGCACTATTCATAAGTTTGTTAGATTAATTTATTACACAAGTAGAGACAGTAGTTCCGTTTTTGAATCTATAAAAATGTGACCAATAGAAAGCCACAGATAACAACAAATTGAATTTTTTGTTAAGTTGTAAAAATATAATTACCTATCTAGATATAAGCATGATTTAAACTTAAGCATATAGGTAAGGTAAACTTACCCCCAATTTCTACCGAAAGGCTAATCAATGAAAAATAACTAATCACCTGTCAATCTTATGTAAAGTACCTAAAAGCATGCTAAAAGTATGGATGCTTTTAGCAACCCAATTGGTAATTCACACTAGATTTAACAGAAGATTAGTAAATTTTTCGTTGAACAACCTTTTAGAAACTGGAGGTTGGAATGTACATCTAAACTTGAAAGAAACAAAATAAATTAGGCTAAAATCAATGTATTTTTGTTAATAATATTTTTTTGTACGTTATTTTTTTAATTGACTTATTTCAGGTAAAACATTTGAAGATGTGGACTTATCAGAAAAGGAGTGGGTAGACTATGATGAGAAGAACCAGACATCTGTCGGCGTTTATGAACTGGAATGGCAATTCATTAAAATTAAGTAGTTTAACATTTTGTGGAGTCAAAGCAAGTTTTATACTATTTCTAGTTTTAGTAAATAGAATCGAACATTAAATTAAGTAAGTTATATTTGTTTTTATATATTAGACTAAATAGACAACATGTAAACTTCATAAGATTGCATTTAATTTTTTGTAGTATCAAATTCTGCACCAGAAATAACTATTTTATAAATAAGGCACCTTAGGGCTTGTGCAGCTACGGTAGCAGCATGCAGCGACCAGTGGTCGTTGCGAGGTGTTGAAAATCATCGACATTGTCAGGACACTGCACAAACCCTAAAATGCTGAGGGCCAATATTGATACTGATATTTGATTTACCATTATAACTACAAATTAATGACATGACATGATGCCACTATGGCAGCCTCAAGTAATATTTATACGCTCTGTAGAGTAATATACAAAATAAAACAGATAGTGAACAACACATTTATAATCTTTAACTTAATGTTATAATAAATTTTATTTAGTTTTAATTGTTTAGTTTTTCTAGTACCTACATATTTAATCTACCCACATTTTTTACAAAATTACCAATGATCTAAAAAATTGTCATGCTCCTGTCTGGACAGATATGGCAGCCCATGAAAATTTAATTACAAGCCAACCGAGTTTTTTTCATCAACACGACATAGAGAAAAACTATTTTTATTTAAACTCCACAAAATAATTACTAAATAACTACTAACCAAAAATATGATGTTGCTAAGTTACGCGGATCAAATCAATGTCTTCCACTTAGAACTCACAGGTATCCACCGGAAAATAACTCACCGAACTAAATACCTACAACTTCTAAACATGTTAAAATATAATTTGCATTTTAATGATTTATGCGAATTTAATTAATGTACCAGTGTGTTACATAAGTAACGTTTACTTCCGAAGGTGAACACGCATTGTATACACAAGTGGCATACATTACAAATAAATAACACTACAAGGAAGTAAATGTAATATTTCTATTGAATAAACACACTAATTGTTTGCAATTGAAGTAAAAAAAAGATGAATTTTATATACCTACTTGTACATTTCCTTTTCTGTCTTGAATAACGCATGTTTTCAACCGCGCTGTAATAAATGGAAACGCATCGCATACCTGATTCCGTTTTATACAAACACGACATTGGATTAATTTAGAGATTAATTTAGACTTTTTCTAGATTTCGTATACTTAGGTATAAATTTTATGAAAATTATAAATGTCCCTTTACTGCACCTTAAGGATAAAGCAACCGAAAATAGCTTTATGTCAAGAGGCAGGTTGAAGCGCCATCTTACCGTTTTTACCATCTCGTTTGATCCTACCCAGCGGTTTCCAGCTCATGGTCACCATTTGAGAACTTTTCAATCCCATTGGTAAGTTATGTAGATATTATTTTTGCTATGAACAAGTTGAAGGGGTAGCAACCTCTTTAACTTGTCGATCTGGTATGTCTGTAATATTAAGTACAATAAAGAGTTTTCTATTATATTCTATGCGTTTCTCTTTTCTGATTTGTTCTCCGAACATGGCTATTCTCGGAGGCTCTTTTACACGTTTGTTTTTTTAGCCTTTTTAGACGTTTCGTTTACATTTTAGTGGTCGAAGACAATGACATGTCGTTAGGCAGATGCAATGAATTTTAAATTTGCCCGACTGACGCAGTCAAGTAGGGTAATGTTTTTTATTCATGTAGTAGGTAACAAGAAATAGTGTAATCATAGAGGCATGTTAATTGATTTCTTTAATTATTTAGCAGTACCTAGTATTATTAGTAGTAGTGCGTTTAATTAAAATTGATGAAGTAGGTGCTTTATAGTCTGTTTGTATTGCACACCACCGACCACGCTACTGACATAATAATATCTTCGAGTTTTGTTCTTGTGGCGCAGTGGCAGAGCGTGCGGCTGAAAGAGGTCGTGGGTTCACTGCAGTTCACACATGGGGCAAAGCTTTGTATTAGATATTAGTGCTCACTCCAGAATGATCTGGTGTCCACCCCAGGATTTTGGGCTCATAATAATTATCAAGACGAACGACGTCTATAGCTGGCCCGCCCGCCTTCGCGTCGCTACTGCCACTATTGATCGGCCGACGAACTTCCAAGGAGGCGGTGCCCCTTTCGAAAAAATTATCGGAATAGGTACACCAATGGTTCATTACAATCGATGTAAAAAATGACCGAGATATGAGGTAACATACCCGAATTGATAACCTCCTCCTTTTTGAAGTCGGTTAATAAGCAAACAGACAGTTTTCTTCTATTTTGTTAACTGAGCCGAGAACAAAATCGACAAATTCTGCCAATGACATGACAATCGAATTCGAACAACTATAATGGCATTAGCAGAAACACTTGTGTTGGTTCAATGCCAATCCACATATCACATTGATTGATATGTATTTTACGGTCGTGACGTTAAGTGCGGTAATAATATTGTGTACTCGTTCGTATGAATGAACCATGTGCAATCGTTGTACTTATGTTTTCGCGCCAACTCGACTGTGAAGCAACACTTTCAATCACTTCGCGCTTCCTATTCCGTGAATCTTGACCATTAACACTGGTTTAATTCTATATTACAAGTCGCTTACTTGTCGCTTCTATAATGTTCTGACTGGTGTTGAAGAGCAAGAGAGAAAACTACGAAGAGCACACGAACATTTAACACGATTCAACGAAAAAAAAAAAACATGACTTATTATTTCTGTGTTGAAAAAAAAACTATAGGAGGAGTATCCCTCCTCCTATCGTTTTTTTTCAACACATTCAACATAATATCACGCCTTTTTTTCGAAGGAGTAGGCAGCGGTTTATTACACTCACGTTGGGTTAGGTACCAAACATAGTTAGCGCATGTTGGGTCCCTTAAAATAGAGAGAGCCTTTTGCCATTAACCGTTAACCGTGCATAGTGCGAAACTCCAGGCTAATAGGTACTAAGAATTACGCGATAGAAAAACTTAATATTAATTTACGACCGGGGATGCGACCCTATCCTCGGTATTCCGTACATAGTACCAGCGAACGACAGATTTTTTGTATACCTTTCTAGGTACTTTAAAACATAATGTTTAGTAGGTGTGTAAGGAGAAATAGATTAGAAATAAAATACATATTGTTTTTGTGACATAATTGGATTACATAATAGTAGAATTGCGAATGCACACCTCGAGTCTTAACTAAACGCACGTGCGTGCTCCCAAGAGAAAAAAAAGACGTGCAAGGTATTTTCATGCAATTTCTAAACTTACCAATGTTTGTGTTGGATATGTGAAATAAACGAAATAATTATTAGTACGTAGGTAAGTACTTAAATTATTTTATTTGATGATTTAAGATGCTTCTTTTGTGCTAAGGAACACGCGAAATCAGATCTATTTCGCGAGGAAGGTATAATAAAAACTTACCAAATACAAGAAAAAGGCCCAGCCAATGGCATTTATGGATATGGATATAAGTTGGATGATATGGATTTGTCCTGTTCAGATGTCGGATTCAGTAATTTTATAGACTTGCTAGCAAGTGGCAAGGAAAGTTCAAATTGAAATTGCAGTAGGTACCTACCTACCTAAGTAACTTGTGGTAGTAGGTACAACAAAACACAGAGGTACCTGCTATAGACAGATGTCGTTATTGTGGTAGCTCTAGAGTAAACAGAGATATTTTTCTGCAAGAGGATGTACTTGAAAGGAGGAAAGAATCTAAGGTGGAATGATAAACCGGCAACCTGAAGAAGATAACTATCATAGACTGGATGCGGAAGGGGAGAAATAGGTAATCAATTTACTTAAATTAAATTATCATTTGTGAAATGATAAAAAACAGAACAAACGTAGTTATGTCCGCTATAGTCAAGAAGTCAAGATACTTTGGCTTGTAGTAACTAAGTATATGACGTCTCGCCGGTGTCTGTATGAGGTGAGTGACACAAAATGACGTGTAATTTTGCGCCAGCTCGACCACGCCCCGAGCGTTTACTATTGAACTTGATTGATTCGATATGTAAGTACTTTACTTGTTGTATCAACAATCTTTTATTATCGAGAATGAACGGAATTCTTACATTATCATTAATAGGAAGATGTCTTTAAATGTTTGATGAAAATATTTATCTACTGATTTCAGTACTAAGCTACGTGTAGGTATACAGCACATAACAACTTCATCATTCACAAACACTAAAACATAAAATGTCGTATCCCGTGAAATGCACACACATGCACACTAAACTAAAGCATTTTCACTTAAATAAAGTTACTCACACTAACCAAAAATTGACATGCATCTTGTTTAATACCTACTCTAAGACGGTTATTCATGATTTAAATAGGTATCTGATAATCCGCTTGCCTAGCTTAGTGACTATGGCAATACCTCACTTTTGAAAAGCCCTACCATTCTATCATAAATGTCAGCCAAAAGGTGGACGTCTTTTGGCTGATATGATGATGATGCTTGACTTAGACCTTCCCCAATTTTCGCCACATCGTTGCCGCCCTCATCCATCGATTGCCCGCCACCCTTATAAGGTCATGGTCCACCTTGTGAGGGGTCTGCCCACGCTACGTTTTCCGATTCGTGGTCGCCATACTATACTATACCAAGACCATAAAGACAAACATAACCATTCAAAAAAAAAAAAAGTTTAAAACCCACATGAATTCAACATTTTATACAAAAATACTGTCCTATTGAACAAAAGTAAGATAGGGTACTTACGTGTTATAGTACTTAACAAGTGAGGCAATCTTTATGCTTACGTTGATTACAGGAACCATGAGTCTGCTTTCAGCCTTTCGGTTTCTTCTCAAACTAAGTAAATCATGAGTTTGCTAAATGACAACACTTTTGATATCACAGCACCATTCATTTACTCGTTTAACAACTTGTAATTTAGCATTCCACACACACTACAATAACTTAAGATACAAAAATATAGTACTTAGGTTATATAGACTAACGGAGCTATGTACTTGGTTATTTACAGAGTCTATAACATTAACTTGAAGCTGTGGTGGTCGTGGTTGTAGCCGCTGTCGTTGTCTCAGCATTGTCGGAACGAGATTGGAAGTAGTTGTAGCCATTATTATAGCGAGTATTTTCGCGGATCGTAACAGTGTGCTGAGTACTAGAGCCATAGTGATCATAATCGTAACCTTCAGATGGTGAATAATGATCTTCAGTATACACCTGGAGACCAACCGGACGATTTACGTACACAGGCACTTGTATAGGCACTTTTACCGGCACTTTCACAGGTACCTTCACGGGATACGGTACTTTGACCGGGTAAGGCACAGGCACCTTCTTCTCCACTGGATAAGGTCTTGGAACGTAAACAGGTACCCTTTTCTCAACTTCCACTTTCTGTGGCACGATTACTTCTACTGGATAAGGCACTTTCTTTTCTACTTGTACTGGATAAGGCACCCGTTTCTCTACACGAACTGGTACTGGATGTGGTACTTTAACTGCATAAGGCTGCGGATACGGCACTTTTATTGGTACGTGTTTAATGACTTCCACTGGCTCTCTTACTTTGACTTGGACTGGATAAGGCACTTTCGTTTCGACGGGGTACGGTTGTGGGACCAGAACTTTGACGGGCACTGGGTAAGGCACTTGTTTTTCGACGTGAACCGGTACCGGAACTGGCCTGTCTACCGGTACAGGCACCTTGACCTCTACCGGATAAGGCACTTTAGTTTCCACTTGTACCGGCACGGGGTGCGGCACTTTCACATGGACGTGTTTCAGCACTGGTACATGTTGAATTACCGGGTATGGTTTTGGAACATACTCTTTTTCAACAACTTTTACAGGTACAGGGTGCGGTATCTTGATTCCTATCGGATAAGGTACTTTCTTCTCAACGGTTACTGGGTATGGTACTGGTTTTTCTACTACCTTTACCTTTTCAACTGTAACTGGAACTTTTTTTTCAACTTGAACGGGGTAGGGCTTTGGTACTTCTACTTTGTAGGGTACTTTGACTGGTTTCTCAACTGTCTTAATGTATCTGTGATGATGATGGTGGTGGTGATGTTTGATTTTGGTGACGCTATTAGGGTGACTGTGGTGACTGTGGTGACTGTGGTGACGGTGGCTGCCCTCGCCCTCTAGATCACCATACGTGTAGTGCATGTGCATTGGTGCGCGCCCCCGCAGCCCACTGTAACCAGAAGAATGCGGTTTCAATTGTCGTTTCCGTTTGAAGTAAATTACATGTTTTCTGTCCTCAGCGGGTTCAGAAGCTTGTGTATTTCTCACTGGGACTAGTCCAAAACTTTGAAAATACAAAGGCTCCTTATTTGAAGGTGCCGAAGGATCAAGGGGAAATGTATCTGACCGTTTACTAATAGTAGGAGTCGTTACGGATCTCTTTGATTTAGCATAGTGTGAGGGTAGAATGGGCACCCATTCGTTAGGTTCAATTTTAGTAAAATTAATCGGTGGCAAAGGTGAATTAGTTTTATGTTTAACCTTTCTGGTGACAGGGCGGTAGACCCGCGTCGTTGATGGTTGGGCTGTGGTGGTCCGAGTGAAATTTCTATAGGCATAACTTACTCTGCGGTAACTCTCTGAAGTGTCGCGGTCTGTCTCGTCAGTGTTGTTAGTCTGAGTGGTGTTGTCTTTTGTCAACGTCGTGTTATGTACGGTCAGGTTCACTTTAGTGAGACGTTTAGGCCATATTCGTTTCGTCCTCAATAGTTTTTGAGTGGTCGTGACGGTGGTTGCTGCGGTTGTTGTAGTCGTTGATGACGTCGTATTATACGATTTCGGCGGCCTGACGAATTCGGTTCGAATACCGTTGATGACTTGGGGCAGGCTGAACTTAGGGGTCTTAGATATTAACGGGTTGCCATTCGACGCAGCGTATATTAACGGTCGGCTAGTCTTTTTGATGTAATAGTTTCTGTGCTGTGGCTGGATCGGGACAACTCTGGGAAACTTGTAGACGGAGTTAGGTGAGTATGGCAGCTTCATGGGTTGTTTAGGATAGAGTCGTGGCGGTAGATGTTGTATCTGTCCGTAGTGAAGGCGGGGTACATCGACATGATAGCGACTCTGTTTCACTAGTTTGTCTGGGATGTTGGGCGGTTTACTTGGCGGTCTCTGTTCAGGTTTGTGAATAGGTAGGTCAGGTTTCGTCAGTGTTTGGTTACTGGGTTTCGGTTGACCTACGTACTTTGGGTTATGTATTATAGTTATAGCTCTATTCTGCGTCTCTATAGCAAGCTGCTCGTCATCTTGTGCCGTCACGCCACTTCCTTGATTGACGAAGATTACTAATGAAATGATCAGGAATGCCGTCTGCAAACAAAAGATATAACAGCTCAATTAGAACATGTAACACCTCTAAACACTTACACAATTTACCAACTTCTGATGGATTTGATTTATAATTCATTAATTCTCATGTTACAGGGTATTTACTGTTAATGCGTTATCATCACGACAACTATTTAAGTCGAAACGTTTTTCAAACTAAGTTAAGAAATGGTTTGAGAAAATTCAACAAGACAAATTCGTATGTGTATAGACATATACAAGTATTTATGTAGTAAATATTTCGATGTTTTGTTATATTTTTTTGTCAGTAAATGCCACAAACATCAACAGTGCGTGTATGAAGTTAGCACGCGATCTATCTTTCCGTATTCTCTTTAAAATTATACTATTTACCTTTTGTAGCTACACTGAAAAAAATATTAATATAAATGTTTAGTAGGTAAAAAAATCTACCTACAATCAGCGGCAGCAATCAAATCTCTAATATAATATAATATCACATCATCTACACAAATAACAATAGGTACTAACAAAGCCGCTGCATACCGTAAGTACCTATTCCTACCTATATTAAATAAAAATAAAGTAACTTTGGATACCTCGTTTGAAAGAGCATTCCTAAAAATACAAATAGAAGAAATAACCATAGAAAAAAAAACGTTTTTACATTGGTATGGATGGAGGCGCTACTCTAGTATTAGATTCCTTTAAATGATTTTCTTGTTTCAGTCGTTGCCGAATAGAAAGAAGGAAAGAGGAACGAGGGTGGAAAAGGAAGAGGACCGAAGGGATTGATAATCGGGTCTCCGGCGCAAGGATCAGCGTACTAATGTATTGACAGTAAGTATTTGGGAGCTTTTAATAAAGGATTAGAGAAAAAGAGGATCTGAAACTTACCTACACTACGTTATTTCTCGTATAAGAATAACAATGTATGTGATATGGGAACCTTTTCTATGTATGACAGGAACTAAAATTACTTTATAACCGGTGTAATTAATTGGTATCTACTTCCTTTGTTTTAGATAGTTAAGCACCTACTTATTAAAAGCAATTATAAAGATCGGAACAGACTTTTAATAACAGTGTCACGGCATCACTGTATCTGTGTTAAGATATAGCAGTGATTGCTTTTTATTATCCCTAGAGATTTCTTTGAAAAATGTTTAATTATAAAAAATGGTTAATATTATTACTAAACTCATCTTCTATTGAAAATAAACAAAATTAGCAAATTTGGCACTCGATTTTTTTACTTAAAAAAAATAGGTCTGATTCAGTCAGAATTTTTAATACTTACACAAAATACACCAAGACCCGGAATAAATATTTGTCCCTTAAGGGGATCGAACCCACAACATTCTACCTACTTGCGCTCCCACTGCGCCACAGAAGATTTTTTTTGTTACTTAGGCGATATTTTGGGGCCTAACCTTTAACCTAACAATTGGATGCATATAGATATAGATAATCCGATTATTTAAATTAATTAAATATTTAATTTTCTTTTATATTTACCAGTGGCGTGCACAGAGATTTTTGACAGGGTAGGCATTATAAATTTTTGACAGGGTAGGCATTATAAATTTTTGACAGGGTAGGCATTATTTAATTATGTTGCTAAAAATGTGATTTCAGACAATTATTAGGGTAGGCAGTGCCTTTCTGCCTATATGAAGTGCACGCCACTGTATTTACTAGAAGCGTGTATTACATAAGCCTATTAAATAAATATCAAACAGCGATATGCTATTCAAATAGTCCACAAAAAAGACAAAAATATAAAAAAACGGGTTTCCTCGGAGGCGCAGTGGAAGTGCATGCGACTGCTGTACAAGGTTGTTCCGGCTTTGATTCTCACACGGGACAAAACTTTGATCTATAAATATTTGTTCCGAGTCTGGGTGTACTTTATGTCCTATGCCTATGGTACCCCGCGACACAGGGCATGTGACCTAGAGTGAGAATGAATCAATATGAAAATGTAGGTCCTATCTACTTACCTAAGTACTTAAATTTTATTTTTTGCCAAACGTAGGTAGTTACAATTAGTAGGGAATTGGCCCATTGCGTAATTTTGTTAGTTAAATCTTGGTAGTAGAGCATGCAAACTTCATAAAACATTGTTTTTAAATTAAACCTCATTACTAAATTAGATTGCCAGAGTTTAAAAAAAAAGTTAAAAGTTCAGTATCTTTTCATCTGGTTAGTAATTTTAACTACTTAAATGCAATTAATTATTTAAAAGTTTATACACATACATGTAAAGGCGGACTGAATGCCTGAGGCATTATCTATTAATTTAATTAATTAATTATTATTAATTTCAGATAGTCAGATAGGCACCTAATTAAATTAATGACTGTAAGTGATCATCAAATATAAATCGAGATAATCTCGGTTCATATATTTACGTAGATAACACTTGAAATTGACGTATCGTTTTGACTTATTATTTCATAGTGAGAGCGACACGTTATCGATATATAGGAAAAAAACTGCACGATTTCATATTAAGTTAATTTATTATTTTATGTAGATAGCTACCGTAATATAAACTTGATTATTTGAACTTAAATAATTAGGTATTTACTTACTATTTAAACACTTCAGTAAGTTTAAAAAAATAATGAGTCTATTTATAATGATTGTGTCCCTACCTACCGTAGTACTTTACACTCATTAAACTCAAATTTTCTTGATTTTATTTACAATCACTGACCTTTAAAAAAACATTAAACATGATCAACAAAAATAAGTGACGTAACGTCTAATATTCTCAACAGTTCTAACAGTCTCTAAAGTTAAATTATTAATAGCAATTTTAAAAGATTACTTTACCACAATAAATAAAGCACCATTTCACAAGAAACACCATAGCTTAATCACATTTATCTTACACATTCTTGTTGTATTTTATCACTTCATTTATTTCACTGCACAATTTTGCCGCCAAAACCGCGATCACGCCATTTTTATTTCAAATTTCGTTCAACTTTTGAAAAATATCATTTTTTTTTATTGTTTAGTTTGAATGTTGTACCTACCGATAAGTGTTGCATATTGAGGCGCCTATGGCCTATCGCAGACAAATACGTAATGATACATGTGAGGAAGCGTTACCAACTTAAATAGCATTCGCGTAATGGGTGGCTGAGTTTTTCAGGACGATACTTTCTCTGCCAGTGCTTTTCTGTACTATGGTCAGCCAGGCTCACACACCTACCAGTCACTGTACAGAATTTAAGTACCTACCGTAAAAAGGTTTCCAGGGATTAAAACGTAGAAATAATAAAATAAACTTGCATTATGTAGGTACTTAGTTCCCTATTGATAAATCGACAGGCATAAGAACAGGTTTTATTTACGCTGTTTGACCTGAGTGCCCTTTACTGTTAGAAACTTTAACCTAACTTTATAGGTAGTGAAAGCTCACCAAGACATTAGTATCCTACGATGATATCTTACTTAGGTACACAAGGATAAATAGTTACCTACTTATAGGCCATGTGATCATCATCCGTAATCTTACCTCCGGTTTCTGAAAGGCTGATTAACGAAATATTACCTATCATCTTTTAAATCTAATGTTAAGTGCCAATTGAGTTGCTGAAAACATGGATACTTAGTTTAATTACTAATTAGATCAAATTAAACTAGTAAGATGAAATTATTATTAAATGTACCTACTTAGATCTCAATACTCAATAGTTATTTGATTTGCTTCCACAATGTAGTCCATGTAGAACCATCCCTTCTCGTCATTCATAAGCATATGACAACGGCCAATAGCGTTTATCTACATAAGTACTAAAATTATATCAGCTACTGTGGTCACTCACTAACCCAGCATTAGAGATGGGCGCCTACCCGGTAGAAATGGGTATAATTAGAAAATTTCTATTTATACCCATTTTTACCTACCCGTTTTCAATTTATACCGGGTATAAATTAAAATAAACAATAAACAAGATTGCTTAGATAGATAACATGCTTTTATTGTTTCTATTTTTACATTTTCTTAAAAGTTTTTTATTATAAGTGTGTATTTATTTTAAGCTATAGGCTTAAAGTAGATACACACATATTTAAATAGATTTTTTTGTTATTTTAATTTTGATAATATGCTATTTCTGATTTATTTTATCAAATATAAAATAGAATACATATTGAAATAGATATTATGTATTAAATAATTACTCGGCCGCGTTCAATTTAAAATGGCAACCCAGATCGATTGAACAAAACTCCGCCATTTTACTTAGTCAGTTACATTTTTAAAAGTGATGCACATTGTTGTATTAAATTAACAGTTTTTATCAGTTTGTGAGTTTGTTTAACGCACTACAACAAAGTTAATGGTAAGTATTTTATAATTCATTATATTTTTAATTTTAATTACTCATTTTGATGACACTAACATTATTGAAAATACTGACATAAATTTCTTATTAAATTTTTTTTACTATTTATAAAAAAAATATTATTATACTGACTTAGGTCAGTATTATTTATTAATTTATATATTTAAAAAACTGAATGCACATGCGTACACAGGCGGAACCATGAAGGTATATTTAAACACAATACGCTAAATAATATAAATAATGTATACAAACCAAATAATATAATACATAAAATATACTACTAATAATACATATACATAAGTATATAAATTATATATATATATATATATATATATATATATATGCAACACTCAATTGGCAGGCTCAAGTCACAAATGTCAGCCTCTCTGGCTCTCTGGCTGACATTTGTGACTTGAGCCTGCCAATTGAGTGTTGCATCAATAGACAAGCCCAGATTCTTACTATTTGGACTAAAAGGTATGACCACGTTGTTGTAAATCAGTGGAGAAAGTGATCCAGTATCTAGTCTGCAAATCATATGGCGACTACCTACAATGATGGCCTGTCATTTATCTGGATTTACTCGTAAGCAAACCTTTCAGACCAACTTTTTATTATGTCGAAGGTCTTTGTTCAACATGTCAATGGCTAATTGTATGTCAGTTATAGTTGCCTGAGAGTACAGTTGCAAGTCATCGAAATAAAGATGATACGAACACTGAAGATTCTGGGTTAAGAGATTAATAAAAACTGGAAGAGTAAAGAAGAGAGAATGCCGCCTTAAGGAACTCCAGAGTTCAGATCACACCAACTTGATGAGGTCTCATCGGTGCGAACAGACTGCGGCCGTCCCTGATGATATGTCGAGAACCATTCTAGTGCAGCGGGAGAGTTCATGTTATGGAAGAGGATTGATAAAAGGATAGGGTGACTGACGATATTGAAGGCGTTTGAGAAGTCAATTAACGTCACAACAGTGACTTTGGCGACTTCCATGCCCTTCCTAATATCGCCAGTCACTTTGAGGAGAGCTGTAGTAGTGCTGTGGAAACCAGACTGCAATGGGCTACCTAAAGTTCCGAGGAACTTCGAGATATTGGCGGGAGGAATGGATATTGTCAAGTATATAGCGGCGCTTAGCATTACGAATCATCTGATTACACCGATTCCTTACAATCTTGAAGAGGACCCAATTATCGTCTGAACGCTCCTTTCTAAACACACGAAATGCCCGATCTCTGAGTCTCATGGCCCTTTGAATGCCTTTAGACAGTCACGGAGCAGAAGGACGTATTAATTTAATTTTTTTGATGGGCGCATGTTTGTCGTAGAGGCTAAGGATGACGTTGACTGTTAAATATCTGCACTTTCTCGTCAACATTCGTGGCTGCTATCAAGGGAGCCCAATCTATCTCGAGGCATCATCACGCAGCACATCGACGTTAATTTTGCCAAAACAACGCCTCTGCAGAACTCTAGGACGAATTTTGGGTGGTTTTAGGCGGTAGGAAATGTGAATTAGGTCATGATGAGAGAAACCAAGGGCTAGATACTGACCGTGGGAGTGGATCAAGGATCAGGTATTATGTCTGGAAAGTATGCCATTTAACAATTGCGATAAATATTTTTAGTTTACTATTTTATAAAAGTTTTTTATAATATACATATTATGAATAATTTGATTTTATCTATGTTGTTATTGTTTAGTCAAATTTGTGCAAGTATTTTCTAGTTTGTATGAGTTATTCAAAATAAAAATGCTTTTTAATACGAGGCTGATGTTAGCCTACTTATATTTTGAATTAGAAAATTATGTCTGAAAAGAAAACTGTGCCATTTAAGAAATTATAATAAATATATTTTTAATCGTCATGATTTTGTTTTATTTGGGCAAAATATTTGCACTGTTGTTGATTAAGGCGTTTTACAGGATTCTTTTAACTTAAAATTAACCAAATCACGTACTGAGTAATAATACCCGGCATTTTTAAAATATACCCGGTAAAAATGGGAAAAAAGTAATTTTTACCCTTTCTTACCCTACCCACCCATTTTTACCTACCCGAATTTTTTCCCACCGCCCATCTCTACCCAGCGTGCGTTCGAGTCAAGCGTGGCGACTAGGTATAGCAATCCCCTCCCGTTCGGAAGCCTTCCAGCACCACAGCACCAGACGTTAACATTATAAGTACATTTTTGAATTCTGAAACTTACCCTCGACCAGCCCCCGACAAACGTTTCTCTGCCGAATGAGCGGCCGAAAGAATGTTTCGTTGGTTCTGTCGTCGATTCGCTCATGATTAAGTTGTTCTGTCGGCGAATCCTGCGTAGTCGGAAGGTTCTGTCGTTGAACAACTCAAAAACTAAACTATTCTTTCGGCGGCTCATTTTAAAAATGTCTACTGGTGATAATGGCCTGACCAAAATAGGTAAAGTTTTATAACATATATTTCAACATAAGTATGTTTCTCGTGCACCGTATTTTAGGTATGTATGTACTAATTTCAAAGGTGAACTTAGAACTTGGTAAACTGCTCGGTTTCGAACAGACTACCTTTTGCTGGCGTATGTTTTACACTATGTCATCACATTCAATCAGTAATTGCGATAGAAACGCCTGTTATATCATGAGTACAATTAGAACTCGCTAACATAAAATCATCGATCCTTATTCACACGATTTGATGATTCAATTTTTAAGTTAATAAGCAATTAACTACTTACGTAATGACTTTAACTGCCTCAGCGGGTGCAGTGGACATTCTGCTGTGTAGTGTGAGGTTGCGGGTTTGATTCCAAGAAACCAAAAATTGTGCTATGTCTGGGTACGTAGGTATCTACAGACACGGCTGGTTCCTTATTGCAGGAGTTGCCAACTGAAATAAATTAAAAAAAAAACATTTAAATCGAAGTGTGTGCATAATAAATATCATCAGCTATCACTCTATTACTATACACAACTATGGCGCCGGCGTCCCTAATCGGATATCGCAGAATATCAGTGATGCGGTTTATTATAAAAATCGCAATGTAACTGAGCGATGTCCAAATTTTTGGCACTAATAGGACACACACTTTCACAGATTACATATTTTATTTAAATAATTTTTATTTTTTATTTTTTCATTTAAATTTTTTATTGTAATCTGCTCACTGACAAACTGACTTTTTGTTAATTCGTACATAAATATCTGGGGGATGTGGTGTTGCCAGTTAGCATTATTTTATTTTTTTTATTTGTTATTTTTACATTATTTTCTGATTTTAGTTTTATTTTTTTTCTTTGTAATAATTTAAGTGTATTTCGTTCAGTGTACAAAAATAAATCTTTTTCTTTCTTTCTTTCTTTCTTTCTATTACAATTAAATACTTACTATGTTTAGCAGCGAAATAAATTGTTTATCTCGGGCAGTGACAACCCACTGATTTACAAGCACTGATTTTAAAGCAGTCGCCACCAAGCGTGGACGTTACAGTGTAGGGAGATCTAACCGTCAAATTTCAAGATTGACCAAGTTTTTCGAAATACGTAAAGTAGGAGCGAGTTTAACTTGATCAATTATTTACAATTATTCAACATTTAATTGCCAATCAGGAAAACTATAACACTATTCGTGTTTTCAAGGAATTTTAATTGTTTAAACACACTTTAGTTATTCCTTTGCCATTAACTGCAGGCTAAATGATTTAAAGTCGATGCCGACGTAAGATTCAAGTAACCGCCGGTGCCCGCCAAATCAATTGCTAATACGTTATCTAACATATCGGATACACAGTTTCGCGAAACATCTGTTTTTCCTACTTCCGTCCTTCCGCACGCATGTTACTAAAATGTACTTACTGTGCTAAATTTATGCAACCATATACGTAGTATATAGATCACGCAAATTTACGTTTCTAACCTTTTCCACATTCATTCATAATTGTACTTGCCTTTCATGCACGCGGGTTTAGGGAGGATTTGACCCGGCGGCGGGGTAGGTTTTATGAAGTTTTATAATCTCATTTTTTTAAGCATGCAGATACGTTTGGGCTTGAGCTTATTCGTCATCCACCGCGCGCTGCCTGGATCCGCTACGTGACCCATAGACTATACCTAATGGACGCTTGCAACACCAAGAGGGAAAACTTCTTCAAGAATTAACTGTTTCTGTCCCGTGCCGTGATACCACCAAATTACACCTTAGTGGTGTCAGGGCGAATTCATCTAATCCTCCTGGGTTCCCCTTTAGAACCTTTTAGTAGATATGTGGGAGGCAGATGCTTTAAAACTTAACTGTACGAGACCCTAGTAGTTTTAAGAATAGGATAAACTTTTAGGCGATGGAGATGCGATGATGTGGTTTTAATCTGTTAATGAAATATGAAATGAAATGAAATATATGTTTGTTCATTTAAGTTAATTAAATTAACACTTATGAACGTCAAAGTTTACAAAATGTCAGCAAATTAACCTACAGTTAGACTACAGTGGCATTTCATTATATGTGTCGATATAGGTACGGTGGGTATAGATATTGGACGTACAAAAGACCAAGCGAACACCAAAATTTAACGGTAGTAGATGTACGCTGGTTTCAGCATGAATGGGCCGGATTGACCGCGGCAGTACTACCCTTTCATAGAAGATCGACGTAAGAATATTAGTTTTCATGCTAATGTGTTTCGCTCGGTGAGTGAGAGCGCCGGCGCGGCAGCCCAAACACTCCATCGGTCCTGATCCTTTTCCCTTTTCCTTTCCTTACTCATCCCCTTCTCCGTGGTCGGCAACGATTTGGTTGTTTTCTAAGCATTATTACTTTCATAATGCTTGGAAAACACAGCAATCTCTATAGATTACGGTTACCACTTACCATCAGGTGGGCCGTATGCTTCTTTGCCACCAGTCGTATAAAAAAAAAGTAACAACGGTAGGTAGGTACCTATTGTGTATGTAAGTAACGTATTTTTTTGCCGCGGTCTAGTGACTTCTCACTTTTAATTCAACGAAAATCGTGTCTTTAAGTACATATCAGTGCGGAAGAAAGTGCAAATCTTTTTGCCTGACTGTCGCAGTCAAGGAGGGTAATATTTTTCAAGCGTATTGTACCTATGTATGTATGTATGTGTGAGTATGTATGTCTATTTCTTTGGCACGCTCTAAAGCTACAGCATAAGTGTCTTGGATTGGAACAAATGAGAATTAGATTCGTATTATATTAACTAGCTGTTGCCCGCGACTTCGTTCGCGTGAAAATTCAGATGGGTGCCTCTATGAGAATATTGCGTGCCTGATTTTATGGCAATCGTACATTGTATCAGTATTATCCGTCTCTATGGCGAATCCAGTTTAAACCCGCTACCGCTAAAACTGACAAACCACTTTCACACAAACTTGCGACTTTTATTTGCCCATTTAATAAGGGTGGTTTCTGAATATTAAAAAAAGAGTATTTTCTAGTAATTTGGTAATCCTACTATAAAAACTATAGAAGTTTCATACAAACTTTGCCACCCCTTTATACCCCCTTAGAGGATGGATGGATTTCGCAAAATTCCGTCTAAGTGAGCACCTATATTCTAATAGGAATGACAATGCAAAGTTTGAGATTCCTAGCACTTGTTGTTTCTGAGATTTCGTGATAAGTGACCTTTTGGGCTTCGCTCGCGTGAATGTCGTTTTTTCCAATAGACATTTTTATATTGTTTAAATACTGTTTTCATACTATTTTTTATCTCCCCCTCACTCCCCCTCACTTCCTCCTCACTTCCCCCTCACTTCCCCGTTACATCTCCGTCACTTTCCTCTCACTTCCCCTCACTTTCACCTCACTTCTCCCTCACTTCTCCCTGGCGTTCCCCTTACTTCCCTCTGACTTCTCCCTGACTTTCCCTTCACATCTCCCGCATTTCCCCCACACTTCCTCTTCACTTCCCCCTCACTTCCCCATCACTTTCCTCTCACTTCCCTCTCACTTTCCCCTCCCTTCCTCCTTCTCCTCAGTTCCTCCTTTTCCTCCCTCCTTTCCCTCCCTCCCCCTCCCTGTAAATTTCGAGTCGCTAGCTTCAGAAGCTAAAGATCTTTGTATAGAATATTTCATCCCTAATTTCATCCCTCTAAATCCACCCCTGTTAAAATAAAAATTATAAGGATATTTTTTATTTAAATAAAAGTATTCCAAAACAAAATTTCTAAACTGTAAGTTAAAAAATTAAGAAGATTCATCCCTTTTCATACACTTACGAATTAAATTTTAAAAAACCGTTTTTTAGTACAATCTCTAGACATTTAGACAAACACACCCTCCAAATTTCAAGTCGCTACGACCAGCAGTTTAGGCTGTGCGTTGTCTGTTAGTCAGTCAGTCAGTCAGGACAAAGCCTTATATAATATGTATGGGTGTATGGATGTATGGATTAGACGTATAGCCATCGGGGATCAAAGCATACAGGCTGCTAGGAATGCTAACAGGTGATGAGCCACATAAAGCTGACCGTGCGAAAAACAGCTAATACTTAGATCCACGCCCACAACTTTTAGTTGTGTCTGACCTTGGGATTTATTAATTGTCATCGCGAAACATAGGCTCACTGGAAACTGGACTCATTTAAAACTAAACGGAAGATTGTTTAGAATGAGCGGAATCCGAAAAATAAAAACGCTATCAGCTATTCCGTAACCTGTTAAAGTCTCTGTTTCTATCAGATTTCGTAGTAAATTAACAAATGTTCGACGTGATTCTTTAAATTGGCATAACTTTTTTATTTATGAACCGATTGACATGAAACAAACACTAAGTGTTAAGTGAAGCTTACCACAATCTATTAGTGAAAACCATATCTAAATCGGATAAGCCGTTTCTGAGATTAGTGTGAACAAACGCACAGACAAACAGACAAACAGACAAACAGACAAACAGACAAAAATTGTAACAATCATTGTTTTGGGTTCTATTTGCGTTGATAAAGGCCCCAATATTTTTTTTTTCTCATATATCTTCCATGTACAGACAGCGATCGGTTACATTTTTATTATATGTATAGATTGTGTTGTACATTATGTACATAATATTTCAATAAAGCGTCAGCACGAGAAAAAATGGGTTTCTTTCTTTTAACATTGTTTTAGGCAGTTGGGCTTTTTGGTTTTTACTAATACATATATTACATATTGCTTGTTAATTACCGATATGCATATTGTTTTTAACCAACTTCAAAAAGAAGGGTTCTCAATTCGTCGGAACCTTCTTGGGGGAGGCCTATGTCCTGTAGTGGCTGTTCAGGTGATATGATGGTGTATTGTTTAGTTACCACATGAGTACCTACCCATACAGACTGGATATCTCTACTAAAATTTAATGTGGGCGTAAGCTCCTACCAAAAAACTTAAAATTTATTTTTTACTTACCTACCGGAGAACTGATTGAGTATCTCATCATCTGCAATCGATATAAAGAAGTCTATCTTACAGTGGACTTCTTTAGGATGATTACATGAGCATAGAGCGAAGAAAGAAAGTTTTTCCAAACATTTAATAGGAAGTAATAATTTTATGGACTGCAATACCAGGGGTTCAGCCAAGCTACAGTTAGTTGGTTACGCACAATAAAAACGTATTAACATTCAATTACATGACGTTATTTAGTATCTTTTTGAATATTCAGCAGACCTCGCATAGGTACATAACCGATAAATGTAACATTATTGATATAATGTATTCGTAGGTATATCATGCGTTATAAACTAATACTCCAGACAAAAATAAACGACTTTTTTTAAGTTTTATGTATTGCAAACTTATAGAAATCCTGTAGAAATAGGTATCTGTTTTGTCTAACTTTACAACGTCGTCGGCGAAAGAAAATTTCGTGCGGGGTATACCTATTAATAAAAAAAATCAAATTTTATGATCTGCGTTGAGGTGTGCCTTGCGTTTCTCTAGGAGAGGGAACTACGCTGCAGCGCAGAATAAGAATAAGTGCCCTACCTCGAGCGTCGAAGAACGTATATTAGGCAAATAAAAACTTCATATTACATTAAAATATCACTGTATTTCTTTTAATATCTTTAATCTGTATTTATCATCGGGGAACCTCATCTTTACAATCTGCCTTACTTCCTCGCAGCTGTACCCATGGAATTGATCACGGTTTTTGTTCCACAAGTCGGATACCTCCAACAGTTGCGCCTTTAGTAGCACTGGCAGCTGGATGAATTTGGACCATATGCTGATCTTCGATTCAAATTGAACAGGTTCCTGAAATTATTATTTAGATATAAATTTTAGATCGAGTAAGAGAGCGGGAACGCGACGGCACGCAGCATACTCTGCATTCCGCTCTCTTTCTTGCTCTAGTAATTAACAATTCGGAGTGTCAGACAGGGATAAAACCATAAAAAAATTGCGATTCTGTGCTGCCATATGTAGTTTAACCCTCACAATATAGTAGGTATACGTTTCTCGCGTTAAAATATTACTGCGCCAAAAGGATAGTTAATAGAAATATACAAAAACTACAATACGTAGTTTCAGTGGAAAAACCATGGAAAATTGCCGATAGTGGCAGACGAGCAAACGGCCCACGTGATGGTAAGTGGTAGCTGTCGCTCATGGACGACTTAGGATCTCTGCCAGGGACTCTGCGAAGCTGCTGCCTACTGTGAAGGAAGTGGGGTACGTGAAAGGATTGAGGGTGTTGAGAATAAACGAAAGAGAGGAAATTGGGCCTCGGGCACGCTCATAATTCCTTACCTCAAACAATGTTAAAACATCACTGGCAGTGTATTCCACCCGCATAGCGAGCATATACACAAGTTCTTCACTAACTGGCTTGCTACTACCCAGCACACGGTCTAACATAGACTGACATAACGCCTGTACTAGCGTAGACACAGACATCTCATACATGCGGGTAGGTAGAACATTATACCAGGACGATCTGAGGTCCTTTAGTAATGTGAGCGCATTGTTGATAGCGCAGTCGAATTGTTCGTAGCTCTCGTAGGTCCAAGGTGAATCTGAAATAGAATATTATTGTGATAATGATTTATTTAGATTGTCATTATAAAAAATATAATTATGCTTGTTAGTAATCTACATAACGGTTTAATTTTAGATGGTCTAGGTTATGGCACCCACTAAACACAAGGTCGTGGGTTCGAAACTAGGCAAGTACCAAAGTGACTTTTCACTACAAATTCATCTAGGTTAGTCCTGACGTACAGTGAAAAAAAACATCGTGAAGAAACCTGGACTTATGAAAAGAAAAATGTCTGAAATCGCTAATCCTTCATATAGCCTTCTCTAGAGAAGAGGTTTTTACCTACAGTGGAATAATAACGAGCTGGTGTGATGAGAAGTTGGATTTATCACTAAAGACTTACCATTAGTCCCAATACTCTGTGTGATACTACTCTTCTTATTCTGAAGATACAGAGAAATCTTCTCAAGGCCCAATACTCTCAAATCTTGTATACATTCTAATAACACCACATTAAGATGATCAGCAAGACTCTTCGGTAAGGAGTTGCACCATGGAGGACCTAGCAGACTATGTGCTAAGTAAAAGCAGTTGTTGAAAAACAGAGCTGAAAAAGTGTAAATTGTTATTAAATAAATGTTGAGTTAAAAAATTAGGTCAAGTGCGAGTCGGACTCACCCACCGAGGGTTCTGTACAAACTTGTAGTCACAATACTTATCGTACGAGGGACAAAGTTCTTACCTATATCAGCAGGACAACACTCCAGATTAACTTTAAACTTCTTAGGCACCAAGCTCTGGTACATAACAGCAATATCTTTGATATAGCCAACTAGCTGTTTACTGTATTTCTCTGGCAACTTTGCACTTTCCTCCAAATGTTCAACTATCAATGACATAATAGCTTTCACGTTCTGTGATATCAAACATTTTGGCAAAAACAATGGTTTGTGTATGTCCCATGATGTGTTATCCGTAACATCTAATATAGAATCGTTTTCAGTATTAGGTACAGATCCAACAACAACAATGCCATATGATAAGCTTTCGTTTAAAAGCATACGGACATCTGACAAGAGTTTATCACATTTTTTATTGTACAAAACACATTCTGTATCATCAATATATTTGTTTAGTGGAGATTCTTCTGCTTTCACAAATTTTAAATCAATTAGAAACTTGTTAAATGAATCCAACTCAATAACTATGTTTTTATAATTCTGATAACTGCTATCACAAGAAGGTAAGTTCATTCTTATGCAGTCTTCAATAATTTTGTTAAAGAATTTCTGTCTTATTGTCTCCGCAAATAACTCTATAAAAGATTTTTCACCTTGTAATTGTGAACCTAATGTTGAATAAAGAAATTCAAATATTGCGGTCAAATTATTGAATATTGTTTGGTAGTTAGGCTTTTTAGGATCGTTGAGAGTTATCTTTATGTTAAACACAATAGCACCAATGTGGTCTTCAGTGAAAATGTCACAGTTGTGTCTTATAACACTGTGAAGTAAGTTGTTTATAAAAAAGTTTGAGAAAAGTCCCAGCTCAGCATGCATTCTATCTGTCACATATAATGTTTTCAATATCTTTTGCAGTAGTATTGGATCACTTTGCTGCACAGATAAAGAATATGTTAAATATTTCAAACCTTTTTTCTCTGACCAAGTGAAAATGTCTTCCCATTCTACACTCAGCTGGGCTGTGTACAAAGCAAGCTGGTTTTCAGCCTGGGCAGTGATATTCGTAAGAGCTTTTATCATTTTATCTTCGAATTTCAAATTCTTTAGGTCCATTTTTAATTGCTTCACTGCTAACATAGCTTCACTGTAATTAAATCGACCGAATTCATGATTTGCTTTGTCTAGGATACGTTTCCCATCAACCACAGAGCATAAACCTTTCAAAATAGCAAATGAATTGTGTAATTTATTACAGTGACTACGAAAATCTTCATCATTTATTTGATACTTTTCTTGACCATATTTTATGGCCTCCAAGCATTTCAAATGATCAGAAAGTATGTTAGCTTTTCGATTTTTGTAATTTAATTGTTCTAAACTCTTAGTAATGGTATAGTTTACATAAGTATCGATAATGTTCTGTTGTAAAGCCCAAGATAAAAGTTGTATACGTTCTGTAAGATCTTTCACTGAAGTTAACATTTCATCACGTTGTTTCTTCAGCTCTTCTGTACTGACTTTATTAGCTTCTTGTAAAACAGCACTTAACAAACTCATTTTAACGTAAAGTAGAAAGTTTATAAGTAGCAACACTAGTTTTGATTAGTCGTTTCGTTGTGTCTGTGTCGCGGATTCAAATTTTAAATTTGACATATAAAATCCATTTAAACGGCTTCTGTCACGTTTAGAAACTGCTTGCTGAATTCTGCGTTCAACGTAACAACACAAACTGTTACGGATTTCTCTATAATGATGAAAATGTTATTTATTATGACACCATTATAATAATAAAAAGGTATATAAATACCTGCAACAGACACTTATATTTTTATTGTGGGGCGTAAAGTTTGAACTTTTATCGCAGGCATTTCTAATTAAAATACCTACTTACTTACTGCATAAAAATTTGGCTGCACTCACATGAATGACCTAGGTATGTTAATGCAATTAGTTACTTGTTTTTTTTGTTTTATGTAAATCAATGCAAATTAAGTATTAAAAAGGCCTTCAAGGTAAAATACTTTCTGAAATATTGGGGTTGCCAACGACTTGTTTGATCAATGGAGTCTAAGCTTAAGGACACCACTGTATTCACTACAAGTCGTGTGCAGCTTACACAGTATAAATATTTTTTATAATTGGATAAATATTTATTAGAAATGAATGACAGTATTGAAATTGAAACTTTAAAAAGTGAGTTGGACCACGAAAGAACTAGCAGGTCAGTGTATTTTTTACGTATTAGGGTAGTAGGTACTAAGTTTCCAATAATGAGATAGGTACTGCAAAGTCCAATCTAAGGAAAAATAGATTACCTTACTATCAATAATAATTAAATCAGTAAATCGTGGACAAGACTGTCGTATTCTCTATAATAAATTTATAACTTAGGTATCTAAAATTGAAGGCTACTGCATAATATTATAAAATTAGGTCAAGGTTAAAAAGGCTATTTTCATGTATAATAGGTACAAACCTACACTAGTTATGACCTGCGATTTTCTTCCCACTCCAAATGGTGGGGCTGGGCCACCAAATAAGGAGCCTACTAATTTACACACATGCAATTTGCTATATTGATTTAAGTAGGCGCTTGCTTGATTCTTTCTCAAGTCAGAAAAAGTGCCTGGCTGTCTAACATCGCTAATCTCAAGAATCACGTCAGGAAACTACAACTTTTGATTCAAGTTGCAATCAATGGAATGCATATACTTAGTCGTGTTCACGTTCATACCTACAGGGAATCCGCTGCATGGCAGAATGGCGAACTCGAGAAGCAGATAGCGCTGATTCACGATGAACTCCGCAAGAGTGACTACACCTGGGACCACGACGAAGATCTGATAAAGGAAAACGCTCGGCACAAAGTGTACTTAGACACCATCCAGACGTTAAGGGAACAACTGCCAGCGCTGAAAGATAAGATTAAAGCTGCTAAGATATGTGGAGCTGGTAAGTCTTTATGCAATATTGACAAAACTGTGTTTCTATCTAATTTTTGTTCTGGGTCTTTTAAGCTGGTGTGAAAAACTTATCATATAGCCGCTATAGTGGAGGCCACCAGTCCTGCATTTAGGTACTTATACAAAAGAAAAGAAAGAAAATAGGCCTATGTATGTAGGTATCTATTGTACTGGTAAATTTAATCGTTTCGTATTTTGATTTTGCAGCACGTAATCCATACATGAGTATTTAGGTCAAGGCTTGAGTAATGCAAAATTCGTAAAACAAGTCGGGTCATGTTATTTTGCCATAGAGACAACAGTATATGTTACGAGACTTGCTGTGTGACAAAGTATTATGCCGCATGCCTGTCTGTGGGTTCCATCTGTACTAGGTTAAAGACCTATTTCCGTAGGTGACCTAACGAGCGCTAACGGTCAGCAAATACTTACCTACTAAGTGCTCACCGTAAGGTGATCTTACTGTAGTCTCGCGTACAAGTATGATGATTATGGGCAACTGCTCCCTTTAGACAGGACTTTAGACTTCAGTCACGGTATATAGATAATATTAACGTGCTGCAGTGGATGACTCCAGGTTGATAATGATTATGTCGCGAGTTGTATCTAACCTTTATCGCGTCAGTATACCTACAGTGTGTAAATGCCTGCTTCAGCGAGGTATTGGATTCGCTTGTAAAGTAAAAGATGGCATGCCTATCTTCTTGCCTATTATTCGGTTTTAGTTAATCTTGCTCTCACATTTCAGATTGCAGGCTGAAACACGATGATCTCAATATTAATTTGGATCTTCTAACGCCTGTAAGTATTAACCTTTAAGACTTAAGTACATAAAGCATAACAACATATCAAGTTACGTGCAAGTACACCTAGGTAGTTACATCTTTTGTATTTTGAAATAACATTTTTTTTTGCACGCATCGAATTTCGATGCGTGTGATACCTATCTGGGTTGGGTCTGGGTGTATCTCTGAATTTCGACAGTGCTTTATTTCGAACATACTTAACTTCGAAAATACGTAGTTCGACAGTCATTGCTTCGACAGAACATAATTGCACACACATTATTTCGACGACACATACTTCGACAACACACGACGGTAGTCGCAAAATCTCTTAAGAGATAATAGCGGTGTCTTCGTCTTACTTACTACACACGACTAAAATAATGCGTACTTTAACTTATGTTTACAGACAGAGCTTTTGCGTACAGTGAAGAGGTTTGAACGTCTCAAAACTGATCTAATTAGTACGTTGCGAAGTAAGGAGTGGCGTTTGGATTCCGAGTCCAAGGTAATTGCCGGACTTTACCCAAAATTCCTTATGACTGTCTTTGCATAGGCATTATAGATTTGTAAAAGAAAAGGTCGACATGTAGTCTTTTTATCCTTGTTATTATTGCAGTTCATAAATCGCTCATAGAAAAATATTTGTCGTCATATTAGTGGTTGGCGAAACAGTTGTAGGTAGTTAATACCTCTCTAGGTCCAGTCCTACATATTCTTATCTTAATTACCTTATATATACGTTTTAGCAAATGACAAGCTGTAAAATACAGCGAGACATAGTCCTCTTCCAAGTCTCGCAACCTTGACTTCTCGTCAGATACTCATATCCATTAATTACCTGCCACCGTATCGGGTCGTCGTTCTACCTTGTCAGGGGTCGGTCGGCCCACGCTGCGTCTAGAATCTTTCTGCCCCAGTGGCCTAAATAGTTTGACAGAATAATCTATTTAATTACCTACATACTTACCTACTTACTGTTTCAGCTGTTCGTGCGGGTGCACGATCAACGGACTTACTTGCAAAACGAGCTCATGATCTGCCAAAATAACATCTTAAGACTTCAGAAGAACGGCGGTTATTGGCAGTAAGTATCTTTATAGTGTGTAAGTACTTTGTAATAAAATAATTACCAAAATGTAGTAGGCACCTAGTTTTTAAAACAAGTTAGATGGACAGATTTTTGTCAACTTGTATTCTTGCCAAATTTTAAATTCGTTTTAAATTAAGAATTTTAGGATTAATTACGACTTTGTGAGTTAGTAAGAGAACTATTACACGCGGATCCAAGAGAGCAGGAGCACACTATACGCACATACATTTTTGATGTTTAAGTCTAAGGGACTTAAACAACAAAAATGTAAACCTACCCCGACGGGGTCAAGCTCCCCAAACTTAATCTGGATCCGTTACTGCCACCGTATATTTATACTTACCTATAATGACCTATGCTACCGATGTGACGTTCCAGAAATATCGCCAGAAAGAACGACGAGCGAATCCTGGACCCCAAGCGAGGACCTATAAAGAAGATCATTGGCAACGAACGACTCCCGCCCATCGCCACGTAAACACGAGTAGACGCTATTTTCGTACACAGAAAACTAGATATTTATAATATGGTGGTAGAAGCTTAAAGTATTAAACTAGAAGCTGTCTGCCGCTTTTGGGTAGAGGGTTCGCGGAGTGGGTAGACCAAGGATTACGAAGGTGGTTAATGTAACCGAAGTCGAAATCGGAGGTGTAATATTAATTATTAAAAGTTTCCGACCTTTTGGAATCGGAGTCGAAGCTCCGTAACATCCCTAGTACCTACAGCAAAAAAATAAATTTATATTCAAAAATGTTGTGTCCCATCACATGAACACTAAGCCAAAACTATCCCACTAACTAATCACTCATACTAAAAATCAGTAGACAAAAATTGTCATGTATGCCTTGGCGAGAGGGGATTACGAGCGAAGGTTTCTTTCTAATTTAATGCTTTAAGAGTAGAGATGTAGAGACTATAATAACAAATATGTATATTATTTAAGGATAGACAAATTTAACAATAAATATAGTGTGACCTGAAGCGTATAACAGTGTTGTCAGGTTGATAAATGAATTCTTTAAGCTGTATGGACCCATATAGTTTTTCTAAGATAGTGTATATACTACTCGTTACCCGTCAACAGGGCGATGTAAGTATTTAACACTGCTTTACATATACCTACTGTATAACAACATGGAGAATACATACGTCTCAAATGGCTGCAAAACATCTTTTGGTGTACCCTTAGAGCATTAAACCAACAGGAGTGGACACGCGCTCTATTTCCCTTGCGCAAAAGTCTGCCACTTTCGGCGGGGGACGGGGTAACGCGAGCAACGCACACTAATTACAATGTTAACTACTAATGCATTTTTAAATCGCGTCGTTATACACGCACACAATAAAATTATTACACACTAGCTTAAACTAAACACACACAATCACATTCACACACAGGGACATCTATTAGTTTACGCTTCCTTAGCGTAGAACAGTTAGAGCTTGACTCTGTCGATATTTAGTATCGATGTTTAGGATTTCATATAAGTACGCGAAAGATTTAATTATTTTCATGATTATTATGTTTGCTTATTAAAATGAGCATTATCCTATATTATATAGAACAGTTTTAGGTAATAATAATCTATTATAATTTTAAGGTTTTTTTATATTTAAGCACTTTGAAATAGATGAAAGTAAAGTAAATAGTTCATAAACATGAATTAACTAGAAGTAATTCTGTTGATTCATGTTTATGTCAATATTACAGGAAGAATAAATCAGTGTTTCTAACTAGCACACTTTTTCGTAATTATTATCAAAAAAGCCCGTCATACGGTCGGGCTAAATTTATTTGTTAAACATTGTTCGACAAACAAATCTGGTTATGCGGTCGGGCTCTCCTACTATGTTTACTAATGTTTATTCAATACTTCCGATCCCTGATAGTACGGAACCCTCGGCGCGCGAGTCCTACTGGCATTTAGTTTTTTTTTGAAGTTTTTTTGGCGCGATTGGGGAAAATGATGAGAGTGAATTTTTACGATGCGCGCGCACACCGACAGAAAAAAGCAACACCCTGAAGTTAGTTGCGAACCTTTTACACACTGAAGTTAGTTGCGGATCTTTGTGTGTCGTATCAGTACAAATAATCTGTGTGAATAAATAAAAAATATATTGGCGTTTATATCAATTCAAATATTTATGTATGTATGCGTTGTATTATTATTTGGTATTTTTGGATTGTTATGCCAAAGAAGTATAACTTCTTACGTGCGTACATGGGTACCCACTCTTTTTTTTTATTTTACTACTGCGCACAAGGATGTATGTTCAATAACCACCACCTGTTGAAATCTGTTCTAGTGTGGATTAAAGATTGTAATTAATTATTACGTGTCAATTTTACGTGTATTATTCCTAAGTATGTATGTATATTCAAACCAAATAATACTTTGAATTAATTGTCTGTTGCTATTAAATTTCGTTCCAACTAAGCAGAGCTTGTAATTGGAGGATTTTGTTCTGATTACATAGTAACAAGACACTGACATGAGAATGTATGAGTAGATTTTTATTAGAGAGATATTTTATCTGTTCAGATAACAAAAAAACAACAGAATATATTTCAGAAAGTCTTTATTTAAGTAGGTATAATAAAATACTGAAAAACTGTGCAATTTAAATTAACCTTATAAATCTAGTTTAACTAATCCTAGGTAATGCAATAAGAGGAGGTAGCGCACAGCGAGTTTACTTGCTAAAAACTGAGCTCTCCGCCGCTTGGGGGTAGGGAGGAGGTAGCAGTGCTGGCAGCACAGAAGGCTTTGTCTTTTAAGCTGTTAGTCAGATACTTGTACGCTTAGGAACCCACTTATATGGTTCCTACAATATTGGACCCAAGCGACTCGAGGCGCTGCTTCTTTTGAAAATCTAAAATAAACAAAAAAAAATTAATTTAATACTGGAAAACCAATATCGATATTTGTGATTAAACTGTCTCATCTCTAATTATGTTAAAGTGTGACCAGTTTCTTAAAAATAAATACGCTTATTTTTGTAAGAAATGAGCAATTATCTTTCGGAATAAAGTGCACTAATCTTGTATATTTGGATTTATAATCTCATTTTACTTGTTCATTTAATATTATTTTGTGCATTACTTGGTAAAAAAAGATTGGTTTTAATTAAAAATAAATAAATATGGGAACGGTGACACAATAATGTACATCCAAAATGAAACTTATTAGATATGTCAACAAGGCGAGATATAAAAAAGAGAAGGTTAGTTTTTATGTTAATTCAACTTAAAATATTACCCCAGATTGGAGTATTGATGATAAGCCTGGCAACACTTGTTGATTAGCATTTTATTTGGTTAAATTGCTAATTTAATGCCTTATTTAATAATATTAGAACAAAATAATACTTACAGGTGGAATGTAATATTATCCTTTTGTAGACTTGATGTCGCTGAATGCTTTTTACACCAAAATACACTGCAATTCGGCATTTCTATTGAGACGCTATTACGCATGCACTGATATGTGACTTATGATGCGGAACGCGCGTCAACTAGTTTTATATAACGGGTATGACCGGTGGTCTGGTACCTTTGGCAGAGGGGTACGCCTGTCAGTGGCCTCTCCGGTTGGTTTAATGCTCTAAGGGTGTACCGCAGGGAAGTGTCTTAGGTCCTTTGCTGTTTTTACTCTATATTAATGACCTCCCAAATGCGACTGCTAACCCAATGACTCTGTTTGCGGACGACAGCACGGTAGCAGTGATAAACATACATATAAGGAAGATATTAATAACACTCTACATGCTATCATCGAATTGATGCAAACAATTTAAAAGTCAACATAGGTAAAAAAAATCGAATGCACTTTAGTCAACGTACAGCTACATTATAAAATATGCTACAAAGATGAACTAGTCAATGAAGTCCAAATAACAAAATTTCTTGGTCTAACTATAGACTCTTAAGTTATCATGGAAACCTCACATTGAACAACTATGCAAAAAAATTAACAAGTCTGTATACGCTCTTCATGAACTATCACTAGTTGCTATGTTGATACAGTACTGACTGCATATCAAGGGCTAGTCGCGTCAGTACTAAGGTACGGTGTGGTTTTTTGGCCAAATTTTGATTTTGATTTTGATTTGAACATCTATGTAAAAAAACCTACCTACCTCTAATTGATAGCGCATACTTACAAGGCAACAAACACAAACAACTTATACCGGCATTCGCTAGTATCACTGCGGATACTTTGATTGGTGCATTTTTGTGCATTCTAATGCTTGACCTTGTAGCCAATCACAGCGCAGCATTTTCGTTCCGCGCATCGCGCCTCTGCCGGTTTTTTTTGTGAGCTCGATTCAGAACATATAAATGTGAATACGGTATCTATTAGGGGGTAATCTAAGTAGACTTGACTATAGCTAAATGTTATGACCAGAGATCGGGTAGAGCTATTTTCGGTACTTGTGGTATTAAGACATATTTGGATTGGACTTTTGCAACTTCGGACATCCAATGTCATTGATTAAGTTTGGCAACGTCGCGTTGCAACTATTACATTTTCCTGTTTCCTTCATTCTTTTAGTATACATCGAAATGCCGGCGTATATCCATATTAACATACATATTTGCGGTCAATGAACCTAAATAGCTTTACCTATTCCAACCTCTGGTTATCACCGTCTACTGTAGCAGAACAATCGACGGTCAAGTATAAAATGTTACTTCATTGTTTACGGAGTTCACAAATAGATATATTGAAAAAAGTATAAAAGTTATTCACATATTTATTATATGAACACAGAGTAAAATAAAATAATGAAAATTAAATTTATCTTTTATTAAAATTCGACTACTACAACTAATAAATTTATTTACACCAACATCCTTAAAGCAAATTGTACTTTGTATGAAGGCGATAAGGTTCTAAATGGCCTATCGTACGTGGTAAATTAGTGACATATTTCATCTAAATTATAAATGTTTTCTATACATTTCTAATGGGTTTAGTAGTGTGTTTTGTTGGAAAATCTATAGTTGTACTTATATATTCTGAGTCCAGTTCTTCATACGGTCGCCGGTATAACGATGCTGAAAGAAGGAAAATAGGTTACAAACTACATACACCTCGAAAATCGGTAACATGATGTCAGTTATATTAGAATGTAGAAATCAGATAAATTATGGTAAATGGTCACAACCGAGATAATTTGAAGCGTAGAAATTATTTCCTAAGCCTCAAATTTTCTCGCTCACGTCGACGAAGTCGTCAGATTTCGTCATCAACGAATTTGTCAGACTTCGTGCTCAGCGTATCGACGACGTGGCCGGACTAGGGACTACATCGTCGACCGAGTGTCGCTCGTCTGTGAGCGCCCTCACAACGCTAGCGCATGTTGGTCTCCCCCCTCCCTAGGACGGTACTCACGTGCGACGCAGTGGTGTCGGTCGAGGTGCAGGCGCAGGTGTCGCGGGCACGCGCACACGTACCCGCCCGCCGTGTTCACGCACGCGTGCGAGCACCCGTCCGTCTCTAGCTCGCACTCGTTTATATCTACAAATAGTACAGTTATCATCAGTCTGAAGTCATTCACGCAAGAACAGTTGGTTGCAAGCTAACATTCTAACCCTAAATGTGGACAAAACCAGATATATGACATTTTCCATGAGAGGATCAGGCGTAGAAGAAAGTAATTTTACTATTCTCTGTCATACATGTCAAAACCGCAATATGTTAGGTTGTTCTTGTCCTAGTCTGCAGGCTACAGACAGCATAAAGTATCTGGGTGTGGTTATTGACAGAAATTTAAATTTTAGGGAACATATTGAGCAACTATCAAAGAGAATACGTAAGCTCATATACATTTTTAAAAACCTAAGACATGTAGCTGATAAAGAATTGATCAAGTCTGTCTACCTATCACTGTGCCAGTCGCTCATAACCTACTGTATTACATCTTGGGGCGGAGTAGCCAAAAAAGATCTCCTTAAGATTGAAAGATCACAAAGAGCCATACTTAAAGTCAGTTTATCCTTACCCTTCTTCCATCCTACTACTGATGTCTACCTACGAAGTGACGTCCTAACAGTTCGGCAGCTGTTTGTTCTGCATACTGTGATCAAGCAACATTCAATGGTAGCATTTGAACCAGAACTACAATACCAAAGGCGTAAAAAGGATAGAGTCTGTACCATAAACAAATTTAATACTAGCTTCTCACATCACTTTTTCTGCTTTCTGGGTGCCTCCCTCTACAATAAAATAAATCGTATTCTCTCAATTTACGATCATACTACGTCTGAATGCAAACCTGTTATAATAAAATGGTTAAAAGAACTGGACTATCGTTTAACTGAAAGCTTACTGCATAACTAATAGTATTAACTAATAATATTAAAATAATATATACAAAACAACTTTTAAACTCGATTACACAGTATTTACATATTTTATTTTACTTACATTTTTCTCTCACTCAATCATCACACACACACATATTCACACACGAAATTTCTTGCGAGGTTGCCGGCATGTAATTTTATTTGTCTTTTCCTTACTTTCTCTTATTATTGTGCATGTACCTCATGTTGATATTTCTGTATCTTCTCCGACGAATTGTAATATATTTATGTCTCTGAGTTACATTAACAGTTTATATAGCAACAAAGAAAGGCTCTAGCAGGGTGAGTGCCTGGTGATCTGAGCTACAGGCTCACGCCTATTTCAGACACCAGTCCTCTCACAATTACTGTTTTTAATTTGTAAAAATTGTTGATGTAAGTTTTATTGATTTGTGATTGTGAGAAGAAAATAAAGAATTATTATTATTATTATTATTATTAACATGTAGGTTGAAGTAAAAAAATCATTAAGGCTGCCCCCACATTGGCCGTATGCGTTGCTGAGTTTTCTTACAGAACACGGCGCGCACGCGCGGCATACGCCCAATGTGGGGGCAGCCTGAATTCTAATTTCTTAACTGATTGCTTACCAATACACCTCTGCCCAGCTCCTAGCGCGAGGTACCCTTGCGAGCAGGAGCAGCGGTACCCGCCTGCCGTGTTCACACACACCTGCGTCAAGTGGCACTGGTTCGTCGCTAGGGGGCACTCGTCGACGTCTATGCAAAACAACAGAATTATGGCATCTGCCGCCGCTACTGGACATAGACCGTCACAGTTGAATAAACCACTAGAGTGGACGTGATGCTCTTTTTAACCGACTTCAAAAAGGAGGAGGTTATCAATTCGGGTTCGGGTAGCGTCCTCATTCTTTAGAAGCAGTAGACTATGGTCATCACTATAATTAGGTAGTCGTTAAGCCAAGTTGGAGGTCTTATGGTCGTGAGAAATTGCAACAGCAACGGGCGCCCTTAAACCTGCTTTTACAGCACCACTGTTTATTTTTTGTATATCTATTAAGCGATTGCTCGGTCAGTTAAATTATGATTTTTAATGATTCTTTATTGTTGGTAGATCATCAATTTTTTGTTTTGATTTGTGGTTTCTGGGATTCAGGGTTTAGCGATCGAGAAAGTGTTGACAAGGACCTTATATATCTATTTACAATCTTACCTCTCGTCTCTACTTTCTTTCAAACAGCGCGGCGCTGTCTCATTTGCACAGCGCGGCGCTGTCTCATTTGCGCAGCACGTTTAGTAGGTCTACCCATATTGAATATATTTATACACAATTAATTCCCACTAAAAGTTTAAAAATAAAATTATTTTTAGAAAAAAACTGAAAGCCGACTTCAAACAACACCTACATGTTCAATCCTTAACTAAAAAGTAGAAAATAATATTTTAATTACTTCATAGCAAAGAACATTAAAGGGGACTCAACGCAATCCTTGATACCTGTAATACTTTACTATTTATAGTTTTTAATTAGTTATTTTGGAGTCGGTGCCAGCCAAGAAGGATCATAATGACCTTCATAAAAATAACCTACCTACTAGGAAAAAAAAACCTTGATTAATCTATTAATATATGAATGAACTAGCTGTCGCCCGCGACTTCGTTCGCGTGCAAATTCAGATGTGTGCCTATATGAGAATATTTCTTACCTAATCTTACGGCAATCGCATATTGTATTACCTAGTAATAAATATCAGTATAATCCGACTCTAAGGCGAATCCGATTTAAATCTATTCATCCGCTACTCCTAAAACAGACGAAATTTTGCGATATTTAACCAAACTTGCCACTCCTATTTGCCCACTTAATAAGAATAGTTTCTAGTTTGGAAATCGTATTATCAAAACGCCCGTTTAAAAACTATAGAAGCTTCATACAAATTTTGTTCGCCTTTAAACTCCAGGGAAATGAATTTCGCAAAATCCCGTCTTAGAGAGCACCTATTTCCAAAATTTGAAACTCCTAGCACTTGTAGTTTCTGAGATTTCGTGATGAGTGAGTGAGTGAGTGACCTTTCGTTTTTATATATGTATAGCTTCTGCCCGCGGCTTCGCTCGCATTAATATCGTTTTTCCAATAGATATTTTTATATTGTTTAAATACTGTTTTGCATACTATTTCTAATCTCATCATCATCACCATTCGTACAAACCCTCTTTCACCTACCTAAAGATATCCCCCGTAAAACAATATACAATACACAAAGGCAAATTTTCACTACAATAACTTTCCCCTTTCCCTCATTTCCTCTTCCCCTTTTCCCTCCCTTCCCCTCCCGTCTCCCTCACTTTCCCCACACTTCCCTTCACTTTCCCTCACTTCCCACTCACTCACCCCTCACTTACCTCTCACTTGCCCTTCACTTGCCCTTCACTTGCACTTCACTGCCTCCTCACATCCCCCTGAGATCCCTTTTTTTTTTACACAACGCCGTCTAGATCCAAAGTAAGCATAATTATATGCTTGTATTATGGGTTCTAGAATACGGATAAACATACTTAAATACTTTTATTTCTGTAAATACATACATATTATACATAGAAACACCCAGGCAATGCAAATAGACATGTTCATGCTACAAATATTTGCACTGAGCGGGAATCGAACCCGCGACCTCTGCGTGGCAGTCCATACACATTACCACCGAAATACAGAGGCAGTCGATTTCTCCCTGACTTTCCCCTCCCTTTCCCCTGACTTCCCCCTCACTACCCCGTACTTTCTTCTCATTTCTCCCTTCCTTTCCTCTTCCTCCCCCTCCCTTCCCCCTCAATCCAAATTTCAAGTCGCCAACTTCAAACGCAAGGATCTTTCCATACAATATTTCATCCCTTATTTCACCCTTATAAAACCACCCCAGTTAAAAAAAATATATGAGGGTATTTTTTATTTAAATAAAAGTATTCCAAAACAAAATTTCAAAGCTGTAAGTTAAAAAATGCAGACGTTTCATACAATCGTTTTCATCCCTTTTCATAACTTAAGGGTTGAATTTTTAAAAACCCTTTCTTAGTACACTTCTAGATATTAAGACAAACACACCCTTCAAATTTCAAGTCGCTACGACCAGCGGTTTAGGCTGTACGTTGTCTGTCAGTGTCAGTCAGTCAGTCAGTGAGGACAAAGCCTTTTATTATTATAAAATGCTAATACATATTTGTATGGATGTATGGATTAGACGTATAGCCATCAGGGATCAAAGCATACAGGCTGCTAGGAATGCTAACACGTGATAGAGCCACATAAAGCTAACCGTGCGAAAAACAGCTAATACTTAGATCCACACCCATAAATTTTTGTGTCTTACCCTGGGCTTTATTAATTAGTCATCCCAAAATATGGGCCCTCTGGAAACTGGACTCGTTTAAAACTAAACGAAAGATTGTTTAGTATGACAGGAATCCGAGGAATAAAAACACTATCAGCTATTCCGCAACCTGTTAAAATCCCTGCTTCTATAAGATTTTGATTTCGTAGTAAATTAACAAATGTTCGATGTGATTCTTTAAATTGGCATAACTTTTTTATTTATGAACCGATTGACATGAAACAAACACTTAATGTTAAGTGAAGCTTACCACAATATATTAGTGAAAACCATATTTAAATCGGATAAGCCGTTTCTGAGATTAGCGTGAACAAACGCACAGACAAACAGACAAAAATTGTAACAATCAGTGTTTTGGGTTCTATTTGCGTTGTTAAAGGTCCCAATAATTTTTTTTCTCATATATCTTCCATGTACAGACAGCGATCGGTTACATTTTTATTATATGTATAGATAATATAGATTTAATACGAATCGAACGGAATCAGATAAGTGCGCCTCAAATTTTTTATGTTTATCTGAACACAACTATCAATGACGTCTGCCTTCACGAGTATGACCGCGTTCGGGTAGTGCACTCAGGCATATCCCCACGCGTGCCATTACCGCCCCGTGCATTTCAAAAGTTTGTTGCAAAGGCAGAATTAAAGATCTTTCTTGGCTGGCACCGACTCCAAAATAACTAATTAAAAACTATAAATAGTAAAGTATTATAGGTATCAAGGATTGCGTTGAGTCCTTTAATGTTCTTTGCTATGAAGTAATTAAAATATTATTTTCTACTTTTTAGTTAAGGATTGAACATGTAGGTGTTGTTTGAAGTCGGTTTTCATTTTTTTTCTAAAAATATTTTTTCTCTCACCAAATGTTAGGGCGCATTTTCTTGGGTCGTAAACGCTTGCATGCGAGGTGCGGGCGATTTAAACGAATGCCATAAAGTCCATCAAGCGGGATCAAGAGTTCATTTTCATTGGTCGTAGGCACTCGTATGCGGAGTGAGAGATTTCTGTGACGTATGCCATAGGGCCCACATGTGGGGAACCATTTACATTGGTCTTTAGCGCCCGCATGCAAGGTGCGAGAGAATATTTACGGCAGTGCAATCAACTTTGAAAGAATAACATAAGCAGACGTAGTAGTCATGGATCAACAAAGTAAACGGCAGTGAAAAAACATCCTAACATTTACCAGTTGGCCTAGCATGCGCTTAATCGAAGACGAAAAACTGATAGCGCGAATATATTAAAGACAATATTAAATGTATTATTATAATTTGTGCCAATATAATCAATAACACGAGAGGTCTTACCATCGCAAGTGTTAGCAGAAATGTTGTGCCTGTATCCAGGGTCGCAGGGACCTCTGTCGCTGCCGTCCAAGTTCTCCAACACGTCCACGTCGAAGTACACCGGCGAAGATTGATCTGAAGTTAATGTGATATTGTACCTACACTAATATTATAAAAAGATAATTTATTTTTGAACGTTTGTTTGTCAGCCAGTTAACCTACAGCCAGTTCGCTGACGTGAGGGTAGGTAGGGCCATGAGAAGAACTGGCAAGAAACGTCATCGATCGTCAGGTTATTCCAATTTTTGTAAGTTACAATTTCAAGTAGCATGCAAAGTGACGCAGGCAATACACTTAACTCTGTATGTAAGTAATTACAGCTTTCTATGTTATGAAGAAAAATAAAAGTAAAATATGTGCGTTTGTAGCGGATGAACTCTAAACGACTAAACCGATTTCAAAAAATCTTTTACCTATAGAAAGCTTCATTATCAGCGAGTAACACTTAAAGAATCACAGTAATGGGCATGTGGGTGGAATTGTCCCGAAAAAACCCGGAAAAATAATTAAGTTTGAAGATGATTTTTAAGGAAACCTCCATATTTTATTAAAAATTCACTATTCATGCGGCTTGCTTTTCATACTTTACCTGAGGAACTGTAAAATTCTTCAATGTCCGAAGAATAATGTGAATTGATGACTTCTGGCTGCATTTCGAACGTCATATCCGGTTCATATCGGTTCTGTAGAAGATATTTCTTTCAGTGTATATTTTTAAATATTTAACTATCTGTAACATTATGGGAAAAGGACCGAGTAAAATTTTATAAGATAAAAATGAAAAGGAGCTGGGTATGTTCAGCAGTTAAAGTTAATCATTTAATATTGGCAGAATAAATTTTATTACAGAATATATGAGTCCCCTGATGTAAAAAATCCCTTTGTTTCTTGCTAAAAAGTAACTACATGTTATCAAAAAATTTCATACATGTTACAATATGCTTAAAAGTCTCCTTCAAACTTTACATCTATAGATTTTTTATTATGATGCCATGTAGTTTTGTAAAATTACTTACATTGTCGCTGATATCTTCTTTGCTATCAAAAACTTCGTTGTTCGCTGTGTTACTTGTGTTGCAGGGAGGGAGGTTCACACACTTTTTTATCTGTATGAACAAACTGTATATTAGAACTGTAAAGCTCTACAATTATTATTAGTTTAGCGTTTGTTTGTCTTTTCTTATGTATATATGTTTTTTACTGACAGTAATAAAATGTTTGTATGGAAAGGAGTTTTAACAGTAAACATTAGAGGTGTTCATACAAGTCAAAAGCACCATATTTGCATTTTTTTATTAGTAGCAGAGGCAAACTTATTATAAAATTATCTGTAGGGTCTTAGACAGGTTTTAGAGAGTCGTACTCGGAAGTCTTGGTGATGCTCCGTAATTGTAAGGAATCTTCGCTTGTCTTCACAGTGATGTCGACTTGTATAAAAAATAAAGTTAAGCCTATTGGCTCAAACTGATCTGTCTTGTGTCTATCATCGGTTAAGTGACCTCCATATCCTCCTGATTAGTCCCAGTTTGCAGCTCGAGATCTGTCCACTTATCTCGGATTTTGCAACCCGGAACAGGAACCTAATAGTGGCGCGCCGCCCCAATTCTAACGAATTGGTAGAGTAGTGACGGGAGGGGAAAGAGTTTTTTGTCTCAGTGCGGGTGACACTCACTCGGGTGCTGATGAGCGGGTGGGTTAGCCCGCGCCCCTAGCCCCGGTTGCCATGTTACCTGCACGTTGTCCCCCGCGCAGGGCGCGCGCCCCCTGCAGCGGCGGGTGCTGATGAGCGGGTGGGTTAGCCCGCGCCCCTAGCCCCGGTTGCCATGTTACCTGCACGTTGTCCCCCGCGCAGGGCGCGCGCCCCCTGCAGCGGCGGGTGCTGATGAGCGGGTGGGTTAGCCCGCGCCCCTAGCCCCGGTTGCCATGTTACCTGCACGTTGTCCCCCGCGCAGGGCGCGCGCCCCCTGCAGCGGCGGGTGCTGATGAGCGGGTGGGTTAGCCCGCGCCCCTAGCCCCGGTTGCCATGTTACCTGCACGTTGTCCCCCGCGCAGGGCGCGCGCCCCCTGCAGCGGCGGGTGCTGATGAGCGGGTGGGTTAGCCCGCGCCCCTAGCCCCGGTTGCCATGTTACCTGCACGTTGTCCCCCGTGCAGGGCGCGCGCCCCCTGCAGCGGCGGGTGCTGATGAGCGGGTGGGTTAGCCCGCGCCCCTAGCCCCGGTTGCCATGTTACCTGCACGTTGTCCCCCGCGCAGGGCGCGCGCCCCCTGCAGCGGCGGGTGCTGATGAGCGGGTGGGTTAGCCCGCGCCCCTAGCCCCGGTTGCCATGTTACCTGCACGTTGTCCCCCGCGCAGGGCGCGCGCCCCCTGCAGCGGCGGGTGCGGGCGCTGGTGGCGGCGCCGCAGCTGGCCGAGCACTGCGACCAGCGCGACCACGCCGACCAGCGACCCTTGCTCGCATCCTCCTACAGATTTATTACACAATTTCACGCCTGTCGCACATTATCAAGGTGTGCGTAACCGTTCTGGATTACCATTCTCGTATCTATGCCGGTTGGAGAGGCTTTAACTATGAGGGACTGATTATAATGCCTAATTCGCAAAATGACACCCGTGTCTCAAAGGGGTTAATTCGCAAATGGACTAATACTTAAAAAGACTAATTAGTAAAATGCCTAATTCTTAAAAGTACCAATTCATGAAAGGACTAATTTGTTAAAGAACTAAATTGCGAAATTACAAACTTTTACAACCCACGTCGAGTTAAAAGAATGAGATTTTTATTATCTAAACGTTAGAAAATAAAAAAATATTTTTTTGTTTTTCAACGTACCTACATGATATTTGTAAAGCTTATAATTTTTCTTTTTTTTTCGCGAAAAATTTTATTTTTGCTGTTCACTATCTGCGCTTAGCCTTAGTCGCTAACGGCACACACGGGAAGAGATTGGCTTCTAAACCGGCGACCACACGGTCACAATCATCGATCGATTTTCTTAAATACTTAAATGTATCAAGAAAATATATTTTTAGCGATTTATAAACAATGGCCTGTATTTACTTTTAAACTTTCGCGTTGCATGATATAAATACCTAAATGCATGATCGGGTGAATTCCCGTGTGTTTATAAATTATACAATAGCTTGTATTCTTACATCACAAGGCGGCATATGACATTTCCTTCTGTCGTCCTTAGGGCCCTTACATAAAGATTCATCAAGAATTATTTTCTCAGCTTGTGTTGAACTATCTGTAACAATACGAGTAATACGACTAATTGTCATCACCAAACCATTTAGAACCCACTGTCACCTATGTATGACTAGTGCTTAGAGCATTAAACCAACCGGAGAGGCCACTGACAGGCGTACCCCTCTGCCAAAGGTACCAGACCACCGGTCATACCCGTTATATAAAACTAGTTGACGCGCGTTCCGCATCATAAGTCACATATCAGTGCATGCGTAATAGCGTTTCAATAGAAATGCCGAATTGCAGTGTATTTTGGTGTAAAAAGCGTTCAGCGACATCAAGTCTACAAAAGGATAATATTACATTCCACCTAAGTAAGTATTATTTTGTTCTAATATTATTAAATAAGGCATTAAATTAGCAATTTAACCAAATAAAATGCTAATCAACAAGTGTTGCCAGGCTTATCATCAATACTCCAATCTGGGGTAATATTTTAAGTTGAATTAACATAAAAACTAACCTTTCCTTTTTTATATCTCGCCTTGTTGACATATCTAATAAGTTTCATTTTGGATGTACATTATTGTGTCACCGTTCCCATATTTATTTATTTTTAATTAAAACCAATCTTTTTTTACCAAGTAATGCACAAAATAATATTAAATGAACAAGTAAAATGAGATTATAAATCCAAATATACAAGATTAGTGCACTTTATTCCGAAAGATAATTGCTCATTTCTTACAAAAATAAGCGTATTTATTTTTAAGAAACTGGTCACACTTTAACATAATTAGAGATGAGACAGTTTAATCACAAATATCGATATTGGTTTTCCAGTATTAAATTAATTTTTTTTTGTTTGTTTTAGATTTTCAAAAGAAGCAGCGCCTCGAGTCGCTTGGGTCCAATATTGTAGGAACCATATAAGTGGGTTCCTAAGCGTACAAGTATCTGACTAACAGCTTAAAAGACAAAGCCTTCTGTGCTGCCAGCACTGCTACCTCCTCCCTACCCCCCAAGCGGCGGAGAGCTCAGTTTTTAGCAAGTAAACTCGCTGTGCGCTACCTCCTCTTATTGCATTACCTAGGATTAGTTAAACTAGATTTATAAGGTTAATTTAAATTGCACAGTTTTTCAGTATTTTATTATACCTACTTAAATAAAGACTTTCTGAAATATATTCTGTTGTTTTTTTGTTATCTGAACAGATAAAATATCTCTCTAATAAAAATCTACTCATACATTCTCATGTCAGTGTCTTGTTACTATGTAATCAGAACAAAATCCTCCAATTACAAGCTCTGCTTAGTTGGAACGAAATTTAATAGCAACAGACAATTAATTCAAAGTATTATTTAGTTTGAATATACATACATACTTAGGAGTAATACACGTAAAATTGACACGTAATAATTAATTACAATCTTTAATCCACACTAGAACAGATTTCAACAGGTGGTGGTTATTGAACATACATCCTTGTGCGCAGTAGTAAAATAAAAAAAAAGAGTGGGTACCCATGTACGCACGTAAGAAGTTATACTTCTTAGGCATAACAATCCAAAAATACCAAATAATAATACAACGCATACATACATAAATATTTGAATTGATATAAACGCCAATATATTTTTTATTTATTCACACAGATTATTTGTACTGATACGACACACAAAGATCCGCAACTAACTTCAGTGTGTAAAAGGTTCGCAACTAACTTCAGGGTGTTGCTTTTTTATGTCGGTGTGCGCGCGCATCGTAAAAATTCACTCTCATCATTTTTCCCAATCGCGCCAAAAAAACTTAAAAAAAAAAACGGCTAAATGCCAGTAGGACTCGCGCGCCGAGGGTTCCGTACTATCAGGGATCGGAAGTATTGAATAAACATTAGTAAACATAGTAGGAGAGCCCGACCGCATAACCAGATTTGTTTGTCGAACAATGTTTAACAAATAAATTTAGCCCGACCGTATGACGGGCTTTTTTGATAATAATTACGAAAAAGTGTGCTAGTTAGAAACACTGATTTATTCTTCCTGTAATATTGACATAAACATGAATCAACAGAATTACTTCTAGTTAATTCATGTTTATGAACTATTTACTTTACTTTCATCTATTTCAAAGTGCTTAAATATAAAAAAACCTTAAAATTATAATAGATTATTATTACCTAAAACTGTTCTATATAATATAAGATAATGCTCATTTTAATAAGCAAACATAATAATCATGAAAATAATTAAATCTTTCGCGTACTTATATGAAATCCTAAACATCGATACTAAATATCGACAGAGTCAAGCTCTAACTGTTTTATGCTAAGGAAGCGTAAACTAATAGATGTCCCTGTGTGTGAATGTGATTGTGTGTGTTTAGTTTAAGCTAGTGTGTAATAATTTTATTGTGTGCGTGTATAACGACGCGATTTAAAAATGCATTAGTAGTTAACATTGTAATTAGTGTGCGTTGCTCGCGTTACCCCGTCCCCCGCCGAAAGTGGCAGACTTTTGCGCAAGGGAAATAGAGCGCGTGTCCACTCCTGTTGGTTTAATGCTCTACGGACTAGTGCCGATATGATCGCCATGGCAATGTCGTCAATAAATGACAAAATACATATAAAGTGCTATATAAAAAATATTGTTACGTGTCAGGATGGGGTTCGATGTAAAATGCCAGTTACGCGATGATGAGTTTATTTAAGACTCACACAGTACACTAAGAGTAACAAAATAAAGCAATAAACACTTATACTGCACTATCACGCTTCGAATATCGCACTTCCGTATCACTTAGATGTTCGCTCGAGATCGCTGTATTCACAACTGCACCAAGTGCCGACGTTCGAACCCTTTTTATAGTCATTCAATAGATTTCTAGAACCTTTCCGTTATTACCACAAAGATGCCGACAATTCTCGAAAACAGAACAATGAGTGTAGGTACTTAGCTGCGACGCGTAGGTATGCCTACCGCCAATGATCTATTGTTATACGTGTAGGTAGGTACATGCAAACGTTCTAGCGTAGATATTTGTCGTATACGTGTAGGTAGGTACTTGCGAGTGTTCTAGAGCGTAGGTATTCGTCGTACACGAGTAGGTAAGTATTTGCGAACGTTCTAGCATAGGTAATCGTCGTAACATTGCCCCCCTCTTAATCATGCTCGTCCCGAGCAGCGTTAGAACCGTGATAGGGTGCTAGTCGATCGATGTGGACGATCTTCGGCTTCTTTCTATCGCCCTGTCTTATGCGATAGGTCACGTCATTGATCCTTGTGATCACTTTATAGGGACCCTCCCAGCGGGCCTGTAGCTTCGGTGACTTTCCGATTTTCCTGAGAGGATTATGTAACCACACGAGCGTACCTTCCTCGAAGCCATGAGTACTTGCTTTCCTGTCATAACGAGTTTTCATCTTCTCGCTAGCCTTGAGGTTGTTATCTCGCACTAGATCATGTGTCTTATCCAGCTGTGCCTGCAAGTTTGCGACGTATTCTACTGTCGGCTATGGCGTATCATGAGGTGTTCCGGTAATCAAGTCTACTGGTAGGCGTATCTCTCTTCCGAAGTTGACTTTGGCCGGCGTAAATCCTGTAGTGTCATGAACCGCGGACCGATATGATAACAGGAAGAGTGGAATGTAACGGTCCCAGTCTCGTTGATGGTCTTCGACAACCTTGGCCAGATGGTTTTCCAATGTCTGGTTGAACCGTTCTACCATGCCGTCAGACTGCGGGTGCGCTGGTGTTGTCCGTGTTTTATGTATGCCGAGTAAATTACACATCTCTTGAAATAGAGCTGACTCGAAATTTCTTCCCTGGTCACTATGCAGTTCCAATGGCACACCAAATCGACACACTACTTCCTGGATCAACTTTTTAGCCACGGTCTGAGTCTCTTGATTTGGTGTCGCAAACACTTCAGGCCATTTGGTGAAGTAATCTTGGACTACTACTTTATAGCGGTTGCCGTCTTCTGTCACGGGAAATGGTCCAGCTACGTCAATGGCAATTCTCTCCCATGGGGCTCCGACACTGTACAGCTGTAGCTTGCCTCTTGATCTAGTACGAGGTCCTTTTACCGAAGCACACGTAGAGCACTTTCTGCACCACTCCTCGATGTCTTCCCGACAGCGTACCCAGTAGAACCGTTCTCTCACCTTCACCAAAGTCTTCTTCACACCAAGATGCCCTCCCGATGCACCATCATGCACCAAGCGCAGAACAGGTGCAACTTTGTCTCTCGGGATCACCATCTGTAGAACTTGCTCCTTGCCGTTAGTTGATTCCCACTTTCTATATAGCACGTCTTGTTCCAATATTAGGCTGTCCCACTGAGCCCAGTAGGCCTTCGTGATTGGGCTTGCGGCTGATACATCCTGCCATAATGGTTTCCGACCCTGAGCCTTCCAGTCCATTATTAATTTTAGATCTCTGTCTTCTTTCTGTGCCTTACTAATTTCCTCTTTGTCCCAGGATTCATCGGTCCCCTGAGTCCTGACAATTTTCACTACCTCCTTGGACTCATGCTTCAGACAGTGTTTGCAATCCTGGGAGCATGGACGTCGCGATAAGGCATCAGCGTTGGAGTGAATCTTTCCACTGCGGTGTTCTATTACAAAGTTGTACTCTTGTAGTTGTTCGATCCATCTCGCAACTTTGCCTTCAGGATTCTTAAACTGGAGTAACCACTTCAGTGCCGCATGATCTGTTCGTAGTGTGAACTCTCTTCCCAGCAAGTATTTATTAAAATGTTGTAAGGTCTTCACAACTGCTAGTAATTCACGCCAAGTTACACAGTAGTTTCTCTCAGGCTTTGATAGAGACTTGCTGAAGTAGGTGATGACCACTTGCTGTCCATTTTGCTCCTGAGATAACACACCTCCGATTCCAGTATTGCTGGCGTCTGTGTCCATAATAAATCTGCCTTCTCTATTAGGGTAGCACAGGACTGGAGCTGAACACAGCAATTCTTTGAGTCGTGTAAACGCACGTTGACAATCCGAGTCCCAAACGAAGTTCCTCTTCTCTTCTGTCAGGTGGTGTAATGGCTTGGCTATTTTAGAGAAGTTCTTCACAAAACGCCGGTAGTAAGCACTAAGGCCCAGAAAGGCTCTTATTTCGGTTTTAGTTTTTGGTACAGGCCACTCTTGCACCGCTTTTATTTTGTCTGGGTCCGTTTGAACACCTCTATACGAAATAATGTGGCCTAGGAACGAAACTTCTTTCTTAAAAAAGGCGCACTTCTTCGGATTAAGTTTCAAGTTTGATTCACGAAATCTCTTAAAAACTTTCTCAAGATTCCTGCGATGTTCCGTGAAACTGCGTCCCATAACTATGACGTCATCCAAGTACACCAGACAGGCATCTCCCAAAAGACCTACTAGTACGCGTTCCATAAGCCTTGCAAACGTAGCTGGTGCATTACTCAATCCAAATGGCATTACCCGGAACTGCCACAGGCCTTTTCCAGTACCGGTGGTAAATGCAGTCTTCTCCTTATCTTCTGGCCGGAGTTCCACTTGCCAGTAGCCACTTTTCAGATCTACCGTAGAGAACCACTTCATGCCTCCAAGCATGTCCAAAGTGTCGTCAATACGGGGCAAAGGATAGCAGTCTTTCTTGGTCACGTTATTCAGCATCCTGTAATCTACACAAAACCTGGTACTATTATCTTTCTTCTTCACGAGTACCACTGGTGAAGACCATGGGCTGGATGATGGCTCTATGATCTTGGTTCGTGCCATATTCCCAATCAGCTCGGCTACTTCTTGTTCTTTTGCTAGTGGCACTCGTCTAGGTCTTTGTTTGATAGGCTGTGTAGCACCTGTGTCGATCGGATGTTTCACTAACCCCGTTTTCCAAGGTCGTTTTCTTCTTTGGTGAAAATGTCCTTGTAGTCCAGCAGCAGCTGCTCTGCTTCCCGATATTCGTTGGGTGACAAACTTTTCTTCGTGGTCTCTAATAACGGGCCCATATAGTTTGCGGAAGAGGCAGTCTGGACGTTCTCTTGGATCTTCCTCAGACTGCTCAAAGCCTCACATCGTCCCACGATCACGTTCTTTCGTAACAACATCGCCGAATTGCTAAGGTTGGCAATTTTAACTTTTGCTCCACTTCTAGTCATTACCAAAGTTCTGGCTGTAATTCGACTGGTATTGCGCCCAGGATCTTCCACTATGACGCAACGATCAGCCGCTATACCCTCAGGAAACCTTACATCGACTAAGGTTTCTGACCTTGGTGCCTAGGTTATCGTTTTGGCACTGTAGACCGCTATTGAAGAACAGCCTTCTACTGGGTGGCGCAAAAGTACTGGCACGAAAGAAAATACTTTTTTTTTTTATATATGACATTTTCTGTCATTCTGTTGTTGAAAATTGTGTAGAGAACAAATGTAAAATACACTGAAAATAAACATGGACCGTTTTACTCCCCAAGAACGTGGAATAATTGTGTCAATGTTCTTACGGAATAATTCATCAGTGATAAGAACACAACGTGAATTTCGTCGACGATTTCCCCACCGTCCGGCACCGATTGGTCGCACAATTCGACGCTTTGCCACACGCCTTGAAGCAACTGGCTCAACATTGGATAGACCTAAGTCTGGGAGACCAAGAACAGGCCGTTCAGCTGAAAATATCGATGCTGTGCGCGAAGATGTGGAAGAGTGTCCAGAAACATCAACGAGGCGACGTGCCACGCAATTGGGCATTTCCAGACGGACCCTGCAGCGTATTTTGGTGAAAGACTTAAAGATGTTCCCGTATAAAACTCAAATGACTCATCAGCTGCTGCCTGCTGACCACCGAGCTCGTCTAGATTACTGCCAGCGCGTCATAAACCTCAACCTTGAAGAGGATGATTTTCCTTCAAAATTGGTTATGAGTGACGAAGCGCATTTCCATCTCTCAGGGCATGTCAATAAGCAGAATACTCGGTTCTGGGGCACTGATAATCCGCGCATTATTCAAGAAACACCTCTACACCCACTAAAAGTTACTGTATGGTGTGGCATCTGTGTTGACAGAGTGATCGGACCCTATTTTTTCGAAGACGCTGGAGGCAATGCGATTACTGTCACTGGAGAACGCTACAGAACCATGTTACGTGAGTTTTTGATACCCAGTTTGGACGAATTGGGGCTGGAGCACATCTGGTTTCAACAAGACGGCGCTACGGCACACACAGCGCGCGACACTATGGACTTAGTGAGGGACGCTTTTCCAGGCCGAGTTATCTCTCGTTTTGGCGATTTGCCTTGGCCTGCAAGATCACCCGATCTGACCAGTCCAGACTTCTTTCTTTGGGGTTTTTTGAAATCTCGGGTGTATGTGAACAAGCCACAGACTCTCGCAGCTCTAAAAGAAAACATTCGTCAAGAAATAACGAACATATCGCAGGAAGTGTTACGGCAAGTTATGCAAAATGTCATAAATAGGGCTCAAATGTGTATCAACTCTGGAGGTCACCATTTAAAAGACATCATCTTTAAATCCTAATGGTACGAAATTTAATGGCACAAATATACATTTAAAAAAATCTAAATCTAGTTTTCTAATTTAGAAAAAATGTTATAGCTGAACCAAATAGGGTCTTTACTTTTGCGCCACCCGTTAGAAAGACCTCTTGGTCTGGGAAGCTTAGAACACCTTTAGCAATATCGACAACGCACTGCTGCATTCGTAGGAAGTCTAAGCCGATAATACAGTCATCCGTTATGCTCGCCACCAAAACAGATTGATGATAAGTCTTCTCTCCTAGTTTGATTCTCACATCCGTAACTCCGAGGACGGTCACTGGCTGGCCAGTCGCTGTTTGCAATTTGCAAGATGGTCGTGCATCTTCTACGATGGTCTTCGACGCGCCCGTATCTATTGTAAAGCGAACAGGTTTACCATTTATTTCTCCAGATGTTACCAGGCTATTACCGTCACATGCCTGTGATACTTGCACTGTGAAGGCTTGGCGTAACCGATCTTGACTAGCATCAACCTGAGTAGTAGCTGACACCATTCTACTTTTTCTCTGGTCCGGACAGTTGATTCGGATATGTCCCCGCTTGCCGCATCCGTAGCACATAGGCTCACCTCGTGGTCTCACTGCTGCAACAACTTCCCGAACTTTATGCGACTTGTAGTCGTTTCGCACAGCTTTTACCTCAAGGGCATGTGCTAAGGCCGCTTCTAAAGATGTTTGGTGTGCCAACCGAACAGTTGTTCTGACCTTAAACTCTCATATGCCATCCACGAAGGCTAGCACAACTATGTGGTCCACAGATGATGTACTGGAGGCATAGGCTCGTCGTACCAGGCGTTCAATTTCAGCAGCCCATTGTTGAAGTCCCTCACTTGGCTTCTGAGTTCGATCCTTCAACTGAGCTCGATAAACATGCTCTAGGTGCTTATCGCCAAATCGAGCTTCCAATGCCTTCAGGAGTGCGTCTAAGTTTCGTCGGTCAGCAGGTAAGTTCTCTAGGATCAGCAGTGCATCCCCTCTAAGTGCCAAAGTAAGCGCCGTCAGTGCGTGATCATCTTCCCATCCATGTCCTTTGGCAACTACCTCGAACTGGTGTCGAAAGGCCGTCCAGGAAGACGAGCCGTCAAAGGAGGGCAGTTTGAACTTGGGACCTCCGGAAGTGACTGCCGCGGCCATAGGCGTAGTGCTTGAATATAGGACCTTGGTCTTCTGCAGCTCTTTAATCATCTTGTCATGATGGTTCATGGTGGTCTGGACATCTTCGAGAATTTCATCATGTTTGCTGGTACGTTTTTTCACTACTTCAACGTCTTCTTGAAGAGAACTGATGACGGTGCTAAACCCTTCCCACTTAGAGTCCATCATTTCTTGAAGGTCCTCACGGATAGCTCCCTTAAGGTCCAGAAGAGCTTGGCGTTGGCGCTCTTCAGCTTGGCGTTGACCCTCCTGAATAACGGCCAAAAGGGACGACATGTCAAAGCCAGAGCCCATACCCGTCGACGCCGCAGAAGTGCCCGGATCACTAAATACTGCTGCGCTAGTCTCTTCACTAACGGCCATAATCGATGGTTCACGAGTTTCGTCTACCGCCGCCTGTCGTCGAGTGCGTACTCCCTCGTCGCGTGGTGTGACTGGCATTCTCACTTCTGTCACCAATTGTTACGTGTCAGGATGGGGTTCGATGTAAAATGCCAGTTACGCGATGATGAGTTTATTTAAGACTCACACAGTACACTAAGAGTAACAAAATAAAGCAATAAACACTTATACTGCACTATCACGCTTCGAATATCGCACTTCCGTATCACTTAGATGTTCGCTCGAGATCGCTGTATTCACAACTGCACCAAGTGCCGACGTTCGAACCCTTTTTATAGTCATTCAATAGATTTCTAGAACCTTCCCGTTATTACCACAAAGATGCCGACAATTCTCAAAAACAGAACAATAAGTGTAGGTACTTAGCTGCGACGCGTAGGTATGCCTACCGCCGATGATCTATTGTTATACGTGTAGGTAGGTACATGCAAACGTTCTAGCGTAGGTATTTGTCGTATACGTGTAGGTAGGTACTTGCGAGTGTTCTAGAGCGTAGGTATTCGTCGTACACGAGTAGGTAAGTACTTGCGAACGTTCTAGCATAGGTAATCGTCGTAACAATATAGTCTCCCCGGCAGTGTAGACAGTAGTGTATGTATAACCTATACACCTGATTCAATAGCTGTGGTGTGTCTTATGTAACACTAGATTAGCCTATAACCATTTACTGAGAACAATACTATACTCCGGGCTGAGAATTTCTCGACAGAATATTTCAATATCACTATACCAACCCGGGAATCGAACTCACGAAACCTGCAGTCCGTACATAGTACCACTAAACCACAAGGCAATTCCGTTTTAAATCCATTTTATATTGTTTAATAAAATTAAGGTGATAAGCAAGTATACAGCAGTAACAGTAGCCTATAGAGCGTACCACCATGAGCAAATAGAAGTATTTCTCATTGCCACTAACATACATACTTCCATACTAATACTATAAATGCGAAAGTAACTCTGTCTGTCTGTTACGCTTTCAGGTCTAAGCCACTGAACTGATTTTGATAAAATTAGGGGTTGAAATAGGGGTAAACATAGGGGTTGAAATAGGGATGAAAGTTTGTGTAAAAAATCGTCAGTATGTAAATTATATATGATAACCAACTTTCACGCGGGCGGAGATGCGGGCAACAGCTAGTTAGAATATACTTGGGCTTAGTATAAAAAATAGTTTATATACCTATAGTGTTGTTCCGGTCGTCGGTGTAGTAACACATCCTTGCTCTAGTCTGGTATCCGAGACCGCAAGTAACGTTGCACAAAGACCACGCACTCCACGAACTCCATTTTCCAGGCACTGGAAATACACAATAAATAATAACACGGGGAATGTTTAAAAGATAATTCGAGTTAGTTAATTTAGTTTTAATTTTTGCACGCTTTAAGGTAGAATGTAAAAGGCTGTACAAAGCTTGTAAAACCTCAAATGTACCTTTTTCTTACATTAGCCTACCACAGTGACTCCATCCCGCCTGATGGTAAGCAGCCAGTGGAATCCAGAAGTGGTGGCCACTATACCATCGTCTTAAACTGCTGGTATGGTGGCCTCCACTATGGCAGCTGAGAATGGGATTAGAGGAACGGAATGTGGGAGGTGGTGAAAGAGGAAAGGGGGAAAATTGGGCCTCCAGCGCTCTCACTCACCGAACGAAACGCAGTAGATACTACTACTTTTACGTTGATCTTCTATGAGAGGGTAGTACTTCCCCGAACGATCCGGCCCATTCATGCTGAAACCAGCGTGGATCTACTACCGTAGTATACCGTAATATATTTAAATTCAAAGCAAATAAATAAAATTATTCTCTTCACAACAATTACACAGCGCAAGACCCAAAGTAAACATATGATAGAGCACTGATATGGGTTCTAGAATGCGGGCAAACATATTTAGATACTTTCGTGTATACCATAGAAATACCCAGACCATAGCCAGTAGTCATGTTCATACACACATATTTACACTGAGTGGGCATAGAACCAGCGTACCTTGACTTAGCAGATCGTGCTATAGCTATATCAGAGATTGTATGTAATGCTAGTAAATAGAAATAGTGGAATAAATATAAATAATTGACGGGCAACCGATGGATAAGGGCGGCTCATATATGCATCTTTATAACATAGAACAAAATATAAATAGGCTTGAAAATCGTCGAATTATTTATTTATAACAATTTTATATTATAACTAAATAAATAAAACCTTTTAAGAGCGTTTACGCGTCATGAGTAACACGACGTTGTTGTTAATTTAGTGTCATAATTTCGTGGTTTTCAATTTTTATCATTTATTCGGGGCTATATTTTAAAAATATGTTCTGACTATATGCTAGAATTAGGAGAAAGCTGTATAAAAAGTAAGTAACCATAACGCTTACAGTTATTTTACTATATAAGACACTAAATTGCGACGTTGCTACTCATGATAACAAAACTCTTATGTATAACGTAAAGACAATAAAGAATCTAGAAAAAAATATTTAAGGCACATTTAAATTCTATGCATATTCCCTATTGCGGGAGGGCTATGTCCATCAGTGGAGGTCTTTCGGCTAATTGATGATGATGAATGATAACACAACGCATACATACATAAATATACATAAATAGCATGCAGCAATAATGAAAAATCATAAAATATATAATTAAAATAAGAGAAAACAAAAAAAATATTTATTAGATAATAATGTAATAATTTATAATTTGCAATGTAAATAAATTATACAAACCGACAGTTAACCTCAAATCTATAAATGCACTTAAAACAGTATATTAAAACCACTTTTACCACTAATATTCAAAATAAATATTTTTACTGATAAATGATCAATAAAAATATCTATCACCGTCATAAATATAATTGAATTGATATAAACGCCAATATATTTTCATTTATTCACACTGATTATTTGTACTGATACGACACACGTGTTTCCATCCAACACAAAAAAAAACAAAAAGGTTCGCAACTAACTTCAGGGTGTTGCTTTTTTCTGTCGGTGTGCGCGCGCATCGTAAAAATTCACTCTCATCATTTTTTCCCAATCGCGCCAAAAGAAGTATAACTTCAAAAATAGGGAATGATATTTTGTATAACAAATGCAGTATAACCGACAATCACGCGGGTGGAGCTGCGAGCAACAGCTAGTGATAAATATGTACCTTGTACAGCAACATTATATCTCCTGTGCGTGGTCCCGGCCTGGTTCTCCGCTACACAGATGTACTGCCCCGCGTCGTAAGGTTGCACGCTCCATATCGCGAGCAAGCTGTTACCTAACACGCGCTGGATGTTCGACGCGCTCGAGCTTAGCTGCTGGGTGTCCTAACACATAACAGTGAGCATATTATTATCTTTTATATATTATATATATTTATCTTTATATATATTTATTACGGTAGTAGATCCACGCTGATTTCAGCATGAATGGGCAGAATCGTCCGGGGAAGTACTACCCTCTCATAGAAGATCGACTTAAGAGTAGTAGTATCCGTACTACTGCGTTTCGTTCGGTGAGTGAGAGCGCCGGAGGCCCAATTTCCCCCTTCCTCTTTCCTCACCTCCCTCATTCCGTTCCCCTATCCCCATTCCCAGCCGCCATAGTGGAGGCCACCATACCAGCAGTTAAGACGATGGCTTTTGGTATAGTGGCCGCCACTTCTGGATTCCACTGACTGCTTACCATCAGGCGGGGTGGAGTCACTTTGGTAGGCTATAATATAAAAAAAAAAAAAAAAATCTCTAAACTAATATTATAAAGAGAAAAGACTACATTTTTTATACGTTTGTTTGTATGTTATAAAAAAACTCAAAATTAACGTAACCAATTTAAAAAAATATTTTAATATAGAAAGCTACAATATCAGCGAGTAACATAGACTTTTTTTTGTGGTATGCCTACTCACGCGGGCGAAGCCGTTGGCAACAGCTAGTATAGTATATAAAGACAGCAATCGTATTACAATTGTGTTCGAAGAGTAAAAGTTAATATCAACTTTTTGGTGCAGAAATAAGGCTCAAAATTCTTTGCTCACTTAATATGCATCTATAAGTACCTTTAACCATGTAATCTGTGGCATTGGATGTCCATCCGCTTCACATTTCAGTACAATGCTTCTTCTGTACGGTACGATATGGCTTTCAACTATGTTATTGCCAACATTGCTAGCAATGGATGGTCGCTTTTGTATGACGACGTCGAATGTCATCTCTGTGGTCCCCACTTTGTTGGTGAGAATGCAAGAATACTTGCCGCTGTCGGATACTTCAGTTTTGTTGATTATCTAGGAATAAAATTATAAATGGTAAGTTAAATGAAACCATTGCTAATTCGCGTTGAATAAGCTTGGCGATCAATGCTCATGCCTTTTCAGTATGAGAAGAGGCCTTTTCCTGCAGTAATAACGGGCTGGTATGAAGAATGATGGTGAATAGAGAACTGGAAGAAGAAGGTGTAAGACCGCGATAAGTGGAAGGGATGGAGGCTTTTGCTCAGGAGTGGGACAGAAAATGCTAATAATAATGCTAAGTTTCTTTTTAAAATTAAAACTGCATGACTTCCTACACCAGGTCTATTTTAGCTACTTTAAATTTTTTGACAAAAAATGACATTATAATGCATGCAAAATCTCATGACTTAACTTACCAAAGTAAAATTATCATCGGTCAGCATAATTCTTTTGTTGTCATCGATCTCAGAGTAAGGGTGTTTGATCCACATCACATTCGGATGGGTGCCCATCGAAGGACAAACCAGAACCAACTGTTTACCGAACGTTGCGGACACTTTCCTTAATGAGTCTTTAGGTGATGTTGGTGGGACTGAAATAATAAAATTATGTTGAGAAAGATCTATTTTTAACCCCCGACGCAAAAACGACGGGGTGTTATAAGTTTGACGTGTCTCTTTGTGTGTGTCTGTCTTTGGCATCGTAGCTTACGAACGGATGAACCGATTTCAATTTTGTTTTTTTTTTATTTGAAAGGTGAATTAGTCGGGAGTTCTTAGCTATGTTTGATGAAAACCGGTCCAAGATGGCCGTCGCCACAAAGTAGCGCATTTTATATTTTTCACAACTCCCTTAGTATAGGTATCAAATGAAAGGGCTTGACTAGTAGAATAATGTACACTATGTCGAAGGTTTCTTAAATTTTAAATTTAAATATTTATTTTATTCTTTTTTTTAGTATTTGTTACAAAAACAGAACAGAAATACATCATCTCTGAAATCTAACTATCACAGTTCATGAGATACAGCCTGGTGACAGACAGGCAGACGGACAAAACGGGGGGGGACGGACAAAACTTTTATCGCAAAAATATGGCTTGAAGAGGTTGAATAGGCGATAAAAAATTTGTGTAAAAATTCGTCAATGTATAAACATATTCATGATAAGTAAAAATATATTATGTGATAACCGACTTTCACGCGGGCGGAGCTGCGGACAACAGCTAGTATAAAATAAAACTTGACACTTACCCAACACGTCAACTAAATACGTGACACTAGCGTTCCCAACGTTATTCTTCGCGACACACGTATAGTTCCCACTCTGTTCCTCTAAAGCTTCCTTTACTTCTATAACCTCGCCAAAGTCAGAAGACACCATAGTATCATCGAAAAACTTCAAAGGGAGGTCGTTTTTAAACCAGTATACTTCGGGCAGCGGGTTGCCGTACGGATGGCAGTGTAAATAAAACGATTGACCCGATATCACTTCCATGTTTACGTCTGTAGAATTTGTTGAGATGGATTGGAAGATTTTTGGTGGTTCTGGAAAGAAATGTGATATCAATTTTTGTTAAAAAAACCGGTCAAGTTCGAGTCGGACTCGCACACTGTGAGTTCCGTATAAACTTATAGTCAATATAAATACTAAGAGCGGTCATATTTCTCTTGACTGTGCTGATATAGAGCTATTTTTTTTAATGATTTTATAGCTTTGTAGATTCGATTTAAGTTTCAGCTTGATTCTTCAGGCGTTATTAAGAAAAATGTGACAGACAGACCCAGACGGTTTCGTTTTGCCACTTGTTGTACAGACTCCTAAAAATCAAATATGTATTTAGTTTTCTTCGCACTCGTCTAACCCCCAGTTTCTAAAAGGCTGGTCAACGAATTAGTTCAAACTAAACTAATTAATGTTTTTAGCAACCCAAATGGTACTTCACATGAGATTTAACAGTTTTAGTTAATTTTTCGTTGATCAGCCTTTTAGAAACTGGGAGTTAGATTAATAATTTACATACCTAACACATCCAATTTGATTCTCCTCTGATCACTCCCTCCCTCATTACTAGCGACACATATATAAGAACCGCCATGTTTTGTGTCTACTCTATTGATAATCATGTCGGCGTAGTCAATGTCGTATGCGTTCTCGCTGACAACCCGCCCCTGCTTCACCCATTGTATGTCTGGTAATGGGTTACCGGAGGCTTTACAAGCTAGCCGTATGGTTGATCCTTGCTGGTGAGTAAAAACAGAAGATTAGATTGTTATGGAGGCAACGGTACTTTAGTCAATGGGCTAAATAAAATTCTGCCTACCGTTGCCTACTGTATCATGTAGCATTCTACAGTTTCTGAGGTTTATGATTGGTGAACATAAAATAATGTTTTTAGCCCATTTTGTAATAAAGAAAAGAACTAGCTTTGTTTATTTATCTGCTTCGTGTCTATTAAGGTCATCTCGCCATCGTTATGCTTCCACAACACAAATAATTAATTAAATCTAATCTTAGTACTATAAGTTGCAACAATCGCAAATATTTTGCAAGGTTTTTATGATACTTACTAAGAGCTTTAGAACGCTTACGTTTTGGTTTATAAGCGTTTACGTCGGACCTGGCAACATAGCATTAAGACCATAATTTTCTGTTTCTGCCTGGCGCTGTCAATCCTTCTGGCGTAAGCGCCCGTAATAAAATCACGGAGTTTGTCTTTTTTGTATATTAAATCTGTATTCTTCACAAAGGATAAAATACATTGAAAACTTACGGCAACTGCCGCTGAATTCCGTACATTAGTCCCCTCTCCGTCCACAAACGCTGTGATGTCTGTGACGCTGGGCGCGCACACCGCTGACACGCGGTACACGATGTGCGCAACACCCGCGGGACTGCTCGCGTCGCAGCGGAACAACCCGCCACACTGGGACGACATGTTCACAGCCCAGAGGGACGTGTTGGTGACATGCCAGTGTATGTTACTGGGGAAATTATACATGCCTAATATAAAAAGTGCTAAAAAAGCCTAAAAACGTGCTGATTGATACAAAGTCCAAAAAACTAAATCGAATTTCTCGGGACATAAAACAGTATTCGCGTTTTCGAAAACGTCTCTTGATCTAATTGATGCAAAGTTCAAAAAAACAAATACACAAAGTGCGTCTTCGAAAATGGCTCTATTCTGATTACTACAAAGTTCAAAATAGCAAAATCGCATTCCTTAATTAATTATACTATTTTACTAAACGCACCTAATATTTTCTGTTGTATAGTGTTATTAATGTCTTTTATTACTAAGATTCGTAAAAAACGTAGCCATCGTACCAACATAGATGCACAAATACCCTCTCAGTCTGTCCTTCCCTTTTCCTTCCTCATCCCCTTCTCCGGTCAGCAACGGCTTGGTTGTGTTTTCTAAGCATTATTATTTCTGCAATGCTTGGAAAACACAGTCATCTCTATAGGTTACGGTTACCACTTGTCATCAGGTGAGCCTGCTTGTTTGCCATCAAAGTTATCAAAGCATAGTCACAGAAGTTCATGTTCGCAACTTTAAATTTACCGAATTTGCAAGTGTTGCTAAAAAAATGTATATTACTTATAAGTCCACTTGACAGTAGGTGTCGGGTTCCCGCGAGCATTACACTCAAGTGTCGCGTTATCTCCTTGCTTTAGTTGCACGTCCATCATATCAAACTCTGATATGAAAGGTGGTTCTGCAAGTGAATTAAGATAATATTAAGAAATAAATTTTGCACGGAGAAAATACATTTAAAAGTTTACCTATGTGTACATGCACGTATAGACGCACGCATGCACGCACGTGCGCAGTACATGCACGTATACACGCACGCATGTACGCACGTGCGCAGTACATGCACGTATACACGCACGCACGTACGCACGTATGCTCATAAACATAACTGATCCATACAGCTACCAACCCGCGCGCCTATTTACTTGAATTTTATTTGCTCTATATACATCTATTTTTTACTGTACACAGAAAGTTATATAAATTTTGGGTAGGTCCCATTTGTTCTATGAAACATGATGTAATCAAAGAAAACGACGTATGTACTTAATCAGTTCTCTGAGTCTACCATATCAAAATGAAATCATATTTTCCCAAAATCTGTCATGACATCATCATATCAGCCGAAAAACGTCCACTCTTGGACATACGCATCCCCCAATTTTTGGCGACGATGGTGGCGTAAATGAAAATCACTTTTGCTCGATGACATGTTCCATAGAACAAATGGGACTTACCCTAAATTATCGTAGCTTATGGACCAGGAGTATTACCTTGCGCCTTGCCGATCCTGACATTAAATTCATCTGCGCATTGTAACTAGGTAATTAATATACTGAGTATTACTATAATAATTATTACTCCCATTTTCCCAAACCTATCCAAAACATGAGTAGAAACCTGGACTTATAAAAAAAACTGAAATGCCTAATCCACCTTCAGCGTGGTGATTAATGCTCATGGCTTCTCTGTATGAGACGAGGTGCCTTTGCCCTGTGATAGCAGTGGGACAGTAACGAGTTGGTATTATTTTTTTAAACGATATTCGGCCAAAGCTCAGCTGGTAGTATTATTATATACATACCTAACACTTTAAGCACAAACTCCTTAACAACAGTGCCATGTATATTACTGACTATACACTTGTATTTGCCACCGTTATGAGGCTGAACATTAATCACTTTCAGATAACTCCGGTCTTCGAACACGAAACGCTTTGAATTGAACACCCATTTTGTCTGAAATACGGTTTAAAAATTATTTTATTAGTATCTGCCCGCAACGCGGTTTCACCCGCCACGTTACATCTTTGGTTACTGCTCTGCTCCCGTCATTCGTAGCGTTATGTTATAGCCTATAACCTTCCTCAAAAACTGGTCAATAAACGCAAAATAATTATTCAAATCCGACTAGTACTGGTAGTTTCAGAGATTAGCGCGTTCAAACAAATAACAAACACTTCCTACTAAAGATTTGTAGATTTCCCTCATACGTCACAGCACTTACGGTAGTAGATCCATGCAAATTTGATTTATTATTTGATTTGATATTTTGTGCACGGTAGTATCTTAGAATCTACTACTAGAAAACTAAATATAATTGTCATATAATTTTATAATAATAAGAACACTTACTTTAGCAGTCGGTTTCGCGTCGACATCACAGTTTAAATACGCGTCGTCTCCCCTCAGTGCGTCTATAGCCCCGCCCTCCCCCACGAACGTCGGCGCCCACTCCACCGCTACCTGTACCTTAGCGAGAGCCGATCCCGCTACATTGGAAGCAACGCAAGAATATATCGACGTGTTGTCTCTCGATACGTTGTGTATGTGGAATACATCCTTTGTAGATATTAATTTTGCATTCTAGAAAGATTATAATTAACATAGTACCTAATAAAAATAAACACAGAAATATCAAGATTTTAAGTAAGCGGTTATAACTTGTGTTAGGGGTTCTAAAACGCGAATGGATATTTTTTTTAATTTTTTGTACACCATATTACAAGAAATACAAATAAGAAAATATTAATTTTAATAAAAAGATACAGTACAACGGGCGGTCGTATCGCTAATAACGATTTCTACCAGGCAACATTTAATTAACATACTTAATACTTTATTTTCGGAAACCAGCAAGAAGGAGATCGTTGCTAATAAAAATGTCTCAGCAATCGACATCATACAAAACAGTAGGTATATAGACATTTACTTACACGTAATGTCTATCCTGGGTCTAGATAAGTGGCATAGATTTCTATTCTATTCATAGAATAGATTAAAAATATATGGAATTGACTTAACCTAACGACAACGTTGTCGTTAGCTTATGTCAGTTATCGTCACAAAGGTACAGACAGTTTTTAATCTTGTCTGTACCTTTGTGACGATTTAATTCAAACGTACTTATATTACTGATTAGTTTGCCGCAGCACGGTTTTACCCGCGTCTTTGATAGCTGCTCTGCTCCCATCGCCAGTAGCGTGATATTACATTATTACCTTCCTCAAGAACTGGGCTATCACGCAAAAAGATTTTTCAAATGCGACCGGTAGTTCCAAAGATTAGAGCGTTTAAACAAACAAACTCTGTTGCTTTATATAATAGTATAAATGTACGATGACGGAAAACATCGTGAGAAAAGCTAGACTTACACAAAAAAAAAGTAATAATCGCCAATCCGCGAGCAAGCGTGGCGATATGCTTATGCCTTCTCTAAGAGGCCTTTGCCCTGCAGTGGATCAGTAACAGGCTGATATTATTTAAACTAGCTTTACGCGACGCGGTTTCACCCGCATTGAGTTACATCATTGGTTACTGCTCCCATCGCCAATAGCGTGATTATGAACTGGCCTATAAAACGCAAAAAGAATTATTGAAATCAGACTAGTAGTTCTTAAGATTAGCGCGTTCGAGCAAACAAACATTTATACATATACTTAATAGTATAGATATCGAACCTTATACCATTTGAGTGATTGCGACGTTGCGTGGATAGGACAGTCAATGTTCGCGTCAGTTCCCTCCACTAAAGTCACTGTAGTGAGGGCTTCTTCTGATTGCACAGAAGTTGGGATCGCTGTGAAATTAAAATAGCTTTCAATGCAGCGAGAATGAATGTGGCTGATGTACATGTGGTTTTCAGTTCGATTCCCACAAGGGATAAAATTTTACACGTTATATAAATATTTCTTTCGAGTTTAGTTATACTCTGTGTGCATTTAATGTCATGTTTGTTAACCGTAAAACATGGCTTGCTCTATAGTGCAAAGATAGATTTTGGGTTTTTTAAACGTAATACAGTTTTGTACTTAGTTCAATTTATTTTTTTTGCCCGACTGCCAAAGCCAAGGAGGGTAATGTTTTTCGAGCGTATATATGTACGTGCACGTTCTGTAGCTAAATGGCTTGATGGATTTTAATTAAAAAGTCATTAGATTCGTATTGATTGTGGGAGTGACATAGAGTATATAAAGTTTCAATGTAACGTCAAAACGAAGAAAAACGGATTTCTTTCTTTTTAGTTTGTTTAAGTTTTAGACAGGCGAGCTATTTGTTTTTTAATAATATATATTTCTTGTAGTTCCATTTATTCTTGGACGCCTAATGTTGAATTCAAACCTCTCAACCTCTCCTTGATCAATCGGAACTCGCGAACCCTCATACAGGTTGTCCGCCACCCTTAAGTGGACATCGGGCCATATTGTGAGGGGTATATATATTATAGTATGGAAAACATCGTGAGGAAACCTCGGCTTAAAAGTCTGAAATTGCCAATCCGCCTTGAGCAAGCGTGGTGATTAATGCTCATGCTTTCTCTATATGAGAAGAGGCCTTTGCCCTGTAGTAGGGCAGTAAACAGGCTGGTATTATTTTATTATACACTAGCTGCACCCTGCAGCTTCGCTCGCGCGAAAATTGCTATATGTTTAATTAATGTAACTCGGGAATCAGGGCGTTTTTGGGATAAAAAGTAGCCTATGTCCCGAAACCAAATCTATCTACATACCAATTTTCACCGAAATCGGTTTAGCGGTTTAAATTTAATATGGTGGTTAAGTATCTTAAACTTTCTAAATCACCGCGCAATTTTCTTAGTTTTTCTTTCATAAGAACCTTCTCCTGACAATAACAAACACAACAAAAAAAGAATTAACGAAATTGATCTAGCCGTTTACGCGTGATGCCATGACCAAGGGAAATAGGGATTCATTTTCATATAAATTTCAAATACTAGCTGCGCCCTGCGGCTTCGCCCGCGCGAAAATTACTATTGTTTAATTAATGTAATTCGGGAGACAGAGCAATTTTCGTAATAAAAAGTAGCGTATGTCCCGAAACCAAATCTATCTACATACCAATTTTCATCGAAATCGGTTTCGCAGTTTTGTTAGTTTTTCTTTCATAAGAACCTTCTCCTGACAATAACAAACACAACAAAAAAAGAATTAACGAAATTGATCTAGCCGTTTACGCGTGATGCCATGACCAAGGGAAATAAGGATTCATTTTTATATATATAGATTACAATACATATACACTTACAGTATATCTCGACACGTACAGTCTTGTTGACTTGTCCAACACTGTTCCGAGCTAAGCAAGTATAGTTGCCGCTCATGTCTTCTGTCGGAGTATGTATAAATAACGTACCGTCAGTGTCTACTGAGTACCGAGGGTCTGAAATAGAACAATATACTTATCATCTTTATTCTTATCATCTGGTCTCTTCGAAGTGGGGAGCTTCGCCTACCGTTCTGCGAACAACTGGCCTGGCGATTTCCTGTTCTGCAGGCGAATATGCCAGTTCAGTTTGGAGTCGCTCAGCCCATACAAGGTTGGTGGATACAGCATTAAACGAAACTTGCCGGATTATTACTGGTTGTTTAAAACCGACCCCGGTACAAATGCTGTATCCACTATCTGGAATAGCACCGCCGGATGTTCGCAGGACTGTAGCAGACTCCGCCGAAAGGTCTGGAATGCTAGACGACACAAGGCACCCACTTTTTAATTACAACCCTGTGCCACAAAGGCTGAAAAGCCTTTGTGGCACAGGGTTGTAAAGTGTGTGCTCCCGCTTCAAGAAGAAAAATCAAAAGAGCGATGCAGATTGTGGCGAGAGCGTGTTAATCTCCCAAAGCCCTTCGTCCAACCGTCGGAGAATCGTCCGCCTGGTCATAATTTATCATGGCATACCTGGAAATCTTTAAACAGACTTCGGACACAGGTCGGCCGAACTAAAGATAATTTGTCCAGGTGGGGATTCTCTGACGGTGCCGATCTAAATTGCAAGTGTGGAGCCAATCCTCAAACAATGGCCCATTTGTTATCGTGCCCTGCGTGCCCGATCAACTGCACGCAGGAAGATTTAATGAACGCTGCTGACAATGCAGTAGCCGTAGCTAAGTTTTGGGCTGATACAATATAAAAAGATTTGCTGTCGACTCGAAAAGAAGAAGAAGATCATCTTTATGAACCTAAAATTACTTTTCTAAAATAAGTGATAAGTTACCCCTTGATACAGACAACCCCCTAAGGCTGTAGGTTAATTAGCTGACTTCATGTAATTTTGACTTTTCATAAGCATCATACTCTATGATCAAAATGAAATAAATGCTTTGAGTTTGAGTTTGATAAATTTGGCATACAGAGCAAAGACGCTCATATACCTGCATTCGCTAGCATAAGAACTCACTACGGACTCTAGGATTGGTGTATTTCTGTGCGTTCGAATGAGTGACCTTGAAATAGCCAATCACAGCGCAGCTTTTACTTACCGCGCATCCCGCTCCTGCCTCTTATTGTTGTGAGCTTGATGCAGAACAAACAAATGTTAATGTGATAGTTATTAGAGGGTTATCTATACTATGGTGTACTAATTTTGTAAAAATAATAAGAAAACAGATAAAAGACGATCGTAAAGAGAGAGAGAGAGAGAGAAACAGATAATCGTTTTTGGGAGCGTATCCCTACCACGTAGTATTTACCTTTGTTCAGATAAAATTCATCTTTAGCCCACATGACATAAGGCTTAGGATTGCCTGTAGCGTGGCAGGCAATGCTCAGCACCGTGTCTACATTAGTAGCCAAATACGGACCGGTATAGTTGTCTGCTATTACTTTAGGTGGCTCTGAAAATGGAAAATTCTCTTATTACGATAACAGAACGAAAGTGGACGATGTTACCTATCAAGAATGATATTTCACATAAAAACTAAATTTTTAAACTAAAAGCGACTTTGTGCAGTCATTTATTGCAACTATTTGTGTGTTTACACATGGTTATTTGCATTGGTCTGGGTGTTTCTATGTATAATACGAGTATGTACGTATTAACAAAAAAAAAGTATTTAAGTATGTATTCATTCTAGAACCCATAACACAAGCTACAATATATGCTTACTTTGGGTCTAGATGGCGTTGTGTGTTTGTTGTGGTATTATTATTATATTTACGGTAAAATGGTGATGTGTATCAATGCGCATGCCTGTTTATGTGTATTGTAGCTTATTATTATGCCACTGTAATAAAAAGATCTATTACTGCGGTCAATGAGGGTGTTTAGGAAAATTTTTTGCCACCAGTTGGCGCCACTTTCACTTTCAAATTGGGCCAATCAGGGGTTAACTTTCTAAAAACGCTTGACAGCTACACCTGACGCATCGGTGCTGCCACCTCGTGGGTGCTTTTTTAGAAAACCCTCTGAGCAATTTTCTTTGTCCTTAAGCACGTGAATTATCCATTTTGTAAATAAAAAAACACTGAAAAATATTTGTTTTGATAGCGGTGTCGAAATGGAAGACCTTTTACCAAAGTGCCAACCAACTGATGGCGAAAATTTTCCTAAACACCTTCATTGGCAAACTTCTCCCTGTATAAGAAGTTTAAGTGTACCAGTAAACGTTATCGAGCTGATATGTAATCTTTTTCGACATATTTGACGACTTCTGTGGTTAGGTGGTACTGTGTACGGACTGCTACACTGACGTCGCTAGTTCGATTCCCGCTCAGTGCAAATGTTTGTGTGCATGAACATGAATATTTTTATTGGTCTGGGTGTTTCCATGTATAATATGTATGTATTTACAAAGAAAGTATATAAGTATTGTTTATTCGCAATCTAGAACCCATACAACAATTCCTTTTTTTTATATTAGCCTACCAAAGTGACTTCGCTCTGCCTGATGGTAAGCAGTCAGTGAAAACCAAAAGTGGTGGACACCATTCCAAAAGCCAAACTACTGGTATGGTGGCCTCCACTGTGGCGGCTTAGTGAGATGCTTTTTCACGCCCCGCTTAAAAGACCCAGAATAAAAGTTAGATGGGAACACATGTGCTGGTAAAAAGTTCCAGGCCTTAATTGAGCGACAAAAGTATGAAGTGCTTACTTTGAGTTTACCCAGCGCTGTGTAGTTATTGTGTGTAATTATTAAAAAAGTAGGAATTAGGCAAGATTTCACAATTACCATTAATTTTAAGATACATAGGTTGTTCGGTGTGCCCGCCCAAGTTATCGGCCACGCAGACGTACGTTCCTTCATGCTTCGAACTCACGTTATTTATGTAGATATTGCCGATGTCGTTAAACCTACAAAACACAGTAAGTAATTATCTATACATATAATAAAATTGTGTGTCTGTTTGTAATAGTGAAATAACCGCTTTTACTACATGTATATGAATATATATACGGTACATACACTAAAATAACATTTTTTACAATTTTTGTCTGTCTGTCTGTCTGTCTGTTTGTTCCGGCTATCTCTAAAATCCCTGGATCGACTTTGACGGAACTTTTATTGGCAGGTAGCTGATGTAATAAGGAGTAACTTAGGCTACGTTTATATTAGAAAATATCTTTTATTTTAGAAAAATAAAGTAATGTTGATCGACTGTTAGGCGGAACGAAGTTCGCCGGCTCAGTTGGTTTCATATAAATCTACTCTTGCAGTAGAGAACGAGCGCTATGTGGGAGTTTATAGTCCAGAGGTTGTTGGTTTTTTTTGTTTCATACAACTTTGATGGCAAACAAGCATACGGCCCACCTGGTGTTAAGCGATAACCGTAACCTATAGAGATGCCTGTGTTTTCCAAGCATTGCAGAAGTAATAATCCTTAGAAAATACGACCAAGGAATTGCCGACCACGGAGAGAGGGTGAGGAAGGAAAAGGAAAATGAAAGAGGACTGAGGGGATATTTGGGTTAGCGGCGCTCTCACTCACCAAGCGAAACACATTAGTATGAATACTAATATTCTTACGTCGGACGATCCGACCCATTCATGCTGAAACCAGCGTGGATCTACTACCGTATAAAAGTTCTTACCTTACATCGGTAGTATTTTCCTTTAACAGCTGTTCACTAAACATCCACTGCACTGTGGGTAGTGGAAACCCGATGACGTCACACTGCAGCGTAACATTAGAACCGACTAGCACCTCCTTCGTGAGCTTCGAAGGCGGTATTATGAACGGTGGCACTACAACAATATATTTAAAGTTAATATTACATGTTTTTACATCTTTCTACATGTTTGCTGTAAAAAAACAATAATAATAATAATAGTGTATATGTATGTGTGTTTGTTACCACTCAGCGCAAAACGGCTGAACCGATTTCGATGAAAATTGGTATGTAGATAGATTCGGAGCTGGAGACGGACATGGGCTACTGTTTATCCCAAAAGACGCTCTGGTTCCCGAGGGAGACAAAACACATTTTAGGCGCGGGTAAAACCGTGAAGCGCAGCTAGTATAACATAATTTCATCGACACTGGAGTAACTTTTGTCACTAGTGTAATATCTTATTTGAAGTAAATTTAGTGAGAACATATACTTACTTCACGCCTGTCTCCTTAATGGTGTAAGCAGAGACTATAGATTGAGTAAAAGCACTAGAGGTGTAGGTAATTATTTGTAAGATCTAATAAAAATATTAAGTTTTAAATAGTAATATTTACCCCAAATATGCAGTGTGTACTTGATGGAATCGTTTCCATATACATTTGAAGCCGTGCATGTATACTCGCCGAAATCTGTTAAATTTGCTACAAACCTGAAAAAATGTAATAAGCGCCCGTTGTGAGTGGACCTGTGTCGCTGCCCTGTATCGGAAGCTGCTCGACTCGTAAATTTCGTTGCCAAGTTGTCAACTTCAAAATGGCGACTGCTTTATTTATATTTGACTTGAGATTTGTGTTTAGTCATCTTTGGGACACTCAGATATCGGTTTTGATAGAAATTGGTTAAAAAACAGCAAAGTTATTCAAAATGGCGACTGCTTTTTATTTTTGCAATAATAATAATTGTTTATTTGCAAAAATTCCAAAAATTACAGTTTTACTGGCTTATTATAATAAAATATAACTTACTAAAAAGAATTTACTTTGCCTGCTGGTAAGTTGTCAGTGGGATAAAAGAATTATTAATGCCATTCTAATGCTATTGTGGCAAACTGCTGGCTTGGTAACCTCCACTATGGCGGATTTGTGAGATGCTTTTACACGCACTGTTTAAAATTATTCAGGACTAACTTTCCGTCTTTGCTTACTGCTCTGCTCCCGTCGCCAGTAGCGTGATGTTACATAGCCTATAACCTTCCTCGAGAACTGGGCTTGCATACGCAAAAATAATTATTCAAATCTGACTAGTAGTTCTAGAGATTAGCGCGTTCACACGAACAAACAAACAAATCATACCACTTTATATAATAGTAAGTATAAGTATAGATACTATCGATGGTATCTCCTTCCTTTTACTACCTTTCTCCTTCAAAACGAAGAGTTCGGGTGTGTCATAATAACAATAATATCGCAACAACTACATAATCTGATCATTGGTTTCGTCACGCAATGAGGACAAACATACAAACATTGATTTATATATTTATAAGAAGATAAACGAGATTTAAAACGTCAAATTGTATTCCTTGATAAGTGGATGAGGTCCTGTTGATCTGCAATACAGGTACTAACCTAAATCAGACACCAGCTCCTCACAAAACATATTTGTAACATACACCAATCACCAACTGTTACAAAATGTATGAAAAATTGTACCCAAAAGTTGTAACTGATTGTATTGTGAGGAGAAATAAAAATGTATTATTATTATTATAGACTATAGAACAGACTTGTAACACAAATAATAACTTACCTTAGTCCGTACTCGTCGATATATTTCCCGTGGTCAATAGGCTGTCCGTTGAACGTCCACTGAACGATAGGTGTAGGCAGTCCTTGTACTATACACGGTAGTTCTACTAACTGGCCTTCTAACACCTCCAGTATAGGGTCCGAGGTGGGCGATATCTTTGGAGGATCTAAGAAATATTTAAATTTGTCGGTAGTAGATCCACTCTGGTTTCAGCATGAATGGGCCGGATCGACCGGGGAAGTACTACCCACTCATAGAAGATCGACGTAAGAGTGGTAGTATCCGTACTATTGCGTTTCGTTCGGTGAGTGAGAGCGCCGGAGGTCCAATTTCCTCCCTTTCCTCAGTCCTCACCTCCCTCTTTCCCTTCCCATAACCCCATTCCCAGCCGCCATAGTCGAGGCCACCATACCAGCAGTTTAGGACGATGGCTTTTGGTGCTTACCATCAGGCGGGGTGGAGTTACTTTAGTACGCTAATATAAAAAAAGGGTTCTGTTCGAACTTGTAGTTAGCTATAGAAAAAAAAACATGAACTTCTTGTATTTTTTGGTTGCGTTGACATCGAAAAATTCTCTGTTCGAACTCACAGCTTTAAGAGGTTCCAGGAAATAATATTCGGTATAAATTTCAGCTTGAGAACGTAACACTTTACTGAGACAAGCAAAATATATTATTAAAAATAAAAAGTCCGTCTACTTAACAAACTAAAATAAAGACACCCATTTTTTTCTCGTGCTGATGCTACATTGAAATATTACGTGTCCTATATCCCTATGTTAAAATCTATCGAGCCATTTAGGCTGTAGAGCGTGCCAAAGAAATAGACATACATACACTCAAAAAACTTCCTTGTCTTCTGCAGTCTAAAAGGACTTAGACAGACAGACGGACGTACAACAAAGTGATCTTGTAAGGGTTCCGATTTACCTCTAAGTACAGTATCCTAAAAAGATCAGACCTCCCTATCTTCCTTCCTTACAATTTTACGCATTACTATCAGCGCAATAGCGGTTACCATCCCACATCACATAGGACGTATGCTTGTTTGTCACAGAAATCGTACAAAACTCGTATTAAGACACTAAAATAATCTAATAACATACCATAAACAATCAAAGAAAAGTTTCTATGTGTAGAGCCGAGCGTGCTCGTCACGTTGCACGTATACGTGCCCGAATTGTACGGAGACACTTCTTCTACTATTAGATCACTTGTGTTCGTTAAAGATCTGAAAAAGATAAATATAATTAAATTAAAAAAAACATAAATAAACTAAAAGTTCAGTCTTATCACAATAAAGGGCAAATGCTTTTCATATCGAGACGTCATTAGAACGAATATTATATTTATTGTAAATTTCTGTTTCTTTATTATGACAGTAATATCTCAATAATTAGATATATTTAAAAAGTTCACAAGGCTTGGAAAATCCATACTAATATTATGAATGCGAAAATACTGTCTGTCTGTCTGTCTGTTACGCTTTCACGCCTAAACCACTGAAGCGATTTTTATGAAATTTTGTAAAGAGATAGAATATACCTTGGCGAACAACATAGGCTATCTTTTATAGCGAAAAAATGGCTTAAAGGGTTGTAATAGGGGGAGACCCCCCTATTTCTAGGAGGGGGAGATTTGTATGAAAATGCGATAACCAACATTCAAGCGGAGCTGCGGGCAACAGCTAGTATGTGAATATTTGCCCGATTTTGACTGCAATTACCATCAGGCCATTCATCATCAGCATTTCAACTGGAAAACATCCACTGTTGAACATTAGCCTCCCCCAGGCATCTTCGCTTTGGTCGGTAGTGAGCCACCTTTATCCATCGGTTACTTCTCGTCGCCATCTTACACAGACAATGATAAATTAACGTTATCTGGTCTATTTCTAAAAAAAAATATTTACAGTTTGTCTGTGAACACTAGCGCACGTCCATCCTTGGTCCACACGGTCATGGGTGGCGGCAGACCAACAGCTTCACAAGACAGTTTTACTTTATCTCCTACTTTTACTTCTAAAGGTTTGTCACTTTCATTCCTGGCTTGCTTTAGCTTTGGAGGATCTAAAAAGTAATAATATTTAGTTTGTATAAAGTTTTTACAAGTATTTTTCATGCGACCATTCTAAAATGTATCTTCTGTTAGTTACCACAGAGTTCAAAATTGATTAATACGCTACAAAAACTCACGCACCATCAGTGGAAAGAAGGTGCATTGTGAGCATTGTGTTTAACAAAATTAAACCTTATAGTAATAAACAAAGGGTACATTTTGTCATAAGTACCTATTACACGATACGATATATACAAATATTAACTTACATTGAACAACTAAATTGACGTCATACGAATCTTGACCAATAACATTCCTCGCCACACATCGGTAGATACCTCCATGTTCCTCGCTCACATGCGACACAGTCAGTTCAAATCTATCATTGTTCACCACCACGTCCTTTGGCAGAGACGTGTATGTCTCATTACTCTTGTACTGCCAAGATATGGTTGGTTGTGGATTGGCTTGGAGTATTCTGAGGAAGTATTATCACCATTAAAAACCTCTGTATGAGAAGGAGTCGTTCTCTGCAATGATGTAATAACGGGCCGGTATGATATTAAAGTCACCACGCGGCAGCATAGTGGAAGGGGGAGGACAGACAACCTCCTGACAAGAAAAATACACAAAAATGTTTAAGATTATTTGTTTAGTTAGTCTTTGATTGAAGGATCTATAGGTTGATATCTAAATTTGTTGAGATGTACCCTGTAAGTTAGGTGCACTCTCCTGAAAGTATATATTTCCTGATGGCTCTCATGAAAACCGCACTTTAGCGACGTGAGATTTTATTTCAGATTAGTTACTAAGGTTCAGAAAATTTTAAAAACATCTTATTTCTATCTCTATTATCGGTGTTATCACATATGCCATATAATTTGCAGTTAACGTTGAGACTTTAAATCTTGTGGATTAAAGTACATTTTACAATGACAAAATAGTTGATGGATATACATCATCATATCAGCCGACAGACGTCCACTGCTGAACATAGGCTTCTTCCAAGCGTCGCCACCTTGGTGGGTTCCTGATCTATCGGTTCATAAGGTCGTCCGTCGACCTGGTTCGTGACCAGTGATTACTTTAGAACCTTTCTATGGCTATATATACGAGTTAAATTGGCGCCTATGGCGTTCATATCATTAAAGTTCATGGTCATATTCTATACTATTATATAAAACGGGGGTGGGACGGCGGCGCCGACCTCCGTTGTTGGAGGTGCCGCGAGCGCGTACCAACCTATTGCTTCACGCTCCGCTGACGCGAGCGCTGCGTACGCTCAACATCGTGGCTGGGCAAATTGATTTGTTTTCGTGTACATTGAGAAGATTCACAAAGGTCACTTATAGTGTAGTTAGTAAGTTAGATTAAGTTAAGTTTTATGTTATTGTGGTACACTATCGCATTAGGTTAAGCGTTACCTGTAAAGATAGTCGTATGTTGTGTATATAAATAAATAAATAAATAAAACGGAAGAGTTTGTTTGTGTGAACGCGCTAATCTCTGGAACTATCAGTCAGATTTGAATAATTCTTTTTGCGTATAAAAGCTCAGTTCTTGAGGAAGGTTATAGGCTATAAAATGCTACTGGATACAGGTGCAAAGCAGTAACCAAAGATGCGGGTGAAACCGCGCTGCATGACATTAGTAATAAATAAGTGACAAGTATACACAATCTCACCTACATGTGATTATAACTGGTCTTCCTTCTCGAGCGATGACTCGCGTCGGTTCTTTATGTAACATTGGTGGAGCTGGGAAACAAAAGAAATTAATTACGTGTACTGTTAGTTACTATTTACTAATTACGTATACATTAACGACCACGACTTAAAACTTACGAGTAGCCCTCAAATATTTTTATTTTAAATGGTTCGTTAGTCTTATAATCAAAATATTAAATATCATATAATTTTAGTGGTTCATAAGTCTTATGAAAAGGGTATAAGTCGCAAGATTGCATATTTTTGACATTTCCAATTTCTCCTTTTTGCTTTTCAGTTTTTCCCTTCAAGGTAGGCAGCGGCTTCGCAGAGTCCTTGGCATTGCAGGAGCAATGCTGCTGTGGGTCGTCCATAAGCGACAGTCACCACTTACCATAACGTGATCTGTTTGCTCATCTGCTACTGGCGGCAATAAACAAAAAATCTCGAGTGACCAACGAAATTTTGTTTTAGGTACTAAGTACACTAAACTTTGATGTCGACAAGACAAGATGCCGTCATTCTCGTTGAACATTGATACTAGCCGATACGAAATCAGTTATTTTCTAAATAATATTTGGCCACTAAGCAGTGAAGAGCCTTTCAGTGCTTGGTCCGACTGCACAGGCCCGAGAGCCCGCGCGCCCACTGCCCACGCTCTAATGAAGTTTTATGGTGCAGTCAGCGCTGATCAGAGTGCAAAATCTAAAAGTTTAATCTTAATTATCTTACCCAAACCCTCCACACGGATATTTCCTTTAACTTCCATTTTCTCATACTCATTCTCTGCGACACAAATATATTCCCCTAGCTCACTAAAGTCCACTCGCTTCAAGTACACTGTAGTGTTGTCTTCTGTCATATGGACATTATTGGACATCACTAGCGCGGTACTATTGTGGTACCAATGTATGGTTGGTTGTGGGAATGCATCGATTATACATTGAAGTTCAATCTGGTAGTATAGTTGGACTGATTGATCTGGAAGTTGAATTCCGTAAGGTCAAAGTCGATTAAAGATTAATTATTGTGGAAGAAGCAATAATAATAATAATAATAATATGTGGACACTATCACACACCGTCATCTAGTCTCAAGCTAAGCAGAGCTTGTGTTATGGGTACTAGATAACTGAAATGTAATAAATATACATACTTTTTTTTTGTAAATACATACTTAGAATACATAGGAAACACCCAGACTGAAGACAAATACAAATGTTCATCACATAAATATTTGCCTTCCGCGGGAATCGAACCCACGACACCCGGCGCCGGCGTCGCAGTCAGTCACACTAACCACTAGACCAACAGTGCAGTCGATGGAGGTATATATGTTTGGATCGCAGTAAATGGCGGTTTATAGTCTCTGCTTACACCAGTAATAGGAATAAGCCGTGAAGTTATGCATGGTGAATACTCTTGAACTAATTAAATTGAGTTATTTTTGTAGAAATATACATAAAATAAAAAAAAAACGCGCGGTCATCCATCGTATGCTTTCTTGCTTTAAATAATTCTTTTATTTTCTCTCACGTACTAGAATTCAATATAAAGTAAGAATATAATAATAATATTCTTCTACATTCACACAGCGCCATCTAGTCCCAAATTAAGCAATTATATTTGCTTGTGTTATGGGTACTAAACAACGAATATACTACATAAATACATTTTTTTTTTGTAAATACATACATATTATAGATAAATTACACCCAGACACAGAACAAACAATCATGCTCATATCACAAAGGTTTGTCCTGGGTGGGAATCGAACCCACGACCTCCGGCGTAGCAGTCAGAGTCACTAGCCAGTAGCCACTAGGCCAACAGGCCAGTCTATTATTATATTATAAAGTATCGCGTGAGAACTTAAAACATGTAGTTAACGAACATAAGAAATCCTCAGTATTAGCTCAGAGTCTGAGATTATACCCGGTACTTATGTATTATCAAATTAAGTAAATTATGACCCATCATAAGCTCATTTTGCCAATCCATCTAAAGGTAAATTAAGTAAAGGTAAGTAGGTCGAAATTCGCCTAAAGACAGATTTCCTTGACAACGAGTTTGATGTCATTTTATTAGACACTGATATTTTACTTAGTACATTGTTGTTATGTTAGTATTAAAGACGTCCTAAGTGCATTAGACACGGAAGATTTTATAACTTTGAGAGTTTTACTGAGACTGACGAGATAGAGAAACTGACCACCTAACGAAATTTAAAAACTGACGAATAAGGAAACTGACGAGTTAGGGAAAATGACCCAATTAGAGAAACTGATGGATGGCGACCTAACTCGAAATATTTGCAAAATGGGTCATGATTCAGTTGATTCGATATTACTAGTATGTCTTATCTTACAATGATGTACAAACACTTGATGGCTGCTTCAGATAACACAGTCAAAATGGCCGCCGTCTGGATATTTTTGAACCAGCACTACATAAATTTAATCTAATAATAAAATAATATGTGGACACTAATTACACAATGTCCTAGTCCCAAGCTAAGCAGAGCTTGTGTTATGGGTACTAGATAACTGATATATAATACATATACATACAATTTTTTTTTTTGTAAATTCATACTTAGAATACATAGGCAACACCCAGACTGAAGACAAATACAAAATGTTCAACACAAAAATATTTGCCTTCCGCGGGAATCAAACACACGACAACCCGCAACGCTGTTTCACCCGTGTCTTTGGTTACTGCTCTGCTCCCGTCGCCAGTAGCGTGATGTTACATATTCTTCAAGAAAAGCTATCATACGCTAAAAGAATTATTCCAATCTGACTGGGAGTGCCAGAGATTAGCACGTTCAAACAAACAAACTCTTTCCCTTTATATAATAGATTATGAACTTTATTTACTATCGAAACGCTAGGAAGTACCCTACCTTCGAATCCCTTCACCAATGTCATCTTTCTTCTGACACGAACATTGACGCTATCTTGATGGATCCCTTCTGAATTCTCTCCAAAACAAAAGTACGTTCCATTAACAGACTCAGCGCTCGAGTTAAGTGTCAACACGCTGCGGTATACGGTTGGCTTTATTTTTGTTATCTGGAAACATCACCATCATACCAACCATATATAAAGGCTACATCATATCATCATATCAGACGAAAAAAGTCCACTGCTGGGCATAGACCTCCCCCAAGCTTGTCGTGTCGAGTCGTAAGCTTCATCTACCGGTTGCCCGTCACCCCTATTAGGTCAGTCCACCTTGTGATAGCCCTGCCTACGCCTCTTTGCATTACATATTCATGCATATAGTAAGAGAAACACGAATAATTTCAATAATTTGTAATAGCATAAAGCTTAGGCACGCACGTGCTAAACGGAGGCGTGTCGCTAATATACTGCCACGCTAAGGAAGATAGGTAACTAGAAGATAAAAGACACGGAAAAATAGTCTCTGTGTTTGTACCCTTAGGTTGATATTCTCTATCTTCTATTTTACAGTATAGTATAATAATAATAATAATAATAATAATAATAATAATAATAATAATAATAATAATAATAATATTCTACCACATTCACACAGCGCCATCTAGCCCCAAATTAAGCAATTATATTTGCTTGTGTTATGGGTACTAAACAACTGATATACTACATATATACATTTTTTTTTTGTAAATACATACATACTATAGATAAATTACACCCAGACACAGAACAAACAATCATGCTCATCACACAAAGATTTGTCCTGGGTGGGAATCGAACCCACGACCTCCGGCTTAGCAGACAGGATCACTAACCACTAGACCAACAGGCCAGTCAAAAGTATATAATGAAAGAACGCCGGCAACTCAATTACCCACTGAGTCGTCTTCTTTTTCCCTTTTCCTTCCTCATCCCCTTTTCCTACATAGTCGGCAACTGCTTGGTTGTGTTATCTAAGCAATCGGTTATATCATTTATCATCAGGTGGGTCGTATGCTTATTTGCCACCAAAGTTGTATAAAAAAAGAAAGGCGTAACTAAAATAATCAAGACACGGAAAAATAGTCTCTGTATCTAAACCCTTTCGGTTCGTATTTCATCATCTTCTATTTTATTCTTCTTCATTATCGCTCCCTCACTGCTGAGGATCGTGACTCTTTAATAAACCTTGTCGACAAGCTATTGCCATCGGTTCTGTTCCGTCGCTTGGTAGAGTGCAGCGCTCATCAGCGCTATCAGTTATTTGGTCGGACCATCGTATGGGACTACGACCTCGAGGTATTCTATTAAAATATTGTATATAATAATTAGTTACCGTATTATTCAAGAAGTCCTCTGTCTCCCTGTGCCACAGTATCCTTGGACTCGGCTTGGCTATCACCTCACATACTACCTCTACCACAGTACCGTTGACTACAGTGATGTTCTTAGCGCCCTCTATACGCACTACTGGTTTCATTAAAACTGTCACTTCTACCGTGTCTGTAGCTAAAAAAAATTGTAATATAATTTACTTCATAAACTCCTGCTTACGCTACATATTGGTGAAGCAACATATACACGATCACAAAGTTAAACATTCATCACGGTCTAGTGGCGTTAATCCCTAATTAAAAAAAAATAATACAACAATTTAAATAAATACCTCATAAATGTATTCCAAAAATCTAAATTAATCCCTAGATGATTATTGTAGAAAAAAAATACAAAAAAAAAATAGTGGGTCAGTCAGTGTAAACAAAACCCTATTAGGCTCTTATTGGATTTAGTATGAACTAAATTCCAAATTTGTCTCTGGGCCAAAAGTATAGACGAAAAACACAATGGCTAGGATCAACTGTATTTTTCAACGTACCTTTTTTTAACCCTCTTACAGCCGTACAAGTCCATACCCCATCGTACGTCACATTTCTAACATCGATCGCATCACTATAGCTCCCATTCACATCGACTCTTTTAACTGCAGTGTTATTAGGCGCTGTCCACACTACACTCAAAGAATTGTCCCCCGCACACACTAGCTGAAAGTCTGTGTTGATAAGCTTCGATAGTGTGTGCGGACCTAATATCTGCGCTGTTGGGTTGGCTTTTAGTGATATTGTAGTCGACTGGTTGGTTGTACCACCTAAAAAAGAAAATAATTAATTTAATATCGTGTAAAGGCACATAATTATTTGCTTTCAATTTCTGAGTTTAGGTGACATATTTCATGTTTTACGCTGTCTATGTTCAAATACAATGTAATTTGATCAGGAATAAATTTAATTGGAATTGAAAATTGACAAACACATTAAGATTAAATATATCTTATCCGAAGTTTTCCAATTTAATTCTTTCTTTTTTTTAAGACACCTATTAACTCTCCATTATGTAACAATACTTATGTCACGGTAAACATTTTTTTGAAAAAAGACAAATCTAAAAGTTCGGTATGAAAATCGAATCCTGAAACTCTTCCACAATACCTAACTTAACGAACTAACACTGCGCCAACACTAGACAGTAGGTAGGTACCAGTAGTCTTACAATTATTTGTCCTAGTCACGTATCGAATCTTACGGCCGTATTAAAAGAAAGAAAAACATTTATTGTGAACAAAATTTAACAGCGTAGAAGTAAAGAATATAAACATAAAAACTTAAAATACTAAACTTAAAAACTTAAAATACTAAACTTAAAAACTTAAAATACTAAACTTAAAAACCTAATTATACATATACTTAATATACATTGTAGTTAAATTACCTACTCATAGATACCGCATTGACATTTATAGCAATATTATTATAACCTGACTTTGTGACTTTGTTTTTTTTTTAATGGTACCAAAGAAAAAGACAAAACACAATAACAAAAATAATACTGCTATAAGTGGTGGTGGTAGGTCCCCTGCTCTGTGCTCACTAATAAGAGGCAGGCGCGAGATGCGCGGCACGTATGCGCTGCGTTGTGATTGGCTATTTCAAGGTCAAGCATTCGAACGCACAAAAATGCACCAATCGTAGTGTCCGTAGTGAGTTCTTATGCTAGCGAATGCCGTATGAGTTGTGCGTGTCTGTTGCTCTGTGTGCTCTAATAGCGGGTTATCTGTGTTTAACACATACCTCTATTTGCTGCTATACATGTATAGGTTCCAGTGTTGTTTTCACTCATCTGTAATGTTTTACTGTACGTATATAGAGCGTCGACATTTGGCTCCTTGTTCAAATCTAAAGCTGGAAAAATATAGTCAAGAAATAATTTAAAATAATATACATACAAAAGAATATACAGGGTGATTCTGAATTCATTAGCATCCTTTTAACCTGAGATTCTATACATAGTACCAAGTACTTATGGACCATAAAATTGAAAATTAATGTTATCAAAATTATTTTTTAAAAAACGATTTAAAACATTATATCTACGTAAATAAAGTCTCAAACAAACAAATAAAAAATTAGAACATACTAAAAAAATATTACATTTTAATAATTGTTAATTAATATTGCGCGCAAATCAACAACGTTTGGCCGCTGTATACCATCAAGACGATAGTATTACCTACGCGCGGCATTCATTGATAAACCTATTATTGAATAAATGCACCGCGCAAGCCGTGTGGCGGCGCGCGGCACCTCAGATGTAGGCTACTTCGCAGTTCTATTGAAATGAAATAAATACCGCCAGGCGCGTTCCTGCTTCCTGATAGGTTGCGCCGGCGACTCGGCGACCCAAGGCGCGGTGTGCGTGTGCATTAGGTGTGTGTGTGCGGGGGCAAGGTCAGAGTGCAATTTTTTATTTTCTATCAGTTACGAATTTCACTACTTTCAAGTGTGACGTAAAATTCATCTCTCCGTAGACTTTCAAACCGTGACGCTCGTGGTTGGATTCAGTGACTTTGTGTGTGTATTGTGTTGTGAAGTTTAATAAATAAAAAATAAAATCGTTTCGCAGTAAACGTGTGGGGTGGCATATTAAACACGACCATTATCGGTCCATATTTTATTGAAGGCAGGGTAAACGGGGCAAACTACTTACCAATGTTGGAGCACGTCGTAGAGGAACAATTAGAAGAAGTACTCATACGGTTCCTCAATGAGCTGTATTATCAGCACGATGGTGCTCCGCCTCATTTCCAGCGCGACGTTCGTGCCTACCTAGACCGCAAGTTCGGAGCGCGATGGATAGGACGTGGCGTTCCCGTGGCGAGGCCACCGCGCTCGCCTGATTTGACTCCCTTAGATATCTTTATACGGGGAGAAATCAAAAGACTCGTTTACGAACATGAGTGTGAAACACAGCGTGTAAAACATAATCACCAACGCCGTGCTGAACTCTGCGTGCAAAGAGGAGGTGATCACTTTGAACATCTTCTCAAGTACATCTAGGTAAGCACATAACAACATAAAGTAGGTACTTGGATACAAATTATTTCTTACTTTCATAAGGTAGGTAAGTACCAACGTTATCGAATAATCCTTACGCGCGCTATCTTTATTCTGTTACTGTCTAATACGTCTAGTAGGTACCTACCTACCTGTCTAGCTTACAACTAAATTAAATCTAATCTAATCTAAGTAATTATTTCTGTTCAAGACAGTTCAAGAAAAAAAAAACAATTAGGTATTAGAGCAACAAACTAACGCAACAATTCATAACATAAAACTTTATTTCAGTATTAATAATAAGAACTCCCTTAACGTCGAACTAGTAAATAAGTAAGTGTGTAAAATTTCAACAATAGGTAGGTAGGTACCTATTTAATCTAAACAGCTACGCTCTTATTATTACTGATAAAAGTATCTCCTAGTTAGTTACGGTTTAACACTCGAAATGAGCTAAATGTTCTAACACAAATAATTACATTATTTTTCTCTAATACCTACATCGTTATGAAAGGAAATCACAAACATGTTAGTTACAAAACACAGTAACCATGGCGACCGAAAGTTAAGTAATTAGGTAGGTAATTTTAAATATCTTCTCAAGAACACCTAGATAAGACCTACCTAACAACACAATACCTACCTACATGCTTACTTGATTAACATTGCTATCGAATTGTTCGTTGTCTTACTTATGTAGTTATGTTTCTAACTAAAAAAATTATTAGGTACTGCATTGTCTAACCTGCAACTAAATACCCTACATATTTGCGCACAAAACTCAGGTAAACTCAGTACACCCATTAATGCACAAGCACTGAGAAAGTAATAAATTTAATAATACATCAAATTCATTATACCTAATACGGGCAGTAAGTACCTACCTACATGCTCGTAATAAGTATTATGTGTACAAGAAATTATTAGCACAAAGAATCTATCATGAACGGAATTGCATGTAGGTAAGTAGGTACAATAAAATAAGCTAATAATATGAGTAATACGTCCTTCCTGCCTGCTACCTCGGTCGCCTAGTCATCAATAACACTAACTTAATGGAAGTAGATAGGTAGGTACCGAAATTGTCAGGGCAATGTCAGGACGGCTGCTTATCACATTACTTAGTCCGTGATTAATTCTTACTGGAAAAACAGTTGTTCACGTTGCACAACTGTAGGTATACACGTGCGTTCTGTGTAAAGATATTGATTGAACCCATGGCACGACACGGCTCAGTCGGTAGAGCATGAGACTCTTATTCTCGGAGTCGTGGATTCGAGCCCACGTTGGGCACAAATCTCTTTTTGGATGTGGATTAAAAAATTCCAAAAAAATGTACATTTTTTGCATTTGGTGCATCTGCTGTTAAAATTGCCTTTATTATGTGCCTACGTCAAGAGAGATTATTTTAACTAATTTATTTAGACTGCATGACTTGCTGTGTAACAATTTAAGAAAAGTGCGTTAAGTAGATACGAATTACATTTGGTAAATAGGTAATTGGTATAAATAATATTGCGGGTGTATTTGAATGGTGATGTGCGTACCGTAGGTACTGTCAAAGTAGGTCGAAATTCGCCTGTAGACAGATTTCTTTTGCAACGTGCTTGATAACATTTTATTAGACACTGACATTTTACTGAGTACACTGTTGTTACCCTAGGCCCTAGTATTTAAAATGTCCTAAGTGCATTAAAAACGATAGATCTTACTAGTTTGACAGTTTTAAGCGAATTTTATTATCATCAAAATGGGTCTTGATTCAGCTGGTTCGTTCGATCAATTGTACGGATAGGTAAGACGGCCGCGGCCGTTGACCGTACAGCGCCTCTACATGGCAGTCAGCTGTAGCTCCGAGTCACTTCGGCCGCCCTTGATAGTAAAATGCGTAGGTAATAATTTTAGCGCGTAAACGTCTCGATACTTTCCTTTATTTATTGTATTTTTTATTCGATTTTTTTTTATTTTGGAATTATTGCTTTTTTTCGATTTTGTTTGTTAATAATTTACTTAATTTACTTAGACATGATGTTTTCGACCAAATTTTTTTTTTTTTTTTTTATTTACTTAATACTGAATTTTATAGTGCATAAGTACTTGGTACTATGTATAGAATAACAGGTTAAAAGGATGCTAATGAATTCAAAATCACCCTGTATAAAAGTTGTGATGGCCACAAACAAGCAATTTATCATTATTGGACAAATTAGTGCTAATAGTACTATGAATGGTACTAGTGGTAAAAAACAGTACCAATTGTACCCCAAGTGACCCAGCCGAAATAAACAGTGCCAATTGTACTATTAATGGTAATAGTGGAACAAATCAGTGCCAAGTTTACCATCAATGGTACAAATGGTCCGGCGGCATCAAGCATACGGTCTACCTGATGGTAAGTGCTAACCGTAACCTGTGGACATGATTGGTAAATATGGACAGCAACGCTGTTGCCGATCACCAGCGATGGAATAAAATTCCAGAAAATGATAATTCCAGAGATTAGTACGTCCAAACTCTTTCACTTTATATATTATTATAGATGATAATTACCATAACTAGTAAACATTCCGTTGAACACCATTCTGTTTTGTAACAGCAATGCTTCGCTGTACACCGTACACGTGACCGTGATGTTGTCTCCTGCTTCCACCGTCATATTATTCGGTTCTATCGTCACTTGTGGCGGATCCACTGTAACATAGCAAATTATAGAGTACCACGCTATTGGTAATCACTAAATAACACTTGCGCGCCGTGAATTGGTCAATTATTTCTCTAGTGCCGATTAATGAGGGTGTTTAGGAAAATTTTCGCCACTAATTGGCGCCACTTTGGTAAGGTAAGGTTTTGACAGGGCTATTAAAACACATATTTTTCAGTGCTAAATTCGGAAATTATAATGTTTAATTTACAAAATGGATAACTGACGTGCTTATGGACAAAATAAAAATGGCTGAGAAGGTTATTTAGAATGGCGCCTACGAGGTGGCAGCACCGGTACGTCAGTTCTAGCTGTCAAGCGCTTTAGCTAAGGGCGTGATTGGCCCGTGATTGGCTCAATGTGACAGTTGAAGTGGCGCCAACTGGTGGTAAAATTTTTCCTAAACACCCATAATGGCTCGGAAATGTTCATGCGCGAACTGAAACCGCGATTGTTAATAATGATTGATAATGATAAACTTACCTATAATTAAAAGTTCGGTGGCCTTGTTGCTGGTACCAGCTATGTTCTTTGCTATGCATCTGTATGTACCCACGTCTTCTTCCTTCATGTCTTCTATCACAAAGTCGATAGAGGTCGTTTGTCTGTAATTAGTAGTAAGCTTGCTCAAGTTTTGTAGTAAAGTTATATAAGTAGGTAATATAGGCCACAATTAAAAGAAAAAAATGTATTTTTATTTGGCTGACAACAATAATGAATTTTAATATTATGATGTTTTAATGAAGTAACATTTTGTAACATAGGTTCACGCCTATTTATCCCTGAAGGGGCAGGCAGAGGTGTTTAACCACCCACTTTTCACATTTTATTTTTTTTTCAATTTTCTTTTAGTCCAATGTTACTGGAGCGAGCCTGTTGACATTTATGCAAAAATTTGTGAAAAGACAGAAAAATTCGTCACCGAAACCAAAAATTGGGTTTGTTGAAATTCAACCAAAAACTACTTTAGGTCTGGAGTGGATGTCTTTCGTTGATATGATGATAACTACTTAAATGTGTATGTTAGGAACACTCACAAGCTAGACGCATGCTGTTGTATTTTAGAAGCATCCTTGGTCCACATGACGTTGACGGGCACCAAGCTTTCCACGTCACAAGTTAGGAACACTCGCGAGTGTGCACGAGCCTCTATCTGTACAAAGGAAGTTTAGACGATTCAGAATAAAAGCGCAAGACGAAATGATTAGTGCAGTTTGTGTTTTTTAATGAGGTTAAAGTTCAAAATATATTGTAATATTTATTGTAATACTAATTTCTAATTTTAAGTTAATTTCTTCACGATACAGGCTTGCATAAGTCTACACAATAAGTAGACCACTGAATTATTTATTTATTTTGCTAATCTCCCAGCGCCTAACAAAGTACTTATATTACCTATTTAGTATAATACATATTTAAGCATTTTAGTATTGCATAATGTAGTTTTTGAAGAAATAATTAATTAAACCGAAAATGGCTAAAAACATTTTATAATTTTTTTTACTAAATGTACGATTATACGATAGAGTATTGAATATTTAATCTCACCTTTTGAGGTGCAGTCAGATATGGAACATCTGCAAGAAAAAGTAACATAAATATTCGTAATATTTCTTACTTCTAATCTATATAATATAAAAGCTCTAATAAAAAAACTCAAAGCCGTCATAAATTTGTCTGCTAGACAGTTTATAGGTTACACCTCCTTGTTCTGAAGGTTACACTTACCTTACGTCAGTTAAGAATAAGTAAGTATGGCCTGTAGTGTATTGAAGCAAAACTTTTCGCTCAGAATGGAGTAGACCAGCTAGGAAATAATCTCTAATGAAGACCGCAGCTATCTCACTTACTATGAGGTGGTGATATTATGAGCCATCTGAACAAACCCTGACACTAGGTTGACCACTAACCACTCGATAAGAAGATCGGGTGGTACGTTCGCTTACTATTTTTGACAAGGACAAAACATGTACTAATTACCTGGTAATTTGGCTTGTATCGCAGTTGCCCCTATCCTCCTCAGTTCTTGTTTGTGTTGGTCACGCCCGTTGATCTGTAAACAATTTGTACGTATCTTCAAATACATATGTTGAGCGGTTCGTGATATTATCGAGTTTTATAAAAAGATAGACGCTTGCCAGCGACTTCTTTTTATACTCAAAGAAAGAAAAGCAGTTAATTTTCTACATACAAGTGACTGACTCACGTGATAAAGAAACATTTTAGAAAACCCTCTCAGCAATTTTCTTTTGTCCTTAAGCACGTGAATTATTTTGTAAATTAAACATTAATATTTCCGAAATAAACACTGAAAAATATTTGTTTTGATAGTGCTGTCAAAATGGAAAACCTTTTACCAAAGTAGCGCCAACTGATGGCAAAAAAATTTCAAGCACCCTCATTGGTATACAATCTATCTATGGCAACGACGGTAGCGTAAAATAGTAAACGGCGATACTCACAGCTATGTAAAAGAACTCTTCCGGTGGTATGAACGGTTCGGCCATATACACTTTGTTGGCTACGTCCACCTCAGTGAGAGGCAACTCAAACAGAATCCTACCATCTAATGTAAGGATCTCTGCGTATTGCACGTCTACTGACACGTTTGTGCGTGTTAGCGATATTATCAAGTGATTGTATGTACCTGAAAACATAGTAAACTGGTCTAGAAAAAGTTGAGAATGAAAGTACCACACAAATTCGCACAAGGTTCACAACAAAAAGAGATATTTTTAATAAGGTTAAGCTAAGGTGACAAACAAGCATACAGCTCGACTGATGGTAAGCAGTTACCGTAGCCTATGGGCACTTGCAACACCAGGAATACCACCTGAACCCCTGAACTTTAAATCCTTTCTTGAAGAACTCTATCTTGTAGTCTCTTAGGAAAACCTTGACGGAGAGCTCAAATCACGACTTTATTGTAGTTGGGTGAAAGTTTCTCAGAAACCACGCTGTACTGGATCCAAGAAGTATGAGTTTCTAACACAGTCCACGTGATACAATGGTTGTTAAGCAAGCAAAAACACAGAGCTGTCATTTTCGCATAGCGGTCTCCGTGCTTCAGAGGGCACGTTAATAATGGGTCTCAAGTGTTACCACGTTGATAACAGTCGTAAGGTACAGCCAGACACCTCTATTATAAATTATCGACGATCTGAACAAATCCTGACACTAGATTGACTACCACTCTATAAGATGAACTCAAAAACTTATACCTTTCAACGGCCTGTAGCTAGTCTCATGCATAGACCTAGGCTTTTCTACCGAGAAGCCGTGTTTGAAGGTCAAGTTGGACAGTCCTACGACTTTCACGGAGTAGTCTTCTTCACTGCCCACTGTGATGGTCCAGTTACCTGGTTCTGGCTGCATTACTTTCACTACCTAGAATCAATCAATCAGCCTATCGCAGTCCACTCGCGCCAGTCGCGTGACGTTACGTAGCCTATAACCTTCCTCAAGAACTGAGCTATCATACGCAAAAAGAATTATTTAAATCCGACTGGTAGTTCCAGAGATTAGCGCGTTCAAACAAACAAACAAATAAAAAAAGTCTTCCGTGTTTAGTAATAGTATAGATTAATTGAAGTGTATAAGGCACCCGCTTCGTACACACGAGGTAAGGGGGTTCAAATCCGGGCAAGTACCAATCTGATTTTTCAAATCATATGTACTTTCTAAGTTTATCTTGGACATTTCTGACTGACGGTGAAGGTTGAAAACAACGTGAGGAAACCTGGACTTAAAAGTCTGAAATTGCCGATCCGCCTTGAGCAAGCGTGGTGATTAATGCTCATACCTTCTCTATATGAGAAGAGGCCTTTGCCCTGCAGTGGGACAGTAAAACAGGCTGGTATTATATAAAGATTAATTTTCTTTTTATACAACTTAGGTAGCAATCTAAAGAGAAGCATAAATAGATCCTACGAAAATACAACCGAGCTATTGCTAACCGCTAAAAAGAAAGGTATTAATGTTCAATATACAGAATCATAATCATCATTATCAGCCGAATAGGACATTTTAAATCCCAAAAATAAAATCCACCACAGTGGAGGACACCATGCCAGCAGTTTGAATCAATGACTTTTGGAATGGTATCTAAAACTCCTGGATCCTTACATCATACATATAACAATTTGAATAACTAACCATGATCTCGGAGAGGTCTAGAGTGGTGATTAGTTTGGGCGGGCCAGTGATATGCTCGCCCCTAGGGTCCACCACGGTGATTTGCGGCTTTGCCCCAGAAACGGAGACCGTTACCTCCCCTAAAGTACTGTCTACTGGTATCTAGAAAAAATAGGTAATTGATCAACAAGCTATAAAAATGGAGATTACCAAGGAATATCACGAATTCGCCTGCTGAGCGCAGTATAGCATAGTCGTGATGGCCTAGCGATTATAGCACTTAAAGATAAGCTTGTGAGCTTGATCCCGACAAGTAGTTTGTAACTTCACTTAGAACTTTACTAAAGTAAAGGAAAACATTGTGTAAAAATCTGAAGTTTATGCATACAAACAAACATACAAAATACAAATATTTTCTCTATTTAATGAATAGCTATAGTTTAGACTGTTTTTTTACGGAACATCGAATAAAAATATGTTAAGTCTTTGCGGACTAGTAGGTAAACGTATATGGCCGTGATGACAATAAAACATCTATTGTGTCTACAGTGGTAGGTTAATAATACTGTTACGACGATTACCTATTCTAGAACGTTTGCAAGTACCTACCTACTCGTGTACGACGAATACCTACGCTCTAGAACATTCGCAAGTACCTACCTACACGTATACGACAAATACCTACGCTAGAAAATTCGCATGTACCTACCTACACGTATAACAATAGCTCATCGGCGGTAGGCATACCTACGCGTCGCAGCTAAGTACCTACACTCATTGTTTTGTTTTCGAGAATTGTCGGCATCTTTGTAGTAATAACGGGAAGGTTCTAGAAATCTATTAAATGACTATAAAAAGGATTCCAACGTCGGCACTTGGTTCAGTTGTGAATACAGCGATCTCGAGCGAACATCTAAGTGATACGGAAGTTTACGAAGAGCGATATACGAAGCGTTATAGTGCAGTATAAGTGTTCATAGCTTTATTTAGTTACTGTTAGTATACTGTGTGAGTCTTAAATAAACTCATCATCGCGTAACTGGCATTTTACATCGAACCCCAATCCTGACACGTAACAATACTATTAGTAAGTATGCAGTTAAATGTTAAGCAACCTGTTTCGTGTAATTATAGCCGGCCGGGTTGGAGGCAGAAGCGAGGTTCACAGTGCGACCCTTTATTGAACTCTTCACGAAATCCAGCATCTGGAAATTAATATATGTAGGTATTACTGATTAAAACACGTAATAAATCACACCATCAGAGGTGATATTATTTATTTATTTATACTTTATGCAATAAAAAACTTACACAAGGCAGACTTAATGTCAGGCATTTTCTGCTAGTCAACCTTAGGGTCTTGTAGAGGTAATTATGGCAGGTGTCAAAATTGGAAAAGAGAAATGAAATAACACAAAAAGGGATATAAATATGATATAAGTACTTACATACATTATTATATTACATATTATATTAGTAGGTAGAAAAAACCTATGTGCATCGCACAAATACCGCAAGCGGTGTCGAACTTACACCGTCTTCTGCACCTAAAAGTTCGTCCTAGAATAAGGATTAACATAGATCCACTTTTTCGGGTCCACATATTATTAGAAACACCCACAGTAATGCAAATAGTCATGTTCATGCACACTAATTTGCACTGAGCGGAAATCGAACCCGCGACTCTTGACTTAGCAATCGATCGCTCTATCGTTACGCCACAGAGGTCGTCAAACAACTCATGTCCCTATTGCAAGCACCTAGAACAAACTGTTGACCAAAATACTAAAAGGCAGTACCTTATGTACACTTGTCTTGTCCAAATTGAATATTTGTCCCGAACTGGCGGCTGCGACTTGCTGGTACACTTTGTACGAAGGCTTGTCTAAGTCGTTGCAGTGGCCTGTTAGGATAAACACTACCTGAAAGTAACCACGTCATATCAACGATAGCCCAGGGTTCAAAATTTTAGTTTGTTCTCTGCAAGAGGAATTAGATTCTTTGTGCTATATTTTCACGTAATATGTTAAGGTTTGCTAGAGTACAGGGCATTTAAAGCTAGCAAAATGTATGTAACTTATACATAGAATCTACCCATATTAAAATCTATTTCGCTTATTTATAAAAATCTTATAAGCCTCTATAGCTAAAATGGGTTTCGTCTCTTTCTTACTAGTACAAATGTCAAGGTGACAGATAAAGACAAACGAAATATAAACCTATTTTGGCTATTTTAGGCCTAAATGATGTTTATGGATAAGAGGGTTAATCTTTACTTTTACATAAAGCGGAAGAGTTTGTTTATTTTAACGCTAATTTCAATAGACAAACCAACCTGACTTTGTTTCCTTTGGATGGTATCGAGCACTTTACCGACAATCCTGTGATCGATGGCTGTAGCGTCAGTGAAGACATACAAGAAGGACCGGGGCCGACTGACGTTGAGGGCCAGGTGTATACCAGATAAGGACTTCTCTGGACAATCCCCACCCCCGTACACTCGCACTATATTCAAGGCCTTCTTGAACACTTCCTTCTCGGTAGTTACTGTGGCTGGTCCCACCGCTGTCGTAAAATAGACCTGTTAATCTAAGTTTTTTTTTTGTAGAGGAGAAATGCATTTAATAATACCTCTGGCATTGCAGAAATGCCAGATACTCTGAGTCATCCATAACCGAAACTTACCACTTACCATCAGGTAGGCTGTTTGCTCATCTGTCACTGTCAGCAATAAAAAAAAGAAAACCTTCCGCCAGAACTTGATACTACATCAGCCTATCCTATGCTATGTACCTATTTATTATGAGCCATTTTCGTCCCACTCCTGAGCAAAGGCCTCCCTACATCCCTTCCACTTATCGCGATCTTGCGCTTCCTCCTTCCATTTCCCCAAAAAACTGTCGATCGTCCCGCCATCTTTCTCGGTCTGCCGCGACCTCGCAGTCTCAGGGCACCAACTATGCTATGTATAATTTTTATAATGTGTACGTAGGTACTTAACGTATTTGTGTACTCAGGAAAATTATTTATTGTCTCACCCAGAGGTCCACTTTTGTAAATTTTATTTGTACCAGTTAATAAATTTTGTAAACACTCAAAAAATAACTAACTGGGTCACTATAACCTATGTTTATCATCAGTATTAGTTACAAGCAGTTACAAGTTACTAACCGGGGTCATGGAAGGGCACGAACACAAAGTCGGCGATGATGTCGCTGTCTTTCAGCGCAGTGTTGAGTATCATCTCTGCGCCTTCTCTCACTTGTCGTAAATCGTTATACATCGACCCAGTCACATCGAACACAAACGCCAAACTACTTTTCCCATCACTTTCCTCCTTTGTCGACCTTTCGTTCTTAAACTTACACTCTGCCACGACAAACACGGAAATAAGTAAAACGCACTTTACACCACTAAACATTATAAATACTGTAGTGTTTAATTTTAGTATTTTTTGTACAGAGTACTCGTTTGTTTAGGTCCGAGTTATCTGTAACCTCTGACCAAAGTAATCAATGTGGGTTGGTGTAAGGAAATAAATGTAAGTAGGTACTATACTTGTTTACATTAAGAATGGGTGTACATCAGTAGCGAAGAGTCAGTTTTCCGAGGAGGGAAGCCGGTGGGACTAAAATATTTTGAGTTTCGGAAGGCCAGTTAGTCTTTGAGTAGACACGCAAGCAGTGATAGGTATAAGGTGGTCAGGTCATATTTTAAAAGGGAAGCCGGTAGGAATCGTGTTATATGGACGCTTCGCCACTGATGTACATACATGATTTGGCCAGTAGATATGAATGAATGTGATGGCGACAAGTGTACCTGGGTAATATAATATACCTAAGTTAAGTTCTTTGGTAGTAGTTGAATAGTCAAGCAAGCCAATGTAGCTATGGATATCGGCTACAAATTTGATAGAACACGTTAAAATTGGTAAAACTGATAAAGCTGGGTTTATTTATATTGAGAATCACAATAAGACAGCAGTTAGTTATTTAAAAGTAAAATAGGGACGCTAGTACTACGTTCTAATTAAACTCATATAACGATATTTTGTATTTTCCATAGTAATTAAATCGCTTTAGTAAAGTCAAGTTTTAAATCAGTAAACACTTTTATTTATTTACATAATGTATTATTTTGTTTGCAAGGCTATTCGCTAGTGTGTCCTGTCATTATAGGTACCTATCTACTAGGAAGTAACTTATAAAATCTTGCGTCCGCGATTATTGTTGATCTACATCATGTAAATATATTATCTAATGTGGAAATTTTAATTAAAATAACAATATTAGACCAAATTATAAACACAATCGAAGTCAACAACAAACAAAGTTTAGTTTGCTTTCATTTATTAGCAAATATGAAGAAAAGACTTTTAAATACTATAAACTGATAGTTTATGTTTCAGTCATAAGCTAACTCTTTTGCCCACCACCTTTACGAAGTCGTCGGCCCACCGTAAGAGAAGTAGTAAATAAATTAAAAGGTCTGGCCTAAGTACGGCAGTAGACATTGTCAGCGAAAAAGGGGGAAAGTTAGGATTAAAAGGACAGGTAATGATAGTTAATAAAAAATCAAATATTAAAAATAAAATCTTTATTTAAAATTCACACATCTCTATAAAAGACATTCTGTTCGACTTAAACACGAAAACAACCAAATATTCACCTAAACTAAAGCTCAAAATAGTTTCTTACTTATATGTATCATTACATTATGTGTAGTGTACTGTGTATACGTACTATCGAACCAAGTGAATTATGACCCACCGTAAGCTCACTTTGTCAATCCATCTAAATGCAAGTAGGTCGAAATTCGCCTAAAGACAGATCGCTTTGGCAACGAGCTTGTTATCATTTTATTAGACACTGACATTTTACTTAGAACCTTACACTGTTGTTAAGTATTAAAAATGTTCATTGTACACGATAGATCTTACAAGTTTGACAGTTCGAACTATCAGCATTATCATGATTCAGTTGGTTCGATTGTACACTACAACAGCAATAGGGACGATGACAAATATAATATTACAGTTTTATGAGCTGTCAAAACGCTCTAATAAATTTGTATAAAAATACAAAAGAGTGACGTCATAGCTTTATGAGTTTTAGATTAACCATTAAATGGTCGCATATTTTAATAAATCTGTGTGATTATAGCGATTTTCCAAGTATGTTCACCATACCAGCCCGATATTATTCCACTGCAGGGAAAGGCCTCCTAGAGAAGGTATTAGCATTGCTCGTCACGTATGTCCAATCCGGATTGACGATTACAGATTTTTGTTACTTGACGAATGTTTACAGCAGTTTTTGTCATCATCCTTATACAATTAGGCACCTGTCAGCACTACAATGATATAAGAAGGTGAACAGTTTAGACCACTAGTGTAACACTAAGTTTCAATTATGTTAAATGTAAACTATATTACTTGTATTAAATGATTTATAAGTTATTACAGTTACTGTTGTGTTCCTTACTTTTAGTATTGTTTTATTAATATTATAAATATGAAAGCAATTGTTTTGGCACACTTATACCTTAATATGGTCAAAAAAAAAAAAAAATAGGACTCTATTGCATTTTCTTTTGGCCATATTAATGTACAAGTATGACGAAACAATATTTTATGTCATTGGAAAGTATTTTAATCAGGCTGTTGTTTTGTAAATCAGCCGAAGTACGTCTACTGCTGAACATTGGCATCAGAGTAAAAATGGCGATGGTTTAATATAAAGTTCTTATAATATCATTCATGTTCAGGATTTTCTGGCATTGTGTTAATATGTGTATATAAAACAATACATAAAGTAAAAAAATGTTATCTAAAAGACAAGAGATCTTAAAATACTTGTTTGTCTTTATATTTTGAGCATCACTAAATTATACAATATTATCTAAAATTCTAAGACTTATGTTAATAGAAAGAAATTTTAAAATTTATTGCAATTCCAAGCCATACAAATAAAAATAATTAATTAATTTAAAATTATCTAAATTATAAAATTAAAAATGTAATAAAATTGGTCAACTTCAAGCAAAGGTAGGGTTATATTATTTTAAAACTAAGCTTCTGTAATATAACCACTACAACTCATGGTAGTAGTAGTAATGATTATAAATTATATGGAAATTAAAATTAATAATCCGTAACAACAACATTAAAATTTGCTTAAAATATATTATATCATTGAGAATCATATTAATTATAAAAAAAAACTTATTCACAGGAATAATAAATACATTTGAATACGCAAACCAGTTACTTGTATGATAAAACAATTAGAATCATGTTTATGACTAACACAATTTCAATCGCTATATTGAGATGCGATTGATAATCCACAGTTCCGTCAATAATTTTGGCAATTATATTCGATTAACAGTCGACAGTCTCATCGAGAATACAACTACAATAACAGTACCTCTACTCGAAGATGACAACACTTAAAAGTCTATTATGATGTTTTGTCGGTGGTCGTATTTCTTCAAAATGCCAAATAAATGAATGGGTTAATAAAATAAACACGGGCCCGACCAAAAAATATACATAGTTTGTTAATATCTAACCTGTTATAATAAAATTGTTGAGAAACGATGCGTCAGGTAATATTTTCCAAACAAGACTAAAAGGCGTCGTCCCACTTTTAAAGCAACTCTAAAAATATTTAATTCTAAAATCGTTTTTTAACACTGTGTATATTTTTATGTAAAAACGAGGTTTCTTTTCACAGTTCTTCTATATTTCATGAATTTTGCATGTTTGTTCGAAAATAGCATTGCAATTTTTACAAATACTATTTGATAGTAATTTTTCAGTATTTTTTTAATTTGTATTAAACGTCTACGCGACTTCATTATTGGTTGAAAATGATGTGTAATTTGGTACAATAAACATAATATATATTTTTAGTTGGGCTAAGCGCAATACAATTACTGTTAGTATAAAACTTTACTATTAACTTTGGCAAGCATATAAATTACATAAAATTGATATTTGTACTTGTTCTGAAACTTCAGTCATGGATGTGGGAAATGGCGGACTATTTTTGTTTACGTTAGGCATAGATTACTCTAATAGATACCATATTATGAGCGTTTACGTGTCATGAGTGGCAACGTCGTAAGTAAGTGTCAAATTTCGTGGTTTTCAATTTTATTATTTAATCAGGGCTATATTTTAAATAATACCAGCCTGTTTACTGTCCCACTGCAGGGCAAAGGCCTCTTCTCATAGTGAAGGTATGAGCATTAATCACCACGCTTGCTCAAGGCGGATTGGCAATTTCAGACTCTTAAGTCCAGGTTTCCTCACGATGTTTTTCCTTCACCGTCAGTCAGAAATGTCCAAGATAAACTTAGAAAGTACATATGATTTAAAAAATCACATTGGTACTTGCCCGGATTCGAACCCACTACCTCGTGTTTACGAATCGGGTGCCTTATCCACAGGGCCATTTCGACTTACAGTATCGACCAAATCCATTTTCGGACAATGTAAACAAACAGTTTTTTCAATATTTTTCTATCAAAAACTCCATAAACGATGACACATGGGTTTATACACATTCTGTTCACTATATACTTCATTTTGCAACTATTTCTACTAATGATTAATAATCAAATCTAGTTTATTTATTAAAATTACGAATTACTTTTTGCGGTCGAATTAAGACGTCAAAATGATTGACAGTTTTATTTCTTCTGTACTCTATATTGTCTTTGAAAACCAATGTTGTAATTTATCAGAAGAAATAAGTTTAACCAATACATATCATAGGTACATAATATTTTGTCATTTGCCCTCGCAAGTCTGAGTTCATTTGTTTTATTGTAATATAGTATAATAAAATCGTAACATACATACAAATTCCATATAATCAATATTTCACAATTTTTTATCAGGCGGGAAAATATTCAAAAGTATCCCAGTATTCCATTTCAGTCCGTGGTCAAATAGTTGTAATTAGAGGTCAATGCTTAATTTAAATTACATTTATTTATACATTAGGTAAATTGTTTGTCTTATTATCTTATAGTTTATAAGTCAACGGTTACAATAAAATACAATACCATATTTAACATAAATACAAGTATTTGGAGTAATCAAAATAACAAATCAAATAGAATTAATTGATTACGCAAATAGAGTATTAGTAAACGTAATATTATTTAAAAATGTTAAAAAAAAAGAATGAGAAATTATTATTTAATTATGTATGATGACATTAATTTTATTTTAATCATCCTTTTCCCCATCACTAGTAAATTCATGAAACCATAGACAATGGCAATATGGAGGATTGTTTACATTGTCCGAAATTAGATTTGGAATGGACTATAAGTAGCTTAAGCTGTAAGTATAAAAAGTAAGTAACCATAATACTTACTGTTATTTTACTATGAAAATAACGCAACTTAAGTTTCAAATGTATTATTTACATATAAATAGAACTGTAAACGCAATGATTTATTACTTTTCATACAGCTTTCACCTAATTCTAGCATATAGACAGACAATATTTTTAAAATATAGCCCCGAATAAATGATAAAAATTGAAAACCACGGAATGATACTGAATTGCGACGTTGCGACTCATGACGAGTAAACCCTCTTAACATTTATTTGTTCTGTATCAAGCTTAGAACAATAAGGGGCAGTGGCAGGCGCGGAACGTGAAAGCTGCGCTGTAATTGGCTATTTCAAAGTCACTCATTCGAACGCACAAAAATGAACCAATCGTAGTGTCCGTAGAGAGTTGTTATGCTAGTGAATGCCGGTATGAGTTAGTTTGTTGCCCTGTACGTTGAATCTATTATGAGATTATCAGTGATTAGATAATGCTACCTATACACTACTCAATAACTAAAAGTTCGGGTTACCCGTACTCAAATACGATTAATTTAATTGCTATTTAAATTACTGTTATATTCGAAAATGTGCTTGTTACAATAACACTATTATTTAGTAAATATAGTGTATATACACTATATTTACATCCTTACAATGATTAAAATATAGAAATAGCTTCTATGTTTTAGGAATTCGCGAAAAGTGACCAGTGAAATCATAATAATTTAAAAGGTTTTTGTAAAATTACATACTTAACGAGAAACTTGCGGATAAGTAACAGGATACAATGCTTTCGTGAATTACAATAATTCATTAAACAAATAATTATTAGATTTTGTATAAATGTCGGTCTCACAAATAAATACAAGGTATATAATTATAATTATTGCATTGCAGGATATTATTAGTGGTCAAAGTATAAACTATAGCAATATAAATATGTATATTATACAAATTCAATAATTATTGTATACAACACTATGTATAAATACATAATATAATGTATATTTATCTACTAATCCGAACACATAATTATGGGACAACATTCCCATATAGTCCACATTACAATTAATTAATTTAAATTAATACAAAATTTCAATTATCCGAATAATTTATCGAGTCAGAGAATCGAGATGTTTCGATTGTATCGAGTGTCAAATTTGCGACGGATTTTAAATAGAAGTGCGTAGTTGTAAACATAGATTTAAATATTCAAATACCAGTCATTATGCTAGATTTAAAAATATCTGTCTTTAAATGCCTATTAAAATGACAGAGATAACACAATACTTAGGCATATACATATATAATGAGGGTGTTTAGAAAATTTTCGCCAAACATCCAAATTTGAAATCAATAGAATCCTTCACGGTTGATTGGAGCTTTGACAGGTGCCTGGATCTGACGCCTCAGTGCTGCCACCTCGGGGGCGCCATTTTGGAAAATTCTCATTTGTTAGTTTGTTTTGGATAATTCTTAATAATTATTTGTCAGACTATGAACATTATCTAAGTATGTTTATCCGCATTCTAGAACCCATAACACCGCTCTATATGCTTACTTTGGATCTAGATAGCGCTGTGTACTTGTTGCGTTATAATTATAATCTGTGTGAGTCAAATGGTCTATGTTTACAACTTGTGCACACAATATAGAACCTTATTGCCTCATGTTAAGGTGTGTTGTGGTCGCTAACAGTTTGTAGTGATGTACTAACGTTAGACGACGTCATCGCTGGCGGGCGGGCGCGGCGCGCTCGCAGCCTTCCTGTAGACCAGCACACTCTCGCTTACTTCGCCCTCTGGGAACTGTACAAATAATTGTTAGTATTACTATTATGTTCGGTAACTGGTAACAGAATAAAGTAAGTGCTCATGGAACAATTCCTGTTTTATATAAAAATCGCTCGAATAGGACATTGAGTTCAGAAAAAGTACGGCTGTGATTGGTCGATTTCAAACGCGGGATCTTTGAAACGATCTAAATGAGTGCCAGCGTATGAAACCGACCAATAGCAGCCATCGACCAATCACAGCCATGCTAGCTGTTATTGCTCGATAGCTGCGATTATAGTGCCTAAACGATCTTCACACATAGATAAGTGGTTTATTCGCCTGTGGGTCTTCTTCATCGCCTTGACTGACTGTGAGCAACCCTCATCTGATGATACTGTATTAAAGATGTAGATAGTACAAAGATACTTCAAACAACACTTACTTGAGTGTGCGGTATCTGATGCAGCAGCTGGTACCCGCTGAGCACAGTGTCCAGCCTCCCTCTGAGCTTGTCGAACAGCACCACGAGTGTGGGCGCTTGGCGGGCCGCGTACTCGGCGCGCCACCAGCGCTGCGGGTTGTTGAAGAACGTCTCCGCCTCCGTCGTGCCACTCTTGTTGAGTGGCGGCTCGCAGTGCAGGTAGCGAGTCGATATGTTTAGGTGTAAGTGGCTGCGGAAAAAAAAACGGATTATTTTTTTTTATATTTGGCTACCAAAGTGACTCCACTCTGCCTGATGGTAAGCAGTCAGTGGAATTCAGAAGTGGTGGCCACCATTCCAAAAGCCAAACTACTGGTATGGTGGCCTCCACTACGGCAGCTTAGTGAGATGCTTTTTCACGCCCTTCTTAAAAGACCCAGGATCAAAGTTATATGGGAACACATGCGCTGGTAAAGAGTTCCAGACTTTAATTGAGCGACAAAAGTATGAAGTGCTGAACCGTTTGGTTCGAGACCCTTTAGATTCCACTGCAAAAGTATGGCACTTCAGTCTTATACGTGTTGTACTTTAATTATTAGTATTTTTACCTAGTTTGCAATTTACTGCAAGATGTAGTCCAGCTATATAAGGTGCTTTTTACACTAGCACAGCTAAGTAAGGTTTACCTGTAAAGTGGTGTAGAATGGCACGGCATGAGGAAGGCTATGGAGCTCCTGTTGTTGCGCACAGCATCTCGTAGTACCGGCATGGCCTGCAGCGTGCCCGCCTGGTGGACAAGTCCGAAGTACGCAGCCGGTGCAGCGTTGCCTAGCAACAGCAGGCTCGCTACTACGTACAACTGCCATCTAGAATGGTATAATGGGATAAAGTTCGACGTCTCAACAAAATATGTTTTAAGATTTTGTCTCTAAACGTAACGTAAAACTGTAATTAAACAGACAATTTATATATTATTATAACTATTTTTTAATTTTAAAATTTGTGCATAAAAATAAAGTTTATTAACTCAATTTATAAACAATACATTTCATATGCAGGTATTTGACCCTACACTAAGATTGCCTATGTCGAGGGGTCATGGTTGAAAACATTTTTTTTCTTATCCTGCCTCAAGCTTCTAAAGTGAGATATAAAACGTCGTGTGTTGTAAGGAATAAAACGACCAACTGTTGAATAATCGGTTCGCTTTGCACTGAGTCGCTCGCAGTTAAAGTATATACAGATCAGCTTCTTTGATTTTTATCAACAGTACCAGAAATTGACCAGATTTTACTGGTATTGCATTTTAAATTGGTTACTAAATTATGGTTCTATAATTTACAAAGGAATTCCAAGACACTACTATTACTATTATATAAAGTAGAAGAGTTTCGTTTGTTTGAACATTTAGACTGGCCTGTTGGTCTAGTGGTTAGTGACCCTGACTGCTAAGCCGGAGGTCGTGGGTTCGATTCCCACCCAGGACAAACCTTTGTGTGATGAGCATGATTGTTTGTTCTGTGTCTGGGTGTAATTTATCTATAATATGTATGTATTTACAAAAAAAAAAAAAGTATATAAGTAGTATATCAGTTGTTTAGTACCCATAACACAAGCAAATATAATTGCTTAATATGGGGCTAGATGGCGCTGTGTGAATGTGGTAGAATATTATTATTATTATTATTATTATTGAACATGCTGCCCTGGAACTACTAGTTGGATTTGAATAACTCGTTTTGCGTATGATAGCCCAGTTCTTGAGAAGGGTTATAGGCGTGTAACATCACGCTACTGACAATGGGAGCAGAGCAGTAAGCAAAAACGCGGGGAAAACCGCGCCACAAGAAGCTAGTATTAAATAATTAAAAAAACTTACGATTTAGCCTTTCTACTCCAAGGCACGATGACGTCCTGAGCCAAGTACAGCAAGATTGGTAACAATGGCAGAATGAATCTAAACTCCTTGTGTGGGATAAAGCTAAAACAATAATTAGGCTTACATTACATTGCAATATGTTAATTGAACATCAAAGAACTTATCATCTATGAAAGATTCATGATTGCCTCTGTGGTTTGGTGGTACTGTCTATGGACTGCCACGCAGAGGTCGCGGGTTTGATTCCCGCTCAGTGCAAATATTTGTGTGCATGAACATGTCTATTTGCATTGGTCTGGGTGTTTCTATGTATAATATGTATATATTTACAAAAAAAAAAAAGTATTTAAGTATGTTTATCCGCATTCTAGAACCCATAACACAAGTATATAATATGCTTACTTTGGGTCTAGATGGCGTTGTGTGTAGTTGTTGAAATATTATTATTATTATTATTATCTATCAGTTTGTATTCATCATTACACAAAAACAGTAGTAAAAATTATAGCTTATTTTATTTCTAGGATATCCACACTTTGCTTTGGTATCAAAATTTCATTTCGGTCTTACACTAAATGCCTACGGTAAATAACTTAGCAACAGTATCGCGTTGCATCAACAAATTTACAAAAGCGCTTAAAATATATAAATTTAGTAAATGACTGATAAAATATGTCGTATTTGTAGCTTACTAAATATGAAAGAATTTTTTAAATTGATTATGTAGATCTTGAGACAAACAGACATACAAAAAATCAAATGTTTTCTTTTTATATTATTATTTTAGATAAATTTTAGCAATCCTGCACACGTTATTGAGAAAAAGCCCACAGACAAACGGACAACAAAATGATTACTAAGTAACAAACCTGTAAGCAGCTATATAGGTCGCGGCGGCCGAGAACAGCAACAATCCGATTTGGTTCTCCTTTGGGCGTCGCAGAATGTTATATGAGGCCCACAGTACAGGCACTAGGTTGATGCCCAACACCGCTGGTAGACCTTGAGTCAAGTACCAATGCCTGTCAAAAGTACAATACCTTTAAATAAAGCACATAACCATTGTCTTCATTTAAATTAATATGTAAATATGCAGATTAAATAGGTGATGTGTTAACAAAAGGCACAACTACAAGCACCCGTGTGAGTATGAAAATATTATAATAATAATAATAATATTCTACCACATGTACACAGCGCCATCTAGCCCCAAATTAAGCAATTATATTTGCTTGTGTTATGGGTACTAAAGAACTACATATATACTTTTTTTTTTTAATACATACATATTAAAGATAAATTACACCCAGACAGAACAAACAATCATGCTCATCACACAAAGGTTTGTCCTGGGTGGGAATTGAACCCACGACTTCCGGCTTAGCAGTCAGGGTCACTAACCACTAGACCAACAGGCCAGTCGAAAAATAAATGAAATGAAATGAAAATATTAATGAATGTTGTAGACGCAATCAAGGTATTGTTTAGATTGCAGCAAATTGCGTTCTAGTCTCTGCTTATTCCATTAATGGGAGACAGGCGTAAAGTTATGTATGTAAATAGAATTGATTTGGTCTTTGACAAGCGACTTAAGATAAATTTTAATCATGTAAAAGCAGATCTCAAACTTTCTTTGTAATACGCAAGTTTTAAAAAGAATTAGAAATTATCACTTTCGCCACAAGACCAATACAGCGGCCTTAATTAGTACTTAATATTGTAGCCGACTTATTAATAAACAAAATCTATGAATTTTTTTAATTACTTAATTAGACTCTTACATAGCCTGGTAGCAATAAAAATAGGCATTGCCGTATCCTACCCTATATTACAATGTATTTTTATAGGCATACTAGCTTACCGGTTTCATCCACGCTAAGTTACATCTTCTGTTACTGCTCTGCTCTCGTCGGCAGTAGCATGATGTTATCTACCCTATAACCTTCCCCAAGAACTGTGCTATTAAACGCAAGGCTGGTAGTTCCAGAGATTAGCGCATTCAAACAAACAAACTCTTCCGCTTTATATAATAGTAAAGATGTTGCAGATACTTCTAAGATCAATAACAGTTACTACTTGCCATCATAAAAGTCTAAAAAATAACATATGATTTGCTTACCAAGGATGTTGTCCATAGAAAGATGCAATGTCATGTATCACATTGAACTTGAAGAACTCCCACGGCGTGATGATCAGTGCACCGTAAAAGTACGAGTCTAAGGCTATTAGGGCACCGCTGACGATCAGGCTGAAAATATAAACAAAGCTTCGTATTCTTTTGTAAAATATATGTAGGTACGACAGGAGCGCAATTAAACAACTTGTCCTTAGAAACACTAGTTTATTACTTAATAGTATGAGACTTGTTATTTTTATGTTTGAAATGTGATGAAAGTGACATGTATTTCCTGTTAGAGATCCTTATAAATAAATAAATAAATAAATGGTCGGCCGGCACGCGCCGCGCCGCGCTAACATGTGTACATATCATTTGTTTGAGTGTTCAGAGGAGTGTTTTTATTTATATTATACATCAGTCTGAAATTATGATGAACTAGCTGCGCCCCACGGCATCGCCCGAACGTAAAATTAGTTTTGCCTGTTTTGGAAACCAGAGCGATTTTCGGGATAAAAACTACATGCCGATTTTAACTACATAACAATTTTCATCAAAATCAGTTCTGCCGTTTAGGTGCTGAGTGGTAACAAACAAACACACACACACACATACATAAATTCACACAAACTTTCGCTTTTATAATATCAGTAGGATAGGATATGCTGCAAATAGAGAACTACCTAAAAGATTACGCATACATCGCAAAACTTATACGGCATTCGCTAGCATAAGAACTCACAACGGACACTACGATTGGTACATTTCTGTGCGTTCGAATGCGTGACCTTGAAATAGCCAATCACAGCGCAGCTTTTACGTTCCGCGCATCCCGCTCCTGCCCTTAATTTTTGTGACTAACCCCCAGTTTCTGAAAGGCTAAACAACGAAATATTAACTAATTACAGGTTAAATCTCATGTTTAATACAAATTTGACGTATCCATACTTTAAGCATACTTTTAGGTACTTCACATGAGATTTAACAGGTGATTAGTTAATTTTTCGTTGATCAGCCTTTCAGAAACTGGGGGTTAGAGCCAGAACAAATAAATATTAATGTGGTATATATTAGGGGTATTATGACTGCAAACTTACCCAATCGGGACATAAGTGCGTGTAACAAGCTTCAGCCGTCCCTGGTTCGTAGTGAGCAGATTGTAAACACCTAGCACTAACCAAAGAGGGGCCGACGTCGGTCGTATGAACACGGACAATACGGCTAGCCATATCCAACGGGGACTTTCTGTCAAATACAAACATCATTATGTATCTACATTTTATTGGCACTTATTCAGCAGACTTTAACTTAATAATCAATTAAACAAAGGAAAAACAATAAAGAAACATATTTAAATTGAGACAAAAAGCTCTATTGCATAGTTTGTGTTATTTCTTTAAATCTATGTCAAAACTTCGATGTTTTTGTACTGTCAGTTTCCCCGCTAATTTCTTTTAAGCCACGCAAAGGTTTTTGGTATAACTTTCACTATCATTTTACAGCATTTTTATTGTATCAATAAAACATGCATAAGCGAAAGCAAAGGCGAATATTTCAAAAAATTGTAATCATGTTTGGGCGGATCACTAGCATAAAAACATAAAATCTGTTTGGTTAAGGTAGGTACTTATCTAGTAGATAAGCCCTTTTATCTCTTACAGTTATAATCTAACTCGACCTACTTTTGCCTATTTTCAGCATTTTCGTTTAAAAGATTCGACAGCTATTAGCAAGCAAAAATAAGTATACAGTCAACAGTGGATGGGAAATGCTCACGAAAACCGAAACTTCTTTTCAAATGCTTAACTTAGTGGCAGGATTTCTTCAGGTCGCCCATAAACTACCTAAACTGCTAGTAGCATTTAATCATTCATAATAGTTGCATTTACTTTTGTATTCTTATTACAAAAGATTTACCTTTGTAGCACAATGAGAGTGAATACAACTGCTGTGCTAGAGATTGTGTGTTCAATCTCCGCATGGAACAAACCTTTGTGTTATCTATTTTTTTTTTGGGAGTTTGTTCTGTGTCTATTAACTGTATGCCTGTAAAGTTGCCTGCGACATAGAGCATGCTGGCTAGTAGCTGGATAAAGCAGTTAATACGAAAGACCTTTATTTTTGCAAAGTAACCAGTTTGCTAGGGCAATAGTAAAAGTAATAGTTGTGCAATTACACATATTACTAAATACTTAACTACCAATAGTCGAGATCAAATACTACAATTTTAATTGTCATGTTTTATTTAATTATTTTTATACTACTAAAGTGACTCCACTATGCTAAATACAAAAGCTAAGTATACCAACCTTTATCAAAATATCCAATTTTGCCACCTTTGAACGGGAACAGGGACAAGGCGATTGTGACTAAGGCAGTCTCAGTTGTCTGCAACAGAGTTCTACCAGAGGTGTAGAACCAAAACCATGAGGTAAGAATAAGAAACAATGCCCACTTGCGACCACCAGTCCATTTGTAAAAGCTGTAATCGGCAGCAGTACTAAGAGCGGCTTGTAAGATGCGAGGCAGGATGACCTATGAGATAAATATCATTATTTATGACCAATTTTTATTAGTAAAGTTATTTACACACAATCATAATCAATATAGTACTGATATACATAGTTTATCATGAGTTAGGATACGGGCGTCTGCCCTCGTTGGTGTTCCGCTAGGCCCTTTAGTAACTCACATGTGAAAAACCAATGAAAAAACAATCATAGCAAAGATAATGAATGAATTCAACATTTAAATTGTTATTTAAACAGCCTTAACCTATGCAATAATTTATGGAGTATTTAGACTGGCCATACTTAAATAAAAGGTAGGTAGAATCGGCAACATGTAAGTATCTAAATATCTTCTTTGTAGTAAGCAAATTTCTAATTATTGTTGAAAGTCTAGAAGAATAGAAGTAGTAGTAGAAGTGGGTAAGGAACACCTGCCTATTGGTAACCAATGTCATATCAATAACATGATCATAAAAAACACAAACAATAGTTAATACCCTAATAATAGTTTTTATATATAAATAGCAGCCCGACCCGGCTTCGAACACATTTTTTTAAACATTTAGAGTAAATAAAGATACTTTTGTATGGGAATGTAGAAAAGTGTTTTCATTTCAGGCAATTTTTTATATTTTTCTCTCTGTATGAACCATGCCCATACTTCAAGGAATATTATAAAAAAAGAATTAGCGAAATCTGTTCAGCTGCTCTCAAGATTTGCGCTTAGCAACACATCCACAGATTTATTTTTATATTATAGATAAGGAAATATGCAACAGTTGTAAAACTCCATAAATAATGTGCTTCTCAACTATTCAACTCAAGTTACAATGATATTTGATACTGTTCTCAGTTGTGTTGACTATGAACATAATACTTCATATTTTATATTTCATTCATTATACTTGGGATGACTGGTCAATCTTGGCATGGCATACTTTTAATATTCAATCCAGTATTACCTTGTCGTGCAATGTGACCAGGAGGTGCATTTACCAGTTTAATTAAAATACGTAGTCAAATTACCATACTAGATGAAACTAAATAATTGAAATCCTCTCTTTTCTTTCTTTAATCTTAGTATTATATTAATTGGTTAATTTGTAATAATTACTTTGTATGGTTCTTTGGTTGCGTTGAGTGTTTAAATTGTAACTTATTCAAATAACTGTAATTATCTGACGATTGAAAAGAGTGGCATGAGTTTCTTGCCAGTTCTTCTCACAGCTCTACCTCGTCAGCGAACTGGCTGTAGGTCAATTGGCTGACAAAATGTAATGTTGACTTTTCATAAGCATCATACTTTATGATCAAAATGAAATAAATGCTTTGACTTTGACTTTGAATATAGTAAGTAAGTATACCATTTTACTTTAAAACTTGGTACCTATCTTATGGCAACTAGAGAGTTTGAGGTGATGAGTATGGTAAGAGGTATAGCACAAAAAATGAAAGATGAAAGATCAAAGTGGTCAGACTTTATCGTAAGTTTAAACTAAGATCATAAATTTATTACAAAAAAAAAGAAAAATATTATAATCATTCATTATACTTCTAGTAAAACTGCAAGTAATAATAAAAAGTAAAAGATAATATTTCTGTTCTGTACAACTGATAAGGCCAATAAGCCATGCAGAATATTTGTAAACATTTTCCTCTTCATGATATGAATGCAATCTTAGTAGGTAATAAGTATAGGTACAGCACATGCATAAACTTAGCCACTTTGAAGTTAGCTTCTTCAGAAATCCACATATAGGTAGGCATACATTAGCCCATGTAACCTCTCACCTCCTATCATCATTTAGAGGCAAAAATATGTTTCCGGAACAGTACATGTGCTAAATTCAGAGCAAACAAGCTACAAATGTGTAAGCCGGCTATTCATTCTTTCTAGGTCTACAAAAATTGTAAGGTTTGGTTTTACCTAGCAAACATTTTATTATTATATTGTAAAGGTATACGCGTCGCCTGTACCCAAGGGTTCTCCCAATCTTCAGAGTAGTGTAGTCCTGTATTTCAATGTTAGTAATTAACTTTAAAACAAAATACTTACAAGAGCTTCAGGGTAATCCAGTCCTGTGTATTTCAATAATGTATACAGTGCTGCAATTATACTTGGATAAAGGTAACTTCTTATGCCCTTTTGCCACTCCCAAGTCAATGCTCCATACCCAAACACTTGATGATGGGCAACTTCCAAGGTTTGCCAGTATTCATCAGGTACATACCAAGTTTGCACCAGAAATACCGACAAAATCCTGACTAAGAATATGAGGGAGACCACCTGTAGCGGCCTCAGGCCCTTTGCCAACACCATTCTCCCGCCTAAATCGAAAGAGGTTACATGTGAATTGTCTATAAATAGAAACTTTTAATGGGCTCAAGAAACACATTATTTTATGTGATTTAATTAAAAACTTATTAAACACAATTGATAAGCTGAAAACATTCTTCCAATAGGAAAGGTTTATGTTGATATGTCCATCGAACGAAACAAACTTTACTCACAAAAATGTCAAGTAACGCGTCCTAATAATTATCGACAAATATGAATGAACAGATGTATTTTAACACATTATAATTATGTAACAGTATTCCATGATTGTTTGGAGATGCATATAATTTATTGATGTAATTAAAAATATATACAATAACAATTTTTTCGTAATAATTTCACTAACCTCAACAAAACCCGCCGCCACCGCGAAGTAGTGCTGCACGAATTCACTAAATATCTAAATAAATAAAACTAATCACTGTCAAACAGTATTTTTAATAGTAACTTCAGTAAGTATCATAAAGTTTTAAGTTAATGTTTAAAATGGTAGTTGTTCAACCTTGCTTTGTAATGTTTAAAGCCAATAAGCCCTCAGGCTTAAACTTTTGATGTAAATAAATGAAAATATTTAGCTTTATTAAAATTTGATGATAATTACATATATACCAAAAAAATATAATCGACTAAAATTTTTAACATTACTTCATGACTGTCGCATTCTTAGCATTGAATTTCATTGTGTCAGTGGCATCAAGTGGCATGCATTCGAAAACCAAAAAAAATAGTGATTGATTTTATTTGGTATGTGTCAGAATACCTTTATTTAATTAAAATAGTTGTTGTTTTCTATTGTTTACAATGTAAATCATAATTTTATAAGTTTAAACAACTTTTACGAATTACTTTATATAGTGACAATGTCCAACTTTTGAAAGATTTCATTGCGTTTCAACTGACGTGTTCGGCATTCGGAACCTCAATTTACGAATGTTGATAGTTGATTTTACAGCAAAATTGCTTAAATTTCGTTTCGCTAATAAATAAAGATGTTGGAATAGTTCAAAAATGGGTAAGTGTGTCTTATAAAATAGCATAAAGAAAACAACGGTATCATAATTCTGTGTTATTTGTTATCAGATGAAGCAAAAAACGAAACTGTGGACCTTTCGAGGCGTGGGTTGAAGAAAATAGAGAAAGCGCCCACGGAGGAATCTACGACGATTATTAATTTGATCCTAGATCAAAATGAATTGCAACGGTTAGACAACATCGACACTTACAGCCGCCTTGAAAGCGTAAGATATGAAAATATATACTAGAAGAGGTCGGCAATTAAATTTCTTGATACAATTTCTTAGTTTTAAAAAGTTGGTAATTTGCATCAATTTCTCTGTACGCTCTCAACTCACTTTTAGTACGCTAAGACGATAGTGATAGAAAGTAAATAGACAAAAATGTACATGTTATGACCGCTAGTAAATAATAACACCAGAATAATTGAATTTATATAAAAATGCTTCAATATTGTTTTCAGCTATCAATATGTAACAACTTCTTGCTGCGCATGCATGGTGTGTCCCGACTGACAAACATCCGCATATTGGCTCTAAGCAATAATGGCATCTTACAAATAGAAGGGCTCAAAGACCTCATTTATTTAAAAGTACTGAAGTTAGCTGGTATGTTTACACAAATATTATTATATATTGTAAGTTTATTAAATCAATTTGTTGCAATGTAGCGAACTGGTGAACTTGTAGTTATTTGGCTTATGGAAATGTTATTTTAAAAAGTCTAGTCAAAGTCTAAATATAGCACAGTCTCATAGATAAAATGTTCTAAAACAAGAAACAGCATAGTGTATAAAAATCATACATTTGCTCATTATTTATCCATTAAATTGAATTACCGCATTGATACCGCAATAGTGAGATCATCATTTGTGATACCACTAACAATTTACTGTCAGGCAGATTAAAGTAACTTTGATAGGCTAATATAAACATATTATCCCACTTTGGTAGGCTAATACTTACTGATATTATTGAAAACATATAAAAAAATACATGTTTTAAAATTCTATTATAGTAAAAATAATGAATTCCGCACTTTCTTTTACCATATTTCAATATAGTAGTAACAGTACTTGTCATGTACAACTGTAATTAAACTTTTTATCTGCAATAATGAGTATCATGTTGCAATAAATCTATCTTTGATAGCAATAGATCACAGTAATTGACCATAATCTCATTGCACATACATGTATGAGTAGATGAGGTATTTTCATTGTAAGTTTTTATATACTTGCCTTAACACTTTCATTGCCACACTATAATTATCTAATATCAAATGTATGCCCTCCAGTATCAGTTAGGTTATGTCACTCTTGGCCAGTAGCAATTCTAATCTTGGTAACGAAACTGTTAAGTTTACTGTAACTTTAAATATTCTATTATCATTGTGTTACATATTAAGTATAAGGGAACATAGGTAAATTCTAAATGAGTGAATTCAAATGAAAACATTCTACTTTATGGTTAGTAGTCAAACCAGCCATGGGGGATACCATCTTTATACCTTTATAACAGAGTATTTATGTCTTTATACGATAACTAGCTTTCCGCGGCTCGGTTTCACCCGCGTAAATCAGTAGCGTAATGTTACCTTCCTCAAAAACTGGGCTATCTTCCGCAAAAAGAATTATTTAAATCCGACTGGTAGTTCCAGAGATTAGCATGTTAAAACAAACAAACTCTCCCCCTTTATATAATAGTATAGCTTTTTACATTTCACTAAGATCTGGGGTCAAAATTGGAAGGAAAACTAGAAATATAGGATTCTGTTTAATATAACTTTAAGTCAGTCTTAACATTTTAAGTAAATAATATTGTTTGTTATAGGCAACAACATTAAGTCTATAGAACATCTGAACCACAACATGCATCTGGAACATTTAGATCTGTCAAACAACCAAATATCATTTATCGCTGATATATCTTATTTAAAAAGTTTAAAGGTAAGCATGCAAAGATAATATCACTATCAATACATTATAAAACATAGATACATTAATGGGCTAAGCAGAGACTCTAGAACACCATTTGCTACAATTCAAACATACCTCCTAGCCTTCAACATTATAATCTTTTCATACACACATCAATTAAGGATGCTTTTAATTTACCTATTTGGTTTGTGTACGTCCGTCTACCGACTTTCCCAGGCATTTTCACTTCATAAATCTCTTTCGTTATTCTACATCTATCTATCCTTTTCTTATGTCCAACCGCCCTGACATACCATCTGGTCCGTCTACGTACCCTGCTAACTTTCCCAGGCGTTTCCGCTGCATAAATCTCTTTATTTATCCTACTTCCATCCATTCTTGCCGCATGTCCACTACTTCATACTCTTTCCAATTATTATTTACTATATTAACATATTAATTTTAAATATTTTTCTTACCTCAAAATTACGTATTGCAGCATTTGAACTTAGAAAGAAATCGCATAATGGATTTGCGGCAGTGTGACCGGTACCTGCCGTCAAACTTGGACCACTTGGGCTTGGGACACAACAACATTCAGGACTTGAATGAGATCAGTCATTTAGTGCATCTGAACAAACTGGACAGCTTCTCTATACAAGGCAACCCGTGTGTGGCTATGGCTGGCAAAGACAAATTGTATCCTTTTTATTATAAATATCTTAAACTAGAACTAGCTTGCCGCGGCGCGGTTTCACCCGCGTCTTTGCTTACTGCTGTGCTCCCGTCGCCAGTAGCGTGATCTTATATAGCCTTCCATAAAACTGAGCTATCATACGCAAAAAGGATTATTCAAATCTGAATGGTAGTTTCAAAGTAGCGCTTTAACAAACAAACAAACTTTTCCCCTTTATACAAGAATAATGTGATGGTCCAAGCAGCAGTCTTCTATACATTTTTCTATTGATATAATATGCCTTAAATTAAAACTCAGAGGATTTGATTATCGTCCATTTGTTCTTAATTGGATACTGAGCGTCAAAACCATCGACGGATTCGTCGTTAGTGCTATTGAAAGGTGAGGCTTGATTATAAGTATTTATTACTAGCTGTCCGCGTCTTTGCTTACTCTGCTCCCGTCGTAAGTAGCGTGATGTTACATAGCCTATAACCTTTCTCGAGAACTAGTCTTTCTCAATCATACGCAAAAAAAAATTTCAAATCTGACTGGTTGTTTCAGAGATTAGCGCGTATAAATAAACAAACAAATTCTTCCGTTTTATATAATAGTAAAGATCACTATAAACTAGACTAGATTATCAAATCAAGTACAGAAGAACAAGAAGCCACATAAGTGTTATGTTTTCATCAAATCTTATCAGCTGAAAGACGTCCACTGCTGGACATGGGCCTCCCTCAATTTTCGCCACCTTGGCTGGTCGCGAGCCGCCCTCATCCATTGGTTGCCCGCCACCCATATAAGGTCGTCTACCTCCTGAGGGGTCTTTTTTATATTAGCCTACCAAAGTGACTCCACCCTGCCTGATGGTAAGGAGTTAGTGGAATCCAGAAGTGTTGGTCACCATACCAAAGGCCATCGTCTTTAACTGCTGGTCTGTGTTTTCTTTACGTATTATTATTTAATTTGCAGCCTAAAAGCAGAATGGTTGTACAGCCAAGGTAAGGGGCGGCATTATCATGCGGGACAGCACCAGGAACTATGCGAATACCTCGCGTCCACCTGTCCCCTTACCGCCGACGCGTTAGAGACCGAGGACCAAAGGAAACTGAGACTTATACTTAGCAAGGTAAGGTTCATATTTGCTTATACTTGAACAGCTACATTCGTTAGTACCGGTAGACCAGAGGAAACTAAGACTTCAAGGTAAAACTCAAATTTGTTAATGCTGTTAAGTCGAAAACACAATAACTGTATAACACAAGTTTTGGAAAATGAGTCTAATGTGGTTAATGTTAGAAGTGTTTTTTGTGTAACATGTTTCATACGCTTATTTAGTAGCAGAGTGCCAAAATAGTACAGTTTTGTATTATTTTGACATTACAGACTAGGCTGACTGAATAAACATCTATCTGATATATATATCATAGAATATTGTTTTAGTCAGTATTTTTTTTTTGTTTCATTCGATGAGAAAATATCTAATTACCCCCACGATACTCCTTTGTTTTCTACTCCCTTATTCCCCGTCTTTTACGGTTGGTAATGCTTTGATTACTATTCTTAACATGACAGCCTAAAAAGACCCGTCCGTGTGTGACTATTTTAAAAATGTATTTGAAGACAATTTTAAGATTAGCTATAACTTTCAGGCACAGCATCATCAGCAACAACTAAAAGATCAGAACCACAGTCCTTTAAAACCAAAGTTACAGTCGCCGAGGATGCAATGTAAGTAGTTTAAATGTCTTTTAATATTAGCCTTTATTTCAGACAGTATTTCATTTACATAATCTATCCTAATTATTCTATATCTAACACTCTTACCCCCAGTTTCAAAAGGCTGATAACTAAAAAATCTCATGTGAAATACCTAAAAGTATGCTAAAAGCATGGATAATTAGTTTAATTTGATCTAGTTAGTTACTAATTAGATCAAATTAAACTAAATGTTTATGCTTTTAGCAATCCAATTAGTACTTCACATGAGATTTAACATGATTAGTTATTTTTTCGTTGATCAGTCTTTTAGAAACTGGGGGTAAGTTTTAACTTATTTATAATGAACTCTATGCTTAACTATTATGGAACAACAACCCTGTCTGTATGCCACTTATTGGCAAAGGCCTCTTCTAACTGTTTCCATTCCTCTCTATTTTTAGCAGTTCTTGTCCATGTGATTCACGTGTAGGCTGGTCAAAACGGTCTAAAATATCCCATTGTTATAGCTCGTATAACCCCTCGTCACATGGGTCGCTCGCCTGACCGCCTCACATCGAGTTACCACTCGGCTCTCACTAAGACCAGCTCGCCTTCACACCAGATGTCCTCATCGTTATGCGGGGAGCTCACCGGTATACCTACAGCCATGAGCCAGAGCTTTGACTCGCCTGGCTTAATGTACGCGACAGATAAACGGGAGAAAGAAGAAAGGAAATTGCAAGGTATACATTTTTTTTATTCACTGGTCAAGTACGAATAAGATTTCCCCTTTTCGTCCTCATCCCTTTCTCCGTGGTCGGCAACGGCTTGGTTGTGTTTTCTAAGCATTGTTACTCCGATGCTTGGAAAATACAGCCATCTATATAGGCTACGGTTACCACTTACCATCAGGTGCTTATTTGGGCTTATTTGTAACCAAAATTGTATAAAAAAAAAAGTTTTTCAATTTATATGTACTTTCGAAGTTTATCTTGGACATTTCTTACTAAAGGTGTAGGAAAACATTGTAAGGAAACTTGAACTTAACGTCTGAAATGCTAATCCGTCTTGAGCAAGCAAGGTGATCAATGCTCATGCTCTTCTCTATATGAGAAGACCTTTGCCCTGTAGGACAGGCAGGCCAGTATTATCAGTATTTTAGTGAGATAAGAGCATTAAAACTATGGTTCTCTATGTGTCGGGTAATATCAATTCACTGCAGATACTTTTCAAATCAATGCTATTGCCTTCTCTGTATGAGAAGAGGCCTAACGGGCCGTTATAATGATGACTTACACAAATATTAAAAACTCTATATAATTTCAGAACCCCAACAAAAACCGGTGAATCACTCTCTAGAAGCTGCATCTAAAATGGTTCCCGTGCCAGAATCTCTCATGAGTCCTGATTACCAAGACCCTATATACGACATCCAGCGTTCCATACCAAGACCAGTTAACCACTCGGTTAACAGTGTCTCGAATACGTCGTCGCAATCCAGCAATAGTAGTATCCATGAAGAGAAGATTAAACAGGTTAGTTCCTATTTTATTACTCACCCGCGTTAAGTCACATCTTTGCTTAGCTCTGCTCCCGTTGCCAGTAGCGTGATGTTACATAGCCTATAACCTTCTTAAGGAAGTGGACTATCATAGTCATAGTCATAGTTCTAGAGGTTAGCGCATTAAAACAAACAAAGTTTTTCCGTTTATATAATAGGTTATATAGATAAATTACGTAGTAGATACAAAATTAACTGATATAACTCGCAGAGTTGCTTTACTGAAGTGGCAATGGGCAGAAAAGATGTCCACTGCTGGACATACCCTCTCCCAATTTCCGCCAATTTTCCCGGTCGTAACTCGCCCTCATCCATCGGTTGCCCGCCAACCTTATTAGGTCGTCGATCCACCTTGTGAAGGGTCTTAGGAAGTTGTACCTATTTTAAATTTAAATGTAATAAACGTTGACAGCCAAAGAACCTGAAGGGGTCACCCAAACTACCAAAGAGCGCTACTTCGTCACCTAAGTTGAAAACTAGAATGGACCAAAGAAAAGGCAGCTTAACAAAAATGGATATTAAAAATGATGAGAAGAAATTAAATGGTATGTTTATGTTTACTAAATAAGTAGTTTGTGTTTTTATTGACTTACGGTGAAGGAAAACATCGAAAGTAAATTGGACTTATAAAAAACTAGCTGTTGCCCGCAGCTCCACCCGCGTGAATGTCGGTTATCGCGCATGAACATGTTTATACATTAACGATTTTTTAATACAAACTTTCATTCCTTATTCCAACCACTTCAAGGCATTTTTGGTAATAAAAGTTAGCCCATGTTGTTCCTCGAGGTCTAATCTATCTTTATACCAAATTTCATTAAAATCGGTTCAGTGGTTTAGGCGTGAAAGCGTAACAGACAGACAGACAGTTACTTTCGCATTATAATATTAGTATGGATAGGGATCACTGAAATTGCCAATCCGCTTTAAGCAAGCATTCTTATATTGAGATTTTTTTTTCTGAAGAGTATTAGTGGTGTAATATTTATGACTTTCTAGATATGCATGAATCTGACGGTGCGCACGAACGTGCGTTTTCAAAGTAATATACCTACTACATCATGGTTAAGCTATTTTCTAAAATATATCTAAAACATATAAAATTATAAATATAAATAATATAAAGTCACTTTATTCTCTTGTCCGTTTGTCTTCTAACTTTTAAACTACGCAACAGATTATGATGCAATTTGTTCAGAGAATGGCCTTATAGTAGAGAAAAGTCGTAAAATTCAACGATTTGTGATCGTTACATTATCCACGTGCAAAGTCAATAACTCACAAATAAAGTATTTTATGATTGAATTTAACTATTACCTTCCCGCAGCGTAGTTTCACCGGCGTTTTTGGTTACTGCTCTGCTCCCGTCGCCAGTAGCTTGATGTTTTGTAGCTTATAACCTTCATCAGGAACTGAGCTATCATACGCAAAAAGAGTTATTCAAATCCGACTGGGTAGCCTTTATATAATAGTATAAATTTGTCTTAGGTATAACTAAAGACAATTCAGAGCAAATGGGTGACATAATGAAATTAGCGTCAAACCAACGGCGGCAAAAGAAGATGAGTGTTGAGTCTATGGCTGCGGTGACCATTCAGAAGATGTGGAGAGGGTACAGGAGCAGGAACTTGAACAAGGATACCTTGAGGATACTGCACGCAATACAGGCCGCCAGGGCAAGACAACATATACAGTGAGTACACTGATAAACTCCTAAGGGTTGAACTATAATTAAAACTCATCACATTACACAAACCCATCCCATGAACTTAACACACACCTAACTGTCCATAACACAAACTCTTACACACGGCATGTACATTATCCTACCAACCTTGAAATCCAATCACAGCGCAGCGCATCCCGCTCGTGCCTCTTATTTTTCCCGACTGCAGCAGTCAAGGACCTGACTGGCCTGTTGGTCTAGTGGTTAGTGACCCTGAATGCTAAGCCGGAGGTCGTGGGTTCGATTCCCACCCAGGACAAACCTTTGTGTGATGAGCATGATTGTTTGTTCTGTGTCTGGGTGTAATTTATCTATAATATGTATGTATTTACAAAAAAAAAAAGTATATAAGTAGTATATCAGTTGCTTAGTACCCATAACACAAGCAAATATAATTGCTTAATTTGGGGCTAAATGGCGCTGTGTGCATGTGGTACAATATTATTATTATTATTATATTATTATATAAGGAGGGTAATGATTTTTCGAGCGTATGTATGTATGTATGTATGTATGTATGTGTAACGTATGAGGTGTCATTAGATTCGTAATAATTGTGGGAATGACATAGGGTCCATAATATTTAAATGTAGCGTCATCACGAGAAAGAAAATGGGTTTCTTTCTTTTCACTTTGTTTTAGTCAGGTGGGCTTTTTGTTTTTTATGTGTATTTTTGTTGTATACTAGTTTACCAAATTTGACTCTACTTTGCCTGATGGTATGCAATCAGTGGAATCCAGAATTGGTCCACCATTCCAGAAGTCATCGTCTGAAACTGCTGGTATGGTGACGCCTTTGTGAGATGCTTTTTCAGGTCCGCTTAACCCTTTCATGGACACTACTGTAGGTAGACACATCAGATGTTTTATTGTCATCGCGGTCATATACGTTTACTGTCCCGAAAAGTGCGACTGCACCGTTGGTCTAGTGGTTAGTGTAACTGACTGCGACGCCGGGTGTCGTGGGTTCTATTCCCGCGGAAGGCAAATATTTGTGTGATGAACATTTGTATTTGTCTTTAGTCTGGGTGTTTCCTATGTATTATAAAAATGTATTTACAAAAAAATAAAGTATGTATATGTATTATATATCAGTTATCTAGTACCCATAACACAAGCTCTGCTTAGCTTGGGACTAGACGACGGTGTGTGATAGTGTCCACATATTATTATTATTATTATTATTATTATTAAAGTGTTAAAAGACCCAGGATTAAAATTAGATGGTTAAAGTTATGGTGTTTATGTCACACTATTAACTGTTATGTTAGGCGGCTGACGTGTGACATGGAGGCGACGAAGGCGGCGCTGGACAGCGAGCGCAAGATCCAGCAGCTGCAGATGCAGGCCATCAACGCGCTCTGGAAGAAGGTCTCCACGCTGCAGGCCAACGGTAACGACTATTTTATATACTTATAGATTTAATTACAGACATTGGTTTTAGAATTCCTCAGTTTCTGAAAAGCTGATCAACGAACTAACTAATCACCTGTTAAATCTCATGTGAAGTACCAATTGGGTTGCTAATTGCATGAATTAATTAGTTTAATATGATCTAATTAGTAACTAATTTTAATTATTCATGCTTTTAAGCAAGTCGAAATGGTCCAGTGGATAAGGCACCCGCTTCGTAAACACGAGGTAATGGGTTCGAATCCGGGCAAGTACCAATGTGATTTTTCAAATTATATGTACTTTCTAAGTTTATCTTGGACATATCTGACTGACGGTGAAGGAAAAACATCGTGAGGAAACCTGGACTTAAAAGTCTGAAATTGCCAATCCGCCTTGAACAAGCGTGGTGATTAATGCTCATGCCTTCTCTATATGAGAAGAGGCCTTTGCCCTGCAGTGGGGCAGTAAATAGGCTGGTATTTTTTATTATTATGCTTTTAGGTACTTCATATGAGATTTAACTGACGATTAGTAAATTTTTCGTTGATCTGCCTTTCAGAAACTTGGGTTAGATACTTGTCCCACTGCCGGCGTTGGCAAGAAGCGAGTAGAGCTAGAAACTAGTTGGTGAGCAGCGAGGAGTGAGTGTGGTTCCGATGGGTTATAAGCGAGTGTGCGAGTGCGAAAAGCGATTACTCGTAGAGTAACACGACAGAGAGACCTCTCGGCGAGTGTTCAGAGTGTCTAGTGCAAGTTTATTTTACCGTTGTGTTTTTTTCGGTGTTCCGATTGGCCCGCTCCAAGCTCTTAACCAATCAGAGAGCCAGACGCGGTAAACGTTTCGATCGCTTTAATATAAAAACAACTGGTATTAGGCCTAACTGCCAAGCAAGTATCGCTCAGCGAGTATTATGTTTGATAGCTCTTATCACTCTGCAAACTAGTGGAGCGAGACCTCGCCTAAGGTGTGAACAGTCAGCGATCAACTATTATGCATCTGTTTTGTTTTTAATTATAAATTAATTATAACAACTAATATTATTGTCTCTTAACATTTAGATAACCAAAAGCGTCAGTTGTCGGATTGTGACGACAATACGGACGTGCTACGACAACTCACTGAAACTTGCTTTAGTCTACAAGCACAGGTAACTGCTGGTTTTCTCATATGTCTATATCTCTAGCCGTCTACAACCTAAATAATTAGTATCTAAGATTATATATGCGAAAATTTGCGTGTATTTGTTACCACTTAGTGCCTAAACGCTACTAGATTCGGTGCCGGAGACAGATATATAATTTTTATCCCAAAAATCGTCAAAAGTCCAGGTTCCGAGTTATTTTAAATAATCATACACCATTTTCCGTGCGGGCGAAGCCGCAGGACGCAGCTAGTAAGAAAAAATATTAGAAAAAAATATCAATATTTTATGCTATCGTACATGCGCGCGTACGTGCGTGTGTACGTGCGTGTGTACGTGCGTACGTGCGTCCTGTTCGTTGCTTCAGATACAGATAAGTTTCATGTTCTAATGATCAGTTAATCATTGTTAACTATTCTTGTGTAGGTGGTGGAACTTCAAGGCTGTATGCAAGAAGTACTGAAGGCTGTGTCGAACAAGCATCAAGCGGAACCTGTCGCCACACAGACAGACATCACAGCCATCATCACTCCACAGGTTACTTACTTTTTAATCTATACGAATATTATAAATGCGAAAGTAACTTCTTGTCTGTTACGCTGTCACACCTAAACCACTGAACCTATTTTGATTAAATTTAGTATAGAAATAGAATAGACCTTGGGTAACAACATATGCTATCTTTTATCGCAAAAAATGACTTGAAATAGGGGATGAAATTTTGTATGAAAAATGCGATAACCCGGTATGATAGCCCAGTTTTCGAGGAAATATATGTAACATCACGCTACTGGCGACGGGAACAGAGCATTAAGCAAAGAAGCAGGTGAAACCGCGCCGCGGCAAGCTAGTATATAGTAGTAATACAATACACAAACAACCAAACCAATGCAAAGTGATATTAAACAGGAGGAGCGTTGCACTTGGCTACGGCGGCCGCAAACACTGCCGCTATCCGTCGCAGACCCGCCCACGCCTACACCTTTACAGGTAGAGAGGGAAGATGTGTAAGTACCATAAATACATACATAACTCACGCCATTCACCCATTAATGGGGTAAGCAGAGACTATAGAACGCCATTTGCTGCGATCCAAACATACCTCCTTTGCATCTTTAACATCACAACCCTTACCTTTTTTACATTTACTTTTCCTTACTCATCCCCTTGTACCTACTTGGTAGGCAACGGCTTAGGTGTGTTTTTACCCGACTGCCGGAAGTCAAGAAGGGTAATGTTTTTCAAGTGTATGTATGTGTGTATGTATGGCTATTTCTTTGGCACGCTCTTCAGCCTAAATGGCTGGATATATTTTAACATATGAGGTGTCATTAGATTCGTATTGATTGTGGGAGTGACATATAAATTTCAATGTAGCGTTCGTCACGAAAAAAAATGGACTTTTTCTTTTCAACTTGCTTTAGGTAGATGGGCTTTTTTTGTTTATTAATAATATATTTTTCTAATCATTTTAGAAATAAAAATAATGCTTAGAAAACACATGCATTTCCATAGTTACGGTTGCGTTTTACCATCATTTATGCCGTATGCTTGTTTGTCACCAAACTTGTATAAAAATAACTCTTCAACATTCTAAGTACTATCTATACTTCTATTATAATATATAAAGCGTTGAACGCGCTAATCTCTTGAACTACCAGTCGAATTTGAATAATGCTTGAGGACCAGTTCTTAAGGAAGGTTATATGTAATATCAGGTTCATACGGTAGTAGATCCACGCTGGTTTCAGCATGAAGGGAAGTACTACCCTCTCATAGAAGATCGACGTAAGAGTAGTAGTATCCGTAATACTGCGTTTCGCTCGGTGAGTGAGAGCGCCGGAGGCCTAACTTCCTCCCTTTCCCCTTTCCTTACCTCCCTCATTCCCTTCCCCTAACCCCCTTTCCCAGCCGCCATAGTGGCCACCATACCAGCAGTTTAAGACTATGGCTTTTGGTATGGTGGCCACCACTTCTGGATTCCACAGACTGCTTACCATCAGACAGGGTGGAGTCACTTTGGTAGGCTAATATAAAAAAAAAAAAAAAAAAAAAAAAAAGGTTACTAGCGACGGGAGCAGAGCAGTAACTCTGAATGAACAGAATGCTTGACCTTGAAATAGCCAATCATAGCGCAGCTTTTACTTTTCGCGCATGCTGCTCCTGCCCCTTATTTTTGTGAACTCGATGTAGAACAAATAAATGTTAATGTGGTATCTATGAGGATGATCTATGGACACTCTTTGAATGTTCGAAGAGTCGTAACACTAAATATAATAATATGTCTTTGGACTTACAAAAAACATCATGAAGAAACCTGGCTTTGAAAAGAAATATACAATGTCTTAAATCACCTTGAACAAATATGTTATTATTTGTTAAAATGTATATACTTGCATATAAAAACTTTTACGTGATAAAATAATTGCAGTGAGAAATCAAACGAATCGGCCGCTCTGGGGCTAGAACGGACTGAGTCAGTGATAGAGGAACGGGTGACTGGCGCCCAGGAGGACGGGGACAACCACTGATGGTACGTACCATACCAAAGCACCTACAGGTGACTTTTATTGTTAAATTTTCGCTTTGTTAAGAGATAGTGTACCTGTGTGATGATGGTGTCCTATAATGCTAAGACGGAAAAATGATATTATGATAGAAGTCACTGAAAAATGAGCCTAAAGTATAACTCCATAGAGGTGTTTTTCCCATATCGCGTGTTATAGTGACTTTGTTCTATAATGCATAAGCATTCGGGCATAAGTCGATGTAATTATTATTCTTTTTTAGTTATTTTTCTTCTAAACAGTTTTGGAGGTATTTGACCAAAAATAGACATTATAACGCAGAGTTCGAGGCAGTAGAATGGAATAGAATGAATATTCGAAAATTGAATATATTACAAAACAAATAAAAGGGGCTCTACCACAACCTATTATAGCAATCTTTTTATTACTTTGTCTCTATCCTTGTTTTTAATGGTACAATAGAAAAAGACAACACAAAGTAAATGATTAAAGAAATACTGCTATAAGGGATGGTGGTAGGTCTCCAGGAAAGCACAACATTCATTATTAACATATCAGCCAAAAGACGTCCACTGCTGGAAATAGGCCTTCCCCAATTTTCGCCGGTCGCTCGCCGCCTTCATCCATCGGTTGCCCGCCACCCTTATAAGGTCGTCGGTCCAACTTGTGAAGGGTCTGCCTTCGCTGCGTCTTCCGGTTCGTGGTCGCCACTCTAGAGCCTTTCTGCCCCAACAGCCATCAGTTCTGCGAGCCATGTGTGCTGCCCATTGTCACTTCAGAGAAGCACAAAATTAGGTAGATACAAGTATTAAAATCAGTATTTAAATCATTAAATTTAGTGACATCATGGACACGACAGTAATGGATCATATACGGGAGCACCATACTCACATTTTAATTGCAATACTGCAATAAGATAGCATGTAAAGTACATTATCTCTTAAACAAAACAGAAAACATTGAATGCGTTCAAGCTTAGGTTTTCATTATAGAGTGATATCTCTTATAATGCATACTTTACTAGACTTAACGGGATGGCATATAATAGGAGTAAAGTTCATACTCGTGCGCTAAAGCAAAGCTTGGTGTGAAGTGGGCTTGTTAGAGCTAAGTTTAATTGTAAAGTAAAATAAATATTGAATCGATGTGCAGATCTCGAAATGAAGTATTGTTGCGTTTCCACAGAAGATATACATATGAATGTTCGTTAATATAAAACGTTTATTATAAAACATTTCGTCTGTGAAACGTGTAACAAGTGATATATTTATATCTCCTTGTTTATGTAATGGGATGGTGACAACTGATAAACAGTCTTTGTGAACTGTCAAAACACTTGAAATACGATTTTTTTGACGTTTGTTATAGAAGAATAATTTTACATTATCTAACTGTCGCAGCTTCGCTTGTTTGACTTAAAAAAATTACACAATATTTTTATGAATTATAGCCTATGTCTTATTCTGATGTATGAGCTATATTATTGTAAAGTTTCATTAAAATCTATTTAGTAGTTTTTGCGTAAAAGACTTACAAACTTCCAAACAAACTTTCGCTGAGATTGTCATCATCCCTGGGCATACATTTGGTGTATTTGTTGGCTAAATAAACGTTAAAAGATGATAGTGTAACACGCTTTGTTACGCAATTTTATTTACATAGCTATTGTAAAACAGGAATTCATGTTAAAGGTTTATTTATTCACACTTAGGAAGCTTTTACATAAATAAAGTAAAGGCAAACTGCGGGGAAACCTGGACGTTATGTCAGAAATTGCTAGCGTGTCGATCATTGCCTTTAGCTATAATAATAGTTTAAGAATGTTTGAAATCCGATTTTAATTTCGGAGCGAAATAGTGACTTGCAAGAATATGTATATTGTGAAATAGGAGATAATATTGTAAAAGACATTTCTACCATGTACAAGTATTTATTAAAATGTATCGCATCGATCTGTGTTAAAATATGCATTGATTCAAAACGCTTGCACATTTAAAAGATACCAAAAATATTAAAAAATCTTAGACTGATTGATAAATGACAAAAGCGATCTATAATTTTAGAATAAGTAATTGGTTTTAAGTATTATTTTTTGTATTCCTAAAGGACATATATCAGGGCCGTGCCCAGGTCGTGACCCGGCCGTGCTCGGTCAGGAGTTAAAAAAAAATTGATGCATACATTGAGAATGGACTCGATCACACATATCCCTGTCTTTGTCAGCAACGGAGCTCTTACTTTGTTTGTCGTCGGGTCACGTCCCAGGCACGGCTCTGATGTGTAGACATTTACACTGATTTTGATACTAGTGTGCGAAGTTACAAGACCAATACAATCAAGACTGTGAATCAGTATTTCACTTCTAGGGTTGAATCGCATTTTACTATGTTTCTATCCTTTTTTGTCTCACAGAATCGTTATTTGCTAGAGCGAGAAAGACAGTGGGCGCGTCCCGCCCTTTTTAAGGATAGAAACATAGCAAAGTGTTGTTTCGTTGGCCAAATGTGGTTTAACTCCTAATGTCTCTTCTCGAATAAAATAGTGAAATAACCATTCTGTATTTAATAATTTATTGTATTTTCAGTGGCAATATGCATAATATTAAAATTAGTAAGCGTAATTAATATTTAAGTTAATGTTAGAATGAAAATGTTCACAAACGTTGTTTTTAATTTTAATTCGTAAAATTGATTAATAACGCACCATTTAAACAATAACCCCCTTATTCATAAACATGTTATAAGCTTATTTTAGCTAAAATAGGTTTTTAATTCGTTTGTCTTTATCTGTCACCTTGACATTTATACTATAGTATTTTCGTTATGTAAATGATAAGCGTGACAGTTCATGACTGACAATTATAGTGGTGTACCTACGGAAATTTAAGCGATTATTTAAAAATATCGAATTCATTGGCGAAGGAAACGGAATCGAAGTTACCGATTTTGGATGCTTAAAATAAATTCATATTTAAAGTGTTTTGGCAAATACATTTAGAAATAAAACGCAGTCAATTTAAAATATTTATATAATTATTCGTCACTGTCACTTGACACAAAACTCGTATCGGAATCGGAATCTTCTCCGACTGAGATAATTAATTGTTGATCTCGAATTCGGTCGAGGTGGACATATTTATCCCAGTCGTTAAGTATTGTCGATTGTGTTTTTCTACGACTTTTCTCCAATTTTCTGCGGTTACATGTTAGCAGGCCTCCTCCAGTAATTTTAACATCTTATTAGCCGTAAACGGCGAAGTCATGTTATTTTTGGCCGCATAACCTGAAAATAATTGAAAAACACTGATGAATGAATATTTAAAAAAATACTGTATCCTCGGTAGCCTAGGATATTGTTTACACAGCCGAGCAAATACTTTTTTCTCAAACAGGCTCTGTAAATGTCAACATTGTTATTTTTTCATTCATGAACAAGTAAGTACGCACCTTTTATTTGTGCCCAAATCAATTCTATGGCATTGTATTGACAATGTTATGGCGGCAATCTTAAAACTTGATGCCCACGTTCCTTGGCCATCTCATCTAGTTTGTAGATGGGCATTAGAGGCTTGTGTAAATTAATCAAATGTTCTAATTTTTCTTTTAACATTGTCATGTCGGCATCCACGTTATTTTTTTTCAACCATTCTACGAGCACAGCTTTTTATTTTGCGAAATAGGTGGTTTGTTGAGCTGCCGGGAATGGTATTTCGCGTTGTCCATTATTATAATACTCGGTTCCGTTAAATTATTCAATAAATTTTCAAACCATTCTTCAAATTTATCGGCATTCATCTCCTCATGATAGTCGCCCGTTTTCTTTGATTTAAAGACAAGAAGGGCATGAGGTATAAACCCTTTTGCGTTCCCTGCGTGACATATGATAAGCCTCTCGCCTTTTCCATCTGGTACTTTGGTAGAGGAATGAGCGGTATCGTTTGTCCACATTTTACTTACAGTGTGATTAGCATTTAGCCAAGTCTCATCGAGGAATATGACATTGTCCCAATTTTGGATTTGTTTTGCGGTCTCTAAAAATGTAATGCGTGCAAGCGCAATGTCTCCCCTCTCCATTATTATTTTCCTTTTATTAACTTTTTCCAGCTAAATCCCACTTTGTGCAACACATGCCATAATTATGTAACACCTCCAGTAAACAGCTCAGCCTCTTTTAATGATTTGATTAATTTTATCAATGTAGGAAACTCATTTCTCTCATAATACCCATAAATATGATTTCGGAGTGCCACTACATCGAAACTATCTATGTCAGTTATTGAAGCTTTACGCTTACGTTTCTTCGGAGCGGACAGCTTGTCTTCAAAACCAGTTTCTCCGAATTTTTTTTTAGTTATTCAAGAAACTGTTGCCTTGCCGATGTCTAGAGCTGCCGCAACTCTGTCCACAACATTGTCGATCGGTATTACCGGGCCCCCGTTTTCACGCTCTCGTTCAAAGAACGTCCTCAAACGAAGCACTAACTCACGACTTTGAGAGTTTAAACTATATTTTTTGTTGTCCAAACAAAAACAATAAAAACACAATAAAACTTAACAAGACAAATCAAAACCAACACGCCAAACAGACAAAAACAAACCGCATACAAGGCAGATGCACTCGTACTGACATATTCGATCACAAGATGGCCGCTCCTATTCATCGAGTTCATGACGATTCAATGGTGTTAATCTCTACTGACAGAGGTTCCGTTTCACGCATCTGGATGGCATTTTAAGGATTTTAATTTATTACATTTACATAATTTATTTACAGTTAAAAATAGAGAGAGACATACTAATAATTAATAGACAATAATTAATTATTTTTTAATAGACAATTTTTCAAATGATTGTTTTTTTTTGTCAATTTATTTTTGAAAGTAGTATGCGTGACACGTAAAATGAGAACTGTCACGCGTATCATCATACAGCAAATACTATAGTAAGAAAGAGATAAACCCCATTTTAACTATAAAGGGCTTAAAAGATTTATATGAATAAGGGAGGTAACTGTATTAAGAGCGTTCACACAAAAGAGTGGCAATGTCGCAATTTAGTGTCATATTTTTGTGGTTTTCAATTTTTATCATTCAATTGCAGCTATATTTTAAAAATGTTTTCAGAACACTTTTTAGAATTACTTGAAAGCTGTATAAAAAGTAAGTAATAACAATGCTTACAGTTATTTTACTATGAAAAAACGCAATTGAAAATTCCAATGTATTATTTGCATATAAATAGAACTGTAAGCATTATGGTTACTTCCATTTTAAAAAGCTTTTAGCTCTTAACAATTGCTCTCAGTAAGGCTTCTCCCCATAATTCGAAGGTTTCATATGTCAACAAACCGTGTTAACCTTAAGGTTAAAGATTACAAACTATTAACATTAGAAATGTATCGAACAACACATTAACTGATTTTATTTGTGTTACGTCCATTCACATAGTAACAAATGGAAGTTAATATAATATGTGGACACTATCACACACCGTCATCAAGTCCCAAGCTAAGCAGAGCTTGTCTTATGGGTACTAGATAACTGCAATATAATACATATAAATATATTTTTTTTGAATTTAGAATACATACGAAACACCCAGACTGAAGACAAATACAAATGTTCATCACACAAATATTTGCCTTCTGCGGGAATCGAACCCACGACACCCGGGCGGTATCGCAGTCAGTTACACTAACCACCAGACCAACAGTGCAGTCGAAATCATTGATTTGCGTTGTGGCACTCAAAAGTGTCTGAACAAAAATCCTTACTTAGATATTCGCGTGCAAGCAAAATTGAGCACTGTTGTTACGGTATAAAATTGGAATATTAAAGTTTGTTTATATTACTATACCTCAGTTTATAGGCTGACTTGTGACACTTTTTTCGCGAGTTGTGAACTAGACCTGACATTACTGAAGGCAGTAAATAAGTAGCTATATTACGCGCTGGTCAATTTATATTCAGGGTATCATTATTTTATTTCGACAACACTGCCATCTACCGAAGTACTCGAGAAACGTTGAATGTTATATTTGTCTAATGTATTATTTAGCTCATAGAAACACTCACTGTTGGCTAAGGCAGTATTGATCGTATATTGATTTATTTTACTCTAGCGTTGTAAAGGTAAACAGTTATTTATTTACTTAGATAATATTATATTTGTTGTATGAAACAACGAAGAGCGTTCACACAAGAGTCGCAACGTCGTAATTCAGTGTCATATTTTCATGGTTTTCAATTTTACTATGAAAATAACGCTATGGAAGTTTCCAATGTATTATTTGCATATAAGTAGAACTGTAAGCATTATGGTTGCTTACTTTTTATACAGCTTTCACGTATTTTTTTAATTTAGCTCCGATTAATTGATAAAAATTTAAAACCATTAAAATATGACACTAAATAAAATGCGACGTTGTCACTTATGTGTGAACGCTCCCGCTAATCCCAATAAGAGGTTGACTCACTTAGGAACGACACAGTCACAATTTATGCATATGGTTTCACTAGTTCTTTAGAAATCATTTTAACCTTGCTACTTAAAAAACTAGAAATTTCGCAGACAGCATTTGGCTAGCAGTTTTACGTAGAACGCATTTGTTTCCGTAATTCCCATTATAAGTAGTTCTCGTTTATTAAAAAAGCATGCTCGCGGCTCGACAGCAAATCGTGCATTATATAAAAAGATAGCAATACATACGCCACATCTCTAATATACTGTATCTATTGAAATCAATTGTATTTCAATTTTCTTACATACTTTTAATAAGCTCGCCCATTATAGCTGACGGACGTTATACATCTCTGCCTATCCCTCCGGGAAAAACAAGGCGTGAAGCTATTACGTTTTTAATAAGCGAGATCTATTTTTAGATGTTATTGCATGGCGCTGGCTTTTTGCGACTTGGCTGTACGGTGACACTAACTTGGACTTTTTTAGCACGAACCATTACCAACATTTATTTATTTACACACATTTATAACACCATCACAGTTTTCACCAATATCTCAAACTTAGAAATTTCCGGTTTTCATTTATCAACGAACAGTATTGTACTTAGCCAAGCTAAAGCCAGTTAAAAAACAAATTTGTTTGATATGTTTTTAATTAGTTTTAATTTAGTTTTTAAACTTCTTAAATGAAAAAGTATTGTTTGATTAACATAAGTTTGCAATATTTCGTAATATTTTGCAACACGAAATTAAAATCAGACATTTGGTAGTAGGTGACCAATGCAATACTTATCTTTTTGATCAAAGGTTCGCAAACAATAATGCATTCCTCAACACAATTTGTTGTTGAGGAATGTTCCGAAATCTTAGGCCACAGAAGCACAACGAGGCTACGAAACGGAGAAATATTAACTAATCCAATAAAGATTTTGTGCAATTCTATTGGTTGATTTGTTTTTTGCAGCCTCGCTTTTTTATTAAAACAGGCAGTCTAAAATGTCACGACAATGGTTCGCAATACGAACTCGTGAGTAGGTACAGCCTATTATAGCAAGGACCGCAGTGGTCCGAACGACACGCCTTGTGTGTTCAACTTTATTCGCTGCAACGTTTATGATTTTCTATTTTTATTTAGTGTGTTACTAGTGAACGAATCTCTACGCTTTATTATTTTTGTATTATTATTAATCGTATAAATATTGTGGCTACTTCAATATATTGCATTTACAATATACAGTCTGTATGTCAACTACGCTTATATTAGCAGTTGATAGATACGTTGTCTCAAAAAGTTGCATTTAAGTCTTATCTAGAATGTGGTGTGTTACTCTGATAATCGCTGTAATACCCATGAATATAATGCTATTAATTAGCTATTATAATTTAAAATACGTATAATTATTATGTTACCTGGAATCCTATTGTGATCCGGGCACACGGCTAATATCGTTTTAATACAGACTTAACGGCCGTCAGCTTATAGGGTATTAATTGGTGAAGCAAAATTATGAAAATCATTTAAGTAACACAAATCCAAGTAGCCACAGTATATTAATCTCTACACTAAATACTAGTCATTTTTAACAACGCATTGTCATATTTCATAGTGGTCAGTGCATATAATTTTAGCTTTGCATTACATGACATAATGTGTTCACAAACATTCTATATTCTATGCATAATAATAGTATAGGTATAAGAACGGGTAGGAATGTTCACGCGTTGTGTTCTTATTGCATTTTATTAGACAACAGTTGCTCGCGGCGTCGTTTGCACAAAATAAGCAGTGTAAGGTACACTGCTTGTTGTTTGACAGAATCCAAAGTTGTGTTTGGCAAGTAACGTGCAATAAAAACGCGATGCGAATAATAATTGAAATTGTTATTTTTAACCGTTATGTATAAATATAAGATAATTGATGTATAATCTTTGGTGTCTTCATAATACTCTGTGATTAATGCTATTGACGTATTATAATAATAGGTAACACACAGAGGACTTATTTCTATTGTAATATTAATTGTCTTAGCAAATAATTGTGAAGGCATCATCGGATTGCACAACACTTGCCGTCCTGTGTAATTTCAATTTGATCGCGTACCCACCTTATTTGTTATTCATTACGTTATAGCCTGTATTTATTATGTTTTATAAAACGATTTCAAAACTTTAGCTGTTTTATTTATTACTAATGGCAACACACGGAATGACGGGGAAGGTGCCACTACTCGGTCGCGCCGCAGCTGGTTGCCAGTTTGTATCCAGAGGCCGCCAGAAGAACTGGTAACAAGCTAGAAAATATCTAGCAATTGCTAAATGCTTTATTCTTTTTACAAGTTTACAGTTTTACAGGATGACAGTGCGTACAGTATAGTGCATAATAATTATTAATATAAAATTCTTTTACAGTTATCTTGTTAAACACCTAGCGTGCTCTGGGTTCGAACCTTTGAGCTATTTGTAAACTACTAGAAGTGTTTTTTTTTTTTGTGTGGTGTGGGTTGTTAGCCTCTGATGGCTTTCACAACCTGACGCGGACTGTCGGTGAGCAGAAGGCTCTCAACCGTTGACACTAGAAGGGTTGTGTTCATTGACCTTATATACTAAGCCGTGTAACCAAACCATATCGCGATCAACTTCGACTCGCACGCCATCTATCGAGCGATGTAACAATTTTAACAAAAACTATTGTTGTTTCGTTTTTAACACATCTCTTTGGATTTTTTTCCGTTTTATGTTTTCTGCAGTACTAGCTGCTTCAGAAAAAGTCAGCAAAATCGTAAATTTCGTTCCATGGTAGAAGCTGTCGGCCGACATGTAGGTGTGACCTGGTTCGAAGTATTTTACCATAATGTTGTAGGTGTTAATATCAATTGAACTGACAGCATTCGCAAGAATAAAAAGAAATCTGTGATAATCAAATTGTCAACCATGATATTTTTTTATCTCGGTGAAAAATAAAAAGAAATAATATTTTCACTTTGAATTAATTAATCTTTGATCTGTGTAACTTAGTCTGTGGTTACTATCTTCTTTTGTTATACAAAATACTTGTCATTGCTGTGCTACTGTTTCCAATATATCTTTTTCTATCAATTTAATCCTTTCTTATTTTATTCATAACCCATCATCATTAAATTGCGATACATTTTCTCCTTGGGGACATTCGCTCATTATGTAGAGCCAGGCCTCATAATCCTAAGTTCAAAAACTAAGTCTTCCAGTGGTAAATGCGGCAAAGACGTACATAAGGCAACATGTTTTCTATATATGCTATTTTATCTAAACCTAGATCCCTAGATTTTTATTTGGATTGCTTTTTTTTGAATGAAAATAACATCCTATCATCTGTGCGTTAGGAAATACTGCTATAATACTTCTGACAACAGCTTCCTCGAATTCACTGGTGAAAACATAGACCTGCATATTGGGTATTGCTGTCTTTAATAATTGAAATAATATTTTAAATGTCAATTTTTTTTTCCGGTATTAAGGCATATACTAAAGGTTTTACAATATTTTCTATCTCACCATGGATACTATAAATTTGAAGAAATGGTTTAGGCGCGCATTTAAAAGTTCCATCGCAGTATATATGATAGCAGCTTTCAAAGATCGTTTTTACATCATTATAATCAGCAAGTACAAAATATTGAAATGTTTGGTACCTAGGTACCTAGAAATCAAATAAAATACGTCCTTTTAAATAATAAACTAAAATAAATAGTATGTAAACAGCTGTTAATCACCTAAGGTTAAGCTGTACTGTGAAAAAAGGTCTTCTTTTCATTAATAAAATAACACCAGCAGTTTCAGGTAACTACACCATAAAATAATTATTGTCCATTATGTGCAAGTGAAAACTTCAAAACATGTAAAGGCGTTTAGATTGTCGTTATGAAAAGTATTTTAGTGACTTCAAATAATTATCAACCTTATCCTATTTGAATAGAATTTAAAATAAATTAAATTTAAATATTTGACAAGATATCAGCAAAATCTTACACAAAATGATCTAATTTATTGCAACAAGAAGCCGTACCGCCGTACCATCACCTCTTATCGCAGTATTATTATAGTTATAATATAATACTCATAATAATATTAAAACAGTCTATAAACAATCATACCTTCAAAATATATTCTAACTAATAAATTAGGTTAGTAACAAAATTTTCTGATACTTTAAAAGGTAATGCTACGCTACGCCCCAAGATTAAAGTATTTTTTTAATATAGTTACTCTACCTACTTACTTGCACATCCACGGGTGACTTCATAAATGATCCTTTTACACCGAGAGATTTGTTTCGTTTGTTGTAGAGACCGGTCTTAACCGTTTTAAATTGTGGCAAGTTATGCACTTAATTAATTCCTCGTTCCAACATAAGGTTAAGATTTTGTTTATAAATAGTAGGAATGGGCTCCATGGTAGTAACTACTTCCTGCTCGAGTTCATACATTGCTTCCTGTTCATATATTGGTCTCCATGTTTGATGTACATGTATGTTCCTTTATTTTAACAATTTCTTATATGCTACCCAATGTAAGTAAGCCACTACATCCTCTTTTAATACACCGCCACAGGACATTAGGGGAAGGTGGGGACCCTTCGTACGGTTTCAACATTTGATTTTTTATATTTTTAATTTTTTTCTGAATCAATCATCCGATAGATTAAATGTATAGTCTAACTATTTGAGATTCATATAAAAAAATTACAGATGATTTCATCTGATGTTTCAACCATAATTAATGATTTAAAGTAAATCGGGAAATTGTACGAATCTGCCCCACAACTGGGCACCTACATACAGTGTTGGGGTACCTTCGTACGCTGTGGGGTAGTTTCGTACGTGCGATTAAAATGGCACATATAAATCAAAATTCTTTTATTAGCATTGAATTTAAACAAAAAAAATGAGCATTTAACTTCTATTAAACAAAAATAAAATACTTTTCTTACGAATCATTAAAAATTACAAAGCTTTTCTTATTAAACAAAACTGAAATGACTTTTCTTAGAATTAACAAACAATAAATTACTTTCATCTAACAATAAAACATGAAAATGCTTCATTTTCTATGTATATCAGTTATCTTAAATTTAGAATCACATTTTTTAATCTTTGGTGCAGATTAGCACTTATTGCAAGTTGTCTTTAATTAATAAGATAATTAAAACTATTGAACAGTAAAATTAGAAAAATCTGCTGAAAAAGTGAAAAGTTTCGATGTTCTAGAAGTACAAACTGTTGGAGGCTTAGGTTGAGGAAGAATCATTTCAACATCAGTTATATAAACAGTATGAATATCTTCAACATTAGGGAAAACAAATGTCCACGAAGAACCTGGCTTCTTTCTTAGTGATACTTTAAATTCAGTTTGGCTATAGTGACTGACATCTTTTCCCACATAGTAAATAATACTATTTTTCTTAGGGAACTTCACTAAAATAAACGAACCGTCTTTAATATTTTCTGGTATTACATCAACTATCAATTGGCTTCTGTTAATTTCAACATTTTCATGCTCGGTTTCATCTTCATCTGTGATAGAAGTTGAACTCTCTTGAAAGCGTATATCAGATCCATCACCATCAGATTCATCACTTTCTGTGTTTTTAGCTTTCTTGTTCTTCGTTTGTAAATTAAAATCAGCTAAACTAAGTTTCTTTTGTTTAACCCTAGCCCTTCTTTCCTGTTCCACCTTTTTCAATTGCTTTTCGTTGTGTTTCTCTTCAATTAACTTTTTTTCGGGTGTATCAGTATAAATTCGTGATTTTCCTGGACGTCGTCCTTTGTTTGTTTTATTACTTCTAATAACAGTCGGATAGGGTCGAATTGCCTCTGGTGTCAAAACTGTCTTCAAAGGAGCTACTATTTGATGAATTGATGAATTATTGAAAGCATTTGTTCGCGGAGTATGTGCTGAATCCTGTGTTCCGGAAGTAGAGGGTTGGCAGATATCAGAGACACTTGGCTGCGGAGTAGGTGCTGACAAATCTTCAACGACGTTTTGAGTAGGAGGCACATGTTCTACGTTACCGGATGTATACACGTTAGTTGGAGCAAAATCTTCGTCACTGAAGGCTAATTTCATTAAGAGGCCATATTCCGGGTTTGTTAAACCCGCTTGTGATATTTTTTGCCGTGAATGATTCGAAAAATGCTATTTTCACAAGCTTTGGAATGTTGTAAATTGTCATTGCTTTGCCTGGATTCATTATATGCCAATTATTAAAAGCAATTTTCAACTTTGATTTAAATGGCCCAAAGACTCCCACGTCAAGTGGTTGAAGGCGGTGAGATGTATGTGGTGGAAAAGATAAGTAAATTATGCCATTTTCTTTGGCGTAGTTGATGGCTTCGAGCGAGACATGGCTTTCATGATTGTCACACAACAATAATATGGGGTTTTCTTTTGTGCAGAGTGTGTGCTTCTGGATATGTTTTAAAACAGAGACGAAAATATCGCTATTTATCCAGCCAATTTTATTTGCAGCGCCGAGACTTCCTTCGGGTGCTCCTGCGAGAAAATTATCTTTATAATGAACGCGTGGAAACACGAATAGTGGAGGAATGGTATTTCCACTGGCAGATATAATACCACCGAAAGTTACGAGCTCTCCTCTTTCGGCTGATACTATTTGTCCGACTTGTTTTTGACATCTTGGAGCCAAGACTTTGGGAGTAGCTAGAACGGTAGATACACCTGATTCGTCGAAATTAAAGATTCTGTTAGCAATAAATGGATGTCGCTCCAACACTGTCTTCAAGTTGGTAAAAAACTCGGTAACCGATGTTTTGTTAAACGCAAAAGATCTGGCCGCGCTTGTGTATTCGGGTTTGCGTAAACTGAGTTCCGGGTTTCTTCTGCGAAAACCATACATATATTCTTTCCCTGCCATCTTATTTTCTTCCCACTTTGCTGGATATTGCAAACTCAAAGATTTAGCATACTCATATGCTAGCTTTCTTGCTTGAATCGTCGTAAGTCCATAATGCATCTTACAGCATTTGATAATATAATCATTTAGCAGTTATTCTTCTTCCATCGAAAAGACTTGGAAACTTGTATATTTAGAGTCAAATGTACGACTGCTTGACCCATCAGCATCATTGCTATTCCTGTATTTTTTTACTCGGCTTTCTAATGTTGATAATTTCACATTGTACACACAATACTCCTTGTAAAACATCCTGTATTGCTGACTGCATGAATTCTTCATCCACGTCTTGTCTACTTGTATTTTTTGGTTTATATGTCCGCACCATGTTTCTGTGGACAAATAATAAGGATCAGGTATTAAAATATATATACGTACATCGACCACAGCAAAACACAGGACAGAGTTAATGCAAAAATTAGTAATTAGAACACTAACACACTAAAACGTACCAACTTACAAGTTGGGGCACATTCGTACGCGTCCAAATGTGCCCCATCTAGGTTTGTCCGAAGGTACCCCACTAACTAAATAACAACAAAATATAACCTCTTTTAATATCAGTAGGAAAACGTCAAAAAGTAAGTATTGTAAACATATCCTAAGTATATTTTGCTAGTTACTGACAGAATAGTCTACACGAAAACTTATTTTATCTACGGTAACAATAGACAAAAACATTAATCAAAAAATTACTTACCGAGCGCATAAACACGTTCGTACCTGTCACTTCAATCCCACTGGTGGGAATGGCGCTACGTTGCTGATAGCTGATACTACGTTGTTATAAAGTAGGTAGCTCGACTCACGCACACATACAAAAGCAAGACCGTACGTCGTTTCGTTCAAGTTTTATTTTGACTGTATGAATGTGCCCCGCGTACGAAGGGTAACGACCTTCCCCTACTATTTTTATAAACTTGCGTCCCTTTACGACCACGTCTGTAACTTATAGATGGGTTTCTATTACTTGGACCTGCCTGTAGTTCCATTATTTATAAATTACACGATAAACAAAACAAATAATAACAATAACAAGAATATCGCGCACTTTACACACTCAGCCCGACCGTGACGTGCGTCGCAATAGTGAAATGAAATGACCAAAATTTGCATGTAAACAAGTTTCGGAAACAATCGGCTAGATTCGGGATGGCTCAGGAATACAGTTGTGCGTGTATGTGTTTGTATGTGTAGCAGTCTATATTTGTATCTTGAGTATTGTAATAAAACGCTAGGCAAGATCTAAGCACGTCCGTTTAATAGTAATATTAATACAATAGTGATGTGCCGTAGGCACAGTACATCCCCCTTCATAAAAAAAAAACATTTAGAGGGGTAAACAATAAACAATTTTTGAAACAATACAATAATGAAATAAAATGAAATATGTTTATTCATATAGGTTAATTAAATTAACACTTATTGTTCGCGCCAGGAACAAAAGAAAAGAAATTGCGTTATCAAACTAACAATTTATTGTTTTTTTTTGAGTTTTTACAAAGTCGGATGCAATTACTACGAGCAATAAATCTATTTAAAGTTTGTATAAATGCGTCCTTAGTCAGTTCACTCACAGCCTCAAGGTGTAGACATTTGTAGCGTTAACATACAAAAACGCACAAGTAAGATTTAGTTATACGGCATCCACGGCCTTTACGATCAGTAAAAAAAAGGGTCCGGCAAATCAGTGCCTACAGTGCTGAAGGGGAAGTTAGGCTCAACCCGTTCGGTAGGAAGATTGCCCATAATATTGGAAAGGTCTCACCCTTAAACCTAGTGCAAATGAAGCACTTTCGTGCTACACTTCAGAGGCCAATAGCGCTCGCGAATTGAAGCTAGAAGCAGTTGTGGCCCTGCGTGGAGCAAGCGTAAGTATTCACTGTGAAAAATTAGTTTAGTTAAAGGATGATCAGACTTTAAAATAATAGGGTGCCTCTTATTATAGGGATGTGAAGAGTCACTGATGCGACCACCAACATGAATGAGGCCCGAATCGTCTATGAATGGGTTGAGTGAATTGATTGAACCTTTAATTTTAGAAGATTCTTTGGAAATTATAAAGGGAAGCTCCTTGGAAAAGGATTGCATTTGAGCTGTTTTGATTAGAAAGGTCATTGTCTGGTCAAGCTCTTTAACTCTTAAAACGCCTGTCAATTTGTTGCCAGGAAACCTGCAGTTGTGTATAAACCTAAAGACAGTGTTCAACCTTAGGATGCGGAGGGGTTCAAGTTCATGGTCGCGCCACACAATCAGCTGGAGATCACGATCAGACTCCCTTAACTTAATATGGCGATACATTTTCTCGATATCTCCAGATAGAACGTACTTGTACAAACGAAAGCGTAAAAGAATATAAAACAGAGAATCTTGAACAGTAGGACCCACCATTTGGAGATGATTAACTGAGAAACCAGAAGTAGAAGGTTCAGAAGCGTTAAAGACAACCCTAAGCCTCCCGACTGACGATTGACTCCCGCTGTCAAGTAAAGCACGGGCAACTATAGACCTTTGATTTAATGGATTTGAAATTCGAACTTGGGCAGTGCATAGTTGAACTTCTGGTGAGGATAGCACAGACATAGCCAATGAGGAATCACCTGCACCCGGCATATGTAGCAAAGAGTTATGCCTTTTCTTACAGGTGCGACAAGAACCTGGCAATTTACAAGATTGCAAGCTGTGACCAGAGCGCAGACAATTTTTGCACAACTTCATTGAGGAGACCAACGAAATCCTTTCCTCAGGTGTTTTAGATTTGAAAGAACTGCACTCAAAGAGTCGATGATTGCCTTTGCATACAACGCACTCGAAAGTTTGGCTGTTCGGAAGTAGTCACCTGAGAGGTCACAACTAAAGATTTGACTTGAGATTTAGGTGCAAAACTATTAGAGCTTGGCTTATGCACAGCTTGTTTGTCATGCTTGTTACGATTAACTGTTTCCAAAACGTCAGCTCTATTCTTTAAACATGTAAAAAAGACCTCGATAGAAGGTATCTCGGGCAAGGTATTTCTATGCTCCTCCCATTTAAAACTTGTACCATTATCTAGCTTAGTTGATAGAATATGTATGATTAGGACATCCCATTTATCTGTAGGCAACCCAAGTGAACTTAAGGCACGCAAATTTTTGTTTACTTGATCAATGATAAACCTTAAGGATTTTTCACTCTCTCGCATCGTTTCAATGTTGAGTAAAGATTTTAAATGATTATTGATTAAATGTCGTTTGTTATCATAACGACAACATAAAATAGACCATGCCTCATCATAGTTCACATGAGAAACCTCTAGGTTGCTAAGAACACGGGCAGCCTCACCTTCCAAGTAAGAATTAAGATAGTGGAATTTATGCACATTTATTATTTTAGGATTGTCATGTATTAAAGAACAGTAAATTTCCTTGAATTCTAACCATTTGTAATAAGAGAAGAAACTTGGGAATAGTTATGGTAGGTAGTTTGAATCCTAATGTATTGCAAACATTGCTATCATTATGATGGCAATCATTACAATGTGAAAAATCAGAGACACATTCATCCTTCTTAGGAGGCGAGCCCCGAGATTGAATAAAATCTTGTGCTACAGAAATGCAGTGATCAAACTCTTGTTCAATTAGGTCACGAGTAATTAATTAATTGTCCTGGGTTTCAACATTCAACATCTCTATTTGACTCTGCACCTCGTCGAAGCTAATGAGTAATGCTTCCATTCGCGATAGCTTCATAGAAATTTTATTGATTTCCACGGATGAAGTAGTCTCAGAAGCAACAATAGATTCCAAATAAAGTTTGAATTTAGTTACACGGCCCTTAATGGTGCCGCGTTTGATAATAAGTTCTTTGAGTGTCAAATCGGAAGCCATCGCGAATGCCGACAAACAAGTGAAATTCAAATAGGTACGATACGCTCCTCGCTTCGTCGTCCGATGCGCAGCAGAGGCCAGCGTATGTCAGCGAAGATGGGAAGCGATGCTCAGCAGAAGGGCAGCCAGGCGAAGATCAGGGCACAAAGAGGGTGTTGATGTGGCCGACACGTGTCCGGCCAGCGAAATAATTGTGCGAAGATTGTCTGAATAACACAGTAAAATCCACTGAATGCCTGTAAGCAGCAAGCGTGCGAGCAGAGCCGTGCAAAGAACGTGTCCCTTCGCAATGAATGTTAACACGACAAAATGAACACGTGGCTGAGGCGCGATGAAATTGTCAAACTTAGGTTAAGAAGCGCAGATAGAAGACTAAAATTCGCTCAAATAATTGCAAGGAGAAGCTTTATGACGTTAAATATCAAAAATAAAGAACATAGGTTTGTTGTAAGACTTAGTTTAAAGTAACAAATAGGTAAACACTATTGGGGTGCATTTATCTATGTAAAATGCGTAATAATTAGATGCAATAGAATTAAAATTTGATGCTGCAAAATATACACTCGCTAATAGGAAATTAATAGGTATTTAGTTGATCGAAAAGAAAAGTAAAACGTGTTGTGCATAAAAGCTACGCTGAATATCAAGAATTAGGTACCTATGCATTTGATATAGGTTGGATAGGCATGATTGACCTTATGGGTATTAGGTTATTTAGATAGGCATAAGAAGTTTAGGTTTAGGTAATGAAATGTAGGCTAGGTAAAAACATGTTATCAGGCTAAGATAGGGGACACAAGAGGAAGCGGACAGCACAAATTCAGGCAGGCATTAGGTCACTTAGCTTTAATTTTGTCGGCCGCGTGGAACGCAGTCTTCCCTTCAGCCTCCGCTGCAGGATGGGCGGCGCGAAGTGCCGAGTTTTAAGGCGCCTGCGTCCTTCAGCGCTGCATTTGCGCCGGTCCAAGGGGCACCCACGCGGTCCCGCTTCAATACTCTTGCGAATCTGCTAACATTTATTAGAGAACCGATGCGTGTGAAAGCAGGTCCTGTCACGGTCGCCACTTTTTGTTCGCGCCAGGAACAAAAGAAAAGAAATTGCGTTATCAGACTAACAATTTATTGGTTTTTTTGAGTTTTTACAAAGTCGGATGCAATTATTAGCGAGTGCGGTGCGATTCTAATGTTGGAATTGAATGGAATGAATGTTCTCGAAGATTCTCTTGATAATTCCTTTTCTTATTGTAGTCGGCTGAGAGTGAGAGTTGCTGATTGGTGAAGCGATGACAGCTTGTCCGTGGCGAGCGCGGATTGGCCAGTGAGAGCATAGATAAGTGCATAGACAAAAGAGTACGTCTAGTAATGGAGTGACATTCTCGTATCAGGCTTCTTTTGGTGCAGGTGCTGGTTGCATTGGCCCACGCTTTCTAGGCGCGAACACTTATTTTATTAAAGTTTACAAAATGTCAGCAAATTAACCTACAGCCGGTTCGCTGACGAAGTAGAGCCATGAGAAGAACTGGCAAGAAACACAGGCCACTCTTTTTCTAGGTTATTACAATTTTTGTAAGTTACAGTTTCAAGTAGCATGTAAAGTGACGCAGGCAATACACTAAACTCTTTAAATATTTAATTACTTACAGCTTTCTATGTTGTAAAGAAAAATTAAAAAGTAAAATGTGTGCTTTACAGGCTGCCTCAATTTGCATATTGCTACAAAAGGTAAAGGCAACATGTGAACTGTGATAAATGTTTCTATGTAGGTATTATATAAACTGTTAATTTTTGGTATAAGTATAAAGTAAGATGAACTTAATTTACCACAGGAGTTCACAATGTACCTCTATTTCACAAATCACAATGCATAATTTTAACAAATACATAGAGATTAAACATTTAAGCATACTTAAATATAACATTATGCACTTTGTCCGAGTTCACATACAGAATGTTTATCACCACGTCCTTTGATCACACAATTTTACACTAGGTACCTAAATTATCACACGTGAAGGTTGTGAAGGCGGCCCGCCGTTCAAGCGTTGATCACTTCCCCGGAACTCGATCGCAGGTAAGTCGCGTAACTCGCGTCTCGTGTAGCGCGCGTAGTTTACTTTGCAGCGCTTCCACATCAAATATAGCATAGCTTCCAATATACAGGTGATGATGAACAGTAGATAAAATTCGTATCTGCTGTATACAGCTTGTTGTTCAACCGCTGACGCGGCGGCACTATTGCCAGCCCCATTTTAGGCAATAATAATGTGTTCTTCTTGGGATTTGCTCTGCTGCTTACCCATTTTCAATTCGATCGGTAGTGAAATAATTTATGAGACATTCACGGCACAAAACAAACAACAGGTTTGATTGTGCGTCCGAATCTCGACACTCTCAATTCATTGTTTAGATTTGCACTTGTCGTATTTGGTGTTGTCGCGCATTCCAAACCGTTGTTAAGTGCAAACGCTGGCTTCAATCGATCTATACTAATAATTTTCTCCGTATCCTTCTGTATTATTTTATAATATTTATCCGTCTTACTGATAACTTCAAAAGGGCCTATGTAAGGTTGCGTTAAGGGCTTCTTGACATTGTCGACGCGCACAAATACATGCATGCAGTCTTTAAGGTCCGGGTGAACAAATATCTTCCCTTGATGCGTTTCCTTTTTAGGTAACACCGCTAAATACGCTATCTTTTTACGTAATTCTTGCAAAAATGTATTGTTATCAGAGGTTACTCGCTGTATAGGCTCAAAGAAATCTCCTGGTAACTGTATTGGCTCACCAAATACCATTTCCGCTGCACTTATCTGCGTATCATCTCTCATACTAGCTCGTAATCCAAACAGAATAGATGATAATTCTGATACCCAATGTTCAGAGTTTCCTCGGCACATAAGTGCGGTTTTGAGCAAACGGTGCCACCTTTCTACAAGTCCATTTCTACTTTCGCAAGTATGCGGTGGTTCTAAATTTAGTGATACCCATTCTTTTGGCTAATTAGGTAAACAAAGTAGATAAAAAGTTGGAGCCTTGGTCAGTAGTTAAATACAGATGTTCCAAATCTCGTAATCCATCCGGTGTAAATGATGTCCGCAATCGTCTCGGCGGTTATATCTTTTACAGGATAAGCTTCGGGCCAACCAGTGCTTCTGTCTACCATCGTTACAATATACCGGTACCTGGTACAGTATGTCAACGGACCTACTACATCCATATGTAAGTGTTCAAACCGATCTGTGTGAGTAAAATTGCCATGAGGTGCAACCGTATGTCTGTGAACCTTGGACCTCTGACAGTCGATACACGCTTTAGTCCACTGAATTACATCTTTGTTCATTCCTTCCCAAATATAGCGATCTTGCATCATCCTACGAGCAGTTCGCGTTCCTGGGTGGCTGACATGTACAGCGTTGAAAGCCGATACACGAAATTCTTTAGGCAAATATGGTCGCGTTTTGTTCGTCGAGATGTCGCAATAGATAGGTAATTTTCAATTAGGTATAAATATTTTTTTTAACTGTAGTGGGTTCGATTCCATGAGGCTTTTCAACTCTTATGTTTTTACTTTGTGCTTCAGCCAATTTTTAGTAACCCATGGGCGATGATACGTTTATGGACTCTATTCGTGACAAACAATCAGCGACTACGTTTTCTTCTCCTGATATGTGTCTTATATCGGTACAAAACTGCATGTTAAAAGCTAATTGACGTATCGTGTTTTCCCATCTTATTATTTATCAAAGAGTACACGATAGGCTTATGGTCCGTGTAAACAGTAAATAATCGTCTTTCAACAAGCGGTCTAAAATGTTTGATTGATAGATAGATTGCCAATAATTCTCTGTCGTACGTTGAATACCGTTGTTGTGCATCGCTTAGCTTAGTTGAGAAAAATCCTAAGGGTTTCCAAGAGTCCCCATCCTTCTGTTGCAGCACGGCGCCAGCGCAGGTATTAGTCTGTCATGATGTCTAACAGTGCATTCGGTGATGGAAATGACAATGTAATTGCGCTTTTTAGGCTTTGTTTACACTGTTCAAACGCCTGAATTGCATCATCGGTCCATGGAATTAAACTTTTGTCCTTTTTCTTAGTATTATGCAAAAATACGTTTAACTTCTCGTGAATATTGGCTGCCTTTGGTAGATGACGCCTATAGAAGTAAGTTTACCATTCCAAGAAAACGACGTATCTCATCCACTGTGTCCGGTCTTTTGAACTCAGATATGACCTTAACTTGCTCATCTTATGATCGTAAACCGTCTTTCGATACCCTAAATCGAAGAAAATTCAGTTCCGATTTGCCGAACTCACATTTGGCCATATTTATCGTAATGCCATATTTATTTATTTAGGCGACTTAATACTTCACGAACATGCGCTCTATGCTCCAATTCTAATGACGAAGCATTGATGACATTATCTAGATATATAAAGATATTATCAACGTTACATAACACCTCATCATTGAGAAATCGTTGAAATGTGGCTGCAGCGTTTTTAAAACCGAACCCCAATCTCGACAATTCGAATAATCCAAACGGACAGGTTATTGCCGTCTTGGGTATGTCCTTTTCATATATAGGTATATTATGGTAAGCTCTTTGCATATCTGTTCTAGAAAATATTGTTTTACCGTACAATAAATAAGTACCGTCCTGTATACGAGGTAACGGTCAGGTTTCGTAATTGCGTTCAGCTGTCTATAGTTGCCACAAGGCCTAAGTTCGCCGGTTTTCTTTACCACGACGTGCAGTGGGCTCACCCAATTGCTTTTGGAGGGCCTACATATTCCCATTACTTGCATCCGCTGAAATTCGGCCTTGACGTTGCGCAACTTATCAGGTGGTAATGGTCGTGGACGCACGTATACCGCTGGTCCCGTAGTCTCGATGTAGTGCACTGTAGAATGACATGGTGCATCTTTGAAATTCATTGGCTTTGTAATATCAGGAAACTCTGCCAAAATATCTCTATAATCACTTTTGTAGTCGATTGTACTCATTGTAGGATCAGCTTGCACAACCACAGACGCGATACTTTGTAGACTAGTAACAGAGCCAATAAGTTTTCTATTTTTTAAATCGACTAATAACGAACAGAAAATCAGCACCGAGTATAGGTTGCTTGACCTCTGCTAAAACGAATGTCCACCAAAAAGGTCTCCGTTATCTAAAGTCTAAATTCAAAGTCTTAATTCCGTAAGTCCGAATTTCTGTACCGTTCGCTGCCTGTTCTTTCAATGTGTCAAACTTTTTAAATTCAGGCGGCTTCAAAAGGATGTCGCTGACTTGCTGTACAACATCTTTTCCTAACTTGGAGCTTCTGCGGCGCTAGAACGGCTTCACATTGCACGTACCACAACCTTGGCTGATTACACCAAAATTCAGGAATCCTTGATGTGACTGAGATAACGGCAACTTCTCCTTCACCCGAAGACAAAACTGATGGTAACTGCTCCTCCAAAGTCGTGCACGTGCTTTGCTATAGCGGGGTGTCAGTGTTCTAGTTCGGGGTCACCACTGTGCGTGTGAGTGTTTGTATGTGTAGCAGTCTATATTTGGATCTTGAGTATTGTAATAAAACGCTTGGCAAGATCTAAGCACGTCCGTTTAATAGTAATATTAATAAAATACTGATGTGCCGTAGGCACACAGTACAGTGGCGGGCGCACGCTCATAACTATAATACAAACAAACAGCGCGCGTCTCGTCGTTGTACCTAGCACAGAGCTCGTGAGTCGGGAGAGACCGCGTATTAAACCTCTCTAAATGAATAATAATAATAATTTATTCAAAAACCATAGATACACATTGAAATAACAAATACAGAGTCTTAAATTAGGTAAAAGTAATCTAAACAGCGTCTGTGCCTGAACTAGGTAAATAAAGTTGTAATTGCATCAATTCTATTGTAGAGAAGTGGTCAAAGGAATAAGTAGAATCTACATGCAAAGGCGTCTTTGGCTACTATTGATTTAATGCAAACTATATCTTTCCGTCTTTTGTAAGTCACATCAGAGCTAAAGGGAAGAGCTGTGTGCTGTTTCAATACTGTATTCATGATGAATAATTGGCGAACTGTTAAAACCGTTGTTTGTAAAGCAGGTTAGTGGGAAAAAGGAAAGGGCGGAAGGTGGACAATGGACACCTTCAAAATTGCTCTGAGCTCTCTCGACTGTTAGTAACAGTGTATTACCCATTCTTCATTTAGTACTGATTGACATATAGCAAAATAAATTTGCCTTATTAATTTAGAATCTGCAATATATTTTAATTTGTTAAATGCATATACCAGTATGCGGACTCTAGTATTTACTGCTTCTATATGATGCTTAAAGCTTAAATTTTGATCTATTATTATGCCTAAATATTTTACTGTATTTGCTCTCTTGATATTACAGCAGGTGCATTGGTCATTTACATAGCTACAGCAGTAGCGAAGAGTCACTATTCCGAGCAGGGAAGCCGGTGGGATTAAAATAGTTTCGGAAGGCTAGTTACCTAGTCTTTCAGTAGACACGCAAGCAGTGATAGGTAAAGGGAGGTTAGGACATGATTTAAAAGGGAAGCTTCAGGAATCGTGTTATATGGACGCTTCGCCACTGAGCTACAGTAATGTGCGCGTAAGACAAAATTATTATACGATATTGTTGATTTGCGCTTTTCTGCATTTAGTGTTAGTAAATTATGCTGAAGCCATTTGTTTACAACAGTAAGACCGTGTTGAGCGTGCTCGAACGCCTTTATTTCTGTTTTGGTAGAAAAACCTTTTTTGTCAGGGCAGTATCGTCGGCATACGATATAGTAATGTCATTTAGTAATTTTAATTTACAAAGGTCATTTATGTAGATTAGGAATAACGTAAATGCTAATATACTGCCTTGGGGCACCCAAAGGATGTATTGTCCTGATCGTCGCTGAGAACATCACCAATTTTTACGCACTGGGTTCGCTCCTCTAAGAAGTTGGTAAAAAGCTGTAATTGCGTACCCCGAATGCCAATTTTTTCAAGCTTGCGCAATAGGATGGGGATGAAAACGGTGTCAAAAGCTTTGGCGAGGTCCAGGAATATTCTTATTGTGTGGTTACCTTTGTCTAGTTCTTGTACTAAATGTTCAGTCAGGTAGTTTACGGCATCGGCGGATGATAATTTAGGTCTAAAGCCAAACTGTGTGTTGGACAGGATCGAATGGTCTTCCAGATATTTTATTAAACGGTTATTTATATTTTTTTCTAATATCTTAGATATAGAAGACAGCAAGGAGATGGGTCTATAGTTATTTAGTTCGTCCTTGTTGCCAGATTTGTGCACAGGAACAACAACTGCTTTTTTGAGACATTTGGGAAAACAACCCGCTGTTAAACATTTTTGGAAAATAGCGGTTATTGGCGGTACTAATATGTGTCTGAAATGCTTAATAATCTTGTTTGATATGTTATCCCATCCAACCGTGCAGTCGTCTTTTAAGCTCATAATCATTCTAATTATCTCGTTTTCGTCAGTGTCCAGCAGCACGAAGGATTTCAGGTTTGTGCTACATGTAAAAGAAGTGGCAGTGAGGTTTTGTGATTGGTCTTGTAGTTTTTCAGCTAGAGTCTTGTCAATGTTAACAAAGTAGTTATTTGCGACGTTAGCAGATGTCAACTGTGAAGAATGTGTTTGTAATAACCTTGAGGATAAGTCACGTTTTTTTGTCGGGTATGTTACATGTTCGGGATTGGATCAAAAGACTATTATTCAAGTTAGTAGTTATCTATGACAATGACTCAGCTGGGCGGCATCAGCAGCCAATCCCTATCACACATGATGATGCAATCTTCGTATAACCAATAAGAACTACTTATATGTCGCGATATTGTCCCCACTTACCTTGCCCCGTAACCTTGTATGACTTTCAATTTTAATATACAAAGCTAAATTCTCAAAAATTGGACGTATTACTACGGTACCTACGTCTACAGCATCAGTACGCCTTAGGAAAGAGCGTCGCTGCGCACAACAAAGCGGCAATAATTGCAGATTTTACAAGTAAGATCATTCCTTTATTTTCATCGTAAACTAGCTAGCTAGTTTATGAGCGTAATGGAGGAACTCTACTATCAACAACTCGAACTGAGCTAGTTAATTAGAAAAATACCTATAAATATTAAGAAAGATAGCGTCGAGAGAAAGTCGGACGATTACTTTAAGCGACGATTAGAGTTGTTAGAGAAGTATTGGTTTTCAGAATAATCATTTAGCTATATGTCAGTATGGGGTCAAAGAGCACGTTTATTTTACTAATTCCGAGCATGAAGCGGTTAGTAAAGTCTATACAGCAGCTAAGTATTTTATTAACGAGCAGCGTTTACAACTGTCGAGCAAACAGTTGCCTTTTAGCATCATTAGGAGTACTCAAGCAAGACAAGAAGATATACCTTCAGGAAGCGAGCAAACAATCAAATCAAGTATTTCTCGTGCGATGGAGTCGAAGGGCTCTAGCAGCAAATTAGATGAGATGATACGCAAGCAAGCAGCAAATTTTAAAGCTTTTAAACAAACAGCTAGCATTATTGATCTTGATCTATGTCAGAAAAGTGGGAGATGGAAAATGCTTTGAAGACGTTACAATCACGTTGGTCAAAAATTGATTCCCTTTACTGGGAGCGAGATAGGTGAAGAAGACGATGACTACGAAACTCTATATATACAGCATGAGACATCATACATTCTAAAGAAAATGATCAATAAAAAGCTTTGGAGTGTTTCGCATCGGGAGCATTCAACACCAAAAATGGATATTTTCAGATAGCTATCAGCATTGGACATCGTTTAGACCTGTTTACCGAAAGTATTCATAACCACCCTACCTTATCTCCAGCTCAAAAAAGTCAAGTGCAATTTTTGAAGGGAAAGGTACGCGGAGAAGCCTAAAGAATCATACAACATCTTCCCATAAGCTCTGAGAATTACAATACCTGTTGGGAATTATTAAACCATCGGTATAACAATAAAAAGCTAATTTTCACCTCTATTGTGAATACTTTATTAGGGTTACCTAATACACAGCAGCAATCGCTCGGTCATATTAAAAAATACATGACGTAGCTCCAAAAAGCATCCATGCCATTCGTAACTTAGGCGTGGATATCAGCACCTGGGATCCAATTCTCGTACATTTACTGTCACAAAAGCTAGATAGTGAAACCTACGGTGAAATTCTAGAGAACTACCGCTGTTGCAGGAATTTTTAAGCAATGTTCCTAAAAATCATAAAACAAAACGCAGTAATCCTTTCTTTGTTAATAAATATAACAAGCCACAATCGTCTTCAAAAGCCTTACACGTATCTTCGATAAAATGTCAATTTTGCAATGCTCATGCTCTATTTAATTGCGTAAAATTTTTAAATTTGCCTAATGATATCAAATTTAATACCGTTTCAAAATTGAAACTATGCAAAAACTGTTTATTCGACCATAATGGCTAGCAATGCATTTCTGTTAGGCGATGTCGCAAATGCGCAGGGAATCATCACTCTGTTTTACATGACGCATACGCACAAAATATGTCGCAATCAAATAACGCAATAATAACAACGATTGACCAAGACCGTCAAGAAGAACACGTGCCGATAACTGCACATTTGTCTCGAGAGCCATCGTGGTATAAATGAAGTATTGCTTGCTACAGCTTTAGTAAAAGTTGCAGCTATTGATGGGTCCTATCATGTGTTACGAGCTCTCATAGACCCAGGATCGCAAGTGTCTTTATTAAGAGAAAGCACAGCAAGGAAATTAGGATTAAAACGATCTAAGTTTAACGGATTAGTATGTGGTGTAGAAGTCGAAAACAAATGTAATGGTGTGTCTACACTATACTGTACCTCGACATATAATGATTTTACATTTGTCACCGACGTACTAATAATGACCAACATTTTAAAAGATGTACCACATAAGTCCTTTGACACATCGAAGTGATCCTATATCGAAAATATCAAGATGGCGGATCCATCCCTTAACATTAGTCTTCAAGTGGATTTGTTGCTTAGCCCAAGATCATGGCATGATACTGTTAGGAGGATTGATAAAAGGTGAGAGCGCATCGCTGCCTGTTTTGCAAGAAACACAGCTTGGGTGGATCATATACGGCGGTGGCAAAATGTCATCACTTCAGTGTAGCGTAGTATTTAACAATATCTACGATATACAAAAGTTTTGGGAGATCGAGGATATATCTAAAAAATCAAATTTATCCGCCGTGGATCAAAAATGTGTAGACTTCTACTTATCCACTACAAAACGTCGTGAAGATGGAGATATGAAGTGAAACTGCCATTGAAACTTGACATAAACACAAAATTAGGTTCATCTAAAGAAATGGCCATAGCGCAACTCCTACGTTTGGAATGTAAATTTAGCAAACAGCCTCTTTTTGCGGAGCAATATAAGGCATTCATAAGTGAGTACATAGCTTTAGGACATAGGTGCCTTGTTACAACGATTGTAATAATGAAGAGCGCTCATGTTACTTACCGCATCATTGTATGGAACGCGCGGAATCAGCAACTACTAAGCTACGGGTCGTATTCAACGCGACAGCAAGGACGTCGAGTGGATATAGTGTAAATGACCTGATGTATAAAGGGCCTAATTTACAACAGGACTTACTAATAAAATGGCGTCAATATCGGTATGCGTATACATCTGACATTGAAAAAATGTACAGACAGATAATGATGAATAAAGCACACCAGGAATATCAGATTTTTTTTTTTTTTTTATTGCCTACAGTGGCAAACGAGCCAACAGCCCACCTGATATGCATGTTGCTCCTGCAGTGGCAATTGCTGCGAGTGAAGACTTTGGCCGGCATTTTCTAGTGCCAGAGCTCGCTTCTCAATATATTGCAGAAAATGTTCGAGGTCAGGTTGTACACTGGGATCTCGATCTAGCTGATAAGCTCATGCAGTAATTTGCTGCGAGTGAAGACTTTGGCCGGCATTTTCTAGTGCCAGAGCTCGCTTCTCAATATATTGCAGAAAATGTTCGAGGTCAGGTTGTACACTGGGATCTCGATCTAGCTGATAAGTTCATGCAGTAATTTGCTGCGAGTGAAGACTTTGGCCGGCATTTTCTAGTGCCAGAGCTCGCTTCTCAATATATTGCAGAAAATGTTCGAGGTCAGGTTGTACACTGGGATCTCGATCTAGCTGATAAGCTCATGCAGTAATTTGCTGCGAGTGAAGACTTTGGCCGGCATTTTCTAGTGCCAGAGCTCGCTTCTCAATATATTGCAGAAAATGTTCGAGGTCAGGTTGTACACTGGGATCTCGATCTAGCTGATAAGTTCATGCAGTAATTTGCTGCGAGTGAAGACTTTGGCCGGCATTTTCTAGTGCCAGAGCTCGCTTCTCAATATATTGCAGAAAATGTTCGAGGTCAGGTTGTACACTGGGATCTCGATCTAGCTGATAAGCTCATGCAGTAATTCCATTTGCATCCCAGTATATGACATTGCTGTCAAGGTTTTTAATTGCAGCTGATTGTTGCGTAATGAATGACACAAAGTCTCTCAAACTGCTGGCTGTTGACTTAACAATGCTACTTAAATCTAAAATGTTACATATATGATCATTTATAATTTTATATTTATTATTGTAGCGGTCACTCAATAGTTTTCGAGCTTCGCTATAACTTTCTGGGCATAAACTTTCCTCTCTTCTTCTTTCTTCTTTATGAGATCATACGGTTCGCCCTTTAGAAACGATCTTAAGAAATAAAACTTCTGAATGTGATCAAGACTACTGTCATTGTGAATTAATGAATCAAACAAATTAATAAATGGTACGTATTCTGTAAACCTACCATCAAATGTTTTTTATGCAAATTGGTGGAGGAACCCTGAGGAGGCGCCGCTCCTCTGGACTTTGGTGGTAAGCCCACGATGAAGCGGCTCAGGAGGGTTGCGGTGCTGTATGGGCGGCACCGCAACTGGGTCGGGCTGCGGTGTTGCTTCGGCGACACTGCGGCTGAGGAGTGGCGAGGCCGCGGCGGGAGAGGAGTGCCGGTATTACGGTGCGCTGCTCTCCCTACATTCCGCGGTCCGCCAGATTGCGGACGCGGTGGGGCCGCAGGGGAAGAGGAGTGTCGGTATTGCGCCCGAACAGCACGACCCCGAGACGGCAGTGCGCGTGTTCCGCACGCGTTTCTCGAGGGAGGGGGGGGCTAAGCCCCCCAAGTCGGATAGAGCCTGCTCGCGTGTGTTGAGCGGCCCGTGGCCCGTCGGGGTCGCGTATGAATGCGCAAGCGTCTCCCGTGACCCCGACACTCTGACCGTCTGGAGGAACACCGTGGGTTTTAGTCGGTATGCCGGCCGTGCCTTGAGTGCGGTCGGAGAGTCCGACATAACTCCCTCCTGGCCCGGGCGGGTGCGTATGCGTAATGCATTTACAATTTTCCATTTGCTCGAACATTTTCTTTGTCGGCAGTATCGAGGTAAAGATTCATATTCAGTAAAAGCAGAAATGAGTCGATCACGTTTGGTGATCAGCTCATCACAACTGATTTTACACAATTCAGTAAGTTCTACGAAATTAAGTATTCTTGTGATGCATACATGACATAGCCCGGTGAGGCGATTTTTCGTTTCAGTTCGTCTTCCATTTTTAATTACTAGCACAACTTGTTGAAGTAACACAAATTAATATTAAAATACTTAAACACAACTAAACTAAGTTGATAATGATATGCGCGTGGGTTATTGAGGACGAGTCGATCGAACGAATTCGAGGATGACACAAGATGGCGGCTTGCTCCGGGGATCCGAAAGTTCGCTTTATTATTTGCGTCACTTGCTGTCCCTTTTGCGCTCGTGCGATTTTTACTCGCTCTCTTTCTGTTGCACGGCTTGCGTAGGTCGCGCGTCTCAGGCGCGTGATTAAGTAGGTACCTAGATATCTTGAATTATTATGATGCGTGCCGTATCGCTCTTTCTTGCGGAATACCTTATCTTGCTGTCAGCTGTACTCTTCACACCTGCAGGGGTGATTTCGGCAATGACGGCTGGGACGATCGATGAAATAATTAAATTACAGATTGCGGCTGGGCTTCTTTTCTTGTATATATCTGCTAGAGTCGTTGAATCGATAATTAAGGCGATTATGTTGCGTGGCACGCTTGGGTTGCAAAATGGCTGCGACACGGCCGGAATAAATCTTGACAAACCTCCAGCCTTTGCCTCCTCAGCACCGATGTTTTCTCTGCGAAGGACCAATGTGCAGCGGTGTAATGGTGTGATGGTGAATGCTGGTGCTGGTATGTAGGTGCCGGGGAAGAAGAAATAAAAGCCGGAGAAGTAATTTTCACGTGTTCTATTCCGTGTCACAAATGGAAGAGGCGTGTGTTGCCACACATAGATAGATAGATAGATAGATAGAATATTCTTTATTGCACACCACATATTACAAAACAAATGATAGAATAACACAATAATAAGTAGTGACAATGGGCGGTCTTATCACTAAAAGCGATCTCTTCCAGACAACCTTTGGATGGACTTGAGGCAAATATTAATCGGCAGTTATGGTGTACAGGTACATTAAATAATAATTAGAATCAATAAATAAAGTTATATACAAAATTATAGTTACCCATAACATTTAGTTACACTCAACATTATAGTTACCATTTAATGTTGGTGTTGTAATATGATTAATTAAAATATCCAACAAAGAGGTCGACACATGAATTTCCCAAACGGATATGCCTTTGCGTTCTGAGCGTTTATTCAGAAATCGATCCGATTCAGATCATCATAAAGATTAAAGTGCAATTGGAGATTTTACCCATAGATCTAGTAAACGATTTTACAATTCCAGATGCTCTTCAGCTGTTAGTTTAATGAAGAGATGTTTACTGGGATGGATAGTGGGATGGCAGTTTTAAATTGTGACATAATGGTCAGCAAAGGAAATTCTAGAAGTTATAAGAAAGATAATGGATATTAAATTAACAACTCTAACTGAAAAACAACAAGGAAGAATGAGAGAATTGGATACCCTTCACTTTTGGAAAGCTGCTGAATTTAAGAGCTTTTTATTATACTTCGGTCCAGTAGTGCTTAAAGATTAAGTATCATTTGAAGCCTATCAACATTTTTTGTCAATTTTTTGTGCCACCACTATATGCTATTCTGATGATTATATAACTTAGCGACACAGCTGAAAAACTTTTTATTAATTGTATCGAAAAATTTGCAGAAATTTACGGTTTAGACTCTGTAAGTAGTAATATTCATAATTTATGTCATATTGATAATGACGTATCAATATTTGGTTCTTTACTTTGCGTTTCCATTTGAAAGTATGCTATTTCGAATAAAAAACCTGTTACGAAAAAGTAATAACTATTAGAGCAAGTAGCAAATCGGATAAAGGAGCTTTCAAAATTGAATGTCGAGAACGAAAAATGTAAACAGGCCTATCCTGTTACCAAATATGAAAGTTTCCTAGAAACAGGTGAAAAAGTATTTATTACTATTAAAATTAATAAAAATTACGAGTTGTCAAAAAACATTAAAGATTTTTAAGGCTTTTAAGTGTAGATCATGAAATTATAAAATTACAAAATGCAATTTCTGAGCATGATAAAATTAAAATTGTTGGAAGAAATGTAAAAAAAAAAATTTGATTTTTTTAGCAACCGTTCAATTTGTTGCATATCAATATAATATATGCAACAGCACTTTGGCAGAATGAAAACAGTATGAAAGATGTTAAATGTAAACTTTTATCTATGGTTTTCAACGAACAGATGGTATTTATTCTAATATTGACAATGTTTGGGGTTATTAACAAAATAAAAAGATAGAAAATATAAAGATCTTTATTTTAAAATCACAGTCACTATAACTTTACGCCTCAGTTGCACAATGTGCACTTCGCAAAATGTGCACAGGGTGAAAAAGGTACACTTCTCATAACGGGCACTTCTCAAAAGGAACATTTCGCAGAATGAGCAGATCTCAAAATTAGCACTCCGCAAAATGTGCACATTTTATTGTGTATTTTAATTTTTTAAATCTTTGGTAGATATTTTTACGTCGGAAATGACAGTCACTATTTTCGATTCTTTGATGAAAGGTATTGTTGTGCCTCGCGTATTGTCGTCTGTAAATAATTATGAATAGAACTTAAGAACACTTACACATTTATTTCATTTGAAGAAATCAATTTGTGTCCTCTCTTATCTAGAGAGGACACATTTATTTATTCAAATGTGTTAGAAAACACTGCCATGCCAGTAGAATTGACATAACTGTATTTATGCGTTGATGCTAATTAAATATTAGTTTCGCGCGTTCTTGTGTGTGTGTGTGTGTGTGTGTGTGTGTAAAATTACATACCGATTGTATTTTCTGTCTTATCTAACTCTGCGCCTGCTTCAGATTTATATGTTTCAGTCATTTTCTTTTTTGGTTTGCTTAAGTTCATTTCACATCTAAAATATTTCACGTAGTGTTTAATTTTAATTCGATGCACTTATCTGTTGTAGTTACAATAGCATATTGTTATTATCTATTTACAAATGACGATACTAAAAGCATGTAATAAAAAGTTGATTATATTTTTTTAATTCGTTGCGCACTATGCTTAATGGCGCTGTTTTGGAGAAATGAGTCCGCTTCTAAAGCAGTGCAAGAGTTGTCCGCAAGATGTACCTACAATCTTGTAAAAACAATTTCTTATATTGCATGAAAGGTGGTTTGAAACATCTTTTTATGCATTTCCAAATAAAATGGCTAAGGAGTTCATCCGTAAAAAAAGATTTACATACTTGCAATCCAATTTTTTGTATTTTATGAGTGTCATTTGTGCCAGAAAGTTTCGTTTTTTTTTAAACTGCTACAGAATATAAATAAATAGTTATATTTATTTGGAAATACAAGGTTGGATAATTAACGATTAATATTTTAGAGTACAAACATACCAATGCTATTAAGAAATGCTCTTTTGCGAGTTCGTTTTCTAGGAAGTCTAACTGCTCTATGGAGTTGATAGGGAATTCTATTTTTTCCTGGGTGATCACGTCGTCTTATCATTGTTAGAGAAGCTTTTTGTTTTCAGAAAATCTTATATTTTATCAACCTGAATTTGCATCACCTTCTTTAACAGATCTTTAACAGATGCATACAGATCGATGTTGGTTCTATTAAATTTTATTGAAGGCAATTCAAGATACAAAAAGATGAATCGGTATAGTAGGCGCAGGCTGCAAATGATGATAGCTTGGCACTTGTGTTCGGGTTTACGGTCAGGCCAAATCTGACCGACCAGTTCTTAATATATGCCAACTCCCTATTCACTATATCCACCGCTGACGAAACGCAGCTAACACTGGCTTTGGAGTAAATCTGCATACAGGTGATACGTACACTGAAGGTTAGGGGCTATGAGATTAATAAAAATATAAAACAATAGAGGAGATAAAATACTGCCTTGAGAAACGCCAGCGTCAAGATCAGCCCAACATGAGGATATTATATTCGAAAAATCAACCAAAGCCAGCACTGTGAATTTGGTGTCTTCCATAGCCTCTCTAATATTGCCAGTACTTTCAGGAGTGCGGTAATAGTGCTATGACCAGGTCTAAAACCGAACTGTAAAGGACTCAAGAGGTTAATCTGATAAATAAACTGGGAGATCTGTTTGTGCACACAGTTCTCAAGCACTTTGGACAAAAAAAGGAAGAATGAATATAGGGCGCTGCTTACTGAGGAGAGATGGGTTTGCAATTTTGAGTAAGAAAATGACACCAGGCTTTGCGCCATAAGGATAGAAAAACTCCTGTGTCGAGGGAAGAATTTATGATGTGGAAAATAGGAAGAAGGAGGTGATCAATGATGGTAGTGATCATGCAACGACAGATTTTATCGCAGCCAACTGCATGGGATTTGATGGAGAAGATAATTTTATTAATTTCTGCCGTTCCAACTGAAGAAAAATTAAAACTTTCTATGTTACAGCGAGGTAGGGAAGCTATGTAAACAGCAGTTGCACTTGGTTTGGTGATCCATCGAAGATGCAGAGGAGGTATGACGATTAATATCCACATATCATCCAAACCAAGTGTGTCCTGTAAATCAGCGGAAGGCTGTCTGCCAGATACCCAGTGTTTTAGGAAACTTCCAGAGGAGGAAGCAGAGGTGATGTTACTGAGAATATACCGGCGTTTGGCATTACGTATTACCTGGTTGCATCGATTTCTTGCAGACTTAAAAGCAGTCCAGTTTACTTTACAGCAGTCTTTTGAACTTACGAAAAGCCGGATCCATGCGCCTCATCCACATTTGAACTCCCCGGGTGATCCAGATGGAGTGATGGAGCCGAAGGACGTTTACACTTTACCTTTCTCACAGGTGCATGTGTATCATCATCAGGGCTATAGCCCTAGGCAATACTAATTAAAGACGTTAACCTTTTCGTCAATCATATCGGCCGTCAGTACGTCGTCTCAGGGTATTTCTGAGGAGTCTTTGCTAAGTTTGTCGACATTTATACAATTAAAACAACGCATGTGCAGTACTTTGGGCTTAGGTTGGGAAGGTTTAAGGACATATGACAGGTAAATAAGCATATTCATATCATAGCATATCATGGTAGGAGAAACCAGAAGCAGAAAGTTGACCGTAGCATGAGAGTAAGGTAGGGACAGAGGTGAGGATTAAGTCAAGCCAAGTGTCTTGCCCAAGTGTTATGGTGAGTGGGTTGCAGAGGCAGTCCATTGAGGCTGGCTGACTCGGTGATTTTAAGGAGTTTGCGGGCACGACAGGACAGACTAGAAAGTATATTGGTATTGAAATCACCCATTATGAGAATGATGTGAGTAATCAGACCCTAAAGATTTCAAAATCGATTCGAAACTGGAAAATAATCGATTGAAGGTGGACAACGTTAATAACGGTTTTAGACGCTTTGAAGCTGACTTCAAAGAAAAGGTATTCCGGAGATGAGGGAATGTTGGGTTAAAAGCAAGAATTTTGTAGTGTAAGTCATTGCGGAGATAAATAGCAGTTGTATTACTTTTGTCCACAAAAGCCTTTTCTTCTTTTTTTATCCGTAGTACCTACTCAAATTATTTGGAAGCGTTTTATTATAAAAAAATAATTTAAAATACAATATTTTTACACTTAAGCTAACGTTATGTTAAGACAGAGACTGGAACTTAAGAACTAACTGTTGTCGTACTGACAGGTGTATTTATACTAAATAAAGCATGGGAACCTGGTGTTCTATCGGACCACCTTACACATTGGTTCTTATTACGGTTAATGTTTGATTTTATTAAAACAGTAATAACAATAAGGTAACAGAACACTGTCTGCATGGTTAAGGTTACAAGTTTATCAGAAGTAGGAATGTTTCTGTTTGTTTAGAGTGGTCTCGTCACACATAACTACCTTGTTCTTCCTTGCTACATGTTGATTGTTTTTTTTTATTTTATTCCTCTTCCAGAACTACTTTTCTTACTGGGTCCGCTTGTTCGTATAAGGAACAAGTACCACACAAGTGTTTCTTAGGCTCGAAAAAAGAATAATTAAACTTGGTGTTGAATATAGCTTCATATTGCCTCTTTGATGCCTTTTGAACGGAAGTATAAGCCTTGATGTTGTAACCAGTCTATGTTATAATCTATACATTTTTAGTGTAATATGTAGGTACACTAATAATCATTGTGTTGTGTGGGAGTACTCAACTAAATAAAAGAATTTACTTGCTACTCACGGTATGATGATAGTCCTTACACAACGCATAACATTCACAGAAGAAAGGTAGAATCTATATAAGTTCAACACACACGTTAAGCGTTCTTTATTATTATGCACAGAGAAGAAAAACATATTTATAGACGTTCGACAGTTCGTACACAGAATTACACTGATTAACACACCGATCCTGAAGGATTACGGCGGTTATCCTTATGACCGTTAGAAGCACAAAGTTGCGTGGACTTCGCGTCGCGATAGCGAGATCACACTGAAGGTCTAAGCTAAGGTTGGTGAACTAGCGAGTCGTTGTGCGACCTCACCCACGCGCATCTACCGCGTCACCGCGTGACGTAGATGTGGCGCGTTTCCACAGTATGGTTTCGGTGCGTATGTTAAATTTATGTGGACAATATTATTATATGAATAATTATTAAAGTGTAAATATAGTCTGTAGATAACTAGGTATTAATTGTATAATGTATATTGTTATGTTTATGTGTATGTAGCATAATTGTTTAAGATAGGTAATAATAAAATATATATTAATAAATTGTGAAAGTAAATGTTAAGGGTCGCCACATCATTCCCTCCCTCCCCCAGAGACCGTCCTAAGGGCGATAATAATTTAGGAATCGAACCCTACGACCAGACTTGATAGTTCTGACGGGAGTGTATTTAGGCTGATTCGCCTCTTCTTGGACATCTTGGTCGGTTGGTAAAGTGTCAGCCAATGTGTAGGCGGGTTTAAGGCGGTCTACGGAAACTTTTACCTTTTTACCCTTTACTAGTATTGCACGTGGTCGGTCACCAACTCGCTGGACAGATCCCATCACCAAAGCCACACAATTCACCATCACGCAATGTGCTCGCAATGCAGCGAGCTGCCACAATTGGAGAGACATCGCGCGCAGTGCAACCCGCACATCAACCACGACCACTCTGACAAGAGTGCCCGATTAAGAAGAAGTATTGTAAAGGTTTTATCGCCTTTTGTTAAGATTTTCTGAGGACTGGACTACGCTGGTTGCAACTAACCTCGAAGTGCATCATCCCTGAGGAATATGTGACTTAAGGTAGCTAGATTTCTAAGGACAAATATTATTTGTCTGGAATGCCGTGGAGCTGGAATGGGCTGCAATTTTGCGGCAAACGAGCGTAAACGAGTGGTAAACTCCGAGATGTCAGTGGTGCCGCTGTCAACGGGCAAGAAAAATCTCCTGGGAGTCGTATGGCTTATCGTATAGGAGTTCTGCACAAGAAGTTTGAAGGTCTTCTTTAACAGCGTTTCGGACACCTAGTAGGACCAAAGGCAGGGATTCGACGGCTGTGGATCGTTTTACTAGGTGGCCAGAGGTGGTACCAATTGTAGATATCACCGCTGAGACAGTTGGTGAAGCATTGCTGAACAACTGGATCTCCCGTTTTGGTTGTCCAACGGATATTGTCACTGACAGAGGACGGCAATTTGAATCCACACTGTTCCAATATCTAGCCAAAATAGTCGGCTTAAAGTAATAATATAATATATATTAATAAATTGTGAAGGTAAATGTTAAGGGTCGCCACACATTTTTGAAATATTGAGGTGTTGTGATAAAAATTGTCTAGTGTAGTGTGGTTCTACAGAAGGAAAGAGTTTATTGTGAGCCATTATGCTTTCCTCTGTAGGTTGATACATTTTATGAGGCCTTGTTGAATGAGTTCCTCTTAAATCAGTTAAACTTTCGTTTTTCTTCATCTCTTCTATCGCCATATAGACAACTTGTTCTGATACACTTAAAGTGTTTAGAAATACCACTTTACAAACCATTATAATAATATAATAATAACATCACAACTACTACACACAACGCCATCTAGACCCAAAGTAAGCATATATTTTAGCTTTTGTTATGGGTTCTAGAATGCGGATATACATACTTAAATACTTCATTTAAGTACTACTCTCAGGACTAAAAACACTTGTTTCATTATAAGAACTTGGTAGTTTATATAAACTACCAACATCATCGGAAATTTGTCGTCCCTGTCTACATCATGTTCATTATTTGGTTTATTTCCATCTTTCCCCGCATGTCTGCCCCCGAATGGGGCAAAATGCAATGTTTGTGTTATCTTCCTCCGAAATTGTAGTTTTATTTGTCCCCGTAATATTTTTAATAATTAATTGTGTTTTATGCCACCGCACTTAAGTATGGTTTGAATGACATAAATATTTTTTTGCAGAAATTAATAAAACAAAATTATGATTACCAACTTTTTGAACATTGTAGTCCGGTTAGGTTTTCAGGGAAAATTATACGAATACTGTACAATGATAGGTATAGATATTTATTAATCTTTAACAACTAGTAAGCAAAACAAAGAATATTTTAACTATATGAGGAGGAGGTTGTGGGTTCGATTCCCACCCAGGACAAACCTTTGTGTGATGAGCATGATTGTTTGTTCTGTGTCTGGGTGTAATTTATCTATAATATGTATGTATTTACAAAAAAAAAAATGTATATAAGTAGTATATCAGTTGTTTAGTACCCATAACACAAGCAAATATAATTGCTTAATTTGGGGCTAGATGGCGCTGTGTGAATGTGGTAGAATATTATTATATTATTATTATTATATGACGTATTTATTGCTGAGAGCCAGAAAGATCCAGGCGAGAGGATACAGTTGGATACTCAACAATATATTCCTAGCAAGTATACAAATCAAAAATATGAATGACCTTATATAGTTCCCCATGTAACGAAACCATATCGCGATTCAGCCAGAGGGCACAACGCCATCTATCGAGGCATGGTTAAGTTTTTTCTGTTACAGGCTCCCCCTCTGTCTACGAAGACGTCTCGGCGAGAAAGACAGGAATATTGATAATTTTTATAAAGGTGCCTTGCGAGGGCGTCCCCTCTTACGAATCATTTGTACCGGTGCAGGCAAGTTTATAGATGCATCTCCTCTATACAACCGTATGCAGATGCATGATATATGCCCACCGGCGTATCTGGAGCGTCAGGACAGGCTACTTCGTAAGAACTAGGACCGTGTTTTCTCTTGATAATGTATGGACCATCTCGGCGAGGTCCTAATTTGGCACTATAACCCTGAGAAGCTTTACTAAGCAGATGTACGTCGACTAGCACTAGACTACCCGGTTGATAGTTAGGACTTGCTTGACGTTTTTTATCCACGTAATCTTTTATTTTTTCTTCGTTCCACTCTTGTACTTCCATTGCTCTTTTCATTATTTCAGACATGCCTAATAAGTTTGGAGTTATTTCTGTGATGAACTGTTCCTCTTTAATAATCGATCTCAAATCGTGCTGGACATCGTCAGGTGTACGCAAGTTACGCCCAAAAGTTAGATAAGCAGGAGTATATCCAGTTGATCGTCGTTGTCAAACCAAAATCTGCTATGTGGCAAAATTATACTTTGGAGATATTGACAAAAAAAGTTCTCCTGAAAAAAATTATATGGGGTTGCATTTTAAAAACTGTATCAAATGAATGTATTAGCTGTTAAATATGAACTGATTTGTTATTTAACAACGAGGGTTTAATATTTTATTTTTAAATTTAATAATAGCGTAAATTATGCACATAACAGATTTTAAATGGTCAATTATTAGGCACATAACAGGTTTTTATGTCTGATTTCAAATAATATTTATTGAGTAATATCGATATTAACTGAGTATTATAAATAACTAATTAATAATAATAATAATAGTATTTAATGATTAATAATATTAATAGTACAATTTAATTAATAATAAAAAATGAAATTAATATAAAACAAAAATTAATCGGATCTAAATTTAAGACAATCATAAAATGGATGGTAATCACGGTCTATAAAAGGTTTAAGTTCTTGTAATTGATCAAACTTGGATTTGGACACTTGCGGAATGTGCCTTCGTTGCGGAAGCATTATGTAATCCTGTGGATGACGAAGTTTGAAGTATACTTCACCAGTAGAACTATATAAAAACCCTCTGACATCATTTACTGTGGGATCACCCTTCCTTTTGCCTGGTCTTATAGACTGATATTTAGTGGTTAATTTCTCATAGTCCTTGAAGAAATCATAATGAAGAACTCTAATATCATAGGGTTGTTTCGGTCGCGCTTGACGCATTCTTGTAATATAATCCTGAGGTGCATAAATAGGGGGTTTTATGTAATGTTCGATAGTGGAGTGTACACTATCAACCTCCATCATAGTGTGTCCCTTTTCTAAAATAATTTGCTCCACTTTTACTTTGAAAAAATATGCATAGTCACACAATGCACTAGCTAGAACTTTATTTCTGTTTTGGTAGTTGCATCCATCACTAATTATCGTGATGTGTTTATAAGCTCTGCATGTAGTTTTAAGATAATCTATTACACAGCTTGTAAATTCATTGGATGTGACGCCTCCATCAGCTTCATGCCAAAAATATATAGTTACGTCTCCAGTACGAGAGTTGTAAATTGTAAAATTATGACATTGCAATTTTTGTTTATAATACAGTGCACCAGCCAGTAATTTTGGTGCTAAAAGAACACTTTGTACGTCAACAGATATGACTAAGCTATCCAGGTTATTTTTAAAATTTTCTATTGCCGTATTCTTAGCATGACGTGCTTCATCTTTTTTTTTAATATGAGTATCATAGTCTTCTTGTGAAACATTTTTCAATTGATAACTAGAACATACATCGCACTGATCCTTTCGTGCTTTGTGAATGGAAATATTATAATGACTTAATACACTTAAAAAAGTATTTCTTGAGACTGGTTTCTTATGTTGTTCGATACACCAGGCTTTATAAACTGCATGCATGTGCAGGTGGGAGCGAAAAGTTGACTCCACGTAAATTCGCTGTGATGAAGCTCGACAGTAGTGACTCGGCACTTTAGGCAGTAAATCCAACCATTCAGATACAGTACCTCTATTCCTAGTAGACACATTAACACTAATATCTCGCGCCGTTACGGAAGGGGATTCGTTGTCATGTACTATTGATGGCATAGCTTTAACCCAACGCATGAAAGTATCACGTCCAAGATCAAATGTATTTAAAAAGAACGATCTGCACACTTTTACTCTGCTATTTTGGCAATCAAACTTAGGCACATAAATATCAAAACCAGTTTGTTTCCTAGAACTCAAACGATTATCACGTTTTCTTTGCTTACGTAAATTTCTTCTAGATACTAGGCCTTGTATAAAAGCTTTTTTTTCACTCCATGATTTCATGTTCCAAAACTTGTAATGCAGTGCAGCTCGTTCTTCTTCCGATACTAATTTACACATGAAACTATTTTTAGATTTTTGTTGTACTGCAATATGATCGCAACGGCTTTTTACAGATCGGCCGGCTATTGGTGTAGTCTGTTCTAGCTTTCCATCTTTTTTCTTGTAACCCATATATGGTTTCCCCAGTAAGCGGTAGCGCCTAGCTTTAGATTGAGTGAATTGTGGGACTGGCTCCTTGCTCGGAATTTCAGCGATCACTCTCGTTTCTTGTACGGGACACTCATCTGATGAATCACTACTGTAAATAATGTAGCGCCTTCGTTTGGTGGTTGTAGGAAAAGATGAGCTATCGCTCCGTTCCGGTGATGAATTTACTGATATGCTTGCACATAATACGCCCGAAGATGTAGATGGTTGATCTATTATCTGATCATAATTTGTTTGGTCTTGATTCAGAATCGATGATTCTCTATTCTCCCTTAAAGCCAGATCGACAATTCTCTGTGATCTGCTCATTGTATAGATCACTCCAATACACTGTACAACTGAACTTTTAACTCTACAATATTATGTTTACTGAACTAGCTATCACGACTGACTGCTTAGAAAATTACAAAGGCAAGATTATTTTTAGTGTTGAGGGTACATGTAAATAAACAGTGTAGTACTTGAAGTTCCAATATTCTCACGATGGAGAAGTGTCAACGAACAAAGAATTATTCATGTCAAGTTATTTATTAAGTGTTATCGTTATAATATGATTTATTGTGTTTATATAAGGTTCAATAACGTGCTATTTGTTTAAACATAACACATAGCAGATAGTTTTCTAATATAATGTAATATAATAATGATGCTGATTTGGCTGTGTTCATGGCAAAGCGGATACTCGGTAGCTTAGTAGCCCAAGTTGTATGATCGTCCCCTACTAGTATAGCAAGCTGGGTCTACATGTCTCGATTTTTTCTTTCTACCGGATTTGTTTCAGGGTGATACGCGGGTGTAAATCCATGGCTTATTCCCAAACAGTAGGTTAGCTGTTGTATGACACCACTCACAAACTGGGTACCGTTGTCACTTATAAATCTGCGTGGTGTTCCGTATCTTAAAATAATCTCATTTAGCAAGATTTTAGCACACTCTTCAGCAGTGGCCTTTTCTAGAGCGAATAGTTCCACCCATCGCGTTGCCACATCCTCTATAATGAAAATCCACGCCTCATTTCTAGTTGTGCGAGGTAATGGGCCAAATAAATCAAAGGCAATAACCTCAAATCTTGCGTTCATAGCCGTCGTTTGCGACAAGCCACTTGGCTTTTGATTCGACGTTTTGTACCTTTGACACTTAATACAATTTCGAACGTAGTTCTCAATTTGGGTTCGCATCTTTTTCCATGTAAATCGTCGTGCTATACGTTCGATTGTTTTCTCAGCCCCATAATGTCCAGCAGTGATCTCGTCATGATATGCTGCAATTACTCTTGCCTGCTCATGCTCAGGTACCACTAACTGTATATCCTCACATTCAGTTTTATTGTGATATCTATAAAGGATGCCATTACTTATAATGTAGCTTTTTCTACTCCAATATATAGCATTTTCTTCGTCAGTTCCTTCTAATGCGTTAATAATTTTGACTATATGGCTATATTTCATCTGTTCTGTTCTGATTTCTGCCGCACTCTTTCTTGGCATCTCAATTATCACGCTGCATACACCACAGTTTTCAGTACTGGCGGGCTCACAATTGGGTCGTGACAGTGTGTCCGCAACTACGTTAGTTTTCCCAGTAATATACTTGATGCTGATGTTGTAAGGTTGTAATTGTAGTGCCCATCGAGCTAGTCGGCCCGTGGGTGATTTCAACGACATGAGCCATTTTAGAGCTTGATGGTCGGTCAAAACAGTAACCGATCATCCCTCAATATACCCTCGAAATTTATTGTCTGCCCAAACGACTGCTAGTGCCTCTCGTTCGGTGGTCGAATAATTTCTCTCAGCTGGTTTTAATAAGCGACTGGCATATTCTACGGGGTGTTCTTGCTCTTTCTCCCCCTGGACTAAAACAGCTCCGATAGCGTAGGAACTAGCATCCGTTTTTAAAATGAACGGTTGAGTATCATCTGCTTGGGCTAAAACCGGGGCGGTCACAAGAAGCTGCCGAAGGTTGTCAAAAGCTGTTTTTTGTTATGTTTGCCATGTCCAGGGAATTCCCTTTTTGGTGAGCCGGGTAAGAGGTTCAGACACCTTTGAAAAGTTAGGCATGAACCGACGATACCAGGAGCACATTTGAATGAATGAAAGTAAATGTTTTAAATTCCTAGGTGCAGCCATATTGGTTATTGAATTGACCTTTTCTGGGTCCATTTCCAAGCCTGCCGGTGTAATATAATGTCCCAGATATTTCACACGAGAACAACAGAATCTACATTTATCTTTATTAGCTACGAGATTATATTCTATTAGACGGTGAAAGACGTCTTGAAGATCCTTGAGGTGCTGATCAAAAGAGGGAGAGAGCACTATGACGTCATCAAGGAATACCAATAGCTTCACGTGATGTAGCGTTACGCGAAACCCATCCATTAGACGCTGAAATGTTGCTGGTGCGTTTCGGAGTCCAAATGGCATTCTCAAAAACTTATACATATCAAAAGGAGTATGAAGGCTCTTTTCAGCTGATCTTCTGTCCTTACTTTAATTTGCCAGTAGCCAGCGCGGAGATCGTTCGGAGATAGTTGTCATGAATGGAGTGCGCTTAGCACTATGCAAAAGATCATCTATGCGAGGAAGTGGATATCTGTCAGGAGACGTCACGGCATTTAATTGCCTGTAATCGATACAGACCCTGGTTTCACCATTCTTCTTAGGCACCATAACAACTGGAGATGACCAAGGAGACACGCACGTTTCTATAATACCTTCTTGGAGCATTTTATCTATTTCCTTTTTAAGTATCTCTGCTTTGGTGGGCGATAGACGATAAGGCGGCACAGCAACAGGACTGTGAGTCCCTGTATCTATATTGTGCTCTGCCTGATTTGTCGGCCTTCCATTTGTAGTGAACACTGCTTTATTATTTTTGATAAGCTCTTTTAGCAACTTGGCCTCCTCACCGTTTAATGATGCCACGTCTACACTAAGTATTTCAGTAGATGGAAACCGATTAGCCGACACTGGTGAGAGTTCAACCTCTGCTTTAGTTATAGCTCGCTCTGCATCTCTATATAAGGCATCCACAACTGGTGAATGTCCATCAAAGAGGCAAGTCCTAGCTCTCTTAGGAGGGGTGGACAATTCAAGCGGTATGAGTGGTCCATACGGCTGATGAAGACTCATTGCCGTAGCAGATGCTTGAGGCAGGTCTGGCTCGGCTTTTGCATCCAATATAGGTGAAATATCAATAGTGTTTTCTTTAAAACTGAACTGTTTGATACTTTCAGTGATTCCAACGTTCATGCCATCCTGATCTCAGAATCTTGGTTAAAACCTAATCTTCCTTCCACCAGTTATCCTCTACCTGGATTCATTCTTATTCGGAATGATAGGATTGACAGAAGAGGAGGCGGGGTGGCAATTTACCTTCGAAGCTCTCTTTCTTACAAAATTCTATTTTCTTCTTCTCCTATTAGCTCTTCTTCCGCTGAATTTTTATTCCTTGAAGTTTCTGTCAAGGGAGTTAAAACTGTCTTAGGGGTGGTCTATTGTCCGCCAGCTATTGACTATTTCTCCAGTCTCGAATCGATTCTGGAATCTTTAGGGTCGGAATATGCACATCACATCATCATGGGCGATTTTAATACCGATCTTCTTACCAACAATTCTTCTCGTTCCCGTAAACTCCTCCAAATAATTGAGTCTACCAGTCTCCATGTTCTACCTTTACAAGCTACTCACCATAACATTGAAGGGCTTGACACATGGTTAGACTTAATCCTTATCTCCAATCCTTCTCTAGTCCATTCCCATGGTCAAAGTCCTGCTCCTGGTTTTTCTCTTCACGATCTTATTTATCTTTCCTATCGCCTAAAACCACCTAAAACCCGTCCTAGAATTCTGCATACGCGTTGTTTTGGGCGAGTGAACAACGAAGCTTTGCGTAGGGATGCCTCTGAGACTAATTGGGATACACTATTGGCTGCCTCCACTGTGGACGATAAGGTCCGCATTTTCAATAACGTCATCATTAACATCTTTGACAAACACGCTCCCATTAGGCGAGTTAAATTAAAACGTCCTCCTGCCCCATGGATGTCCAGAGGTATTCAGATGGCGATGCGACGCAGGGATCGCGCTTTTCGTAAGTTCAGAAGGGAGCGTTCAGACGATAACTGGTCTCTCTTCAAAACTGCAAGGAATCGGTGTAATCAGATGATTCGTAATGCTAAACGCCGCTTCATCTTTGACAATATCAATTCCTCTTCTCCCGCCAATATCTGGAAGTTCCTTGGAACTTTAGGTATTGGCAAACATCAACGTATGGAGTCGCAGTTTACACTTGGTTTGGATGATATTAACCAACATTTCTCCACTACTATTCAGCTAGATCACCACACCAGGTGTCAAACTGTAAGCTTCATGGCTGGTTTATCCCGTCCTAACATCGACCCTTTTAAATTTTCTTCAGTCGCACCAGGTGAGATCAAAAACATAATCCTATCTATCAAGTCAAATGCGATCGGCTACGATGGCATCAGCCGTCGTATGATATTGATGATACTTGACTATCTCATTCCACCATTGTCCCATATTATCAACTTCTCCCTAAGCTCTAATACGTTCCCATCCTTGTGGCTTAAAGCCTTTGTTTTTCCCTTACCCAAAATATCCAACCCTTCTCTTCCTCAACATTTTCGACCAATCTCTATCCTCCCTTACGTTTCTAAAGTCCTCGAGGCCTGTGTTCACAAGCAGTTAACTCGGTTTGTGTTTCACAATAATATCCTTAGTCCTCTACAGTCTGGATTTCGTCCTGGACACAGTACCACCTCAGCCCTCCTAAAAGTGACTGGCGACATCAGAGCGGGTATGGAGAACGGCAAAGTCACCGTGTTGGCTTTGATAGACTTTTCTAACGCCTTCTGTACCGTCAGCCACGATATCCTTCTGTCTATCCTTGCCCATAATATGATCTCATCTGATGCACTGGATTGGTTCTCAACATATCTTCGGGGACGCCAGCAGTCTGTCCGCCGAGTTGAGTCATCATCTAACTGGTGTGACCTTGTCTCTGGTGTTCCTCAAGGCGGTATACTTTCTCCGTTACTATTTTCAATTTTTATTAACCTTCTTACTCCCAATCTTCAATGTGCGTATCATCTTTATGCCGATGACTTGCAGTTGTATTCACAAGCAAGCACAATGCTGTACCATCAGTGAAAAGTGATACAAGTCAAAAATCACAGTTTTGAGTAATTTGAAGTTAAAGATTCAAAAAATTCTCATTATGTTTCTGACGTTTTAAAATGAAAAACGGTATGTGTTACGAGTACATAATACCAATAAGATTATTTAGACCTAGGTTTGAATTCATTATTTTGCACGAGATTTAAGTTATTACTGAAAATAGCCAGTTGTATCACTGTACACTATAATTTTCTTTGCTAATTTTTGTGTAGATAGGTCTAAAACAAATTGCATTATTTTACACATTTAGTTATCGTTTGGTGTGAAATGTTATAAGGTTTGCGTTTTGCCCTGTTTTGCTAGCAAACAGTTATTGTAAGCAAAAGTCGTAAAACTAATATGATCAATTTTATTGTCAGCAATCTTATTTCCTTGTTTTATTAAAGAATAGTATGAAAATATTCATTTGTATCCCTTTACACCAAAGATTTTTTTAAAACTAGTTAGTGATTATTGCTACAAGCTAGAATATATCGTAATACATTTTTATACTTCAAAGTGTTTAGTGATACAAGTCACTGATACTTTCAAACGTATTGGTCATAGAAAGGTTAAAATTACGTAAATATCAAAATAAAATAAAACCAACATTAAAAAAGGGTTCCTTTAATAAAGAATTCAAGAAATTAACACAGATATTATATTGTAGCGCTCTAACTACACGATATAAAACAATATCCTTATAAAGAAAAACATAACTTTTAAACCTATAGCCTTAATCTTGATTATCAGAGTATCGAATCAGTCTTAACTAGTATTAAATCAGTCTTTAAAAACAAAACAACAGATATAATTATAGCACTTTAACTATTCATTACACAATACAATATTATGTATATGAATAGAACGTAACTTTAAACCTTAGCGATAATCTTGATTAATTTTAACTCTTCGAATCAGTCTTTACTCTTAAAAATCAGTCTCAAAAAACTAAACAATAGATACAACACTTCAACTAACCATTGAATAGTCATCACCTTCGTAACTTTCTTTATATTCAAAAACAGGAAATTTTTCTTTACTAAATTTAATAACTCGTACATTCGACCATACAAACTTGTCACCAGTAGAATTAGTCTTTTTTACAGTAAAATTATTTTTTGAAAATAGTGCAAAATCATAAAAATCTGTTACCGCCATTTCAATTACCGAAAATTTATTAGTTCTAGTCGATGCAGTCCTTACCAATTGACACCAATCACGTGGGTGATGAATATTCATTGAAGTTCGTTTTTTTGCTCTTTCAATCAGCGCATGGTCACTATCAACTTCCATGTGCGTATGGCCGGGCACGAGAAATTTCTGTTCAATGTTCAAAAGTTGAGGCGAGTCTTTTATTGCAAATAATAAGGCTGTGCAAACAATAGAATTTTTGTTTTGTCCCGTACATGAATCTGAATACATGATTAAGGTTTTAGCATTTGGGTGAAGCAACGGAAGTCTCACAGTGATAAAGTCGTATAAGCATGAAGCTATTTGATTGGCGCCTCTACCACCACTACATTCTGGCCACATGTAGCAATATGCGTTATCAGACATAAAATCGTGGATTGTTAGGTTGTAGACCCATAACTGTCTTTTATAAAATGCTGACTGAGTATTCAGCATTGGAGTAGGCAAACATTGTTGTAAATCAAATGCAATTACACAAAAATCAGAATTAGTTTTAGCCAAAGCCTTATCTTTGCGTTTTTCATTGTAAGCACTTTCGTAGCTTTCCTGATGTAGTCTCAGTTGCTCCTGTACTTGTCCTATTTCTTCAGCATCTTGTAAATATTGCAGCTTATTTTGTAACAAGTTACATTTATTGCATGTATCTACACTAGGTTTCTTAAATGATAGGTTCATATCTTTAAAAACTTTGGCATATACAGTTTTACAGACAGGGTTACTATTTTCTTTACAATAAAGCTGATACATAGTATTGAGGGATAGGTCAGAGCTAAGGTACTTTTTAGAAGTCTTGGATCGAGAGTAATGGCTTTCGTATGCCGGGAATTTATTGATATGCTGTTTCACGAGTTCTAGTCGCTCGTTAGAGATTTTTCTGTAACTGGCAGCACGCCCCCTTTCACTTTTCGTCACACGACCAAATTTTTTTATTTTTTCACTCACGGTCTGAAGAAAGCGATTACTCTCACCAAGAGTTTTTAAAAGACAACCTTTACAAATCTTATAATCCTCATTAAAATAAACAATTTTATATGTATTAGTGTATTCTCGTTTTAGTTTGCTTCCGATTGTATGAGTTTTTTTATTATTAATTTTAATAAAGCGTTCAGTATACTTAGCTCTTTCATCGTACGAACCCAAAGCCCAGTACTCCTTAAAAATAAATTCTCTTATGTCCTCAGATATACGACTTCTGCATTTCATGCGACACTCCGTTAGTGGAGCCAAGTTTCTTCCAGGCTTCATTTTACCCAGTTTTGTAACATAACTCTTGCCTGCATTGCGTAAAATTAATCGGGACTCTCTCTCTGCTCTTCTTTCCTTTAACGATTTTCGTTGCTTTTTATTTGAATTTGAGCATCCAGGCTCTGGCTCTGTGATGGAGATATCTGTGTCATCAGAGCTTTCAGCAATTATAAGATTATTTGATCTTTTACACCTTTTCTTTGGTCTACTAGTCGACGTGCTAGTTTCAGTTGAGTCGCTTTCACTGTTTGGTATATAATCATCACTACTCCCGGAGCTGAAATCAAGAAATCCAGGCGATAGTACAGTTTCCTTGCCCTGTGATTCATTGCTAATATTTTCTTTATATTGATCGTCTTTTTTTAGTGCGTTTTCTTCTTCATATTGATCCACTATTTCTAGAGTATTTTTTTCACCGATTTCTATTTCTATGTTCTCTCTGGGCTGATTAGATTCTTCGTCATTTATTATTTGTTCATTTCTCGTATTTATTACATCCCTCCTTAGGTGAAGGCCTTCCATAATCTTATCTATTCGTTTTTTCATTATGGACTCTAAAAAAATAACAGTGCAAAATTAATATTATAAAATTACTACCATTAAAAGAAAGACGAGCAGATAAAAAGTTAACATTACTGTTATGCAGTTCAGGCAAAATGTATGTTTCAAAATAAAGAAACTGCGTTAAAGTAACCGACTTCAAAAACTAAAAATAAAATCGGTGCCTCGAGTTCCAAACAAAATTAGGTATAAACTGCATTAAATAAATTTGTCCGATTTGTATAACTTGATGCGTAGCCGTGTGTACAATAAATGATTACCTATAGGTGCAATAAAATGTGATTCACACCAAGAAGCTACGCAAATGCTCACAATGGAAAAAAAAACAATAATTTGCTCTATCCCTACACTAAAATACCTACCCAGTCTACATTAATTTATAAAAACGATTTAAAACTCATTGATAGACTGCCTATTTATTATTATTATAAAGACTGTTTGACAATAGGTACTATGATAAAATACTCTACATTTTATGACAAAATTGCGTTATTAAAATCAATATAAAATACGTTCCTTGTAAACATTTCAATAACAAAAATGTTACGTAATTCGTGTAAAATGATACAAGTCTTACCTTACGCGTCGTTGTCCTGTGGTGTAACGCACGACGCACCTCTCTAATCGCACGTACGAGACTGACAATCACGCGTCTCCTGCGCCCTTTCCATACCCCCCGCTAAGAGGTGCGGGACGGGGTGCGTAAGAGCTGCGCGAACTTAATTAATCACTTTTTACGTATTTTTCCGCTAATTCAGTTCTAAAATTTGGCGATAGTTTTGATTCTACTATAAAAGTATCATTTTTCACATAAATCTATGTTCTATGTTCCGTAAGTTTATATTAATATAATATGTATTCAATTTATAATCACATCAAAGTTAGCTAGGTAAATTACGTGTAAATTGATTGATTTGCAGTTGTATCATTAGTCACTTCTTTTTATGAAAATAATTTTGTATTTTTATGGTTTATGTACAAATGTACCACTTTGCACTAAACTGCATTGTGTCTATTTTTTAATGTATTATGATAGGATTCGATTTATATCACTTTGTACTAATTGAAGTAAAAACTTTTGAGTCGCGTAAGATGTGGTATCTTGAGTCGTATTAAAATACATTTTAGAAATATTAGTATGGGTTCAGTACACTTTGATACGAATGAAAAAGTATTTTTTTACACAAAAAAATCCAGAAATAAATGCTTACTTATATCACTACTCACAAAAACAACTCGCTCAATTTCAATCTTATAATAACGGGGATAAGACTGAAATTTAGCTAATTTTTTTTTAAGAAGTTTAATCAGTGAATATGAGAACCGATCTAGGCCGAGATGTATCACTTTTCACTGAAGGTACAGTGGACATATCGCAAGCCGTCACCAACTTAAATAGTGATCTTGAGACTATTAAAAGTTGGTCCAAAAGATTTGGCTTGTTTGTTAACCCAAACAAATGCCAAGCCATTATAGTAGGCAGTCACCGCATGATGGACAGATTGGACACTCGTAATTTGCCTCCACTCACCTATGACAATCTGTCCATACCTTATTGTTCAGTCGTTAAGGACCTTGGCTTGCTTATAGACACCTCCTTTGATTGGCGGGCTCAGGCTACCTGTGTCAGTCAGAGAGTCACTGGAACACTTCGGGCCTTTTATCGTCTGAAGAATTTCCTCCCTTCTAAGACAAAGACGATGCTTGTGCAGAATTTAATCCTTCCTGTAATTGACTATGGTGATGTGTGCTATTTTGACCTGAATGCAGATCTACTCAACAAATATGACCGTCTTCTTAATAACTGCATTCGATTCATTTTTAACCTTCGCAAGTATGATCACGTGTCTACTTATCGTTCTGAATTAAAATGGTTACCAATTCGTCAACGCCGTAGCATGCGTGCTCTCACCACTCTCTATTCCATTCTCAACTCACCCTCAGCTCCTTCATACTTAACTCCTTACTTTCAATTCTTGTGCTCCACTCACGACAGGAACTTACGCTCTTCTAATAACCTTCTCCTTGCATGTCATTCTCATAAATCTGGGTTTGTCGACTCTTCCTTTATTATCCAGGCAGTGCGTCTTTGGAACGACCTTCCTGTTGAGGTCAGGATGGCTACTAATCGTTTTCGTTTTAAGCTGAAAGTTCGTGCTCTCCTCTTTGAGAAATTGTTGGAGTTATCACGTTAATGTCTCTTTACTCATCATATTTATAGTGTATTTATGTATTTATGTATATATGTATGTATGTATGTATTTATATATATATTTATTTATTTATACTTATTTGTATTATAATATTCACTGTTTATTTTCTTTATGGTTAAACTTTGAACTTTATTTTTATACTTTTATTTACATCATAACAATTTTAGATTTCTATCATTCTTTTTCAATAACTGCACCGCACCTACTTTGTTTATCTCTGCATCACCTAAGGTTGACTGGTAGAGAATGCTTTTAGCATTAAGTCCGCCTCAGTACCTATGTGCATGAAGTTTAATAAATAAATAAATTAATGTAGTGAAATTTTCATCATATAGTTCGAAGATATAATTGGTATTATCTAAGAAATGCCAAGTAAATTGGGGTAGATTTAATACTATGCCAGCGTCTTGGATAAAACCAATACCTAATAGTGTACGGTTATTACGGGCATCTGGCAAGACTAAGAATTTCGTCAAAATTTTACGATTGCAAAGTGTAACTGGAACTGCCGCAGTTAACACATATTGCCTTTTCTTATGCCCATCAGCTAGTGTGATAAAAGCAATCTCTTGTTGAAATTCGTATCCTTTTGTGCTTCAGCAACGAATACAGATTGTAAGATGCGACACTGGATTTAGCACAAGTGTCGATATAAGCTACGCCATGAGTATCTGCTATGTCAACAAAAACAATTGGTCTAGCACGTGCGTCAATCTTAACGTTAAGTGCACAGAACCCGATATCAGCTGATGATGTTGTAGGCGGTTTCGATTTGTGACACATTGGACAATTGCTGCGAACAACGCCAGGTGCTCCACAACCGTAACAAGAAAACTTGGGGCCTGAGGTTGATGGCGCTAACTTCATAGTCTCCACAACTTTAGTTTCCTTAGGTTGTGTATCAGAAACATTTTCTTCTCTCTTCTTTTTCTTATAACATTGTTCTATGGTATGTCCAGCTAAGCGACAATACTTGCACCTACTCTTCTTGTGTTCTTTTTTGATATCAGTTGCCTGTGTTACTACAGGCTTCAAGTCACCAATAAAACCAAAATCTTTTTTTTCAGCCAGAGTTCTTTCTACTCCACGAGCAACTTTAAGTAATTCATCAAATGTACTGACAGAGTCTCTATATTTATCGGTATTTATTTTTATATTACTCGGTATTTTCTCGCGGATATTTATGTTAAGTTGGTCGAACAGCATATCAATTTGCTGTGTTTCGTTAGGTTCTGGTTTAGGAAGCTGGGCAAACAAAAATCGCTTGTTGGCTATAAACTCTTCCGTTAGGACATTAGACGCTTGCTTGTTGGCCTTAATGTCTTGGTAAATAATATATGCAGGCTTTTTGGGTGCGAACGCTTCACGAAGATTCTTTCTTAGTTTTATAAGAAGGTCCGGATCCGCGACGTCTTGCTGTTGTAGATTCGCATAAATCTTCTATCTCCTCCTTCATTGATCAATATAAGTATATACAAGGTGTCTCAAAAGAAATTTTATATTTAGTGGATCGATTAAAAAAAAAGTAAGAAGTATATAGAAAAACTGTTTATTAATTTTTAAAATACACCTTTTGGGGATTTATTTCTTAAAAATAACATTGTAACGGGTGGCGCAAAAGTAAAGACCCTATTTGGTTCAGCTATAACATTTTTTCTAAATTAGAAAACTAGATTTAGATTTTTTTAAATGTATATTTGTGCCATTAAATTTCGTACCATTAGGATTTAAAGATGATGTCTTTTAAATGGTGACCTCCAGAGTTGATACACATTTGAGCCCTATTTATGACATTTTGCATAACTTGCCGTAACACTTCCTGCGATATGTTCGTTATTTCTTGACGAATGTTTTCTTTTAGAGCTGCGAGAGTCTGTGGCTTGTTCACATACACCCGAGATTTCAAAAAACCCCAAAGAAAGAAGTCTGGACTGGTCAGATCGGGTGATCTTGCAGGCCAAGGCAAATCGCCAAAACGAGAGATAACTCGGCCTGGAAAAGCGTCCCTCACTAAGTCCATAGTGTCGCGCGCTGTGTGTGCCGTAGCGCCGTCTTGTTGAAACCAGATGTGTTCCAGCCCCAATTCGTCCAAACTGGGTATCAAAAACTCACGTAACATGGTTCTGTAGCGTTCTCCAGTGACAGTAATCGCATTGCCTCCAGCGTCTTCGAAAAAATAGGGTCCGATCACTCTGTCAACACAGATGCCACACCATACAGTAACTTTTAGTGGGTGTAGAGGTGTTTCTTGAATAATGCGCGGATTATCAGTGCCCCAGAACCGAGTATTCTGCTTATTGACATGCCCTGAGAGATGGAAATGCGCTTCGTCACTCATAACCAATTTTGAAGGAAAATCATCCTCTTCAAGGTTGAGGTTTATGACGCGCTGGCAGTAATCTAGACGAGCTCGGTGGTCAGCAGGCAGCAGCTGATGAGTCATTTGAGTTTTATACGGGAACATCTTTAAGTCTTTCACCAAAATACGCTGCAGGGTCCGTCTGGAAATGCCCAATTGCGTGGCACGTCGCCTCGTTGATGTTTCTGGACACTCTTCCACATCTTCGCGCACAGCATCGATATTTTCAGCTGAACGGCCTGTTCTTGGTCTCCCAGACTTAGGTCTATCCAATGTTGAGCCAGTTGCTTCAAGGCGTGTGGCAAAGCGTCGAATTGTGCGACCAATCGGTGCCGGACGGTGGGGAAATCGTCGACGAAATTCACGTTGTGTTCTTATCACTGATGAATTATTCCGTAAGAACATTGACACAATTATTCCACGTTCTTGGGGAGTAAAACGGTCCATGTTTATTTTCAGTGTATTTTACATTTGTTCTCTACACAATTTTCAACAACAGAATGACAGAAAATGTCATATATAAAAAAAAAAAGTATTTTCTTTAGTGCCAGTACTTTTGCGCCACCCAGTATAAATGTAGACCCTCGCGTTCCCGGCACTCATTTAATCGAACAGTAAAATTACTTATGAATGACATCATCATCCGACATCGCAGCCCATACGGTCACTTTAGGCGAATGTAGGGGTTTCTGATGCTTGCGTTTCGGATTCGTTGCACACCAGTAGCGACAGTTTTGCTTATTTACGTGGCCATTAAGATGAAAATGAGCTTCATCCGAGAACAAAATGTTCGTAAACGTCGATAATTGCTCAATCACCTGATTTACGAAATTAAGCCTCTGACTGGCATCTTGGGGCTTTAATTCTTGCACCAATTGAATTTTGTAGGGGTGCAGATTCAGGTCTTTGTGCATAATGCGATGTAGTGAAGATCTATGCACATTTAAGTCTTTCGGCTTGCAAATTAATCCAACTAAGTCCCAGGCTATGATTATAGGCAGCAGATACTTTCGCAATGCGCTTGACTTATCATCTCTGACACCATTAACTGTCAACGGCTCAACAATCACCTTTTCTGATACGGCTAAGAATCTTGGTGTCTTACTTGACAGTAATCTTTCGTGGCGAGCTCAAGTAAATGAGGTTAGTCGGAAGGTGCACTTTTCATTTCACTCGTTAAAATGCCTCCAAAGCGTCTTGCCCTTTAAAACTAAAATCTCTCTAGCCCAAACGCTCATTCAGCCGATAATTGATTACGCCGATGCCTGCTATCTGGATGCCACTGAGGAGCTCTTAAATAAGCTTGAGCGCCTGCAAAACTTATGCATCCGTTTTGTTTTTGGTCTGAGAAAATACGACCATGTTTCTCACTTTCGTAGCGAACTCAAGTGGCTCCCTATCCGCCTTCGCAGGAACACTCGAATATTATGTCTACTTTTCAACATTCTTTTTAATCCTAACTATCCTGCGTATTTGCGCGAGCGTTTTTCGTTTGCTCGCCCTTCCGATGCTCCTTGCAGATCCCATCTTAGAACTCTTCTTAATATCCCTTCCCATAAAACTGATTTTTATTCCTATTCCTTTTCTGTTCATGCAGTTCGGTTGTGGAATTTACTTCCGCCTAACATACGAGATTCCAACACCATCTCTATCTTTAAAAAACGGGTTAAAGAACATTACCTTTTAACACTACAGTGATTATCTATATTTATATTTATGTATGTATGTATATATATTATATATATATTATTTAAGTACGTTCATTTAATATATTGTTTATATGTATGTGTATTTATATTTAATTTTATTTTTGCGGTTTTTGTTTTAGTTTAGTTATCTTTATTTAATGTATCTACACACTGTGTCTATGTTTCTTATGAATTTTCCTGTCGCAGGTCTGCTGGAAGAAATTTCTGATGAAATAAGCAGTACCTTTGTGCTCTTGTTATTTTATGTACTATCTTTATAAGTTTTGTGTGTGCATATAAATAAATAAATAAATAAATAAATAAATTTAAAGCACTTGCGCGCTTCCGAATTGAAAGGTTCGGGTCGTCGCGAACAGACTGATTAACACTCTCCACGTTTTCTACCGTTCTTGATGACCTAGGTCGCCCGGATTTTGATTTATCCAGCGTTGTTCCAGTCTCTTCAAACTTCTTAAGCCAATTTCGAATAAGAGGAATGCTTGGCGCATCATTTAAGTGACGAAAACCTCGAATACTACAGAATTTTCTACGCGCTACAGTCGCCGAATCACCGTTTTTGTAAAACTCTCGCACGCACAACGCACGGTCTGCTCCCGAGAAACGCTCCATAGCGACTGAATTCCCAAGAGCCAGGCTACCGATTGACATAACCCCCGCGCCCCTCGGATACGTTGCGTTCACGCAGTAAGCTAGCTAAATATAAAATTTCTTTTGAGACACCTTGTATATAGTGTGGAATTTCCAACTAGCCACGAGTTGAGGCGCAACTGTAGTCCGGTTAGGTCTTCAGGGAAAATTATACGAATACTGTCAATGATAGGTAGTGGTGAGCGTTGAATGAACGAACCGTTTTTTTAGACTGTTTATCTCGCATGAACGGTAGACTAGTTTACGGTCTACCAATAAACTAGTTTACTCGTAAACGAATAAGCCGTGCGATGACTCGACGAGAACGAGAATGTACAACATGACAACATTCCAATTTCCGAGTAAACATACTTTAGACCTTATGAACCTGAAGGAACACGAACTAATCATCAAAGACTAGCTGTCAACACAACGACGTGTTGTTTTGTCGACTAGTTTTGGTAGTCGACGACTGTCGACAAAATGACATGTTGTTTTGCCGACTAGTTTCGGCCGTTGACGACCGTTGACAAAACAACGCGTTATAAAGTTGACGGCCGAAACTAGTCGAAAAAAAAACTGTTTTTTAAACTAGTTTATCGTTGACGCTAAACGGTCTCGTTGCGTTGTGTCGAAATACGTCAACGACCCACCACTAATGATAGGTATAGATATTTATTAATCTTTAACAACTAGTAAGCAAAACAAAGAATATTTTAACTATATCACGTATTTATTGCTGAGAGCCAGAAAGTAGTGGTGAGCGTTGAATGAACGAACCGTTTTTTTAGACTGTTTATCTCGCATGAACGGTAGACTAGTTTACGGTCTACCAATAAACTAGTTTACTCGTGAACGAATATGCCGTGCGATGACTCGACGAGAACGAGAATGAACAACATGACAACATTCCAATTTCCGAGTAAACATACTTTAGACCTTATGAACCTGAAGGAACACGAACTAATCATCAAAGACTAGCTGTCGACACAACGACGTGTTGTTTTGTCGACTAGTTTTGGTCGTCGACGACTGTCGACAAAATGACATGTTGTTTTGCCGACTAGTTTCGGCCGTTGACGACCGTTGACAAAACAACGCGTTATAAAGTTGACGGCCGAAACTAGTCGAAAAAAAAACAGTTTTTTAAACTAGTTTATCGTTGACGCTAAACGGTCTCGTTGCGTTGTGTCGAAATACGTCAACGACCCACCACTACCAGAAAGATCCAGGCGAGTGGATAAAGTTGGATATTCAACAATATATTCCTAGCAACTAGCAAGAATACAAATAAAAAATATGAATGACCTTATATAGTTCCTCATGTAACGAAACCATATCGCGATTCAGCCAGAGGGCACAACGCCATCTATCGAGGCATAGTTAAGTTTTTTCTGTTACAACATTGCTTTGTAGATTTTAAACTATATTGATTAAGTATACCAAGCGATATGACTGTTTATTTTAAATATTAATCGTTAAAACAATGAGACTGATTAAAATGTATAATATACATAGTTAATTTTGTGGAAAAAAATTAAATGCAAAAAAGTGTTGGTATTTGCAACATTTTATAATATTTCTGATTTTGATGAGTGATTTTATATAGATGATTGATAATTATTATTAATATTTAAATGTAAGATTGATATTTTTTTTCCTAGGTACAGTAGTATATTTTATGTATTACTGAACATTATAAAGCAACAAAAATGCTGCATTACATAGGCTACTATTTACTAATCCGGTACTGGTTACTATATAAGTAATATTTAAAAAGTAATTATTATAACTCTCGGATTTTTTTGTGTTTCTTGTATTAGTAGAATATTTTGTAAAGGCACAGGGAGGCATAATTGATATACTTAGAGGCTTAATTACCAAAACAAATAACTAATTTCAAAACCCGTTTCCTTTAATCTCTGCGCAGTTTCTACTACTTGAGACAGAACTAGTCATAGATTCACTAGTTTCTAAGCGGATGGAAATAAATTGCGGAGAAAATTGATTCTCTTAGATTCCGGTGTCATCAAAAAGGTGCTTCATTTTTTCCAAAAGCGTCAACCGTTTTTTCAGTCCTAATATGTACGAATAACGAAGGTTCGATGGTCATAACTAGCTTGGCTTTAGCTTTTGCTTGCTCACTGTCACTTAAATCCGATGAAGTATTGTCCCAATCAATGCCCTCTAATGCCTCTAACACCATTAGGTTTTCACTGCGACCATTGGGCGGTCGCAGTGAAAACCTAATGGTTTGGTAGGGACATCCTGAATCAATTTTGTGTCAGCTTTAACTGATTCATTTCATCTGCTCTGGGCATATAATTTTTTGGACGAGAGATTGAGTCGTCACTTGTTTTCATCTTATCTGTAGGATACAATACAATAGAGCTAAGGTTTCCCTCCGGTACATAAGGTCCATAGTATCATTGTTAGGTCGAATATAACTATTTTTACTCATCTTAACCTTATCGGCAAACGACATTTTTCTTCTACCGGTTCGGTACAGGTCCCTTGTATGGTTGCGGTGATAGATTTGGGAAACTCGTTAAGGCGAACTGTAAGATCTTGTTTATCTCTCATAGTTTCAAGCGAAGTATGTAACATAATCGCCTTTTGCTTCAAGGACTGATAAAAAACTGCCATTTGGGAAACGCCTTTCGCTACGTTTCTTGATAAAGAGTTGATCTTCGACTTTTGTTCAGAGTTTAGTTTTCCATCCTGAGCAATTTGGCATGTTTCGTTAAGGCATTCTTCGATTGTTGTCATCCAGTGTTTGATGTCACTAGGAGGCAGAGTTTAAAACCTGGGTTCCGTAACATGTTGCGTTGGTTGCGGCGTGCTGGGCGGGCTGAAGTTTTTCCACTTTTACTGAAACTACTTTCAAATTGAGACATAGTTCTTTTCAAATATTTAACATTATTTGTTATTCACTTGTAAATATCACAAACTAAGCAAAAACTTTACGATCGCGAAAACTAGGGCACAGACTAATTGAAAATATTTAAAACATAAGTAAGACTGGCCTGTTGGTCTAGTGGTTAGTGACCCTGACTGCTAAGCCGGAGGTCGTGGGTTCGATTCCCACCCAGGACAAACCTTTGTGTGATGAGCATGATTGTTTGTTCTGTGTCTGGGTGTAATTTATCTATAATATGTATGTATTTACAAAAAAAAAAAAAGTATATAAGTAGTATATCAGTTGTTTAGTACCCATAATACAAGCAAATATAATTGCTTAATTTGGGGCTAAATGGCGCTGTGTGCATGTGGTAGAATATTATTATTATTATTATTATAATAATTTAAATTTGTTAGTTAGCACGTCTGTTAACTTCGAGGGTTTGATTTTAATCCTGACTTTAATAAAAAATCAAGGCATCGTCAGCAATTTTTATAGTTTTGTGGTCTTCAAAGTCTTCCAATTCAATTATCTGATCCTGATGTTTGGTGTAATATAGCCCTGAGAGGCTTACCGCCATTTTTTATTGCTTTAGGACTTAAACTGAATAGAATCGCTAATACCACCACATCTCTTAAACGTCTCAGTTTGAGTGTATTTTTTTGACAGCGATTCATTAACGCGGTGCGAAACTGGTTTGACGCATGCGTTATTTTTATTGCATTCGGGCTAACGTCTTTATTCTTGCAAAATGGTAAAATGTACGAAAATGGTTACATTCCTTATGTGCTTCCATAACTGCAGAGCAGTTAACTGCGCTGCATTCAACGGACGCCGTGGATTGGGGATGCCGTTCGTGTGCGGGCATTGCCAAACCCAGGCATCTTACCAGATGCTGATGAAGAGGAGGATTCAGACATGGAGTTAATAGACAACAACATAACACAGCGTATTCTGAAAGATATCAGACGAGAGGTACGTGATATCATGCGAGAGGAGCTGCAATCTACCCTCCAGTACTATTCTGACAAATAGATGAATACGAGCAGAAAAATCATTTGTACGAGAATAAGTTAAAAGCAGTCGAAAACCAAAATACAGAACTAAAAAATAAATGCAAAAATATGGAACTTAAACAAGATGTAATAGAACAAAAATTGAACTTATTAGAACAAAACCAATTAGCAAATTGTATTGAAGTATGTGGAATTACCGAAAAATAAAATGAAAACATAGATAATGCGATAAAAAAAACTGTCTATAAAATTAAATCAAAAGCCAGAAGATGTCGTTAAATTATATAGAAAGAAGAAAAACCGATCCGACACCAAGACAAGTCAACGTTCCTCTGTAATCGCCGTGACCCTCAAAGGCCAAGTTTTAGTAAAAAGGAACGAAAACGGCAAAACACACAATATCAGATCTACTAAAGACATAAATAAATTAGTCACAGAGTTTAAAAACACAGAAACACAAAACAATGGTACATCGGGCTAAAGATCGTGGCATTTGTTTAATTTTCTATACTTATATAAGTCTTTATTACAATAAAAATGGATAAGTACATACGATAACATACTTGAAAATAATTACTATAACTGAAATGAGTTTGCTACTTGATATATGGATTAAGAACCAAAGTAATATGAAAAATAGATTATTATATAATAAATATAGAAATAAAACTAATAAACACATTAATGACGTAAAAAATAATTATTTTTTGAAAAAGATCCAAACTAACTTTCAGAACTAAATTTATTGATGATATTATTGTAAAATACTTTAGATTAGTGCCAGGTGTCCTTTCAAACAAATTTGCCACTGAGTTCAGAAATAATGTAAATAATACATGTATTAATTGTAACATACCAATATTAATGACGAAACCTATGTACAAAAATGTAATTTATCTATGAGGCTGCAACCAGCTACAAACGATGTTATCCTGTCTATTATAAAAAATATGAATGTTAAAATGTCCAGGTTTTGACAACATGAGATTCAAAGATATCAAATGTATCGCTAAGTATATCACCCCTGTTATTATACACTTGTTAAACAGATGCATTGCCACATCCGCATATCCTGACCAGTTGAAAATCGGATTAATTAGGCCTATTTATAAAAATGGTTCGCACACAGACGTGAATAACTACAGACCAATCACCATATTATCCTGTATCGATAAAATAATTGCGAGATATATAGGCCAGGAAATTAATAATTTTTTTATTGATTTCAGCAAAGCATTTGATATTTTAAACTACAATACACTATTTATGAAATTACAGCAAAATGGTATACGGGGCCCTTTGTTAAATTGGTTTAAAAATTATCATAAAAATCTATACACGGCTGTGAGTATAGCTGGCTTTTTGAGTAACATGATTTCTACTGAAAGCGGCACGGCTCAAGATTCAATTCTTAGGCCGTTCGAATACTTACTTTATGTAAACGATATGTGTAATATATTCTCCGAGGGTTCTGTATACCAGTTTGCTGATAATACATGTTTAGTTGTGGCGCACAAAGATCTACTTAAGGCCCAGAGGATCATGCAAAGTAACTTTGATCTGCTGTGTAAGTAGGCTCACGATGTAGGTCTTGTTTTTTTTTTTTTTTATATTATTGCCTACCAAAGTGACTCCACCCCGCCTGATGGTAAGCAGTCAGTGGAATCCAGAAGTGGCGGCCACTATACCAAAAGCCATAGGGCCTCCGGCGCTCTCACTCACCGAACGAAACGCAGTAATACGGATACTACTACTCTTAAGTCGATCTTCTATGAGAGGGTAGTACTTCCCCGGACGATCCCGCTCATTCATGCTGAAAATATCAGCGTGGATCTACTACCGTAGCCTACTAGTAGTTAGTACTACCGTACTTGTCATTAATTCTAAAAAACAAAGTTAATGCACATTCATTCTCCGCTTCTCACATCGCTCTGTGTGCCAGCCATTGTTGGCCACGAACATCTGTGCCTTCACCAATTGGTAAACTCATCAAGTTCTTAGTTTTGAAAATGTAGTATTTAAGTATGTACCGAGATGTTGTGGCTAACATATCACTGTTAAACCCACGATGGTTTGTGTGGTATGTCACTATCACCTTTGTATTATATTGTTTTAATAAAAAAAAAAAAAAAAGGATCGCTGACCCGACTTCATTATCCGGATCCATACCAGACGATCTAAAATGGATTGCCAATTCCTGCGATCCGCGATCCGGGAGCATGAGGCATGGATCATGGGTAACGTCACCATTTATTCTTTGACTCAAAACGGGACATTGGTTTATTTAGGTCAATTATCGGGTAGACAATGAAAAAACGCTTTTTTTTAAATTGGTATTTATTTAGAAAAAGTTAGCTTAAAAGTTACGAATTAAAAAATATACCCAAAATGTTTAGTTATATTTATATTTATCAGAGCAACAAAATTGTTTTAATATAGCTGGTGAAGATTTTACGTAAGAATGAAACTCTTGGCACGTTTTTTTTATATTCACCTTAATTATCAACGGGTTTTATCAGATGTCCACAATTTGTTCATCATGGAAAATACTCTTTCTACTGGAGCATTTGTTGCAGGCAAACATAAAATATATTCAATTAAAATAGAAAAGTTTTTATGCTGTAGATTGTTTACGCGAAAGTGTTTGAACACTTCCACCCAAAAATTCTGTGGCTGTCGTTTTCACAAACTCTTCATCTATATCAGTACTGTTATCTTTCGATTTCACTATTAATTGACGGACCATAAATGGAAGAAACTGATTGGTCTGCTTCTGATTCAAATTGTCTTTTAGTTGATTGATTTATGTTGCAGCGTCAATTGCCGATACAGTCTGATCATCAAGATTCAATACAGTTTGATGAAAACTTGCTGACTGAGCGTGTAAAAAATAAAGCCACAATTCGGATGTGGGATTTTCAAAAAAGCTTTTTAGTAACAGGTAGTTTTCAATACTCAAAAAGTATTTTTAATGGCTGATACATTTTTAAAACCCTATCCAAGGCAGGCATAAGAGCAAGCCATCCGGTTTTGCTAAAGCCGAGCATTTGTTGATATTCCGGACGGAACGGAATATCAACAAATATATTCCGTTTCAGTTTCAGCACAAAACTCCTTTAGAGCTTCAACTCGGACCGTGTAAATATAAAAAATTGAATATATCTTCATAATAATGCTTTCGTAATCTAAGAGCTCTGCCTCACTAGGCCGCCATGGCGACGTCACCGGCGGCGCAAGTCTAGCTACTTCTGGCAACCGATGGTCGCAATGTCGAGTGGCCATGGCGTCTCGACAGTCATTCGTTTACCGTCGTCAGGAATGGGCGTAGAAGAAAATGCACTTCTTTGTTATGTACTATCGGCAAAAGGTCCGGTTTACCACTCATCGGTCGTGAATCGCTTGCACGCGTTGCGCATGGGCTCAGCAAGCTCCGCCCTACAGTAGAGCAGCGATATCGCATAACTCTTCTCACTTATAACAACGCATAACCATAGCTAAGTGTAATCGTTTCTGTTTATGCATATTTTCGTTGTTAGCATGATTTCACGTGAATATAACGAAGGCGTAGCGTCGACTCTAAATGAAATATAATAATGTCGTTGCTTTGACTGCGAGAAATTCGAAATAATAAATAAATGCTTATTAATCTGTAATGTTCTGTTTTTTAGAGATTTAGAGGTTGATAGTTATCTACCTACCTCTATAATATTTGCAAAAAGATTCATTAGATTTTGTTTTTTACATCTAATTTGTATCGCTCTGTTTAATCGATTTTATAAACCAACTAAGTTTGTAAATACTTATCTATGTTCTTAGTTCTCCAGGATCAAAATAATATAATTAATCTATCTAATTTAATCATACATAGGTAATTGTTTCAGTGATTTAGCCATGATAGCGTAACAAATAAACTGAGTTACTATCATTATTTATTGCATCAAATCATTTTGATAGAAAATATTATCCCCTAGTTCATACAACTTACCTCTAGTTAAAAAGCTATTTATTCCTACTTATTTATAAATAAAGATGTTAAAAATAAAACAATTTCGTCAAAAATAGCCAATTAGGTATATCAATAAAAGTTTTATTCTAGTGATTACTAGCTTCTGGGCGGCTTTTCACGCCTGGTTGTCGATAAAAAGTATACTAATGCATTAAGAGTATTTACGTGGATGAAAATCAAACATAAAAATTATCAGGTCTATATTTTATTACTTTGAATATTAATCCCTGAGTCTACAAATATTATATTTTTTGCGTTCGCTAACAACCAATGAACAAACATTTATAGCTCTTGCCTAATTACCCAGAAGAGGTAGGCAAAGGTGTATAAATACCCACGGTTAGCCAGCTATGTTGGGTCGCATGTATCAAGGGGCGAGTTTGTTGTCATTTACTGGGCACAATTCCGAAAAATACTGAGATTTTTCCAATAGAAAAACCCAATATCACTTTTATCCGACCCAGGAATTGAACCCGAAACCTCAAAATAAAAATGAAAATTTATATATTCACATAGGTTAATAAAAGGGTCCGTGGGTTACGCCCCCGGTGTGTTTTGCCCCCGTGGTGGAAGCCCCCGATTTTAAATTAAGTTATTATAGTTGATTTCGCCGAAATAAAAATATTTTTTACTAGATACAGACGATGAAAAAAGTGTTTCGGAACCAAATACGTAGACAAACTTACTAAATAAGTATTCTAACTAACACAATATTGGATACTATAAACATGCTACAAGGATATTCACTTTATTACTATATTACAATTATTTACTTTAGATGCATTACTTTGTACTTTGTCTAAACGAGGCGCCCGTGCCCGGCCAAACTGGGTTTACACAATAGCCAGATCGAATTCTAAAAGAAAGAGATAGGTAGTCAAAGAAAGGGAAAGATAGGGTTGAAAACAATAGAGTCCAGGGTGACGGACAGTGAAAATAGCAAACATAGCGATGGGCACTATTTCTATCCCTTTCCCACATAGTTGCAATATGTTACTGATAAGAAAGTTTAGTCGGTCATGTTAACTCAAAATGCCAAGTCCAGGTCCTGCACGGGGTTTAGCACAAACCAATTACAAAATAATTTCAAATAAACTAGGTGGAAGAACGTTACTACATGTCGGATTTGCTTATAATCTTCATAGGAAAAATAATAAATCGAGTGTGTGGACATGCGTAAATAAAAGACATGGCAAGTGTAGTGGTTCTATAAAATTAAGTGAGGAAAGTGACAATGTACAAATCCAAAAGTGTCATAATGCTGAGTGTCAACCTAACTTAATGAAAAATGAAGTTAGAGTTGTTATGGAAAAATTAAAAAAGGAAGTGAAAACGAGTTTCTCGAGCTCTATACAACAAAAATTTGAAACAAAATTTGCCGAGTTAAAAAACACAGACACAGCCTTCGATGAATACATACCCAAATTCAATAATATCAAGCAACAGTTATACAACTCTCGAAAGAAAGCCTTAAATGTAGAAAAGACACAGTTTCGTAATCCAGCTGAAGTCATTATACCTGAGATTTTTCAAAAATATCTATTAGTTGATTACTGTGAGAACGACAACAGAATTATAGTATTCGTATCAGCACAGGCTTTAAAACACATCAAAAATATACAACACTACTTCGGGGATGGTACATTTGATTGTTGTCCAGGTCCATTTTACCAAATATTTACCATTCATGGAGATATGGGAAGTGATGCACAAGCAACCAATATTGTGCCTATATTTTATGTGCTACTAGTTAATAAAGAAAAAAGTACATATGAAGTCATGTTTAAAAAAATTAAAGAAGCTGTGCCGGAGTTCAGCCCCATGAAATTCACTGTAGATTTTGAATTAGCTACAATGCTGGCAATAAAAGAGGTATTGCCAGCGGTCACAATACATGGCTGTAATGTTCACTTCCAAAGAGCCATTTACAGAAAAGCGAAGTCTTTAGGTTTATTGGCACACGAAGAAACAACATTGTATGTGAAACTGTGCACCTGTCTAGCATTTCTTCCTAAAGAAGATATAGAAGATGGTTGGCTTTCCGTAATGGAAAACAGGTAATTTTAATTTTCATTTTATTTTAAAGTTTTAACAGCTCATAGATTGTTTTTATAAGTACGCAAAAATAAAAATAATGCTTAGGTATATACGACATGTCATATATATCATAATTTTTGTTTTCAGTATTCCCGATGAAAAAGTCACCCAATTCAACGATTATTTCGTTGAACAATGGCTTGAGCCTCCGGGGATGATCTCAAAGTGGTGTTGCTATAAAGAACGACATAGAACCACAAATTTAGTGGAGGCCTGGAATCAACGGCTTCAGTGCTATCTGGGCCGAAAACCATCATTATTATCGTTTTTGGAAATTATAACAACTGATATTTCTACGTATAGCACAGGTCAAGTGAGGTAAAATGCTGATTACTTACATAACGCTTAATATATCAGTAATTAATTTTTTTTACTCTTAGTAAATAATCTTTATCTTATACTTTCAGATTACGAAGAAATGACAGTCCTATATGTAAAAGGAAAAAATCTTCAATAATCAATGACAAACTCATTGCTAAGCTGACAGACAAATATGAAAAGAAACAAATTACAATTATGGAGTTTTTGGAACAAATCCGTCCGTATGTGCAAGTCAAGCAAAAATAATCACCTACTTACTTAGCTTAAAAATAATGATTTTGCATGTTTATTGTTACATAATTACTACATTTTAATTTTATATCTATATCAATGTTGTAACCTCCATAGTCACTGCATATAAATGACTTAAATTACATAATTTAATTACAAAGTTCAAATCATCCTAATATTTTTACTATGTTTTTCTTCTTTTGTTACTTTTGTTATCTGTGATTTTAAATGTTAATTGTTTTTATTATATTTTAGTGTTTGAACATTCTGTTACCAATCTTCTAAATATTTAAGTAGATGCCTACCTATATACTTAGTACGTAAATAGTATATAAGTACTTAAAATAATCCTAATTTTAAACTGTGATTTTTAATTTCGTATCTGTGATTTTGCATGTTATTGTTGCTTTATTTTAATGTTTGGTTTTATTTGTTATCAAAGTTGTATTTACGTAGATACCTATTATTATTTATTAGACATTTAATTTAATTTTTATTACATATTAAGTACCTACGTATTACCTATTATTACCCATTAGTACCTATTATTAGATAAGCAAACGTTTGTTACACCGACATTGTTAATAAAGATTTATAATAATAAACTATGATTTTGATTTTAATAATGAACCATGACTTAGACATTTTTTATACACTTTGCTATCTGACTGTACTTTTGATAAAAATATTTAACTAATAAATATTATAGTACTAAAACGAAATCGGGGGCTTCCACCACGGGGGCAAAACACACTGGGGGCGTAACCTACGGACCCTAATAAAATTAACACTTATGAACGTCAAAGTTTACAAAATGTCAGCAAATTAACCTACAGCCAGTTCGCTGACGAAGTAGAGCCATGAGAAGAACTGGCAAGAAACTCAGGCCACTCTTTTTAATCGCCAAGTTATTACAATTTTTGTAAGTTACAATTTCAAGTAGCATGCAAAGTGACACAGGCAATACACTTAACTCTATAGGTAATAATTACAGTTTTCTATGTTGAAAAGAAAAAATAAAAAGTAAAATGTGTGCTTTACAAGCTGCCTCAATTTGCATATTGCTACAAAAGGCAACATGTGAACTGTGGTAAATGTTTCAATGTAGGTATTATATAAACTGTTAATATTTTTTATAAGTATAAAGTAAGATGAACTATTTTAAAATTCTACGTTAAAATTATACATTGTTATTTCACAAATAACAATGTATAATTTTAACAATACTAAGTATACAATTTTAACAAAACAATACAAAATGTGTACTTAACTGTTCAATTATGACTCGGGCATCATGTAATATATATTTAAAAAAAAATCATTTTATATATTATTTATTATGTCAAAATGTATCAATAAATTAATATCAAAAAAATTATTTCATTATAGCATGTCATTCTTACTAATCATAAAAAATGTCATTCATATAATAATTATGATGATATGTCATTCATATAATAATTATGATGATATGTCATTAAAATTTATGATTAAAATTAAGAGTAAAATTAATTTACTCCTTCGTCAAGCGAGCATTCCATGACTTTTTATCATTTAGATACTCATTAACAGTGTAGTAACCCTTAAGTATTAAATGTTTTTTGACAATTTGTTTAAATTTGTCTAAGGGTTTATCCATTATGTCGATAGGTAATTTATTATACTGGGTGGCGCAAAAGTACTGGCACTAAAGAAAATACTTTTTTTTTTTATATATGACATTTTCTGTCATTCTGTTGTTGAAAATTGTGTAGAGAACAAATGTAAAATACACTGAAAATAAACATGGACCGTTTTACTCCCCAAGAACGTGGAATAATTGTGTCAATGTTCTTACGGAATAATTCATCAGTGATAAGAACACAACGTGAATTTCGTCGACGATTTCCCCACCGTCCGGCACCGATTGGTCGCACAATTCGACGCTTTGCCACACGCCTTGAAGCAACTGGCTCAACATTGGATAGACCTAAGTCTGGGAGACCAAGAACAGGCCGTTCAGCTGAAAATATCGATGCTGTGCGCGAAGATGTGGAAGAGTGTCCAGAAACATCAACGAGGCGACGTGCCACGCAATTGGGCATTTCCAGACGGACCCTGCAGCGTATTTTGGTGAAAGACTTAAAGATGTTCCCGTATAAAACTCAAATGACTCATCAGCTGCTGCCTGCTGACCACCGAGCTCGTCTAGATTACTGCCAGCGCGTCATAAACCTCAACCTTGAAGAGGATGATTTTCCTTCAAAATTGGTTATGAGTGACGAAGCGCATTTCCATCTCTCAGGGCATGTCAATAAGCAGAATACTCGGTTCTGGGGCACTGATAATCCGCGCATTATTCAAGAAACACCTCTACACCCACTAAAAGTTACTGTATGGTGTGGCATCTGTGTTGACAGAGTGATCGGACCCTATTTTTTCGAAGACGCTGGAGGCAATGCGATTACTGTCACTGGAGAACGCTACAGAACCATGTTACGTGAGTTTTTGATACCCAGTTTGGACGAATTGGGGCTGGAACACATCTGGTTTCAACAAGACGGCGCTACGGCACACACAGCGCGCGACACTATGGACTTAGTGAGGGACGCTTTTCCAGGCCGAGTTATCTCTCGTTTTGGCGATTTGCCTTGGCCTGCAAGATCACCCGATCTGACCAGTCCAGACTTCTTTCTTTGGGGTTTTTTGAAATCTCGGGTGTATGTGAACAAGCCACAGACTCTCGCAGCTCTAAAAGAAAACATTCGTCAAGAAATAACGAACATATCGCAGGAAGTGTTACGGCAAGTTATGCAAAATGTCATAAATAGGGCTCAAATGTGTATCAACTCTGGAGGTCACCATTTAAAAGACATCATCTTTAAATCCTAATGGTACGAAATTTAATGGCACAAATATACATTTAAAAAAATCTAAATCTAGTTTTCTAATTTAGAAAAAATGTTATAGCTGAACCAAATAGGGTCTTTACTTTTGCGCCACCCGTTATAAACGTACTGTTATAGGGGCCCTTTCAAAAGACTTTTTAAAAAACACTTTTTAGATTTGAAGGACGTTTATTACGATAATTACAGAAACTAGGGTCAGACCGCAAGCGTTACGACACGGTTCAAGAGTTCAGCGCAGACTGTATAATAAAGACTACAATATGCTGACTTGCGATAATGAGCAAGTCGCGGTTGGCATTTCTATGTACATATTGGGTATATAACACCTCCCCCTTTAAGAATGAACTTAGCGTTTTATAAAGAATCTAAGTTCATTTAAAAACTATATTTTAGAACTGACTTCTAATATTTGGTTGTGGGGTTTCCTCCATTGTATCAGAGCTAGATACTGAGATTTCACCTAATTCAATATTATTGACATTGCTAGTTGCCGATTGAGTTTTACAAAATAATGATTGTATGCGCTTGCTGTCTGATTTACAATAATAATAGAGATTACAAGCAATTAAAGTTATGACAATAAAAATAGTAAATAAACTTAAGCTAGAGTAATGTATCCCATATTTAACTATGTGCGGTGTTTCTATAATTTTGTCTAATGTATTAATGGAATTGGTTAAGATATCTTTATTTGTATTTATGTTATCTAAATCGATGTTTTGGAGATAAACAGGAGATACATTATTTTTATACTTATTGAATACATCTATGTTACAACAGGAATCATTTATGAGACTAAATTCTGACATTACTATTGGAGCTGTTATGTTGATTACATTATTCCTTGAATTCAGGATAGTGGATTTACAGTAGCCCGTACAACCAGTTGGAATAGTTAATATTCCTGTACCATTTATATTGATTTCAGATGACCCTAAATTCGGGCAGTCCAACGATACTTTTGTAGGTTCTGATTGTATAAAAAGCCACTGATTATTGGATAAAATTTTCCATATATCTAAATTACCAAAAACTAGCATAGTTTTACACTGTTTTGGAACTTCGTTAATAACTTTTGAAATTAATTCACTTTCACAGGTTGGTTTCGCGTCACTGTTGAAAACACTTGTTATTTCACATATGAACGTTTCGGAAGATACTGTTTGACATAATTTTAAGTCTTGTAAAATACAATATTGAGTTTTGTCTTTGGTCATTGCAATATATTTAGTGTCTGGTACAATAAAACTGAAGGAATGTGGTTTCTTACCATTATGCGGTATATGTAAAGCGAATACATGAAACAGAGTGAGCTCGTTAACATGAACTAATGGAATTTGTAACACAAATATTATTTTTCCATTGGAAAAATAACAAACTAATTTGGAAACATTAAGTAAATTGTGCATATGATTCAGTTCCAATGGTATAGGTAATTCGATATCATTAGGTAAGTGTCTATGGTTGTCGACAAGTTCTCGGTAGAGTTCAAATGGTGTTATAACAGCAGGATGCAGAATATTTTGACTGCTAAACAAGATAGCGTTTGTGATGTCTTCTAATTGGCATGATAAAGTAAATATTGAGGTTGATAATCTGTCTAAAATTATATTAGTAAATGTTTGTAAGTGTAGTTCGTTCATCGAGGACGAGATATTCTGTAATTCTACCGAAAGGTTGTCGATGGCCTTTGATAACAAGTTTTCATTGGATTTAATTTTGTTTAGCGTGTTATTATATGATACAATAGTAGAGGTTAACACAAGAATGTTTTCTTTCATCAACGAAGCTAACTTCACTTGGTTATTCTGTACTGATTCTAAGGCTTCATCATACCTCAATCCGTCATCTTCGTCTAGAGTTCCAAAAATTGTCTTTAACACAGTGCCCATACCACCTATCCAAGCACTGCGTTTGGATCTATTCTCTATTAGGTAAGAAATGGATGCGTATTCCTTTTTAACGTCACGGTGTCGAGCAATTAGGGGTTCTAACATGTGTTCTGGTGCTGATCTGTCTAATATGGGTGATTTTTCAAACAAGTCCTTGGACTTAGTTATTGTAGATTCAATGTTTTGAATATGGGTACCAAAGTTCGAGATATCCAATGGCATCAGCACGTCCAGCTGGCTACGGTAAATTTTTAGTTCTCCCAAGTGGTCAAAGTAAAGGTCTGAGCTCATTGGGATGGGTTTTACATAGGTTGCTTGACTTCTTGTAATAGCGCTGTAAGTAATTACGAAGTTCTGTTAATATTACCTATTTATGTCTCCTGTTGTATTTATCTATACTATTAATAATACTAATCTAACGTTGTCCTATCTCTAATTCTTATGCCTAAGGTATACCTACATATATTATGTAGATTATGATTTTTACATAAGTACTTAATATTTTATATCTATATTTTAAGCTTCGTTATGCTGTTCGGCTAGTTTGACCTCGTCAAAGTGGTGTCGAACGTGACGTCTATTAATAAGTAAAGATAGCGTATTGTTACCATGCACTTTCATTACCTTGTAAGGTCCTTTCCAAATTGGTGATAGAGCTTTACGTGATCTGAGGTGATTTTTAAGATAGACATAGTCACCAGTTTTGTACTGTACTACTCGACTACGAGTGTCATAATAGTTCTTTGAATTGAATTTGGATTGTTGAATGTATTCCAGAGCCTTCTCTCGAGTGTGTTTCAGACGGTTCTGGAGCATTTTGACATATTCGGGATATGTAACACTAGTATTTTCATTGAATACTGAATTTGGTATATATGGTTTGTGACCAAACATAAGTTCGTAAGGAGAATAATGTGTGGTGCAGTGAATTGAACAGTTATATGCCAACATAGCGGTATAAACATATCGAGGCCAGTTAGTCTGGTCTTCATTGACATATGATTTAAGATATTCCTTCAAGGTCTAGTGGCTTCTTTCAAGAGCACCTTGAGTTTGGGGATGATAAGGAGAGGACCACAACTGTTTGATTTTAAGGAATTCACATGTTTTCTTAAATAATTCGGCGGTAAAGTTTGTACCTTGATCTGTAAGTATAGTTTTAGGAATGCCAAAGATGGATATGAAGTGTATTAAGCATTCACTTGTTTCTTCTGCTGTAATAGTTCTGAGAGGATAACCAAAGGAAAATTTGGTAAGGTCATCTTGTATGGTAAGGATATATTTTAGTTTGGCGTTGCCGGCTTCTGGAAGAGGTCCTACGATATCCATGGCAATGCGTTGACAGGGAGCAGTAGACGTACTTGTTATTTGCATAGGACTCCGATTGACCTTTCTTAAGGCTTTGTTTTCTTGACAGGCTTTACACTGTTTTACATAGGATTCTATGTCACTGCGCATCCCTTTCCAATAATAAGATTCCTTGATCCTATTATACATACGAGTAGATCCTAGATGTCCTGCAATTGGGATATCATGATTGTCATGCAGGATATTTTTGATTTCAGTGGGAGAAGGGTATATTATTTTATTATGATATACATTAATTTTTATAGATGTTCCATGAAATAGAAAGGTAAGCATGTTATATATTTTAATAAAGGAATGTTTTTCAAATGGGTTTTTAAAGTCGGAAATTGCAACTTCGTTACTGTTTTCGATGACTAGGATTTCATTTTTAACACTTGTTAATGTCTTGAAAATTTCGGGATAAGTTGCTTCATCGAAGTGGTTTACTTTTGTGAACAGGAGATAATAGACTTTGTTACCTGACATGATTCGTTGGGAGGTATGTAATTCTCTTTCTTTATTGAGTATGTCAGTGGCGTTCTCAATGTTACTAACGATTTCTTGGACATAAGGGTTAGATTCATCAAGATCAATTGATGTAGGTACGATGATTATTTTAGAAGTAGACTTAAGTAAGCTTTCGTTATGCTCTATAATTATGGTATCGCAAGTTGTATTTTTATTTGCAATTGATTTCAGGAATATGGTGTAGTCACTAGACGGCGATCCAGGATTGGGACTAAGGTTGGCTAGTGGATCAGTTGGAGGATCAAGAGGTAAGTAATCATTTTCATTTACAGGAGGAGCAGAGCCGTCATCTAATGGTATTTCAGTTATCTCGAAAGGTAAGTTCGAAGGAATTGGTTGTGATTCGGTTTCAGAGTCGTCGTCGTCAGGATTGAATGGTTCGATCTCGTTAAGGTCGAAAGATGATGGTGAGTTAAAAAGGTCCATCAGGTCTCTATCAACATTGTATGGACTAGGGTTTTGATAAGGGACAGTACCCGGATTATTGGGTACATTTGTTCTTGGGATAGGGTTGACAGGAAAACGCGATAAGGCATCGGCGTTGACATTTGTTTTGCCCTTTTTATATTGAATTTCATAGTCAAATTCCTCGAGTTTTAATCGCCATCGGACGAGTCTGGAACCAGGGTCTTTGCAATTAAAAAGCCATTGCAATGGCTTATGATCAGTTACGATTTTGAAACGGTAGCCGTATAAGTACGGTCGGAAAGCTTTGGTACCGAAAATAATGGCAAGGCATTCTTTTTCGGTAACGCTGTAATTGCACTCTGCCTTGTTCAGAGTACGGGAAGCGAATGCAATAGGACGATCTTGTCCTATAACGCCTTGGGAAAGGATTGCAGAGATGGCATAGTTAGAAGCGTCGCAGGTTAAGACGAATGGTTGTGAGAAGTCAGGATAAATTAGAACAGGAGCTGTGATTAGTTTTTCTTTAAGAGAATCAAATGCAAATTGCTGTTCGTTTTGCCAGAGGAATTGTGTATCTTTCTTTTGGAGACTCGTTAGAGGTTTGGCTAATTTGGAGAAGTTAGGGATAAATCGTCTATAGTATGAGACAAGTCCTAAGAAAGATTTTATATCTTTGGCGGATTTAGGAATAGGAAAATCTGACACCGCTTTAAGTTTTTCTGGGTTTGGTTTGACCCCTTCTTCACTTATGATGTGCCCAAGATAGCCGACTTCTTTGCGGAAAAACTCGCATTTATCGGGTTGTAATTTGAGATTAAAAGACCTAAGTCTCTGGAAAATAGAAGTGAGGCTATTAACATGCCCGGGAATGTCCACGGAATAACAGACAATATCGTCTAAATAAACAAAACAGCGTATACCTTGCAGTCCAGACAGGCAGGTATTCATTAATTTTTGAAATGTGGAAGGCGCATTTTTTAGGCCGAATGGCATACGTGTAAATTGGAAATGGCCTTGAGGCACGGAAAATGCAGTTTTCTCTGCGTCTTGAGGAGCTACCCTTACTTGGTGGAACCCTGAAGTCAAATCGAGGGTTGAGAAATATTTACTTTTTCCTAATTGGTCTAGAATTTCTGATATCTGTGGGATAGGATAGACTTCGCCGATTGTAATATCGTTTAATTTACGATAGTCTATTACGATGCGCCATTTGCGTTGCCCTGAGGCGTCGATTTTCTTAGGTACTATCCAAATGGGTGCTGACCAGGGAGAGACAGAGGGTTCAATGATTCCCTGATCAATCATCTTATTGATTTGCGAATCCACTTCCTTTTTGTGGCATTCTGGGAATCGATAGGACTTAGTATGTATAGGAACAGAGCTTGTTGTACGAATTTCATGTTGTATTGCATTTGTAAAGGAAATATTGTCGCCCGGGAGGTAGAAGATATCTGAATACTTAGAACAGATTTCAAAGAGGGCAGATTTCTCTTCATCGTTTAAATGGGAAGTCCTGAGTTGATTTAGTACTTCTCTAGTACGGTCTGAAGAGTTACGTGAGATTATAGATTCAGAGATACACGTCTTGATATCTATTGGTTCAATTTTTAACCGGAGATTAGAATTTATAGTAATAGGGCTTTCTGATGTGTTCACGACAGTAATATTGATACGTTTATTATCTTTGACTGCAGTGATGCAGTTAGCAACGAAAACTTGATCAGAAATATGTTGATCGACTATTATACCTTCTTTTATTTCGGGATTCTGTACTGTCGATTCGATGACCGTTTCGGTTCGAGGTGGAATGACATAGAAGGGATCCATGAAGTTAAGTTCTAACGTCAAGGTACCTATCTTCAGTGTGTCTGAATTGTAATCGATATTGCAACCAAAGGCCGTAAGAAGGTCGAAGCCTATGATACCATCATACGGTAAGCTAATATTTTGAACTACATGAAATTTATGAGCTATTGCTTCACGTTTGTGTAGTATTAATTTTAATTCGAAATGACCTATGGTTGGTGTTAGTTGATTACTAGCATCGATTCCTTTAAGGTTTACAGGTTTCTTGGTTATATTTGGAGGGATCTGAATAGAGGATTGTTTGAGCAGCGATATAGCAGAACCGGAATCAATGAGGAAGGTTAGAGGAATATTAGATACAGAGGTTTTCAGGGCAATATGCGGGAGTGACCTGGTTAGTTCGATAGAGATTTCGTAAACTTCTAAGTTATCAAGATTGGGTTTAGGAGTTTGTATTTTCGACACAGTGGGAACAGTGGTGGAAACAGAGGTACTAAAGGAATTTCCGTTTTGGGACTGGTTACCCTGTTGTGTAATTCCTTTGGGATTGGATACAGCGGAAACAGTGGCTCTGAAAGAATTTTCCTTTTGAGGCTGGTTACTCTGTTGTTTAATTCCTTTAGGATTGGATACAGCGGAAACAGTGGTTCTGAAGGAATTTTCTTTTTGGGGCTGGTTACCCTGTTGTGTAATTCCTTTAGAAATGGATACAGTGGAAACAGTGGTTCTGATGGAATTTCCTTTTTGGGGCTGGTTACCATGTTGTGTAATTCCTTTAGGATTGGATACAGCGGAAACAGTGGTTCTGGAGGAATTTCCTTTTTGGGGCTGGTTACCCTGTTGTGTAATTCCTTGAGGAATGGATGCAGCGGAAACAGTGGTTCTAGAGGAATTTCCTTTTTGGGGCTGGTTACCCTGTTGTGTAATTCCTTTAGAAATGGATACAGTGGAAACAGTGGTTCTGATGGAATTTCCTTTTTGGGGCTGGTTACCATGTTGTGTAATTCCTTTAGGATTGGATACAGCGGAAACAGTGGTTCTGGAGGAATTTCCTTTTTGGGGCTGGTTACCCTGTTGTGTAATTCCTTGAGGAATGGATGCAGCGGAAACAGTGGTTCTAGAGGAATTTCCTTTTTGGGGCTGGTTACCCTGTTGTGTAATTCCTTGATGAATGGATGCAGCGGAAACAGTGGTTCTAGAGGAATTTCCTTTTTGGGGCTGGTTACCCTGTTGTGTAATTCCTTTAGGAATGGATACAGCGGAAACAGTGGTTTTGGTGTCGGCTTTTAACAGACGTCTCGTGCGACACCCTGACAAGACGTTTGGTTGTTTAAATCGTGATCGTCGTTTAGTTGATTAGCGTCTATTTCATCGCGTCCTTCAGATGCGGATGGGCTTTCGAAAGCGAAGTTGACGCGTGGTTGGGCATGGTTGGAACTAGTATTACCGGATTTTGAAGAGTTATTATTAGATTTTTGGAAACGATTATTATTATAGTCGCGTTTCTTACAATCGCGGATGTCGTGTCCGTATGCCTTGCAGTATCTGCAAATAGTACTGTCGGCGTTTACTTGTGGTCGGACAGTCTGAGGAGATTTTTGAGAATACCTTTGTATGTTATTAGCTGATTTACCCTTATATTCAGGGTTTGGATTGCGCTTATATAAACTTTGTTGGATACGTTCTTCTGATACGGCTGTGTTGATAGCATCGTTAAGGTTCTTAAGCGATTTACATCTAACTATATTAGAAATTCTTGGGGTTAACCCCATAAGGAAATGGTGCATGGCCAAGTCTTCTATGGCTGCAATGCGACCGGCTAATTCTTTCTGTTTGGTATTGGATATCGAGATTTCTACTAAAAGTTGCGATAGAGACGTCTCCACGCGTAAGGCGTATTGGGCGACGCTCTCAGTGGAACCTTGTTTGCTCTCTTGTAATTCGGTAAGTAAATGTGAGTAATGTTTCCTCTCACTGAATTGCGTTTTAAAGAATTCTTTTAATTGTTCCCAGTTATTAAAATCTTTAATAGAGCAGGCGGTTTCGGCTTTTCCTTGTAACTGGCATAAAATATATTTAAATATCATAGGTTTTTGAAATTCGGTTGCCATCTTATAAGCATTATTACAGTTAACTATAAAGGCGTTCAGGGTTTCCCTATCGCCATTATATGGTTTTACAAATTTTAGAAGGGTATTGATTTCGAACACCGGGGTTTCTGACACCCCTTGTTTGGCTTTATTTGGCTTAGGATCTGATTGGGCAACATTAGGCGATGAATTTTTATCGCTTGTTATAGGTATATCGACATTTATTTTGGTTTTTTGATTTAGACATGATTGTTTAAATGTTACCACGATCAGTACAAAATATTCAAGAGTAAAGTATTATTACACACACAGTACAAAGAATCTAAATAAACAGTAGGATAAGTTATAGTTAAGTTGACATTCAATTCATAAAATATTACAGGCGTTAGATTAAATATGATGTGGTTTAGTAGTTTTTTTAAAAAGGGAATCGAATAGTATAATGAACAATGCAAAGATTTAATATAATGCCTGTTGTTCTTAAACAATGACCAAAGACTCACAAAGTTGCGTAGGCGAAGACGATAACGGCGAGTCCGAGCGGAGAATACATTCCAATGCGATAAGCACGTCTGCGACACAGGAAACGGGCGGCGCGACGGCTGCGAGTAGCCCAAGGCTGCCTGATTTTAGGCACCCGGACTGGATTTAGGAATTCGGATACGATGATTGGCGAGATACATACGTATGGATGCTTGCAGTTGGATGATGAACGGTAAGTACACTTTTAGCACTTCACAGGTAAGTATAACGATTTTGTTTCTATTCTTTCAGGTAAATGAGTCTGCACTGCGCGGCGAAAGCTTTAATAAAACACGAGAATTCTGGATACAGCGAGGTTTCGGTTATTATATAGGAAACACTTTCACACCGCGTATTAGCACTGGGGATTTTCGTATCCCACCGCTGCCACCAAATGTTATAGGGGCCCTTTCAAAAGACTTTTTAAAAAACACTTTTTAGATTTGAAGGACGTTTATTACGATAATTACAGAAACTAGGGTCAGACCGCAAGCGTTACGACACGGTTCAAGAGTTCAGCGCAGACTGAGGTTCTCTTGGTCTTCACTGTATAATAAAGACTACAATATGCTGACTTGCGATAATGAGCAAGTCGCGGTTGGCATTTCTATGTACATATTGGGTATATAACAGTACACCAAGTCCTGTTAACGAATTATGTACTTTATGTAAGCGATAGTGTGAGCCAACCAGTTTATGCTTACCCCTGGTGTTAATCTCATGCACATAGCAATTCCTCGTATATAAACCAATGTTACTCTTAACATAAACAACATTAGCATATATATATATTGGGATGCAACTGTCAATATACCTATCTCTTTGAATCGCTCTCTCAGGGAGACTCGTGAACCTAGGTTGTAGATAGAACGTATAGCGAGCTATACGTTCTATCATTTTTGTTATTCAAAAACGAGTTTTTGAATAACAAAAATGGTTTTAATGTCAGCAGCCCTACCCCACAATAATATGCCGTAGGACATGACGCTGTGAAAATAACTAAAGTAGACTAGTCTGGCGGTTTCCACATCAGTAAGTTGCCTAACTTTCCTGATAGCAAAAGCCGCTGAGCTGAGTTTACCTGCGAGACACGAAATATGGGCTTCCCACTGAAGTTTGCAATCTAAAGTTAAGCCCAAGAAAACTGTGGACTCTACGATTGAAACCGATTCATTATTTAAAACCAGGTTTGTACCTGCACTTTTGACATTTGGCATAGAAAATTTAATACATTTCGTCTTCTTGGAATTAAGTAGAAGATTGTTTACCGTGAACCAGTTCAGGACTTGCGCGAGCGAACCATTTACAACGTCAAAATTTGGGTCTTTACGATTAACTTTAAAAATAAGAGACGTATCGTCTGCAAATAGCACTATATCGCAGAAATCCTGCACAAAGTACGGCAAATCTTTACACCAAAAATAGAAAAGGACCAAGAATGGAGCTCTGTGGGACGCCCATAGCAACAGGTAACCCTGAAGACCTATTTCCATTTACATCAACGTATTGCACTCTATCACTTAGATAGGTGGAAACTAGATTAAGTGCAACATCCCTGATCCCATAGTGACTGAGTTTCCTCAAGAGCGTATTGTGCTCGACGCAGTCAAACGCTTTAAAAAGATCACAAAAGACGCCAATAGCATCCATTTTATCTTCCCAGGCGTTAAGAATATGTTTTATTAGTGTAACGCCTGCATCTGTAGTTGAGCGACCTTTAGTTGACTGGCCTGTTGGTCTAGTGGTTAGTGACCCTGACTGCTAAGCCGGAGGTCGTGGGTTCGATTCCCACCCAGGACAAACCTTTGTGTGATGAGCATAATTGTTTGTTCTGTGTCTGGGTGTAATTTATCTATAATATGTATGTATTTACAAAAAAAAAAGAAGTATTTAAGTATGTATATCCGTATTCTAGAACCCATAATACAAGCATATAATATGCTTACTTTGGGTCTAGATGGCGTTGTGTGTAGTTGTTGAAATATTATTATTATATTATTATTATTATTATTAGTAAAACCATACTGCTCGTTATGTAGTAATTTACAAAAGTTAAAATGGCTCTCTAATTGCTGCAATATAATTTTCTCAAAAATTTTACTTATAGCTAGCAGTATAGATATCGGTCTAAAATTACTAGGGTCACTCTTAGAGCCGTTTTTAAACAGAGGTACTACTTTACTATATTTCATTAAATCAGGAAATACTCCTACATCAACACTTTTATTAAAGATAGCAGCTAGATATGGAGCTATATTAATAATTATACTCTCAACTAATTTAACTGAAATACCCCACAAGTCAGCAGTGTTTTTTGAATGTAGTGACTTGAACACTTTTACGATGTCTTTGGGGTTAACATATTTAAAATTAAAAAGGACGTCACACTCTTACACATTCCCCCTAAGTAAGTGCTCAGCTTTGATTGGGCAAGAATTTAAGGAGCTGGTTGTCTTTACTGGTATGTTAACAAAGTAGTCGTTAAAAATCATGCGTGTCACAACTGAGCCACCGAACAACCGGACTTAATCGTCACTTGGGCACTTGAAAACTTGACGATCATCAAAAGTAATTATTTTATTAAAGAAGATTGCTATAACAAAGTAGCTAGGATCAATTAGCATTAGGAAAGGCTTCAAGTTGGAAATAAAAAATTCAAAGAAACATCAAATTTGCCTTTCAATATATTTATTAATATGTTTTCTTTAAAAATCATCATAATAGATCATAAACTTTAAGCTACTCCTTAGTACACTAAGGATTAGCTAACAACAAACAAGTATTTATATAAAACTATTTTTGAAAATGAATATGAATCTACAGACTAATAGGATTTGTATAAACATTAATCTAGGTTAATACACAACAATATCACAATTTTTATTAGTTTAAATTTATCAATTTAAAAATCAACTTAGGTAAATAAATCAAAATAAAATATATTTAAGTCTTAATATTATGCAATCAAAACATCACATTTCGCTATATCTAGTAAAATAAAAATTTCACATTTCAATTTTCCACAGATCAGTTTGGTTTTAAAACCGTAATTATTATAGTTATCTTTGTCTCATGTAAGTGTCACTACTGGACTATATAATATTATATAATATTTAGTCATCATCATCATCATCATATCAGCCAAACGACGTCCACTGCTGGACATAGGCCTCCTCCAATTTTCGCCATCGTAGCCGGTCGTTCGCCGCCCTCATCCATCGGTTGCCCGCTACCCTTTATAAGGTCGTCGGTCCACCTTGTGAGGGGTCTGCCCACGCTGCGTCTTCCGGTTCGTGGTCGCCACTCTAGAACCTTTCTGCCCCAGCGGCCGTCAGTTCTGCGAGCTATGTGTCCTGCCCATTGCCACTTTAGAGAAGCAACTCTGCGAGCCACGTCAGTCACTTTGGTTCGCCTGCGGATTTCTTCGTTTCTCAAACGATCGCGCAGGGAGACGCCTAACATAGCCCGCTCCATCGCCCTCTGAGCAACTTTGAGCCTTCGGATAAGACCCATAGTTAGCGACCACGTCTCTGCTCCGTATGTCATCACTGGCAACACACACTGGTCAAAGACCTTGGTCTTAAGACACTGCGGTAGTGCAGACGAGAAGATATGTTGTAGCTTCCCGAACGCTGCCCAGCCGAGCTGGATTCGACGAGTGACCTCTTTCTCGAAATCGGACTTACCTAATCGGACTGTTTGTCCCAGGTATATGTACTCGTCAACGAATTCGAGCATCGAGCCTCCGACTGTAATAGGAGTGGGTGTAACATGGACATTGGTCATGACTTTAGTCTTGTCCATGTTCATTTTTAGGCCCACTTGTCGAGAGACTCTACTGAGGTCATCGAGCATTGCACTGAGCAATGCACGGTCTCAGCCATGACCACGATATCGTCCGCGAATCGAAGGTGAGTGATGTACTCGCCGTTTATATTGATGCCAAGTCCATTCCAGGTCAGAAGCTTGAACACGTCCTCCAGTGCAGCGGTGAACAGTTTCGGAGATATGACATCTCCCTGTTGCACTCCTCGCTGCAATTGGATAGGCCTTGAGCTCTGACCATTAATTCGTACTGACATGGTGGCGTTTTCATAGAAACACTTCAGCACTTCGATATATCGATAGTCTTTATGGCACCGTTGGAGGGACTGCAGCACGGCCCAGGTCTCGATCGAATCAAAGGCTTTCTCATAGTCCACAAACGCTAAGCATAGGGGCCGGTTATACTCTGTGGACTTATGTATAACCTGCCGCAGCGTATGTATGTGGTCTATGGTACTAAAACCTTTTCGGAAACCGGCTTGTTCGGGAGGCTGGAAGTCGTCGAACCTGTTTGCGACGATTAGTGATGACTCTTGAGAACAGCTTGTAGACGTGACTCAGGAGTGTGATAGGTCTGTAATTCTTCAGATGGGTTTTATCGCCCTTCTTGAAGAACAGCTCCACCACACCCCTATGCCATGTCTGTGGCGTTTTGCCCTCGAGGAGGACGGCACTAAAGAGCCTCTGAAGGGCCTTCAGAACAGGATTTCCACCTGCCTTCAGTAGATCGGCTGTGATTCCATCCTCACCCGGCGCTACATTGACAGTCCACTACATCGACTATCGCAAAAACGAATTGTTTCAACATCGATAGGTTAAGACATCTACATCCTGGTAAATGGGTGCTCCATTCCTGTCAGAATGCGAGGATGAGCTCGAGGTCGGTCCGCAATAGAGGTGAACCTTCTATTGCAGCATCCCTTTGCACCCAGTGGTGCACAGTAGCTCTCTATGAACAAAGTATAAAATATACTTAAACATTTTTATTATTAGGTATTAGTTACTATTACTTTTGGTAAGGATTATTTATTTTTCCAATGTATCCAAAAAGGTATCTTTTAAAGGCAAAAAGAGCCTTTGTCAACGACATGTTTTTCTAATCCTAGGTAGATATAATTTGGAAACTGGAGCCGTCGTTGCGTTTCAACCAATGCCTATATTTATGGCCCTTTTGTTCAAACTTAATATACATACCTATATATAACGGGTGGCGCAAAAGTAAAGACCCTATTTGGTTCAGCTATAACATTTTTTCTAAATTAGAAAACTAGATTTAGATTTTTTTAAATGTATATTTGTGCCATTAAATTTCGTACCATTAGGATTTAAAGATGATGTCTTTTAAATGGTGACCTCCAGAGTTGATACACATTTGAGCCCTATTTATGACATTTTGCATAACTTGCCGTAACACTTCCTGCGTTTCCATTTCCATCTCTCAGGGCATGTCAATAAGCAGAATACTCGGTTCTGGGGCACTGATAATCCGCGCATTATTCAAGAAACACCTCTACACCCACTAAAAGTTACTGTATGGTGTGGCATCTGTGTTGACAGAGTGATCGGACCCTATTTTTTCGAAGACGCTGGAGGCAATGCGATTACTGTCACTGGAGAACGCTACAGAACCATGTTACGTGAGTTTTTGATACCCAGTTTGGACGAATTGGGGCTGGAGCACATCTGGTTTCAACAAGACGGCGCTACGGCACACACAGCGCGCGACACTATGGACTTAGTGAGGGACGCTTTTCCAGGCCGAGTTATCTCTCGTTTTGGCGATTTGCCTTGGCCTGCAAGATCACCCGATCTGACCAGTCCAGACTTCTTTCTTTGGGGTTTTTTGAAATCTCGGGTGTATGTGAACAAGCCACAGACTCTCGCAGCTCTAAAAGAAAACATTCGTCAAGAAATAACGAACATATCGCAGGAAGTGTTACGGCAAGTTATGCAAAATGTCATAAATAGGGCTCAAATGTGTATCAACTCTGGAGGTCACCATTTAAAAGTATCAACTCTGGAGGTCACCATTTAAAAGACATCATCTTTAAATCCTAATGGTACGAAATTTAATGGCACAAATATACATTTAAAAAAATCTAAATCTAGTTTTCTAATTTAGAAAAAATGTTATAGCTGAACCAAATAGGGTCTTTACTTTTGCGCCACCCTTTACTTTAACTAAAACTAAAATAGTTCGGCGTCACCCGAGCGGCGTTCATTAGAGGTTTTAGATATGTAGCTTTTTTATACGCTTTTTTGTTTTGAAGTACGCACGTGCTTTATGGTAGGTATTGTTTGTAAATTTCCTTTGTCAATTAAGTATTGTTTTTATAATCCTAGACAAGTTATGCGAACGGGAGCCGTCGTTGTGTTCCTACAAATACCTACATTTATGACTCTTGTTCTAAAATGTTTCTGCAAATTCGGAATGGCGACATTAGTAATGATGCCCCAACAATGCTGTTACTTTCTTGTTACTAATTATTAGGTATGGTTAAAATTTTATTGAAGTAGTGTGTTCCACACAACAATGATTTTCGAAGTTTCAACTAGTAATGACTACAACGCGTAAATTAATAAAGCTAAAAATCGTCAAGTTGTTTCCTTTTTTAATTGCCAATGCTTTCGTTTGTTCTTCGGCTCGCTATTACTCCTTTGACCTTATTAATATAATCACGTCGTTCCATCAAGTATTCAACCCCTTTAAGCCATTTTTTCGCGATAAAAGATGTTATTTCCGAGGTATAATCTATCTCTATACCAAATTTCATCAAAATCGGTTCAGTGGCTTAGGCGTGAAACCGTAACAGATAGAGTTTCGCATTATAATGATAGTATGGATTATTAATACACGATAATGAAGGGCATGTAGAAATAGTAGATAAATGATTGACTAATTTAATAATTTAATAATGCTTTGATATGACATGTTATGAGAGTAAGTATTTCATAAATTGAATCATAATAATCATATTAACAGCACCATCATACTGTCATATAATCACAATTTACAAATTAATAGCACTTCACGGTCTGCCTGGACTTCAGACAAAATAAGTACTATCTATTTTCATGTTTTGGTTTGAATCTAATACCTCCATCCAATTTCGTGCATATAATATGTAATGTAATTAATAGTTTTCAGAGATTGCATACAATTCTAGTAAAGTAAGGGGAAATGAATTTTAAATATAAATTGAAGTAGTAGAAGAGCAAACACGAATTTTAGTTTAATCTATAGAAAAATATTCAACAATGCTTGACTTGAAACATGCATACAATTCTAGTAAAGTAAGGGGAAATGAATTTTAAATATAAATTGAAGTAGTAGAAGAGCAAACACGAATTTTAGTTTAATCTATAGAAAAATAAAATCCTTGGAATAAAAAATATTTCTACTTACCGGAATATTTACCGGAGTAATATTCTCTCCCGGCGCAAGCGCTCGTATAAGAAATGTTTTGATTGGCTGAGGCTAAATAAGGGCGGGGTTATTTTTTGCAAGCTAGTTCAAACGATTTCGTTTGCAAAGTGGTCTACCGGCAAGCATCGCCATAGTACGTCGCAGAAAAATGGAAAAAGAAAAGAAGAAAAAAGGAAAGAAACTATGGGTGCATCCCTTTATATCCGATCGAAGCCAAAGTGGTGTTTTTTTAAACTATATGGAGATTTACGAAAATATCCTGAAAAATTTTTGAATTACACGAGAATGTCAATAGCATCTTTTGACGAATTATTAAACTTATGTAAAAATTTTTAACTAAACAGGATACGATATTTAGAAAATCGATAAGTCCGGAAGAAAAACTAATTGTGTCTTTAAAGTAGGTACATAAGCAGTATTTTAATAAATTTATGAAAATTATACATTTAAAGTTAATCATATATATCTAAAATAGACGAATCTTCAGAAGCATTGGTCATATTTGACGGTGGTGTGCTAAACGGTACACTAGATAAAGTTTCAGTGTTGTATTCCATCATGGATAGGGTTTCTCCGGGATCACTTCGAGATGGCGGCGGCGGTTCTGTTTGTTGTGACCAATAGCTTTGACGGTATGATGCACTATCATAAATGTTGGGCATAGAGCACGTGGCTTCTTCAAGAATTGTCATTATTTTAATTTAGGTTGCCATTTTTTTTGCAGGAGGCACTTTTTTTAAGGTGCTTCTTAACTTCCAAGCTCATATTGTTCTCTACTTTCGATGGAATTGTTAAGGGCTTCTAAAAATTTGTCATCTTCAGGTGCAGTCTTCTGTTTTGTTTTTTTTGTTGGAATTAAGATCTTATTTACAAAAATTAATCTATGGTAATTGTGTCTAAAAAATAATATTTTTCTTTTCTGTTAACCTTCTTCTTCTTCTGTTCTCTGTGTTCTTGAGCTAGACGATATATCTATCCAAAAGTGCAAATAAAAGCATAATATAATTTCAGTTTATTTTAAAAGCTTAACCATTGTTTCAATTGCGTTATTATCAATCCATAATTTCCTATAGGTTATGGGCCCAGTGTACTGTGGGCTATTACTGAAAAATATTTTTGTTTCGGTGACAGTTACGAAAATTTCAATTATGGAAAATTTCAATTCGAAACGCAATATAAAACCGTTCAACGGCGAAATATACAGTGTGTGGAAGTTTAGAATCCGTGCTTTGCTATCTGAGGTCAATGTGCTGAACGTGAATGATGAAGACCCAACATTACGATGTGACAATTGGGTGAAAAACAATCGAATCGCGAAGGGTATAATGGTAGATTATTTATCAGATTTCTACCTTGGATTTGCCAACGAAGAAAGTCCGCGTGAAATATTCAAGAAACTGGACGAATTGTACGAACGCAAGAGTATCGCTACCCAGTTGGCATTACGAAAAAAATTGTTGGTGCTTAAGCAACAAGGTGATCAGCCTCTAATTAAACATTTCACTTGTTTTGATGATTTGATTTCTGAATTAGTAGCTGCGTGTGCTAAACTAGAAGAGACGGAAAAATCGCACATCTGTTGTTGACATTACCATCCACATATGATGGTGTGATTACTGCGATTGAAACTCTTTCGGAAGATAATTTAACTTTAGCCTTTGTGAAAACAAGATTATTTGATCACGAAGTAAAACTCAAAAATGAATCAAGCGATACAAGTGCAAAAGTTTTGTTCGCTGAAAACCGAAGTGACGTGACGTGGATGAGGTGAAAGACTGATAGCGTACAACATAATAGTTATCAAAAGAATAACAGTTGGCGGCACAACAAGGCGAGGAAAAACACAAACATAAACTGTTTCTATTGCGGGCGGAAAGGACATAAAATATTAGACTGCTTCTACTACAAGAAAATGAACTAGAACCATCAGCAGAAGAAGCCTACGGAGAGAACTAGGACTGTACAGGCGGCGGAAATATATCAACCTACCGCCGGCACATCAAATGAGTTCTCTGGCTTTGCCTTCATAACCGGAGAATATGACCAACAAGACCAGAACGGAGAGAGTAAATTAACCTTTTTATTGGACTCTGGTGCATCAGACCACATCATTAACAGGGAAGATTTGTTCGTTTCCCAAACTGTCTTACCAACACCGCTTAAAATTTCAGTTGCTAAGCATGGTGAATTTATTTCAGCCACTAAAAAGAGAACAATTCAGGTTACCACCAACTTGGGCATTAGTGGCACTCTGGAGGACGTGCTGTTCTGCCGCGAGGTACCCCACAACCTGCTGTCGGTATCCAAGATGCAGCAAGCTGGATACACCGTGGTCTTCGGGCAACGAGGTGCCGACATACGCAGGAACGGTAAAACAATCATGCAAGGTACAGCCGTTAACAATTTATTTGCTATAGATCTTGTTGCTTCTCTAAACTGCACTTCTCAATTGTGTAGTTCAGATAAGAATAATTACAAATTGTGGCATCAACGTTTAGGTCACATAAGTAAAGGTAAATTTCTAGACATTAGAAATAATAATCTGGTTGATGATATTGATTAGATTAGTTCAGTAACACCTAATGACGAGCTATGCGAGGGGCGTGTATAAACGGGAGGCAGAGTTGATTACCATTTAATCATGCTAAAAATAAAAATTATATACAGCGACCACTGTATAATATACATTCAGATGTTTGTGGACCTATTATTTACGTTTCAGAGCGGATGGTTCGTACCATTACTGAAAAAGCGCATTCTATAATAAATGGTGCTCTATTAGACAAAGAATTTTTGGGTCATGCCGTACTGACAGCAGTTTATTTAATAAACCGGTCACCAACTAAAGGTTTAAGATGTTCTAAAACACCATATGAATTGTGGCATAGTAAAAAGCCACAAATAAAATATTTGAAGGTTTTTGGTTCAACTGTTTATGTTCATAATAAAACGTGCAAATTTAAATTTGACGTAAAATCATGGCAAGGAATTTTGTTAGGCTATGAACCAAATGGTTACATAGTCTGGGACCCTGCTCGTGGCAAATGTGTGGTAGTCAGAGATGTTGTTGTGGATGAGACAAATTTTGTGAAGTCCAGGCCGCTTTGGCAGCCTGAAGGGAATATTGGAAATTCTCATGACAAAAGTGATGAAGGGAATATTGGAAATTCTCATGACAAAACTGATGAATTAAAATCAGTGTCAAATAAGTCTCAAAACTCTGACGGGTCTAAATCAGATATTTCTAAATCTGATGAGTATTTTTGTCCTAGTAAAATGAGGAAAACAAACCATGATACAGTTGAATCAATTCCAGAAACGTGTGAGTCTGATAATTTGTCTGTTAGAAATTCGCAACTAAACACAGAAAACAGTTCAGAAGTGAGGAGGAGTGATAGGCTTAAAGGTCGTCCCAGTATATCTTATAATGAAAATGATGATAATGACAACTATTTAATGTGTGCTCATTCGGTCGTGTGTAAAGTACCTAATTCGATTGAAGAGATTAAAACTCGAAATGATAGATCTGAATGGGAAGGTGCTTTCAGAGATGAGTTGCATTCTCATGCCATAAATAAAACATGGACTCTTGTACCGCGACCAGAAGGGAAAAATTATCAAACAGGATGGGTTTGGGAAACCATCTCGTTATAAGACGCGACTAGTAGCTAGAGGTTTTAGTCAAGAGTATTTAATTGACTATGATGAAACATTTGCACCTGTTGCTAGAATTGCTAGTTTCAGATTTTTGATGCGTTTTGCCAATCAACACAAATTGCTAGTACACCACATGGATGTCAAGACTGTCTTTTTAAATGGCCAGTTACAAGAGGAAATTTATATGAAAATTCCTGAAGGTGTGACATGTGATACTAGTAATTATGTATGTAAATTAAATAAAGCCTTATACGGCCTTAAACAGGCGGCTAGATTTTGGTTAGAGACATTCGAGCAATCATTAAAGCGGGAGGGTTTCCAAAATTCATCTGTTGATAGGTGTATCTATATTTTAAACAATGGTGATGTCAGGAAAAATATCTACTGGGTGGCGCAAAAGTAAAGGCCCTATTTGGTTCAGCTATAACATTTTTTCTAAATTAGAAAACTAGATTTAGATTTTTTTAAATGTACATTTGTGCCATTAAATTTCGTACCATTAGGATTTAAAGATGATGTCTTTTAAATGGTGACCTCCAGAGTTGATACACATTTGAGCCCTATTTATGACATTTTGCATAACTTGCCGTAACACTTCCTGCGTTTCCATTTCCATCTCTCAGGGCATGTCAATAAGCAGAATACTCGGTTCTGGGGCACTGATAATCCGCGCATTATTCAAGAAACACCTCTACACCCACTAAAAGTTACTGTATGGTGTGGCATCTGTGTTGACAGAGTGATCGGACCCTATTTTTTCGAAGACGCTGGAGGCAATGCGATTACTGTCACTGGAGAACGCTACAGAACCATGTTACGTGAGTTTTTGATACCCAGTTTGGACGAATTGGGGCTGGAGCACATCTGGTTTCAACAAGACGGCGCTACGGCACACACAGCGCGCGACACTATGGACTTAGTGAGGGACGCTTTTCCAGGCCGAGTTATCTCTCGTTTTGGCGATTTGCCTTGGCCTGCAAGATCACCCGATCTGACCAGTCCAGACTTCTTTCTTTGGGGTTTTTTGAAATCTCGGGTGTATGTGAACAAGCCACAGACTCTCGCAGCTCTAAAAGAAAACATTCGTCAAGAAATAACGAACATATCGCAGGAAGTGTTACGGCAAGTTATGCAAAATGTCATAAATAGGGCTCAAATGTGTATCAACTCTGGAGGTCACCATTTAAAAGATATCATCTTTAAATCCTAATGGTACGAAATTTAATGGCACAAATATACATTTAAAAAAATCTAAATCTAGTTTTCTAATTTAGAAAAAATGTTATAGCTGAACCAAATAGGGTCTTTACTTTTGCGCCACCCGTTATGTTGTTCTTTATGTCGATGATTTGGCAATAGCATGCTTGGAAAATGAAACAATGACAAATTTCAAAAGATATTTAATGAGTAATTTCAAAATGACTGATCTGAATGAAATAAAATTATTTTTAGGCATTAGAATTACTAGAACTGAGGATAAAATAACATTCGACCAAAGTGCCTATATAAATACAGTGTTGAATAAGTTTAAAATGCAGGATTGCAAACCTGTAAATACTCTCCTAGATAACAAACTGAATTATGATGCTTTAAATTCAGATGAAAAATATAACGCTCCATGTCGAAACGTTATAGGCTGTTTAATGTACATCATGCTTTGTACTCGACCTGATTTAAGTACTAGTATAAATATATAAGATGGATTATTCTTATTAAAGCACAACACAATGTGATTCATCTAAAACAAAGTTTTTATTTGTTAAATACAAATAATTTTTACATCAAATATAACAAATGAAAAAGTAATGAAAAGGTTTCTAACCTAAAGCAGAGAATCGACAATTAAATGTTCATGCCTTACTCTTCTTAATACAAAACTTGTGTGGTCTTTTGCACAATAAATCAAAGCATATTCACAAAACTAACTTCAACATATTTAAACATAAATCAACCACTTTTATTTTTATCATTTTTATTTGGTAATGTTTCTTTTCTCACGCTAGTGGCTCCCTCATCTGACTCCACTCATGCATATTCAAATTAATGTCAATGTCATTGTCAACGTCACAAAGCTTACATCACCCCCCTTCGAAATGCTAAATTTTTTTTACTTGTTAAGTAAAATTTGGCTGCAAAATTTAATCATCAACAAGCACAGGAATGAGCTTTGTGACATGATATAGTCCAAGAGATCTTGAACCACGACCAGTATTTATCTTAAAAACAGAATCTGATATTTTTTCTTCAATAACAAAGGGACCAATTCTAATTTCATCCATCTTTTTTTTGTTTAATTTGTTTCCATAGTCAACATATACCTTATCTCCTTTTTTAAAATCATGCTGTAATCTATTTTTAGCAAATAAAGTTTTATTATATTCATGCGATTTTATTGACCTTTGGAGTGCTATTTTCCTGTCTTCTTCCAAACTTTTTGTTAATAACTGTGTTCCTTTTAATTCATCTGGTAGCAAGTCTGTGGACTCACCAGATAGCAAGTATTTAGGAGAGAATCCTGTTACAGAATGGTTTGTTTCATTGTATCTATTTCTACATTCTTCTGCTAGTTTTCACCAATTCGCTTTTCCTTTTGATTCATTCATTTTGCATCTTATTTTGTTCACAATAGTTTGGTTTAACCTTTCGTTTAAACCATTTGAGAATGGTGCATCTACTGCTGTAAATATTAATTGAATGTTTCGGGTCTTAAGGTAATTCTTGAATTCAATCGAATTAAAAGCTGGATATTGATCAGAGAGTAAGATGTCTATTGTTTCTTCTTGAGGAATTTTTTCTATAAGTTTAATAAAGTCTCGAGCATGTTGATTCTTAGAACATAGGATATATGCGTACCTTGTGAAGTGGTCTACTAGTAGATGTAAATATCTTTTTGTTGATCTTTGACCCCCAAATCCTCCTATTGTGTCCAGTGACATTATTTGAAAGGGTTTAGTCGCTGGACCTAATTGCGACATAAAGCCATACTTTCTATTTAACCTTGTTTTATTTTTTATGCATATTTCGCAGTTTTTGCATATATATTTAATATTTTCTGATAGATTTGGTGCAGTATAAAATGGTTTTATTTTAGATTCTATTTGATTTATTCCAGTATGACAATATTTTTCATGGGTCTTTTTTATTATAGCTTTGCTGTAATCTTCACTTAGTACTATTTTTTTTCTATTCTTCCCACTTTTTTATAGTAAATTCCATCTTCTAAAATAATATTTTTTTCAAGTTCTTTTATTTCCAAATTTTGTGCTTGATCATACTTTATGTCGTGAATATCAATAATATTTACTGTTCTTAAGTTATCTTCATTATTTGCATCAATCTCCAATACTGGGTTTCTGCTGAGACAATCTGCTTCTGTATTATTTTTTTCTGGTAAATATTTTATTTCGCAGTTATATTGTGACAGGTAGAGTGACATATCACCCAATTCATCGTCAGGTCTGTTTTTTATGTTTAACTTCTCTAGAGGCTTGTGATCTGTGTAGACAGTAAAATGATTTCCAATTAACCAATGTTGCCAAAATTTTATGCTTTCTTTTATGGCTAAACATTCCAAAAATATAGCTTTTTATTTTTTTGTGATGCATTTAATTTTTAGAAAAATATGCCACTGGCTTTTCTTTACCATTATGTTGAATTTGTTTCAAAACTGCTCCTATTCCTAGGACACTGGCATCTGTATAAATTAATATTGGTGCTTGTGGATCATAAATGGCTAGTATTGGTTTGGAACAGTAAGTATTCTTTAATTTTTTGGAATGCATCCTCACACTGTTCTGTCCAAGTAAATCTTTGATCTTTTCTGAGCAATTTATGTAAAGGATCAAGAACTATTGAGACTCTTAGAATGTATTTTCCATAAAAATTAATTTTGCCTAAAAATTGGCGTATTTGTTTTCTATTTTAAGGAGCAGGAAAATCTTTTATTGATTTTAAATTGTCTTTTAGAGGTGTAATCGTATTCTTTTGTAATATGTGGCCTAAGTACTTAACAGAATCACATGCAAACTTACATTTTGTTAATTTTAGCCTAAAACCTTCCTCTTAGATAGCCTTTAGCAATTTCTTTAAGTGTGTTATATGTTCATCAAATGTCTTAGAGAAAATCAATATATCATCAATAAAATTCACTGCAAATCCTGTTAGACCATCTTATAATATTTCCCAAAATCCGTTGAAATATGGCTGGTGATGTCTTAAGACCGAAGGGTAAACAGTTCCATTGGTAATAACCTTCTTGAGTTACAAAACCAGTTTTGTATCGGTCTGTAATTTTTAAAGGGATGGCCCAAAAAGCTGAATTTATATCCAAAGTTGTAAAATAATTACAATGTATTGTTCTCGTTATTAAATCCTCTATGAGAGGAAATGGTTGTGATTGAGGTATTATTATTTTATTTAGATCTCTGAAATCTATGCATAGCCTGCTTTTTTTTCCTTCGTCCCTTTTAAAAGCTAAAGTAACAGGTGCCGCAAATGGACTGTAAGATTCCTCAATCAATTCATGTTTTAATAATTGTGAGATTTGATTTTCTATTTCTATCTTGTCTTGGACTGAACATCTATATGGTCTTTTAAAGCAATATTTTTCAACTTGCAAATCTATACAGGCTTCATACTTCTTCACTTTTCCAGTGTCATATTTATTTTTCGCAAAAATATCTGTGTAACTATTCAATAATATGTTTATCTGTTTTCTTTGGTCAGTATTTAAGTATTCTGTATCTATACTAAATTTGTTTAATAATGAATAGTTAAAAAAGATACAAATGGCAGAATTGCAATTTCGCCACAAGACAGATTAGCAATAACATTAAAATTCTTGAGTACGGGCGAATCATTCCTTAGCCTTTGTGACGTGTTCAAAGTATCTCCTCAAATTATTTCATACATTATCCCAGAAGTATGCCAAGCTATACTCGATGGCCTTTCGGAGTATGTAAAGGTAAAATTAAATGTTTATCTTTTTTAAATAAATCTAAATGTTAATAAATATCAATTTTAAATACATGCATATTTTTTGTGCTGTTTGATTTTGTTCGAAGTATAATTTAGTTAATGTTTTTATTTTAGATTCCGAGAACTTCAAACGAATGGAAAAAAGTTGCAGATAGATATCTGGATAGATGGAATGTTCCTAATTGCCTTGGATCAATGGACGGAAAACACGTAAAAATTCAATGTCCACCAAGAAGTGGAACTGAATATTTTAACTATAAAACTTATTTCAGTATTGTACTATTTGCATTAGTGGATGCAGATTACAAGTTTTTATACGCTAATGTGGGATGTCAGGGTCGCATTTCAGATGGCGGTGTTTTTAAAAACTCTGCGTTATGCAGAATGTTAAATAACAATTCTTTAAATTTGCCGGACAACAAACCTCTACCTGGGAGAAATGTACCAATGCCATATTTTTTTTTGGGTGATGATGCTTTTGCATTACAAACCCACATTATAAAACCTTACGATGGTAATCACACAAAAAGATCTCCCAAAAGAGTTTTCAATTATCGTATATGTCGAGGACGAAGAGTAGTTAACCTTTTGGGCGCCAGAGCATAAACGCTTCGCCGTACCCTCCACGCCAAGCCACAAATTCAATGAAATAACCTTGAAAAATTATAGGGAGTCCAAAACTTTATCGATAAACTTAAGTGAGTTGTAATTTTCGTTTGAAATTTACGATTAAATATTGCTTATAACTTAAAAAAATATTTATTTAACCTCATTAAAACTTCCCTACTGTAGTAACCTTTAGATCAATTAAAAAATCAACCTTATAAGATACCTAAAAAAATAAAAATTTACAGCAAGTTACAGCATTATTCTTTATCAATTGTTTATATATATATGACGTTGGCGTCGCCAACCATCCTTTTTTTTATAATCTCTCGCTTCTGATTAGGGATGTAGCTGTACAGTAAGTAACTTATCGACTTTATTATTATTATTTATATGAACCAGGTATCATTGTGGATTGTCTATTTGTAATATAAAAGTAATATTTTTTTACAAATAAATAAGAATCAATAACATATACAGGTAAAAATACGCAATTTAAATTGTTTTTGTGTCTGTCTGTAACTGCTTATCTCCGGATCGATTGATAGAAGTTTTGTTGCTTAATAGCCGGTGTTATAGCGGGTTACCTGTAGCTAGCTTAGGTAACCCGCTATAACACCGGCTATTTTGACTACCTATAAGTTGAATTGTTCATCTATACTAATATTATAAAGCTGAAGAGTTTGTTTGTTTGTTTGTTTGTTTGACGCGCTAATCTCAGGAACTACTGGTCAGGTTTAAATAATTTTTTCAGTGTTAGATAGCCCATTTATCGAGGAATGCTATAGGCTATATATCATCACACTAAGACCAATAGGAGCAGAGCACCAATGAATAATGTTTCAGAATCGGGGGATTTTAATATAGACAAAACCTTTAGGCTATATAAAAAATATGTGGCGGTACGAAGTTCGCGGGGGCAGCTAGTTTTTTAATAATAAAAGAATTTTTGATCAGTCTTTTATTTACTTATTGTTATTTTCATCATCAAATCAACCATTATAATTACAATAATAATTGGGTAGGTACACGAATCATACTCATAATATAACAGCGACACATCAAGCTATAGAAAACCAGTATAACCTGACTTTCCGCCTCTACCATTTTGAAATGGCCCCAGGAACAGTTAAGACGTAGCACGGTGGTACTAAAAAAACCCTCACAATGTAGCTTATAATAATATCTAGTATTTAGTAATAATTTAAAAAATCACAGTAAAATCACAAATATGTTTCATTATTGCTTAGGTATCCACTTATATTAATAAAAGAAAATTAAACTGCTGTGTTAATGTCCCACTGGCGGGCGACGAACGAGAAAAATAATATATTATCTAGTATTTACAAACAATTTAAAATATCACAATAAAATCACAAATATTTTTCTAGTATTTACAAACAATTTAAAATATCACAATAAAATCACAAATATTTTTCCTTTTTGCTTTAATTTTAGGTATGTACTTATATTAATAATAAAAAATAAACTGCAGTGTTAATGTCCCACTGGCGGGCGACGCACGAGAAAAATAATATATTGTCTAGTATTAAAATAATGAAAACCCGTTTTTCAAAATAAATATTGTCTAGTATTAAGAAACAATAGAAATAATAAAAATACAATAATATCACAATAAAATCACAAATATTTTTCATTTTTGCATTAATCATAATTCTAAAATCAATCATTAATATTATTAATTTAAAAAAAATCAAACTGTGCTGTGGTAATTTTTAAAACATGGCGCAGCACATAAATACACATTACACGCCGTGCATAAAAATCGACTATTACTTCTTTCTTTATTTAATGAGCATTGTTTGCATATCTGGAATTTTCCCATCTTAGTAGGCATGTGATCTTTTACGTTTGTCGGCAATAGACGTAAACGATTATTACTGCGGCTAGTTGAGGCTGACATGGGACGTTCTAAAATGGTGCTACTGTGATACCGTTCTATCAATTGGTGTATGACGCGCAATTGAAAATCGGCGAATTTTAAATTTAGGATATTTTTAATGTGTCTATAGCAATAAAAGGAATTGAGTATGTGCATATCCAATATGTGAAAAAATTATTTCTTATACCATTTGATGGTTTTGCGTATGCACTGCAATGATGACAGTAACATATCTGCCGTATCAACACTGCCCATGTTTTTTGAATAATCTATTATGGCTTTTGGTTTAATTACAGGTAACCCTGTATTTCTAATTATCCTCGATGATGGCTCCATAGAATTATCATGGATGGTTGATAACAAATAAATATATTTTTTGTCTTTCCATTTAAGAGCCATCAAAGAATCAGAATATAGCACTTCCATTTCGTGAAGTTGTAAAATGCTGTTTAAAACTGGCATACCTTTTCGATTTTTTTTTACTGTTCCGCATGCTAAAATATTATTTTCATCGAGATATTTAAATAAATCTGGACTTGTGTACCAGTTATCTACATATAAATGACGATTTGATCCAAAACATGGTCTAACCAATGTAGTAACCACAGCCCCACCGACACTTAGATTACAAGGATCGGTGATCTCTGTATTTGCACCACAATATATTATAAAATCAATAATGGCTCCAGTATATACGTCACACATGACGAATAATTTGATTCCAAATCTATTTCGTTTTTTCGGGAGATATTGTTTGATTGACAAACGACCCTTAAAGGGCACTATGCTTTCGTCAATACATATATTTTGATACGGCGTTATAATATTTTTAAATTGTTGTCGAGCGTGAGTTACACATTTATCTATTTTAGAGAGAATGGTAGTTTCTTCTCTATGCTCCGAAAAATGTAGCATACCAAGAATCATACAAAATCGGTTTCGCGACATTAACTTGCCAAATATAGGTGCATGTAGCAAATTATTAGTAGACCAATGCTATTTTATAGTCAAGTGGCGATTTCTAGTCATTAAGTACATAATTGAAAGAAAAATATACATCTCCGGGATTGTTACATCGTGCCAAGCTTGCAAACGAGAATGCATTCGTATGTCTACATTTAAGACAAAGTGGGTATGAAATTTGTTGGTCATATTTACAATCATCGAAACAAAATCGTTGTCCACGAAATATTGGAAAACATCCAATTCTGTCTCTGCTTGGGACGGCTCAAGATGGAATCCCGATTCAAAGTTATCGAAGTCAGTGACTTCGTGTGTACGTCGTTCCGAAGTCCACTGATAGGCTGCATCAGTAGGCCGAGACAGTATCTCACGATTGTGGTCATACGAAGATGTAGAAGGTGAGTCATTTGTCGACAACACACCTCTTGGCTGCTTTTTAGTACCTACTATTTGAAGACGGTTTTAATTTTTTTTAAATTTTTTTGTTAGATATTGATATTATTAGTTGAATGTCAAATTATGTTAAGTGAAGAAACCTAATAAAAATATTAATGTAGTAAGTAAATAATCCTGTTAATATTTTTATTAAGTAGGTTTTTTCCTTAAATAAAATAAAATTAGTTAATTCCTTGACGAACACAAAACTGTCATTAAAATCAGTTTATTAATTCAACACCCATCTCTATTAGATACAATAGATACATCACTACCCGCCCGGCCGTCATTTACAGATTGTTGTTAACTTGATTACTTAACTAGTTCATAAATAATTAATAATAATTATGTCTTCTGACGACGAGAACAGGCCTGTCTCTCCGAGTATATTACAAACTACTAAGAAAAGAAAGTTTTCAGTGAGTGAAAGAAAAGTTTCAAAGGGAACGCAAGTCACGTACGAGGATTTGGAAACTGCAAAATATTACCAACGCTGCACATGGGACCAGAATGAATTAAAAACTGATGTTTCAAATCTACCTCAAATAACCTTTGAAGATGAGCCCAAGGACCCACGAAACAGAGCGTTCTGTTATAACCCTCTACTGAACCCTAATATGATGACATGACCCTATGCCATGTATTCCTATACTTTCCCATTTTGCTATGTCAGCGTTTTATTCCTATGAGCTTGTTACAAATCAACAAGGAGTCAGTCTGTTCTCCACTCTCGCGCAGCACGGTTGCCCAAGGGTCCCTTATCATTTATTTTGTCTATATTGTGTGAAGGACAATATATTTAGTGTACTTTATCAAAAGCCTTTTTTTTAAAACTCCTTTTGTAAGGGACCCCATAGCATTTGGTGGCAGCGGTGGGATACGGAATTCCCCAGTGCCGATCCGCGTAAATAATATTAAAAGTGAAAAGTGAATTTTACCGAATAGACTCGCCGTATCCCGCAAATCTTCTGATACTTACCGTATACCGTATACGTGTAACCTTAGCACGCCGGTCACATTCTGAACGCATCCTGTAAATACCTACGTGAGGCTCCGAGTGATCTCCTGGTCGGCATCCTGTCTCTTCGAGCATCCCGCACTTCTTTGTGTGCCGTCGACATCCTCAACTCGCAAGTGTTTCCGTAGTGTAAATAGCCTGTGAAAGCATAAAATCCGCGTTCTTCCCTGTGTCCAAAAGTGTAATCCAGTGAAATCTAATCTTTGTGTGTGGTGCCTCTGTGTGGTGACGCTATGCTGTCGTTCCGAGAGCTAGCCGTTATCGCCGCCTACGTGTTCCTGTGAGTTAACCCAAACATTCCTTATCAAGAACTGAGAACTCTATTGTTTAAAACTTGTCTTATTATATTGTGTGTGTTATACGTTTCTTTTAGAAACTTACATTTTTATATTGTGTTTTCTATTTCTTTAACGTTTTTGTACTATGCCTAAAACCGAAGATAGTAAACTAGCTACTGAGGTACAACCTAACATAGACTTAGAGCCAAAATCACCTGAAATGGAACTAAATATATTGTTAAAGTTTGTAAAACCATACGACGGCAGTCGTGAAAAACTTAACTCTTTTATTACAAATTGTAATAACGCATACGATTTAGCATCCGAGTCTCAGAAACCCATTTTATTTAAATATATCTTATGTCAATTAACAGGCAAGGCTGAAACCGCCTGTTCCATTAAAGAATTCACATCATGGGCCCAACTCAAAGAGTTCTTGAAAACCCAATTCTCAGATAGGAAGCATTACACACACCTACTAACTGACATCCAAGAGGGGAAACAAAGTCCTAATGAAAATGTTAGTCAATTCGCGTTAAGAATGGAAACTTGCTTGTCCCGTTTATTAACCGAGATCTCGCTCTCTAGCCATAAAGCCAAAGAAATTCCGGGTCGCACTGCTGCAATGGAAGACTTGACTCTCCATCACTTCCTCATGGGACTTCGCCCCCGTGTGTCAAATATAGTGAGATGCAGAGCGCCCAAAACGTTCAAGAACGAATTCAAGAAACCTTATATAAACGCGGTAATAATAATGATAATCCACAACAGGACAAACAAGTTTTCCAAAATCGGATTAAGTCTAATCCTACCCAAACTCAAAATAAGAATCCCAAATTCCAGAAACCTATGGTTCAAACGAACTCCTCTAGTAATACTAGCAATTATAATCCTAACCTCACGTGCCGATACTGTAAAGAAGTAGGTCACGAGATAAACAGTTGTCATAGAAGACAAGCCGCGAATAAACGCTTTTATTCATCCCAATCTCAGGCCGCAGGCAATAATAAGCCTTCCGGTTCCTCTTCTCCTTCTCAACCTCCCCAAGTAAATTTTGTCAATGATGATTGCGATGAATCCAACGAACCTGAAAACGAAAATTCCGAAGAGGATTTAAACCAGTAAACGTCCTGCAATTGTGCCGCACAGGACGTCAATACCCTAAAAAGGCCGGCACACGTCCCAAGAACAAAGGTTCTTCAAATCCCAAGGTTTCTAAACCTTTAAAAATCCTAAAAGAGGTTATACATCAGGGTAACCAGTCCCAAAGCGGCAACCTCCATCCTAAGGTTACTATGCCATTAGTAACACCAAACGAGGTTATACATCAGGGTAACCAGCCCCAAAACGGCAACCTCAACCCAAAAGCTACTAGGTTATCGGTACCGTATCCTAAGAACAGAAGTTCTTTAAACCCTAAACCTGCTAAGCCTGTAGCAGTATCCAGTCTTAAAGAGATCTATGAAGTGAACATTGACACCTCTAAGAGATTGCTACCTCATGTGCTAGTGGAATCAACAGTTTCTGACATCCCGCTAACACTTCTAGTAGACTCCGGGTCTGCTATCTGTTTACTAAAACAATCTAGTATTCGTGCAGAACCAATCCTAACTCGCAAGCCTATAAATATAAAAAGCATCGATCCTGGTGAAGATACCACCCAAACCTTAGGTTATTTTAACCTGAAATTCAAAATAACTGATAAAAAATCAGTAAATCATAAATTCTATGTCATTAAAGACATCCACCTACCTTATGACGGCATCATAGGTAACGATTTTCTAACAGCCCACAGTTGTAACATTGACTATAGCTGTGACATCCTGAAAATTAATAAGAATGAAATTAAAATTTATTTCTTTGACCCTTGCTATATTATACCTCCTCGAACGGAAACAGTCATTGAATGTACCGTTTCAAATCCAGAGTTAGAAGAAGGTCTAGTACTGGACCAGCACCTTTCTAATACTCTCCTTGTAGCCAATTGCCTAGTAAAGGTAAAGGAAAATAAAAGAGTTAATATATCCGTCATTAATACCTCTAATAAACCTATATCTATAAAACAAAACCTTAAACTTAAACTAGACGAGATAGACTCGTATCCTTTGCAAAGTGCACAATCTTCTCCACATATCTCAAACGCTACTGAGCGTACAAATAAAGTCCTTGGTCTGTTGAGAACAGCCCATTTAAATCAAGAAGAGTGCGATGCTCTCTTTAATTTATGTTCAGATTATTCTGACATTTTTCATCTACCTGATGAACCGTTATCTTTTTCACCCGTCATCCAACATGAAATCAAAACCACGAGTGACACTCCAATTCATACGAAATCTTATCGTTTCCCCGAATGCCATAAACAAGAAGTGGCAACCCAAATAAATAAAATGCTCGATCAGAACATAATAACTCCTTCTTCTTCTCCCTGGTCTTCTCCTATTTGGGTGGTTCCAAAAAAGGCTGATGCTTCTGGTCAAAAGAAGTGGCGGATAGTCATTGACTATCGAAAATTAAATGACATCACAATAGGTGAAGTCTATCCCATTCCCCAAATTACAGAGATCCTGGACCAACTAGAAAAGAGTCAGTATTTCAGTACTCTTGACCTTTCTTCTGGTTTTCATCAACTGGTCATTTCGCCAGAAGATGCACCGAAAACAGCCTTCTCCGTTCCTCAGGGACACTTCCAATTTAACCGAATGCCTTTTGGTCTTAAAAACGCTCCAGCGACTTTCCAAAAACTGATGAATACTTGCCTTACGGGCCTCCAAGGTTCTCGATGCTACGTCTATCTCGACGACATCGTTCTTTATGCTTTTGACCTTAAATCAGCCATCCATAACCTCAAAGACGTTTTCGATCGACTCCGAAAATTTAACCTAAAACTTCAACCAGAGAAATGTGAATTTCTTCGTAAGGAAGTCACTTACTTAGGACATACTATCACCCAACACGGTGTGAAGCCTAACCCAGACAAGGTCAAAGCCGTAACACATTTCCCAGTTCCTAAGTCTCCTAAGGATACAAATCCTTCTTAGGCCTGGTATCTTATTACAGACGGTTCATACCCAACTTCTCTAAGCTTGCGAAACCTTTAACCTCACTCCTCAAAAAAGATGTCCCTTTCATTTGGACACACGAGCAACAGCTCAACTTCGAATCTCTAAAATCCTTGCTAGTCGAAGCACCCATCCTAGCTTATCCCGACTTTAACCAACCATTCCTATTAACTTGTGATGCATCCAATTACGCTATTTCAGCTATCCTATCACAAGGACCTGTGGGTCATGATCGGCCGATAGCATACGCGTCGCGTACCTTAAATAAGGCTGAAACTAACTACAGTACAACAGAAAAGGAGTGCCTAGCAATTGTCTTTGGTACTAAAATCTTCAGACCTTACTTATACGGCCGTCGTTTCACCATTGTAACTGACCATAAACCTCTCCAGTGGCTCTTCAACTGTAAGGACCCTGGATCTCGTCTCATTCGGTGGAGACTGAAACTAGAAGAATTTGAATATACCATTCAATATAAAAAGGGTAAAATAAACGCCAACGCCGATGCCCTTTCTAGGTACCCTGTCAATCCAGTCCAGCCAACTCCTAAAAACCCTCCTAAACCTAACATTCACCATCCTACTCCTAGCGTCAACACTGAAATGCTAGAAGACTCTCTCATAAGAACGGACGACTTAGACAGAGACCTACTTGACTTAATAACCTCTCCGGCATCATTTCAGTCAGTTGATATAGACCCTGACATCCTTTTAGAATGCACCACTCCTGAACTTAATAACATCCAGTCTCCTAACTTACCTGACTTACCTGATGACCCGCAGAATCCTCTTGAATTGCCCGAAACGCCTCCACTGCTATCTGAAACTCCAATAAATCCTCAACCTGGTCTTAGCCCAATTACCGACGATTATTCTACTTACCTGAAACAAACATCCGATAATGTTTTTAACACAAGAATCGTGGAACATAACGGTAGTTTATTAAGAACGCCCTGCAAGACTGTTGTAGTCCCCACATCCGTCGACCTCGACGAATCCAATCCCTATTTAGAAGAAATATTAGGTAATATGGAAGACCGAGACAAGTTCCTCGAACAAGAAAGGCAATTATATAATTTTTCTAAGATATCCTTGCGAAATAAATCTTTTTACCTTTTATACATAAAGGTACATCATTTTGACCAAACATCCTATCAGGAAATATTCAATTCCTTAAAATCAATCCGCAATGAATTAATTATCACCGAAAATATAGACGAAATCAGCGTATCTGATTTTCGCGACCCATTTGAGAAACATAGTTTTATCAAGATATATAACATACTTAATTTCCTTTTCAACAATACGAACATACAAATTAACATTTATCACAACAATATTACATACCCATCACTGTCCGAAGTGAAGAAAATTCTTTACGATAATCATAATATACCTATAGCCGGACACTTAGGTGTTAGCAGAATGTACAATAGAATAAAAGACCTGTATTATTGGAAAGGTATGCGTGGCGACATAGAGTCGTATGTCAAGAAATGTAAACAATGCCAAGAAAACAAAGCTCTGAGGCAAATAAATCGTGCACCCATGCAAATTACAAGTACATCCACACGACCTTGTGAGCGTGTCTCATTAGATGTAGTTGGACCCCTTCCGGAATCTGGGGCCGCGAACCTTAAATTCATCCTGACACTACAAGACGATTTTTCCAAATTTTCCTCAGCCTATCCAATCCGCAGTGTAACTGCCGAAGAAACAAGCGAGTGTCTTTTACATTATATATCTATGTTTGGTATTCCTAAATTAATACTCACCGATCAGGGTACTAACTTCACATCTGAGCTATTTAAGAAAACCTGTGATTTCCTAAAGATAAAGCAGTTGTGGTCGACACCATACCATCCACAAACACAAGGCGCCTTAGAAAGGAGTCACTCGACCCTAAAAGAGTACCTCAAATCATTTGTTGATGAGGGGCAAACAAATTGGCCGCGATATGTTTATACAGCCATGCTCACCTACAATACGACAGTACACTCCACAACAAATTATACTCCTTATGAACTGATGTTCGGCAATAAACCATTCATTCCTAACTCCATATGCGACGAAGAATTAGGAGCCACATACCCTGATTATGTTCGAATGTTGCAAAACAGAATGAAATTCTCTCGCGATAAAGCATTACAGTGTATAAAACAATCTAAAATATCCTCTAAGAGCTATTACGATACCCGTACTCTTCCTGTACAATACAAAGTTGGTGATTTTGTTTATCTGAAAAACCACTTAAGAATGCGTAAGGCTCTAGCGCCTATATGGAAAGGCCCCTACAAGGTTGTCAAAATACATGGCAACAACACCTTATCGTTACTAATAAACAGAAAGCATGTACGCCATCATTACGACCAAGTAAAGCTTGCTGAAGTCAACAGCGATCTGCAAACATAATTAAATATTTTCTTATTTTATATTTTACTCTACACATTACCTATACACTTTTATACACTTTACATTATTATTAAAGTTAGATTAGTTTACACATGTAGGTACTTATATTTTTTTATATGTACTAATACTATAGATGTTAAATTAACTTCCCATAACTATAAAGCGTAATTATTTATACGCATTTATATTATGCGTATTCATATAATACGATTATTAGCAACATAAGGTTAGAACATAGTTAAATATAAGTACATAGGTACGTAATCATTAGTATAAGATCTCCATGTATAATGATACATATGGTATACTTACAGTGCTTCGGCGGAACACCAGGCACCCAACTACTATGTCCAACCAATAACCAAGAGTCCTGGTATATATTTTGATTATATAGGAAATTCAAAATTAACTAACGGTGTTCTAAGTGTTATCATGCCAGTGGGAATTTCACACTTTAAGTTACACATTGAAAATGTCAACTCATCATTACAATTTTTTACAAACCTCTGTAAACAACTTGACATTGTCGAAGACTCCGAATGTCATAGCGTGATAGAACCACTAGCTGTGCAACAACAAAACATAATTAAATTGTTCGATTCAATGTCCCATTTAATTGATAACCGATCTAAGCGAGCTTGGGTTGGCGGAATGGGAACTATCCTCAAACAAGTTTTCGGCACTTTAGATGAAAACGATGCAATAAAATACGACCAGGCAATCGAATTAATACAGAGTAACCAAGATAAATTGTCATCTTTAGTAAAAGACAACGTTCTGATTACGAACTCTGTTATAACTGCGTATAACAACTCTTTGGCAAAGATAAAGAATAACGAAATTGAACTTAATAACGCTATCAACCAATTAACAATTAGTATCCAAAATTTAACGATAAACTCAAACGTATTCGATTTACGACTTAATTTAGACTATGTCCTAAATTCTTTAGAAACATCTATGGTCACCCTAACATTTCAACTTGAAGAAATCACGAATGCCATACTGTTCAGTAGTCATAACATCCTGCACCCGGCAATCATGTCGCCCACTCTATTATACCGAGAACTAAGTGATAACGTTAGACACCTTATAAACAATCTGAACTTACCTGTACACCTAGATTTAAACTCTGTCCACACTATTGTTAAGGTTTCTGAATTATTGTGTTATTGTTACAATAGCAAATTAGTTTTTCTTTTACGTGTACCTTTAGTTTCTAATCGAGAATATATGATGTTTAATACAATTGCCTTGCCGACACCACATGTAAACGAGTCGGACATTTTTAGTTTTATTGTACCTAGCAGTAAGTATATGGCCATCACTAAAGACAAATCTAACTATTATAATCTTGAATCATTAGAAAATTGTAAACTTGTAAATCCTGCGGAATATCTATGTAATATTCCGATGACCTACAAATCCGACTCAAAGCCTAATTGTGAAAGCGAATTATTGTCTAAACAGATCGAAGATATCCTGAAGCAATGTAATAACAAATTCATATATGGAAAATTAAATATTTTCAAATCAATAACTAATAATAGATATCTTTATATACAAACAGAATCTGTGAAATTATCTTTAGATTGTCAAAATTCAAATCAAATATTAGAAATAGATATTTCTGGTATTGGCATACTCTCTATACCAAGCCATTGCATAGCCTACTGTAAAGGCATTACATTGTTGCCGAAATACAATACTGTTCTAAACTTGACCTCGCCAATTAGCATGCCAGATTTTAATCTACTCTCTAGTACTTGCTGTAAGATTAATAAACTTAGAAATGTTACAAGCAATCTGTCCCCGACTCATTTAGAAACTATTGATCTAAATGATCTACACTTAGTTGACCAACTGTCAATTAAACTTTTGTCAGACGCGGAAAAGATTAAAGAAACGCCACACCTAATTGAGTATGGGACACATTACTTGATAGCCATTAATGTGGTCATTTGTATTATCATCCTTTACCTAGTTTATAAGATTATACTATTCTTTTGTAAGCCCGGCAGCAACCTGCGTCGATTTCGTACTTATAATTTACGCGAATCGGGTGAACCCAAATCAAATTCCATAGAACTGGAACAACCCGAACAAACGGCTCAGAGAATCCCAACTCCAACCTTAAGAACATCCTTTTAAAAGAACAGTTAACTTCGGTTATTATCTCCGAAGTTCACTCTAAAGGGGGAGGTGTTATAACCCTCTACTGAACCCTAATATGATGACATGACCCTATGCCATGTATTCCTATACTTTCCCATTTTGCTATGTCAGCGTTTTATTCCTATGAGCTTGTTACAAATCAACAAGGAGTCAGTCTGTTCTCCACTCTCGCGCAGCACGGTTGCCCAAGGGTCCCTTATCATTTATTTTGTCTATATTGTGTGAAGGACAATATATTTAGTGTACTTTATCAAAAGTCTTTTTTTTAAAACTCCTTTTGTAAGGGACCCCATAGCAGTTCGCGGCTCTTATCGCCCATGAAATGGAGAAAGTGCCAAGCGAGAAAAGATCGGTAACTTATGCTTATATTATTAATCTTATAAGAAAAGTCAGGAAACAAAAGGACTTGGACGACATCAGTTTGCCGAGCTACCAAGACTCCGATTAAGAATTTCTAATAATAAAATAAAAACTTAATTGCTTGTGACTTTTTTGTTTTATTTCTAAAGCCAGGATGGCTTTATTTCTATGTGAATAACATAATTATTATATATTATATGTACCTAATATGAATATAAAAAACTAGGTAAGTATATTATTAATTATAATTATGGTCTGCTAATAATAGTACAAACCAAGATACTTTCACATTTAAATACAATAATAATACGTTCGTAATTTCTTTACCGCCGGGAAACAAGTTTCAAGGTTAACGTTCCTGTGGGAGCGGGAACCCCCAACAAACTATACGTGCCACCGTATGTGTTTGAAAGGGACAACAATATGACTAAATAATAATTTGCGGACGGCTATTTTTCTGACTTTACATAAGTAGGTAGTTCTTTTATTTACCTTTACCTAGTAACCTGTGATTTTACTAACAAATGAAAAGTAAGTGGGTCTACTTGTTACAGTAAAAGGCAAGCTAAGTACCTTCTGTGTAACTCAATTTTGTTGTACTGCGAAAATGAACTTTATTTTATATAGAAATAGCTGTTAAGTATTTCTATTGTTGGACGTAGGTATACATCCATTCACTGCACAGAAATAACGAGCTGCCATTTATCGTATTATTTATATTTTCAGTTACCTAAGTATCTACTTAATAATGTTAATTATGACAACAAACACAACTCGCTACAATATTTAGCCGGGGCGGCCCCGGGCGGTTTAGGGCGCGTTTATATGACACGGAATGTTACAGCGTGTCGGCCGCGCGGCGAGAGTACGGTGACCGCGCGGCGGCCGCGCGATCAGGCCTAGTGGCCACGCCACTGCGAACCCGATTCATTTCCAGTTGATCTTGGTCTTTCTTAAAATTCACACGTGTTCGTTATGAGCTATTTGACTAAGAATAATAAAATTATGATTGCATATTACTTGTACATGACAAAGCAAAAAGAAAGAAAAAAATAAATGTAGAAAATTTTGGATTCATCCTATTTTAGCACGGCGAGAAGAGTTTGGTGAATTTCATACGCTATACAACCAATTGCGAGAAGATGAAAAAGAATTCGCAGATTATTTCCGAATGGATGTTAAAACATTTGATAAACTACTCAACTTCATACATGATAAATTGAAGCACCAGAACACTAACATGCGGGACAGTATTACCCCCACAGAAAGATTAGCAGTGACATTGCGGTAAGTAAATAAATAATAACAATTATTTGGTCAATTGGTATTTATTAATCATTATATATATATATATATATACATTTGTAAGACAGACTATATATTTGTAAAATCTAAATCGTCGATACTTGAATTGGATGGACTGACAAAATTGTATTGCTCTCCACCGGTAGATTCGGACTCTTCAGAATAAGATGACTGTTGTGTTGCCGGACGTCCAGATCCAGCAGCAGTAGTGTAACCATACTGATAGGTGCTTTCATATGATACATTTTCGCCTTCTCGACGATACATAGTCTCGGGTGGTCGAGTAAAGTAAGGCCTTTTCGAACCAGCATTCTGGAGCTGTTGGTTTTTGGCTTTTATATTTCTCACAATAGACATCACCTGGTACTGAAACTCAACAGCATCTTCGTCATTGAATCGTTCAACAGTTGGTAAAATTCCTTTAAAAAACGACATCATACGACTGTCTTCTTCTTTTTCAACCGAGTCCATAAACTTCATGAATTTTGCATCCACATCACTCAATTCTTTATTTTTCGTATTTGGTTTACTTTTTCCTAGCTCAGAATTCTTAAAATTTGAATTAGTTTCGCGGGGGTTGTATATTTTATTTAAAAACAACATATTATCATAGTATGGGTACTTATGAACTTTTTTTGTTGCAGATCCAGATTTGTTTTCCCTCATCTTCTTTTCACATTTCATCCATCCATCTCGCATATTTTTCCATTTCTGAATGACTTTTTTACCTGGAATTTAAAAATAATATTCACATTAAAAATATAGTTATTTTTAATTCGCCTGATTCCTCTTAATGTTTCATTATCAGGAAACATGTTAATTAATAATAATACTATTTGTATAATTAATTGCTTGTAATAAGTTCCTTAATATCATTTTATATATTTACAGGTACTTGGCAACAGGTCACACGTTTGCCGATTTAAGATACGCATTTAGAATTGGAAAAACAACATTATCGTTTATCATTAAAGAAGTGTGTAACTGTATATGGTCAGAACTAGTAAACATATATATGAAAATACCATCAGAAAATGAATGGCTGAATATTGCTGAAGACTTTGCTGTTATTGCAAATTTTCCCCACGGCCTAGGTGCTGTGGATGGGAAGCATATCAGAATAATTAAACCTACAAAATCTGAATCAATGTTCTTAAATTACAAACACTTTTTTTCTATTGTATTAATGGCAGTCGTTGACACCAATTATAATTTTATATTTGTAGATATTGGTGCATATGGCAAGGACTGCGATTCAAATGTTTTTAAAGAAACTGTCTTTTGGAAGAGACTGCTGAACAATACACTTAACTTACCACAGCCTGCTCTGATTCCAGAGACTAATTTTCAATTACCGTACGTATTTGTCGCGGATGAAGCATTCGCGTTGCACAAAAATGTACTGAGACCATTTAGTGGTCGAGAACTCAATGAAACAATGTCAATATTTAATTATCGTCTTACTAGAGCAAGACGTTATGTGGAATGCGCTTTCGGCATAATGGCCAATAAATGGAGGATCCTCCATCGGCCTTCAAATGTATCTTTGGAGCTAACAGTCGACATGGTAAAAACCTGTTGTTTATTACAAAACTTCATACATAAAGAACAAGGCATAGGTAATTTAATTGTCGATTCAGGCTTTGAACTTCAGACACTATCACGATCAGAATATGCAGATCCTTTAATAGCAGACAATGTTCGTCAAAATTTTGCTGAATATTTTGTTTCTCCTCAGGGCAGTGTACCATGGCAAAACAGATATATATAGATAGGTACTCAAAATTATCAAATCACTCGTTTATTGCAAGAGTATCACAGTTAAAAAACAATTTTAAACTTAACTCAAATAATATTTTTTTGCGATTTATGATAATGAAGAATGTTCACAATTTTTTTTACCTCTCCTTAAACTCGGTGGAAAATAAAAAATATGGGTGAAAAAACTGTTAGGATACGTCGTGTATTTTCCGAGATATTTAATTTCAAAATAAATGCGCGATTATTTTTATTTTTGTTTTTGTATAGATACAGGCCCTACTGGGACAATAGTTTTAAGCGAATTTGTATACGTAGTAACATTCTTCATTGCGATAAATATTGTTAAATTAATAAATTTGTGTTCAATAGTTTAATTACCAAATAAAATATGGAAAACTGTGTATGTGTTTTTTTCCCCAATTGGAAGGTCATTGAAATCTTCTTTTATAATTGAACATAGGTCATGCCAGGCTTTTAGTGTTTGACGTTTATCCTTATAGGATTCGCTTGTTTTATCCCAAAGGATATTTCTTTCTTCCACTAAAGATATCAATGTCTCAGGATTGATACTCAGTTCATCCATCTTCGAAATCACGATGTCCGCGCGTCACGACGCGGCGACGTCTCGCGCAAGTGACTGACGGACCAATGAAAGGAGAATGCGGGGACGCCGGCGCGGGGCGTACATCGAGAACATTCGAGTGATTCGAGCGAGACGGCCGCGCGGCCGCCGTGTGATCGAGGAGCGAAAGCCGCGCGGTCTCCGCGCAGTTAGTTACTCAAAATTAATTTCAACTTTACGTCCTAGTTAATAAAACATAATTTTGCTATATCTGAACAGTTAGTACGCGGTCACCGCACGATCGCCGCGCGGCGGCCGCAAGAATTTTTTCGCGTCGTCTAACTGCAGCCTTACGCTCGGTAGTATCGCATGTACGTAATAGTAAGTAGGTACCTACAACATATCGTAAATACAAGAAGTGCGGCAGGTGTAATATAGGTATACTTTTTCACATGTTGATAACTTTATCTATTTAATGTTAGTTTAAAAACTAAACCATGCGTTAGTCCGGAAAATGAATAACATACCTGTAAATCATTTTCTTCTAATGACATCGCCTCTGTGAACTCATCATCGTCCTCAACGCCTTCTAATATTCGGAGAAGTTGTTCAGTTGTTAAGGCACTCATTTTTTAAAGTTAATTAAATAAATAATCATTAATGAAATAAAATAAACTTCTCTGCACTAAAATTAAAAGCACGCGCCTCAGACGTCACTCGTGCGTCGTCTATATGTGTCGTTGGCGTACAAGGAACTGATAATTGGTGATGCGCTAGGGATGCGCGCGAGTTAAAATTTGCAAATATGGAAATTAGACCTTACCTTTTTTATTTTAAAATATGTAGCTGGTACTAATGTTTTGTAAGGTTTCTTTTAAAAAAATCGTTTCCACTTTAAAGATACTGCTTTAACATAATATAATAATAACATATTAAACGTAAAAGTTTAACTTTAATCTTTGTTACTTCCTAAGGATATTCATCATGCGTTACATCACTATCTGTCATGTTTATGTGACTTTGGCGTGTGAGGGACTTCTTTAATTTCTTTTTTAAAATATTTTTTTGTACCTTAATTTCTTAGTATCCATGGTATAATTAGATTCGTTTCATGCACTTAAATACGGACAGCAGTTTAAACTTGTAGGATATATAAAAAAAAAAGACAAACGTAATGCTTTAATTCTTTATTTCGCGTCAAATCGCAACACAGTTTTAGGTCATATTTTTGTGACGTTGGCGTACAGGGTCAGATTTCACTTGTCACGTTTTTATGACTTTGGCGTCCAAAAGGTTAAAAATGTGTTTGGGCAGTTAACCAGCAAATTACAAATATTCAAGAGACCTATCCAGCTATGTCCACAAAAAACTGCTATTGTGACATTGGCCTGTGTACATTTGTTCAATTATATAAAAAAAAATATACAGCGAAACGAATATGATTCTGAAAATGATAACGGAGAAATCATACCAGGTGAATGGCGCACAGTAACTCCTGAAAATAATTGTTTTGTTGCCCTGCCAAGAGAGGTCAATACAAATCTGTGTCCAGAAGATACAAGGAACGAGTTGGTTGAATATTTTCTCTCCGATGTCGGAAGCTTAGAATGGCAGTATGATCAATGATCAATTTAATCAAAATCTAAATTTAAAGATTTAATAAAAAACATAATAATGATATTTATATTTTAATTTGTGTTTACAATTAGTGCCTCTTACTTAATCATAACATTTCAAAAGACAGATTTATTTCTTGATTACTTTTCTCATGCTAAGCTATATTTATTTACGGGATTACGGGAAGGGATTTAAAAACGTTCTCTATATCTTGGCTGCTTATACGTTCACTATTAGAACTTTCATCAAGCGCTACTGGTACCGAAGATTCAACTGCAGGAAGTTGCGGAGGAGGGCTTATGTTGATGGGATATATCACTTACGTCACGGATGTCAGCTGATCGGTCGAGTTGTTATTGTTTTGTACACTTTAAAATTAAATACCAAGTTTTAAGTAGTATACTAGTTGTTTGTCGAATTATTCTTAGTGCGTTGTGCAACATATATTGTTATCCAGTGACTGAGCGCAGTTAAAAAAGCTTTAGACTATAATTTAAATACGGATTACCATAATTATGTTAAAAACCTACCCTTCTATACAAAATATATAAAATAAACTGTGTAACTACTGGACATTGTGAAGTAAACATTGGTGAGGAGTGTGCGAACGGACATCATAAGTGTAACTGTATATGGTGTTTAGGTGTTTCGTTCACCATAACAGCATAAAGTTCCCATAAACATTTTAGTGATTGCATCGCCATCTTTGGAGACAACCGTGAACTAATACGTATATCGCATATTATGACAATCTAGTGGGCACTGTAAAATAACAATAAGCAAAGTTTGTGTGAAGGACATTCCAAACGTGATAATCCGTGGGCTAAAGAGTTTCTATTTCTATAACAACACTAAATTCCCATAGAAATATATGTTACCTACAGCGCCATCTCTGAGACTATTCGTTACATTACGACCTTGTCCTGCTCATGTGTTATATTAAAATTTAGAGCCCTACTTGGTACTTGTTGCATCGTAACGTTATAGTACACTAAGGCCATCTATCCACATAACTGTATAACAGCTCGCATCATAATGGTTAATCAATGCGGCATTTGTAAAAAATTTATTGCTGTAAATGTAGCTGTAAATTGTAAACACTGCAAGGTGAAGTATCACCGTAGCTGCGTTTCATTACCTGAAGCTGGCGCAGTGGACAAAGATTGGATCTGCGCCGCATGTAAAGATAACCCACATTCCCCTCTGCACGAAATGACGTCATCGCATTTAACATGTACCCCTGCCAAGGATCACAAAATTGACCTGGCCTTAGAGATACGCTCATTTAGAAAAGAAATCAATAGCCTGAGGGCTGAAGTACGGGAGTACAGATCTGAAATTGAAGGTTTTAGGTCTACGATTAACGACGGTCTCAAAAATATGGATCACCGAATAACCGAACTAGAAAAGAAGTTTGAGCAGAAAGTACCAGCAAATATTGATGCTCTAGAGGACACTATATCAGAACTTAAATGTCGGCTTAACGAGCGTGACCAGGACCTGTTGCTTAATGATATTGATATAGCTGGGGTACCGGAAACCAAGGAGGAGAGCGTGATTCATCAGGTGAAGGTGTTGGCGTTGAAGCTCGGCATCGAGGTGGATGACAGAGATATTGTCCAGGCGGAGCGAGTAGGGTCTACATTCCGGAACAGGGTAGATGAAAGCAGCTCCCGCTCTGAACCAGCTGCACAACGGCCACGACGTATCGCTGTGAGGTTTACTCGGCGCGCGACGCGCGATGAGTTGCTGCGCGCTGCACGCGTGCGCCGGGGTTTGACTTCAGCTGATATACAGTTGCCTGGATCACCTCAGCGGGTTTACATTAACGAGCGACTTACTTCCACCAACAGGCACCTATTTTATCAAGCGAGACAAGCTGGTCAACAGAATCAGTGGAAGTATGTATGGACCCGCGATGGGAAAATTCTGGTACGCAAAGAGGACGGCAAGCCTGCATCACGTATACGTACTGAAAGTGATATCACTAAGGTTTTTGGTACGAGTATAGTTTGAACATGTTAGCTGATAGAAATTGTTTCAAAACTAAATCGCTAAGCTTGTTAGTTATTTTTATAAATATTTTACTAAGTTTAAGTTTCATTAAATTTATTTTCTCTACTAGTTATTGGTTAATATTTGGGTGCCTCACAGATCCAGTCGCTTTGCCTATACAGTTAGATATAAATCGTCACAACAACAATCGGTTCATTGTTTTACATAGTCACAAACTGGAAAGTCAGCTTATGTATATCAGTTACACATTATATTTCATATTAGTTTGTACCCTATTTACTTTATTTATTTACACAAAATATACCTACATAAATTTTAAAACTTTACACTATACACTATATATCAATAACACATTTATTATGAATTTTACCTACGCGTTACATTTGTTCAAACTGCGTTTTACATTATATGTATTATATTCGATGTTACAAAAAACGATGGTTGTATTAAACAGAAATTATAAAGATTATTTATACATGATCCATGATTGAGAAATGTGTAAAAATTGGTTTTTTAAATGTGGGTTCTCTCGGTACTAATCAGGATGATTTTATATCACTATTAGACAGACATGATTTCGATATTATGGCCGTGAATGAAACTTGGCTGCGGCCGGGCGAGGACGCGCGCGCGCCTGTCGTGCCTGGTTACCGTCTGCGCCATGTACCGCGCCCGCACTCTGTGCGCTCAGGCCGGGGAGGGGGAGTGGGCTTCTACCTAAAGCGGGAAATCAGTGCGCGTGTATTATCTACACCTATAGACAACAGGTATGAGTCTGTGGAGCAAATGTGGTTGATGTTTACACTCAATTGCAAGCGTATCGCGATTGGCACCGCTTATCGTCCTCCGTGGCATGACCTTGACCTTTTTCTTGATGCCGTTACGTTCTCTGTCAGTGCTATGGGTAACATTGACAATATTATACTGCTAGGAGATTTTAACGTTAACATTTTAAATGAAAATGACGGCAGGACGAGTAAAATACACTATTTTCTAAAGTGTCTGAGTCTTAATCAACTAGTTACAGTCCCTACACACTACAAAGGATCTAGCCAGACTTTAATAGACCTAGTGTGCACGGACCTGCCGGTTAGAAATATCTCGGTTGAACCCTTTATAAACATAAATAGTCACTGTACCATCATTTGTGAACTGCGAGTCAGGAAGGATAAAAGTAGGCCACAAGTCGTTAAATATCGCGCCCTGAAAAGTATCCCTGAGGATAATCTTAACACACACTTTTCCTTGATCGATTGGGATTGTTTGTTGTCACTCGCCTCGATAAATGATAAGGTGAACGCGTTTAACCAGTGTATTTTATCAGTATTTGATGTGCATGCTCCACTAAAAACGTTGCTCATTAAGGAACCTTCCTATCCATGGATAACGGACACTATTAAGCATATGATGCGTTTGCGAGATGACGCCTTGGCCAAATATAGAAAAGTAAAAACAGATTCTAGTCAAATTTATTATAAACAATTAAAGTCACTTGTAGTAAGTGCTTTGCATAACGAGAAGACAGCTTACTTTAGATGTAATATAAATAATAAAATTAAACAGCCAAAAATACTTTGGAAGAATATAAAAACAACTATATTGCCAAAAACAAAAGAAGCCGAAATACCCTCGCATCTTTTTGAGCCGAATAATATTAACACGCATTTCCTCAATGTCCCTGGTAACGACGATGTTTCAATTTCTCAGTTAACTTTTTATGAATTTCATGAGTACGGCACAGCAACGTTCTCATTGAAACCTGTTAATCAGAATTAAGTATTGCAACTTCTCTCAGGACTTAAGTCTAATGCTCAAGGTTGTGGCGGTTTAAATCTGGATATGCTTATTTTATCTTTACCCTATACACTACAGACAATAACCCATCTTGTAAATTACTCTATTGCTTCATTTACGGTGCCGGATACCTGGAAGGTAGCCATAGTCAAACCGTTACCTAAATCCTCTAACCCTCGTGACTTTAAAGATCTTAGACCTATAAGCATTCTTCCTTGTATCTCAAAGGTCTTGGAGAAGGTGGTGAGCCAGCAATTGACATTATTCTAGGAAAAGAACGACATCCTGCCTGCCTTACAGTCCGGCTTTAGAAAGGGACGTAGCACTGCTACAGCACTAATAGATGTAACAGATAATATTTTATTGGCTCAGGATCAAGGCATGTGTACTCTTTTAGTGCTCCTTGATTTTTCCAGGGCATTCGACTGTATTAATGTGTCGCTCCTCTTGTCTAAGCTCAGTTAATGCACAATACAGTAAAATGGTTCTCGAGCTATCTAAGCGGTCGTAAACAATTTGTAGAATTACGTTCTAATGATGGAATTAGTCACACATCAGATATAGCTCTCCTGAAAAGGGGTGTGCCGCAGGGCTCCATTTTGGGCCCCATTCTCTTTATTTTATATTGTGCTGATATTACAAAGAGCATTCAAAACTGTAGGTATCATTTGTATGCCGATGACGTTCAGGTCTACATATCATTTAAACCACATTTGTGCCAAGATGCAATTCGTGATCTTAACGCTGACCTGAGTAGATTAGTTTTTTGGGCAGAGGCAAATTGCCTCGTACTCAACCCAATTAAAACAAAGTACATTTTGTTTGGCACTAAATATCAGCTGCAGGGTCTACCTGCAAATATTAATGTCACTCTTATGGGTCAGCCTATAGAAAGAGTTTATGAAGCTAGAAACCTTGGTTTGAACATGGACGCAAATCTCCGCTTTGAAAAACATGTAGCCAATTCGGTCCAAAATTGTTTCTACCGTTTAAGGGTTCTATATAAAATAAGGCCATATCTTTCAACGGAATTGCGTGTTCAATTAGTAGAATCATTGGTGCTGTCAAAGCTAAATTACACAGATGTTGTTATAGGTCCTCGTTTGTTGTCTCGTACACAGCGTCTCATACAGAGAGTTCAGAACTCTTGTGCACGCTTTTGTTTTACTGTACCACCTAGGCATCATGTTACACCGGTATTAAATCAACATGGCATCTTAAAAATGAAGTCTCGTCGTAAGCTGCATTTAGCTTGCCTCCTCTTTGGCGTCATAAAGACTCAGACACCCCCATATCTGTTCGACAAATTACAGTGGATCTCTAGTAAAAGGAAATGCGCCCAAAAGCTGTCAATTCAGATGCACAATTCTGCCGCCTTTGGCGGCAGTTTTCGTTGCGCTGCATCTAAAGTGTGGAACAATATACCTCCTCCTATAAGACTGATCAATAATTTACCCACTTTTAGAATACGTCTGCGACAATACCTCTTGAACGCGCAACGTGAGTTCAATAACGTCAATATTGACATGTCTTTTATTTAACGATGTTATCTAATTTAATTTTTATCTAATTTATTTTAATTCTAGTATTGTTATGTCATTCATTTATTATTTAAATGAATAAATGTAATAATTTTATTTGTAATCAATTCTAAATATTAAATACTATTTAAATGTAATTTATTATAATAACCACGCATACACACAAACACACATACAAACACATATATAACACATACATACGCGTACACCTTACATACACCCTTGCACACACTTTTACTGGTACACTCAGCTGGCAGCAAGGCGTCCGTGACGTAAACTTGATCAGGACCTAGTTGAAAACCAGCGTCAGACCTTTGGTCTGGCAAATGCTGAACTGGGTACCTAGTTGCCACATCTGTGAGACACACTCTTGCACTGTACTTTGTATTTTTTTTTTTGTTTTTTAATTTAATTATTTTTGTTGTGTCTCTATGTAATTGTGGCAATAAACGTTTCTTTCTTTCTTTCTTTTCTTTCTATATAGAGATGAAGGGTTTATATTTGGCTGATTATAAGGATTTGTGGTGGTAGAATGCTAATGATCCGGGCTCGTAATAGTAGAATATACAGATGATGAGCGGTTAGAAGGATATGCATTTGGCTGATCATTTGGGGAACCTGTATAGTACCCTGGATGACTACGGGAGGTAGAGGGTCTTGCGTAATCTGCAAACATATCTGTCTGATATCCAATTTCGGTTTCAAAAATAATGTTATTTATTCGATGTTTTACTATTGCATTTGTTGATTTATCCATTTTTCTCAGTTTTGCTGCAATATATTCTCCAAAAAGAGTGTCTTCATCTTTTTCTTGTGTTTGATTTTGTCGATCGGAGACAGATTTTATAATATTCAGAGCTTGTGAAATCATTTCATTGTTTAGATTTTTTCTGGGACGTTTAATTGTGTCATCGGCAAATGAATGAGATGAATCATTTTGCTGGGGTTGTACAACACTGCTCTCGTTTGATGTCTCCTGAAAATAAAATATTTTTAATCTGTTGTATTGTGTTACATAGAAAGTAAAGATAAATAATTTAGTCAAGATTTAAATCGGATGTTATTTTATGAACAGTGAGCATACGTAAAATATTGTATCAGTGTCGATAATGGAACATATTATTATAAATAATAAACATTTTTTTTCAATGATATTTTTATTTTATTCCCTTTAAAATATCTTAAAGCACAGTGACCTTTTGGAAGTAACAAACAAGGACATTTGTAACAAAGTAAAGACCCTAATAAAAAAGGAGGCGCAGCTTAGCGAGGGGGGAGGGGGACTAAAAACACGTTTTGTCTCAAATTCGATGAACAATATGTACATTCGAATAACCCTGTATATGTATATTATTTACATTTAACACTATGGTGCGTAAGCATTTTTGAACTTATTCTGTTCTGATTTAAAAAAAAAATGAAATTTTGGATAAAAATAATAAATGTATTTTTACTTACAGAATCGATCGTGGCAGTAGGAGTATTCTTGTTTTGCAAAAAACTAAATGATTTATATGCAAACCACTTGCTCTGATAAACACAATCTGTACTCTGTGACTTTTTTTACACATCTGTGACTTTTTAGAGTAAGTCACTTTTTTTTTTCTCTCTATAATACTGACTTGTCAAGTTTTTAATTTTTCTTTTTATTTCTGATACATTTGTATTAAAATGGTTTGCTATTTCATTCAATGAGTCGAATCGCTTTGGTCGACTTTTATGATCTGGGTGTTTTGGATTCCATAATACCTCCTTCTCATGATAAAGATTAATTAACGTAAGACATTTTTCGTCGTCCCACTCCATGTCGTAAAAAATACAAGCACGTCACTACAGGTCGAGCGTCGCCGGGCAACTGAGCGCAGGTGTACCCAAGCCGCCAACATGTCGGCGGGTAACACGCGCAGGCGCATGTTGCCGACTTGATTCTTTTCATACAGGCCGCCGGGTTGTGTCGCCGGGCTTTGTCGGCGGCCCGGCGGGCTAAATGTGTATTGCGCTTAGATTTGGCAAAAGCGATTGTAAGGACATGTTGCATATGCACAACTTTGTACGTTCCAGAGATGGCTATTCTTACGAAGATACTCTGACAGTGACAGGATTTGAACCAGGTACAAGTCCAAATCGCGATAGAGGAGGAAGAACGGCACTCACAGTTCGAGACAAACTAGCAGATTATTTTGTAACTGATGATCCATTACCATGGCAAGACAAGTATGTATAAATAAATAAAAGTTAATAAAAGTACACTCACTTACCTAGTTGTTTTTTTTTTTGGTTTGTCATTTCGTCTTTTTCTTTAAATAAGTTTACTATTTCGTCCCAAACTTTAATTTTTAAGTTACGATCGGCATAATCATTTGATGAACTATCCCACAAACAAGGGCGGTTTGGAATTTCTATAATGAATCTTTCAGTATCGAAACTCATTTTTTTCAATATCAAATACAAATAAATATTTGAGCGAGCGTCCAAAATGGCGGCTGGCCAGCGACTGAGTGAGGGAAGTGCAGTTTACACGTGTACATTATAGTGGCAACGTCGCCAGGCGTAGGAAATTTATATACAATCCGATTGGAATATGGCACTCAGCGTTACAAAGAGTTAATTTCTGATGGAGTTGAAGGCAATTTTGCACGGATGTAAGCAAACCAATTTGAGTTGTTGTGTTCACTATTGGATGAAAAAATAAGAAAGAAAGATACAAATTATCGAGATGCCATTACTGTGAGAGAAAGATTACTGTTGACGCTAAGGTTTTTAGCAACTGTTGATTCGTACGTTAGTTTGCAGTATCTTTTCCGTGGCAGAACCACTTGGACTGACTGGTCAATCTTGGCATGGCATACATTTAACATTTAATATTCAACCCAGTGTTACCTTGTCTTGCAATGTGACCAGGAGGTGCCAGTTTAACTAAAATACGTAGTCAAATTACCATACTAGATGAAACTAAATAATGGAAATCCTCTTTTTTCTTTCTTTAATTTTAGTAATTATATTAATTGGTTAATTTGTAATAATTACTTTGTATGGTTCTTTGGTTGCGTTGAATGTTTAAATTGTAACTCATACAAATAACTGTAATTATCTGGCGATTGAAAAGAGTGGCGTGAGTTTCTTGCCAGTTCTTCTCACAGCTCTACCTCGTCAGCGAACTGGCTGTAGGTCGATTGGCTGACTTCATGTAATGTTGACTTTTCATAAGCATCATACTTTATGATCAAAATGAAATAAATGCTTTGACTTTGACTATATTATGTAAAAATTACGGAATATATCCATATATATCCATATTTTAATTATTCGTGTAATTAATCAAATCATTCAAATCAAATCATTTATTCAAATAAAAATAGGTATACAATAACATAGGTAGGTACATAAATCTTTTAAAAATAGGCTAAGAATATTGTGTGCCTGTACTAGAAAGATCCTGTATCACAGGCTGTCGTAAGTGCTAATCATATTATATTAATGGTATAAAATACAATATTTTTGTCTAAAATTATATAAAAAATGAAATTGTAATAAATTTTAAAAACTAATTTGCGTAAGATCTAAGTAAAGTAGTTTAATAAACAATATTGTGTTAATTAGATGGTGCAATTGATTAACTAGGTAATAGGTAGTGCAAGTAAATGTAAGCATCATATTGTAACTCATAGAGTTACTATTTTTTGTTTTGTTTAAGAAATACTAATGATTTATACAACCAAGCTTCCAAATTTATGGAAAATAAACAGAGATCGACAAAATTTAAAGATATCTTAGTATTACAGCACATCGGCATTTGAGAATGTAAGTTGTCCGTCTAAATACGGGGAAATGTTTGGTAAAGGAATAGGAAAATTAATTTAAAACTGAGAAATTAGTTTGCTTGTAATGTATTATTTATTACCTATTATCAGAATTGCACAAATCAGTCTCATATTATCAGTTAAAATCTTATTATTATTATTGCACAAGTCAGTTTAACTAATATAATAATCAGTCAGTGCTTTTTTTTATGTATGTTTATTATTTAGAAATACTTGTCGCTAGACTGCGTAAGCTCATATATATTTTTAAAACTCTTAGACATTCTGCCGATCGACAAACTATAAAGTTGGTCTATTTCGCCCTGTGTCAATCGATCTTAGACTATTGTATGTATAATATCCTGGGGTGGTGCCAGTAAATCCTATCTAATTGAAGTTGAAAGAGCTTAACGATCTATATTAAAAGTAGGAGCTGGTCTCCCCTACCGTTTCCCAACTCATGACTTATATAAAGAGTGGGATGTTCTTACTGTAAGGCAAACCTATATACTTCACATAGTTTTAATGAAACACTCACAACTACATTACGACCCAAATTTAGTAAATAATAAGCGACGTAAAGATAAGATTTGTGCCCCAGTAAAACTTCATTCCTCACATGCGCAGCGATTCTTTTGTTTCCTTGGCTCTCATCTTTATAATAAACTTAATTTGCACCTGAACATTTATCCTTTTACCAGAGCACGCTGTAAAATATCTGTAATGACGTATATTAAGACCCTAAATTATCAAGATACAGAAAATCTTTTATCCCATTTTATCTAGTAATTTACTAACATATATCATTTCTACCTATTTCATTCATACGTTTACTTTACACCCTGAGTACACCCGCACAAATACACTCTTACACTACACTCATTACTTTAATTCACACATCACACACTCACACTCAGAATTCATACAAACAACTAATTTTATATCTTTCAGTCATCCTTAATTATTACTTTATTTCATCTCAATTGCAATTAGATACATAACTTTTCATGTTGATCTGAATGCTAGCATCAGGGAGAGGCCTGGTGACCTGTAATACAGGTTTTATTAAATCTACCTCGGGCACCAGTCTCTCACAATGTTACGTTTATATCTGTCACATCAAACAACTATGTTTAGAAATAAGATATCCATTGTGAAGAGAGAATAAAGAATTTATTATTTATTATTTATTTATTTATTTATGTGAATCATAATGGCACAAATTGGTAAGTCTTATAAAACAGCCAAAATTTACTTTTATAAAAAAATAAAATTAATTAATTCTATTATCATACTGAACCTACTCGTTACAGGCATTCATCATCACTATTGCCGCTTTCATTTTCCTGGTTATTTGTAATTTTAAGACTTTCGTAAAAACTGTGATGACATTGAGGTATCAAATTGGCAGTACATAATGAAATCAGATCTCTCTTTTTGTGATTTGGTATTGCTGGTGCTTCATCATAAGCACGTTCCAGAGTTATATTTTCTGAGATGCGGCCCCTTTGTTTCCTTCTGGTATTCACAATTTTAAAATCAAGCTCTGAAAATGAAGATTTGTAGCCAAATTTGTATGGATCTTCTTTTTTTACTTGGATACATTTGATGTCACCACATACAATTTTTTGTCCATTTTCGTCTATGCTGAAATTTTTCACCATTTGAGACAGTTTTTTCCAGTCATAAATCTGTTGGTAGCCTATTTCATTGACTTTATAAGGTTTACCAGTTTTTTTGGCTGATTTCAGTACCATTGCCATTTGAGCAGGTGTAAATATTGGGCCACTTCTCAGCAATCTTCTCTTTTCTCTTTCTATTAAGGAATGAATGTTATCAGGATAATTCTGAGTGTGTCCTGCTATCAAAAAGTTGTGGATAATTATATTTATGCGTAAAGCTTGCACTGCGTACATACACATTGATAGAATAAATTTATTTTTATTCTGCCAACCACAATTGTCGCTGTAAAAGATAATTTCGGTTTTTGGACCCACATTTTGTAATAACGAAAAAACACATGACCCTATTTCATTGGCCCCTCTTTTGGCAATACCTTCGTGCCAAGCATAACAAATACCATCTTTATTAATTATATCACATACAGTGAAATTAATGAAGTTTAACTTTGATTTGTAATAGAATGTAGAAACTTCTCCTTGCAGCAATGGAACGACGGCTTGCAAATCATAATCGAAAATCAATATATTGCCATTAGAATTTTTTGCTCCGTCAACATCTCTTTTTTTTCATAACTCTGGATAATTTTTTCTCAGTAATATGCATGTCATAACCATCTTGACGATCAAGTTTTGCATCGAGTGAAGCATTTTTAACGCTTCACATTTGGAACACTGATCTTTTTTTGGTTTGAAAAAAGCAATGTTAAATTCCGTATTAAAAATGTGTGCATACATTGAATTTTTGACTGCTTCTAAACCATTTTCTTCACAATACTGTACATACAGTCTGTACATTGTAGAAATTGTAAGATCTCCTTCCAAATACTCTCGTCTAGTGTCGGCTCTGCAATAATGGGACTCGATACGAGGGAATCTGTTTTAATGATCTCGGACAGACTGTTTGGCAGTATCTGGAAGAGAATGATGTTGAGAATGCGTACCTCTGCGCTCTTTTTCAGTGAACCATTCAGTATTTGTTACATTTTGAACAGTAGTTATTGCGCTGTTAGTGATGTCAAGTGAATTTTTAAAGAAAAGTTTGCAAACACGCCTTTTAGTATTATCGAGATATAAATAGTACGCATAATTTAATTTTCTGGAAGCCTCTTCGCGTCTGTATTTTCGCGGTGTTGTTACTTCCAAACACTTGCTTATAAAATCACCATTAACCACCATTACCCATATTATAAAAATGATCAAATATGGTTTGCCTCTGATCTTCATTAAATTTTAAGCTACACTTCAATCTACACTTTTGACCGCAGCTCATTCCCATTTTTTTGGCTCTCTTTTCACGTCCAGATGATGTCACATAAGCTTGACCAGTAATTACTAAAAGCTTCTTTTTGTTTTTTGCCCAATTTTTCTCATTTCGGATTCTTTTCTTGGGCAGCCGCTCACTATCAATTTCATCCAGCACCGGGATTGGACGAGGTACTGATGTTGAAATGTCTGAATCAGTCGAAGACTCTTTTTTTTTTATTTTTTTTTTTTTTTTTTTATTGACAGATAAATAACAGTAGGTACACATTATTATTATACTCGCCAAGCTAAGCAGCTTGTTGGCGAGATACGCTCGTTAATATATATCAATGTTATACATACTTACTTGAAGTTACATATTGCTTACCTATGCGATTATACAAATCTAAAGCGGACTAGTTATAATAAAAAAAAATTAATAAATATTAAATCTATGGATGGGCTACATCGTGGGATTGGATGTCACGGATAGTGACGTCACATTCGCCGAGCAGGAGACTCTTTAGTTTGGGTTTTAACATGTTTTTACTTATTTTAGGTTCTATTCTTAGTTGCTCTATTCTGTTGTATATTTTAGGGACTAGATATTCAGTCTTTCTCTTTCTTTTTCTTTTTATAATAATTGTTAACTTTTGGTATAAATAATTTTCTCTGTGTTACATTTCTTGTATTGTATACATTATCAATCCTTAACTTGTAATCATCTGTATTATAATGTTCTATGGCTATGAGGAAATTTACTTTTAAGTCTATTGGCAAAATCTTACATATAGGGTACAGTTTTTCATAATCTTTATTGCACATTGTTTTTACTTTTTTACTAACTAAATATTTAATAAGTCTAGTCTGTATACATTTTATTTCTCTTATGTATGATATAAATGTTCGACCATATACACTAAGGCCATAGCTGAGTACTGAGTCTGCAAGTGCATAATAAACCATTGACATTGTAGTCTTGTTTATTACTGGTTGAAGTTGGTACAATTTAGCCAGGACTGATCTAAGCCTGTTGCAAACATCATTTACATGTGGCTTCCAGTTAAAGTGTGTATCTACAGTCAATCCTAAATATGTGTATGTGGTAACTGATTGTATATAAGTACATTTGCAGTTTATTTTATTGTTATGTAAACATTCATATGTATGGCCTATTATTGCTAACTCATCTTTATGGGACTTGGCACGCTGATTGTAGGGTGAGTGTATATGCATGTATTTAGTTTTATTTAAGTTTAAAATAATACTATTGTCATGTGCCCATCGTGTTATATCTTCAAAGTCACTTTGTATATTCTCTTGAGCCTCAGGCAGATCTTTAGATGCATACAGTAGGCACATGTCATCAGCATACATATACACCCGGCACCTGCTCACAACATTAGCGACACTATTCACATGCATGATATAGCCCACGGGCGCGAACACCGACCCGGTCGGCACACCCAAATCAACAAGAGCCTCTTCCCCTGCAACATTATTTACCACTGTACAGATTTTTCTGTTGGTAAGATAATTCTTGAACCATGCTTTTGTGGGCCCACGTATGCCACATTCATCCATTGCCTGTAGTAACACGTTATGTTCCAGCGTATCAAATGCTTTTTTATAATCTATAAAAAGTGCTATGAGCTGTTTACTCGATGCGTGCAGGGTCCGGTTGATAATCGTCATGTGTCTGAAGCACTAAAATCATCAATCGCGCCCTGCAACAAAGTAATAGTTGAGTAAAATGGAAATGGATTGTAAGTAGGTACATTCTACTCGTATTATTAACAATCTCTACAATGTACAGACTTTAAACTACCTACAAAATTGAACACAGCTTACGTCATTTGGTTGCTCTTCATTTACAGTATTATCAATTGACCGAAGATTGTCAACACAATATTCACTATTTTGCAATAGATATATGATTTTTCTCTTCCTTCTGTTTCTAAAATTTCTACATTCTGAAAATAAACACGAATAATATTATACGGGTACAGAAAACAAGCAAGTTGGTCAGGCATAACTTTTAAAATAAGTATAATTTTTAGATAGTTTTCATAATCATTATACCATAATTATAAATATTGTTTACCTGTAAGTCGTCATTCGTAACCTTATCACTTGTTGGTTCTTGCATACATACGTCGTTTGCAACTTGTACCAAATCATTTTGTTTTGCCGGTAAAATTGGCGGGACCGCGACCGATGGTGATAGCCGTTCTTGAATAACCTATTACAATAATATAACAATTAAATAGGTAGATACATAATGAAAACAATACAATGATATTTGCAAATACCGTTACTAAAGAAAATAACATTAGTTTAGTTAAGTAGGTACTTTGTTTGAACTAGACCTTAAGGAACTTACCTCACGAGTTTGGTTGTTTGCTAGTTGAACTAATAATCTCCCACGTTTCATTGTGACTGATACACGTACGAAAATTGTAACAACAAACTTAAACTTATCAATTAATTATGTTTTTATTAATAAGATCACGCAGGTGACACAAATATAATACCAATAACAACAACAGCATGGCACTGTTTGCGAAACTAGCAAGCATTGCATTAGAAGCGCGGGATACCGCCCCGCAGGGGTGTCGCGCGACATTCGACGAACAGAACGAAAAATCAGTGCGCCTCACGCAGCCGCGTGATGCGGACATCTTATTAGTAGAGTAGGTAGGTTATTTTAAAATGTCCTAGAAAGAAATAGAATTTAACGATATTTTAGTTAAACACTGGGACAACTAAGATGTCTCAACATAGAATTGTTTTTATAATTTCATATAAGGACATTTGAAGAAGTCTCTGTGTAGAACTAAAAGAAAAGTAAAAATCTTCCTGACTTTAGAAATATCTTAAAATGTCAGAATCTTGAACTAAAGGTCGGTAAAAATTTGCTTAAATGTCTCAGTGAGACGTCGAAATTTAGGCACTTTGGTTGCGTTTTCCAAATATCCGATTTTTGAACCGGACAGAAGAGCATATTTTTCACATGAAACAATACTTATCTCAATTTTAATTTTTTTAAAGATATCTTACTGTTGAACTACGGCAGCGATATGTATGTGTAATAATATAATTCTGCTTTTTGGGATTCAGGTTTAGGGATGAGAGAAGATTCTATATACCTCAATATTTATATTATATACGGTAAAAAGGGAAACAGAAACAACAGATGTACAAAAATTTTAAAAATATATAATAATAAAAATTCAGTTATTAGCACAGCATTACAACAATCGACAAAAAACCTCAATAACCTATATTTTGCACTAATTTCTTATAATATTGTTGCGACGAATACCTATGCTAGAACGTTCGCAAGTACTTACCTACTCGTGTACGACGAATACCTAAGCTCTAGAACGTTCGCAAGTACCTACCTACTCGTGTACGACAAATACCTACGCTCTAGAACATTTGCAAGTACCTACCTACACGTATACAACAAATACCTACGCTAGAACGTTTGCATGTACCTACCTACACGTATAACAATAGATCAACGGCGGTAGGCATACCTACGCGTCGCAGCTAAGTACCTACACTCATTGTTCTGTTTTCGAGAATTGTCGGCATCTTTGTGGTAATAACTGGAAGGTTCTAGAAGTCTATTGAAGGACTATAAAAAGGATTCGAACGTCGGCACTTCGTTCAGTTGTGAATACAGCGATCTCGAGCGAACATCTAAGCGATACGGAAGTTTAAGAAGAGCGATATACGAAGCGTTATAGTGCAGTATAAGTCTTTATTGCTTTATTTTGTTATTGTTAGTGTATTGTGCGAGTCTCTAATAAACTCATCATCGCGTAACTGGCATTTTACCTCGAACCCCATCCTGACACGTAACAGATTCCTGCGATGTTCCGTGAAACTGCGTCCCATAACTATTACGTCATCTAAGTACACCAGACAGGCATCTCCCAAAAGACCCACTAGTACGCGTTCCATAAGCCTTTCGAACGTAGCTGGTGCATTACACAATCCAAATGGCATTACCCGGAACTGCCACAGGCCTTTGCCAGTACCGGTGGTAAATGCAGTCTTCTCCTTATCTTCTGGCCGGAGTTCCACTTGCCAGTAGCCACTTTTCAGATCTACCGTAGAGAACCACTTCATGCCTCCAAGCATGTCCAAAGTGTCGTCAATACGGGGCAAAGGATAGCTGTCTTTCTTGGTCACGTTATTCAGCATCCTGTAGTCTACACAAAACCTAGTACTGCCATCTTTCTTCTTCACGAGTACCACAGGTGAAGACCATGGGCTGGATGATGGCTCTATGATCTTGGTTCGTGCCATATTCCCAATCAGCTCGGCTACTTCTTGTTCTTTTGCTAGTGGCACTCGTCTAGGTCTTTGTTTAATAGGCTGTGTAGCACCTGTGTCGATCGGGTGTTTAACTAACCCCGTTCTTCCAAGGTCGTTTTCTTCTTTAGTGAAAATGTCCTTGTAGTCCAGTAGCAGCTTCTCTGCTTCCCGATATTCGTTGGGTGACAAACTTTTCTTCGTGGTCTCTAGCAATGGGCCCATATGATTTTCCGAAGAGGCAGTCTGGACGTTCTCTAGGATCTTCCTCAGACTGCTCACAGCCTCACATCGTCCAACGATCGCGTTCTTCCGTAATAACATCGCCGAATTGCTGAGGTTGGCAATTTTAACTTTTGCTCCACTTCTAGTCATAACCAAAGTTCTGGCTGTAATTAGACTGGTATAGCGCCCAGGATCTTCTACCATGACGCAACGATCAGCAGTCACACCCTCAGGGAACCTTACGTCGACTAAGGTTTCTGACCTCGGTGCCAAGGTTACCGTTTTGGCACTGTAGACCGCTATCGAAGAACAGCCTTCCAGAAAGACTTCTTGATCTGGGAAGCTTAGAACACCTTTAGCAATATCGACAACGCACTGCTGCATTCGTAAGAAGTCTAAGCCGATAATGCAGTCATCCGTTATGCTCGCCACCAAAACAGATTGATGATAAATCTTCTCTCCTAGTTTGATCTTCACATCTGTAGCTCCGAGGACGGTCACTGGCTGGCCAGTCACTGTTTGCAATTTGCAAGATGGTCGTGCGTCTTCCCACTGAATTGTTCGCCGCAGAAGTTCTGGTCGTACGATGGTCTTCGACGCGCCCGTATCTATCGTAAAGCGAACAGGTTTACTATTGATTTCTCCAGCTGTTACCAGGCTATTACCGTCACATGCCTGTGATACTTGCACTGTGGGGGCTTGACGTAACGGATCTTGACTAGCATCAACCTGAGTAGTAGCTGACACCATTCTACTTCTTCTCTGGTCTGGACAGTTGATTCGGATATGGCCCCGCTTGCCGCATCCGTAGCACATAGGCCCACCTCGTGGTCTAACAGCTGCAACAACTTCCCGTACTTTATGCGACTTGTAGTCGTTTCGCACAGCTTCCACCTCAAGGGCATGTGCTAAGGCCGCTTCTAAAGATGTATGGTGTGCCAACCGAACAGTTGTTCTGACCTCAAACTCTCTAATGCCATCCACGAAAGCTTGCACAACTATGTGGTCCACAGATGATGTACTGGAGGCATAGGCTCGTCGTACCAGGCGTTCAATTTCAGCAGCCCATTGTTGAAGCCCCTCACTCGACTTCTGAGTTCGATCCTTCAGCTGAGCTCGATAAACATGCTCCAGGTGCTTATCGCCAAATCGAGCTTCCAATGCCTTCAGGAGTGCGTCTAATTTTCGTCGGTCAGCAGGCAAGTTCTCTAGGATCAGCAGTGCATCCCCTCTAAGTGCCAAAGTAAGCGCCGTCAGTGCGTGATCATCTTCCCATCCATTTCCTTTGGCAACTACTTCGAACTGGTGTCGAAAGGCCGTCCAGGAAGACGAGCCGTCAAAGGAGGGCAGTTTGAACTTGGGACCTCCGGAAGTGACTGCCGCGGCCATAGGCGTAGTGCTTGAATATAGGACCTTGGTCTTCTGCAGCTCTTTAATCATCTTGTCATGATGGTTCATGGTGGTCTGGACATCTTCGAGAATTTCATCATGTTTGCTGGTACGTTTTTTCACCACTTCAACGTCTTCTTGAAGAGAACTGATGACGGTGCTGAACCCTTCCCACTTAGAGTCCATCATTTCTTGAAGGTCCTCACGGATAGCCTGGCGTTGACGTTCTTCAGCTTGGCGTTGACGCTCTTCAGCTTGGCGTTGTCGCTCTTCAGCTTGGCGTTGACGCTCTTCAGCTTGGCGTTGACGCTCTTCAGCTTGGCGTTGAACTTCCTTCAGCTCCTTCATGGCTTGACGTTGGCCCTCCTGTATAATGGCTAAAAGAGACGACATGTCAAAGCCAGAGCTTACACCCGTAGACGCCGCAGAAGTACCCGGATCACTAAATACTGCTGCGCTAGTCTCTTCAGTATCGGCCATAATCGATGGTTCACGAGTTTCGTCTACCGCCGCCTGTCGTCGAGTGCGTACTCCCTCGTCGCGTGGTGTGACTGGCATTCTCACTTCTGTCACCAATTGTTACGTGTCAGGATGGGGTTCGAGGTAAAATGCCAGTTACGCGATGATGAGTTTATTAGAGACTCGCACAATACACTAACAGTAACAAAATAAAGCAATAAAGACTTATACTGCACTATAACGCTTCTACTGGGTACGCTGTCGGGAAGACATCGAGGAGTGGTGCAGAAAGTGCTCTACGTGTGCTTCGGTAAAAGGACCTCGTACTAGATCAAGAGGCAAGCTACAGCTGTACAGTGTCGGAGCCCCATGGGAGAGAATTGCCATTGACGTAGCTGGACCATTTCCCGTGACAGAAGACGGCAACCGCTTTATAGTAGTAGTTCAAGATTACTTTACCAAATGGCCCGAAGTGTTTGCGACACCAAACCAAGAGGCTCAGACCGTGGCCAAAAAGTTGATCCAGGAAGTAGTGTGTCGATTTGGTGTGCCGTTGGAACTGCATAGTGACCAGGGAAGAAATTTCGAGTCAGCCCTGTTTCAAGAGATGTGTAATCTACTCGGCATACACAAAACACGGACAACACCAGCGCATCCGCAGTCTGACGGCATGGTAGAACGGTTTAACCAGACATTGGAAAACCATCTGGCCAAGGTTGTCGAAGACCATCAACGAGACTGGGACCGTTACATTCCACTCTTCCTGTTATCATATCGGTCCGCGGTTCATGACACTACAGGATTTACGCCGGCCAAAGTCAACTTTGGAAGAGAGATACGCCTACCAGTAGACTTGATTACCGGAACACCTCCTGATACGCCAAAGCCGACAGTAGAGTACGTCGCAAACTTGCAAGCACAGCTGGATAAGACACATGATCTAGTGCGAGATAACAACCTCAAGGCTAATGAGAAGATGAAAACTCGCTATGACAGGAAAGCAAGTAATCATGGCTTCGAGGAAGGTACGCTCGTGTGGTTACATAATCCTCTTAGGAAAATCGGCAAGTCACCGAAGCTACAGGCCCGCTGGGAGGGTCCCTATAAAGTGATCACAAGGATCAATGACGTGACCTATCGTATAAGACAGGGCGATAGAAAGAAGCCGAAGATCGTCCACATCGATCGACTAGCACCCTATCACAGTTCTAACGCTGCTCGGGACGAGCATGATTAAGAGGGGGGCAATGTTGCGACGAATACCTATGCTAGAACGTTCGCAAGTACTTACCTACTCGTGTACGACGAATACCTAAGCTCTAGAACGTTCGCAAGTACCTACCTACTCGTGTACGACAAATACCTACGCTCTAGAACATTTGCAAGTACCTACCTACACGTATACAACAAATACCTACGCTAGAACGTTTGCATGTACCTACCTACACGTATAACAATAGATCAACGGCGGTAGGCATACCTACGCGTCGCAGCTAAGTACCTACACTCATTGTTCTGTTTTCGAGAATTGTCGGCATCTTTGTGGTAATAACTGGAAGGTTCTAGAAGTCTATTGAAGGACTATAAAAAGGATTCGAACGTCGGCACTTCGTTCAGTTGTGAATACAGCGATCTCGAGCGAACATCTAAGCGATACGGAAGTTTAAGAAGAGCGATATACGAAGCGTTATAGTGCAGTATAAGTCTTTATTGCTTTATTTTGTTACTGTTAGTGTATTGTGCGAGTCTCTAATAAACTCATCATCGCGTAACTGGCATTTTACCTCGAACCCCATCCTGACACGTAACAATATTGTCTTTTAGCGTCCGAGCATCGAGCAAGTTTCTAATTTTGCAATATAGTGTAGTCGTATCATTAGATACTTTTCTATTAGAATTTTTATCAAATTTATTTTGTGATGATCGCCATAACATTGATGCTCATCTTCTAATTCTTTAAAAATGGTTCCTTTCCAATAAATCTTTTTAAAATCTTTGAGTGATGTATTTGGTTTCATTTTCTGTTTTTATTAAAACATTTTCTTTTATAATTTTTCTTATAACAGTTTCGGCTGCTGCGCAAACTTCATATGTGTCTACAGAGGGGAAAATCAAACCTCCCTTATCTCTCAAGCCAATCAATTTATGAAAGTCTTTTCTTTCTGAGGACACCAAGCACGCTAAACACGGATCGCATTTTACTGTTTTACGGACTAATTGGACGTAGTTCCTGAAAAACGTTCCAACCCACTAACTTGACATTTTGAGATAATTGCGATTAAAGTTCAATCTCGTATTACTTAATGAAATTTTTATTTTTTTTCTACTGATACTTTTGTATGCTATAGATGACATGATCGAGTTTTAATGTGACCCTATTTTAGACTTCTAATGTTAATGCTTTTCTCAATATTCATAAAAATATTGCTGTGGAACGTTTTTGGTTTATTGCAATATTCATGGTACATTTAAAATTTTAATTTGCGCAAAACGTTCCAAATGACATGTAAAATAAAGAAAGTAATAATAAAACAAGATTAAATAGAAAAAAAAGTATATTTTGTAATGAAAAATATCTACGATATACGTTCTTCTTCGAATCCAAAGTCTTGTTCCCCTGCAAATCCTTCAATATAATCGGGTCCTTCTATACCCTGCAGGTTTTTATAAAACGACAGGCAATCCTCAGGAATTAGACTAAACATTGACTTTAGGTCATCTAATTTAGCCTGGGTAATAGGTTTTCCGTCTGGCCAAAGAGGAATAAGGAGTTCTGAGCATAAAGGAAGCACGCTTCCTTTAAATTTTCGCCCTATATATAACTCTTGATATTCCTCATTATTATCTGAACTCATGAAGACAGAGTGTACATTATCCTTTCTTATTTGGATATGTTTGGTCTTTAGCCAATTAACTTTAACCTTATTAATGAACATCTTTCGATTTGTTATATTTTTTTCTAATTTCTCAGTGCTCACGAAGTCTTCTTTTTCCATCTTTATAGGTACTAGAGGGGTCTTTTTTGTGCAAGTCTTTATCACATTCACGTAATCTTCTGCAGTGTATAGTCTCTGAAAAATTTTTAAATGACTTTCAATTTTACCAAAGTCAGTGTCATTTGGCAAAAATGTATGTCCACTTTCTAGGAAATTTAAATCTATAACCTTTATGGTAGGATGGCTGTATAAAATCACTTTAAGAATGAGGACCATTTTTATGTTCCGATTTTGGCCCCCGCAACTGTCGCTCCACAATGATAGATATTCAACATTAGGACGCATTACTTCGTTTATAAATTTTTTCAAACAGGAACCAACTTCTTGGGCACCTCTGCCAGCTTGACCCTCAACCCAAACAAAACAATATCCTTTATTTGTAGAAGACACATGAATGCCGCAGTTATAAAACCAGAGTTGTCTTTTATAAAATACCACGTTTGTTGGAATACGTGGTAAAGGCAACGTCTTCTCCATGTCAAATGTTAAACACTCAAATGTCTCATCTACTTTTGCCCTTTCAATCTGGCAATTCATTTGACTTCGTAAGGACTCAGCTAATTTTAAATGCTTTTCTTTTTCGGAAATCAATTGGTTTCTGTCTTCTATTGACAAATCGTTCGGGACTTTTAGTTTTGCTGCAAATGTGTCACATCTATTGCACGTGTCTTTTTTAAGACTTTTGAACCTTAAGTTAAATTCTTTCAGGAAAATCTTTCTGAAAATGGCTAATGATACATATTTTTTGCTGTCGTTGCCATGAATGAGTCTAAATTCGTCAACATATAAATCATATATCTTTTGCATAGTCAATCCTGGTTGCAGATATAGTGCATCACCAATTTGAGATCTTCTATAGTGGGACTCATATTTTGGTAAGTTATTTATAATATTACAAACAAAATCTATTTGTTCTTGCGCAGTTTTATTCCACCCACCAGATGAAAATCCTCTACAATCCCGTAAGTTATCACCATTGCGTTGTTTTTTTAAACTAATTGTGATTTTTTGTGTGGTTACTTGAAATGTGTTTAAAAACATGTCACGGCACACAGGAATATTTGAAATTCTATACGTTCTGGAGAAGTTTCGTGGCTTTTTGACCTGAGATGAAGTATTTTAAGATATATACGACCGTTTTTTACGTGTTTCCGTAACGTTCGAGCAAATGTACAGTAGCTGAGCTTCGTACGACCCAAGTGTGATAAATTTATTAAATTCTTTTCTTCTTTCTTCTTCTGTTACGTTCAAATGACACTGTTTTTTGCAAACGCATGCGTAACTTTCAAACGTTTTTGCGCGTACTTCTCTATTTTTTCCTCTGTACGGCAAATTAGCATATTTGCGACATTTTCTTTGAGCTAACGTATAATCTTTGAATTTTCTTTTTCGCCCCCTTTTTGGCCGACTTGGTCTTTTTTCAGTAGTTTCTTCTTCACCATTGATATTATTTGCTACAGAATTTTCTTCTTCACACGTGCTATGGCTTATTCCTTCTCCGAGATCTTCATGCAAATTATTACTACATACTTCCTCCATGTTCTGTTCTTGTGTAATACTTCTAGGTAGTAAAATTGATTCGCTGTCCGCATCTGAAATTTCCGAACTCTCGGAAACTATGTAGTTCGGATCTTTGACACTATCATCGTCACTGCCACTTAAAATTAGTGTATTTAACAGATCTAGTGTAGCTGGTGACATTGGTCTTACTGGAGAATCTTCAATTCCTTAAAAAATATAATATTATGTAGCAAAATGTGTATTTGTTGAAATGGAACATGCGCAATACATTATTATGGTAAATGCTATTTTGAAATGGATGTGTCTACTAATAAGTAATTAAATAGAAATCGATGACTAACTTTGAAAACCATTTTCAGAACAATCTTGTACAATCTCTTGAGGTTCTTTCTGTAAATCTGGGTTTTGTGATGCCCCAGTATGCATAAACCAATCACTCTGTATTCTCAATATATCTTCATTGTTAGTATTTCGAGGTGTGATTGGCGAATAAGAAGGAGGATCCAGAGAAATGTAACCTGAAAAAAAAGCAAACATTTCATAAATATTACCAAATATTAACCTTACCTGCTTCCCAGAGGGGTAGGCTGCAACTACGAGTTTCTACCATAGTACTAGTTACTACAATCAGAACATGTTCAATATAAAGGTATAACAACAATTTAATAACTTTCAAAACTCTATGTTGTGGCAACTGTAAGGGAGTAGTTCTTACTTTCAACACTCGCTATATTATCTGTATTGGAGAGATTGGTATCTTGAAATGTTATAGAAGTACTAGTTGAAGGTAGGACTATTTCTAGGGGTGGTATAGTCTTGAGATTGATCACATCTGTAAAAAATATGCGTATAATATACATAGTATATGGTTTGATTAGTGGTTGGTAATATTGTTTGGCTACCTCTATTATCAGAACCTTTAGTTTGTTCTAAACTGAAATGAAAATATTTATTTGTCCACACCATCCCTGCACATCCTTTTAATAAGGTAGATAGGTATAGATAACGTGCGGTCTTAATAAAACAAACGAAAATCACTCAAGAATGTCTCCAAAGCTGTATTTTGAATCATGTTACTTTAATAAAACAAAGGAAAATCACTATTAAAAAATGTAATAAACAAATCATGACTAGCTAACTAGATACTATACCTTCAGAAGCATTTTTTTCATACTGTTTTATTATCTGGTCAGGATTCATTTCCTTCAAAGTTTCCACCAGACCACTGGTTTCAACTTCACCTTGCTTTTGAGAGGTTATTTTGTTTCGGAGGTCCATTAATTTTCGTCTTTTAGCCAATAACTTTTCTACTGACAGAGTCTGTAACAAATCATAACGATTATGTAAGAAGTTAAACTTATATTAGCGAATCAGTCAACAAATATCTTTCACAATAAATTGGTATTTTAATGAATACTTACGTTTTCCTCGGCTTCCATAGTAAAATAAAATTAACACCTGACACTACAAGTTAATAAACTTACACAGATCACTTAGTACTTTACAAAACACAACGATAACGAAACAAAACACGACACGGCGACAATACGTACTCCTTCAACGATGCTTGCGTCCTACATACTGATAAGTCAAGATTCACAATGACAGGAAGCAAATAGTCTGTCTCGCTTGCACTCGTGGATAAGTATTGACAGAAGCACTGAATCACTTGCATAGTTCGTATTCATTTAATAAATAATTTGTACCTAAATGTTAGAGAAATAGGAAATAAAGTTATTAATATTAAAATATAAACTTTCTTTTCTTCTTGTCATTAAATCATTATGTTAACTTACCTAAAGATGATTTTTTTTTAAATCAAAAATATTCCAATTGACTTGGAACTTTTTAATGAAAATTATATTTTGCCGACATGGGTAACATTTATTTATATCAAAAACGTTTCAAATGGTATGGACCATTTTAGTGAAATATCTATTCTCTGGAGAGTGCACGTACTATGTTTAAACAAAAACGTTTCAGATGGCTTGGAACGTTTTAGTGAAACATCTATTTTAACAAGGTCAATCAGATTTTTAAAAATCAAAAACGTTTCAAACATCTTAGATCACATTTCAGAAAAAAAAATATGACTCTGTCTTATATTTGGGTTGTTCCACACAGCTTGGGCTTTTTTAGTTTAATATTTATTTGTGTTCTCTATATAAGTGGGTTGGGTTACTAGATCATGATTTTATTAATAAAATAATAGTACAGCCACCAAATTTTGACAGTTAGTAAAATAGCAATCACATGACTTATTTGGTATTATAAAGTAAGTTTTGATCTGATTGTGGGTTGGAACGTTTTTCAGGAACTACGTCCAATTGAACTACACATCCAGCAATATACCCCACGATGACTTTCCTCATTTCGTTAAAAATAGGCACATCCAAATAATTTGCTAGATCGTTGAAAGCCGCGGGTAAATCCTTTAAAAATCCTAAAGAACGGGTAAAGTATTCATTGGAGTGGTCGAGTTAATAACTTGAGTAGCAGAACTACACGTTAGTATCGAAATATTTTCCAGTGCAACGCAGTTTCCGGTGTCCAGACTTTTTATTTCCAAATGTCTCAGTAATTTTCGATATACAGCCTTGAACTGTTTTACATTAGGGTTGTCATTATGACCCCCATGCATTCTGATGCAACCAAAAAAAATTTCAATGTGATCCTGGCTAAGTTTGTATGTAGGTAGATAGATTAATCACCTTTCATTTTCTATGAGACGCTCATAAAGTGACTTTACTATATTAATTAAGGCTCCCAGAAAACCTGGTTTACATCTTGTTTCCACCACTTTTTTATAAAATCGCGTTACAGTGTAGATAGGTTTTCCATCTTTTATAACTTTTCGTTTAGTAACTCTTTTTATTTTTAAATTTTGAAAGTAGTCTTGAAGTCGGTTTAGTAGTGCATAAATTTCTATTTTATTGCCTTTGTTTATGGGTTTTCTGTAATCAAAATGTTCCATAGCTCGTGAATTAAAAATGTCGAACATATCATTCATTAATTGTACAAACTCTTCTGTTAGCTGAGATTGTTCTAAATCTGGGAGCCTTAAATCAGTTCTACAAAACTGCAGAGTTTTTGCAACGCTACTTAGCGTCTGGGTGGCAAGCTTGACCTTCATTATTTGATTTCTGAATGAAATATGTCGTCTAGAAAGTCTATTTGCTGAATGTAGGCCTTCGTCTTCTTGCAATTTATTTAGTTTTGCTAAGTAGTCCCAGTTAACTATTTCCTCATTGATATTTAGGAATTCCATTTTTGCTTCTAGTGCTATAAAATTGCTACGCAACCAGCGTAGCAATTTTATAACATGACTTGGATCTAAAAAACAAGCTACTTCGCTGGAATCTGATGAGTGTTTAAAACTTGTTTTTATATTCGCAGCATCAGATATATTGCAACCAAGCAAATCCATAGCATTGAAATTCGTAGTATGCCCATCGAACGGTAGCGATACAACTTTCACTCCAGATTCGTAACATTTGATGAGACAAAGTTTTATTAAGTTTGATTTTTGCTCTCCGGTTAAATTGCTCGTCAAAAAGTACCCTAAAGGTATCTTAAAATGTTTATTGACTCCAACTAACATATATACAAAAGCTTGAGATGCCAAAGTAGTAGAGTCTGTTATTTCATCGCCCATGTCGATCACTCCTATGTATCGCTTACCATCCCATAGTTTCTGCTGGCGCACTGCCATTTCATATTTATATGATGTAATTTTAGCAATTCTTTGTAACACTGTAAAAGATTCTTGAGTGAAACCAGGTTCACTTTTAATGTGAGTGTACCATTTTGACAAGTTTTTCGGATAGGGTAAGCAACTATTGAAGGCTTTTCTGACATACTCATAACCCTTTGGAGAATAAAAATTTAGTGATAAGCAAAATTTTCGAATTGCCGGGGAGTATTTTAGCTTCTTTATACCGCTCCTTTGTACGTATAAGCTATGAAAAAGCTCAGTTCCTACAATATTCTCGCTCAGCAGTTTATGAGTATCATAATTTATAGAATTCTTATTAATTATTAAGTCTTTTAAAATATTTTTAGCGAAGAATTCCTCTTTTTTAGTCGCCGAACTTTTTCTTGCAATGTTTTTAACTTTCGCTTGGTAACGTCTCGCAGTAACTTATGTTTTCTTAAGTCTTTCCTCCAAATGAATCCAAATCCGAATCCCTAAATTCAGGCTCTACAGAATCACATTTAATAGGGTTTTCTGGTAGTTGATGAATATTCAGTAAGTTTGAAGTACCAGGTTGGTCCTCTATAGCAACTGGGTCTTTTAAAGGCATCAATAATTACTGATGATGACAATTCCGGTGGTTGTTGTAATACGTATAAATGAAGTGTCGGTTTAGATTTCTTTTTAATCAGCCGTCGACCTTTTTTAGTAAAATACACATCTTCCTCTTTAAAATGCAATAGCATACAACGCAAAATTTTGATGGGAGCCAGTCATTATCTTGCCTACTTTGGCGGGTAATAGAAATCCATTCGTCGCGTAAGACTAGATCTGTGGGCAATCTACAAATAATACAATTTATATTATTGTATTGTATGTGGTAATAAAGTATAATTATATAACCGTAGCTTAAAAGAATCACGTCAAAGAAGAAGATTAACTAAGGCACATATTTTTTTTAACAGATCTCTTGAAATAGGACACCTCTACACTTAGGTTAATACCTGTAATAGATTGCATTACGTATAATATTCATGCAACGGAGACATTGAACATTAACGATAGCGACGTACACTATACAAGTGAATATAGACCAATTCTCTCGGCCATGTAAAGGTATTCATAAACAGAGGAAATTTTTAGTATAGTTTATAGCCAAAAATAATTTTACTATTGAAATAAAAAAAAATAATGCCTTCAATCAATAATTTTTGTTTCTACATAAACATTCCACAAATATTTGGATCGTATAGGGATCGAACCTAAAACAAGTTATATACTAATGAAATTCTATAACAATATTTGCAAATAAAGATTTTTTTTGAAAGCTGTTTCAGTATTATTTTTTATTTTGTATAAATTGTACAAATATATAAAATTCTTAAATTAAATGTAGGTAACAAAATATATCTACAATAAACTTTTATAATATGTTAGTATAATATTTTTCATTAACATGACAATTATTAAACATATTCAATTGACAAGTGCATTTTCCCTAATTCAGGGAAAACGGCGGCGACGTAAACTGGCAACACTTACACATGTTTTGAAGAAATACGAAATTTATCGAAATTAAAATATGAAACAGTCAAATCATGAATAGTTACCTGTGAAAAGATATACCATCTTCCTGTTTTTGCTTTTGGGAACTACTTTTACAATGTTTAAAAACGCAAGACGGCATGTTATGAATTTAAAAGCTGAATTGATCGCGGCGCGTGAACTGTACGATGCTTCGAATCGCACTGAGCCGAGTTTGTATTCGCTTTTCAATTTGTATTTGCTTTAGTGACCGCACGCAAGTGTTCCACGTGCCCCATCTGCCTTTTGTTCTATAATCTGCGTATAAAACTAGAAATTGTGACTGTGTGACACACATAGTATGTATAACGTATGTATTTATTTTAGTGATACCTCTAGATCAACTACACCGGTATATAAGCCGGCAAAGTAAAGGTCGTCTAGCCGACGCCTTAGTTATGGTGGCAGCACCCCGATGTTTCGTCCGCAGCCAGGAGCCAATGCAAGAAGACAATCCCTCTTGGATATTGCCTTACAAATAGAAAGGGAACCTGATATGCTCCCTCCACCAAAGAAAAGGTATACTTTTGCGATAAAATAATATTATGTATCATAATTTTTTTATTGATACACATCAAGATAATATTTAATTAGAAAACATTATAAGAATTTATATTTCAGCTTAGGAGCAGTGGAGAAAGTAGCAGCTGCTAATGTCGAAGAAGACGATGTCGAGGAGTTGATGGCTGGAGATCATATTCAGCGGTGGTTACAGCCTCCTACGGCGTACGTTCCTCTACCCACAACAGCACCGCTTTCTCCACAACCAGGAACATCTGCTAGTTGTATCGATAGGCCCAATGAAGTGGAACACCAGAGTCCAACGCCTGGTAGTGACATGGACAACGACTTTAATGATGATTTTGATGTTGATAACACTACCAGGAGCATAGAAAGGGATATACCTAATAATGCGGAATTGGACGAACCACTTCGTGTGGCAATCGAGCAACTCGAGACAATAATAATATATTTCAGTGGAATGCAGACTTCGGGTCATTCCGCGGGACTCGGGCGCATTTCTAAGAGAATCCTAGCCCTATCCGCGAGTTTAATTTGATGCCAGACCTTTTTCTGGCCGTTTGGGACAGACCAATAATAGACCTAATAGTATGGGAGACTAATAGGTATGCTGAACAAATGATATATAACGCTGATTTACCACCTAAATCTCGACTGCATAGCTGGAAGCCTACCGATGCAGACGAAATTTATCGTTTGTTTTCTATTTTTATATATATGGGTCTTGATCCACGTACAAAACAAAGCGAGTACTGGATGATATCAAGTGCACTAGAAATGCCTAAGTTAAGGCAGCTGATGTCTTATAACCGGTTCATACTCCTTAGCAAATTCCTTCCTTTTTTAGATAATTCTGAAACCAGTTAGAGTTATCTACAAAATGATGGACAAAAACTTTCGCTTAAATTAGGGAAACTGGCAGCTATCATATAACCACCTAAATAAAAAAATTGCAGCAACTTTACATTCCAGAAGAAAATATTTCGTTTGATGAATTTTTGACTTTGTTCAAAGGCCGTCTATCATGGATCCAGGCGATAAGAACCAAGGCTGCTCGATTTGGTATTAAATCCTTCGAGCTTTGTTATGCCCGTACTGGTTACATGTACAAATGTCAAATATATACCGGAAAAGATACAAATACAGCAAGCCTTCAGCAAGTTCAGATTTAGGTAGTAAAACCACCAAAGTAGTCTTAGACCTCATAGAAGGTCTAGAAAATAAAGGCTATTGTCTAACTATGGACAATTTTATATTTTTCCGATACTGAAAGAGTATGTAAGTGAACGAATGATAGGAATTAAAATCTATTTGTGCCATTTTCTCTGTAACTGCGAGTCGAATAAAAGCTGAAGGGGTCAGCATATGTCGCATAAAGTTTGTGTCTATTGTTAAAACCATTTTTTTTATTAAACCAATTTTTTGGGACTACTACTTTTTTCATTGCAGGTGATTTAGACATGCCATAGCTGATAATATTCATCGTTCATCGATATGCCACCCCAGACCATACACGAACCGCCTCCAAAAGGAACACGCTCCTCAATGCAACTTTGAGCATATCGCTCCCCACGTCGACGATAGACTCTTCTCCGACCATCTGCACCATATAAACATGTCCTACACTCGCCCGTGAACAATACGGAGGCCCATTGCTATTCTGTCCAATTTAGGTGATCACGCGCAAATCTTAAGCGAGCTTGTCTGTGAGCTACAGACAACTTTGGACCATTTGCAGGTCTAAAAGGGGTGATATCCGCTTCCTTTAACCTTCTTCTTATTGTTCGTGCACTCACATTTACTCCACGCACTTCATTAAGCTCTTGTTTTGATGTTAACTGACGTGAGGAAACGAATTCGCAGGGAAGTTGTAACAATAAATCGGTCATCACGACCGGTGGTTGCTCGAGTCCTGCCTGTACCACGTCTCCTTCTGTAAGAACCTGTCTCCACAAACCTTCTGTATATTCTAGAAACCGTAGACTGGTTTAAATTTAAATTTCTACCAATCGTTCGTTGATCCAAGCCCTCCCGCACCAGTGCTACAATTTGAGCCGCTTGTTCGGACGAAGTATCCATATTATGGTTCAAAAACTCTCGATGAGTTAAAGATGAATGAATTGATATGAAAATTCGTTATCTGTGAACGCGTCGCCGGCGCCTGGCGCGCTTTCTCCTTATTTGTCAACTTCATATTTCAAAGCATAGTAAGTCCGGACTTCAAGTTTCAACAGTACAAGTGGTAAAATTAAATTGTAGTCTCGGCTTATTCTGTACAACACAACATTCATAATGGGTTCATTTAGGCAATGCATTGTACTAAATTTTTCTGAAGTATTAGGGAGGGGTTGGGCTACAATGAGGACGAGATTACTACGCATAATTTTGAGGATCGGACGTCACTAGGTAAGATAGTCCGATCTATTTAATTATGATCTGTAATCTCGTCCTCATTTTGTACTATGTAGATGTTTAAAGAAGAAGGTTGTGTTGGTAATCACATTAATATATTTCTTATTAATTAGGAATGATTACAAATTAAAGGTAGATAACCTTTTAAGTTATAAGAACAGTCTTCATTTAGTATGGCTAGTTATAAATGTATAAGTCACAGCCATAAACATTCATTCAAATTTAAGAAACAAAAGGAAAATAAATTTTCTAACATACAATAAATAATAAGAGAATATTACTTTACTATCATTGCTAAAGACAATGTACATAATTATGTAGGTAATTGCCTGATACATATTTTAAGAACTATTTTTGTTTATGGAGCACACAGCCTGAGCAAAAGCATTAGGATCACTAATTATTGGCCTTTTATAAAATTTAGCAAAGGTTAAGGAACTTGTGGTCCAACCAGCTGCTTTCCTTATAACTTCAATATTGATACCTTCTTCAAAAGCTTTTGAAGTAGAGGCATGTCTAGTGCTGTGTGATGTGAATTTAGATGTATCTATTCCACTGTTAGAAAGGTTTTGTTTTATCCATCTACTAATAGTTGCAGAAAAGGCAGCGTGAAAGGGTTTTCTTAATGTTATAATTAATGACTCACAGTCTTGTCTTATATTGCTAGTCTTATTTAAATAGAACAAGAGGGTTGTAGCAGGACATATGGCTAAATTTTCTTTAAAAAATGGAATTATTATATTTGTTATCTTCATTAATACTAATGTTATCTATAGTGATGAGGGACAGGGTTTGAACTCTCATGTGCAGTTACTAGGGCCAATAAGGTAACTAACTTTTTGGATAGTAATTCAAAACTAAGACTTTCATTGGGAAATAAATTAGATATGTAATCTAAAACTATACTGGGATCCCAAACTGTGTCGTATTTGGGATTCTTGGGTCTCAATTTGTATATACCCTTAAAAAATCTTGTCATCCTATCATCTGTGCCAATATGGGAACCTAAAACTAAAGAGATTGCTGACCTAATGGCATTAAGTGAACTGTATGATAATCCTTCATTGAACTTAGATGTTAAAAATGAAATCACCATGGGTACTGAGTCTAGCATGGGATTTACATCTTGATCTTGACAAAAAAGAATCCACTGATTTAAAGCACATTCATACTGCTTTCTTGTTTTGTCTGATAGGGAAGCTAGCACTATGTCAATGGAAGGAAGTGGAATTCCTCTTTTCAGGAATGAGTTCCTGATAATATGGCGGCAATCAGTGTGAGACTCTTGTGCAGAGGATGTGGTTCTCTGAAAGGAGATAACAGTAAATCATTGCAAGGTGCTAGTATATTTTTTTCAGAAATAACCATGGAATTAAACAATGGATACCACGGTTGTGAAAACCACCATGGGACTACAACAATACCTGTTGCACCTTCCCTTTTTATTTTTTGTAATATTTTGCTTATCAGTGCAAATGGTGGAAATGCATAGAAGAAATTACTATTCCATTTTACAGTGAATGCATATAAGGAGCATGCATTTGGATCTGGAACCCATGATATGTAATTATCACACTTGGCATTAAACCTGCTTGCAAACAGATCAATCTGGGGTTTGCCAAGTTTAGAGACTATTGTCTTGTAGGCTACATTACATAATTCCCATTCAATTTCCGTATTAGGGCGTCTAGATTCTAGATCTGCAATAGTGTTATCTTTTGAACATATATAAGATGCATAAACCCAAATATTTCTCTTCTCACACCATTGCCATAGTTGTCTGGCTAGATTGTTTAAATGAGGGAATCGTGTACCACCAATTTTGTTTATATAGGCTATAGCGGTTGTGTTGTCTATTCTGAGTAAAACTTCACAGTAACTAAGGTTGGATGCAAATATTTTAAGCCCTTTGAATGCAGCTAATAATTCAAGATAGTTTATATGGAATTTTTTGTCATTTAGTGTCCAATGTCCATGACTTCTAACATTATTACATACTAATCCCCAGCCAGTTTGTGAAGCATCAAAAAATATTTCTAGAGCAAAGTTAAATAGTTCTATTTTATTATGATTAATTTGAATATGAGATGACCACCACTCTAGTTCAGACTGGATCTTTTTTGTTATAGATAAGTATGCCTTGTAATTTTCATAATGATGTTTTAAGGCTGTTGTTTTATGACTTTCCATTATTTTAGTGTACAGCCAACCATATTCTACTGCTGGGCATGCTGCAACCGAGAGACCTAGTAATCGAGCAAATTCTACTATTTGACATCTCTTTTTAGACTCTATAGTCTTTATGGACTTAAGAATATACTCTATCTTTTTCTCAGGAAGCGAGATACTAAAGTGGACTGAATCTAACACAAATCTCAAATATTGACAATACTGTTTAGGGGCCAGAGCACTTTTTCCAGAGTTAATAACAAATCCTAGATTTTGTAGTACAATCTGGGTAGTAGATACATTTTCTAGGCACTTTGTGTATGATGATTCAAGACACAAAATATCATCTAAATATATCACAGAAAGTAGTCCTAATGGCCTCAAATGAGACATAACTGGTTTCATTAGTTTCGTAAACACATATGGTGCTGTGCTTAGACCAAAGGGAAGGCAAGTAAATTCATATAAAATATCTTGAAAAAGAAACCGCAAGAATCTTCTATCATATTTCCTTATTGATAATAAGTAATATGCATTCTTTAAATCAACTGTAGCCATAAAACAACCTGGGCTCATAAGTTTGGTAGCTGTCCTTAAATCCTCTAATTTAAAGTGATATGTAGTAACAAACTTATTAAGATTTAATATGAACCTCCAGGTGCCATCTGACTTGGGATGTAAAAATATAATAGATAAAAACTGATCATCAACAGGTGAGCACTTCTCTATTGCACCTAATTGTAAAAGGTTATTAATTTCCAAGGAGATAAGATTGCTTTCCTTCTGACTGAAGTGGTTATTCTTTGGAATAAAGGTTTGAGTTGGAGTTTTAATAAAAGGTATCTTGTACCCTTTAATCCACTCATGTATCATTGGGTTGGTAGTGATACTATTCCAAGCTTCAGAGAAGTATTGCAATCTGCCAGACTGTACCTGCACTAACGGCGATCCTTGGCTCGTTGATGTAGATGATGTTTCCGTGGTGAGTGTCTGGAGCGTGTTGCTGCCTTCATATGAGATGTGTTCGTCTTCTGTTTCATTCGTGGCTCACTCAGACGAGGACGCTGTGGGCCCCGGTAGTTTAAATTTTTAAGTTGTTTATTTACTTTTGCTGGTATATTTTTCAGTTCTTGTCCAGACTTCTTTACGGCCTTAAACTACATTAACTTTATCTTGTAATTTGTCTCCAAATAGGTACTCTGATATGGGAGTTTGTTCCATGAGCTCCTTCATATCTTTATTTAGCCCTGGTAATATGAGTGACCTACGTGTTATGGAATTTTCATGATGGAGGTCACAAAGCAGTCGGGCAGAATCACTTAATGTTTCAATTAAGTCTATATTTTCTCCAGTGGTTATTAAATTATTGAGAACCTTACCAATGGAGGTAATTGCAGCGGCTATTACCCCTTGCTGTTCTCTTATCCTGTGGTCCCTCTTAATACCACTCTCATTTAATGCAGCTATCGAGGTAACTAAAAAGAATATTATTAAAAAATACGAGACACCCATCAACTGCAACTCTCTGATGTCGCCAAAACTGAATGAGAGTTGCAGTTGATGGGTGTCTCGTATTTTTTAATAATATTCTTTTTAGTTACTTCGTTAAGACCGTTTTTTGTAATGGCTGACCATCGTGTTGCCAAACTCGCATGAAGCTCCAAAGGAGATGTGGCTGACTGGACACCGTCATCTCCGAGTAAATTCTCAATGGTCGAAGGCAGGATGTCCAGTAAGGGTGCGGAGGGTGCTTCAATCGCAGAGACGCCAATCTCTCCCTCGTCGTCATTGATAGGTGTGATGGGACGGCTACCTTCATAGGCAGGTGATCGAGGGTATGATGACCGAGGCTTCGGTGTTTGGCTCGAGCTTCGTGATCGGTGATAATGACTTCGCTCGTGGGACAGGTGGCTACTCGAGCGTGTGCGACTGGATCGGGATCGGGCTCCATGTTCATCTACGAGGAACAATAGAGATTGATGAATTATACTGCTTGAATCCACGGCTGACCTCTCGTGAAAGCTCTAGGAATGCAGTAAGAACGGATCGACCAACAGCTAACCTCTCGTGAAAGCTCTTGTGGTGTCGTTCTTTTGTAGTCGTTTATGTACAGCACAAAGCGTTTTCATGGTTAATCTCTCGTGAAAACTCTAGAGACAAGTGCGTAGTGTCCCAACGATGATTTCAGTAGTAAAATCTTCTTTCTGCAAGTTGGTAGGTAGGTACCTATTGAAAAACTTACCCAAGTTTCGACGACTCCGTCTTCTGTTTCGTCTTTCCAGTTCATGCAGGCGTTCTCTCAGCTCCTCCAGCTCCTCATCCCGTCTTCTTCTTTTGTGCTTTCCCATTTTTATGGTATTATAAGATAAAAACGTGTACAGCGTGCGGCACAAAAAAGTACAATGAAGTTGACAGATAAGGAGAAGCGCGCCAGGCGCCGGCGACGCGTCCACAGATAACGAATTTTCATATCAATTCATTCATCTTTAAAATAATGTGACAGCGAATTGTGCAAAAGTGCAAACTACATAGTACAAAATAAGGACGAGATTACAGAGCATAATACGTGATTTAGTTAGCATAGTATTCTGAGAATCATTATTGTCCGTTAACTGTTGTTGCTAATTAATGGCGTCATTGCTTTCTTCGTCAGACCCATAGCACATATCATAAAATGTTCTTAATCGTTTCAGTCTAGAAATACGAGAATAAGTTAGTGATAACGAACAGAGACTGGACTGGTCTTCATTTGTTGGGATTGGTGAAGTCAGAATAGCCTGATTAAGTAAAATGGATTTTGACTGTGATTCTTGTGGACCTGTAGTAATACTTTCATTTTGAGATGATAAAAAGATGATACCCATTTCAAAATGGGAACATATGTGGCCAGGGTCGCAAAATAAACAACTTAAACTGCGCGCATGTATAACATTTGGATTACTTTTAGACCAAGTTAGTTGGCGTATAGATTGTGTACCTTTGAAAGGTAAAGTTGAGCTTTTGTTCAAAATGCTAGAAATATGATCAATTTGGTTCTCATCTACGCTTAATATTTGAATTCCTTTACAGTTATATTTAAGGCATGTAATTAATGAAAAAAAAAAAAAAAAAACTCACTTTTGAGTTAAGCTCGCCTTTGTACATGATATTTCTTACCAATTATGTAATATGTTCTATGTGTGTGTACAATAAACAATAAAGAATGATTCATAATCAGAGACGTCTCGCCCAGTTGCTACTTGAGCATCAGCTGTTCTCTTAACACATGCCCCAATGCCGTCAGGAGCGCCCTTACCGTGTCCACTTTCACTGAAGTGCCACACAATATTATCAGCACGTAGTTCAGGTTCGATATATTTTGCAAGTAAAAAAAACATAGATTTGTTTTTATATTGTGTTGTTGGGCCATCGCTTTGAAAATGAATAGTTTTAATATGAGGGATTCTTTCTTTTATATAACAAAGAACAGGTTTCAGATCGGCGCATATTAATACAGGATCATGCCTTAATTTTTTTGATATGGAGCAGAAACTTTGAATGCAGTCATTATCTTGTCCATGTAAATATAATACGGAAGTATGTAATGAAATCTGAGGTTTTGATGCTCCAAAATGAGCAAATTGCACCTCTTCACCGTATTTACATTGATAATTTTCAGCAAAGTCTATGTGAAGCAAAACTTCATTTTTCGATAATGAATTCTTAATTTTAGTAACAATCTTATACTAGTTTATTATGTTAGCAAGGTGTTTCATATATAGCGGTAGTTTTTGGTAGAAAGTCTTCACTAACATTGATTTTGTTGTAATAAATGTTTCCTTAACGGTCCTTTGGCATAGTTTAGTAGTGTTTCCTATAACTATAGGTGTTTTCTTAGTTAACCATCTTTCGCAACTTATCGTTTCTGTGTTGTCAAATGCATTTAGACAAATGTTTTTATTTTTACATAAGTCACACTTTTTCATTAAACAGTTCACTTGAAAATGACCCTCACAACAAATATTCTTCAACAACTCGTTAGGAGTGCTGGCATTCACGATTTTGAACTTTTTTAGTGCTGTTACAATATATTCCATATTAGCATGAGTTGCGCAGAGGCACGTGTTTCTCTTTTTGACATCAGGAATCACAACCCAGAAGGGACGATTCCTACAAAAAAAAGCATAGGAAATTTGAATGCCCGTTTCTTCTTTAAATTTTTTATATAAATTTAACATAATGTCACTCAAAAGACGTATTTGTTTCTTAATTTTACTTTTTTCAAATCGAGGAACTTATTTTTCCTTGTGGTAGTTATTTTTTGTGGCATTTCTTCAAGTTTTTTATTATTACTTTGATTTTTTCTTAGCAATTTCATCCTGTACCGAGCTAAACGATTTTCAAGAAGTGGAATTCTTTGTCTCAAGTAATTATTTTCAGTTCTTACTCTTCTCCGATTTCTCAATGCGATCTGCCGGCCCATACTAACTCTTGAAGGTCTGGAACTTTGTGGCGTAGGTGAGGATGGTGGTGTTTCGTCCATTAGTCTCTCTCATTTCTTTTGACCATTTTTTTCTTTTCACGGTATTTTTGAGAGCGTTCTCTCCACTGTTTCCGTAACTGTTTTTGTGATCTTGGTGTTAGATCATTTACACCTTTTACTAATCCTCTTTTTTTTCTTTTTATATCTTTCCCTATCTTTGTTCCTTCTCTCTTCTAACATAGCTTCAGTCAGTTTAGATCTTTTTTTCTTTACCCATTCTATCTGTTGTTTCCTACGCCTATCTTTTTTCTCTTTTTCTGACAACTTTCTTGAGACCATCTAAAGAAAAATGATAGCAATTAAAATCGATATCTCGAGACCAAAGCATTTTGTAATGTCGGATCTTAAAACCTTTTATATTTTGAAATAATTAAACGGTTAGTTCTTTCAACGTGAAATATAAAAGTGCATAACATGATAGCGCATAAAATACAAATAAACAAACAATGATTCTTTTAAAAAACGATAGGCATTATGAGCGCTTATAGAAAACAATCATTTCTGTTGAGAGTCATAAATTCTGTTGACAAATACATAGACAAGAGTGATGTCGACCGAAATGATAAAATTTAAAAAAATTAGCATAAAACTTTGTACATTTGGGGTTATAATAACCACACTTTCTCAAAATATTTAGAAACGTATTTCCTACAAGGCTATGTTATGTGATGCAAATTATTTAAATAATTATCTAATCTTTTATATTTACCTTTTAGAAGTGACACATTAACTTGAACACACTTGTAGAACACTTTTAGAAATCGAATTTTACAGAATTTACTGTACTGTTGCTAAAAACTATGACTGATTAATGACATGTATAGTATAGTGTTGTCATAAAAAACAAAATAGTTTTGCCAAGTTAAATTCTTAACTTCTAATAATCAAAACATTAGATGTCGACAGATATGACTATTTTTTAATCAAAACATTAGATGTCGACAGATATGACTATTTTTTTATAACGTTTGTAGTAATACTTTACAAACACATTATTAGGGATATGTGTTGTTTAATAAAGAAGTCACTTTAGATTGTAACATGATATATTTTTTTTAAATACCAACTAAAGTTCTAATACCGTCATACGAACAGTAGACAGAACGTTATGTGTCACGTATTGTCGGCAAAAAAACATAGTTTCAACATGTATTCCCACGAAATATTAGTTGACATATAAAGCTTGAAGCATCAGTAGTATATTATTGGGCATTCTGTCCCACCTGTCGCGCAGTCGAACAAGTTCGCCTACGCTCTGTTGTGACAGAATGCCCAATAATATACGATCGACTCGACTGTCTTCAGGATCTTTCACCGCTCATATCGTACCTACCACATATCGTGCCTCGTTGTCAAGCATCACTACGATGTGTCATGTTAAACACATTTTTATGACGACCAGACGGTTCTTTTATAGTCTTAAAGACGCGGAAAACTTTGCTTGCGCGATGTAGGATTTGATGTTTTTTTTTTTTAGTTCATCCAATGTGTCATAGATGGTGCTGTAGTACTTTTTGTAGTATATACTCACTGAGGAATCAGTCACGCGCTTGAATTTTATTACCTATCTGTCCAGAGTTGACCTATGCGCTCGATAGATGGCGTTTGACGTCGAATTAGATCTCGCTATGATTTCGTTACCGCCGTTAGTATAAATATTTTCGAATATCTCATCTATCTCGATCGAAGATCGAGCAAGTTCTTCTCGCTTCGGATAAACGTACCCGAAATAGACAGTAGATAGTACGTCGTGTTAAAGTCTATAAATATTCTTGTAATAAACAGTTTTACTTATTGTTAATCAGTTTGTTAACAACAGTAATCATGAAGTTTGTTAAACAACCACAATCGCTGCATGTAAACACAATTTGCGATGATTTTTGTAAAAGTAGTTCGCGTCATGGAGAATTGTTACCTAATTCAGTACGATGTATCATTTGTGGACCCTCGAATTGTGGAAAAACAAATTTACTTATTGGACTTCTTATACATGAAAACGGTTTGATGTTTCGCAATGTTTATGTCTATTCAAAAACCTTACACCAACCTAAGTACATTTTTTTAGAAAGAGTTTTACAACGGGTACCAATTATCTCACTCCAGAAATATCAAGGGAATGAGGAAGTCATAAGCGTTCAGGATGCGAAACCCAACTCTGTGATTATATTTGACGACGTTGCTTGCGAGAATCAAACTAACATGCGTGATTATTTCGTAATGGGAAGGCATAAACACATCGACTGTTTTTATCTTAATCAAACATATAGCAAAATCCCTAAACAATTAGTAAGAGATAATGCTAACTTAATTATACTATTCAAACAAGATGATATCAACTTGAGACATGTTTATGAAGAACATGTTAACACTGATATGACATGGACTGAATTTCGTGAAATGTGTTCAAAAATATGGAGTGAGCCCTTTAATTATGTTGTAATTAATAAAGATTGCCAGAAAAATAATGGATGTTATAGAAATAAATTTGATACTTTTGTAGTCTTTGATTAGAAATACAAATATTTAAGACTATGATACTTACATGATATCATTATTCTTTGACTGGCTCTTAATCGATAACTAGCTTATTCTATCGTAATGGAAAAATCACTGAAAAGACAAATCGTTGATGCTGCAGAAGCTGTAAAGAAAAAAGTACGAAGGATGCGAGATTTTGAGAGTGAAAACAAGCAAGCATTGGAATCAGTTTTTAGACCTGTAACAGAGTCTCTCAATTGCATAGCTAATAATACTAATAAACAAACTGAGCTCTTGCGAACTAAAGAAGTAGAAGAAACAAAAGTTCCGTTAAGAAACAATATTTTGCAGAAAGAACGTTCTAGTAATGACGAAGAAGACAGTGGCGCGGAAGAAAATGAATGTGATACCGACAGTGACGAGTCGTACCAATCATTAGGAGAGAACAATCAAGAGCGTGATACATCATCCTGGTCAATATCTTCAGAAGCATTGACAGATATTCCATTTGGTGTTCGAGCGGAGCGAGGGCAATTGATGTTAGGTTCTGCTTTCGTAACAATCAGCAATGATTATATTACCGTTGCTGGACAGAAATATCGAAGCACTCCCGGACTAAAACAATTGTTATTGAAAAAGGATGTAGATTTAAGCACAGTTACAGAGTCTGATATGCAGTATTATAAGATGATGTTGATTGCCACAAACGCACATCGTCGAGACTTTGACTCAAACAAACCAATAAAAAGTAATAAAGGACAAAAATATTAGCAAGTTATAAAACCTCTTTTCAAACAGCCAAGTACTATTCAAAGCTGTCAATCAAAGGGGAAAGGTTTACCCTTGACAAAAATGTGGAAAAAAAATGTTGATTTTGTATATTGGGATGACCCTAATGAACTTGTAGATAGGTTAAAATTATTAATTGCGTCTCGAGCTGCTGGTAACACTGGATTAGACAACGAAATTATTTCAATTATTGAAGAACTGCGTGAAATTAAATTGATTAAGTAATAAATAAATGGTATAAAATGTTCACTGCTCATTTTATTATAAGCCTTTAAATATAATACACCTTAAATATGAATGTAGACAAATTTGGACACCATATTCATAAGAGAATGCGTTTCTCTGAATTTTTGAGTTCAATGAAAATGCACTGCTAAAATCCGAAAGTGGGGATTTTGACATGAAAAAAACTAGATTGAGAGGAATAAGATCTCCTGTAGAAACAGACGATGCTGTGAATAAGGATTACGTCGATCGATTGCGTGATCAAACAATAAGTGAACTGAATAAAGTGTTTGGGTTGTTGCGTGCTCAAATCATAAAAGATGCACAAATAACAGTCCAAAACGTTTTAAAAGCGAAGATACCTGAAGTTTTAGTCCAGTTGGAAGATAAGTTTTATAACAAAGCACAAGTACAAAAATTACTTGAAAAAACTCCGTGATGGCAAAACAACAAATTGTTAATGAGCTACACAAAGCAGCTCGAAGAAACTTTGTTAGACGTTCAGTTATTTTAAAAGGCATAGATGATTTATGGCAAGCTGATTTGATAGATATGCAAAATCTAAAAAAGTTTAATAAAGGTTATAATTACATTTTAGTGGTGATTGATTGCTTCTCAAAGTATACCTGGACAGAACCAATTAAATCCAAGAGTAAACTTGATGTTACTCATGCATTTGAACGAATACTAACTACTAACAATCGAAAACCTAATCATTTACAAACTGATTCTGGAACAGAATTCTATAACGTCACATTCCAAAAGCTTATGAAGAGCTACAATATTAACCACTACTCTTCGTTTTCTACCAAGAAAGCTTCGATTGTAGAAAGGGTGATTAAAACAATTAAAAATAAACTGTATAAATACTTTAGTCTTATTGGGAACTACAAATGGGTAGGTCTACCATTAGAAGTTGTTTTAAAAACCTATAATAATACAAAACATCGTATCACCAAATTTAAACCAGTTGAGGTAAATAAGATGAACGAGTCAAAGATAAGAGAAAATATCCAAAAAACTCAAAAACATACATCAGAGAGATGTCGACCTAAATTCAAAGTGGGTGAAAATGTTCGGATCAGTAAATACAAACATATTTTTGATAAAGTTTACACTCCTAATTGGTCAACAGAAATATTTACTGTAAAAAGGATTAATAATACCATACCAGTAACATATCATATAGAAGATCATCGAAAGCAACCCATTAGAGGATCTTTCTATGAACAAGAACTTCAAAAAACTAACTATCCTGGTGTTTATTTAATAGAAAAGGTTCTTAAAAGGAAAGGAAAGAAACTTTACGTAAAATGGCTGGGCTTAAGTAACGAAGAAAATAGTTGGATTGATAAAGATGAAATTGTAGGTTAGGATTATTAATATATAACTAGGTTTGTAAGAAATATTTCGTTCATTACACTTTCTACTATGCAAGAGAATGGATGGACTAGTTAATAGTGTAATTAATAATCTGCCATTCGAACTCCATTTGCCTGGTTACAACTATTGCGGACCGGGAACAAAACTCGAAAAGCGATTGCTGCGAGGTGATCGAGGGGTGAATAAGCTAGACGAAGCTTGTATGCATCACGATATTGCATATGCAAACCATACAGACTTACCCAATCGTCACAAAGCTGATTTACAACTACTAAATATGGCTAAACAAAGACTTAAATCGAAAGATGCTGGGAAAGGCGAAAAACTTAGTTCATGGTTAGTGAGCAAAGCTATGAAAACCAAACTAAAATGTGGTTCCGGTATTAAAACGTTTAAAACTTTCGTGTCAAAAATAAGAGCAAAAATAAAAAAACTGAAACCAAGAGACAGTAAAACTTTAATTAACGCTGCTTACTTGGCAGCAAAAAAAATATTTCCGAATATTAAGAAAATTCGAGTACCGCGAGTGATACCCTTACCAAAGACGGGGGGTATTCTACCTTTAATCCCAATTTTTGCGGGTTTATCAGCTTTAGGAACCTTAGCTGGTGGTGCGGCTGGTATTGCAAAAACTGTTAACGATTACAAAGCAGGTCAACAAAATTTGCAAGAAACACAACGACATAATAAGGCTATGGAGTCTTTAAAGTTAGGCCAAGGTTTATACATAAGGTCACATAAAAATGGTAAAGGTTTATTCATAAAATCTTCAAAAAACTGAAAAATGAGCTACCTAATCGTGCTTTAACTAATGTAGACATCCAAAGGCACGCACGCGACATCCCACACTTTCGAGGAGTCTACATGAAGGATCAGTTACCAAGGACGCCAAAACGGATTGAATGTGGTATCGTTAACTTGGATGATTATAAAAACGAAGGTACGCATTGGGTAGCTTATGTTAAAATAAACAATTATTGTGAATACTTTGATAGCTTTGGAGATTTGAAACCTCCAAGGGAATTAATGCAGTACTTTAAAAATTGTGATGTTTTTTATAACTATACTAGATTTCAACAATTTAATACAGTAAACTGTGGACACTTATGTCTAGATTATCTATGGAAATTTTGGAATAAATATGTATAAATTTTATGTATTTCTTTTATTTCAATCATTTTCATCATGTCACTCACCTTATCGATAACTGGAAACTCGTCTGATTTATGTACATATTATCCTAATACATTACAACTTCACGGACATTATGAGTGTGCCTTATTGCATTTCTCAACATTTAATTCGATTCCGAACATTGAAAAAATGAATAATAAATTATATTATGGCTCTAATGAAGTCCTTGAACTACCCGAAGGTACTTATGAATTACAAGATATCAGCGATTATTTAAAATCGGAAATAAAAGATTGTTCAATACTAATACGATGTAATAACAATACTCTAAAAACTTTGATATTCTGTACTAAAGATATCGATTTTACTAAAGAAGGGACTTTTAGGCGATTATTAGGGTTTAAGAAGCAGATATTGAAAGCAAATAAATGGCATGTGTCCGAGTTACCAGTCAACATTTTACCTACGACCGTGATCAGGATAGAATGTGATATTGTAAGTGGTTCGTACATAAATGGTAATCCTAGTCACATTGTACACGAATTCGCCCTCAACGTGCCCCCGGGATACAGAATTATAGAAATTCCGAAAAACGCTATATACTTTCCAATCAACCAAAACAGCATAAGCAGTATACATATCAGGCTATTAGATATAAACAATCGCTTAATAAACTTACGTGGTGAAGAAGTGCAGCTATATTTACATCTTAGAAAAAATGATTGACTACAATAAATATGAGCCTCAACAAATGGGAAATACCAGTTCTACTAAAACAATCAAGCAAATAAGACCTCGGTCAAATAAAAAAATTAAATTAACACGGGACAATAAGGAATTTCTTAAAACGATCGGTTTGCTAAAATGAATATCTTAGATGTTTTATCTGCTCCAACTTACGATAACACTGTTGAGGGAATCGAATTTCATTCTTACAAACCCTACATAACGAGCTTCAACAGGAACGATGAAATCCGCATACCTATTAATCAACAGGATCTGTATATACTACCTTCAGCGAGCACTTTGTATTTGGAAGGAACTATAATCGTTAGCAAAAAAGATCCAAAAGAAAAAGCGAGTAGCGTTTCTTTAACAAATAATTTTCTACTCTACTTGTTTCAAGATATTCGATACGAACTAAATGGAGTAGAAATTGATAAAATAAAAAACGCTGGTGTGACTACTACGATGAAATCATTTGTGTCAATGAATGAGAGTGAGTCAAAGATATCTTATGCATGGGGTTGGAATATCGATGGCACTAAAAATATTAATGGAGGTAGTTTTTCTGCTTCTATACCACTTTGTAATATTCTCGGGTTTGCAGAAGATTTTAAAAAAGTAGTGATAAATAGTAGACATGAATTGATATTGTTACGAAGCAATACTAACCTGAACGCGGTAAAACTAAATACTGGTGAAGTTGTAGATGATGTTCAGATAAATAAAATTGTTTGGCGGGTACCGCACGTTAAAGTGTCAGACAAAGAGAAAATAAGTTTGCTAAAACTGTTAGAGAAAGACCGACCGCTCCAGATGATTTTTAGAAATTGGGATCTGTACGAATATCCTACTTTACCTAAAACAACGAAACATACTTGGTCTATTAAAACATCATCACAAATAGAGAAACCGAGATATGTTATTATTGGTTTACAGACAAATAGAAAAAACAATGCAAGCTCTGATATGTCTCAGTTCGATCACTGTCATATTCGTGACGTTAGAGTATACCTCAATTCAAACTACTTCCCATATGAAAATCTAAATGTGAATTTTGCTAATAACCGAATTGCTTTATTATACGAACAATACACTAGATTCCAGCAGTCATATTACGGTCGTCGCGCGGAACCTTTATTAAGCGAAAAACAATTTAAAGACTTGGCACCCCTCTTTGTTATTGACTGCTCCAGGCAAGCAGATAACTTGAAGACAGGTTCGGTTGTGGATGTAAGAGTGGAAATTGAAACTGATTTGGATATACCTGATCAAACTTCTGCATACTGTCTTATATTGAATGATTGCATAATTGAGTATAAACCGCTTAGTAATACTGTGAGAAAAATATCATGAATCCGAATACTATCATAGTAGATGTTCAGGGGTTTAAAGATCTATGTAATAATTTTATAATAAAGGAATTAGCTTTTGCTAGTAGCGATTATACGCAGTCATTTTTAATAAAACCACCATATATGTTTAAATACTTAACAAGTAACGAAAAAAGGCAAGTTAAATGGTTGGAAAGGAACAGAGGCATTTATTGGAATGAGGGTTATATCGACTACAGAGAATTCCAACGTATAATCGTTCCGTATCTAGAAAATAAGGAAATCGTTGTAAACGGTTTAGAGAAAGTGAAATGGATTAAGGATCTTTGTGAGAATTGTAATGTGTCTGACCTTAGTGAAAAAAACTGTCCTAGTTTCTCTGTGTTGTATGATAAGTACTGTGATGAAAAAAATAATTTAAATTGTACTAAACATTTAAAGATGTGTGCCCTAAAAAATGTGTTGTGTATTAAAAAACATTTGAATTTGTAAAGAAATGTGTATTTCAGTTTAAAGTAAATAAAAATAATGAAATCTTAAAAATGTGTTTATTTCACTAGTTTACCTGCTACAATAAAAATAATTAAATTAAAAGAATAAAACAAAAAATAACTTTAACTGTCTAACCAAAGTTACAACATTAATTATAAATAACAATAAACACAAAACCCTGAAAAATATTAAAAATCGCTGTCAATCAAAGATTTTGATATTTTTTTAACTAACGATTCCGTATCGTCCATAACACTATCAATAGCGTCTTTAACGATGTATTGTGCATTTATTAACACGTTCTCACTATCACTATCACTATCACTGGTATTGTTATTGCAGAGATCGATAACTGATATTTTTATCAGTTTTATCCCACGTCGATGCAGTTTACTCATCACGAAAGATTTTGTAGGTTGTTTCTTAAGAGAAGGCTTTTCTCGACGTTGTCGTTTGGTTTTTTTTTCCTTCGTAAGTTGACTGCAGTGCGGGGGTTCGTTGTAAATCATCTCAGATAGTCCTTCGTAAGGATCCTGAGCGTACTGGCTGAATACAATTTCTGAATCGCAAATCTGAAAAAAAAAATATAAGAAAATTATTAGCTATTAAAAAAAGAAAAATCAAATAAACAAATAAATATTAAAATAATTATTTTGCTCACCGATGACATGATTATGATGCACACTGTTAGATCAAATATCTCTTATTTTATTGTACAAGTACTCGAGACAGATAATATTTCTTAAACAGCTTAAAGGTAACTAATTTAGGTAAATAATTATATAGTTAATACCCTGACAGGAATCGAGCATTGCGACATTATAAGTTAGGGTCTGTTCACATAGACCTAATTGTTATACGGCGATGGTTTTCATTATAATGACAAAGCATGTTATGCTCGTTATACATTTGATTGAAAATAACTCTTATCTATATAATAATAAAAGCGAAATACCACTGATAACAAAGCCTTTCAATTGTTGATATAAAGCGTGTATGAACTTGATCAATCAACAAATAGCAAGCTTGCATTTATAGTGTCATTGACATGCAGTATATCATATTTCGTTATTGTAAACTAGTATCGCCCTCTGACGTTACCTGCGAATTATTGACATGAACCTAATTCGTTTATAATTTTATTGGTTAGCAATAATTAAACGGTGTATTAACAAATAAAACAATGTAAATTAATAATTTACTTCATTTAATAAACAATAATTACACTTAAGTACTTATTTATAATCTACAGATACAGAATAGTTACTATACATAATTATATTATACTAGGTTATCATTAACAATTATAATTGTTGAGTGCCAATGTTTTTATTGCTATTTGTTCTAGTTAGTATGGACTAAAATTCTCGTACGTATAATTAAAACAAAGAATTACAAACACATTTTTTTTAATTAACCTATGCTGTTCTAACATACACATAAACATACATTTTTATTTTAAAAATGAGCAATGACCCCAAGCTTGGGTTGCGATTTTACAATTAGATATCGCGCGTTTATCATCATTGTTAGATAGAGCAATTTTGTTTACACTTTGTGTAAATATTTCGTGTTTAATGGATTTAAACACAATATTTTGCCTACGAATAACTTCACTATTAAATAAAACGTTTTCGTAATCTGTGATACTTAGATCACGAATAACACAAGATTTAACTCCTTTTGCTTTTTTAATTATTTTGTCCTCTGTTTTTATTGAATAAAGTTTAGATCTTAAACCGACGAAATCTGTTATAACTTTTCCTCCTATTTCATCTTTGAAAAGACCCGGAATTTTTTTATTCATTTGAGGTAACATAAATTGATTTTCTACATTATAGTTACTGGTGTCGAAGTATTGCAGTAACTGATGTTTTATATCGTGATAAAAATCGTTAGTGATTATTTCGTAAACAAAAGAATCCGTGTCTGTATAACATAATTTCACTCTTCCCTTATACATAGGTTTAATTATATTATAGTGAAAGTGGTACATGTGTGATTTAGATAGTTCTAAAACGGTGAAACCAATATATATAGGCTTGTCTAAAATTATCTGATCTGGTTTCATTTGTATCGTTACTAAGTTCTCGGAAAGAATTGATGCGCTATGAAAATAGGGGTTGTTCACGAGTCTCTCAGCGTAGGAAGACTTTTTGGTTTTGTTATTCGTATCATTCCACTGATTAACCAAATGAACAGACACTCTGTTTTCTGTGTTTTCCAAGGTTTTTCCAAAAACGCTATTATTTAACAACTTGAAGAAATCTTGTTCAAATGTACTGGTTGCCTTTTGTCGTAGTTGTGTATTTAATTCAATGTATTGCTTTAAATAGGGACTTTGTCTAAATGTGATGACTCTATGAATTTTGCGTAGTATCAAACCGTGCTCCAAACATTTTTTTAAATGCACATAATGAATCACATAGTTATATTTATTATATAGATTTGAAACCAGTTTTTTAGTTTTACCTCCAGGTGGTATGCATTTTTCAGGACAAAAAGGTAAGTCATTATGTTCGCTGTGTAAGGATTCAGGGTAAAGCAGATCGACTTCTAGTATGAAACCCCATTTCGCATTGTCATCAATACATTCAACATGTAATTGGTTTATTTCATTTTGATTTAAAAATCTAAAATCTGAATAGGGTAAATATTGACACATACTGTAACCGTAAAGGTTATTGCAGTCCAAATAAACTATAAAACATTGTGGTTTTGAAGCATCGCATTTTGATAAATACTTATTATTAGCTTTTGCATAGCGATGGGAGCACATACACAAACCACCTCTAATACCGTTTTGAATCATTCGTACGATAGCTAAGTCAGAAACGAGTTCAAGTTGTTTTCAATAGCATTGCGTCAAATGATAAACTAGGTGCGGTTATGTAAAACGCAGGGTCCAGTTTATAATGCTGTTTACAAGTTTTTCGAAAATTCTGGAATATATCAGTTAGTAACAGAACATCTGTTTTCAAATATAAATCAGTATATTCACCTAAATCTTTTATATTGAATTCATTCCAAACCAAACAAGCATGTTTATAATCTTCATCTGAAATAGCTTGGTTAGTTAGAACGCTGAAAAAATGTTGCCTCGATGGTAACTTGGTTTCTTCATAACATTTCCAGTTAGTCATATAATCATAAGGATACACCCCCTTCCTTGTAAGCAAATTAAATTGATCATTGTTAGGAAAATGAGAGCGTAGAGTGATGAAATCGTCATTATGCATAGTTTTCGCAAGTTTGTTTAAGCTAGCTCCTAAAAAACTAAAGGAATCTAGAAATCGTAATTGAACGTATTCATTTTCGGCGATCTGTATGAATTTGGAAAACGAAATATATTTTTCTTTAGTCTTTGGAATAATTGTTAACTTTCCAGGCATCTCTCCTAATTTCTGTATAAATAAATGACAATCGTATCCTGATAAGTTATGGAAAAATATCGGTATGAATTTAGGTATTTTATACTGTAGATTACAATGTCTATGAGCGGCGCCACGGTATCGTCCTGTTATATGACAATGATCTCTAACTTTATTAGTCCAAAGTAGGTTTTCACATATGTAACATTTATAAGCTTGTTGAAAATCTTGCGCGTCGTCTTCTGTAAATGTCATGACATGGGTTTCGGTTAATACTTTGTAAATCTTTTTAACATCAGCATAAAGAAATTCTATAAATTTTGAAACACAGTCAAAACCGCGATAACTTTTAAATACCTCCTTATTAAAAGTATAATTTAACGAAGAAACAATGTTATAGGCGAATGCTACAGGCACGTGTCGTTGTAAAAACGATGTATTAGCAGTGTCGGGTTCACTAACGGATGTTGGTTCCAGCAATGTTTCGAAATCAGCGTATATGACGAATGGAATATTTTGTTTCCTATCATAATTTTTAAACTGTAATACAGATCCTTTTTCAGGTAAAATAGTTACGATTCCTCCACATAGATGATCATCGATTTGTTTAGGAGTAGGAAAGAACAATAAGCAACTTTCGCAAAAATATAATTTACTATGATGTTTCGTGATTTGGGTTTTAACAAGACGAGGCAAATCTTTGATGAGACAATAATGGGATGAACTATCATTTTCTAAGAACAATAGATGAATACTCTTAGATTTATCCTTACACGATTCAGGTTTGTACAGAGGACCTGTTATCAGCTTATTGTTTTTTAAACCGTATACGTATATATTTATAGATGGGTTATTTCTTTCAAAAATAACTATATCTGAAAAACTCATGGGAAAAGAAATATCCTTAACATTTAAAACATCTCGAAAGTGAGGATAAGATGTTACTCGCTCTGGATGTCGATTTGTTGGGTACAAGGCAGCCACAACGCACCACAAAAAACAATAATTATCATTATTGTGAATATTTAAACACGCCTTTTTGTTCTTTATAAACTTGGGTAAATCTATAAAATAAGATCCACCGAGTGGTTGATACTTATTAACATTGACTTCTAAATGTAAATTACTTAAAAATGACCATCCACTGTCTCTCTCCTCAAATTCTTCAATTTTTTTCAACAACGACGCGACAACCGTTTCATAAATAGTATTGAAATCATAATTAAAATGTATGACAAAATTTTTGGTGGCAAAAGATTTGATTTCTTGTAAATCATTTTTGTACAATAGAAATAAACAAAAATGTTGAAAATTAATTTTTACTGCGTTATGTTTTTTAAGTGAATCATCGATTAAAGATTTAACTTGTTCGCGAATATTACTAAAAAAGAATTCAGGAAAATTATTTGCTTCATCTTTGGATGCAATAACTCTGTAACTAATAATACGTCCTTTAAACGACGATCGTAAGATTTCAACGTTTTCAAGAATAGGTATAGTACTATTATTTTTGTGTTTATTAGTTCGTAAGTGACTGGTCCAGCAACGATTATCTACATAAACATTGCAAACCAAGCAATGAGGCATTTTGATACAATTATAAATGTATAAACATAAAAGTACTATAAGTAGTTAACTGATAAATAATTCGCTATGAGAATAATTGAAAGGTTAAAAATCTAAAGAACGATGTGTCAAAATTTTAAATGTTGAACGACAACACGATATGTGTGCCAAATCTAACAATATACAAATTACAACAAATGGTACAAAAGTGGTACTTGAATCCTTTAGATTTTCAACCTTTCAGCTGGTACAGAGCAATAAAATAGGTACCTTATATAACAATAATTAATGTACTACATGCATCTGGTATTTGTATCCAATTTTCAGCACAGCTTCATGTTCTGTATGGTCAGCTTTTCAAGTATTCTAGTGTGATCTCAGTAGAAAAAAATAACCGACAGTCAATCAGATGCTTCCTGAAAATAACATACAAAATATTTAATTAAGTCTATACCCGCTCATTCCTTTGTGAGAAAGTAAACGTTAAGTATCAAATTTACCTTTTATTTTCCTAATTATTTATGTTTATTTCCCAGCCAAACTTCTCAACGTAATGCGGTGTACCTAATATCTTGATTTGTTTGGAAACGGTTTCGCGAGATTCCAAAGTTTTTAAAAATTAATTCTGAAAATTATAAAAATTGGATAAGTACTATAAAACGTCATAATATTATTATATTACCACTGTTTAGCACTCATTAAAAATGTAAGTAGGTATACCCGTTATTTTCCACAAATTATGAATAAATATTTCGCTTTGCATTTAACTTGCGGCAGTCAGACCAAACTCCAAAACACGCTTTTCCAACACAATTCGATGTAAATAACGCTTCCTGAAAGAAAACATACATATAATTTAATTAAGTAGATACTTTAAACGTAACACGCTTAACACACGTGATAAAATGTTAACATTTACCTTTATTTTCCTAATTAATAACGTCATTTATTTCGCGTTAATAAATCAGTCAACCACTGCACCGCTGCTTTATGATAATGAAAGCCTATGTTTTAGAATATTTGGTTTTTAAGCGAAACAATTTTTTCAATATTTTAATAGGTAGGTACATAATTAGTCATATGAGCCTGTTATTAACTATAATCATACGACCTTTTTCCAATAAAGTAACCATTTCATAATTTAATATTACAAGCAATACTTATTCAACAGTTTTATTTGACTTTATTCAACCTTCATATTTTTCTGGTCAACAAAATCTATTCCCATAAATCAGCGATATTAGGTAAGGATGGCACGCATTCACATTTACCTTATTGATCTAAATATCATCGTTTGCTTTTGATAATATAGTTTATTTTGTCAGCCCTAAGTTTTTTCGCTGCATCAACAATCGATACTGTTTGCGTCGAAACTGTTTGTGATCTAATTCCTTACTCTTCATTTTTACGTTGATACACTACGTACAAGAAAAGTAGTTGATTTATTCACTATAACTTAAGGGTTTGCAACAACTTTGTAATACAGTAGGATTATCACACGATTTCGTTTTTAAACATCATGTTTTCGAAGACCTAGATACAGTCGAATTTAAGTATTCAAGTAGGGATACCGTACTCAAAGTACTCTTTCATTAGTATACAACTATCGGTTGTTGTTACTTTCGGTGTTGATTGCTGACCTGCTGCCGCTCGCTGACTTCTTCCGCTCCGCCTGCCGTCACCAACTCATCAAGCTACCTTCTCAAGAAATCGACTGTTGATTGAAAAAATGTAAGTATAATAAATAATGTAAGTGTAATAAGTTTCACTGTGTACTATCCATCTCTTTACTTATCTAAATTGTTATGTTGTCCTTTCTAAGGTTGTCTGGTAGAAATCGCCTAGACCGTGATGAGACCGTGACCGTGATTTTTAATTAAATGTTATTACGTTTATATTTCAGGTCCGAATCTGAGTGCGAGGTCTATCACCCAACTGCTGTAATTGAAAAGAAAACTACACACACACGCAAGCAGCCTGTCGCCAACAACAACAGGAAGCGCAAGTCAGGATCATCAACGAATTTATTAGAACCAAGGTACCTAATCAAAATTTGTTATAAAACAAAGTTGAGTTTTCGCCTAGATATTCAGATAAGAAGTGCGAGCGTTCAATTAATTTTAAAATTTAGCTTCGAGCACACATGATACATTTATCATAGGCGATTGATGATTTTGTGACTGGCATTGTTGTTAGGTTTATAGTGTTTAGTGACTTGTAGCGTTCGATCGCTTCGATGCTAGCTAACTGCGTTCAGTTGCTACTTCAAGCGTTCAAATGACGACATGACCGTCGCGACTAGATTTTGTATGTGTGCTGATTGAGGTGTTGGAGCTTCCGATAAGCTACTGTTGATCACTGATCAAGTCTGGTTTGACCCTAAATAAATTATTTTCAGAGACATTTGATTTGAGTAAGAAATAATGTAATTAACCGTTTTGTTTTCTATGTTGTTTCAGTAAGAAAACAAAGACCAGTCCTATCGATGTATTCGGGGTCAGTTGGAATAATGATACTGATACAGAGGCCAACGGTGGGTCATCGAGCAACCAACTGGTTTTATCATCGTTCTTCGTAAACCGTGTGGCTAATGGCACCGAGCAACGAACTGCAAACACCGACGGCGAATACTATGTCGATTGTAAAGTTTACAAAACAAGTGATGCGCGTGACACTGATTCCATGATGTTATGGAAGAAGGCACTTGTTCGTATTAAGTTCCAAACCGATACGGATACATTGCAGTGGCGTAAATTGCAAGATTTCGTACGTTCGGTTGACAAATTGTTTGAAGAACCTCCAAGATTTTATAAAGATAAATAAATAAAATAATTAAAAGACCTTTGTCTTGTTTTATTAAATGAAATGAGGTAAGCGTAAAAATCCGTCTTAGGAATCAATTAATCCGTAAACGATACCAAAATACACAACACTACTACTACACAACTAAACACTTTTTTGTTCAAAAGGTTTAAATGTATACAAGACAGTCGAGTCGATCGTATATTATTGGGCATTCTGTCACAACAGAGCGTAGGCGAACTTGTTCGACTGCGCGACAGGTGGGACAGAATGCCCAATAATATACTACTAGCATCACATTATATATCATTGCCTAATAAGCTCTCAATCTGTCAAATAATCACGCGAACACAAATTTTACAGTTTCGTAGAATGACCCATAAAACACAACATTGCACTGGCACTGTAACGCTAAACAAAGTAAGTTATATTATTATGTTTAACTCAATTTTATTTTTGTTTTATTATAATAGTTTAGTAGTACTTAGTACAATTCACACAGTAGATGAGACTAGTCAAAAGTGCATATGAAACTGGAGGTCTAAACTCGTCAAGCCACATTTTATATATTTAGTACAATAATAAAAATTCTTTTTCAGGAAGAGAATGAAATCAAGTCGCATACTCCACATTTAGAAACTTGTATCCCAAATATAAATAAAGAAATAGTAACCATTCACATAGAAAATGAAATGAAAATTGCGATCAACGGAGAAGGAACAATTCCATCTGCTTTCAAGCGGACTGTAGCCAAAGCACAGAGTACGGGCATTGATATTATCCAAGAATTACCAAATTACAGGAGCGTCAAATCAAGTTTTTACAGAAAGCGAAATCGTACAGTCGGCGTAAATAAAATAGTTTATAATGACGTACGAGAAGTGGAGGTCCCACCGAAATTTATACCATTCTTGCTTGCAGACTACTCCTATTTAGATGAACGAATTCTGATTTTTTGTTCTGATAATGGCAAAAATCTTATGTCAAACCTTAAAAACTTTTTAGGCGACGGCACTTTTCAAAGTTGTCCGGCTCCATTTGTAGAAATATACACTATTCATGGCGATATGAGTAGCTCTCAAGATACAACTCAAGTTATACCATTGATTTATGCATTGCTATCAGGAAAGACAAAAAGAATATATAGCCTATTATTTTCGTTAATTAAGTCACAAATACCAGATTGGACACCCCAAAAATTTACAACAGATTTTGAGTTACCAGCTATAGAGATACCTTTAAGAATATTTTCCCACTAGCAGAAAACCATGGCTGTTATTATCATTATACGAGGTGTTTGTGGCGAAAAGCCAAAGAATTGGGCATTAATAATACCAATTATACTCGAAAACCCGTGGCCTTATGTAATGCACTACCCTTGCTACCTAGTAATAAAATGTTGGAAGGCTGGGAGTATATCAAATCTGAAATACAATTATTACACGAAATCAAGGTCATACCAGAATCCGAGAAACTTAAGTTGAATAGGTTTAAACTATACATGGAACGGTTTTGGTTGCGTGACGCTGAATTTATTAATCTATGGTGTGGTTATGGCGAAAGACACAGAATAACAAATTTTGTGGAGGCATGGCACGGCGGATTAAATAAGTCGTTTAAGAAAACTGTAATAACTCTATATAAACTATTGCAAGTTTTATTAAATGACGCTATGTTTTATACAGTACATACAAAGAAAATACAAAATATTTTAAATCCTGACACCAGAAGAGATTTTAATTTTGTTGTCAAGGACATGCTTTTACTAAATTCTCAAATGTCACTTCTCAGTGGCGAAGTTACTGTACCACATTTCTTAGAGAAGAATCGTCCGCAATTCTCATAGAAAAATAAAAGGATACTTAGTTAAACGTTTTTGTTATTAAGTGTACTAGTACTATAGAGACTAATTTCATCTTGCCGGCAACAGGATGCTAGTTCCATGGAACTACTGGAGAAAAATATCCCAGTAGTTCCATAATGGAACTAGAGAATGGAACTACTGGGATACGGCGGATGATGAGACAGTCAATTAAGATAACAATTGTTTAGGTACTTAGTACATTATGCAGAATTTAAAACTAGCGTGAAGATGATATTGCAACTTTTACAAAATGTAAACGTAGGTAGGTAGTTACACTCGGAATTAACATCATTCGTAGAAGTAAGAAACTTATTTCGATTTTATAATAAAATAGCATGCCCAAAGTGAGGTTTTATACGAAATAAAAGATTAACTAAACTAATTTGTAAAAGTTACAATTATTATAAACTAGAACTACATCTATCACTAATTACTTAACACATAATATTTTGCAACACTCACCCAATTCGGGGTAATCACTGCACACAGTAGGTATAAACGTATTCACGTTTTTAAATAGATTCTCAGAATTATTATATTCGTAATAGCTATAGTAAATACAATAATAGGTAATCGGTACTTGGTGAAGCCAATAGAATAATTTATCTGCGTTAACGTCGAGCTTCTACCATGAGTAAGGTAATGAGTGAGTGATCGGCGCTCGCGAGCGCGGCTTGCCGCACCAGCCGGCGAAGGGACCGGTTTCGCGTGGTAGCAACATGATTTGTTGCACTTTAGAGAAACATATAGTATGCCCTGTCTTTGCACGTAGAATTATTACTTATTTAAAATAATGTTTGTAAATAGTTTTAAAGTGTTTTATTAGATTTCTGTTAAGTAGATTATAATTAGGTTTTAGATTCTATTACTTTTAAAAATAGGGAATCGTTATATTTTAGTTAGTTACATAATGGAAGTGTAACGAAACCGTTACAGTATAATCAAATTCAGCTAAAAATAATGACCATCTTTGAAGTCTACCAGCTGCCATCTGTGGTAAGCTTTTGCTTTCACCAAATAATGCTTGCAAAGGTTTATGATCTGACAATAATTCAAACTTTGTTCCCACTAAATATTGATATAACTTACTAACAGCCCAGTAAATGGCTAAAGTTTCTTTATGAATCATAGAGTATCCCCTTTCAGGTTTAGTGTATACTCTAGAAATAAAAGTAATTGGTCTCTCTGTACTATCAGGCATAATGTGACTTAAAACTGCACCAATTCCATTATTGGATGCGTCACAACATAATCTTAAAGGTAAGTTTCTATCTATCATAATGCACTAAAATTTTATCAGAAATTATTTCTTTCTTTATTAATTCAAAAATTTTCTGTCATTCAACTGACCAAACATACTTGGCACTTTTTTGTAATAAGTTATAAATAGGCTTTTATTAAATTGACAAATTTGGGATAAATTTTGCATAATAATTTACCATACCTAGCCATGATCTAAGTTCAGAAATATTGGTAGGTTGAGGAGCTTTAGTAGTACCCCTCAGGCTGAGAACGACAACTTCCTAAAATGACAACATTTTACAATGACAACTTCCTAAATTGACAACTTCCTACAATGACAATTTCCTAAAATGACTACTTCCTAAAATGACACCGTCCTAAAATGACAACTTTCTAAAATGACAATTTTGTCATTCATACTACTACATACTACAATATAAATAACAAAGTAATTCAAAGTTACAACACAAACATCAAGTCAAATATAACTTGCCACTACAGAACCCTTCATCTTTGAGTCCGACTCGTATACTTTTTGTTACAAACTAACAAACAATTCATACTCGAGTGAAGTGCACTTTACTTTTCTCGAAATTCTACTTTCCATTGCTTCATCGAAACACTGATGAAGGTGATATTTCGTTTTTAAAACTTTGACTATCCCAATAGTATTTACTTTACCGTCACCAAATGTCCAATATACGAGTATTATAATATATTATTTGTATGTTTAATATGTATGTATTTATAAAAAAAAAGAGACCCACCGATATCGGGTACAGGGACCAAGATAGACCAAGACCAAGGTGGTTAGAACTCCAGAGATAGGAACCTCCTCACAATGCAAGCCGTGTCAAGGAGCACAGCCTTCTGCATCAGGCCCACGATCCAGCCACTTAACGCGAGCCTCGCGAGATGTTGATGGAGGCTCTTAGGAATCAGTCCATTAACTGATATAACTATCGTAACAATTATCGCCGAATCACATCTCACATGTCGACAACCTCGTAAACCAAATCCAAATACTTTATCTGCTTATCTTTTTCTGCTTTCACGAGATTGTCATCATGTGTAAATGGTTATCATTGTAAGGCGCTTTAATCGATCGATTACCATTATAACAGGTTTATTGGCAACAATAGTCCTATCAGTGATGATATATATATATATATATATATATATATATATATATATATATATATATATATATATATATATATATATGATATTAAAATTATTTAAATTTTAAACGTTTTTTGAGTGAGTTTCAATGCATCTGAACAACATTATTGGTTGGTAGCTGCTTGTGTTCAGACGCCTTTCGTCCGTGCATTACATATTACAACTGGACAACTTCATCGAACGTTTTGGCCTACCCCAACCAATAGAGTTGTTCAGATGCATTGAAACTCACTTACACTAGATGCTTGAGTTTGAGCGGTTATAGCGGTCTATTTAATAAACAAATTTATTGGACGGAAAAGATTCTTATCAGAAAATGAAAATGAAAATATATTTATTCATATAGGTTAATTAAACTAACTTTTATGAACGTCAAAGTTTACAAAATGTCAGCAAATTAACATACAGCCAGTTCGCTGACGAAATAGAGCCATGAGAAAAACTGGCACGAAACTCAGGCCACTTTTTTTAATCGCCGGATTATTAAAATTTTTGTAAGTTACAATTTTAAGTAGCATGCAAAGTGACACAGGCAATACACTTAACTCTTTAAGAATAAACTAATCCTGTTTAATGTTTAATGGACAGTTTAAAGTATTAAACTCTTTGGTCCTTGCCAATGACAATTAAAAAGTATTGAAGCTTTATTTTAAAACATAAAAAAAGTATTTGTCAGCTTGACAATCCTAAATTTCATATTTGTTGATTTTTCATGAAATAATCATGCAATTCGTAAAGTCACAAAAACGGAAAGACTGTTTATTATATAATGGGTATAAATACAATTTTATGAAATTAAATAATAATAACACAACATTATGGAGATGTGCTAATAGGAATTTGTGTAGTGCAACTATAACTTTAGATAGTACGAGAGCCAAGATTTTACGAGATGCTGTTCATGTGTGCTTACCTAATGATTCCAATAATATTGTCTTACAATTGATAAATATTTGTAAAAAAGAAGTGTGCGAAAATTTTGATCCCATTCAGCAAATTTTTGAAAACAACGTTGAAAAATTATTAAGAAACATGAAAATATCATACCTGATATACCAACATTTCAAAGTGTTAAAAGTACACTATACAAGTGTCGTAAAAAATTTTTAGAGAGTGACGTTTTACAATACAAACGCTTGGAAGACGTAAAGGTGCCAAATGCTCTATCCAAAAATTTTCTTATTGCCGATGATGGAGATACGGAGAGAATTTTAATATTTTCATCCATTACATCAAGACAAATTATTAGAAATTTTGCGACGGGCGATAAAATGTACTTTGGTGATGGCACGTTTTACAGTGTACCCAAACCATTCTATCAGATATTTACAGTACATGTTGACTATTTTTCAAATTTGAAGACAGTAAATGTTATACCAATAGTATACGGTCTACTGCCCAATAAAACCGAAGAAACATACCTTAGGTTTTTTAACTTAATTAAAGAAATATAGCAATCGAAGGCCTTAAAATTACAAACTACAAAGGAAGGCAGAAATGTATCAAGGCTAAGTGCTATAATAGCCTTACTACTTACCTCTACCTATATTAACGATGCCTGGTTACAGATAAAAAATAATATGCCTAATGACGATCCGAACTTTAAAAAACTTTGAAAGACAATGATTAAAAAAAATGAAAAATTCCTAAGTGTTGCGTATTCCAAACACAGAACAAATAATCCGGTTGAGGGTTAGCATAGACGCCTTAATGCTAAAGTTTCTCATAGCCCAAACATTTTTTTCATTTTCAAAAAATTTTACATAAAAGCTAAGCATTTTGACTTAAAAATTAAAAGGAGCTATTTTAACATGTTTAAAAAGAACCGAAAAACTAGTGACATTATTTTTGATGTAAAATACAAAATTTTATTGCAGCAACTTGAAAACAACGCTCTTAATAGCATACAATTTCTGAAGAAAATTATATATTTAAAATTAAAAACAACAATGAAAAGTAAAGAACGGGCCCGACGACGTCGATGTCTTTAAGTTCAAGTTTAGTTATCAAGTTTTATTCGATATTATTTTTTTTTTTTTTATTATTTTGTTTTATTAGATGTTAATTATTTTGTTGTATTAGTTGTTAAGTAAATAACTACTTGTATTAAGCCAAGTTTACCTATGTTATGATGTTATGTTAATAATTAGTAAGTTTTCCATAATTAAAAGACGTTCAGTAACAGATCAAAGCATTTATTTTTAACGAAAAGCACCTTTATCCAACCTTTAAACATACGACTTAGTACGTAGTCATTTTTGACATTTTGCAACTCAGGGCTGAAATAGAATTAGTTGCATTGACTACTTTAACAAAATGATTATCTATACTGTGCAGTATGACCACTTTACCACAACGACTACATTCCCGTAATGGACTACGTTCCCATAATAACCACGTTTTTAAGTAAGCACTAAGTCCACTTTCTTAAATTGTCTACTTTCCCAAATAGTAGACTTTCTTTACTGAAAACAATCCTTTACTATCCGTAGTCTCTGTCGTAATTTATTAGCTGACTAATTAAATACGTGCAAAATCACCAACCAACTAACCATAACAATGATCAAACTGCTTGAATATTTTTCCGTTTTCACATATCTCCACTGGTAGGGATACTAGGATTTTTTTTTGCAATTATAGCTACCGGTAGGGATATATGGAATCTATTGCTCCATATATATATAGTAGGGATAAGTTTTCTAGGGTTGTTTGTTGCAAACTTTATTTGATACTATCTTTCCGCGGCTCGGTTTTACCCGCGCGGAAAATATGGTTTGTTGTATCCCGGAACCAGACCGATTTTCGGGATAAAACCCTACATACCAATTTTCATCAAATTCGGTTAAGCCGTTGAGGCACTGAGTGGTAAGAAAAACACACACACGCACACACACACACACACACACACGCACGCACGCACGCACGCAAGCACGCACGCACGCATGCACGCACGCACGCACGCACGCACGCACGCACTAACGCACGCACGCACGCACGCACGCACGCACGCTCGCTCGCACGCACGCACGCACGCACGCACGCACGCACGCACGCACGCACGCACGCACGCACGCACGCACACACACACACACACACACACACACATACATACACACACACAAACTTTCGTATTTATAATATTAATAGGATTAACCACGCCAAATATATATGAAAAGGTAAATTAGTGACAAATGCTTATACAAGTTGTAGATGTGCATTTTGTTATACATAATATGTTCTACGTGATATTGTTAAGTATTCCTGGTAAAAAAAAAAACATAAAAAGAGCATGTAAAAAATAGGTCCAAGCGATTGTCAGCCTTATTGACTTTAATTAAAATCGTTATTTAAGACGTAACTTAAGTAATTTATTGAGCAGTTTTATATAAAAATTGAGCAAAAAAGTTTAAGTCAATATGGATGAAAAAATCGTTGGCATGCTTTTTTCAACTACCAAGGCCAAAGATAGTCCAAAAATTGAGTGCAAGCAGTTTTTGACCTTATTGACAAATGACTACGTATCAGGTAGGTACTGGCCATGAATAGAAAAAGAAAAGAAAATTCGTAGTGCTAATAAGGCTTAAAATTCCTTGCACAAATTTTTCGACATTCCGTCAAATAATAACACCTAAAGCTCTGTTCATTTGTTTCATGATGTTTGTTTGTTATCTTAGACTTATTATTTTCTAGTACCACCATACCACAGAGGACTGCCTCTGTGGTATGGGTCAATATCAAAAAGTGTATTTTATTTTTAATTTTGGTGGCAATTTTTATTTTTCAGTTTTCATGAAAAATAAGCACGTAATATAAAAAAGGAAAGTCTAATATATATGTTACTGTAAGAGGGCCGACTATATCTCGATATGTTTTTAAGATATTTAAGTTTTAAGTCTACAGTGACCACCAAAATTGAAATTGATCCACCAAAATGGGAAACACCCACTGAATTTGAAAATAAGCACCATCAAAATTTATTTATTACTTTAAAGGAAAAATTAACACAGGATTTTACATAATTAAGATATTTATTGGTTTTTCAATATGAAATCAATAATTAGGAATAACTTTTTTTAAATCTAATTATCACAATCATCAATCACTAGGATCATACAGTCAAATACCATTTTAAATGTTTACTAATAAATGATCAGAAAAATTACAAGAGTATTTTGCTAACAATTGTTTAACAAAAAATATAATATTTAAAAAACTAAAACATTAATGACAAAAATTAAACCTTCAGTTCGACAACTAGTTTCAAGGAAAAATTAACTTTTTTAATATTATGTATTATAACTTAATTAAATCACCAAACGAGATCAATTTCGTTGTACAATCACATATTAAGCCCCTCCACAATACGTACCCCATACCTACTTACATAGTAGATCTTTCAATAAGATAAAACAAATATTATAAAAAATATAGAAATCAATATGCAGATTAAGCATAATGATTATGAACTTAACTGCAAAGCGTGAGCAAATCACTAACTATTAAATAATAAAAATATATCTCAAAATATGAAAAAATAACATGAGAGTCACATCCAGAAAAAAATGATACTCTTTTAACGGCAGCAGCTCTAGCATCTATTGTAGAATCGAGAGATTTTTCGAATTTGGAAAACGAATCACTGTGTATATTGTCAAAAAAGGACTCTGAAGGGACAGCTGCCTCATCCAAATCGTTTCCTATAATAGCATACTTAGATAAAAATGTTGAACCTGATAATCGTTGCTGAGGTCGAGATCTATTTGTTGTTAATTGAGATGTACTTGGTTTATGCAGGTGTCCCAAATTATCTAATATAATCTTTTCAGATCCTTTAAACCGCTGAACTAAACATTTACCGCGCAACTGCCTAGCCTTAGTGTTTGTAGCAGAGTGCCTAGCTGTCTCTGTTCGTGGCTCAAGCAAATTAATAGAAATGGCATCTTCGCAATCAGAGGGTTGAATTTTAGCATCCACATTGTCATTGCTTGGCAACTTGTAAAAACCCAAATGCTTACCATGAAGGCATTCAGTAGAGCTGTATTAGCACTGAGGCTCGACGCAAGACAGAGAACGCAATGTCACTCGATCCTTGAATTTTTTGGTCCAAATAGCTTCGTGAACTTTCATGGTTCCATTAAAAGGTTTCAACGAATTAGGAGTAAGCCAGTCCTTTTCAGTGATTTTATAGTCTTCCACGCGTTTAATTTTTACTGACTTAGTATTGGCTTTTAGGCTTTCAATGAGACTATCAATGTCCGTAATATCGTTTCCATACGCTACTAATTGATCTGCTGTTCTTTTCAAAAGACCACCAACTCCATCAGGTGCTCCCTTGCCATGACCGCATTCACAGTAATGCCACGCAACACAGGCCACAGTTGAACAATAAGATTGGAATTGAGACATTGCGTAAAATATTTTTTTGTTTCGGTACTGGGCAGATGGTGAATCAGAGACAATATGTAAGATATCTCAGGAACTAAATTGTCGATTTCAGACAGCATTGGAACTACGTGAGCCCACACAGCAGGAGCGTCGTGACGTAGAGAAGAACTAATCGTGCGAAATGCCTGCGTCTTAAGTTCTTGGTCTTGAGGGCAACGATAATATATCATTCCAGTGTGCAGTGTTAACTGTTGTCTACTTGCACCAAAATGCACTGATTGTATTTCAGATCCATATTTCGTCATATAGTTCTCACTAAAGTCTATGTGGAATCTGTAAAGGTTTTTCCACAACCCTCATCTTCACGACGACATTTGCAGATTTTGTAAGTTCTTGTTGATTTACCCCATTGCCAGTATAACATTGTATTTGAATTGTCAAATTCTCTATAAAGTATAGTTTTGTTTTTACAGTTTGAGCATTTTCGTAAAAGACAATTCACGTTATTTTTGTCACAACACAAACTTTGCAATAGATCGCTGATGTTGCTTTCACAAATAATTTTGCATGTTTTTAGTGCCGAGGTAACAAGTTCCATATTCGCGTGAATTTGGCACATACAGGTGTTTCTGTGAATTATGTTGGGCTTTACTACCCAAAATGGCATCATTCTACAAAATGAGGAATAACTGATTGGCGTGTGACCGCTGAATAAATATTTTTCATGTAAAACCTTTAAAGAACTTGATAGAAATCTTTTTTGTTTTTTACTTTACCTCTTGTTATAGTATCTTTCTTACCTGGACAAAGGATGCTAATTTCATCATCTTCAAAAAACTTCACTAGATCACTACGAATATTATTTTTAACGACAATTATATATCGTTTTGGCACATCAACCCTCTCATTTGGTTCTCTATTTTTTAATAGTTTACTAACATTTTGTAATCTATGAACTTGTTTCCTGTAAGTGCAATTATCTCTTTTTAGTTCTGTTATTCTACGTTGCAATAAATTTATCTCTTTAGCTTTACTTTTTTGGTATCTTCTAAATTTATTCTTAAATTCACGTTTAAAATCTACTGAAGTAATTGATGATGCATCTGAATTTGGACTATCTGGGCACAGCATAGGGACAGTCGAAACACTAATACTGCTGACACATGGCGAAGTAGGGCGTGATTGTTCCAGAATTTGAACAGGACTGCTCGTGCGAAGATGTAGATTTGAACTACTTGTGATTGGCGGTAATTTTCTAGGCCGTAAGCTTCTAGTAACAGTAGCATGTTGATTTATACTCTCTTCATCGCATTGGACAGACCTTGTTACATAACTGCAGCTTGGAAGAGAGTTATTGTCAGCTCGAACATTACCTGAATCTTGTTGTGGGCTGCAACTAGTATGTACGTGAGGTGATGCATTTGATTCTTCTTCTACCAGTCTTCTCATTGCTTTTTTTCTTTGGTAATATTCTTTTTGGTATATTTTATTTTTCTTTGTAAAGCTCGACGATCTCGTTGCGACATTTGTCGCTGTGAAACTAGTTTACCTTCTCGCTTTTTTTGGTAATATCTTTCCCTTTCTTTTTTTCTTAGAGCTTCTGCTTCTTCAGGATTATTCTTAATTCTTGCTTTTCTCTTTCTTTCTGCCATTCTCTTTTTAAGCAGTCTCTCTTCGGTGCTCTGTTTCGACATACTAAAAAACAAAAAAAATGTATGTAGGGAAGTTTTAACATAGCATCATAAGTCTTGCACTGTAAAAGCTGGCTCACAATTTTACTATAGTAACATTTATGGAGTGAATATAACTATGAGCTAATTTCTCACCATGAATGTAATATTCATGGAGTGAAATTAGCTTAAATTAGGGACGCGGCAGTACAAAACTAGTACAAAACTAGTATAAATACGTAGGTAATTACACTGTGTCAATTTTGGTGGCTCATTTTCAATTTTGGTGCCATGAAAGTGCCACCAAAGCCACCAAAATTGAGCCACCAATATTGAAACCAGACATAAAAATAATCAGAAACAGTAGGGGTTTTAAGTTACAATTAAATTAGTGTAGTTAACTTAAACATTATCTCAATGTCTATCGATAGAATAAGGTATTTATCCATAAAATAACAAATTAAATAAAAAATCGATCCACCAAAAATTGACAAATTCGTGTCCCCCATGCTATCAAATTAGATACTTACGTTTTTAGCGGGAAACCACAACACTTAAACACACAACTGTTACGCCCAAGCGCGGGCGCACAACTGAGGCACTCGACACAATAAAACGCTATAGGCATGTGTCGTACAAAACTCGAGGTAGGGTCAGTTGAAAAAATGTCAACAAAATTTTAATTTTTCTTGAGACAAACTTTGATTAGGTATTTCGTGTATCTATAATAGACATATTAATACAACTTATATGTTTTTAAATTATTTATTTTATCTATTAACTAGTATAACTGCGTATTTAGTAAAGTAACATAAATTGTAACCGTAGCGAATGAAATTTTACAAAAATATGGAGTTGGGACAAGCCACCTAACTAAAAATTTTAAGACATTTTATTTTTTAAAAAATTATTTACATATTTATAACAAAATTTGATCATGGCTCTGAATAAATATAGTTTCGTAGTCGATTACAAAAAAAATATTAGCAATGAAATATTATTTTACACCTAGATTCTCAACGAAGACACGAAAAATTTGTCTGTTTGATATTGACCCGATGGTGGTACTAGAAAAAAATTGTTTTTTCAGTCTTTTTTTTTTTTTTTTTTATATTATAGCCTACCAAAGTGACTCCACCCCGCCTGATGGTAAGCAGTCAGTGGAATCCAAAAGTGGCGGCCATCATACTAAAAGCCATCGTCTTAAACTGCTGGTATGGTGGCCTCCACTATGGCGGCTTGGAATGAGGTTAGGGGAAGGGAATGAGGGAGATGAGGAAAGAGGAAAGGAGGGAAATTGGGCCTCCAGCGCTCTCACTCACCGAACGAAACGCAGTAGTACGGATACTACTACTCTTAAGTCGATCTTCTATGAGAGGGTAGTACTTCCCCGGACGATCCGGCCCATTCATGCTGAAATCAGCGTGGATCTACTACCGTACCTTTTCTAGTCTTTTGTTTTGTCGACATTTATTTGTATTCTGTGTATATTGTGGACCAAATGGGAATCTGAGTAGACACGTTAGGTCCAGTGGATCATTAGGTAAAGTAGAGAATTTAGGAACGTGGACTTAGTGTTTTTTTAGCCCAGATTGACACCCCTTGGTAAGTTGAAACTTTCAGTATTTGCCTCTTTCAGGATTTGTCGTTATCGGAATTTGTCATTTTCGGAATGTCATTTTCAGAATTTGTCATTTTCGTAATTTGTCATTCTAGGAATTTGTCAATTTCGGATTTTGTCTATTTTGGAATAGACGTTGTAGGAAGTTGTCATTTTCGGAAGTTATCATTTTAGGAAGTTGTCGTTCTCAGCCTGAGGGAGTACTACTATCTAAACGAGACTGATCTTTCTTCAAACCATCTTTAGAAATTATATGTCCCAAATATTTAATTTCCCTATGAAAAAATATACACTTGTCTTTATTTAACCTAATACCAACGTGTTTAAATCGTTTTAAAACCTCCCTCAGGTTCCTTAAATGCTCCAAATCATTAGCTCCTGTGATTACTACATCATCAATGAAATTAACTACCCCCTTGGCACCTAATAAAATTTTCTCTAATTTGGCTTGAAATATGGAACTGGCTGGCTTAGTACCAAAAGGTAATCTATTTAATCTATAAATACCTTTTTGTGTTGACCATGCTAACAACTTTCCTGTCTCTTCAGTGAGAATCAAATGATTAAAAGCATTCCTCAAGTCAAGCCGACTAAATATTTGACCCCCTTGTAAGGCTGTGAAAATATCCTCAATTTTAGGTAAAGGATAATTGCAATTCTATAAATATTTATTAACAGTGATTTTGTAGTTAGCACATAACCTTATTTGACAATTATCCTTAATTACAGGGACTAATGGTGTGCCCTACTCAGAATTACCTATTTTAGTGATATCCCCTTCTTTTTCTAATTTATTTAATTCATGATCAACCTTGTCTTTAAATGAATGTGGAATGGGCCTTGGTTTAATAAAAAATGGCTTGTAGTTTTCTTGCAATTCTAAAGTTATTTTTTCACCTTTTATTACACCTAATTCAGGTTTAAATATTTAAGAATATTCACTTAAAATATTTTGTAAATTAGGAATCTCTACTGAATTTAAGTTAGCAAAATTTTTAATTTGAATAATAAAAGTTTTCATTAAATCTCTACTGAATAAATTTTTACATCCATTTTTAACTACTAACAAACTACATTTATTTTCATTTCCATTAAAATGCAATGACACTGATATAGTTCCCACTGGTTTAATTATCTGTCCACTATATGTTTTTAATAGCAAATCTGTGTTCCTTAACATAATTTGCTTAAATTTATCACGATACATTTTCTCGGGTATACAAGAAATTGCAGCACCTGTATCAAGCTCCATACTGATAGGTATAGAATTAATTAAGCACTTTATAGTAAAAGGTGAAACATAATCAACTTGACTGGGAAACAATTGCAAAAATATCAATTGAATTATTTTCCAATAAAAACTTACTATCATTTTCCATTTCAATGTTGTTGGTGTTTTTACTCTTACACACTGAAGCTAGATGACCTATTTTATTACAAGTTTTACATTTATAACTTTTATACTTACATTTAGCAAAACTGTGGTTCTCTTTACCGCAATGGATACATTTTAAATTACTATTTATACCTTCCTTCTGACTTTTGTCCTTATTGTCTGTGACCCCTTGCTTCTTATATCTTGAAATCTTGTTTACACCTAAGTCACTTGACGATTCCTTGTTTAATGCTATGTCCAGAAGTTCCTTGGCGCCTTTCAAGACTGGCTCCTCGCACAATCTGTCTTGAATTGGTCCAGAAAGTAAACCAGTAACAAATCTATCTTTCACAATGATATCCACTATGTTCACGAAATGGCAATCAGTAGCAGCCTCCTTGACTCTTGAAAACCATTTTGAAAATCTTTCGCCTTCAGCCTGTTTCAAATTATAAAAGGCTATTCTTTTCCTGAAGTGTGAAATTCTGGGTTGAAAACGTAACCTAAGTACCTTTTCAATTTCTTTGTAATTTTTCTCTTTCGGAGGCGTCGGGTGTACCATGCTCTTTAACATTTTGTAGACATCTCGATGTAAAGAAATTAACAGCGTAGACAATTGTCTTTCTATTGGAATCTCATTTGCCAAAAAGTGTTGCTCAATCCTCTCCAAAAAGCAGTTAATATCGTCACCTTCCTGGTAGGGTTTAAAAATTATGTTCGACGCCATGTCGGTTACACGCGTAAAAAAATTGCAGTTTACCTTTTTTACGGTCTACTTTCCTGATGAAATTTTCCTCGTCGCCACTTACTATGTATCGGGCCTTCCAATACATATGAAAATGAAATATAACGCCTTGTTCTATTAAAGATTTATTGAGATTGTAAATACGTGTACAAACAGTAGCAAGGGTGGAGAGAAAGAGAGGGAGCTGTCATCATTTGACAATTCCTCATTACAAACACTTGACATAATAAAAACTGCGTTCACAATACATTACAGAACAATAAAAACAAACGTGTCTAGTCAGTTCAAGAGTTCTTGCGCAGTGAAGTTGTCGAAGCCGGTGACCTTGGCGCCACCATTCCTCCGCTCTCTTTCCACCCGATCTTCACACTAGTGTTGTGACGACGGCAGTTAGCGCGCATATTAGTCAAAATATGGCTGTACAGCAATAATCATCACCGCCAATTACAATGATTCTCCATTTGCATAACCACACATCCTATCATTCATTCGATACGCACGATATATTGTTTAAATTTTATTACCGCATATCTGTAACGTGATAATTTACTATTACTATTTAAATAATTATTTCAAAACAGAATAAATAAAGTCAATTCATTTGTGTTTCTGAAGTTAATCACCATAATTTGGTCCTTCGAGGCTCGAGCCAGATTCAGTGAGAGGATACCAGTACCAGAAGCACCAGCAGCAAATACGGTTAGGTCAATCAACCCAATTTCCCACCAAAACCCTGCTCAATTTGTGGTAATATCCATATAACTTTCGTTGATAGATTCGAGAAGGTTCGGCGTGCATGTGCCTACATCGTGCGAGTACCTATCGTGTTAAAACTGTAAGTAACTTGATTCTTTTCTCTTGCAAGCCACCAATATGATCGAAAAGAGGCAATTAGTTGTAGATGCCGAAAGTAGTGAAGATAATAATCGTGATTTAGTCAAAAAACGCGGTATTATTAAACGTAAAGTAACTTTGTTCTTCAAATATGCAGATTCTTTAGACAATTCACAAATAACACAAGCCCAGAAAATAGAATGGGAAAATCGCTTTCAAGCTTTTAAAATATTATTCGAGCAATTTTCAAAAATTCAAGACGAGTTAGGTTTTATTGTGTCTGAAAGTCAGGTGATTGAAGAACTGTTAGAAAGAGAAACATTTGAAAATCAGTACTACGCTATTGTAAGCAAATGAGAATGTATATTTAGCGATACTGCCACTCAGAATGTTTTAAATAAAAGTAGTACTACCAAGATAAAATTACCTACGATTCCTTTGTCTCAATTCAGCGGATCATATGATCAATGGCTCGAGTTTCGTGATACCTTTTTATCTATGAGAGATGAAGGTTATTACGATTGACTTTTCATTCCGTATACTTTTGGTCGGACTCAACAATTGTTTTAGAGTGGCTTAAAATGTCACCTAATCTATGAAATACGTTTGTACAAAACCGCATTGTACAGATTAACGAACTCACGCAAGACAAGCCATGGCTTCATAACGCAAGTAAAAAAAACCCAGCTGATTTGCTATCGCGTGGTGGAGTACATTTTGATATACTTAGGTCATGTGATATTTGGTGACAAGGACCGCCGTACTTACGAACTCCTAAAACACAGTGGGACCATGATGTTAATTGTTGTAATATTTATTAATTATAACGAATTAACTGAATTAAAAGCAATCAAGACTTCTTCGCTCGTTCAAAGTAATTCAAGTACTTTTTTATTCGATCGGTATTCATGTTTTAATCGTTTACGGCGTGTGGTGGCGTTCGTAAAGCGGTTCATTAATAATAGTCGCACGAAAATAAAAACACAACGCATTACGGGCAGTCTTTCTATAGATGAAATAAATATTTCTGTTAGAATTTTAACTTGAATGGCATAACTACAATATTTTCCAGATATTTATAATAGTTTAAAATATAACCGTAAATTAAATTATTCACGTAATATTTCTAGCTTAAATGTATTTTTAGATAAATACGATTTAACGTAAATGCGCCTATTACCGCCAGTTTAAGCTGTCTTAGGATTCACTTCAAAAAAATGGTTATACTTTGCATCTCTGCGAAGATGATTTACTAGTTACATGCAGCAGTACGTAGTATGGTGCCGTCCTTATCACACTGTTCAAAGCTCTCGCTCCCCGCTTGCCTGATTTGCTAGGGGACGCCTACGCCGCCATTACGTTTTTTTGTGCGGTCGAAGTCACGCGTGTAATAATTATTAATTAATTAATTGAAATATTTAGTGCTACGAGTGCATAAAATGGGAAAAAAGCGTTCGGGTGATAAAGATTACGATCATATTCTAAGTAAAATTAAGAAACAAGAAGAAAAAGTGAAAAAGAAATCACGACGTCATCACCGTCGTCGTAGGATTTCAACAACCTCTGAAAGTGATCAAAGTGAATCCTCCAACGAGGAGCCTTCTAAATTAGTTTTTGATAGTGACGAAAACAGTAAGTATTGTTGCTAAAATGAAGTGAGATTTCATTGTGCCGCGACCGGCTCAGCTTCTTGTTGTCATGCGCATTCAAATTGCGCTTATTGCTCCTAATGCTATAATAACACTGCACTTGCTTTAAGCTTCTACTACATAAATTATCACTTGTGATACCTTAATGCTTAACCAAAATACACAAGTAAATCGTGATGTGATTATTGATGTGCAAACAAACTCCACGTAAATCGTGTCGAGAATTATTTTCTTAACTCCACGTATACCGTGTTGAGTAATTAATTACTACCTACATAAAAGCTCCACGTATATCGTGTCTGAGCGTTAATAGTATTCTTTATGGATACACAGACCAAATTACATAGTATGCAGTTACACTTCTCAGTCCTATAATTCTACAATAAATAAGTAATAAGAACACCACGTAAATCGTGTGTGAGGCTAATTATTTTTCTTTGGTACAATGAATCCAATATATTGTAGGTATTAGTAAATTAGAGATACATTTTATTTAAATATGGTGATGCTCCTTTCAGATGAAAATTTGGACAACAACCAGTTTCAACTTGATAATGTGGATGGTGTTGAGGAATGTTCGGTATTAAATACAAATATTTTGAATATATTAGGTGACGACACCTGTACAGAAAGTGTGTTTAGTGAAAACTTTCATAAAGATCTGTCTACTAGATGGCAACACATTTTGCTTAATGGCTTATCCAAAGAAAATAGGTCTGTGTCAGTGGCGAAGGGTGAGTTTTTGTCAGAGAGAAGCCGGGGCAAAAATTGCTTAGCTTGAAGCGCGACGTATGGTCTATTTCTATACTTTAATAGATATTAATTATTTATCGTAAAGAGAGATATTAAAATGTTTAATAAATCCATAATTTCTTTTAAAAGTTATTGTCAATACTGGGCGAGCACGATCGTTCTAAAATACATGTTTTTTATTTTCAAAAATTAACTTTGAGAAACGTGTTTTCTAAGATAATAAATAATTCAGGCAACAATTTAATGCTACTAGCGTCGTAGACACAGAAATCAGAATCATACTACGCTCTAAGCTCGGCGCAGCTCCCGCCGGTCACGCTAAGGACGTCAACTGAGGAGGGCTACTCCAAACTAGTCCAAACCCACAGTAATGGCTCGCATAGTAGAAAACTTATTCTACAATATTAAAACAAAACATTAAACATACTACTACAATAAAAAAGTTTAGGTACAGAACAAAAATTTTAAATTTGTCAATTTTCACTAGGTACCTATCGAAAATTCCTAATAACTTCTAAATGGATTACCCTATTTAAATATTTTTGCGCTATCTGATATAGACCTAAACCTATCAAATGACACTAAAAACAATACAATATCTACACAAACAAAAAATCATGTTTTCAACTTACGTATTCATGCGTGTCTCAAGCGGGCGGCGCTGCGCTCGTACCTACTTACTAGGTATTCCCAATATTTTCCAATAACTCCGAGATATCGTGTCCATGCATGTAGGTTCGTTGCTCAAGCACACTTTGTATGTAGATTACCTTCTGAGTAAACATCTTCACTAAATTACTTTCTACTTGTTACTTTCATAATATTATAATTGAAGTCTATGTATGCCTGGAACTACTTACTAAACAAAATATATTATATTCACTCTTTTACAGTACACGTTCCACAAACTACCCTATACAAATTATATTTCGAGATATTTTAATATAGAATTAAAACAAAAACAAACAAAATATTGCTTTAGTGTTTGTAAATAATGAACTTTAAATGAAATGTCAACAACGGAGTTACCAATACTCAAAAATATTTGTCCCCAAACGTAAACTAAAAAATCTCTAGAAATGAAATCTTAAATCACCAATAACCGGGGCGGTTCAACTTTATTTTAATAATTACTTTATTTTTACTAATTTTTAATTACTTTTTTTCATTTTCAAAACCTCATATTATTTATTATCTGATTTATTTTAACAGCTAATAACCCTGTTGTTAACCCTGACATGCACATCTCTTTCTTGTCAAATTTTCGTGCTTCGTACGTTCTGGAATGTAGCTTTGTTGTCTGTCTCGCTTACACCTACGCAATTTGAATGTTCTGTCTCTGTCATAAGCCGGCAAATAGCGGGTTATACTCCACCTATATTACGCGTAATTTAACTATGTACTTTGTTACTTGGAATGTACGATTTCCTCTAAATGGATTCCTCTCAATTCCTGCGGCTTATTTCATAACAATTTGACAATTTGGCGCCAATGCGAAGACGTTTTTGAAATGTTTTCATTTTATTTTAGTTTATTATTACCAGAGTAGAAAGACAAGATAGTACTTAAGGTGTTTTTAAATTGTTTTAACGTTATTTTAGTTAAATATACCAGTGAAAATAGATTATATTTTTATTATTAGACACTAGTCTTTGTAGTCGGGTTATATGGACCCTTCGCCACTGGACTCTGTGTTAATTAAAACATATTTACTCCCAGAAAACTGTCCTAACATAAAGGCACCTAAGCTTAACCTGGAAATTAAGGCTGCTCTCACCGAAATTAATAACAAGAAAGATTTTTTTTCTCAGACCAAACAAAGTCAATTGGGGAGTTGTTTATCAGCTTTGGGAAAGCTCTAAATTTATTAATTACTGAAAATAAAGATGATACAATACAGTAAGAAGTTATAAAATCACTAAGTGATGCTGGTCGTCTGCTGTGTGACTATCATTTTAAAGAACCTCAATCACGCAGGTATGCTATCAATAATACTCTCAATAAACAGAGAGGAGACACTATAAAAGACACCAAAATAGATGAATATTTGTTTGGTTCTGGTCTTGCTGAACACTTAAAGTCATCTAAGGCGATTTCCAAGTCTGGCATGGAGCTCAGACCGACAATGGCCAATAATCGGCAAAAGCCCAAGGCAACAAACACTGGTCAAACATTGGCAGCACGTCGCGGGACTTTAAACTCGAGGGGGGCGCCGCAAGCATCAGCCGCAGAAACGCGAGCGTACCCCACACCAAGGAGGAATGTGGCTCCAGCTTCGGCGCCGACACGCAACCGTCACACTCTCAACTCGAGGACCATGCAGCGGCATCGTGGGAGGAGGACTTAACTCCAGTTGCAGAGGTACCTGCTTTTATTGCTGGTAGATTACAATACTTTTACCAACAGTGGGCTAAAATTACTAATGACCTGACGATGAATTTTATCTTGGATCAAGGGTTATAAAATACCCTTTACTGAAGACACTGTACAACAAAATTTATCACAAAATAAGTGCTGTACACAAAAAGAATCTGAAATTATCAATCAGTGTATTACTGATCTTATTCAGTCTGGTTTTATCTCATCTTGTAGCCCCTGCAAAAACCAGTATATTTCTCCTATATTTACAGTTCCAAAACCGAATGGTAAACACAGATTTATATTAAATCTAAAAGGTTTAAATAAATTCATTGATGTTCAACATTTCAAAATGGAAGATTACCGCATGGTATTGAAACTTATTGAACACAATAACTACATGGCAACTATTGACCTCCAAGATGCTTACTTCCTAGTGTCGATAGATATGGTAGATCGGGAAAAACTGAGATTTCAGTGGCATTCTAATTTATTTGAATTTAACGTTCTCCCATTCGGCTTGTGTACTGCACCATTCGTATTTACGAAAATTTTAAAACCTGTATTGTCTCAGTTACGCTCCAATGGTCACCTCTCTGTAAATTATTTAGATGATTTCTGCTGTATCGCTTTATCATATGAGCTCTGTATTGATAATGTCACTGCCACTACGAACCTTCTAGAATCATTAGGATTTTTTATCAATTGGGACAAAAGTCGAATTATACCCAGTAGACTGTGTAAGTTTTTAGGATTTATATTCAATACAGCCAACATGACTTTATCATTACCAGATGAAAAGAAGTTGCGAATAAAGGAAAAAACTGTTGGTTTTCTCAATAAAAATAAAAGTACTATTAGGCAATTTGCAGAATATCTCGAACTTTTAACCTCGGCATGTCCAGCGGTTCGTTATGGCTGGGTTTACACAAAATTGATGGAGCGGGAAAAATACTTAGCTTTAGATAATTCTAGTAATTATAATAAACATATGATTATTAAAAACAGTCTACATCATGACTTTAAATGGTGGCAAAACAACATCAAAAATAGTTTTTGTCCTATTCGTAAAGATGATTATGATCTGGTCATATACAGCGATGCATCCAACATTGGTTGGGGTGCTGCCTGTGATGGTGCATCGGCTAACGGCAATTGGACTGAATCTCAAATGACCAACCACATTAACTATCTTGAACTGAAAGCGGCTTATTATGCACTGAAAACTTTTGCTTCTCACCTTTACGACGCCAATATACTCCTGCGAATTGACAACAGTACAGCATTAGCTTACATTAATCGAATGGGAGGTGTGAGATTTACACACCTCAACCAACTAGCTCGTAAAATTTGGCAATGGTGCGAACAACGTAGTATACATGTATTTGCATCATGTATAAAGTCTGCTGATAACATACAAGCAGATTATGCATCCAGACAGTTAAATATTGACACTGAATGGGAACTTGCTGTATATGCGTTCACACAAATCGTGCACACATTCTCGGTAAGCCAGAATTCGATCTCTTTGCCAGCTAACAAATTCACAAATGTGAGAGATATGCTTCATGGAAGCTTGATCCTCAATTTGAGATAATTGATGCATTTACTTTTAATTGGCATAGTGTAAACTTTTACGCATTCCCCCCTTTTGTCTCATTACTAAAGTACTTCAGAAAATAAAACTGAACAAAGCAGAAGGTATTGTTGTGGTACCAGACTGGCCATCACAGCCATGGTACCCAGTGTAGCAGAAAATGATTATTTCTCAAAGAATTATATTCGAACCAAATGAATCATTGCTACATTCTCCTTTCAGAAAAGCTCACTCCCTTCATGCAAACCTTTCCCTGGTGGCAGCGAGGTTATCCGGCAGAGTTTGATAAAGCGAGGTGTTCCAACAACTTCTTTAAATCTACTTATGGCTTCATTTTCCGGTAATACCTTGAACCAATATAACTCATCTTTAAAGTCTTGGTGGGAGTTTTGCCAAACTAATAATTATGATTATTGTGAAGCTAATGTGTCACAGTTGATTAATTTTTTGACACAAAAATTTGAATCAGGGTCTAGTTATAGTACGCTGAATACGACAAGGTCAGTAATACCCTTTCTGTTAGATACATCAGTATCCTCAAATGATATGATTAATAGGTAACTGAAAGGTGCTTTTAAATTAAAACCTCCCACGCCAAAATATGATGTTACGTGGGACCCTATTGTTGTACTTAATTACTTAAGCGGTTACTACCCATATGATAATATAAACCTACGTGATTTATCATTCAAAACAATTACATTACTTGCAATAGCATCTGCTCAGAGGATGCAAACTTTAAATTTTAATTAAAATTAAAAATATAATAATAAGAACAGACTATATTTTAGTAAAAATAGTTGATCTGATTAAAACATCCAGACCTGGGACCTACCAACCACTCATTAGACTTACTTTCATTAAAGAAAATCCGAAAATTTGTCCAGCACTTGTTTTACAAGAGTACATAAATAAAACTTCCAATATTAGAAATAAGTCGGGCAATTTGTTTGTCAGCTTTAGAAAGCCTCATAATAAAGTAGGTTCACAAACGCTTGCACACTGGGTAAAGACAACCCTCCAAAAAAGTGGTGTCGATACAAGCCTATTTGGTGCGCACAGCACACGTCACGCAGCCGCTTCGGCCGCGCGACGCTCTGGGGTTAACCTGCAAGTGGTTCGTAGGGCAGCAGGCTGGAGTGACACATCTAATGTTTTCCTTAAATATTATAACAGAGATATCAGTACCGCTGTAGACAATAACGAATTTGCTTACTCTCTGTTTAACTCGTGTTGAATATTTGTGTATAATCAATAATTGATAATTGTACTAATGGTTAGTGTCCTAATCTAATTATATGAAAACACTTTTTGTTATCTGTATACATTTTCTTTAAGAAAGGAGATAATATAAAGTGCTTAACTATACATCTTTTTCTTTTTGGAATTCTAAAATATTCCTTGCCTATCAAATCAAATTTTAAGCTCTAAAAATCTGCATGTAACTAGTAATCATCTTCGCAGAGATGCAAAGTATAATTAAGAATTAAACGAACTTACCTTGTGAAGTTCGATTCTAATTATACGAGCATCACGAAGAAGATGATTACCATACTCCCTCCCAACCCAGTTCAGACACAATCATTTTCTTCCTTACCCCTCTATAAAAATTTGATTTTCACTAGCTCTAAAATTAATGGCGGCGTAGGCGTTCCTTAGCAAATCAGGCAAGCGGGTAGCGAGAGAGAATATATTTTTCTTTTGTAGCTTTGAACAGTGTGATAAGGACGGCACCATACTACGTACTGCTGCATGTAACTAGTAATCATCTTCTTCGTGATGCTCGTATAATTAGAATCGAACTTCACAAGGTAAGTTCGTTTAATTCTTAATTATAAGCTGTTATGCTAGGAAAGATGGCATACTTTATAACTAACCTTAACGAAGTATGGTTTGAAATTCAGTACTTAAATTCAATATGAAATAACACAATAGTTATTAAATAATTGTTTAATCCAAAAGAGTAGTTAATTCTATTACCAACCCATAGAATGCGGCAAGATTCTATTACCGCTTTTTCTGCTTCTTTTCGCGACTGCTAAGAAATTGACACTTCTTCTATACGATTAAATAAAAAAAAGAATTGTTTTTGAGGTATTTATTAGGTAATAACAATAGTTTTGAGATCAATATTATTATATTATAATCAATAATTACACAGATCTGCAAATTTGAACTCTTATTTTCCCCTTTTGGATTTGATTGCTGATCTTGAGGTATTTTGGTGCGCTGATTACGAATATGTACTTGGATTTGTCCTATCACCCTCAGTTTTTTTGAAAAATCCTTTTATGTGAAATCGGAAAAAAAAAAGGCCAACTTTACAAAGTTTTTTTTTATTACAATGAAGTAACAATTATATTACTAAACTTAAAACATTAAAAATACATTGAAGGGACAGTAATAAATAAATTAAAAATATTAAATACTTTTATGGTATCTTGCTTTTTTTTCACCGAAGCTGCGATTGTGAGATTTTCGCTTGAAATTCCGACTTGGATCATCACGCTTTAATAGCCAACAGTAGTCTGCCATCATTACTTTATTCCACTTTCCCTGATAGCGACGTTCCATCTCCTTCAAGTCCTGGTGAAATCTTTCGCCTTGCTCTTCACTTACAGCTCTCTAGTTATCAGGAAAGTAGTCCAAATGCGAATTAAGGAAGTGAAGTTTAATGCTCATCGAACATCCCATTTTGCCGAAATTTTCAATCATTTTCTTTACAATTTCCTCATAATTTGGACTTTTATGGTTTCCTAGAAAATGCCTCACCACTTCCTTAAAAGATTTCCAGGCTTCTAATTCAATTTCACTCAATTTTTCATCGAAATCTATATCTTTCATCAATTTTCTTATGTCCGGGCCAACGAAAATACCTTCTTTCAGTTTAGCTTCAGATATAGATTCGGTTATGTTATGCTGCTGTTTTCTCAGCATAAATTGCCCACAAATATAGCAAAAATTGTCCGGAGAGTTTAAACACTTTCGCGATGACATTTTTCAAGTAAGCGTTACGAATTGCACAGAAGTACTGACTTTTTAAAAATAGTGATGGTGCTATTTATACAAAATAATATTAATCTACCCTCATTAACTGTCTTCTAACGATTTAAGTTAATTTCTATAAAAAAAAGCATTTAGCCTACAAGAAATGAGGTCTTTAGCAAATGACCTAAAAATCTACTAGTTTTTTTGATAATAAGGGTATATCACATACTTAATTAAAAGTTATGTTTAACTACATTTATGAGAACTCATTCATTAATGTCTACTTCAACCATTTAGTGTGTTTTTTGTTTAATAAGATACGATTAAAATAAAATAATTAATAAATTACTAGGAAGGCTTAAGTAATTAAAAAAAGGATGATCTATAACTAAAAATCCTGACGTGATGGAATTTTTTTTTTTTTTTTCCGTAATCAGCGCCCCAAAATCTGTCCAAATCGCTCATCAAAACTGAAAGGGGAAAACCATTGCAGACCTGTGTTATTTATTGCAACACTTAAAGCACTTATTTTTTGTTATTTTAATTAATTAAAAAATATAATCAGTCTCAGAAAACAGTCTTCAAATAATTAAATATTTACTTCTTAACTACTTACATACTGATTAGATATTAAAAATCAGTAACAAAAATATTTTTATCAGTCATACAATTTTCAAAATATTATCACAAAATATCTTTGTAATCACATATATAATCTTAATAATATCATAATTCGCTTAATACAATAATCAACGTTTGTAAGTTCAGATAAAGTAGTTTTAAAAAATATTATCAGAATCAGAGTCAGATGGAAAAATAAGTCGTTTGTACGACACAGTTTTTGGTACACGTAATGGTAGCTCATCAATATGAGATGATGATGTATTTGAAAGAACTCTAGATGTTGAATCGTGAACTAGATTTTTTTTCACCTCATAAGTATTTTGTCGAGGAAATGATACTAGGTCAGATTCAGATTCTGAACTTGACGTCGTATTACAAGGTATTCCCAATGCCTTTGATGTATTATGTTTTCTAACACTTGTTGGTTTCTTTCTTGTGGCCTTCTTAAGATCTGCCTGTTTCTTTTCTCTTTTTATTTTGCTTCTTTGTAATTTTTCTTTGCGTAATTTTCTTTTTTCTTCTTCCTGTGCTTTTTTCTCTTCTGTTATTTTCTGGTATGCCATGAACTCGTCTGATATTGCAACAGTGGGTGTTATTTTCTTCAAAACTCTTTTATTAACTTTAGTCTCAACTTGAGGAAAGAATAGGGCATTTTTAAAAGGAGTTGTAAGATTGAGTTCTTTTGGTATAAACCTTGAATCATTAGAATTTTGGAATAATGTGTCGTCACTATGACTTTTATTCAATTGATGTTTTCCGGACACTGAAGGCAGAGGTTCATAGCTAAAGTTGTTATTGGATTGTTTAGGAGTTGATGTACTTGCATTGTGATCTTCACTGTTTAACTCACTGTTGCAATCAGTTGAAGTAGTAATTGTTTTGGGGGATATCTCGTTAACGTATTCTAAAAGATTCGATTCAGGCTGAGTGCTCAATAAAGATCAATAAAGATACCGTACTTGATTCTTTAGATATAATTGGAGATAGCAATTCGTCCATGGTAAACCTTAAACCATTATCAGAAACGGTAAGAAATGCGTTATTTTCTTGGTAGGTGTTTGGAACAAGACTTCCACTTGCACTGACTTTATAAATCAACGTCTCTTCTTCACAAATATTGTTGACAAGCGTAGTATCACCCAATTCTAAATTGTCATCGGCAGTTTGTTGTAGAAGTGTATTGACCGTAGGATTAATATCCCTCCAAAACTTAAATAATTTTTCGTCGCATCCCCATTCTATACTGATCCCGATTTCTGGAACATTAAGAGAACTTCAGGTGATAAGCGACGTTCAAACTGCCGTTTAAACTTTTCTGTATCGTAAACACATTTCTCATCGTCTGTAAGGGTTCTCTCGATTCATGGCTACTAATATCATCTGCATTGTCTCCACTTTCTTCACTAGTTGCAATAACGCTTTTAGTTAAAAGTTTATCATAATTTACATTATCAGGTCCAAAAGGATATAATCCACAACATTGGAATCCATTCTTAGTTGTTTGCGATACGAGTGTCTTTTTTAACCGCTCTATTGAACGCGATAAAAAAAAAGGTCGCGTACTTTGCCCATAATCTCAAGTGTTTGACGCGCGTTCGACCCGGCATCATTAAAACTTAATTTATGACGTGCTTGGGTGACGCATCTTAAGAATTTTAACTGTTATGAATAGCTAATGAACCAAGAAACAAAGCTCTGTTTAATATTTTAATAAATCTTGTTACAATAATATTTGTTGAGCCTTGAAACTTGATGTACTAGCCATTTTAGCGACTTATTGTAAAACATCGGGTTTTATTAAAAAATATGATCGATAACAGTATAGTAATTTAATTAATTTTTAAACTAGATACATTATTCAATATATTTAACAATATTTAAATGCAATTTATATGTAAATAAACATTAAAAACAATAAGTAAAACCTGGCGCATAATTCACGGATTGCGTAATCTATCACAAAATTGTTAGGTATAATCTAAGCTACTTTGCGTAAAACCTATAAAACGCAGAACAAAAATATAACCGCTTCCATAAAGGGTAGTTTCTTGACTATCATAAGAATATCATAGTTTATATGATTGTTAATAAATTTCTGTTTAATTTGCCAATTAAAAATAAACGGCGTATTTTTTTAGCAAATTTTCATTACGTACTTAAATTGTTGAATTAAAAAATATGGTTCACCGTTCAATCAATAATTACTGTACAATAAACACGTGAAGTTTTGAAGTTTTCAAAATAGTGATTAAATTTTACTAAAGTTTAATTTATAATTAATTAAAAATAAAATGCTTATACCTAAATCACAATCAAAAACGTTTATGGCGTCGAGCGTTTGTCATACGAATCGCCAAGATGGCTGCCGGTATAAGCTAGGGTTGGCACTATAACGGTTGGCTCCTTCAATTATAAAACCAAAATACATATTTATTGTTTCGCAATTATTCAGCTACACATATTTAGAATATAATAGAAAGCTTTTTATTGTACACCATTTTCATTTTTAATAAAAAAAAAACTAAGATTTAAGAAAAATATGGAAACTCGCGTGTGTGTTTGTGTCTGACTATGAGTGTGTGTTTATCTGTATGATTGTGTCTGTTTATGTGTGTGTGTCTGTCTGTGTGTTTGTGCTATTGTGACTACGTGGTTCAGGAGCCGTGTGGTATTCTTCAAAGCACATTAGTAAACAGAGTGACACCTTACACTGTTTACAAATATACTTCGTGCGGCTTTTCTTGCACCAGACACACGATGCATACTTGGATGGCCCAATACCACTAAAATGATTCCCGTCCAGAATTGGACGGACATTTGAAGGTGCCACGACCGCTTTCAACACTATTTATCGCTTGTTTACTAAAAAAAAGTAGTTAAAAATAAATATTTAAATAATTAGTAGTACTCCGACCTTAGCGGTAAGAATAAAAAAATAAAATAAAATAAGTATGTCAGCTATGACCATCACCTAATAGTTGCAAAAAAACACATTTCAAATAAACCGCATGCCAACCCTAACCCAATACATACACGTCGCTTCGTGCAACCACAGTTGCAATAGTACTTCGATAGGTCATTAACTTACCGGTCGACTTTATTTCCGCAATCATTTTCTTTCTGTAGAATAGTTTATATGGCTCAATATCTTAAATTGAATAATCACATTCAAATATTACATAAACTAACTCATAATAAAAAAAACCAATGTATTTATGTTCATATAATGTAATAGAAAATTAACGTTAAGGTCAACAAAATTTAATGTATTTTGGAAATGTTGAATTTATTACTTTTTAGTTTAGTTTCATCGAAAATATTACTTATGAACAATAAAACATTAGATAAAGATCAAATTTATGTATGAATAATAAAAGAAATCCATAAAATACAGTACTTACGGCATTATGTTTCAGCTCCTTGAATACCACAAGCGTCACAAAACTTTACTGAACTTCAACTGACAGTTCCATGAAATATTTCTTTCGTCATGTTTAAAATTTATGCTTCATTCTACTAAGAATATATTTCTCTTTGGTATAAATACGTTACAAGAGGACTCTATCTACAGGGCCAAAAGATTATATTCGAATAACAAAAATTGAACACCTGCCACTACAGTTGCACGAAACAATGAAAGGATTGTATTTTTGGCACTGTGGTCGCATTGGACAATTGAGGGGTTAAGCAAATATCCACTTGAGGTGCAAAATCTATTCGTCTTAATTTTGCAAAGTTGTTTTGAATCCTAAAGTCATGAACAACGGTTTTCCAAGTTTCTTTCACAGGTCTGAATACAGCAACGTGTAAGGGTTGGAGTACATGCGTTGCATTAGGTAATAATGCTATAAGTATTATTCTTAGGTAATAATGCTATAAGTATTATTCTTTTTTCTTTGCAAAAAACTGACAGAGGGAATGATATATGAGAAGTGTGACCGTCGAGAAAAAGAGCCACAGGAAATTGTATGTTATGATCAATAAGCCAGGGATAAAAACAATTGGTAACGTACTCATAAAATGCGGCCATATTCATCCATCCTGACTCAGTGTGACCGATGCCCCATCCAGATGGTACAGTTGGAACAATATTTTTTGGTAAACTCTTGTACGGATATAAGACCATGGGAGGTGCTATTGCAGCATCTGCAGAAACATTTACTAGCACTGTTAAACATTATTTTTCATCATTGGCCACTCTACTATATACTTTCTTGCTGCCTTTTTGGACGAGAACCTGTTTCCCTTTGGGACATGAAAAGAATCCAGTCTCATCGCAATTAAAAATTCGACTAGGATCTTCCAAAACATCAAGAAGGTTATTTTGTTCAGAATAACGGTGTACTCGATTGAACCATGCTTTTACAGCTTCCTCTGTAATGAGTGTATGGCTTGTAGGCAAATTCTGAGTTATTCGCCTAGAAATGGTAGGGTGCCTTGCCATAAACTTAGGAAACCATCCTTTTCCTGGAACACCATCTTTAAAAGGATTAGAGCGATCTAAGTTTTCCACCAATTTTGCTACTGTTTCCAACAACTGATCTTTAGTTACAGGAAAACCTGACTTCCCGAGATAGAAAATCCAGTCTACTAGTTTTTTTTCTTCGTCCTTCGTTAAAACACAATGTTCATTTAAATATTTATTATTTCTCTTGTCACGCAGCGTTCTTGGTATGCCATAGGTTTTGGAAGCTTCGTATATGCTGGTCCCTTCACTTATAGCTACAAGCGCAGCTTCTAGTTGAGCAGAGGTGAACTGTTTGCGCTTCTGCGGTTCCATGATTCTATAAAAAACAAACTTTAAAGAGTTGTGGAATGTAATTTTTCGAAATAAGCATTAAAAAGTTACAATTTACTACCTTTAGTTTTATAACATGCCCTTTATTATAAATATATACAAGAAAAAGTGGTATGCACCTAATATCTTTCCGTCCCACCATTTTTATTTGATTTGAAATAAATAGAAGATGGCAGCCATGAATGAAACTGGATAGCAAATATTATTTTACAAATAATGTGTTAAAATCTCCTAAAGCGTCCCGTATATGTAAGGAATAAGTCAATTTGTTAAAAAACTTATATTTAATTTTTGTGTACTATAATATTACCAAAAATATCGTCACAGCTGTGAGTCTGTAATAGAATTAAGTATGAAGATTACAATATTCTATTAGCGACCAATAAAATTAATAACAAACCGCTAAAATATCTACTTTATGAAAAACTGTTCAATTCGATCTCATTGCTATACATTTTCTTTTAATATCAATTAGTCATTAATTCAAATAATAAAGGTTACTTAGGTATAATATCATATAATAATAGGGATAATGGGTAACGTTGAATCTAGTTTTACCCAAATACTTTAAGAATATGCTTTGTCGTTAATTGATCTAATGAAGTAAAATAATTTTATGAATTGAACAAGAAAAAATAAAATAAAATTAGCTAGTTTATAATAGACATTATTTTAAAATACTAATTATTTTCAAATTCTTAACAACGCCATGGGTCGTTAATAGAATCAAGTTTTAAAATATGGATTCTATTACCGCCTCAAATTAAAACATGATTTTATAACATAAAAACCAATAAAAAGTATAATATTAAGAGTTAGTTTAAACAACTAATTATACATAACAGTTGTAATGTGATAGCAAGAAAACAAATGAATTTTTAGTATATTATTTTCCTTAAGTAATATTGAGATGTACTTACGTGGCTGGAGGCGCGTCACTATGAAACGTGCGTCCGCTTCGGGCGCGTTCCACTCACTGTCAAATTATATCTTTCACTGGCTATTTAGACACGGGAACTTTACTCTTTTTGTTGTCCAACAAAAGTACCTAACTAATTTTTAAGATATGAGTTTTATAAAAGTCGTTAATAGGACGTTAATAGGAGCTTTTACGTTAATTAGGGTTGGAGGTAGATTGTCTTATTCTAACTCGTTTTCTTATGATAAAAAAACATCCTTTGTTGATATGTAGTAAACACAAATTAATTGCTTTAATTTGAGTATCAACATAAGGTAGTTATGTATGACAAGACTACCCTAAACAAACAGAAACACTCTTACTTCTGATAAACTTGTAACTTTAACCGTGCAGACAGTGTTCAATTAAATCAAAATCAAAATCAAATCAAAAATTTCTTTATTTACTACAAGGATTTTTTCTTAGAATGTGTGGATCTTTTCTTTTAAGTTTGAAAAAACCTGTATTAGAAAAGACCCCTCTCTTTTCTGTACATCACTATGACTGTAGTTATAAAATATATCTTAATTCATAACAAAAGTACGTGCTTTAAATACTAAGTAGGTATAAACTTATATCATAACACTTTACATACTGTAATTCTACGAACATAACAAAAAATAAAATAAAGTCGCACATATACAATTTACCTACAATGAACTTGTGCAAATAGTAGTGTTCTGCTGTAATATCAATAACCAATTATCTTTTCCTTTTCTATTATCTATTTATTTATTTATTTATTTTTATTAAATGTAGTTTTTTGCTAATATATTTAATAGTATTTAGTTGTTATATAATAGTTTTTCTATGGTTTCGTAATTTTGTAATTTTAACCAATTTGTTACTTTCTTTTTACATGCCATGTAAGTTAGGGAAGAAATATTTAAAATGTTATTTATTTTATTGTATATTAATGCCGATTGCGTCGAAAATTGTCTTTGGGCAAATGCTGTTTTGATAGCTTTAACTCGAACTACTTTGTTAACTTTGCGTTTACTTAGTAATGTTCGGTCAAAAGAATAACTTTTATGTACATTAAGAATGCACTGTAATAAATATAATTGTCTAACTGTCAAAACATTAGCTTCTTTGTACAGTAAATTTGTGCTGAACAATCTCTTCCTACGCAACATTACTTTCAAAATTAGTCTTTGCACCCGTTCGATGTTTATAAATGTTGTCCTGTATGTACCGCCCCATATTATTATACAATATAATAATATAGATTGAACAAGGCTCATGTAAATATATATAATAAGTTCTTTATCAGCTATGTCACGTAGGTGTTTAAAAAGCCAAATAAGTTTTCGTGCTTTATTTCCAACCATTTCAAGGTGAGGGTACCAGGATAAGTTCTTATCTAATAGAATTCCTAAATATTTAGTGTGATTGACACGTTCTAATTTGTAACAATTGCAGCTATAAGGAACAATATCTTTTTTGCATTTATGTGCTGATATAGTGAGATTATTATCCGGTTGCTTTGAATTACGAATCGAAAAGGAAATGTAATTAGTTTTTGACATATTTAGGGATAATAAATTTAAATTTAACCACTCCATAACTTTAGCCAACCCAGTTTCAGCCACAGAAAAAACATTTGGCCAACTGTCTCCATAAAAAAGCAAAGCGGTATCATCCGCGTAAGAAAAAACACATCCACATTCAAGTTGCAAATTCGTCAAGTCATTGATATAAATCAAAAACAAGGTAGGTCCTAAGACACTACCTTGTGGTACGCCGTAGCTGTTGGAAATGTTAACATTACTATATGTATAGTTATCAAGTTTGACTACTTGCGAACGATCCTGAAGATAATCAGTTAGAAGGGCAAGAAAATTACCTCTTATTCCGATCCTATTGAGTTTATAAAGAAGGGTGGGGACAGACACGGTATCAAAAGCCTTTTTAAGGTCTAGGAATATACATAAGGCTTTTTTCTTATTGTCTAGGTGTGTTGTTATATAATAATAAATAATAATAAAAACTTTATTTCCAAAAGTAAGTACATAACATAGTTTTAACATTGACCCCAAACTAGGCAAGCCTGTATCTTGGGTGCCAATAAAGTGGATTTACCTATAGATTTGTAACAAGATTAACATTGTTTAAATATTTAGCTGTTGAAATCATACAATGCAAAATAAAATAAAATATACAAGGAAAAAATAAAAAAAAAATAAAAAAGTGTGTGTGTGTGTGTGTGTATGCGTGCGTGCGTGCGTGCGTGCGTGCGTGCGTGTGTGTGTGTGTGTGTGTGTGTGTGTGTGTGTGTGCGTGCGTGCGTGAGTGTGTTGTCAGAGTGGTGCGTGCACAAACTTATTTCACAACATTAATCATCTTTTCTGCCTCATCATATGATAATTTTAATAGCCAAGACCTTAATCTATTTTTTATCTCTTTACGAGAGCAACTCCCAATGCTACAGTGATTTATTACCATATTATAGATGTGAGGATGCAAATAGTGTGGGAGCCTTTGCGCATACGATGATTTAACTGCGGGTGTAGGAACTCTGAATTTTCGTTTGGCTAGTAAGTTGCTTAGATCAGACCTTTTCGAAGTTATTATGTGCATCTTAACAGTTACGGTTAAAATGTACAGTTTCCTTACGCTCATTATGGGGATTTCTGAGTAAAGACGTTCTGTAGGGAAACGATAAGGTTTTTGCAGTAATGTTTTAAGGACTGCACGTTGTGCTCTTTCGATATTTATCATGTGAGTTTTTGCCGCACCTCCCCAAACACTTATGCAATATTGTATGAGCGACTGGCAGAGTGCTATATATACTACTTTTCTAACATCAGCAGGTGCGCAGTCTCGTATCAGTTTCATAATATATATTTGCTTGCGAACACGTTTCACTAGATCCCCAATGTGAGATCTGAATGATAGGTGCTGATCGATTATCACTCCTAGGTATCTCAATTCATCCACTCTATCAAGCCTATCACATGAACAAATAATTTCGGTATTAAATGTGTTTTGGCATACGACTTTGTGAATCTTCAAACTCAATGACGGTATTTGGGTTGCAAGTGTTTTTCTGAAGACAATATATTTGGTCTTATTAACGTTTAGTGTCAGCAAATTCATGTCAAGCCAGTCTGCAATCCTTCTCATTCCTGCTTCAGCTGTATGGTAGACGTTTTCCCAATTTTTCCCATGACACAACAATACAGTATCATCTGCATAACAAATCAGGTCAGCATTCCGAATTGCAATTTTTAGTATATCATTTATGTAAATAGTGAAAAGTGTTGGCCCAAGTATACTGCCCTGCGGCACTCCAAAACTGATTTCCTTTTCACCACTTACAATGTTTTCCACTCTGATGCATTGGCGTCTATTATTTAGATATGTACAGATCCAGTTGAGCGATGTACCTCTTATTCCTGTTTTTTCTAGTTTCCTAAGTAGGATAGGAATTGAGATAGTGTCGAAAGCCTTGGTAAGGTCTAAGAAAATTCCAAGGCAATATCCTCCACCATCGACATGCTTAGATGTTATGTTGGTAAGCAGTTCAACCGCATCTGTAGTAGACTTTCCTTTTCTGAAACCAAATTGTCTTTCAGACAGTAAAAAGTTGCTCTCCAAGTAGTTAACTAATCGAGTGTTCACTAGTTTCTCCAGTATTTTAGAAAAGATGCTAAGCAGCGATATTGGTCTGTAATTTTCCGGAGAGTTCTTTTGTCCGGCTTTGTGGATAGGAGATACCAATGCTATTTTCCAATAATCAGGGAACACTCCTGTTGAAATACTTAGGTTACATATATAAGTGAGTGGATCCAATATAGTATGCCTTATCGCTTTTATTAGAGACGGTTTAAACCCATCGAAGCCAGGTGCGCTATCGTTTTTAAGGCTTTTTATAATAGAGTCCACTTCATAAATGTTAGTAGGCACCATAAACAGTGAGTCAACAGGAGATGTGCTTATGTCAACATTGGTAGCAAGAGCTTCTTCGGAAGTTGAAAGCCGCTTTAGTATCTGCTCAGACAAGGTTCTGCCTACTGTTGTGAAATAGTGGTTACAGTAACTAAGCGACTCCTGGGCGTTTTCTTTCACATTCAATAAGTCAGCGGAGTCATTTCTTGCCTGTCGTATCTCACATATATCTTTTATCGTGCTCCATAATTTCTTCGGATTATTCCTGTTATCTTCTAAGGATTTACTATCGTAGTTTTCCTTTGCTTTACGTAGAATATCTATAAAGAAGTTCCTGTACCTAGTAAATGACAGTTTTAGAGTGTTATTGTCCGGATCAAGTTTTACCTGACGATGTAGACTGTCTCTATGACGCATACATCTCATCAATCCAGGTGTTATCCACGGCTTTAAATTGTACTTCGACCGGCTACTTTTGACTAAATGTGTGTGAGTGGTTACTGCAGTGCTAATTTGATGATTAAAACATTCCAAAGCTTCATTGACATCGCTCTTACTAGTAACACATGTCCAATCAACCTTATGAAGATCATTACGTACAGCTTCAAAGTTAGTCTTATAGACTATCCTTTTCTTTCTGATTGGTCTAACCTCTGATGTTTTGAGACCGGCCATAGTAATGTCATGATCCGTAATTCCACATTTAGCTACTACACCTAAGACAGAGTCTTTGCTTCTTACAAAAATATGATCCAAACAACTATCTCCTCTCGTAGGTTTCATGATCGCCGGAAGTAAGCCATGTGCCGCCATCAGACACTGATACGATTCGTTATAAACATTTGGATTTGGTGATAGTAAGTCTAAGTTGAGATCTCCTACGATTGCTACACTACAGTTACTCTTAAGTTTGGTCAAAGTTGAGTCAAGAGACATTAAAAAGTTATCCAAATTGACAAAAGATGGAGAGCGATATACCCCTAAGATTTGGATGAATTCGTTTATGTTAACTAACAAGCAATCTGCATCATCTATATCTGGTTCAGAAACCGACACTGCGAATGAGTCCCGAACATATATTATTACTCCGCTTGCTCTGTTTTTATGCTTAGTAGTGCTGAAAGCGTTGTAACCTTCCATTTGTCTAATAACAGAACTCTCGTGAAGCCAACACTCTGTGAGTACCATAATATCGTATACGATATCCAAACGTTTTAGTGCTATTAAAAAACTGTCAAAATTACATTGTGAACTTCTAATATTTAACGTGAGCATTTTGAATTTATATTCTTCGTTTAAGTGTTTTTTACATAACTCGAGATTATCGAGCAAGTGACAATTTATACTAAGAGTTTCGTCAATATTTTTATATAATTCTAAGTTATCCAGAGCAAAGAAAGCAACATAATATAAGTAGGGGTATGACTAATATTGTCACTTAATATTGTTCGCAGTAATAATATGTTTTTTTCATTACATGTTAACAATTTAACATTAATTGTGTAGCGAAAAGTGTGTATATAAATGTACCTGTGTGTTATGTATGAGTAAGTTAGTATGGAAAATTGTGTGAATTTATTTATGGGTTTAAGTGTAGTGTAGTGGTGAGTGTATGTGTTAATATTTTTGCTAACAGCATAAAACAGATCAAAGGCAAGACGAAACATAGATAAAGAAACTAAACATCTTATTTTTCTATGGGAACAAAATAGATATAATATTGTAGTTGCATATAATATGTTAATATTTGCATTGGTCCGGCGGTATTTTGGTAAGTAATCCTTGGTCAGTGTTACTCTCAGACATATCATGTCCAAGATATTGGTAAATATTGGCCAGATTTTGGATTCTAACGGCTGGCATCCCCTCTTCTTTGCGAAGGAAAATCTGTCCGCTGCGAATCCAGCAAAACTTAAAGCCTTTTGTCTGAGCTTTGGTCCTCGTCTCACGAAAAAGCAGCCGGTTCTGCTTGGTCAGGTGTTCATTTATATATACTCTTCCCGGTGGGCCTTCTGAGACAATATCCTTGCAGTTGAGATTCTTTCTGGTTTTAGCAGCTTTAATGATTTCGTCTCGTTTAGTTCGTCTCAAAAGTCGTACGATGATCGGCCGTGGCAACCTTGAGTTGGTATTCCCTGATGCTCGTTTTTGAGAAATTCCTGAACGACCCACCCAGTCAATTTCTTCCTCTTTTAAGTCGACACCAATTTTGGAGGCGGTCAGCAGAACAGTATGTTTCAAGTTTTCTTTACCGGATTCATGTAAGCCCAAGATTTCTAGCTCGTTGCACATGGCAGCCTGCACCTGAACATTTAGTTGGTTTTGGAGCTCTGAGATAGTATTTTTTAGTTCTAAAACGTGCTTGTTAGTTGTTGTCTCCAGAATTGAAATCTTGTGTTCGGACTGAGTGATTCTGTCGTCAAAGTTGTCCAGTCTATCGCTGCAGGTTCTTATGCTTATAGTAAGCTCATCCAGTTGAGACTTGATATGGGACATGTCTTTTCTCAGCATACGTATCTCACGAGTGAGGGAGTTTAAGGCCGTGGAGTCACTATCAGGAATAAGAAAAGGGGACTCTGATGTTACACGCTTAGAGGTGCGCGGCTGGGTGTTAACATTTGCGTCGTCGCCTAGGAAGTTTGATGATGACCGTACAGGCGTGTTTGTGTTGTCTCCTCTGCGAACCTTTCCTCTGCATGATGGGCATAACCATTCCTGTGCAATTTTTGGATAGTCGTTTTTAAGTATATTTACACATTGTAGGTGGAATTCGCCACTGCAGCTGGTACATTTAATTGTGTGAGAGTTAGATAAAGCTTCAAAACAGCCATTGCAAACTTGATCCATTTTAAATCTTGATTATAAACTTTATTTTAATATTTACCAATCTGTGTATGCAATTATGTTTAAGATATTGTTAAGTGAATAGATGGAACGTGGCTAGTAGATTCCGCAAATGTCATACACTATGCTTAAGATGACGATATACACAGTGTGAGGAGATGGAACGCGCCCACTTGTTTTGACGTATTGATATTACGATGTAATTTGTTTTTAAATCATAACGTTCACTTTAAATGTTTATACAAAGTTTTACAGCTTATTCACACTATTTTTAGGTTTACAGTTCGTGTTATTGTTTATTAATTATAGTAATGCACTTCACGTAGTTTTTTAGGCTACAGTATTGTTCGAAACGTTTTGTAAACAAAACGCTAATCCGCCAGTTTAAAATGAATTTAAAAGTCACTGAGTTATTATTATACTTTGCAAACAATGTCACTTCTTAATCAGGGGTTTAGATTGTAGTTCTAATGGTTGTCTAACTAAACACTTTGAGGTTTGCACTTAATTACAGTAAATAACTAGGAGTCGATCTTGTCACTTTCGTTTGACGTTTCTCACGATCAAAATATTTACACACGATCGATATTTTCAGTAAGATTCAAAATTGCATTTTCAGTACTCATACCTATGCGAAACCCATACTGGTTTTTTGATATAATGTTATAGGCATTGAGAAAACCTATCAGGCGGCTATTTATCAATTTTTCCATAATTTTAGAAATCACAGGGAGCACCGAAATAGGCCTATAATTATTGATATCGCCTCTATCCCCACTCTTATAAATAGGATGTATAATTGAGCGTTTTAGATTTTGCGGAAAAATACCTCGCTCAAATATGAGGTTACCCAGAGATGTTAACAAGGGAACAAGGACTGGCCTAGCCATCTGTAAAAATCTAGTTGGAATCATATCCCATCCTGCGGCTGACTCTGGTTTGAGGCTACTTATAATAGTATCTACTTCAAACGGTTCTATTTCAATAACACCAATGGAGTTAACCTGAGAGGGAATAGTATCATGAGCATGACTGTGAGTTTGCTGTACTGGGTTTATTTTTATTTGTTCAGCTAGTGTTTTGCCCACGTTATTAAAGTAATTATTAATGTAATTGGCAGATTCTTTAGGTGTATTTTTTAAATTAAGCAGTTCGACGTTAGTGCTAGTCTGTTGATTATGATAATTAGTTATATTTTTTATACAGCTCCATAACGTTTTATTATTTCCTTTTGCTTTATTAAGAAGATCGCGTTGATACTGTTTTTTTAACTTTTTTATAAGATTATTGCAAAAGTTGCGATATCTCCTGTATGAAATTTTTAATATTTCATTATTTGGATCCATCTGATTTTTTTTTTGTAAGTTATTCCTGTTTTTAATACATTTCAGAATACCCTCAGTTATCCATGGTTTTAGTATTCTTTTAGCTCTCGGTACGTTAATAGTTTTTGTGTTTTCCTTTAAACAGTCAGTAATTATTGCAATTAGTTTATTTGTAAAGAGATTTGGGTCCTTGATAATACTGAAATCAGCTAGGTCTTTTGATTGTAAAGATTTTAAGGCATCGAAGTAGTTTACAATAGATTTCTGTCTAGAGGGGCAGTTGGTTGTTAACTTTCCCTTATTGTACAAGTATGATAAGACCATCTTGTGATCTGTGATGGTTGTATCTAGGACCACTATTGTTGATGTAAATTTAGACAAATCAAAATTTATGAATACATGGTCTAGACAGCTATTGATTCGAGTGTTAAGTCTATGTCCAGGTTCTAGACCATGCGACGCCAACATGTTAAGATATAAATCGGAGTATTTATTGTGTTGCCCAGTAATTATATTAATATTAATATCACCTGTTAAAATGACATTTTTATTGAGGTGCGGACTGTTAAGATGTGCATCAAGGGAGTTGATAAACTGCTCAGGATTTCTTTCAAAATGGGTTCGATAGATACAGATAACTGAGCAGAGAGGTGTACAGACTTCAAGACAGGAAGCTCCGTGTAGATCAATTTCTTTGACCGAGTGTTTTATAGATGTCTTTATGAACAGTACGACTCCATCATTTTGATTTGTCTTATTTGTAGAGCTATATGTTGAGTAATTATCTTTACATGGGATGGGTTTCATAGGACTTATGCGACATTCTGTTAATACTATTAGGTCAACAGATTGTTTAAGTAAACTAAGATTTATTTCCAAATCATCGATATTCGACGTTTTATGAACGCTTCTTATGTTTTGTGCGATTAATGAGAAATTTGGTTGACCTTGGGGCAGGTGCTTAAATAAATTGTCAATAGAGCAACTGAGAGTATTGAAATTGTTTATTGAGTCTAATTCCTGTAGTACATCAATTTTATCAACCATTGTCGTCGAAGAAAAAAATAGAGTGTTTGTAATATTGTGTACCTATTGTATATATCATTGTGGTTTGTACATATAAAATTTGAGTTAATTGTTTCAGGAGATATTGAATTATAGAAAGTAACATTGTATTTATTAATTTCAAAGAGTAGAGATAACTATTGTAATATATTATGTAATTTACTGTATTAGTTGCGCGAATTTTAAATTTTGAGATTTTCAACACTACAAGGCATGGATCATTTTTGTTACACAAGTATGTAATAAATAGAAGACTAATAAATATACCGATGTGTAGTCACTTATTAGCTAATTGTTGAATTTGCGCTTCACTAGTCACTGTGATTATTGGGGTGTTATCGTCCATACGTAGATAGACCTTTCCATAGCTGGTCCAGCAATATTTATCATTTTTTGATATTTTCAGGTCTCTGGCGAGAAAATGAAGTCTGGAGGCTTTAGGTGTTAAGTTCTCAGAGATAAATATTGGGGTATCATGATTACTTTTCAATCCTAGATGCACCGCTCTTAGTTTCGAGTCCTTATTTTTTGAATTATAAGCCTTAGCGGCTTTAAGCACATCGGTCTTTACGAAAGTGTTAGAGAACTCCACAACTATAGTGCTTTTTTCTTTTTTATTTGTTTTTATAATGTCTTTAACATCTTGTTTTTCAATATCTACATTTATAGATTTTGACAAGTGTTGAATCATTTCAAGCAATTCTTTTTTTGTTTCATTTCCTTTCAGCGGTACATTTCGAACTTCTATATTTGTTTTACGATCTGTTCTTTGGCTATCTTCTAATTTAGATTGCAGCAAAGTAATTTCTTCTTTGTCTCTTTTAGATTCCAGTTCCAATTGTGCGATTCTATTTTTCAGTTCCATATTTTCCTCAGACAGGTAAGTTATGGAAGTTTGGATCATGCTGTTTGTGTGCTGTATATCTTTCAAGGAAATCAAAATTGTATTTATTTTTTTATTTTGCTCTGCCGCAAACTGATTGAATAATTCATGAAGTTCAGATGTAACTTCTTTTGTTATTTCTTGCAATTTTGGTAAATCACAAAGGTCAAATGTAACTTCTTTTGTATTTTCTTGTAATTGTGGTACTGAAGTAGTGGGACGTCTCTTTTTATTGCGACTCATAACGTAGCTTGGAGGTGATTCATCATCTAAGGTTGACATATTAGGTACAGATGTAGATTTTTCCGGCGTGCGCTGTACCGACATCACGATTTTAGAACGTTTGTTTTTGTATTACTACTATAATAGACGCTGAGTTGATAGAACAGCAGCAACCGTCGTCGTGATGTGATAATAATTAATTATTACTACGATCAGTGACGTCTTCTGCTACGAGCCGTGGAAGAACAAGAAAGCAATTATTTTGCAACTTCTCCCTCACGCGTCGCTGTTGCCGTCCGCGGACGCGAGCAGCGGTGCCAGAATGAGATAGCAAACAAATACCTTGTTATTATACAGGTGCGGGCGCCGTTAATATCCAGTTGTCACACAATTTTAGCACTTATGTTTAGAAACTCAGACGCACGTCCACACTCCACGAAGGCACAGAGGCGAGAGGAATTACCTTATTGTTATTACTGTTTTAATAAAATCAAACATCAACCGTAATACGAACCAGTGTATAAGGTGGTCCGATAGAACACCAGGTTCCCATGCCTTATTTAGTATAAATACACCTGTTAGTACAACAGTCAGTTCTTAAGTTCCTGTCTCTGTCTTAACATAAAGTTAGCTTAAGTGTAAAAATATTGTATTTTAAATTAAATAAATATTTTTTTATAATAAAACGCTTATTTGACTGGCGCAGCCGGTAGGATTTCCGCGTCGCGAAAAAGTAAATCAACACGACACGTTTTCAAGCGTTAAGGAAATAGTTTTAGAAGAAGTGAATTTCTTATATCAGTACAACACAAGAAATAAAATGATAAAGTTTCCTCAACAAAATAATATGAAACAACAACAAACGGTACCTAATTGTTTTACAAATAAATACGGTACAAAACCAGCTTTTATGCAAAATCATACACCGCAATTTGGATTCGGTATTCCACAAAATAATCAATATAATTTTAATTCGCAATCAAAACCTCAATCAATGAAAATAAATCAGCAACAAGCAGGATTTAAACCGCACTATAATAATAATCAACAGTTTGGCTACCGTCCTAACTTAAACCAAACACAATTTGGGTATAGGCCTAATTTAAATCAATTTGGCAACAAACCTAACTTGAATCAGTTCGGATATAAGCCGCCACAAAACATGCAAAGATCCGATGATGTTACAATGCGAACAGTTAAACCTCAACCTCGCGTAAACGAATTATATAATATAGAAAATAATTTCCCATTCGAAGAAACTCATGAAAATGAAGAATTATTGCATACTAAATCATGTGAAAATTTTCACATAGATTTGAAACAAAATCAAATGAAATAATAAATATTAATTGTATGTCTAAATTAAGACTACCACATATTAAGATACCGGAAATACAGTCAACATTTATGATTGACACTGGTAGCTCTAGATCTTTTATTAGTCCTAGAAAGGTCGAACAATATTTAAAAAAATATATATATCGACCGTAAGCTGCCAATACCTTCTAAGTGCTTTGAGGTCAAGTTTACAGGAGACCATAAAAACTAAAAATATTCTTAGTTACAGTTTATTAATTTTACATTAGTTTAGTATTACTAATAAAAAAATATTGAAATTCTGTTCCTTTAGGGCTGTAGGTAAGTTAGAAGGTATTTCCATAGAAAATAATTGGCAAAAAAATCAGTTAGATGTTATTTATTCTTGGTGTTAGATTTTAAATAGAAAACAAATTACATTTTTTAAATAATATATTATTCAAAATACAAATAAAAACTTCACAAATTCTCATTACTCACTAATAAAAATTTTGATCTCAATATTTATAATATTTATTTCAAAGGTAACTATCAAAACTCAACTTTAAAAGTAGAAAAAGAGAATAATACATTTTTTAATTAAAATAAAAACATTATTGCGATTTTGGCCCGTGCACCCGTCTGTGTAAATAATAATAGGTAATTTTTCTCCAAGCAGTGCTTTGTAATGTAGTCCGTCAATATAAAGGAGTAGGTTGATGCTGTAAGGTCAGCATCAACCTCGGAAAATCAGTAGCATGTGACATGGTGATTGGTCAAATTGTATACAGAGTAATTAACTAGTGCCAGCTTTGTTTTATAGTAAATCGCACTAGCTGTTACATAAACCTATACATTGCCCATTTTTGGCATCTTTTTTGCCTTTAGCCTTTTCTTCTCTAGTTCTCTCTTTTATTCTAATATGTTCATTATACGCTACTTCACAAATGTTACCGGTTTTATAGCCCACACACGTATCGCACATGTCTTTTTTTATTTATGTATAGACAGTTTTTCTCTTTAAACTTAGTGGTAAATAACTTAAGGAGAAAATGGAGGTCGATATTGAACTGCAATTCTCGTAGTGTCAATATTTCGAGTTCGAGATAATATTGCACTATCACCCGATTCTTACATTGCATGCTAGCTAAATTTTACCCACGATCTAACAGAGAATGCACCGATGCACAACGTATTTAAAAACATATTTTTACATAAAACCTTCAATTAGAGTTTCCGTCACCATGAGTTATAGTCAGCGAGTATGTACCTAAAATGTTCCTGCCCGTCTAGAATCATTTTCAACAGAAACTCTTTTTTTTATGCAAGACACATGATTGGCAAACAAACACTATACGCTGATCTCAATTCATCGAACTACAAAATTTTTTGAAAATGTCATTTCTTTGTTCTTCAGTTATCTCATTGCATTGCCAAACTTTAATTTTTCTACAAATTCAGATTCACATCGCGCTCTTAGTTTTCATTCTTCTCTATTTTTACTCTGTTGCATTTTTTCACCCATTGGGCGCGTATATCCTAAATCCTTTTACGGTAGTAGATCCACGCTGATTTCAGCATGAATGGGCCGGATCGTCCGGGGAAGTACTACCCTCTCATAGAAGATCGACTTAAGAGTAGTAGTATCCGTACTACTGCGTTTCGTTCGGTGAGTGAGAGCGCCGGAGGCCCAATTTCCCACCTTTCCTCTTTCCTTACGTCCCTCATTTCCTTCCCCTAACCCCATTCCCAGCCGCCATAGTGGAGGCCACCATACCAGCAGTTTAAAACGTGGCTTTTGGTATAGTGGCCGCCACTTCTGGATTCCACTGACTGCTTACCATCAGGCGGGATGGAGTCACTTTGGTAGGCTATACTATAAAAAAAAAAAAAAAAATAAGTCTTGCCTTCCATCCGTAACGTTTATTATATTTTTTTCCCATAACTTTTTATTTGCTTTGCGACGCCGTTTTACGCATTCATTGATATTGCCATAAAAAAACCTCCAGACTAGTAGAGGGTACTGACAGTTCAGGTTCAGTTTCAGCATCTGATCTTTCTGTTGAAATACTCTGAAGTGCTTCTGGGCTTGTCGAGGATACTATCAAATCGTTTACCTCAGGTTCTATTTCAGTACCTAATATTCCTGATGTAATGCTCTCATCCGTATCAGATGAGTCGTTATCAGCTAAAGACGGGCTACTTGATTCTGAACCACCTCATGATGATGAAGATTTGGCCAATGTTGATTGAGCCGTTTCGTGCCGCGATGTTGTTAAAAAACTTTCGATATCGTGGGCATATCTCCCGGTACTGTTTCACAATTATTTAGATTTCGTCCAGGTTCAGTATTACCTTGGCACAATAGCATTATTCTATCTATTCGGTTTCTTCGCATTTTGCTATAAAGATCAATAAAAAATGAAGATTAGTGCAATAAAAACATCACACAATATCTAAACCAATAACTTGTATCTGCTAATATAGACACAGAAAATTTATACAATTAACTCGTAAGTGAAATGGTAACATTTAAGTCAAGATTTTATAATGAATTAAACTAATACAATACAAGTAAATATGAATTAATTGAAGTGTTATACCTAATAATTAGTTACAATATTACATTTTAACATAATATGCGTAAAAATTACTAAAATACTTACTTTTATTGAGGAGGACACGAAAACACGTTGTTTAATTTAAAATCACTTGTCAACTGTAGTTATGAGGTATTGTAAACCAAAATTTTTTCGCCGTAGATAGTAGGTATTTGTATAACAATTTATTGGACGATTAGTGTGTTTTGACAGATATGCTAAGTTGTCACATCCAAGATTACGTTATAAGCTAACAGATGGCGCAAAAACAATATTTTGGTAAAAATGTTACTTAGGAGGTATTGGCAGCACACAGTCGATATTACCTTTTGAAGTGCATAGCACTCATGCTAAAATTAAACATGATATACGCTATCTACATTCCATTATTCCCTACATTTAAATGTTTAGATATTCATATTGTGTGCAATGTGATTGATTATGCGAATAACATTATTCATACAGAATTTACAAAAATACCTTTATATTATAACCCTACTTGTCAAATTAATATTGCACCTCGATGCGAGCAACGATTACCTACAAATTCAGATAATGGAGATGCTATATAAAATCTTACAAATTTTACTAAAGGTGTTAGAATGCCTTGGGCTTTAGTAACTTGTGAAAATGGATACGCAACAACTGTAATACAGAATACATTAGATCAAGAGGTTTGCATAACAATAACTAAACCGTTCATCGTTACAAAATTTAACAATGAAACGTGTGAATTAAATAAATTAAATGATGACTTAGATATAGATCAAATATTAACGGCAAATTTAAATAAATTAAGATTAAATCACATGAATGGAGAGGAACGCGAAACTATTAAGAAATTATGCTATGAATATAAAGATATTTTCTATACAGAAAAATTGTCTTTAACTTTTACAAATAAAGTAAAACATTATATTAGAACTCGCAATGAGGACCCTATATATATTCGCCCATATAGGCAACCTCATATGATAAATGAAGAAATAAATAAGCAAGTTAAGAAAATGTTAAAAGATAATATCATTAATGAATCGCATTCGCCGTGGAGTGCACCAGTGCATCTAGTCCCAAAAAAGATGGATGCCACAAATGATAAAAAGTTCAGATTAGTGATTGACTATAGAAAATTGAATAAAATCACAATAGTAGAATAGATGACAAATACCCTTTGCCTAACATAAACGATTTGTTCGATAAATTAGGCAGAAGGTGTTACTTTACTACATTATATTTAGCAAGCAGTTATCACCAAATTGAAATAGCTGAGCAGGATAAATCTTAAACTGCATTATGAGTACACAAACTGGTCATTATGAATTTTCACGAATGCCATTTGGACTTAAAACGGCACCCGCTACTTTTCAACGAACTATGGATAATGTCTTAAGAGCTTTACAAGGACTACATTGCCTAGTTTACTTAGATGACATAATTATTTATTCGTCTAGCCTGTTTGAACATATAGATAAATTAAAAATAATATTTAACAGATTACGTGAAACTAACTTAAAAGTTCAATTAGATAAATCAAAATTTATTCGTAAGGAAGTATTATATTTAGGGCATGCTATTACTCCGGACGGATTAAAACCTAACAACGTTAATAGAAGCAATTCTTAAATATTCATTACCGCGAACTACTACTGAAATTAAGTGTTTCCTCGGATTAATAGGTTACTATAGAAGATTTATAAGATTTTGCTAAAATCACACAACCAATGACGGCTAAGTTAAAAAAAGAAATATAAAATACCAATTAAAGATGAAAAATTTAAAGAATCGTTTGATAGATGTAAAGAATTATTAAAGAATTCTCCAATATTTCAATATCCAGATCCATATAGTATTTATCTATACTACTACGGATGCTTCAGAATTTGCACTAGGCGCTGTGTTATCACAAGGCTCATTAGGCAGTGACAAACCTGTAGCTTATGCTAGTCGTACGTTAAATGATGCTGAGACACGTTATAGTGTCACGGAAAAGGAACTCTTAGCAATTGTTTGGGCAGTCAAACATTTCCGCCCATATTTTTATGGTAAAAAGTTTAATATTATTACGGATCGTAAACCGTTAGCCTGGTTAAATTCATTAAAGGATACAAATAGTCGCTTAACTCGTTGGAGATTAAGATTATCAGAATATAACTTTGAGATAATACACAAAAGTGGTAAATTAAACTGTAATAAATAAATAAATAAATAAATAATTTTGTTTATTTCTCACCAAAACCGAAATACAGTGAAAACAACTTAGGGCTAAGGTATAAGTACAAAATTCCGGTTGTGGGTCGCTGGTGCCTGCGGTAGGTATATATATTACATGTGCTAAGGTAAACGCTCCTAATACGGCGGTAGCCAAAATCGCTTCCTATTACGGTGGTATTTCTATTTTCGCGTTTTATTCCCGTTTTATTCAGTGTAGGTACACAAAAACCGAAACTATTTATTCTAAATCTATTACTTTATGACTTAACTGACGTTTGCAAGTATAGCACATAGACAACACAACAAGATCAATCAGTCTGTGTAACGTCATCGACGTGAGAGGTGTTTCCATACAAACGCGGAACAACAAAAGTAAGTACACAAATATTTAGAAACTAAGTTTTTCGTATTAAGATGCCGTTCGAGTTTGTTCATTTGTTATTTATAGCATTTTCTTATTATTACACTCGCTATTTAAATAGCTTATTTTATATTTGTAAGTCATTTTTTACCAAAAAAATTAAAAATAAAATACCGCCGTAATACGATACAAATTTTGTAGATTAATCCTAATACGGTGGTATGACTCCGAAATAGGAAAAGTACTGGACATGTTTAATTGTTTATAACTTTCAATTGATTAACTTATTGAATTAGTTTCAAGTTTAGTTGAAATAATTATTAATCACATAACTTAGAAACCATATTCTGTGGTATGTGTTCTTAATTAGAAATCTAGTTAAATATGAAAACTGTCGAGTACAAAATGTTAGTTTCTTAGAAGAGGCAAATATGGGAAGGTGTATTTTAATTTATCACAAAACATTTATTTTGTATAAATTTTGACTTGAGTTTTACAAATCTGAGCCAAAAAACTGTTAATGTTTGATTAGGCATTTTTACTCTTTTGTTTATCGAAATATTTATGGGTCAGAATTAGGATTATCGAAAACATGAGTAGTTTTCCTATTACGGCGGTAATTATTTCAAGGTAACTCCGTGTAGGGTTCTAAGATCTCCTATTACGGCTCTATTCATACAACATAAAATTACAAGTTTTTAGGGTTCCGTAAAAGCTTTGTATCTTTTTTTTTGTGGATTCTTATTTGACATGCATGTTTTTTTTTGATAAAATCAAAAGCGATGAAAACTTTAAAATTTATGTAATTGTTTTATTTAAATTTATGCAATCTACATAATTTTTATTTTTGTTTTTATAGATATTATGGACAGAAAGAAACGCAAGTGTTATAGTAATGCCCAAGTGGCTGAAGCACTTTCATCGATTCGACAAGGTATGAGTATTTACAAAGCCTCCAGACAGTATAATATACCAGAGACTACATTACGGAGTAAACGAGATGGGCTTTACGAGAATGAACATTGTGGTAAGCAACCAGTACTTAACCTAAACGAAGAAAGACAAATCGTTGATTGGATCCATTACCTTGGTAAATGTGGCTTTCCAGTTACTAAGAATCAATTATTACACACTGTCTTTAAGTTAGTTGAAAACCTGCAGCGCCCTAATCCGTTTAAAGAAGGAGTTCCTGGAAAGAAATGGTTTTCAGGCTTTATGCTACGACATCCAGCAGTGTCAAAACGTGTGGCACAAAATCTTCCAACAAGTAGAAACCAAGTCACGGAAGTTGCATTGCGAGCGTGGTTTGATAGAGTACAATCATATTTTAAAGAAAACGATTTGCTGCAAGTTCTTCAAGATCCAAAACGTATATTCAACTGCGATGAAACTGGGTTTTTTCTTTGTCCAAAAGACAAGCAAGTTTTGGTAAAAAAGGGTAGTAAACGAGTATACAACCGCGTTGCAAATGACGAAAAAGAATGTTTGACCGTTTTAGTCAATGTGTCAGCAGATGGTAATTTAGCTCCGCCAATGGTACTTTTCCCCTACAAGAGGCTACCTAACAATATCAAGTCAACGGTTCCTTCGTGGTGGGGACTTGGTAACACAGAATCAGGCTGGATGACTATGGAGTCGTTCTATGAATATGTTGCAAATGTGTTTTACCCATGGCTTCAACAACAGGAAATAACACTGCCCGTTGTTTTATTTTTAGATGGCCATAGTTCACATATATCTCTGCCTTTGACAACTTTTTGCAAGGAAAAAGGGATTGTACTGGTTGCTTTGCTCCCAAATTCAACGCATGTCTTGCAGCCTCTTGATGTCGCCGTTTTCAGGCCCGTTAAGGGGACTTGGCGGGATATTGTGAGGGAATTCAGGGTTAAACATAATTATGCGAAGCTTAAGCGTACAGACTTTTGTAGAGAAGTAGAAAAATGTTTTCACAGAAGCCTCAAGCCTGAAACAATAATGAGCGGATTCAAATGCTGCGGACTTTACCCGTTTGATGAACAAAATATTGACTATGATAAACTTTTGTCAAAAGTGAAAAAACACCAAGACAAACTATCTGAGGCCAATCAAAATACTCTATTTAATACTCAACAGATGAGCAATATCGATAACAATGAGCAGTTCAAGAAACAATTTGAAAGTCGATTATCACAAAATACATTAAAATTATTTAAAGAGGCAGGCAACCAGTGGACAGGTGACCCCACTTATGAAAAACTATTTTTATTCTGGAAAAGTCTTACATCATCGGAAAGCATATTTGAAGATCAAGCAGACTCTGCTCTAGATATTGGGGAGACAACCTTTACCAATAATGTCGATATAGAAATTGTTTATGATTCCGTAAACTTTGATATTAGATCGGATGGTATTCTAACCCCACTTAATTATGAGGAAGCTAACGATATAGGAAAGGTCACACCAAAGTCATCGCAAGTGTCACTGTCATCAATTAATGTGGTCCCAACAATCGAAGAAAATACATTTGAAGCAAATTCTCTTCTACCAAAACCATTGGTTGATTCACCTGTATTGATAGAGATTATTGATCCGAGGTTATCAGAAGTTACCCCACCACAGAAAATACGATTATTAACAGAAGAAAAAGCCCTACAAATATTACGTTCATCGACTCCTGAATTAAGCAAGTGTTCTAGTGCCGCTCCATCAGTCTCTGAAATAGAGAACGCAGATGATGAAGTTAATAGTAATTGCTCTTCTTCCTTAAGTCTACGTCCAAACAGAATGCAAAAAAAAACACTGATAGACAAGTATTCGGAAGAAATAGATACCCTTCAAAACTCTTTAATAATGCCTAGTACAAGCAAAGCTCCAACGCCAATAGTTATTGAAAATGTCACGCCGCCGACCCCATTCAAAGGAATACCTACACCTTTCAAGAATGCATTTTTTTTTCCGAAAACCGAGAATACTCCCCAAACCAAAAAACTCACTAAAAAGGTTACTCCCACCGTAGCTATTGCAGCAGAATTTATGGAACACCAAAGAAGGTTAGACAAAGAAAAACTTTAACAACTGAGAAAATGTAAGGCATTAGAAAAGAAAAGACAAAAAGAAAACGATAAAAAGATAAAACAAGCACAGACTGAACAGAAAAAAGAAGAACCGAAAAAAATAAGTGTAATGAAGAAATTAAAAGATGTAAATATGCGTCACGTCAAGACACTAGATAAAAATTCAATCCAAAACTCTTCTGACAGTGACGATGATTTTGTTTTTAACATTTCTGCAAAGGCAAAGAAAATTAAACGCCGTAACCTCTTTGATTCAGATGATTCTGTTTAAATATTTATTCACAAAGTGATCAATAAATAATAATTATTATTTTAAGTTCATGTTAAATATCGTGTATAGCGCAATTCAGGCAGCGGTGGCAGCGAAAAGCAGCGGTGCGTAACACTTTCGGCTTTGAAAGAGTTTTAAACTTTATCTTCATTAAAATAATTATTATCAATACCTATTTAAAAAGATAAAACTGTCGGTGACTGATGCCGCTAACAGCTGGTGGCAGTTACGATCAGTATCAGCGATACTAGTCTTTAAAATAATGTTGATAACGTTTAAAATTCTTTCAAAAGTGAAAGTACTCTTCGAGCTGCTGCCGGCCGCTACCACCGCTGCCTGAATTGAGTCTAAAACTTCACTTACCTCAGTTTATTTACCATTAATTACGTAAGTAATTGTTGTTCCTTTTTGTTATGTTATTTAGATGTTTTTTTTTTACTTTTTTAAGTGCATAATGTGTAAACCTTCAGTTACTTTTAGTTCGTTTTTAACTATACTCTACGAATTGTTAATTTTTGAAAAATAGAGATTTAAAATGATGTTATAGAACATTATTTTAAATCTCAATCTTTCAATACGTTTTTAATTTTATAACCTTTTGTTCCTCAACGAACTGTTGATTTTTGAAAGATTTTGTTTAGATTTTATTGTTATTAGTTGTCATTATTTTTTAAATAATATAACTAGTTGATTCCTTAATAATTGTATTTTTAATTCTATAAAACCAGTGAACATACCTCCTTATTTATTCTTAAATTCCTTCGGAATCTGTTGGTATTTGGGAATAAAAATTATTTTATTTTAACATGAGATCATAGGGGATTCTCTTATAGGGGATTCTCATGTGAATTAATTTAATAATACAATATAGAAAAATGAGCGAAGCGATTTCGGTCTGTACGGAAAGATTTTTCTATACAGACCGACTTCTTTCGCTCATTTTTTTAATTTTACTTTTTGTTTGTCACAACGTAAAGATTTTTTTTAATTTTATTGAAGTTTCGTACAAATAATATTTATTAAATAATATAAATGTGATTAAAGTAATTCTAAAAATAATTCATTCACCATTAATTTGATTAAGCAACGTAATAAAATCAATGGTCAATAAATGAAAAACTTACGAATTACGTTACTAACACATTAATATTATTTAATAAATATTATTTGTACGGAACTTTAATGAATATGATTTCTGACCCTCCGTATTAGGAGCCGTCTACCGCAGTAATAGGATCAGACCAAAATTGTACCTCCGTATTAGGGAAAATCGACCAGACTATTTAAATATTTCTTTAAAATAAGAAATATCATCAACAGAAACATAGTCTCAACAGCAATACAAAATATAAATTCCACTTTTAACGATAGAATTTTTTTTCACCTTTAGAAATACCTACAAATGCTTATTTTTGTTTCTTACTTTCAAATGATGCGAAATACCTCCGTAATAGGTGCTTCTACCTTACAGGTCACCAGGTCTCCACTCGAAACCACGTAATACTATGTAAATATCTTAGCTTAATAACAAAATTAACAGAGATAAACAAAAGGAAAGAAAAGAGAAATACAATATAATAAAAATATCCTTTAAATTGGAACAAAAAGAATGTGTGTGTGTGTGTGTGTGTGTGTGTGTGTGTGTGTGTGTGTGTGTGTGTGTGTGTTTGTGTGTGTGTGTGTGTGTGTGTGTTTGTGTGTGTGTGTGTGTGTGTGTGTGTGTGTGTGTGTGTGTGTGTGTGTGTGTGTGTGTGTATGTGTGTGTGTGTGTGTGTGTGTTTGAATGTGTGTGTATTTGTGAAGGTACTATGTCATAACAAGCAGGAGTGATTCACTCTCGTCGTAGCTTTGTTTATGAAGCCACTCAGTAATAACGATACTACACTTATATGTATTTGAATTAAAAATATTTAGCCTTTTATGAACTTTTTTATATAAGAAGGGCCCAAGGAAGATGAAAAATCTGCGGCTAAACGAGGTTTTAATCTGGGATGAAGAAACAACAAGGTGATTACGACGGGTAGTTATACTAGGATAAACTGTTAGAGAATGCTGTTTAAGAACTGTTGCTTTAATAAATAATTGTCTAACGGTAAGTACTTTGCAGAATTCAAATAACTTGATGGTTGGATATAGGCGAGGTTTAGACCAGCATACTTTTAGCACAGCTCTTTGCGCGCATTCGAGTTGTATTAGGTGAGTTTTTGCGGCACCACCCCATGTTGTGATGCAATAACTGAGAATAGACTGGCAAAGCGCCTGATAAACCATTTGTAAAACTTGAGCAACAGCTGAATGCCGAAGTTCTTTAAATATATATATGAGTTTACGAACTCTACTGGATAAGTATTCGATGTGGTCTTTGAAGTCTAATTTATTATCAATAATAACACCTAGGTATCTTAGGCAATTAACTTTTTCTATGTGATGTAAGCTGCTTTCACCTGTACTAGTGAGTAGTCTGGCGGTTACTCCGAAAGTATTGTCAAGGGGAATTGGGGAGCGTATTGAAAATTCTATTATTTTGGTCTTAGTAACATTTAACGTAAGAAGATTGTCAGTGAGCCATTTATTAACCGTATCAAAAGCCTTCTGGGCAAGGTGATACGTATCGTGCCAGCTGTTAGATGAGAATACCAGAACAGTGTCATCAGCATATGAGAAAATTGCTCCGTTGTTAATGGTTAGGTTGCAAAGATCGTTGATGTAGACGAGGAACAAGCTCGGACCAAGTATGCTGCCTTGGGGCACGCCGTATTCTATAGAGGTTTCAGAACTGGTATATTCAGAAATTTTGACAGACTGTAATCGGTCTGAAAGATAACTACGTAACAGGGACAGTTGTGTTCCTCTTATTCCTAGCGATTCAAGCTTGCTAACAAGCGTGGGAACCGAGACCGTGTCGAAAGCCCGTGCGAGATCAAGAAAAAGTGCGACACATTTTTCATTTTTATCAAGTTTTTAACTAAAAGATCCACCAAACTGTGAATTGCATCGTCGGTAGACCTATTTTTTCTAAATCCATACTGATTCTTGGATAAAAGGTTTTGGGTTTCTAAATAATTTACTAGCCTGATATTAATAATTTTTTCTACAACTTTTGATAAGGCGGGGAGGACTGATATAGGTCTGAAGTTCTCGACACGGTCACGATCCCCCGATTTGTAGATCGGGTGAAGAAGAGCTTTTTTAAAAGGTGAGGGGAATATACCTGTGGAAATCGAAAGATTGCAAATGTAAGTAAGAGGGGGTACAATGATTGAACTAAACTTTTTTAAAAGACTAGCTGAAATACCGTCCCACCCAACCGCACAGTTTTTTTTAGAGACATTATTATACTGAGCACTTCAGTCTCGTCGGTTTCGAACAACACAAAGGAATCCTTGGACTTGGATAGTATATTAGGTGTGATAGGCGATGAGTACTTCTGAATATTTTCCGCGAGCTGTTTGCCTACGTTAGCAAAATATGTATTAATTTTGTTAATTGTCTGTTGTTTGTCGAACCCAGGTTTTAGAAGTTTACACGCTGGAGACTTGACTTTAGTGCTGTTAGTGACTGACTGTATAACTTGCCATAGTTGCTTTGAATTTTTACCAGCTTTCTTAAATTCATGTTTTTCGTAATCTCTTTTCGCTTTTCTGAGTATTGTTGTACAAAAATTACGATATCTTTTATAAGTAACAGACAGAATTTCATTTGATTGGTCCCTTCTTAATTTCTTATATAGATTATCGCGGTGACGTATGCACCTTAATAGACCGGCGGTAATCCACGGTTTAATAGGGCGTCGCCTACGAGACAACTTGACAGTTTTTGTATTTAGGGTCAGTGCAGACATAATTGGTACCATAAATAATTGTGTAGCAAGGTTTGGATCTTTCGCCTTGTAGACTGGATCGAAGTCAATGCTGATCAGGTCGTTATAAAGTTTGTTTTCGTCAACCTTAGTCGTGGTGGAGCATGTCTTTCGAACCAGTTTTTTCAGAGATATTGAAAGTAACACTGCAAAATGGTCTGTTACTGTTGTTTCCAACATTAGTATTTTTGATGGCAGTGTTGTCTTTAGGTTAATGTGGTCAAGACAAGTTTGACTATGGGTAGGGAAGTTATGACCAGGGAAGAGACCATGATGGCCAATAAGATCAAGATAGTCCAGCGTGTAGGTACTATTTTGGCCTTGGGCTATGTCAAGGTTTATATCACCCGCAAGGACAATGTTTCTATAGGACTTAAGGTTGGTGAGTAAACGATCTAAAGATTGTATAAAGTTTGATGGGTCTTTAAATGCGTAAGGTCTATAAATTGCAAGTATTGCCAATTCCGAGCCCATTGTTATTAACAGACTGCTGGCATCTGACAGATCTGGCTCAGATACTTTGATGTTTGATAAGGCTGAGTTTATGTAGACAATAACACCGTCATTTTAATATATATGTAATGCAGACGCATTATCACGAATTAAAGTTAGTGCTTTAGAAAACAAAGATAATATATCAACTAAAGCAAATAAAGACGAAGACGAAAATATTACAAAATATATAAAGCAATTAACAAAAGATATTAAGAAATTAAATAAACCAAAGGAAATAGATAATTCAGATAAGCCTATTAGCATTTATGATTCAAATTCTGACGTAGATATGTCTATTAGGACTTCAAGTTCTACTCTAACTGTAGCAGAAAAATCTGGTAATTTAGAAACAGTGCATTCGGCACAAGATACAGAGTCCAAAGGAATTCCTATACTTAATGAAGCCGTGGATACTAAACCCAATCAAATAATAATATATACATGGAACATAGATAGGTTAACAGTAAAAAATTTAAATAGAGAAAAACAGAAAATATTAGAACTGCGTTTACCTATAAATAGATTAGACTATATTTCATATACTTTGAAAGCGATATACATCGTTTACAATTTACAGAAACAATTATATTTCAATTTAAAAAAGAACTTGTACAATTTTATGAATGTACAAAGCGCGTTGTTTTTGTTGGAAAAACATGCCAAGAGGTAATACTAGAAGATTTAGATTATAATATTTTAAAGTTAAATGAATTAGAAAAGTTAATTAATCATTATTATAGAGATTTTACTTTAAACTTTGTAAACGTAGCCACACAAGTAGATTATTTAATGAATATTACTATTGATAAATTAGAACAAGTTACACCTATTAGAATCAAACGTGGATTAGTAAATCCATTAGGATCTTTAATTAAATTAATAATAAGGATGCAATTAAGTATGACAACATTGTTAAGGAAATTGAAGTCAAAGAAATAAAAATCACAACAGACTTACAAGGTCACAGAAATAGTGCAAACATTAACAAATACCACATTTGAAATAAATAATAATCTTATTCAAATTAGAACAGATATGCATAACTTTACAAATAATTTAAATAAGCTGTCAAGAAATGAAGTGTTAAATCATATAGAAACACATATTATAAGTGCATATAATAATTTTAAGACTATTCATATTATATTAAATGAAATAGAAACTAGCATAGCCTTAAGTAAATTAGTTATTTTACACCAATCAATAGTAGATAAGAATATGTTAATGGAAATATTATTAAAATAAGTAAAACCTAATAGTAAGTATATCCACCTAATTTAGAGAATTTAGTTAAGATAGAGAGAACTATATCATTAAAAGCATATTTTATAGGTAATAAAATAAACTGACGGACTCATAAACTGCATCAAAGTTCAGGATTACTTTGAAATGATTTTTTTTAATAAGTATGCAAACTTTTTAGATTAAATTATATAAATATGGAGAGACTGGCTCCTAATCTCAAAAAAAAAAACAAAATTTAAAAATAGAACTGCAGTAAAACAAATAAATATAGCCGGGAAAAGAAAATTTACTCGAAGTATCAGATTTGCATGTTATTTAAAGCAAAGTTTTAAATTGATTCGCATTGATTTTTTATTCTTTTGTCAATTGAATTATTGTTACCAGCAGAATTGTTGGGTTAGTTTTTTAACTCATCGAGAGTTTTTGAACCATAATATGGATACTTCGTCCGAACAAGCGGCTCATATTGTAGCACTGGTGCAGGAAGGCTTAGATCAACTAATGATTGGTAGAAATTTAAATTTAAACCAGTCTACGGTTTCTAGAATATACAGAAGGTTTGTGGAGACAGGTTCTTACAGAAGAAAACGTGGTACAGGCAGGACTCGAGCAACCACCGGTCGTGATGACCGATTTATTGTTACAACTTCCCTGCGAAATCGTTGCCTTACGTCAGTTAACATCAAAACAGAGCTTAATGAAGTGCGTGGAGTAAATGTGAGTGCACGAACAATAAGAAGAAGGTTAAAGAAAGCGGATATCACCTCTTTTAGACCAGCAAATGGTCCAAAGTTGTCTGTAGCTCACAGACAAGCTCGCTTAAGATTTGCGCGTGATCAACTAAATTGGACAGAAGAGCAATGGGCCTCCGTATTGTTCACCGACGAGTGTAGGACATGTTTATATGGTGCAGATGGTCGCAGAAGAGTCTATCGTCGACGTGGGAAGCGATATGCTCAAAGTTGCATTGAGGAGCGTGTTCCTTTTGGAGGCGGTTCGTGTATGGTCTTGGGTGGCATATCGATGAACGGGCGAACAGAACTTGTGTTCATAGACATGGTCCGTCAAAACGTTAATAGAGGGGGTTTGACTGCACATGGCTACATAACAGAGATCTTAGAAGATCACGTGTTGCTTTACATGGGATTCATAGGCGAAAATATTACTTTAATGCAGGATAATGCCCGGCCGCACGCTGCTGCACAAGTTCGACAATATTGCGAAGAGGTTGGGATACGTACAATTAATTGGCCAGCACGCAGCCCGGATCTTAATCCCATTGAGCATGTTTGGGACAATTTAAAAAGAGCTGTATGTGCGAGAAATCCTGTGCCCACGACAGTGGCAGCACTAAGAACAGCACTTTCAGAAGATGATTTCAAGATTTTTTAATAACCCTAATAAAATCTATGCGGCACCGATTAGAATCCGTAATAAGGGCACGTGGAGGTAATACACCTTATTAAAACATAAATAAACCCTTGCATAAAGTTTGTGTCTATTGTTAAAACTATTTTTTTTATTAAACCAATTTTCCTTAAATTTCTGTTTTTTCTTCAAAAAAGTCTTAAGGTCCTTTCTAGTACACAAACTTGAACTTAAGGATATGACCCTACGCTGTTTTAAAGTTCACGAACCAATCTAGAGGTTTCAATTTTAATCTGTATAGAAAGTTTGCATACTTGGTTAAAATATTTATTTCAAAGTCGTCTATTACTTTGATGCAGTTTATGAGTCCGTCAGTGTATTTATTTATTTATTTTATTTATTTATTAATTTCATTAACAATTTTTTACAATTGTGTTTGAACATATCAATTCAAAATAACAACTAAAAGTAATTAATAATAATAATACAAATTAATAATATTAATAGTAATATTTACACCTACATAAGTACATCAAATGATGAATGAGTGAATCGTGGATACTACTGACTACAGACCATCTTAACGCTCCGAGTATTATATGTAGGCATTTCTGATCGAATTTTTCGATCTTGTACGTTTTCACTAAGCCTCCATTTTATTTGAAGGTGTCTACCTTCCACCCTTTCCTCTTCCACTAGCAAAAGACGAAAAGATATAGTTACTTTGCTTTTAAAAACAGTAACCTAAAATGCTTTTGCATGTGACTTTGACTGTGACCTCGACTAACTTTGACTCTGACTAATTGACAGACTGTGACTGACTGACTGACTGACTGACTGAATGAATGTGACTGATTGACTGTGATTGACTGTGACTATGACTGACTGTGACTGTGATTGACTGTGACTGACTGACTGACTGTGAACTTTCACTGACTTTGACACTGACCTTGATTTTCTTTGACTGACTTATTTTTATTCTGACTTTGACTTTAGTTGTAATAAAGTAAATATTGTTTTCACACCTGTCAATCCCTCTGGGAAACTAGCGTAACATTAATACTTATTAGGTAGTACATACTTATACTAAGCTCTGTTTAGATAACTTAACATACTTTTTTTTTTGTTATGATTTAATTCGTTTATGATTACGCGATAGGAAAGCTACGCGTGCCATTATTTTTGCCCTTGATTATACAGAAAACAATGGTCTTTACTCGTCGTAGAGCACACAATAAAAAAACAAACGCGCGTTGACTTAGGCGAAAACCAAATTGCAACTGAGTAAAATATTTTATACTCCTAATCCTTCTCTCCCGGCGCAAGCGCCCGTCTAAGAAATGTTAATTTACGGGGTTAATTTTTGCAAGCTAGTTCAAACGATTTCGTTTGCAAAGTGGAAGACCACCAAGCATCGCCATAGTACATGGAATACCAGAAGAGTTACAAACTGACAATGGAACACAATACATGTCCAGAGAATTCAAGATCTTTCAAAAAGAGTGGAAATTTAACCATGTCACATTCAGTCCACATCACCATCAAGGCAATGGGCTCGCCGAAAAAGCAGTTCAAGTAGCCAAGAACATATTAAAAAAAAGTAGTATTGACAAGTCCGATGTTCAACTTGCTTTAATAAACTGGAGAAATACACCAAGAAATGATATTTTAGGTTCAATCAACCAACGTCTATACAGCAGAATAACCAGATCTCCATTACCTACAAAAGACAGCAATTTAAAATCAAAAATAATGCAAGGAGTCACAGCTGAACTAAAACGATTAAGAGAAGAACAAGCCAACTACAGTAATAAGCAACAGACCAGACAATTTTGTAATTAATGAAAAAGTCAGACACAAAGTTGCTCATCGCCAATGGGAAGGGGCAAGAGTGGTAAAAAAGCCTGAAGGTCTACCAAGATCTGTAATCATTCAAACTGATCAAGGCCAAATCCTACGTAGAAACTTCAGTCATTTGCACAAGACACAAGCAGACATTACCAGCAACAGAGTGGTAGTTCCTGAAACTAAATACACAGATGAACCAGCAGTACAACAGGTTCCAGCACAAGAACAATCACCAGCTGTTCCTAAGTCACCCCCAGCATCAACAAGCTCGTCACCAAACACTTCTAATCATTTGCAGACTGGCTCAACCAGCGACAGCACTAAGATCATCAAGATTCGGTAGAATAATTAAACCTATAAATAGACTTGATCTTTAATAATACTTAAATTAGTAATTACAATATTATTTTATAAGTTATATCAAGCTGTGCCGTGCAATTTATGATTATAAGTATAATTAGTTATTTAGTTAACCATTAACATAATAGTACGTTTTGCAAAAAAATCTATAATTTAATATTATTTTCATGGTAATAAAAAATTAATATGTTGAGTCAAAATGTAAGTTTAGAAAAAATGTTTTTAGTTTACAAAGAAAGGGAGATGTAAAGTATAGACACCTAGCGTAAAACTTGTGTATCATCCTGGCAACATCATTAATAATATAGTTTTCGTATGTCACATTAACCACTTACTTATTTTCTTTAAAAATATAATTAAACCAATAATTACAACGTTACAGCACATCTAACTTACGAGGAGTTGAGTACAGTATTGGCACAGATTGAAGCTGTCCTCAATTCCCGCCCCATGTCTCCAATGTCCACAGATTCGAACGACCTCTCACCTTTAACTCCCGGTCATTTCCTGATTGGCCGACCGCTCACTGCACCCACTAGTGAAGACTTTACCACAGCTGTTACGCAACGTCTTCCACGATACGATCGCATTGAGCAAATGAGACAACATTTCTGGCGTCGTTGGTCAACGGAATACATATCTGAACTCCAGAAGAGAAGCAAATGGCAATCCAACAAGGACACATTTACTTCTTATACCCTCGTCTTGATCATGGATGAACATCTGTCACCCTTAAGATGGAACCTAGAACGAATCGTACAAACTTTCACCGGCAAAGACACGTATCGCAAATATTATATCAAGACTTCGGCTGGCATGATCCGGCGATCATACGCAAAATAATGCCCGCTCCTGCATACTCAAGAAGATGACAATATCAATGCTGCAGCTTCTTTGGAGCCTATATAATGCTTTATATAATGCTTATATAATCCTTCCAAGGCCGCCGGTGCCACAGCCAAGCCCGCTGCCACCTTCGCACCACCCGTGGCTGCCCCCGCAAGCCGCTGAGCCTTTCCCTATCATTCGAGTCTACCCCCGATGATGACTTGATTGACAAATTAGATGATGATCCCACACAAATCACTGAGTACGGCAGAAATATTCACGTAGGCCTAGCTTTCGGCCTAGGGCATTTAATTATCAATGGACTGGACAACGATGTGCGGAAAGAATTAAGGAAAAAGCATTTGAAGTCAGCCAACCCTAGAATAATTCCACCAATGCGTATCCAGAAATAAAGGCCGCCTTGCCGGAAGCAAGTGTGAAACGCAACAAGGGAATAGAAAACAGGCAAAAACAGCTTGGTATTGCCTTAGCCTGTTTGAGTGACGTCATAACAACAAAAATGCAAGCAAACACCAAGAACTCGGCAATTTTGAAACAACTTATGGATGCGGCAAAGTTAATGTGTGACACTTTACACTCAGATAAAGTCAAAAGGCGCTACTTTGCTTTGTCGTCTTTAAAGAAAGACTAAGGACCATTTGATGCAGACAAAGATAGACAAGTATCTTTTCGGAGAGGCCCTGGCTGAAACCTTGAAGACTGCCAAAGCTATGACAAAATCTGGTGCCGACATAAAGATCGCTTACGATAAAAATAAAAAGACAACTCAACCTCAGCCATCATCTTCGCGTGGTTTAAACTGGAAAAGCCTCCTCCTTCGATTCGCAGGCAGTCGAGGCCGCAGAGGAGCCGCCATTCTCTCCCGCCTGCTGGAGCGAGGGCGCTGCCACCGGTGAGCCAGCCACCGTCGCAGCCGACCCGCCGTCAATAAATGAGGTGCGACATGCTGTTCATTTAGCATCGTTTGCCAGACAATGGTCTTATCTTCTTTCCTGGATTGAAGGTAACAGGATACAATTCTCTAAACAAGTCTCACAAAAAAATATACCTTCGATTCCTGCTTTGTCACAAACTAAGACTAATGATTTTCTAAAATTATTGACAGAGGACTTCAAAGATTTTAGTAATAAAGTCAGTAATAATGATCAAAAAGATAAATACAAGAACCATCTACTTCAGGCAGTGTGCAATATATGCGGAAAAATAATTGTAGTTTCTTCCTACATCTAAGTGACTTTGATGACGATAGTTTTTAATATTGTGAGTTTCGGATGAAGCATACTTCATCGGTTCTTTTACATTATCAATTATCAGCTCAAGCTGTGTTAACGTGTTCTTAAATAATAATTAAATATCAGTTTTGTAAATGCTTTATGCCCGGTTCCTATAATCAACGACTCGTTATTGTACCAAAGCTACCGTTCGTTTTTCGAGTTACGAATTACGAGCCGTAAGTGGCGTTCCTTTAACATTTTGCGTCATCTACCTGCGACGAACGGTTGTTGGTTACTTGCTTACCGAAGCCCTCCGTTCGGAACTCATTGCGTTTTGCAATTGCATTAAAGCATACATTAAATTTAAAAAAAAATAAGATATTATTGTTATTTTGAAAAATTTAAGATATTATATAATGATTATACTTTAATACTGAAAACTTACTTTTTCTTCGTTTTATAATTTTAGCGATAGCGAAATATTTTTTTAGAAGAAATAAAGTTGGTTTTAATACATATTGCTGACAACGGAACGAAACATCAAAATCGCGCGCGTCCCTCGTTCGCACGTGTCGCGCTAAAAGTTACAAAACAATACCGCGTTAGTTGAGATTAGTTAGTATCTTCAATATCTTATCTTCCAAAAATTACCTAAAATGGATAATATTATATGCCTTGTCGAAAGACACAGCGTTTATATGAAGAAGCTGTCTATGATTTAATCCTCCAGGAGCATAAATATCATAAAAACATACCTCGAACATACCATAAGTCGAAATGGTCCAGTGGATAAGGCACCCGCTTCGTAAACACGAGGTAGTGGGTTCGAATCCGGGCAAGTACCAATGTGATTTTTCAAATCATATGTACTTTCTAAGTTTATCTTGGACATTTCTGACTAACGGTGAAGGAAAACATCGTGGGGAAACCTGGACTTAAATGTCTGAAATTGCCAATCCGCCTTGAGCAAGCGTGGTGATTAATGCTCATACCTTCTCTATATGAGAAGAGGCCTTTGCCCTGCAGTGGGACAGTAAATATGCTGGTATTATTATTATACCTGCTTGTCTATGGTTTACCAAAGTTATCCTTCAGTTCTGGCAAGCAGCCGCGTGTATCATTGTCTTCCTGCGGCTCATAGTTGAAATTCATAGTGTCTTCATTCGGCTCATAGTTGAAATTCATAATGTCTTCATTCGACACATAGTTGAAATTCATAGTGTCTTCATTCATCAGCAAGGCCCTTGCTCTAACGCTGTGTCTTTCTTTCGGCACATAATAACTGTTTTATTCTAGTGTAAAACAGTTCTATTAATATGACTTGTGTAAGTACCTACCTATTCAAGTTTTATAACTTTGACAATGTTATTTATCAATAGTCTTGGGTAGTATGGCCTGAATATTGTTTTGTGTTACAGAAAACAAAGAAGCCGATGACCAAAGCTGAAGTGTCTCTGTTGTTAGATTTAATTCAAAGTAAGCCGATAATCACAAGCAAGGAGACGAATGCTGCATCTAATAAACTAAAAGAGGAGGCCTGGGTTTCAATAACATCGCATTTTAATGCGAAAAATGGTCAAATTACGAGGCATACAGACCAATTAAAGGCGAAATGGGATAATTTAAAAAAGCAGCAAAAGAGGTGCCAACAAATACGGCTAAATAATTTAAAGGTAAGTAATATACCTAAGATAAAGCAGGTATTTAGCTGGTTGTGTATGTGTGAACTTATAATGGTAAACCTAAAGCTAAGTAAGTACTTATGAATAATAAGTTTTTCCAACAGACAGGTGGTGGCAAACCGGATTTTATACCCCATGACGACATTTTAGAAAGAGTAGCAGGTCAGTTGGGATCAACATGCACTGGGTTTGCAGTGCCATTTGGTGGTGATAGAATAAATTTAATTGAAGATGTGGTAGTGGTTGATGGTGTTGGAATCAGTGAGCATGCTTCCTCCCCATTACTAATTCCAACAGCTGATGTAATAGAACATTCCGCTTTCACTACTTTATCTAAATACATCTCAATGCCAATAAGTGAAAGGTACATATTTTTTTAAGTTATTGTTAATAGATAATATTTATTTGGAGCTGTGATGGTGTGTGTAGGACAGTTATCTGTACTAACTAGGTGCCGTGTATGATTTAGATACTAAACTGTCAATAGACAACGACAATTATGTGATAGCTATACTTGGCTTAGCTCTTGTTCTTCAGAACAGATTGCAGTGAATGATGTTATGTGGGAGAAGTGTCAGATAGGTGTTAGGTTGGGATGTTGTAGGTGTATCAATTTTGGTATTTGCTTGGTTGTGTGCACAACTGGGCAGTGGGACATGTTGTATGGGCTACATATAAAAGGGGTCATTTGTTTATTTAAAAATATAATTCAATAAGGTTGACTTACTGCACTTGCAACTATACACTAATGGTATATAAATTATTTTTATTTCACAGTAAAAAAGAGAAAAGTAGATGGATCAATGAAACCCAGATGCATAAATGGAATGAGAGAAATGTCAAAAGAATTACAAACCAGCAAAGGTATTATATTGTACCTACAACTTCCTTAATTTCGATCACCTAAGCTTGATACATACTTATAACTTAACTAATTGTACATAATTTTATTTATTTACATAGGAAGAAAACAAAAACATTACGATGATGTTCGACGTGAACGTGACATGGCAATAACTAGATATTATGGAGCCAAAACTGTTAAAATTTATTTAGAAATTGAAATTTTAAAAGCAGATCTAGCCAAGAAAGCCAGCCAAGTGAATGAGACACAACCTGAATAAACTTCATTTTCTAGTATATTATTATTATTTAGATATTATGTAAATAAAACGTAATTTTTAAAAAGATATTGGTTTTATTTATAAAACAAATAATAAATATTATTATGAAAGTTTTCACAATTTGAATGATGTAATGTATCATTCATATGTACCCTTCTTCAACATGCCACCAGTCTGTTGCATTATTCCAAACTAAAAACAAATAAATAAATTAATTAATATGGCAACTTATTGGTTTTGTTGTACTTACATAATATAATATTATTATTAATAGGTTGTAGTAGATAATTTAAAAAACATTGTATTACATACTTATTAAAATAGTTAACAATCGAACTTGCTCGTTCTGAATTTAGAACGTTTTCATGGTTGGCTCTCCATTTTCCTGGGGTTCGACTATGTCTTCTAGTGGTATGTCCACTTCAGGAGGAACGTCACTGATGCGGCGCATTCGGCTTATATTGTGCAGTACAGCAGTTGCAATTATAACTGCATGTGCATTTAACCGTGTATTCCCGTTCGTTTATTTTTCTTTAAATTTTTATATTATATATTTAATATGAATCATTATGAATTTAAGGCTCATTATTAGCGACATTCGAGACCTGCCGGCAGACCGCGGTCTCGAAACCGCTCTACACGCTAAACGGATGCGCACTTGGAGACCGTAAGTAGTTATTTTTCAGTGTTTTATTTGTAGTTACAACAACAACATTAACATTAATAACCCTAAAAAGCTATGGAGTAATATTAAGTCAGTAGTAACATATAAGAGTAATAAAGAACGGGAGTTACCTGTTTGCTGTAACGATCCTGATGTTATAAATAAACATTTTTTGGATATACCTGGCAGCAGGGAAGTCCCCATATCAGAACTGACATATTTTGAATATAACAGGCATGGATCAGGTTGTTTCCGTTTGCAGCTGACTAATGAAGTGGCGGTCCTTAAGATTATTCAGGGTCTTAAGTCCAATGCTTTAGGGGTAGATGACATCTCACTTGACATGCTGGTGTTGACACTTCCAAATACACTATCAGCCATTACAGCAATTATTAATAAATCACTGTCCTCATCTTCTTTTCCAGACCTGTGGAAGATAGCGATAGTTAGACCTATCCCTAAAAAATTGAATCCCAGCTCTGTAAGGGACCTTAGACCAATTAGTTTATTGCCTTGCTTATCTAAAATATTAGAAAAAGTAGTGTGCAATCAACTGAGATATTATATTGAGTGTGCTAGGATCCTTCCAGAGAAACAGTTAGGTTTCCGGATAGGGCATAGTACTGCTACAGCATTGGTTGATGTTGTGGATAATATCTTGGAGGCTAGAGATCAGGGAATGGGGACATTGCTTACCTTATTAGATTTCTCCCGCGCCTTTGATTCAATTAATGTTTCTCTTTTGCTTTCTAAGCTGGCATATTATGGTTGTGATGTAAAAACAGTGCGATGGTTCGACAGCTATCTCAGCAATCGTTCTCAGTTTGTCCAAATAAACAATACTCAGGATGGTAGTCATCCTCATTTAACGTCATCACTCAGTCCTGTAGAACGTGGAATACCCCAAGGTTCTATACTTGGTCCATTATTATTTATTTTGTATACCGCAGACATAACTAGCACATTAAACCATTGTGGCTATCATCTATATGCTGATGATCTACAGCTCTACATTCCCTTTCATCCGAGCAATTGCACTGAGTCTGTACTAAAGATGAATCAGGATTTGGATGAAATTGCTGTATGGGCAAAGAGAAACTCTTTAGTGTTAAATCCTAACAAATCTCAGTGTCTTATTATAGGCTCAAAGACTGTGGTAGAAAAGGTTAAGGACACTGACTTGGATGTTAGAGTTGATGGCTGTTTGATCAGGCGGGTACTGGAGGCTCGAAACCTTGGAGTTATTTTTGACAGTTCACTTCAGTTTGAAACTCACATTCTTCAAGCAGTACGTAACTGCTTTTACCGTTTGAAGTTGCTTTATAGAATCCGACCTTATATCTGTGTGGACACGCGCATCATGCTCTGTGAATCACTTGTTCTTTCAAAACTTAATTATGCAGACACAATGTATGGCTCTTGCCTCTTGAGCAGAACTGAAAGGCTTATCCAACGGGTACAAAATGCGTGCGCTCGATTCAGTTTTCATATCCCACCACGTTCACATGTTACTCCGTTCATTGATAGGGGAAATATGTTGAACATGTCATCGCGAAGGCATCTACATTTAGCCACATTACTCTTTGGCGTTATTTTGACTAGGAGGCCCGAGTACTTGTACAAAAAGCTTGCCTGGTCAAGTGACTATAATAAACATAAGACGCGAGCATCTTCATACTTATTGGCAACGCCGAGACATAGAACGGCTGCTTTCCGAGGAAGTTTCAAACTCACTGCCACTCGTTGTTGGAATAGTCTATCCCCTCCATTACGTGATCTCACTTCTACCTTTACATTTAATAAAAAATTTAAACAATTTCTACTCAACGCACAGAAACAGTTGGGATAGCAGTCTAGTCTATTGTCACAAAAGTTTATTATATTTTAATAGGATGTATTCTACGAGATGAGAACCCCATTTTTAAATATATTTTTTTTAAATAATTTGACACGAGATTGACACTGAACTGAACTAAGATGAACTGTCACTGTCAGTGCACAGGTAATAAATTAAAATTAAAATTTCATATTACAATCCTTGCCATAGAGTACATTAATTGAGAGTTGCTGCATAATATTTATCATTTATTTATTATTTTATATTATATATTGTATTATACTGGGTGGCGCAAAAGTACTGGCACTAAAGAAAATACTTTTTTTTTTTATATATGACATTTTCTGTCATTCTGTTGTTGAAAATTGTGTAGAGAACAAATGTAAAATACACTGAAAATAAACATGGACCGTTTTACTCCCCAAGAACGTGGAATAATTGTGTCAATGTTCTTACGGAATAATTCATCAGTGATAAGAACACAACGTGAATTTCGTCGACGATTTCCCCACCGTCCGGCACCGATTGGTCGCACAATTCGACGCTTTGCCACACGCCTTGAAGCAACTGGCTCAACATTGGATAGACCTAAGTCTGGGAGACCAAGAACAGGCCGTTCAGCTGAAAATATCGATGCTGTGCGCGAAGATGTGGAAGAGTGTCCAGAAACATCAACGAGGCGACGTGCCACGCAATTGGGCATTTCCAGACGGACCCTGCAGCGTATTTTGGTGAAAGACTTAAAGATGTTCCCGTATAAAACTCAAATGACTCATCAGCTGCTGCCTGCTGACCACCGAGCTCGTCTAGATTACTGCCAGCGCGTCATATACCTCAACCTTGAAGAGGATGATTTTCCTTCAAAATTGGTTATGAGTGACGAAGCGCATTTCCATCTCTCAGGGCATGTCAATAAGCAGAATACTCGGTTCTGGGGCACTGATAATCCGCGCATTATTCAAGAAACACCTCTACACCCACTAAAAGTTACTGTATGGTGTGGCATCTGTGTTGACAGAGTGATCGGACCCTATTTTTTCGAAGACGCTGGAGGCAATGCGATTACTGTCACTGGAGAACGCTACAGAACCATGTTACGTGAGTTTTTGATACCCAGTTTGGACGAATTGGGGCTGGAGCACATCTGGTTTCAACAAGACGGCGCTACGGCACACACAGCGCGCGACACTATGGACTTAGTGAGGGACGCTTTTCCAGGCCGAGTTATCTCTCGTTTTGGCGATTTGCCTTGGCCTGCAAGATCACCCGATCTGACCAGTCCAGACTTCTTTCTTTGGGGTTTTTTGAAATCTCGGGTGTATGTGAACAAGCCACAGACTCTCGCAGCTCTAAAAGAAAACATTCGTCAAGAAATAACGAACATATCGCAGGAAGTGTTACGGCAAGTTATGCAAAATGTCATAAATAGGGCTCAAATGTGTATCAACTCTGGAGGTCACCATTTAAAAGACATCATCTTTAAATCCTAATGGTACGAAATTTAATGGCACAAATATACATTTAAAAAAATCTAAATCTGGTTTTCTAATTTAGAAAAAATGTTATAGCTGAACCAAATAGGGTCTTTACTTTTGCGCCACCCGTTATTTTATTTTAGTATTATATTATTATTTATTATATATTATTTTCGCTATTAGAGGTGGTTTTAACGTCTGTAACGTCATATTCGGCCTTAGCAGAATACCAGCGCCGCTTTGAATATTATACGAAGCGGCATTATGCTGAGCTAAGGACCATTTTTGGAACCACACAGGGGTAAATATATATATATATATATATATTTTTGTAATAAAATAATTGTCACAAAACAATTTATCTTTAAGTACCTTTGTGTGAATTCAATATAAATGTTTTTCTTTCTTTCTTTCTTTAGTTAAAATATTGGCTAAAAAGTTTAAATTTTTGTTATAAAATGTTCATCTAGATCAATTGCTGTACCAAGAGCACCGCGGCCGCCAACACCTACGCCGGCGTCAACTTCGATGTCGTTGCCCTCCACGTAAGTATTACGAACTTTTTTATTTACTTGCTAGTGTTTAAAATATTGACTACGTTATGTTTCAACTTTTGTTATTAAATGTTCATCTAGGACACCACCATCATCACCACCACCGCTGCCGGCTGCCTCTCCGCTGGCTGCCCCTCCATCACCGGCTGCCCCTCCATCACCGACTGTCTCTCCGTCAACATATTCGGTGCCTTCACCCGCGATGTAAGTCAATTACGGACTTTTTTATTTATTTGATGTGATATATGGATACTAAAAATCCGCTATTGTTTCAGGTACGTCGAGTGGCCGGCTGCCGCCGCCACCCATGCCGCAGTCTCGTCGCCTACGAGAGGAAGAAATTAGGACGTACCTCAACTTCGGTAAGTAGCTGCTATTTTAGTTGGAGCCATGGGCCATGGCAAAATATGTGGTTCCTATTAGATTTGTAACAAATCTCTATTTTGTTACAGGAAGCGACGACGACAGCGGCGAAAGTGATGAGGAGGAATTGGCAGCTCCCTTCATCCCAAGGGGGTTCCGGGCTATGATGGAAACGCCCTTGGACAATGAAGAGGTGGCTGCCAATAACCCAGGGCCTGCCGCCGATGCCGACGAGTCACTCGGCGGGTTTATTCCCGCCGATGCTTGTGTGACGGCGACGGAGCAGCCCTGGGCTCTTCACCACTTTGACTGGAGAGCGTTTCCAAACCCTCAAATTGAACCTGAATTGAGGCGGGAAACTTTCTCCCAGATTAATGTCGGACTGACAACTCCAAGTGTCGACCCATATGACATTTTCATTGACATATGGGATGGGCAAATTCTGGAAAATTCAAACGAGTTATAAGTCTACTTCGGTGTGGTACTGGCAATGGGTGTCGTAGTTAAGTCTCGGCTTGAGGAGTATTGGGGTGTCACTCCGAACATTTTCTGCACTCCTGGCTTTAGCGCACACATGTCGATCGATAGGTTTTTATTAATTAGTACATGCCTACTTTTTAATGATAACGACGACATGTGTGCGCTAGAGCTGGAGTACTCTGAGGCGAGACTATTTAAGATACAACCAATTCTGTCGCACCTAAACACTAAATTCCAGACTTTGTACATTCCTCAGCAAAACATCGCACTTGATGAGAGTCTACTGATGTGGAAAGGCTGGCTGGAGATCAGCCAGCTAATCCCCAATAGAGCCGCGCATCGAGGCATTAAAACCTATGAGGTTTGTGGGCGTGAATCTCAAACCGGCTACTTATGGCGGTTTGAGATTCACGCCCATAAAAAATGCCTCCAGCAGCCTGAGGATCCACTCGAGGCCTCCACGCCATCAATTGTCCTGAGGATGGTAAGCGGTTTGGAACACAAGGGGTACACATTATGGATGGACAACTATTACAATTCTCCTTGTCTGGCTCGACGCCTGAAGTGCTTGGGCTTTGACTGTGAAATTCGTGCCGCAGGCTATTAACAGCCTGACCAAAAGAAACATGCGCCAGGGGCAGATCACTGGTCTTACCTCCGGCGACGTAGATGTCATGGTATGGCGAGATGCAAACCGTGTGGCTATGCTCTCGACATACCATGGCAGCTGCCAACAGCAAGCCGGAGGAGTCACCAAACCCACCCTAATATATAACTATAACATTATGATGGGTGGGGTGGACAAAAAAGATCAGCTCCTGGCCATGTATCCGGTCGAGCGTTAACGTACAAAGATGTGGTACAAAGAATTATTTAAATGTTTATTAAATGTCTCCATATTAAATGCATTCATTATTCATAAACACAATTCACCTCATCCATTAACTCATCGTCAATTTCGTTCGCACCTCATCATTTCACTACTCACCAAACATTGTCCCCCTGCCCTTCTCCCACCTGTTGCACCCACACACAGAGCGGACGTGACTCATAGGCTGGCCGAGTACCCGATGGCTGGGCATCAGCGGGTTCGGCATGCTCGGCCTGCAAAAAGAAAGTCCGTACGTTCTGTGTTGGTTGCAACAGAACAGTACGTATGGATCCCTGTTTCCTTCATATTCACTAGTAGTTTATGTAGTATATTTTTTTGTATGTATCTATGTATCTGTATATTTTCCTTTTCCCTATAAATATCTATTTCCTTTTATGTACCTTTTATGTATTTGTATATATTTTTTGAACCACACTTTTGTACGTTTGTTCGTAGGGATCTAACATGGTCAAAGCTCAAGACCAAGTCAGCGCAGCGAGGACCACGTCAAGGAGTTTTGTGTCCCCATGTGTGTACTCCTTGTTGTTACCAGGCCGTGACTCATACCTGCTATACCGATGTCATACTCCTGAAACTGTTTACTGCTTCACTGTAGGACGTATTCAAGCTTCTGAACTGGAATAGACTTGGTATCAACTCTAAAGTCAAAGTCAAAGCATTTATTTCATTTAGATCATAAAGTATGATGCTTATGAAAAGTCAACATTACATTTTGTCAGCCAATTGACCTACAGCCAGTTCGCTGACGAGGTAGAGCTGTGAGAAGAACTGGCAAGAAACTCACGCCACTCTTTTCAATCGCCAGATAATTACAGTTATTTGAATGAGTTACAATTTAAACACTCAACGCAACCAAAGAACCATACAAAGTAATTATTACAAATTAACTAATTAATATAATACTAAGATTAAAGAAAGAAAACAAGGAATTCAATTATTTAGTTTCAACTAGTATGGTAATTTGACTATGTATTTTAATTAAACTGGTAAATGCACCCCCTGGTCACATTGAACGACAAGGTAATACTGGATTGAATATTAAATGTAAGCCATGCCAAGATTGACCAGTCATCCCAAGTAGCACCCGTTCACGAGCATGACGCACGGGCCAGCCATCATCACCCTCGCCATATTAGAGGGAAGGTGATGACCCGGCCAATACGACACCACAAGCAATGACATTTTAGTGAGCATGACAATGCAGGGCATGGGTGGTAAAAGAACCCTAATAAAATGTATTATGCCTTACGAACTCGTAATGATCATGATACGCATCCACTTCACATTAAACTTTTACTACAATAGTCAACATAATTACAATAATAGTCAATATAATTACTATAATAATAATCAATATACTGAATGATAACAATAGTCAATATAAGTACAATAATAAAAACATCAATATACTTAATGATAATAATAGTCAATATAGCTACAACAATAATAATCAATATAACATTAATCTTGCATTAAACGAGCAACTATACCCATGCTGCTTTATCATTTAAATAATCATTAATAGTATAATAACCCTTTAGAATAAGGCGGTTTTTAACAGCTTGTTTGAATTTTTGTAGGGGTAGATTCATAATGTCAATGGGTAATTTGTTATAGAAACGTACACCTAGACCCGCAAATGAGTTGTTTACTTTATGTAGGCGATAATATGTACCAACTAATTTATGTTTACCTCGAGTATTCACAGAGTGCATGTCACAGTTTCTGGAATACAAGTCTATATTTTTCTTGATAAACATAATATTGGCGAAGATATACTGAGACGCCACCGTCAGAATACCTATTTCTTTAAAAATCTCTCTTAGTGAAACCCTAGGGCCCAAATTGTAAATAGATCGCACTGCTCGTTTTTGAATTATAAAAATTGACTCAATATCCGCAGACTTGCCCCAGAGCAGTATACCGTATGACATCACGCTATGGAAATAGCTGAAATAGACAAGTCTAGCTGTTTCTATGTCGGTAAACTGTCTTACCTTTCTTATCGCAAAGGCTGCGGAACTGAGTTTACCAGCAAGACACGATATTTGGGTACCCCATTGAAGCTTGTTATCTAAAGTTAAACCCAAAAAAACTGTAGACTCAACAAAGCTCAAAGTTTCATTATTTAAACTTATATTAATAGCTAGGCTTTTAGTATTGGGCATAGTAAATTTAACACATTTAGTTTTCTTTGAATTAAGCAGTAGGTTATTCGCACTAAACCAGTCCAGAACTTTCACTAGTGAGCTATTCACTTTATCAATGTTAGTTTCCTTACGATCCACTTTAAATAAAAGTGATGTGTCATCAGCGAACAGTACAATGTCGCAAAAATTCTGAATATGGAATGGCAAATTATTGATATAAATCAGAAAAAGAAAAGGGCCTAAAATGGAACCCTGTGGCACGCCCATAGCTACAGGTAATCCGGTAGACCTACTTCCGTTTATATCAACATATTGTATTCTATTGCTTAAGTAAGTGGCAACTAGATTGAGTGCAGCATCCCTAATACCATAATGACTGAGTTTTCGTAGAAGCGTATTGTGTTCGACGCAATCAAAGGCTTTTGAAAGGTCACAGAAGACACCAATAGCATCCATCGAATTTTCCCAGGCACTATAAATATGCTTAATCAATGTAATACCTGCATCTATTGTAGAACGACCTTTAGTAAAGCCATATTGCTCTTTGTGTAACAATTTATTTGAGACAAAGTGACTTTCTAATTGCTGCAAAATTATTTTCTCAAACACTTTGCTAATAGCTGGCAATATGGAAATCGGTCTAAAGTTAGTTGCGTCACTTTTTGATCCATTTTTGAATAAAGGTATTACTTTACTGTGTTTCATCAGATCAGGAAAAACGCCTGTGTCCACACATCTATTAAATATTGTGGCAAGGTGTGGAGCTATACTAGATATTATATTATTAATTAGATTCGTTGAAATACCCCATAAGTCAGCAGTTCTTTTTGAGTTAAGTGACTTAAACACTTTTATCACATCATTGGGGTTAATATACTTGAAACTAAATAAAACACTGCACTCTCCCACGCTAACCCTAGCTAAAGTTTCGGCTTTGACTGGGCAAGAATCTAAGGACCTGGTTGCATTAACAGGTATGTTTATAAAGAAATTATTAAATGTTTGTGCTATATCTAAATTATCTGAAATAATTTTATTATTTACGTTAAGCTCAAAGTTAGTATCCCGCAATGTGGTTCGTCCAGTTTCATTGTTAATGATACTCCAAGTTGTTTTGATTTTATTGTCAGATTCTTTAATTTTATTACTTATGTATAAAGATTTGGCTGTGGTACAAGCCTTTTTAAAAATTTTTGAATAATTCCTAACGTAATCTACAAAGTTCGGATTTGTATTATATTTTTTCATACCATATAGTTCAAACAGTTTAGTTCTACTTTTATAGATGCCTGTTGTTGCCCAGTCACAAAATTTAATTTTAATATTTTTATTGAAAGTCTTGGGTTTAAAAATATTTTCATATTCTACCTTAATTAAATTAAACAAAGATAGGTAGAGGCTGTCAGGATCGTCGCGACTAAGATCTATATTGGTAACTTTAGTACTAATGTTCTCGCTAAAGTGTTTCAGGCGTTCAGAGGTCACTGGCCTACATGTGATCTTATAATTAACTTTAGGTATTTTAATTACAGGCAATTCAACCTTTTGCCCATAGTGATCAGATGTTAAATCATTCAATATAGAACTATTTAAAGACTGACAGTTGCAGAAAATATTATCTAGGCATGTAGCAGAATGAGTAGTAACTCTAGTAGGTTCATAGAATAAATAATGTAAGTCAAATGAGGTAAACAAGCTAATTAATCTACTACATATAGCTGATTCCTCAAGTAAGTTTACATTAAAATCACCACACACAACCACATGCCTGTTACAAATGCTCAAGCGTTTCAGTACATCTTCCATTACAGTTTCAAACAAGGTGAAGTCACTCTGTGGCGGTCTGTATACACACACAACAACATGTTGCTCAAGCTCCACACAAGATATTTCAATTGTGCCCACAATGGAAAGCTGTACTATATCCTTACGCTCCTTGTATTTTATACTATTACAAACATATACTAAAGAGCCACCATGTATAGCTTTCTTCCTAGCAAATGCACTACCAATACTGTAGTACTCATTGTTCATTATAAGTTGGTCACATTTCAGCCAATGTTCAGTGACACAGAAAATATGAATATTAAGTAATCTTAAAAATAATTCTATTTCTACCTTTACCGCATATCGTCACAAATTTGGAACATTCAGCTTTTGGTATAATATATTTATTCCTGTGACATCTATGATCTTTTCTTGGAACTAAATCGTATGTAGGGAGTGTAACTCACCTAATATGCGCCAGTGGCGCCTCTACAGAGGTGCCTAGGAACTAAAATCGACTATTTCGTCAGTTGGTTTCCAAAATTTGACAGATTGTCAATTCGCTGGTTTTCAATACGATTTTTTATTGGTTTTTTGTTAATATCTGAAGAAAATTAGTGATTCACCTGATACAACAATGGACCCACAGGCTTTTTACGGCAAAAGAAGTAAGTTCAAACCATAATATGTAGTGAATATTATCATTTTTTAAATGTTCCGAATTTGGAACACCATGCAGTTGTTATGTTTTTTGAAGTACCAAATATGGAACTTTATGCACTCCAGTCAATAGTTTGAAAGTTCCAAATCCGGAACATTATGCAGTGTTAGACCACAATACTTTATCACTAAATGTGGAACAATATGCGCTCCAATCAATCATTTACAATTTCCGAATCGGGAACATTATGCAGCGTAAGATCTTTTATACTTTCAGGGTATTATTAAACCCTGCAGCTAATGTAATTTTTAAGTAGGATAATTAAAAGTAGCGCATAACAAGTTTATAATAATTGTATTTTATGGGCTGTATGATCTCCCAGCCCTGAGTATATATAATATAAAATTATGTGTATAGGTACGTAATTATTTTTAGTAAATTTGCTTAATTATTTTATTGTAGAAAAAATGGAGATGCGTCCTCGACAAACAATCGTCGTAATTCCAGAGAGCAGTGAGGATGAAAATGTATCAGATGAAGACGATTACAATACTCAAGATCCTTTACACATAAATGAAGAAAAAGAAACGTCTTCCTCAGACGGAGAAGATGAAGGAGAAGAAGATGGAGAAGGAGAAGAGGAACTGACTGAGTTTCTTGAGTGTACTGAAGAGCATGTGGAGATGTTTGAAAATTTTACAGACAATCAACCTTCTACTTCTCAGGCAGCTTCTTCACGTAAGAAAAAAAAGAAAGATAAGTTGGTGTGGTCGAATGACAATATTCAGTATGATGAATCCAATATTGCTTTTTTGGGATCTGAAACTCTTCCGGATGAAATTATGCAGCTAAATACTCCAATGGAGTTTTTCAAATTTCTTTTTCCGTCATCTGCTGTAAATTTAATTGAGGAAGAAAGCAACGTATACGCAGCACAAATTTCACCTGAAAACTTGCGTTCAGTGAAACATGAAGACATCTATAAATTTATAGGTATTATTATATACATGTCGGTAGTACACCTGCCAACTACTCGGCATTACTGGAAGGAAGGCACTTATATTGAAAAAGTTGCAAATGTAATGACGTGCAACAAATTCGAAGTGATTAAAAGATTTTTGCATTTTTTCGACAAAACAAACGAACTAAAACCAAATGACCCACAGTTTGACAGGCTTCAGAAAATACGCCCACTTATGAAAATCCTTCGCGAAAGGCTACTAAAAGTTCCGAAAGAGGAATTTTTGTCAATCGACGAACAGATGATCCCTACCAAGGCCCGAACTTCGGGGATCAGACAGTACAATGCGAAGAAACCCCATAAATGGGGTTATCTAAATTATGTATTAAGCGGAGTCAGTGGATTCAGCTATGATTTTGAATTATTCGGTGGAAAATACCCTGATCAGCCAGAAAACTGCCCCGATCTTGGAGTGCCAGGAAATGTGGTACAAAGACTAATGGAGACTGTCTCAGACAATTTGAATCATAAGATTTTTGTAGATAACTGGTACACTAGTTTGCAGCTAATGGCAAACTTGCACAAAAGAGGTTTTCTGCCATTAGGCACAATACAACTAAGAAGAGCTCCAAATATAAATATATCTAAAAAAACTTTAGGAAAGAAAGAACGAGGTTATTGCTCCGAAAAAAGTGTTACTGTTGATGACGTTCAGCTATCAGTTACCAATTGGGTCGACAATAAAGCAGTCAGTTTGTGTTCATCCTACGTAGGCAAGGAACCAATGGGAGTTGTGAAAAGATATTCCAAAAAACAAAAGTGTAGAGTTGATATTCCTTGCCCAAAAGCAGTAACTATTTATAACAAATACATGGGTGGTGTTGATTTACTAGATGCCATGTTAGGCTTCTATAGGATCAAAATCCGCAGTAAAAAATGGTACCACCGGCTGTTCTTCCATTTCATTGATCTCTGTTGCGTAAATAGCTGGTTACTATGGCGAAGAGTCATGAAACAGAAAGGTGAAGATATTTACATTCCATTGCTTGACTTCAAGTTAGCCATAGCAGACGTATTGATGCACAAAGATTCAAAAGTATATACTCCGACTACACGCAAACGAGGACGACCACTGAATCAAGATGTTGAGGCAATTAAAAAGGGGCGATCAAGGCGACGCATAGAACTACCTCCAATGGAAGTAGCTGGAGATGGGTTCAACCACTGGCCTGATTGGAAAACCGATCGCCAACGGTGTAAACTGGAAGGATGCAAACAGAAATCCCAAGTGATGTGCGAAAAGTGTGGTTGTTATCTTTGTTTCAACAAAGATCGCAACTGTTTTAAAAACTTTCACACATAATTTCTTTAATTAAATAGCATAGTTTCACGTTGTTTCTTTTAATTCCTGTTTTTCAATGTTATACATAATTCGATCACACCGCATGTTGTACCAAATTTGGAACGTCTGAGTTTTAGAACTAGAACGCATGGCGTTCCATATTTGGAACAATTACTTTTACCTATGTATCTTTTTTACATGGTCTTCTATATTTTTTTTTATATTTTTTTGGGGACCTATAAATGCCCTATTGTTAGAAAAGTAACTACATGCCTTGCTGCGGTACGCGCAACGTGATTGCATCTGGACTATGATTAGTTGATTAAGATGAAACATTTAAGTATTAGCTCTGTTGTATTGAGGGTAGTATATATAGTGACGTTTCGTAATTGTTCGAGTTTATTGTTAAGTTGTTACAATTGATTTTGGTTTGTTTTGTTTGCCGTCAGTCAACGTCAAACTACTATTTTGATAATGTTATTAGATCAATTAAAAATAGTATGACTACATTAAAATTCTAATCTAAATATTATATGAATTATCGTATAATTAAATGATTTTAGTCTGTAAGTATAATAAAAATCATACCCGGAAATATTTTAAGATGTTGGTAGAATTGGTAAATAATAAGCTGTATAAAATTTAATAATTTATAAAAATGTTATTAGTACATTATAATTCTAATTTAAATATTTAATGTATTATCGAATAGTTAATTTATTTAAGTTTATTAAGTTTGTACAATTTACACTCCGGAAGTTTTATATTGTTAAGTTGCCGGAAATATTTAAAAAGTAAGGTAGGGATAACATGGTATAAAAGCCGAAGAATTGTATTACCAGGATAGATTTGTTAACAGAATTTTGGGTAAAAGGCAGTTACTCTGCCCAAATATACGTAGAAATACCACGCCTAGTCTCATTCCGCCATCTTCCCGAACCTACCGTCACACCTCAGAAGCGGGGATTTTCAAGAATGTCTGGCCCTTATGCTGCCGGCCTTGGAAAAAAGAAGAGGAAACGCTGCCACGATGCCTCGTCCGACGATGGAGAAGCCCAGGAAACCTCAAAATTTTTTTCCTGTGAAGATGCCACGCCCACACCTACAAAACGACGCAGAATAACCCATGCCGACGCAGAAGTTATACCCAAATTCCGACCTGAAGATAACACGTGTAACGTGAGTAGCTGGTTACACAAAATTGATCAGCTTGGCGATGTCTACGGATGGGACGCGACCGAGAAACAATTCGTAATGCAACTTCGTCTACGTGGTTCCGCTAGACACTGGTACGACGACCTGGACGATTACGACATGGACTGGGAAGGATGGAAAAGCGCTTTAGAAACCGCTTTTCCACGATCTATCGACTTCGTGGATAAGCTCGAGGTTATGCTGGGAAGAACGAAGAAAGACTCTGAAACAATGACGAAATACTACCACGATAAGTTGTCAGCCTTGAAGAAGTGTAGCATTCAAGGAGAAGATGCAATCTCATGCATCATTAAAGGTCTGCCTTTTGAGCTACGTGCAAACGCAAAAGCGTACCAATGCGAGTCTCCCGAACAACTTTACTATGGATACTTGTCATCGCTTGAAAACTATCGAAGAGTGGAAGCCGCTTCATCAACACGGAGGTCTACTTGGAGAAGAGGTGCCGATGCAAGTTCTACAGCAACGGTGCCACCGCAGCAGGGGGTGAAGCGGTGCTACGCCTGCCGACGGGTCGGACACGAGGCGCGAGACTGCAGAGCCCAGCAACGCTGCGACACCTGCCAGCGCATCGGCCACACATCCACCAGCTGCTGGTTCGCAACTACTCCTGGTCCAGCGCGGCAACAACCTCAAACATCCCAGGTTAGTCAAGTCATGTATGTGTCTACCGATATTCTAATGTGTATTTACAAACGCCTCGCATACATCGGTGCAGAGAAACTTGTTGCTTACATTGATACTGGAAGTAAATTAAATATAATAACCCATAATAAGGCGAAATTGCTAAATCTAGAAGTTTTGCCGTCTGCCGTTGTAATGAGAGGGTTTGGAGGTACTCACGTACAATCTCTGGGTAGGAGCCGTGTAGATGTATTTATAGATAACGTGTGTTTGAGTAATTACGTTGAAATAACCGATCATGACCTATCTGACATAGACCTGATTATTGGGCAACCGATGATAAATCAACCCGGTATAAGTTTGGTGACTACTTCAAACTCTGCTAAGTTTGTAGAAGCCTTTACAGTAGATAATAGCTTAAAGTGCGTACGATTAGAAAACTCTGACTTTAACTGTAAATACGATGTTTATCTCAAGTGTGATGTCTCTATACCAGCTCAAAGCATTGCCTTAGTTGAAGTATTTGTCGATATAGAATCAAACGATGATTTACATTTTCTCACGAACTCTGTGTATTTGCAATTAGGGAAGTTATGTTATGCTATCCCTGGAGGAGTTATCTGTATTGAAGGGTATCTAAAACTTATAAATTTAGGTGACGTCACTGTTTCTTTCCCAGCTCATAAATTAATAGCGCGCGCTGAGGTAGTAGCTATTTTCCCGAATAAGGTTGAAGACGTCTTGACTCTAGAGTCTACCCGAATTATAGATTATCCTAAATTAGCAGACAAAGGTGAAATAGATGTAGGAGATCTAGAAAAAAAGGACCTTGATAGACTTTTAACATTACTAAATAACTATAGCCATATGTTTGCTAGGGATACTAAAGATTTAGGTTGCACAGATCTCATGGAAATGCGTATTCAGACAACAACAGATAAACCTGTGCATTTTAAACCATACAGATTATCACACAAAGAAAACGAAATTGTTAACGAAAAAGTTCAGGACCTTGTAGAAGCCGGTATTGTGCGCGAATCTATATCTGAATACGCAAGTCCAGTCATATTAGTTAAAAAAAAGGGTGGCGATTATAGACTATGTATAGACTATAGAGCTCTAAATTCACAAACTGTAAAAGACCGGTATCCTTTACCTCACATTGATGATCAAGTTTCTAAACTGGCAGGTAAAACCTATTTCACGACTCTCGATTTAGCCCAAGGTTATTATCAAGTTAAACTTGCAGATGATTCTATTCATAAAAGCTCTTTTGTAACGCCCTCGGGCCAATGGGAATTTGTTAAAATGCCGTTTGGATTAGCTAATGCTCCCGCTGTATTCTCTCGTCTGATACGTCTTGCTCTTAATGACGTGAGGAATCATGTAGCAACATATCTAGATGACGTCATGCTACCAACCGTGAGCACGGAAGAGGGAATACAGTTGCTAGAAAGGGTCTTGGAACTTTTGCAAAAGGCCAATTTAAAATTAAACTTAAAAAAATGCTCCTTCTTGAAAACTAGCGTCAATTACCTAGGACATGAAATTTCTGCAGGTACAATACGTCCTGGTCAATCCAAGATCAACTGTGTTTCTGAATACCGACGACCGAGGAATGTCCATGAAATTCGACAGTTTATAGGATTAACCTCTTACTTCAGAAAATTCATTCGTGGATTTGCTGAAATTGCCCTTCCCCTAACAAAACTAACGAAAAAGGATTGCGATTGGCATTGGGGTCCTGATCAGGAAAAGGCATTTCAAACCTTAAAGCTCCGACTAATAGATAGGCCAGTATTAGGGATTTATGATAGCAGAGCAGTCACAGAACTTCATACTGACGCTAGCAAGCTAGGACTAGGTGGCATTCTTTTGCAACAACAATCAGATGGTTCTATGAAACCGATTGCATATTTCAGTAGGGTAACATCTAAGGAGGAACAGTTTTATCATAGCTACGAACTTGAGACCCTAGCAGTAGTAGAGTCATTAAAACGCTTTCGCATTTATTTGACTGGCATACCTGTGAAAGTAGTTACTGACTGTGCAGCTTTAAGCACAACTTTGGTTAAAAAAGATCTGATCCCTCGTATAGCTCGGTGGTGGTTAACTATCCAAGATTTCTACTTACAAATAGAATATAGGGCAGGAGAGCGTATGAAACATGTCGATGCACTTAGTAGGAATCCTATCGTAGAACCCATTTACCAAATTGACGAGTCCGACTGGCTTGTTACGCTTCAATTGCAAGACGATAATATTCAACAAATACTTGCACAGTTAAGAGAACACACAACTAACCCGGACGTAATTAATAACTATGTTGTTAAAGATAATATTTTGTATAGGAAAACCTTGCACGGTGAACGTTTTGTCATACCAAAATTAGCAAAATATGGTCTATTGCAAAAGTATCACGACCAAATAGGACACCCGGGTTTCGAAAGATGCGAGAAAACGTTAAAAGAGAAGTTTTGGTTTGCGAGGATGACGAGGTTTATTAGAAAATACCTCAAATCATGTCTGCAGTGCGCTTATGGGAAGTCTAACTATGGTAGGTCACAAGGGGAGCTGTATCCAATAGAAAAAGTGCCAGTACCTATGCATACCCTGCACGCTGATCACTTAGGGCCTTTCGTAAAAACTAGAAAAGGCAATACGTACGTCTTGGTCGTAATAGATTCATTTACAAAGTTTGTGTTCGCTAGAGCCGTCAGGAACTGCAGTTCGATTGAGACAGTTAAGCATCTAAAAGAAATAATCACACTATTTGGCCACCCCACTAGAATTATTACCGATAGAGGTGTTGCTTTCACCAGTCGATATTTCAAACAATTCGCAGAAGAAACTCAATTCAAACACATTTTGAATGCTATAGCAAGTCCTAGATCGAACGGTCAGGTCGAGCGCGTCAATCGTACAATCATAGATGGACTAAACACTATGTCCGAAAGTGAGAGTACATGGGATGAGAAACTTTCAGATGTTATATGGGGAATTAACAACACTCCTAATTCTACCACTACCTTTCCTCCATTCAAGCTTATGTTTGGGCATGAAAATTCGCGTCTATCAGCTTATCCGACAGGGCACCCACGAGATTTCGCTTCACAAGAACAGGCGCTGCAAAATAGGAGACAAAATGCGAAGTTGCGTATAGACAAAAATATGACCCTTATGAAAGAGCGATTTGACCGGTCTCGTAAAAAATGTACTAAGTATTCAGTAGGTCAGTTGGTTTTATGGAAAGGGGGAGCTAGTAGGAGTACAACTGCTAAGGTTTCGCAAAAACTAAAGAGTCCTTACACGGGGCCTTACAGAGTATGCAAAGCGGAACCAAACTTAGATCGTTATACAATATGTAGTGTCAAAGGAATGAAAGGTTATAGGAAATTCAGCGCGGTAGTACGGGGTGAAGTTTTGAGACCTTATAAACCTGTAGTTTCTGATACAGATAGTTCGTCTAGCGATAGAGAAGTAGATAGGGATGATCTTATTGATTTGCTCGAAAGCTAGATTAAAAATAAATCATGTACATCTACCTATGTATATAGGTACCAAATTGTATAAAAACTTAATTATAATTTTAAATGTATGAAAACTACTGTAAATACCTTCATCAGCTAGATCTACCTACCTAGTTTATATATTTGAATGTAAGAATATTATTAGTTTGCTTGTAAATAAAACACAGATAATTAAAATTTTATTAATCTAAAACTTATCTAATTACAATGGTTATTAGTAAAACTAACGGGTAGAATAACGTGATTTTCATCTTCGAACTGCCGTTGTAGAAGAACCAATGCACGAGAGTCTTGTTTGAATCAGCATTTTGAAAGCAATCTGAAAAACAAAACAATAATTAGTATAATAATATTTGAAATCTTAGAAATAAAGTCTATGTGACCCACGTATGAATCCTATCTTTTATGCAATAGCTAATAAAGTCTATGTGACATCGTCTATGTGACCTGCAGAAGACAGTCTATGTGACGCACGTATGAATCCTATCTTTATTATCCTGTAATAGCTAGTATAATGTGTTTAGACAAGCCTCTGACTACCCCATTAGACATCTTTAAAAGATCTGAAAGGATATGTCTACCGCACCCTGAAAATACAGTCGTGATCATATTATATTATTTTTAACAGCTAATAAGTCTATGTGACATCGTCTATGTGACCCACGTATGAATCGCATCAAAAATCATAATTTTATTTTATTCTGAGTCTATGTGAAACCATTAACAGCTAAAAAGTCTATGTGACCCACGTATGAAACGCATCGAAAATCATTTTACTTTAATCTAAGTCTATGTGACACTAAACAAACTACTCACAGTATGTTGGTTGACTGTCCGAGCAAAAATAAGGTTTTACCGTCTTTGTGACTACCTACACAAGAACAACCTACTAATGACATTGATAAAAATAAAGTACTACTTACTGTGAAAAATATCTTGAAAACTTGTTACTGCTTGTTTTTCTTTCTCCATTTCAGGTGACTGCTGCAGCGGGCACAGAGACAAGGAGCGCCATGGGACCTGAGCGCCGTGGGACACGGACGCCGTTGCAGAATGGCCGAGTGTTAGAAAAGTAACTACATGCCTTGCTGCGGTACGCGCAACGTGATTGCATCTGGACTATGATTAGTTGATTAAGATGAAACATTTAAGTATTAGCTCTGTTGTATTGAGGGTAGTATATATAGTGACGTTTCGTAATTGTTCGAGTTTATTGTTAAGTTGTTACAATTGATTTTGGTTTGTTTTGTTTGCCGTCAGTCAACGTCAAACTACTATTTTGATAATGTTATTAGATCAATTAAAAATAGTATGACTACATTAAAATTCTAATCTAAATATTATATGAATTATCGTATAATTAAATGATTTTAGTCTGTAAGTATAATAAAAATCATACCCGGAAATATTTTAAGATGTTGGTAGAATTGGTAAATAATAAGCTGTATAAAATTTAATAATTTATAAAAATGTTATTAGTACATTATAATTCTAATTTAAATATTTAATGTATTATCGAATAGTTAATTTATTTAAGTTTATTAAGTTTGTACAATTTACACTCCGGAAGTTTTATATTGTTAAGTTGCCGGAAATATTTAAAAAGTAAGGTAGGGATAACATGGTATAAAAGCCGAAGAATTGTATTACCAGGATAGATTTGTTAACAGAATTTTGGGTAAAAGGCAGTTACTCTGCCCAAATATACGTAGAAATACCACGCCTAGTCTCATTCCGCCATCTTCCCGAACCTACCGTCACACTATACCGACATATATTTTTTCCAAAGGATTTAAAAAATCCATGCGGTAAAGGGTAAGTAATCTTAAAAATAATTCTATTTCTAGTTCCTTGCCGGATAAGCCCTGAATATTTTGGTGAACCAAGTTCAAATAAAATGACTCCTTATCCTTTGTCTCATCTACTAGTTTAAACTATTAGATGTATTGATATCAGTAGTTTCACTACTTTGTCCTACTAAATTCTTCAATACCCTACAGGTATCTGTGTCAGTAAATAAATTATATGCTAATAATTTAGCAATTTGTTTTTTGTAAAATGTTGGCAGATACATAGTATCTTTTGTCAATAAAAATTTACTAATAAATATATTTATGTCAAAAAATGTCATGAAGTCACTAAGGCGACTTGTACTATTATAAATTAATAAATTCAATTTTTCAATATGCTTATTTTGTATATCTGATAAAGCATATGAATATGGTAAAGCACAAAAAATAAATTTACACCCTAAACTATCATAAAGTGAAGTCATTACTTCAGTTAACTGCAATATGTCTTTTTTTGTAGCATATAAACTGTTACCATATAAAACTATAACTGTTGATTCTTTGTTAAATCTAGTATTTTTGATATTACTAATTATACTACTTAATTTGGCTCCTGGTGAACAGATATTTGTGATTGGATGCTCATAGTTACTATTAATTAAACTGCCTAAACCTATTCCAATCTGATCAGTGTACATAATTACATTTTTAACAGTAAGTTTTTTATGATAATAACAAGAAGAGGTGTGACAGGGGACAGAACTACTATGAGTAAGCGACTGAAGCTCTGAATCTCTATTGGCAGATTCAGTAACAGACACAAGTGACACTTTACTGATCGGTGTAGGCTGTGAACATGATGAGCACGACATAATCTTGCTAAGGGTAATGACCTGTTCTAAGTTCTCTTTACCGACCCTTGCAATTTCATCATATTTCATAATATACTCACATGTTTCCTTCTCATGATCAAAAATAACCCTAGTTAGCTGTGACTGTAAATCAGAAATTTGTGTCTCTAGCTCCTGTGTATGTTTCTCATACATAAGCCTACTGCTTTCTACCTGTTCGCTATAGTTTTCTAGCTCTGAAAGTAATGTCACACGCTCTGTTATCAATGTACCATTAATTTGTGATAATTTTTTTATGTTTGCCTTAAGATTTTTTATTAATTTCCTTAATTTGTAATGCTTCTTAGATTTATTTTTACTATTGGTAATAAAAGATTTTTTACATGTACACTTCAGAATATCTGGTATACCTATTTTACCACCTATGAGGTCAGAAAAGAGATTCTGAGTAGCAGTACTGTTGAGAGCCAGTATTGTCTTCTAGTGAAACTATTTTTATTCAGGCTTGATTCCAATTCTGTAATGCGACTCAGAGAACTTAAATATGTATCTTGACAGTTGCCGAAAGACTCCACTTCAAATTGTAGTTTCTCATTTTGATCTAGAACATCCAGGTACTTTGTATGAAGTGATGATAGTTCTACCTTCAACTCAACCTAACTTCCAAACTCTACAACCTAGCTTCCTATTTTTTATATTTACTTTGTTTCTTTACGTTTGTATCTTGTTGTGCGAGCCAATAAATAAATAAATAAAACGGCGAGTACATCACTCATCTTCGATTCGCGTGCAGGACCTCAGTGGACCACCTCAGTGTAATGCGCGGTACATCAGTCGACTCTCAAAAAGTGTTCGACTTTCAAAAGTGGACACGACAAATCTTCCTAGTACAGACACAATGTTACCTATGTACTTATTATTATTATTATTCATTTTATTAAACTTAATTCATATGTGGTACATTGTTAAATAAACATAAAAAAAATTACTAAAAAATAATAATTATTTATTTATTATTATTATTTTTAATAATAATTATTATTATTTATTTTATTCAACTTAATTGAATAAAATGAATATTAAAATAAACATTTTAAAATAATAATTAATTAATTATTATTAATTATTATAATTATTCTCTTTATTTAATTATGTACACATAAAATTACATTTTTAAATATATATAAAAAATAATAGAAATATACATTTAAAAATATAAAAATATGGAGACCCACCGATATCGGTGTTATTATTATTATTATTGAATAAATGATTTCATTCATTCAACCCACTCCTATTATAGTTGGAGGCTCCACGCTTGAATTTGCTGAGGAGTACATACTCCTGGGACAAACAGTCCGGTTAGGTAAGTCCAAATTTGTGAAAGACGTCACTTGTCGAATCCAAGTCGGCAGAGCAGCGTTCAGCAAGCTACAACATATTTTTATTGTGCATTCTCTTTTTATGTTAATATTTTAAGTTTAGGTGAGGCAGTTTTAGTTGTATCCATATTATGCTAGCTATGTGCTAGCTCCAGGAGCTCGATTTTGTAGTGAAATCGTTGATCTTGGTTGTCGATTTAAAAAATATTTTTGTATAGCGGCATGCCTTTTGATTGTGATAATCGATTTGTACAACTCATCAACTTGTAGATTGTTAATTTGTATTTATAAAATACACGTCGGAATTAGTTCTGTGACCCAAAGTTTGAGAGGTCCTTTTTTGGGCTCATTTTCAAGTGGCTGGTATGTTGCTTCGTTTCTAGTAAAGTAAGATTTTGTTACAAATGAAACTTTGTTTGTAATAAGTATGTGAACCACACTTATGAATAAAATAAGAATCTAAGCCACATGATGACAGAATTCTTAGAATTGATGTATAAAGTTGCCCTATTTTATGTCTCGGCGTTTGGGCGCCGTACTGAGCCATATTTTTCGTCAAGGGTTTATTGTGAAAAAATGTATGACGAGAGTTATGTCGCCGTAACAAGGCCATACACAATGGCCTCCATTGTTAATTAAGTAATTTAGATATCAAGCACGCAGCTTCCTGATACCTATTCCATAACAGGAAGCTGACCCATAGAATAACAAATCCTCTTTGTTAGACCTAAGTACACATTAGAGATAAGATATATAAGACGATGTATCAATAATAAAGTTAGTTCTAATTTGCTCTCTGCATAAACAACACGTGTCTTTTTGAAAACCCTATTGCCCTCGCCCGCTACCTAACTGGCGCAGTCGGCAAGCGCGTATAACGGCAGTGATCCTTTGACAATAGAAAAGTCGAATCTTCAACTCCGCACGCGTAAAAGAACCTACAGCGGGTGCAGGCAGCAGAGAAGACAGCAACAGCAGCACCAGCAGCTCAGGGACAATTAGACTCGCCAAACAAGCCTCCAATTTGGCAATGCTCGTGGGGTAAGCATAAAACTCTATTACTCCCGAGACTCTTTAAAATCCCTTCCTTCACATTACGCAACATTGTGGTGTTTCGCGTGTTAAGGTATATAAATTGGCAGTGTTCCTTACGCACTGCCCTTGTCGATTAGCCCACTAGTGTGTCGTTCGAGTCATCAGATCAAAATGTCTGTAGATAAGAAGGAACTTGGTGAAAAATCCTATATGGAGGAAAAGCCAGTAAGCGCTGACCTCTCCACATTCGCGAAGTTGTTACCTACATACGATGGTAACAGACGAACTCTTGCATTCTATTTCGAAGGTGTTGAAAATGCACTTAACTTAATAATAAACAGTAGGGAAGATCCCTATATTACATGTTTAATCAGAAATAAACTAACAGGCAAAGCAGTAGAAGCCTTATCCCAATGCCCAGGTGCCAAAATTTGGCCAGACATTAAAACAGCATTACAACGTAAATTCGGTGAATTTAGAACTGAATTACAACTGGTTCAAGAATTAATTCAAACTACTAGAGAAAACAACTCTCTAGACTATATCGGTGATAAAATTAGACACCTCATGAGCGCACTTATATCACTAGAGCCATCGAAAAAATCATACTATGAACAAATGGCTCTGACACATTTCTTGAGAAATTAAATCCTATTACTACAATTTTAATACGATTAAAACATGTAGAAAATTTAGAACAAGCTATAACTGTAGCAAAACAAGAAGAAGCGAAACTTAGAATAAGACGCTTACAACAAAATAAAATAAATCCCAAAAATACAATTAACCGCAATAATAAGCAACAAAGACAAAGTAATTTCAATAATAAAAACAATCAGTTTAATAAAAAACCAATAGAAAATTTCGAACAAAATAGGAATAAACTACATTTCCAAGAAATAGACGAGGAAGAAAACGAACAAACCACCGAGGAAAACCTCGATGAGGAAAATATCATGAAGGAAAAACGGTACACAGAGGAATCCAAGAAACATATAAACACATACATAGAAATTACCACTGGTCAAAAATGTTACTATCAATCCAAAAATTTATAAACAAATGTGACAAATGTCTTAAAAGTAAATATGACCGCAACCCTCTAAAACTACCACCAATAATAGATAATTTCACAAAATACGCCCAAGCTATACCACTTACAGCCTCTACTAGTATACACATAGCCGAAGCTATTCTAAACATATTTTTAAATAATAGGAGTACCCAAGAAAATAACAACAGGGGGCTTACTCTGAAAATCGAACGTCGAACTTTCGACTGACGTATCGTACACCTACCTACCACGAAATGTCTCGAATCCGAAGATCGGATCGAAGATCGCGAATTGACGTTTTGGCTTTCGTTGACGCTACTCCGAAATGATTTTTGACGTTTAACTATCGTTGTTTGACAATACTTTGATCGTAAATTTAACCTCTAATTTTACGATAACAACTTAGCTTTCGTTTCACTATCGTAAAAAGATTTTGCGTTTAATTTTATGAACGAAAAAGGCACGTTTTGGCTCTATGAGGAGGTTTTAGACGAAGAAAGACAAGAGCGCTGTCGGAGGCGTGAATTTAATTACCTACATATATGTATTTGTTTCAGATAACTTGTGTTGGGATTTTTTTTTTAATTTTTAATAATAAACACTTTTTTACAATTAATACAAAAGTTTATTTAAGGTTAATTATTGAAGCTGGCTGAAGATGGCCACCAACACTTCTTTCTTCTCCTCCTCGAGGCGAATCACTCGATTACGGAGGTTTGGTTGCGCAGCACGCAAACGTCGTCGAATTCGCCTCAAGGCTGTTAAATTAAAATAGAAAATTAGAGACACAAATTAGAAACACAATTAGGGACAGCACTTAATTATTATAGCCATCCTATATATAATTATATGTTAATATATAAGCCTATGACCAATGGTTGAGAGCCTTCTGCTCACCAACAGTCCGCGTAAGGTTGTGAAAGCCATTAGAGGCTAACAACCCACACCACACAAAAAAAAAAAGCCTAGAACCATTGCTGTACAAAAGCCTGTTACAAATTAGGGTAAGACAGTGATTGGGATTAGATCAATACATTTTTGTAAATCCGCACTATATTTTTCAACAAAGATCTCTAAAGTTTCTATATGTAGTTGGAATAATATAAGTACTTACTTGCTATACTATCTTGAAGTAAAAGGTAAACATTAGTTGAGGAATATTATGAGAAATCATTAGTATAATAATACATACCTTATTCGACTGTTGCACCGTTTTAACAGCACCCCCAATGCTGTTTAACTGCGCAGCCAGGGATTCCAACAGTCTTTTTGGTGTTGCCTGCCCCTCTATGCTGTGTATGAGGCCACGGGCTAGGTCTGAATGCTCAGACATAAATTGTAATACAGCCTTCACTTATGTACCTGTGGCCGTCATTTTACTGTGAGAAAACGAAATTACATTATTCAGAAAGCCGTAAAATTACAGATTGTTCATATCAAGAATACGAAACAAACTACAGAATAAATACATGACGAATATATTATACAAAGATACAAGGGCTAATACAATAAAGATCTTTATACTTACGAAAAGAAATTATATCCTTTTTTTAAATTTCTCAGACTTTAAACTTGTCCGCGAGCCGCGAATCCACGATTTCGAAATACTGCCACAGAATAATAAGAAAGCAACGATGTAAGGTTTTTTTAATGTCATCACTTTAAAATAAGTATCATTTTCAAGCAGATTAATTAGTTTTACGTATAAATTATTTTAATAATAACAAAACATTTAATTTAAGATACACCAATAGTTTTCTTATTAAAAAAACATAATATTATTGATTTGTCGGCTTTTTACCGGTTTTATATTTGCCTATACTAAAAGACCCAATTTGACATTTAATAGTGTTTCAAACTATGTTCATTTAATTGGTTGTCTATAGATTCGAAACGTCGGCCGAACGCAATAGTCGTATCCGAAGTAACTTGGTAGTAGGGTTATCGTTCGACGTTCGGCGTTACTACGTTTCGATTAGAAACTTCGACGTTCGATTTTCGGAGTAGGCCTCCAGATTCTGATTCGAAATTCGATAACGAAGTAATTACAGAAATTTACGCTATACATAACATACATATCCACTTCACCACTCCGTACAACCCAAATTCAAATTCACCTATAGAAAGATTTCATACCACTTTAGCAGAAATGATAAGAATCCAAAGAATAACAGACAAAGACGAACCAATCAACACTATGAAATATGCAATTATAGCATATAATAACACAATTCACTCATCAACCGGGTTTACACCTTTTGAATTATTATATGGACGGACATACCGACAGCAGAAACCCATTAGAATTACATTGCCCTAAAGAATTTTATCAAGAATATATTTTAAAACATAAACAAATAATGGAAAGTACACAACAATTAATAAACAAGAAATTATCAAGCGAAAAACAACAAATAATAGAAAACACAAATAGAAACACAGAGACAGCCCAGTTCAAAGTAGGTGATTCAGTCTACATACAAGTAGCAAAAACAGCAAGAAGCAATAAGCTAGAACCAAAATACCTAGGTCCGTACACTATATTACGCATTCATCCAGAGCAAATAGCGGAAATAATAGGTAAACACGTAAACGCGAAAAGCATAAGAGTACACTTTCGTTTATTAAGGCGACCTGAAAATGTTTCAGGAACGCCATCACCGTCTTCGCAGTGCTCCGACTCGCCACAGTAGTCGCAGTCATACAGCCAATAGACAGTCATAATGGAATACTTGTACTAACAGAAGCAAAAGCACAACATCAAATAGATACATACCATTTAGTCGTAGTCTATAACACTAGCAAATCAAGAGAAGTATATTTAGATATATGTAGCAATTATTATACGATACGTTTAAAGCAAAATAGCACAGCAAACACGGGGACAATAAGTAAACAAATTCAATACCTTATTGACACCATAGAAAGTAAGTTAAACTACTTAGGATTAGAAAACGTAGGTTTTAAATCTCAGTATAGGAACAAAAGAGGACTCATAGATGGATTAGGATCAATAGTTAAAGCAATAACAGGTAATTTAGATCAAAACGATGCTATTAAATTCGATAATGAAATTAAAGCAGTCCAATCAGCAATTAAAAACAATAAGTCCAGTCAGAAAATGACGTTAAATGTCATGAACGACTTCATGAAAGAATACGAAAAAAGTATTACAAGTATTAAAAAGAACCAGAACGAAATTTACAATGCAATAAATAGATATTCACAACAAAAAACACAATTTAAAACAAATTACATAACCATGACCATATTTCATGACATAGAAACTTCCCTTCAGCAATTATACGATAGATTAGACACCCTAGAAAATGCAATAACATTCTCACATCTTGAAAAGATGCACCCAAGTATTATCGAACCCATTGTATTTAATTAACGAATTAAACCAAATACAAAATTAAATCAATAGTCAACTGGCCTTCCCTCCAAACATAGAAAATATCTATTTATGGGAAAAAGCGATAATGGTAAAGGCGTATTTAACAAATGAAACACTTAATTTTATACTTGAGATACCACTTGTAGCGGAACAACCCTACAACCTTCTACACCTATACTCGATCCCTAACCCTAACAATACAATCCTCATCCCTAAAAACCCTTCCTTAGTCTTGGGAAATAAAGAGTTCGCATACCCCCATGAGCCATGCATACAAATTGAAGAAGACAACGTCATATTCAGACACCTGGAATGGCAGACATTACTACACTCAGATGACTGCATCGCACAACACATCCAGCACAAGGAACCTCACAATTATTGTACTTACATAACAGCAATATATGAGAACAACATAATACAACAGATAAAAGACAATAGTTGGATAGTTATAATAAAACAAGAAGAAGTCATAAAAACTACCTGTAATAATGACGTACATACAGTACCAAAGAAATAAAGGAGTTTTCTTAATTACCACAAATAACGAATGCAAAGTACAAATTCTAAATAAAGTACTAACAACACACAAAAGATACGCAAACATCAAGGAAACTATACCTCTACCACGTGCATATCAACCTCCGAAAGTCGATCCAATCAAGATCAACCTAGAAAACACGGATCTAGATAACCTAAAACATGTCATGCATCAAGCTGAAAACATCATCATTCCTGAAGACGAATACACCTTCATATCCAACACACCTAGCTGGTCGTCAATCCTTCTATACATCATCATAACCACAGCAGCAGTAGCAGCGGCCGTTTACAAATTTTGGTGGAAACGCAAGTCGGCTCGAATCCTGTTAAATCCACCTGAAGCTGAAGAAATACAACTTCAGTCACAGCCTTCAATACGCCTTCATCTTAAGGGGGGACGAGTTATGTCGCCGTAACAAGGCCATACACAATGGCCTCCATTGTTAATTAAGTAATTTAGATATCAAGCACACAGCTTCCTGGTACCTTTTCGATAACAGGAAGCTGACCCATAGAATAACAAATCCTCTTTGTTAGACCTAAGTACACATTAGAGATAAGATATTTAAGACGATGTATCAATAATAAAGTTCTAATTTGCTCTCTGCATAAACAACACGTGTCTTTTTAAAAACCCTATTGCCCTCGCCCGCTACCTAACTCGAGATGTGTTTTATTTGTAATAAGTTTAAGGAGTAATGTGTATTTATGTAAATAAAACAAAAAGTTTTTAAAATATTGGTCTTTATTTTAAATAATAACAATTTTTCACTTCTCCTGACTTCAACTGAAATTAAGAATACATTACTATACAAAATGAACCCAGTGAACCAGAACCCAGCATATGTTTGTTAGAAAGCTTATTTCATTACGATTCCAACGACATAACTTTTATATACAGTAAAACTCAGAGATATCAGCGTTTATATCAAACGCAGCGATAGCGCGCGAAATCTTGCCGATATACCGCCACAGATGCGAACATTCGCGCAATATGACCGCCACATTTGATAGTTGAAGGGTGGTCAAGTCAGTATTTTTTATTATAAAAGAAAACTGTCATGTCTAAATTTCACAGTATATGACATGGCATCAAAACAAGCTACGTGTTATAAGTGGGATGAGACAGTGGCGAAAAGAGGCTAATGAAGTGAGCAGTTGTCTTTTTGATTATATAGATGTCAATTGAAAAAAGGGTGTTCAAGAGTTTAGGTTTTGGTCCGATAATTGCGCCGGACAAAATAGAAACCGAATACATTTCTTTTTTATATGTATGCTGCACAAAAGTATAAAATCAATATTAAATACTTATTTTTAGAAAAAGGACACACCCAGAATGAGGTTGACAGTGTCCATTCGGATATAGAAAACGCCTCATCATATATACACTCCAGAGAAAGCGAGAGAGTGAATCTTACTTGTTCGATGGTATAAAAGTAATCCCCTCCCCCCCTCCCCTACGGATACTAAGCAAGAATGGGCAACAACATTTATTTGACTTGACGCCACTTTATAGTTTACAACATGATATTGTTGCCCATCTCCTTCCAAAATATAAGATGAGAAAATAAAAATAAATGCAAAAATAACAGTAAGTAGTTGATAAATAGTTTGTACACTTAATTATGTTTCATACTTCACTAATTAAATAATGTACACTTATGTAGGGTAGAATAATATTCATCAAACTCAAAATATTTGCAACTTATACTAGCCAGTACCCTATGCCTACGACACATTAAACTTAAAATTTTACTAATTAGATTATAAAGAAAGGGAGCTAAAAATAAGAGAAACACTGAGCAAAAGTAGTTTTATATGCTGGTACATCGTATACTTCATTCGCTCTTCTAGCAGAGTTATTAGTTTGTTGTTGAGAGTAATGTTGTCTTAAAACGATGCTTTAAATGAAGAGTTGACGAATATTCAGTACTCCGAACTCTTTATATATCGCGGTGGATGGATACCTAAATTTCTTAAAATTAATTATTTTAAAATACATTGGTGTTTTCTTTTTAATTTTATGAGAGTACTTTTCCTAGCACCACCCATAGCAGATATGCCATAGGTAGGTAACTATCGAACGACAGTGTATAAACAGTTTTGTTTGTAAGTTTCTAATCTTTAGAAATTGGAATCAAAGTAATGCTTCTTGAACACTGACCTCTATTGTACAACTTGTATAATATAGGTCAGTGTACTTGAATGATAAAAAAATAGAAATACGATAGGAATACGTAAAAGGTTGTCAAAGTGAAACTGGCCTACATCTAGCTAATAAACTAACAACTAACTTTATTTTAGAAATTCAATAATGAATGTCAAACTTTCGACACAAGTGCTAGTAGAAGCGTTTTAAAGGGCATAGAATTTAGAAGTAGTAGTCGGGTGGAATTAAAAATACCAGGTTTAGAAGAGTTAGCAAAGACACTGAGGATTTTATAATGTAAATATTCAACAGCAGAAATCTTAAGTCAACATGGATTTTGCCATCCATTATTAATGCATAATAAAGGAAGTATTTTGTTTATTAGAGAAAGCAAAAGAATGTCTCTTAAAATTGAGCATAAGAGTGTCTAGAAAAAGAAGTTATAAAGAACAAGAACAATCAAAAACAGTTATTAAAAAAAGGTATATAAACATCTGTTTTAAAATCACAAGCCTTTACGGATTTTCTAGGACTATTAATATGTATCGAGAGAAAAAGTGTAAAAATTATATGACTCTCTAACATCCACCAAAAAATTATAATATTTAACAACATATCGCTTAAGTCCAGTCCACTTTGAATTATTTTTAGTGCAATACGAATGCATGGAGGTTATAACGATAACCCGAATGCTAGACAATTCAAGGTAATTTATAGAAAGATGGCTATGTCACACGTAACTCAAAGCAGCTGATTCTGGTAATTGTGTGCCAATAGAAACATCAACTTGCGCTGCAGTAAAATGCATAAATAACTACATCTCACATTCGAACAGATGATGAGAACGAGTGTGATACTGTAATCGATCTTCCTCTTTGCATTTTAACATAGGCTGATTATATTAATCAATCGAGAATTCACAATTTTTTTTTAGCAAATAGGATATATAGCAGGATTTGTTGTTCGACGTATTTGTGGAATGATTAAATGTATACTACATTTAATCATTTCTTTTATAATTTTCAATTCAAGGCAATAAAGTCTAACGATATATTAAAATTTCACAAATTAGTCAGTATTCGAGTAGAAGGCGGTCTAGTATATGCCTCGGCAGATGTATTTAAAATTTGTAAGGCATCTGAGTATGTAATCAGAAACTTTATAAAACAGGGTCATATTGTGACATTGCCCTCTTATAAACAAATATGTCTTAAAATTGTCTTAAAAAGTCAGTTTGTAGGTCATGCATATTTTAAAAATATTGGTGATGGCACTCAACTTCCCCAAACAAGTCTATTAAAACTCTTAATAAAAAAGTATTTAATCTGATAAGTGATAACGTAGCCCACCAAATGAAATAAAAAAGGAAATAATTCCGCAAACAAACTTAAAGAGACGGGTTTTAATTTAACTCATAATATTATAATCTATATTTGTTTTGATTTAACGGATCTATTTTTTATGCTTCTGTAAGAAAATAAAACAATTAAAATTAAATCAATATTTTATTTTAGGCTTCATCCTTTAAATTTAAAAGACGGGGTGAGTAAATAATTTAGAGCAGGTATCCCAAAACACAACACATTAACACTTTGAGCACAATAAGTACACGAGCGTACTCAAACTTAACGCGAAATCGTAGCTGCTTTTTGCGTGTTGTTTGTTTGGATTGCTCTATCTAGACAGGTATATAATCAAAGCATTTTGCAGTCTGTTGTTGGTCAACTGAGTCAAAATCAGTAAAATAAGTACAGTCAGACAGTGATATGCAACAGGTACAGTCAGAATAAGATGAAATGTTTATAGGTCATATTCAGTCATCCAAGTCATTGTCAAGTAGGTAAATGGACAATCCTATTAATATTATAAAATGCGAAAGTTTGTGTGTGTGTTTGTTACCACTCAGTGCCTAAACGACTGATACACTGAAAAAGGTGAAGCTGAGCACAGTGTTGCAAAAGCGAAAATTAGAAATCGGTAATTTTTCAGGTAAATAATCGGGAGAAATCAGGAGTTTTAATAGTTGCGACAACACACTTCAATATGGATACCTATTCCTCGTTCATTCTCCATAGCTTTAGATTCACCAGGTTTTAATTTAGTCGCTACCACCGCTTTGGGCAAATATTTTTATTTGTGGCGTCAATATTCGGTGAATTATCTTATAAAAAGTTTTCGGCGTTTTAAAGATGTTTCGTCATCAATAACCGTAATTTCACTTCTTTCTTTCTTGTATCATCTTGTTCTTTAAGTTTTGTTATAAATTATTCATATTTTTCTTTAATTGTGTAGCGTACCTACTGTTTTATATAATTGTTACCATCGTGCGTAACGTGCACACGACGCGGAGCGCACGTTCCTGAGTCTCCGACGCGGGTCACGCATTTGTTCGCGCGTGTCTTCTGTCAATCATATCAATCATTGTTGTAAATATAGTGTTTAATACTTATATAATTCAGTTTTCTAAACGACTTTCTCTTCTGTTCTACTATCTATTCTTGGTGTATTGTGACTCTTCTCTTGTGCCTGTGTGAACTCTAATAAACTCCTTCTCTTGTAATTGGAGTTCTTTATTCTTCATACCTTCACACCGCTTCACTGGTGACCCCGACGATGAACCCAGAAGAAAACAGACTGTGGATAACGGGCGTGACAGTACCGACGAGGTCATAGTGCCGATGGAACTTTTCGTTATGCCGAAAAACCTGCATTATGGTTCTCACAAATGGAAGCGCAATTCATCCTGTCCGGTATAAAAACTGATGAGACAAAATAGTTTTACGTCATCGGTAATTTAGACCCGCAGTTCGCCAGCGAAATGGAAGTTATGGCCGACGCGTTAAAATACCATAGACGATGAAAGGAATGAGAAAAATAATCGATTTTTACTATAATCGATTATTTTTTAATAATTGATTAGTTTTCACTAAATATCGATTTTTAAAGACCGATTTTTATTTAAAAAAAATCTATTATTAAATCGATTTTTCTTTTGAGCATGTTTTGATTTTTTTGTAAGAGTAGGTGGGTGTTTAAACATTACCAAAATACCTACTTATCTCCAAGCATACTGTACTAAGTTTATCAAAATCACGAATTTAATGCAATAAAAACATCACGCATGGCAACACTGTTAATACTACTACTGAGATGCCCTAGTTGCCCCCGGCCGCATTTTTTCCTGTCACTTGTCACTTGTCAGTAAAAGTCAAAGTCAAATTCATTCATTGATTCAGATCCTGTGCAGTGCGTGATATTTTATTACTAGTGTTTATTACTTTTCGTGTTTTGGATGCAGTATTACGAAATTAAAAATGATGGCTCAGCAAAATGTAACTACTGCCCAAAAGAATTGAAAACGTGCAGTAATACAGCCAATTATCTTTATCTACATCTGACACAGAAATCCAACCAGTGATTCTACACCAAAATGTTTTAAAACCGTTAATGAAGCCTCGTTTTCAAGAATTTCGGAGTTTGCTCAGATGGTAATAAGACAAAGCAAATCACACAAGCAATTGTGGAAATGATATGTCGTGATAGTTTTCCATACAGTATTGTTGAAGGCGAACGTTTAAAAAAACTGATAAAATCCCATGTCGCAAAACAGTGACAGATATCATAGACAGCAAATATGAAGAGAAAAAGCTCGAGTAGTACAGAAATCACGTTCAGTAAATCACGTATGTTCCGAAGATGAGTGGAGAGACTTGCAAGTGAAAACTTTTTAGGCGTAACGATCCATTTTATTGAAAATTTGGAGATGGTTGCATTCATCATCGCATGCAAACCTCTACTGAAAATTATACAGCTGAATGAATATCTGGCAAGCATTCTAAATAAAATTTGCTTCGAATGGGACATAGTGAAGATAAAGTAATTAATGTCACTACAGATAATGGAGCGAATATTGTAAAAAGTTTAGAAAGCACATATGGACGAGCCAAACATATTATAGATGTATGCTTTTCTGTTAGGTTTCCGCAACAGATTTAAAATGCTATCTAGAATAAGTTCGTAGAATTGTGACTTGGTTTCACCAAAGTGGCGTTGGCACTGAAGAGTTGAGGAAAGCTCAGAAAAATAAATGTTGCGGCAAGAAACATTAAACGTTTGATAGGCGATGTTTCTACTCGCTGGAATTCTCAACTACATAATATAATTATAAAAGATTTATCATGATGAGTGCCACTATCGTATTCATTTTAGTAAACCAACCCAATGTGAAACCTATGCTTCAAGCAAACGAAATAATAGTTCTGAAAGAGTTAATACGAATCCAAAAACTCTTTAAAAAAAATTTTGCGACAAAATGAGCAGTGACAATCAGAAATATTGAACGTTTTCCTTTAAAAATCGATTATTTAGAAATCAAATGAAAAAGAAACAAAAAAAAAATGTTATACCAAAATTATTTAAATCGTTTATTTTTCAAAAAAACAAGACTTTTTTTTCTGCGATATTCTTATTACTCACAGAGTTGTTACCTATACTATGGTAATCTAGATGTATTTATGTCGGTAAAAAACAATAAACCATGAGAAAACAAATCTGCCTACAAATCAGGAAAGGAAAACCAGTTAAGACGACAAACAATTGAAGAAGAGCAGCTATCGACACCTACTGAACTCTAAATTTTATCTGAGTCTCTTAGTTTAGTATACAAAGAGTGTGTACACAAAAAGAAAAAGCAATTATTAAAATTGATAATATTTCTTTAACTAGAAAAATGGCCACAAAAATAGGTCTAGCTATCGGAATAAAAGAGAGAGAGTTCGTATCTTTTTAATAAAAAAAGAAGTTATTCAACTTATTTAACAGATTCACAATTTTGCAATAAGAGATGATATACCTAAGTCGTGCTACAGCGGGCAAGAAAGAATACAAAACTAACGAAAAAAAATGCAAATACGTTTTTTGGCTGATGTATATTAAATTTAAATACTATTTATAAATTTTAGCATTTTAGCAAAGCATTTTAGTCCACGTTGGTTAGACTCCGTCCGATTTACGTGTTACCTCCAAAGCTACATAGCAGAGAAACATGCCTGCACACGCCATGCATTTGTAAATATCAAACAACCCATTGCCTGCTATTTTACCAGTTGTTTGAATAAAATTAAATTAAAACTTGCATTAAAATGTAATACAACATGTGCAATCTACTGGCTTACAAATAGAGTTGCCACGGTGTGCGATTGCCGCAAAACATCTTGTCGACGACGGGAAACTAAATGAAAATTGTTCTCAAATTTTACCATTTGTTTTAATAATGGACAATATGTTTGACAGCTGAATGAAAATGAAAATGAAAATATGTTTATTCATATAGGTTAATTAAATTAACACTTATGAACGGCAAAGTTTACAAAACGTCAGCAAATTAACCTACAGCCAGTTCGCTGACGAAGTAGAGCCATGAGAAGAACTGGCAAGAAACTCAGGCCACTCTATTTAATCGGCAGGTTATTACAATTTTTGTAAGTTACAATTTCAAGTAGCATGCAAAGTGACACAGGCAATACACTTAACTCTATAGATACTTAATTACTTTCAGCTTTCTATGTTGTAAAGAAAAAATAAAAAGTAAAATGTGTGCTTTACAGACTGCCTCAATTTGCATATTGCTACAAAAGGTAAAGCCAACATGTGAACTGTGATAAATGTTTCTATGTAGGTATTTTATAAACTGTTAATATTTGCTATAAGTATAAAGTAAGATGAACTTAATTTACCACAGGAGTTCACAATGTACCTCTATTTCACAAATCACAATGTATAATTTTAACAATACTTAATATAAAATTTTAACAAAACAAAACAATTTTCTATTGTAATACATTTCAACCATTAAATGGTAAAATGTATAGGGCTGGTGTTAGAGTATATTCACCCTATCACAAACTCTGGGAAGAATGCATAAAATTTATAAAGAACATGAAGTTTATAGAGAAAAAAAAATAAGACAATAATAAGATTCGATTGATAGAAAAGGTAGTCATGTCTATTAAAAAATCTTCTAATCGGAAACTTTTTTTGCTGTTGATTTGAGGCAGCGGTTAAAGCACTTTTACTAAACAATTTTTGCTCATTTCATTCCATTACGGCTAATTGCGAAGACGACATGAGCACATTTTTACAGTCTTCAAACTACCGCTTTATATAATAGTATAGATATGTAGATATATCACACCATATACCTCCAACCAAAGGGAGGATCCTCCGACCAGGCTTGATGATCGTGCCTGGCGGGCTACTGCCCGACAGTTGGTAGTCGGGAACTTGTATATACAGTTAGTTGGTGTGAGAATGTTAATATCGCGATTCAGGCTCCTATACATCTTGTATGGGAGTGGTCTAAATTTGTTGATAGCGCCATCTTTGATTTCTATGCTGTAAACTCGTAGTCGTCGTCTTTGCTTGGATTTTCTCTGTGTCTCAACATTGGCCAGATAGATGACGCCACAAGTTAAAGCAGTGCTTCAATGAAGGTGAAGATGTAACAAATAATATATTAAAAGATAAAATAAAACCAAAAATTGTTATGCCAATACAAGAACTTTCAATGATATTTTTGTAAATTTTAATGTGTTTAAGTGTGAAATACATAAAAAAGAGTTAACAAAATATTTTGAAGACACTATTTAATAAAATATTTTGAAGACACATCGCCCGCTAAATTGTTTACTAAAATGCAATTTAGCCAAACCAAAAAAAACCGTCTGACGTCGATTCTCATTGGAGGAAAAAATATTATCATTAACATTATTTAAAAGAAGCCCAAAGTGTTATTCTCTACTGTCGCATTGTTTTACATTGCCGTCATAGAAAACACTTAAAAGCTTACTGGCTCAAATAAAATTTAGGCCGCTATTAGATTATCATAGAAATATGATCAAAGATGTGTAAGTCATTTTTAAATGAAGAACATATGACGGTATAATAACTACATGTGATTATCTATGATCATTGAGAGTCGTAGAACTATGGTCATAGAATTTGACAGATATGAAATCATATTTATATGATGAATGTAATACCGGCCTTAGACTAGGTATAAATGAAAAAGTATTTGAAAAATAACAAATACTGTCAAGGAAATGAACACTGAAGGCAGACTTTGTTCAGTCATATTTGACGAAATGACTTTGTCTCCGCAGATCAATTACGATTCAGTCAATGATCGATTGAAAGGCTTTGCGAGCACAAGTATCAATGATAACCAAATTGCGGATCATGTTTTGGTCTTTATGATCGATTGAAAGGCTTTGCGAGCACAAGTATCAATGATAACCAAATTGCGGATCATGTTTTGGTCTTTATGATCAAAGGAATTAAAGCCAATTATAAGCAACCAGTGACTTATTACTTTACTAACAGTCTGACAAAATATAAATTGAAATCGATAATAATTGAAGTAATAAAATAAAATAAAATAAAATAAAATAAAATATAAAAAGTACAAGTCACTGGTTTGATAACCTTGTGCTCAGTTTGCGACCAAAGTACGGTCAATGTTGGAGCAATAAAAGAAATGGTCCAGGTATCAAAAAAAAAATTTTGAGAATTTGAAAAGAATGGCGACATGACTTTTATAATATAAATAAGCAAAAAATTATACCCCTGTACGATGTTCCCCATTTGTTAAAGGGATTACGCAACAACATCCTAACAAAAGATTTGGTGTATGTCGATGCAGATGACGAAAAAAAATTAAATTGTGAAATGAAATATATTTATTATAAATGGAATATTTTAGAAATATTTATGAGGCCGATAAAACATTTGGAGAACTTCGATTATTAAATAAAATAACAGAGAAACATATAAATCCTGAAAAAATAAAAAAGATGCGCGTAAAGACTGCTGCTCAAATATTCAGCCACAGCGTAGCAGTTGTGACTGAACATTTAACAGCCAGGGGTGTTTTAAACTCTCGAGTGTCACAGTTTAATTCCACTTGTCTCTTTAATTGACAAATTATTTGATTCCCTGAACTCGAATACATTTCACATTCTAAATGGTAAAAATTATAAAGGATGTGTAAAAAAATCGTCACCCCATCATCAACTTTGGACCAAAGCGAAAATTTTGTTGAAATCAATTAAATTTATTTCCAAAAAAAAGACTGGTGGCAAAATTCGGTTGGTTACAGGCTCTATACCATCGACGATAAACTTTGTTAAAACGATCGAAGGGGACGAGGCTTTGTGGAACACATTATCAAATAAATATTCATTTGATTGCATGTTGACGCGGCATTTTAATCAAGATCCTGTTGAAAATTTCTTCGGGAATATTCGCAGCTATGGGGCGAGAAACAATTCACCAAATATTGTCGGGTTTGAAGGAGCATTTAAATCCTTTTTACTGAATAATTATAACTCGCCCCACTCCATTAACTCTAATTGTGGGAAGGATAACAACATATGTTTACGAACGCTTGATTTCTTTCTCATTGAAAAAGAGAAAAAATCAGGTAATGTGGATATAGCTGAGGAAATTTTTGTAATTAATGAGGAAATACTCATGGATAGGGAAATTGAAGAAGATATGGGACAAAGAAATTATGTATGTTTTTCTTTTTTTTTTTATTGTCTACAGTGGCAGACGAGCCAACAGCCCACCTGATGGTAAGTGGTAACTGTCGCTCATAGACTTCTGCAATGCAAGCCGCTGCCTACCGTGATATTAATGCTCTCTTTAAACCCCGTTTGAAGAAGGACATGTCATAGCGCTCGGGAAACACCGCAGCTGGTAGTTCGTTCCAGAGCCTGCACTGTGGCAATGTGGCTGGGTTTTACAAAAATGTCTTATAAATATTGTAAAAGGCTGTGTCACATGCAAATCAAAACTAATTTCCACAGAAGGTAACTTGGTAATGATTATTTAAAACTAAAATAGTATAATAACAATAAAAAGTGGCTTGTTGATCCTTCTGTGGAGATTGTTGAATACTTTTATGAAATTCAAAGAAATGCGGTTTGTTTTTTACAAAGTAATGTTCCCAAGGCCTCTTTGAGGTCAAGGCTTAAAATAATTATAAGCACATTTATTAATAATTTTCCTTGCGATTGTGATAAACATAATGTTAGAATAATACACACTTCACTTATATATTGTTTATATTTGACTTGTTTAAAACACGCTAGCCTAATTAAAATTCTCGTAAATAGGATGAATAAAGATGTAAAATCAAAACAACCCAACAATTATTTAACTATAGTTAGCTATATAGATAGGTGTATATACTATTATAGGTATATCTACCTATAGATATTCCAGCTGGTTGTAGTGTAGCGTACATGATAAAAGATGTCGCCACTATTCAAAGTGAGACATCAAAAAAAGCCGTGAGGGGGCTCTCTTTTCCTTTTGGTATAATACTTTACTCTTTGCGTCCCTTGTGAATTTGTGCTGATGTTGTGTACGTGGTGGTATACGTTAATAAAACATAAAAAATAAAATTAAAGAGTTTTAGTCAAATATCGAGAGTATTTGCTTACTTTTAACTATTTTGGTAAGTTATAATTAAAATATTACAAAACTCTTTTATTTGTATTGTAAAACGGGTTTCTTTATAAACACATCGTTGTTGATTTTCTAACCTATACATTTGCGAAGCCATATTGAATTCGCTCAGGCGCCAGGGGTCTACTTCGCAAATAGCAAACTTCTCTTTATACCTACTTCTCTGTTTTCCTACTTCGCAAATCGCCTACTTATCAAACAGTCTATTTCGCATTCAGCCTACTCTCAAAGAGACCACTTCTCATACTGCCTACTTGTCAAAGAACGACCTAAGTACAGACAAATAGAAAATTGTTCGTTACATTACCATAATTTCAGCAAATTTTAAACCTACACGCGACAGATTCCCTTCGTCCACGACGATTGTAACCAAGATTTCATAATGAGCTGCCTCTAGCAAGGGCATTTCACTGTTCAAGTAAATAAAATAAAATATATGTGTATTATATTATTTATTAACCAAACATACTTAGAATGAAATAAAACTTAAACTAAAATGTAATAAAAAAAAAATTAAAAAGCTAATGAAACTTCAATCGCATGTAAACTGTTTTTTGTAAATATTCTTTAATTGTTATTTCGGCAGCTTCTAGTTGACACACGAGTTTTTCCAATTTTTGGTCAAATTGTATAACACAGTTCTTACGGTTTTTTTTCAAGAGGTGAAACAAACTTCTTCGAATTCCAAATCGAAATGTTTTCCCTCTTTGCGCAGTTTATGAACAAATGAGAAGAAAGTTGGCTTTTTAGGTATCCTGGCATTGAGACGCCTATGCCAACCTTCTAGAACATTTGTTGTACGTTGCAATTGGTGTGCACAACTCAGGATCTCCGCAGAAACTTTTCTCAGCCACTGTGTTTCAAAGTAAACTTTGAACTCCATAATCGGATTAGTGAGCTCTGGGACGTTATTCAAAATAACCCTCCACCCTTCTTCGATAAAATGTGACGGCAATAAAGGCAAGTGTGTGGTCCATCTTACCATTTTTCGTCCTCCATGGCTGTGTATTTTTAATTGTTTATACTTTCTTCAAATTGCTTTTTGGAAATGATGGTAGCATCCTGTTACCTTACATTGTGGATAAACAGTCTGCACAGAGTTTATTACCGCAGTTTCATAATCACATTTGAAATCTGTCATCTCAACCTTTAATTTTTCTTTTAGTATTTCAAAAAGGCGTATATAAGTTCTTTCACTTTTGTTAGGTAACATCGCATAAATCATTGGTTTCACGTTAACAGTTTCAATCGTAGAACCCAAATCTAAATGGATAGTATATAATTGATTGAACGGTGACGGTACACAACGGAACGTGCCATCACCATAAAATCTGCCATGTTTTCCTTTTATCTGTTTTTTCGCCAGGGGTGTAGAGAAAACCAAAATTTTTCAATATCACCGTCTTCACAAATCAGAAACTTCTTCGCCAAACCGTTAGGAATGTAAACTTCCTGAATATTTGAAAATATTAAACGATCGGTATTCAAGAAATTTTTTCTGGCTCTATATAATGTATCTTTTACTGATGGAACACAGCAATCAAGTTTTAAGTGTTCAATTTTATTTTCATAAATTTTTTGGATTGGTTCAAAATTTTCACAGACATCGTTTTTTGTTTTTTCTATAGCCAATATAATTCTATTCCTGTTTTGATCGGGAGAGCACGTATGAAGGTTCTTGTCGCTTGATCTGAGGACTTTAGTTTTGGTTAGGTCTAATGTAATGGTACTGCTGCAGCAACTACGATTTGCGCAGCGCCACAGTGTACTGCCAGACTTATTTGTCTTTTCAAATTGTACCTGTAGCCTTCTTGTAACAAAGAAAGACGACCGGCTTGGTTCTTAGTAAATTGAAAATCCATTACGTACTCCGTAAAAATACTAATCCCTTTTATTAAACTAACGCACTGAATACACATGACTTTGATATGACATTATTTCATGTTATTTGTCATTAAAGGAACATAAATAAAGAATACTTCAGAAAATAAAATGGCCAGTAGTCCTCTAGCAAAGAGATTGCATTGTGCATTTTATTGCTACGAGTATTATGTTATTAACTGTCCGAAGATGACGTTACAGAAAATAATAGTCAGTTTGCGAAATAGTCCAACTGAAAAGTAGACGGAATGCGAAATAGGCTGATTGCTAAGTAGGAAATTTGCGAAGTTGTCTCCACGAAAAGTAGTCAAAATGAGAAATAGACGGTTTGATAAGTAGACCCCTGGCGCCTGATCGATTGAATTTTATACAACAGGCCTTTCTGTGGAAATATTTTCTGTGCTTCTGTGTCCACTCAATGCAGAATTGTCCATAGAATAGATAAGGGTGAATATACAAAAGTTGGGTAACTCGATGTCATCAGTCAATATAACGATGTGTTATTACATTTTGTTTATATTTTATAATTAATTTTAAAACAATTAAAAGCCTTTTATTTGGTCACCCAATGTCAGCTATTCATTTTAAATACAAATTTGTAAAACTTCACAATATATTCTCAAAATGTCAGTACTTTGGTGTGTCACAACCTCCAAAGCGCGCAATCAAAAAGCTGTGTATTAAATATTACAATTAATATAATAAAACTTACTATTTCACTATAATCTGTGATGTATTTAATATTATATAATCACAACTTTCATAATATAATATTCTCACAGTTGTAGTAAAAATAATAAGAAACTTTGTGTTCAGTTTTATTCGTCAGTTCGTTGTTTGTTGTTCGAATTTGAATTTCCCACTAAATACCGGCGACTCAAATTCAAATCCGCGTTAAATTTCAAGGTTGGTACTCAAGTTAGTTGCAAACCGCGCCATTGTTCGGCCTCCATTACTGTGCCGGTGCTAGAGTTTTGTTCGTCGTGTGACCACGTGCCGATCCAGATAAATTTTCAGTCCTATGGTGAGTCGCTATTTCCTTGTAAATCTGTGTTCTATTTTAACTTATACATAGTTAAGTTTGATTTGTTAGAATGTAGCTTCTTGATATTCGATAGTATCGAAGTAAACGTAAGTACTAAACATAACCCCAAATTCATGTTTGTTTTGTCAGTCCGTTGTCTGATATTACGCCAAAGGACTGACGTGTTTCCAGGGTACTGACTTTTTGAGCGTGTCTAAGCATTTTTTTTACTTATTTCAGTTTACAACATCATGGCTAAGGATAGAGAAGATATATTGAAAAAAAAGAGAAGCCCAAAAGGCTCGCTTAGATAGAATTAAAAGCGAACCCATTAAATTAGCAGAATTAAAAGAGTTAATTAAAAGTTGCAATATATAAAAAAGAAAAAAAAGGACAAAGAAAAATATTAAACACATGACACCTCGGAAGTAGCGATTAACTAGATAAGAATGAAAAAAATATTAATCAAAGTACAGACAAAAACAACAACTTTTGAAAAATACTACTCATAATTTTCAGGTCAGAATACCCCTCCAACTACTGACGATGAAGCACAACCATTAGTTGGTGAACTAATAAGGCCCATTGTGAACGAAGATCAAAGAGCAAATGAAGCAAAAAGAAGAAGTGAAAGACAGAGAAAGTTCAGAAATAAGCAATTAAATGAGATGAAAGCAAAGGTGTCGAAACTAAAAACTAAACTGAACAATCTGCGTCAAAAATATAGAAGAAGTGGAAAAAACTCCTAAAACCAGAATTGAAGAAATGAGCGAAGATATAATTAAAAAGAAAGAATTAGTGAAGAAGGCCCTGTTCGGAGAAGCTATCAAAATTCAATTAGAGGAAAACTACACTGAAATAAAGAGTCATGAAGATAAAAGAAAGTTCAAACAAGCTATATCCGGAAATGTGGTAGACAAATACAAATTATGGAGAATACCAAACAAAGTAGTGACTTTTAAAAAACAGGACATAACCAGCCAAAAAAAAATTAACGTCAAAGTTAAAGTGCAAAGTCTAGTTGAGCAATTTTTAGAAGATGATTCTAACAGCCGTCAAGCAGCAGGCAAGAAAGAATTTGTGACTCGTAACTAAATTAAAAAACAGAAAAGATATCTACTGGATACTATGAAAAATCTGCATGAAGTTCTTGAAAACCATTCCATTTAAAATGGGTTATTGCCTATTTACCCGACTCCGACCATTTTGGGTGGTTCCCCCTAAACTATTAAACTGTGATACTTGTGCTTGCACGGTTGACGAAAACATGGACCTTCAACTTGCTGCTCTAAAAAAGGCACATATTCTGACAACAGTGAATAATCATCAAAGTATGTTGCAAATGCTTTGTTGCGATCGATATTCTGTAAAATGTCTTGAGAGAACATGTGATGAGTGTTCCTTAAAAACTTTTACTTATGCAGAATTCGATAACTCAAAACCGATCTTAATGCAACAGTGGGTGAGTAAAAAAAGAGTCCATAAATGATCTAAAAACAAAGAAAGAACGATTTGTAATGAAATGTAAAAAAGAAACACAAGAAATTTTACCTGGAAATCTCATAAAAAAACTTGAGAATGACATGGCTAAATTTTTCCGGCATTCTTTTAACATAGTACACCAGTATAATGAAATTAAACAACTGAAAGAATCTTTGTCTGAATACGAAGCTGTGGTGCATATGGATTTTTCCGAAAACTTTTGTATCAAATACAATCAGGAAATACAAAGCTTTCATTTTGGCAGTTCGCGGACCCAAATTTCATTACATACTGTGGTTGTTTACTTGAGAGACTCTACGACTTCACTCTGCACTATGTCTTCTAATTTGTCTCATAACGCCGGAGCAATTCGGGTCCACCTAAAACCTGTGCTGACATCACTGCCATCAAACATTCAAAAGATTCACTTTCTCAGCGATGGTCATATAACGCAATATAGGAACAAATCTATGTTTTATGTATTGGGCTGTAAACTGCAAGACATGTACCCTAATATTGTGGGATTTTCTGGAACTGTCATGAAGCCGGACACGCGAAGAGGCACCCGATGATGTAGGGGCCACATGCACAGCTGATCAAGTGATTGCTTTAGGAGGTGATATAACTAACTTGACTGAGTTTGCTTCTGTTATCCGCGAGAGATAGCCAGGTATAAAAGTGACGGTGATTGAAAGCTATGATATCGAGTAGATGAATACCTTGATTAACGACAAGTCGTCTCAAATGATCGCCTTTAAGGGGACGCTCTTAGTGCATCAGATGACCGGCTCAGCTTACATTCCCAATCATTTTACAATGAAGTCACTAAGTTGTTTCTGCGACGCTGACGCATGCAATCATTTCAAGCTAGGATTTATTCATTATCAGACAGAGACAGTGGCTGAACATGGTACACGTATAAATACATAACATACAATAATTTTTTTTTTGAAGCTAATCTTTTGTGAGTTTATTTTTCTGAATTAGTTCGCAAATCGCAGATAATGCATGTTGTTTACTTATTTTATTTTAGCATCCATGCCGCCAAAGAAAAAGCTGACTGAGGCAGAAGTTAGGCGTAGACGTCGAGAACAAAAAAAAACTAAGTATACGACGTGCTCGAGCACGATTAGATAAAGCAGCCATTAAAGAAAAAAGGCGAAAAGACCAAGAAAGGTACATAAAAAAGAAAGAAGCGAAAATAATTAATGACTATACACCACGCCAGCAGCGAGAATCAAAAAAATGTGGAGAGATAAAATATGAATATGTATAAAAGTTGTCCTGGTAGGATTTGTAAGAAAAAATTCTGTTTCGTAATGTTAGGTTTCGTCTCAAAAAAATTCAAAGCAGTATGTTATTAAAAACAAAATACATGCCTTTTTACAAGAATATGAGTACAACATCCGGCAAAAAAGAAACTGTCACTCGCAATAAAACAAAAATGCAAACACGTCTCCTTAATGATTCTTTGTTAAATTCACATATTTTTTTTATGAATAAAATAGAAGTTAAAGTATCTTACCAAACATTTAGACGATGCCGTCTAGTTTGGGTTTTATTCTCAAAAGTTACGTCAAGAGATACTTGTTTGTGTTCATTGCGCCCCAACAATAATTTCATTGTTCATGCATTGCGAAATTCTAAAATGATATCTCAAAATTCTGCTACTGAAGTTGCTAAAAGTTTATGCTGTAATAATGTTCTTAGTGTAAACTGTTTAGAAAGAAAATGCCAAATATGTTTTGAAAAAACTATTAACCTTATTATTTTAATATGAATGATTCAATTTCGTATAATAGGTGGGTTAATAAGTCGAATTATTCCCAATAGTCCTCTCTAGCCCTGTCCTCCGGGGTGACAGCTGGGAATTATCTTCCCAGTTGTCACCGGGGTGACAATTTGTGCCGCCAAATAATATTTTAAAACCCCAATCAAAGTGTACTCTATCAGAAAATTTGAGGCATGACTCTACACTTATCTGCGTTCATTTAAAACCAATTTCGGCAAAAATTAAAGATTCGTCACCAATTTTAACAGATTATCACATACTGCTACACTTCCCCTCCACGCTTCCGTGCTTGAGCAGTGTGACGTTGTTTACTGCAAATTAAAAATATTAAAACCCAGTCAAAATACCTTTTTCCGGCTCGTGTACTGTTTTGAGTGATTAATTAAGTGTTAAGGTGTATATTTTCGTAAGTTTTTAACTACATATAAGTGTACTGGCGAGCAAAAAAATCGATTCACTTCATACTTTCGCACTCAAAGTGTTCAAATTTGAGGGCACCGGAAGACTGGTGGCTTTCACCGACGAAGAGGTTCCGGTAGAAATCGGTCCACTTCGGAGGCAGACGATCGCTTTATCGTCCGTACTTCGCTGAGGAATCGTTCTCTCACCGGGGTCCAAGTTCAACGGGAGCTCCGAGAAACACGTGGGGTGGCTGTAAGTTCTTGGACAGTGAGACGAAGACTCTAAGCAGCAACCCTCACTCCAAGAAGACCAGCAACGGATCCCAAATTGCCTGCAGGTCATCGAGCAGCCCGGCTACGTTTTGCAAGAGAACACGTCGATTAAACTGAAGATCAATGGCGCTCTGTTCTTTTCTCGGATGAAAGCAGAGTATGCCTACATGGTAGCGACAGAAGAAGAAGGGTGTACAGAAGGCCGGGGCAGCGATACGCACAATGCTGCATAACAGAAACTGTTGCGTACGGAGGAGGTTCCTGCATGGTGTGGGCTGACATATCAATGGAAGCAAAAACTGAACTGGTTTTCATTGAAACTGGCCGCCATGTGGGAGGGTTGACCGCACATCAGTATATTGAAGATATCTTGGAAGACCACGTCATCCCATACGCTGGTTTTATTAGAGAAAACTTCATCCTGATGCAGGATAATGCCCGTCCACACAAATGTCACACACGCAAATGTCGTGCGGCAGTACCTACGAGAAGTGGGTATCGCTGTTATGGACTGGCCAGCTCGTAGTCCGGACTTGAATCCTATTGAGCATTTATGGGATGACCTAAAGGAAGAATCCGGGCTAGAGATCCTGCACCAGGTACAAGAGCTGACCTGCAAGCGGCTCTGACCGAGGAATGGGAGGGTATACCACAAGACAGAGTGAAGCACCTCATTGGGTCAGTGAGGAACCGTTTAGAGGCTGTCATCAGAGCAAGAGGGGTTAACATTCGTTATTAAAGTGGTAATCATTATGTAATAAAGTTTATTTAAAATATTATGATGTCTTTTATTTTAAATTTTTTACCCTTAATTTTTCAAGTTTTAGTACTCGCAAAGTTTAAAAACATTTATTGTTCAAGAAAATGAGTACAAGTTAAGAGTATTTGTACTCATATTAAAGCCAAGATCTAGAACTTAAGGAATTTAAGACCTAAGTTAAGATTTAGCTCTTAATTTTAAAACTAGAGCACTTTGAGTGCAAAAGTATGAAGTGAGTCGATTTTTATGCTCGCCAGTGTAGTTCTAAATTCAACGAAAATCGGTAAGTCATTCATTGTTATTTTATCTCAAAGTGGGCAGTTATGTAACATTCAAACATTAAATTTATATTTGCTTTGTTTTCGAATAGTTTATATATTTTGGGTTTGTAATAGTATAGGACGCTGATAGGTTTGTTATTTGAACTTATAAATTGTATTAATAGTTTTCATTTAAACGAGATTACTGCATATTATATTTTAGTCTGTTTTTGTTGTAGTTTTTTATATATTTTGCGTATTTATTAGTAACAGGTCGTTCATAGGTTAGTTATTTTTATTAAATAAATATGTCAAAATACATAATATGTATGGTATAGTTTCTTTGTTAGCGATAAATTCGTCATGTAATGAAACTAAGTTTGCAAATATCGAGCGTGAATTAGGTAATATAAAACACAAGTTAAAAGTTTAGTTACCTCGATTACATTGCATTTTCTCATGCAATCTGGTTACATTGCATAATTTTGGTGGATTCGCTCCCGACCCATGGTCCAACAGCTATGTCCAACATTTACATATTGCGCAGCAACATACCAAATTGGCGCGTTAACTCTTGTAACCCAGCTAATCAACATTAACGTCCTGTATCCCTATCGCATTTTGTAAGTGGTACCTATTGTGTAAAACTGTTCGCCCTAAGCTGTACTTGATTTTCCTAATATATTTATCTCAAACTGTCGACTAAAAACTGAAAATATACAGATAATTATTTTCTCCTTTCCTAATCATTATACTTCCTAATTATTAATATTAAGCGGTTCTGTGGTCTTAGGATCGCACTGGGGTATAGAAATGAAGTATCCGTTCTCGCCGTAGCATAACAAAAGTGGATGCTGTAAAGCATCGATGAGCGATGGAGTTAACTTATTGCATGCATTGATTGTGTTATCATATCATAGCTCTCAATAATTAGATAGAGTCTTTTCTTAGTGACGAACAGCACTTAACCTACGGATGTCCGCAAGGTAGCGTGATCAGCCCCACATTGTTTAAGCTGTACATCAATGATCTCTGTCACTTACCCCTCCCAAGCAGCAAGCTATTTGCATACGCTGATGACACGGCCATAATTGTGTATGGATCGACCTGGGCGGACATTAAAACTAAAGCTGAATACGCTCTAAGGGAAGTAATGTCTTGGTTAAATATTAACTTACTAACCCTTAATCTGTCAAAAACGGTTTATGTTCCCTTTGCTCTTCGACAAAATACTAAACCATGTGAGACATTTAGTATAACCGCGCACATGTGTGAAAATCTCTGTGACTCATGCTCCTGCCCCATACTAACAAAAAATAACTCAGTGAGGTATCTGGGGGTACAAATAGACGAGAACTTAAAATGGGATAAACACATAGAGTTACTCACAAAACGAACTATGCGCCTTATTTGTACCTTCAAATCACTTCGTGAGTCAGCTAGTCCCGAAATCTTAAAGACAGTATATTTTGCCTTATGCCAATCTATCATAGGATATTGTATCACAGCTTGGGGTGGAGCTAACAAAACACTGCTTCTGATTATAGAGAGAGCCCAAAGAGCTGTGCTTAAGGTAATGACAAAGAAACCGTATAGATATCCGACATCCCAACTCTATTCAGACTGTAAAGTTCTTACTGTTCGTCAACTTTTTGTGCTTCAGGCAGTCTTAAGAAAACATAGTACTCTTCCCCCCTCTAACCCAAATAAAAGAACAAACTTACCTTCCGGCACGCAACATAAAACCACTTTTGCAAAACATCATTTTTACGTTTTAGGACCATACATTTACAAGAAAGTTCATAAAGCTCTTAATATATTAGATTTAAATAAACACAAAATTAAAATTAAAGTTACTGAATGGCTTTTACATCAAGACTACACAAGTACCGAGACAATTCTTAGATATATTGCATAATTTCTTTAGCACACACATTCTCTCACAAAACTCCCAAGCACATACATATACACACTCATACACACACACATTCACGCGAACATACACACTCGCACACAGGCTCGTAAAATATTTCTAATTGATACGGCCGAACACTGTCTCTTAGGATACAGGTCTCACCTAGTCTAAGAGTCAGAGTTTAATTCTAGTGTGCATAGATACATACCTGTACCACTAATATTGCTATTATGTATGTAAAATTCTACAATGTAAACACTTGCTACTATGTAACTATGTATTTTTGGTTAATAAATATATTATTATTATTATTATTATTATTATTAATTGTATTGAGAGCTATGATATCCCGCCAATGATATTCTATATATCAGATATGTTATACACTCACAAAACAACAGAAAAAAGTGTTCCGCATAGTACCTGTTGCACACATAGACCTTTTTCATTCATTTCACATTTCACTACATGTCAAAATTATAGAAAAGGATGACTTGAGAAAACAAATATGAAAAAAAGTGACAGCTAGTGTTGTCAATTGCGTATGAATTTGAACAAACATTACTCTAGTTACCAATCACCGCATGCTGTATCATAGACTAACAAATATAACGCGAGAGAAGGTACAAAATTTGTACCGCAGTTTCTACCTATAACAACTACTAAAGGTAGAAAAATAAAACATGTGAAAGAAAATAAATATTTATTTACAGAAAAATTAAAACATTTTTAATAAAAACTGTGATAGGCATAATTACAAGCTTTTTTGAACGTAACTATATTTATAACTGTAGTTGGGTTAAACTAGAAATAGCTTTATTTTATGATTTTTGATAATCTGGTAATATTCAAATTTTTTACACACACTTATTTATTTCTAATTAAGTATATGCATTTTTACATAAAACAAAATTATGAAACAATACAAGGTTAGAAAAAAGGAAAACCGAACTGCGAAGAACGATGACTTTTCTGCTTACGATTTTCGCATCTGTATTTTTATTCTATGTCCGGGATGCACGCGTCCTTGTCACACGCACCACAAAAATATATTTTTCATTTCTTTCTTTTTTCTAACCTCAAAATATTCGAATTATTAGGAAAATAATTGAAATATGTTATTAAATCAAAGAGTATTGCGTACTTACATATGGTATGAGATTCCTTGTGTTTTATTTAATTTTGTATCATAATTGGTGCACTTACGGAACACACAAGATGGCATTTTTAAATTTGAAAATTGCATCAATAGTGTACCTACTCGTTGCTGTGCGTAACGCAGACTAAAGACAATACGTCCCAATTAGGACGTTTTCAGGTCTTCACGATTACGCGTTCGTAACATATCTGTTAAATAGAATATCATTGTATCCCGCATAGAAAATTGCTGTCCAACATTCAGCAACTTCATTTGACTTATGTTGATTGAGTTTTTAAATATGACATGTATCATAAATATGTCAAAATAAAATGTTTTAAATCAAAAGCACTAAGGAGTATTATTATCGACTTCAAAGCAAATCATCCACAAAATAACTTTCTACCCCTTTTAACCCCGTTAGGGGATGAATTTCAATAAAATACGAAACACATCTTCCATCTATTATGACTGTTAGAGAAAGTTTATGCAAAATATGAAGTAGATTGGACGAAGGAATCACATTGTCCCATACAAACTTTGCCCCCCTTTTTCACCCTCCTAAAGGTGGAATTTCGAAAAAGCCCTTCTTATCGGACGCCTACGTTATACAAAGAACACACCCTCCACGTTTAAGGTCTCTACGATCAGCGTTTTAGGCTGTGCGTTGATCCGTCAGTCAGTCATTTAGGACAAAGCATTTTATATAGAAAACCCAATCTTGTTGCACTAATAGGTAACATTTAAAATAGCTAAGCTTGATGGGCTTTGATAATACACAAATAATACATGTTTGGACCCCACTCAGCTTAATGTTGTGGTGCCAGCAGCGGAGGCTACTCTGTCACCTAACTTTTCAGTGGGATCCAAGGATAGAAAAAAAAAATTATATTAAATATACGAGAATTTAAGTATAGAAATTGCAAGTGATATAGTTATTATAATTTTTAAGGCAGTTTTTTTTAATTAAGAAGTTTTTTAAATATGAAACTAACACTGACTTACATAAATATCGTTAAAATAAATAAATTTATTTGTAAATGTTTACCTCATTTCGCCTTATATGGCGTTGTCCCCTATTTCTGAATCGCGATATAATTTCACAATACTAGCATTCTTGTTAACCCCTCTAGCTAAGCTAACAATGTGCTTGTATTAAGAGTGGGTTCACGTCCGTAGTGTAATGAGTGGTCGAACCTACGACCACTTGATCGTAAATCAAATACCTCAACTACTAAGCTACGGCTGCTACTTTCCAATTCCATTATAATACTAGTTTGAACAGGCGTTGCTTGTGATAATATTCTTCCGCATTGCACATATGACCTGGGTTCGATCACCGGTTAAATAGTTATTAAGGGTTTTTAGTAAAATTTTTAATTAAAATTAATTTTGTGTACAATTGCAAGTTGTTCAAACAAAGTTGATTTTTTTAGCTCGAAGATGTAATCAATATTCCTAATCCGAGCAATCGTCGTAGTGTCCATCCAATTATTGATCTTAACGATGATGACGTTTCTGTCCCGATGGATGCTGATCAGATAGAAGCTGATGTCTCAAGTTTACCAAACATATTATGCAACTTTGAACCCCTTCATAATATTATCTCTAAAAATATTATACTTCTGCTGATACCTGCTGCCTTCGTCCCGTAGTAAGGTCTGATTTAACACAGGATACTAAAACTTTCACTAAAAAAACTTTCGGATATTAGTATAAATCCAGATGATATTTATAACTATGCACAGACAGATATCAGATAACAATATTCATCGTAAACCTGATGACACCAGAGTTTCACAGCCCAGACTCTGACAGAGAAGATTACGGAGATATGGAAGAAGATCGGAAACGCCATCGCACAGCTGAACCTGATTTGTGGAAAAGGAATGAAGCTAAATTAAAGCGAATGCGGGGTGAGGAGTATTTGTGTTACTCTAATCCAAAAGACAGGAAGTTCCAACAAGATACTATATGACAGGCCAGAGAGCTAAGACCAACATGTGTTTTCAATTTCTGTAAGCTAAGCAAAATTAGGGGTTGTGACTGATTTACTCAGGAGTGTCGACAAAATATACATAGCAGACTTTGAAAGAAAATGACTTGGGACCACCGCCGAATTTATGTGACAGGATTAGTGACACGCTCCAGCACATTCCGGAAAACAAAACCATCTAGGCATATATCTAGAAGAGAAGGAACTCTATCTTATATTTTACCAATTGAGAAAGACTGCTTTAATAAAGTACAGGTATGCAAACAGATGTTTTTAAACACTCTGTCACTCTGTCTCACTCAGTCACTTGGATCTTTTACTGTTCAAGCTTGGGTAAAAAAGTGAGTTTGGCATGAATTCAAACCATCACAATAAAATTAGTTTAAAAACAAAAACTCCAAGGGCTGATAATTAGGCAAAACTGTCAACTTTAAATCATTTTCTTATGAGTTTGCCGAAACTACTATCTCGTTATGCACGTAATGACACATCTAAACCTTTTATATATATTTTTAGTAAGTAAAGTGTAAAATATCGTTGTAATAGTCAAATACATCGTGGTAGACGATTTCAGCAATAATATCTTCAAAATCCATATTGCCTGCTAACAATATTACGTTCTTAAGTCAGGAATCGACTGCACTCAGAAAACGGCATCTCAAACCAAACCTCAATAATGACCTTGAGAACCGAGTTCGGTTTATTAAATCATACGGTAACGACTGCTCAAATGCTATCTTAAGATTTGTTTATTATATAGTTCAGCATCTTGTGTGTTTACTTAAGAGCGAATACGAAACTGAGATCGGTTTGTTAATACAGCCCCTAGTTTGGGAGTTAAGTTGAACTCTACTGGTGTTACCTTACCTATGTAACCTAGTTTTAGTACAATTGTTAAAGGTTATTTGGATCAATAAATACATATTATTATTATATTATTATTATTATTATTACTTAGCACAAAGTCATTCGTATTTTGACTTAGAATATAGTATCAGAAATTATTATTATATATATATTATTATTAAAGGTATTATTGAAGGGTGGGTAGCCCCACAATAACAACGAATCGGTTCCTACAATTAATTTGCATATTTTATTGTTTTTAATGAACACTTACTTACAATCGATTTAAATTACTCGACTTTGGATGGTGCTAATCTACCGTAAATATTGGAATCTGCACGCCGAGGAAGATTTTACTGAAAATTACGAAGACAAAATAATATGACGTCGGTCACCAAATAGCTCAGTTGTTCGGATTATCTTCTCATAACAATTGAGTTTTGCTGAGAGTCTCCTGTTGTTCTGTGCAAGTGTCTGAGTGAGTGGTGCCTAGTGATTGTAACTGTGGGGATTTTTTGGTTTTGTCCTGAATTTACTATATTTTTCCTAACGCAAGTCAAACCACTAGCGCCATCTCTGGCTCCACGTCAATACTAAGTACAAAGCAGGTGATCGACTATATCGAATTCCGTCGTGGATCTTCTATCATGCATGCTGCGCAACTAGTTCCTGTTCCGTACACTATTTAAGGATGGCGTTTTAAACCGATGCGGGAACTCATGATAGTATTTTTGACGCCGGCCACTTATAGCAAGAGGGCGACACCAGTAGCATTCATCGTCGATTTTAAGACTAGTTAAGTTTATAATTTCTAAATAATGTTAATTTACTAAGTATATTTTAATATTGTCAGTTTACTAGGCAAATTGTTTTGTATTTTTTTTATATAATTGACAAGGTACCTGCGTACAATTTTATACACATTTATAATATTCTTTTTTTTTTTTTTTTTTTGTTACTATCTTGACGTTAAATCTTTAAATGATATTATTTTAATGCTGTGTACGTTTAGGTACCTAACTCAATTTACATGAATGAAAGTTTGACATTTTGTATTAAATTTAAAAACTTACTAATATTATTATTATTTTTTACTTTGTTTAAAATTTAATGAAACTATTTATTTGCGGTTGTAAATGAAATTTGTTGATATTAATTATAATTTTATACTTCAATTTTATTATTATTGCTTGTCTGCGCTTATAGTACTACAATGAATTGTATAATTCTATTTTAAATTGTGATTGTTTAGGGATAAATTTTTTGACATTTGTATTAAATTAGATAACTAGATAAGTACCTATTTTATTAATATTTTAATTAATGTTTTTTTTTTTTCACAAATTGTTTTAAATTTTATCTAAATTTTATTTGTGATTGTTATTCAAATGTACTAATATTAATTATTTATTAATTATAATTTTTATGTACTTCAATTGACATTGATCTGCATTAATTGTAATTTAATGAATTGTTTATATCTATTTATATTGTGATAGTTAAGCAATATATTTGTTAGAATTTTTTTTTTAAATTTAATATCTTTATAATTTAATTAAGGATTATTTTCAAACTGTTTAAAATTTAATTTATGGTTTTCAATCTAATTTATTAACTATTATTAATTATATTTTTTTTTTTATTGCTTCAATTGTCATAGTTCTGCGCTTATTTTTATATTTTTTGATCATCATGGCTACTACGAATTTGTCTTGTCCCCACTGTCCCGGGTCTACACGCACCTTCTCTGAACATGGGCTTAAGGTACATATAGGTCGTATGCATAAGCATACAGTGCCGCTTCAAGTTGCAGCTTTTCAGGTGTGTCCAGACGATACAACAGATCACGCGCTGCCAGCACCTTCTCATGCTCAGCGTTCCTTAGACAGGCTTGCTGTCTTAAAAGAATGTGTTGCGATTCTTCGCCACATCCCCAAAAATGCTCGCAATCAAGCCGCCGGCAAGCTCTGTGATGTTATCGATTCCTGCGTGGATCGTAACGGGATAGAAGAATGGAGCACTCTTCTCACTTTTGCATACACTGCCTTAAAAGTCCCATCAAAAAATTCGCCTGGAAACATGACGGCTAAAGTCAAAGCAAACATCTTAGCGTCTGGACGGTGTGGGCATGGTGAGGAAATTGCTACAGAGAGGAGTAACCCTAGGTTGGGATCAAGCAAGAAAGTGATCGAATCCAAAGTTTTCGACGGTGACCTGAGAGGTGCGGTGCGACTCCTTATGTCGGAAGATTCCTTTGCGGAGCGGAGTCCAGATACGCTCGCTGCTATGACACTTAAGCATCCGAGTTCTTCGCGTCCTCTTAATTTTCCCGCAAATCCAGACCCACTATATATCCCGGTGTCGATTACAGTTGGGGACGTCGTGTTGGCGCTTGGTTCTTTTCACAGTGGTTCGGCGGCGGGTTTGGACGGATTTCGGCCAGGACACTTGAAAGAGCTAACATCAGCATCGGCTGGTGAGAACGGGAGGCGCCTCTTGGGGTGTCTGGCTAAACTCGTGAATTTCTTGCTTAGTGGTCAGTTGAACCCATTGGTGTGTCCGTACTTATACGGTGCCTCGCTTTTTGCATTGGCCAAGAAGGGTGGTGGGTTAAGACCTATCGCCATCGGTAGCGTTTTTCGCCGTCTGGCAGCCAAGGTCGCTTGCCGTGCCGTTAGGGATGAGATGGCCGAGTATCTGCGGCCACATCAATTGGGTTTTGGCACGCACCAGGGCTGCGAGGCGGCCATACACGCCACGCGAGCGTTTGTGATGGATTCGAAGAACGAGGATTGCATTATTTTAAAGCTTGATATTTGCAACGCCTTTAACACCTTGGAAAGGGACGTTCTGTTAAGAGAGGTTAAGGAAAAAATTCCTTCACTGTATCCATTTCTTCATCAAGTGTATAGGCTTCCTTCTAATCTCTACTTTGACAATAATCTGATTCTTTCTCAAGTGGGAGCCCAGCAGGGGGATCCGTTGGGTCCACTGGTTTTTAGTTTGGCAATACACAAAGTAATTGTCGAGATTAAATCTCTTTTGAACGTGTGGTACCTCGACGATGGCACTATCGGGGGTAAACCGGAAGAGGTGCTCCAGGATCTTAAGGTTATTATTCCACACCTTAAAGAGCTGGGTTTGGAAGTGAATCCCTCGAAGTGTGAATTCTTCCCCTGCGGCATCGAGGCTCGTAAACACTTCACAGATTTTTGTTCTCATTTACCAGGCCTCAAGGAACTTACTTCTTCCGATTTCAACCTTTTAGGTTCTCCTATTTTTCTTAACGCAGTTCCTGAGGCCATTAACACTAGAAAACATATCCTGCTTAACGCCTACGAACGTCTCAAAGATCTTTCCGCACACGTTGCAATTGTCTTGTTGCGTATGTGCTTTGCCCTCCCGAAAATATCTTACCTGCTGAGAACCACTCCTACTTGGCTTTGCCCCGAGGAAGTTTCCTCTTTTGACGAGACCTTGAAATCGGTTGTGGAGTCTGTCATCAATGTCTCCTTAGATGAGACCCAGTGGACTCAGGCGGTTCTCCCTGTTCGGTGCGGTGGTCTTGGGGTGCGTCGCGCTTGTGATGTGGGCCTGCCAGCCTTTCTGGCGTCGGCGCACGGTGTTGCCAGTCTTGTCACTGTCCTATTAAATCCCAATGGTGATGAGGTGGGCATACCGTTTGTGTCAAGTGCGGTATCAGCTTGGTCGGCCCGCAACCCGAGTGCAACTATCCCCGTTGCAGTGCACGAACAGCGGGCGTGGGATGACGAAGGAGCGAGGAAAATCCAGGGGAGATTATTAGAGGAGGCTTCGGGGGCCGATATGGCTAGACTACGAGCTGTGTCGCAATCCGAATCGGGAGCGTGGCTGCACGCACTGCCGTCGCCTCACCTGGGCACCTTACTGGACGATGACTCTTTGCGGGTGGCGGTGGCCTTCCGCCTGGGCTGCAGAGTGTGTGAACCCCATATATGCACCTGCGGTTCCATGGTGGAAGCCGATGGCTATCATGCTCTGAGTTGTCGTCGCTGCTCAGGGAGGTTTCCACGACATCACGCTCTCAACGACATAGTTCGTAGAGCCCTCGTATCGGCCAACGTCCCGTGCATGCTCGAGCCTCCAGGTCTGAGCAGATCTGACGGGAAGAGGCCGGACGGGCTGACTCTGGTACCTTGGAAAAATGGCAAGTGCCTAATTTGGGACGCCACGTGCGTCAGCACCGTTGCCGCCAGCCACCTGAGTCGGACCGTCCGCTTCCCGTCAGCCGCTGCGGAAGATGCTTCTTTAAAAAAGAAGCTTAAGTATTCGGCATTAGAGCCTTTATACAATTTTGTACCCATAGCAGTAGAGACCATGGGCAGTTGGGGCACAGAGGCAAAGAACTTTGTTCAAGAATTAGGGCGCAGACTCAATAATGTGTGTGGTGACTCCCGCTCTGGGTCGTTCCTGGTGCAAAGGTTGGCCATTGCCATTCAGCGCGGGAACGCAGCAAGTGTTATGGGCACCTTTGCACCGGGAGCAACCAGGGGCGGGTTATTTGATTAAAATTATAGAATTATTATTTTTAAATTTAGGTATAGACTAAGATATTATTAAATAAGTATAGGTGAAGTTGGTGTTAAGCAAATACTATAAGAACCTTACTGAAATAATAAATTAAGATTGTTAACACCTATAGGTATAGTTATTGTTTTACTTGGCACTAACAAATTATTATTAATTAACAAAAATAGTGTAAGTTAATAAATGATTGCCATGTCATAAATATTTTTACTTATAAAAATTTATTTTTTGTATAGGTACCCACTAAAAGTTAATTGTCTGATATTCTAAAAACTATTTTTATAAATTATAAATATTTTGCTGTTGTAGATACAATAAAAGTATATTTTTATAATGTTTCATTATTTTTAGTAAAAAAGTACTTGATAATACACATACTCATCGTTGATTGTTTTTGTTATTTTTTAATTGATCGTTTTTCATTTGTTGTATAAACTTTAAATTATTTATGTTTATTTAGTTGTCTGTGTTATTATAATAATGAACCAAACGTTCTACATTTTAAATTGGGTCCGTAGACTTAATTCACTTTGGCTAATTCACCCAGGGTAATTAGGTATACTATTTAGTAGACTTAATTCACATGTTTCCATTTTTTTTTCCATAGGTGATTTATGTACACTGTTAAGTAAACTTAATTCACTTGAGCTAATTCTCCTGTGTGACTTAATTCACCTGCTTGCATAGGTGATTATGATACCTATCCTTAAGTATTAGAATTGTCATTTATTGATTTCCCTGTCAATTTTCCTTTATATTGTTCTGTAATTTTATTGTGTTAGCAATTAATGATTTTACTTTTATAAAAAGAGGGCGAGGCGTAGTTCTATTATACTAAGGTCGACAATTTTACAAAAAGAAAACCTACGTTAGCAGTGCCGAGTGGTGGAGGTGTTGTGACAAGACATGTTCAGGTTTTATGACGATACAGGTATGATAAGTTTTGTTTATTATTTTTATCAGAAACACTAGTTACTGTTTCTAATGTTTTAAATTTGAGTTCTTTTGTTGCTTTTTAGGATGAAAACATAATTAAGAACGTTACTCACGTAACGCAGTGTGTGGTCGATCCTGCTAAGAATATGTGGGCTGAACAGTTGCAACTTTGTAAAGATAAAGTCTGCATTACTGAGGAACCAATACCAAAACTGTATGAGTTAGCTCAAGAAACTTTTACTTTTAATACTGCAGAAATTATAATTCCACAAAAATTTCAAGATTTTGTATTAGCAGATTATAATTTCAATGACGAACGTATAATCGTATTCTGTTCAGAAAATGCTACAGAGCAAATAGAGAATTTGGAACACTTTTTTGAAGACGGAACATTTACAGCATGCATACCACCATTTAATCAAATTTATAGTATACACGGAGATTGTGGCAGTACCGCTAAAACCACTAACATATCACCACTTATTTATGCATTAATGACTAAAAAGAATTACTTATCTTATCGAATTTTATTCCAAATAATAAAATCAAGAGTACCACAATGGAATCCAAAAAAATTAACATGTGACTTTGAAAGAAGTGCTATCAAAGACATTACAGCAGTTTTTCCACAAGTTAATGTAAAAGGTTGTTATTACCATTTTCAAGAGTGCTTAAAAAGAAAAGCCAAGCGGTTGCAATGTGGTGTCAATGAAACTACGGAGTTAGCAACTGACTGTTTAATGGCGGTATTAGTGTTGCCAATTACTGTGGCACAGATAATCACATCGTTACATTTTCTCCCTTCTAAGCTGCTTAGCTTACATACTTAATTATCTATAGTTAACAATGAAGTCCTTATATTCTAGATTATAGCTACTTTTTATTTCTGGCTATTTCGCGATGTTACGCACGCAGTGCTCGGGCGGACGCATCGGACGGTGGCGTTGGAGCCGGTGTCGGCGCCAATGAAATCACCACAGACTCGACTTCTGTGTCACCTACACCAGTCTCCACGTCTCCCTCTTTTGCTCCTTCGTCTTCGGCATCCCTATCGACCGTCTTGGGTTTGTTTTCATTGGCTTCTACCTCGGCCTCGGGCTACACTTGTTCGTGACAACGAATACTTGTTTCTATTTCGTATGATTTTCGTGGCCCACATCCACCTTATAAGAGACTGGGCCGGTTTGCTTAACCACTACTCCCTCAGTCCATTTACGACCCTTTACTGTGTAGTCACGCGTTAAAACTTTGTCTCCTACAGCGACATCTCTTGACCTGCCGGCGGTCGCTCTCATTTGTCGTTCCTGGTTGGCACGTACAACGGCAGCTACGTCAGGACGTAAAGCGTCCAGACGTCCGCGCAGGCGCCGCCCTAGTAGGGCGACCGCCGGTGACACGCCCGTGGTCGCGTGCTTACAATTCCTGTACTGGAATAGAAACCCTACTCAGAGCCGTAGAAATGTCCTCGTTCTCGTATAGCCCGTTTGATAGCCTTTTTCACCGTTTTCACGGCATTTTCTGCGGCACCGTTCCCTTGAGGTCGATAAGGAGCCGAAGTCACATGTTTAATACAATGATTATTACAATAACTTTTAAATTCGTGTGCGAAGAATGGTGGGCCGTTGTCTGTCACAAGTTGGGGCGGTAACCCGAATCGAGCAAAAACACTTTGGAAAGCCGCGATTGTACTTTTTGCGTCTAAACTTCGCATCTCAATAACCTCAATCCACTTTGAGTGTGCGTCTACTATGATCAAATATTTCTTACCCGCACATTCAGCGAAATCAGCATGCACCCGTTGCCAAGGATGATGAGGAAACTCCCACGGATGTAACCCAGTATGAGGCGGTGCGTCTCGAACAGTTTTACACGCTTTGCAAGCACGACAAAGGTTCTCTAAATCGCGATCTAAACTAAGCCAATACACGTAATTTCGTGAATTTTATTGACCCCTAAGTGCCCTTCGTGAATTTCTTTCAACACTTGATTTCGAAGGCTGTCAGGTATAACTATTCTGTATCTGTACATAATACAATCTAATTCTACTACCAAGTCCCGTTTCCTGGCAAAATAAGCCTTCTCATCATCGCAATGCACACTCAACGGCCAACCAAACTGAATATAATGTCTTATTTTACACAACAAATTGTTTTTCTCTGTTTCTCGAGCAATATCCTTAAAACTAATGGGTAAACATTCTTCAATTAAATTAATATAATCAACCGTGTCGGCCGAGCGGCCCACTTGAGCTAACGGTAAACGCGATAGCGCATCTGCCGGCGCATTCTCTGCTGACCGTACAAATTCTACGTCAAAATCGTAAGCAGCCAAGCGAGCTGCCCATCTCTGCAATCTACTAGCTGCTGTCTGTGGTATACCCCCCTTAGGACCCAAAATATAAGTTAAAGGTTGGTGATCCGTACGTAATACAAAATGTCTACCAAACTGCTGGTCTCATCCAACGAGTGCAGAATGCGTGTGCTCGCTATTGTTACGACATACCACCCCGTAGCCACGTGACGCCTTCTCTCAATAATCACAAAATACTGAAAATGAATCTACGCTTCTGTTTGGACTTATAAAAAACAAAGCTCCTACGTACTTATATACGAAGCTAGTTTGGATGAGTGATAATAGTAAATATCCTAAAAGATCAGTATCGTGCCCACTTCGTGTCCCTCCGCATAAATCCACGGCCTTCCGTGGTAGTTTCAAATATAGTGCAACTAAGTGCTGGAATAACCTGCCATCTCCACTGCGAAATCTTACTAATGTAAATAATTTCAAGATCAAATTAAAGTTCTCACAACTTCTTTCACAGATTTCCAGCACAGGAAACAGAGTAAATGAATAGACACTTAACTAATTGATATTGGATGCTTATTAATTTAATTGATTGCGACACTTATATATATTTAATTTTATTATTCGATTATGGCTAATTATTATTATTATATTACAATTATATTACAATTATACAATATATCAAAATCGCTTGACATTATTATACAATAAATCTATTACATATAATTTGTCTAATTTGTTTTAATATATCTAAGTTGTTTAATTAAGCAATATACAACATTTAACCTAGTTAAATTATTTTATGCTAATTTAAATTTTATTTCTGCATGACATCCTATGAATTATTTATTTTACATTGAATTATTACGCCATCACATCTACAAATTGTTTTATTGTCCTCTAGCCGCTCGAGGCTTCGGCTGAAAATCAGCGCTGCAATTGTACTTGTACTTTTGCAGCACCATGCTGAGCTCAGAGGCCCATTAGCAGTACAATATAACGTTTCTATGTACCTACCGTGCTTGCAATATTACACTACCTTTGTTTATAAGTTAATTGTACCTACTTATAAAATTTTGTATTTGTTGCTATTTGTATTTTGTCATTGTACGCTAATAAATTATTTTTCTTTCTTTCTTTCTTTCTTGATGGTGCTTAGTAACGCCAAATAATATCGCTAACGCTTCTTTGTCCAGCTGACTGTAATTCTGCTCAGAAGCTGTCAGGGTTCGCGATACGCATGAAATGGGACGTTCGCTCCCATTTGGGTAGCGATAAGCCAGAATAGCTCCCAGCCCATACGAGCTGCTATCTACACTAAGTACTAACGGCCGACCCTCCTCATAATGCGCTAACACCCGATCGCTCAAGAGGGCGCGTTTTGCTTTTTTAAATGCCGTTTTGCAATTAGGATCCCATTTCCAAGTAACATCTTTTTTTAAAAGGTTATGCAACGGGTGTAACAAAGTACTTATGTTGGGAATAAATTTACCATAATAGTTTAACATTCCTAAAAAACTTTTTAATTGAGTGACGTTCTCTGGCATGGGTGCACTAGAAATAGCTTCCAATTTACAAGGATCTGGGCGTAGTCCTTGTTTATCAATAATAAACCCCAGGTATTTCACATGGTCCTGCAAAAATTTACACTTACTAAATTTAACCGTAAGCCCCATGTCGCGCAACCTTTCAAGCACAGCTCTCAAATTTTTTATATGAATTTGTTTATTTTTACCTGTGACACAAATGTCGTCTAAAAATACCACACAACCAGGAACCCCCGTAAGGTTTCCTCCATGATTTTTTGGAATTTCTCTGGGATACATGACAGACCGTATGGTGTGCGACGGTAAACAAACGTGCCTATATGTGTTGTTATGGCTGTGTAGGGCTGTGATTCCTCTGAGATAAGGCACTGTTCGTATGCGTATTTTAAATAAATTTTTGAGAAAAGTTCGCCTCCACTAAGGTTGGCAAACAGCTCCTCAATCCGAGGCAATGGATAATATTCTCTCTTTAATTTAGGATTAATTGTAATCTTATAATCATCGCATATCCGGATATCGCCTCCCTGTTTCACAACCGGTACAATCGGCGTTCCGTAATCCGTAAAATCAACCCGATATTATGGAGCCATCTGCTTCCAGCCGCGCTAGCTCACGGTCGACTCGGCTGCGCAGCGCCAGCGTCACGGGCCGCGCGCGAACATATACCGGCTCATAATCCGATAGCTGTAGTTGAATGGTGCGCTTACATGTGCCTAACTTGTCCGTAAACACCTCTGGAAACTCTCGTAACAACTGGTTAACAAATTCATCCTCAATCATTTCGTGCAGATTAATTTGATTTATGTTTAATGCTTTTAACCACTCACGTCCTAGCAATGGGCGAGCCCCACCTTTAATAATATACAACGGCAATGATTTAACCGTCATATTATTCAAACAAACATCTACCACGATATAACCAAGTGATTCGATTCGTGAACCAGAGTACGATTGTAATAACAAGTTATCAGTGACTATTATTTTATGAGAAAACAATCGAGTATACATCTCTTCACTAATTGCGGAGATTCGGCTGCCCGTGTCAATTTCACAATTAATGTCTGTATTGTCAATTAAAACGCTAATAAAGTATGGCTTGTTACCTTGTGCCGCCACCTCGATATTGAACATATCGTCCGAGCCGTCATCACTCACGTAATTATGTTGATTCTGTTGGCGCTTCCTATCATCGCGTATTTGTTTACACATCACTTTTAAATGACCTCTTTGATTGCACTCATCACAATTATAATGCACATAACAACACTTATCCGCGCGATGCGCCTTCCCACAGCGCCAGCAGACCGGCGCGGGCGCTCTGGACGCGCCCCGCCACCTGTAATGCCACCGCGGCCGGCAGCGACGCCCTGTCTGCGCCCGAGTCCTTGCGCGCGGCCTCCGCGTGCATAATGCAAGCCCTCCGTCGCGTCGCCGCCGCACGCGGCCGACGCCGACGTATCCGACGACATCCTGCTTCCGCTCACTTCCGAATGTTTTTCGGCGGCTTCCAGAGCCAGCGCTAGCTCCACAGCTTCCTTATAGCGAATGTTCCTTTCTGCAAAAATCCTAGACCGCATGGCGTCATTAGGTAGTCCTGAGACAAACTGGTCTTTAAGATTTTCTTCGAGTGTCGAGCATGCTTTGCATCTCCCGAAGTTGCACGTAGCCGCGAGATGTTTCAGGGCCTGTAGGTACTCCATCAGCGGCTCGCTAACACGTTGTCGACGCAACCGGAACACGTGGCGCTCGGCGATCTCAGATCGCTGCGGTTCTAAATGTTCTTTTACCACTGTCACTAACGCGTCATAAATTTTGTTTTCCGGTAATTCGGGTGAACACAAATCGCACATTAACAAATATGTCGCTTCACCGACCACAGTTATTAGCAACGCCACTTTCATTTCATCTTTTATGTCGTTCAGTAACATGTACTGATTTACGCGGCGAATATAAGACAGCCATTGTTTCGAATCTAAGTTGAACGGTTCTAATTTTCCAATCGGTATTATTTATTATATTATAACACGTTTTAACGCGTGGCAGACTGATAATTTTAATTATTTCAATCCTCGTCGCCAATGTGGTGTCAATGAAACTACGGAGTTAGCAACTGACTGTTTAATGGCGGTATTAGTGTTGCCAATTACTGTGGCACAGATAATCACATCGTTACAGCAATTGTTTAATGACAAAAACAACCGCTGGTGTGTCCTTCTGTGTCGCAACTTGGCACTTCTGCCACAAGACAAAATTCTTCAGGGATGGAAATATATACAGAATAGGTTTGCAAAATTCAAACATCTGCAACCTTTCCTGACGTACTTTAAAATAAACTGGATGAAATCAAACCAGGCTAAAGAGTGGTGTGTCTTTGGTGAGAGACACCGCACAAATAACTATGTGGAAGGTTGTTTGTGCGTTTTCATTTTAATACTTCAGTAATTAAGTCTACTGAGCACACGCCGGTTTACTTTTTTTTTTTTTTTTATATTAGCCTACCAAAGTGACTCCACTCTGCCTTAACACTTAACCTTCGGGCGTGAGCTGCGGTCCCCTTAAATCGTTTAGGCGAAATTTTTGCCTTAGATATCATCTTACCTGCTCAAGCTCGCCGATATCAATTCGAACGCCAGGAAGAACCTCGAAAGTAATCAGGACACTCGTAAGATAAATGCAGATATAGGGCGAACCATATATAGAAGGCGACCTAATATTAACGACAACCCACATACTCTGCAACGCTGCAAAGGGTGTCACTTCCAACTTTACTTCGAAACGGGATGAACCTTACGTTCTTTCCAAAGGTGAGTCCTACCACTTACCTCCTTAATGGTACCAGTATGACAGGTAAAGTTTTTGGTAAGTACCATGTCTCAGACTTGCGTCCGTATCATGGTAGGGATGGCGAATGTCCTAAGCCGATCTTGCCTAATCGTGGTAGGGGCCGACCACGGAAAGCGTTACTAGTTTGACCAGGCGGAAGACCTTCTTCTGGTCAAAAGGAGGAGGTTGTAACGGGTCTTCCCTTTTGAAGTTATACTTCTTTTGGCGCGATTGGGAAAAATTATGAGAGTGAATTTTTACGATGCGCGCGCACACCGACAGAAAAAGCAACACCCTGAAGTTAGTTGCGAATCTTTTACACCCTGTAGTTAGTTGCGAACCTTTGTGTGTCGTATCAGTACAAATAATAAAAAATATATTGGCGTTTATATCAATTCAATTATATTTATGACGGTGATAGATATTTTTATTGATCATTTATCAGTAAAAATATTTATTTTGAATATTAGTGGTAAAAGTGGTTTTAATATACTGTTTTAAATGCTTTTATAAACAAACAGACTGACGTCGAGGCAAAACGCCTAGAACTTGTCGCTGAGCTCGACCAAGTATTATACCGCATTTCCAAATGGGGTTGTGAGAATTTGGTCGAGTTCAATGCCAAGAAAATACAGGTGTGCGCGTTCTCTGCAAAAAAATCTCCGTTCCTTCCCCTTCCCTCTCTTCAGAATACAGCGTTACCACTACAGGATAGCCTAAGTATCCTGGGTATGGGTATGGGTATGGGTGGACATCAGCCGAGATCTCAACTCCAAGAACTACATCGAGTGCGTCATTAAAACCGCCTCCTGTAAACTCGGTGTCCTGAACAGGGTGAGGCGGTATTTCACGCCCGAGCAGCTCTATCTTCTTTATAAGACACAGGTTCGTTCCTGCGTGGAGTACTGCTCTCATCTTTTGGTTGGCTCCGCTCAGTACTTACTGGATGCACTCGATAGGTTGCAGCGGCGAGCAGTCTGTATCATTGGAAGCCCGGAGGGTACTAAGACCCTTGAACCTTTACAGCTGCGAAGAGACATCGCCTCAATGGCCGTCTTCTATCGCCTTTACCATGGAGAGTGTTCTAAAGAGCTCGTTGAATTATTCCCACCCTCTCCCTTTTTATCCAGAACGACACGTGCGGGACTAAAGTGCCACCTTTTCACAGTGGAATCTAAAGGGTGTCGAACCGAACGATTCAGCACTTCGTAGTTTTGTCGCTCAATTAAAATAAACGAAAAATAAAAACACTTATCTCCACGCCGCCATTTTGTAATATGCATAATACGCAACTCCAAAGCTCAGTACGGCGTCGCCTGTGCCGAGGGGAGGTCACGCGCAGATTTGGAAAATAAGGTACTTAAATTGTTGTTTATTAATGTAATATTTAACTTTATTAATTGTATGTTATTATATTTTTAATTGATTAACGTGAATACTAAAAATTTACAAGCCAAAATGTAGAAAATTATGCTTTCAATATCTCGCCGGAGTTTCGAAGTTTTATTTGTTTCTTTAATCTAAAATTAAGCTAGTTTATTAAGGAGTTACGGTGTTTTATGCAGTTTTATTACTTTAATGAGTTTAACTGAGTATTCTTTTATCTAGTTTCTGTCTACAACTGCTTTTGTTTTGATTTTGCCTACGTAAAAGTATCTCATACATTTTTCTATTTTGTTTTGCAGGTGTATGTACCTATTAGTATTAGGAAAGATGATAAAAAATTCCCGAATTTTATTTTTTTTACAAAATGTTGACTACAATGAATCACAGCCACAGCAGGAGCCTCCAGACGATAGGCAATCGCAGCAGCTTATCCCTCGAGCTAATAGTGAGTCACAGCAGCTTATCCTTCCAGAATATAGCGAATCGCAGCAGCTTATCCCTTCAGATAGTAATCCTGGAACTTACATATTAATACAAGATGATTTGCGAAACACAGGGCAGCTGGAAGTACTTCAAGTTGTTGAGAACGAACCGTTACAAGAACTCACTCCAGAAGTTATAAATTTGCAACCGGTGCCGTATTTTTACCAAGACTCTTCTCTGCTATTTGAAGAAACAAGAACTGATACGGTATGCTTCAGTGGTACTCCATCCAATATAATTATATGCAATGATGGATCTGTTCGAAGAAGATCACTCAGCAGTTCTACAGATAGTGTTTCCATATTACGCGAAGAGATTGCATTACATGGATATTTTGAAAGTGCTAAAGAAAACAAAACATCAACTCCGTGGTTTTGTGCCCAATTGAAGAACATCGTACTACAGTTGAACCTGTAACCATCTCATCACCGCCATGTTCAACCATTTTCCAAACTGCTGAAACTGAACAAGATTCATCAGCGTCCCAACCAAAGAAAAGACCAAAAAAGAGACAACCTCGGGATTGGAGTGCTAATAAAAGCAAGAAGCTAAGAGAACAAGAGCAATCGTATTTAGGAAAGAAGAAAATAAATGGTAAATGGAATTTTATTGAACCGAAGAGTGAAAGAAAGATGAAAGACAGATGCAACTGCAAACTAAGTTTAAAAGGTGGTACAAAATTACAATGCGATAAGATAATATATAATGCGATAAGAGAAGAAGACAGAAAAAACTGTTTCGAAAAATTTTGGAATATGAGTTGGGAAGAAAAGAAAATGTACATTCAGATGTCATCTGTTTGTAAACTGAAAGAAAGAGAAAGATGTGCTAGGACATCATCTAGACGAGAAAATTCTGTAGAGTTATATCTCTCCGACTGCAATGGAACTAGATATCGGGTATGTAATAAAATGTTCCTAAACAGCTTGAGTGTCGGTGAATGGGTCATTAAAAAATGGATTATACGCAATCATAATACACCTCAAAAGGTAACAAGAAATAGTGCCAAAGATGAACTCCATCAACAATTGCAAAGATTTTTTGATTCCTTGCCGAAACTCGAATCTCACTACTGTCGAAAAAATTCATCTAAATTGTACTTAAAACCACTCTGGACATCAAAATCACAGTTGTAGAAAACCTATAAAGATGACTTCTGCCTACGAGAACAAGTTAAACCTTTAAGCATTGCAACTTTTTCTAATGTTTTTGAAGAGCTTAAATTATCACTATTTCGGCCAAAAAAGGATTAGTGCGATATTTGCTAGTAGTTCAAAACTGGCAATACTTCAGAATGCGACTATAAGATACATCTAGAAAAGAAAGAAGAAGCGCGGAAAAAACTAGCTAAAGATACTGCCTCATACAATAAAGTGCTTACAATGGATCTACAGTCAGTGCTTTTATGTCCACGATCAAATGTGTCTGCACTTTACTATAAAACTAAACTAACAGTCCACAACTTTACCCTCTACGATGTTAAAAGAAACAAAGGATATTGTTACATCTGGAATGAATCGCAAGGAAGACTGACAAGTAATGAATTTTCTACAATTATCGTCACTGCCCTGGGGAAGTTTATTCATCAACACTCAGTAGATAATAGCAAAGAACTTATTTTGTACAGCGATGACTGTACTTACCAGAACAGAAATGTGGTATTGTCCAATGCCTTGCTCAACTTTAGCATGGAGAATAAAATAACTGTTGTTCAAAAGTTACTTGAAAAAGGGCATACGCAAATGGAGTGCTAAAGTATGCACTCCGTTATAGAAAGAGCTATAAGACACAAAAAAATAAATGTTCCAGCGGATTATGTGTATCTGGCCAAGACAGCTTGTAAGAAGAATCTGTATGATGTGCAATATCTGTATCACCCCTTCTTTAAAGATATTGAGAAAACGTTGACTTTCTATAAGTCTATTAGACCTAGAAAGAAGGCTGGAGATCCTACTGTAAATAATCTAAGAGCTCTAAAGTATATGCCCGATGGAAAGATTGTTTACAAGTTGAGACACGCGAACACTGTCTGGGAAGAATTCCCTATTAGAATAAAAAAAAGCGGTTACGTTCCGTGGGATAATATTCCTCAATTATACTCTACAAGGCTGAAAATAAAAAAAGAGAAATACTTACATCTTTAAGCATTGAAGGATACTATAGAAAAATATTATCATACATTTTATTATGACTTACCTTACGTTTAAAACTTCATTCCATTTGTTTTTTGATACTTATTGCTTTTTGTTGATTTTATTATTGATTTAGATACAAGTTTATACTTAAAAGTATAGGACTTCGTTCAGATCTGTGTTATATATATATATATATATATATATATATATATATATATATATATATATATTGTTGTTCTATAGTGTATTTATTTGATAAGCTAATTTTGTGATGTACCTAAGTACTCATTAAGAAAAGAATGCCTAAGACTGATTATTGTGCCTTATATAAGTACCTACATAATTTTAATACTCTTTTATACATGATTCCGAATAGTGTTAAGTACTTTTTCTTTTTATTGTGTTGATTATGTTAATTTTGTGATGAAGTCAGCCGAGTTATACGTGTGCAAACCTGTCTCGGGTAAGTTATACCCTGCCTCATTTTTGACGTATTTTTTTAATGTAATTTTTCTAATGATGTATTTTAACTGTTTTGTTAGTATTTTTTAATATTATCTATATTGTTCTTTGTTATAATTTATTATATTGGTTGTCTTTCGTTTCTTCATTGGATTTTTTTTATTGTTTTTAGTTTTTAATCACAATGGAAAGACAAGAAGAGCAGATTTGTGTCTTATTAGAGGAGGTACTCAGTGATTTTTCTGATGAATCCAGTTCAGAAGACGAAACCGATAACTGTAGTGAGCACGAAGTGGATTTTGACACAGAGGAAGAGGGTGAAAGTTCAACCGATGTTCCATCTACCTCCAGACAGGCTGAAAGTATAACAAATGAGCGTGATAGTGACCCCGATGACGATTTACCATTATCGCTAATCAGACAGAGAGTTTCAGCTTCAGAACAAGTAGGTGGTCCTTTTTATACGTCTAGAGATGGTACCAAGTGGTATAAAAATTTTAACGTACAAACGTGAGATTGCGTTCAGAAAACATCGTGACGGAACTTACTCGAGTCAAAGATGTTGGAAGGGATGCTGGTACAGAATATGAATGCTGGAATATTTTTGTTACTTTAGATATGTTACAAGAAATTTTGATTCACACTAATTCGTCAATTCGCCATAGACAAACCAAAAGTGCCGCTAACAATGCAAGTGCTAATATCGCTTCCTACATGCATGAAGTCACTTTAGGTGAATTCAAAGCATTTATTGGCTTATTATATTTAGCTGGTGTTATCAAATCTAATCGACAGAGTTTGAAAGATCTTTGGCGAACTGATGGAACTGGCGTAGATATTTTTCGCACCACCATGTCACTCCAGAGATTTCAGTTTCTGCAAAGTAATGTTCGTTTTGATGACAAATCTACAAGAGATGAGCGCAAAAAAACTGATAATATGGCAGCCTTCAGAAGCATTTTTGACCAGTTTGTTCAAAGTTGTCAGAGTGCCTACTCTCCAAGTGAGTTTTTGACTATCGACGAAATGTTACTATCATTTAGAGGCCGCTGTCTGTTTCGTGTCTACATCCCAAATAAACCTGCTAAGTACGGGATAAAAATTCAGGCTATAGTCGATGCAAAAAGCTTTTATGTGTTGAATTTAGAAGTGTATGCAGGAAAACAACCGGCAGGACCATATGCAGTCAGTAATAAGCCTTTTGAAGTAGTAGAAAGACTTATTCAACCAGTTACACGAACACACCGCAACGTGACATTTGATAATTGGTTCACCGGTTATGAGCTTATGTTGCATTTACTAAAAGAGCATCGACTTACGTCGGTTGTACTTACGAAAGAACAAGAAACAGATTCCTGAATCTTTTATTAGAACTAACAAACAACCTAACAGTTCAGTCTTTGGGTTTCAAAAGGATATCACACTTGTTTCCTACGCGCCTAAAAAGAACAAGGTGGTTACTCTCATGTCCACCCTGCACCATGATGATACAATAGATGAATCTACAGGAGAGAAACAAAAACCTGAAATAATAACATTTTATAATTCGACCAAAGCTGGCGTTGACGTGGTTGACGAGTTGAGTGCCAGTTACAACGTTTCTCGCAATAGTAAACGATGGCCAATGACTTTATTTTATCGTGTCTTGAATATGGCAGCTATAAATGCTTGCATTATTTATCAAACAAATAAAAACGTTACAATCAAGAGAACAGAGTTCATTCGTAATTTAGGTTTATCGATGATTTATGAACACCTGCAACTAAGAAATAAAAAAAAGAATATTCCCACCTACCTTCGCCAGCGAATCGAAAAACAGCTTGGTGAACCATCACCTAGACCTGTGAATATACCAGGACGATACGTCAGATGCCAGGAGTGTCCATACAAGAAGGATAGAAAAACCAAGCGTGCCTGCAATACTTGTGCCAAGCCCATATGTATGGAGCATGCAAAATTTATTTGCGAAAATTGTGCTGATCTCGATTCTGGTCTTTAGTCTTATTTTCTATTTAAAAAAAATAATTATACGTTCTATAACAAAAAGAATCTCATTATGTTTAAGTTTTAAGTTGATTTACATTCTAAGGAATAATATTTTTGTTTCAATGTTGATTTTTGTAAACCTCTAAATGTTGGTTCCTATAATTATTGTGATAATGAAAAATTTAAATTTAATATTAATAAATAATTATTTTTTCATGATTCAAAACTTATTTCATTTAATTCCTTTAAATAATTGATCATTTTACATAGTAAAGTCATAAGTATAAAATATAATAATAACCACAATAATATTTTGGTACATAAAATTATGGGTATGTCGTACCCTGCCGCATTCTTGATGTAACTTTTTTTCACCTCATGCTCGCCGGGTTAAAAGATCTTGCGGAATATTGTCCCATTCTTAAAGCGAAAGCGCTGTTCTTAGTGCTGCCACTGTCGTGGGCACAGGATTTCTCGCATATACAGCTCTTTTTAAATTGTCCCAAACATGCTCAATGGGATTAAGATCCGGGCTGCGTGCTGGCCAATTCATTGTACGTATCCCAACCTCTTCGCAATATTGTCAAACTTGTGCAGCAGCGTGCGGCCGGGCATTATTCTGCATTAAAGCAAAATTTTCGCCTATGAATCCCATGTAAGGCACTACGTGATCTTCTAAGATCTCTGTTATGTAGCGATGTGCAGTCAAACCCCCTCTATTACCGTTTCGACGGACCATGTCTATGAACACAAGTTCTGTTCGCAGTTCATCGATATGCCACCCCAGACCATACACGAACCGCCTCTACAAGGAACACGCTCCTCAATGCAACTTTGAGCATCGCTCCTCACGTCGACGATAGACTCTTCTGCGACCATCTGCACCATATAAACATGTCCTACACTCGTCCGTGAACAATACTAAGGCCCATTGCTCTTCTGTCCAATGTAGGTAGTAACGCGCAAATCTTAAGCGAGCTTGTCTGTGAGCTACAGACAACTTTCTACCATTTGCTGGTCTAAAAGGGGTGATATCCGCTTCCTTTAACCTTCTTCTTATTGTTCGTGCACTCACATTTACTCCACGCACTTCATTAAGCTCTGTTTTGAAATTAACTGACGTGAGGAAACGATTTCACAGGGAAGTTGTAACAATAAATCGGTCATCACGACCGGTGGTTGCTCGAGTCCTGCCTGTCCACGTCTCCTTCTGTAAGAACCTGTCTCCACAAACCTTCTGTATATTTTGGAAACCGTAGACTGGTTTAAATTTAAATTTCTACCAATCGTTCGTTGATCCAAGCCCTCCCGCACCAGAGCTACAATTTGAGCCGCTTGTTCGGAGGAATATCCATATTATGGTTAAAAAACTCTCGATTTAGTTAATAACTAACCCAACAATTTTGCTGGTAACAATAATTCAATTGACAAAAGAATAAAAAATCAATGCGAATCAATTTAAAACTTTGCTTTAAATAACACGCAAATCTGATACTACGAGTAAATTTTCTTTTCCCGGCTATATTCATTTGTTTTACTGCAGTTCTATTTTTAAATTTTGCTTTTCTTTTAGATTAAGAGCCAGTCTCTCCATATTTATATAATTTAATCAAAAAGTTTACATACTTATTAAAAATAATCATTTCAAAGTAATCCTGAACATTGATGCAGTTTATGAGTCCGTCAGTTTATATTTATATTAACTCTATTACTATCCCTATGTTCTATTACTATCTTTTATTGTATAAATTTCCCTTTTAATTGTTATGACCTCAATATTTTATTTTATTAGATATTAAATATCAAATTTAGTTTTTATTTTAGTTATGTACTATACTGATTGTTTTGTTTTTCTTTGATGTGGTGGAACCTTTAAATGTTGTGCATAATAGTATTATTATAAATACATTATAGGTTTTTTCGGTTCGTTATACTTATGAGAACTACAATGTAACATGAACTGGTTTCACGCACGAGGCCAATAAACAAGACAATCTATTAAGTCAGGACAATCCTATCCATATTATAAATGCGATAGTTTGTGTGTGTATGTGTGCGTGTGCGTGTGCGTGTGCGTGTGTGTGTGTGTGTGTGTGTGTGTGTGTGTGTGTGTGTGTGTGTGTGTAGATACTCTGCAATTCCAAGAGCAATTTCCTTAGTAGTAGTAGATCCACGCTGGTTTCAGCATGATTGGGCCGGATCGTCCGGGGAAGTACTACCCTCTCATAGAAGATCGACGTAAGAGTAGTAGTATTCGTACTACTCCGTTTCGTTCGGTGAGTGAGAGTGCCGGAGGCCCAATTTCTTCCGTTTCCTCTTTCCTTACCTCCCTCACTCCCTTCCCCAACTCCATTCTCAGCCGCCATAGTGGAGGCCACCATACCAGCAGTTTAAAGCGATGGCTTTTGGTATGGTGACCACCACTTCTGGATTCCACTGACTGCTTACTATCAGGCGGGGTGGAGTCACTTTGGTAGCCTAATAAATAAAAAAAAAAAATAAATAAATAAGACAGCCCTTACAACATCTGAAAGCTTTGTGATCTTTGTGATCTTTGGAATCGACATCTCTAGCAGCGTCCAGTTCCGCAGTCATTTGGAGACTAAAGCCAAGTTGGCATCCAAAAAGCTCGGTGTGCTCAATAAAAAAAATAATATTACGTCAAAAATTCATTTCGAAAAAAAAAAGGCAACATTAGACAGCTATGGCAAATTCTGAATAAAATTACTGGAAGAGTAAAAATTTCGATTGATGACACTATACAGAATTTAATTAATAAAACTAATATAAATAATAAAGTTATAGCTAATAATTTTGCACAATCATTTGATAAAAGCGTGAAATTAATTATACTAAATGCTTAATACCTTTGATAAATAAAACGGAGTATAAAACATCAACCAACGTTACTTAGAGTATACATGCGGAAACCGAATCAGTAAAAAAAATAATCCTGTCTTTGCACAATAATAAAGCCCCAGGAATAGATGGTTTTCGAGCAATTACAGTCATAACAGTGACCTCCTTCAGTATAATACCTACTGTGTTATGCATTTTTGTAAATTCTTAGTGTAATCATAATGGACATATTGAACAAATAAAACTATTTTAGTGATAAGTGTTATTATCAAAATGGAAAACTCACATCAGAGTGAGTACTGCTGCAATCTTTGGAGTACCCGGATAGCAGCTATGTTAAAAAAAAGCTCTTCTGGTGTAAATTATACCCTTTAGTCTCTGAGTACCCAAAACGCAGTCTGCCAATTTCGCGTTTTGCCTAAATGTCATTTAAAATCTGCGTCAGACTACATATGTTTTTGTCCATCTCGTAGTAAACCTACTTCTCTTAGTGCCCATTTATTATTTATGTGATATAACTATGTCGCAATAAACCTATTTCTCATAATGGACATTTAGCGATATGACTATGTAGCATTAGGTCTACTTCTGTAAGTGTCAATTTAGCGATACGACTAAAGACCTTAGACGTTTGCGAAGAACCGAATATTCAAAACAAACTCCTTTGTCATCATTCTAGGTAAAATTTATCATTTATATACTTACTGGCCACTTAAACTGAAATGTCAAATTAACTATTTCTCCTTCTTAATGACATAAATTACAATGTGCTACTCTCTCGTTATTCTCACGCAGTTAGAGTTGTACTTTCAATATATTAGATATATTCCTTTACTTTGTGAGTTGTTACAATGGACGGTAAAGAAAATATAGCTATTATTAAAAATAAAATAGGATCTTACAATGTATTGCTAAATGGTTTTACATATACGAAAAATATATCAAATGAAGATGGTTCTTCGCTCTGGCGATGTGCTAACAGAAAAACATGCAGTGCTTCTTTAAAACTGAGTAGTGAAAACTGGTTTTAAGAGTAAATGATCATGTATGTCAAGCAAATTATGCTAAGAACAAAATATCAATTATAATTGACAAATGTAAGCAGGCGGTTTGTTAGACATTTGGATCTATTCCAAAAATTATTGAGGATGTCATATTAAATGAACTAGATAATAATAAAAATGAAGACATAAATGAGGCAGCCCGTTTCAAAACAAAAACGGATTCTTTATATCGTGCGAGGCATAAATTTTTAGAGGTACTGAATGAATCAGTGAATGCACCGTAGCAAAGTAACAGGATCGCACTTCTCCCAAGGGTAGAACGCGCGATACCCTACCAAGAGCGAAACACGCACTACCCAATTTCCCACAGATTTTTTTTATGTGGTCGTCCCACTTCAGGCATCCATCGATCTCAAACCCCAGGAATGTAGTCGTTTTAACCTGAGCCAGACCCACTCCGTCGGCCGACACAGTCAGTGGTCTCGATGACCTTCCTGACAGGACGAAGTGAACGAAGTGAGTCTTTCTCAAGTTAAGGGCAAGGCCATTTATTTTGAACCACATAGTCAACTGTTCGGCAGCCGCGTTCAACTTTATCTCTAGTTGGCTCACTGACTCCGCTGTAACTAGCGCTGCAACATCATCAGCGTACATTAGTAATTCCGCGCTGGTCACAGCGTCGGGTAAGTCGTTCAAGAGCAGTGAGAACAAGATGTTTGAGACCGATGAACCCTGAGCCACTCCCATCTCTGACGTTGCGGGGGCTGACCTCACCATGGCTGCACTACCTACCACTATTTGCATTCTCTCCCGCAGCAAATCTACCATCAGCTCATGCGCCAAACCGTCTATTCCATAGTGATGTAGTTTTACCGCTAACACACTTCTGTCTGCAACATCGAATGCTTTCGACAGGTCACAGCATATCACAGCCACTTGTTTCCCGCACTCCCGCGCGGACATGACCCGGTGAATGAATTCACGAGCTAAAGAGGTGGTCGAGCGACCCTGACGGTACGCATATTGCCGATCGGAGAGTGCATTTGTTTCTGACAAAAATTTAACTAAACGTGAGCTTAAACCGTTCTCAAATATTTTAGCGATAGCTGGTATAACAGAAACTGGCCTGTAATTGTCCATGCAGTCTTTTTTTCCTTTGCCTTTATATAAGGGTGATACTTTGCTAAGTTTCAAAGGCGTGGGGAATGATCCTTCTTTTATGCAATTATTAAAAAAGTTTGAGAGTATGGGAGCTAAAGGAGCAGCTACTAAATTTATCAGTTTCATCGATATACCATACGAGTCGTTGGATGGTTTTGAAGGAATGCGTGTCGTGATGATTTGGTAGACTTCTTTTACAGTAAAAGCGATGAACCGAACTGAACGGTCTGCTGCAGGCCGTGTCGCATGTAACACATCCTGCACATACTGGACATTAGCGCTAGGTGCCCCACACGACGCTGCAGCACTTAGGAAGCGATTATTCATCGCATCAACTAAACATAGTTTCGTATGGAACGCAGTTCCGTCTGAATTTCTGACAATATCTGTGAAGTCAATAGGTGGAGAATTGTTTTTACCTCTCTCTTTGTTTACAACTGTCCACATTGCCTTCGATGAGTTATCCGAATGACGTATTATCTTAGAATAGTGGATTGATTTTTTATTAGCAATTAAATTTTCATAATAAAATTTTCATATCTGCGACTAAATTAAGTGCTTCGTTATTAGAGTTACGCTTACACATGTCAAATAATTCAAATAATAATAATTTATAATCATCGATGTCAGATGTCACCCAAGATAAGTCAGATTTTCTTATTGTATTGCACGTTTTTTTTTTAGGAAAGCATATGTCGATCTTGTTTGATAATATACTTACAATTGCGCGAGCCATCTCTGAGGTATTTCTATTACGCGCTTTTATTGCATCCCAGTCTATACTCTCTATAGATGCCACGAAGTTGGCCTTATTAGCTATAGAAAAGGATCTAACATAACGTGGAATGCGTTCTACTTTATAACGGCTGCACAATAGCAAGTAACTAAGTAGTTATGTCAATAACTTTAAGCATTTAGTAATATCATTGCATCTATCTTTTAAGTCCATGCCCAAGCTATTTTTTTCTCTATTTACTTTTATATAAATGTATGTATGTATCCGTTTCCTCTGTCCGTGTGTCACTGCCGGGGTGCCAACTGAAAACCGGCTCTGGGTGGTAATAAGCCCAGCAAATTATGAGTTGGTGACCCGTTTGATGTAAGCATACCGACAGCGTACTTTTATCAAATTCATAAATTAAGTGCTAGATTTTTTTTTATTATTATTATTACTGTCATCATCATCATCATATCAGCCAAAAGACGTCCACTGCTGGACATAGGCCTCCCCCAATTTTCGCCACCGTAGCCGGTCGTTCGGCGCCCTCATCCATCGGTTGCCGCCACCCTTATAAGGTCGGTCCACCTTGTGAGGGGTCCACCTTGTGAGGGGTCTGCCCACGCTGCGTCTGCCGGTTCGTGGTCGCCACTCTAGAACCTTTCTGCCCCAGCGGCCGTCAGTTCTGCGAGCTATGTGTCCTGCCCATTGCCACTTCAGACAAGCAACTCTGCGAGCCACGTCAGTTACTTTGGTTCGCCTGCGGATTTCTTCGTTTCTCAAACGATCGCGCAGGAAGACGCCTAACATAGTCGCTCCATCGCCCTCTGAGCGACTTTGAGCCTTCGGATAAGACCTATAGTTAGCGACCACGTCTCTGCTCCGTATGTCATCACTGGCAACACACATAGACCTTGATCTTGAGACACTGCGGTAGTGCGGACGAGAAGATATGTTGTAGCTTCCCGAACGCTGCCCAGCCGAGCTGGATTCCACGAGTGACCTCTTTCTCGAAATCGGACTTACCTAATCGGACTGTTTGTCTCAGGTATATGTACTCGTCAACAAATTCGAGCATCGAGCCTCCGACCGTAATAGAAGTGGGTGTAACATGGACATTGGTCATGACTTTAGTCTTGTCAGTGTTAATTTTTAGGCCCACTTGTCGAGAGACTCTACTGAGGTCATCGAGCATTGCACTGAGCTCCTCCACGGTCTCAGCCATGACCACGATATCGTCCGCGAATCGAAGGTGAGTGATGTACTCGCCGTTTATGTTGATGCCAAGTCCATTCCAGGTCAGAAGCTTGAACACGTCCTTCAGTGCAGCGGTGAACAGTTTCGGAGATATGACATCTCCCTGTCACACTCCTCGCTGCAACTGGATAGGCCTTGAGCTCTGACCATTATTTTTTTTTTAATTTAATTATTACTGTGTTATTGTGCAATTAATTTACCTCTGTGTTGTCTGTGGCTTATGTCAAATAAATGTATTTTCTTTCTTTCTTTCTAAATTGACCACCTCGGTCATTTTGTCCGAAGCAAGCGCAGATATGCTTATCTATTGTTAATTATTGCATTGTTATATGCATTTACGAAATTTATCATACTTGTGGCAGTAACTAAAAATCTATTTATTCTATCGCCGGAATTAAAAACTACTTTCACACATTCAGTGTGCCGAAACGATTGATCTCTGCGGAACTTCATTTATCTCTAAAAACTTTCAAGATTAATTAGACTCATTAGACATAAAGCATATTATGAACGGTGTAGGAAAAGATATTTCTAAACTAAAACGAATATTTCGAAGAGGTTAGTAACAGTAAAGGATATTTCTCTTTAAATGTTCAAGTCATATGTGATGCAAATTCAAAAATACTAGATGTAAACTGTCCGTGGCCTGGATCTGTTCATGACATCTAATTAATGATTCCCACATTCGGGCTGATTTTGAAAGTTGAGTGTATAGCAGTAACTATCTATTGGAGGATAGTGGTTATCCATGCAGGTCATGTTTCTACGCCCTTTAACACCCAGTGCGGAAGCTTCTAATCGAGCACATATAAGGACCAGGAATACTGTCAAGAGATGCTTTGGTGTTTCGAAGAGACGGATCCCATTTTTTTCAAAGGCCTTCGCGTTGATCTGCCAACTACTGTGGACATTATTGTAGCTTTCTGCGTGCATAATTTGGCACTAGAACATAATGATCACATTGTTGAAGCAACCAGTTCATCAATGCAATTGAATGACCAAGAAGACACTGGTGCAAGTTCAGTGATTAAAGTGCTGGATACACTAAGGGAACATTTTGTCCCGCAACATGACGCGCAACACTTAATAAACGTGACGCTGAAACGTTGCATAGTGTGCCGCAACATGACCCGAAACATTGTACGTGATGCGGGGCATGTTGCTTGTTCCCGCCTCCCGCGCCACGATGTTGTACAGTAAACATTAAAGGAAAAATTATAGTAGACCGTACAATACTAGTTTATTTATTAAAATTTTTTCTGGCAGGGAACACATCCTTCTTCACTCGTGAAATATTCAGGAAATTTGTTTCTTATTGCGATAGCAGATTCAGAGTAGCGTCTTCCCATAGCATTTAAATTCGACATATTAACAGATTCAATTTCTCTGCGCCAAGATCCTTCTAAAATATCGTGATCCACATTTTCAGAATCAAAGGTGCCATGTGGGTTGTACAGTGATATTGATTGACTATTTCGCCTTAAAAAATTATGAAGGTATACGCACGCCATTATAACAACTTCAGCATTAGAGGGTTGGAGGGTTATGGGAGTCCGGAATATACGAAATACAACACCTAAGATACCGAACACATTTTCGACAATTCTTCTAGCTCTTGACAGTCGATAGTTGAAAATGCGCCTCGTTGTCTCCACGTCGTGATTACCGGCATATGGCTTCATCATATTTTCTGTCAGTGCAAAGGCGCTGTCTCCTACAAGCACGTAAGGCATATTTGGCCCATCTAGTCGTATTGGAGCTGGACTTGGCCAGTTGAGTTGGTTATCAGCCAAAGCTTTATAAAAAGCAGTCTCTTGGAAAACTCCACTGTTAGAAGATTTTCCTTTAAGCCAGCCAATTGTGCAACAGGGCTATAGCACTGCATCCAGTGATATCAGCGCGGAGCCTTCTGAAGAGCATATTATACAAAATATACTTGCAACTATGGATTCCTCGAGCACTAATAGAATTAATGACACTAATACAAATTAATTTACGTTGGTCGCTATATCTATCTTGTACTCTGTCAAGTTATAGATTAAAATTTCTTTTACTGAAAATAAAAATACAATTTAATAATGTATGCATTGTCTTTAACTTACCTTTACAAATATCTTCAATTTTTTTATCAGTTCTTTACAAACTTCTGGTACTATTTTACGTATCAGTTGTTTTGACACTCGAAAAGTGTACGACAAGGAAGCATAAGAATCTCCAGTCGACAAGTACCTCAATGTAATGGCAATTCTGATATGAGGACTAATAGCGTTCCGTAGTATTGTATCCTGTTTGGCTATGGAAGGTCCGATCATTTGCAATAAAGATTCAAAATCAGATGATGACATTCGAGTAAAATTTACAAACGATCCGTCAGACATTCGGAGTCCACTTAGAATATTAACTCTTCTTTCTCGTTGTAGTAAGAAATTCCGCATCCACCACATTCTCTTTCTTCTACGTTTCAACACACTCGATATAATTACTATGTACGCAGCACTAATAGCCACAATCACCTCGGGCGACATTTCTATAAACACTGACTAGTGTGGTCAACACAATGTGCCGCGACATTCACTTCGGCATGTTCTACGTAGTTGTTGAGCAACATGTTCCGCAACATATTGCTCCATTTGCCCCCTAGTGTATCCTTGGCTTAATAAAAACACTTCTGTTCGTCTCTGTTATTGACTTATTTTCATTGCTAAATATTAAATTAATAGTAAGTATTTTTAGGGTATTTACGATTGTTACGGCCTTCGCCGCCTGGCAACACAGTTCGGCGGCGGGGCACCCTACGTCGCTTCTGCGCGAGCGACAGCACGCGCTGTGGGAGAGTGAGACGAAGGAACGACGCGCGCGCGCGTCTTCGGGCTGCGATTCGGGCTAGGCCTCTACGACTTGCCCTCACGCACCACCGCCGACCGGTCGACGATATTTGATAGCATTGTAACGGGTCCAGAGACATCATATGAATCTTGTAACTTCAGGAAATAATAGTCAGTTTATGAAAGTTATTCTTTTATTTAAATTCCTTAAACTTTTATCGTTGTTTACGTAGATGCGTATCTGCGTAAACAACGATAAAAAACCACATTAATAATAAGTTTAGTTTTTAATTATAATATTTTAAATATAAGAACTCACATATACAAAATTTAATAAAATCAATCAATAGTTCTGTATTGTGTCTTTGGTTTCTGTCTTATCTTACTTGTTGGTGGGCTCGTTATAAGCCGTATCCACACCGGACGATCCAAAGCGCTCCGATCCCGCGCGGCATGGAGCGCGCTCCACGGAGCGTGAAGTGTAGACGTGCCGCGCGCGATCCACGTGCGCGGCGGAGCGCGCGCACCTCACCGCGTGCGATCCATTTGTTGTCGGTTTTTTGGTCACGCACAAAGGGGCCTCAGTCGCTTGGCGCGCGCGGTCTGGACGGTTGTGATTTAGAATCGCGTGATTCGCCGTTATGGATAATTCGCAATGTATCCGTTTAATTTCGCTATATAGGGAGAATAAATGTTTATGGGATCCTAATGATACCAATTACAGAAATAGAGGTGTAAGAGAAGATGCCTGGCGGAAAATTAGTCGGCAAATAAACAATATTCCAACAACAGAACTAAAGAAAAAAATGAAGTCTTTGTCGGGTGGCTACAGAAGAGAACGATTCAGAGAAAAACAGAGTCGTATTACCGGATCAGGTAAGAAATTATAGTTCCTTTTGTTTTATAATTATAGTTCATAATAATAAAATGTATTGTTTAAAACTCCACAACGTAGTAACGTAACTTAGTTTGTGATAAAAAGATATAGGTACTTAAATGTTTAAAAAGTTTTGGGTAGTGTACGAACATTGATATTTGCCGGTTATATTAATTTATTGTTTATTTCAGGTGCTGAAGATACTTACAAATCAAAATGGTTTGCTAACGATGAGTTTACTTTCATGGCGGATAAGAATAGTCAGAAAATGTACACATTATTATGACAATAGGGTCGCCCCTAACCCTAACATACTATTACACAGTTAAGTTATATCTTTTTTTTAAACGTTGCTCCACACTAGGAAATTCGTTTGTATCGTGGGTTGCTACAAACTCACCTACACAAACAGCCAGACCCGAAACAACTATCTGTAAGTCATACTAATATATAATGTTCCGTGCGGGAATCGAACCCGCGACACGGAAGGCTTAACCACTGCGCCAACTGTGCCGTCAAATTAACTTATACTTAATGTGTTTTCAGGTTCTGAACTTACTTCAAATAGGAACTCTGTTAATATCGTGCAAGAGAGCAAATCTGTAGAATCACTGTCCAAAACAATAACTGATTATAATTTACGAGGTATGTACGAATATAATTCTTACTAATATCTGAACATAGGTAGGTATAAGTATTTAAAGAAAATCTTGTCCTGTTGTGATACATACATTTTCATTTTAATTACATCACACCAGCCTATTGTATTCTTATCATTATCGCGACGCCAATTTAAAGGGTTTACAATTTTTTTACACTTATTTAAAATATCTGTTTGCTCCCAAGTTCCCAACTCTTTCATAGCATATTTTACCAAAAACTTATGAGTTTGAGTTTAGAATTTTTGGCAATTATTTATTCAAGAATATTATTTTGATTTCAGATCTACCAAAGAAAAATACACTGATTGTGATAGAGATACAGCTAGTGAAATTGTTTTTTCTCCAGATTGTTCAGAATATGTTCCAAGTCCAGAAAGGATTGCAGTCAATAGCCCATCAAGTACGTTTTCGGGTCATAGCAGCGATTCCCAATGCATAGATAGAATTTTGAACACCTCAAAAGTAATTGATACTCCTTCTACTATTTCTAATTTATCGCTATTTTTAACAAATAGCGATTTGATCACTTTTTCTACCACCATTTATAAAACAAATAATGAACATAGTTCTACATTTGATGCTGCCCAGTACAATAAAGAAAAGCAATTTGCAAATTTCAGTTTAGTATCTAGTTATCCTTTAGCCGATAATCTGTCAAGAGAAGAATTCGAGAAAACATTCGAAGTTAATGAAACTGACGTCAACATGTCTGTTGATATCACACTAACCGACAGTTCTCAAAATGAACATCCCAATTTTAGAACTGAATTAACACGACATTCATTAGAATTTGAGCCAAGTAATTCGGACGAACCTTCCACTTCACAAAATGAAAAAAAAAAACCAGAAAACTTGCACTTAATGAAGACCAGTGGTCTAGCAAAAAAAACAAATTACTTAAAAATGCTGGTCAGGCTTACGAAGGTTGTCATAATAAGAATAAGTATCCACAAAAGGTCATGGGTCTTGTGTGTTCATGTAAAATGAACTGTGGCAGCAAATTTACCACTTCAGAGAGGCATTTGATAAATTTTATAAACTTTCTGATCGAGAACGCCAATGGATGTATATTATTAAACATACTAAAACCGAAAATATAAAACGAATGGCTCTAGAACGGAAAAATAATCGCACACAGATTATAAAATATTTTTTTTTTAAATAATGTAGAGATTATTGTTTGTAAGAAATTTTTCCTAAACACTTTAAAAATTAATGAACACAACAACAACAAAATGAATGGTATATACAGCAATAGAAAAATTTAAATTAGACGAAGGGATTACAGACTTAAGAGGTAAGCACACCAATAGACCTCGAAAAATGAGCTCCAGCACGGAATCGAGTATTGAGAAGCATATTTCATTATTTCCTAAAGTAGAGTCTCATTATACAAGAAAAAGCTCAACTCGAGAATATCTGTCACAAGACCTCAACATGAGTATTTCTCAAAATACATGTACATCTTTGAAAAAAAAAGTGTGCTTTGAAACAGTTCAAAAGTTTTATATTTATAAATCATCACACAAAAAAAACACACACTCAATTTTGTAGGATGAATATTAATCTTTAAGATAACGAAGAATTATAGCTATAATCATACTTATTATCAAATATTTCGATATTATAAAAATAGCTTTTTTTACCTTTCATACAAAAACCTGTTTGCCACTCTACCTTTTTCATGTGTTTTTGTTTCATAAAATGCGATACGTAACTAAATTAATGTAAATTTCTTTGTATCATCGTTCTACAGTAATCGCAGTTTCTGTATCAAATTGATTTTCTATGGGGTGTCATAGTGAATTGGCAATTTAAAGCAAAAAAAACAAAATGAGTCGCTCTCATTTACTATTTAGTTATTACTCTTTAGTTACGATTTATTTCTACTTTCCCATGATTTCTGAACGATTCCGTAATTTTTTTACACGGACAACACTAGCTTCACTCTGATTGGCTATTGGTTTGACGTCTCCGCCATTACATCTATCGTGAAAATCAGTGAGAACGTGTGTGTTTTGTGGGGTTACTTTTTCGAGACAGGAAGTAAAATCAGCGATTTTTCATAGAACGGTAAGTCTTCATTTACCCATTTTTTGTAATACGTGTTGTACGAATATTTAATAAGCTTTTATATTTGCTGTAACAGCTTTTATCAATAAATATATTTTTTCTGACCTCAATTTGTCTAATATTTCGTAACGTTTTTTACGAATTTCGTTACGTAACGAAAAAGTACAACATAAAGCTGAGTGTATACTGTTATAACCTGACTAAGCATAGTAATATTCACTACTTAATTTATGAAAAAAAAATATATAGAGCGTCAATAACTAAAGGATTGGATATTATCTGCTATATAGAAGTGCCACCAGCAAAAAATAATGAAATAATTTAAATTACGTTTTTATGTGATTTAACAACTTTTTACCCCTGATATTACTTACATGAAGTTCTATTGAGAACTTCCTCCTTTTCGTCGGTTAAAAAACCTCGCGGCTTTGTTTCAATTCGCTTGAGAATAGAATTATACCGATTGTTACAAATACTTAACTCTTGCTACTACTTCTGTAGAGATGCCCACTATACTTGTTGGTTTGACTTATCAAATTGGTTATTACTTACAACTGCTTATATACAACTGCATTACTTCTTTTGTTTTTTAAGGAATGCCGCCAAAAACCAATGCCGAAAGGCAAAAAGCTTACAGAGAACGACTCAAAAAGGATAAACCAAATAAATATGAGGAAATCCGTGTCAAACATTTGGAAAAAGTTAAAGAAAATATCAAAAAGAAAAAAGAAATTCTTACAGAAGAAGAAAAACAAGAGCTACGAGCAAAGTGGAGACAAGCCAATGCTATAAGAGCTGAAAGAAAAAAAAGGCCTACTCTACGACAAAACAAAACAACACATTGGAAGTAAGAAAAAATGCTAAAAATAATACAAATATCCTAAAGGAGAGACTACAAAAGCTTACTGAAGAAAATACTCAATTAAAACGACGAAATAAAAATTTAAGACAGGCCTGCAATCGGATGAAAAAGCGAGTGGAAATTCTGAAAAAACGACTACCCCAACAAATTAGGCCTGATAATGATGCTATTTCCATTGAAACTCGTCAGTGTGATGACACACCGTTAACAAAATCGAATAGTTTTTTAGAAGAAACTTTACCAAATGTGTCCGTGACGGAAAAAGAAAAGGTAAAAAAGAAGTTAATTTTGCTTAACACAATTACAGATTCTTTAAAAACAGAGTTTAATAAAGCAGATACCAAAGAGAAGAAAGTACTAAAAAAAGTTGCTATCAACGATATTGCAAATAAATACAAATTAAAAACAGCTATTTCTAATGTTCTTGGTCTGAAAGGAAGAATAAGAAAGACGAAATCAATAAACGAAATGAAAAAGAAATTCATGAAAGATATACAAGATTTCTTTGAAAGAGAAGATGTAAGTAGACCTAGTGCGGGAAAAAACGAGTGCATAACGAGAAACAAAGAAAAAGTGCAAAAGAGATATTTAATGGAACCAATATACAAGCTCTATAGAAAATACAGGTTAGAGGGTGGTAAAGCGTCTTTGCAAACTTTTTATCGTTTTCGACCGTTCTCCGTTGTGAAACCAAGACTTCAAGATAGGAATACTTGTGCTTGCATAAAGCATAGTAATTTATCTTTCAAGGCAATATCGTTGAAGAAGCTAGGTTTGCTTCAGACATCTGACATTGACGAACTTATGAAAAATGTCACTTGCAGTAAATGTTTTAAATGCATGTACTCTGAGTGTTCTGAATGCAAAAATAAGAAACTAGCTGTTGATTTGACAATAAATGAAGACAGCCCTGTGGAGTGGCTTCAATGGAAAATAGGCACACACACTTATATTAAAATTGACAAAAAGAAATGCGTAGAAAAACAGACGAAAAAGTATTCAAAACAGGTAGTGAAAGGGACAGTGAATGCATTGATAAAAGAATTTCAAAATGATGTTCAAAAATTTAAAACTCACTACTACAATGTTCAACATCAGTACTTGGCGTGGAAAAAGTGTATTGAAAACCTTGATGAAGGCGAAGCTGCATTGATTTGCGATTTTTCAGAAAACTTTTCGTGCAAGCAGTCTGAAGAAATTCAGGCGATACACTTCGGAGGGTCTAGAAATCAAGTCACATTGCACACTTGCGTCCTTTACAGAAAAAATGTGAAACCCCAATCGATATGCTCCATATCCCCAAATAATGAACATGGTCCTGGAGCAATCTGGGCCCATTTGGATCCAATAATGAAACTGTGCCAACACTTTACCATTAAAAAGATTCATATATTTTCTGATAGCCCTACAACTCAGTACCGCCAAAAACATAATTTTTTCTTGTTCCAACATAATATAAAAGAATACGGATTTGAATATGCAACTTGGAATTTTTTTGAAGCCTCTCACGGCAAAGGGCCAGCTGACGGGGTTGGTGGGGCATTAAAGCGCCAACTTGACAATCATATTTCACATGGCAATGACATAACCAACGCAAAAGAAGCATATGACTATTTAATGGTTAACAGTAAAGTAAAAATGTTTTATGTTAATGAAAACGACATTCAGAAGATGACCAAAAATATCCCTGAAAATATTATTCCCATAAAAGGAACAATGAAGCTGCATCAGATTGTAACGGATGGCAACACGACAATTAAATATATATTGCTGAGCTGCTTTGATTGCCAGAAAAACATCTGCTGTGATTGCTACTACACTAAAGAACATGAACTTCTATCCAACACCCTATCAGAACCAAAAGCATCATGCAGTAACAAACCGCAAGCCTTGAAAAAACAAAAACCAGCAGCGAAAAGATTCAAAAGAATAAATAGTTCTACTACGACGGAGAGTGATGTCAGTATAAGTTATCATAGTGATTCAGATCTGATAGATGCGGATTTTTGGAGTGAGGACAATGATTTACCCAGGATAGATGACAGAGAGAGTGATCAAGACTTAGAGGTGAATGTCCATTTGAGAGCAAATATAAAAGAGATTTATTTATGATTTTTGACGTATTTTAGGGTCAAACACAAATAAAAAACTAATAAATACCTTTCAAAATCAATCATAAAAAAAAAAATATTTTTAAATACACTTTGATGTCATGTTTTTAATTTTCAGCACACATCAAAGGAGGAAAATGTTAAACGGCAACCCCCAGAACAAGTAACATTGTTATCTTCGTCAAGATTTATGTCTGCAAACCATGCTTTCTATGATACTGAAGTAAAATGCCTCAAGGCAGACGAAACACAACAAGGCAAAGAAAACTTTAAGAATAAAGGAAAAGGAACAGGGAAGAAAACAGCAAAGCAACAAAAAGATATGGAAGAAGACAAATATCCAATTGATATAATGAATGTATTAAAACAAAAAGGTGAAACAGACAAACCAAGTAAAGAAATAAAAAGTCATGAGGAAGAAGGATCAACAACTGATATCAATACAAAGCCAATAATTCTCGAGGATTTAATAAGTGACGAAGCTGTAACTACGGATGAAAAATATATGAGTGATGCAATGTCATTTAATGAACCGGAGTTTAATTTCAATGATTTGGACAATGTAGATGTTATAATACAAAATAATAATGCAACAAAAAATAACACTGAATATGAAAATAATGAAAATGTACCAATTGAAGGCACTCACAAAGTCAAAGGCGAAACATGTGGACTGACTATTCTTAACGACGAAATACTGGAAAATATACACACAAAAAAGAAAGTGGTTTATAAAGGACTTAAACCTCTATCGCTTAATAATTATCTTCACGCGCCAAAGCGATGTGATCCAAAGATTAAAAAACGGATTGTCAAACCAAATGTGTTTCGGAAAGAATTCAATTATTATAAAGATAAGGAAGAAATTTATAAAGCGCTAATGGATAGTGATTCTAATTAAGTTTTTTTATGTTTAAAATAACGTCAGGTTTTCATTTTTAAAAGATTGGGAAAAAAAAATAATTTGATTAAAATAGTATGAATGATTACTCCCTTATTTTATTTCTAACCCCTTAAGTATTTGGGTACATACTTACAAATATTTCGTATTGAATAAATGAAGAGCATTCACAATATTTCGCCAATGTGTAACCAGCCTTATGGTTACTATTTAGTTACATCTAAGGACTATTTCGTAACAATATTTCGTTACTACCATTTCGTTACGTACATTTATTTTGAGAAATACTCACATATCAAAAATGTATCGTTTGTACACTGAGTGGTTTCCACAGCAAAATTATGTTGAAGTTACGATAGCGACAAAACGTCAATATGAAACCATTTTTAACATAAAATTTAATTATTCATTTTTTAAGCCTAAAAAAGATCAATATTCTACATGTTTCGTATATGAGCAAGCTAGTCCATCAGAGAAAGAGTCTTTAGAAGAAAGCTATAGGTCATTTAAATAGAAAAGAGAGAACCCGGCAAATAAAAGATGAAGAAAAAATGACAATTGACAAAAACGATAGCACGATTGCTATCTTCGACCTGCAAAAAGTTTTAAGTATTCCACAATCTGCTGTAGGCATTTTTCATTATAAACGCAAGTATCCTGTGTACAATTTTACTATTTTGGACGCTCTACGTAAAAAAGGGTATTGCTACGTGTGGCATTACCAAATCGCAAAACGAGGCTGCATATAAATTGGCAGTTGTTTGTTGCAATTCTTGAAGAGTGAACAGGAGCGAGTTGTTAACAAGATATATTTTTATTCGGATGGTTGTTATGGCCAAAATAAGAACAGGTTCGTTTTTGCCTTATATGCGTATGTAGCAAAAACTTTAAATTTGTCTATAACGCACAGATTTTTCGAGACTGGACATAGCCAGATCGAAGGAGACTCTATGCATGCCTGTATTGAAAGGAACATGAAAAATAAGTCTATTTACACATCTGATCAGATATATAATATAATTTTAAACTCCAAAGTCTCGGGAGAAAAATATATTATGAAAGAATTGGAGCAAACAGATATTTTAGACATAAAATAATTGGTAAATCCTTTGAATTGGCGTCGCGATATAGATGGGAATACGATACGCTGGTCTGATGTAATGGAAATTCATGTATCGTCATCCCAACAGGACAAAGTTTTCTTTAAATATGATTTTGATGAGGCATATTCTGAATTAAATATTTCAAATTCATTTCAAACCAAACGACGTGGGCGAAAACCTAAGACAGATGCTTTGATAGAAGATACTGTACTGGCACGTGCTTATCATCAACCTCTTCCTATAAGCAAGGCGTTGCATACAGATTTAGTCTTTGTGCAATAGTGGAGAAATTCCACGGTATTACCACGCATTTTACGAATCCTTAATTTCTGTAGAAAATAGTGATGATCGCGATGATAATGATGATGCCAATGATGATACCGATTAGTTATTAATGTTATTACTTGGCTACTTTTTTATACTTTTACTGATTGTAATTTGTAATCTCTAGGTGAACTTTGTTCCCAATAAACGTTACAATTATAATAAATTTTGTGAGTTTTCTTTAATTATTCCCTTGAAGATACAGACGATAAATTTATTTTACCAAATCGGTTTTCAATTATTAAAATAATATGACTACCAATATTTTTCTATAAAATACGGGTTACACTACTATAACCTTTTATGGTTATTTAAAATTTTACCATAATAAGTCGGTAACTGAACATTACAATCTCTCTCTGTAATAAAAAAAACACGTTTAATAATCAAGTAAAGCAATATTATGCCTATGATTTTTAAGAAATTTACAAGAATAATTCGTTAAGTAAAAATTACTGGAATAATATTGATAAGTTAGGATTGTAGGATATCAATACCCTAAAAAATGTATGAAATCATTTTCGGTAATATGTATTTTGGTGAATAACTAATTCTGTGTATATTTAATAATTACACTTACTATAAACTTTTCGGGTAAAAATTATCTTTTCCGTCATATAACAATGATGGCATAATTAGCTTTTGTTGAAGAGATATACCCCAAAAACACTAAATTATTTTTCCTGTAAAATTTGATTTTTGCGATAACCAGTTTATTCCCCGGGGACATCGATGTAGGTATTACAATTCTAACCTAACATAATAAATAACAATATTTTTTAACAAAATAATTAGTTACTACATGACACAATATTAACATTAAGGTAACTCAGGAAGTACTTTGAAATACTTACTTTGAATAATAATTACTCACCCGCTGTACTCATCCTAATAATAAAATTATTACTTAGCTCGATCTGTCGACACGTCGCCGACGGCGTCTTCGTCGACAAATTAGTAATAAAATAACTAAATACAAATAAGAAAGGTACAGGCGGAAGGCACCGCTCCAAGTTTATTGGGTAATTCAGGGTAACCCGAATAAAAGCCTTTCGAGAAGGTAACCTCTTCAAAGGCTTATGTCATTGAAGGGGTTAACCCCTTCACGTGGTTATCATAATGAACGGGTTAACCCTTTCAATGGGTTTTGCGGGTGTAACTCGATCAAAGGGTAACACTGCGATATGAGTTACCCCTTGTACGGGTTACCCTGTCAAACGGCTTAACTCATATGCGGGTTTTCCGGTCCCTGAATCGAAGAGGTTTCATGCCTTTATCTAAATAAATACTTTATAATGGATAATTTCTTATTTACTGAATTACTAATTTTGTATACCGTACTAAGAGTAGACAGATAAAAAAGTGGTCATATCAGAAAATGGACCTCTTTCCGTCTGGTCATAGCAAAAAGTTGTCAAATCCGGAAATAGTCATATCCACAAGAAGACTAATAAAGAAATGGACACCAACTACCAAAAGGGTCGTAAATATGGCGTCAAAGATTTTAGTTCATTTATTGTGCATGTGTTTTTGACCCGAATTGTGGTGTGAGCTTAATTAAAACTTATAAGATTTTTTGGTAGTTTCTGTTTGAAGGTGGTGTCCAACATGTTAAAAAAGATTGCATCAAACAAATTGGTCGCAATAGGTTGTCGGTAGAGTTTGGCTCTGCTAAAGTAACTAACGAGTTTCTGGACCACGGACTTCTGAATAAACACAAAGTAAAGGCTGAAATTCCATCTTACAATGTTTCTCGATTGGGCTTAGTACGTGGTGTTCCAACAGAGTGGACGATGGAGGACTTTGTAAATGCCACTGAATACAAAGAAAGGAATAGGAAGTTCATCAAAGCCCGCCGACTGAATCGTAAGATCAAAAAAGATGATGGTTTCCCTGCTTGGTTACCTAACCAGTCCGTCGTGCTGAAATTTGAGGGCTAACCCCTCCCAAAAAAGATTTTTACACTTCTTTGGTAGTTGAGGCTTACCAGCTTCCTATGATTCAGTGTAGGAAGTGCCTTAGGTTTGGTCATGTACAGAATGCTTGCCGGTCAAACCTCGCTGTTACAAATGTGGACATTCACAGCACTCTGGAGATAGCTGTAGCTTTCCTTCTGACCGTGTCAGGTGTCTTCTGTGTACAGGGACACTTTACTACTGACCCGACATGTACCGAATTTGACAGAAAAAACGCATTAAAACATCATGTCCGAGCCGAGTAGTATTTCGTACTAGAAGGCTTCTGCGCAGGAACCTTCATTTCTTCCTTCTAATTATTTCCTATTCACGGTGATGTTAGCAGTTACCACAATAAAAACTGTGCCTTTAATTTATGCATTATTGCTAAATAAAATACAAGAAACATACACTATTTTATTTCAGTTAATTAAGTCGCAGCTACCTTGTTTCGAACCATCAAAACTACACTGTGCCTCTGAAAAAGCCATTATTAATGCCGCACAGGAAATCTTTCCAGAAATTAAGCTGTTTGGATGTTAATATCACTAAGGCAATATGGAAAAGAGCCAAAAAAATCAGCCCTAAAAGTAAAACGGAAAAAAGGTTAACCGGTCTTATTTCGGCGTTGCCACTTTTATCAAGAGAGCACATAACAGAAGGTTAAGAATATATTAAAACAGAAAGCTTAAATAAACCATAAATGGAAAGTTATTAAAATTATTGACACATTTTGGATGACAAAAAAGTTACAACGAAATTTTGTGCGTTTGGGCAGAGAGATAGCACAAACATGGTAACAGAATCATACCAATCATTATTAAGTGAAAAACTGAAACTATTTTCCCACGTCTGCTAACGGTGTTAAAAGACATTAAAATCAAAACGTTTGTTAAAACAAGGAGAAGGATTTGTGTAGACAACGATGATATAATATTTGTGCAAATGCAACTAATAAATAAAGAAATTTCTGTAGGATTAGCGTTAGGAAAATTGAGATAAGGCAATATAAGTATGTAGGTTTACGTATTTTACGTAAGATATTTTTAATTTGTTTCATATTATAATTGTCGAATGAACATTGTCAGACGTTCAATATTCTTTTGTTTTGCCGACGTCCATTTATTTTTCTACTAGCTTCCCGCAGCGCGGTTTCACCCACGTTGTTGCTTACTGTTCTGCTCCCATCTCAAGTAGCGTGGTATTGATGTTACATAGCCTATAACCTACCTCAAGAACTGGCCTAGCATACGCAAAAAGAATTATTTAAATTTGACAGGTAGTTTCAGAGATTAGCGCGTTCAAACAAACAAACAAACAAGCCATGTTAAATTAATGAGTCCTCGAGACGATCAAGTGCACTTGACAAGTCTACGTGATTGAAACGAATATTGATCGTTTACCGCGTAAACTTGACGCTACCGTCAAGCGATCTACGGCTCGATGGCAATTGACAAAAATTTTAATTGACAGCAGAACATTGACAAAAATTTTAATTAATGCGCTTGTGCTTGATACGACTCGACTGGACTTGACAAGTTTTTCTCATTTGTAGCAGGACTATCGTAGATGGCGGATGACAAACTGAACCTAAACGTAGCCTTGGCGAGAAGCGCCGACATAATTACCGAGTGTGATTTTGGCCTACTACTAATATCTCTCTACAGGGATTACCCTGTAGTATATAAAGTTAAAAGTAAGGAATATGCTGACTATTAAATAATATAGTTTTTAGTTAATTTCTTGTAATAATATTTATTGTATATTAAAATACTGCTCCCTGGCAAAACAATATTGGCAGGTGGCAACACCGTTTTTGCTTTGTATGTTGTTCTCTTCTCTCTGTGCCATGTAAAAATACGGATACGAACTGTTGTAGCAACAATATAAAATTAATTAATAAAATATGTCTTTCACTTAAATATCGTACAGGTTATGAGCCCAGCTGGGCACCTGTTGCTAACAGTTCGATTAAAATTAAAAAAGGCAAATAAGTGTATCGTGATTCGGTCCGATAATAAAACGCGTGCGGAACATCGTGTTGTAAAAAAATGGTGACGACTGAAGAACTTAAAAATGTTGAAAAACTCAGCGATGTAGACGTATCAACTGTGGCGGTTTCAGGTAAACCTTATTTTTCAAGCCAAGGGGCTGAAAGATATAATAGAAGGAAGCGTAAAAACTGAAGATAAAGAGAAAGCTAAATTCTGTAAAATGGACGCACAAGCCAAATATATATTATTTCAAACAGTAGACAAAAAGTTAATAACAATGTTATTCGAATGCACATCTGCAAGTGCTATTTATAAAAAGTTGTGTGAAATGTTTAGCGGCACTGAAGATCGACACAAAAATAAAATCATGCAAGATTTATTCAACTACAAGTACGACAAAATAAAGATATGGTGCAAAACTTATCTCATTTGGATAACCTCGTATATAGGCTGCGACAGTTAAACATCTACCTGGATGATAGTTTAGTTGAATCCAAAATTCTAACATTTTTATCGAAAGAGTATGAAAATTTTGTAACAGCATGGGAATCAACCACTAAAGAAGAAAAAAACACTTTCTAATTTAAAATTAAGATTATTAAGGAACAAGAAAAACATACAAGTTCACAAGATAATGAGGTCGCATTTCGATCATCCAAGTCATTTAAGAAAGCGGAAAAACAGGATTCACAATTTCTAAACAAAATGGGTAATGTAGTATGGGTAAAATACGTTGTTTTGGTTGTAATAAAATAGGCCATGTAAAAGTTTGTAAAAAAATATGCTCCATTTGTAAGAAAAACAACCATAACGAAAGTGATTGTTTCTTTCGCAACAATAAAAATTCTGTTTCATTTTTAAGTTACAAAAGTAACAATGCAGATAATAATCATTATGACTTTGTTGTAGACTCAGGTTGTACATCATATATGGTAAATGATATAAACTTGTTAAGTAACTTGGAATGTCAGGAGACATCTATATGTTTGGCAAAGAAAAATGAAAAAATGTTGTCTGTACAAACTTTTGAAGGCGAAAATTGTATCTTAAACAATACTATATATGTTCCAGATCTATGTAAAAATTTGTTTTCAGTCTCAGCAGCTACTGACAATGGTGCTGTTGTAAGTTCTAAAAATAATTCTGTGGAGACTGCTAAGTGTGGCACTAAAATATTTGGTACAAAGGAACAGTCAACAGGTCTGTATCATTTAAAATTAAAACAAGGTCGTAGTGAAGTGTCTCTGTTAGTAAATAAAAAGGAGAGTATTTATGACTGGCACATTAAAATGGGTCACCCAAGTAATGAGGTACTGGGGAAATTGGTGGACGCTGCTACGGGTGTCACACACAGCAAGGCTGATTTAAAGCAATTGCAAGATATTTGTGAAATTTGTGTTAAAGCAAAACAGGTAAAGAAACCGTTTAATAAGACTAGAGAACGTACTAGTAGGATACTTGAAATAATACATAGTGACGTATGTGGTCCTGTAGAAACCACAAGTTTTGATGGAAAAAGGTACATTCTCACAGTGTTGGATGACTTTAGTCATTATACAAAAAATTATCTGTTATCAAATAAAAGTGAGGTTAGCGATTACTTAAAACATTACATTAGGGAAACCGAGAGAGAAGTTAATCCAAAAGTTTCTGTGTTACGTTGTGATAATGGAGGTGAGTACTCCAGCAGTGAATTTAAAGCATGGTGTTATAAAAATGGTATAAAATTAGATTACAGTATTCCATACAGCCCACAACTAAATGGCAAAGCCGAGCGTCTAAATAGAAGCTTGATGGAGAAAGCTAGGGCATTATTATTAAATTCAAACCTTAGTAAAGAACTATGGGGAGAAGCTATGTACTCAGCTACATACTTACTCAATAGGTTACCATGTTCAGTGATTGATTTTAAAACTCCTTATGAAGTATGGAATAATAAGAAACCTGATCTTTCTAACATAAAAGAATTTGGTTGTGAAGCATTGGTAAAAAATTTAACACCTATAAAAAAGCTAAGTTCAAGATCACAGAAATTAATATTGGTTGGTAATTCTAAAAATGGTTATAGGTTATAATATGATGAAAATAAAAAAAAAATGTATTTGCTCGAGATGTTGTCTTTAATACAAAAACTAATAACATAATAAAACGGGGTGGACAGCAGCAGATAGAGAGCATAAAATTGGATGCAAGTATTGAAGATTGTAGTGGTCATCTGTTAACAAACATAGATCAGTATGAGTCTTCAATATGTCCTGAAAACAGCAGCATAGAATCTGAAAAAGAAACATTAGTACAGGAAAACATAGAAATAAAAGATGCTAGTAATAATGATGAGCAAGTAATAAATAAAAGGGTAAGAAGAGTTTCACAAAGATATAATGATTATGTTCTACTTACATACCAAGAAGCCATGAAGAAGAAAAATGGAAAAAGGCTATAAATGAAGAAATAAAATCTTTAGAGAAAAATCAAGTGTGGAAACTAATAGATGAAAAGGATGTCAAAGATGCTAAGATTCTAACCAACAAGTGGGTATTCAGAGTTAAAGAAGATGGATCATATAATATAAAGCCAGGATTGTTGTAAGGGGTTTTGGACAAAGAGATATAGATTATGATGAAATCTTTAGCCCTGTAGCATGTCAATCTACATTAAGGATTATATTCTCTTTAATGGTGATAAATAACTACCATCTTATGACATTTGATGTCAAGACAGCATGTTCAAATGAAAATCTCAGAGAAGGAGAAGTAATTTATATGAAAGTACCTGAAGGTTTTGAAGAAAGTTATGGAAAAGTATGTAAACTAAAAAAATCTCTATATGGTTTAAAACAGGCATCTAAAAGATGGAATGAAGAATTTATTAAAATAATGAAAGGTTTAGAGTTTGAACAGGTTAAAAATGAGTCATGTGTACTACGAAACAAAGAAGCTACTATTATAATAGGTATTTATGTTGATGACGGATAATAATTTTAAAAAATAAAGAAGATGGCTGTAAGATACTTGATGAGATAAATAAAATAATAGAAATAAAAATATATAAAAAACCTGAAACATTTTTAGGCTTACAACTTACATATAAAGATGATGGAGTTTTGTTGTCTCAAGAAAACTACACCCGTAACATACTAGAAAAATATAATATGTTGGATTGCAAAGCCGTTGACACACCTTGTGTAGGTCAAGAAGGAATTGTCTTGGATGAGAAAGGCAAGAATTTTTTTCCTTATAGAGAGGCTGTTGGGAGCCTGCTGTATCTTTCAACCAAGACAAGACCTGACATAGCTTATGCAGTTGGGTTAGCTAGTCGCAAAGTAGAAAATCCTACTAAGCAGGATGTAGTTTTGATAATACGAATCTTCAAATATTTAAAAGGTACCATCAATGATGAATTGTTCCTTAGAAAAACAAGTAACATTTAAGGTTTAGAACTGTACTGTGATGCTGATTATGCCGGTGATTGTGACACTCGTTGAAGTACCACAGGGTATGTTATCATGTTGGCTGGGTGTCCTATTACCTGGTGTTCAAGAAGGCAATCAATAACACCGGTCAACAATTTTTTTTTTTTTTTTGCGCATGGGTTGTACCTAATATATTTTGATTATATAAGCAAATCTATATAAAAAATTGCGATTACAGAACGAAAATATTTTCTTTTTAAGAAGTTATAGCATTTTTACTTTTCCCGCCTGTCGGTCTTTGCGCGCTTTCGTTGTCAAAGAGAGGTTAGAGGGTAGGGGCAGTGTTTCTTGCGTCGCTCGTTGTGTACGGTAGTATGTGTCTGCATATTACACAGGAATAACGTGTTTTGTTTTTTTTTTCGCTGTATAACCCATCTAAAATGGCTTCTAGAAGTTGTAAACGAAACGCTGACTCGTTTTGCTATATTTGCGGCGAATTTATTAAAGTAAGAGAGAAAAAGTATGATTTGAGTACAAATTTAAAGATTTGCAAGGCATATCAAACTTACTTTAATCTACCTGTTAAAAATCAAGACAAAAAATGGACTCCACATGTGTCATGTAACTCTTGCAGATACATTCTGGACGGTGAGTATATATTTTTTTTATTGTATTAACTATTTTAAAAGACATCAATTAGGTTATAATACGTTTCGTTTTATTGTAGGCTGGTACCGAGGTGAAAAAAGACAAATGAAGTTTGCAGTGCCCAGAATTTGGAGGGAACCCAGTGATCATCTCACAGACTGTTATTTTTGCATTGTGAAGCCACTCAAAGGTAAAAATTCAAAGAACACATCTTATCCTGATCTACCATCGACATCCGCTCCAATACCACATACAGATAGAAATCCTATACCTAATCCACCTGTGTTGGAAAATCAAGTACTCTCTCAAGGCAGCCTTCCATCAAGAAATTCATCTGTATCTGTACATTCTGAATTCGTTCTTGAATCTGAGCTAAAACTACCACACCTCATTAACTCTGAAGATCTCAACGACTTAATAAGAGACTTAAATTTACCAAAAAGTAAAGCAGAGTTATTAGCATCACGGTTAAAACAATGGAATCTACTTAATTGTGATGTACGAATATCTCGTCAAAGAAAACGCCATGAAGAATTTTCTTGTTTCTTTAGTAAGGAAGATGGACTCTGTTTTTGTCATGACGTGAAAGGTTTATTTGAAGAAATTGGTATTCCATGTCACACAACTGAATTGCGCCTTTTTATTGACAGCTCAACAAAAAGTCTAAAAGCTGTTCTACTACACAATGGGAACAAATTTCCATCTATTCCATTGGCACATTCCGTACATCTCAAAGAAAATTATGACAGTATTAAAATGCTACTAACTGCAATTAAATATATGGAATACAAGTGGGAAGTTATTGGAGACTTCAAGATGGTGTGTTTTTTGACCGGAATGCAAGGTGGGTATACTAAATACTCCTGTTATCTTTGCCTGTGGGATAGTAGAAATGATGCCGCTCACTACCGTCAAAAACATTGGCCTGTACGTACTGTCTATGAAGTAGGAAAATGCAATATTAAATGGGAAGCAATTGTCGATTCTAAAACTATATTAATGCCGCCATTGCATATTAAATTGGGTCTGATTAAACAATTTGTAAAGGCTCTTAATCATGAGTCCGAAGCTTTCAAATATTTGAAGAGTTTTTCCCAAAGCTGTCAGAGGCGAAAATTAAAGCTGGAATCTTTGTGGGCCCTCAAATAAAAAAAATCATGAATTGTGATATTTTCCCGGACTTACTTAGCAATGAGGAGAAAAAAGCCTGGAACAGTTTTAAGGCAGTAGTCCATGGTTTTCTTGGAAACCATAGAGCTGAAAATTATGACGAGCTGATCACTGACATGATTACATATTTTTCCATCATCGGATGTAGAATGTCTTTAAAGATGCACATGTTACATTCTCATTTGGATAAATTTATAAATAATATGGGAGCTTATTCGGAAGAGCAAGGGGAACGCTTCCATCAAGATATAATGGAATTCGAGAGACGTTACCAAGGCCAGTATACCGAAAGCATGATGGGGGACTATATTTGGGGGTTGATAAGAGAAACTTCTACTGAACATGAAAGGAAAAGTAAAACTGTTCATTTTTAAACGTTTGGACTTTATTTTAAAACTTCTATTGTATGAATAAATCATAAATGGATGTTTGGTATCTTTTAATAAATCATCTCTATGTCCATTTTTTATGTATTTTCATTTATTTAAATTTTCCGTTTTTCACAATTAAAAACAAATTCAGAACTATTTTTTGTTATTTTTTTATTTCTAGGTATAAAAGGAATAAAAATTAGGTATGTATAACCCGTGCGCAAAAATGTTGTAGACCGGTGTAATTGCACTTTCCTCCACAGAGGCAGAATTCATATCAGCTGCAGAATGTTGTAAGGATGCAATATTCATTAAATCACTGTTAAAAGAACTTAATATTAACATTCAGATGCTTCAATTCTGTATAGATAATCAAAGTGCTATTAATTAAATAAAACAGGTTTAATTAACAAAAGGTCCAAACATATAGACGTCAGATTTCATTATATTCATGAACTATACATGAATAATGAGCTTTGTATTACATATTGTCCAAGTGACTTACAACCTGATGATGTAATGACCTCAGCTTTGAACAAGCATAAGTTTGTAAAACATAAGAATACTGTGTTAAATAAGTGTATTTCCTAATATAAATTATGCAACTATAAGAAGTAATAACTAAGTTTTTTGTTTGTTGTTAGACATTGTTTAGTAGTAACATTTGTTTCTCTTATTATTAAAACTGGTAATATAAAGTTTGTTTTGTAAGACAAATTGTTTTGTTAATTAAACTAAAATAGACTAAGTAAGTTGTGTAATGAAATGATACTTGAAGTATGACACTGTTTATTTCACTATTAAGTTTTTAAAAATTTAAGAAATTAAGGGAGGGTGTTAAATAATATAGTTTTTAGTTAATTTCTTATAATAATATTTAATGTATATTAAAACACTGCTCCCTGGCATAACAATATTGACAGGTGGCAACAAAGTTTTTGCTTTGTCTGTTGTTCTCTTCTCTCTGTGCCATGTAAGAATACGGATACGAACTTTTTTTTTGTTTATATTATAGCCTACCAAAGTGACTCAGCAGTCAGTGGAATACAGAAGTGGCGGCCACTGTACCAAAAGCCGTCGTCTTAAACTGCTGGTATGGTGGCCTCCACTATGGCGGCTGGGAATGGGCTTAGGGGAAGGGATTGAGGGAGGTGAGGAAAGAGGAAAGAGGAGAAATTGGGCCACCGGTGCTCTCACTCACCGAACGAAACGCAGTAGTACGGATACTACTAAAAAGTTCCGCTAGTTTAGTTAATTATCTGATAATTAACGTTTAGTTAATGTTTAGTTTATACAGAGTATATACGACACACATACGGGTATTACAACAATCTACGCGGCCATAAGTCAAAATAATAAATTCCAAGAAATACTAAAACAAACGACTACCTGCGACAGAGGATAGTTCTGAGAATTATATTCAGCCCCTTCCACCCTTCCGCAGCGCACGTCGCGCCTTTACCCTTAGTCTGAATTAGATAGTTCATCACGGTGCATTTGTCTGTTCTCGGCGTTTGTGTAAAAACATTAACTTTGTGGTAAAATATTTAATATTTTACGTCTATAAATATCTAAAGTTTTAGTGATGGATCCTTATAAACCAGGTCAACACCATGTCACTTATTACATTCACTATTATATTCATCGCGAGAAAATTGACAGGCAGGGTTGTTTTTAAACCCACATTTTTATGTTGAGATTTTTTTTTGTTTTCAATAAGTATTTGTTATACTATCAAGTAAGATCCTGCTACAATTCCAACTAGAATGTAAACTTTGGAGCTTCAAATATTAACTAATCTAAAAATTAGCCGTGGAAAAGCGGAATAGTAGTGTCTTGGTACTTTAAACTTTTGCCTGTAAATATCAAAATATTTCGACTGAGGATAAAAACATTCTAAAAATAAAACTGTTTTGTTTTAGGTGTACAAGGTGCTTTGAGAGTGAAAATTGTAATCCGTAAATACTTGTTTGACCGCTTACAGAGGTTTGATTTACCAAATTTGAAAGGCAAATTAAATCATTTAAGGACCAACTTTTGTCGAGTGACGGTTACACAGAAGACCAAATTGAGTCTCTAAAACGCAATTTTGCACATTTCAAATCACAAACTAAGCAGAAATATTTTTCTTAAAAATAACAAGGAACGTTTGAGATACCTGTCATCCCACAAAATCGCCCAGATCGCCCATTAAAAGTTGTTTAACCTGGGGAGCGCACAGTTGGGTCTATTTGACCCGCGCCATTTCAAATCGGGTGTATTTCTCAGAATTATAATGCGACGTTGCCATACTTCTCAGTAGCTGGAGCTAACAGTAACTCAATAATGGTAAAAATCGAAGAGAGGGGTCTTCGTTTCTTACCACTATTGTGTTGGGTTGCGCCTGCACCGGGAGATAGACGTGGCCAAACGACCAAAATGGTAAATATGAACCAACCATACACTCAATGTCGTAATTTCGCGCCATTCTTTTAAAACTTTTTTTATTGTTTATATTTTTATTTTTAGGTATTTTTTTCAAAATGAACAGGGAAGAACGCGAACGACAGCGGATTTTAGCCATATTACAAGAATCGGACTCTGAAAACGAACAAATTTCTTCAGGAAGTGAAGAGGAAGATCATGTGAATCGTCGTAGTTATGACAGTAACACAGACCAGGGCGCCGCGTCCGATGATGACAGTGATACTGTACCCTTGAGTGAACTACAGCGTCAAATACGTTCTTCAACTTCATCATTAGACCGACAGCAAAGTTTTGTTACTGATTTGACTACGCTAATTACTTCTGAAACCCAGGAAAACGAGGTACAAACTTCTTATTTTTTCGGAAAAGATGGAACAAAAATAAAAGAAATCAAATTCTTCAAAAAATAATGAAACTTACGCAAAACGACGTATATTTCTAAAGAATCTAGGTCTTTTTCTTGTTCGTGAGCATTTACACATACGTAAGAATGTCGCTCAGTTGCCAAGACTGACACGTAAAAGAATAAAAGATTTCTTAGGAGACCCAGGTGAGGAGCCACCAAAAAAGATACCAAATGTAAGAAAACGATGTCAAGACTGTCCTGCCAAAAAATACAGAAAAACTAATAACATATTATTATGTTCGAGCTGTAATAAATATATATGTACTGAAGACGCAATGTTATACTGCGGTGATTGTGCAAATGGAGAGCCTAAAGCCAAAATAATGACTTGTAAGACTGAAAATTGTTGTTATTATATGTTATTACAAAGTTTTATAATAAAGGTGTCATCCTAGGTTAGGTTTTTTTAGAAGATTTATGTTTTGTTAACTTTTGATTGCCATAAAACAGAAGATGTCAATTTTGTTGATCTGATCACGATTGATGGTGTGTGTGTGTGTGCGCGTGTGTGTGTGTGCGTGTGTGTGTGTGCGTGTGTGTGTGTGCGTGTGTGTGTGTGTGTGTGTGTGTGTGTGTGTGTGTGTGTGTGTGCGTGTGTGTGAGTCATAAATGTTGAAAACATTTCCTTAATATATTCCTTAAACTCGCAAAACTCTGAGGGTAAATCTTCTTCTCTCATTCTTTTGTTTCGCATCGAAACATAGTTAGGAGGTGTAGTTTCCATTTCATAGACATTAGAGTCAGACAGAGATTTATTTAATTGCGGTAAAGACATGTTTTTGAAGTTGATAAGATCGCATTAAAAATTATTTCTAAATTTTATCAAATTTACACTTAACTAAATTTTTGGTATATGGATAAAATCGTATAATAGAACCACAAAAAGTATTATCAATGGCTTAGTTTCGAACCTGAAGTCCACACCTAGTAGACACGTCTCTTGACCACATCTCCACGGCAGCTATTACTCAGATTAACAAAATTATGCTTCACACTCGATGTTATTAGACCTTTTGTTAATTCTGTTGTCCTGGTACTTGGGTGCAGGTAATATAGTTGATTAGAGTAAATAGATTTGTCTCTCTCACCCGTGGGCTGGACTTCACTGTGGCGCAGCGGGTGGGGTTTGATTTAATGTTTGAAGCGCGCAGCCGTTTATGAAACTCTTCGATACTTATGCACTCCTATTATTTTACTTGGTTTTTTGCTTTATTTTAGATATATTTTATATCAATTATTTAAAACTGCGTAGAATTTTTACACGTCTGCTCGAAACCGAGGTCCGGGGGAAGAGGTCACATATTTTATAACGAAACCGTTTATTTTTACTTAAGATCCTTTAAATGATAGTCTCTTAGTGAAATTACAGCAACATTTTCTTAAAATACCTTCGCATATTGGAAAAACATTAATTAAACATTACAAACGGGTCATCTTGACCCAACACTACACTCGGTGTAACACTTTTTCACTGTGCTGACCCCGGGTTAAAGATTCAAGTGACAGAACTAAAAGAAGGAAAACTGAATAATTTCGGTCTAATTTAGAAAAAGATTTAATCGTACATGCTGCGCAGGTAGAAATGCGGAAAACTGAAAAAGGGATGCTTCGGCAGTATTAAAAGAAATTACCAGTACTTCGACACATGCAACAAAATATAAAAGAGCTTTTTTAAAAAGAGAGTGTTCTTTACGCCACTACTAGCAATGACGATGTTTGTTGAAGCCGATTTGACTCGTCGACAATATGAAGTTGTGAGGAATACCAATAAGAAGTTTTTCCCTTGTTATAGTTTATTACAAAAAACAAAATAAGATTGCTACTAGCCTACAGAATCGATCAGAGTAACGAGCACATACGCAGAGATTTAAAACCTTTGCTCGACCATACAGTAAAGCGTTTATCTACTTTCTTAGAAGAGGTTCTTATAACTTTGAAGGAGCAAGAACGAGAGAGCTTACAGTTGATATCAAAGTGGGGTTGTGATGGTTCTCAACAGTCGCAATTTAAGCAAAAAATTGTTAATGATACCGACTCTGACGCAAATATTTTTACATACTTGTACATACGAAATACCTGGTATTTACTCTGATGTTCCCTCACATTTTCTTGTGAAAATGCTACCAACTAGCTAGAGCACGCACCGTTTTCCCGAATAGATTTCTAGAACTTTAAGTTACTTTAGATCTGGAAATGATCTTTTAATTTTTTTTAATTGTTTTTTGACAGCTGAATATTCTTTTGCAGACTAGTTCGGAAGATGAATATTCCGTAGACTGCCGTGAATCTTTGAAACCAGCCGACCCAGAGGATAACGTTCTGTCGTTACAGTCAGAAGTTCTAGACTACAGGAAGTATTCGTCACCAGCAATATTGGACAAACGCATTCAGGATACTTCGTTCACGAATTTTCTGCAAAACGATGAAGAAAGTGACCTCAGCTATGTTAGCAACTCTCCCTGTCGCGAAGTTATCTTCGTTCCAAAGAACTTAATGAAACCTGCACCTGAGAATGTGATAGTTCTTTCAGTACCTGAAAATGAGATCTGTACTGCTCCTTCAGTACACGATGTAACAATGGATAATTATTTTGAGGAAGACCCTAACACTACCCAGACCCAAAAAGAAAACCTAAATCCCAAAAAAGTGTTCAATAAAGTAATTCGAGGCAGAGATTTTTGTTTTACTGTGAAAACTTAGTTCTGAATTTTGCAAGACATTTGTTAAGACAACATATGTACGAACCAGAGGTACAAAGAATTGTTTCTTACCCCAAAAATAGCATCGAAAGAAAAACTAAAATAACAGAACTCAGGAAAAAAGGTAACTATATTCAAAACTCGGTAAATTTTATTAAACCGATGAGAAAACAAAAACATACAGATTATTTACCATGCACTGATTGCTTAGGCTTTTACTCAAAAAAATTGTTATGGAAACAAGAAGAAATGCAGTGGAAACCCATAAAAATGTCCAATCGGAAGCACAAAATTTGTTGCTGCGAAATTTGAAAGTAGATGAGAAACTGAAAACAACAGTATTTCCTAGAATAAGAACCGACAAGATATCACTTGTTGCGAGTCTGACACGTTGATCTGTGCATATGGCTCGCAATACTTAAAGACTTACAGGGAAAAGCACTTCGTGAATGTTGTATCACGAAAAATGCGAGAAATGGCAAAGCTATTGATTGAACTAAAGAAAGGTAAACCAACAATTAGCAATTTCTTCGACGCACTTAAACCGGAACACTATGATGTTTTCGTGGCAGCTACTAAAATTGTTGGTAAATTTGACTCGGAGAAAGACAGATTTGACTCACTAACATTTGCCATGAATATAGCTACCAGTATTAAGCAGTGCTGTAATCTGGCAATAATGATGGCATTAAAGAAGCAAGGCCTATGCTGAAGTCCACACAGGTGAAGTAGAAGCAGGCCTAAAAACATTGATTCAGCTAAGTCTCCAATTGGAAATTTGACGTTTCCAGCCAGGCTGCGACAGACCTAAATAAAAAAAAATGGAACAAAATTACTATAATACCGCTAGCGAATGATTTGAAACTATTGAAAGCATATCTTCAAAATAAATCTGACCAAGCTGCTAAAAAAATCAATGAAGGATCATATACCATTGCAACATATCGCACACCCAGAACGACACTGTATTATGTCGAAAAATCTCAAAATCGACTTTTTTATATAATTAAATAGCCAAAATTTTGCCGCGTGTACCACAAAGACAGACGTATTTATATCTTAAAAATTGACCCAAAGAGAGCGCACTAACTCTCTATTGGTGAAGTCGCGCCGCCAGAATCATGCCGCGAACAGGAAACTATTTCTTGTTGCGACTCGTACGTCTTGGAAACAACACCGAGATTGTTTACGGAATAGTGAATTATTTTGATTAAATGCAGTTTTGTAAACTCTTTGTAAAAATTACTACGAAGTATTTAGTTTTAATTCAGTGTTGGTGACTTTGCTCATATAGCGAATTTGATACTATTCCAAAATAATACTCTCTTGTTGACGAAGGTAAGTTAGATTTATTGTATTATTTTAAAATAGTTCTGTATTGTTCATAAAAGATGAAAATTGTGAAATGATGCACTATTGATGGTAGATTTAAATTGTGGCCTAATTTTTTATTATATTATAATAGATTATTTTATTTTACCTGGAACAGTTGCTTACCTTATAAGCTAAACAAATATTATTTAAAATTTAAATTGTTCTTTAATAACACAAGTAATGAACATTTTTTTGAGATAATGCACTATTGTTGAATTAATTAAATTTTAATTATTGTTCGGCAGATGATGGTGGGTCGTGGTCTCCTATTGGTTAAAAAGGCAACTGAAGCTGTAACGGAGGCAACTACACCTTTTGTGCAAGTAGACAGCATGGAAAAGGATGTCCAAAATACAACCGTTGCACCATTAACAGATGAATAGTCATCGATGGGAGCAGTTTCAGTCGATGATACATCAAATAGATAAAAACCTAACTGTTCCAATTTTATCTAATCATAGTGATGAAAAAGATTTTATTAATGATTCGGATACGGATCCTACTTTTTCTCTGCCTGTTAAGAAATTATCTCGGCCTCTGGTAATACCCAGAAGATTGTGGATCTTCCTCCTCAAGCACCTCGTCAGATTCACATCTTCAACACAGCTCGTCATCTTCAAGCTCCAGCAGCTCAAGTAGTTCATCTGATGATGAATTCAATAGTCCGGGTCCTCCACAGCAAATAATCAAAGTAATTCCAATTCCACTGTGACTAACGCACTCTCAACTTCATCTGCTTTAGAAACTGCTCGTTAGTGACCGAACCCAAGTTAAGCAGAAAGAGAAAACTAAATCCTGCTGGCTGAAAGTTTAAAATAAAGTAACACGGACTGAAAAACGGAAGGTTAAGTTCCTATGCTTTATAAAAAAACCTTTATGATATTTTTTTATTTGAAGGTAGTCAATAACTATTAGAACTGTGATTATCATAACTCATGGTGATTTTAATAAGTCTTTACTGTTAAAGATTGATTTAAAGTAAAGACAGCAAGGTACATAATTTTATATTTTATGGCAATAATGTTTTTACTTAGGGCTTTTAATGCAAATGTATATCGTAGCTAATGTGTAAATTGGAAGACTTAATTCATAAGTTAGTAAATAGTTTAGTTATAGTAGCTTACTATAAATTCAAATTTATATTTTTTTTACCTTAAACGCATTTGTGATTTATCATGTTGATTGATGATGCCATATTACATAGTCATAAAAATTTTAACGTCTGTGATTGTCGGAAATAAATTTAAAGTTATTAAGTTTTTTCTAACCACGCACTGTTTAATTTAAGAACTTAGTGTTAGTTTTTGTAATTTTTGTGTTTTATTTGTCACATTCAACTTCAAAATATGGAAGCTTTAAGTGAAATTTGGTATTATAATTCGTTTTGATAAGTATTTTTCTTAATTAACGAAATAAATAATTCATTATTGTATATTATATCTCAGTCATAAAAATAGAATGATAGTGTATTATTTCCTAATCAATCAGTAAAAAGCAAGTAAGTCGAAATAATTTTTATTTATTTCGTTCCGTCATTCCACAATAGTAAGTTAAGTCGAAAACGCGTTATATTGATTTAAAGACATTGTTTTGCAGCGACCAAACTATGTAATATTGATAAGCATTGGATTCTTCATATGTAAAGTTCATAAAATATGTAATAAGTTTTACATAACATGAGATATCGGTTTTTCGTCGATTCTGGAAAAAGAGCTATTTTGACTTAGTGCAGTGTTGTTTTGGGCGTGCGATATATAAAGCTATTATATATATAGAGCTATAGTGTAGGTTGGTCTGCGTGGTATAGGAACTACATGAAGAAATATAAAGTATAGAGGATATGGGATATTAAAAAGAAAAACTGTCACTCGTACTTACTCCTTCTATTTTTTCGTGTAACATTGTAAAGATTTTAAAAATCAAAATATAAGATTCTAAATGCATGTAGCAATCTTATTTCCACATTGGCTATAATACTTTATTATTTAAACCTAATTAAAACATGAGAGTAGCTAACCTGATTTCCGGTCGGATTCGTGCCTTTTGTCTCCTTTTTACCTGTATACCCGTCTCTTTCTAACATGTCACGTTACGTCACGTCCTCTTTCTTATGGTGGGACTTGCTATATATAGCATGGCCCGCTGTGTTCTGATCATTGGCTCGAATGTTTTGTGTCACCAGGCAGAGTTTAGAAATATTAGGTTTGGAAGAAGGTAAGTATGTTTAATAAACGTTTTATTTTCAGGTAAAACGTTGCTATTAAACCAACTGTACCGTTCTTCCAAACCTAATTAAAACATGAGATTTGTTTGTTATCGCCTGGTGAAAGAGGACGTCAATGTGATCACATATGTTTAATGATGTTGAGAAAGGGTAACATATGTCTTAGTAAGTATAAATCATAATGTGTTTTATTTGTGCTAATTGGATTTACGAATAATGAAACGTGAGCAAGAACATTCAGGTGTACATAATGTAAATTATGTGAGAAGAGATGCAATATTGACGATGTTATTGACAGTAGAAACAATCAGAATTTATACACTCCACCATTTAATTTTGCCATTTACAGGCAGGTATACAAGACTTTACACCTGTTCCATCTAGTCATAGACATGACAAGATAATTCATGTGACCGAATGGCAAGACGGGATTGACTCAGATCGAAATAATTGCAGTTTTTGTGTCATAGCAGTACTGTTAAAACCGGATGCTTCTATTTCGCTTTAGACCTTAGTTCTAAACGATGGGTCGATCCTGTTTTACTTTCGATCCGTTTTAGCACCATAGTAAGAGTTTTTGAAAATTTATTGAACGTAACACAATACTGCTGGTAAGTGCGGTATCCCATTCAGCGAAGATAGTGGCAAATAGGAGTACTTAGTTCCTAGTTGTTGGTTGGCTTCAGACTTCTGAAGGCTTGACCACGGGTATGGCTCACAGAACCAACTATACAATTGGATGATAGCTCAGTTTATACCATATGTTTGGGTTAGAGATAGAAAACCAAAGCAATGGTAACTAGAATTTTATTTAGACATAGTTTTCCTTTGTACCCACTTACAAGACTCAATCAGTAATCTTGGCAAGTCAAAAGAAGTCGTAGATATTTAGACTTAGCTTTTTGGCGGTGAAACAATACACATTACACATTATTCATTATGCTTTTGGAGTGAGAAGATATTATGTTGATGTGTCTACTGGTACTTGTTAGATATTTCTGATGACGAGCTTAGCTCACTTCAGACATTGTACACCATGGTAACACTACCAGTGAACACCTCGAGTCTGGTTAAAATACAGCAGTGTATTATGAGCTGAATCGACATAGCGTACATCGCAAGTTCTCTGGTCCTTTATTAGCTTGTCCGGGATCCCATATGAAGTTCTGCACGTGGTAGGCACGCGTGTGTTTGAACACAATATTTGGATTAGTAGTAGGCACTGAACATCATTCTGATCATTTTTTGGTTTTAGCGTTATATTTATTGGCCTGATACATTAATGAATTAAAATAAATTTTTGACAATTGTTGTCAAGGGTTTAATGTTACTTTATTTGTTTCAAATGACGCAGCTGTCCAGGTGTCGATAAAGAACATTGTTCAATCCAATGCGTCCACGGTATCACCGTTTGATAGTAGACTATAACAGTCTTAGTATATTAATCATTGAAAAAGTTACGGGGTTGCAATCATATTTATAACCGAGGGTAGGTTCACTTAGAAATAATCGCCAGTACATAATTATATTATATGAGATACACGAATCTTGCGATAAGTACTTTTTATAGGTGAGTACAGACTGAATTAGGGTCGGTACGACGCCGACGATCGGTACGATACGATCGGTATGTCTACAAGCGAACAGAAGCAACTGTAAGCACATGACACATTACAGTTTAGGCTATAGCATAGTTAGCTGTCACCTGTGATACGAGCAAAGCTTAACAGTTATTTACTTTCCGGGACAGTAAACGGATATCGTGATGACAGTAGAGCATCTATTGTGTCTACAATATTGTCCATGAAAGGATTAAGTATGTTGAGGTTAATGATTTGATCAAAGCGTTAACAAACACGTTCATCATCCATCTTTTCGTTACGCGTATATTACAGCGATGTAATTCGATGAGAATTGCATTTTTTCGAGTGTAGTAACATCTATTTAAGCATTCTTTAGTTTAATTGACGATAGAAAATAATGCGTATGCATTCTTAGCTTTTTGGGTAAAGTAGGTTATACGAGCTAATCTGAAGCATTAGTATACTTATGATTTAATGTGTGCAATATATTTGTATAGTTTTCAGAATGTATGGCGGTGAGCTTTGGCTTGCCATTCTACATAACAGGAGTATAACGTCATTGGGTTAATTGAACGATAGTGAGTTCTCCGATCCCGGTGGGAAAACGGGAGATAACTCTGATACTTGATTAATTATACAGTGCATTTCATTGTTCATTGAGGCGTTGCTCTTAATGTTAAAAGACCGATCAGCAAGTTTACTTTGTATTGGGGATTAGTTTTAAACAAAATCGGCCAAAGTGAGTTTTTCTTGTAAGGCAAAATGATTTCCTTCTGATAAGTTGCCATTGTTAACCTGTAGTAGTCGCTTATTCTCATATAGAGAAGGCATGAGCATTAATCGTTACGCTTGCTCAACGCGGATTGGCGATTTCGGAAAACCCATGTTTCCTCATAATGTTTTCCTTCACCGTCAGTCTATAATGTACGAATACCCTTCGAAAGTACCTACGCGTGACTTGAAAAAGTCACATTGGTACTTGCCCGGATTCGAATCTACGACCTCATGTTTAAAAAGTGGGTGCGTTCTTCTTCTTCTTTTCGCGGGCTCGTTTTTCGCATGTGGTCCCTTCGTAGTTGGGCCTTTTTGCGTGATGTAGTGGGTGCGTTATCTACTTGGCCATCACGACTCTGCCTCTGTAATCGGAGCCCGCGTACCATCGATACAGCAGATATGGCGGTAGCTACGCCCTTGCCTCTAGCGATAGACCATTGAGAGTGTATTTACTTGGGGGCATTTACTATAATTATGCATCATTTAGTGGTTACCTAGCAGAGATGGCAATTCCTGGTCATATACTTTCCTCTCAGGATTACAGGAGTTTTGCCATGATCGCTTTGCTGGGTAGACGGATTGGCAGTCGCAGTGATGTTGATCTGCATTAGTACAGGATCTCTTTTACTACTTAAAGTTTAGAAGGTTTAAGTCATAATCGCTTCGCTGGGAGGACGGCTGGCAAACGCAATGCATCAGCATTAGTACAGAATCTCTTTCAAATTTTAGAGGATTCAAGCCTTAATCGCTTCGCTGGGAAGGCGGCTGGCAAACGCAGTGATGCCCATCTGCATTAGTACAAGATCCCTCTCTTTCTCTCCCATTCAGGTTTACAGTATTTCAGCCATATCGCTTCGCTGGGAAGGCGACTGGCAAGTTCTATGGTGCCCATCTGCATTAGTACAGAATCTCTCTCTCTTTCAAGTTTAGAGGATTTAAGCCATAGTCGCTTCGCTGGGAAGGCGGCTGGCAAACGCAGTGGTGCCCACCTGCATTAGTACAGGATTCCTCTCTCTCTCTCTCTCTCATTGAGGTTTAGAGGATTTAAGCCATATCGCTTCGCTGGGAAGGCGGCTTGGCAAAGGAAGGCGGCTGGCAAACTCTGTGGTGCCCATCTGCGTTAGTACAGAACCTCTCTCTCTGTCTCTTTCAAGTTTAGAGGATTTAAGCCGTAGTCGCTTCGCTAGGAAGGCGGCTGGCAAAGGCAGTGGTGCCCATCTGCATTAGAACAGAATCTCTCTCTCTCTCTCGAAGTAGAGGATTCAAGCCGTAATCGCTTCGCTGGGGAGGCGGCTGGCAAACGCAGTGGTGCCCACCTGCATTAGTACAGGATCCCTCACTCTCTCTCTCTCTCTCTCACTCATTCAGCTTCAGAGGATTTAAGCCATAATCGCTTCGCTGGAAAGGCGGCTGGCAAAGGCAGTGGTGCCCATCTGCATTAGTACAAAATCTCTCTCTCTCTCGAAGTAGAGGATTCAAGCCATATCCGCTTCGCTGGGGAGGCGGCTGGCAAACGCAGTGGTGCCCACCTGCATTAGTACAGGATCCCTCACTCTCTCTCTCTCTCTCATTCAGCTTCAGAGGATTTAAGCCATAATCGCTTCGCAGGGAAGGCGGCTGGCAAAGGCAGTGGTGCCCATCTGCATTAGTACAAAATCTCTCTCTCTCTCTCTCGAAGTAGAGGATTCAAGCCGTAATCGTTTCGCTGAGAAGGCAGCTGGCAAACGCAGTGGTGCCCACCTGCATTAGTACAGGATCCCTCACTCTCTCCCTCTCTCATTCAGCTTCAGAGGATTTAAGCCATAATCGCTTCGCTGGGAAGGTGGCTGGCTGGCAAAGGCAGTGGTGTTCATCTGCATTAGTACAGGATCTCTCTCTCTCTCTCGTTTAGAGGATTAAAGCCATAGACGCTTCGCTGAGAAGGCGACTGGCAACCGCAATGGAACTGATCTGCACTAGTACAGGGTCTCCAAAATAGTACAGGGTCACTGCTGCCTGTTTGGCGAAATGATGCTTTCTTGTACAGTATGCTATATTTGAGTCGTGAAACTGCGAGGGTAACTTTGAACTCTTAAAGTCATCCTGCAGGGTAGGTGTTCCTCGGCAGGCCATTTTCCTTGCATTGTTTGTGGACTCATTGTAACGCTTCAAATTCAATTTCGTTTTGTAGCCTGGTTGCGTATTATTTCTGTATATCTGCACATCTTATACTCACCTTTTCAACTTAATGTATTAAGCAGTAGGTACGTATATATAATAGCATTATAGGCTAAAAGCTCCCAACCGAGCAAGCCAAGGTTCGGGTAACATGTATTTACGGGTTTCTCCGTTGGAGAGTATATACCCGCTTTATGATACTATGTTAAAGTTTATAGTCAGGCTATGGGTCTGAAATAAAAGTCCTGAAAGTAATTCGTCAAATTTATGCTATACGAGATTTGTATTTCAGTTGATGTCAATCAGACGATTTTATCCTGAAAATGACTCGTTAAACGTATTGTATGATTTATGACAGTTATATTCAAATAAATTGATGCGGTCATACCTGAGAGGATAGACATCATGAGCTCTTCCATAGATAGCTAGAGGTCTAAAATAACTTTAATTTTATCCTGAAAATAATTGGTTAAACATATGACTGCATGCTTTGCCTTTATGATAGTTATATTCAAGATAATGCAGTCATACTTTGAGAGAATAAACGATGCAAGCATTTCAAAAGTGTAAAATAAATATATTATGGTTAAATCTCGAAAGTAATGCACCAAACTTACGGTTATGCCGCACGCCGTTGCCTTCGAGTAGTGACTTATTCCTCTAGAATTCGCTGCTGAAAACCAAACTGGGCAGTAGTCGACCTACTATTATATCAGCACTAGAGGAATAAGCCGGCGTTGAACTCGTTCCATTCACTCTTCTTTTCCGTGTTGATCCGTGAAGATAGACGGTATACTTTTTACTTCCATCTAAATATATTCAACTACCTACTTACTACATTTAATAAACAGAAACGAATGGTAACACCATTAAATTTTAAGTAGGTAGTTAATTTGCGCAAAATGGCGCCGATACGAAATATTAAATATTATAATATTAAAAAATAATATTCAGTAAAGATAGTTGTAGTTACTTTCAGCACTTACATGATTTGTCGTTCGACGATGTAGATAAAAAGGTAAAATCTTACCACTTTGAACTGACTCAACATAATTATTATTAATGAAATAATAACACAATCACGTATCTATAGGCACAGACTTCGGTATGTGTGAGGCTAGTGTCTAGCCGAAGACACAACCGTTCCAACGGAAAATCAAGACGCCAATGATCAGAACACAGCGGGCCATGCTATATATAGCAAGTCCCACCATAAGAAAGAGGACGTGACGTAACGTGACATGTTAGAAAGAGACGGGTATACAGGTAAAAAGGAGACAAAAGGCACGAATCCGACCGGAAATCAGGTTAGCTATTCTCATGTTTTAATTAGGTTTGGAAGAACGGTACAGTTGGTTTAATATATATTCAAGGAAACACCAGATTTTTTACAATGAAACGGGTAATCAGCAATGAGACAGTGTTATTAGTAAATATACTTAATATGTGTTTGGTTTTAATCAATTAGGTAAGTATATAGGTAAACAATAACTTAAGAAAATTTAAATGAAAATATGTTTAATTTAGAGAAATTATTATTAGGTTTTCTTAATAAAATTTACATAATCAGACTTATAAACATTGACAACGCAAAGGTAATAATGGCTTAGGATTAACGAAAACAATTTTTCAGTATCCTCTTCATATAACTAATCTATGTTGTAGTTAGCAGTCTCATTAATAAAAATATTACAATCATGTCATTATAATTAGGTATGAATTAGGTATAACTTTAACTATAAGCAACATATTTATCAATAAATATGAATAAACAGATAATAAAAATATCGCATGATAAAAAACCGAAACTTAAACTCAGCCAGAATTTAACGCAAACGACCGTCTAAATCAGTCTTCGCCTGCGCGGTACAGGGGTGCGGGGGTAGGGCGACAACGGGGACCGAGAGAGGTGCGGGCGGCAGGCGCATGTTTGTAACAACTCATTACGCTCGCTACACGGTTAGCGATCACTCGTGTTGATAGTTCTGGACACTTTATGACAGTTATACATGAGATTACATTCTCAAGATGAGTCGAAATATCTTCGGACATAAAATTAATAGCCAGTGCAAGCAAATGGTTTTTAACGTATATGAATATTTTAGAAAAAAGAAACTAGATCCAAATTCCACTGAATATCTGCAAGATATAAATTTGAACAAAACCTAGCAGAGGTTACTGGACTATCGGATAAATCTGTATCTAGAATTGTACAACAAAGGAGACTATTGAAAGATAACGAAATATTTAAATCACCGAAAAAACCAAAACAAGTGCGCAGAAAAAGAGTTGAATTAGACGATTTTGCAAAAGGAGTAGTAAGAAGAAAAGTCTCTCAATTTTATACATATTATAAAAAAATACCAACTCTAAAAACTTTGAATGTTATACTTAGAGAAGAGAATATATTACACTGCGGAAGGGAATATTTAAGGCTATTATTACATGATCTTGGTTTCAATTTTAAGAAATGCGGATCCAAAAGGAAACTTCTTATCGAACAGCCAAATATAAAATCATGGAGGTAGAAATACCTACAGTCTATAAAAATATAACGTAGGGAAGGAAGATATATTATATATCTTGACGAAACTTATGTCAATGCGTCTCATAACGTATCAAAGTGTTGGCAATCAAAGGATGAACACGGCGTGCTGTTTAATATCGGTAAAGGGGACCGTTTGATCATTGTTCATTGTGGAGGCCAGACTGGATTTGTAGACTTGTGATATTCAAATCCAAGTGTAAAACAGGTGATTATCACGATTCCATGAATTTTGTGAATTTCATGAAATGGATAAATGAAAAGCTGATGCCGAATATACCACCAAATTCTGTCATAGTGATGGATAACGCTGCTTATCATTCGGTTCGAGAGGAGAAAAAGCCGAGTATGGCTTCTACTAAGCCAGCTATGCAAGCATGGCTACGACGACATGACGTGCCATTTGATGATAAACTAAGGAAGGATGAGTTATATAAATTAATTAAAAGGCATTTCACAGAAGACATTTATAAAATTGACGAGTTATTAAAAAGAAACGGACATGAAGTGCTGCGTTTGCCCTCTTACCACTCAGACCTGAACCCCATTGAGCTAGTCTGGGGTGATATTAAGGGACAATTAGCTCAAAAAAGTGTCGACTCTAATTTGGACCAAATAAAAGTATATTAAAGGGATTATTTGCTGAATATTCTGCAGAAAAGTGGGAGCATTGCGTTAACCACGTAATTAAAATTGAGGACGAATACTGCAAACATGATGGTATTGTAGATGATGCTGTTGATTTTATTATTAATGTGCAGAACGATTCTGATGATTCTGATGATGGCTGCTCCGAAAGTGAAGAATCAAGTTCAAGTGATATTGATATGGACATATGTGATTGATTTCGATGATTTGATTTTTGATTTGGATGATTCTTGTAATATAATAGTTTGTTACTGTTGAGTCATCGACTCAACGTCTTGATTCATGCGTTCGGGCATCATCGGCATTCTCCGTGAGCGACCGACGCAGGACCACCGCCGCGCGCCCCTCTGCACCAGTCACCAAATCACTTGATACGCGACGACACGTACACCCGCGCTCGCGCTCCATAGCATACCTTATTTACATATTTACTTGTTTTCATCGTTCATAAACGTTTTGTAACAGTCTGAACAATTATACATATCATATTATACAGTCCACTCGTCTTATTGCTACGATCCTAAGGCTAGCACCCCAACATATGGTCCTTCTACCGTTGAAGTTTGACCCAACGTTTTAGCAAGAAAATTCAAAGCAGCAACGGTTTTTTGCAAACGGTTTTGCAAGTCATCAAGTTGAAGAAATTTTCAACTGTCTTCATTGTGCCTGGATAGAAATATACATCGTGCCATCGATTTCTTCGTGATTGTCTGCATTTGGTCGTCTTGAATACCGGCACGGTTTCAACTTCGCCGTCTTAGCCGCGTTCAAGCCAACCGACAAAAGAAGAAATTAAAGAATAATCTGCGCAGCGGTTGCAAACACACATCATTAGATTGTCGTCGTGCATCGAGAAACGTGAAGAATCTCCTCGTCACAATCATCATCAGTGGTTTGCACCAACAAAACTGTGAGATCGTTCCAATAATTCCTTAATCGTATATTTCATAACCATCCTCATAGTAGTAATCATATTTCCTATTTATTTCATTTAATTTCATCGCGTTAGTGCTATCGCATTTCATATAAATCCATTCATTTTCGACCTTCATTGATTTAGACTGTTTTCATCTCTTTTGTCACCTCATATGTGACTGTTCGCGAGAAAAGGTACCTTATGGACGTTTATAGTTTCGAAGATATTGATTGTTTTGTAAATTTTGCAAGAAATATAGATTTTTTTTTTATTACTGTTTCGCAAAGCATAAGATCTGAAATTTATTTACCTATTATTATTTTTTATTTAATGTAAATAATAAGTCCATAATGTGGTCTCAAAGTTTAGTAGAAAAGGGACCTTATGGCCGCGTGTTATAAAACGCTAGATGCAAACACGTCGTGACGTGCTCCGCTTTTGACATTCATGCCGCTGCATCGTAGCAATACTTTGACTTTGCCGCCAGGCATCTGCACTGCTCTTACCTACGTTTTAAGCATAGTTTTCTGTCTCGCTCATCGCTAAGGACTAAGGATACCGTAACGGCACTAGTCATTGCTTGTTCGTTTATTCGTTCGTTCGGTTGAGTTAAAAGCATTCCTCTGTGATTTTAGTGTATTTATTAATAATTTTCAACACAATTTGAAATTAAAGTGCAGTATTTTGTTTGCATCGTGATAAATAATGGAAGGAGATAAAAATAATTATCCTTATAAGGAGGGTAAGTATCTATCTACTACTTAAACGTCTTATAAAATTCCCAATAGCAGTATTTATTTCTTTGTTATTTATTATTAGTACACACATAAGCGATACTTAAATGAAATAGAGAGATGAACAGTTTTGTGTAAATATCGTTCAATTAATTTTTTATCTTTCATTCCATTTCATAGGACGTCACATACTCGAAACGGAATCACAAGATATTTTCATGGAAGAGGAGCTATTGGAAACTGAGTCACAATCAGTTTTGAGGAAGTCAAATGTATACTATATTCGTATTACTCTACGGGCTTCTAAATCCGTATTATGATTATGAGCATAGTTATAGGTACATAAAACTTTGTGAATTAAATACGTTTATTAAGGTACTATCGTCAACACTCAAGCATGCCCACCTTTAGGGCGAAATTCGCTCGCGCCAACTGCGCGCTCACTTGTGTGCATGCTTGAGTGTTGCCGATAGTACATACATCGTACGTCGTAAGACCAGGGGCACATTTGTCAAGAGTCAAGAATTGCAAAAATGAAGTAAAATAAAGTTTTATTTAGGTAAAAGTTATAACAATAATAAGTATTAAAATCTTTTTGCAGACAAATGTACACAATGTAATTTAAATGAAGTTGATGATTCACAAGAATTTGAATTTAATAACGGAGCCAAATATTTTGGATTAATGATATCAGTTGAATTAAGTAAACTACCAAAAATAGAGCAATTGGACCCTGTTAAGCAGAAAAGATCCAACCTGCAATTTATCGAAAATCGAGTTATATATATAGTTAGAATCTACACATCGAACTTTACATAAGCAAAAAAGATCCAACCAGTCTGATCACTTTCACCAAACAAACCTCTATGACACTACATATACCAAAACACATTTTAAAGTTTAAAAAGAAAAGCAAAAAAGAAACATGAGTCATGGATCTCAAAAAAATAAAATGTATTATTTTTTTAAATCCAAACAGGTTGGATCCTTTCCGCAAAATATTTTTTCTCCATCACTTGTAATATAAAGTGTACCAAGCGCCTCGGATCTTTTATGCACAAAAGTTTTGTTAAATCTTACTGATTACACAGGAACCATGAGGTTTGGCAGTTTATTGCATATTATGAAATTTCGGATTTAGTTTTAACAGACACCCTATCTGGTAAGACCGATTTAATTTTTTATGTTTTAATTATTTTTATAGACAATCATGTAAATAATTTTAATTGAAATGACTTTGAAAGTTCTTTTTTTACTTGTTACGTAAAAATAAAATAGTTTCTGAACGTATTTTTTTTTACTGGTAACAACACCGGTACTTACTTACACCGTTGTAAGTTCTTGCAAGAGGGTGAAATTTCGTTATAATTAATTATTATACTCCTAAGTGCTTATTGGAGATGGATCATAATATTAATAGTGTACTAATTAATGCCTGCTTGGGTTGTAATTCCGATGACAGTCAAGATGAAAGTAATGATGGTAAGTCTAAAACATAATCTTTCTTAACCTCAAAAAAGTTTTAAAATACTTTGATTGAATAATACTTCTACAAGAAGGTGTAATCCTTATAAGATTGACTAATATTTTGTTCGTATTATACCTACAGATACTTTTATACAAGATATCATTGAAGACACACCCCAAAATAGCCCAACTTCTTGCCTGACAACATGTAAGTATCTACTTGTTCTTACAGTCACTGTCTTGTACGTATTTATGAAATTATTTTAACGTATTTATTGTATGTACTATTGTTTTCATTACCACGCTATTTGCTGATTAATTTTTGTTGAATTTATTGATATGTTGGGACACAGCTCATCCGTTGCCCAACGTATTAAAAATTAGTTAATTATTATTATGTTTTGCGTCACGTGTTGCGCGTCAATTATGGGCTGGTGGATACAATAAGGTTTTATTACAAGGCATTAGTTTTGATAAAGAATATAATATTAATTTTTATAATAAGTTTTGGTTGATTCAGGTACTCAATTGGACAAGAAAAATAGTGCTGCAATAAAGGTAAAGCCAAATCTACTTTACAGCAGTCAACAAGCTCAAGTATGTAGTCCATTGATGCCGCCTACTTTTAAACCAATCACGCCCCAAAATTTGACCACTACATCTAGCTATGAAACTGGTGATCGTAGCATTGATGCCCCAGTTGACTTCCGTTTAACGCCTTGCATGGGTTTTGAAAATGGTGAAAGGCTTGCTGAAATTTTGGGACCTCCTTTAAATGCATCCACGCCGCTAGCGGAAATAACAGAATCTAGCATTGAAGCACCAGCTTTTTCACCGCTTACTCCACATCCACTTTTGATACCAAATAACAGCAACAAAGGTCCTGCATGTTTTCTACCGTCACTGACGACTCAAGTGTCATCTGTTGAAACTTTGGGCTCTCCTTTGACAGTGGAAATAACAGATTATAACATTGACCGTCTAGCTTTGACACCAATTCCGTCAAAACCATCTCCCGCTTTAGCTTGTAAAATGCCCGAATCTTTTCCACCATCGCCGATGCCTCAGATGTCACCTAAAACTAAAGAGCTGTTAAATATTTTAGAAGGCCTTGAAGACTTTAGCAGTGATGACTCTGTTCGAGATCCAGACTATCAAATCCAGGAGACGGATAATACTAGCTGTAGTGAAAGGTCAGACATGTCAACAACTATAATTACTACACAAGTTCTCGTTCATCATTACACCACAGATAAACCAAACCAAGAAATTACCACACACGAAAATTACAACTGCTGTGATTCAGGAATGCACCCTGATGTATGTCCCGTTGAAGGCTTTCAGGAAGAGTTAAATTCTGGTGCTAATTTAGAAAATGTTACTAGTTGCAATAGAGAACATGAACAACAGATATTAGCGAGAGAAATAACAAGTAATGATGAAGGTAATGATGAAAACATTTCTACAAGAGGTAACACAAGTGGAAGGCCTCGGAAAGGAAGAAAACGGAGATATGGAAATTTAACTAGGGAGGAAAGGAAGCAAAATAAATATAAAAATCTACCCTATGTAAACTATCGCAAGAAACAGGTGGAGTTTAAATCATTTATAAATTTTGACTGTGGTTGTTCCAAGAAATGTGCTACAAGAATTTCTGTAGAAAGTAAAGAAGCAGAATTTAAGAAATTTTACAATTTGGGAACATATCATGCGCAAAATATGTATATAGTGGCTTGTGTGAAAGAACAACCAGTGAAACGACCTTACATAACCCACAATATCTCCAAAAAAAAAACATACTCACGTCAGTATTTCTTGAAAGGTGTTTTGGTATGTAGAGATATGTTCGTGAAGACCATTCAAACCACTCCAAAAAGAATAGATACTGCTCTTAAAAAAATGAGAACTGATTCTATCACTGACAAAAGGGGTATAAACGGAGGCCACAATAAAGTTTCTGCTGAGTGCGAAGATTTTTTAATAAACTTAATAGGAAAACTTCCGAAGTATGTTTCTCATTACTGTCGCCAAAAAGCAGGAGAGGCAAACTTTTTAAGAGCCGACATGACCTTTTCAAAGATTTACAAACTTTACGGTGAAGAAGCTACTTCTGCAGGAATTAAGCATATTTCATACCCAAAGGCTAAACAAATATTTTTAACTAAGTTTAATCTCCGCACTAAACCATTAAACAAAGACACCTGCAATAGATGTGATTACTATGAAAATAAAAAGAATACAACTACAAACATAGAAGAAAAAAACAAAATTATAAAAGAACATGAAACGCATCTCAAAACTGCAGAAGATTTACAAAAATATATGAAAAATGACATGATTCTTGCCAAAAGTAATCCTAACTTAGAAACTATAACATTTGACATGGAAAAAACTCTGCCACTGCCGCGTATCCCAACAAACATAGTTTTTTACAAACGCCAGATATGGTTGTATAATTTGGGTATACATTCAGGTTCCGATGATCAAGGCCACTGCAATGTTTGGGTGGAAGGCGAAGCAGGCAGAGGCGCACAGGAAGTCGGATCTTGTCTCATCAAACACCTGTCAGAGAGACTTAAAGAAGGAGTAACGCACCTTATTCTGTGGAGCGATTCCTGTGGCGGCCAAAACCGCAACATCAAGCTTACCCTTATGCTGAAAGCTTTCTTAGAAGATCACCCAACGTTGCAGCAAATAAGCATGAAGTTTTTAGAATCGGGACATAGCTTTTTGCCGAACGATACAGATTTCGGTAAAGTGGAAAATGCGTTGAAGTACCAACAAAGAGTGTATTCACCTGAGGACTACATTAATGTCATGAGAACCTGCAAGAAACATAAGCCTCTTCAAGTTCACCGCATGGAAACAACAGACTTTCTTAGTTCACGTGCACTGGAGAATATTATAACTAATAGAAAAAAAACACTTTCTGGAGAAAAAGTATCGTGGCTGAAGACGAAAGAAATTTTGATAAAAAAGGAGGCTATGTTTTCTTTGTTCATGCGGTACAGTCAAGATGATTCTTTTGTAGAAGTAGATTTGAAAAAAAAAAATCCGCCGTAGAATACCACGTCTGATATCAAAAAATCTTATGCAAATGCTTTGGCCTCATGGTAAGATGATACCAGAAGCTAAGTTGAACGACATCAGAAGCTTAATGCATTTGATCCCGAGCGATGCTCAGCTGTTCTACAATAATATGACTGGTGACAGTAATATTGAAGATGATGTAGACGGATTTTCGGGGGTCCCTGATTTTGAGCTTGAAATGGAAGAAGATTGCGATCCTATTAGATCGATTTTTGATTAGAACTTGATTAGTTGTACGTACCCTATCAAGATTTCAATTAAAATTTATTAAAACTTACGGAACTATCGCGTTTTATTTGCTTTCACTTTATCAATTTTTATTTAAGCCGAAATTTCGGACACTATTTACGATCCTTTGTCGCGGGGCAAGTGTCCGAAACGTCGGGCTACATAATAAAGTAGAAGTAACTAAAAATTATGTGTTCCCTTTACTAAAGATTTCTAAACCTTCATATGTTTTTGATTTGGATCCCCCATGTCAAAATGTTACCGACAATTTTCTTTTTTGCATAAAAGATCCACGGGTAGTTTTTTAAGAAAATCACGAAAACTGTGTACAACTTGCCTGTGGTGTTACATTTCAAATAATGCTAATTTACTGTGTTACCATTAGTAACTTTCCATTTTTGTATTCCTCTGCTCGTTAGTTTTATATTCACTCCTAAACTTCAAATCGTATTTACTCAAAAGTCATAAAATGTTGGTTGGATCTTTTCTGCTTAACAGGGTCCAATTGTCGTGTATGCAAGAAATTCTAAATGCCCTAAAAAAATTTAATCAGTCATAAATGTAACTTCTTCCAGGAGTGCATGTAAAAGACGATTATGCAGCTAAATTTGAATTATTTCTCCGAGAATATTATAATTACAATGTAAAAGACATTGATCCTGATTCAAATGATTTGGACTTATTTGAACATACAATTACGGAAAGAAATATATTTGAGGACGATTTTTTCGAAGAAAACAATGTGTGACAATAAACGAAGATATTTTTTTTAAGGAAGGTTGCGGTTGTGAACGACAATGTATAAGACTATTTCCTCGTGACGAAATACTTGCTTCTAGACTAGATTCCCAAAGCTTAAATGGTTACTGTGATCAACATATAAACCATCAAAACATTTTATTAATGGGGGCCTTAAACTGCTTGGCTAATACAACTCCTGAAACAGCGAAGAAAGGCCACAAATCAAAGACAAGAGATAGAGCAAATGTAGACTATAAATTTCGCGGGGTCTCGGTATGTAGATCTTTTTTTCTTTTTGTAAATGGAGTAGGCATGAAGAAATTTCGAAACATTTTGGGGCATATTAAAAAGAACGGAATTGAAGTCACTGCACACAAGTCAAGCAAAACTAATATCAAAACCCTTACATTACAACAGCGTGTGCATGCTGTTACGTTCATTAAGAACTTCTCGTTACAAAACTCACTCGTATTGCCTGGTCGAATGCCTTGTTATCGTGACGTTGATTTACACATCTTACCCAGCAGTATGAGCAAAACCTACGTATATGAGAAATACGTAGAAGCATGTACGAAAAATGAAACAAATGCCGTTGGACGTACCTCATGGTATCAAATCTGGAAAGATTTTTGCCCAAATATTGTAATACAGCATCCGCGTACCGACTTGTGCCATGTCTGTCATAAAAATGTAACAACATTAAACAAGATGGCTTCAATGAATGAAGAATCTAAGGCTAAGATTCTTCAAGAATCACTCAATCATCTAAGTAATGTTCAGACTGAAAGACATTATTACTCCAACTTAACAGCTGAAATAACTCCAACTGTAGTCAATATGGTTCTTGGCCCTCATGTAGCTTGTGATTTTGATGGTTTGATGCATTATTCGTTTGATTTTGCTCAACAGGTTCATTTGCCACACGATGCACAACAAGTTGGCCCTTTATATTTTTTGACAGGTTATAAGATCGGTCTTTTCGGGATTGCTATAGAGCCAATGCACAAATTTGTACTTTATGTAATTCCTGAGTCATGTGCGACAGGTAAAGGAGCGAATGTTGTTATTTCTTTTCTCCACCATTTCTTCGAAAACTTTGCTCTAGGAGAAACTAAAGTCGTTTGCCACGCCGATAATTGCGCTGGGCAAAATAAAAACAATTACGTTATACAATACGCATTATGGCGGGTAATGACATGGAGACACAAAAGTTTTCAGCTATCGTTTCTACCTGTAGGCCACACCAAATTCGCACCCGACCAATATTTTGGTTTGTTTAAGAAGAAATTCCGAAAATCACAAATCAGTACGGTAAAAGACGTTTGCGAAGCAGCTGTAACAGCATGCCGAAAGACAAATTCGATTATGTCAGTAATGGTCGGTAACGAGGTTGGTAATACTGTAAATGTTAAAACATATGATTGGGTAAATTTTTTCAAAACCAAGAAACCGGCTACTGTTCCAAATTTACTCTCGTACAGCCATTTTAAAACAGAGTTATCTTTAGCTGGTCAAATTGCTTGCAAAAAGTCTGCCACTGGCGAATCTTGCGTCCAGCACGTTATATTTAAAGATAAATTTGGTATCGACGAGATGCCTGAAGTTATCCAATCACAAGGCCTCTCCTACGACAGACAAAAATATCTATTTGAAAAAATTAGACAATTTGTACCACCTGAATCCCAAGACATACTTTGCCCCAAACCTTATCTGCGCGCATCTGAAGATCCTTTAGAAAATCTTCCCGAAGTGCTTCCTACTCAGTCACAGCCAAGTTGTAGTGGTGTTCAATCTTTGCCAACCACAAAACGTAAAAAGCCTACATGCACCTATTGTGGTGAGGTTGGTCACAGAAACCAAGTTCGCGGTGGTGTCTATTTTTGTAAAAAAAGGCGTTCACAACAAGCAAACCTATAATATCATGTAACACGGCCATGAGGACCCTTTTCTTTACATAAAAAAATAATTATAATTTTTAAAGAGACTGTAAAAAAGAACTGATTATATTTGTAACGATTTATTAAAAATGATAGAAATAAAACCACTCACTTAGAAAAACCATTATCATCAATGTATAATCTTAATTTTATTGTAGTGACTGATTATAATTTGTTACATTATTTCCATAAGGTACCTTTTCTCAAATGTATGGAACAAAGATTGCTATTCTAATGTAAGTTTAAGTGACTTAAAAAGCTAAAAATTAGCCAGTAATGGCGATATTGTCAGTTTTATTTCAAGTTAATGAAAGATTTTCGTTGATTTATGTATGAAAAATTATATTGTTTGTTGAATTATGAGTTATGACTGAAATTTGTCAAGTTTTGTGATTTTGCATGAACATTATTAAAACTGATTTTTACCCCTAATTCTTGTTTTTATTTTGTCAAGATTTTTTTTCGAAATTGTGTTCTAATAGATCAGTTATAAATCTGTAGGTCTCATCACACGAAATTGACAAAATTAAACAAAACATTATTTTTTAGAAATTGGTCAATAGACACATTGATTGGTCCATAACAAGGTTCTGATTAGTAATACAGAAGTTGTCGCAACATTCTTTAAAAGACAGGAGTCCTGGGAATAATTTCTCGTTGGCCACTATGTAACTTACAACGGCAACATAGTGTTCGAGGTGACTGAACTTAAAATGTCTGTTTCTCGAAATTGCACAATTTCGCATATAATTTAAAAATATTTATATCTCCGTAATAAAACATCGTAGGAGGTTGATTTTTTTTGATATCGACAGCGTATTAATCGCAGATTACTAGAGTATGCATAACTCCATATCGACCACAAGATACCTTTACCCGCGGACTGTCACATATTCATTTTATTTACATAAATTCATAATCAGAATAGCTTTTAGTGCCTATCATTGTCATTAATCATCATACATCTAGTATAATTTAAATCAAACCAGTATTTTTTTGAAAAATGTTCGTTATTTCAAACATGACAATGCAATTTTAATGTACACCTGAACTTCTTACAGTACTTCTTACAGTAGTACTTCTTGTAGTAAACACACCTTTTAATTATTATAAATTAGTTAATTAATATTGGCAACGCATTCCATTGCTATTTAATAATTTTTTAACAGGCACTTAAACATTTTTTCTGTTGTCTTATCTGGCCTATTACATACCTACAATAAGTTTTCCTTGTTTCTTCTCACTTAAAACTGAGCTTACCTATGGCCGACATTAAAAGCTTAATTAAAAAGCGAGCTTCGCTTAAGGCTAAGCTTACGCAATTTTCCTCTTACTTAAATATAGTTAAATCTTGTGAAAAGTTAAGTGAGACTCAACTCATTGAAATTGAACACCGGCTTAGTATATTCGAAAACTTATACGAGAAATACGACACTTTACAGACCGACCTAGAGGAAGCTGTGGATGACCCTGACGAGCAATATGCGGAGCGCGAAGAGTTCGAGAAGCAGTACTACGCCTTGGTTGCTTCTGCTCGTGAGCTTATCGGCAGGACCCGCAGGCTTCTGACGGGAGACACAGCGTCCGAGGTTGTATCTAGTACTTCTCATACACACAAACACTCATCAGTACGCTTACCTAAAATAGATTTACCTAAGTTCTCTGGCAGCTATCATGATTGGCTGGAATTCAGAGACACATTTATTTCTATCATACATAACAACGAAGGCATAGATAAAATTAATAAATAACACTATCTTCGTGCTTCTTTGAAGGGTAAAGCCTCTCTTATTATAGATAATTTAGACTTTAGATCTGATAATTATGACGCAGCCTGGCAGTTGCTCTGTTCTAGATATGACAACAAAAGACTGCTTGTCAATAATCAAATTTTCAAGCCCTTTTTAATGACTTTGACTCCAATATAAATAAGGAGTCGAGTAAATCATTACGTCTTATTGTTGATTCCATAAATAAAAACTTAAGAGCCTTGTCCACTCTTGGTCAGCCTGTCCAGCATTGGGACACGCTTATTATTTTTATTATGTCCGGTAAGCTTGACCAGGTGACGAATCGTAAGTGGGAGGAGCATAGAAATTGTTTAACTGATCCTCCAACATTAGAGGTTTTCCTAAGTTACCTCAGTAACAGAGCAGACTTATTGGAGACCCTTGAGGAGTCCAGAAACTTAAAATCAAGGACTGAGGGCACCTCTGTTAGTCATAATATTAATAGTTTTAACCCTTTATAAGTTAGAGGTGATATTTTCACCACCATGATTTTTATTTTTTTTTCGCCGAAATTACGTCCCACCAGGGGTATTTTTCATTCAGGTAAGTTTTATGATTGTCAATAGACATTTTGACAATGACAGGTTTGACAGTTGACATAAATATTTTTTTCATGAGAGCACAGAGAAGTTGTAAAAGTGTACTTTTTTTTTCGACTAGTTTGAAGCAGGGTTTATCTCGAAGATCTACAAATTTCAAAAGGTAAGTTCTTTTATTTATGGTTTACGTGAGCTTCTTCTAATAAAAAATGTAAATATTTTCAAGTTTGCTATACGCGGTTTTGGACAATCTTGATTTTTTGTGGTGGGTTGTATATTCCCTTTGCCCTTCTGCCTGTAAATTTTACGGTGGTTTGAATATATTCTCTGTCTGTGTGGCGTTCGTTTTTGTGTTGCTTGGTATGGCTTGAAACTCTTTTTTTTGCTTTGTTTTAGAAATGGATCGTCACTTGAAGGATTACGAAGTAGAGGAGGCCCTTCAAGACATGTTTGGCCTACCCGATGACCCTGATCAATCGGACGATAATTTAGAATCTGACGACGAATGCCCAAATTTTAGTGTAATCCGCCTTCAGCACATTCTAGAAGATATAGATGACCCTCGTCCCGCAAATTTATTAGTAGATAACATACCAATACCTAGTCCGTCGTCTGTTGATGAACAGATTGATCAGCCTTGTTCGCCTTTACTAGTTCAGGAAGTTGATAATAATCCCGATAATTTCAGTCCAATTCTTGATTCAAACAGAAGAATAACACGTCCTCGGCGAGTTACACCTATTCCCAGTACTTCCGATTTACAAAGACCAGTACCATCAGTACCAGTCCTTCCTAATATTGATGATTTTTCTGATTCAGATCAGTCAGATACTGAGGAGGTATTATGGAAAAAAAAAACTTTTACTACAGTTAGCAGACCAAATCCTTGTAGCTTTGACGAACCCCGAATGCAACCAGTCCAAGGGTTCAATAGCAAAACCAGACCAATTGTTTATTTTGAAAAATATTTTACCGAGGAAGCATATGATCTGATAGTATGCCAAACAAATTTATACGCTCAGCAACAAAACTTTGGATGGTGGACACCCATTGATAAAAATGAACTGAAGGCATTTTTAGGCATACTTATTATCATGGGTTACCATATTCTTCCGAGCATTGATTTATATTGGTCATCAGACCCAGGTTTTCGAGTGGAAGAAGTAGCTGCAACAATGCCTCTTAGAAGGTTCAAAAATATTATGCGTTGTCTACATATTAATGACAACTTGTTGACCCCAGAGAAGTCTAGCCCAGATTACGACAAACTATACAAGATCCGACCCCTTGTAAATATTATCAATAACGCTTGCCAAATCAACGCTAAAAACTCCTCGTCCCAGAGTATCGACGAGTCCATGGTCCTTTTCAAAGGCAGAAGTACCATCAAACAGTATATGCCTTTGAAGCCCATCAAACGAGGCTATAAAATCTGGTGTCGTTGCGACAGTGCGAGTGGGTACCTATACGAGTTCGACATATATACCGGTAAGACCAATGATGGAGTTGAAGAAGGATTAGGAGCAAAAATTGTGAAAAAGTTGTCTGAAAAATTAATACAACTAGAGGTGAAGAATGTTCACTTAACATTTGATAATTTTTTCTGTGATTATAAGCTGTTGGATTACTTACATGAAAAAGGAATTTATGCGACGGGAACAGTACGCAGGCACCGGGCGGAAATGCCGCTAATAATAAAAAATAAAACAAAGCTGAAACTGCCGAAAGGACACTTCAAATGGAGAGTACAAAAAAATGTTGCATTTGTAGTTTGGCAAGACAGTAAAGAGGTACTTCTCATGAGTAACGCGTTCCACCCTAAAGTTGCTCAAACACATGTAACACGAACTGAGAAAGACGGTTCAAAAAAGAATGTACCTTGCCCACTTGTCGTAAAAGAATACAACAAGCGAATGGGTGGCGTTGATCATTTTGATCAGCTGAAAGGCACGTATTCAGTGGGCAGGCGGAGTAAGAGATGGTGGCTGCGACTTTTCTACTTCCTCATTGACACGAGCATAACTAATGCTTTCTTGTTGTACAAAAGCAATAAAAAATGTACGCTTTCCCATCTTGAATTTAGAGTCGGCTTAGCACGAGGATTGATAGGTGGTTTTACCAGTAGGAAGAGACGCTCGACCGGCGGTATGCCATCTTATGTTAGCAGGCAGAAGCTCGCGAATGAAAACCGTCAAAAAACTATCAGTGCTGTCCCCGAAGAAGTACGGTATACCAACGTGGGCGATCACATGCCGTGCCAGTTGCAGTCATACAAGACATTTCAGACCCACGGTACCCCTGGCCATACCCCCGGTGGTACCGTGGGTTTTTAAAAGTTAAACGGTACCATCAAGTATGTGACCCTAGTGATGTGTTGACCTATATATCTCTCGCATGATAACTAGTTAATTAGGTAAATAATAGAAAATGCATATTCCAATAATGAATGCAAGTAAGTACCTATATTTGCTATTAAATAGTTGGTAAAACCTGTTTTGCGTTTAAATAGTAAAACCTCTTCTGTTTACAACCTCTTGGGTTTTTGAAAGTGTGTTCTTATTTTTCTTCTTTCAAATGTCTAAAAAAACAAGGGAATTGTAATATTAATATTTTGCGAGTTCTTTCTGTACTTGTGAGAAAATACCATGGAAGAGGAAGATAAAGAAAAGTCAATGGAAATAGATTACATTAAAATAAATGGCGGAACCGCCCTTCTTCGGGGTAATTACCGTTACCATCGACACAAGACTTACACAGATGGGTCAACATTATGGCGGTGTTCTACATACAATAAAAGTAAATGTTGTGGTACTGTCAAAATTTCAAAGGTAATGCTGTAATGTATTTTTTAATAATTATTCCAGTTTTCAGAGTTTCGTACTAAGTAACTTACGTCTATGTTTCATTTTAGGATTGCATATTTATCAAAAGCAAAGATCATAGTTGTGAGTTAAATGGATTGAGTAATGAAATATTAAAAGAAAAGATAAAGCTGCGTGAAGGAGTGCTTAATTCGGATAAACCCATCGAACAACTATACGACGAGAAAAAGAAAGAATTTAAAAATTCTGGACTGAATTTTGTGAATGGGGAATATCCTCGATATGAAAGCGTAAAGCACTTCCTTCAAGATGCGCGAAACAAGTCAGCACAAGTTTCCAAAACTGTATTTCGGAATGTGAAAGAAATTGAAGTGCCCATTAAATATCATAATTTAATTTTAGCCGATTATTATTGCGAGGAAGGAAACAAACAAACCCGGATCATTGCTTTTTGCTCAAAGGAGTCTCGATTAATAATTCCGAATATAAAAGAATACTTTTTTGATGGTACTTTTTACTGTTGCCCAAAACCCTTTGCACAATTATATAACATTCACGGTGACATAGGGAGTGGTGTGGAAACAATTAAATTAAGACCCTTAATCTTCGCACTAATGTCGGATCGAACTGAAAAAAGTTATACGATTTTGTTCAATATGATAAAATCGCAACTTCCAGAGTGGAGTCCACATAAAGTTCACACTGACTACGAAAAAGGTGCGATGAATGCAATTTTGAATGTATGTCCAGATATTACATTACGAGGGTGCTATTATCATTGGACTCGCAACATTTGGAAGAAAGGCAAGTCGTTACGATGCACAAAAACGAAATCTGGGCGTAGAATCGTTGCATTGGCAAGTGCCTTGCCGCTTCTTCCTGAAGACAATATTCAACAGGGTATGGACTACATAAAAGCTGAAGCCGATAACATACCAGAAGCATTTATAAAATATCTTGAATCGTTTTGGTTCAAGGTCCATAGTCCGAAAATAATTAGTGTGTTTGGTGAACGCCACCGAACAACAAACATTTTAGAAGCCTTCCACTCAAAAATAAACAAACTGATTAATAAAAACACGGTTACGTTGATGCGATTGCTTCACGTACTAGAGCAAGTTCACACTTTGGAGATGATTCCAAAAAAAAGACGCAAAGATCAAATCGTCAACGATGATTACATAATGAGCATACAGCTCCAAATTGTACATAAAGACATATCTGTAGGCTACGGACTAGAGAAATTGCGTTAATTACGTAGTACCTATACATTTTTTTTGTAGTGTGTGACATGTTGGTTTAGTGAAAAGCTTCAAAAAAGCTATGATTTGTTATACAAAATGTCTTTTTAGTTATTTTAGAATAATAAACATATTATAGTAATTGCCTATTTACTGTTAACACCGTGTTTTATCAGCCATGGCTGTTGCATCACAACACTAGTAGTCGATGGTACCGTTTAACTTTTAAAAACCCACGGTACCACCGGGGGGGTATGGCCAGGGGTACCGTGGGTCTGAAATGATACAAGAGATGTAAAATGTGTAGCACTAAAACGAACGATAAACGATCGAAAATTATGTGTGCGAAATGCCAAGTCGCACTATGCATAGCACCTTGTTTCAGTGAGTTTCATAAAAAATAAGATTAGATTTTTGTTATACGTAAAAATACTAATAAATAATAAAAAAAGTGATTTTTGTAATAAATAAAAAAACTAAAATTTTGTTATAAATAAAAAAAACTTGATTTTTTGTAATAAATAAAAAAACTTGATTTTTGTAAAGATGTTTATTTGATATACTACCAAAAAAATAATTGTATATTACTGCAATAAAATAGGTCTAGCGCGAGAAAAGAGCATGCAATAGAGATTAGTTATTGATAGAATCTGACCGGTAAAGGGAATATATTTCCCACCATAGAAATATATATATATACATATATATTTATATGTACATATATTTTTAGTTCTATTATATACCCATAATCATAATAATTATTTTATTTCCACTGTCCACTCCTTATGACCTTTGGGCATAAACTGCGTTAAGCGTGCCTCTCGCGTGTCCACACAAAACCGACCCGCGCGTGCCCATGCGCGTGCACACGCTCGTGAGCCCGTCGGGCGCCCGTCGCGTGATACTTCCGTGCAACGGGGCACGCATGCACGCGACGTGATCACGCATCACGTTGGACGGGTCCACGCGCGAAGCCCGCTAGCGGGTGCACGCGCGTGCTTGTTCAGTTGACAGCGCTATCTCGAACCGACCGCACGCGCGTGCCCGGCCCATAACAAAAAATGACAAATTTTGATACAGAAAGGGTAATTGTTGAAGTTCAGTGTCGTCCTGCCATATGGGACCAATCTAGCGAAATATTTAAAGACCGGGACGCTAAATCAAAAGCATGGCTAGACATTTGTACAGTACTGTTTCAAAATATTGATGACTGGAGTGAAGCAGAAAAAAAAATACAAGGTAAGTACCTACACTCTTTATTTATTTTATAATAACGTAGGTTAGGTAAACTATTCTTTGCGCCAAATTTTTATTTTTAATAATCTATGCAATTAGTTATATATAATTAGTTATTTCAATTGTATTTGTGTCAATTAAATGTTTTCAACAATTAATCCAACTATAAAATTAAAACTCGGAATATTTACAATAATTTACCTATGTAAATATAAAATCATACTTATATTCAAAACTAGTGCAGAGATACTGCGTATTTCTGAACATTGTGAAATTCGTGTGAACAATGTCCCATAATATTGGTATGGTTTTATATTGCTCGATAAATTCCAAAGTTCTTTCTTTCGGCCACGCGGTCGCCGCCATTTTGCGCGTCACGAGACAACCAGTACCTATGTTCACGACTGCGAGCTTCACACTACTTCACACTATCGGTGTATTTAGGGTTCAAAATCATTTTAGGGCAGAAACAGTGGATCGGTAGGTAAATAAATAAAACAATTATCAACTAAAATATTTATTATATTGGTTTTAGAATTGGGCTAGTAACTTTGTAAAATAAGCGTGCGTTTTGTAGTTTTGTAGGTTTTTCTTTGACATCTCTCAACTTTAGTTTACAACAATCTAAGTTATTTGGTTACATCCGATGAATTTAACAAATAAAATCATTAGGTATATTATTAAAATATGCCTGCTATGTTAATAAAAAATGTGTGGTAACAAACCGTGAAAAATCAATTATTGAATGTACATAAATTATAAAAAAGCCAACTATCTTCAATAAATACTGCGATCTTGCCATGACAGCTGTCCGTCTGCAACGAAATAATCTGCGAAGTTATCGCGTAATGTATACGAATCTCTGTGGGTATTTCCAATTAACCCCCGAACTGAACGTATATGGTCTGGTATAATGACAATATCATGAAAGTCATTAATTTGACTTCTTGATCTTATAAAATTATGCAAAATACAAATTGTTTTAAGAAAACAAATTGCTTTGTCTTTTCCAACGTTCAATGGACGATGGAGTATGCGAAATTTATTAGCCATGATACCAAATGTACACTCAATATAACGTCGCGCCCTCGTTAACCTATAATTGAATATTTTTTTTTTTGTAGTTTAAATCGAGAGCTCGAGCATATGGCCGCATGACATGGCTAGATAACCCGAATGCTTCATCTCCTACAATAATATAGGGCAAAGCTGCGGTTGCAGCAGTGTTGGTTGGTTTATCATTGTGTATTACGGGCAATGCTTTGGCAGGAGGAATATCTATTAAGTCATTGTTGATTTGTTCGTACAATCGGCTTTGTGTGAAAATTGCGGAGTCAGATTCTTTACCCTGCACTCCCACATTTATATAGGTAAACTCATAGTTGGCGTTACACATTGCAAGCAGTACAATAGAATAGTAATGCTTATAGTTGTAATAGAGGGAACCACTATGTGGAGGTCTTATAATGCGTATATGTTTTCCGTCTATTGCACCTATGCAGTTAGGAAACTGGGCTTGCGTTAAAAAACCTTTTTCAGTCTCTACCCATAGCGCACGGGAAAATTTTGGTATACATTCTTCCTTTAACCTTTCAATTATAATTTGACAAACTTCTGTTACTATTTTTCTGACCGTGGTTAGTCCTGTCTGATACGCCAGATGAATATCGACGAAGGTATGTCCACTAACTAAATATCTGTAATAAAATACCTGTGTTATTGTTTCAGTGAAAAAGCTGCAGCAAAGATGGAAAACTGCAAGAGACACTTATATAAGAGTGAGGTCTACTAAAAAAAAACTTAAATCAGGTTCCGGTTCCAGGGCAAATAAAACATACATTTAGTATGACATGCTGTCATTTTTAGATTCAAACTCGAATACTCAAGGAGAAGAATCGGCAGACGATTTTAATCAGTCAGTAGAGCAAAACGCGTCACCGAGAACTTCACAAAATAATACGATTATTGAAGAAGATTTGATTAATGTACCTAGCACCAGCTCCAGCGTTACCAAAGAAACACGATCTTCCAAGAAACGTAAGTGCGAATCGCCAACTGATTTCGAATTAGAGTTGTTAAATTGCGTGAAGAATAACACTGCAGATAATATGGACGAAGACTTGAATTTTTTTAAGTCATTATTACCAACTGTGAAAAAATTGAGTTGCTTTAAAAAATTATTATTTCGTACAAAAGTATTAGAAGCTTTAATTGATATAGAAAAAGAAATTATTATTACCATTGATGACCTTTCATTAACGCAAAATACGGTAACGAATGATTTAGAATCCTTAAATATAAGATCAGACACGAACAATGAATAAATAGGTAACAAGAAAGACTGAAGATTTGATTAAGACTGTTTAATTATTAAGAACAAAAGAAAGAGAAGAACATGAAGAACTATTTAAGTTAGTAAAAAGCGCAATTTTATATTTATATTTTTCTGGTCTCATGTGCAATTATTATGATATACAAGGGCATTCGCCAAAAGTTTACAAGCCTTGAGTGTAATGTTCATAAGGAAAGAAACGGGGTCGATTCGGACACTTTTATCTTAAACCCTATTTAGGGTCAAATAAAAAAGTGTATCAATAGACCCCTTTTTTTACTTAAATAATGACTGTTTTTTTTACATGAATAAAGATGATTATTAATATCGAAATGTCTTTACTTACCGCAATGTCATTGCAAATCGTTCCATTGGTGATACGATTGACGTAGATTTCAATCGTAGATTGTTAGTCTTCAAATAGGGCTCCAGTTTTGAATATAATTCATCATAGGCTTGTAATGAAACTTTAAAATATTTGAAAAAAAACCTTTTATTTTCTCTTAACCCTTAAGTACCTGCCCGCGGTCACCGTGACTCCAGCGAGTATTTGAATTTGAATTTTTCCGAAAACCGACATCGAGCGTTGGCGTGCGTCGATGTACCTTTGCTATGCTTTGATTACTGTCGCGCAAGCATTCGGCAAGGCTCCACGTGCGCGCGTTTTGCTTATGTGAGTAAAAAAAAGTCGTTAGCGGTCATGGTGACCGCGCGTAGGTGGTTACGTTATTATTTTGTATTATGTTTCATTTCATTGTTTTGGTGTAAATATGAATCAAAACGACGAAAATATCGCAATACGGTTGGAGGAAGAAATGTCGGATGTGGAGGAGACCATCGACGAAGATTGCAGCGATGTGGACTCTATTAGTACGGAAGATTCTGTACCTATGGAAGACTGTGTGTCTGACGATTGCATGGATGTCTCATCTAGATTTAAGTTTATGAAACGGCTAGCCGAAGAATTAACAACACCGTACATGCGACGGTGAGAAAGTTATGAGCACACTCCTTGGGATATAAAATGTTCTATACGCCGCATTTTGAGAATTGAGGATGAAATACCAAGCAGTTCAGGTGCAGACAAACTGGAAAAACGCAAAACATGTTTAACCTGTGATCCAACCAAAAGAAAAAAACGTAAAACATTTCACCTATGCTTTAAGTGCAAGAAAACTATGTGCATAGTATACCAAAAAATGTGCTAAAATTGTCACGAAAAATTGTGAACTTTTACCCCTAGCAATTTTTAAGAAAAAGATATTATTGTTATTTTTTTATAAGTTTATTTGAATTACACATGTTTAGATTTTAGGAATAAAGTGCAGGTTTCCGAAATTTTTAGTTCCTATTTGAATTGTTCTCATTATCTGTAAATGATTGTTTAAATTGATCAAAATATGTCTTCCTTTAAATTAATGTGATTTCAAAGAAGAAAATATTATGTTTTAGTTTTTGTTTTATTTTAATAATATAATTTGATTCCTAAACACGAGTTTTATTTATTAATTTTTACTGTATTAACCCGCATTATATAAAAAAACATCGGTTTTTAGATAGGAGTCACCGTGACCGCGGGCAGGTAGGTATGTAATCAATATAGGTGGCAGGAAGTTAAGGGTTAATATACCAAACTTCACCACGAATTCCCCGCACAGTAACCTAGATTCAACGTACGGGCTTACTGGCTGGCGTCTTTTTTTGGCAATTCGTCGTCGCCGTCGTCTTGATAAATAATACAACATTAATTTATCCATAATTACTCGACTGTACACCTCCAACGTCAAAATTGTACTGAGAAAACTGACGCGCCGATGCCCGCGCATAAGCACGCGAACGTGCTCACGTGCGTGCACCAGAAGCGTGGCCCGCGACGTGCTCACGTGCGTGCACCAGAAGCGTGGCCCGCGACGTGCTCACGTGCGTGCACACGCGTAACGCAGTTTATGCCCTTTAAAGGGTTAAACATAAAACCTTCACACTGACAGGTGAGCCTTCACAGTCTAAAACTTTATCATGTACCATGTGTAGGGACAACCATTTTATCTTCCAGTGTGAGAAATTTAGAAATTTGACAGTTCAGGATAGGATAAAGAAAGCCCAGACTTCTAATGTGTGTCTAAATTGTCTTAGACCAGGTCACATTGCACAAAAATGCAAGTTAGGCCACAGCAAGTATTGTACTGAAAAGCATAATACACTTCTTCACATAGACAAGGATCCTATTATTAATCATGTGCGTCAGGATTGCTCCGCCAAGTTATCAAATCAGAAAATGGTTTCAGCCAAAAATTTGTCGATATTTGTCAAAATCGAAAGAAACAAACCCCGTATTTGTCAAAGCAGAAATAAAGAAGTTATAAGCGTTTTAAGTTGGCCGCGCAATCCTGACGTCAAGGACTGCGCGGCCACGGAGATCTCAGCAACTACTTGGGATAGAGAAATAATTCCTTTTGTCAACTCAAGTCTGTATTTGTCAAGATTTGTCGAAAAATGAATCAAAGCTCTATATCAATATTATAATTAAATATTCGCCTTGAAAGTCATGGCCGCGCAGTCCTTGATTTGCTATTTTGTTTTTAGTATTTTTTTTATTAAAATTGAAGACTTCATATAGTATAGGAGTTAAAAGGAGAAAGGTCTTAATTTGTCGAAACTGACAAAAGCTTTAAAATACGACTAAAGTGTAATTAAACAGACGAAATCAATTTAAAACACAAAACTCGTGGCCGCGCAGTCCTGACGTTACTTTAAACCATGATATCTCAATAACTATAGTAGCTAGGATTTTGCTGTAGACGTCCATATAATCCTTATACTGGGTGGCGCAAAAGTAAAGACCCTATTTGGTTCAGCTATAACATTTTTTCTAAATTAGAAAACTAGATTTAGATTTTTTTAAATGTATATTTGTGCCATTAAATTTCGTACCATTAGGATTTAAAGATGATGTCTTTTAAATGGTGACCTCCAGAGTTGATACACATTTGAGCCCTATTTATGACATTTTGCATAACTTGCCGTAACACTTCCTGCGTTTCCATTTCCATCTCTCAGGGCATGTCAATAAGCAGAATACTCGGTTCTGGGGCACTGATAATCCGCGCATTATTCAAAAAACACCTCTACACCCACTAAAAGTTACTGTATGGTGTGGCATCTGTGTTGACAGAGTGATCGGACCCTATTTTTTCGAAGACGCTGGAGGCAATGCGATTACTGTCACTGGAGAACGCTACAGAACCATGTTACGTGAGTTTTTGATACCCAGTTTGGACGAATTGGGGCTGGAGCACATCTGGTTTCAACAAGACGGCGCTACGGCACACACAGCGCGCGACACTATGGACTTAGTGAGGGACGCTTTTCCAGGCCGAGTTATCTCTCGTTTTGGCGATTTGCCTTGGCCTGCAAGATCACCCGATCTGACCAGTCCAGACTTCTTTCTTTGGGGTTTTTTGAAATCTCGGGTGTATGTGAACAAGCCACAGACTCTCGCAGCTCTAAAAGAAAACATTCGTCAAGAAATAACGAACATATCGCAGGAAGTGTTACGGCAAGTTATGCAAAATGTCATAAATAGGGCTCAAATGTGTATCAACTCTGGAGGTCACCATTTAAAAGACATCATCTTTAAATCCTAATGGTACGAAATTTAATGGCACAAATATACATTTAAAAAAATCTAAATCTAGTTTTCTAATTTAGAAAAAATGTTATAGCTGAACCAAATAGGGTCTTTACTTTTGCGCCACCCGTTATTAACCCCATTAAAATGACATATCCTTTTACCCTCAACACTGTTTGGGACGCGAGTAATCTCAAGAATTATGTTACCCCATACAATGTTCTAGTAGAGTGACCATAATTTCAAGACCATAAGTTCAAGACAATACAGTCTAAGCGCATTTCTGTTCTGGTTTCTATTGTTAACTGATAAAAAACTTTTTTAATATTTAGATATTCTTATACATTATAAACAAAATGTACAGAATTATATTAATAGAATCTTGCAAGTTACTGCTCGTGGAAATGTTAATTATATCTAAAATAACGTTATAAATAGATATACACTATTTTAACAATTACTTACAGTAGAAGCACTAAAAAAATATATCATTTAAGACGTGCTCAAGAATAAATGCAGCGTTACATTCACAATTATAATGATATATTTTAAAATATATCGAAGCAATTCTTATTCTTAATCTGTTTGATTCTTCACTGTTAATATAACGCTGTTATATCGTTATTTCTGTGATTATTGTCAAATAAATTGAGTATACATAAATACTCTTTATTCCCAGGGTCAGTAAAAAAAAACACTGAATCAAATGCACGAGTAAATTTAATATTTTTTACAGATAAATCAGTAAAATTACTATTTTAACATTATTCTAAGTTGGTCTCTTCGGCCGCACTACAGGAGCATCGACGCGAGTTTGCCTATTGCGCTCTCTTTCTAATATTGCTTTTCATTCGCACAACTGCTGGTCAGCGGACCACCGCGCTCGCGTCGAATCGTCACGATACCAGTATTATATCTCAACGGACTGTTACTGCTGTACGTTGTGGATCCGACAGTGATATTCCGATAAAAAGGACATAAGTGTGTATTCAGTGAGAGACTTAGTGTATATTTAAACGTGATATAAATAATTACGTGATATTAATCAATATGGTGAGTTATTTATTTTTGAATTAAATTTGTTAACGATATTTATTTTGTGTTATCTACCACCATACCATGTTAAAACTTTTACCAGTTTTGCTGTAGTCAGTACTTTTACATAGGTACCTAGTTAAAAAGTAGATCGGAATAAAGTCCTAACAAATTAGGCCTTAATGAACAAGGATGGAATTTATTGTGTTTTATATAATTAATAATAATAAATAAAGCCTGGGTAAGGTAAACCTTTCCCAGGCTCTCTATTTAAAAACTAAATAGAGCGTTTAAGGTTTTGCCTAAACCAGACGCAACTTTTAACTCCTGGTAATCTCAAATTATTAAAAAGCAGTTATAAATAAATAGATATTTAAAAATATACTTTTTAATTTAATTTTCAGATAAAAGCGGGTCGCAAAGGAAAAGTCAATAGTGAAAAATTAAAAAAAATATTTCTTAAGTACGGAGATGTATGCAGAAATCGCAGTATTAAATATAATGATCCAGTATTTAAAACAATATCTAATGAGTTAGATAATACGATAGCTCCTTATGCAATCTACAAAGCATTGAAAAGGCACTACGACGAGTATTTTCAAAATGATGAAGATGATAACCTTTATTCACCCCGAGTTCAGAGTAGTTCATCTTCTTCACCGTCGCGTCATAGTGTGGCTTCATTATCGCTGACATATCAAGACAAGGTGAAAACATTTAGTTTTACAATGGACGAGCATGAATGGAAAAAAATTCAACCCGTGATGGTACATTATGCTAGAAGAGATATAAGGACCTCATCGACACACCAAAAATACAGGAGTCTGCCAAAGTTTAAGTGGGCGACTTTTTTGAGAGAAAAGCTCTGGGAGTTATCTAAGCTACCATGTACTTGGAACTTTAAAAATAAGAAAGTTGACGGTGAAAATAACATTTCGTTATTTGGAAAGTGCTCACAATGTCAAAGAGAAACAATAATAAAAACCGAAGCAATTTCTGAAAAAACTGTAAGATTTACATGCGATATACTTACTTGTAAGGAAGAGAATGTACCACACAATCCTAAAAAAAAATCAAAATTAACTCCATACAAAAGAGGTAAATTAGCAAAAATTCTACAGTATAAGCCTGCCGTAGTCGTACAAAAAGAACTTGCGGCCAAATTAATTAAAGACCCAAATCAAGTTTGCCCACCAGTGCTGCCAAGTTTAGCAGCTCTCCGCCAGATCAAGTATGAGAAACGACAAAGCAAGAGACTTCATGCTCACCCAATTTTAAGTATACTCATGATGACTCAAGAGGTACAGAACTTTATCCGTGAAGTGACATTGATACCGTGTTTTCATTTATATTATTGGTCTGATCAGCAAATAGAGTACTATACTAACTATTGTAATAGTTTTTCTAAAGTGACCATTACTGTAGATGCAACTGGATCTTTTTTTCAGGCTATAAAGCTTCCCGATGGAACTACACTAACAAAACGACTATTTGTATATATTGGCATGATTGCTTCGGATTCAATTAAATCTACTCCAATTTTTCAAATGGTTACCGATTCTCACAATAAAGATTCAATTGCAGCGTGGTTAAAAAAATGGTTAATTCAAGTAAGGAGCCCGCCACATGAAATTATTACCGATGACTCATCAGCATTAATTGCAGCTAATGTTTCAGCATTTACTACGTTTAGCAGTATAAAAGATTATGTTAAACGATCTGTTTTAGTCTTAAGTGGCCGCAATTATGCATTACCTGAAGTATTTATTAGGCTAGATACAAGTCATTTTATCAAAACAATTTATAATTTACGTTGCTTTGAAAATAGGGATATAAATGTTAAAATGTTATACGTTCGTTGCATTTTGTATATGAAAGAATGTGAATCGTTTCAGCAAATTAAAACTCTCATTACTGATGTTGTAAGACTATGTCTAACCGAATACGATAACCCAGAAAACCCTGTTTCTGTTTATATTCAGAAAATAAGTTGCACCTTAGGTAATACTACATATACGGAACCTAATGAAGACACCGATGAGAAGGAAAATATTCACGAAAACATAATCCTCGACGATGATGACGGTTTGCTCTCATGGTTTGATGAAATTGTTGAGAGGGAAAAAAGCCTAGATAAAACAAAAAGTTCGTCAGAATCACAAAACTCTTTCTACATGCCTCATTTAATAACAACGCTCAAACGGTTACTCCTAAAGTTACCCCTCTGGAGTAATATTATGTGCCCATTATATAAATCACAAAACAAAGTACCAACATCTTCAGCTATAGAGAGCTATTTTAAAACTATGAAAAATTTGTTATTCACAACAAGGTCGAAGAAATATAACATTGATGAATATTTAAATATGCATTATGATTATTTATTAGGTGAAATAAAAATTGCTTTAAATTGTTTAAATAATTTCGCCGACATTGTAGACAAAAAGGAGAAAAACATTAAAAGAAAACGAGGTAAGACTAGGAAGCGAAAAATGTTACCATTTGAAAACAAATGCTGCAAAAAAGAAAAACCTAGTGTAACCAAAACGTTTTTAAATGATTCGGTATTCTCAGTAATTCCTACGTATGTTGAAAACTGGAGAGGCGAAGGTGTTCCTAAAGATGATTCTGCAAATAAACCTGTAAATATAATGTTTTTAAAAAATAGTAATTTTACTGTACAAGATATATCTGAAAAAAATATTAAATTAACAAACACTTGTGCATTTGATTCCGTATTTTTTTTATTGGCCCACGGATTTAAAGAGTATTCATGCATACGCGATTTATTTGACAATAATTGCAGAAATAGGGATATAACAGCGTTTTTACAAATCCTCTGTAACTCTGATAATAACAGTGAAGAAGCAAACAAATTAAGAATAAGAATTGCTTCGATACATTTCAAAAACAATCATTATGATTGTGAATGTAACGCTGCATTTATTTATGAGCACGTCTTAAATGATATTATTTTTAGTGCTTCTTCTGTAACTGTTCAAATAGTGCATGCATAAATTCTACCCCATCAAGAAGAAAACATGTGTTTATACCGTTAAATTTAGATATAATTAATATTTTCACCATCAGTAACTTGGAAGATTCTATTATTATTCATGATTGGGAAAACAAGCAATGCAGAAAATGCAATGAAGTAGTTCTATTTCATTATACCTTGTCAAAAATTGTTACATTCGATTTAAATGGCACGCAAATGGTGTTTTTACATGAGGTACCTAAAAGTATAATAATTAAACAAAACATTTATAAATTATTAGGTGCCGTAGAATATGTTCCTCCAATACTTGGAACAATAGGGCATTATAAGTGTCATAATATAAGAAATAGCGGAATGCTTTGTTACGACGATAACAAGAGTAAATTAGAAGAGAGTACAAACGATTCTGTATATATCCATTTTTTAACTTATGTTTTAGTAGAGGTGTAAGAGCCGATGAAAAACATTTAAAGTTGAAGAATAATGATTTTGTTGATTTTTGAAATCTTTATATTTGTGCAATGAATAAAAATATTCAAATATGAAACAAGTTTTTTATTTCGTCTTATTTAGTATTTTATTTAAGTTTTTGACTAACAGAACAGAATGCCCTTGAACTGTGCTGTCATAGCCAGTTTGACAAAGATTAAAAACAAATCGAAATTATGGTCACTCTACTAGAACATTGTATGGGGTAACATAATTCTTGAGATTACTCGCGTCCCAAACAGTGTTGAGGGTAAAAGGATATGTCATTTTAATGGGGTTAAGCCGGGTATTCTATGGCAACATTTGTTTATAAACACTGTTTATAAACAGTTTATAAACAGTGTTTCACAATGTAGTTATGTATATAACCCTGCGCTGCGATAGAGCTTTAGCTTGCAGCTGCGGTGAGGCTGTGCGACGCAGCACTTTCTTATCTCTGGCATTGCGCCGGACCACCACCGTGGTTATGCATGTTTAGTCTATAAGATATTACTAAGGATTTTGTTAGAATTAATAATTAAGTTAGTCTTACATCCAACTCTGTAAGCTACGGTCGAAAATAATATAATCTTATTTCGATTTAATTAATTAATATCTTTTATTTGTATTTTTAAAAAGCTATTTTCTCGCTCCCGAAATCTAACTGGCGCAGCCGGTAGGATTGCTGGTTGTTGCCTTCGCGAAAAGTCACGTGTGAAAATCTGTGAAATAAGTGTAAGCTTACGAATAAAGCAGTGAAAAGTGTTTCGCGAGTGGTAACTCACTATATATAGAGTGGTTTTTGCTTAGAATCAGTAAGGCGCTCTATATCTGGCAATCCTCGAACCAAATAAATAAGCTTAGATTAACGCGTAAAACAACGCAGTGTGAGCAGAAATGGTGCTAGTTAATAAGGCGGTTGGACTGTGAGTACCCTTCCACTTCCTCCCCAATTTCCTTACACAATTTTTGTTAATAGAATTTTAACATTGTGTGTATTTTGTATGACTTACGTCTTAAATTATTTTTCTATTGTGTTTTTCTTTTTATATAAAAATCATATGAAAAATATTCACATATTATAAACTCTAATAGTGAAAACTTAACATAAGTGCGATATTAATATAGTGAATAATAATTGATTAATTTTCCAATAAAATTTTGAATCTAGTAATAATTTATATTATAAAAAATTTCATACGATTTTTACGTAGCATTGTTGATTGTGATTTTAAACTCAAATTGCAATTTGTTCTATTATTTCGACATATTTGCCTTATTTTTAGTTATTAATTAAAATGAGTCTGGATCAGATTCATATGCCTACGACGGCGGCAGCTGCGTCCGCTCGCCCGATTACACCTATACCTGAAATGCAGATGCATGCAATACCGCGAGATGTGCTTAAATTAATTCCCGATTATTGTGGTGAAACTAATTTACTAAGTTTATTTTTGCGAAAATGTGAGTATGTTATACAAAAGTATCAGGGGACTGTAGAAAGAAATGAGTTTCTTATGCAAACAATTACTAGTAAATTAAAAGGGAAGCAGCCCTTATTAGTGAGAGAGGAGATTTTGAAACATATAACGAATTAAAATCCTTATTAGTCCAACATTTTGGGGATCCCAGGAGTGAAGAATGTGTAGCAATTGAGCTAGAAACTCTGAAAATTAGACATAATGAGACATATTTAGAATTTTGTAGCCGCATACAGGATATTCGCGCTATATTAATATCCAAGGTCAATCATAATAGTTCTATTACTCTTAGAGAAGCTAAGCGCGTTATTTATAATAATACTTCACTAAATGTCTTTATGTATAATTTACCAGAGCATATGGTACGAATTGTGCGAATTAAAAACCCTAATACATTGGAAGAAGCATTGAAATATGTTCTTGAAGAGGTTAATTTTCAAGAACAATATAATTTACGTAGTAGAATGTTACAACACCGTTCACAAAGCGCATTATTGCCATCACGCGATAAAAGGTTTGTTTTCAATTCGAATAGTTCTAAACCAATTGCCACACAGCCTCCTTTACAATTTAATAGTAGTAATAACTTCAGGCCTTATAATAATCAACCTCAATATAAATTTGGTATACCTAATCAGCACCTGGTGCGCCCTAATATGTCAAACCAACAGTTTGGCTTCCGACCTCAATTAACACAGTTTGGTTATAGGCACCCTGGTCAATTTGGCTCTAAACCTAATCAACAATTCGGCTATAGACCTCAGGTAGGGCAGTTCGGGTACAGGCCACCTCAGCCTTTGGGTGTTCGTCCACCCAATGCTTTCGTAAACGACCGTGACGTGACAATGAGGACTGCCCCCGCACCTTCAAAACCACAGCAAGGTTTTCCTGTAAATGAGTTGTACACTGGTGTCGAAAACTGTTACTACGACCCCAAAAATTACACTTACGGTGAATACCTAAATAATATGACGACTGACTTTGATTACAGCCATACAGACGCGTATACTTCTGAGGACTGTGTAAATCAAAATAATGACTCGGAATATGCTGAAAATGCAGATATTCCTTATTCGACTGAAAATAATAACGATTTGGATGAAGTACAAAATTTTCAAATAGGTTCGAAGCAAACGTACCAGAAATGATAGAGCTTAACTATGACGCAAACTTAAAACATCCATATATATATATTCCAGATATAGACGGTAAATTCATGTTGGATACAGGAAGCACGAGATCCTTTATTAGCCCTGGTAAGGCCAAAGAATATTTTACCGAATTTACATTCCACGAACCATTTACAGTTACAAGTACGCACGCTTCTAGTATTCATCACGAAGTGACTAACATTCCTCTTTTTTCTATTTTTAATGATAGTAGTTATCATAAGTTTTACATTTTTGACGTTGACAACAGGTATGATGGACTTATTGGTATGGACCTTATGTCCCGACTTAAAGCCGACATATGTATGAAAGACAAGACGCTTAGGATTAATGGCGTGGATATACCTATAGTTTATAACACTGATCTTGACATTAAATTAGAGCCGCGTATGGAACAACGAGTGAGATTGCCTGTAGACCAGAAAAATGGCCTTGCTATTTTGGATTACAAGCAGTTTCATGATGGTGTCCGAATGCCTGCTGCTATTGTTAAATGCGAAAACTATTATGCCTTTACTGTAATACAAAACACATCCGAACTTGAATTTAAATTGACCATTACAGCTCCTTTTAAGGTTACCCAATTCCGTAATGAAGAATGTGTGGTGAATGCCACAGTTGATTTTACTGATGTAGAAATAGACTCACTACTGACAGAAAATTTATCAAAGTTACGACTGGACCACTTAAACAGAGAGGAACATGACGCCATACGTAAATTGTGCGAGGAATACAAAGACATATTTTACTGTGACAAATTACCTTTGACCTTTACAAATCAAGTAAAACACCATATACGGACCACACACGAGGATCCAATTTATATTAAACCATATCGGCAAGCACCAGCACAAGCTGAGGAAATTAAACAACAAGTCGAAAAGCTCCTCAAGGACAATGTGATTCAGGAATCACATTCCCCTTGGAGTGCCCCCGTTCATTTGGTTCCCAAAAAGGCTGATGCTTCTGGTCAGGTGAAATATAGAATGGTCATAGACTATCGCCGACTCAATGACATTACCATCGACGATAAGTACCCACTTCCCAACATATGTGACTTGTTTGATAAACTGGGTAAAAGTAATTATTTCACAACGCTAGATTTAGCTTCCGGTTACCATCAAATTGAAATTTTTGACACTGAAAAAACAGCTTTTTCGACACAAAATGGTCATTACGAATTCCTCCGCATGCCATTTGGACTCAAAACAGCACCTGCCACTTTCCAGCGGGCAATGGACAATGTGTTAAGAGGCTTACAAGGGATACATTGCCTAGTATATCTAGATGATATACTTATATATTCAAACGGATTATTAGAGCACCTCAAAAAGTTACGCGCTGTCTTCGATAGACTTCGTGAGACTAATCTAAAAGTCCAGTTAGACAAATCTGACTTCTTATGTAGGGAAGTGCAGTACTTAGGACATACACTGACTAAAGACGGACTCCAACCTAATAACGACAAGATACAAGTAGTTCTTAATTATCCTATACCAAAAACTCATACTGAAATCAAACGGTTCTTAGGCTTCGTAGGCTATTATAGACGGTTTATCAAGGACTTTTCTAAAATAACGCAACCTTTAACAGCCTGTTTAAAGAAAGGTAAGAAAGTAGTCATTGACCAAAAGTATATTGAAGCATTTGAGAAATGTAGAGAACTCCTTATCAATGCCCCAATATTACAATACCCAGACATGAATAAACCGTTCATACTAACCACAGACGCTTCAGAAGTAGCAATTGGTGCCGTACTCTCGCAGGGACCTATAGGCGGTGACAAACCAATAGCTTATGCCAGCCGGACTTTGACAGATACTGAGAAAAGATATAGTACCATTGAACGCGAATTGTTAGCAATCGTTTGGGCTACAAAGCATTTCAGACCCTATTTATATGGTCATAAATTTGATATTTATACTGACCACAGACCTCTGGTCTGGTTATACCAACTTAAAGAGCCTAATAGTAAGTTAACACGTTGGCGCTTGCGCTTGCAAGAGTACGATTTTAATGTCATATACAAAAATGGAAAGCAAAACTTAAATGCCGACGCGTTATCTCGCATCAAGGTCAATGCTCTCGGGGCTGACGAGACCGATGACAGTTCAATGATTGTTAATGTAGACGAAAAAGAGGAAAGGCTACAAAGTTACCTGAAAGATGTGAGTAAACAAATTACTGATCTTTCTAAGAGACAAAGTTCTGACGACTCCAAGACCATAACTATATCCGACGATGAAGAAACATTGACAGCTAGCCCTATAACGATTCCAGACACTGATACAGTTGAAGAGTTACCCAATTACCCCGTACCATCTGAATCTACTTCTACACAAACAGTTCATTCTGCTAAAGATCTTGAGTCTCACGGTATACCAATCCTTAACGAAGCTATTGATACAAAGCCAAACCAAATACTTGTTTATAGTTGGTTTCGTAATGAAACACAGGTGAGAGACTTATCCAGGGACAAACAAAAGGTGCTAGAGGTCTTTTTGCCCCTTAATAACCCTGAACTTATAAAAGAGTTTTTAAAGAAATATATTAAGCCGAAAACTAAATACTTCATTTATTTTGAAAACCTGGAACATAGAAAAGATTTTAGTAACATTATTGTTTCCTTATTTAAAAAGGGTATGGTTAACTTTTATGAATGTACTGAGCGTGTGATTTATATCGAAGATGAGCAGGAACAAAGGGCTATTATAATTAAGTTACACGAGGGCAAGACTTGCCACCGTGGCATTTCCGAAACTATTAAACGAATTAGACGTACGTATCACTGGCAAAATCTGAATGAAACTGTTTCCGCCATCATAAATTCTTGCGAACAATGTAAAACTTCCAAATACGACAGAAAACCTATGAAACCGGTACTTCAGCTAACACAGACTCAGAACGCGCCGTTCCAAGAAATCTTTATTGATCTATTTACTATACAATCTAAGTATTACTTAACCTTAATCGACGCTTTCAGTAAATTGGGACAAGCCATAGAAATTTCATCTCGATCAACACCGGAAGTAGTTAGAGCACTCATGAAGTATTTTTCTTTTTACGGTATACCTCAGAAAATAAGCTCTGATCCGGGAACTGAATTCAACAACGAACTACTAAAAGAACTAACAGATTTTTACAAAATTAAATTACATATATCCACACCAAACAACCCAAATTCTATGGGTCACATAGAACGCTTTCATTCAACAATCATAGAAATCTATCGGTTAGCTAAATATGAACGAAAATTTACGGATGCAGCATCCGTCATGACCTATGCTGTCATGGCCTACAATAACACTATACATAGTACTACAGATTTGACACCATTTGAAGTTGTATTTGGCCACACCGAATTAAACTCAATATTTAACTCTGAATTTGATAAGGTCTTTAAACAACAGCTAATCAAAGATCATCAGAAAAGAACCCATACCTTATACAAATATCTTACAGAAAAGATAAAAAATCATAAAGAAAAAATTGTAACTAAGCGAGGCGGCGAAATAGTACCAGTCTTAGAATCAGGGCAATCAATTTTCGCTAAAGCCGTAAACAAGAGAAAAGCTAAAGACAAACCTAGGTACGAAAGAGCCGTAGTCACCGGTCAATTAGAACGTAATGTTATACCAATAAAAATCAAAGACAGGGAAACGAAAGTTCCAATTAAAAATATAAAACGTCCTCCACAGGTCGTGGTTACTCCTGGTGATATGGACAACGACGAATCACGCCCTAGCAAACCAGCATCTCCCAAACCAGGCACTTCAAGCAGTAAAGATTAACCAAAACCCTGGTATACTCCCGGTAAAGCTAGGTCAAGCGTTTATAGAACATGATAAATGGTCAATAGTCAAAATAATTAACCTCAAAGGTATTAGTACTGACCTTTCTTTCAATATTCAAAAATATTACGAATTTACTCAAATGTTACACCCAAACCAATCTTACGCTGATGAGTTCAGAGGTCTTAAGACTCAAGTGCAGTTTATTCGAGATCAGGCTCAGGAAAAGTTACAACAGTTAATTCCATCAAATAGAATTAAACGTGGTGTAATAAACCCCTTAGGGTCCATTATTAAAATTATTACAGGTAACCTCGATCACGAGGATGCGATTAGGTATGACAAATTGATCAGTAATATTCAGACTAGAGAACAAGCAACTTCAAATAAATTTACTGTGATATCTGGAATGTTGGACCACTTTTTAAACTCTACCGAAACTATTGATAATAACACAAAAAAAATGAATGCACGCATAAAACTAATTGAAAATTTAGTTAACGATCTGACTAGGAAGGATAATCATTCTATTTATATGACTTACGTATTTGGATTACTTTACCAGTTCATTATTAACTTTAGGACTATATATGTTAAACTTAGTGAAATAGAAACAGCTCTAGCATTAAGTAAAGTATCTGTTTTACATAAAGCCATTATAAATTCTGTAGAATTACTAAACTTATTAGAGCAAATTGCTAAACACGATAAATTAATGTATCCTGTAAATGAACAAAACTTAATTAATATAGAAGAGTCATTATCTGTAAAAACCTATCTTAAGAATAATGAAATAACTTTCATTATAGAAGTACCACTGATTGATAACTCTACTTATAATTATTACAAACTGTATTCCCTTCCTATGTCCAACGATTCCTTCAACCATACTTATGTTGTTATTCCTGAATTTCCTTACTTACTTGTAGAAGGTGTGAGATACCTTTCGATTGACCAACCATGCCAAGAGATAACAGCTAAAGAATATCTTTGCTCTGAAAATAAAATCGTACAATACGCTGAGGAAACCTGCATAGAACAACTCATGAAGTACCATCGTAATCTGTCACGCTGCTTACCACGTCCAATAGAATCTGAAAACTTAAAAATACAAAGAATTACACCAAATAGTTGGATTGTGTATTCCAAATATAGTAAAGTCATATCTCAAACATGTGGCACCGACGACACAAAGGAACGCATAAGGGGAACGTACTTATTAACTATAGAAGATCAGTGCGACGTTTTCATCGATAGTACCCAAATTCATAGACGGCGCTTTTACCCAATGAAAACGGGACATATGCCTATACCCATTATCAACTTACCTGATTTACAAGAACAGACTTCTGGCGCTGCAAATATTGAACCTGTAGACTTAAAAGGCATTAATCTGGACGACATCAGACATCTGAATTACATATTGAAGAAAAGTGTAAAATTAAATAGTGTGAAAGGTCAAATAAGTGAAAACGAAATTGAAACAAAAAGTATTAGTGTCGCGCTTTACGTGTTGTACGTGATCATCATTATATTGTTATTAGCTGTAGTTATGTATAAGTACTTACCAGTTTTAAAGAAAAAGTTCTGTAAAAAGCAGGATTGTCATTCAAAGGAAATTGTAAGTCCTGCAAACCTAGATGAAAATGGAGTAAATAAAAAACCCTTATTAATAGTGGCTAATTAAATCTATTTTCACAGTTCATATACTTAGTTACTTATTATATTCTGTATACTTTAAATATAAATAATTTTATAAGTTAAGCACTTTGTACTATAACGAAGTTCTTGGAAAAACGCTGCTTTTCCGATAACTTCGGTCTAAGGGGGAAGGAGTTATGTATATAACCCTGCGCTGCGATAGAGCTTTAGCTTGCAGCTGCGGTGAGGCTGTGCGACGCAGCACTTTCTTATCTCTGGCATTGCGCCGGACCACCACCGTGGTTATGCATGTTTAGTCTATAAGATATTACTAAGGATTTTGTTAGAATTAATAATTAAGTTAGGCTTACATCCAACTCTGTAAGCTACGGTCGAAAATAATATAATCTTATTTCGATTTAATTAATTAATATCTTTTATTTGTATTTTTAAAAAGCTATTTTCTCGCTCCCGAAATCTAACTATGTTTCATCATCTCTGTAAACAGTTTATATACAAAGGTGATGCAACATTGTTTATTAAACTTGTTGCCATGCTCCCCACTTCGAGTGGAGAGCAAGACGAAACGTCTAGTTTATAAGCAAAAGTCAATAGGTGTGGACGTGTGTTGCGCGAGTTTATAAACATGGAAGTAGTGTGGTCCAACAACCAGGTTTCGATGCTCATAGAGCTTTACCAACAGCGTAATATACTTTGGGATGCTTCAAATAAAGATTATAAAGATAAATTAAAAAAAAATGATGCTTGGGCCGACATTGCTGCAGAATTGAATATGTCGCAAAAGGAAGTGGAAACAAAGATGCATATTCTACGCTCACAATTTTCTCGTGAAAAGAAAAAACTTAAGTCATCAAAAAGAACTGGAAGCGGTGCCGAGGAAGTGATTAAAAGCAGATGGCAGTGGTATGATCCGCTACAATTTTTATTACGTGGTGCAACGACATCTGGAACATCGGATACAATGGGAACGGTGAGTACCTACATTTTTATATTATTTGCTAAGTTGATAATATTAATGTAATTTTTTCATCTTTTCAAGGTAACGGGTTAGTAAATTTTAAATCAAACACAAAACTCTAAATTATAATCAGAACTTTATTTGGAAAAAAACAGGTAGGTACATAGGTACCTACTATTTTAAGTATTATGCATGAGAATTTTGCCACGGCACACTACCTTCTGGACTAATGAAATATTCAGCAAATTGATCTCTTACAACCGTAGCAGCTAGTGGGGGATGTCTTGCAATAGGTTGTAAATCCAACATGCTGTTGTGAGGGCCGATTTCTCTTCGCCAAAAACCTTTTATAATGTTATATTCTGAGTCTTCATAATCGAATGTTCCTGGTGGAGTATATATAGCCCGAGACTGTTTATTGCGCCTCAAAAAGTTATGCAAATAACACATGTCATTGTTACAATTTCACAAGTAGCAGGCTTAAGAGGTATGGCTTTTCTGAAAACGCGAAAGACAGCACATAATATGCCAAACACATTTTCTACTATCCTTCTTGATCTGGAAAGACGGTAGTTGTAAATGCGCTTTATAGTTCCACGATTGTGAATACCAGGATAAGGCTTCATAATATTTTCGGATAAGGCAAATGCGCTGTCCCCTACTATTACATAAGGTAGATTCGGACCATTTGGTAAAATTGGTTGTGGCTGTGGAATATTCAAATTGTTTTGAGTAATTGCATCGTAAAATGGAGTTTCTTGAAATACTCCACTGTCGGAAGATCTGCCTTTAGCACCACAATTCGCATATATAAAGTTGTAATCTGCATCAACTATTGCCAGTAGTACAATGCTGAATTGTTCTTTATAGTTGAAAAAATCACTGCCAGAGTTAAATGGTGCTTCAATAACAATATGTTTTCCATCAATGGAGCCGATACAATGAGGGAAATTCCATAATAATTCGAACTGGCGAGCCTTGTTTTTCCATTCTTGTTCAGTACTTGGAACCTGTAACCAATTTAAAACAATGATTTACAGGATGGCAGTGCCTCAACGCAGCCGTCAAATACACCGCCAACTGTGCCGCCGCCACCGCCAACATCACAACTGCCACTGCCACCGCCGCCACCGCCACCGCCACTTCCACAGTCAAACAACTCCAAAAAGAGGAAGTGTGACGAGAATCTCAATGAAATGTATGAAATTATGAAAAATGCCAAAAAGAAGATGGAAGAACCTAAAGACGAATTTGAAATTTATGGCCAGTATGTGGCATCTGAATTGAAAAATGTGAAAAACCAAAGAGCACTGTTACAGGCCAAGTATTACATAAATAATATATTGCTACAAGCGAGAATAGGCAATTTCGATGTGTGCATAACCCTAGCAGGAAAGTGTCTCCTAGAGTGATATGAGTAGCACGAATACTTAGTGCCTAAATTGCTGTAAATGTGCGTCGCATTAAAAAGTTTGGGCGTGTTGTTGTTTTGATATAATACGCAAAAAACGATTCCTGCTAGGGTAATGTTTTTCTAGCAGGAAAATTCTAAACGAATGATCGGAGAGAGAAAAGTTTTACTTCGCCAGAGAGCTTACATTTGTGCTTAAATGTGCGCCGAAAATATAATCTGTGCGTCTTTAGGTTTTCGGGATATTCCACTTGCTGCTGGAGTAACGTTTTGCAGAATCGCGTATCTCGAAAACCATTATATGTGCGACTGTAAAATAAACGCACATCGATTAGCCCTTCGTTTGTGCCTAATTGTGCAAAATTAGATTTAAGAAAATATCTATAGTTTTTAAGAAATTGCGCTTTCTTAAAAAATCGAAAAATAATCGTAGCAAATAAATTATGAAACTTACAAGCTCACTGAAAACTGTATTCGTTCCTGCTTGACTCATAGAATAACCACAAAAAGTTTCAGAAGTGTAAGTACATGATCTATTGAATAATAATACTAAAAGTCAAAATGACGGAGGCAGAAATTTGACGTCAATATACAAGAAACTGGCTCAACCCAGAACGTGTGCGTTTATACCAAAAGCTGGTGCCTTTATTCAATTAATATATTGCAAAGTTTCAGCTTGGAATGCTTTATATTTAAAAAGATATAAACAAAAATCAAAACTTGTAAACAACGGCAGGTTAACCGACCGAATTCGAATGAATACAAAAAAGCGACGGTTTCATACATATCGATAACCTTCCTATCTTTACTCACAAACCGGTTGACACATGTTGGGCCTTAGTACACTGACGTAGAAAATGACAAGTGAAAAATTACCTTTAAGCATTGAAATATTCTACTAGCTGTTCATGAATTTGCACATTATTAATTACTGTAATATTATGTGCTTATCGTAAGTGCTATTCCAAGGTAATAAATAACTAATAAGGTATCTTCATTGCCATATTTAAATGAAGTAAATTTACCTAGTATCTATTTTGTGTGTGAACGAAGAACAAATATCCAGACATACGTACCTATAATATCAGTAGAATAAAGTACCTATTTACAAATACCAATAAATTGATTTAGGGTAAAAAAAGACAAAATACCTACATAAATAGCATAAAACTTATTGTTTTATGCTATAGCCATGTAGGATAATAGAAAATTTCCAATTGCCGACACGCCGCGCACCGCCGCTTTTCCGCTGAAACCGGCTAGTGCTAGGGATGCCAGTACGATACGATATATGGTAATATTGATATTTAATGCAATATTCGGGCCATACAATATGCTTAATATAATCATAATCCTGTAAAAAATATCGCATTATCGTATCCTATTGTAAATAAGTCTGACAATCAAAACCGTAAGAAGATACCTAAATGTTGGCCTAGTGGTTAGTGACCCTGACTGCTAAGCCGGAGGTCGTGGGTTCGATTCCCACCTAGGACAAATCTTTGTGTGATAAGCATGATTGTTTGTTCTGTGTCTGGGTGTAATTTATCTATATTATGCGTTGGCGTGCACTCCCTAGAGGCATAAAGGCACTGCCTAAACTAATAAATTCCTCATACTTTTACCTAACTAGCAATATGCATAATACATTATATTAAAAGAGATAGATTACCATTATTTAGTAGTAGTAGATCCACGCTGATTTCAGCATGAATGGGTCGGATCGACCAAGGAAGTACTACCCTCTCATAGAAGATCGACGTAAGAGTAATGGTATTCGTACTATTGCGTTTCGCTCGGTGAGTGAGAGTGCCGGAGGCCCAACTGATGCAAAGATGGCAATCCTCGCAGCATGTGTGGGACCAGCTGAGTATCCGCGGAGTCATTGTGTGGGTGGTGTGGGTCGACCCGCCGGCCAGGGAGACCCGTAGAAACGGTGGTGCCGCTGGCCGCCCGTGGCATAGTACAGGGGCCCAACTAGGCCTAACCACCCTAGGAGGCTGCCCCACCAGGTCGCGCATAATCCCGGAGTGGTTCGTCGTGCCGGTTGGTGACCGGATGGTGGGACCCGGCGACCATTTCCGAGAGGGTACGGGGGCCCTTCCGTCCGGCGGATCGGCTACCACCATGCCACACAGTCAAATGACGAAGCAATACTCGGCACCTTGTCTAGCCTTGCTGCGAGGGCAGTCATCTTTTCCACGCCCCTCCCTTCACCCTCCAACATGGCAGCACACAAAAAAGCAGCAGGTCTAACAGCGGCATCTTCCTCCCCCACCAACCCGCTATTTGAGGTGGAGTTCACTAACATCCGTGGACTCCATTCAAACCTCAACGCCGTCCACCAACACCTCGAGACGGCACGGCCGGCTTTGCTTTTCCTAACGGAGACACAAATACGCCGCCCTGACGACACGGCATACCTGCACTACCCCTGCTATGTGCTCGAGGAGCGCTTTCGCGCTAAGGCCGGAGTATGCGCATTCGTCAGGGCGGATGTTTGCGTTCGCCGTCTGCGCTGCCTAGAGGACCCATCCTACCCCATCCTTTGGCTTCACGTTGATCATGGTTCTCTGAGCCGGGTCTACGCGTGCCTTTACCGTTCCCACTCCGGAGATTTGGAGACAACTCGACTCTTTGACTATCTGAGTCAGGCGGCAGACTTAGCGCAGGAGCGGTTTCCGAACGCGGAATTGGTGTTTCTGGGAGACTTTAACGCCCACCACGAGACCTGGTTGGGTTCTCTCAGAACAGACCATGCGGGACGAGCCGCCCATGCATTCGCTCTCACGCATGACCTGACGCAACTGGTAATCCATCCCACCAGGATACCAGATATTCCAGGTCAAGCGCCCTCTTTGCTAGACCTACTGCTGACGAGTCACCCAGACCAATACAGTGTTTTGGTCCACGCCCCACTGGGTAATTCCGACCACTGTTTGATCTGCGCCTCAGTGCCTCTTGTTGCTCCCCCACGACGTTCGGAGGTAAAGCGACGACTATGGCACTACTCGTCAGCAGACTGGGACATTATTTTAATTTGGCGGCTTTTTGGATGTTTATGTGTCATTCAACAGTCTGATGAATTATGATAATGTTGTTAAGTATTCATTATTATATTGTTAAGTAACTACCTATATTATTATTTATATACCAGCCAAATACCGCATTGTAATAATTTGTGAACCTTCGATGTTAACAGTCAAATCAAGAAAATTATTAATCTGTCATTGGGGTTGGACATGTCCGCTCGGATAAGAACCCCTAAATAAATGTACATTAAAAAAAACGTATGTAGGTAATAATGACTACACAATAATTACAAATAATTTAATTTTGATTACACTATTAATGTTTTAAGATTTATAGGTAGATAACTTGATTTGTGACATGATACCATAATTACTTTAAGAATAAAGATAATAATTTGCACATCAATAACCTCTTTCATTTGATATGGTCACAATTAGCCCCTAAAATTAAGTCATCATATAGATAAGCATAAATTGCAAACAAGCGTTTGATCGCGACTGTACGGGCTACAATTCAGGTGCAATAAGTTAAATTAAGAAGGTCAGCAATATGTATGAAACCGTCGCTTTTTTGTATTCATTCGAATTCGGTCGGTTAACCTGCCGTTGTTTACAAGTTTTGATTTTTGTTTATATCTTTTTAAATATAAAGCATTCCAAGCTGAAACTTTGCAATATATTAATTGAATAAAGGCACCATCTTTTGGTGTAAACGCACACCTTCTGGGTTGAGCCAGTTTCTTGTATATTGACGTCAAATTTCTGCCTCCGTCATTTTGACTTTTAGTATTATTATTCAATAGATCATGTACTTACACTTCTGAAACTTTTTGTGGTTATTCTATGAGTCAAGCAGGAACGAATACAGTTTTCAGTAAGCTTGTAAGTTTCATAATTTATTTGCTACGATTATTTTTCGATTTTTTAAGAAAGCGCAATTTCTTAAAAACTATAGATATTTTCTTAAATCTAATTTTGCACAATTAGGCACAAACGAAGGGCTAATCGATGTGCGTTTATTTTACAGTCGCACATATAATGGTTTTCGAGATACGCGATTCTGCAAAACGTTACTCCAGCAGCAAGTGGAATATCTCGAAAACCTAAAGACGCACAGATTATATTTTCGGCGCACATTTAAGCACAAATGTAAGCTCTCTGGCGAAGTAAAACTTTTCTCTCTCCGATCATTCGTTTAGAATTTTCCTGCTAGAAAAACATTACCCTAGCAGGAATCGTTTTTTGCGTATTATATCAAAACAACAACACGCACAAACTTTTTAATGCGACGCACATTTACAGCAATTTAGGCACTAAGTATTCGTGCTACTCATATCACTCTAGGAGACACTTTCCTGCTAGGGTTATGCACACAATTTCGATAGTAATTATTTTGGTGGATATCAAGGCTATGGAGATGGAGGGCTCGGCTATGGCGACGGATACCGCACCACATCATCAACGTCGACATATGCTGATGCATCTACACCAACGCAGACACCAGAACCCCAAGTCCATACTGCTACTGGTGACGAGTTGCGCTTTAGTAATCTTGACGAAATAGTTTCCCAGTTGGAAGATGACACACAATAAATAAATTGATGTGATTTGATTTAAATATTTGATAAATACCTACTTGAGTGATTTGAATTTATTTTATTTTACTCACCTTTACATAGTCCTTTAAAACTTTTGTCAATTCCTGACAAACTTCTCGTATAATCTTGCTGATTAATTGTTTTGATACTTTAAAAGTATATGACAGTGAGCCATATGAGTCACCTGTTGCAAGAAACCTTAAAGTTATAGCTAGTCTTCTCTGGGGCTCAATAGGATGCCGAAATTTCGTTTCCTGTTTTGTTATGGCTGGTCCAATCAATCTCAGTAAAATTTCAAAATCTGATGTTGACATTCTCGTGAAATTTTGAAAAGACCCATCAAATCCACGAAGGTCATGAAATACATAACTTCTATTTAAAAGATAATTTCGGATCCACCACCTTTTCTTCTTTTTTTTTCTAGTAGCACTCTTATGTAATATTATATAAGCAGCACAGAGCATCACTACCTCCTCGGGCGACATCCTGGCAACAACTGAGAAGTGTGGACTGCCAAGTTTCAGAAACAGTGTTTACGGTAAACTTGTTAATAAACCCGTCATAAACAGTTTATTAACAAATGTTGCCTAATGAATACCCGGCTTTAATATAAGGATTAAGGCGGGTCCAGACATGTATCATTTGCCCGATCCGATCACCGTATCCGTATCGTCGACGCGTATCATGATCGCATATGTGGACGGGTAATGATACGCGTATCATGATACGCGATCTCGATACGCCGTTATGATACGGCCCGTCCCATGTCATGTCGGTTTTTGTCCGATCATCAAAGGTGATACAGATACGGACGTGGGTCAGTCTGGACGCGTCACTCGCGACGCTCGGTCGGTTGCACGTGCGCGTCATTTTCAGTCCTTGCCGTGAAGTAAAAACAATGAATTGGAACAATGAAAATGTTATTAAATTTATCGAGGCCTATAAAGAAAAGCAAGTATTATGGGATCCCAGCCACAAAAGCTATTACAACAGGAATCTGAAGCAGGAGGCCTGGGATGAACTCTCCGTCGAAATGGAGTGTCCAGTTGGCGAATTGAAGAAAAAGATGGATTATTTGTTGGCTGCCCTTCGCCGTGAAAAATCAAAAATTGCTAAAACCAGCACAACAGGAAAAGGTAAGTAGATACTGCTATATAGTGCGTGCAAAATCTATGCTGGTTTGTGAAGTTCGCACAAGTCGCCCGCCCTCCCCTCCCCGGTCGACGAACAGAGTGGCATTATTTTGCACGCACTCTACTCGTACCCGTTCATGAAAACTCAATTGATATTTTATAATTATTATTTTATTATTATTCCTCTTTATTTATCTTTAATCTTAGATTAAGTTTTTTACAATATGGATATAAAAGTAAAATACATATTAAATGAAATTACAAAACATAAACACATTATAAAAAAAATGTTATTATTATTTTTAATTTAACTACACACTAATACCAGAAAAAGCCAGAAATTAAAAACTTTACTCTGAATGTGATGGGATTAGAATAGTTATACTTATTTCTATATCGTAGTAGTAATCATTGCATAATTTTAAATTATAGGAGCTGATGAAGTATACCAGTCTTCTTGGTTCGCTTTCAAATTTTTGCAATTTCTGATGGACAGAAACAAGCCTCGCCCGAGAATTAATACTGTGAGTATCTTCAGCACAACCACATTATTACGTTTAACTTTAATTATTTTGACTTTGATTTTTTTTAAAACAATTTTTTTATTAGGAGACACCATGTGGTAGCCGCTGCGGCATATGCTACGGCCTTTAAGTCTAATTCATATGATCTTGCCATGATAATTTTCCGACTGTACAGCAATATTCAGCAATTTTATCCCTCATTACCTGGGCCGACAAAGAAGGTCTGCGTGGGGTATTCGTGATAGGCAATAATGAAGTTATATCGTTATTTTCGAGACGCCATCTTCCCATTGTTACTGACCCTTCTACTTCACTATCAATACTACCTGGTGGTGCATAAATTTTAGCAGAATTAGTACTTTTTATTAAGAAGTTGTGAAGATGACATATTGTCATCACAATCAGTTGTGCCGTTTCAGGTTGGAGTAGAATTGGCTTTCGTAGTACTCTAAAAACACTAGCTGAAATGCCAAAAGCATTTTCAACCACTCGTCGAACTCTTGATAATCGATAATTAAATGTTTTTTTTAATGATCCTTTAGGATGTACACCTGGATATGGCTTCATCATATGGATACCTAACGGGAATGCACTGTCTGCTACAAAATAGTATGGTATAATGCTATTCGTTCCTTCTAATAGTTTCGGAGATGGAAAATTTAATGAGTTGTTTGAAATTTTTTCCTTGAGAATGGAATCATTAAATACACCTCCATCGGAAATTCTCCCTTGACACCCTACATCGACAAATATAAATTTATATGAAGCATCAACTAAAGCGAACATAACAATACTAAAAAATTGTTTATAATTATAAAACTCCGACCCGCTATTGAAAGGTGCCTGCAACATGATGTGTTTCCCGTCCATAGCACCAACCACGTGTGGAAGGTCCCAACAGTTTTGAAACTCGGAACTAATTTTCTCCCATTCTTGATGCGATGTAGGCATCTGTAACAAATATATTAATTATTTTATTTTGCTTGCAGGAAGACCAAGACCGCGCTTTGAAGGATAATACATCTGAAAATGAGGAAAATAACGACATAGGTGAAGATCATGATCAGTCACAAGATAAACAACCCCGTTCCACCGCGAGCACTGAATCGGACCAAACAACCGATAATGCAAAGAATTCATCAAAATCGCAATTCAAATCTCCACTTCCGAAAAAGAGAAAATACGTCGCGAACCAGAACCCAATGTTGCAATCGGCATTTGATTTGCTGAAATCATCAGCTTCGGCTGCTAAAGCGGTAGCTACTGCTTCGACTGCACCCGCTTCTGGATTAGACCAGTATCAGCTATACGCTAATTATTTGGCAAGCAAATTTAGGGGTTATTCCAAGCAAACCTACATGACTGTGGAACATCAAATAAACAACATCCTATATAACGCTGATTGTGGACAATATGAATATCAGCGCGGGTACTCCACTCCGTCATCTACGTATCCCATGGCTGAGACTACAACTCCACAAATGTCTGTCAACTCTTCTTATTCAAACAGAGCACAAAGTTTAGCCCCGCACATGACTGAAAATCAAGCACATTGTCCAGTGACTCAAGTGGATGATTCGTCGATGGATTCCGAAGATTCTTTTCGTGATTTGATCCATGACATCAATTATTAGTAATAAACAATAATTGTTTATAAAATTATAAATAATTGATGGCATGGATCAATAATTATTTCTATAATAAAAAATATCCTACCTTGATGTTGTCTTTTAATATGTACGTTTGCCCAGCACGGCCCCTCAGAATTTGCATTTATGGTGTACACCATTGCAATGTACTCGCCTCTAGCAGTATATGTACCGATTTCTTTTTCAATGTACCTCTATACTTTTGAAGAAATATGCAAAAAAAGGTGGCCGTGCCAGCCAAACGCTTTCAGCACGGCCCCCCATGTAACTTGAATAATACATACCGTATTAACAAATGTCTATAACTCAAGAAATGTACTCTATTAATACGTTATATGTGCCGCAACAGTTATTGTGAATTCATAATAACAAATAATATATAGATGTGGATAAGGGGCCGTGCTGGAAAAAATCATTTTAAGAAATATCTAAAAAAGACAAAACATACTAAGCCAAAAACCTTTAAAAAAATAATTGATGTTTAGCAAGTAACATATGTACCGCATTGATTTCTCATACAACTTGTTATATTGTGAAAAATAAATCTATTTTAGTTCATTCAGCACGGCCCTCTATAGTTGCCTATATCTTTTTAAATAAGCCGTGTATGTTTACAAAATTCGACTTCCTGAATGATATATAGGAGTACATTCCTTTCAACTAAATTGCAATTCTGCTGTATCAATACTTTAGAAGATAAATTCAATCTAAAATATACATACATTAAAACTGATGGGGTGACCATGATTTCATATATTTGGTAGGTAGGTACATAAATGTTCTATATTTATGTACTTATATTAATTAAATTATGTGACTACATTGAAATAAACATTCTTTTTACCCGACTGTACCAGAAGGACGGTAAGGTTTTTCGAGTGAATGAATGTAGATATGTAGCAACCTTCATTTCTTTGGCACGCTTTGTAGTCTAAACGGCTTTATTAATTTCAACTTGAGAGATGTCGTTATATTCGTCTTAATTGTGAGAATGACACATTGGTAGGTATAGGTACCCATCAAAAACATTAAAAATAAAAATAACTGATTCTTGGCGTCAAGTAATTAATCGTTTTCTTTTCCTCAAAGCCTATCTAGTGGGATAATATATTAAATAAACGAATTTCTAAGTGGACTAGCTTTAACTTACGGTTCGGCTCGCGTGGAAGAAATAAAAAATATATAAAGCGTGCTTATAACCTTCCCCTAGAAAAAACACAACTTATAATATGTTTAAATAAATGTTATTCAGAATGAGAAATGCTAAAAAAAACAAAATATTCAATGTTTCTCAAAGTTTAAAATTTGTCCGCTATTGGGTAATTTATTTAAATAATTATGTGTTTATTCATTACATCTTAAAAAATAATCATTAAGTATAATAATATATTATCAGTTAATTTTGTCGTGTGCGATCGCTATTAGTTCACTGACGCTACCGTAATTTTTAATGTGGCGCTGGTGTCGCGGTTACTTCATGTTGCGCTTGAGTGTTTATTGACAGTCACATCTCTACGCGCATAACAGACAGTAGTAAATATAAATACTGCTCAAATAATATGAATATTCATGGGTCGTGTGTTTGTGCAGTGAATTCTATTTCAAGGACGAAAATGGATTGTTAAAATAAACGGGTAAGTAAGTTTTAAGTTATAATATAATTTATTTGTATTTAAAAAATAGATTTGATGTAAGTAGGTAAGTGCATGTAGGAATTGAACTTGACCCTAAAGAAGATTGCGTAAATATTAAAGTTACACGTTGTATGCACATAAGATAATGCAAAGCACATTAAATCAGTATGCTAGATTTATTTAATGTTATTTAAAAATACCAAAATGTATGAAGCACCTGCTTACGACACAAATCTTTGCAAATTTTCTTTTTTTACAAATCTTTGCATGAGTAGTAGACATGCGCATAACAGTGCATCGAAAGTCAATGCCATATGATATGCACCGGTTCCAAAGTACATCAACTTTTGATATGCACTTTAGTACATATCAACCGGCCATGAGGGCGGTCGATAAATACGATTTATACACTATGCCCTGCGGTTGATAATAGCAACCGCAGTATATAATATATACTGCGATTAATAGTACATAGGGCATACCCATGTCACTTACAGACATGTGTATACACTATGCAGAACATCACTTCTTGAGATATAAACTGTAACGCAATGGAATAGGGTTCATTTTAACTTGTTGTGGCTAAGCTATGCTTCGGTCTCATTCACTCTCATTATAATTTGTATTAGCTGTCGCGGGTAATGCGTTTCACGTCAGAGTTGGCGAGCCATACATATTACATGCACTCTTTCTCTCACTCATTGCCCGTGTGATACGAATGAATGCGATGCCATAGTCAATGCGGTGTATAGTACATATCTCAATATCTCGGGCAATGCGAGTGAATGTATACACTGCTCAGTGAATATGTACTTTGTGATATCAACCGCAGTGCATATCCATGTCTAATGAGTAGTTCTATTATTAATTATTTCTTACATTAAATTTATTTTGCTAACCATAATATATGATAGCAAACTGTGTAATGAGCCTACGATTATTATGTTACCTTACATAATTAATCATAGTTTTTGTTTAATTGTGTTCTGTTCATTTACAAGCAAAACCCAAGAGTGCTTCGTAGTTATATAAAAGAAAATACTTGTGTATCTAGTAGTATTAAGCCTTTACAATTATTAGGAGTTACATTTCTGTTGATTTTACGCCCAGAGTCCATAGAAATTTACCTACCATCTTTTAAAATTTTAAGGAACTCTTCAATATAGTGGAAATATACCTACTTTACCCACTATACATATATAGAGTACGTAAATGTGACACGCAAAAGTTGAGATATACAATTTTCGGACGCTATTTTAAACTTAAAGCGGCCCGTTGGCAGCATCGTTCATTCATTCAGCATTTTTCACTTAAGAATTGGTGTAATCATACTGAGCAGTAATTATAAAAAATGTTGAATAATTAGGGTATCAAAAATAATTATCACTTTATATTAACCGTTATTTATTAATATATTTAGTAAATAAATAGGTAGCAAAATTATATATAAATCTAAAAAGAAGTTACGTAATTCACTATAAATATTTGTACAGATTTTTTTTTCTTCAGATTGATACAATTAATGGTGAGGATGGGCAAGAAAAGTGCTGTAGCATTAGATGTACAGAAACAACTATTTATGAAAAATCGACATCAGCTCAAAGGACCGAAATATGATAGAAATGTGTACCAGAAACTAGCTGAAGAGCTTAATTATGCTATGTCTCCGAAAGCATTGTACCTAAGTTATAAAAGAAATTTTCTGGGCACTAATGACCTCACACCGGAGCCAACAAAAATTGATGACAAACTAGGAAACATTAGTGTTGGAACGACACCTTTGAATTCGTCTAAGAAATCGACACCTTTGCCTGAATCATCCGAACATAGTAAAAACGAAGATAGAAATAGAGTTATTTTTAAATTTCCTGTGGATATTCACGAGTGGAAAAAAATACAGCCAATACGCAGCACTTTTCGACGAAACGATAAAAAGAAGCCATACCTGAGATATGAAACATACAAAACCATTCCTAAGTATAAATGGTCCTGCCTTTTGAGGCAAAAGCTTTGGAAACATTTTAAATTGCCATGTACAATATCTTTTAAAAATTATAACATTAATAGCAATGGAATTACCTTCCACGGAAAATGTACTCAGTGCAACGCAAAAGTGCGTATTCATGACACCGAGAAGACAGACAAGGTCGTCGAATTTCTTTGTGAAATTATCAACTTAGACAATAACTTTAAGCATGACCCACGAAAGAAAGTTCGTTGTACTCCGTACTTGAGACGAAAATTATCAGATAATTTAAAAGAAAAGCCAGCAGCCATTGTTCATAAAGATCTGGCACGTCGCACAATGACATTCGGAGATACAGAACCACCTACATTGCCATCTCTTGGAGCACTCAGGATAATCCGTTATGAATCTAATAGTCAACATTGGTATCACAAAAATGAATTAATGTCTTTGATAATTTTAGCTGAGAGCGACGAGTTCTCTAATATAATTCAAGAAATACTTATAAAACCAACATTTCATGTACACTATTGGTTAGAAGAACAACTCAATTATTATAGACACTATTCTAAAGTAGTTGACAGAATAACTATTTCCCTAGATGCTACTGGTTCTATTTATAAAACTAACAACCTAACCAAGAAATTATTTTTATACGTAGTAATGTTAACTGCTAATAATAGCTTGAAATCTGTACCCGTCGCCCAAATGGTTAGCAATTCCCATACCAAAGAAACTATTGCGGATTGGTTATCTAAATGGGCAAAGAATATCACTTCGCCCGCAGAAGTTATAACTGACGACTCATCGGCTTTGATTGCGGCTGTAATTAATTGTTTTACAAAATTTAACTCAACCAAGGATTATTTAGAGGCTTCTTTTAAAGCATTAGAAGGCAACTTCATTGTACCTAATTTATATATGAGAATTGATACGAGCCATTTTATTAAATCTATTCGTAAAATTTCTTTAGAAAACGCACCAAAAAAAGTGAATTTCTTATTTGTTCAGTGTATTCTTTACATTAAAAAAGCAGAAAATATTAATGTCATCAAAAACATCATCGATAAACTGCTAGCTATAATCCTGTCTAAATATCATTCCAAGGATTGTACTGAAGCCCAATATTACCTGAGAAGTGTACTTCAAAATGTAAATATTAAGGAAATACATGATAATATAACTGAAGATGACTCTTTATCAAGTGATGACCGTTACTGTTTACATGATGACGTTCATGTTGATACAACGTTTAATGAGCTGAATTTCGCGAAGTGGTTTGAGGAAACTGTTACACATCATAAAGAAGAAGTTTGTGTAACTGGCCCTCTAAATGATTTTTATTATCCGCCCTTATTAACGACAATAAAACGACTACTGCGAAAATTGCCCCTGTGGTCGAATGTCATGATGCCATTATAACGGGTGGCGCAAAAGTAAAGACCCTATTTGGTTCAGCTATAACATTTTTTCTAAATTAGAAAACTAGATTTAGATTTTTTTAAATGTATATTTGTGCCATTAAATTTCGTACCATTAGGATTTAAAGATGATGTCTTTTAAATGGTGACCTCCAGAGTTGATACACATTTGAGCCCTATTTATGACATTTTGCATAACTTGCCGTAACACTTCCTGCGTTTCCATTTCCATCTCTCAGGGCATGTCAATAAGCAGAATACTCGGTTCTGGGGCACTGATAATCCGCGCATTATTCAAGAAACACCTCTACATCCACTAAAAGTTACTGTATGGTGTGGCATCTGTGTTGACAGAGTGATCGGACCCTATTTTTTCGAAGACGCTGGAGGCAATGCGATTACTGTCACTGGAGAACGCTACAGAACCATGTTACGTGAGTTTTTGATACCCAGTTTGGACGAATTGGGGCTGGAGCACATCTGGTTTCAACAAGACGGCGCTACGGCACACACAGCGCGCGACACTATGGACTTAGTGAGGGACGCTTTTCCAGGCCGAGTTATCTCTCGTTTTGGCGATTTGCCTTGGCCTGCAAGATCACCCGATCTGACCAGTCCAGACTTCTTTCTTTGGGGTTTTTTGAAATCTCGGGTGTATGTGAACAAGCCACAGACTCTCGCAGCTCTAAAAGAAAACATTCGTCAAGAAATAACGAACATATCGCAGGAAGTGTTACGGCAAGTTATGCAAAATGTCATAAATAGGGCTCAAATGTGTATCAACTCTGGAGGTCACCATTTAAAAGACATCATCTTTAAATCCTAATGGTACGAAATTTAATGGCACAAATATACATTTAAAAAAATCTAAATCTAGTTTTCTAATTTAGAAAAAATGTTATAGCTGAACCAAATAGGGTCTTTACTTTTGCGCCACCCGTTATAAATCAGATAATAAAAATCCTTCGTCGAGTGCATCAGAGGATCATTTTAAAACTTTAAAACACTTGCTGCTGAAATCTAAAATAACAAAACATAGAATTGACGTTTTCCTGCAAAGACATATTAATTATTTAAAAGGAGAGTTAAATATTGCAGCGAGTAAATTTCATATAGAACCTAACACTGTAAAAAAAACAAATCGCAGGACGACAAAACCCATAAGTAAAAAACAACAAAAACCGAAACGACAATTTGTTCAAGACTCAATATTTAGCGATCAACCAACATTTGTAGAAAATTGGGGAGGTCAAGCAGACAAGGCCGTTAATGTAAAGCCACATACCGGTATAAAATTTATAAAAAATGGTAACATGATTAAAAATTCAACAGTCGTTAACACATGCGGTTTTGATGCAATAATGTTTTTGATTGCATTTGGCTTTTAGTCGTTTTCTAATTTCAAAATGGAAATTGAGTCAAAAGATAATAAACTTCGAGACTATATAAATCTCATGTTAAATGAAAATGTTGACAAAGGTACTGTGTATGAAATGAGAAATTACGTTTGTCATGAATATTTTGACCGGCCAGCGCATGTAAAAATAATAACAGATTGTGAATGCAATGTCGCTAATTTGTATGAGCAAATGTTTACCAATTTATTTTACAGTGCTCAGTTTATAAAAGTTTGCACAAAAGAAGAATGTCAATATTATGTAGAAATCATAAGACCTTTTATAGCTTTGAATATTAACATAATTAACACGTTTGGTATTTTGGCATTAGAAGAATCACTTGCTATCGAAACTACTTCTCAAATTTGTAAAAATAATTGCGGTGGAACTGTCATTTCAAGTTATAAATTACAAAGGATTATAACCTTTGATTTAAATGGAACAGATGCAATAGTTTTGTGTAATATCCCGGTCACTATTAATATTCAAAATCAAATTTATGGTGTCGTTGGTGCCATTGAATATGTAGGGAATTCAGAGGGAACTCTGGGCCATTATAAGTGCCATACGCTTAGTCATGATCTGTGGCTATGTTATGATGATTTGGCCTTGAAAATTAACAACAGTACAGTGGAGTCGATATTTTTACACACTCTTACTTACGTTTTAGTGAGTGATATGTGATATTTAATACAACTAAAAATAATAACTTTTACGAATATTCCGCTTTCACGTCGGAGCGGAGCTCAGGGTTTGCTGAATATGATCCTATGAGTGACGGCTCTGGTAATTACAGTGAAACCAGAATATGTTTTTGAGCCATGGTTTTTAAATACATGTATTTTGTAATAATTTAACGCTAAGACTACATAGCTCAAAGTCTTAAAAATCATACATTACAATAAAATCACAGATTCATTACATTTCACAGATTAGTTCGTTTACATGGAATAACAACCTATGTCTCAATAACACTACAGAGCTTAAAAATCTTAAAAAATCACAGATACGCGTTCAATAAATCATATTGATTGAACCTTACATTACACTAATATTAATTTGCATGAATCGCTTTAATTATTTGGTATAATCACAGGCAATTAATTAAATCCACGTAATCACAGATGTTTTTCAACGACTATAACAATTAGAATATTGTTCGTTTATGTTACTAATATTATGTTACCTATGGAATAATCATAGAAAAACTAGTACATAAATTAACTTATTAAAAGTAATCACAGATGACATTACAACAGTATTGACTTCTTATTAAACAGTTCACAGTTTCATATGCATATTTTTAGCAACTAGTCTTTACCAGATTCTTAAATAGTGTAAAATTAACTTTGCCGCAATTCACTGAGCAGTATGCACTGCCGCGCCTCGCCGCCACCCGCCTGCCACCATGCAATACACTGATTGATTACAATAAAATAATTTGCGTGAAAGCGCAAACTTAGTCACCTTTGTGTTCTTTTTCATTTTTTTATGTTTCAATCACTGTTATTTGCTGCACTAACTTGACACTTGTACGATTATCGACCTATTATGTATAAGTACCTAGTTATCGTTTATATAGTTTACCATATTGTTGATTTGTTTATTTTAATAAAGATTTACTCAATTTAAGCAGTATTTTTTATCCTATTTTCATGTAGAATCATGGTCACCCCATCAGTTTTAATGTATGTATATTTTAGATTGAATTTATCTTCTAAAGTATTGATACAGCAGAATTGCAATTTAGTTGAAAGGAATGTACTCCTATATATTATTCAGGAAGTCGAATTTTGTAAACATACACGGCTTATTTAAAAAGATATAGGCAACTATAGAGGGCCGTGCTGAATGAACTAAAATAGATTTATTTTTCACAATATAACAAGTTGTATGAGAAATCAATGCGGTACATATGTTACTTGCTAAACATCAATTATTTTTTAATAGTTTTTGGCTTAGTATGTTTTGTCTTTTTTAGATATTTCTTAAAATGATTTTTTCCAGCACGGCCCCTTATCCACATCTATATATTATTAAATTTGTTATTATGAATTCACAATAACTGTTGCGGCACATATAACGTATTAATAGAGTACATTTCTTGAGTTATAGACATTTGTTAATACGGTATGTATTATTCAAGTTACATGGGAGGCCGTGCTGAAAGCGTTTGGCTGGCACGGCCACCTTTTTTTGCATATTTCTTCAAAAGTATAGAGGTACATTGAAAAAGAAATCGGTACATATACTGCTAGAGGCGAGTACATTGCAATGGTGTACACCATAAATGCAAATTCTGAGGGGCCGTGCTGGGCAAACGTACTTCTTTTAATGCCTCCACGATAGCTTGACAGGTCTCTGGCACTATAACACTTATCGATTGTTTCGAAACTCTGAATAAATATTGTAGGCTTGTATAGGAATCTCCGCTGACTAAAAATCTCAAAGTGATACTTAATCTTTCTTCAACAGAAATTGCTTTCCTGTATGTAGTATCCGTTTTTTTTAATTTTGTGGCCAATCAAATTTATCAAATATTCGAAGTCACTAGGTGCCATACGGGTGAAGTTTTTGTATTTACCACTTATGTGTTGAAATCTTAGGTCTCTCATCAAAGCTCTTCCTCCAAGTCTGTATCTGTTTCTAAATAGGTAATTCCGTTTGCCACCATCGTCTCTGTTTTGGTTTTGAAGTTAGAATATTGTGAATGACAATAAAACAGGCACATGAAATTGCTAAATTCTCGTACACTTCAACCAACTGCGACGACATGTTTGATCGAGAGCAGAAACTGAACTGGGCAATTTGATACGCGATCATGACTATTGTGAAGATACGGATACGGAGCAAATCGGAGGCGTCCAAAACTTGATACGGGGCTTGATACAATACGCAGATACGGATACGGTGATCGGATCGGGCAAATGATACATGTCTGGACCCGCCTTTATATGGACGTCTACAGCAAAATCCTAGCTACTATAGTTATTGAGATATCATGGTTTAAAGTAACGTCAGGACTGCGCGGCCACGAGTTTTGTGTTTTAAATTGATTTCGTCTGTTTAATTGGACCGTGTTTAGCAGAAATGTTCCAAACCACAATTCGGTCGAAAATGAGTTAAGAATGTAAAAAAATCTTTTATGACTATATTTGCTGTCAACGAAGACACAGGTTCTTAAAACTACAGAAAGACCTTTAAAACTAGTAGTAGTACAACCCACATGTTCTAAGTATGACTTAATTCATTTTACAGTAATAGTATAAGCTACTAGGGACACTAAAATTACAATAAAATCAAAGATTTATTAGTTCTAAAATAGTACATGTCACTTGAATGCGCAAAAAAATGCAGAATTAATTCTCAAAAACAATCCAAACTACTTGGAACGTTTTTGATATTTTAAAATTATCTATCCTGGGTCGAATTTAATTAAGCTAAAACAGTACAAACCACATGGTCTGTTTTTAAGAAATACATTTATGCATTAAATAGTAGTTTATTCCTCATATACTGTATTTAAGAAAAATATTTATACAATAAAAGGTAGTACATTCCACATGATAGATTTTTGTGAAATATTTAGTAACTTTCTAGGCAATCTCAAACTGTTTAAAATGTTTCTGCTGATTATCATATATGGATGATATAGGGTATAAAGAAATTAATTGTTACTATATACGATTAGAATCTAAATGAAATAATATAATTGATTTTATAATCGATTATTTTAATAAAACAATGTTTTTCTACCCAAGACATTAAGTTATTACCTTGCAACACAGACATTTTAAGTGAGTGATGCGCCTTAAAAGATAGATTTTTGAATGGATTTTAAACAAAATCTGCGAAATCATTTACAAAACCAGCATGCTATTAACATTGATTTCTCAATATAGGTAACTATCTATTAACAACCGCAATTAGTTACAATTAGTTTACTGCAGAAGCATCTATTTAAAAACAGTTCATATCGCCACAAAAATCGATTCTAGGATTAATAGATTTTAAATTGCCATCCCTATGTCAGTTCCAAATTTTTAGTTCAAACTTGTCCTTCTATTGTTGCTTTTGAGTTGGTAAATAATTAAATTATAGTGGAATACCTAAGTGGAACCATGAAGAGAGTCGATTATATCATGAACATGACCCTGGGTGATTCTAGTAAGACTGGACATGATATACCGCCCAAGCGTAAGTACCTATTATTATATTTTGTTGTTTTTCTAACCTAAAATTTTTAATTTTGTTCTCTAACAATAATTTATTTTTACTAACAACAGGTAAAACTCCATCAAATTTAAGTCAAACTGAGATTCAACCGAACTTAAGTGACATGGGTAAGTAATCATTATACTATGTAACTTTTTTGGCGGGAACGCGGCCATCATCATGTCACATCGTGTCACGGCTTTGTAATATTTTCTGAAGCTTTACCCATTTTAGTTTGTGTTTATGTACCTATAAATGTGGTGGACGTTCAAACATCAGGTTACGTAATTTTCTATTCATGATTATAGCCTGTTACCACAATAGTTAAGTAGTGAGCATACTGTGAATTCCAAGTCCACTTCTGGACATAGGTCTTTCGTAATTTGTGACAAAATTAGGAGGATTTGGCCTACTATACCACGCTGGCCAGACGGATTGGTATAGGGTTTGATATCGAGTTTTTCATCTCTTCATCATCATTTTCTATTCATAACACATAATGTACGGGAAAGTGTATTTTTAAGTAAAACGGGGATAGCAAAAGCATTTTTAACAGCGAGTCATAGTCGACTCATGTTAGAGTTATAGCCGAGTATTATAATGTTCACATGACACAAATACTTTCAAAAACATATGTTTTAGGAAATAATACATAGCCGCGACATGTTGCTTTTGTAGTTCATGCAAAACTCACAAGGTAGGGAAAAATCTATTTTTAACCAAAGAGGCATGCATAGCTTAGGAATTTACGTTAAGGAACGAGGATGATAGTACGTTTAGTTAATTACTATATCTTTATATACATTTATATAGAAGTTTGTCTGTATGTCTTTATAGGATCGCGAAACTATGCATTTGATGATGTGCATGAACCCACGAAGGTTTCTGAGTTGGTGGTGTAGCAATTACATATTACCCATGAGCAGTGATTGGTTTTTATTTCAGTTTTATAGACCGGTATTATTATGCAGCCCACATTCGCCGTCTTATTTGCATACATAATTTCCATACAAAGATCGTAAGCTCGCATGTTTTGGCGGCTCCTAATGCTTCCCAATTCGCACTATTCACCTGTAAGTGTGTTATATCATTGCATGATAACACTTACATCCAGTATGAGCTTTGCATTCGCTTATTTCAGATTCAACTGACTATGAAGAAAAGCAGACTTCGACAACGGCTGTACGTAGCGCGGAAAAGACAAAACTTGATATAGATCTACAAACGCTTTCATCTAACTTACCCCCAACACCAGATTTAAACAATATGGGCCCGAAAGATTATTTTGACACACCCTTTGATGCGAGTGCGGGAAAAATTACCTACTTAGATCTTAGTTCTGAAAAGAAAAATCTTGATGTAAACTCACCTGGTGGTCCATTTTACTCGCTTTTGGCACCGGCTGCTAACAACGTGGATGAAAAGAAAAGTTTGAGCCCATTGGCTGCTCCGTTGTCATCGCCTTTGACTATGCCTTTACTTCCCTGGGATAAGGTAAATCTGGATATAGTCTCACCTGTTGCTCCACCTTACTCGCCTTTGACACCTGCTGCGAACAACGTGGATGTAAGGAAAGATTTGAGTCCATTGGCTGCTACAATGTCATCGCCATTGATAATGCCTTTATTTCGTAGGGATAACATAAATCTAGATAAAGACTCACCTGTTGCTCCATCTTGCTCACCTCTGACACCGGCTACTAACAACATGGACGTAAGGAAAGATTTGGACCCATTGGCAGCTCCGTTGTCATCGACTTTCATAACATCTTTCGTTATAGCGGATAAGAAAAACATGGTTGTAGATTCACCTGTTGCTCCACCTTACTCACCTTTGACACCGGTTGCTAACAAAGTGGATGAAAGGCCAGATTTGGACCTACTGACTGCTCCTGTACCATCGTATTCAACATCAGATTTAGATTTGGAGAAGAATCTCAGTATTTCACCAAATTCTAATATCGACGACTCGCCTTTACCCGCAATGTCTCCTAGCACTTTAGAGTTATACAATACCCTATCAGAATCGGTAAATATTAACTTTAATGTAATAGAATCTCCATTAAGTACAAAAAGCAATCCCCGCGAACCGACAGTCATTAACACAAAAATAAGAAATTACACAGTTGATGAATCGCCAAGCTCGTCGAAAGACTTTAGCCCCGATACTAGCCTGGATTATGTACCAAACTCCGATGAAGAAACCGATGATGATGATGGTGATATTATCTTACGTAGAAGGCGTTTAACAATAAGGGCAATGGTTGACAATGAACAAGTAAGATCTAGTAGCAATAAAGATGCAAACCATCAAATTGATACGAATACTAATACTATATCCCTGAATGACGATCCTAATCCTGACGAGTCGCTACAAAAAGGGCGCTGCAAGAAAGGGCGTAAAAGAAAGTATTCGGATTATACACTTGCTGAACGCAAACAAAGAAAATATGCCAACTTACCATACCAAACAAAAACAAAAACCATAGAACCAAAAGTATTCAAAGAAAACGAATGCAAATGCAAACAGAAGTGCTCACAACAGATTCCCTTAGAAAAAAGAAGAGAACAATTCCAGAAATATATTTCCTTAAACTCTTACGAAGCTCAGCTGTTATTTATTTTAAATAATATCAAAGAAGTTCCAAAAAAACGGACTTACACGACAATACGAGATGGCAACAAAAAAGCAAAACCCAAGTCTTGTCATCGAATTTACTCGATATGTGACCAGAAAGTTTGTAAAGATATGTTTCTTAATACATTCCAAATCACGAATCAAAAAGTGACTACATGTCTGAAAAAACTTCATACTAAATCGTTTAACGACAAACGAGGAGTATCTCAAGGTGGCTGGAACAAGACACAGCAAGAGGATGTTGAATTTATAAAAGAAATAATTAATGCCTTACCAAAATACGAATCTCATTATAAGAGAGAAAAGAATTCTGCTGTGATGTACCTTCAAACAGGAATGACTGTGAGAAAAATTTATGAACTTTATACTGAGAAAATTAGAGAAGTTTATGGTTCAAGTAAAAAATGCGTTTCCTTGAGCACGTTGAAAAACATATTTTATACACATTTCAACTTACGTTGCAAGGTGTTAAAATCAGATACTTGCAACAGGTGCGACGTTTTCGCTAATAAGATAAATAATGCAAAATGTTCTGAAGAAAAAGAGCAATTAATTAGAGACAGAGATGAGCATCAAACTCGAGCTGAAAAATTGAGAGAACAGATGAATGAAGATCTCAAACGAGCAAAAACTGACGAAAAATTCGAATGTCTGACATTCGATCTTGAAAAAACATTACCTTTGCCTAGACTATCTACTAGTATCATTTTTTACAAACGCCAACTATGGTTGTATAATAGCGGTATCCATGCTGGCTCAAACGATAGTGGACATTGTTACGTATGGGTAGAGGGTGAAGCAGGACGGGGAGCGCAAGAAGTGGGCTCATGCCTCATCAAGTTTATTAAAACTAAGTTGAGTGAAAAAGTGGAACACCTGGTTTTGTGGAGCGATTGTTGTGGGGGTCAAAACCGCAACATAAAAATAATATTAATGCTGAAGGCACTGCTTAACAACCACGCACACTTAAAAACGATAACATTGAAATATCTCGAGTCGGGCCATACATGGCTGCCAAACGATACAGACTTCTCGAAGATTGAGACACAGTTGAAGTTTCACGACAGAATCTATACTCCAAACGAGTACATGAATGTTATTCGCAGTTGCAGGAAATTAAAGCCTTTAAGTGTTAACAAAATGGAGAAAGAAGACTTTTTTGGTACAACTAACATTGAAAAAAATATAACGAACAGAAAGACCTTTGTAAATAAAGAAAAAGTGAACTGGCTGAAAACAAAAGAATACTGTTAGAAAAACAAAGAACTCATGCATTTTTAATGCGCAACGCGATCGATGACGAGTTTAAAGAGTTAAACATTGAAAAAAAGTCTAGAGGTAAAATTTTAGACATATCTGACAAAGACTTTATCATATTGTGGCCTAATGGTAAAGAAATCGCCCAAGCGAAGTTAGATGACCTGAGGTCACTCTACGACCTTATACCACGAGACTGTCTACCTTTTTACGAATCTCTAAAAGGCAGTAGCCGGATAACAGACGACATAGATGGTTTTGGGGGTTTACCTGATTTTAATACAGAAGAAGAAGTTGAGTAGGTCAAAACGTGACCTTCTCAATTTCTACTGCCATATTGTATTGTATTTTTTAATAAATTGTTACTTTTTCTAAATAATGCATGTTTCCATTAAAGGTTTGTTTAAACATTAAAATAAAAGCATATTTTAGAAAAGAGTTTTTTATTATATTATCCTATTTTCTTATATTTTATAGACTTGTATTGTTTTTGCTAATTAATATTTTCTACCATATCAGTGAAAACTGCTATTTATCAGAAACGTTCCAAACCATATTTTATCTTAATATCTCTAAATATTGACGTTCAATAATAAAATTATTATATTTTATTAAAAATAAACCGAATGCGGAATATAAATAAAATAAAAAATCTATAACTTTTTAACAAAAACTTGGAGCAAAACCATCTTAATCTTCAAACTTGATTTTCTGACATATTGGCTTTTGTGGTTTGGAACATTTCTGCTAAACACGGTCCTGGACGCAGTTTAGCTGAAAGGACTCAACCCACACTATGGTCAAAAATGAGTTATATATGCCAAAGAGGTCCTAAAGGTTGGTTCTTTCACTCAGCAAAAAAGATCCGTGATACTACTAACATAAGGATGATTTTTTAATGACGCGAACCAACCCACATAGGGACGGGTATTTTTCTACAAACCACTGTAATAACCCAAACTGCTTGGGTCGTTTTTAATAAATCCAACTTGAAAGAAGCAGGTCTATATTTAATATAACAGAATTGTCCCAAAACACTTGAATCGTTTCAGTTAAAATACCTCCATAGAAACCAGTACATTTTTTTATTCAACTAAAAGGACTCAAACTGTGTGGATCATTTCTGTTATATTGATTTACGAAGAAACAAGCCGATTTTGTATTCAGCTAAAATGACCCAAACTATATGAGTCGTTTCAGTTAAATTACCTTCATGGAAACTAGTATATTTTTTATTCAACTAAAACGACTTATACTGTGTGGGTCATTTCTGATAAATTGATTTACCAAGAAACAAGCCGACTTTGTATTCAGCTAAAATGACCTAAACTATTAAATCGTTTCAGTTAAATTACATTTATATGAATTAAGTTTATTTTTTGATTGATTACTTGCTGTTTGATACACAGCTCAAAAAGGTATTAAATTATTTCTTTATAAATTTTTATTTGGCAACACAAAATTATATTTTTTAAACTTAAAATACTGAGTTGCTGTCATTCTTTTCTTTCACGTATCGCGCGTAAAAACTTTCTCCGACTAAACTTTATTAGTGATTGTGATAAGTGTTGTGAAACGGCCGGAATAATGAAAAGGATTGATAGAATTATAGTTAGTGCGTTGAAGATTAACAATAATAATTCTAATAGGATGGATGAGTTCTTGCAGCGTAAGTTATTTTCATAACCTAAAATGTTTATCTAACATTAAGTTCAATTGAATGACTATGCTTATGTACCTACTTTCAGATGATACGGACTTTGCTACTGCTTCTTTGGCTCCTCCTAAACCTGTGATGGATCAGCTTGAAAGTAATAATTTAATTTAATAATATTTTATATTTACCTATAAACAAACAATATCTTGCCATAAGCATAAGGTGGTTGTGCTTATCCTTATGTACCTACTTTCAGATGATACGGACTTTCCTGCTGCTTGTTTGGCTCCTCCTAAACCTGTGATGGATCAGCTTGAAAGTAATAATTTAATTTAATAATATTTTATATTAAGTACCTACAAACAAACAATATCTTGCCTTAAGCATAAGGTGGTTGTGCTTATGCTTATATACTTACTTTCAGATGATACGGACTTTCCTGCTGCTTGTTTGGCTCCTCCTAAACCTGTGATGGATCAGCTTGAAAGTAATAATTTAATTTAATAATATTTTATATTAAGTACCTACAAACAAACAATATCTTGCCTTAAGCATAAGGTGGTTGTGCTTATGCTTATATACTTACTTTCAGATGATACGGACTTTCCTGCTGCTTGTTTGGCTCCTCCTAAACCTGTGATGGATCAGCTTGAAAGTAATAATTTCATTTAATAATATTTTATATTAAGTACCTACAAACAAACAATATCTTGCCTTAAGCATAAGGTGGTTGTGCTTATGCTTATATACTTACTTTCAGATGATACGGACTTTCCTGCTGCTTGTTTGGCTCCTCCTAAACCTGTGATGGATCAGCTTGAAAGTAATAATTTCATTTAATAATATTTTGTATTTACTTTAACTAACAAAAGGTGGTTGTGCTTATGCTTATGTACCTACTTGCAGATGATAAGGATTTTCCTGCTGCTTCTTTTGCTCCTTCAGTGAACGCACCGGTGATGAATCAGCTTGAAAGTAATAATAAAATTTATAAATATTTTATACCTACCTACTGACAATTTAATTTCTTTCCATGTGCTTAGGGTGGCGGTGCTTATGCAAATTACTGTTGTTTTCAGATGATGTCAGCTCACCAGTGGCTCCACTATACTCACCTTTAACCCCTCTAGTAGCGGCATTTGGGACGACTAAACGTCAAAGTAATTTATTAACTTTCTTGTACCTCTTCTTGTATTTTACAGTTATACTTACCGAATCTTTTTTTAAACTTATGTTTGGGTATTACAGGAAGTGAAAAAATTTCTTCGCCCTTACCTCCAATGTCTCCAAAAACTTTCGAACTCTTCGAAACCTTAAGTAGAACATTTCCTTCAGAAAATGCAGAAGAATTCGTTGATCTTAACATGGCAAAGGAAGAAACATTAACAGTAATGGAATTAAAAGGGGTTTGCCGACGGTAAAAAAAACATCGAGAATGACCAGGGGACCGATTATAGTTGTGATACGGACTCCGATTATGTTCCGGATAGCGAGGAAGATTCAGAAAATGCAAATCGACGTTTAGTTAAAAATAAAAGTACGTTTACTGCTAACGTATTAGGATTGAAAAACCAATATATACCAAATAGTGAAGATGATTCTGAAAATGAAACCTCAAGATCTTTGTTAGAAGCTCTAGACGTACAAAGCGTAGAAAACCAGGAAACAGTTTTTAGAACAAGTAGCAATACTGCAAGAAATTCATCCTTTGATGAAGAAAATGTTCACGATCTCTCTAATTTAGAAGTTCATAATATAGATTCGGTTAGGCAGGACTTGGAAACACCAAACACAAGTCAGAAAGGACGGGCGAAAAGAGGTCGTAAAAGAAAATATCCTGATCATACATTAGCTCAGAAAAAAGAACAAAAATACAAAAATTTACCATACAATGCAAAATCCAAACGAGTTGAATCGAAAGTATTTCAAAACTACGCTTGTGCCTGTACTAGACAATGTTTTGCCAAGGTTTCACAGGAACAAAGAAGAAATGAGTTCGAAAAATACATAGAATTGGGGTCATATGAAGCGCAGCTATTATTTATAGTTAACAACGTTAAAGAAGAACCAAAATCAAGATCATACACTGTCACAAATAATAAAACAGGAAAAAAGAAACCCAGAGATTACAGAAGAAGATATTATTTAAGCGGTGAAGAAGTTTGTAAAGACATGTTCTTACATAATTTTCAAGTATCTTCCAAAAAAATTGATGTAAGTTTGCGAAAAAAGCGATCTAATCAAAGTTTAAAAGACCAAAGAGGTATACAACAGGGTGGTTGGAATAAAACGTCAGAAGAAGATGTGGAATTTATTAAAACCGTAATAAACTCCCTACCTAAGTACAAGTCCCATTATAGAAGAGAGAACAATAGTGACTGTCAGTACCTAAAAGTGGGGATGACTGTACAAAAAATTTACGAATTTTATCTGGAAGAAAACAAAATACAGCACGGCGAATCTAAGAAGCCTGTTTCGTTTGAAACGTTGAAAAGAATATTTTATAAATGTTTTAATTTGCGATGCAAAACGTTAAAAAAAGACACCTGCAATAAGTGTGATACTTTCACACAAAAAATTAAAAACTGCACATCGGCCGATGAAAAGTTGAAATTGGAGAAAGAAAAGGAAGATCATTTAAAACGAGCACAAGACCTGCGACAATACATGAATGAGGATTTAGCTCGAGCCAAAACAGACAAAACCTTTGAATGTCTAACATTCGACCTTGAGAAAACTCTTCCGTTGCCGCGCATCCCTACCAATATTGTTTTTTATAAACGCCAACTATGGCTGTACAATAGTGGCATACATGCTGGCTCAAATGACGCCGGCCACTGTAACGTATGGTTGGAAGGTGAAGCCGGTCGAGGAGCACAAGAGGTCGGATCGTGTCTGGTACGATACATAAAACATAATGTGGACCCAAGAGTTGAAGAGCTGGCACTATGGAGTGACTGTTGCGGGGGACAAAATCGCAACATTAAAATAGTTTTAATGCTGAAGGCTTTACTAAACTCACACCCTAGTCTCCAAACCATCACATTCAAATACCTAGAGTCCGGCAACACATTCTTACCGAATGATACCGATTTCTCCAAAATAGAATACCAGCTAAAATTCCATGAAAGAATATATACTGCCGAAGATTACATTAACGTAATGAAAAGCTGCAGAAAGAAGAATCCACTTAAAGTTTACAGAATGCAGATGAAAGATTTTGTGTCAACGTCTAAAATTGAAAAGAAAATAGTGAACAGAAAAACATTTATTTCGAAAGAAAAAGTGAATTGGTTAAAGACAAAAGAAATTTGTATTAAAAAGAATTTTAAACATTCCATTTTTATGAAAATAGATGGAGTAGTTAAAGAACTCTGCATTGAAAAAAAAGTTAGAGGAAAAGTTTTAGATATTTCTGAGGATGATTTCAGTTTTCTTTGGCCTGATGGCAAAGAAATTGCAAAGGCCAAATTGGACGATTTAACATCAATGTTTCACCTTATCCCTAAAGACTGTCTGGACTTTTACAAGTCGTTAAAAGGAAAAGAATCTGAGGAAGATGTGGATGGGTTCGGAGCGGAACCAGATTTCGAGGTGGAGCCGGAGCTGGGTGATGATGAGGAAGAATAGAAATTAGATTTTTATGTAATTTTTTATTAACCTTTTAACCGCCTGAGTCGGATTTATCCGACTAAAAAATTCGGGCTCATTCCGCCTGAGTCGGATTTATACGACACAAAATCCTGTGTATAATATATTCAATATCCAAACGTATTACGACATTCTTACCTGAAATACATTTTTTTTTCGAAAGTTTATATATTCAACCTTTTATTTCGTGTTATAATTAAAATTTACTATGTCAAGAAACAAAATAAATACTATTTCAATGAAGGTGAATTTAGTAAATAATATCCCTGAAAAGTGTATTGACTTCCAACGCCTATGTCGTATTTTTCCGACGGTAGTGATGAGACAATGTTAAAAGTTATACGATATGGAATATGCATAAACAACCATATATTATATTAAATACCAAGTTATTAAATTTAAAAAGAACATGAAATAATTGTTATAGAATATCGTGTTGTTTTTGCCTTGTATTAAATTTATTTTTGAACGAAATCAGCCGTTTAGTAATTTTTGTACGGACCACTATAAATGTTAATTCCCATCCCTAGACTTGTGTCCTTTTCGCCAAGACGCCAGTAGTATAGCAAGCGCCTGCGTCGGATATACACGACCGTTGATGACGTCACAACCGAGTTGAGCCGTATGGAATTTACCACTAGTGCTGATCGTGTTTTTGTGATATTAGTTATTAAGTTTTACTTTCCTGTTTTAAAAATTGAAATTTACCATGACGACTGCTGAAGAATTAATAAGAATTCTAGAAGGCGATGACGATGACGAATTTGTGTCAGACGAAGAACTTGATATTGATGAAGAGGTGATTACTTATATATTTTATTAAATTTGTTTTATTTAAAATTTATTGTGTAGTCAGAAACGGTAATCTTGGGTATCTATTCTATCTTCACACAAACAGTAGAACACGAATCATACCTACGTTACTCGAGTTTAATCATGTCATGACATGAATGCTCCGCCGCCGCACTGGCCGGTATAGATACCTACAGACTTGCGAATTATGAATATTTGTTTGTAACAGTGTATGAATTTAAAAAAAAAAAAAATTAAAAATTAAAAATCGATCGATGTTTTATTTCCTTGCAAAAAATGACAGATATTTCCATAGAGTATTCAGTAGTAGGTAAGTATGTACAAAGGTGTTAGTTATCAAGCTCGTAAATACAAATATTATTACAGTGAAATATCGATGTCGATAAATTTATTTACCTACTTACATCCCTATTTGTTGTAGGTATTTATTGATCGATTTTATGTGTCGGGCGCTGGGGGCACGCTAACTGATAAAAAGCCGGGCGGTTAAAAGGTTAAATACGTAACTTGCTAAATAATAAATATTTTTCATTTAAATATCAGTTTGTTCACAATTTTTTGTTACTTGGATCTTTTTGGAGAAATTAAAAGAAACACTTCCTAATGTTAAAACCAATTTAGCAGAAACGACTCAAACCTACATTTTTCCCAATAACTCTCAAATAAGTTGGTCTATGTTACTACAACTTGACTCATAAAATTTTTGTATATTTTGCCCTTACATGATTATATTTCAAAATATTCCAAATACAACATCATTACAGCAATACACACCTAAAGTAAAAACCTCGATAAGTCAAAAAAGACGTATTGTGGGTTGAGTCCTAAGAGCTCATTCACACGAAGACGAATCGTGATTTTTCACGAATCGTGTTTTAAAACGATTCGTTATTTTTTTTGACGGGAGCAATGCTTTTTATATACCCATGTTCACACGCTTCACGAATCGTGAAAAAAGACGTAGACGGATACGTCGGTCACTACGGTCATTAGAATGACGATTCGTTAAAAATCTCGAATCGTGATTGGCGCTCGCGCCCCGCGCGCCTGCCTGCTCCGCCCGCCTGTCTGCCCCACCCGCCGCGCGCCCGCTCAATTCAGTACATTCCTTTGACTTGTTAAGACGTGTAGCGCTGCGCTTCAATAAAATCATGTCGAAAAAAGAAAAAGAAAAATTGTATGACCAACAAATAAATCGCGAAGTTTTGATTGCTGCAATCAAAGACAGGCCAGTTTTATGGAATAAATTTTTGGAAATTTATAAGGACAAAACCGGTGTCCCTTCGTCCAGCATACTCACCATGGAATCCTGATATTTCATGAATGTCAAAAAACTGTTCTGAAATAGTGCTAAATAGTGCCCAAAGGAAAAAAATAGTGCTCTTGTACTTGCGAAGTTATAGTCATAGTTCGATGAGTATGCTGGACGAAGGTTTCGCCCAGCATACTCACCTCCGTCCGGAGAATCTGTATACGCTTCAAACATAATTCATACTTCAAAAAATAGTTCCCAAATAGTGCCAAACGGTGCCCAAAAAGAAAAAACAGTGCTCGAATAACTTCGGAGTTATAGGCTTCGTTCAGTGAGTATGCTGGGCGTAGGTTCTACGCCCAGCATACTCACCTCAGTGCGCGAATATCGAACGAGCTATAGGTACAATTTACGTCTCAAAAAATTGTGCTTGAAATAGTGCCCAATATCAGTCCAATTTTTGCTTGACTTTTGACTTAGAAAACCATTAAATTTTAATGTAAACTTCTACATACTAACGTAAAATGGGGTACAGTCGTCGACACATGTTTTTGGACAAAAATATTAAACTTTCTAATTGTAGACTTCATGTTATTGGAAATAATTATGGTATTTTCTCACATGTCAAAAACTTTCGATTAAATGCATTATTATATATTTTATAAATAATAATAAATGAATGAAACTTTAAGCGTAAATGAAGTCTATTACTTCATTGCATTGTGTGTTTGTCTGAATAAAAACAGTCATTTGCAGCCAATAAAATTAATATCTTGAAAAATTGTAAAAAGGAAATTATACAGTTTCTTTTTGTATATATGTTGCAGGCAAAACTTATAACCAGTCAAAACTAGTACTGTGACATAGTTATACAAATTTTTAAAACTCTTTCCAATAGTTTCATCAATGAAAGGTTTAGCAATAAAAAACATTTTTAATTACTTACGTTATTTATTACTATTTAAAGGGCCAAAGTAATCAGAATTCTAGTTAACTAGTTCACAGCTTTTGTTAACATTCATAATATAATCAATGTAAATAGAAAAAATTGTAGTTTTAATATTGTATATAATATACATATAAAAAAATGTTTAGCCAAATATTGGTAAAACTTTCTAAAATATAACACGTAGGTACTTGTACTTTGTTTTACTGCTACAACGTTTTAATCACAATAAAATTATCTTACAAATAAGTATAAATTGAGCAATCACAGTTTATAATCACGTTTTTTTTATTAATATTAAATACCCTATAGTAATTACAAATTAACAATCACAGTTTATAATCACATTTCTGTAAGTTATTAATAAAATAACTTTTACAAGAACAAAAAAAAAACAAACAAACAATAACAAAATAGGAACTAACAAGTTAGGACCGATCTTCATCTTACATTCGCGTATAAATAATGCAGTGTGGTACAGTATATTGGGAATTACTACAAACTTTTTTACTAAGGTCATCATAGCAGTTCCAAGTTCTCTTTAGCAATCGATAGCACTTTGACTTGTAATGCCCCATGCGTCCTGATTCACCATTTGTAAAATCTATTACCGACAGAATTTTAAAGGTGTCACCGTTTATTATGATCTCTTTAGGAATTTCATCAATTTCTATTTCAATTGAAGTATTAATTTCAATAAATACGAAGTCTAGTACTTCATATTTGTATGCGTTTTTACCGTTACATAATTGGTATTTACATTTCCTTTCAGTATCATTTACTAATAGAGCTTCATTAAGGGCTCCAATACCTTGAGTCGTCAATATGTTTACATTTATTGGAATCCAACTACATTTTGTGCCAGAACCTTTATTGATTTCACAGTTCTGGTTTGTACAATTTAAGTATCTATTAGCACTATAAAAACCATAACTTTGTATATTATCTATTATAAAAGTTACATTACACTCACAATTTTTGCAACTACTAAAATCGGATTCCACAGTATCATATATTTTAGCCAATACCTTAGAACGAGTAGTGTAAATATCTTTTGGTTTTCTAGCATTCTTAGTGATTTTCTTTAGATTGTCATACGTGATCAAACTTCTGGTCAGTTGTGAAAGATCGTTTTTTTTATCATTGATATATTTTCTAATATTAGGTCTATCTAAATATGCAATTGAAAAACTTTGGACCACGGAATCAAAAGCACACGTATTAATAAACGTGAATCTGTATGTTCCTGAAGTAGAAACACTGCCGTTTTGTAAAATATGTAATTTTGTACAACGATTGATTCGTTTTTTATTTTTCTTCTGTTTAGACACCAGTCCCCGCCAGTCTTCAATATAATTTGGTTCGCTCCTAATAATTGAGTTTTCATAAAATGATTCATCATTGACGAGAGTATTTATTTGTGGTGTGTTATGGTCACTTATTTCATTTTTTTCATCGACAATATTTTCAGTTCCTTCTTGAACATCAATCAAGTCACTTTTGGCTAAGCGTATGGAACCGGTTATCAAAGGCTCGTGTTTAATAATAAACTCATCTACGCGGTACTTATTTGAATTTGTTTTAAAAAATAACTTTTTTACGTCTTTCATATAACTTTCTACATTTGAACTGGTTGGAGTACAATAATTACTGTTAAAATAAGTCATCATTATATTTCCCCATAGTGGAAGTTTTTTAAGAATCCTAATCAAAGTGTCCTTTATTTCCGGCAAGTAATAAATATTTTCGATTTCAGTTTCTTGATCACACAATTGTTTAATTAAATCTTCTTTCTCCTCAAGATCTTTATACATTTTCAGAAGCGGGTTTTCTTCTTTATCTAATCCCTCCCATAAAGAATGTTTAATTGGAACGTGATTTTCCGAATCTACATTTTGTATTTCACATTCCTGCAAATTAGTTTTGATCCGGTTTTTTAATTCTAAAATCGCCGTTTCACACCGTGTTAAATTTCCATTTCTACTGCCGCGGTGTTTATTATTTGCTATAATATAAACATTTTCTATAATTTTCTTTACCTCTCCGTATGAAACACATTTTTTAATCAGAATCATATCAACAAAAAATTTTGTTACTCTAGTGTCTATATTTTTGAAAATACTTTGATTGTACAATGTTTTTATGAAATGCGAAGTATCAAGGCGAACATAACAGGTTGGAATTTTTTTGGTTCTATTTTCTAAAATATTAAAACATGTATTTAAGTAGTCAGAGGTGGATTTATAACCACAAAATACTTTTACCACCGCACCTACTAAAGCTGCGGAATCATCAGTTACTACTTCATTTGGAGGTTTTCCATTAGCCAACCAAGATTGTAACCAGCTAGCAATAGTATCTAAAGAGTGACTTTCTGATATACACTGTGAAATTGGCACGCTACTTTTAACGGTTGTATCTGTCATCATAACATACAAAAATATAGGACTTTGCGACTCTTGAGATAGTTGTGTGTGTTCATTGACGACAGGCCGAAGATTTTTATTAAATATAGAACCTGTTGCGTCTATAGAAACTCTAATATCGACGGTCCCTACGTAATTCATCGAAACTCAAAAATCGCGTTTTTTTTTATTCGTAAAATAGTTTTCTTTTATACTTATTTATTCATACCATTGAAAAAAAAAACTACAATCGTACTATAAAGCAGAAAATATAATCGTAAATCCTCGAATGTAACTAAACTTTCCGAAGTAGACAGTCGAAAATTGTGATTCGATGAAATACGCGGGAGTGAGCGACGTGCGAGCGAGACGAAACTATACTTTCGAGTATTTACGCCACACGCGCGACAGTTAGCGGCAGTTAGCGGCCGATGGGCCTTGAGGTGTCCTTAAACACCTAAACCCGGTAAGTTAGTAAAGTAATACTATTTTAATACTATTTATAATTAGTTTTATACGTTTCTAAGGAAGATTGTGATTTACTTATTACTTTTTATTGATAGAATTATAGATATATGGATAGAATTCTGAATTCCAATGCAAATACATAGTAAAACATGGAATTTGACAGTTTCGATGTTATATGTCGTAATTAAGTAGTAACCTTTTGTCGAAACTGGTAGTTTCATTTATTTACTGCGGTATTTGAGTAGATAAATAAAACGAAACTGCCACTTTCATTTATTTACTGCGGTTTTTTATTTTAGGAAGAAAACGAAACTACCAGTTTCATTTATTTACTGCGGTTTTTTATTTTAGCAAGAAAACGAAACTACTGTTTTCATTTAATTGCGGTGAATATTTGAAGTTCAGTTACTACGAAACTGACAGTTTCAATGTTAAACTATTTTTTCTCACATTTTCCATACAATTTGCCTAAAATAATTATGTAGGTAAGTACTATTCTGCCAATACCAACTGTTTTTTTTTTGTTTAGATTCACCTCTGCCTGTGTCTTGTCAATTTGGCGAAGGAGAATGGAACGTATTAGAGGGAATGATTGACGAAGCACTTTCATCAGACAAAAACTGGCCCTCAGAAGACTTTTCAATATTGGAGAAGACAATACCCGAAGCACCCACTCCAATCGACAGTGATAAGGCTTTGGTTATTTTAGGTAGCTCTGAGCATACGCCCTTACCATCACCACGACAGGATTTCGATGATAGTCCAACTGAATTCTCCTTCCAAAACATCTCAAGATCCTCACCTGCATCGCCGCGTCCAGTAACACCGCTGCTGACAGAACTGGAACATCAAAACCCACTTACCGAACCCACTAGTGTTGCCTCTCTGATAACAGTTTCGGATTGTGAGCCACCTAGCACGAGTACTACAGCAAAAAATGCAATAAAGAAAAGAACATTCAAAGAAAACCCTGGGAAAAAAAAGAAAAAGATGTGTTTAGAAATGGGTAGACAGTAAAAGGAAACGCCTATTGAATTCTGGGCAGGAGTACATAACAAAAAAGGGAACAGTTAAAAAAGAGAAAAAATTGAAGCCAGTAGTACTACATGTAAATTAAAATGCTATGAAAAATTTGACAATGCTACAAGAGAAAATATAATGACAACATTTTGGAAAATAGGCGATCATACCTTGCAATGGGAATACATAAATAAATTTAGTCTAAGAAGTACAAAGAAAAGCATCACTGTAGAAGGCCCTTCTAGGCGGAAATATACAACAAAATATTTTTTACCACTTCCTAATAACAAAGAAAATCCAGATGCTTCATCGTATGAATCTATACAAGTGTGCGTCAAAAGGGCCACACCCAAAATGAGGGTGATAGCGTTCATGCTCTCATTGAGAAAGAGTCAAAGAGGAAGTTGATTTATACGCCCGACCAGTGGTACGCATTAGTGCGATGGGCCAAAACCACTGGTAGACCGTATAATGTCATTGAATTAACTCAAGAAGACATTTTTGATTTTAAACCTTTTCTAGATAATAGAAATTGGAAGAAGGATACTAACAACTGTGAGGTAAAATGGAACAAAATTAAGGAAATCAGAATAGACAAGAATGTTCCTAACTGCCTTTTCTTTAAATATGATATAAAGGGTGAGCAACATTGTTTAAACTTTGTTGTTACGAGAAGACGTGGGAGGAAAATTAACAATGACGAATTAAAAGTGGCTTATGCTAATACTCTTAGTATTACCGAAGCGAAATACAAAGATCTTGTTTCTTTATGTGATACATTGGTGATACCAAGGGAGTATCATAGATTTTATAAAAACATTAAGCATGACAAAAAGACAGACGAAGATGAGTCAGATTAAAAGCATTATAGTAGATAGGTATTGTTCAATAAGAAGAGTTATTTTTACTACTATTTTGATCTCAGATATTGTATTCGTAAGATTATTATTGCTTAACAGTTGTTAAAAGTTTTATTTTTTAGAAGATGTTATTTTTATACTTTATTTTTTTCCATTTTGTTATCATATTGATAAAAGAGAGGACGGAAGAATATAGGTAAGATTAAGTAAAAAGATTTTTGTTTTTTATGTTTTTATCTAACTTAGTTCAACTCAAAGAGTTTTAGTTTTTTTTGTACTAGAAGTTTTTTATGTTGGTTTATTAAAATTTGTAGTCTTTTCATTATTTTTCTATTAGAACCTGATTAAAATTTATGTTTCGTAATTACTATGTTCATGAGTACCTATTACAATTACAAGTAAGGAGAAAAAATAATTATAAGACTTTATGGAAATGTGATTATAACTAATTTAAGGAGAAAAAGGAATAAGACTTAATTAGAAAGAAAGAACAAGGAGGAGAAAGAATAAGATTTAATTGAAATGTGATTATTAGTGCCATAATATTGCATTTATTATGCAAACAAACAACAAAAACGTGTGATTTTAATAAAGTTAGTTATATTACATTCGGATTTTTCATTAAATATTACCTAATTATTTGTTTATTTATTTTTACATGCCACATACAGCTTTTCATTTATATCGAAACAGGTGTAAGCAATTCTGTTTTACGACGTAACTCATTGAAACTACCAGTTACGTTAAATACCATTACAATATTTGTCACGTAAATGATCGAAAGTGCCAGTTTCGATAAATAAAGCGAGTTCAGTTCCGCGGTATACTATCGTAACTCAATTCACTCCAAAACTGTTCATAATTATTATTTTTTGCTGCTATGTAATAGTTTGTAAACCTAATTTAACCGTGAATCCAAAATTTTATAAGGATCTAGCCATAAATGACAAAGTTATGCAAAAAATAAACTTTAAATCGCTCTCCTGAAAAGTACCATTTTTAACTTTCGATGTTTTACGTAGGGACCGTCGATATAATTAAACTCTTTTTGGCATTTTTTATAATAATTCTTTTGATCGTCCGTCCAGTAAAATGTATAAAATGGAAAAGCAGAAACATATCTAACACATTTATCAAAAGGTGGTGAAACACACATACAAGTAAGTGACAATATTGGGTTGGGATGGAAAACATCAACTTTTTTATTTTCATGTTTAATTCGATGTAGTGTTTGTAATTTTGGCAATACTGGAGGTTCCTTGTCATTTTTCTTCATTAAAGTTGAGGCTAATTTATATCATAATAGAAGCTGCTGCTTCGTGTTGTAATTTTTCACCTAATTCCCTTATTTGGTAATACCGTAATCGGTTTTTTTTACTGGTGTTATGAGAGTACTTTTTATTTTCATTAATTATGCAACATTCTAGTTTAATTAAATTTTCCGTTTCTAAGTTAGTTGTTATAATTATTTTTGCGTGACATTGATTACAATATCCTGTGCATTTGATTTCGTAATTGTCTTTCACAATATTATTTTTAAAACACCAAGTGCATAAAGATCTTATTTCTTTCCATAGATGCATTTGAATTACATTAGTCCATTGGTTTGGTTTTAATTTACGTCTGACATTATACAGACTACCAGGGGCGATTTTGCTATTTCGGTGATAAAAATACCTTTGAGGCTTAATACTATCCCAAGTTATTGTATCCATATAAAATGTATGCGTACTGGTGTTCTCCGAAACACTATTAATGCTTTCGTTTGATGACGATGTAGACTTTTGATTTATCAAATTAGAATCATTATTACGAATTATTTCTTTTTTATCAACACCAAAAAAGTATTCGTAATTTCGTTTTATGCTTAATATGATTGATTTAATACTCATTTTGTAATTTAACCGTGTTTGAATTTGTTTATAAATTGAGTCATTTGCGGAAGGAATATTTTTAAAAAAGTCATCTTTGAATTCTGAAATTACTAATTTTTGCGTTTCTAATGAAACCTTTGGTTTAGGCCCTCGTTTTCCTTGCTGATCCATGTCGTTAGATTCACAAGAATTATCACAAATTATTATGCCATTTGTTTTCAATATTAACATAATATGAAATAACAACTAACTAACTAACATATAAATCAACATCAATAACATTATGAACACTTGTGTACTTATACTACCTATATTACCTGAAAATACCAACTATAGATGTAAAAAACATAACGGGCCCCACCGCTCACGCAGTACGAGTCAGAAAAAGTTGTCTTCTAACGTGGTAAACATTGTGTCTTCAAGATAATCTGAAAATAACACGTATTTAAATAATTTAATATAGGTATGACAGGCTCCAGCGATTTATTCCCACGAGGTCGAGTCCCACTATGTCGAGTTCCCGCTATGTCGAGTTCCCGCTATGTCTACTTTGAAAATTCTCGCTTTTATTCCCATCTAGTCGAGTCGTTGAAAATCTCTTTTGTCTGGTGCCACCATGTCGAACGTTAACGAAATGTACAGTGAATAAAACAAATGATTCAAATCGTAATATTCTTATTCTGACATCAGTTGTACAAAATATACTTGACATTAATTCTTCTATAATGAGTACATAGTAAATCACAGATCAATAACTCACACTTAATAATAAGATAACAAGAACAACTTATATCTATTCTAAAAATAATAATCACAGTGTTTTTTTTATTGTTTCATTAAATAATGAGCAATATAATAAATCTTCTTATTTATTTTTGACAACAGTTGTAAAAAATTTACTTAACATTAATTCTTTTAATTTAGGAGCACAGTAAATCACAGATCAGGTTATAAGTAGATAGGTATACTACGACATATACCTTTATGAAATATAATTATGTCGTAGGTATTAACAGTATCTACTTCTATCTATTCTAAAATTAATAATCACAGTGTTTTTAAATGTTCAATAAAATAATTAAATTATAATCATGTTTTGATGTTATCTAGACATTTCGTAGTACATAGATATTTCACATATTTACAGTGATTAACTGATTTGATTAATTGGCTTGAGATGATTTTGTTAAGCTTTAACATTTCCCAGTCGAGACAAACATACATCAATGTTAATTTTGCTTTTCAAGAAATCACCAACAATTTTTGTTACTTTTTGATCATTGGCGGAATCAATTTTTTTTTTTTTGCTTTGTAGGCCTATTAGATTTTGTTCAATTCTTAAATCACTTTTTTTGGATTCTTCTTTTAAAACATCAATTAAAAGACAAAGGGTTGGTCGTTTTATGATTTTTTTATTAAGACGGCTATGCCACCCTTCGGCATGATTTGTGGTCTTGATTTTTTCTCCATAGTTACTTATGTATTTAATGTTTGAAGTTAACCATTGAAAAGACATGTATTTATTAAATGCCGTAGTGTCTATATTCAGAGATTGAGTGAACTCTAACAAATATTGCCAAGCACTAGGTATTTTCTCGTTAGGAAGATGTGCTAAACTAATGCACATTTTAATGTATTTACGGCTTTCGTAGGTTTTGGTTAGAGATAGTTCTTTAGCTTTATCCCAAATGTTTTTACAAAAATGAAAAAAACATAGTTTTATACATGCGTGAGGAAAAACACTAGTTATTGCATTGATAGCTGCAATTTCACAGTCTATATAAAATTTTACTGGATTGAAATCTGGCAATTTTGTCTTAATAATGGAAAACAATCTTTGGTATGTGCTTTGTTTTTTATCGGGGAGTAAGGCAAATATTACCGGAACAACATTTGGATCGTCAGTTTCCTTAGCAATGTCCACATGGAGAGTATATAATTGTTTGAATGGCTTCGAACAAGCTTTAAAGGTACCGTCCAGTATGATATTTTTGAAACTAGTAATTTCCGCCTTTGCTTTATTTGATACAAAAATTAAAATCTTGTCATCGCTCCCATCGTCCACTAATAAAAAATCATTAGCTAGAGCATCGGGAACTTTCACATCACACAGTTTAGAAAAAGTTGTTCTATTACTGTTAAGAGTTTTATAACGTAATCTATACAAAGAACTTTTTCGAGATTTAAATTCTGGCAGGTAGTCAGCGAAATCATCACATCTCAATTTAGCGAGCCCCTCTTCATATAAAGCGGGTATCGGTCTTAAGCTTGTTTTTACTTGTTGCTTTATATCATCAAAATACTTTTCAAATAAGTTTCTTTTAAAGTCAGGCAGGCAACTGTGATTTGTGTCTCGTAATACATTTTTTAAATTTTGGTCAACGCTTATACTTGCAGAACAATCGTTGCTGGTACACTTCCAAATGGAAGAGCCGTCTGCATTTCCTTTATTTTTCCGGTATCTATGTCCTGCTTTGAGCAACAATTTTCCACCTTTATTGCTCTCAATTATAGTCAAAGAGCCTTCATTGATTGTAACATCAGTGAACGATGTAGATGGCACAGGGTTGATGTAATTAGTTAAATTATTCGAACTTGTCGACGCTACCGGTGTATCCATGTCGTATATAATATATGACTGCTCACATATATTAGTGGTTGTAGAAGGCTGGGCGTCAGTTTCCCCTTGTAAAACTTCAATTAAATTATCCAATTCCACTAGAAAAAAATAAAAACGCATTTACTAACGCGAGTGTTGGTAGTAGGTATGTTTAGTTCAAGCGTGTGGTGTTACTGTTAGTTTAAGTTGGTAAATAAATAAATAAGTTTGACAATTAGCATTAAAAAATAATAATACAATTTATTTCAAATAATGGCAAAACCGTGTAGGTTTAAATATTTTATATTTAAATTTACACGGTTTCACAAATGATATAACTAAAACTTATAGATTCATATATTAACTAATCAAGAAAAAAAAATCAATATTTTTTGCATAAAACTTACTTGGACTATTTTGAACAGCGTTTTGTTGTGCTGCTTCATCAACCACATTTTCATTGTTAGTCCCTTGTAAAATTTCTGTTATTCGGACCAAATCCATTGCTGGAATACATTTCTTAGGTTAGTTTGTATTATAGGTAAGTAGTAGATAAACGGGGTTTACAAGTATTTTGCACTTTCATTTTTCATTTTCTAATAGCAATAAATATACGGAAGATAGAACTATAACTTTACTAATCTAACTAATTATAGGATCGTAAGTCGGCCATTTTGTTTTGACAAAAGACGTACCTATAACGTTATCTCAATTGTATGGGTAAAAGTAATTACTTCATTAGTACTTAGTAGTTTACAACTACATAATCAACACGGGTCAACACGGATGTATACCTATCTACATATTTGTCATAATAAATATCTGCTAATATGCATAGCATGTCAATACATCAATTGAATTTCAAGATTGTGTAAATCTAAATCTTTCTAAATTCTAAATCGCTTGACACAAGTGCAAAACAAGCTAGTATTTTAGATTTTTTTTATAATCTAAGTATTCTTAAATATATTTTGACACTGAATTAACAAAATGACTTACCTTATCCTTTTTAGTTAAACTTTCACAACACAGTTAACATGCTCACACAACCATTTGAAACGAATTATTTAACTGAATTTGTGGTAGTGTTGCCACCTTGAAAATTATTTTGTGTAATGTTGCCAGATTAAAAAAATCTTTAACATTTGTACTTAAAATATTGACTAGATATGGAATAAAATGTGGGAAAAAATTAGGTGGTAACAATAGTACAAATAATATTTACGTTTAAACGTAAATATTATTTGTACTATTACACGGAATCTCACTCTTTTCTATATTTTTGCTTGTAAAAGCTTTTTTTCAACAATACAATCGGTATAACACACCACCAATCTTATTTTTTTTATTAATAATTCACAAAAAATACGAATGAACCACACTCTAATTAATTGGCAATACTGCATTCTGGCATGCACTGTAATTATAGTCATTTTGACTGAACTCTTTTTTTTTTCGTACCTAGGTACTGGGTTAACGCGCTAAAGTGTCCCCCCTTCGTGTTGGTCTATAATTTCAAATAACAACTCATCATAACAACCCTAAAACGTCCACTACTGGACATGGTCTCCCCAATGGGGGGCGTTTTGCCGTAATCGCCACGCTTGGCAGGCGGGTTGGCGATCGCAGTAAGGATATTCATCTAACTCAGAGAGCGCTGCTGCCCATTCTCTGGTGAATCCCTTAGTCGCCTTTTACGACACCCATGGGAAGATATGGGGTGGCCTATTCTAGTCCGGGTCCACACGGGCAAATAACAACTACTAAGTATTATTGTTATAGTCAAGGTCTAAATCATTTATATACCTTTATACCCGTCCCCTTCGCAGATGACTAACTAGAGCCGAGAAAGACGCTCCGGCAACACCTTTCAATCAAAGCGTTGACCGCGACTGTACAATTAAAAAATTTAAAGTAGTCGTGGCGGTACTAAAATCGACGTTTTCAGCGACTCGACTAGATGGGAATAAAAGCGAGAATTTTCAAAGTAGACATAGCGGGAACTCGACATAGTGGGACTCGACCTCGTGGGAATAAATCCTAGTGGGAACGCTTATTCTGAATGAAAATACGACTTCTTCATCCCACTAATTTGGTTTTAATGAAATATTTTTTTAGGTATTTGGCGTCAGGACTTTCCTATGAAGATCTTCATTTTAGTTATCGAATTGGCAAATCAACCATTTTCACCATCGTAGTAGAAGTGACGCAAAGTATATGGAATAATTTATATGAAGAATTTATGCCACTTCCTAATAAGGAAAAGAGTGGTTAAAGATAGCAAGTGGATTTAATGAAAAGGCCAATTTCCCTCACTGCCTTGGAGCAGTTGACGGGAAGCATATTAGGCTTCGAAAGCCGTCAAATAGTGGTTCAGTATATATGAACTACAAAGATTTCTTTTCAATAGTGTTATTAGCAGTCGTAGATTCAGATTATCGATTCGTTTACGTCAGTGTAGGTTCCTATGGAAAAGAATGCGACTCATCAATATTTAAAGAGTCAAGTTTTTGGAAAATGTTGACAGAAGGCCGTTTGAATATACCCGAACCAAGGCCTTTATTTACAGAATCAGAAGTTCAAGTTCCTTACGTAATTATTGGCGACGAGGGATTTGGTTTACACACACATTTATTAAGACCTTTTGGTGGAACGCATCTTGACAGAGGTAAACGAATATTTAATTATCGTTTAACCAGAGCGAGAAGATACGTTGAATGTGCGTTTGGCATTCTAGCAAATAAGTGGAGAATTTTACATAGACCCATAGACCTTAAACGAGAAACAGCTATTTCAGTAGTGAAAGCTTGTACTGTCCTCCACAATTTGATTATAAAAAAGGAGGGAATTGAATTAGAAAAAGAATTTAATTTTGAAAATTTACTACCCCAGGAAGTATCACCGAGTGTCGGAACTGGCAATTCAATGAGAAATGAATTTATGACCTACTTTCTATCAGAAACTGGATCAGTACCATGGCAAGACAACAAAATATAGGCAGTATAGATTTGTATTTAAAATTTTCTCAATAAAAACTTACCAAACAACTGTCGGTCCTTTTGATCCATTTCTTCAAAATCTTCTTTCAAAATTATGCATATTTCCCGCCATGCTGCTGTTTTAGCGGTTTTGGTGTCCCTTCGTCCAGCATACTCACCATGGAATCCTGATATTTCATGAATGTCAAAAAACTGTTCTGAAATAGTGCTAAATAGTGCCCAAAGGAAAAAAATAGTGCTCTTGTACTTGCGAAGTTATAGCCATAGTTCGATGAGTATGCTGGACGAAGGTTTCGCCCAGCATACTCACCTCCGTCCGGAGAATCTGTATACGCTTCAAACATAATTCATACTTCAAAAAATAGTTCCCAAATAGTGCCAAACGGTGCCCAAAAAGAAAAAACAGTGCTCGAATAACTTCGGAGTTATAGGCTTCGTTCAGTGAGTATGCTGGGCGTAGGTTCTACGCCCAGCATACTCACCTCAGTGCGCGAATATCGAACGAGCTATAGGTACAATTTACGTCTCAAAAAATTGTGCTTGAAATAGTGCCCAATATCAGTCCAATTATTGCTTGACTTTTGACCTAAAAAACCATTAAATTTGATTGTAAACTTCTACATACATTACATTAAGTACAGTCGAATACAATATTATTAACTTTCTTTCTAACAATTTTTGTCTTGTGTAAATTATTAATTGTCTATGTAAGGGAGTATTTACTTTAGAATCGCAATATTATTAATTACACATTATTTTAATAATACTTTATAATAATATGATTAAGCCTTCGCGCGTCGCATGGGACCCCGGTAGCTAGGAACAATGATTTTATATATTTTGTCTAGATCACGGCGCTTGAAGGATTAAGATATCAAATGAAGTAAATCATGCATGAAAAATAAAGTTGCTGTTATTAATGCTTACATTACAACTGACAAAATTATTCAAAATAATCATTTTCCGGATCAAGGACGGTACCACAACGTTTACGGAATTGACCTGTATTCCTCATGTGATAAAGTTCAATATAGTGTGGCAGTAATGGATGCACGTACGGTCAATAGGTATGGGGCTTACGACGCGCGGCGCCCGCGACGCAAATGAATATGTTTATGTTTAAATACTAGATGGCGCTGCCCTAACATCTTACGATTATTAGACAAGACTGATCTGTATTTTGAAGGTGATAAGGGTCCATTTTGTGTCACAAAGCGACGCGCGGCGCCCGCGACGCAAATGAATATGTTTATGTTTAAATACTAGATGGCGCTGCCCTAACATCTTACGATTATTAGACAAGACTGATCTGTATTTTGAAGGTGATAAGGGTCCATTTTGTGTCACAAAGCAATCGAAACGAACAAGCGCTTCTCAGTTTCTTTGTTTGTTTACTTCGTCGCACATCATTATAATAACGCCGGCTTTTGAGTTTGACTACATAGTGGGTTGCAAAACCAAACAATGTGTTGGTGATGTCATTATTTACCTATATAAAATTGTGTATCTAGTACGTAATCAATATAGGAGCTGCACCCAAATCAGTAAGTATATTTCAATTTATAATAGTGGCATTTAACTAAATTGATTTTACACTCATTCATTAATTGCACTGTAAAACTAGGTAGCAAGCGAGTTGTTTTTTACAAAAACACGTTCATTTTTTCGTTGAATATGACACTGTACACTTAAAATTAAGGACATGCTTAAGAAGTTTTAAAAATGGGTACCTACTTAGTTACTTTTTTAAAGGTTTGATGTAGGTAGGTACACACATAATAACGTAATGTAACTTGTTTGTTTATCTAATTGGATCTCAAATACCTATTTATATACCTACTTCTGCGGAGGCCTGGTTTTATCCTCCAATTCTACTGGAAATGAAACACTGTCTTATTTGCTAGGATATAATTTACTTTTCTTCAATTTTTTTATTACAAGCTTGTCCTCGTTACCCGTCAGGATCTGTTCTCGTCTTAAGTTCACGTTAGTTACATTTCAATATCGAAATAGGTAGAATCAGTCAGCGCGAGCGTCGGTAGTAAGTATAAACGTAACTATAGAATTAACACAGATGTATTTTTTAGATAATATGACGTGAAGTGAAGACTATTACCGATTGTCATCCGGCGAATGCACTTAAACTTTTAAGTGTCGTCAACCTATTCATCACATTTTCTATGGGAGTTGTGACTTCGGGAAATCGTCTTCAGCCTCGTGTTTTGCCCCTTCGCTATTTATAATAGAAATCACGCTAAAATAATGGAAAACACGTAAGTGCTTAAGTACCTTTAGAGGAAGGCTGGAGGATTTATTCCCACGAGGTCGAGTCCCACTATGTCGAGTTCCCGCTATGTCTACTTTGAAAATTCTCGCTTTTATTCCCATCTAGTCGAGTCGCTGAAAACGTCGATTTTAGTACCGCCAAGACTACTTTAAATTTTTTAATTGTACAGTCGCGGTCAACGCTTTGATTGAAAGGTGTTGCCGGAGCGTCTTTCTCGGCTCTAGTTAGTCATCTGCGAAGGGGACGGGTATAAAGGTATATAAATGATTTAGACCTTGACTATAACAATAATACTTAGTAGTTGTTATTTGCCCGTGTGGACCCGGACTAGAATAGGCCACCCCATATCTTCCCATGGGTGTCGTAAAAGGCGACTAAGGGATTCACCAGAGAATGGGCAGCAGCGCTCTCTGAGTTAGATGAATATCCTTACTGCGATCGCCAACCCGCCTGCCAAGCGTGGCGATTACGGCAAAACGCCCCCCATTGGGGAGACCATGTCCAGTAGTGGACGTTTTAGGGTTGTTATGATGAGTTGTTATTTGAAATTATAGACCAACACGAAGGGGGGACACTTTAGCGCGTTAACCCAGTACCTAGGTACGAAAAAAAAAAGAGTTCAGTCAAAATGACTATAATTACAGTGCATGCCAGAATGCAGTATTGCCAATTAATTAGAGTGTGGTTCATTCGTATTTTTTGTGAATTATTAATAAAAAAAATAAGATTGGTGGTGTGTTATACCGATTGTATTGTTGAAAAAAAGCTTTTACAAGCAAAAATATAGAAAAGAGTGAGATTCCGTGTAATAGTACAAATAATATTTACGTTTAAACGTAAATATTATTTGTACTATTGTTACCACCTAATTTTTTCCCACATTTTATTCCATATCTAGTCAATATTTTAAGTACAAATGTTAAAGATTTTTTTAATCTGGCAACATTACACAAAATAATTTTCAAGGTGGCAACACTACCACAAATTCAGTTAAATAATTCGTTTCAAATGGTTGTGTGAGCATGTTAACTGTGTTGTGAAAGTTTAACTAAAAAGGATAAGGTAAGTCATTTTGTTAATTCAGTGTCAAAATATATTTAAGAATACTTAGATTATAAAAAAAATCTAAAATACTAGCTTGTTTTGCACTTGTGTCAAGCGATTTAGAATTTAGAAAGATTTAGATTTACACAATCTTGAAATTCAATTGATGTATTGACATGCTATGCATATTAGCAGATATTTATTATGACAAATATGTAGATAGGTATACATCCGTGTTGACCTTATAGATTATGTAGTTGTAAACTACTAAGTACTAATGAAGTAATTACTTTTACCCATACAATTGAGATAACGTTATAGGTACGTCTTTTGTCAAAACAAAATGGCCGACTTACGATCCTATAATTAGTTAGATTAGTAAAGTTATAGTTCTATCTTCCGTATATTTATTGCTATTAGAAAATGAAAAATGAAAGTGCAAAATACTTGTAAACCCCGTTTATCTACTACTTACCTATAATACAAACTAACCTAAGAAATGTATTCCAGCAATGGATTTGGTCCGAATAACAGAAATTTTACAAGGGACTAACAATGAAAATGTGGTTGATGAAGCAGCACAACAAAACGCTGTTCAAAATAGTCCAAGTAAGTTTTATGCAAAAAATATTGATTTTTTTTTCTTGATTAGTTAATATATGAATCTATAAGTTTTAGTTATATCATTTGTGAAACCGTGTAAATTTAAATATAAAATATTTAAACCTACACGGTTTTGCCATTATTTGAAATAAATTGTATTATTATTTTTTAATGCTAATTGTCAAACTTATTTATTTATTTACCAACTTAAACTAACAGTAACACCACACGCTTGAACTAAACATACCTACTACCAACACTCGCGTTAGTAAATGCGTTTTTATTTTTTTCTAGTGGAATTGGATAATTTAATTGAAGTTTTACAAGGGGAAACTGACGCCCAGCCTTCTACAACCACTAATATATGTGAGCAGTCATATATTATATACGACATGGATACACCGGTAGCGTCGACAAGTTCGAATAATTTAACTAATTACATCAACCCTGTGCCATCTACATCGTTCACTGATGTTACAATCAATGAAGGCTCTTTGACTATAATTGAGAGCAATAAAGGTGGAAAATTGTTGCTCAAAGCAGGACATAGATACCGGAAAAATAAAGGAAATGCAGACGGCTCTTCCATTTGGAAGTGTACCAGCAACGATTGTTCTGCAAGTATAAGCGTTGACCAAAATTTAAAAAATGTATTACGAGACACAAATCACAGTTGCCTGCCTGACTTTAAAAGAAACTTATTTGAAAAGTATTTTGATGATATAAAGCAACAAGTAAAAACAAGCTTAAGACCGATACCCGCTTTATATGAAGAGGGGCTCGCTAAATTGAGATGTGATGATTTCGCTGACTACCTGCCAGAATTTAAATCTCGAAAAAGTTCTTTGTATAGATTACGTTATAAAACTCTTAACAGTAATAGAACAACTTTTTCTAAACTGTGTGATGTGAAAGTTCCCGATGCTCTAGCTAATGATTTTTTATTAGTGGACGATGGGAGCGATGACAAGATTTTAATTTTTGTATCAAATAAAGCAAAGGCGGAAATTACTAGTTTCAAAAATATCATACTGGACGGTACCTTTAAAGCTTGTTCGAAGCCATTCAAACAATTATATACTCTCCATGTGGACATTGCTAAGGAAACTGACGATCCAAATGTTGTTCCGGTAATATTTGCCTTACTCCCCGATAAAAAACAAAGCACATACCAAAGATTGTTTTCCATTATTAAGACAAAATTGCCAGATTTCAATCCAGTAAAATTTTATATAGACTGTGAAATTGCAGCTATCAATGCAATAACTAGTGTTTTTCCTCACGCATGTATAAAACTATGTTTTTTTCATTTTTGTAAAAACATTTGGGATAAAGCTAAAGAACTATCTCTAACCAAAACCTACGAAAGCCGTAAATACATTAAAATGTGCATTAGTTTAGCACATCTTCCTAACGAGAAAATACCTAGTGCTTGGCAATATTTGTTAGAGTTCACTCAATCTCTGAATATAGACACTACGGCATTTAATAAATACATGTCTTTTCAATGGTTAACTTCAAACATTAAATACATAAGTAACTATGGAGAAAAAATCAAGACCACAAATCATGCCGAAGGGTGGCATAGCCGTCTTAATAAAAAAATCATAAAACGACCAACCCTTTGTCTTTTAATTGATGTTTTAAAAGAAGAATCCAAAAAAAGTGATTTAAGAATTGAACAAAATCTAATAGGCCTACAAAGCAAAAAAAAAAAAATTGATTCCGCCAATGATCAAAAAGTAACAAAAATTGTTGGTGATTTCTTGAAAAGCAAAATTAACATTGATGTATGTTTGTCTCGACTGGGAAATGTTAAAGCTTAACAAAATCATCTCAAGCCAATTAATCAAATCAGTTAATCACTGTAAATATGTGAAATATCTATGTACTACGAAATGTCTAGATAACATCAAAACATGATTATAATTTAATTATTTTATTGAACATTTAAAAACACTGTGATTATTAATTTTAGAATAGATAGAAGTAGATACTGTTAATACCTACGACATAATTATATTTCATAAAGGTATATGTCGTAGTATACCTATCTACTTATAACCTGATCTGTGATTTACTGTGCTCCTAAATTAAAAGAATTAATGTTAAGTAAATTTTTTACAACTGTTGTCAAAAATAAATAAGAAGATTTATTATATTGCTCATTATTTAATGAAACAATAAAAAAAACACTGTGATTATTATTTTTAGAATAGATATAAGTTGTTCTTGTTATCTTATTATTAAGTGTGAGTTATTGATCTGTGATTTACTATGTACTCATTATAGAAGAATTAATGTCAAGTACCGTCAAAGTGCCTTACTTGATACCGCAGGTTAACTTGATACAAATAACAGGTGTTTTCTAACGCACCCATATTTTTTTACACATGGTAACATCACGACTGGCAAGTGTCATGGCGACGAGAGAAAAGTGTGCGGAAGATAATAAAAAGCTAAAGTAAGTCTTATCAAGCCTATTTCATGAATAATTATTGTAGAAAGTTTTCACAAAAAATTATTAAGTACTGTGATTCATAAAACTTCACATGTTATTCAAACTGTGTTGATCTTTGTCAAAATTTGGTCCTTGCATAACCTAACCTCACTATTTAGCTACAAATTAACAAAGGTTTCGTGAATTATATGTTAAAGCTACGACCTGTATGTCACTCCGAATGAAAATATTTCGAAGTGGTTGTAATTTGATACATTTGTTTCAAGTTATCTACTGTCTCATGTTACCTACTGTCTCAAGTTACTAAATGTCTCAAGTTATCTACTATGTCTCAAGATGACTTAGCAATTTAATACTAATTGTTAAAACTTTATTTTCGTATACAATCCTAGCTATTCTAATTTGTCGCGGCCATTTAATTCTGTCAAAAATTTTACTAATTCAATGAAATCTTTTTGTAAATCTTCGAAACCTTAGAGATTCATGTAAAATTGTTGTCAAGTATTGTAGATATGAATCTGAACTAAAAGGATTAATCAATATTTTTGCGATTAATAGGCTTTTCATAAGAATGGTGTATTTGTATTTTTTTGGAGTTTAATGAAAGAGTAAAATTTTTGACAGAAAAAATTGCCGCAAAACGCCTAAGACAATTGTCTAGGGCTTACCTAAATCTTTATTTTTTAACAGAACATGGGACGGTATCGAAAGAAAATTGGGTCACGGCCATACCGTAACTACTCCAATGAAGCGGTTGAAAACGCAGTGGCTTCGGTGCGGAAAGGTATGTCGATCAGAAAAGCTGCAGAAAAATATAGTGTTCCACCAGCAACTGTACAGAGAAAAGTATGTTGTAAGCATATGAAGAAAGTTGGAAGACCCACAGTTTTTTCAATTGAAGATGAAAATATAATTGTTGAAGCCTTAATTCTTTGCGGGAAATGGGGATTTCCTATAACAGCTTTTGACTTAACGCTTATTGTGAAGCACTACCTTGACACAAAGGGAAAGACTGAACCTAGATTTAAGAATAATTTGCCAGGCAGATTCTGGCTGAAAGGATTTTTAGACCGAAACAAACATGAAATTTCATACAAGTTTTGTGAAAACATTAAAAGAGCAAGAGCTGCAGTTAATCCTGAAATGATATCAGATTATTTTGATAATCTGATGATTAGCTTGGAGGGAGTAAGACCAGAAGCAATTGTGAATTTTGATGAAACTAACTTTACCGACGATCCTGGGAAAACAAAAGTATTAGTAAGAAGAGGTTTCAAAAGTCCAAAAAATATCATTGATGCTTCCAAGTCTAGCACATCGGTTATGTTTGCAGGATCAGCATCAGGAGTTTTATTACCAATTTACGTGGTATATAAAGCTGAGCACCTTTACGATTCTTGGTTAACAGGAGGGCCAGCTAATACATTATATAATCGAACAAGAAGCGGTTGGTTTGACAGCACAACGTTTGAGGACTGGTTTTTCAAAGTAGTTGTACCATATTTCAATTCTGTAGGTGAAGGTCCGAAAGCAATACTGGGAGATAACCTGGCTAGTCATCTGTCTGTAAAGGTTATACAGAAATGTGCGGAATCGAATATTCGTTTCATATTTCTCCCTGCAAATAGTTCACACCTAACCCAACCGCTCGATGTCGCTTACTTCCGTCCACTAAAAGCGATATGGCGAAAAACTTTATTAGAATGGAAACAGAAAACCAGGGGCTGCATTCCTAAAGATCAGTTCCCGCGACTTTTAAAACGATCGTTAGATCAATTGTTGACATCTTCAGAGAATTTGAAGTCAGGTTTTCGTGCAGCTGGGATTTGCCCTCTAAACAAACAAACAGTTTTGGCCAAGCTTCCCCTTGAAACTCCAAAAGATAACAGCGCTTCTAAAGAATGGGCGAGGGCATTCGAAAGTTTTTTAAAAGAAAGTCGTCTTAATACATCAGCTCCTCTTAAAGTGAAAAAGAAGAAATTGCAAGCTTCGGCAGGTCAAAGCCTTACAGTCTCCGATATTACAAATCCTTCAAATACTCAAAACATTGAAGAAGTTGACGTGGGAACTTGTGATTTAGAAGAAGATTATTTGGAAGTAAACATTGATTCAGACCCTTTAATTACGCAACCGAAAACAACACGTGAAGAAGATACAGATACTACAGTTTCTAGCAATTATTCTGTACATGATACATCTGACAGTGATAATATATCCGAATTCCAAGATTTCGATAATTTAATAGAAGAAACCACAACACAATCAAATGTTATTCCTAACATAAAACTAAAACAACAAAGAAAACTTGTAAATTTAGATTCTGAAGATCAAGAAAATATTTTTTTCCAGCCAAGAGTGTCCAAATCGCGACAGAAATCAAAAGGTCAAGAAGACATAATTTCACGATCAAAAATATCCAAATCATCACAGAAACCGTCTTCTTCCACAAAAGATCAGGATAACGTAAGTACACAGCTAGAAGTGTTTGAATCACCACAGGAACTATTATCTTTCACTAATCAAGACGACATTATTTCGCTACCAAAATTATATGAACCAGCACAGCAACCATCTACCTCCAAATCCATTGATATAAAATGCAAACCTAAAGATCAAAATGATGTAATTTCACAGCCAAAACTGTTTAAATCAACACAGCAACCATCCTCCTCCAAAACTGATAAAATTAAACTGAAACAAGTTATAACTGAAAACAAGAACGACCTTGAAACCGAAGCAACTTCTGGAGTGTTATCTGTAAAATTATATGACTTTGTAAAAATTCACTTAATATACGATGGTTTTAAAAATAAACCAATGGTAAAAGAGTTCTTTGCTCAGATAACTGAAATTTTAAATGAAAATGAGTATTCCTGTAAGTTTTTGAGGAAAAGTACAAATAAAGGAATTTATGTATTTCCCCCTGTTGATGATATTATGACTGTTGACTCTCAAAAAAATTATATCAGTTGTTAAGCCAGTATTGTTGAAAAGAGGTCGTTACAGTTTTAATGTTAATGTAGGTAATATTATAAGGCCAAATCTTTTTATTACTGAAGACTGAATTATTGTATTTAAAAAAAAGACTGATTGTTGGTTATAAGTAAATTGTTATAATTTTATTAATTATAAGTTCAAGTACTTGCATATTATGTGTAGTAAAATGTTGTCAACTTGAGATGTCTCATTTTAGAAACTGATTGACCTGATTATTTTTCTAATGTTTAATTATTTTAATGATTAGCTTGTAAAGCTAACCAAAATGTGTATAACTGTTTTTGTAACTATTGTACCCACCATATATAAAAATATTGGAGTATGAATCTTAAAGGTTTTTGAGTTATGTAAGATTAAACTTTTGTTTCATTAATTTCTCCTCGTTTTACTTTATAAAAGTATTATTATTTGTTTTCACTGCATTGCTTAAGAAGCGTACAATGTTGGTTTAAACTGATTTTTATTAATATTAATAAACATTGAGCCATACAGAACATGTTTCATTTTTGGTACCTAAAATTTAGTGGAAATGTCCAAAAAAAAAAAATTTCAATTGGTCATGCAGCTATTGAAATTTTTTATTGTCTCAAGTATTCATTTAGATTCTATTCATGAGACTTTCATATGTTTTGTGTGGAGTATCAAGTATGGCACTTTATGATGGTAACATGAGACAGCAAAAATAAAAAAATAAAAAAATCTGTGTTGTACCTATGGGCTTGAGTAAACATTTTTTAGCTAAAAAAGGTTAAGACTAATAAATAGATGTGGATCCTGTTACCACTCGTTGACACAGTAAGAGTTTATAATCACCTAAATATCAAAACTGTCTCAAGTAAGGCGCTTTGACGGTATATTTTGTACAACTGATGTCAGAATAAGAATATTACGATTTGAATCATTTGTTTTATTCACTGTACATTTCGTTAACGTTCGACATGGTGGCACCAGACAAAAGAGATTTTCAACGACTCGACTAGATGGGAATAAAAGCGAGAATTTTCAAAGTAGACATAGCGGGAACTCGACATAGCGGGAACTCGACATAGTGGGACTCGACCTCGTGGGAATAAATCCCACTAGGCACCCAAACGATTTCATATGTTTGACTGGCTGCCTAGTGGGATAGATTAGTCTAAATGAAAATACAACTTCTTCAAGCGCTTCTTCAATTATACAAATTCAGCTTACTAAGCATCCTCTTTTTACGAAAGCAAAAACCGTTATAAAACGTATGGGGCGTAGCCCGTACAAAACAACCACAGATCAGGTCCCTGTATATTTTATTTATGTATAATAATTCATAAATACACAGACGGACAGCGAACGGCGTTTGTGAATAGATATTCGCCCGACAACAGACCGCTCGTCTTGTCGTGACGTGTTTCGAAACCGTGTCCTTATTATTACAGTTGTTTTCTAGTATATATATATTCATCTGTGGTTGTTTTGTAATATTGGGAATAATGCGATGTAAATAAAAATCTTCTTATAAAACCGTTCATACAGTTTTATGAATTATTGTTTCAGGAAGTTCAGTGATGAAAAGGTGGACACAATTGAGAGACACTTGGAGGAAATCATTAGATGAAAACAAAGAAACAAAAAAATCTGGGTCTGGTACAAAATCTAAGCCCTACAAATATAATCAAGAGATGAGCTTTTTGAAGCCAATTATTAAGCCAGGTGAAACATATGACAATAATCCAAATACAAGAGATGAAGCCCAAAGAGAAAATGCAGATCAACAAGAAAATCAGAAAGAGAAACACTTAGAATCATCATCAAAAAAGAAAAGAATGGATAGTGGCAGCGTATTGGATGATAAAATGATGAAACTTGTTGATCATCAATTAAACACAATTGGAAGTGATGACCGTAACATGAATTTTTTTAAGGGGGTTCTGCCATCCCTTCGGCATTTTGATGATGATCAAATACTGGAATTCCAATCTGGGGTCATTAACCTAATACAGAGTATTAAAACTGGACGAAACTATTCGAATTGGCATCAAAATTATTACAATTCACATCATCACAACTATAATAGTGGTGGTTATTATACTAAGCCTCAAGAATCACCGGGAGGAACGTCTAATAATAATAATACTCGGCCTCTTCCTGAAAGTTCATCGATAGTAAATGCAGAAGTGTCTGCAGAAACGCCCACCCCTCTACAACCTGGAACATCGCTGATCCATCGCGATGATCCAAGTGCATCACCGGCACTATCTACAGTTCTAAGTCAATTAAGTGATTATCTGGATCTATCAAATTTCTAAAAACATGTTCTAAATTATCATAAATATAACCAATAAATAAGTAATAATATAATTAGTTTTTCTTGCCTTATAGTTATCGCCAACTTTTCTTCAGGGCTAATGGCCTTTCTCATACATGTATCCTGTTTTCTCAAATCCGTATCCAACCTTTGGAGAAGGAAGTCAAAGGTATCTTTAGACATTCTAAAATAAGTGTAAAATTTGGTATCATCTTCTCGTAACGAGCTCATCAAAGTATAAAAATCCCCAACACTTTGTCTTTGCCTTAAAATTGGATGCACCCAGTGTATTCTTCTTGTTTTTCTTTTTTTAGATCGACGATAATACCAGTACAAAATTAAAGTATTCACGTCCATTGTCTTTGGTAGTTACTCTCAACTGAACACAATCACGAAACAACATGTGAACATCAATTCGGATATTTTGACGAATCGTGAAAAAACACGATTCCGTATTCAATGTGAACATCTATCCGTCAAGGCGAATCGTGTTTTATACCGAATCGTCAAAGACGTATCCCGTGTGAATGCGCCCTTACTGCTAAACTACGTCCAATTGATGAACAGATGTGTGCCACAAAAGTGGCACACTTCATGAAGCAGTATTTACCTAATAAGCCCCATAAGTGGGGGTTTAAATTATATGTGATGTGCAGCGTGAAAGGTTATGCTCATAAATTTGAAATATATACTGGCCAAGAGAATGAACGGCTTCCAGATGAACCAGATTTTGGGCCAGTGGGAAATGTTGTAGTCCGGCTTGCTAGAGGTGTCCCAAGGCATATAAATCATATTACTTATTTTGATAATTTTTACACCTCTGTACCTTTAGTTACCTATCTTGCCAAACAAGGAATCTATAGCCTAGGTACTGTCCAATCTAACAGGCTAGTGAACTGCAAACTGCCGGACAAAAAAACAATGATGAAGAAATCTGTTCCTCGTGGAACTTATGAAGAGCAGATGACTGAATTTGACGGTATTGATTTGACAGCAGTTACTTGGAAGGACAATAAAGTTGTAACTTTTCTATCTTCGTATGTTGGAGCTGAACCTGTGGGCCAAGTAGAAAGATTTGACAAGGCAAATAAGACTAGAATTAAAATTTCATGCCCACATATAGTAAAGGAATATAATGCCCATATGGGTGGAGTGGACCTAATGGATAGCTTTATTGGGAGGTACCGAATTGCAATGAGAAGCCGAAAGTGGTATCTTCGTATCTTTTACCACTTATTGGACATGACGGTAATAAATTCTTGGCTTGTGTATAAAGATTTAAAAACAACTGAAGCCAATTCATCAGTTCTAAACTTATGTCACTATAGACTGGAACTAGCTGAGGTATTAGCCAAAGTAAATAACTCATTTGAACTCTGCAACAAAAGAGGAAGGCCAAGAAGTACCAGCAACAGTGTTGAAATGGAAATACAAGCAAAGAAAAGGAGAGGACCAGCTCAACATATTCCTCCTAAGGACATAAGGACTGATAATGTTGGTCACTGGCCTGGTAATTGTGTTCGCAGCAGATGCAAAATGCCTGGATGCAAGGGATACACGCAAACAAGGTGTGAGAAGTGTGGAGTAGCTCTTTGTCTTACCACAACCAAAAATTGTTTTAAAAATTTTCATATGTAGTTATTGCCTAGTGAGTGCATGGTGTTGTAGTTCTGCAACATATGGTTTTTAATAAAAATAGCTATGAAAAAAATATTTACTATTTTTTTTATTATTTTTCCCTGAATCAGCATATTCATGGCTCCAAAATATATTTTTTCTCGGTCTAAAAATAAAATCATGCATTTAAGGGTTAAGACCTTTCTCCTTTTAACTCCTATACTATATGAAGTTTTCAATTTTAATAAAAAAAATACTAAAAACAAAATAGCAAATCAAGGACTGCGCGGCCATGACTTTCAAGGCGAATATTTAATTATAATATTGATATAGAGCTTTGATTCATTTTTCGACAAATCTTGACAAATACAGACTTGAGTTGACAAAAGGAATTATTTCTCTATCCCAAGTAGTTGCTGAGATCTCCGTGGCCGCGCAGTCCTTGACGTCAGGATTGCGCGGCCAACTTAAAACGCTTATAACTTCTTTATTTCTGCTTTGACAAATACGGGGTTTGTTTCTTTCGATTTTGACAAATATCGACAAATTTTTGGCTGAAACCATTTTCTGATTTGATAACTTGGCGGAGCAATCCTGACGCACATTATTAATCAAACCACTGTTTTAGCTGCTAATCACTTAAATTCATCTAGGGTTGTATTATTGTCCACAGCGCTGGTGAAGGTGTCGAACGCTGAAGGCAACCTTAATGATGCTAGAGTGCTGCTGGACAACGGCAGTACTACAAACTTCGTGTCTGGAGACTTATGCCGAAGGCTACGTATACCTACTGAAAGATTTCTTAGTGGACTGTATTATAATTAAAACTCGAGAGGCGATACACGTTTATTGCGTGTCCGTTTCGACTGCTCGGCCACTATGTCGTAGAAAAAAATAACTTATGTCAGCATTTCGAAGGAATTTGTAAAAGATGAACAGTGAAAACCGCAAATTCGAAGAGTCAATAATCAGAAAGTTATGTGGGTTTAACCGTGGCCGCGCAGTCCGCATGAATTCAACTGCGCGGCCACCAGTTCTCTTAAACGGAGCGTTGTAAAAGTCTAATTCCTTTTGCTAATCACTGACAGGATTTCGAAGAAAATGTAGATCATAAAAATAATGCCCTACTGTCTGTAGTTCACGACCTACATCACTCCAAAGTTTGGCCGCGCAGTCCGCACAAAGCGAACCGCGCGGCCACGAGTTTTTTTTAATAGACCTTACACGGAGCTTAGTAGAAGTCCCATTCTTTTTGCTAATTATTGACACCATTTCGAAGAATATGTAGACAGTATAAATAAATCCTATAATTAAGAACTACAAGACCTACAGAACTTAAAACCTATAATCGAAGGAAAAAATAGGGTGACCAAGATTTATAGTGTGTGAATCCAGGCTTTTTTCCATTTCAATATCATAGTATAAATATATCATCACTACACAATATACAAAGTCGCTTTTTCTGTCCCTCCCTATATCCCTATGTATAGATTTTAATGCGGTTTTTTTAATAGATAGTGATAGAAGAGGAAGGTTTATATGTATAATAATAAAATCCATTAAATAGGGGCTGTTATTTTTGATGTTTCTAACGTGATGTACAACGTTCGAAGTACTTCGCCCGCGCGTATTTAAACGTTTTTATAAACCTGTTCAGTAGTAGTTGCGCAAACACACACACACATTATTACAAACTTTCACGTTTATAATATTAGTAGGAAGTAGGATGCCTCAAAAAAAAGTATAGGGTAAAATAAAAGCTAGCTCGCAAAAGACAGATTTTTCATACTTTACATTTTAATTTTTTATTTATCGTGATATTTTGAAAAATGTACACTATATCTATATAAATTATAGCACATGTGTTATTCTGACATGTAAGCTATTTTACTGCAAAGTTTCAGAAAAATCCGTTCAGTAGTTGTTGCGTGAGAGCAACAAACACACACACACACACACACACACACATTATTACAACCTTTCACGTTTATAATATTAGTTAAATTATTAAATTATATGAAACATCTGTCCTGTCTGCGAATGAAAGGAATGCCAAAAATATAATATCTTCCTAAAGTGTTTATTTATAAAACTTAATTATTTTATAATGATGACGTTTACCTATTGCAGTAGTCCATGCGTTTCATATCCAAGATGTAAGCTGTTTTAAATAACTTCCTAAAAAAGTCACTGTGCGCTTGCGTTGGTATGTTTTCATTCGAGAGTATAGGTAAGCACCTACCCAGTTGCGTCTGTAGCGACTCCCAAAATGGCTACAATATCAGCGGGGAGGGGTCCCGCCCTGCCCCGCGGAGCTTGACTCTGTATAGTGTTTTTATTCAGTCTCGGTTGTTACAGAGTGCGCCCGTGTTTATCAGTGCAGTGTTAGATAGTTCATAGTTATTTCATAGGATTGTATTGTGACTATACTAATTGTCTTTAATACTGTTGCTTTTATCACACAAGGAAGTTTTATCAATCAAGCGGTAAGTACTTATTCAAAACATTAATAAAATGTAATGTATTGGAACATGCGTGTAATTCCCAATTCTTTATTGCATGCCTACAGTTTAAGGTGGGTATTGTTAAATTGAAAGTTGAATACAGTGGATAATATGTTAAATTTAATGCAACATTATAACCATTATCATAAAAAAATGTTTTACCTATTCGGTAGGTCAATTCTAAGCCCTCGAAATACATTGCCAAAAGGATTGAAACTCATATGAATTCGATATTATATTAAAGGAATAAACAAATAGATACCAAATATAAAACTTCCTAGGAAATGTTCGTCCGCGGCAGACTTCCACTAAAGCGGCAAACTCGCGTCAAAGCTCGCGTTGTTACCGTAGCTGGCCGGAGGACCACTTCTTACCACTAATACATCGCATTTTTTTTCAGAACGATGGGTAGAAAAGGACGTAAACTGAGAGTCAACGAAGACAAGCTAAACAAAATATTTATAAAATATTCCACAGACTGCATAAACACAAAAATTAAATATAATGATCCTATATTTCATACTATCTCAGAAGAAATAAATCACGATATGTCACCGCTTGCGTTGTACTCGTGGCTAAAGAGAAATTACAATAAAGTTTTTGATATAAGTACGACGACAGAAAGTTCTTTATCTTCTCCATCGTGTCGGAGCACGACATCTTCAACGACAAAAAGTGAAATTAATGATAAGCATACAAATCAATTTTCTTTCTTACTAGATGAGCATGAGTGGAAAAAAGTAGAACCAATTTCTGTTCGTTATATAAGACGAGATCTAAAAACTACATCGACACACAAGAAATACAAAACATTGCCTAAGTTCAAGTGGAGCAATCTACTCAAAGAAAAAATATGGCAGTACTCGAGACGACCTTGCACGTGGACTTTCAAGAATAAATTAATTGACTCAGAAGATAATGTGAAAATAAAAGGGAAATGCACACAATGCAGCTGCACTGTAGAAATATGTAGCGAAAAGTTAACAGACAAAACAGCAACTATAAAATGTACAATTTTTAATACAGATAACTTAGTTCCGCATAATCCAAAACTGAAATCTAAGATGTCACCATACAAAAGAAATCAACTTGCAAAGAAATTACAGTACAAATCTGCCACAGTAATTCATAAAGAAATAGCTTCAAAAGTTATTAAGTATAAAGATAATGCAATCCCTCCCATACTTCCTAGAATGAACGCTCTTCGGAAAATAAAGCACGAGAAGAGACAAAGTAATCGTTTGCATGCCAATCCCATTTTAAGCCTACTTATGATGTCAATGTTGCCAAGTTTTAAAAATTTGATTCGCGAAATAAAACTTGTCCCGAATTTTTACATGTATTATTGGTCTGAAGAACAAAATCAATTCTACAAAGATTTTTTAGAAAAAAATCCACAGGAAGTAACTATCACTATAGACGCCACGGGATCTTTCTTTCACCCAATAAAACTTCCTGATGGATCAACATTAACTAAGCGACTCTTTCTATACGTTTGTATGCTAACTTCAAAAACGATAAAATCTCAAGCGATATTTCAAATGATAGCGGACACTCATACTGCAGATTCCATATCATCCTGGTTAAAAAGATGGTATAAGGAAATACATACCGCTCCTAACGAAGTTGTAACTGACGACTCGTCTGCTTTGATTGCTGCAAATGTAGATGCTTTTACAACATCTATAACAGTGAAAAACTATCTGAGACAATCATTCTTAGTGTTGAGAAAACTTAGTGTAAACTTACCAGAAGTTTTTCTTAGGTTAGACACCAGCCATTTTATTAAAAATGTTTACAATTTACCTTGTTTTCAAAACGTGGATACTCCAATTAAAATGTTTTTTATTCGATGTATTTTATTGATAAAAAGATCTGAAAGTTTTGATGAAGTCAAAATGATAGTTTCAAATATGGTCAAAATATGCACTTACAAATACTATAACACTACTAATAAAGCTTGGGACTTAGCAATGCAAAATATGAAGGAGAGATTATTCGCTACGGAAGATCCGGTCCCCGAATATGGCGGTGAAAGAGAAACTTTCTATCACGATACCTTAATAATTGAGGAAGATAATATAATGTATTGGTTTGATGAGATCGTTGAGCAACAAAAAAGCTTATTTCAGACGCCGACTGAAACACGCAACAAATATTATCTGCCCCACCTAACATCAACTTTGAGAAGATTGCTAATCAAGCTTCCATTGTGGAGTAACGTAATGTGTCCTTTGTATGATACACAAAATAAGTCGCCTACATCCTCCTCAGTAGAGAGTTACTTCAAAACACTAAAGCATTTGTTATTTGAGACTCGTACTCACAAATATAATATTGATGAGTTTTTGAATATTCATTACAATTTTCTGCAAGGAGAAACCAAAGTTAGTTTGAAGAGTCTGAATGATATTCCACACAATATTAGTTCTAAATCCCGAAAACGAAAGTTAAAGCGAGTTAAAAGCATTAGCATAAAGAAAAGAATAAAAAATGCTGCCGTGACATTCACTTCCGACTCGATATTTGCTGAGGAGCCCTCGTATACCGAAAATTGGAAGGGTGAGGGATATGAAACTCATAAAATAACATCTACTTCAATCTTATTTTTAAAAAATGGAAATGTAATCGAATCTAAACAAAATGTTTTAAACACCTGCGCGTTTGATTCTGTGTTTTTTATGCTGGCACATGGATACCAAACAAACAATTATATTCGCGAAGTCTTCAACTCTTGTGAAAATAGTTTAATTCGTGATTTTATTAATATATTAGCCCAAAATCAAAATGAAAAGGAAGCATATAAGCTAAGAGAAAACATTGTTTCACTCTATTACCAAAAAAAAAACAATTATTACGAATGTAATTGTAATATGGCTTTTGTGTTTGAGCATATACTTTTTGATTTCTTGTTTAGTGCAGAAAGAAGTAAAAAATGTATTACGCCTTTTTGTAATGAGAAAAATGTAACAAGATTCATTGTGTTTCTTTCTCTCAATTTCGATATTATTAACATGTTTGGTATCAGAAGCTTAGAAGACGCCATCGTTATCGATAATTTAGAATTAAAACATTGTTTAGAATGCAATAACAAAAGCATTAAATACGAATACAAATTAAATAATATTATTTTATTTGATTTAAATGGTACTCAAAACATTATACTTAATGAAATACCACGTTATATAAAAATAACGGAACGTAAAACATTCAAGTTGATAGGTGCGTTAGAGTATGTTCTTCCATGTGTTGGCAATATCGGTCATTACAAGTGTCATTGCTTAATCGACGACCAATGGTTATGTTATGACGACAACCGAAACAAAACTCATGAAAGTTCAGTGCAGCCCATAACACTGCACAATTTAACTTATGGTCTTATTGGTAGTTAAGTTACATGATAATAGGTGAGAATTTTGCTCTAAAGTGGAGCTAAAATTAGATTTTTATTATATAGAGACTTGTTAAATGTTAGATAATAGTAGGCTTATATCGAAATTCACTGTGATTTACATGGTATAGGAATATTTTGTGATTTTATCGTAGTAAGTTTTGCTATAACGATTATAGTATGACTGATTTGTTTGTAATAAAAATATTATGATGTTAATCGATACAAAAACGTAGGTCGTTATTTCTTGATTAAATTGTAATTGTAAGTACAATAACAAATTAAACTGTGATTGGTAGGTAGGTGTAAGTTGTATAATTTTAAGTTTTAGAAATGTTGTTGTTATCGTAAGTCAGATTTTGTTTTTAAATTCTGATTGCAATATGAAAACGAACTGTGATTGTTGAATTAGGTGATTTAAAGTATACTTTAATAAAACTTTATCTACTTACAAACTTATAATTTTATGTTATATAGGTACATGATGTTGCTCTCGTATATCTAGTGTAGTTTTTAAATAAGCTACTTTTTTTAGCTTATATAGTTATGATCTTAATCGTTACAACAACGAAAATAAGCAATTATTTTTTAAATTGTAATTATAAATATGAAAACGAATTGTGATTTTTAAATTATGTGATTTATAGTTTATAGTAATATTATGTTTTATCTATTACTTAAGAAATAGAAATATAAATCAATCGATGACATTTTTTTCTTTATATCCTTTTAATTAGCTTCTCTACTCAATTTCAAACCAAAAGACTAAAACTATTTGCATGTTACGATAAAAAGTATAGAAATATACGTGACAATGAAAACGTCTTATATGGGAATATCTCGTCAGCGCATCGTAAATCATGGTCACCCTTCTTTTAACTCTAGTTACAGGGTATAAGTTCTGTAACTCGCGATTTTCAAACATTAGAACTTCATTCATGATGTTTACAAATTCTTCGAAATCGTATCAGTGATTAGCAAAAAGAAAGACACCTGTACCAAGCTCCGTTTAAGCTCCACTTTAAGAAACACGTGGCCGCGCGGTTCGCCATTACGTGAGTGTTGTGGAACGAGAAGTCCAAACTTTAGAGCTATATTTTTACAATGTATTTTTTCTTCCAAATCCTATCAGTGATTAGCAAAAAAACTTAGACTTTTACAACGCTCCGTTTAAGAGAACTGGTGGCCGCGCGGTTCGCTTTGTGCGGACTGCGCGGCCAAACTTTGGAGTGATGTAGGTCGTGAACTACAGACAGTAGGGCATTATTTTTATGATCTACATTTTCTTCGAAATCCTGTCAGTGATTAGCAAAAGGAATTAGACTTTTACAACGCTCCGTTTAAGAGAACTGGTGGCCGCGCAGTTGAATTCATGCGGACTGCGCGGCCACGGTTAAACCCACATAACTTTCTGATTATTGACTCTTCGAATTTGCGGTTTTCACTGTTCATCTTTTACAAATTCCTTCAAAATGCTGACATAAGTTTTTTTTTTCTACGACATAGTGGCCGAGCAGTCGAAACGGACACGTTTATTGCAACGAACCAAGAAGGAAGAAGGAAACGGAAACGAACACCAACGTCACAGTTACAAATATGAAAAATAGCATATCCGCTAAACCACAGATTATTACAACTAAATGTTAGGACAATCTAACATATTGCGGGCCACAACAAAATTTTAACAATCTTTACTTGAATTTTTGTAAAGTACTTGTTTGTGTACAATTGCAAAAATAAACTTCAATTGTTGTTTTACTTAATGCAAGTACCTCCATATAATTCTTGAAACAAGTCTTAATGCCACTGTGATTTTAACTGAATTTTTATAAAATAAAGTCTAGATTAATGCTAGAAATCTAAAAAAATAAGTACACACTAGTAACTTAAGTTCTAGAAACGAAAAGGTGACTGAACACATTACTAGAAACATATTTAAACACTAAAAACTTATAAAAGTCAAGAGAACATGTGAGTACATAAGAATCGCCAAAAAAAAGGTTAGTGCTCTAAATAGAACTCTAGTCTCATACATTGACATATTAGTTTTGCTTATTCTACAGCAAAGGCTTCTGGGCCTAAAATAAAAAAAATAAAAAAATGGTTACATCATTTAAACAAAGGTAATCTAAGTATAGAATAACTAAGAATTAAACTTATTCAATAGGGAAAGGACACACTTTCACAATAGATCGCCTATGAACATTACCATTAGGCAATTTTACTTCTACTACACGTACCTTGCCATCTTTGCCTGGAAAAATTTGTATTACTCTAGCTAGTGGCCAATACATCGGGTCAGTGTTGTCATCTCTAAGGATAACCAGTGAGCCAACATCAATATCAGCTTTTAAATTTTGCCATTTTGGACGTGATTGTAAACTGTTTAAATAGTATTTACTCCAATATTTCCAAAATTGGTTTTTCATCTCATTACAAATTTTCCAAAATTGCAATCTAGTGCTAACGGTGACACTGGTTTCTGGGTAGGTATTTAGAGCTGATCCTATTAAAAAGTGACCTGGCGTGATACAAGCATAATCATTTACATCGCTAGACATAGGTAAAAGTGGTCTACTATTTAAAATACTTTCTATTTGACACAGAACAGTATTGAGCTCCTCATAAGTGAGAACAGCTCGTTGTACAATTCTTTTAGGTGGTGTTTAACACTTTTAACACCAGCTTCTGCCATCCCATTAAAAGTAGGTGAGTAGCATGGAACAAAATGAAATTGAATACCCTTTTGGGCTGTAAATTGATTTACCTGATTTTGATGGGAAGCCGAATTATGTAAAACTTGTAATTCATTTAACTGGCTCCTTGCACACTTGAAAGTGGGCGCATTGTCGCTATATATGTCTGTAGGCAAACCTCTACGAGACGTGAAGCGTCTTAGACAAGCTAAAAACGTTTCGGTTCTTAAATCAGAAGCTAGCTCGAGGTGCAACGCCTTTGTAACGAAGCATACAAATAGGCAAATGTAAGCTTTAGTAATTAGTGGCTTTCTAATCCTACTTTGTTTAATGGAAAATGGACCGGCGTAATCTAAGCCGACCTTTTGAAAGGGGCGACATGCGTTGACACGATCATGTGGCAGGGTACCCATCATTTGAGAAGCTGATTGTGCTTTCAGCCTGAAACAAACAATGCATTTATATGTGACTGTTTTAATTTGTCTTATTCCATGCACAATCCAAAACCTTTGATTTATTGATGCCAGTAGCAGCTTGGGGCCTGCATGTAGATTTCTTACATGCTCATATTGAATTATTAATTCAGTAACACGCGATTCTTTAGGTAACAGTATGGGGTGTTTTTGAGAATATGGAATATTAGCGTTTTGTAATCTACCACCCACGCGAAGCAGTCCACTGTCATCAATAAAGGGGTGTAAAGGCTGTAAATTGCCTTTTACAATTGTTTTTTTACATTTCAAGGCATGAATATCATTTTTAAAATATTTTGTTGCTCACATTTAACAATCATGTTCAATGAGGCTTGTAATTCCTTACTAGTAAGGTAGTTAAGCTTGTTAATTTTCATATTATTAGTATTCTTAGACCTTGCATTCTGAATAAAGCGCAAGACATAAGCTAAAACTCTTTGCATTTTCTCTATAGATGAGAATTTATGTAAAAAATCAAGATTTAGTTCACACTCTGCAGATGTGGTACAAACCATAGCGTTGAAGCATGCAGAGGCGGACTTAAGCTCAGGTAAGTCAGATGGTAGGTCTATGTTTACATTAGGTACATACTTACTAGAATGCAGCAGTGCTGGACCAGACCACCAGAGAGGGTGCTTGTGTAGCTCATGAGGCATTACTCCTCTACTGAGACAATCAGCAGGGTTTTGCTCAGAACTTATGTAAGACCATGCAAAGCGCTGTGTATGTTGTTGTATGACCCTTATCCTGTTAGCAACATAGGCATTTAGGCTGGTTGTGCTTGCCTTGTTCCATGCTAGAAATATTTTTGAATCAGAGTGAAGAATTACCTCACTAATATTCAGCTTAATAAGCAGTGCATTGTGAACCCTAGCGACAAGCTTCGCAAGCAGGAGTGCAGCGTTCAGCTCGAGCCTGGGCACGGTTAGGCTCTGGTTGACTGGATTTATGCGTGACTTGGAACAAAGTAATGAAAGCTTTACCTGACCTTTTGGATCGACGACCCTTAAATACACGCAGCAGCCGTATGCGATGGAACTAGCAGCATCTGCAAAACCTATTATCTGGGCAGAGCTGGTATTTTGTAAATTGACATACCTCTTTATACTAATTGGTTTCATATCAGAGAGACTGTTATAAAATTCAAACCATGAATTTAGAATATTATTGTCAGGAACTGCATCCCAATCAATCTTTGATTTCCAAATTTTCTGCATAATTACTTTAGCTCCAACAATTATAGGACCAGCAAGCCCCAGAGGGTCGAAAAATCTACTAATGAAACTTAAAATTTCGCGTTTCGTCTTGGGTATGGCTCTTGACATTTGCGGGCTAGTTATTATAAATGAGTCAGATTTTGTATTGTAATTCATTCCTAAGGTCTTTAATGAAGAATTATTTTTCTCCAAGTCTACATCATCAAAATGTTGTTGAGCTTTTGGAATGTTATGCAGAATATCTCGTAAATTAGATACCCATTTATGTAGTTGGAAACCTCCTATATCTAAAAGCATGCAGAGCTGTTCACTCGCTGCAATCAATCTCTCTGGAGAAATGTATGACACCAAGGCGTCATCAACATACATATAATTGTAAATAATTTCAGCAGCTAGAGGATAGTCCTCCCTATATATGTCTGCTAGCTCTTTTAAGCAACGTGTGGCCAAAAATGAGGAACTTTTTAGTCCATAAGTAACTGTATTAAGCTGTAAACATTGAATGTTATCTTGTGGGGTGTCCCTCCATAAGATGTTTTGTAAAGGCCTGTACTTTGGATCTAATTTAATTTTGCGGAACATGTTTTTAATGTCAGCAATAAAAAAATACTCATCAACTCGAAAAAGTATTAATACATCTACCAGCTCTCTTTGGACCACTGGTCCATTTAATAACAAATCATTTAATGATATCCTTTTATTAGTTTTCATTGACCCATCAAACACTGCCCGGCACTTGGTAGTTTTCTTGTCAAGTTTTAATACCAGGTGGTGGGGCAAGAAATAAACTGGTTGAGAGCTTAGGTCATACTGACTTATGTCAATGACTGTAGCATGCCCCTGATTAATGTAATCATGTATAAAATCTTTGTATAGCTCATAGAGCAAAGCATCTTTTTGAAATCTAGCTTCTAAATTATGAAACCTTTTCATAGCTAAGTGCAAGGAGTCCCCTAGAGATTGATTGATTGATTTTAATGGTAAGGCAACTTGGAAATTTTTAGCAATTGTATCCAAGTTTACATTTTCAACAAAATTATTTTCACAAGTGTCATGCTCTGAATACTTTTCAGGAAATATCTGTGGGACACTTTCTACTTTCCAAAATTCAGAAAGAGATTTATCTAAGTTTTCATTACATTCCTGACAGAAGAGTGTGACTACATGATGTGAGTGTTGTGTAATTTGTGAATTTACTGTACCACCCACAATGTATCCAAGTTTCGTGTTCAGAAGCGAAGGTGATGAAGTAGCTGTGTTGTGTTCTCCCCCATTGCTATGCTGAGTAGAAGGCGAGCGATGCTCAGTAGGCACCAGTAACTGAAAAAATACATCAGCACCTAAAAGTATGTGGATTGTGCTTGGCTCGTTAAAGGTGTCATCAGCAAGAGTGATATTAGAAGGCAGTGATAGTTTGCTAATATCAAATGTGCTTTGAGGAAGCCTTGATGTTATTGAGGAAAGCACAAAACACGAAACCTTGATACTAAAATCTTTGACCAAAGAATGTATATGCAAATCAACACTTTCATTTAAATTACTTGAAATGTTGCCTATACCTGTAACAGGTGTATTCTCCTTGCTTGGCTGTAATTGTAATAAATTAATAAGTTCAGTGGTCGCAAATGAGACCTGTGAGCCACTATCAAGTAAGGCTTTAACATGCACCTCGGTTCCATCTTTGCCAAACAACTTAACCCTAGCAGTTGGCAAGAGCACCTGTATGGCACTTGATTTTGACAATAATGTCACAGGAGACTGAACTTTATCCTCATGGAGGAGAGTATTATGTTTGTCACTACAAGTAGCACATTTAAAATGATACCTACATTTTTTATTGTGATTATTTAAACACAATTTACATAAATTGTTCTTGACTACAAAGGTAAGTCGGTCTGCGATGGATTTCAACTTAAACTGTGGGCAATTGTATAGTCTGTGATCATACTTACATAGTATGCACTTCTTAACCAGTGGAGCTCGTGGAGACACAATTGCAGCAGTGTTATTCTTGGTAGTGACTTGTTGCTCGCTGACTGTGGCCATGTGAGTTACCTTAGGAGCTACACGCTCTGAAGACTGTTGCTTAGTCTGCTCCATATTTTCCAACGCTAAGGCTCGCTTCTCTAGAAATTCGATGAGATGTGTGACCTTAGGGTCTTGATGCCTACACAGCTGAAATTCCCTACTGCAAAAGAGGTCCAACTTTCTAGTCAGAATGCAAAGTAATATAGGATCCCACTTGTCTGTAGGATGTGACAAATTTTTTAAGGCAGCAAGCTGCTGTTTAACTTGAGATAAGAAGTTTCTAATATTGTTTGAAGTTGATTTTGTAATAGGTGCATATCTAATAAAATGCTGATGTGCTCATTGGTAATTTTGTAAACATTGTCATACCTATCAAACAATATTTGCCTTGCTTCATCATAACTTTCATTTAATTTTGTTATAGTTAAATTTGTAATCAAGTCGAGTGGTTCACCTTGTAAGAAATTTCTTAGATAATATAACTTTTGGACATTTTCCATAGCCTTATTGGAATGTATAAGTGAGTCAAAAAGGCATGTAAATGATTTAAATTCTGAGTACTTACCACTAAAAATGGGTATATTTATTTGTGGCAATTTAGTTGGCATTGTTGGGATACCTTTTTGTTCTTTTTCTAAATACGATAAAGCCTGACGTAAACAAGTCAAGGTATCAATATATTGATCCTCTGCGGAGTCGTCATCAGCAGATGGATCCAATGCCACTATTTCCATGTTGAGTGACTCATATTTTTCAAATGTACACCTCAGTCTTTCCTCTGCAAGAATAAGCGCAGGCTTTTCTAAACACCGAAGTGTTTTCATATCTGGATATTTGTTATGCAATTTAGTGAGACTACCATTAATGGCGCTTCTTTTACGCAACAAGTCTCGCAATTGCTCGTCGTTTTCTTTCTCGGCCATTTTACCTTGGATAGCTGAAATAACAATAAACACTACGCAAAGTACTGTCTAAATGGAACTCGACTTGATAACAAATTTGTTCGTTTTAAATCTACTTTTATACACTGTATATTACTTAAAACTTAACACACAACTCAAAATGGCGGAGAATGTCCCAATATCCGTACCGTAGTGTGCTTCGACCGGTGTGGATGACAGATATCAATGCGATGCGCGCGCTGTAAGCGCAAGCGTCATCAATGGCGTCGCGGGTCACGTGATGTATTCACGACGAATAGCAAGCGGCCGCGCCAAAGTTCCGCTTCGAATAGACAGACCACGGGCCAATAGTGAACTCTTCCGGCGATGTTGAATGTTGTCAGCATTGCATTCAATCAGTTTAAAGTAGATAAAAAATGTATGCTGCAGAAATTAAAAAATGGCGGCAGAAAATTATGTTATCGATGATGAAGCCTATAAACATAAAATATGATGAGATTCTTGGTGAGCGTCTTTTCTAAATACGCACGCACTATAATTCCGATGTAAATAATTGTAGTTCAGAGATGCACGGCGTAATGGCAGACCCCACTGGACATTCACCGACAAAGTGAACGCCGTTCAGCAATTGGTGTGAAATCTTGTAGGTGCTTCGTTTGGCGTTTATCCTTGAAGATGCACACGGCACGTAGCTCAGGTCGATTAGGCAGAAAGATGCCTCATGGCACTAGATACAATGGCGGAACTGCACTTCACAGCCGCACACGCTACCAATCCCGATTGGCCGGTTGTACACTTTATAATTAATAGACTGCACAAACTTTTGCACTAATTGTCCTCACGGGGCCCTTGAATGGCTGAAGGACCATGAAAGATTTCTTAGTGGATTGTATTATAATTATTAAAACTCGAGAGGCGATACACACACGTTTATTGCAACGAACCAAGAAGGAAGAAGGAAACGGAAACGAACACCAACGTCACAGTTACAAATATGAAAAATAGCATATCCGCTAAACCACAGATTATTACAACTAATGTTAGGACAATCTAACACCTACTTCTTCTGTTAAAACCAATGTGAAGGGCATAAGCAATCAGTCTTCTGTTTCCTCACAAGGGTGTAAAATTTCATTAAAATCTTTTCATGATGAATTTAAGTTAGATATAGATTGCTATATCTTACCAAAAATTTCTTCTACTGTGCCAAACGATTATATTGACACCCACAATATATGTTTTCCTAGCAACATCACTCTTACCGACCCTAACTTTTATATCCCGTCGTCCATCGACATTCTTGTCGGCGCGGAGATATTTTGGGGTATCATAGGCGCAAATCGTATTCCGCTAGGCAAAAACATGCCTACATTAGTAGAATCAAAATTAGGTTGGCTCATAACGGGCGTCTTACACCACACTAATTCATCCACACACATCTCATCATATATCACACTGACTGATTCACAACACAAACAAACACACGAGGAGCGATTCCGCAAGGAAGTGTTCGTAGACACTACATATCGCGACACGGATGGTAGGTTTGTTGTTGACATTCCTCTTAAAGAATCACTTGATGTGTTGGGTGACTCATATTTAATGGCCAAGCGTCGCCTTAAGTCGCCTGATCGTTGTTTAACTAATGACGCATCATTTAAAGACGCAGACTTTTGCTCATCACAAAATGTCTGAAAAACAAGATGCCTGTTTTTCAGACATTTGAGCTGAGGGAAGGCCTTGGCGCTACGTCCCTTCTTTTTTAAACCCTGCAGACCTCGCTTCGCGTGGACTCAGAGTAGACAAGCTGCTGTCTTCTTCGTTGTGGTGGTCAGGAGGACCCCAATTTCTTCTTGGAGGTACATCTTCTTGACCTCAATCCCAGACTCAAATCAAACAGTAAAGCTTCTTTAAACAGTATCTTTTTACCATATTGACATTCTTAATACTTATAATTTTATTGATAATCTTATTAATTTAATATTTTCTAAATTCTTTTAATCTGTGAATTACAATGTATAATGCATATGTATTATGATTCTGTAATAGATGTACGATACTAGTCATCTAGTATTGGTATGCTTATCTCTACATAATCAAATACTTCTTTGCTTTTCTTTCCAATCGTGTTGGAGTCAGGTTAAGTAGCTCCTACTTACTACGACTACAATATTAAGCATCCTATTATATTGTCTAGTTCTCATATTGCTTGTAAGTTGTTATTTAAATTGTACCAATAATGTCTTATCTTTACCTTCGTAGATTCAGGGGTCGACTTCTCCAGACCTATCATGATAGCTGACCGTAAAGGACGAGCGTGTTGGCTTCTTAAAAGCTTTATTTGTGTTTTTTTATGCTTAGCTACTAGAGCCTTACATCTAGCACTTGTATTGAAGTGTTGCTCGAAGGAAAATATACCTAATATTTTCTCTCATAATGGCACAACGTCCCATGCTTACAATGAGTTGGCTTACTGCTTGCTTTCACAAGACTTGAATCTGGTGTTTTATTTATTTACTTTTCCTTACTTACTTTTCTTTTATCCCTGCGTACGCTTCACACTTTGGCTTGTATGAGTCCGCAGTTACATAGACAAAACACCATCTTAGACGAGTCCTAGGGTTGACCCATAGAGATAACAACATGTCTTCTTCAAGTGGAGGCCAATTCTAACCTCTGGGTTCTTAATTTCACTCTCCTCTTTTTTCCTATACCTATACCTATTTCGTCACCTCTCTACTTTGACTCCAGCATACTTCCTTATTGGACGCTCACTCGTTATGTTGCCTCACCCACAGATCCAGAACATCAACATCACATATTCTACAAACGAAATGGCGTCAGTCTTCAGGGGAGCTTAAGGAAGAAACTCTAATCATATTATGAGACAAATTCCTCCTTTTAGGACGCATCACTTAGGTCATTCCTGGCAGGGATGACGTAACCAGAGTCGCCGACATCCGCACTCGTAAGGGTGCCTTTCGGCGAGCTTTCAACACCATCTGCCCTCCTACCTGTCTCCGTTGAAGATACTTCAACCGGGGAAGCATGTTGAGTCATCGACTCAACGTCTTGATTCATGCGTTCGGGCATCATCGGCATTCTCCGTGAGCGACCGACGCAGGGCCACCGCCGCGCGCCCCTCTGCACCAGTCACCAAATTACCTGATACGCGACGACACGTACACCCGCGTTCGCGCTCCATAGCATACCATATTTACATATTTACTTGTTTTCATCGTTCATAAACGTTTTGTAACAGTCTGAACAATTATACATATCATATTATACAGTCCACTCGTCTTATTGCTACGATCCTAAGGCTAGCACCCCAACAGTTACCTAAATATTAAATTAGTTGTTTCATTCAGCCGTCCCTGCTTTAAAAATATATAAAAATCCACTATGACGTCACATAAATCTGAAGAACTGTCTATTACGCATTTCACCTCATGTGCGTAACGCTTCGCGCGCCCGGTCCCGGCACCTCTCTCGGTCCCCGTTGTCGTCATACCCCCTCACCCCTGTACCGCGCAGGCGAAGACATTTAAACGGTCGTACTATAGTTAGTTGGGTGTAGAGATGAGATATACTTACAAAATTCAATACCAGGGCTTCTAAGTACAAGTACGTAAAAATACGAGGGTCGAAAACCAGGTTTTAAAATACTTGAAAGTATTTGTCGTCCCACCCGCTAAAGGTCGGGTTCGAGTATGGCAACCCGCTCCACGCTGGACGCGAGCGCCTTATCTAAAATACTTGCATAAGAATTCAACCTGTATTCCCAGTAAGATAAGGAACAAATTCGTATGAATAAAAAAATACTTTGAAGATAAAAGTATTTATTATTCACTAAATACGAGTGTGTTTCTTATCTACATTGAAATATGAATCGTTTTTCTATGCTATGCTATCGCGCGTTCGCCTTGTAGCACATACTTTCATACTTGCAAGTATTGTCTGCTCGTACCAGGGCGCCCTACTTTGAAGCGAAACCCTGGTTTTAAACCCTGGTAGCGTAAATACATTTCATCTCTAGTTGGGTGTCCTGAACAGACTTCTTTTAACTTCTGACCTCCTTTTACCGGGCATGAGATGCAATTCTAACAAGAAAAAAAGCCCTTGTCTTCAGAAGTTTTAAATTTATTGTCAGTAAGTGTTGGATATTTTAATTAATCATATTACAACACCAACATTAAATGGTAACTATAATGTTATGTGTGGCAACACACTCCCCTTCTATTTGTGACACGGAACAATAGAACACGTGAAAATTACTTCTCCGGCTTTTATTTCTTCTTCCCCGGCACCTACGTACCAGCACCTCATCAGCATTCACCATCACACCATTACACCGCCACACATTGGTCCTTCGCAGAGAAAACATCGGTGCTGAGGAGGCAAAGGCTAGAGGTTTGTCAAGATTTTTCCGTCCGTGTCGCAGCCATTTTGTCGGCAACGCAAGCGTGCTCTTTCTTAGCTTGGTCGTCGCAACGCAACATAATCGCCATAATTATCGATTCAACGACTCCAGCAGATATCTACAAGAAAAGAAGCCCAGCCGCAATCTGTAATTTAATTATTTCATCGATCGTCCCAGTCGTCATCGCCGGAATAACTCCTGCAGGTGTGAAGAGTACAGCTGTCAGCAACATAAGGTATTCCGCAAGAAAGAGCGAGACGGCACGCATCATAATAATTCAAGGTATCTAGGTACTCAATCACGCGCCTGAGACGCACGACCCACGCAAGCCGTGCAACAGAAAGAGAGCGAGCGAAAATCGTACGAGCGCAAAAGAGACAGCAAGTGACGCAAATAGTAAAGCAAACTTCCGGATCCCCGGAGCAAGCCGCCATCTTGTGTGATCCTCGAATTCGTTCGATCGACTCGTCCTCAATAACGGTCCACGCGCATAACATTATCAACTTAATTTAGTTGTGTTTAAGTATTTTAATATTAATTTGTGTTACCTCAACAAGTTGTGCTAGTAATTAAAAATGGAAGACGAACTGAAACGAAAAATCGCCTCACGAGGCTATGTGAAAGGTATGATCACAAGAATACTTAATTTCGTAGAACTTACTGAATTGTGTAAAATCAGTTGTGATGAGCTGATTACCAAACGTGATCGACTCATATCTGCTTTTAGTGAATATGAATCATTATGTAAAGATATTCTTTACCTCGATAATGCCGACAAAGAAAATGTTGAGCAAATGGAAAATAATTATTTTAGTATCTTAACATCATTAAACAAACAAATAAAGTCACATGAAAATGCAGGCCCCTCAGGCCTCCACACGTATTCTGATGCAACCACACATAAGACAAAGCTACCACCAATTTGCATAAAAACATTTGATGGTAGGTTTACAGAATACGTACCATTTATTAATTTGTTCGATTCATTAATTCACAATGACAGTAGCCTTGATCACATTCAAAAGTTTTATTACTTGAGATCGTTTCTACAGGGTGAACCGTATGATCTCATAAAGAATTTAAGTTTATGCCCAGAAAGTTATAGCGAAGCTCGAAAACTATTGAGTGACCGCTACAATAATAAATATAAAATTATAAATGATCATATATGTAACATTTTAGATTTAAGTAGCATTGTTAAGTCAACAGCCAGTAGTTTAAGAGACTTTGTGTCATTCATTAGGCAACAATTAGCTGCAATTAAAAACCTTGACACCAATGTCATATACTGGGATGCAATTCTTTTATGTGTTCTCTCCCGTAAATTAGATGGAATTACTGCACGAGCTTATCAGCTAGATCGAGATCCCAGTGTACAACCTGACCTCGAACATTTTCTGCAATATATTGAGAAGCGAGCTCTGGCACTAGAAAATGCCGGCCAAAGTCCTCACTCGCAGCAACAGACAACAAGGGTAACAGCAATTGCCACTGCAGGAGCAACATGCATCTTCTGTAAGTTAAACGACCATAAATTATATAATTGTAAAAAATTTCAGCTTTTGCCAGCAAACAATAGACTGACATTTGCCAAAGAACAAAAATTGTGTGTGATTTGTTTAGGTATTCATGGTGGCAAATGTAGGTTTCACTTTCGGTGCTCGGAGTGTAAGAAGCCTCATAACACTCTGCTTCACTGCAATTCTGGTGAAATCACACCAGCTGTCACCTTATCAGGTAATGTCAATAATAATGTGCTTTTGCCTACAGTTAAAATAAAGGTTATAGCAAGGAATGGCACTGAATACATTATCAAGGCTTTATTGGACAGCGGTTCACAGGTTTCTTTTATAACGGCAAACGTTGTTCAGCTATTAGGTTTAACACCTTTGCAAAGTGACACTTGTATTATTGGTATCACTAATGAAAAGAGTAATGTAAAATATAGCATTCCAATTGAAATTCATTCATTAAAATCACCATTCAAAACAATGGTAACTTGTCATGTGGTAAAGAATGTAACATGCAAATTACCTCAGAATAAATTTGATGTCTCTAGTGTCATAATACCACCCAACATTTTATTGGCAGATGACCAATTTAATGTGCCTAGTGAAATACATATGTTATTAGGAGCTAACGTGTTTTTCCAGACCTTGTTACCAAACGAGCTGAACACAAGCATCAACCTGCCATGGCAAACCGAGCAGTCATCGGCTCTGCCCCGGAGTGCTGTTCATTCATTACAGCAGCCTGGTAACACACAACTACACATCTTTAATACATACTTCGGGCACATTGTAGGAGGAAATCTACCACCCAAGGTATCTCAACAGACATGTAATAGAGTAGCATTAAAATGTGAATTAGGTCTCAATGAGACACTTGCCCAGTTTTGGACCAATGAAAAGGTTCCAGAAATATTTGCTGAGCATACATCTGAGCAAGAGCTTTGTGAACATATTTTTCACAGTTCGGTTAAGTTAGTTAACAATCAGTTTGAAGTTCCTCTGCCTTTAAAATTACCATTGTCAGATATAAATAATACTCTTGGTGAGTCATTTCATATAGCTTTAAAAAGGTTTTTTAATTTGGAAAAAAGATTGCATGCCGATCCAGATTTATTATTGCAATATAAAAGTTTCATTCATGAATATCTAGCTCTTGGTCATGGTCAATATGTTGATATAGAATTGTATGATTTGAATAAGCATGCAGTGTATTTTCTACCACACCATGCAGTTATTAATAATAATAGTAAAACCACAAAGCTTAGAACAGTCTTTGATGGTTCAATGAAAACAAACAAGAAGGTTTCTCTAAATGATTTACAACTTAATGGACCTGTTGTTCAAAAGGATTTGTTTGATATAATTTTATTATTCCGTTTAGGTAGATATACATTTACAGCAGATATCAAGCGTATGTTCCGAAACATTAAAGTAGATCCTCAATACACTACTCTTCAGAATATTTTGTGGAGAGACAATCCGGATGAGCCAGTCAAGTGTATTAGGTTAGATACGGTCACATATGGCTTAAAAAGTTCAAGTTATTTAGCAACTCGCTGTATAGATGAGCTAGCAAATAGATATGAAAAATTATACCCACTAGCATCATCTATTATCAAAAATAGTCTATATGTTGATGATATTATCTATTGTAATAATAATTTAGAAACTACCATTGCTGCCAGAGACCAAC